>LR999963.1:77702887-80468069 GCA_905220375.1 Tachina fera | reverse complement strand
TACTAAAATAAACATAATTTTATTTTTTCATATCGGCTTTAACATTTCTCGAAACAAATTATTGGCTCCTAAAAAAAAATAGCCAACAAAATCGCCACCAAGTTTATAAATCGCTGAAATATCGTCATGTCGCCAAATCGACTGCAAAAAAAATTTAAAATCACCACATTTGGAGTGAAATCGCCACATCTGACAACCATGTTACCCACCACACTTTCCCTAACAGAAGTGATATTTTCGATGATGTACAGGCCTAACCATTCTTTTCAAACTTCCTTATAATTTTGCCAATTCCCTACAAAGTTGGTCGATTATGATGACCATAATCACACCATAATGCTCGAAAAGTGGCCACATTTTAGGCAGCACTTTTTTGTACTAAGTTTTAACTGTTTTTACGCATTAAACCATCCAAACTCGTAAATGAGAAACCTTTCACTGCATAAATCGCACTTGAGATGGCAGATTTCTAACAGCCAGACTGCGATTTTGGAGCCATTAAATGGATAACCTTTTTTTAATTTACTAACATCAAGAATTATTATTTTTGAAAACAAACAGAGAATGGAAGAAAGTATTTTTATAACATGCTTTTTATTAACTTTCCGGCCCATTGTGCACCATTTACGATGAAATGAAATGTATGTAGACGCATTTTTTATTCATACATTTTAAATTTGTAAATCCATAAGTGGAATATAACTGGTGTGCTGTACTTTAATTTACGGCCACACAGAGAATTTTTAAAAACAAATGACTGATTTTCATTTATTGTTGTTGGATAAAAATATTTGTTGCTTATACACTGCGCATCACCTAAATAAAGAATTTATTTTAATAAACATTGTACAAGTATTATTTTCTCACAAGAAATATATATATATATATATATATATATATATGTTTATATATATGGATATTAAATATCCATAAACCAGATGGATACAACATTCACTTCCGATACTTAAGAAAGGATGAAATATATTTGCAATAGAAAGCTTAGTAACTTATTTGGACCCACCGTCGAACTAGAAATACGGCGCACTGCAGGAGCAGTAAATAAATGAATTCGTAAGTCGGAATTTACACTATGCAAGTCTTATTGATAAGCTGAATAGTTTATAGTCGAGGGGAACGTAAACATTTCTTTTCCCCTCGTCTCTCTCTCCTAAGAAACTAATAAGCTTAGCAATAAGACTTGCATAGTGTAAATTAGGACTAAGCATAATGTATGAGTATACGACGGTTTAAGGCAATTTGAAATAAAGGAATTTTTAAAGGACACTATAAAACATGCCTAGAGCTGAATATCACTAGATTATGTAAGAAATCTATCAATCAAATCCTAATCGAACTTTTGAAGTGTTAAAATCTTTTGCGCATTCCATTATTTTTAAATTCAAAATGAAACTGTTCAATGTTTATGACATTATCAGTAGATTATAACTGCAATAAATAGACTTTTTATCTTAAAATACCTTCTTCAAGTGGAGCATGTATTATTGGAAAATAAAAAATTTACAAAAAAATCCATTAACAATTTTTTCGAAATTAACAGTCTGTATATAGAGTTTAAGATCCCAAAAGTTGGTACTCGCCAAATATCTGGTTGTTTCCGCGATATATGTATAAGCTCAAAATTTGTTAAAAATTAAATTCCTTAGTTATGTGATTCGCAGTGTATGTACTTTTTCCATCAAATGAATGTGGATTTAAAAAAGTAAAAAAAAGGTTAGTTAAACAAATTAAACTCATAAACATATTGCAAAGAAAATTCTACTCATTAGACTTTATATGCAAAATGGTTTTGGGAATAAGTTTTTGTTTAAAGAGTGGCTCCAAGACCACAAACAAATAAAATAGACACATAAATGGCAATTAAATTAAAAAATCCAATTCAACGGTTAACCCACCCTTTAGAGCGTTTCCTATAAGGCTGAGTTTACATGTGGCATTTCTTGTGTGCCATTTGCCCAAAAAAACGTAACCAACTAATTACTAATGAAAAACTGTTTGATTCAGGGCCATTTTCACAACTTGCCTTTAGCTAAAGGCAGGATTTTGTCTGCTCCATAAATGGCTTTGCATTATAAAACCGCCATTTATTATTTTTTTATCCATTAAATATTATTATTATTGATAATAATAACAATAAAAAATTTAAGTTGTAATAATGTAAAGATATTTATCGGGCGGACAAAATTCTACATTTAACTAAAGTCAAGTTGTGAAAATGGCCCTCAGACATGTATTTATTGATTTAAATAGTTTGCAATCATTTTGGATTCTATAAAATTGTCTATTAATTATGTATTAAACTGTTTAACTTAATAAATATATGTCTGAATCAAACAGTTTTTCATGCTTTTTTTACGCTTGTGTGGCATTTGGCAAACAGATGTAAACCCGGCCTAAAGTATCAAATTAAAAAAAATAAAACTACTTGTAGTTTTGTATGTACTTACATATGTATGCATTTGTATGTCTTTATTGTATTGTAGACTTTAAACACTTTTTTTAAACAGGCATATGTTGACTACAATAATACCCGTAACATGAAAGTTCTCATGAAAATGTATGTTTTAATACCAATTACATACATACATATGTACATATATCGATTTGTAATTTGCTTTATATAAAAATAAACTTAGGCACAGTGGGAAACAAGAAAACAAAGATGGAAGTCATTATTAACCTTAGAACATCATCTTAATTTTTTGTACACCAACGCCATCCTTCGTCATTGTGACTACGATTTATTTCAAGAGACAATAAAAAACGTCGTGAACAAAAATTAGTACCAAAATATATTTATTCATCCCTATCGTGAATAAAATGTGAAATTTTTATTTTGAACTTCATGGGAACGTTTCTTCTCGCTTTCAATTCGTAGTGAATGTAAAAAACGGGAAGATTTGTAAAGCTTAAAAATTAATTGAAAATCGGACAAATTTATGTTTTTTTTTTCAAATGCAATGTTTTTAAGTGTAAAGTAGTGTTTTTAAATATTTTTAACTATGCCATCACCAGAAAATGTACTGCATGTGAACCAAAGAGATTCATATTCAATGAAAACAAAGAGTTGTACAGAATTATTGTGATTAATCGTGGCGATTATTTACTGATATTTTTCTAAAAAAAATGGATCGTTTTCGCACTACGTTTACTCTATGTGATAATACGCATCCGCAGAGACGTCGAACAGTGCGCACCGAAACAATTGCCGCTGTAGAGCAAAGTGTTGAAGAGGACCCGAATGAATCGATTCGCCACCGGAGACCGGTATAGAACTATGATAACCGACTATTTTGTTCCCGAATTGGATGGCATGAATGTGGATGAGTTGTGGTTCCAACAAGACGGCGCTCCATGCCACACAGCGCACGTCACAATCGATTTATTGAAGGAAACATTCGTTGAGCGCATAATTTCGCGGAATGGACCTGTCAATTGGCCACCAAGATCGTGTGATTTGACACCATTGGATTATTTTCTTTGGAGATATGTGAAGTCGCTCGTCTACGCCTACAAACCAGAAACGTTAGGGAACTTGGAAGCCAACATTCGTGGCTTTATTGCCAACATACGGCCCCATATGCTCGAAAAAGTGGTTGAAAATTGGACCTGTAGAATTGGCTTTATTCGAGCCAGCCGCGGCGGCCACATGCCCGAAATCATATTTAAACATTAATGGCATAAAATTATCCTTCCAATAAAGCCAAATTGATGGACATTAAAACGATTTTCTTGTGTTTTATTTCAATTCGAAGTTCTATACCTCTAAAAAAACACCCTGTATGTATGTATATATTTTACATTTAAAATCGTTTATTTTCACTACTATGTGTTTCATTCAAAATTGATGGCTTTAAAATTTTTGAGGAAAATGAAAGAAGTGTATAGAATCTGATGCATACAGCCTACGACCTATTATTCGATTGAACTTTACGATTCATTTCATTTACTTGAGGGTTTATAAAAAGTTAAAAAATCTGAACACACCATCAATTTTCTCGTTTAAAATTTTATACATAAAAATACTAAAATAAACATAATTTTATTTTTTCATATCGGCTTTAACATTTCTCGAAACAAATTATTGGCTCCTAAAAAAAAATAGCCAACAAAATCGCCACCAAGTTTATAAATCGCTGAAATATCGTCATGTCGCCAAATCGACTGCAAAAAAAATTTAAAATCACCACATTTGGAGTGAAATCGCCACATCTGACAACCATGTTACCCACCACACTTTCCCTAACAGAAGTGATATTTTCGATGATGTACAGGCCTAACCATTCTTTTCAAACTTCCTTATAATTTTGCCAATTCCCTACAAAGTTGGTCGATTATGATGACCATAATCACACCATAATGCTCGAAAAGTGGCCACATTTTAGGCAGCACTTTTTTGTACTAAGTTTTAACTGTTTTTACGCATTAAACCATCCAAACTCGTAAATGAGAAACCTTTCACTGCATAAATCGCACTTGAGATGGCAGATTTCTAACAGCCAGACTGCGATTTTGGAGCCATTAAATGGATAACCTTTTTTTAATTTACTAACATCAAGAATTATTATTTTTGAAAACAAACAGAGAATGGAAGAAAGTATTTTTATAACATGCTTTTTATTAACTTTCCGGCCCATTGTGCACCATTTACGATGAAATGAAATGTATGTAGACGCATTTTTTATTCATACATTTTAAATTTGTAAATCCATAAGTGGAATATAACTGGTGTGCTGTACTTTAATTTACGGCCACACAGAGAATTTTTAAAAACAAATGACTGATTTTCATTTATTGTTGTTGGATAAAAATATTTGTTGCTTATACACTGCGCATCACCTAAATAAAGAATTTATTTTAATAAACATTGTACAAGTATTATTTTCTCACAAAAAATATATATATATATATATATATATATATATGTTTATATATATGGATATTAAATATCCATAAACCAGATGGATACAACATTCACTTCCGATACTTAAGAAAGGATGAAATATATTTGCAATAGAAAGCTTAGTAACTTATTTGGACCCACCGTCGAACTAGAAATACGGCGCACTGCAGGAGCAGTAAATAAATGAATTCGTAAGTCGGAATTTACACTATGCAAGTCTTATTGATAAGCTGAATAGTTTATAGTCGAGGGGAACGTAAACATTTCTTTTCCCCTCGTCTCTCTCTCCTAAGAAACTAATAAGCTTAGCAATAAGACTTGCATAGTGTAAATTAGGACTAAGCATAATGTATGAGTATACGACGGTTTAAGGCAATTTGAAATAAAGGAATTTTTAAAGGACACTATAAAACATGCCTAGAGCTGAATATCACTAGATTATGTAAGAAATCTATCAATCAAATCCTAATCGAACTTTTGAAGTGTTAAAATCTTTTGCGCATTCCATTATTTTTAAATTCAAAATGAAACTGTTCAATGTTTATGACATTATCAGTAGATTATAACTGCAATAAATAGACTTTTTATCTTAAAATACCTTCTTCAAGTGGAGCATGTATTATTGGAAAATAAAAAATTTACAAAAAAATCCATTAACAATTTTTTCGAAATTAACAGTCTGTATATAGAGTTTAAGATCCCAAAAGTTGGTACTCGCCAAATATCTGGTTGTTTCCGCGATATATGTATAAGCTCAAAATTTGTTAAAAATTAAATTCCTTAGTTATGTGATTCGCAGTGTATGTACTTTTTCCATCAAATGAATGTGGATTTAAAAAAGTAAAAAAAAGGTTAGTTAAACAAATTAAACTCATAAACATATTGCAAAGAAAATTCTACTCATTAGACTTTATATGCAAAATGGTTTTGGGAATAAGTTTTTGTTTAAAGAGTGGCTCCAAGACCACAAACAAATAAAATAGACACATAAATGGCAATTAAATTAAAAAATCCAATTCAACGGTTAACCCACCCTTTAGAGCGTTTCCTATAAGGCTGAGTTTACATGTGGCATTTCTTGTGTGCCATTTGCCCAAAAAAACGTAACCAACTAATTACTAATGAAAAACTGTTTGATTCAGGGCCATTTTCACAACTTGCCTTTAGCTAAAGGCAGGATTTTGTCTGCTCCATAAATGGCTTTGCATTATAAAACCGCCATTTATTATTTTTTTATCCATTAAATATTATTATTATTGATAATAATAACAATAAAAAATTTAAGTTGTAATAATGTAAAGATATTTATCGGGCGGACAAAATTCTACATTTAACTAAAGTCAAGTTGTGAAAATGGCCCTCAGACATGTATTTATTGATTTAAATAGTTTGCAATCATTTTGGATTCTATAAAATTGTCTATTAATTATGTATTAAACTGTTTAACTTAATAAATATATGTCTGAATCAAACAGTTTTTCATGCTTTTTTTACGCTTGTGTGGCATTTGGCAAACAGATGTAAACCCGGCCTAAAGTATCAAATTAAAAAAAATAAAACTACTTGTAGTTTTGTATGTACTTACATATGTATGCATTTGTATGTCTTTATTGTATTGTAGACTTTAAACACTTTTTTTAAACAGGCATATGTTGACTACAATAATACCCGTAACATGAAAGTTCTCATGAAAATGTATGTTTTAATACCAATTACATACATACATATGTACATATATCGATTTGTAATTTGCTTTATATAAAAATAAACTTAGGCACAGTGGGAAACAAGAAAACAAAGATGGAAGTCATTATTAACCTTAGAACATCATCTTAATTTTTTGTACACCAACGCCATCCTTCGTCATTGTGACTACGATTTATTTCAAGAGACAATAAAAAACGTCGTGAACAAAAATTAGTACCAAAATATATTTATTCATCCCTATCGTGAATAAAATGTGAAATTTTTATTTTGAACTTCATGGGAACGTTTCTTCTCGCTTTCAATTCGTAGTGAATGTAAAAAACGGGAAGATTTGTAAAGCTTAAAAATTAATTGAAAATCGGACAAATTTATGTTTTTTTTTTCAAATGCAATGTTTTTAAGTGTAAAGTAGTGTTTTTAAATATTTTTAACTATGCCATCACCAGAAAATGTACTGCATGTGAACCAAAGAGATTCATATTCAATGAAAACAAAGAGTTGTACAGAATTATTGTGATTAATCGTGGCGATTATTTACTGATATTTTTCTAAAAATAATTATTTATTACTTTTAATAAATATTTAAATAATTGGAAGTTTAGTAATGAAATTACGCCATGTATTGATTTAGTTCGCCTGCAAAAATAAAGTGAACAAAACCAAGGGAAAGTGAAAAAATTCATGTGAAAAATATTATTCACGATAAGGGGAATCAAAAAAGGGAAGAGATTTCTGGGGGAAAATTATGCAAGATTGCAATTTGGGGAAAAGGTAAAATATTTTGAGGAAAAAACTGTTCACGATAGGGGTGATTATTTATATTTAGGGACTGTACCACGATGTTGAAAACGTTCGACTTGTCGCAAAGTTACATTGGAAACAACAACAAAATTTTAAAATTTGTTTTTGTTTTGAATATACATAATTGTGCGACAAGTCAAACGCTATCGACATCGTGGACAGGCCCTTAGTTATTTTTTAATTTATATATGTATGTGTAACGAAATTCAATTCTTCACTCGATTGATATGAGTTTTTAAACAAAGCATTATATAACATCAAGGGTATAAAATATTACACATATTTTTCAATTAAGTCTTGCAGCTTCTTGTAATAAATATATTAACCCTGAACCAACCAGATTATAAAAATTATCGGGTGAAGCCAATATATTTTTTTGAAGTTTTAATTTACAGGTGAAAAAAATTAGGGACGAACGCCAGGTAAAGAATAGTGAAGACCGTTTCTAGACGGTCTTGCCAGTTGACATGTAATGAAAAATCACAGGTAAATTTTATTTATAAAAAAATGGTTGCCCTACGGAGCATTTATTTCTGAACCGACAAGTTTAGCAGCTATTGCCACAATAAAATCCGGAAGCTGTAAGAGCGATTCTTCATAGGAAATAATGTTAGAAGCAGTGGCCTTTTCGGCGTGCCGTTGTCTGAACAACAATGAATTCAATATCATTCGTAAAAAACTACATAAAGAGTTCTATATTTGTTTTGAGCTAAATGGAAGTAATGAATATCCTCTTCCTCCTCTTTCACATGTAAGCATATCGAAAGCGTGTACCATACTAGTTTGGAGAGCGAATTAGAAGTTTTAGACAGTACATTGACAGCTGTTTACTAAACAGAGAAAATTAATACTTTTTAAATACGCCAAATAGAGACATAAATCCACCAAAAACATCCAGGATTAGGTTGAACAGATGGCTTGATATATCCCTTTTAGACATGGAAATTTTCAGCTACTGGCAATAGAAAGAATATCTTGTTGTGGTCGACGCTTTTTGTGTGGGATCGGCCAATGGAGCTTAAAAATCGAAGATGATCTTTAGACGGTTAAAGGGTTAAACGAAAAAAGCAACATTAGTTTCGAATAACTAACATTAGCGACTAATGCCAAGTTTACATTGGGCATTTCATGTGTTGTCATTTTGTGGTGTAATTTTAATATGTGTGCAGTCACGTTCCCATCAAATGTATCGATGACACACAATTCTGTTGTGTCATTGTGACAGAAAAGAGTACCATCCCTAAATAATGGCAATACGGTATCATTGTCTACATCAAGAACTAATTTTGGCATAATGACATTTAGGCCCAAATGTACAGTCATTATTTAACTAATAGCAATAGTTTAACCAATAATATTTGATTCACAGTTCTTTGTTTACCACTAGTTAAACCGCCAAGTATCATTGGCTAACAAATAGTTAGACAACAGCTGATTCGTTGTAAACTTTTTTTATTAGTATTGTTGTATTGTTATACACATTTCACACCTACGCTATCAAGCATCTTCTTTGTATTTAGTTGTAACAAATTCTTTTTATTTTATTTTCTATTGTAGTTTGGTTTTTCCGAACCAATTTCAGCACTAATTCAATATCTTGCACGGTAAAGTTAGATGAGCGCGCTCTGTTTGATCCATTTTTAAGAAATAATAAATCAAATGTAAACAAAAACCATATGATATAGCAAAGCTGCCGATAATGAAACTTAGTTGTTTGATAGACGCTACGTTTATACGCACGGCTTATTTGCAAATAACACTGTAAATTGTTGCCATATTATTGTTTTTATTGCGTCTTACTAACTCATAAAACTATTCACGTTTAACACACTATTTGCAAATAAAATTCTTGACAAATTTGTGTTAATAAAAAACAATAAATTGATAAAAATAATGCACAAAAAACATTGATAGAAGAAAAAATTACCATAAAAACAATTATTTTTTTATTTTATACATTTACACAATTTTTTTGTAAACATAAGTGAAATTTTCTTGGAAGTGCTACCAAGTTTTTATACATTTAAAATGTGAGATAAACAGTGAGATAATTTAATAAAATAAAAATATTTGCAAATAGTGCGTGCATAAACGTAGTAAGAGTTACCATTCTTTGCTCATATTAAGAAATTTAGTTAAACAATGCACTGTCAATATGAAGTATTAGTTAAACAATAGTTATCATTTTAGTTTTCTACTAATTAACTAATGACTGTAAATTTGACCCTCAGTGTCGTTTGCCTTATCATTGTCCGACTTTGTTTTTCGTATTGTTTGTTAATTAAAATAAATACAAATGGATAATCGCAAGATTATTCAATTGGCTAGTGCCACCGTGTGTTTAACCATTATAAAAGAAAAAAATTAAGAAAATCTAAAAAAAGGCAAAGAAAGTAATGGAAAATACCAGGGCTTAATATGCGTGCCACCAAAGGATTCTATTGTACTCTGCATTCCAGTTTACTGAGAAAGGATGCAAGCTGGTTTAAACATTTCGTGTGCATGAAGACTTAACTCCACCGAAATTGCTGCTCTTTTTTTGCATTTCTATCTCTACATAAACATATGTTTCCATACAGCCCCACGAACCTCTACAAACTGAATTAGCTGTGTCGTCATGTCATGCGTCTAGAGAGCTTGAATTTTTCTCACTCTTCTGTGCTTTTCCACTTTCATTTTCGTTTTACATACTTTTAAATTTGTATACATTAAAATTCTTTTGGTGTCTTTTCAACACGCTTCTTTTTTAGTTTGTCCTAATTTACACTATGCAAGTCTTATTGCTAAGCTGATTAGTTTTTTTAGGAAAGTGGTACGAGGGGAAAAGAAACGGTTCTGATACCCTCGTCTCTCTTTCCCACAAACTAATTAGCTCAGCAATAAGACTTGCATAGTATAAATTAGGACTTTGCAATGCAGTCAAGTTATTATCACAGCTGTTTACATCACATGCGTAAAGACTTTGTGTGGTAATGCCACACAACGGAAAATATCGGAAATGCCAAACGTTGCCACAAGTTCCCACTGCTACAGTGTGTACTCGGCCTTACAATTTCGTACTTGTATTTTAAAACATCGTTGTAAGTTCAAAATAAATTAATTATTTAATTTATATAACAAAAAAATTAATTGTATTTTTTTTTTGCTGTGTGCCGAAGGAAGCGTAAATTTATTTAAATGATTGATACTCGTATATTTCAAAAAAATAACAACAAAAGTTTTATAGGCACAATTGAAAGAAGCAATGTTTTCGAAACAGCTACGAGATTACTATATTATTATTATTATTATTTTATTATTATTTTATTATTATTTTATTATTATTTTATTATTATAATTTTAATACAATTTTTCGTTTATAGCGAACCCGCTTAAAACGAACTTTCGCCTAAATCGAACCATTTTCGAAAGTACGAACTTTTATTTATATAAAACCATAAATAACGAACCCGCTTAAAGCGAACTTTTGGTTATAACAAACTTTTTTTGCATGTAAATTGTTCTTTTTTTCGCTTAAAACGAGCCAAGAAGTGTGTTACCAGGAACAAAAAATTATATTTTTTAATTTGGTAACGCTGTATTTTATTTGTCGTATGCCCTATAATCAGGTACTTCCCCTAGGTTTAATTGTTTTTTGTTTTTGTGTGAAGGCGATGTGATGGCCGTAGCAGCGGTTGCAAAACAAAGAAAGTGTTTTTCTTTAAAAGAGAAATTTGATATAATAAAACGCTTACAAGATGGGGTAAGACAAAAGCAAATATGCCAAGAAATGGGCATCAGCAAGTCAACAATAGCTACAATTTGGAAAAATAAGCACCTGGTGCTAAATAATTTTGAGCAAAACTCCACAAGTGTAAAGAAAGTTAAAAACCCTTCCTTCAAGGAACTGGATAATTGTCTTCTAAAATGGTTTACCCAGAAAAGAGCCAATAATGTGACTGTAAGTAATGCCGTTTTACAAGCGAAAGCACAAGAATTTGGCTTAAAGCTTAACTACAGCGATTTTAAGTGCAGCGAAAGTTGGATTGTTCGATTTAAAAGACGCCACGACATCACCAGCGGAAAAATAGTTGGAGAGGCGGCTGAAGTCAATACTAATGTGGTCAATAATTGGTTGCATAATAAGTGGCCAGGTATAAGAAACAATTTTAAAAATGAGGACATTTTTAATGGCGATGAAACTGGTTTATTTTATAAACTCACTCCGAATAATACACTTCGCTTCAAAGGTGAGACCTGTGTAGGTGGTAAACTATCAAAGGAACGACTAACAGTGCTCCAAGTAGCAAATATGACGGGAACAGAGAAACGAAAATTTTTAGTAATCGGAAAATCAAAAAATCCCAGGTGCTTTAAAAACATTAAACAATTACCAGTTAACTATCAAGCAAATAAAAAGGCTTGGATGACATCCGAAATTTTCGCCAATGAGCTAAAAGAATGGGACTATGATTTACGCCGTGCTAATCGAAAAATTATACTGCTTGTAGACAACTGCCCTGCTCATCCAGATGTAAAAGACTTAGAGTGCATTAAACTAGTGTTTATGCCTCCAAATACAAGCTCAGTTTTGCAACCTATGGACCAAGGTATCATTCACGCATTGAAAATATATAAACATCGCCACTTGCTTTTTTCAAAAATTGTCAATTCGGTTGATATGGGTGAAGATAACTTTAAAGTAAGCATACTGGACGCAATCAATTTCTTGCATATGGCAGGGACAAAAGTCAGCAAAACTACAGTTGCAAATTGCTTTCGGCACGGCGCATTCACCAACAATGAAGATGGATTTAACTCCGAGGATGATCTGCCATTAATAGAAGTAATGGGAACATTTACAGATGGTAATAAAAAAGGTTTGATGAGTTGTCGCACATTTAATCAACCTTTATTTTTTTTTATTTACAGTTGGGACAGAAAGTTTTAACGATTTCATATGTTTTGATGATGATCTTCTAACAACGGAAGTACTGGACGATGCAGCTATTTTGCAGAATGTTTGCACTGGCGATGACGACCTCGATGACGATATGGAAATGGAGAACGAAGAGCCAATCCGAGCTACTACTACCCTGGATGCAATGTGTAAGAAATTTTCTTCAGTCTCGCGACACTCCACAACAAATTCTTGACCACTTGGCCCAAGTGGAAGTGTATATAAATGAAACCAATATTAATACTAAGCAAACTAAAATAACTGATTTTTTTTAAAACTAAATAAACTTATTTTTTAAAGACTACAATGTTCTAAAATTGTTTTAATGGCTTCTTGATGTCTTCACTTAAAACGAACTTCGCTTAAAACGAACAAATTTGATCAGTCCCTTGAAGTTCGCTTTAAGCGAAAAGCACTGTATTATTAGTTTATTAAAAAAAAAGGGTGTTATACGTTTGTAGTGTGTATCTGTGTCTGTCCGTGTCCACGTACAAACCAAAAGGCTGGACCAATTTTTTTTCTGTTTGAAAGGTGACTTGATCGAGAGGGTTCTTAGCTTAGTTTAAAGAAAATCGGGCAAGCCGTTTAGAATTTATCTTTTCTAGATATGTTCGGAGGTTTTTTAGTTTTTTAATTTTTTTTCTGTAATTGTGAAAAATATTATAAAAAGTTGTTTTAGAAACGTTTTTTTTTCGTTTCACATCATCAGAGAACCAGAATTAGTTTCATTATATGTATTTATATTAGACCACTGTGCAATTATGATTTTATGGTTTTGTTATATATAGTATGTGCTCTCACATGGTATCGCTCTCACATGGTATTCACATCAGAATTCAGGCGAAAATTGCGTATGGTTAAAATAAATATGTATGTATGTACATATTTACAATGAAAGGAAACCACTTATTTGTAAAATAAATAATTTAATACAAGCCGAAAATGAAAATGATACTAACAGTTCACACAAGTACCACAAATAGTCATCGCATGCAGTAGTAACACAAGCATGTACAAATATAAATTCGCAGTAGCAGCTCATTCCGCTGCCACACCTTGCAGCGCATTTACTACAATATTGTCAGCAATAAAAGTTTTTAAGAGTGCAAATATTAATGCAATTGTGTTAAAGATATTGGCCAATAAACGTTTATCGAAAATAGTAAATAACCTATGATTATTACTTAATTTATGATTTTATTTTATTAAAAATATTAAACTCCCCTAGTACAAACACGGACCAGGGAGTTAAGTACCACAATGTAAGAGAGATAAATATCTAAATTTGTTATGAATAATTTATAAAATAGTCGATAAATTGACATTATTCTACCAGTGATTGCTTTTATCCCAACCCACTAGAAAAACTATCATGATATGCAATTGAATATATAAAAAGGGCGTCGCACATGTTTAAGATACAAACTGTACAAATGTGTCAATCATTGTGTCAGATATATATGTACATATGTTAGTACATACATTTGTATGTATGAATTTATGTGCATACATAAAAACATATGAATTATAGCTTCGTCATCACTTAGCTGCTACTACACTTAGGAAATCTTAGAATTTCTCTTTGCAATTGGACGGACAATCATTAATAAATTATTAAATGTTAATTAACGAAGATGAAAAAGCATTCGTACAGCAAGCATATGAGTTTTCTGTTTACTGAAATTAAATCACGTAAAGTCTTAAAGAAAACTTTATTGCTATTAATGGCTTCGTTAGTCAAATCGTATGTATCATCTTACTTTTGAAGTTGCCGTATCGTTTACAGGCTCATGGAATGTAACTGCAAGGGTAGGAAACAGCTGATCGATATTGTGAAAAGTAATGAAAATAGTTATGGAAATGTGACCGGAATGTAAGAAAATGAACATTGCTTTTCACATAACAATATCGATCAGCTGTTTCCTACCGTTGCAATTACATTCCATTGGGATAACCGAACCTTAAGTCTGGATGTTAGTTAGTGAAAACGCAAGGCTGCCAGTGAATGTGTCAGCTGTTATTGTGTTTATCTTTGCTTTATACGTGTGTGTATGTATTCCAGAAGTTGACGTTTGATACGTGTAAAAATCAATTTTCTGTACACACAGAAAAATTTCTACTTAAAATCTAATAAAACAAAGTAAATCTACTTAAACAAAGTTAATCGACAATGATTTTGCTTCATATGTATTTCATATTAATTTAACATAATTTATAGTAATTGTCAAAGAAAATGTTTCCTTTTAAAATAACTTTATTTCACTTTGAATTAACATTTAAGTATTGTTAAAATCAAAATCAAGAATCAATTTGAATCAAAGTTATTTCAAGTTAGATCAACATGAATTTAATTTAATGTAGTAATTGTATTTTATTATTTATTTAACTTACGTGTGGTTGACATAGACCAGAAAAATTTATATAACTTAAATTGGCTTCCCCGGCTAAGTTAATAAACTCGGCCGCCTAGTCAACGTACTTACCTCTGTAGCCACAACAACTTTAAATATTCTTAAGATACACACTAAATATGTACCATCTTGAATTAAATCATAATTTAACTATGAAAAGTTTTAGTTTTAGTTGAAAAAAAAACAAAATGCTTTGACTTGAAAAATATCAAAATACTTTCGCTTGACTGCAGGATTCGAACCTGCGATCCTCCGAACGCAAGATTAGTACACTGCCTACCAGCCAGCAGCAGTTTGTCGGCTGTTTACAAACATAAAAAAACAACAACAATACAAAAACAATCTACACAACTAAGCACAAAAGTGTATTGCAGCTATGAACAAAGCAAATAAACACCAACACACTCAAACAACATATTATTTCTAGTAAATTTAATGTGATTTGAATTAATCTGAATCAACCTTTTGCCATGGTGATTTTACATTGGTATTTTTTTCTGTGTGGTGTTGCCAGATTTGCAAATTTTTCTGTATTTTGCTGATTTTTACTATAAAAAAAATTACATACTGAGATTTCCAGATTTTTGTCCGAAATTGCAGATTTCATGCAAGGCCATTTCGACAAGTAAACTACTCGAAATATGCCTTCGTATTCTGCAACTCGCTAAAGTTAAAGCTAAATTTGATTGCTAAGTCCTGAACTAATACAAAATTTTAAATTTACAACGATGACATAAAACAGTAAAATTTTGGCAGATTAAATTTCTAAGCCATTGCCTCATCGATGAATTGACTTTATGAATTTTTAGCGATAGAGATTTAGCTTTAGCGCGTTACAGAATACGGCAGCTGACCTTATATATATATGGGAAGTTTTGATTCATATTATCGGCATCAAAATACAATTACAAAGACTCAGTCAGTTGAAGAAAGTTTTAAGTAACATACATAATACATACAAAAAAAATTATTAAATAAATAATATTGACTTCAAAACACCTTTTTCCTCTCCTAGCAACGTTGATATAATGTGTTTTTTAGAATATTTCACATTAATTATTTTTTTTTAAATGATTCCATCAACTTTATAATTGGTTTTTATAATCATTTGCCATCGCAAACAAATTCAAATCGTAAATTATTTCGTTCGTAAATTGGGGATGATATTTAACCAATAACTAATATAATTTCTTGATTTCATTTTACATTTTATTTTTCACTTTGCTTTTTAAATTTAAACACCCAAAATCAAATAATTATAAAAATGTTGTAAGAATATTTAATGAAAAATGTTTGTGGTGATTTTTAATTTATGTTGCAACTTTTTAGTTTCTAAATATACATACACAAATAGTATTTAGTAACTTTCAATTAATTTGAGCTTTTTTTCGCATGTGTAGCACATGTCAGACCGATATAAACTCGGCCTAAAGGACGTTTGGTTGTCTGACGTCAAAAACAAAACATTGGTACTAGTTAATAAAATTTCTTAGCTTCCTTATCAGCTTGCCCATTCATAAAATTTTTCTATGTGCGTATTTTTATATATGCATGTACATTAGTGCAAGTCGATTTGTATGGAGACAAAAAAATCGCTCAAATTACAAGGAAAATCGTATTCTAGGGATCAAAAAAAGAAACTTTGCCGAAGGAACCACACCTCTTAAATTTATTTTCGAGTGGTCCAAATTATTTCCGATCTATTGCCTCGACTTTAATAATCAGGGCAATTGTGAATAAATTTCCGCTAGAAATTTCTCCCTTTTCCAATTAGAATTTTTGTTTTCTTATCATTTGCTATTAGTTGGAATTGTTCCCTGGGAAAAATTTCTCGCGGAATTTTATTCATAATTGACTTCAATAAGATTTTTGCATACATACACACACATGCATACATTCATACACATAAGAATCGACTTCCATGACCTCAAAACATCGAAATATGATGAAAACCCTAGTTTCGAATGAAATTGTAAAAATCAATAACTTGTTATAGCGGGAAGTTATTAAAATATTTTACTAAAGAAGAAAATGTGTAATAATAATTGTGAGAAAATAATGCTGCAAAAAATCATAAAAAGTAAAGATATTTTCTAGTTACGCAAAACTACTGCAAACTTCGTTTTATAGAATATTCAAAGTATTTACAATCCCCCTTATTTTGAATGGCGTCGTCGACGTCACATCAAGAAGACAGTAAAAATTGTCACTTGTCTACTCTTTGTCGACAACAATCGGCTACTGTTAACATGCTCCATTAATTTACAAAGCCTTAGAGTTTAGTAAGAGTAGACTAGTGACAACATTTACTGTCGTCTTGATGTGACGTCGACGACGCCATTCGCAGTAAGGGTGAATATTTCTGTGCACACATACATATTTATGGAAAATACTGCACAATGTGGGAGACATTGACAACGCGTTTTGCTTCCATTTTAAGTTTTATTAAAATCTTCTGTTTGCTGTATTTCAAGCTGCTGCTGGTTAAAGGACAGCTTCAAATCGATTTTCAGAAATTTATTTTTCCAACAGTTAAATTGGGAAATTCTCTGTTAACCTTTATTTTTTTTTTTAACAAACATTAGCGGCATTCACACCGAACTTGTTAGTTTGTTAGTCGTTAAACGTTACTTTTTTACACGCTTTTTGTTTTTGTATATTTAACGCGCTACCGGACTAACATTTAACAAATTAACGACACGGCACCCTTGATAAAGTAGCTGTTAGTTGGTAACTCACAGTCAGCTGTTGCAGTTTCTAAATAAATATAATAAAAAACTAATTTGTGATGCTATCCCCAAAAAATATTTGTGTTTTGGGAATTTTCGTGTACATTGAGAGTAAGTATATTAATTAAATGATTTTTTATTATATTTGAATAAATCATAAACTGTTCTTATAACGGATAACCAAAAGAAAAAGCGCATTCGAACAGAAATGCAAAAAAAAAGTGTAGTGAAGTGGAGCATAAATTGCTGTTGGATTTTGTGTTGGAAAATGTGGACATTGAATTAATGTACCACTATTTTGTACATGTTTATAAGATTATGCCAATGACATATATGTATTTTCAGAAACCAACTACATAGTACAATCTACTATCAAAAATGTTTGGACCAGACCAAAATTGACGCAACATGCGAAATGCTGCAATGCAAAGTTCAATAATGGAAAGCTACATTTAATAAAGCTGAAGAGTGGCGAAAGTCAACTGGTGCTGGAATGTGACAGATACAATAGAAGAAGATGGAGATGTGATACTTCAAGATTCCTCATTTACAGACACATTTTCCTCATCAGAGGAACAGGCTGAATCGGTGTCATTTGAACCCATGCCTCAGACACCAGCATCTACATCAACTACAGGCCAAAAATTTAAAACACGCATGCCGAAAAGCAGCTTAAGCCAACTGGCGGAAATACAAAAAAAAAGAGATGCATTTTATGAAAAACGGCTGTGCATTGAACAACAAAAAGTTGATTTGATAAAAGTAGAATGGAAATTAGAAAATTGGAACTAGAGCAAAACGAGAGACTTGCAATAATGGAACTGAAATTGAAATACAACAAAGAATGACAAACCAATATTAACGTATTTGTAATGAATTTATTAATTTTTGTTTAGAAAACGAAACTAAAATGTTTACCTGATCTCTTAAAATATGTACGTAACGTATTTGTGATGAAATTATTACTTTATTTTATGAATAAATGATTTAGTTTTATTTTCAAACAGTGCCTGGAAACATAATATGGTATAACATTTGTCTTTTCATTTCAAAGCTAATTCTACTTGACTCTTCCAACTGCTCTTCAACTGCACTTTGGTTCTGTGACACCTCTTCAAATTGCTTTATGTCAGTACTATCAACGACAATATTGTGGAGGATGCAACACACTAAAACCCAATCGTTGCAAAATGTATGGCTTTCCTCATTATGAATTCGCATTCGTAATTCTTTAAGACTATTAAACCTGAGGGGCTACTCTGTAATTCGAAACGAAAGAAAATGTTTTCGAATTTACATGTTATAAGCATACAAATTCGAAAGCATTTTCATTCGTTTCGAATTACAGAGTAGACCCCCTGCCTATTAATATAACAAAACAATGTTCAACTCTTACTCGGAATTTACTATGCTGCAGTTTAAATTGCTTCCTCGTTATTGCATCAAGGTGTTGAGCATTGCTTCTATATGGAGTAATTATAGTATTAATTAACGGATAAGCAGAATCACCTGCAATCCATTCTGGTCCAGAAAAAAATTGGCTTGTCTCCTTATAAAATTAACAGTTCCTTAACATTTTTACATCGTGGGTTGAACCACTATATCCTGTAACTACATGACGAATCTTAAGTTCGTAATCACAAACAATTTGTGCTTTAAGTGCATATATATGGCACCTGGAAAAATAGTCAACGTGGTTTTTTACTGGAGCATCTGCAAGTTTGATTTCATTTCCTTCCACATAACCAATACAAAACGGTAGTTCACTGAATGTTTCGCGAACTATTTCCGAACGTTCTATAGAATCTGGCCAGAATATATATTGCTGTATTAATTTCAAAAAAGCGCTAAAAATTATTTTTGTAATTTTAATAAGTGTGCCGCCGTCACCGATTCCAAAAAATTTAGCAATTTTAGCGATTGATGCGCTTTCTCCAGAGGATCCCAATCTAAACAAAACTATAGCGAGTTGTAAGTCTATTGGAAACTGCTTGCCGGTAAATTTGGTAAAAACTTTGTCGTTACATATGAGTGATAGTAGATGAGCAAATTGCTCGCGATTCACGCGTAGCATCTGGCAGAAACAATTTTCATCCACTGAAGACAAAACATCTTCGCGCCAATTAATTGATTTTGGAACTTCATACACAACTCCTCTGCGACACTTCATGACAGCATGTAAATCTTCATACAGCTCATCCAGTACATTTTCGGTTTCATGTTCATCATCGTGAAAAATTTCTGCATTAACAAATTATTTGTAATTAAACTATTAAACTTCGATAAATCTTGTTTACTTGTTTACCGCCTGCAAACGTTATTTGTGTCAAAGCATGAGTAATTAAATGGTTTAGAATTGCTTTTTTTGCACTTTCTCGTGGCATGTTTTATTTTATTTTTTTTTTAGAATAATAAATTGTGTCAGCACAATGAATCAGCTGTCTTACTACGAAAGTTACCAGACTAACAAAGTTTTAAGAAGGGGGTCGTTCACAGTTGGTAACTTTAACAAATTAACAAAATACCGAGTAACAAATTAACAAGTTCGGTGTGAATACCGCTATTGTTCTACACACTATAAGTAACACATTTATGTTGAAATTCTCCAACTTATAACATAAATTAAGGTATTATTCCAAATGAGATTAGAAGTCTAAAAAATATAAGACGCAAGTCATAGTTCTATACTTTCGAATATGGGCACTTCCAGAAAAAAGTCCACCATGACGAAAAAAATTAAAGTTTACAAACAGATTTGTTTTCTTGTATTATAAATTAGAAATATTTAGAATTAACTAAATTTAAGAGTTCGAAGCTTTCCTTAGTTGTGATGGCGAAATAATGGGCTGCAAAGTTGGGCTTCTCGTTTTTGAAAGTTTTACTTAATTTCATGAGCATTTTTTTTTAACTTTTTATACTTCTAGGAGCAATTGCACAGTAATACTTATATTGCAAAACTATTGCTACAACAACAACTAATCATAGACAAATGAAGAGAAAGCCATTATATATCAATTAACCGCAAAATTAAGTTTTTCTTAAAATGATATTTCAATGTAACGTAACGCCAGGAAAAGTAGCGATTATTTTCATTACCTCTACGCTGACGATCGCAAGTGCGTGAAATTTTGCATGTTAACAAAATGTTATTAGCTTATATGATAATAACAAATAAATCGTTTATAAAACCAATATTTAATATAATATTAATATTCAAAAGTGTGTAATGTAACGCCAGATTGTGAGTATTTTGTTGCATGGTACAATGTTTGTTTAAAATTTAGTTGAAATTTTGGTTTTGAGTTTGTTCGTTTATTTTCTTCGCTTTCAGGACCAAACCGCTAAACCGATTTTTTAAATTATTTCACCAATGGAAAGCTACATTACCAGCGTCAAACATAGCATATTTTTTGTATCCGGTTCGGAACCGGTTTTTTTGTATATGACACGGACTTTTTCCGAAAAATAAATTTTTGAGCTGGTAAGAGTAATTTTCGATTCAGTTTGGATTGTTTAACCAGTCTTAAAACCGGTTTTTATTCTCTTTTTAAATTTTATTTTATCGCCTTTATTAGCGACTAACAATTAACAATACCTTCATAAATTTTAATTATATTTTCCAAAATACAACGTGAGCGGAGCTTTGGATAAAGCTAATAAGTATTATATAAATGACATATATAGTTTTGTTACGCTTTTGTGTATCTTTTTCTTAATATTTACCAAAAAAATATCGAGTGGAAATTTAAGTAACGAAACGCCATATAACGTAACGCCAGATACTAAGGATAATAGAAAAAAAAGGGAAAAAGATTTTTTAATCTAGATGCTTGAAAAATAAATGTATATCAGTCCAAGTCCTAACAAAAAAATTTTTGTCTAAAAAGACTTGGCCAGTTCGCAGAATTAAGTAATTTTGTTAGTCGAGTCAAATCCCAATTCTCTTTTTTGTAACGTAACGCCAGGTCATATTTTGGGTATATCTTGAAATCCTTTGGTTTGATTTTTATAATATTTTTACTGAATATAGAGCCATTTAAACGCTTCTCAAATGTAAGAAAAAAACCTTTTTCAAACATGATTTTCAAACTTTTTTTCAACATTTTGTCGTACAAATGTCACGTAGCGCCAGAATGGAATCACCCATATGCAGATTACGGAGGTACCAATAAGTCAAAATCAGCTTATCTCGACTTAAGCACTTTTTCTTTTTTGCCATAGAATTATCAGTTCAGAAAAACAATGTTGCCAATTGTCAAGAAATTCGTTTGGAATAGAACTCGTGAAACTAAGATTCGAAATTAAAAAACATTAAGTTGGTGGTAATCGCTTTGGCACTGCTTTGGTCGAGCAGTGGCCCATTAATGAGCTCATCAGGACACTTAGATACCTCTTACTCATTCTCAAAATTAGTTCGGATCTTGCTTAATCAAGAACCTTCGATACTCTCATCCCAACTTACTCAACTAAACAAAGTAATAAGTTATTCATAGTAAGCTTTTAAGTCATATTAGTGGAAAAAAGGGAGCTTTTACATTCGCTAAAACAGAAAAATTCTTCGCCTCTAAACAGGAAATCCAATACGACTACTTTCATTGTAATGGCTTCCTATGGTTTTATTTTTAATTTTTGTTTTCTGCCACTGTTGTGTGGATTGGTGAATATCGCTTTTAACCAAAAGACAAACTTTTCGTGTAGGACGAAATGAATATTTCCAATAAAAGCGCCAGCCATAATTGCCACCACAATTGCGCCATTACTTTCCTTATGATTCTTTCTTAACTATTTTTTTTCTTCTTAAAATGTATGTGTTTAACAACATTTATGGGTCATCGTTGTTCTGTTAGCAGTAGAAAGTACAAATGTTTTTTTTTGTTGTGTACAATATTTTATTGATACATAAATTTTGCCAAAGAAAACTTTTATCGTACAAAATAAAATAATTTACGTTGTTGGTGTTTCTAGTTATAATTGCTATTGTTTTTAAAGATGTTTGACGGTTTGACGCGTGATAGGCGTGTTAATATTTTGTTAAGTTCGATTGGGAAATATTAAATGAATAATTTTTTTTTGGGATACTTTAGTATAAAATTCTATATTTTATTGTTACTATGTGCTTCTGCTTTTAGCTTTTTAGTTTATTATTTATGCTTTTTTATTGAGCTATTTTTATTTATTTGTTTATTATTACTTTTATTTCTTTTATACAGAAAGTCATATCTGTTTTTTTTAATATGGCATGTGAAATATGTTTGATTCTTGCGTTAATTTTCATAATATGAAGACATGGAGATGGAAGTAAATTTCAGAAAAGGACAGTGATGCACGAATTAATTCACCAACAATCTAGAAAAAATGGCTAAAAACTAGCTAAAAAATGGATAAACGACTTCGAATGTAAAAATCGTAAGTATTAAACAAAAATAAAAACATATATTTTTTTAATAAATAAAAGTAAAAATAATAAATTAAAGTATTAAATCAAATATTTTTTCTCCAGAAATAATTCCTTATTAGGGCTTAAGTTCAGTAATTTCAATTCTTATTGAATGAAATATTTTTTATTAATTTATGCGAGTTTCTAAAGAAGAGAAGAAAAATTAAACCAAACTTTATAGCAGGGGGAAATACCGATACTTTACTGTTCAGCCACGCACTTCATCAGCACCCTGGTGTATCTACTTGGGTAGAGATTATTATTAACATCAGCTATTTAACGTAAATATTTCTCCGCTACTCAAGAAGAAAACAAAAAAACTGAACGCAAAAATACAAATATCTGTAGAAAAAAGGAAATAGTGCTTAACTTGAGATAAGCTGATTTTGAGTTAATGGTACCTCCGTAATCGGCATATCTCAAAGTACACCTGGACAAAATCTCAATTAATTTTTGCGATTTTTCAAGAAGTTATACCAAAATCTAAAAAGAAGTTATACCCAAAAATAAAGTTTAACAGATAATTTCCCAATTTAGCTGTAAAAAAATTAATTTCTGAAAATCGACTTGAACGCTTAAAAGTGCTCTCTTAAGATATATGTAGCTATAGGGTGATTTTTTAAGGACTTTCGGATTTGATTTAAAAAACACATAAAATTTAGAGATATGTATGAAATCTTTATTTGAGTCAGTAGAAAGAACTATGTATATAATTCAATGTTTAAAGAAGATTTCACGTAAATTTTGACCGCGGCTATGTCTGGAAATGATTCATATGCTAAGTCTAATTTTGGCATAATTTCTCTATCATATCGCCGGTAGCTCACGAATATGTAAATTCTTCAGTATTCTCTTGCAGTGTGTTAACCGCACTGTTAATTTTACATTTTTTGGCAATGATTTTGCTTCATGTGTGTTTCATAATAATTTAACATGAATAATAGTTATTGTCAAAAAAATTTCCTTTTGAAATAACTTTATTTCACGTTGAATTAACATGTAAGTACCCAGTGAAAAACAATGGAAGTCATTCTGGTGGAACTACATTTTCATTGCTTCCAAAAAATCTAATCATTTTTTTTAAAGAAATTTATGAACTAATTTCAGTCTAAAATTTAAAAGTTATTTGCTTAAATTTACATGAAAACACTGTTTCGGGTTGAAATTCGTATAAAAAGAAACGAATTGTTAAAATAAGTAACTATTTACAATTTTTCCTAAATGAAAATATTACCATGCAACACAAAAAAGGTAATTTTTCTTAATATCGCTTCCAATTCAGTGACCAGGCATCGAAAAAGAGAACTTCTTTCAATGACAACCCTATGTAAAAATCATTAGATCCAATTGAAATTTTCACTACTTCCAGATCGCAAACTCTACATTTTCATGACTTTTTTGGAGTCTCTTTTTTTGCTGGGTACTGTTAAATCAAAATTAAGAATCAAAGTTATTTCAAGTTAGTCCAACATGAATTTAATTTAATGTAGTAATTGTATTTTATTAATTACGTCTGGTTGAAATTGGCTTCCCCGGCCAAGATTTGAAATCGGAACTCATCGCGTGGTAGTCAACGTGCTTACCCCAGCAGCCACAAGTAATTTTTCATACAATTTGTTTTAAAAGTTTTAGATTTATTTAAAAAAAAAACAAAATGCTTAAAAAAAATCAAAATACTTTGACTTGACTCCAGGATTGGAACCTGCGATCCTCCGAATGCAAGACTAGTGCACTGTCTACCAGCCAGCAGCAGTTTGTCGGCTGTTTACAAACATAAAAAAACAACAACAATACAAAAACCACCTGCACAACTAAGTACAACGTGTATTGCAGCTATGAACAAAGCAAATAACCACCAACACAGTCAAACAACATATTATTTCTAGTAAATTTAATGTGATTTGAATGAATTTGAATTCACCTTTCGGCATGTTGATTTTACATTGGTATTTTTTCTGTGTGAGACATGAGCCTTAACAGAGCCGTCCCACAAAAAATAGTCTAAAAGTGTTAAGTCGCACGATATAGGCAGCCAATTGACCGGCTCCAAGCGTGAAATACACTCTTCACCGAACTCGCCTCTGAATTGGGTCATTGTTTCGCGTGGTGTGTGACATGTGGCACTGTCTTGCTGAAACCACGTGTTAGCTAAGTCCAGCTCTTACATTTTGGACAAAACAAAAAAGTAACAGAGGCCCAATTGCTGCGAATGGCGTCGAACCGATAATTCACGGTCATCAACAACTCTGGCGGATACAGCTGCGATATTTTCCTCTATCCGCACTCTACGTATGAGTGCTGTTGGTTTGATGTTCAATAATGTAATTTTTGCGGGATATTTAATCACAACATTCTGAATAACCGCCTCAGAAGGTCGCCCAAACTGACCATAAAATAGAAGAAGTGCACGGATGCACTTTCTTAACCGATCGCGAGTTTAGTTGTTCATTTGTAAGTCGATGCATGGTTAAATTACATATTCAAACATATTCAACAGTAACATGATGCACGAAAACAGCTGAGTTACCAAGCACAGTGTTGCCAAAAAGCAAGTTGGCAAAAAAAAACACCCTTTATATAATGGGTGTTTTTTATTGAGGTATAGAACTTTAAGTTGGCATCACTTTTTTAACTGGCGGCCATTTTGTCAGCTGTCAAGTGATTAATATTTAGTTTGGTTTGCCATTTCATCATGAACAGGTTGACAAAAGAACAACGCTTGCAAATCGTGCAAATTTATTTCGAAAATAATGGTTCAGTTCGCGAAGTTTACCGCAAGCTCCGTCCATTTTATGGTCGACATAATCGTCCATCAGAGCAATTAATTCGGTTAACCATGGATCGTTTTCGCACTACGTTTACTCTATGTGATAATACGCATCCGCAGAGACGTCGAACAGTGCGCACCGAAGAAACAATTGCCGCTGTAGAGCAAAGTGTTGAAGAGGGCCCGAATGAATCGATTCGCCACCGTGCACAGCAATTGGAGCTTTGTCCATCAACTTTATGGAAGATTTTGCGCAAAGATCTTGGCTTGCGACCTTACAAGATCCAGCTTGTGCAAGAATTAAAGCCGCGAGACCATGCAATGAGTCGTGATTTTGGTGTATGGGCCGAAAATGAGATTGATCTCGATGCTGATTTTCATCGCAAAATTTTGTTCAGTGATGAGGCTAATTTTTGGTTGAATGGCTACGTCAACAAGCAAAATTGCCGCATTTGGAGTGAAGAGAATCCATATGAGACCCTTGAGACGCCATTATATCCACAAAAACTGACTGTTTGGTGTGATCTATGGGCTGGTGGAGTCATTGGGCCATACTTCTTCCGAAATAATGCTGGAGAGTCAGTTACCGTTAATGGAGACCGGTATGGAGCCATGATAACCGACTATTTTGTTCCCGAATTGGATCGCATGAATGTGGATAAGTTGTGGTTCCAACAAGACGGCGCTACATACCACACAGCGCACGTCACAATCGATTTATTGAAGGAAACATTCGATGAGAGCATAATTTCGCGTAATGGACCTGTCAATTGGCCACCAAGATCATGTGATTTGACACCATTGCATTATTTTCTTTGGGGATATGTGAAGTCGCTCGTCTACGCCAACAAACCAGAAACGTTAGGGAACTTGGAAGCCAACATTCGTGGCGTTATTGCCAACATACGGCCCCATATGCTCGAAAAAGTGGTTGAAAATTGGACCTGTAGAATTGGCTTTATTCGAGCCAGCCGCGACGGCCACATGCCCGAAATCATACTTAAACATTAATGGCATAAAATTATCCTTCCAATAAAGCCAAATTGATGGACATTAAAACGATTTTCTTGTGTTTTATTTCAATCCGAAGTTCTATACCTCTAAAAAAAACACCCTGTACATACAGCTGCGTACAAATAATAATATTATTTTTTACAAAACTAAAATTTTAACTGTGTTTAAAATAACTGTATTAAAATGTAATATATTTTCTGAAATACTTAAGAAGTCTGATCTGATATATATCGATATAAAGTTTAAAATGATGCGTACATTTAATTAAGGACAATCTTATTTTTCTTTATTTATAATTATTCAATATTTGGTAGTTGCCTACACCCAGAGAAAAACAGCTTAAAATAAATAAAACCCATATGGAATTAATAAGAAACATTAACGAAAGTCTAGTAATGTTAAAATTTCTTGCTTCAATAAGGAAAATTTTAATTTACAGTATTAATTTATTAATTTTATACAATCTATATCGTTCTAAAATATTTGGAGCCTTGGCTTTCAATTCCAATTGGCGGTATTACCCCACCATTTCGATTTTGACCAAAATTTGAACTTCCAAGAAAAGTTTCAATATGCACATTAAACGCACGTGAAAATAATATGTTCACTTGGCAATCACTGTTCACTTGGCAATCACAGCTTCAGAATGCTGGAAAGTCAAGCAAAAACTGTAGAATACAAGAACAAAGTAACATAAAGCCACTACAATAATACTTACATGCATGTACCGATGGTACATCGAATAAGTAAAAATAATTAATGTGATGATCGTAAAAAGATAAGTAAGAATAGTTAAACATACTGAGGTAGAGTAATATAATTTCGTGCTAACCTAAATATAAAAATGAAAAAAATGGAAAAAACAGAAAATTAATAGTGATACTTATAAATGTGTTTACCAAAGGTAAATCAATTGTATACACAACAAACGTTTCTCATATTCCGTTTCACTGAAAATTTAAGTTAAATAGCTGATGTTAATAAGAATCTCTACCCAAGTAGATAGACTAAGGTGCTGATGAAGTGCGTGGCTGCACAGAAAAGTATCGGTATTTCCCCCAGCTTAAAGTCTAAGTTTAATTTTTCTTCTCTTCTTTAGAAACTCACATTAATTAACAAAAAATATTTCATTTAATAATAAGAATTGAAATTACTGAACTTAAGTCTGACTAAAAATTATTTCTGATTAAAAATCACTAAAGTTCAATTAAAATTTACAAATGTTTCATTAATATTTTTGCTAGAAAATTTTATAAAATATATACTCAGTTAAGTTAACAGTGTTCAAGCGAGAGATTTTTTTTACCTCACACTGTCTGAGCAAGAGATATGTAAAGTAAGGCCGGGTTTACATCTGTGTGCCATAGGCCACACAAGCGTAAAAAAACGTAACCACTAATTACTAATGAAAAACTGTTTGATTCCTTGTTCCCGAATATCAAAGGTAAACTGCGTCGTCAACGATTTACGAGCGTCGAAGAAGCAGTTGAAGCGTTCAAAAACCATATTTTGGAGGTGTCTGAAGAGGAATGGAAAAACTGCTATGACAAATGGTTTGAACGAATGCAAAAGTGTATTGATCATCAAGGGGAATATTTTGAAAAACAATAAAGCCATTTTCATCTAATTTTTTTTATTATTTGCTATTCCCGAAATATAAATAGTAGCCCTCGTATACAAAGTTATCAATAAATTAAGATTTATTTTGGGACTTTGCAGACCAAAATATTTTTTTAACTGAGCCATTGTTGCACTGCCTTGAATGTTGCACACAGTGATGAATAGAATATCAGTTAAACAATTGTTAATCACCAAATATTTCTAAGAAATATATACAAACAATTTTTTTGAGAAAGTAACAGAATTTACAAAAATTACAAAATTATGTACGATCGATATTTTTAAAAGTACTTTGTCACTGTTACACAGTGTAAATAGAGGCATGCAGAGAGGTAGTGACAGCCAAGGTCGTACGACAGGACCATTTTAAGAAATAATTCGCAAATTATTTCTTTTGCTTATTCCTTTGTTTGTCACTTAACGTACTTAGTGGTGGCGCCACAGAGCACACGGAGAAGGCACGAGGCGGAAGATAATTGTGTTTTCCTACCTGACACAGTCACTGTGTCATTGATTTTCATTTCTGTTATCTTTCTGCACAATAAATTTTCAAAGTATTTTTTTTTATTAGCTTAAGCTAATAAATTTGTTACAAAACACAAGTTTTATGCTATAAAATATAAATATATTTTCAGTTTCATTTTCTAAATGTTTTTCAGCAGAATTTTTTTGTTTACAGACCGAAATTTTACTTTACTGATAGCGGCTTCATTCTTAAAGGCTTTGGCTTGGCGTCTTAGTTTTTATTGCACACACTGTATTTATATAGAGATTGAAACACATTTTGAAACAAATCATAAATACTTTTTTAATATTTACAACCGTGTTTTATGCATTTATTTGTTTTAGTTTTTCATAAACAAGGAATTATTTATATATAGAAGTCACTTTATTTTTTTTACCGACTTCAAAAAAAGGAGGAGGATATCAATTCGCCTATACTTTTGTTTGGTTGTTACTTCATAACTCGTTACCTTTGAGACCGATTTTAAAAATAATTTTTTTTTGTCTGAAATGGTGTAGCATCGATTTGATCCCACTGTAAAAAAAAGTAGGGACTTGTCCACCAGTTTTTCTTTGATTTTATGATAGTTTACTTATCTGCCGGCTACGAAACTTACCGAACACATTGGGCGGAGCCACGCCCAATAAAACTTAAGATTAAATTTAACGTTCTTCTATTTGACCGATTTTTACGAAACTTTCAACAACCCTTGAGCTCTTAAGAGGAAACAATCTTGTATTCTAAAAGTGTGCTCCTAACTTTACTGATTTTTACGAAACTTGGTACAAAAAAATTCAATACTCATTATATCTAATTAAGGATCCAAGTAATTGATAATGAGCACGAGGGCTACTATTTATATTTCGGGAATAGTAAATAATAAATAAAAATTTTAAATGAAAATGGCTTTATTGTTGTTCGAAATATTCCCCTTGATGATCAATACACTTTTGCATTCGTACAAACCATTTGTTGTCATAGCAGTTTTTCCATTCCTCTTGAGACATCTCCAAAACATGGTTTTTGAACGCAACTGCTTCTTCGGCGCTCGTAAAGCGTTAACCACGGAGTTTACCTTTGATATTCGGGAACAAGAAGAAGTCGTTGGGTCCCAAATCAAGACTGTACGCAAGATGAGTCATCAATTCGATGTTTTTATTGCTCAAAAATTCACTTGTTTGACGAGATGTGTGAGAGCTCGCATTGCCATATTGAAGAATGAGCCGTTTTCGGTGGTTAGTCTTACGAATTGCTCCGAAGACTTCCGGCAAACAAATGATCGTGTACCACTCAGAATGAACAGTTCTACGTTGCTCAAGCGGAACACTGGACACATGATCTATTCGGCCGAAGAAACAAGCGACAATTTACTTCGCTCTGCTTCTTCCACGAACAGCTTTTGTTGCATTTAGCTCGTCTTATATACCCAACCCGTCGATTGCTATTTTGTATCCGGCTGACAGCGTTGTCAACTCGGTGCTTTTCGCACCGTTTTTAGTGCTTTTTGAAATTTTCGACGCGAAAAATTTTGAAGTTAGTGCTCAGTGCTTTTTAGGGTTCCGTACAACAAAGGTGAAAAAAGGAACCCTATTGTTTTCGCTACGCTGTCCGTCTGTCCGTCACACGGTATTTTCTCAGGAACCGTAAGAGCTACGGACCTGAAATTTGGACAGAGTAAGTAGATCCTTGCCCACTACAACAACACTTAAAATCTCATGTAATATACATACAATTGTATGTACATATGTATATTGACACTTGAAATTTGTAAAATTAGTGTATTTTTATATAGACAACAATAATTCACATTAAAATATTAAAAAATTTTAATTAAAGGGTGGTCCATCAGTTAATGCAATTATGACTATGTAATTTTGACAACTTGCTATATCTTGGAGACCGTAAGAGGTAAACTCGTGAAATTTTCAAAAACGGTAAAACTAAAAAATCCGAAAATTATAAAATCGCCAAACCAAAAAAAATCGCCAAAACCTGAAAAAAATCGCCAAAAATTTAAAAAAAATCGCCAAATCGCAAAAAATCGACAAAATTAAAAAAAAATTGTAGCACTAAAATAAACCGCCAAATTCGAAAAAATCGTTTAAATAAAAAAAAATTGCCAATATGAAAAAAACGCCAAAAACCGAAAAAAATCGCCAAAACGCGAAAAATGCGCCCAAACCAAAATAATTGTTTATGTGAAAAAAAATCGCCAAAATAAAAAAAATCGCCAAAATAAAAAAAATCGCTAAAATTAAAAAAAAAATCGCCAAATTAAAAAAAATCGCCAAAACGAAAAAAATCGCAAAAATTTAATATAAACGCCAAAAACCGAAAAATCAAAACTAAAAAAAATCGCCAAAACCAATAAAAAATCACCTATATGAAAAAAACGCCAAAATTAAAAAAAACCGCCAAAATTAAAAAAACGCCAAAATAATAAAAATTGTCAAAATTAAAAAAACTTCAAAAACCAAAAAAAAAACCGAAAAAACATGAAAAAAAGTGCCAAAACTCAGAAAGCGCCAATAAATTTAAAAAACCCCCAAACTAAAAAAAAACGCTTAAAACCGAAAAACCCAAAAACGAAAAAAATGCCAAAACTATAGTTTATATTGTTCGTATTGAATTACATATCTCGTGCCCGTACGGAACCCTTCGTGCGCGGGTCAAAATCGCACTTCACTTTATTTAAATTCATATCGGTCCTTTTGTTTTGTTTGTGGCACTAAATTAAAAATTTGAAGAAAAATTTCCTCACCTATTTTTTCCTTCGGAGAAATCTATATATAAAAAATAAGCTCTGAACTTAAATGGAGCATTTAAAAAAATTCTACCAAGATTGTACAAGGCTTGGTGAAAGAAATAAGCGCCATATTTCCCTTAAACTTTAACATTTAAATCATAATTAATATAAAAAATGTTTTGCCACGCAACAAAGAAGACATAATAGAAGTATTTACTCAAGTATACTTTAATATTTAAATTTTGTCTAGTCTAGGGAAAATATAATTAGTCCACTATCGAGTTTTCAGTTGAGAATTATCCGATATTTCTAATTTGATTGAATTCGAAAAACACGTTTCTTTCTTGCCGAAAAATGATTAAAAATAAAATTTTTTATAATAACTACAAAAGGCTTCGTCAAACTGATTTGAGAGTTCACGGATTCACTGAAATGTGTATCGGATGCCTCAAAATTTATAGTTTTAAAAATGTATTGCAAAGTCAATCGATTATTATATTTTTTATATGCATATTTGTGTATAACAAATTATAAAATAACAATATATGATAATAATTAAAAACTTAGTGCTTTTTTACTTAAATTACGCGCTTTTTTAGTGGTTTCAGTGCTTTTTGAAATTTAAAAGTTGACAACGCTGCCGGCTGATAAGCATATATCCATGATTCGTCACCTGTCACCATTTTATACACGACTTTTGAATCACCCCTGTTAAACTTTATAATCATTTCATTACTCCACTTGATGACATCCTCTTTTGGAGCGATTGATAAACTATACGGTATCCAACGAGAACAAGATTTTTTTACAACTAAGTGTGCATGTAAAATCGAATGTATTGAAGTGTAACTAAAGTCTATCTCGCAATATGTCACATCATGATCTTGCATTATCAGTTCACGCAATGCACCGATATTCTGTCGCACAACAACCGATTTTAGACAACCTTCACGGAATTAGTAGGCGAAGGAACTGCAACCATTTTTTTGATGGTGCTTTATCGACATACAAAGAACTGAGTTTATCGACCATTTTTGTTGAGATAAACTACGTCGAAAGTTTTGAAAAATGATTCAACGAAAACCTTCTCTTGAAATTAAAATTTTTTAATGCCAAATTGATTTCTGAACTCACTGTAAAAAACAAATAACTTGCAGTTATACATCAAAACGTTATGAGTACGTTCATGCAAAAAAATATTAATGGAGGTTATATAAAAGCATACCTAAAAAAGTTATAAAATATCCAGAGACTAGTGATGCAGAACTCTGCATCAATGGAGCTCCAAAAAGCACACCTAATGCAGCTTTAGACGTTATATTAGACCCAAAAACAATAAAACTCACTGCACTGAACGTAGCATGGAAATCCGTTATGCGACTCAGGACAACAGGACAGATGTCGTTCAAACAATTTGGTGACGGTGAATTGCTAGAAGACATTGAGTGTTCCAGAAATAAACTTCCTTGCCGAACCACAGATCACTATAAGGGAAGAAAGCTATCTCGAAGGCCCTAACTATAGTGGGTATAGTTTTAATTTCTTCACTGATGGTTTAAAGACTGCGGTTAATGCCCGGAGGTCAGTATAGAGGATTAGGATTACCCAATTTCAGTAGTCTGCAACTACTCGTCTGCTGTGCTCATGTGGAGGAATGCCTAAATATGTTATGTGCTGGCAGACAAATACATATATATTTGGTCCGAGGATACATGGGGATTGAGGGAAACGAAATGGCCGATACCCTGGCCAAAAAGGGAAATCGAATTACAATGAAATAGATCATAGACTCGAAGATGAAGTAAGAAGAGGAGGAAAGTTGACGTGCGACGGAAACTTGCAAAGCTTCTAAAATCATGTGAAGCTCCTATGATCCTAAATCTATTAAATTCCTTTTATCATTAACTAGAAGCAACTGTGGACTTCTAGTGGGGATATTAACTGGACACTGCTGGACGGTTTCGTATGTCGTCAAAATAGGACAAATACTTGACGGTACCTGCAGGAAATGTAAGGAACCTGGGGTACTTGAGACGGTAGAACATCTACTGTGCCACTGTCCAGCTGTAAGCCGCACTAGATATGACTGTCTTCTTGGTGATCACAATTTTCGGAGTCTTGAACTTGTATCGGGAATAGAACTGTGTAGATTACTAAGGTTTTTTAAATATTTGTGGGAGTCGTTCGGTAATGGTACCACGAACTAGGCTGCCATACTTACAGGTTAATTCTCATCTGCTGGTATCGCTTAGGATCAATCGTAATCTATGCTTGGTTCTTGACCACCCAGACTAACCCAACCTAAACTATATAAAATCAAAAAATTTTGCATATTATTATGAATAAAGCTTGAAAATTTAATTTGTATTAAAACATGAAATCATATTTTTTACACGGATAATAGAGGTATTGCAAGGTTAATAGAAGTATAAAAAATTTAACAACTGACATTAGAGGTGAAGAAACAAAGTGACAGCAGGCCTGTTATTAGATGTAGCCGATTGATAGAGGTCCTGATAAACGACATTCAACTGTAGTTCAGAGTTTGTCATTTTCACGCCTTCTTAATCATTACAAGAATTGAATTAATGTTGAACGCTCTCCTAAATACGAGTAAATTCGTTATTATTGAGTTAATCAAAATTTACAACCAAAAAGCTTTAAAATCAGGAAACAGAAGAAGAGCAATTTAATGTAAAAATCATGCATATTTCACCTAAATAGAAGCAGATCGTTACAACTTTTCAAAGAGGGTACTTTAAAATTGCTGGTGCCTCCAATAAGAACAAGAATCAAAGAGCTCGAGAATATATTATGCAAACACCGCGTTTTTTACGCACCTGAGGACACATTTATTTTTTAACCAAAGGGTGGGAACCCATCACAAATTTTTCCGCTACGAAGTATTTTCTTCTTTACTCCTATACCTGCAATAACTAAAACAAATGTATTGCCAACAGTGTTGTTTAACGTTTGTTTTAGAAGATTTCGCTGTACACTGAAAAAAACTATTTTTCGTAAAATCAATTAATGAAGTTCATTGAAGAAGATTCATTAATATTTTTCAAAAAATACGTTGATTCAATGTACTCGATATACAAGATCATATAAAACAACTTAATGCACAACGAATTTTAGCAATTTTTTTTTTTAATAACAAACACAACCCGCAAAGCGATTAGCTTGTCTGCAGAAAACACCCAGAGTCTATGGTGGGAATCGAACCCACGACCTCTGGACTGAGAGGATAGCATCGCTACCACTCAGCCACAGGGGCACTCATACATTGTTTCAATGAAAATGTTCATTGAAGTTCAATATGAACTTTAATGTACGTATGAACGTGTGGCGCCACCCCGTGGGTCGGTAATGTTGTATTGATAGTGGCAACCTCTTATAAAACAGCTGGTCGTCAAATTTACACGACAGCTGTGCACCAAAAAGAAGACAGAAAATAAATGTTTAAAAACAAAAACAAAAATTATTTTAAAAAAAGTAGAAGAAAATAGCCACGAAAGTTCTGGAAAAGATAGAGTTAGATAGATTGAAAAAAGATGGACGACATCGAACGATTTTTGGTGGGCACGGAATAGTAGGTACGGACAAATAAGAAATTAGAGAGAAGTTCAATCATGGTTTGGGCTTCAAGAGGAAAGGATGATGTGCCTGACGAGGAGAACAAAATCTGTGGAAGGAAAAATGTAAGTGATAAAAACGAACTTGAGTGCCAGTGGAACAATTTAAGTGATACAAAAAATAAATTCAATCAAATCAAACTATTTTATAAATAAAACAATAAAAAAATTTGATGAGTAGTGAAGCAAATGAACAAAAAAGGGTTTTCACAAAAGTGAGATTTTTAAACTTAAAAATAATGAACAAAAATTAAAATCACTTAAAACTGTCAAAGAAAAATAGAAATACCTAAAATTTAAAACTAACATTAATCAAACTAAAACTAGAAAACAAAAGTAAAATTTATTTAAACCTTAAAATTGTTCAACAAAAATTCAAAAATTTTTTTGAAAACTTAAAACTAATCAACGAAATAAAAATTGTATAAAACTTAAAAATAAGGAACAAAAATTAAAATCACTTAAAACTGTCAAAGAAAAATAGAAACACCTAAAATTTAACACTTAAGCTAGACAACAAAAGTGAAATTTATTAAAACCTGAAAATTGTTCTAAAATTAAAAATTTTTTATTGAAAACTTAAAACTTAAAACTAATCAACTCCAATTTTCCACAGTGACCAATAATCTTCTCCAGAAATATGACTTTTTTAAAACTCATTCACAAAATTGTTACAGATATGCAACTTGATTTGCTATTTAACGAGCCATCAGGAGCACCATTTCTATATAATGGTCCACAGTGACCAATAATCTTCTCCAGAAATGACTTTTTTTAAACGCATTTTTCGAAAGTCCCAAAATGGTTACAGATATGCAATTTGATTTGCTGTTTAACGAGCCATCAGGAGCACCATTTTTATATATAGTGGGATATATCGACGCCTCCATTCTATAACATTCTAAGTCGAAAATGTGAGTTTTGAGTTACGAGCTCTCAAAGTTTTCACGCGATATCTCAATAACTATATAAGATACGCCATTTGTTCTTTCACTGTTTTTAGTAGAATTTGAGTAGAATTTTGATAGTATTTTCTGAATTTACAAATTTTAATTGGATCATAACTAAAAATAATATAAAATGTTTTAGCACGGTGAAAACATTGGCTATTGGTCGTCTAAGTGTACTTAGCATGTTTTTGATAGGTCTATTGTTTTTAAGTTAATCACCTAAGTATACATATAATATTTTAGTTTGGACAACAATTTTAGAAAATTAAGAAATGTCCCTTCCATAACATACTAAGTCAACTTAATTTTCAAGTCAATTTAAAATTGTCCAAGCAAAAGTATTCTAATTGTACTTACTACATTTTAGAATGTAAAATTTATACGACTATGTGTGTAGTCTAAGTATATTTATGCCTATAACTTTGGAACGGATCGGCCCATATTAACCAAATTTTGACAGTATTTAAATTATAGAACGTAGGATTCAAAAATTCAAGAACATTAAAAACGTTCTAAGTACACTTAGAACGTTATAGAATACAGGCGTCGATATGTACTCTTCTCCAATTTTTTTAAAAATAATTTTTCGACAGTCCCAAAGGGGTTACAGATATGCAACTTGATTTGCTCTTTAAGGAGCCATCAGGAACACCATTTACATATAGTGGGATATATGTGCTCATCTCCTATTTCCTACAAGGACCCATTTTCGTTCCAAAATAGGACCTTTTTAAAATTAAGTTTCTGTGTTATTGATAAATCTGTTATATATTCCATTAGTATAAATTCATTATTCAGATCTCGGAGCATATTTTCCATTAATTTTTGGGTATATAGCATCAGTCCTTTTCCTGGATTTCACTACAGAAATAATGTTCCTTTATTGTACTAGGACTGTTAAGTGCTTAACAGTGCTCTGTTACCTTGAAACTGAGCTTTGTAAAATTTTTTGGTTTTTGTCTCTGCTAGTTAAATTTATTTGAATATTTTTGGTTTATCAAAGGCTTATACATATATAAAATTTTGTAAAACAAATGTGTTTTATTAACCTTTTATAACTCAAAAAATTGTCTAAATAATAATGCTATGTTTAATGTAAAAGTTCATTGAAACAATGTATTAGTTCATTAAGTCAATGTATAGGTTCATTAAAATCAATGTAAAAGTTCATTGAAATAATGTATTAGTACATTGAGTCAAATTATAGCTTCACTTCACTCAATGCAAAAGTTCATTGAAACAATGTATCAGTTCATTGATTTGCATTGATTTCAAAAACGGTAAGATTTCAATGAAGGGCAGTTCATTAATTCAATGTACCTGTGTGTCTTAGGTCAAAATTGAGGCACAAATTCATTAAAACAATGAACTTTTTCATTGTTTTTGTGTATTTTGTTTGGTTCAGTGTAGTAAGGCATTTGAAAAATTCCTCGTCTTAAAAGTTTTTGTAAGTCGTCTTGTGCATGACTTTATTTCCTATTAGTTTACCTTTATATTGAGTACATGATTGAAGATAATATAAAGTTTAATTTCTTTAAAATTTTCGATTTTTCATACTCACACCTCACATGGAGGTCAGATCTGTCTCATTTTTTAAAAAGTTTTAATGTTAAAATAGATTTTTCTAGGCAGTAAGTATTTAGTACAATCAAGAAAGAAGATTTTTGATAATTTACGTCACCGTCGTCTGATGGCAATTCTAAGCAGAAATCATATTTTTCACTATCTATACATTAATAAATGTTTTTAAGATTAACATTATTGGCAAACGTAAAATTTTTTTAAATTATAAATTGTATACATATTTTTTTAATTATAACAAACACATTAAGAATAGAATTACTCAAGTGTCAATTAAGAACCTAAAGATACTGCATTTAATTAAATTTGACGAAGTTAACATTACACCGCCTTACGATGCATACTGTACTTTATTTTAAATTAAGGAAATATTTTCAATGTGTTATTTTGTAATTTACAAAGAAACACTCAATTGTGAACACGCAATCATTTTTTATTTTTATTTTTATACCTACTTTTATGACTTTATTACATTTATTACACAATAATGCAGCCACTAATGGGCAATGAACATTATAATTTACCTACCACAATGAGCAATAATTGATGATGGTGATTACAACAACAAAAAGCAACAACACAAACAAAAGCTATTGCAGCAACACTTTAGAGAAGACGACAAATTGTGTGGACCTAATTCAAATAGCGTATGATTGGCATTTAAATTAGATTCTAGTAATTGCATAATATTTAAAATTACAACATGAGTGGAGGAGCGGTTGGTTATGATAACCTTGCATCGAAAAAAATTAAGATGTTTTATTTTACTAACAAACTACAAAATAGTATATAACACACAATTGCTGGTAATAGGAGACTTTAAGAAGAATTTGGAAAACACACTAAATAATATTTCGTAGGCAGTGGATAATCAATTGGCTATGATAAAAAATATTAATAAAATTTGGTCGGTATTAAGCAGTGTATGCATGAAAGTATGAAAGTGTCATAATGTGAATTTTATACATAAATACATACTTAGTTACTGAAAACGTTAAAGCGTATTCGAGTTTAGGAATTTATATAAATATATACAAACAAAATAGTATAAAGTCTCCTATATATATATATATATATATATATATATATATATATACATTTCATAATACCAAAAACACAAAAAACCCTTTCTTCACCCACAGTCATAAATTGGTTTTTAGTAATTTTTTCAAAAACCGTAGGAGATGGGGTAAAAAAGAATATTGGAGGAGACTCCTGGACGCCTCTGGATCAATGTCCACAATTTTTTGAAATTTTGCTGTAATTTTTACAAAAACAGGCTGTTAAGACTTTTGATTATTGGACATTGATCCAGAGGCGTCCAGGAGTCTCCTCCAATATTCTTTTTTACCCCATCTCCTACGGTTTTTGAAAAAAATTACCAACATTATTTTTCAAATTTAAAATTTTATTTTTTCAAATTGTGCTGTATTTTTTACAAAAACAGGCTGTTAAGACTTTTGGAGTCTCCTCCAATATTCTTTTTTACCCCATCTCCTACGGTTTTTTAAAAAATTACTAAAAACCAATTTATGACTGTGGGTGAAGATATGGATTTTTTGTGTTTTTGGTATTATGAAATGTTATATCTATATAAAGGAGGCATAGAGAAGTCTCTTGGTTTAAATTTTCTGGCTTATTTTGCTTGAAAAATTGGGTATTAAGTCCATTTTGTGGGAAAAAACTAATTATTATTAGTTAGGTTAGGTTAGGTAGGGGTGGCAGTCAGAAACCCGGACTCACTTAGACCGTTTTGTTCCATTGTGATACCACGGAGACTCTGCTTATGCGGAGTCACCACCTTCGAACCATCCAGAGCTCAGTATAAAGCTGCTAATACGTTGAAGTTTAACACCAGCAACGTCAGAAAGTTCCCTGAATTCAAGAGCGCCCATTGTGGCCATTCTCTTTCCAGCAAGTCCAGGACAGTGACAAAGAAAATGTTCTATGCTGTCCTCTTCATCAATATCTTGGCAGCTACGGCAAAAGTCGTTGTGTTCAACCCTTAGCCTTTGTGCATGCCTACCTATGAGACAGTGTCCGGTTAACACGGACACTAGAATCGAGATTTGTTTGCTATTCTTTGAAATTAGGTAATCCGTACCTTCTCTATTTAGGTGAGTCCATAACTGCCTTGTGATCACGCAATAATTTCTTGTGACCCACCTTCTATTTGTTTCATCCTCTGTCTTGCGCCTAAGTCTGAGTTTGCAAGAGAGTAGGGGTAGACCTACACATTCCAAATCCGGTGGAACCTGTAAGGTTGTCCCAATTCTAGCAAGCTCGTCAGCCCTAGAGTTCCCCTGTAAGCCTCTATGCCCCGGGATCCAGATGATCCTAATATCAAACTGCTCTGCCATCTCATTTAGAGATGATCGGCAGTCGAGGGCTGTTGTTGTTCTTAGAAGCGAGGATTCGAGGGCCATAATAGCTGCTCGACTATCGGTGTAAATGTTAATTAAAGTCGTTGAGGTGACATTCACTTTTAACCAGTTCGCAACTTCTCTTATAGCAAGGATCTCTGCCTGAAAGACACTGCAGTGATCCGGAAGTCGCCTTGCAATACGAAGGCCTAAAGCCCTCGAAAAGACCCCATAGCCCACACCTTCATGTGTTTTGGAGCCGTCCGTATAAAAATCAACACTTTTTCTTCTACCTGGAGTTCCATTCATCCACATTTCTGTAGATGGTATCCAGGTTTTATAAAGACGTTCGTGTAGTAGAGCAGGGGAGGTTTGGTCAATCCTCCATCCCCTTATTATTAGTTAACAGAGCTCTTTTTTTTTGTTAACAGAGCTCTGTTAAAGAAAACGGTTTGTGTCTAGGGTTATACATTTTAAAATTTATCTTCACGCATATACAATTTTGAATTCGACAATGTTAGACCGATCTCTCTTTTATCCAATTTAGGAAAACTGAAAAGTGATTCGAATTCAGATGGATATAAATTTAACAACTTCATATATTCCAAATTTTCAGTTTGGCTTTAAAAAATTTCACTCGACCAGTCATGCATTACTCAAATTTCAAAATGATGTAGTAAATAATTTAAGAGAGAAACGCTATACTATAGCAGTCTCTCTTGATATTGAAAAAGCTTTCGACAATGCCTACCACGATGGCATAATTTTTAAAATGATAAATATTGGTTTTAGACCTCATATTATTAAGCTTGCTCAAAGTTTTTTTAAAAATAGAAAGTTTTGCGTACAATTACAGAACGAATATTCTAAAATTGGTAACGTTGAATGCGGAGTGCCGCAAGGTTCTATTTTGGCTCCACATTTGTATAACATTTTTATTCATAATTTTCCACACCAATTTTATTGTTCTACTGGTATTCCTTACGCAGATGATTCGTTACTTTACGCTCATGGCACTTCTCCAAATAATACACTGAGATCTATTTTGTCATTTTTAAATTCTGTTAACAATTTTTATAAATTATGGGGCATAAAAATTAATGCATCCAAAAGTGAGGCCATTTGTTTAAGGAATGCTTCTGGAAAATGCAAATATTTTGTTGTACCAGAGAGCAAGCAGCTTAGTTTATCCCGTGATGGACAAGAAATCCCTTTTGTGGAGAATATAAAATATTTAGAAGTTCATTTTAATAAGCTTTTTAAGCTTAACCGTCACGCTAGAATTTTTCTCAACAAAGCCCGCAGGATTAAAATTTCTTTTGGAAGATTGTTCAATAGCAAATATTTACCAGAAAAGACAAAATTGTTAATTTATAAATTAAGCAAAAGGCCGGTTCTTATGTATGCATTTTCGATATGGTTCTCAGTTTCACCAATGGTAATGAAAGAATTTGAAATTTTCGAACGTAAAATTCAAAGGGTTTGTGTTAACAAACACTTCGAACGAATTCATAAGAAATTTTCTAATAAATATATATATGTATATGATCTAACAAAAATTAAACCTTTAGCCTCATATGCTTTTGATTTTGACTCTTTACCTAATGTCGATAATGTTTTAATTCAAAATGTACTGAATGATCAAGTTGGTTACAATTGGCTTAATACTAACTACTACTCCCCCTTAGGTTTTTTGGAACATGAAACTATATGCGTAAATAACTTACTACCTAAATTGTATGTTTCAAAAATGCAAGGTGCCCACAGAAGCTAATTTTTTTTCATTCTTTTCTTTCTTTTATTGTTTTTAGCTTTAAGTTTAATTTTTAAGTACATAGTTTTCTATTACTGTTAAAAATGTTGTGCCGGGAGCAAGCACCATTATCTTTAATGTTTGAAATATTTCACAAAAACAGACAAGTTTGTTGCTGTAAAACGATAATATTTATTAATACAAAACATTATAGTTTTAAGTTTTCTTGTAATTCGACCTTTAAGTCTTTTTATGTATGTATATCTGTTTTAAAGTCTCAAATAAACTTAACTTAACTTAACTTGATTTTAATTTGGGAGCAACAAAATTTTGCTTCTTGATCGCACAAGAGTTGCCAGATATTGATTTTTGTTAGGAATAATATCCGTTATTTAAAGGTTGTATATATGTATGCTAAAGTTTATTTTCTAATTATCTGAATAATGCTTTTAAATAGCGAAGGTACATTTCCAAATGCATACGGGGCCGTATGATAAATAAATACTCTGAGTATTATGCGTATATTTATTTTGTCTGAACAAGTAACCATGCTCTGAGTATAAGAATAATCAGAGTATAAGTATGACAGACACTCAATACTAAGAATAAGCATGTGAGTATATGCAGTTACTAAAATTTAGATTTAAATGCGTATATTTAGTTTTAATTACTTATTGTCATTGTCTTCCCAAAACATGCTTGGGAAGTTTTGCAATGAATATGAAAACTATCATAACGTTCGGTTGAGAAGAGCTACTTAAAGAACAATAGAATTGAAATATGTAAATGAAATCGATTTTGAATACGAAACAGTATTAAGATACCGTAATACACTTTTCTTAAATTAAAAAAAAAAAAATTATGATATAATTTTTTTATAATACATACATATGTATGTAAGTATTTGTAAAAAAAAATTAATAAAGAAACATTATTAAAAATCACCTTGTAACCTTTTATGACATCAATATTTTGCTAAGGGCGTAGAGCTGCTCTGTTTCCTAAAGCTTAAATAATATGAAAGCGATAGTCCAATATGTGTTCACAGTTTTATAGTAATCGATTAAATTATCTGAGTTGCATTGAATATATATCTTTTAATTAGGAAATCGATTGTAAAAGATATACTTTTTCCACGAAAAAAAATTTATGTATACCACAAAGCCAACAAAATATAGGAATCTATTAAAGGTGCCTATACACTACATGTTTTTTACATTGCTGGTGTCAAATTTTAGATAATTCGGTAAAAACATGTAGTTGGTGACCTCAAAAACAAATTTTCAATTAGAGCCTGTTCTATTTTCTTATGTTCACACATGTGTTTTTAAATGTCTATGCCATGTGAAAACATTTATCGACGGTTGAATGTCTCCGATATCATTAGCCGTCCGTTTAAAGTATTTGTATTAGTGATAAATTAACAATTTTTTATCTCATTTTAAAATTTTAATAACAATGATATAAAATATATAACAAGTGTTGACACCAGCTCCATATTTTGCAGATTAAAAAGAGAAAAACTTAAATAAATATTTGTGAAGCCGGCACTTCAGTGACGACGGCACTTCAGCAACGCTACCAAAGAAATTTCCAGCGGCTGTTGTTAACAATCATGGCCAATGTCACGTGTAATTGTACATACAAGTTGGTGACCAAAAATTAAAAATCGTATGTAAATTAATCAAGTTTGATAGACACAAAAAAAACATGTGAATTGTAAACTTGAAAAAACACAAGCAAAAACATGCAGTGTATTGGTACCTTAAGCAAGCTTATGTATAGGAAATACATATTGTTTGAGGGCGTATCCCTGGCCAATTTTTTTAATCATGAAATTAACTGTCAAAGAAATACGTTTTTTCCACCAAAACAAAAAAAATATACAACAAAAGCCACTAATCTTTCATTAGAGATGAGAGCGTGTCGAACTTTTCCAACCCGACATGACCCAATGACGAATTCCAAGGTGTCCAACATGTAGGAAACACGCACGGGAAAAATATTCCCAACATAACAAAACACGAACGAAATCAAACTGAATAGCAAAACAAAGTCGTATAATTTTAGAACTTTAAGGGCAAATAAATCAGTCAATGATTATATGTATTTTATTTTTAAATCTGATTTAAACACAAAATTTTGTTTTTCACCTCAAAATTAAATGAATCTTAAATAGCCAACATTGTGCATTTAAGCGTTGTTTAAGTTTTGCAAACATATCATATGTTTTGTGCATGTGTGTGTTTTTAGAATGCATGTGCATGAACATCATGATGTGGTCGTATTAAAATGAATTTCGTTTAATATTCGAAAATATACGACAAATGTAACACATATTTTCATATAATGAAATATATAAATATAAAAATGCATTCTGATGCTCTTTCAAGAGCATCAACTCAACTTTCTTATTTATATTAAACAGCTGCTCTTTGGAAAGCTTTCCATAATATTTGGAAATACTGTAGTGCTACCATACTTTCAACGTAATTTGATATTAACTTTAATTAGCCACTGAAAAAATTAAAGTGTATTTAAATCAATTTTAATTTTTTGTGAAAATTAACTTAAACTATGTTTAAACATTCAGTGATTTATTAGCTATAAGCTTAAGAAACCCATACACTATCATCAAATTTGCTGGTGTTGCGTATTCCACGATACAAAATGTAAAAGTTTTTCTTTACTAAAAATGTATGCATAAATATTTTACACCTAAGATCGTTTCGTGTTTTTTCTTGTCGAATTTGCTCAACACGACACGACATCCCCCCCTACCTACGCATAAATCAGTTTTTTTATCACGAGCACTTCGTGTTGAGTCTTGCGTATTCGTGTCACGAAAAGAAATGCGACACGCGCCCATCTCTAGCCTTCACTCAACATTTGTTAGCAATTAAAATATAGAGATAAAAGTACGGCGCATAAGATGTGTATAAGTGCAAGGATTATATAAAATATAAAAGGACAAAGGACACTCGAACAAAGCACATTTGTACATAGGAACATATCGATGGCTTAATATAAGAGAGGCGGAACTCGAATTTTCGATATTTTATAGAGGAAGAAAAAAATTAAGAAAAACTAAAGCATGCAGAAATAATTTTTTAAGTTGCCATAACTCCTTGATTTTTAACTGTAACGTACTAAAGCCCATTTTTCAAATTGGAATTATTTTTAAATTAAATATGATATTGTGTTTTTGAGTGCATAATTAAATAATAATTAAATGTCCAACCTTGTGTAATTAAGTATTATTTAAGTTTTATGAACCCACCATATGTTTTTATGCGTGTATGTGTTTATTGAAAACATACACATGAACATCATGTGGTCGTATTGAAAATAATATCTGGTCGTATTGGAAACAATTTCGTTTAATTTTCATAAATATATAACATACACAATTCACAATTTCATATCATGGAATAAATAAATAGAAAAATGCATTCTGACGCTGCTTTGGTTTCATACAATTATAATTTTCTACATGTTGTTAACCTAACTTTTTCTTAAATTAATGTTAAACAGGTGTTCTTTGGAAAGCTTTCCATAACATTTGGAAATTGTTTAGTGCTGCCGTACCTTCAATGTAATTTAATAAGAACTTTAATTAACCATTAGTTTTAAATAAAAATTAGCTAATTACGTACCTAATTATTAAATTAAAAAGTAGGCGTACGATCTTCAAGGAGGAAGCAATTATACGTTGTCTCGCAGAAAACGTTAAAAGCACAATTTCGAAACAAATTGAGATTCGCCCTTTTTATATTAAGCCATCGATATATGTATTTATAGAGTATGTACTTCATTTATAACCATTTATCGAAACAAAGAAAAAAAAAGAAACTGCTTAACTGAAGCATAAAAATAGAGACATACTCGTATTCATTGATACACACTCTCTATTAAAGCAATTATAACCCTTGATATCGATTTCACTATTTCTTTTTCAGAAATTCATTTACACTAAATAAAATTTGGTTCGAATCATTTTCACGCGCCTTTAATGTGTGGCATATAGTAATTGATGCTGACAATAATGGTGCACTACGATGAATTTTATTTTCTTCTCCATGCTTTTATCAGCATCCAATAGCAAACCGAGCAGCAAGCCACTTAATATTATCAGCTAAATAGTAAGAAGCATATCTAGCATATAAATCTCCTTATAAATATTTAAAGACTGGCATTACATTGCTGATTCAGTGTCGTTTAATAGTGAACTATCATTCAACAGTTTTCAAGTAGCAATACAATAAAATAAACTACTACAAAGTGTTAGAAAAGTATGTACATATTTATACTCGTATACATACATATGTAAGTAGGAAGGAAGAAATAAATATTGTTGTTCATATTGATGGTTTTTATACATGCTACATAGACAATTCAAATAGTCATTTGAAGTTGTTAACGAAAGAGTTGATTTAGAAAATCAACAGCAAATAATGCTGACACATAAAAAAATGAATTTCAACTGAGCACTTGTGTTACATTATATTCTGTCTTTTTATATTTATTTATCACTATTTAAAGTTAAAAACATTGGAGCATATTCATAGTTAAAACAAAGTATACTTTAAGAATTTAAAACAAGCAGCCGTATTCTGTAATGCGCTAAAGCTAAATTTCTATCGCTAAATATCTATAAAGTTGATTTAGCGATTTTTGGCAGCGATTGCAATAAAATAAGTACATATTTTTAGTTGTGAAATTTAAAAAAATATTTGCCATTTACAGTACTAAAATGAGTTTTTAATTTTAATCAAAATCAATCAATTTAGCGCTTTTTTTATTAAACGCGCTAAGACAAAAAAACGCGTTTGGCACAGCTAAAACGCACTAAATCTAGAGCGAAACGCGCTAAATTGGTATCGCTGCCAGGAGTCTCCTCCAATATTCGTATTTCCTCACCTCCTACAATTTTTGAAAAGAATTACCTAAATAATTTTTCAAATTTAAAATTTTATTTTTTGAAATTATGTTGTAGGCACCCAGGATTCTCCTCCAATATTCTTTTCCCCCATCTCCCACGATTTTTGAAAAAAATTACGAAAACAATTTTTTAAATTTAAATTATGTTGTAATTTTTACACAAACAGACTGTTGTGACTTTCGATTATCGGACATTGATCTAGAGGCTTCCAGAAGTGTCCTCCAATGTTCTTTTTTCCCCATCTACGATTTTTGAAAAAAAATTATCAAAACAATTTTTCAAATTTAAAATTTTGTAGTGTTATTTATTGGGAATTGTTACAATTTAAGTTTAACATTTATTAACGCACTAATAATTCCAAATTATTATTTTATTTATTTAATAAAATAATTTTTATTAAAAATACATTGAAATTGATTATTGAGGCGTTTAGCTGGATCCTATGCGCGTTTCACTGTTGCTAATGCAGATCATCAGGGAACCTTTACCCAAAGTTTCTTAGAACAACTAGAGTTTTTATGTTATAAACTTTCATTTAAACAAAGGAGAAGCTAAAAAAATAACAAAGTTGAAACAAGCACTCAATAATCAACATGTTTTTTTATTTTCTTTGTAGTTGTAAAATTATGTAAAAGTATTTAGTCTGGAAACTTCCAAACTGCTAAAAATTATAACGGATTTTTTAATGGAATCTAAGTAGCAAAATTAATAAAAGAATTGTACGAGAAGTTTTTTGTGTGTAATCTAATTAATTAATTTTTACATTTTCCATTTAGATGAGTTGTTCAAAATAATAGGAGTGTTTGGGATTTCTTTCAAATGAAAATTCATATCTATATAATTAATAGGCAAAAATGTTTTTTGTAATCCCTTTTACGCTGGTACTGCTGCACCGATTTTAAAAAGATTTATATGGCTTTAAAGGGTTTTTGGTACAGATGTGCAGGATCTATATTTTATTGAAAGCAGTTTAGTGTTTTGGGAGCTATAGCTATAACAATTGTTTACTTGTAACCCAGCATACCATTATCGGAGCGCTCTTATATATGAGCTCATATATGAGCGATTTTATGAGCTTCTGTGAGTGTTTCCTGCGTGCATATTTCTGAGCTCATAAACGATCGATTTTATGACTTTCTATGAGTGTTTCTTGCGTGTAAATTTCTGAGCTCATAAACGGTAAATTTTATGAGTTTTTTATGCTTGGTTTCTGCGCGCATATTTCTGAGCTCATTAACGATAGATTTTATGTGCTTTTTATGAGTAATTTCTGCACGCTGACAGATAACGGTAAATTCCAGCTAAGCAGAAGAAAGAAGTTACACAAATTGATTCATTAGCAAATATTTTTGGAAGCGTAAAGACAAAATTGTGAGTTATTTTATAATAAATATAAAAATAATACATAATTAAAATAATGAAAATAGCAAGCTTAAAAGAAAGCAAATTAATAATAAGTGAACTTTGTTCAAATTAATTAAGAAAAGAAAATCCAGCATGTAATATTAAAAATAAAAAGAGTCATAAAATACTCTTTTATGGATAAAATTTAGAGCTCTTTCATGAGTGACCAGTTTATTGGAAAAAGCCACTCAAATATGAGCGTTTTATGACTGTTTATGATTATTTTATGAACTTATTTTGAGCGTCAGCGCTCCGACAAAAGAGTCTTTATGAGCTCATTTAGAGCGCATATGGTAAGCTGGGAAGAAACTAAACATGAGATTTTGTGTGTGTGTTTGTAGTATTTCTCTTGATCTAAACATTTTTTTCTCTTTTTGTTGTATTTTGTTTGTATTGTGTGAAAGCCACAATCAGTGCTGCCACAACCAAAAAATTTTTACAACCAAAATTCGCTTTAAAAGTTACCAAATGAAAAAAAAAATATAACCAAATTTCAATATGTAGTATTTTTATTAAATAACATCACTCCAAAAAAGTCATGAAAATGTAGAGTTTGCAGGGCTCTGTAAGCGTGTTAACAGAGCTCTGTTAAGCTATAAAAATTCGGCTAATGCCTTTCCAAAGGACTTTTCCATTAAATGATGCAACCGAGACGGGAAAAATTAATGCAAATTTATAGATAAAGTTTTTCTTTATTAAAGCCCATGAATCTGTTTCTGAAAAACATGAATTTGAAACAAATATCGTCAAGTTTTAAACTTGGAATTTTCTGAGGGTTACGCACTTTTCTTGGGAAGGAGGCGATGCTGGCGGACAAAAGTGGTCACCTATCACATAGTACTCTAAAAATGTGCATACTCAGAATTACTGGAAGTTCGAGTTTTCAGGAGATTTTCGAAAAACTTTAAATTTGTCCAACTAATTAACACTTTCCAAGATGTGACCAATTTTTTTAGGAAGGAGGCTATACGGGCTGATAAACACACTCACCTCCTATGGACTACATAGTGTTCTGTAGTACAGAGTTGCGACTATTTAGCTAGATTAAAAGTTGTTGACTGTGTTGTAAAAGAAAAGTATTGTAAACAAGTGAGTAGCAATCAAGGCGAATTCATAAAAGGTGGCTGCACTAGCGATTTAAGCCACAGCTGTTTTATTTTCAGTTGCCTTGGTAGCAATACTAAAAATTGAGGAACATAAAAGCTTAAAAAGTATAACATAAAAAATATGTGCATGTGTATCATTATTTTGGCAAAAAAATAGCCAAAATGAGAAAAATATTCACATCTCCACATTAAAGAAAAAAATAACCACTTTTGGTTAGAAATAACCAAAAACGGCAGCCCTGGCCATAATACTAAAAAGGAAGAGTGTTCAATAAATTGAATTAGCTTAGTTAAAGGGATTTTGTTTGCGGTTTTAATTTCACGTATTATTTAATTCTGCATATGTACATATGTAAGTATGTGGGTGGTTGTGTTTAATGCATTTTTTTGACGTTTATATAAATTTTCTTTAAATATTTACATTTAGATTCTAGAATACGGACGATTGTGTCGTCCCTTGGTATATCTAGTTAAATTTTAATATAAGAAAAATTGAAAAGTAAGTTTGGAAATGCTACGAAATATCTTATTTTGTAATTTAAAGATATAATTGTACATCTTTTAGGGACGAGAAAAACATTATTAACAAGCAAAGAGCGTTGATTAATGATCTTCGAAAAAAAGGAAAAACATACAGAGAAATTAATGAAATCCTTGAGTGCTCCGATCAAATGATAGAAAATGCTTTATCTTATGAAAATAAAGCAGAAACTCGAGACCGCAAACGCAAAACGTCTAGTTTGGACGACCGAATTATTATAGTCAGGTATAGGAAAACCAATCCTTCGGCGTCGTCCAAAAAGATATTACGGGATCTTAACATTGATGTCAATATCATAAATATCCGCAGACACTTATTACAGAACCAACTAATTGCAAAAAGTTCCTCTTTTAACAGAAAAGCAAGCAGCCGCACGCTTAAAGTTCAAATGGCAATAAGAACAATGAAGAAATATATTATGGACAGATGAAACCAAAGTTGTTGCTTTAGACAGTGTGTCCGACGTCCGCCTAACAGATAATGCAAGTTACAGTATACAAAAAAAATCATTTAAGCATGGTGGCGCATATGTGGACGTTTTTCGTACAGTGGTGATGGTCCAATACAGCACATAAAAGGAATAATTGGTAAAAAAAATTGTATGTGAAAATAATGAACGAAGTGATGTTTCAATATTCAGAGAGGAATATACCACTAAAATGGGTATTCCAATAAGATAATGACTCAAACACACCAGTAAACTTGCAACGGAGTGGTTTTCAGACAATAGAGTGGAGCCCTATATCGTGGCCTGCTCAATCTCTAGACCTCAACCCTATTGAACATCTCTGGAAAGATGCCAAAAAAAATGTGTTTTTAAAGAAAAACGGCAACGGTTTTTGGAGCATAGTCGAAGATGCGTGGAGGAAACTCCCGTGAAAGCGATGCGTCTCGATATCAGGATTCGGATGATAAATTTCAACATAAGCAGGTGTAGCATGTGCTTTAACATCCGAAATTACAATAAAACATATGAAAACGATGTGGAAGCCAGTGCATGGACGAATTTAATTTTAATATTTTTTTCTCTTCTTTCGAAAATCGCATTAATTAATAAAAATTATTCATACAATAAGAATTGAAAATAATGAACTTACTCCCGATTAAGAAATTATTCCTGATTAAAGTTCACTCTAGTTCAATTAAATTTAATATGTACCTATCACATGCTGAAAATTTTTTTAAAATTATGGTAGGCCCTTTATCATTTTATAGGAGGATATACATATATGTACATAATATCCATAACTGCATTGTTATTTGTATTAAATAAATAAATACATAAATTTTTCTTATATTTTACTCAAATACATTACTATGGAAAAATATGTCATGTAACGAATATAACGTTACTTATTAAGTATTGCTTGTATAAAAGACTGTAACTGCAACAGTAGGAAACAGCTGATCGATATTGTTATGTGAAAATTAATGAAAATGGTTATAGAGATGCAATGTAACTAACGTAAGATTCTTTTCATATAAAAATATCGATCAGCTGTTTCCTTCGTTGCAGTTACATTATATTACAGTCGGCTAACTGAGCCTTAATAAAATAATTTCAACGCAACGAGCACTAACGTGAAGCCCATTTAGTACAGATCAATTTAAGTTTCGTGGTTTAGAAAAGGCGTTTTCATAGGTGCGAATCAACACCACTTCCACAAATTTACCACTAAATATAAAACCAGTCCAATGCTGTTCAAAAAATTTCAAAGTGAACAAAATAATATGTTTACTTTAGATTTTCTTTCCAATTTAAGACGTACGACAGTAACGTTCGTCACCCTGGAAATACCCATATGTATTACGACCAAAAATCGGGAGATACATACATATGTATGTTAAAAAATTACCAACATTTTTTGATTGCCTACACTACACAGTGTGAGTTTATTTTTATTTAAATTCTTATTCACTAATAAAATCGTTAGTAAATAAAATATTACAATAAATATGTGTCATTTAAGAAATTTATTATTCGACATATTGTCGTAATTATAGTTGTGTTCATTTACTAAAAATTTGTACGAATTTGTAACAATTGTTACTGGAAAGTGTTCATTAACCCAAAAAATTTGCAACGAGAGAGCGTCGAAAGAGCGTCGAAAGAGCGTAAAAAATTGAGAGACAGAAAAATTCTTGCAAATTTTTACAAGTAAAATTTTTACTTGTAATAATTTTTCAAACAGCTGTTTTATGATTGTGTTTGCAAAACAATTTTCTAAATTAAGTTGAAAATAAAAATATTTTGGAAAATTTAAGAAATTGTAAGTAAATGTAAACTTTAAAGACGATAAAAAGTATTAAAAAGATAAAAAATTTATTTTTGCGTAACTAGCAACAACAGAAGCAAAATAATATGTCTAATGAAATTGAACTAAGCAATACAGAATCTGGTGCATTTGAAATGTTTTGTTTTTCTTTAATTTTCACAGACCAGCTGTTATTTTTAGTGTTGTAAATATTATGAGTACCTAGCTACTCGGTAATTTACACTAAGACGATATTTACACTGAGCATTTGCTGGTTATCTTTGCAGGCAGGCTTTTTAAAAACAAAAGGCACGAAATGAAAAATCGAGGGGATTTTTGACATTTATCTTTGTTTTTTCGTACTCTCAGCATTAAGCATGTATATTAACGTCAAAAAGACTTGAAGAAAAAAGTCTTAATGTAAATGTGCGTGACTTTTCGAAGGGGGATTAAAAGAAAATTGTCGAAGCAAGTAGCCTGCCTTGCTTAGGCATAATTTGAATAGGCACTAAGCAGGCAAATAATTCAATTAATTCAGATATATATGTATTTGCAAATAAATTTGAATTAACACATAATTTATTAGTCACGACAATGGTGAATATAAATGACCATTATCACATAATTTTTAATCAATATCACAATTACAATCATTTTATAATAATATACATATTCATATGTATAATATGTGCAGATAACATAGGGGTAGTTATTGAGTACTCATATATACCTATACATTATACAACACTACTTTAACTTGCAAATTTCAGCTAGTAAAGTGTTCATTTACTTTTTCACATTTTTGAGAGTAGTTTTGAAAAATTTCTTGTTACTCTCTCGTTACTAATTATTACTAGTAAAGTAAATGAACACACCTTATATTTTAATTTGAAATTTTTTTGCTGGTGGTTCAGCTTGGTCTACATGCATTTCATTGTTGCTGTAACAAATCAATGTACAATGCTTATTTTTCTTTTGTGATTTTCAAAAATATTATTATTTGTGAATTCTCAAATAGTTCTTGAAAGTCTGTGCATAAGAGGAGAGGTTTGTGACTATTCAAACAATGAAATGCATGTAGACCAAGCTGAACCACCAGCTATTCAAATTATAAATATGTGTCGCTTACGATAACACTAGTTTACAGCCAAAAAATACCAACAACGCCACATGTCTAGATAAGTTAATTGGGACCTCCTGAACACGAATATCGCTGTTATTTTTTTTCCTAAGTACCGTTTTTTAGATAACGGTACTTTTGTGTTTTTCGGTGCATGGTCCCACTCAAACCCTTGTGGAGCCCAACCAAAAAGTCCGATCAAAATAAATGGCATATCGTTGGAAAGCTACTTGCATGTATTTTCCGTCGATATGCTGGAAATTTCTATCTGACATGAAATGGCTGAGTTATGGCACCTCAAAGTTCAAAATTTGCCTATTTTTTACGTTTGTTTCAAAATTTTTCATTTTTATTTCGTTTTTTTTCTACGTTATAGTAAAGATCTGGAATGTTTTATTTTTTTACCAAATAGTTTATTTAATTACCAACATTTTAAGCGTAATTTAAAAAAAAATTGGTGAAAAATAAAGTTTTTATTAAGGATTTTGTGGAACGACAATATTTTCATTTTCATTGCTCACACACTATATTCGGCGTCCAACAGTAAAAATTTAAATTAAAATGTCGAGCGACTTGAACTTTTGCGTTTTTTTTCTGTCTTACATACTTATATAAATGCAAACATAACATATACATACATATATGCACGTTTGTCAACTGCATTTCAAGAATTTTCCATAAGAAAAATTTTACAAACACTTCTTTATATCTATCCCTATTTTTTTTCATTTCATTACCTACCTACAAACACATGCACATTAAACATAAAACACCATAAAATGTGGGAAACTTTTAATAGAATTAAAAATCCATTAGCCATAATTAGCAAATCAATAAAAAATAACTACCTACTTCTCACAAAAATAAAAAACGTACATACAACAAAAACAATATTGTTTTGTTCCCTAGGCAAGTAGGTACATCATACATAAGTAATTGCAATCCCCTTTATTTACACATGTTCTTACATGATTTGCAAATACTCGTTGTACAACATGAAAGGCACATAAAATATGCAGTACTTGCTTTTTCATGATCAGTTTGACTTTGTACATGCAAAAAATAAAATGTGTTCAATCGATCCCAACGAATTTTGTTATGTTTGTGGTGTTCTTGTGAAAAAGAAATCACAACATTTGATGCGAAAAATGAATACGAAAAATTTATCTGAAGCGTATAAGAAGTATTTCGGCTTCCGACCTGCGTCTCTCGATAAGCCGTGGACACCGAATAATGCATGTAACAACTGCCGAACAATATTAAATAAAATTGGTAAGGGTCAAGAGTGTTTCTTCACATTTGGAAAGCCAATGCAATGGAGAAACCAGATCAACCATACAACAGATTGTTATTTCTGTTTAACGGAAAAGGCTATCGGACGTAGAATTGAACCAGTTTATCCAGTTGTCAGCTCGGTGACGCTGCCAGTGCCGCACTCAGTATCGTGCCCCAAACCGCAGCTGATTGAAGCGGGTCCCACAGAAATACGAAAAAGAACAATAAAAAATGATTCATCAGATGAGTGCAGTGAACCAGAAATGCAATCAAATAAGAAACCCCATTTACTTACTCAGGCCGAGCTTAATGATTTGTGCCGAGATTTGTATTTGACGAAATCGAAATCTGAATTACTTGCATCACGATTGCAACAGTGGGGATATTGTGCTCCTGAGACACGTGTTACATATTACCGTGATCGCAGCAAAGAACTTGCACTTTTGTTCGCAAAAACGGCAAACTTTTATTTTTGTGCCAACATATGTGGTCTTTTCTATGCTCTCCAACAAAATTATGACCCAGAGGAATGGCGTCTTTTTCTGGATGGAGGCAAGGATAGTTTGAAGGCAGTCTTGCTTCATAAAGGGAATACGAAACCATCAATTCCAATCGGATATGGAAAATACATAAAGGAAACATATGAAGCAATTAAAGAACTTCTTGATCTCATACATTATGACCAACATCAATGGAAAGTTTGCTCTGATTTTAAATTAGTTGCCATACTATCTGGATTGCAAGGGGGCAATACGAAGTATCCCTGCTTTCTATGTCTATGGGACAGCCGTGACCGTCAGAATCACTACACCCGAAAAGTTTGGCCTGAGCGAAGTGAACGTACGCACGGAGAGTACAATATCAAAAATGACCCACTCATTCCTCAGGAGAAGATAATACTTCCTCCATTACATATTAAGCTTGGGTTATTTACAAATATTGTGAAAAAGTTGCCAAAAGACGGTCTTGCCATGAATTACCTTAAACAAAAATTTCCGAGAGCCACAGCGAGCAAAATTGAAGCAGGTATATTTGATGGACCTCAAATTCGGGCTCTGTATGGTGACCAAGCATTTAATGAGTGTTTAGGTCCAGCTCATTTGGAGGCATGGGAAGCATTCCAAGACATCGTTCACAACTTTTTGGGAAATTACAGAAGTCCTGATTACGCTGAGAAGATCGATATATTACTGCAAAAATTCAATGCCATTGGTAAGCGTTGAGTGAAAGCATGTATATCCATGTTATCATTTGAAAATTTATTCTTTTTAACTTTTAGGTTCAAATATGACACCTAAATTACACTTCTTATTCAGTCATTTGGATATTTTCCCAACGAACTTGGGCTCCGAAAGTGATGAACAAGGTGAAAGATTTCACCAGGAAATGGAAGAAATCGAGAGACGTTACAAAGGCTGGTGGGATGAACAAATGATGGCGGACTATTGTTGGTTCCTCATTCGCGAAGATCCATCAAAAAAAAAACGCAAAAGTTCAAGTCGCTCGACATTTTAATTTAAATTTTTACTGTTGGACGCCGAATATAGTGTGTGAGCAATGAAAATGAAAATATTGTCGTTCCACAAAATCCTTAATAAAAACTTTATTTTTCACCAATTTTTTTTTAAATTACGCTTAAAATGTTGGTAATTAAATAAACTATTTGGTAAAAAAATAAAACATTCCAGATCTTTACTATAACGTAGAAAAAAAACGAAATAAAAATGAAAAATTTTGAAACAAACGTAAAAAATAGGCAAATTTTGAACTTTGAGGTGCCATAACTCAGCCATTTCATGTCAGATAGAAATTTCCAGCATATCGACGGAAAATACATGCAAGTAGCTTTCCAACGATATGCCATTTATTTTGATCGGACTTTTTTGGTTGGGCTCCACAAGGGTTTGAGTGGGACCATGCACCGAAAAACACAAAAGTACCGTTATCTAAAAAACGGTACTTAGGAAAAAAAAAATTACAGCGATATTCGTGTTCAGGAGGTCCCAATTAACTTATCTAGACATGTGGCGTTCTTGGTATTTTTCCAAATTAAAAATTTGTAAAGCTGTGTAATTTTTAATTTTTTTTTTTAATGTAAACATCTACTTACGATAAAATCTAAGCTGCCGTATATTTGAAACTATAAGCAATTTTGATATTTTCCCAATTTCGAATTTTGATCTATGTCATGAAATCTGAATTTCTCAAATAAAAAAAATTTTGACCGGATGTCTCTTACGATAATGTTGCGCTCAAGGCTCGATATGTATGTATGTACATATTACTGAAGAAATAAATAAATATAAAATATAAAGTAATAGGTATGAAAGTAAACTATTAAAATTTTTAATTTTAAACCGGGCCATAATTTAAAAACACTCTATTATTAATTCAATGCATTTAAGTTAGAAATAGTTATGTAATTTTAAAATAAAAAGGCTTCATTTATTTATTATATATTTATATATAATAGTATATATATACATATATATACATATATATTATATATTTACTATACATCTATATATATTTATATACATAAACAGCCTTATTCATAAAAAATATTTTGGTTTAATAGGAGAGGTTTTTAAACATTTTATAAAATCAATATATTTGTTATGAATTAAGGTTTCGATTAATATAAATTTATTTAATATTTATTAAATATTTATTGCAGATTTTTAAGATACGGCAGTATAAAATATTATATGTAAAAATGCATGACTTAGACACTTTCATAATTAAGGGCACATGTTTTTAATTTTGAGTATGTTCAACTTTATATCAAGGTTGTATTATTTTTAAAACAAAAATAATAATTTTTGATTTCAAAATATGTAGTTATGTATTTTTAATTTTTAAACAAGAATGAACATTTTTAAAATAACACGAAACAAACTTAGTTCTATTTAATAACGGTTAGTTTTTAATGCTCTTATGCAAAAACGATTGTTAAAGTTAAAGCCTGCCATACAAAATTTGTTTGTTAAACCAATTTTAAGTTTACCAATTGTTTTTGCATAAGAGGGTAAAACTTGAACGGCCCTTTTCACAAAGTACAATTAAATGCTAACAAGGACTTTAACGAGAAGTTTTGTACGAAGAATTTCAGTTAAAGTTCACGTTAACTCTTAATCATACATTGTGAAAAGGGAGGTAAATGTGTAGGCACTTAATCCTATAAAATTTTCTTGGATAATTTTTTAAAAACTTGTAAACTTACCTTTAAACACGTACGTGTGAGTATAGACACATATGTATGTATATACATACATTTAAAGATATGTATGTATGTATGTATGTAGGTCTGCTTATTTAGATGCACTATGTAAAATTCTTGGAATCGATTTATTTTTTTACTTTCTTTTACAAAAAACTCGTTTCGCTAAGCAGGAGCAAAATAGATAACATTTATTGTACTTAAAAAGCCGGTAAATATTTAAAGTTTCTTATGGTTGGTTGAGTTTATTACTATAGTTATACACACTTTTTCCCACACAATAATTCTTTATTTTTTCTCCTTTTTTTTATTATGAAATTATAGCTCCGAATTTATTTTCTTTTATTTATTTTTTAAGCCATTAACAAGCAAACATTGATGCAAAACAATTGCAATATAACTGTTTGTTTTCTTTTTTGCTTTTTAAAGCAAATATTTTTGTTGTTTTAACGATGTAATTAATGAGAAGTCCGAATAGCAGAGCTAGTCAAAAATATTCAAAAACATATTCAATGGGCAGTAAAAACACCCAAATATTTAAATTTTTTTTTAACTTTTTTCTTTTTAGGCAGAAAGATAAGTACCTATAAGAAATCCGTACTTTTGGTTGCGAACACACAAAACCTGGCTTCAAAATCGTATATCAACGTAAACGCTGGACAATTATTTATTTGTCGTTGTTTTGTTTTCGGTATGAAGAAGAACTGATAACAAACAATTCCTATAATATGTATTTTATTTTATTGACGGAGCATATAATTTTTAAAATCTCATACACTAATTTACAGTCAGGCACACGTACACATATGAAGAAATTGAAAAGGGTGTGTAGATATTTTATCAAACAAAATTTTTCCTTCACTCACCTTACACAAAATCAATTAAAATTTAATTTAATTTCTCATTAATATTGTAATTTGGAAACACAAGTAGTTAATTTGGTTTTAATGGAACATTGTCGTTTGTTGTATGACTGACGGACGTTTAGCGGCGTTTTAGTTTTCCGTATATTTTTTATTATTGTAATATATTTTTTTCTACTTTGTTTTATAATATATTTTTTTTGCACTTTTTTAATTTTTATTTAATTTTTGTTATCTTCTGCTTCTGTTCTTCGTATTGTATTATTTTATACGTACTACAATACATAATTGTGTGCCTGCTTGGCTGGCTTTTCACTAGTTGGTGGCTGCTGGCTGGTTGTTGTCACCACACTTGTTCATTTTCTTTTTTTTTTACAGGTGATTGGTACTTTTTACTGAATGAAATGATTTTTTAATGAAAATTTTCTCTTGAAGTTACACGTTTTTTTTTATTCACAAAATTAATTTTCTTTATTTATACGTTAATTACCCACAATTAATAACAGTGTTTTCGGTTTAATTTTACAACAAATACATATGTATATATATTTTTATTTGTTAATCCAACCACAGACACCGTGTTCCAATGAGCAAAGAAAACCCGATTTTACTTGTCGACAATTCGACATTGACTATTCAATTTGTACAGCCAGGGCTGCCAGAAGATTCTGCTGAAAAATCTGCATTGAAAAATCATCAGCATTTTCGGCATATTCATTTTGAAAATCGTCAGGAAAATCGGCATGAGTTTTTTATTAATATTTATTAATTAGACATAAATAACAATTATATGTAATTTTACATAAATATTACACTTATTATTATATGTTTTAATTTATTATTTAACGTGTGTTAAAATTAATAATTTAAAAAATGTAAGCTTCAACCAAAAAAGCTTACAAATCCCAAAAATCTCAATACATTATTAAGAATTACAAAACTAAAGTCATAGTTATCTAAGAAACTTAAAAAAAATATTAAAAAATATATTGAATTAAAACAGTTAAATTATTTTTTAAATCTGGCTGCTTAATGTAACAACAGTCTTCTCATTACATTCATATCCATGATTGATTTCTTTTTCTTTTAGAAAAATAATTTATATTAAAAATATTCTTAGCAAAACATTCTTAACCTAACCACTATCTTTATTTTGCAAATATCTTAAACTTTTTTTTTAAAATATGTAAATTGCTTTCTTATATTAATTTTCTTGAACGAAGCAAGCATCTTCAATTCTCTTTTAAAACTGTTCATTTAATTATAATTGCTTAAAGCAGCGAATGAAATAAAAAACAACTTTTCAGCGCAAGTAAGAATGTTGTAGCCATCTTCTTTCTGCTTTCCTATCATCTATTCCATAAACTCAGACTTGCTTCGAGAAAATCTGACATGTCTAAAACATGAGTGCCATGAAAAGTTTTTCTTGCTCAGCTTTTGATTTTATAATGAGAAAGAAAAACATATATATGTTAAAGGTATATATTACTTTCTCAACTCTCTCATACAAAATCAAAAGTTGAGGACCTAAAACTGAAGAGTGAAAACCTGACTACATTCACTACATTGTTGTCAAATCACAAAAACGTGGTTTGAAAACGAAGTTAAGGGAGTTTAAGTTGGTGTTTGATCAAAACCTAAATTTTTTTGCATAAAATCGGCAAATGTTTGTTTTTTAATAAAAAAATCGGCAAAATGCTTAAAAATCGGCCTTCTGGCAACCCTGCTTGCGGCGGATTCTCTCCTCTTCTTATTTAATTATTCTCTCTCTTCTTGCTGTAATCATGGTTGCCAGATTGGACATTTTATCGTCATTTTGATGATTTTGGGTTGCAAGAATAGCATTTTTACGACTGGGCGATTTTTGCCTTCGGTTTGACGATTTTAAAATAATTATAAATTTGCACCATTTATAGAACTTTAATACAATTTTGAGCTTGACCAAGAACTTGGCAGCTTTTGAAACAATATGCAGTAGAACTAAAGAGTAAAAGGCAATCAATTTTAAATTTTGTGTTAATAATTTTGAAAATAAATGTTTATTATTTGTTAACGCACTAGTAATCCCAAATTTATTATTTTACTTATTCAGTAAAATATTTGTTTAATAAAATACATTGAAATTGATTATTGAGGGGTTTAGCTGGATCCCATGCGCATTTCACTGTTGCTAATGCAGATCATCAGGGAACCTTTACCCAAAGCTTCTTAGAACAACTAGAGTTATTATAATTTTATAATATATAATTTTGGGATTATTAGTGCGTTAACAAATTTTAAACTTAAATTGTAAAAATTCCCAATAAGAAACAGTAATTATAAATGTTTATTGTTATTGTACAGAATTTATCAACGAAAACAACAGAAATAAAAAATTTATGCGGTCAAATACAAAAAGTATTTAAAAAAGCTAATAGTAATATTTTTTAAACAGATTTGCTTGAGTGTGATAATTTTTATTTGGGGGATTATTAAGATGAAAATAATTGTTTAGGCATGGTTGAAATATATTTAGGAATATTAGTATTTGCTGATGTTAAGGTTAATCAATTGAAAAATTTCATATCATTAAAATTGTTCATATGCAACCGTGTGGTACAACTTTAATAAGATTAGACTTCGAAGATAAATTAAGTCCTATATATGCATACAATGTTATTATAGAAAAGAAAAGTTGTTTCTACGAAATTCTAAAAGAGTTTTTTTCACATTCTTAAAGAGTGTGAAGGTCAAGAAAGTGAATCTTAATTCAAGCAATTAAAGTTATTAAAATTGGAAAAAGTTTGTTCATGACACATACTTAGAACTAAGATTTGTGGACTCTAGTCTTTTAATTTAACTCACATTAGTTAATAAAAATATTTCATTCAATAAGAATTGAAAATACTGAACTTCAACATACGTAGCAAGAGTATTAAGTCAAGTTCACTTAAACAAAACCAAAGTAAAAGATATGTAATTATTTTGTTTTTTAAGCAATTGATGCCTTTTTTGATATGAGTTTAGCTTATTTTATTTTTTTATTTTCGTTTGATAAAAGTGTTTATTTAACTTTTGACGAATTTCGGATAATATGGTGTTTCCACAGACGGCGCAGCCTAGTAAAGATTTTCTGCCTTGCAAAGTTTTCTTGCCTAATAACATATTCCTGCATTGCCGGGCTTCGGTCGGGCTTAAGGATTTTCTCCACCATGGTGTTTCCCGAGACGGGGCAGCCTAGTAATGATTTTCTGGATTGCAAAGTTTTCTTGCTTAATAACATTTTTCTGCATTGCCGGCCTTCGGCCGGGCTTAAGGATTTTCTCCACCATGGTGTTTCCCCAGACGGCGCAGCCTAGTAAAGATTTTCTGCCTTGCAAAGTTTTATTGCTCAATAACATTGTTCTGCATTGCCGGCCTTCGGCCGGGCTTAAGGATTTTCTCCACCATGGTGTTTCCCGAGACGGCGCAGCCAAGTAAAGTTTTCCTGCTTAATAACATTTTTTTTAAGGATTTTCTCCACCATGATAATCCCCGACAAGGAAAACAAAGTATAATCACAATATTATACTAGAATTTCAAAAGCCCATAACTCAAAAACTAAGCCCGCCATCAATTTTTTTATTTAATTTTTTTGTCTTATTTTTGAGATACCAATATTAATTTTATTCGTTGAAAAACACTGTATAATTAAAATATTGTACTAAAATTTCAGAGGCCCATAACTCGGAAACTAAGCCTTGCCGCCAATATTTTTATTTAATTTTTTATTCTTATTATTCAATTTACTATAGGATAGGATATTTTTTGTTCATTTCTGGGAGGTGCCCCTAAACTAGATTTAAGCCAAAAAAAAAATTATGATATGGTTTGTTTAAGATTTATTTTTTATGTTATCAAATTCCTCCTTATGTGAGCCTTGGTAAAAAGTCATATTAAAAAATAATAATATAAGAAAAGAAAACCTCAAGAACTTCAAATTCTCTTTACGCTTATAAAATTAAGCATCACTTTTTATTATAAAACGATAAAAAAGTTTATAAATAAATTTTTAGTACAAAAGCCACAAAGGTTGTTAAACGACAATACTTTCCCCCTCGTCGTGCATACGGATTTTGTCTAATTTTTCCGTGTATTTTATTTCTTGAAAACGGTATAGCATTTTCGTGCATCGGCTGAAACAAATTTTGCTGTTTTCTTAATTACTTTCTCCCAGATCGTTTTCATTGCTTTCACTATATATGATATTTTGCAGTAAACTTTCTCAGCTGTTTCGTCTAACTTGATGCGCATCCTTCCCCGAGTTCTCGTTGAACCTTCATAGAATGAGGTGAGGCCTTTTCATTCGAAAATTATTACTATACATAGGATATAACCAATATACTTTCGAATTCATAGCCTATACGCATTAACTTAGTAACATATCTAGCTTTCTCGACACGAAAGCTGAGAATGATTCAAAATGGTGAAAAAGTTGTATAATAAAAAAAAAACAGTGGTGTTAGTCGAAACGATTAACATTGGACATCCAGGGTCAATAAAAATAAATAAAAGCACGTGTAATTAAAAATATGGAAAATATGTAATTCGAAATACGGTTAGAATATTTTTGATTCCATAACAATAAAATTAAGCCGAGGCACTTGTGTTTGATTGTTCGAATGCAAGACGTTTAGTTAGACTGTCTTTACACAGGCAAAGTTTTCTCTTGTAGAGTTGGAGAGAATGGAAGAGAGCTTCAACTTTTCCGTCTAGACTTTACAGAGTAAACTTTGCGTGTGTAAAATCGTATTGGGAAATAAATTATTCCCAATGTTCTGTGACTCAACTTTTATTTTTATGTTTTTTGTTCAATATCCAAATACAATATTAATGTACGTAAGTACTGTTTTAAATTTTGCTTTATATTTTACAATAATTGGCACAATAGTTTCAAATATTATATGGTGCAACTTTCTTAATTGGGTACACACTTTCGAACTTGAGTGACAGTCGGAAATTCGTCAGTTTTAAATGATAGTTTTCACTAAAAAGTACTTTGTGGTTTTGACTGTTTAGAATATTGATCATGTTTGACACTCAAACCGTCATTGAAGAAAAAACTGGTCACACAAACCTGGAAAATACTTTAGACTTTTCTCCTTCTTCTTGAATTGACCGTAGATTTAAATCTTAAAAGCGATTAACCGCAAAGCCGTTATTGTTAAACAAGTACTAAAAATCAGAAACCAAAAATATATACATAATACATATTTTTTTTATGTATCACAATGCAAACATATTGTCGGGTGGCTACTGCTTTGCCGCACAGTATATTAAAAATACAAACCAATAACCAATCAAACGATTTACATATGTATGTACCGAACTTTTTCCGGAATTTTATGCCGATCTATTTGATTGTCATATAAATAATTTATGTTATTTATAGAGGTTTTAAGAAATTTTTAAAAAACGTGCTCGTATATTGGTATGCTTATGTAATATGCATGTAGTAAAGACCTGCACAAGACGTCTTATAAGATCTTTTAAGACATGAGGGCAATTTCAAATGCTTTACTACAGGGAAATATTCTAAAACAAACGCCAACCAACGTTGTCGGCAACACAACAACAAACATAATATCTTACCATCTAAATCTTACACACACACCCAAAAGTACAATATGCAAAATAACAAGCATACATGTATAAACAGTACTTCTTTTCATTGTTTGTTATAAACAAGACGTCTTGGCGACATCGCTTGTTAACAGCCTTAAACACCTACACCAATACATCCATCGTGCTTCGTTTATAGTGCGACAGCATTTATTATAGGCTTAGTATAATGCATGCCACGAGAGTACATTTAAAAAACCTTTTTTATTTTAATACATGTATTTATTTATTGTATCTTCAAATATGAGCTAACAATAAGTATTCAAATCTTAAATCTAAAATATAATTATTAGGACCGACCACTGTCGGACATAAGCTCGGTGATAGTTATAAATAATACATAAGTAGTGATAATCAAAAAAGGAAAAAAAGTATATTCAAGAAACCCCATCTGGAGTGCTGAGTATTAGAGCCCTTGTATCCCTCTTTTTTAGGCGGATGTGTTCAGTAAAGTTCAAAATATTACGAGCAAGCGGATTAGGATGTGACTCTAGTTTTGTTAAATATTTGCCTGCGTATTTTGCAATTTCTTCGATCACTAGTGGCATATTTAAATCACGATTTATATTTGAATCTTTGTTGCACCATGGAGCCGATGTTATCAAACGTAAAATTTTGTTTTGCCTTAGTTGGATTCTCTCGACATTAGAAGCTGAAGCAGTACCCCATAGTTGAATTCCATAGCACCATATACATAGGTTTCAAAAGCGACTTGTACATCAAAAGTTTGCAAACTAGACTGAGAGTTGAATTTCTACCAATCAGCCAATGTACCTGAGTTAATTTTAGTTTCATTTGTGTTAGCTTACAAAAAAACATGACGTATTTACATTTCAAGACTGCTTACGCAGGCCACTAGTATGTAGCACAATGAATAACTTAACGTAGCATAAAAAAACAAGTGATATAAATAAAACAAAATGCATACAACGTTAAGTTTTTACATATTATTTATTATTTTCTTTATATTAGTACATGCATATCTCAACATTATGGAAGTGTTTATTATTTTTTCAACTTTACTTCATAATATGCGTACTGTGCAACTATTTACTGTAATTTGGTCTACCGTAATAGTTTTCCTACACGGCACAAGATGTCGCATTTTCTTGTCGATGTTCTAAAAATGTGCCCCAATCAGCTGTTCTTATTAGATTTTATGACAACTGGTTGTCCGGCTTTTTTAGTTAATTGTTTAATTTAAATTATTTTGTAACACGTTTATATCAATTAAAATTAAATAGCATTCTTCCAATAAATCGATAGAGACATGAAGTATTCCTTAAGCTATTTGAAGTTGTTAAAATTTCGTTCAATTAACTCCATTAATATCAATAAACTTGTACGTTCCTACAGCTCGGATCTACCACAGTTGGAAGTAAAATTTTCAAATGGGTAAATTAGATGAATTGTGAACTTTAATAAAGAATTAACAAAAAAAAACATTTACATTTCCAGAAGAAATTTGTTGATGTCGACGGGGAAATATGCCCGTTTTGCTAATGCCACAGCCGTTTGCGAAATGGGCGATACGGCTGTAATGGTTACGGCAGTTTCGAAATCCAAACCCACACCGGGCACAAATTTCACCCCATTGGTGGTGGATTATAGGCTTAAAAATGCAGCTTCTGGTCGTATACCTACAAATTTTATGCGCCGCGAAATGGGTCCCTCGGAAAAGGAGATTTTATCAGCACGTCTAATAGATCGTTCTGTGCGTGCTCTATTTCCTTATGAATATAGAACTGAAACACAATTAGTTTGTAATATGTTAGCCATGGATGCTGTTTATTCTCCAGATGTCTTGGCCATAAATGCAGCTTCCTTGGCTTTGAGTATGAGTGATATTCCCTGGAATGGTCCAATTGGTGCAGTAAGGTAATACAAATATTACATAATATGAATTGGCGATTTCACTTTTTAAAATTAAATACCTAATTCAATTACCTCGCAGACTAGGCCTCTGTGATGGAGAAATTATTGTCAATCCCACTAGACGTGAATTGCAATCATCACAAATTGATCTTGTTGTTGCGGCCACTAAACAAAATCTTGTCGTCATGTTGGAGGGCAAGGGCAATATTGTCCTACAGCAGGATCTTTTCAAAGCCATTAAACAGGGCACCAAAGAAGCCCAAAGTATAATTAATGAAATTGAAAGCTTACGCAAAACTCATGGTAAAGAAAAACAAAGTTTACAAGATATTCCAGTAGTTACTGAAGAAATAACTGAAGCCGTGCGTACCATGGCTGAAATGAGATTGCGCGAAATATTTCAAGATGAAACACACGACAAATCATCACGTGATCTGGCTGTAAATGGAGTGAGAACAAATGTTATCGATAAAGTTTGGTCTAGTTATCCAGATACAGAACCATCGTTGATTACGGATGAATTTAATCGTTTGAGTAGATTATTGTTTAGAGAATTGATATTCGAGACGGAACAACGATGTGATGGCAGAAATGTTGATGCCTTAAGAAATATTAACTGTCAGGTATTATTTTCAATGATTTATATATAATTAAAAAGTTATATACATACATTATTTCTGTTTTAGGTGGATTTATATAAACCCTTGCATGGCTCTGCCTTGTTTCAAAGAGGTCAAACACAGGTGTTCTGCACGGTGGCACTAGACTCGCAAGAATCTGCAATGAAACTGGATACAATATCGGCGCTAGAGACGTAAGTTAAAATACTTGTCATGAAAAAAGTTTTAAGCGAAGAGGATTTTTAAAAGAAGATAAGTGACAAGTGATATTTTTGAAATCTCGAATGCAACACGAAATGAAACTATAAACATGACTACACACTATGTAATTTCAAACCTGATTTAGCTTCATATTATTTTACAATCTGGTCACACTGCGCACAAGCAACTAATTTCAGAGAGAAAAACAAAATAAATGCGTTTGATTTGCAAACCAAAACATTCGAATGTCTCCATAATAATTAGGAAAGATGAGAGTAAATGTGTGTTTCTTTTGTCATTCTCGCAAAGACATGCGTTTCGTTTGTTTCGCTTTTCTTTTTTTGAACGAAACAAACGACAACTAGAATGAAGTTATATTCAATTTGATCTCTCATGTTTCATTACTATAATGTCTCCATTCTCTCATGTTTCCATTCTCTAAAGCATAGTACTCTGTTCAAATTTGCGAAAAATTTTGAGCAACATTGATTATTTCATACGGAAAATTTGACATGTAAAAAATATTAATTAGCCCTGAAACTATGCTACAATTTATCATGTTTTTAAAAACGCCCGGTGTGTTTGTTTTAAATCCATGCGAAATAAGTGCACCTATCTTATTTCGCATAGGAACTTAAAATGTTGAAAATATATTTTATACGTTTTTCCCAATATAAACAGAGTACTATTTATGTAACATTGTTTCACGAACAATTCGTGTCAATTTTTTTTAAATGCATTTTGACAGCATTTCACGTGAAATGTTGAACAGAGTACCAGGCTTAACAGCAAAACACATTTTTTCAGTTCCATTGCTCGTTTCGCTTTTACAAATAGGAATAGGAAGACTGTTTGAAAATTTGAGAATGTGTTGAACAACGTTTCTATCATAATCGTGCATATCATTATTTTATATCGCACTAAACTGTAAGTAGAAAACCCCAACCACAGACCCAACTACTAAAAAGCAGTTGTGTATACTCAACGTTTTTCTCAACCAAACTTAGGCTGAGTTTACATCTGGCATTTCTTGTGTGTCATTTGCCCAAAAAAGCGTAGCCAACTAATTACTAATGAAAAACTGATTCAGACATATATTTATTGATTTAAACAGTTTGCAATCATTTTGGATTCTATAAAATTGTCTATTAATTATGTATTAAACTATTTTAATTAATAAATACATGTTTGAATCAAACAGTTTTTCATTAGTAATAAGTTGGTTACGCTTTTTTACGCTTGTGTGGCATTTGGCACATAGATGTAAAGCCGGCCTTACGCAGAGTTGTAAATGACAGTACCAAAACACAACTGAAAAGTCAACTGTTAATTTAGTGGAGAATAGCAATGCAAATTTATCAATCCCAACCAAACTATTTTAAAAGTTGAAAACCGTGATAGGGGCATTAACTAATAATTTTTTAATATACCCCGAGAATTCACTTTTGCGTACACATATGCTAAAATTATTTTGCTTTGTTATTTCAATTGTGTACACACCGATCAGCTGTTTTCTTGCAGGATTTCACTGGGTACTAGGTCGGTTTGTTTACCTCAAAATTTGTGCAAATTTGCACTGGATTTTACTGAAATGCATTCGCTTACACATAAAATTGCAAAAGAGAGTGCCAATTTAGAGAGCCAATTGACGGTTGTTAACTGAGAGTCTGCAAATTTTTACTGGACAAATTTTTGCCATTAAAATCCAGTAGATGATAATAATAAATAAATAAATAATAAACAAATGTAAGGAAATACAAAGTATAAAATTTTTAATTGAAAAGTTCAAGTAAAAGTTTAACAAAAACAAAATGAAAATTATTATGTTCAAGGTGAACATAATTAAAGAATAATAATCGTTAAATTTATCAGTTTTTAAATTAAATTAAATTGTGTTATTTACTTTAATTTTTTAGAGATGTAAGGTTTATGTGAATACTTATTTCTGCTTACTATTATATGTATATTATACAACATATTATACAACACTATGACCAGCTGTTTTAATTAATCTGTAATTTTTTGTGCAAGAGACACTCTTGAGTGTAACATTTTAAAATTACCCAAAAATTTACTAATCTACTGGATATTACTGGAAATGTAAACAAACGGACCTACTGTCTGCGTTCTTTTTGAGATATTTTCAGCCGACAGAGCAAAATTGGTCTTACTCTCCCAAAAAAAAGTACTGAGTATTCGCTACTGGAAAAATACCCAGACTGACCTATTATCGTCTGTCTGTCGTTCACAAACAACAAATTAATGTAATAATAAATATTTATGGCGGGCCCCAAAAATTTCCATTAAAGAATCTTTTCCATATGGAAAAAGAATTTTCAAAATTGGTTCAGAAACGACAAAGTAATTTGATAATCCATTTTTCGCGAGCACACTTCGTCTCCACCCCCTCTTTAAAAAACCTTTTCATATGCAAAAATAATTTTTAAAATTGGTTCGCAAATGGCAAAATTATGCTCGTGACAAATTGCTAATTAATCCTTGTTTAAAAATTTTTTGCTTTTTATTTCTTCTTTTATTTTTTTCCTTTAGCGGTGTCAAGGCCAAAAACTTTATGTTGCACTACGAATTTCCACCCTATGCTACCGGTGAAGTGGGGCGCATAGGAGGTGTTGGTCGTCGTGAACTGGGACATGGTGCTTTAGCCGAAAAGGCCCTGCTACCCACGCTGCCAAGTGATTATCCATTTACCGTCAGACTGACATCAGAAGTATTGGAGTCAAATGGTTCCAGTTCTATGGCCACCGTATGTGGTGGCTCAATGGCTCTCATGGACGCTGGTGTACCAGTCATAGCAAGAGCTGCCGGCGTTGCTATCGGCTTAGTAACAAAATATGAAAATAATGATACAAAACATTTGCAAGACTATCGTATATTGACCGATATTTTAGGCATAGAAGATTATATGGGAGATATGGATATGAAAGTGGCGGGGACGAAAAAAGGTTTTACAGCCATACAAGTGGATTTGAAAATACCTGGTATCCCCTTAAAGGTTGTTATGGAAGCGTTGCACAAAGCCACAGATGCCAAGTCGCGTATATTGGACATAATGGGCGAGGTCATAGCAGAGCCTAGAAAAATCAAAAAAGATTGTTGGCCCGTAACGGAACGTTTGCAAATTGAACCTCAACAGAGATCGCAGCTAATAGGACCAAGTGGCATTAATCTAAAGAAAATTTATTTAGAAACCGGTTGCACAGTGACCACAGAAGATGAAACGACATTTACACTGTTCGCTCCCTCACAGGACGCCATGCACGAAGCTAAAGAAATGATTGATTCATTTATGGTGAGCAAAGAAAGAATACCAGATCTGGAGTTTGGTGGCATTTATACAGCTACTATAACAGAGTTAAGAGATACAGGCGTAATGGTTATATTATATCAAGGCATGCCTCCGGCTCTGCTGCACAATTCTCAATTGGATCAAAGGAAAGTGGCCCATCCTACGGCCTTGGGCTTGGAGGTGGGCCAAGAGATACAAGTTAAATATTTTGGCAGGGATCCTGTGTCAGGTTTTATGCGTTTGTCTCGCAAAGTACTGCAACCAACTACGCGTATTGTGCGAAACTTGAATAAAGGTTCCTCAGAAACAGTCGAAAAATTAGCGGATCAAAATGAAAGCCAAGAGGAATCATCATCCACAGTCGATAATGAAAGTTCAAAAACACCATCGTCATAATAAGATAATTTAATATACATACATACATATGTAGTATATTCTCCAACCGCAACCGCATTTTGTATCCTCGTAATTTTATTAATTCGCATTTAGAATGTAAATCAAATACGTTTGTTTTCATAATACTGTCTGTCTGGTCAAGGAACCAGACAAAATTTCAAATGATACAACTTGAAATGACCAAGGCGATAAAAAAATGATTTAAAATTAGAATAAATAACATTAAACAGTGTAAGTAAGCCAACTAGCAGGATGCCATTGACAAAATTGCATTGAGTCTTGTTGCTTCACCAAATGATTTTTAAGCTAATCAAGAGATTAAAATTAAGAAATTTGAAATTATCGAGAGTAGATTGATTGTATATAGTTAATTTTTCTCGAGCAAAATTTAAATTTTTGCTATTATGAAGTTTTAGCTATTATTCAATGTACAATCTATTGGAGATTGCATATTCTTTTAAATATCAATAGGATAGTTAGTTGTAAACGCTCTGTTGTGGAATTGTGCTGTGTAATTTCTAAAAATGTCTGTCTAAATTTAAAAAAAGGAAGAGAAACAATAAAACTATAATTTAATTCAAATTAATCACCAAAAATAACTAAGTAAATAAATAAAAGTGAGAAAAATATGTTAAAAAAACATTTTTTTATTTTGGCCTTTTAACAAAATGTTTTTCGATTTTCTTAATTTTTTTCGAGGTTTTTATTTTAAATTTTAGTTTTTTTGGCATTTTTAAATTTAAGGATCAGGGGGCAAATCGCGCCTCTCGTTATCGAACGAAATTAAGAAATATTTCAATAGAGTTTATATGGAAATATTTCGTAATTTCGTTCGATAACGAGTGCCGCGATTTGCCCCCGATAATGATTTTAGAGAAATAATTGATTTTTAATATTTACATTTTTTTATTTTTCGCCTTTCGAATTTTCTATTTTCATTTCCCGTATCGCGATTGGTATGTTTCGACTTCGACTATGCTTTTGTAATAGATTAAATAATGTTATAGTCGAAGGCGAAAAATATACCAATCACAAATACAAGCTATTTGCAAAAAAAAATTTTTGAGTTTGTTTCTGATTCTCGAATTGTATGCGAAAGTCTATAATTTTCGACACAAAAGTAATAGGAGCTCAGGCAACCACGATAACTAACTGACCCTTTAGCCGACTATAATGTAATGTATGTAGCTGTAACGTAGGAAACAGCTGATCGATATTTTTATATGAAAAGTAGGTTAAGTTACATTACATCTCTATAACCATTTTCATTACTTTTTATTACTGTTGCAGTTACCTTACATTACAGTCGGCTAACTGAGCTTTAAATCTTCATAATAGTAGCGTTTAAGCAAGTCATGGAGACCGTGTTTTACTGATTCGAGTTACTTTTGCTTTGTGTGTTGAATATTTGGTTGGAAAAAGAGGATATGCAATATTGGAATCATTAAAATATGCATATTTAAATTATTTTGGTTTTGCTGTCAGAAACTTAAACAAACCGTGGACACCAACAATTTTTTGCAATAGTTGCAGAACTGTTTTATACAAGTTGTGAAATGGCAAGAAGATCTATTTCGATTTTTCAGTTTCAGTACTTTGAAGAGCGTCAAGTAACCATCAAACCGTTTGTTATTACTGTTTAACAAAAGTTGCTGGATTCAATATAAAAATCGAAAAAATATTACTTACGCGAATGTCCCATCGATTTCCAAACCAGTTCTATATCTACCAAATAATCCATTACCATTCATTTGTATTGCGGCATTATGAAACATTACACTTTGTTCGAACGCAAATCAGCCATTATTTATTTGTATAGAAATAATCAAAAATATTTGTTGAACTATTATAGAATTAAAATCTTTAATAGATTTTAAATTGAACAAATAAAAGGCTGAAGAAGCAGTTTGGAATTTGAAGTAAAATTTGGTGGAACAGAATTTTGAAACTTTTATAAGTGGATTTTAAAGATTTTGCATAGAAAGTCAGTGCATACTGGAAAATTTTAAACATTTCAATTGTTTAACAATATCTACCGAAAGGCAAAAAAAAAAAAAAGATCTGTGTATAACACAAATTAAAAGTTTTTAATGTATGAAAATGTTCTTCTATAAAAGAAAACTCTTTGTTATAATTTCTCTAAGCATAGTTTTAATTTTAAGATATTTAATATTATAATAAAAAATTGTTAAAAATAATTACTTCGTTTTAATATTATAAGTAAATTTTATTTTATTATATGTAGAAAAGTATTGCATATTTTTATATGCAAAACACATAATTAAAATAATGAATATATGAAATAAAAAAATGTATACGTATGGAACAATTTATTTTTCTTTTTAAATAAGATTAGATTTGAAAATAAATTAGATTATATTAATTAGTGAATTTAACTGAGGTACCAAGTACACTTAATAAGGCATTATGATGCATTAGTTTTATTTTACACACATTTGATTCCTTTAATGTCAAAGCTTTAATAAAAATTAAACATTTAAGGCCTTAATAAAAAAAATTAATTTAGTTTTACAAAACGTTTAACAAACATATTTCCATACAAAATTTGTTTTGTAAACCTTTTGTAAACCAACAATAATTTTTTTTGAATACGGCGGTTAGGTTTTGCATGCAAGTCATTAAGGGACTGTCACACGATGTCGACAACAAAACAAAAACAAGTTTTAAAATTTTGTTTTTGTTTTAAATGTAAGTGTGCGAAAAGTCGAACTTTGTCGATATCGTGAGGCAGGCGCTAAGTGTAGTCAGCTGTATGAAACTGTTAAATTACATAAAAAATAACATGTGTACATTATATGTTTTAATAAAGATAAGCTATGTATATATGTATTTTTATTTTGCCTTTAATTTTTGAGGCAAATAAGCTCATACTAGTGTTGTAATATTATCGAATACAAATTTGTTTTTTTTTTTAAATAAAATTTAATAATTAGTAACAAGAGATTACGTCTTATAATTAGGAAGCAGTTTTTTAATGTCAATGATAAAATGATAAAATAAAAAAATAAAGCTGTTAAATCTCTTAAGTTCAATTTGAAATTTATTTGCTGGTAGTTCAGAACTGTCTATATGCATTTCATTGTTGCTGTAACAAATCGTCAGTAGACAATGCTGAACCACCAGCAAATAAATCTCAAATTTAAATAAACATGACAATATGTGAATGAATGATATGAATAACAAATTTCTTAAATCCCTTAAGTTAATTTTATATTCGTTGCGATCCCTTCTTGAACCGGACTTTCTTTAGATTATAATACGATAATATGAATCGGCGATACTATACAATGCCACTATAGTTATTTTACCATCTGTTAAGTAATCAGAAATTTCATCATGTATTTCCGTAATATAACGGCGATGTTTGGGAAATCTATAAAGGGAAAAATACACATACACATATTATTTTTTATTTTTTTGTTTAATAAATATTTATTTATAATAATATACCTTAAAAATGAATTTTTAAAATATACAAAAGGCGCCGTGTTTAATAAATATATTTTTGCTTAATTAAAAGTTAACTAAATTACCTTGCGTTTGGAAACATAACATATCAACAAAGTTTGAGAAAACATGAATTTTAACAGATTACATGGCCTACACGCTATGGAACATTTAATGGAATATACCCATGTTTCATGTTCCTTCGTCTGCGGGCAGCTTTTTTTTATTTTTATTTTTTTGTAAAGCAAGCCACAGACCTTGCGACGGTTGGTACAACACGTTGGTTTACCAAGTTGTGTGTGTTACGCACAAACTATACAACACTGAGTACAACATTAGAAAACAACTTCATCAACCAAATATCACCTTTTTCTAAAAAGTACTTTTCCCAAAAAGCACCTTTTTCTAAAACGTACTTTTCCCAAAGAGCATCTTTTTCTAATATGTACTTTTCCCAAAAAGCATCTTTTTCTAAAATGTACTTTTCCCAAAAAGCACCTTTCTCTAAAAAGTACGTTTCCCAAAAAGCATCTTTTTCTAAAAAGTACTTTTAAAAAAAGGAACCTTTTTCTAAAAAGTACTTTTCCCAAAAAGTGCTTTTTTACTCTATCTGCTGTGGTTTCTGAGATATAAAGATACAAATTTTACCCTTTTTTACATCTTTTTATCCCCTAAGCACTTTTTTGGCAGTTCAAAAAACATAAATTTTATTATCCCAGCTTCTAGTGACCCCTAAGAAATCATAGTAAATTATTTTTCCATGTATGTATATGTGTGCATTATCATTAACATAAAAGTACCGAAAACGGGTAAAATTTTACCCCTTATAAGTGCAAATTTTCAGAAAGTGTGAAATCCATTCAAGATTCTGTCCATTAGAAAGAAACGCAAGGAAAAAAGCTTTCTGATACGTTGAATAATTTAGAAGATATGTCGAGTGCAAAAAAGGTACCAAAATTCTGTTTTTACCCCCATTTTAATCCCTGAAAGTGCATATATTACAAAAGTACCAAATACATGTCGGCTTATTTTTTAGCAGCATTCGTATGCTTTTAGAAGTTTTAGTCTATCTAATGTAGTTTCCGAGATATAAAGATACCAATTTTACCCATTTTTCCCCTTTTAGCGCTTGAATTTCCAAAAATCCGTTTTTAATGGATTTACACATCGGAAGAGGAATCTACACACCAAATTTCAGCTTTATAGCTATAGTGGTTTGGGCTGGGCGATGATATCTCAAAAAGAACTCAACATGCTGCCTAATTTAAATGTTTATGCCAATAATTCTTTTGCATTCGTTCCGAAAAGAGTTCTATTTTAAATTCTTGGTTTTTTTAATTCATCTCGCAAACGAATTAAATCAACTTTTGTTTATTTAATTCAGTTGCGAGGAGAACGAAAAAAACAAGAATTTATAATAAAGTTCTTTTCCGAATTTTATTTTTAAAATTCCGAAAACAAATTTTAAAACGAACGAAAAAAAATAAGATAGCATTTGCGAGCAGAATTTTTTCTTACCCTGTTTTTATTCTATCTCTTCTTATTTTTAAATGTTCGACATTTTTAAAAGTCTAACAACACTTAAAACAGGCCGTTCACAACTACCGTAGTTGTAGCTAATACAATCTACAATCTACAGTAGTAGGTTGTGAATTGGGTATATAATTTTATGACATTTTTCATAAATATTTCTAATATCGAACGACTTGCCAAAAAAATCTGTCACTCAGTTGCTTATTTTTAGTCCACACTACCACACTTTTTTTTAGCACACATGTCATATTTGGCAGATCGCGCGATTATGTAGGATAGTGAATCACTGCTTTAAGGTTGTACCAATGGTCGCAAAGTGTGTGGCTTGCTTTATAATAGGTGTCCAAATTATATTTTTGTCTGTTTAAAATGATGCTCCTGCATTAACCAGAGCGTCAAATTGCTAATTTAGAACGACGCTCTTTCTATTTTTCTGAATGGATAACATGGAAGGATTAAGGTTAAATTAAGGTAGTATTAAAACTTTACAAGAAAAATTTTCACATACATACATATAAAATAAATATCGTTGGGATTATGTTAAAAGATGGTGAATTCGGAAGAGTTAAACAATTCTTTCAGAAATGAAAGAAAAATTATTTTTCTCTTAGTTTGAAATGTATTTGCTGGTGGTTCAGCTTGGTCTATATGTATTTCATTGTTGCTGTAACAAATCATCAGTAGACTTCAACCACACATTTTGAAGAGTCACAAACCTCTTATGCTATGTACAGACTTTCAAGAACTATTTGAGAATTCACAAATAATATTTTTGAAAATCACAAAAGAAAAATAAGCATAGTAGGCTTAGAAACTTATACAAAACCCAGCAAATAATCTACATATATTCGATATGAATCTATTTTATTTTTCTACATCTCTTAGCTTAAAGATATTTTTTTAAATTAGTGCAGTGTCTGCTAATATTTATCCTCACGAATATTAAAACTAGTGAGATATAAATTTTGACCAAGTTATTGTTTGCCACAATACCTAACACAGAAATATGTTATGTATTATATAAATTTGTAATCGTAAGGGTGTCATATAATTTCTAGACAATCTGCTAAGTTGAAAATATTTTTACCGATTTAAAGAAATGAACAAAAAAAAATGTTTCTCTCCTTTTTTAGAAAAGTAAAAATATTGCCAAGTTAGCAGATTATCTAGAAATAAAACTTCTATTAATGATTGCTGTGCCAGTTGAAAATGGCATAGTTGCATAAAATAATGGGTTAGAGGGTGTTGGATTGTAGACCTTAAAAATGCACTATTTTGTCATTACAACGGGTCACTAGTGTGTACGCAATCTGGTAAGAGTCGTCTGAAAAGAAACATGTAAAATACAGCGTAAATTTTAGTGGACGTGACGCCGTCTATTTTCTCATTATATTTACATATTAAAGTCTGCTTAGCCAAAATACATAAATCAAAAGGATATTCCCAATGCGCATGCAAAGTTTCAATAGGGTATATGGTGCTTTAATTTTTGGATTTTCCGATTGAGTACATCAATTATTATTTGTGTAAAAATGTCAGCTCTCTATAGTTTAATATTATGTAAAATATTTATGGGCCTGGCCCCGCCGACTTTTATATCTGCTAGTGCTCATGATTCATGCAAAGTTTGGTATTAAAAATTTAATGAGAAATATATGAGTAATAAATTAAAAACTGCTAAACCGAAGTACATGAAAGAAAAAGCTACGATTTATGGGTGAAGTCACGGCTACTTTTCAAAATAGGAAAATTTTATTTTGGATAAGTGCAATGTGTATAAAAAGTTTTAATAATATTTATCTTAATTTTGAATTTGAAGTGCTTATTTCCACCACCTGATTGCAACTTCTGGTTTTTTAGATTTTTCTTAGTGATCTTTGATCTAAATTTATTTGTGTATCAAATTTAAGCTCGCTAGTGCGAATTGGAGTTTTGACGTCGTGGCCCCGTATACCGGGCAAAACTTTTTTGTTTTAAGATTTTCCCATTGGCTTACGCAGGCTACACTTATTTGTGTATACAATTTCAGCGCTCCAGCGCGAATTATACCTTTACATTTTATCAGCATTACTTCTCCCACTATTTCTAATTCAAAATTTTGTTGTGAGCGGAGCTCATAATTCATGCTAATTTTCTTCTAAAATAGATTACACGCAAGGCTAACATTTTATGGGAATGATCACACCCACTTTTTAAGATGATAGTTTAAAGTCTTGTGCAGGTGCAACGCGTATGCAAGATTTCACTAAATTGGCTTGAATTAAAGGCTGTATATTAAGTTTTTAGTTCAAAATAATATTAGCGTGGCCCCGCCCATTCCGATAACATTTTTTGGGTTTTCAGATTTTTCTAGTTGGTTTCTCACCTAGACCTACTTGTATATCGAATTTCATCTCCCTAGCGCAACTTTTAATTTTTAATTTTTGTGGGCGTAACCCTGCCCACTTTTCCAAACTCAAAATTTTTCTGGGCCAGTGCTTAGTATTCGTTTCAAGTTTCGTTGCAAACGGATAGTAATAACCACATAAATAGTATATCTAAATATGTTGAGCCGCAGGGCATTAAAATGTTGTTTAAATTGTATGGGCGTGCCAACGCCCAATTTTTTAATAACAAATTTATAGCCTTGCATTACCGCAGTAAATGTGCCAAATTTCAATAAAATAGCTTCCATTAAGCGCCTTATATTAGCTTTTTTAATTCTGACTTTCATGGGCGTAAATTTCAGAGTTTTCAATAGCACAAATTTTAATTTTTATCGGCGTAGCCCCACCTTCCTGGTTAAAATTTTCGGTTTTTCAGATTTTTCTGGTTCATTGCTCACCCAGATCTTCTCGTGTACCAAATTTTAGCTTTCTAGCAATAGCGGAAGTGCTTCATCAATTTGATGAGTGTGTCAGTGGTCGTGAGTATGCCTTAAAATGCACTTTTTGCACCTCTATATCTCCGGAACCTTTCATTGTAATTTTACGATTGCGGGGAACAAAGTTAAAAGGGGGGTAAAAACAGCTCGAATGGCTTCCTGTAAATATACACACTGCGTGCATTGGCCAGAACTTGGCCTGGCGCACTGCCGTGCGCCTAGATTTACTTTTTTAAATTTCATGTAACTATGCTTTAAAAACTTTTTTTGTTTAAATACGATACATCAATATACGAGTATTTCTGGTTAGATTTTTGAATGGTAGAAATATTGAAATATAGAAATATTTACTCCTTTCATAACGAAATTCACCTATATCGAACAAAATTGCCCCGTCCCTCAGAGTTCGTTATAATCCAACTCTTACTATACTGCATACGTTATTTTTTTAAATAATTTTTATCTTTATAAGAACGACGTTTGTTCACACTTGATGAATGAATTTGTAATTATTCTGTACGTGTTTTATGCTGAAACAATTTACTGTATTATAATTTTTTCGAAAATGAATACCTGTCAATAACTGAACTTATTTCCTGGTCAGTCTCTTTCAGTCCAATACTACGGGGATTTATGGCACCAACTACTGCATTTAGAGTGGAACGTGGTAATTCGACAACTAAAACCACAATACTTTCATTTCGAGCGAATTGTGACAAAGTTGAAGACATTTGCTGCATAACCTGGAAATAGAAACACATTTTTTTGTCTAAATTACTTTTTTATTGTTATTGAACATATCGTGTCATAATCGCCAAAAAAGCTTAAGCGACATAATTTTCGAACTTAATTTTTTACGATCGCAAATAATCGACTTTCGTCAATCAAACGACGTTCAATATATGTGTGTTAAGTTTTTTTTACGATATTGGCTCAAAATGTTGCGAATATAAAAAAATTGCTAAAATCAATATTGAACAATCGCTATAACTTATATTGATAATGCTCACACAATTTTAAAAACTACATTTTATAGAAATATTTAACTTAAAAAATACAGAAACTTGATAAACCTGTTGAAAATTCGAAAATTTGCATACAATTTGTGCAAAATTAATATTGTAATACAAAGAAATCTTTTTAATTTTGAAATTGAACAAATTTCATTAATTTAAAATGGATTTAAAATTTATTTCAAATATGTAAAACATCGCCAAGTTCGAAAACTAGAAAAAAATCATATTTTGAAAATAACAAAAATTAAATATTACTCTTTCGCGAAAATTATCAAAGCAAAACTTGGAAAAATTCTTATACATACATATCACAAAAGTTGGGAAAAATTCGAATAAAAACTTAATTTGCAAAAAAAAAAATCAACAAAATTACTTTTATAGCGAAAACGCTAAAATTTTTTATATTTGGCTTCTCAACCCGGATGTGTTTTCGCTCTCTCTTTCTCTCTATTTTTTATTAGAGAGAAACTCTCTCTAGTTCATTTAGAGAAGTGGTTTTTACAATGTATTTGATCAAATTAAAAATTTTTAGTTAACTTTTAATTATTATTGTTCGAACTTCCTTTGTTTCTATTTTAATGATTTGATGGGGCTAAAGTTTGTATCGTTTTTTAACCCAAATTACATGTGATAATTATTAATGAACAAATAACACTAAAGTTAGTTGTAAATATTCTGACAACACATACTTGAACGGAACAACTAGCCGTTCTCGAAGGTCACTAAACCTTCATCCTCAGCGTTCTTCTGTGTTTGGTCCACTGTATGTGGTGTCAGTTGATGTAGATTTCTGCTTTATACAAGAAACTTTTATGCAAATGGAATATGTGAATTGATTTTATTCATCGTATTTCAATTTGCTGAAAGCTTTTTGTAATGAAAGCTCAAATTTACCATCTCTAATTTACAACAGTCTTGCCATTGTCGTTTATTATTAACTAATTATGCACATTTTATTACTGCTCTTCTTATTAATATTTCTGATGTCGCTGAAATTTTAACAACTTTAACAAATACAATCAGCCCTACTCCGAATAACTATTCCCAGGAAATTTTCCTATGCTCCTTGTATCCCTATTGCTGGTAGCAAAACAGATGAGATCGATAATCGGAAGTTCTCGCTCTCTCCCTCTCCCTCGCTTTTTGTCTTTATCACCATTTGTTATATGAGAATTATAAATGAATTACGAGTGTATTTCTCGGGAAATATTTAGAAATCTTTTTGAGAAATGTTTAATTCCACTTTAGTTATCTTGCTAATGGTGAAGTGAAGGTGAGGGTGGCATTGGCTGAAGTAGTAAGCACGTTGGCTACAAAACCGGAGGTACTGCGTTCGAGTCTGGTGTAGGACATTCATTAAATAACAACACCACACATTTTTCCAATATCAGTTGCTGTAGGAAAAGATCTAGTGATGTGTAATGTCGGTATTGTGTAGCAGAATCATCGGCGAAGTAAAATAACCAATAAAATGGATACTAAAACACATCTTAAAAATTTAATACACCTCATTTGAGGGTGCCGTTGGCTGAAGTAGTTAGCACGTTGACTACAAAACCGAAGACCCTAGGTTCAATCCCTGTATCCGACAGTCATTAAATAACAACACCACGCATTTTTCTGATGTGCATTAGTGTCCCTTTGTTGTAGGAAAGTTCAAGTGATGAAGGCATATTCAGTGAACTATACCGACTTCGGCAGATACTAATCCTAATGTAACATGAGAGCGCCCTCCTTCGTCGGTATTGTGTAGCAGAATCATCGAAGCGAAGTAAAATAACGAATAAAAATGGCTACTAAGCACAGCTTCAAAAACTTAATGCGCCTCATTGAAACCAGAGGCTCTGCAAATCTGCATTATAATGTACAAAAACGTAGAGTTGTAAAAGAAAAGAAGCTTTATTCTATCTCTTCCTTCACCACCTATTTTCCCTATCACTATCCCTTTCCTAAAGAAGGTAACACATAGAAGTAGTAGCAGGCATTCATTGCCTGAGGGCATTATTAAAAACGTGCAAAAGAAGCAGAAATGTAAAAGAATGAAGCTTTCCTTTATCTCTTCCTTCACCACTTCTCTTCTCTATCACTATCATTTCCCTATCACCCTCTCTCAGTATCGTCTCTTCAACTCACTGGTAGCACAAAGGGATCATTGTATTGGACCCAAGTGAGCTGGACTCAAAATTTCACCCTTCCTTACCAGCAAGCTGCTAACCTAACCTAAACTAATGGTGAAACAATTCTTTAAAACTCACCTGATTTTCTACACGCCTCCTGTGGTTGGCGCTCATTTTGTCGTGTATTAAAAACTGAACTTGAACATTTGGTAAATTGCTCAAACTAGACGAGCTGTAAACGTTTTTAATACTTGTGCCGGAAGCTGAGCTACTCAGCCCATATTCACTTCTGACATTGCCATAACTGTTGCCTCCAGATCCACTGCCATAATTTGAATTTGTCGGTTGGGAGGAAACCTCAATGGATGTACTTAAATTCACTTCCGAAAAGCGTGGCATTTTTTCTATAAAATCTGCCAACTCTGTACGAGTAACATGTTTCTCGTGAAATCGTTCACGCTCCCAAGTACGAATGCGCAAAGCTCCATTTTCTGCCACTAAAATGACATAAGTTGCACCCAATTTTGCCAGATCTTGTGCTTCATCGCCTCCACTAGCAATTGACTCCAAAAAGCTGCAACGTATACCAGCCGACCACAGTAGGCGCATTATGTAAGTGATATCTGTGAGAGGTGGTCGAGAGCCGCTTACACAAACTCCCACATCTATGGTGCGATATTTTTGTGAGCCTTCGGAAAACATGGCAGCCACAAGTTTGTCGAGGGAAAATGATAATCCTGCGCCACTTATACCACGATTTGGTAAATTTGGATTAAAACCTTGAGCCTGTTTTTGGAACTCCATTAGCATACTATCATAACGTTCACCCACAGCCAGTACAGAGGGTCTGGAAGTACGGTTGGGCTTCAAATCTGCTATCATTTGCCAGACAATACCACCAGAAGTAGACCTTTCAAAACTAATGGGTAAACCGGAAAAAACGTGTATAGGACACTTAACTCCCAGACTTTGGGCTAAAAAAACTATTGACTCCATTTCTCTTAAAGCTCCTTTTGCTAAGGAAGCTGCCTCGCCTTTGCCACGTACCAAAGTTTTCAAAGAAGAGTCGTCAGCGCTATTTTTACCACTCATATGGAAATTTGCCAATAGGAAGTCTATTAAAGTTGTAGCTGAAGATCTGGATTTTTCCATTATGGCGTTCACACTCGAATGAAACTGAAATTTGGATATTCTCCCCTCGATATAATCCAAAATGTTTGCAAATAAATCTCCATACATATCTTTGGGGACGTTGCAGTACAAAAGTATAGCTCTTAACAAGTTTGTGTGATTCATACGTATCATGACATTTTTCTCCCTAGGATTAGGAATTTCCGAAGCAATTTCAAAGGCTAGTGATAAAAGTTCAGCATCAACTAAATGGCTGGTGGAGTGTGGTGAAATGACATCAAATGCACAGTCATAACTTTGTTTTGGATGAAAATTGAAAACCTTCTCTTCACGATAGATACGATCCACACAATAACGTCGTATCATATTTATGCCACTCATGGTTATGTGGCGAGCAAATTCTGTTCTTAGATCGCTGGGCAAGACCACTACACAACCGGAATGTGTCATTAGTCTGACATGATTAACCCAATTGTTGGTATGCCGCGTTAGAGGTGATAACAAAGGCGTATCCACCTCTATGGCTCCATGCTTTCGAAACAACGATACTACTTTACTTTTAACGAATTCTACTAGAGGACTGAGTGTTACAAAACTGTCTAGCACAATTGGTGCATTCCAAGCCTTCATGGCTCGACTGCCACCCATGTGGTAGGTGTGTTCAAGTATTTCATCACTTTCTTGTTGCAAACATCGTGCTACAATGTGTTTGTAGGCCTTGCTTTGGGGATTAGCCAGAGCATTTTTTAACATTTCTTGCAATTCACTGGCCTCCAGTTGTGCGGGCGGCACAAGATCAGATGCTAGTAATTCCTCAGCTGTAGGTCTTTGGGCAGGGTCATGATTTAAAAGCCAACGTATGAGCTGAAACAATAAAACAAAATTAGATACAAACATACATATTTACTTAACCCTGTCGGAGAATGTGTGGTTGACTACAAAAACAATTAACTTATAGTTAACTTTTGTTATACTAACTAAAATCTAACTACAATGACATACAGAATTAACCCAAAATTAATTCTTAAGTTTAGTACCAGCCAGTTGTCAACTTGGTGCGTTTCACACCATTTTGGGTGCTTTTTGAAAATTTTTGTGCGAAAAATTCCTTAGTTGGTGCGTGGAGCGCTTTTTTTAAAATTTTGGTGCGTCTTTTAATTTTTGGTGGCACCAACGCAAATTTAACAAAACAATGGGTTAAAAAGTGAAAATTCTTGTTGTGAAACTTACCAACTTCCTGATACTGTTAATTACCATATTAATAGTAATTATGCTTACTAAACATGCCAATTTGAAATGAAAACTGTTTTATGGCCCGATGACAACAATAATGATGAAAATATTAGCTTTATTAGTATAGAATAATTAATTTTTTATCTCTTTTTAAAAACATTTAAGCATATTTTGTATTTATTAAAATAATATACCAAAATGTACCATCTTGTACAAATGAATGCAAACATACATATGTATGTGCCCTTATTCATTTTTAATACAAAAAAAAATAATATTATACTTTTTATTATACAAAATTAATTTAATATACATTTTAAACTAAAAAAAAATTCTAAGCTTGGTGCGTTTTTTTCTCCAATTTGATGCGTTTTGAAATTTCAAAGTTGACAACGCTGTTTAGTACGTAATCGGATTTGATGAGAGCCAACAAATTTACTCTCAGCTACTTTGAAACATTTTTCAATTGTATATATATAAACATTTTGCTGTTATCATTTTAGATGGTACTTTAGCTGAGACAGTTGACTACCCGCTAGGACATCGCAACGTTAAAATAGTTAGTTGTTTCCATTGGAAAGTAATCCAAGTGTCAACCAGTACTAGTTGCGAAATAGTTACCTTAAAGTTGGTTTAAGTCTAACTTAGTTTTCAACTGGGAATTTAAACAGAAACACGTACATACATAAGTATGATGCGGGGTTTGAAATAGCTTCCATTTTTTATTTCATTTGCTTTGACTGTTCTGAAACTGCCGTCAGCAAAGCGAGATCACAAAACTATTATATTTCTTTTAAGCAAATCGGGAACTCTTTAAAATAAATAAATACAATAACTTGAAGTAATAAATAAAATAATTTTTCTTCAACTAATCAAGCAAGTCCGCATATAGTGCAAACTTCCACTTGCAGTACGCCTTCTATTCATTTGTACATTCTGCTATTCAGCCTTTAAATTTTTGGGTTACTAATCCATTCCTTGTAAAATTTTTGTTTATAATTTTTATTAATTTTCTATTTTTTAAACTTTCATTTAAACTTGAATTTATTTTTAATTTCCACTCCTGCAAAACAAAAATTACCCTTCTTTTACAACTTAAAACAACATTGCAACGATTATAAGAAAATAGTTGCAAATCTTATTGTTACCAATTTATCCATTAGCGCTTTTAGACTGTTATGACAAAAATGTCAAGTTTGAACCGTTATTTATTGATATTAATGGCGAAAACAATAACATATTATTTACTATGTTATGTTTTTTGGTAGTTAATAAATGTTCCTTTGTATGAAAAGTTACAAAAATATTTCATGTTTTTTAAAAATAGCTAGATTAAAATAAAAATGGATAAAAAATTGTTAATAGCTAAACTCATTTTTCTTCCGGCTAAATGGGATGAAAAATGACTAAATTGGCATCACTGCTGTGCTGTGAATATCTTCGTAGCTAAAGCCAAAGCAACAGCAACAGCACAAAAATTCGACTGTTGTACATATTCGCTGTCCAGTATTGCCAACTTTTTTCCAACAAATATCGCTAAAGTAGACAAGAAAATAGCTAAGTTTCAAAAACATTTGAAAATTTAGCTAAAAACAAATTTATTTTTAAATTTTTTCAAAAATTTTACGGCAACTTGCTAACTTTTATCATACTTCCCAAATTTCTCTAAAAATTGTGTCAAATACCAAATAAAAGCAATGTAATAGGGTAATAAAAGCATAGCTGTTAAGTAATGATTAGTAATCGTAATGATTACTAATTTGATTACTTTTTTTTAAGTTGAAGTAATGATTAAATTACGATTATATTCAGTTTCGTACTTAGTAATCGTGATTACGATTACTAATAATGGAAAATTAATCTGAATTACTTGAAATTACTACAAAAATCGAAAAGAATCAAAAGTTTTAAAAAAATAATCCAATTATTCTAAGGATTACTTTTAATTCTTTTTAATTATTTATTAAGTTTATTGCATTTCACTTATATTAAAATTTAAAATATTTAATAATTTGACAAATGAGCAAAATTTTGAGGAAAGATTGAAAGATATCTATCGATCTGTTAATAATTTTTTCAGTTATACAAAAAATTGGCGTATATGTATATGTTTCAAATTTAAAATTGGCGTATGTTATTCAAAAATGTGCTCAAAATTCCCATTTTGGCGATTTTTCGGTTTTTGGCGTTTTTTAATTTTTAAAATTTTTTAATTTTGGCGATTTTTTCGGATTTAGCGATTTATTTTAGAGTTGCAAAAAATAAAAAAATGAAAATAAGTTTCAGCAAAGTAAAAGCTACGTAAGTTATTGAAAAAACGTTTTTTATAATAAGAAATGGAGAAATATGCACAAATGTACTTACAACTTCAACTTTTTTCAAAAAACTTCCATTTTGATTTTTAATAAATTTGCGTGTAAAACATTTTTCCTATATTTGCAAATTTTCTGATTAATTCTTCAGTTTCATATGCAAAGAAATAACAGCTGATTATTTAATTCTTGTCCGAACTTAAGCGGCCCATACACTACAACAGCATGCATGCGCAATCAAGTGTTTGTGCCAGCGGTTGGGTCGTGTATGGGCATTTTGTGTGATTGTACGTGTTGCTGTAGTGATGTCAAATAGAGTTTGATATTTTGCTGATGGTACAAGCTTGCTGGTGTAGTATATGGTGAAATTAGCTCAGTTGAGCAAAGTTTTCATGGAGTAAACATGCATTTAAAAAATATAGTTTATTGAAATATAATTTTTTTCAATGGAAAAGAGAATTTTAGCTCTTTAGTTATACATAGCTGCTAATTTTAACAACATACCAATAGTAATTGTAAGAATTTTTTGTCCATAGACTGAAAAAAATAAATAAATTGTAGCAAAACCTTTGTCACTATTCATAACCACCCTTACCGCAATTTTGTAAAAAATAAATATTGTACCAGCTTGTTGGTATAATGTGTGCTTCGAGCATGAATGCTCAATCGCTTGATTGTGCGTGCATGCTATTGTTGTGTATGGGCCGCTTAACACAGACAAATAAGTTCTTACTAGTTTGCACAGGAAATAAAAATAAATTCAGTGAAGTGCGACTTTGAACCGTGCACGAAGGGTTCCGTGCGAACACGAGATATATAATTCAATACGAACTTTAGCTTATATAAAATAAAGATATGCCATTTTTTTCGTTTTTTGGGGTTTTTTCGGTTTTAAGCGTTTTTTTTGTTTTTGCGTTTATTGGCGATTTTTTAGTTTTGGCAGTTTTTTTGGTTTTTGAAATTTTTTTAATTTTGGCGATTTTTTTATTTTGGCGATTTTTTTTGGTTTTGACGATTTTTTCGGTTTGTGGCGTTTTTTTCATTTTGGCTATTTTTTAGTTTTGACACTTTTTTTTCTCGTTTTTGGAATTTTTTCGATTTTTGGCGTTTTTTCAATTTGGCGTCTTTTTTTTTTTGGCGATTTTTTTAATTTTGGGTTTTTTTTATCATTTTGACGAATTATTTTCATTTAGGCGCTTTTTTAGTTTGGACACATTTTTTCTCATTTTGGCGACTTTTTTCATTTTGGCGATTGTTTCGAATTTGGCGATTTATTTTACTGTTAGAAATTTTTTTTTAATTTTGGCGATTTTTTTTCGTTTTAGCTTTTTTAAATTTTTGGCGACTTGTTTTTGGTTTGGCGATTTTATAATTTTCGAATTTTTTAGTGTTACCGTTTTTCAAAATTTCAAGAGTTTGCCTTGCAAGTTGTCAAAATTACATAGTCAAAATTGCATTAACTGATGGATCACATTTTAATTAATTTTTTTTTAGTAATCTATATAAAAATACACTAATTTTACAAATTTCAAGTGTCAATACACATATGTACATACAATTGTATGTATATTTTATGGGATTTTAAAATTTTTCGTTGCCCGTTTTTTAACACCCTTTAATTTTCAATTCTCATGTATTTGTTGTTGTAGCGGCCAAGGTTCTACGTACTCTGTCTAAATTTCAGGTCCGTAGCTCTTACGGTTCCTGAGAAAATAGCGTGTGACAAACAGACGGACAGCGTAGCGAAAACAATAGGGTTCCTTTTCACCTTTGGTGTACGGAACCCTAAAAATTGCTCTAACATTCGCTCTCAAAATATCTGAAACACTTTTAAATAATTTTGTACTAGTTTGGACTATTTCGTTATGCATCTGGAACACACCTATTTACTGCATTTTAGTACAAAAGTAAACATTAAATTAAAATGAACCATTTTAAGCTTAAAATGTTCCGAACAAAATTAGTTTTCTAGTTCCTCTCTCTCTTAAAAAGAGAAACGTCAAAGTCAATATAAAAAAAATTTTGTGCGGACAAAAATTTTGTTCGGAAACAATGGGTGAATCCAGTTTTAGTTCTCTTATTATCTTTCCCTCTAAGGGCACTTCTACACGTTCAATATATATTGTGATATTTGGATCGCGATCCATTTTAATGGATTGATGGATCACGAGCGTATGCTATTCGTTCAATATTTATCGCGTCAGTATTTACGTTATTTTTAAATTTCGCGAGAAAACCAAAAAAAATGCCACCAAATTAAAAATAAAGTCTTTCAAAATAATTTTTTTTGGTCGTTAATTACGATTCCACCGGCATAACCCACTCGCTTTCACTATCTTCTGGCATTACCCTTTATTAAAACAAACTTTACATAAACGCAATAAGCTCTTTTACTTTTTTATTTGTTAAATTTTTCACTGCGTCTTTTATTTTATTTGTTTTATTTCACTTCTTATTAACGTATCGCGATCTAATATCATGAAAATGCTACACGTTCAATATTTATCACGCGATCTGCGATCCGCGATCACGATTCCATAATTTAGGCCTTTCTCCGATATGGATCGCAATCCATCAATACTGCATGCTACACGTTCAATAAATATCACGATAATGGATCCTGTTCAATATATATTGAACGTGTAGCAATGCCCTAAGTAAGAGAAATGTCAAACTACATATAAAATATTATTATATTATTATATTATTTATTCCCTTCTCTTTAAAAAAAAGGCAATACCTACCTTAACAGTCTTCTCGTATTTATTATTCTTTGACATATTTTCCGGTATATTTATGCTCGGACTTCTCAAATTCATAATTGTTTCCGCTCTCTCCATACCGGTACCAAATGGCGGGTTGCACATTTCAAACAATATAATGCCCAGCGTGTACATATCAACTTTTTGATTGTAAATTGATTTTGAAGCATTGCCTGTCAGTTCGGGAGCGACATATAAAGTTGTGCCCACTTTACCAGTTCCAGTGCAATCTTCCGTTGAAGTTATGTGCGAATTTTGATTATGGATATTATGTTGTTCCGAATTGGCTTGTAAAGCCAAGAAACTAGTGGTGGCTAAGCCGAAATCTCCAATTTTGATTTGATCGTGAGAACCCAAAAAGATATTTACCGGCTTCAAGTCACGATGTATGATTCCCTGTTGGTGAATGTGTGACAGGCCTTCAGCGATTTCGCGAAATAATCGCCATAAGCGATCAGAGTTCTCATAAAGGTTATCATCTATGGCAGTGCGTAAAGTACATTTCTCACAGAATTCCATTTGTATGTACATGATTTGTATTAAGGGTTTTGGTGAATTTGCTTTCGACGGCAACAATTCCGAGTCATTATCATCTTCATCGTCCTCATTGTAGACGGCTATCTCACCATTAGAATCCACAAACTCAATGCCATCCGAATCAGAGTCGTCCATATGAGGCAAATAACTATTCCATATACTGGACGAGTCTGTTTCAGTTTCTGCCTCATCTAATGTCACTTGAGGAGATTTTGGTCTTTTAACGCTGTCCTGATGACTTATCGACCAATCACCTGAGACCAATTCATCCAATTCTTTGATATCCGCATCACTGCAACTTTCTATCCAACTATTGAAATACCGCACCACATTTTCATGATTTAATCTTGATAGCAATTCAACTTCTCGCGTCATTTTCTTGTAAAGTTGTCTACTGCGGGCCGGTAAGGGAATACGTTTGATGGCATATTCTCGGTTGTCTAGAATGTTACGTACTTTAAGAACATCGCCAAAGGCTCCTTTGCCCAAATACATGAGAACCTCAAATTCTGTGCGCAAACGTGATTGGGAAGACGGCAGTGAGGGTATGGTAAAGGGTGCTATGGATTGTGGTGTACAAGGTACTAATGAAGACTTTTGTTTTTGATTGATCGTAGTAGCTATAGCTTGGGAGGGATTATGTTGATTTGGATGAAGGGATAGAGGAGCTAAAGTTAATTGTTGATTTTCTTTATCTTCCACTGTAAATACGGAACTACGCAAAAAGGGATGTTCCAAAAGTTCTGAGGCAGACAGGGTGCGGTCTGAGTTGCACCTGTTGTAAGTAAAATAATGGAAAAAATCAGTTATTAAATATATATTTTGCATGTAACTTACTTGTCCACAAAATCTCTCATTTCAAAAGTAGGTGTGTTCATTAAACTTGCTAATAAAGCGCCCAGTGCAGGCAGATCACCTTGCGTCGATTTTTGACCAGATCCTCCTATTAATTCCAGCAAATTCGGCACAATAGAAAAATCCGTAACTCTTATTGCACCAGTATTGTCCATAAATACTGTAGAGTCCAACAAATGGCTATGAGAAACGCCTCTATTGTGTAAAAATACTAAAGCATTCAGGACGCCTTTGGCCACTCCTCGTACGCCATCCATACACCAGCCCAATAAAGATGAAATAGTAAAAACACTAGTGCCCAATACGAAATCCTGTGCCAAGTACACTACTAAGCCCTCTTTGCGTTTAACACACAAAACACATTCATATTGTATGAGATTCTTATGATTCATTTGCGATAAGGTGGCAATTTGTTTTTCAATCGAAGCAATCACGTCATCCACGCGATGATTACCAGAACACTTGGGTTCTGAAGACAGCCATAAGCATTTGCCAGAGCCACTCCCACAATGCTGTTCGATTTGGGAATATTTTATATTCCATTCGGTGATGTACAACAATTGTCCCGTGTTCATGTCAATGCCATTAAAAGCAATGCAGCCTTTCTGCGAGTGTCCCATACAACATCCCCTTCTAATTTGTCTGCCCACCTTATGGAAGTATAAGGTTTCACTACTTTTATGTTCGACACATCTGTAAGGATAAATGTGACCACGGTAATAGGGAGACGAGCTTTCAGAGCTTTCCGACGAACTGGCATGACGATTTGATTCACTCATACTACGACGAGGTTCACGACGTTTGGCTTCACATTTAAGCATTTCCTTGCGGCGCTCCACTTCATCCATAAGATTTTGTCTTTCTTTGTGTTCACGTTCTTTCTTGAGATCCAGAAGCTCTTGTTCCCGCTGCTGTTTCTGCTGCAACATTTCATCATAGAACGAGCCACGGGGAGGTTTATTGTGCTTTAGGAGAAATGCCTGTACAGTTTGAGCTAATTCATAGATCATAACCTCACCCTTTAGCTCATTTGATTGTTGCTGCAGTTGTTGTAGCAACTCTTCAATGAGTTGATCGGAAATGCCCTTTGTTTCTTCGATAGAAATTTTAGGTGCACTGCAAATAAAGAAGTGGTGTTGCATTGTAATAATATATTTACTATTCTTATTAATTTATTTGTCTAGCTTTGCTTTATTTTCTAAGAACATCACCCCTTGCGAACGCTAATTTTTGATTCAAATGAACGCTAAATTTAGATAAGAAAACGGCTTTGGTCAAATGAGTATTTTTTTTTTAAAGTTATGATAGTTTTGTTACTTTTCTTGGACTGTTCCAAAGGGAGAAGAAAATGGAAAAAGAACGTAGGCTGGATATGTTGCCTACATGTGGCACCTTCTTTCGGGAGTTACATAGTCGGCAAATATGCTAAGTCCTTTTTTTTAATTTCTCAGGAGGAACAAAAAACTGTCTAAATTTAATGAAATGAAAGTAAATGTGGGCGAGGACAACGAAACTATTAATTTTGTTATTTTAAATGAACACAAAAAAGTTTTGTGTTAAGTAACTGCAAGTGCACTACAATGTCATGTTATGCAGATTGTTTTCCGCTGGAATTAACATGTTTTTTTTTATAATTTCTGGACTTATCACATTTGTTTACCACTGCATAACAGCAAGAAGACAAAAAACATAACGACATTTTAATTTTTGCAAATGGTGTGCATTCTACATTAAAAACACACCTTTCATAAAAAATGGACTTAGCATATTTGCCGACTAAGCCAACGATATATTATGTATGTAGACATTTAACTGAAATTGTTTTGTGTTACACTTACAATCGATTGGAATATAGCTAGTTGACCAAAACTTTCATTATTGATATCGATTTCGAATATATCTCGAACATTTATCGTGTAAAACTATCGAGAGTAATACTCAAAAATTAATCGAAAAAAGTTCAGCTGTCGCTCAGTTTTGTCCCAAAAAGACATTCGATTTCGAAGTTTCGCTAGCAATATCAAAAGTGAGGGAATATCGATATATTTTCGATACATGACATCTATTCAAGCACATTTTTTTAAGTCGTATTTGTTTATTTTTATACTATTTTTGCATTAATTAAGAACTTATTTAGTAATTTTGAATTTCACATTTTTATTAAAAAAAAAAACAATAACAATTCGATATAAAAATTTTAATTAATTCAAGTAACACAATATATTACGAGTCAATAATATTCGGTTTTCATTTACTACTACCAAATAGCACATTTTAAAAAACTTTAATACTTAAATTTAATATTTTGTAGGATAACCTTTTTGTTTAATAACTTCGCCTAGACGGTTTTTCATGTTTTTTGACTACGCTAGCTGTATACGCTACCGGAATTCTGTCCCATTCTTCTTGAAGCTTCGATTTCAGCTCACATATTGACGTGCGTAAATTAACCAATGGCTTGCGACATGCTACTCGACCATGGAAACCTTTTGCTCTTATGGTTCTTCAAATGGTAGATGCTGATACTTTTTTCTGAAAAATCAGTTAAAGTCTCTGTTACTAGTTTTGGTGCACTTAACCGCGGGTTTGCTTTAATTTTTCGAACAATCGAGTTTTCTTCACGCGCGGTCATTTTTTTTTTGGCTTGCCTGTCTGCTTTATGAAGTGTATTCTTCCTTCATTTTTGTGTCTTCGGACTATGTCTCCAACCGTATTTGTCTTCATATTGACAATTTCGGCAATTTGTTTCTAGGTTTTACCTCTTTCATAACGAAAAACCACAAGTTTTCTCTGTTCCAAGGAGGTATGGGACATCGAAAAGAAATAAATAATAAAGAAATAAATAATAATAAATATTTTTCCTTTGCGTCCCATTTGTTTACTTTTCAACTAAATATGATTTTCGTAAGATAATACAGAAACTATTATGCACTTTTAACTAAACATATTATATTGCAGTAAAATTACTTTATTTAGCTGTTTTTTGCAATCCCTTTATGAAATAACGGAAAAACCGAATATTAATGACGCGCAATAAATAGGGTTGACACACTTTCATCAGTGCATCGCGGTTGCAGGGTTAACAACGAGCCCTTTTTTACATATTTTTTAAAGCTTACACTGTCAAGTTGTTTTTAGCATTTTTGCTGTTTTGGATAGCAACACCCTTTCAGCTAATACCAGGTTGTTTATATCGATAAAGTAAAAAACCGAATATTAATGACACTAACTGTAATTTATTAAAAAAATTAAACGCAACACATCTAATTTTATATTTATATCCATGATACAATAATATAAAAGTAAAACCATTCTCTCTTTTCGTCGATATACTAACATTCTGACGTTTATCCTGATTATTTTTTACTCTCAAAAATAATGCTACCGTATTCATTTCTTAAATCCGAGTTTTTTGATTACTTTTTGACTGCTATGCATTTTTAAAAAAAAAAAGTTTTACAATAAAAATATTGAAAAATTTATCACTTTTGCATTAAAATTGTTAAATAGATATTGATATAAATATATAATAAATAATTGTAATTTGTGTAAAAAAATAAATGTTGAGCAATGAGCTGCATATACCACAATTGCAGTAATACCAAGCATTTCAGCAAAGGCACGAATGTCAAGATTTTTAAATTAACTTCAATTCCATAATTGGCGCCAGGAATAGAGAGAAGCATGTAATACATATATTGATGATTGATGGTTTACTGCCAAAAAATCATTTGATTTGTTCTGTCCACTTCCGTGAAGAGCATATTAATGTAAAAAATCATTGCATCTGTTTGAGCCTAAGTGCAATTCCTCTTTAAAGGTAACTGCCATATTAAATACATGCATTACATTCAGCGTTGTCAACTTGGTGCGTTTCGCACCATTTTGGGTGCTTTTTGAAATTTTTTGTGCGAAAAATTTAAAATTTTGGTGCGTTTTTAAGTTTTTGGTGGCACCAATGCAAATTAAACACGACAGTGGGTTAAAACTGGAAAATTTTTGTTGTGAGACTTGTACCAACTTCCTGATAGTGTTAATTACCATATTAATAGTAATGATGTTTACAAAACATCACAATTTGAAATGAAATCTTTTTTATGACCCTATGATAACAATAATGATGAAAATATTAGCTGTATTAATTTGGAATAATAAATTTTTGATCTCTTTTTTAAAATTTTGAATTAAGCAGAATTTATAAAATTAATGTACAAAAATTTATAATTTTTTACAAATTAATGTATGTGACCTTAATTATGAAACTTGTATAAGTCATATATTTCTTTGGTCGGGATATTCAGTATATTACATATGAAAAAAACCCAAAAATATTTTTTAATTATCCGACAGTTCAATTAATTTAAAAAAAAGTCTCACTTACAAAAAAAAAAAAATATTATACTTTTTATGAAAAATTATTAATTCAATAAACATTTTAAAATAAAAAAAGAAATTCTAAGCTTGGTTCGTTTTTTCTCCATTTTGGTGTGTTTTGAAATTTCAAAGTTGACAACGCTGATTACATTATTGCTTTAAAGCAGTCTTGTCCACACGTGCACTTTCACATTCTGGGAGTCTACTCCGTATTTCGAAGTGAAAGAAAATGTTTTCGAATTTGAGTGTTGTGAACATTAGTCTACTAAACTAGCTATCATTTAATAAGTACTTTTCCACGTGGTCTACTCTATAAGTAAAAATAAAAGAAAATGCAACTGCTTTGGAATGTTTATGTATGTCAATATTATGCAAGGTTAGGAAGGGTGGTGCTAAAACACACCTCCAATCGTATACCAAGTTGGTTCCATTCTGAACCAATAGTATGCAAACTCGAAAGTACTTTCGTTCCCTTTGAATTACAGAATAGAACCCCACATACATACATACATATGCATTATTAAATAATACATGAAATTAAAAACACAAACGAAATCCCTTTAACTAAAATTAATTGAATTTTTTGAACTCTCTTCCTTTAAGAAGTATTATGGCCAGGGGTGCCATATTTGCAGATTTATCTGCATTTTGCCGATTTTTTGCCTCAAAATGATGGAAGTGCAGATTTGACGATTTTTAGTCTAAAAATGACGATTTTTTGGCAAACACCGAAAACATGGTAACTTTGTTTGTTTTGGTATAATTTATTAATTTCGGCAACACTGTAATATTTATTACAAAAAGAAACAACTATGAAAAAGTCTGTGGAGGAGAGCTATATATAGAATTATATGCAGTGTATAGGTATGCTTATATTATATATATATTATATTATATATTATAATGGATAAATACTTACAAAAGAGTAAAGGTAAGCTTAATTTATATTCTTCACCAATGAAAATAATAGGCAAAATGCCTACCTATTATTTTTATAGATTACAATGAAAATGAGGATGGTGCAGGTACATCAGGCAGCCAGTCTAATGTAAGTATTTTTGAACTCCAAATACAAGTGAAGTATAAAAAATATATGTATATAGATGACATAAAATCATTTAAATTTCTTTAGGAAGCTAAAAAGAAAAAGCGCAAGCTAAAAGAAGAATGGATTGATGATAACATAAAATGTTGGGCTGAAAAAAGAAACGAATTTTTTTTTTGCAAATTGTGCAACGCTCGGCTTAAAGCTTCTGCTGGAAAAATAGATTTAATGGCACATTCTCAGACAAAAAAGCATTTATCCGCTGCAAATGCCATATCAGATCAAAGAAAGATAGACGAGACCTTCAACGCAGAACAAAATGCTTCAAAAAAAGCAGAAATAAGAATGGCTCTTTTTGTTGTTGAACACAACCTTCCATTCAAGGTCGCGGACAATTTAACTAAAGTATGTCAACGTTCTTTTTCTGACAAATTATAAAAGCATTCCCAAGTTTTATTTCTGAAGAAGAAAAACAAATAATAGACTCCGAATTCAGAGAGTTAAAATTTTTAAATTTTGAAGACATTTTTCAGGGAAGTGAAATAAATTTGCAAACTTTTTGGCAAAAAATTTCATATCTAAAACGTGGGGATTGTACAAGTGCATTTCCAGTGCTGTCAAAGTTTGTACAACTCATTATGGTCCTACCACATTCTTCCGCAAATGTGGAAAGAGTTTTTAGTCAAGTCAACCTAAACAAAACAAAATTTCGATGTTCTCTGGAAAATGAATCCCTACAAGGAATCCTTTTTTCTAAAGATTATTTAAAATCTTACAATTTAGACTGTTTTGATATTGAGATTAAACATGATTTAATAAAAATGTTTAACTCAAATATGTATCTTTAAAAAATGTGTTCATATAAAAAACTGTTTTAAACCTTGAAAACAAGTACAAAATATGTATACTATATATTTTTAAATTAATTAAAATTTTTTTTGTTTTGCTATATTACTTTATATGTATGTTAGTTAATACTGAATTATCCTATTTTGTTATTTTTTGTTAATAATAATATGTTTTATTGAACTTAAAATTTGTATTTTTAATTTGCCGATTTTTTGCCGATTTTTTTAAATTGAAGTGCAGATAATGCCGATTTTTTTTTTAAATATGCTGATTTTTTATGAAAATTTTCTGGCACCCCTGATTATGGCTTTTAAGCAATAACAAATAAGAGAAAAAAATTTCTAGATCAAGAGAAATGATACCAACACACACACAATCTCATGTTTTGTTTCTTGTTTACTTGTGAGCTAATAAATGCGTGTGTAATATGTGTGCATGTAGTAGTATCAACTTTAAACGCTTATAGCTCCCAAAATATTAAACCGATTTCAATAAAATATAGATTCTGCACATCTGTACCGAAAAACCTTTAAAACAATATAAATCTTTTTAAAAGGGATTACAAAAACATGTTTCCCTATTAATTATATAGATTATCTCAATAAGGTAACCATACTTTCAAAAAATTTTGTAAACAAAACTATGAAACACAAAGAAAAATAAACACAAAAGAAAATAAAACAAAAACTCAGAGAGCATTTGAAGTTACTCCGTTACTCCCGTAGATTTTATTATGGGATTTGGTAATTTGACACCGATTTTTCCTGAAGTTGCACAATTATTCTATTTCATCATTTAATTTCATATTCGACTTAACTTTTATAAAAGAAATAAATAAAGTTTTTGACATTTATTCAAGAATACGTAAAGATTGCCCCGTTATACTTAAAAATAACATATCAAGTAGTGTTGAATCATCTAAAATATGATCATAAAATAATAATTATTATCACTTTTTAAACACCTGCATGATCTGTTGTTGATTAAACATTTCTCAATCTTCCAGACGAGCAAAATATAATAATAACTAACGGAAATAATAGTCAGACTTTAAACGTCTGGATGATTAATTTGCGATTGATATTGAAGTAATTAATTCCAAAAAGGTTTTCTTATAAAATGGTCAAATTTAACTGAACCCAAAAATAGTTTTTTCTTTTAATGACATACAATTGAATTATTAAAGTATACAATTTGAAAAGCCAACTTAGGTACTATAAAAAATATTATGTTTGGTATTGAAGAGTAATTACAACATTCCCCCAGACTTAATAAGGATCAAATCTTCTTGGCTTCATTATAGTGCGAATGGAGCGACGCACTTTTGATTCAGAAGTTATTGGTTCTGTTGCTTGTTGATTTAAATTGTGCCCCGTTTCGTTAACTGCTGATTGGCAATGTTGATAAGACAACGGGTTGGACAGCTGGTTGAAATTTTGTGGTAACTCACTATTATTAGGTAACGCTAAATCAATTGGTACATCGTTGGTAGGAATAGAGATATTACTAGGAAAATCTATTTCAACATCTCTTTCTGTTGCTGATTTCTCAATATCGTGCTTAATTCTAGTTTTTAATTGGTTTTGGGCTAAAGTTCGTATCGCTTTTTAAGCCAAATTACATGTGATAATTATTAATGAACAAATAACATCAAAGTTAGTTGTGAATATTCTGACAACACATAGTTGAACGGAATAGCCAGCCGTTTTCGAAGGCCACTAAACCTTCATCATCAGCGTTCTTCTGTGTTGGTCCACTGTGTGTGGTGTCAGTTGATGTAAATTTCTGCCTTTTGTATCTTTTATGATCAGAAAATGAGCCCATATTCTAACTTTTTAATCGCGCAAGGGAGTCAAAAAAGACTAGAATTTGATTGAAAATGTCAAAAAATGCTGGCTGGGTATATGTACATACATACATATCTATGCAATAAGTATATGTATGTATGTATGTAGGTATACATACCCTGCAGGAGATCGAACTAGTTTCCAATTGGTATTTTACTAGTACAGAAACCACCACCACTAGTTCCCAACTGTAAACTTTCCTATAACATCTTAATGCTCAAATTAACATTGAGTATGTTTAGAAAATTACTAGTGCCATTGGTACGAGTTTAGCTTGTTAAAATTCGCAATTATTTATCAAAATTCTAAAATACAAAAGGTTAATTATAATTATTTTTAGGTGAACCTAAAACTTTAATAATTGTATAATACTAATTTTTGTACATTGCAAGGGCTCTGTTAGACAGTCAAAATTTATTTTGCAATGGGGTGCCTTGGAACTACTTCATATACTAGTACTCCTCAGAACTAGTAATTTTATACAACAACTTTAACCCTTTTCGCACTAGTTCTTGCTGTTCTAGTAATTATACTAGTAGCTTTTAGACAATTGACGCCTATTCTCCTTCAGGGTACATACATATGTATGTATGTTACATATTATATTTCAGTAAGATTTCTGTGGCAAAAAGGAAAAAGTGCTTAAGTCCAGATAAGCTGATTTTGAGTTAATGGTACCTTTGTAATTTGCATATTTGAAAGTACTCGTGGTCAAAATTTCAATTAATTTGTGTGATTTTTCAGGAAGTTATATATTTCAACTTAAATGTATTAATTATAGTGTGTCGAACGATGTTTGCTTGAACAAATTATGGGTAACAGAGAATTTCCCAATTTAATTTCGACTTGAACGCTTAAAAGTGCTATCCTGCAAAATCACGTAATAAGTAGTATATAAGTAGTTTTTTCTTATTGCCAAAGATTTATTAATATGTAGAAAAATATTCCTAAAAAAACATGTAGATTAAACGTTTTATTTTTCTTGATTTTAGTTAGAAGTTTCCGTCTTTTTAACTAAGTACATATTTTAAAGCATTTTAAATAATAAAGAAATACCAAATCAAATAAAATTTAAACCGTTTTATATATTAATCGCGTTCGCGTACTCGAAAGTTTTTAAAATTTTTTACTGAACTTTACTGCATTTTACTAAATTGCGCAGTCGTTAAGCAGCTCTGGGTCGGGGAAAATCTCTCGCGTCATCGTAATTATTTCTTAAGTGCGGTCAGGCTTGTGTGTGTTGTTTGGCCTTCGAGAGTTTTTCGTCTCGCTCGCACTGGTTGACTGATCTGCCACGGATAACCGTATAATCTTGCGGTTTTTTGTGGAATTTCTTTAACAACCACGTTGCCTACTTCCTATGTGAAGGCATAGGTCGTGTACAGTCAGTCACAAAACCTTTTAAAATACTGTTAATACCATCTTGGGCATATGGTCTGCCGGTGTAGACATTTGGTGTGAGTGCTCCTTAGGTTCCCCAAGAGCTATCGTGCCGTTGAGATTGCGAAAAATAGTTTTTAAAACTTACATAATGTTTCTCATCCAGGAATAAGAGCAACACGAAAGCTTGTAACTCGTTGTTATTTTTGGCCAAAAATGAATAAAGAGCTCAACATATGGTCAAAAGAATGTATTGAGTGTCAAAAATCAAAAATTACTAGACATACCAAATCACCCATAGTAAAAATTGTCATACCGAAAGGAAGATTTGAGCATATTCATATGAATATAGTGGGGCCCCTACCAATTTCACGTGGACATCGATATATGTTAACAATAATTGATCGTCATACTAGGTGGCCTGAAGTATATCCTCTGAAAAATATTACAACAGATGTTATTATTGACACATTTGTAAGGAATTATATTTCTCGATTTGGAGTTCCATTATATATTACCACAGATCAAGGTAGACAGTTTACTTCCAATACCTTTAAAGAATTGACTAAAATCTTAGGATGTTTTAAAATTACAACTTCTCCATATCATCCCCAATCTAACGGCATGATCGAAAGGTTTCATAGACAAATCAAATCAACATTAATGGTAAATCAACAGATTGGTACGACGAGCTACCGATTGCTTTATTAGGACTCAGGTCCATATTCAAAGAGGACTTAAGGGCTACACCTGCAGAAATGGTGTATGGTCAGAACTTACGTTTACCAGGAGAAATAGTTGCTGGTGCAGAGGATTTTGATGCTTCTGATTTATTATATAACTTAAGAAACCACTTCAAGAATGTTAAATCAAATTTAAGTCATCACACACAAACGGGCCCTTCGACAACCCTATGAGGGACCTTATAGAGTAATTGAAAAGAAGGACAAATATTTTAGAATAGAGATAAATAATCAAATCATAACTATTCCTATCGATCGTCTGAAACCCGCTTCAATAGAAAGTACTATTGATGGAACAAATAAATATGACAATTGTAATCAACACAAGACTAAAAAAGTATCATTTAATATATCGGGAGTTAATCTTTTGGAAGGGGAGTAGTTGTAGGTACTGTATCTTTAAGAAACTTAGTTTGTAATTTATTATGTTTTTATTAAAATTAAAATATATCAAATATTCTTTTATTAATTTGTTAACTTTTAAAATTCATTCGAATAATAATTTTCATTATCATAACTTCATTGTCTTAAATAAAAACAGTAATTTATAAATAAATATATGTACTTTTTATATCAACGTAAAATATAAATGTGTTTTATGTGAACACAATGTTTAATAAAAAAATAAAAATACTAAATTGCGTTCGCGTACCCAAAATGCAGTAAATGAGAACACAAATTGAGAGAGTAAAGTGACAGTTCTCGACAGAACGTTTTGCAAATTTTTACTGCAGAAATTTGTCGTAGTAAAGCTTAGTAAGATAAAAACATATGATTCAAAATGTAAACAAATGAAAAGTAAGCAAACGAAAAGTGTAAAAATTTGAGAAAAAGTTAAATAAAGATTGTGACTTTCATTAAAAAATTATTATTTTATAAAATATACTAATAATTACTGTTAATATACGAGTAAATAATGTAAATGGTTTTCTTCACAGATTTCTAGGGTGCAGCTTTAATGAATTTATTAGGTACAGAAATCTTCTATTGTTTTATAAAATTATTAAGAGTTCTAGGCCCTTATCCTTATATGAGTCATTCATATTTTCGCGCTCTACCAAAAACCCTCAGATTATTCTTCCTAGAATTCGTTCATCTTTTTTAGAGAAATCTTTTACTGGCAGGGTTTCGCGGTGGTTGAAGCAGTTGCCACATCAGTTACGTGTCTTCTTTCATTCAAACAATGTATTTCGTTTGAAACTTTTAAAATTATATTCTCTACCGATTACTCATGTCTCTCTAAAGATTGAATTTAACTCAATTCACCTTAACTTCTACTGCTGGCTACTGATGGGACGTTTCTTTACTTTACTTTTTTTATCATTTTTTATATTTCCTACTTATGTTATCTTTAGCTGGGGAGCTGATTTTATGTTGGGATAGTAAATCTTTAATATTATGAATAAATGAATTGTTATGGTATGAGTTTAATTTAATGAACAATTATTATTTAGTACCTAAGGTATTTTTCACTGTTATGTAATATTATATAATTGACCTTAAAGGCTTTGTGTTACATATTTTCTTGTAAATAAATAAATACATACATTGTAATTTCCTTTTGTAATAATTTTGTTTTGCAAATTATTCAAATTACTCAGAGCTGTAAAACTGTAAAATATCTGGTTACCTAGTATTGCACTTGCTTTTAAGGTAATCAGTAACCTTAACAAATAGTAATGTAATATTTATTAATTTAAAAAGCAACAAAACAATGAAATCAAAAAAAAAATTATTTAAATATTACATGATAGAAATTACAAAATTTATTCTTAGATTGTTCGTGTTATAAAAATATTGTATCGAGTACCAATAATTAAAAGAGTTGATTAGTCAAAAGTTTATATATTTTTCAACACTATTTGGAATAGGAGTCAGCTGTTTCTTTAATCTTACTAATTTTTAATTAAATTTTTTTCAGTAACAGCTCTTTTTGAGATGTAAATTTTAAAAGTTTCACAGTAACTAATGCATTTTACTGTAAAAGTAAAAAACACACCTATTATATTATGTACATAAGCACATCCCTACATACTTATGTATGTATGTACATACATGTGTATGAACATCTAAAAATTGGATTCCAAATGTATGTACATATGTATGTTCATTTCGTATATTTTTAACGCATGCACCAGATAAAGATAAAAATATATCGATGGTCACAAGTAGACAGGAGCTAACTCATATTTTCACCATTCCAATACATTTCACACAAATACACCTTGTCACAAAAATGTATTGCAACAGTGTAAAGAATAACGCTTTTAAAAGTTTACTGTTTATTATGTATTATGTTTTTACCTTCTCCTGTAGAGTTACAGTTATTTGAGTTAGGGTCTTTCAACTTGTGACCAACGGTATGTATGTAAATAGTACACTTACACTTTTGGATATTTTGCGGGACACACAATGTGGAGTTTTGTTTTAACATATGCTTCTGTCGCACCATTGGATGAATCCCTCAGAGGTGTCAATTCTATTCTTATATTTGTCGGCTTCCATTGGGAGGGCGTACTACTGTTACTGCAGGAGCGTAAATCTTCTACATCGTTACCAAATATTGACTATAGATAGACACAATACATAAATTTATTAAACATTTTTTTCTGCCAATTTAAAAACTACCTTTATGACTTCCAATTCTTGGGTTTGTCTTTCACGAAAGGATTCCTTAGTTGGCATTTTTGTTGCTTATTTCACAATATGTATTTGTTAACTGGTTTTCAATTATGCTAAATTTAAAAAAATATACTAAATGTGAAACTCCTGGCTTATGGCAACTTACGCAGATTTTTTACTAGCTGCTCCTTCTGGTGTTTTCTTCACAGCTGTTGCCCGATTTTTCGCACAAAATTTCATCACTTAAAATAGTTTGGTTTTCTGCCAAATATCACAAGCAATTATTATTATTCTTGCTTTTTCAATTGGATATTATTCTATACTTTTTGCTTTTAAATTTGTCTATGTAAATTATAAACTTTTTTATATACAATATTCAATTATAAAAAAAAGGTTTTTTACGCGCAGTTTCCGCGCACTTTTTGCATAAAAATGTTATTTTCTTCTACAAGTGTCAAATTTATCAGCCGCTTCTTGTTATTTTAATTTTCCTCGGTTTTGTTGTGTTTTACCGTTTTTATATCTTGTAACATCCCTGTATGTGTATGGGTGGTGAGTAACGTTGACTGGTGAGTTTCAAACAGAAGCTCTGCGAATTGTTTCCATGGCTGTTATTTTATTAAAATTTAAGAAAAGGTTTAAAAAATACATCAATAATCATATATATTAATTATATCAAAAACATAAATATTAAATTAATTAAATTATTATTAAAACTGTTCTAAGGCACTAAAATGTAGACAGTGCACATTTTAATATTCACATATTTGAGAATATATTTTTCCCCGTTTATTATATTGAGCATTCGCACTGTGCATTATTTCTGTAAGGAATGTTAGAACTTTTCGAGTCGAAAAAATTGTTATCAACCTGTAAAACAAATGATGTGTAAGAAAAATAAAACTATAAAATAATAATTAAAAATTAACTTAAATTAATAGACAGGGGCCTGTGGCAAAAATTAAATAAATATACTTAATAGTAACAAACCAAAAAAATGTTTCTTAAGTAGAAAAAAAAATAAGAATTATAAAGAATAAACGACAATGGTAAAAAAAGAGTCTGCTGTAAATTACAAAACACGTTTTCAGCAAATTGATATACGATGAATCAAAACAATTCACGTATTTGGAGAATACCAAAGAATTAAATGAAGTTCTTAGTTGAAATATATCCGAAAATTTAAAAAATCATCTTTTCGACATGAGCTGTTGCAAAAAAATTCATTTATTCCTTTTAATAAATCGTCAATGTCTCTGGGCTAGTGCTGACCAACGATAGTAATGCGTTCGTATATTTATTAATTTGCATAAGATGTTATTGCGCCACTTTGGGCAGCTATGCTCTAGGGAGACATTCATTGGACCCAGTTACTTTTCCCCATCATAACCGAACAGTCGTCAGGCCCAAATCCTACTAAGTTAACAATAGTTAAAACCGTATAAATTAAAAAAAAAACTTATTATTGTAATAAGAAGTTTCCATATTAATCGGCAAAAAGTGCCAGAAAGGAGCGATAGTGCCACAGTTCCAGCTAGCGTTCAATAGTGCCAAAAATTGCACAATTGTCCCACATTTCCCATCAAGGGATTGGTACCTGTGAAAGAAAAATTGGCCTTCCTTGCTGAAACAAAACTAAACAATAAACGCATATAAAAATACATAATTTAAGAAATTTATTATTTGACATATTGTCATAAGTTTATTTTAATTGAAATTTATTTCCTCTGGTGAAGTATGTCCATATGCATTTCTTTGAACAGCCTTATGTACAGATTTTCATAAACTATTTGAGAATTCATAAATCATAATAGCTTTGAAAATCACAAAAGTTAATTTTTAATATGCTGCTATAAACTATGATAGTAAACTCAACCTCTAGTTAGTTGCAGCAACTGATAGAAAGTTTTTATTTTATTTAACCTAAATATAGAACGACAATTTTTTTGTTGCCAATACCAAAAGTTGGTAGTAAAATCCAATTCATAATATTTTATTCGGTTGTGTTAACCAATAACTTAATTAGTCATGACAAAAGCATACGCTCGGTTGATGCAACCAATTTAAGAATTGTCAGAATAATATATTTTTTTTACAATTATGCCCTTACGACAACGAACATGGATTGTTTTTTGGATTAATAGAAAATTGCTAGCGTGAATTGAAATATAGTTTATGCAAATGATATTTTATTGGTCTAACCATTTTTCAACCGATCTTTTTTCAGGGTGTATTAGCTTACATATATATTTGTATACAATAAAATCCCATTCATTTTGGTTAATTCGTAGTTCTGTTAATTAAAAGTCTGGGGAGACCCATCTAAATCGTATAGTAAATAACCTTTTATAATTCCCCAGCTAAAAAAATATGTATGGAACATATATGATATCCCATATATGGTTCAGATCCAAAAAATGAGGGTATATGGGCATATATGTATGATTATATATATTCATACATTTTCATACATGTATGTATGTGTAAATTCCCTCCACAGTATGCAAAGTTCATATTCATACACTCTTGATTCACAAAAGCGCACTGCTGTGCAATAAATTAAATTACTAAAATTAAATTTTTTTAGACTTGAGATAGAGAGGTTGTATTTAATGAAACATTTGTTTGGACAAATAATTCCAAACGAACTAAAAGTCATTTCATTCATCAAAAAGTGAATCAATTATTTTAAAAACACATAAATCATATTCGGACATAACATTTAGCTTAAGAAATCAGATTAAAAACTAATGCAATTAATTATAAAAGAAAAAATAATCCCTCTAACAATAGTTTTCAATAGAGTAATATGAACTTTGTATTTTATATAGAGAATTTTGTTATTTTCTATAAAATTAATGACTGGATTATCCTTTTGATTGTTTGATATATTAGGTCTGTCTGCGTACACATATTTTGCATGATTTTGTGCAAAATTTTGCAAAATCTTACAAAATGTTGTCTGCGTACTCCAAATCTCTTGCAGCGAGAGAGCCAAAAAGAGAACTTTTTGACAGTTGAAAGTTAAAGAACTTGCAAAATGTTTCTGGAGAAATTTCTTCTTGCAAGATTTTGCAACTAGTTTGAACAGCTGTTTTTATTACTTTTTGAATGAAATAATTTTTGTGAAATGAAAATAGAAATTGAAATGGCAGAGGTAAATAGTTACAATTGTGTTGATTTTTAACGTTTATAATAAACAAAACACTTAATTTCATGCTAGAAACGTCCAAATATACAGTGCGACCGTGGCGTAAAAGCAGGACCAACGATTGGAATAATGCTATTTTTTTGGCTAAAATTCTTTTGCTTTGTTATTTCAATTGTTTACACACCGATCAGTTGTTTTCTTGCAAGATTTCACTGGATACTGTCTGCGTACTTTTTAAGATATTTTCAGTCGACAGAGTAAAATTGGTCTTACTCTCCCAAAAAAATTGACTGCCCAGCTAAAAAAATTATATATGGTCCATATATTTTTAATATATGAATGTATATAACTATATATGAATATGTATGAATTCATGTATGGAAATATATGGGATTATACATCGCAAAACTATTATATATGAACTAATATATGGACTAATGTATGAAATGTATTATAACATATGAGCTCATATGTGAAAATTTAATTATGAAGCTCTTCATATGTGGATCCATACGTAAATATAAGATTTTATATATGGAGCCATATAAGAATGTATGCATACATGATATCTCACATGCAATCAAAAAAGCTTGGAATTTTATCAGTGCTGAATTTGAAATCCATTAGAAAATACACACGATACGCAAAGTTTATATGCGTACCCTCAACGTTTAAAAAAGAAAAACTTTTTGTTAAAAAAAAAACATTCTTGTATGATTTTATACATTGTGGCCCCATTAAATATATCAAATAATCAAAAGGATAATCCAGTCATTAATTTTATAGAAAATAACAAAATTCTCTAGATAAGAAACAAAGTTCATATTATATATTATATATATAGGTTTGGCATTCCGTTTGTAATTTCTATAATATTAATAAGCGACACATAAAGTATATATATTCTGGATCCTTATGCATAGGGAAGACGAACAAGCGATGTCCGTCTGTCCGTCTGTCTGTACGTGAAATCGGTTTTCCCAAGCTCCCAGAAGAGCTAGAGACTTCGTTCTTGGACTGGTGTGTCAGAAATTTTCCGAAAAATTTTGCTATTGAAATTCAGCAAAATCGAGCAGACGGTTTCAGAGCTGGAAACCTCATACTCAATATTCCCATAGAAAATAACTACCGAAAACAAGTTTTCATTACTTTTTTATTAAATTAACTTATTTTATACTTCGGTATGAATAAAATTGGTATTTATAATTAAAAAAAAAATTTTAAAATTTAACAAAATAAAAAAAAACGTTTCCAGGGTTGGAAAACTTTAACTTATTTCCTAATAATTAAACATATTTCATGTTTTAGGAAGAAGGCTATTTTCTCAGGAACGGTAAAAGCTACGGGTCTGAAATTTGGACAGTGTATGTAGAACTTTGGTCGCTACAACAACAAATATATAAAAGCTAAAAATTAAAGGGTGTTCCAAAATGAGTGACGAAAACTTTTAAAATCCCATGTAATATACATACAATTGTATTATGTATGTACATATGCATATTGACACTTGAAATTTGTAAAATTAGTGTATTTTTATATATGCTGCAACAATTAACACTAAAATTAAAAAAATTTAAATTAAAGGGTGGTCCATCAGTTAATGAAATTTTGACTATGTAATTTTGACAAATTGCTATATCTTGGAAACTGTAAGAGTTAAACTCTTGAAATTTTCAAAAACGGTAAAACTAAAAAATCCAAAAATTATAAAATCGCCAAAAATTAAAAAAAAAATCGCCAAAGCGAAAAAAATCGCCAAAATAAAAATAAACGCTAAAATTAAATAAAAACGCCAAAAAAACCGCAAAAATCGCCAAAACAAACAAAAAATGGTTATATGAACAAAAATCGCCAAAAATTAAAAAAAAAATCGCCTAAATGAAAAAAATCGCCACAATAAAAAAAATCGCCAAAACGAAAATAAATCGCCAAAATTAAAAAAAACGCCAAACACTAAAAAAATCGCCAAAACAAAAAAAAATTGCCTATATGAAAAAAAATCGCCAAAAATTAAAAAAATCGCTTAGATGAAAAAAAAAATCGTCAAAATAAAAAAAAAACGCCATAACGAAAAAAAAATCGCCAAAATTAAAAAAACCCCAAAAACCGAAAAAATCGCCAAAACGAGAAAGTGTCAAAATGAAAAAAAATTTACACCATGACAAAAATCCGCAAAAATCGCCAAAACAAAAAAAATGCTTATATAAACGAAAATCGCCAAAAATGAAAAAAAAATCGCCTAAATGAAAAAAAATCGCCTAAATGAAAAAAAATCGCCAAAATCAAAAAAATCGCCAGAACGAAAATAAATCGCCAAAATTAAAAAAAAAACCTCAAAAACCGAAAAAATCACCAAAACAAAAAAAAATTGCCTATATCAAAAAAAATCGCCAAAAATTAAAAAAATCGCTTGTATGAAAAAAAAAATCAGCAAAATCAAAAAAATCGCCAAAACGAAAATAAATCGCCAAAATTAAAAAAAAACGTCAAAAACCGAAAAAAATCGCCAAAACGAGAATAAATTGCCTATATGAAAAAAATCGCCAAAAATGAAAAAAAATCGCCTAAATGAAAAAAAATCGCCAAAATCAAAAAAATCGCCAAAACGAAAATAAATCGCCAAAATTAAAAAAAAACGCCATGAACCGAAAAAAATCGCCAAAACAAAAAAAAAATTGCCTATATGAAAAAAAATCGCCAAAAATTAAAAAAAAAATCGCCTCAATGAAAAAAAATCGCCAAAATCAAAAAATCGCCAAAACGAAAATAAATCGCCAAAATTAAAAAAACGCCATGAACCGAAAAAAATCCCCAAAACAAAAAAAATTGCCTATATGAAAAAAATCACCAAAATTAAAAAAAAAAAACGCTAAACACTGAAAAAAATAGCCAAAACAAAAAAAATTGCCTATATCGCCAAAACCAAAAAAAAATTGCCTATATGAAAAAAAAATCGGAAAAAGCACCAAATTAAACATAATGCCTAAAACCTGAAAATTGCACAAAAAGTATGAATTTTTTCACAAAATTAATATGTACCTACATACATATCTCTGTGCTTATGTATGTATCTCTATACTACATAAACGCACTTTGGTAAAGGGTATATAAGATTCGGCACAGCCGAATATAGCACTCTTACTTGTTTCTTTTATAATTAATTGCATTAGTTTTTAATCTGATTTCTTAAGCTAAATGTTATGTACGAATATGATTTATGTGTTTTTTAAATAATTGATTCACCTTTTGACGAATGAAATGACTTTTAGTTCTTTTTAATTATTTGTCCAAACAAATTTTTCATTAAATACAACTTCTCTCTCAAGTCTAAGAAAATTTAATTTTAATAATTTAATTTATTGTACAGCAGTGAGCTTTTGTGAATCAAGAGTGTATGAATATGAACTTTGCATACTGTGGAGGGAATTTACACATACATACATACATGTATGAAAATGTATGAATATATATAATCACATATGCCCATATACCCTCATTTTTCGGATCCGAATCATATATGGGATATCATATATGCTCCATACATATTTTTTTAGCTGGGTGAGTATTTGCTACTGGAAAAGTACGAATACAGACCTATTAAATGGGCCCACAATGTATAAAATCATACAAGAATAGTTTTTTTGTAACAAAAAATTTTTCTTTTTTAAACGCATATAAACTTTGCATACCGTATGTATTTTCTAATGGATTTCTAATTCAGCAGTGATAAACTTCCAAGCATGTATGCATACATTCCTATATGGCTCCATATATAAAGTCCTATATTTATATATGGATCCACATATGAAGAGCTTCATAATTAAATTTTCATATATGAGCTCATATGTTATAATAAATTTCATATATTAGTCCATATATTAGTTCATATATAATAGTTTTGCCATGTATAATCCCATATATTTCCATATATGAATTCATACATATTCATATATAGTTATATACATTCATATATTAAAAAATATATGGGCCATATATAATTTTATTAGCTGGGTCGTAATAAAAACCAACATGATTTGGACAAAAAAAAGTAATGACAACGTTTTTATACAAGTATGCTTACAATTGATGTTAAGTTTCTTTCTGGTTCTCAAGATTATTTTTTTCTAGCTTTTCTGAAGAATATGATGTAAAAATGTCAGAGAAAAGCAAACCTCATTAAATCCAAACCCTTACAAATCGTTTTTCTTTATTTTAACCAAGTTAAATCGAAATCTATTTATTTCTAAAACCCCTCTAATTCGCAAAAAGCAGTCGGAAGCTTCGATTATGAATTATCGGGATTCTCCTGTAATTTACATTTATGACTACGTCTACTTATAAACTGCGATTACACTTACGTATTTAGCTATGTATACAGAGAAAAAACTGCCAAATAGAATCAATAAGATTTTCTCTATGTAACGTTTTTAGACTAACACAGAAAAAAAAGATTTGTAAATACAAATAATTTATTTGTGAATACAATTAAAATGTTATTTAAAAAGGCACCTACAACGATTTTTGTAAATACAAACACACATTTGTAACATAAGAAAGCAAAATCAACTCAATTATTTCCAATTAAAATTATTGTCTTATTAACCATTGAGTTGTTAACAGAAAAAAATTATTTTTTATTGAATTTGTTTTTAAAATTTTATGTGTTGTTTCTTTGTTTATATTTTTTTATATTTTTTTTAGAATTTTGTTTTTTGTTAAATTTTACACAGAAAAAACTAGTTTTCTATTTCAAACACAAAATTCTCTGAATCAAATACTAATTTTTTCAATTTAGGTCCTACAAAGAAATTTGTAAATTCAAATGAAAAATTTTGAAATAATTTGTTTGGGAAAAACCCCGATTTTTTTTTAATCAACAGATTGCCTGATTCAACAAAAAATTAAAATAAAAAGTAAATGAAATAAATAACTGCTGTGTACAGTATGCAATTTCTATGTTGGAACCGAAATGTTCCAATTGTAAAGGCCCAACTATAATAGGAATAAGCGAAATTAAGCAACTGTGCGGTTACATATAAAACGTATGTGGCAAACTATAATGTACTTATGGAACTTTTCGTCAAGTTTCGTCAAATGTCAATTGCTTAAGTTAAGTGCCAAACTGAACGCACATTCCGTACGGAAAACACTGTTTTTGCATTTTTTTTAAACTCAAGCAAACAGCATCAGAAAATATTCATTGATTTTAAATATTTTTTATTGTTTCTTATTTTAAACTCAGAAAAAAAAGCAAAAATTTTATTTTCATTCTTTGTTTTACAATACACATATACACACATACACTTGAGATTATTTATGTATGTTCAGTGTTGTACTTTTTGGTAGGCAAAACAAATAAAACAAGTAATAAAGTGGTGGATATAATTACACGTGAATTTTTAATAGATTATGACATTCCCACAAGTTAATTTGATTGAATTGCATTCATTTAGTAGTTATAAGAAGACACAAAATTACTAAAAATTTTTTTAACAATACCTATATGTGCAACTGTGGCTAAAGAAGACTTAAGTGCATGTATGTACATTGTGGCCACATAAAATTCACATCTGAATTGCTTAAGTATTTGACAGACTTATCGTTCAATTCTGGCATTATCTTAAGCCAGCATATTCATATTATAGTTGGGCCTTTAAGTTTGTTACAAGTATTACCATATTGGTTTTTGTTTTGCTTAAAACAAAATTGGATCAAACTATTTACTGGAATAGTAAAAAATATTTACTGAATAAAAATTTTATTTCAAACATAATTTTGTTTGAAATTTTTTTGGGAATAATTTTTCTGTGTAAAGATGTTTGGATGAGTCGAACTGGCAATCTCTTGATTAATAGTCTAATGTACTTACCACTCAGCTAAAGAGCAAATCGTTATTAGATAAGCAAATAATGAATACACACAAAATGCGAGTTCTTCTGTTTCTTCTACATGTGCGTATTCCGTTATGATATAATTTAACAAATAATTTTGTTGAATAATTTAATTGACTAGAAAAATTTTAATTTGTTAAAGCAACAATGAGTTTTTTGAGTTTTTGCGCCATGTATAACATAAAATTTGGTTAGTTCAGTTTATTGAAAAAAATTTTTGTGTTTGTCATATCAACAACATAATTTTTTATATTAACTAAATATATATTTGAATTTAAATTAACTATTAACAATTTGTTTTGCTGGTTGCATTTTGATGATATTTTTTCTGTGAAGGGGTATCCCAGCAGAAAGAAGCGAAGATTTTGTCATAGATTCCTTTTTGTTTTTATGTGGTAAATCTTATTAAATTTATCAAGAAGAAAACCACATAAAATCAAGAAGAAATCTTATTATCCAGAACTTTTTTTTACTTAATTTCCGTTATTTTTGGTAACAAAAAAACAATCCATAAAAAAAATCTTCTTGATTCTCTTAGGTTTTCTTATAAATTGTAAACTATAAAAACTATAGGGATTTCTTATTGATTTCATTAGTTTGCCTTATTGATTTTTTCAATAAGGTATTCCTTATTGTTTTCATTAGGTTCCCATATGATTTTGTGTAAAGCATCTTATTAATTTTTTTTAATACGGAAATCTTCTTGTATTTATTAGGTTTCTTGTTATTTCATATCTATAAATAAACATAGAGACAATTTTTTCCATGATCTTTTTCGTTTTTGCATAAGCATATTTGTACAATAATTTCAGTGCGGATTCAGGCTGCTTGTTAGCATATTGTTTAGAGTTCTTGTCTATCAGTAAGAAGGTTGCTGGTTCAATACTTGTCTCCTCCCAAGTAATAAATATATATGTATGGTGAGTTAGTTAATTAAGTATATAATATAATATGTATGTATGTATGTATAAATAAATAACATCTAAGTATACTATACAATACATACATACATATATCGTATAGAATTTAAATCAAAATACATAAGTACATTTTTTATTTTTTATTAGGTTGCAATCAAGAAGAAAACCTTTTTGAAAAAATCAATAAGGCAACCTAATAAAATCAATAAGAAATCCCTATAGTTTTTATAGTTTACAATTTATAAGAAAACCTAAGAGAATCAAGAAGATTAACTACAAGATTTCTTCTTGATTTTTTCAAAAAAAAAAATTCTCTATGAAATTAATAAGATTTCCTTATTGAATAAAAACCATAGAGATATCTTATTAATTTTGTTCTATTTTATGAGGCATTTATTAGGCACTGTTTTCTCTGTGTATGTATATAATTTCAAATTCTACTCTGTAATTTGAAACGAAAAAAAATACTTTAGAATTTATATGTGAATTACATGAAAATTCGAAAGTATTTTCTTTCGTTTCGAATTACAGAGTAGACCCCTAGTTTAAAAAAAAAACTCAAACGATTAAAGATTTTGGTCGAATAATTTATTATATATTCCAAAATGATGATCAATTAAATACAATACATTTATAAAGTTTCATTTGATTAAATTAAATTACAATAATGACGATAAATAGTTTTGAAATGAAAGCAAAAATCGATAAATTTACGAGTATAAATATTATTTAAACAAAATAATTTTGCTTACATTAACTGCTTTTATGATGATAATTAATTATTAACTTATTTTCGAGTATATAATATACAATATAGATGTATTTATATATCTAAATATATGTGTGTAATGTAGTTAAATTTATATTATTGTCAATAATTATTTTCCCCATATAATACGATTATTAATTTATGATTTACATACATAGAGAAATGAACAACTCAGTATAAATACAAAACGTTTACTTTAAATTTAGTTTATTATATTTCAATTACTTTTACACTATTCAAACATATCGTAATCTTAACAAAAAGAAATTACTACATAAAATGCTAATCAACGTCACTTTATAATAATAGAAGATAATGGAGTGCTTAAAAGTATAATAATTGCAGTCATAATAAATCTTTACATTTAATAAAACGAACGTTTTTATTCACTTGGGGATTTCCATAAAAAATCTCGCAACAGAATGCTTAAATTTATAACAGTTTTAATAATTATTTCGTAAAAGAAGGATTAGATGGCTAAGGACTTCCAACAAAAATGTTAAGGTTAGGGACTTTTTGTTTTAATATGATCTCCAATTTTTTCCCATTAATTTAATGACATATTTTAACAATATCATGATACATGTACACATACATATGTATATAATTATAAAAATATTTTTTTTAATGAATTAAATCATAACTAATATTTTTTCTTAAAGGTAACTCGTTTCTTTTATTAAGGATATGTTTTGTAATGTTAAGCCGTGACATAAAATAACAAAACGTATACATGCATATATAGGGACTGTAACACGACGCCGACAACGATCGATTGTCGCACAACTACATTGGAAACATCAACAAACTGTTAAAATCCCTGCAGATAAAAGGAGTAGTATGTGGTCAGAAACATACTATTTGCTTTTGAATTCAGACTGGTTGCACATCTGTTTTCTTTCATACAACGAACTATCGACTTTTACATTGGGTTGTCATAGGAGCACAACTAGTTGTTTTGTGTAGAGTTGCATACTAGTTGAAGGACTAGTTGGCAGAGTAGCAAGCCGTACCGGCGCGTGTGCCGGCTAGCCAGTCAGCCGATAATTTTCAACAAGCCGAGCCGCCACCGAATCACTCGGCTTATCGGCGGCTTAGTACTCAGCCGATATTTTCTTTTATTTTTTATATTTTTTCAAATTTCGTATTTAATACGATAGCGAGCGTCCCGGAAAGATAGTTGTTTTTGCTTCCACATAAAAAGAAAATGTTTATGTGAACGGTAACGTAGCTGCGACGACACTTACGTTCTCTTTTGGAGTCCCTTCTTAAATACATGCACGTTTACATAGACTTTTTTGTTTAAGCATTCAGGCAACTTTTTGATAATTCTTCAAAGCTTTTACTTTGTTGACCCGTAGCAGTGTTCCAATAAAGTAATTAATTTTTAATTCAATCGGAAAGCTTAAATCAGATTTATGCATTAGGCAATCAAGAATAAAATTCCGCGAGAAATGTTTCCCGGGGAAAAATTCCAACTAATAGCAATAGGGAAAAAAATCTAATTTAAAAAATGAGAAATTTCTCGCGAAATTTTATTCATAATTGCCCTGATAGTCTAGAATATGTTTCTATGGTTTAACAAATAATTTACGAAGCTTGCTATTTTTTAGGACATCAATTACTGCAATATTCAAACTATTGCAAAATAAATAATGTTACAACGTGGTGATTCAATAATTCACGTACTTTTCTAAAAACAGACTGGGTTAAAACCTTTTATCAAATGCTTAAACAAATCGGCGTTAAGCCGTTCAGCCGCCGCCGCCGAAAATATTTGTGTTTCAGCCGCCTCCGAAATTTTATGCTCGGCTTGCTATTCTGCTAGTTGGTGTTATACTAGTTTATAAAAATTATTTTTTTCCACTTTGTTTACATGACAAACAAAAGAGAGAAGGACAGCGCTTCGCTTGTAGAGAAGTACAGCCGATATCTCATCAATCTTCTTAGTTCTGTCTCTTTATAACTAGTATAGGACTGTTCCAAAACGTAACTACTCCAAAAATTAGCAACAGGGAATTTGTTTGTTTTTTAAATGTAAGTGTGCGACAAGTCGAACGTTGTCAATATCGTGGGACAGGCCCTTATTTTTCTATCGATAAGTAATATCTCAATGATGGGGTATTCAAATGTTAGTTTTTATGATGGACTGTTACAGATACAAGTAAAAGTGGCAGTTTTTCAAAAAATATATAAATTTTTCTATTTATGTATATGTTTTTTACACTAATCAAATGATTTTCTTAAATAATTTCCATAGAATGTTCAAAATTTAAACTTAAATATTTTTTTTATTTCTCAAAGAACTGAAATGTTTATTTTTTAGGCTCATGGAACTGGGAAAAGTTTCTGCTATTTTTTTGCAACTACAACTAAAACACTTAAATTTAAAGCATCCACGAAATAATAAACCTTAAATAATGAGTATGTGTATACTTTTGTTAAAAATAAAAATCTTTAAATTCCATTTTGTTAATTTCAAAGCAGTTTTCCTTATTTTTTTTTTAGTTTAACAACTTTTTTTTTTAAATATGTTTTTGTTGCTTTTACACCTGAGCTGGTTTAGTCTTGCCAAGAACCATTAGCACTTTCTGCAAGAACCTTGTTAGACTTACTGTGAATAAAGAAAAAGAAAATTTATTACATATTAATTACCATAGTATAGCAAAAAAGGTTTTACTGTTCTTAATGGTAGGTACACACTTTGCAATGTGTTTATGCAACCAGACAGATTGCATAGTTTGTTGCATAGTTTTGTTTATAGTTGCATTCGAAGTTACAAAAATATCAAACTGTTTACAGGTCGCATTTATAGCTCCATTGTAGATTGCAGTTTGTGCATCAAAATATGCAACATGTAATGTAAACGTGTTGTGTAAACACATTGCAAAGTGTGTACCTACCATAACAACTAAATACTAATTATTATTTTTGACATGCAACATTTCAAAAAACAAACAAAAAAATGGAAGCGCTTCTAAATATTAAAATTTTTTATGTGCATATCTAGGCCAAGTTCCGGCCAATGCACGCAGTGTGTATATTTACAGGAAGCCATTCGAGCTGTTTTTACCCCCCTCATAACTTTTTTACCCGCAATCATGTAACCTCATATGGAAAGTTTGAAAGTTTTACAATGAAAGGTTCCGGAGATATGGAGGTACAACAAGTTTGATAGTTTTTTATTAAAATTTGGCACAAATGTTGCAATAATACAATGCTCTAAATTTTTATTGAAAAAAGTGGGCGTTAATAAGCCCATAAAATTAAGCCTCATATTACATGTGTGTTTCGGGTCAGCACATTTAAATGTACTATTTATGTATTTACTATTATCCGTTTCCAACGAAACTAAACAAGAAAGATAACTGTTAGCCAAATAAAAATTTGGGGTTAAAAAAAGTAGGCGGGAACATGCCCATAATAATAAAAATTAAAATTTACGCTAATGAGCTGAAATTTGATTAACGAGTAGTTATAAATTGGCAAATTACTAGAAAAATCTGAAAACCCAAAAATTTTATTTAGGAGGGCGGGGCTGCGCCCATAAAGCTCAGAATTTAAAAAACAAATCTACTTTGGCATACATATTGCAATAGTACAATGCTATAAATTTTCGTTGAAAAAGTGGGCGTTAACACGCCCATACAATTTAAGCCTCCTATTTCATGTACTTCGGGTCAGCATATTTGAATATACTTCATATTTATATATTTATTACTATCCGTTTTCAACGAAACTCGACAGGAAAGATAAGTAATGGCTACAGCAGGTATTGAGATTGAAAAAGTGGGCGTTATCACGCCCATAAGAACAAAATAAATAAAATATACGCTAGTTAGCTGAAATTTAATAAACAAGTAGGTCTAGATTAGCAACTAACTAGAATAATCTGAAACTCGGAGATTTTAACCAGGGGGGGGGGGGTGGAGCTATTCCAATAAAGCACACAATTAAAAGAACAATTTTAAAATGTTTATTTCAAGCGATTTTATTGAAATATGGCACAGATGTTGGAATAATGCAAAAAAAAATTTTCGTTGAAAAAAGTGGAAGTTAACACGCCCATACAATTTAAACCTCCTATTCCATGTACTTCGGATCAGCACATTTAAATATACTATTTATTTAAATAATAATATTCGTTTCCAACGAAAACTTGAAACGTATGATTGGCACTGGCAAAAAAATTTATTTAAAAAAGTGGACTGGAATACGCCCATAAAAATTTAATAGTTAAATTTGCGCTAGAGAGCTGAAATTCGGTAAGTAGATCAAGATAACCAGGAGTGGGAGGGGCCGCGATAATTTTCTACTGAAGCTTTTAACTGAAGCTTTAACTTAAAGCTATCATCTTAAAAAAGGTAAGATGACAATTGAGTGCTGCTCATAACAAAATCTTGAGTTTAAAAAGTGATGGAGAGGGGGGGGGTAACGGCCATAGCATTTCAAGCTAGAATTTGCACTAGAGAGCTTAAATTCAGTACACAAATAAATCTAAATTAGAGATCACCAAGAAAGATTTTAAATTCTGGAAGTTTCAATCGGGGGCATGTACAAGCACTTTAAGCTCCAAATTAAGAATTTAAGTTAAAGTATTTACGAACAGGAAAAATCTGAAAGCACCGATTGTTAACTTAGGGAAGTAGGGAATTGGTATTGAAATATTATACGGAAGAGAACTGAAATTTTGCAAAAAAAAATAGGCTTATGTAAGTTACCAACTAGAAAAATTTAAAACACAAGCTACTGTATTGAAACCTTGCATGCACATTTCACTCATGCTAGCATTTAGTTTCGCGTTTTCTAAAGGACTTCGTCTGAGCAGACTTTACTACACTAAAATTTAAAACTATATTTTACATATTTCTACTCAGATGACTCTTAAAAAATTAATCAAATTACTCGGTCCTTATTATGACACAATGGTACACATATCACCCTATAACCCAATATTTTATGTAACTCTGCCTTTTGAACTGGCGCAGACATTATGAATAGAACTATAACAGACTAGAAATTTAAAGTTTAAAAAGCTTTATTAAGAAAACATTCCAAAAGGCAGAGATGGGCATAATGCACTATATTTTTAGTGCACTAACAATTTCACTACCAGCATTCACTTAGTGGTAGTGCTATTAATATTATAATAATATATATTACCTCTAAATGGTTAGTGATAGTGAAACATCAAATTGCACTACCACTAACCATTTAGTGGTACTGGAATTTTAATAGCACTACCACTAATTATTTAAATTTAAGTGCACTAAAAATCTAGTGCAATATGCCCATCCCTGCCAAAAAGTAGTCAGGTCCTCACAAAAACATAAATGTGAAAAAAGGCCAAGTTCCTTTCCAAAATTTCGGCCATCAAAAGTAGTGAGCTAAAATTTTTTACCAAGTTCGTGTTTGGTACAATACTTATCACTGCAATAGGTATGCATTATATAAATTTGTAATCGTAAAGGTGTTATATAATTTCTAGATAATGTGCTAACTTGGTAATATTTTTTCTCTTTTAAAAAAGGAGAAAATATTGTATATTTTTGTTAATTTCTTTATATCGGGAAAAATGTTGTCAAGTAAGCAGATTATCTAGAAATTATATAACACCCTTACGATTACAAACTTATATAATGCATACCTATTGCAGTGATAGGTTTTGTACCAAACACGAACTTGGTCAAAATTTGTATCTCACTACTTTTGATGGCCGAAATTTTGGAAAGGAACTTGGTCTTTTTTCACATTTATGTTTTTGTGAGGATTTTAGACTTCTTGGGAAGACATATTAAGAACCCTGTTTAAGGAAATTATAAACCCTTTAAATAAATGTTGATTGTAATTTACTATACAAGTATTTGGTTATACGCCGTTAGTCCCGATTAACACACTTCAGCCTTTGTTGATCAACTCGTAATTCAGCTGTAAGAAGACAAAAAAAGGTGATGTTTGTATTTCCTTCTCCGTCTTTCCTCAGCTGAATTACGAGTTGATCAACAAAAGTTGAAGTGTGTGAACCAGCCCTTATAGACCACTAAAGAAATCTAACGTTTATATTTATTTGAACGGGCTATAGTTCGTATCGCTTTTTAAGCCAAATTACATGTGATAATTATTAATGAACAAATAACATCAAACACATCAACACATAGTTGAACGAAACAGCCACCCGTTTTCGAAGGCCACTAAAGCTTCATCATCAGCGTTCTTCTGTGTTGGTCCACTGTGTGTGGTGTCAGTTGATGTAAATTTCTGCCTTATATACGAAACTTTCTTGCAAATGGAATACGTGAATTGTTTTGATTCATTGTATTTCAATTTGCTGAAAACGTGTTTTTGTAATTAAAGCCCAAATTTACCATCTCTAATTTACAACAGACTTGCCATTGTCGTTTATTCTTTACTAATTATGCACATGTTAGTTAATATGCTTATTTTTTGTTCTACTTAAGACAAACTTTTTGGTTTGTTACTATTAAGTATGTATATTTATTTAACTTTTGCCACAGGCCCGTGGCTATTAATTTAAGTTAATTTTTAATTATTATTTTTATCATTTGTTTCGAATGTCAAAAAATCCAACGTAAAATGGCAATGCGTGTTCACACCAGCATCCCTCAAATAAAATTAAAAACAAAAGTAGAAAGCAAACAGCTGTTCAGAATAAACATGCGTATATTAATCGTTGACTTGCCAGCTTAACCTACAACAACTTTCAAAGCACAAACAATTTGGAAGATATAAAGGATTATTCTATATTAATGTTCTTTTTAGGGTTCCGTACACCAAAGGTGAAAAGGAACCCTATTGTTTTCGCTACGCTGTCCGTCTGTCCGTCACACGGTATTTTCTCAGGAACCGTAAGAGCTACGGTACTGAAATTTACACAGATTGTGTAGAACCTTGGCCGCTACAACAAAAAATACATGAGAATTAAAAATTAAAGGGTATTCCAAAACGAGCAACGCAAAATGTTAAAATGTACATATGTATAATGACACTTGAAATTTGTAAACTTAGTGTATTTTTATAAAGACTACAACAGTTAACACTAAAATTTTAATTAAAGGATGGTTCATCAGTTAATGCAATTTTTACTATGTAATTTTGACAACTTGCTATATCTTGGAAACCGTAAGAGTCAAACTCTTGAAATTTTCAAAAACGGAAAAACTAAAAAATCCGAAAATTATAAAATCGCCAAACCAAAAAAAATCGCCAAAAAACAAAAAAAAATCGCTTAAACGAAAAAAAACACCAAAATTCTAACACTAAAATAAATAGGCAAAACCGAAAAAATCCACAAAATGAAAAATTCGCCGAAATGAAAAATAGCGCCAAAACCCGAAAAAATTTCCAAAACGCGAAAAAGGCACCAAAATTAAAAAAATCGCCCAAATGAAAAGAATCACCAAAATGAAAAAAAATCGCCAAATTGAAAAAACGCCAAAAACCGAAAAAAGTCGCCAAAACGCGAAAAGGCGCCAAAAACTAAAAAAAAACAAATGAATAAAAAAACTAGAAAATAAATCGCCAAAAAAATCGAAAACATCTCCAAAACGTGAAAAAAGCGCCAAAACTAAAAAATCGCCAAAATGATAAAAATCGCCAAAATGGAAAAAAACGCAAAAAAACGAAAAGGGATTCGTATTGAATTACATATCTAGTGTCCGTACGGAACCCTTCGTGCGCGGGTCAAAGTCTTACTTCACTGAATTTATTATAAATTTTAGTGTTCTGCAATGCGTGTACTAAGAACATTTTATGGTAAAAGTCTTTGATACATTGAATATTCACATTGTACTCGTATGAGTACAATAAACACTTTATCAAAAACTTGTTTGTATTTATTTTGTCATTTTATTATTATTTAAGTCCTTCAGAATTGGAAAAAATCAAATATTTTTGATTTTCATCAATCATTGCCGCAAAACAAGACTGCATGCACACAACTCTGTGATTGATGAGTTTATTTGAACGTCTCTAGGGTGCTAAAAGCCTTTTTGCACACATACATACATCCCTACTTCTTATTCCATATTTTTACTCGGTGATTTCTTAGTTTTGCTACACATATATACATACGTGTGTTTACTGCTTAATTAAAATAAAGTTTGTGCAAATCAAGATACATATTTGAAAGGAAAAGTGCATTCAAAATTAAATCAAGCAGGCAGGCATGTTAGTCAAAAAAGTTCTAGGAAAAACTAAATTAGTACAAATAAAGTGCCATATTATTCAGAAAATGTTTAGTTGGAAATTTAATCAAAGCTGTTAAATAATAACTCATAATTTATCAGAGCAAAACTTATGTATCCCCAAATTATTTAATTATTATTTTTCTCTATTACTTTGTTATATTATATTCTGTTGAATATAACATAATAATATAATGTTGTGAATTTCAAAAGGCGGCTTACTATACTTTTTTTGATAGATGGTAATATAATAGTGTTTTCACACTGAAAGTTAACACCTGTTTTTAACGTTAAAGCCATAAACAGCTGATTTTGCACTCACACTGCAAGTTTGTTAAATACAGGTTTTAACTCACAGACTGTCTAAAAACTTTGTTCAAAAATCAAATAAACCTCCCGCAGGATAGCGTCTTTGTTGTTTTATTTTTTTTCTGCTTTTTATAACAATAATTAGACAAACTGTACAACTGTTTTTGTTTGTATGAAAAACACAGAAATACGTTGTAAAATGGAAATTATTTTATATGTATATTTTAAATAAATTTTGTAAATAAATATTTTAAAATTATGGAAGTAGTAATACAAAGTGAAGAAGTGCTTTTAAATCAAGTTATTGTATATAAAAATGTAAAAATACATCACAAAATAAAACTTTTTTATCGGCGGATCGATGTTAGTCATATAGTCTAGTTTCACTTCCCAGAGGTCAATGCAAATATTTTCGTTGTTTTCCTTCCAAAAAACTCTTTGTTTTCCAAAAATGATTGATTATTGTTGCTGCTGTATCAATTTTTAAGTTGAAAGTCTTTCAAGCTTCATCTATTGTTATTCACTGGCATAAGCATTACCAGCTGCTTGCAGTCATTTTAACTTGGCAGCACTGAATTTAACACAGCAAAAACAAGGTTGCATTTCATAAAACCAACTTAAAACCAATTCAAAAATGGTTTTAAGTTGGTTTTAACAAAAACAATTTGTATGGTAAAACCAGGTTTAGCAGTTGGTTTTAACGTCAAAACCTACTTTTATTAAAACCATATCAATGTGAAAACACTATAAAGAATGTATTTACTATTGTAATCAATAGTATGTAATCCAATTTTTTTTTTACTAAAATATGAAGTAATTGATTAACGTACCTTTTCACAATGTATGGTTAAAAGATAACAGGGACTTTAACGGCAAGTTTTGTATGACGAACTGTCAGTTATAGTTCACTTTAACTCTTAACCATACATTGTGAAAAGGTACGTAAACAGGATAACTTATGAATTCATCGCAAGAATAAAAAAACTATTTTTGAAAGTAGTTAGTACTTTAGTAGGATTATATAATAATTTAATCATTAAAGGACTTGATAAGTTTCAAAATTCCTTATAAGGGCAACCAATTAGTAAACAGAAATTCATTACCAGAGGGTTAAACGTTTAACAACGCCATTCTTATTAACATGTAATCTAATTAATCTCTTAATAATCGTAATTTAACAGCTTTGTTTTGCATAAACATTTTAGTAACAATAAGGTAAAAAGAAAATAAGATAGGAAAATAAATTAAAAAACAAAATTCAAATAAAAACCTTTGAGGAACTTTTGGGTCGGACAACCATCATCATTTTTTGTAAAGCTTGAGTCAATCCACCTATAAAACAAGTTCAATGAATGGTTAGGTTTATCAAATAATAAAATATATCAATAACAACAACTTAAAATAGAAGAGGTTATAAAAAAGCTTCTTGCTGATTATAATATGTATGAGGATTAAAAATTTTTTTTATTGCATAAAAATTATTAAAGAAATTTCTAACTTACCCATAGTCTTTTGGAACCACATGGGCTTACTTTTCCACGCAATAAATACCAAATACACGGGTATACTGGACAAGATCATTAAAATGCCATAACCGGTTTCAACAGGACTGGCATACATGGGCACTACAGTTACAAATATGGTGGCAAGTAAGTAGACAATAGGGAAGATTAAAGGTACACGAATTGGACGGGGTAGATTGGGTTGAGCCCAACGTAACCAGGGCAAACATAAAACGGCAACACCAATACTTAACTGAGAATTTGGAATTAATATTTATATATTCATATGCACAAATTATTTATTGTATTGTTCTAAATAAATAACTTACCCAGGTAGCGAAACCAACATAATTAATCAAGGCGAAAATATCCGAAACAGTCAAGTACAGCATGGACAATAAAGCCATAGCCAGTACTGCAGGTGTAGGTGTGAAACGTTGTATTTGTATCATGGTCAAAATTTCGGGCATTTGACCTTCATTCGCACCAGCATAGAACAAACGTGAAGATGTCAGTAAAATGCCATTAACAGCACCAAAAGTGGAGAGAGCCACAAAAACTAAAATATTTTTGTTATTTTTTTTTTGTTAATACTTTTTTAATTTGTAAATATACATAGATTTTTCATTATCTTACCAGGTATGGTCCAGGCAATAACACCAAAAGCTCTTTCCGCATAGGTTACAGCCACCGCTTGGGAGCCCAATACCTCTTCAGGCGATAGAAGCGTGTAAAACGATACATTAGCTAAGACGTAAACAACTGTAACCAGAGTGCAAGAGATGGCAATAGCACGCGGCAAATTCTTAACAGGATCTTTAAGTTCCTCAATGATGAAATTTAAATAGTTCCTGTAAATTTAAAATTTAGTAATTTTATACACTCATATCTAACAAATAAATAAGATAAGATTATCAAAAATAAGGCTTATAAATTTTATTAAATTAAAGCTCTTTTGACATTTCATGTCTTCTTTGCTATTCACATCTCTATCCTTATTGCAGCAGTAAACTGTAAATCCGATTATGTTTTCTTTTCGTAAAATAATTGGTGTTCTCTACAAGTCCCTTGTTTACTACGCAAACAACAGCAACAACCGTTTATTGAATTATTCACTGGCCCATCTTCCACCCATCTGCTTAACCTAAGCTTTAATTTAAATTTACTTACCAACCGTTGTAAGCAAACAGACCAGAATAAAATGATAACGCTATAGATGTAACCTTAGTATCTGTATTGTCAAATGTAAAATATTCTGTATGGCCCAAATACAATTGGTATAGACCGGATGCAATGATAATAAATAAAGCCAATAGCTGAAAATGGTAAACAAGAATAAAACAAGAATACATATATAAAAATTGAGAATATAAATTTAAAAATTTAATATATGATGGCTTAACTCACTTTGGCGTATGTGAAGATATCCTGCACAGCAGTAGCCCATTTAACGTCCCAGCAGTTAACAAATGTTAAGACACCTAAAAAGGGAGAATAAATACAAAACTTTACTGATTTGTTTAAGGAAACTTTTTTTTAATAATGTAAATAAGGAATTATTCTATCCCTGAAAACAAAATGTTTCGACTTTTTCTGAAATCAGACTTGTCGTACCGAATTCGTTAAGACATTTCGGAAGTTTCTCTGAACAATTGTTTAATAAAAAATTTAAAAATATTAAAACTTTGATTTTCAAATAAATAAATAAAAATCTGTGAAAACTGTTGTTTTAAATAAATATAATATGTTGACAAATAAAAATTGTAATAAATATTAAAAAATGTAAGTATGTGCAAATTATTTCGACAAGAGCAGCAACATAGCGGTGAAGCCGTTATCTGCTGTACAAACAAAAATAAATTGTATCGAATTCGTACCGACATATCGTATCGATTTCGCACCGACATATCGTATTTACGAAGTCGTGTCAACCATTTCATATAAAAATCTTAACGATTTCGGTAATATTTCGGTTCCGAAATCGGAAGATTTTGCCGACTAGTCGTTACGAATTCTTTACGAATTCGGAGCATTTTGTTTGGTGGGATGTTGCACAGACAGTGTTGCCAAAACGGCGGGTTTCCCGCTATATATGACTGTATTTTATTGTCATTAGCAGGAATTTTAGTGGAAGAATTTCGTAGTTGATGGATTTTCAGCGTTTTTCTGAAACTTATAAAGAAAGACATTAAATCAAAATAAATTATTTTTAACACAGCTATGCGACACGTACTCTGGTATTTATGTTGAGTTTTTTTTTCGATATATACATTTACAGCGAAAAGAAACTAACGTCACTTTTTTGCAAATAAAAAATTGACATATTGTGGTCGTGTAATATATGTAATGTGAAACTTTAAGAGATTAAAAATAAAAACAAATCTCATTTTTAATAAATAATATTTAACACGAGATTAAAATTATATTAGAAACCAATTTAATCATTCTTTTCGTATTAAAAAAATAGTAAACAAATCTTTAAACAAACGAAAAACAAACCGAAAACTGGGTGATTGGACCAGTGAGTATGAGGAAAACGTAATATCAACCAAAATCTCACAAAACAATATAACTTTTTCTGAGTAATTTATTTTTGATTAGAGACTTTTTTTATTGAAATTTTCCTTCGAAATTAAACGTCAAGTCAATTTTAATTGAGCCACAGAGTTTATTTTATCAACAATATTTTTTAATTTCAGATAGTCAGAAAATCAGGGAATTTTAACAATATTTTACAAATACTTCAAGCAAAACGGCAAGATATTATTCCACACGTGTAGAATATTTAGGGTCTATCGCAGAAGATATTGAAAAGATACTGCATCAGATTAAACATTAATATTATAAGATGGAATAGTCCCTTGGATTCTACTTTTACCTGGTTCGAAGTTCGTGTATCGAAACTCTGCAGGAAATAAAATACTTACTTAGAGAGTAGGCTGAGTTTTGCTTACAAATATTGAGGAAATATGAGATTCCAACATACATACATACATATATGTATCTATGCATATGTATACATATTTTATAAAATTTATCTTATTCTTTTTTTACCAATAAACCATAAAAAAGACATATGTTGGTTATAAAAATTCAGCGGTTATATTAGCGTTTAGTTTTATTCGGCTAGCGGTTTTTAGCGGGTTTTCAGGGGGTATATGGTGGGAAATGCCTACAACATTTTTGCAACACTGTGCACAGACTTAATTTAGTATAAAAGAGTTTTCATATAAGGCAAAGTGCTTTTAAAAGATAGTAAGAAGCCATTGAGGTTCAGATCACAAAAGTATAGTTTTAACTACACTGTGAGTATTGAACGTCAAACAACTATGAATGCGTACAGCTAAAAACAATAAAACCCGCTCATATGCAAACACACGCATTAATTTTAAACCCAATACGTATAACTATTCCGAAATTACGCAGCACAAACAAGTATAGCTTAAATTTATAGATTGTATGAGCTATAATCATATATATAAGTATAAAAATATTCTGATTATTAATCGCTTTCACATGCGTATACACAGGACTATTTATTTACACACACATAAAGCATGTTTTCAAACAGATTAAAATACATTTTCCATTCCGTTTTATATGCACAAATATATATATATATATATACGTTGCCAAATGATGAGTAAATATCATGAGTATCATGCATATATTTTTTGTCCGACTAAATATCCATACTCTTAGTATTAGCATACTCCAAAAATATGAGTGCGTACGTATAATCGCAGTTTCTTAAGTTAAGACTATTTACTTGAGCATATTTTTTTTGAGTACTCATTGTAATTCTATGGTTCAGATGTTGTGTTATGGCAGTAGAACAAATGCGAATTATTTCCGATGATTATACTGCAGGCTTATCATTACACAGTGGCGTGGTAAAAAGTGCGCAAATTTTCAAGTAGTCAACCGATTTCGGTAAAATCAACTGTTTTACAAAATAACTAAGAATAAGCTGCAAAATTATTCTTTGCTATAATTTTTGAGATATCAAAAAATATTTTTTATACGAATTTTAATGAAGTCTTTTTTAGAAAACAATAAAACCAAACGATTTTTGCTTAGTAATAAAGAAGTTATGTACTAAGAATTAAAAAAAAGTCATGTTAAAAAATTAAAACAAACCAAGTCAAATAACTTCGAAACTGTAAGAGATAAGATGGTTGTCGAAGCATGTTTTATATTTGTTTCTTAACGTTAATTGCTGTGCTAAAAAATTACTAAGATCAATCGATATTTACAAAAGTTATAAGTTCCGAAAGACTATCGACACCCGCAGTGTCCACCTTTAGCGTTTAGAGCTACTCCGTGTTACAAACAGGGTGACTCTAAATATACTTGCTCAAAATTTTAACACTTCTTTTCAAACCACATGGTTTAATCGAAATCGGTATACTCGTTTCAAAGTTACGGACTTTTTATTACTTTTTTTATTTTACGTTCAGTGAGAGTCATAAAAAAGTGATTTTAATTATGAGATTCTTCATGCGAGGAAATAAACAAACTTCTTAATCAGCCCAATTATGAATTTCCGGGGAAGTTTTTTCCCTTCCCAATAATTTGTTACCGGTGGAAAAATCTTCTCATTCTAATAGCCGCGGAATATACCAATAAGGGAAAGGAAGCAAATCTGAATCTGCTGTTTAATGCTTACATTTTATATTGCACCAACGCAAGAGTACAGTAATAGAAATTTAATAAAAAACTTTATGCTTTCATTGTCAATAATATTGTTTGTTAAAATAAATGTCTGTTTTTGCTTAAATAAAAATAAAGGTAAGTGAAGCGAAAGCTGAACCAGATGCAGATGCGAATGGATTAAACTACCAATGATTTGAATGTACAAATCCTTTTATCGGTCTTGAAAATATTACAGGAAACCAAATCTTCCATTTACCTTTTATGAAAGGTAAATTCTTGTAATTTAGTATATTTGCTGAAGGCAGAAGTGGTTATGTTTTTGAAGTGCATGTTTATAAGGATTGGGTAAAAATTCCCAAAATATGAGGCTAATGTAATATCCCGCTCCTTGTTTAAGCTTTTTTCAAATTTTTTCAATTACTTATCACTTCGAAATGTTGGGGATTAAACTTGCAAAAAATTATTTCTCTCCATCATATTCACAATATCTAATTTTCCCCGGGAATTTATTCTCATGGAAATTGTAATTCACAATAGGTGGAATGGGAAAATAGAACAAATTCCGGAAGAGTTGTTATTCGTAATTGGGGTGAACATATCATGTCACATTTTAAGCCAAAGCCCCTAGGTTTTCAATAAGTCAGAGCATTTGCTTTTAACATAACAAACTGTCAGTAGAATTGGAAAACTTATACTAATTTCGAAATAAACTGAATGAGAATTCTAACGACAATTGAAATGACAACTTGAAGCAAGCAACGGGAAGCAAAATCGTTTTGTGTCCACTTTTTTTTTAATAAAGAGAATTAACACTCAGGCAATGAATGGCTACAACTATTATTAGGTGTTACCTTCCTTAGGAAAATGATAGTGATAGAAAAGACAGGAGGTGAAGGAAGAAATAGAGAAATGCTTCATTCTTCTGCGACTCTGCTTTTTGCACGTTTTTTAATAATGCCTTATTAGAACGCCTCTGGTATTACATGAGGCGTATTAAATTTCTTTGAAGCTGTGCTTAGTAGACATTTTATTGGTTATTTTACGTCGCCGATGATTCTGCTAAAAGAAGGAGGGTTCTCTGATGTTACATTAGTATTATTATTAGTATCTGCTGAAGTTGGTATAGTTTCATGACCAGTGACTATGCCTTCATCACTTCAACTTTCCTACAATAACTGTAGAAAGGGACACTAACACACATCAGAAAAATGCGTGGTGTTGTTATTTAATGATTAAAAACAAGTAATAAATCTATATCTTTGAAACTTGCGATCGGAATGAGGAGCAACCAAGACCTGTCAAGACTCACATCACTTTCCTTTTCATGTACAGTTGCCGCTTGGATCTTCCTCACCATTGCCCTGGAGATACTACAATAATTCCTACTTTTCAATTCCCCATTTTCCATCAGCATTTTAACCGATCTGTTCCACATTCCTTCTTCTAACGGCCATCCTATTCATGACCTAAGTTTTAAGAATATTGGACCGACCTGTTGAAATACACGGTGAGCTACAGTGTATCAAATTTGACTACCTATGGCATGAAAAACTGGGGAAAATTGCGATTTTAGGTACTTCTAACCAAATTTCAATTGCAATTATTTTTGGAACAAATGCTACCCAAAACAAATTGTTAACACCATTGTATTCAGCGTAATTGAATTAGGTTTTTCCACCGGGTTGCCAGCTTGTTACAAAAAAGTTTCGAATTCTAGCACAGTGTTATTAATGAACAAATAACAACAAAGTTAATTGTAAATATTCTGACAAACATGAGCAGAACGGAATAACTAGCTGTTTTCGAAGGTCGCAATACTTTCATCATCAGCGTTATTTCTGCTCGGTCTATTGTGTGCGGTGTCAGTTGATGTGGATTTCTGCTTTATGAACTCAGCTTTCAGTTGAAATTTATTTGTAAATTTAGAGATGGTAAATTTGAGTTTTCAGTAAATTGTAATACGATGACTCAAAATAATTCCCATATTCTATTTGCTTTGTAACCTGACTAAGGGAATCCGACTAGAAAAACCTAAGATGGTATGTTGAGGAAACTAGTTTTTTAACCTGATAAGTTTAATGGGCGTTTGTTGGGTAGCTCGTCAATATCTGTTATTAAGAGTACACAGCATGATATAAAAGAACATCGAAAACTGGTTGCGTGAATATACATATATTGCACCTCTTTTCAACCTAACCTAACCTAATCTAACCTAACCTATATGTGTACATACCACTAATTTTCGAAGAGGTCAAAATTGTTTACAAACTAAAATTGGGCCTTGGTTTAAATATTAACAGCCTTATTTATAAAACTTATTAAGACTTTTTAAAGACTTTTTAAGGAAAATTTGTATGAAATTTTTTTTCGAAAAAACCTTTTTAAAGCCTTAAAAGTTTTATAAATAAGGCTGTAAAAATATTTACTGTTTAATTGATAAATAAAACTTGTTTATTGTTCAATTGTTTTCTTTTTTGTAATATACATTTTCACCATCCATCAACGTCAAGTTTTTCTTTAAATTTACTACAATCACTTGTTGCTACGATGTTTTATTTAACCGGGTTATTAAACAATAAATGATTACGGATGAGTAAAATCTTTAATTAGATTGTATGATGTAAGAATTTTAGTGATTTTCATAATTCTGGACTTTAAGACCATAAAGAAATAAAAACTGTAAAAATGGGAAAATTAACGAAAATACTTACAAAATAACTTATCACGGGATCTTCAGATGCTTATCTCAGTGTATGATTTAAATGAAATTAGGTGATTTAAGTTAAGTATAAGTAAAGCTTTCAACATTTTGAGTGCGTTATCTGATCTTCAAGATAAACATTGAGGCTGTTATCGTAACATTTTTTTAAAGATATGTATTTTTGATTCAATCGCAAAATAAGTAGCGATCGTAGAGAAGAAAAAAGGTGTTTTATAAAAAGTGCGTAAGGATATAAAATAAGATACTCGTACTTGGTGTAAAAGTTACTAACGTCGGATTACAAAAGCTTTGCTGTGTGCTCAGTACTTTGACAAATATCGACCGATTTTACTTTTTATAAAGCAAATAGGACATTGAATCAAATTTTAGTTAGTTTTGTAAGATAGCTTTAATGTCTTAAAAGATAACACAGTAGTTTCCTTTTAATTGATCTGCGGTTACCAAAACATGCAATGAAAATTTTTAATACAAAATTTGTAAAAAAAAATTTCCGCTCACATGAGTTCCGTTTGTGTATTCGCGTCGCGTAGTCATTCACAAAAAAACCTAATTGCTAAAATATCATGCCACAAATTGGGTTAATTGCCAGCTAGAAAATTGGTATTATTACATATTTGATAAATTTATGTAGTAAGTTTTGTAACGCAGTTTACTTTTCAGCTGGGGTATGACTCAGTCTACCCAGGGTCTAGTCAAAGCTCTGCTTCCTTTGGATAGTATGTAGATGTTGTTATACTAACACAATCAGTTTTATACACGAATTCACGACTTCTAACGTCTACACTATGAAAAAGTAAAGAGTATGAAGTATATCCGAGGGGCGATATTATGACTGGTTAATTTACGAAATACAATTAATATGAATACAAAGTAAGTTCGGGAGACTTTATATTCGGCTACCGTGCAGCTAACTACAATGAGCACGAAGTAATTTCGGGAGACGACGATTATTAAAGCAAAATCTAAAGTTTTCGATTTTTGCACATGCATATATGTATATAAAACATACATAGCAAGATAAGCTACTCAAAGCAGTGGGTTAAACAAAGGACTGTCAAATTCATAAAAGTTTTTGTATGTAGTTTGACAATTGGGTAGCACTTAGCTTGTATGAAGATGATTTTAATTTATCATTCAATGCGTGTACGTGTATGCTGAAAGCTTCATGCACACGTATACAATGCTTGTGTCATGCATTTCCATCGTGAACCCTGCGCTTGAAAAAATAAAAAAAGTGCAACCTACACTTGTCTAATTAAAAAAAAAAAAACATGTGTAATTTGCAGTTGTCTTATATTAATATTATTTCAATTATTTTTTCTTTAAATAATAATTTAATTAAATTTAATTTAATTTAATAATAATTTAAAGAAAAAATAATTGAAACTGGTAAATATTTTTCTAAAATTTAGAATACCTTTTTATATCTTTCAAGTAAGTCAAATTTGATGAACCAATGAGGAGTAAGTCATTTCCTAAAATTTATTTTTTGATTTAAAACGAGATTGACTAGTTCTTAGGTTACAATTTTCTTAAACTTTTAAACCATTTTCCATTTTTTGGTAAGTATTTCCTTTAAGCCAGTAAATGTGAGAATTTTTGTGTTTATTTTTATGAACTATTTTTAAGGATATGAACTTTTTATTTTTTACTCATATTAAGTAGTTTTTACTAAAATTTTGTAAAAATTTACTGCAACTTAGAAAAAATTACTTAAACTTAGAAAATTTTTTTTAATATAAATTTATTAATTTTTTTTCTATATTATAGTATATCGAGGATTTATATTCAAAAAGTGCTATCTGCAATTCTTGAATATTTTAGTAAACCAAGTAAATCTGTTATTTTCTCTTAAGTCCAAGAGCAATAACTGTATTTGATTAGCATTAGTAGAATTAAGATGTCTTCTGTAAATGATACTATTCATCAAAATTTAGTTATTAGCCCTTGCTCTTCTAAAATGTTCAAGCCTTGCAGATAGCTCTTTTTGAATATAAACAATCGATATGTCTTTTTTTTTTGAGTCTTGTCTTTATAATTCCCCTGGTAGCTTGAATTTCTAATTATCGAGAGTCGACAGTAATTTATAATTATGCTGTGTTATTAATCAGCCAGTGGACTTTTCTATTTACTTGTTAACATATAAAAAAATTATACACAATTACAATGTTGTTTAAGTGATAAGAATTTGAAAGAAGAATTGTGAAAATCAATTTTAGCAAATAATAATCATTAAGGTCATTTCTATTCGATTATTAATCAAATTAAAGTAATTTATACACATTTTTATTGACTTACATATACAGCATACCGCCAATAATCTCGATGCATCATCAGGTGGCGTACACTCGGGGAAGAAGGGCTTCATAACGTAAACACTAAATGTTAGAGCAACAATGGCTTGTGAACATGGCCGTACTATCATACACTCTATCCATAGACGTATGAATGCCATGAATGGACCAAATGTTTCCATAATATACGCATAATCTGCACCAGATTTTGTTATCATTGTACCCAATTCGGCATAACAATAAGCACCAACCTAAAATAGATACAAAAATGTAAAAACTAGAAAATATTTTATGCTAGGCGAAAATCAATTTTAAAAATATTGTGTATTATGTGTTCAAACGAGAGAGGGAATCAAATTAAACCACTTCCAAGAAAATAAATATGTATGCTCAACACGTTTTATATTCCTTCGGATGGGATTGACAGTTGATTTTCATGCCATTGTAAACATTGACACCACTTCACTTCATCTTGGATATATTCTTTTTATGTTTATACACTTGTACATATTTACTAATTTAATAAGATGCAAAGGGAAAAAACGAAATTTATTCTTATATCAGTATGGAATTTGAGCTTAAGTATCAGTTTTATTCAGGTTGTTCCAAAAGAAAGTTTATTTTTTAGTGAATACATTTAAAACTAAGTAATCCCTTCAAAATGGTTATTACTTGTTAAAAAAAAAATATTTGCACTAAATGTAAGCCTTTGGGTTTGCAGCACCTGTTAAATCGACTAGTATAATTTTTTATGATGCCTGAAATTTTGCAATGGATATTTTCCATTAAAACGCTAAGGAAGTCGTAAATATTAGATATGAGATAAGCCCACATAAAAAAGGCCAAAAGGATTAAACCAATACCTCGCCGAGCTTAATAAATGTCACCTCTTCTGGAGGTAAATTTTTCTGGCAGCTGGCCGATTTAATTCTTGCTCCAATTGAATTTTATGAGGCAGCAGCTTTAGAAATTTGTGTTAAATGTATCTTGATGACAGTGTATGCATATTTAACATGCTTAAACAGAAAAAAATATTCCAAGAATAAAGAAAAAGAAATCCTCACAAAAACATAAATGTGAAAAAAGGCCAAGTTCCTTTCCAAAATTTCGGCCATCAAGAGTAGTGAGATACAAATTTTGACCAAGTTCGTGTTAAGTACAATACCTGCAATACTGTAATAGGTATGCATTAAATAAATTTGTAATCGTACACACAAAAAAGTAATATGAATGATTTTGTAATATTAATTAAAATATTTGTAGTATCAATTAAAAAATTAATTAAATTTTCACCTATAAACAATTTGATAATATCAATTAAGTTTTTCCACTCAAATTAATTAATCCAATTAAAAATTTAATTAATACAATTAAATTCTTAATTGAAAATATTAATTCGTGAACACTTTTTTCTGTGTAAGGGTGTAATATAATTTCTAGATTTGGGTTTTTAGATTTTTATTTTGGTTTCTCATCTTGACCTACTTGCGTATTAAACTTCAGCCCTCTAGTGAAAATTTAATTATTTAATTCTTATAGGCGTATTCCCGCCCACTTTTTTTAAATAAATTTTTTGCCAGTGCCAATCATACGTGTCAAGTTTCATTGGAGACGGATATTAGTATTTAAGTAAATAGTATATTTAAATCTGCTGATCCGAAGTACATGAAATAGGAGGTTTAAATTGTATGGGCGTGTTAACTTCCACTTTTTTCAACGAAATTTTATAACTTTGCATTATTCCAACATTTGTGCCAAATTTCAATAAAATCGCTTAAGATAAACATTTTAAATTTGCTCTTTTAATTGTGTGCTTTATTGGAATAGAATAGTTCATTGCTCACCTAGATCTACTCGTGTAACAAATTTCAGCTTTCTGGCTATAGCGGAAATGCTTCAGCAATTTGATGACTGTGTCAGTGGTCAGTAAGTATGTCTTAAAATATGCACTTTTTGCACCTCCATATCTCCGGAACCTTTCATTGTAAAACTTTAAAACTTTGCAGGTTCATGAGGTTACACGCACAGAAAAAAGTATTCACCAATTAATATTTTCAATTAACAATTTAATTGTATTGATTAAATTTTTAATTATATTAATAAATTTGACTGGAAAAACTTAATTGATATTATCAAATTGCTTATAGGTGAAAATTTAATTAATTTTTTAATTGATAATACAAATATTTTAATTAATATTACAAAATCATTCATATTACTTTTTTGTGTGCGAATTTATTCTAATTATGGTTTAAATTTTATAATTTTACGATTGCGGGGAACAAAGTTATGCGGGGAGGTGGTAAAAACAGCTCGAATGGCTTCCTGTAAGTATACACACTGCGTGCATTGGCCGGAACTTGGCCTGGCGCACTACCGTGCTCCTAGATCAAAAAATTCCTTATTTAGTTTAAACACATTGGCTTATTAAAATTTCAAGTTTTCGAAATATCAAGAGTTAAACTGTATATCCCCTCACAAGAACATAAATGTGAAAAAATGCCAAGTTCCTGTAGTAGTGCAATATAAATTGTTTACCAAGTTCTTGTTTGCCACAATACCTAACACAGAAATATGTTATGTATTATATAAATTTGTAATTGTAAGGGTGTCATATAATTTCTAGATAATCTGCTAACTTGAAGAAAATATTTTTACCGATTTAAAGAAATGAACAAACAAAAATTTTTTTCTCCTTTTTTAGAAAAGTAAAAAATATATAATATAAATAAAATAAATATATAATATATATATATATATATATATATATATATATATAATATATATATAATATATAATATATATATATATATATATAATATATATAATATATATATATATTTAAATATCCGTTTTGCTTTGATCATTTATATATTTTTTAACAACTACTGGTATAAGAAATCAGAAAAATCTAAATGGATGATTCCAGGGTTGGAAAACTTAATTTTTTTTGTATATAAAAGTCAAATTATTTTTTTCTTTTTGCTTACAAATTATTTATACTTTATGTTTTAGAAATAAATAAATTGGAATAAAAATTATAAAAATAAAAAACATAGCTCCAAGCCTGGAAATTTTCTGATATATAAAACTAATTAAATAAGTAATTACAATTGGTGTTATTTGTTCATTAATAATTATCACATATAATTTGGCTTACAAAGCAATACAAACTTTAGCCTTATTAAATTATAAATATATATAGAAATAAATGAAGTTCGAACAATAATAATTAAAATTAATTGTCATGGGCCTGTGGCAAAAGTTAAATAAATATACTTAATAGCAACAAACAAAAAAAGTTTGTCTTAAGTAGAACAAAATATAAGCAAATTAACTAACATGTTCATAATTAGTAAAAGAACAGACGACAACGGCAGACTGTACAAAATTTAGAAATGGTAAAATTGAGCTTTCATTACAAAAAAGTTTCAGCAAAATTGAATACGATGAATCAAAAAAATTCATATATTCCATTTGCAAAAAAGTTACGTATATAAAGCATAAATTTACATCAACTGAAACGACACACAGTGGACCAAACACAAAAGAACGCTGATGATGAAGGTGTAGTGGCCTTCGAAAATAGCTAGTTGTTTCGTTCAACTATGTGTTAGTCAGAATATTTAGAATTAACTTTGGTGTTATTTGTTCATTAATAATTATAACATGTAATTTGGCTTAAAAAGCGATACGAACTTTAGGCCGTTCAAATCATATATATAGAAAAAAAAAATGAAGTTCGAACAATAATAATAAAAATTAACTAAGAGAGTTTATTTGATTCAATTAAACTTTTAATCAATTAATTTTTTTTAACCCTGGATGCACTTTCTTTTCCAAATCGACGAACATCGTTTACTCTTTCTCATTTATTTTTTTTGTTACTCATTGCTGTGTGCTAATTTTTCTTAAAGCTCTAATCATTGCCAAGCTGCTGAAGTGTGCACATGTTCAGTTTCCTCAGATCTGTGTAAGTATGTTTTTTTTTAAGTTTGTGTTCGTCAAATCGACGATTGATCTCTGTGCCTCTTGCACTAAATGACTGAAAATTTCAACCAAACTAAGTTTATTTTTTAGGTTTAAGTGTTAGTTTTAAGATTTTACCAAATGCCTGAAATAATTTTTCATTTGAAAACCTGCCTTTTGTGAATTTTTTAATACTTTAAAAATAATTTAAAAAAAACTTGGAGTTAATTTTTTTTGTTTATTAGTTTTAATTTGCATTGAAATAAGCAAACTTTATGTTTAATACGAATAAAAACTAAATTGTTTTTCCAATAAAACCAAAGTTTTATGTTTTTTTTAATTGGTAGCGTTTGGGGCCAGATAAAAAATGCACTTCGTCGATTCAATGAAGAAAGTCCTTATATGTATAAAAATAATAAAGTGCGTCTAGGGTTAAACAAAAGTTTAATCGAGTGAATTAACATTTCAATTTGTTATTTGTATTTTTTTTATTAAATTAGAAAATATTTTTAACTATAAGAGACAATTTTTTTCTCTGTATGTAATTCTAAAAATTACTTTACTATGATTGTATTCATATGCAAAGTATTATGTTTTTGATATGCATGGAATAAAAAAATTTTCATTCAGTTTAAACGTCCGCCCAAACAAGCCTTTAACATTTAAAAACTTTTTTTCAAATACTGCCATTGTATTACGAGCGTTAACTTCAATATTTAATTGAATACACATATACATATATACGTATGTATATGCATATGTAAGTACATATTTATCGCACACAACTGCTCATACTTTGTGCGCATTCTTGGGCTAAATTCTTATTCCCTTATTTCTTCTTATTTCATTTCCTGTAGGAGATGTATGTACGCACACAGCCATACATAATGCCAGCGTATTTGTACTCGTAGATGGAGTCAAGGATTAGTTCTGCTGCTGAAGCCGGTTATTTATATAAATGAATGTTTTTGCTCTTGTGATTTGCCTTTTATTTTACCAGCACTATTAGGAATTTTTCAAGTTATTTTATTATTTGTAGTTTGCTGGATTATAGACATCATATACTATAACGATTAGAATTTATATTATGATTTCATCGGTTCTGAACGTGTGTGTATTTCAAATATGTTTAGTTATTTGAATTTTTACGAGTTTTTTTATATATACAATTAAGTTTTAAGCTTGTATCTACAAATATCCTAGAGAACGAGTTAAAGTTTAGTTGAAAATAAGGAAACGTTGAACTTTGCTATAATAGGAGGAACAGAACCGTGGGAAGGGACACCAGCCATACAAAGTAATTAATAATAACCCAGAAAAAATTACACATTACCATCAGAACTACTTGCCATATAATGACTTACTTTTCTGATTACCAAATTTCATTACACGCTTAAAAATCACATTACCTAAAATTAAAAAAAAAACGATGTACAGGTTACTAAATGAGGAGAATAATTTTTTAAGATTAAAAAGATTACTTGATTAAATAAAATAAAATAAATTCAGTGAAGTGCGACTTTGACCCGCGCACGAAGGGTTCCGTTCTGACATGAGATATGTAATTGAATACGAACTTTAGCCAATATAAACTATAGTTTGGGCATTTTTTTTCGTTTTTGGGTTTTTTCTGTTTTAAGTTTTTTCTAGTTTTTGGGTCTTTTGAATTTATTGGCGCTTTCTGAGTTTTGGCACTTTTTTTCTCGTTTTGGCGATTTTTTTGGTTTTTGAATTTTTTTTAATATTTGCGATTTTTATTATTTTGGCGTTTTTTTATTTTGGCGATTTTTTTAATTATGGCGTTTTTTTCATCTAGGTGATTTTTTTGGGTTTTGGCGATTTTTTAGTTTTGGCACTTTTTTTCTCGTTTTGAGCATTTTTGTTTTGGTTTTTGGGGTTTTTTTAATTTTTTGCGATTTTTTTCGTTTTGGCGATTTTTTTTATTTTGGCGATTTTTTTTTAATTTTGGCGATTTTTTTTCATTTTGGAGATTTTTTTTCATACATTTAATTATTTTGGGTTTGGCGCCTTTTTCGCGTTTTGACGATTTTTTTCCGGTTTTGGCGTTTTTTTCATTTTGGCGATTTTTCGGTTTTGTGCGATTTTTTTGAATTTCGCGATTTATTTTAGTGTTAGATTTTTTTTTTAATTTTGGCAATTTTTTAATTTTGGCGATTTTTTAATTTTTGGCGATTTTTTTTAAATTTTTGGCGACTTTTTTTTGGTTTAGCGATTTTATAATTTTTGGATTTTTTAGTTTTACCGTTTTTGCAAATTTCAAGAGTTTACCTCTTACGGTTTCCAAGATATATAGCAAGTTGGCAAAATTACATAGTAAAAATTGCATTAACTGATGGACCACCCTTTAATTAATTTTTTTTTTAAATTTTAGTGTTAATTGTAGTAGTCTATTAAAAATACACTTATTTTACAAATTTCAAGTGTCAATATACATATGTATATACAATTGTATGTATATTACATGGGACTTTAACATTTTCGTTGCTCGTTTTGGAACAACCTTTAATTTTTAATTCTCATGTATTTGCTGTTGTAGTGGCCAAGGCTCTACATACTCTGTCCAAATTTCCGTAGCTCTTATAGTTCCTGAGAAAATACCGTGTGACGGACAGACGGACAGCGTAGCGAAAACAATAGGGTTCCTTTTTTCACCTTTGGTGTACGGAATCCTAAAAAGTAAGTATTTCTCAAGAATCGATTATTTAAGTCTCACGCCTTATTAAAATCATTACGTTGGTAATCCAGTAGGGAAGAGCTTCAACCAAAAATGCTTAATTCCAAACCCGATTACCTTTTTTGAAATTTTTTGCTGGGAATTTTATACCTCGAAGGCTAGTCTTCAAATTTGGTATAGACTCTTTTGAGAATAAGGTGCGAAGGAGTTCAAAATATTGGCGGAATAAAACCGGTGGAAGTGACACCCGCCATACAAAGTAATTAATAATAATCTTATATCTCGGAAGCTATAACAGCAAGACTCTTCAAATTTGGTGTGGACTCTTTTGAGAGCAAGGTGCGAAGTTATTAAAAATATTGGTTGAATAGGACCAGGTGAAGGGGAACCTCTAATACAGAGGAATTCTAAGAATCGTATGTCTTGAAAGCTATAATAGCAAGAGTCTTCAAGTTTAGGATGAGATAATTTGAAAAAAAATTAATTTAAGTATAAATTATAAAAAATCTAAAACAATAAACGTTTGGTGTTTTGTTATTTTTATATTCCATTATCTTTCATACCCTCTTTCACTCATACATATAACACATCCAGATACACTTACAATGAGTTACTTATTATTTTCTACCCTAGAAAAAATAAAAACGATGTTTGCCGGGTCAGCTAGTATTATATAAAATTTTTGATCAAAAGCTTAAAGAAATGGAACTGGTAAGAAAACTTTGTACTTCGAACCATGAATCCTGTTAAAACAACTTATGTACATTTAGAAGGTTTGAGGTGAGCGAAAATTATTAAGTGAAATATACCGACTTACGAAACACAGTTCAAACCAGAGAATGGCAAAAGTATCGATTTAAGTACTCTTTAAGTATTGGTCGTCAAACAACTATGAATGCGTACAGCTAAAAGTAAAACACACGCATATGTAATTACACGCATTAATCTTATACCAACTACTTATAACTATCAACATTTAACAACTATGTTTATAAAATTTAATCGGTTGCGTATGCGTATATAAGGTAGAGCGACTCAACTTGTATGGAAGCGAAATTCGCGTAAAGTGCACCCCCTCAAAATGAACACTGATATTTCTTATGCTGACGTTTAAAGTATTTCGGCTCCAGCTTTTACCTCTCGTAAGCTGGACCATCTTGAAAAAGGGTCTACTTTTGCATGTTTTGTCAATTTAAGAATCTGTTTCCTTACCAACATATACAATATGGGTATCATAAGAAAGATTTTTTAAGGGGCGTCCAACTGTATATACCATTTGTCCAAGGACGATAATCCATGCCATTTTTTTAAAGGATATTCTGTAAAAAAACGGTTTTTGAATTTTTTGTTCGGGGTTGTTTGTAATAAAAATGCCAAATTAACATATTTTAAGCCTTAGTCGATTTCATTAAATACGTGTCTCAGTTTTTTTTTTGGAAATTCGCGCTAGTTCACGTTTTGGAAAAAATGCGATGGGATGGTAATCCTTCGTTTTAAATATGGGTATGGTATGGGCAATATGGGTATCAAATTATTTCTTTTGCCAAGTACATATTCTTAATATGCAAATAATTTATACTTTTGAAAATTAGATGCATTTTACATGGTGCTCTGGAATATATCCAAATGTAAGTATTACGCGTGTATTATTTTGTCCGATTAGCTAGGCGCACGGTAGTGCGCCAGGCCAAGTTCCGGCCAATGCACGCAGTGTGTATATTTACAGGAACTCATTCGAGCTATTTTTACCCCCCTCATAACTTTGTTACCCGCAATCGTAAAATTATAAAATTTAAACCATAATTACGATAAATTTATGTAAGTTTGAGCAGGCAGCGTGACGGTTTGACCGACTAAAGTAGCAAATTGCCACTTTTTCGACTGCCTTGCCACTTTTTTATCTGCCTTGCCACTTTTTGTCTCCCTTTTTGTAGAGTGAATTATATAAAAATACATTAGAAATAAAAAATTTAGTAAAGTTTTCTCGTTTTATAATATTTTTGCCCATTTTTTGAGATAAATCCCCTTTTGGTGCCACTTGTTGAAAAATGTCATCGGTCACCCTGGGAGCAGGTATGGTCTCTAAAATTTCTATAATGCTTGAATCAATCCACAAACATACATATGTATGTACGTAAAGACCTTGGTATTGACTTCAAAAATAAAATCGGTTCAGGCATTACAGAGAACATGAATTATAATGGAACTTATTTTTGTATAAATACTATATATGTTCATATAGATTTAGATTATTTTTTGTAAATACATTTGTTTATTTAAATTAAATCACCTGTTATTGAATAACTGTACGCATATTTCTTATCATTTTATTGCAAGTGTTTTTTTTTTCTTCTTCAAATATTAATTTAAATATTTAAACTAGTAAATAATTCAATAATAATTATTAAAAACGTGTACAGATGTTGTTAGTATTGTTTTTTTTAAATCGTAAAAAATGTTTTAGAAAATATGCATATTTATAATTTATTTATTTCTGTTTACGTTTGCAACGAGATAAGCAAGTGTAAGTAAACATACGAATGCTCTCTTACTGTCACAGAAAATAAAATCCCTGATCTAAGACTAAAGTAAATCGAAAAACTAAACAGATGTGTAACTTGTTATGATCTCCCTAATTTAAATATGTATTACCCTACTTTCTGTCAATCATGTTTTGTATTTTGAACTAGAAAATGCTGTTTTTATATATGTTCATCGCAAATGATTTCAAATCTCTACTCCCTTATGCAAAAACGATTGGTAAATTTAAAGTTGGTTTAACAAACGAATTTTGTGTGGCAAAACCGGTTTTAACTTAAACAATCGTTTTTGCATAAAAGCACTAGAATTCTGGTAAATTCTTCAAAATTTATTATTGTTAAATTTTTATGAGTTTTGTGTGTGTTGAATACTCAAAATGATTTTGGTAAGCTTAAGTCTGTAGAAATATGTATAAATGTGGAATTAAGAATAAAGTTCCTAACCAAAATCTTCGGCCACTATTATAAATACATCGATGTTTTTTGTACATCGATTGTTGTTTTTTAATTATTTATTTCAAAAAATCTTAATAATACTTTTTAGAAATAAAAGTTTAGCAAGATTTTTAACACTCACGTACCTTTTCACAATGTATGGTTAAAAGATAACAGGGAGGTTAACGGCAAGTTTTATATGAAGAACTGTCAGTTAAAGTTCAAGTTAACTCTTAACCATACATTGTGAAAAGGGACGTCAATCTGACACGAGCTTATTCGCCGCTTATAATAGTGTTGCCAGTTCGTCGGGTGGTTACTAATTTGCCACACACATAAGTATGGCCCCTTTCACATTAGGCAACTTTACTTGCGCAAGTATAATTTTCATTTTTATTTATTTTCTTTTGAACTTGCTTCTATGTTCACATTCAGTTCATTTGTTGAGCAAGTTTAATTTTCTTATGCTCGAGTTTTCTTAATTTGTTGACGTTTTGTTTCATTTCTGTATTCATTGTAATTGTGAAAGTGATTTGAAATTTGATGTATACAATGGAAGTTGAAGAAAAAAATAATTTAGTTAAAGATATACTTGAATGTCAAAAACAAATCAATATCCCAAGCCAACAATGACAGCTGAAACAGAATTGTGGCAGAATTGCCAAGTTCAAGCAAGTCTGTACTCAAATCTCGGCAATTCTTTCCTCTCACACCCACAAACACAAGACTTGCGCAAGTAAAGTTGCCTAATGTGAAAGGGGCCTATATTAAGAATAAATTATTATTGCGGAAACCAGCAACCACCCGACGAGTTGTTCACATAATATTTACAACTTTTGACGTACACACTTGAATTATAGGCTTTTCACACTTACTCACATCTTTCATCTTTCATCAATTTGGCAAAATGATAAAATCTGCCCATAAGAATTATACAGGCCTGAATGTTCAACATCTTTCAACATCTTCAGAAGATGTTCCTATCTCACTTTGCTCCATTCAACATCTTTCGATTATTTTAGTGTCATCACTAGATAAAATGTATACAATTATATACATACATGCATACATAATATAAACATGTATACATATGTTTGTATGTACATATGTATATCTACATACAAATGTAGATACATATGTATGTAAATGCATTCAGGCCTACCTTTTGGAATATTATTCCCACAGAAAGATCTGTAACTACTCCAAGATTTTATTATATACATACATATTTACACGTATGTATGTATATAATAAAATCTTGTATATATTTTTCCAAATCGAAATAAATGACATAAAAGTAATTGCAAATTTCTACAAGCTGCACGGACTCGAAATTTTTGCACATAAAAAAAGTACTCGAAATATGTATGTATGTATTTCTTCATCATCATCGTCCGCTAAGCATAATTTCTACTAATTCTGCATATTTTAGCATAAATTTTTTCTGCTCCTCAATACGAGAAGCAATTAAATCAATTTCTACTGAATTTTTAAATTCCATTTTATTTTTTAATTTTTAGTTGCTCACACTCGTAAAGATAGTGTTAAAGCACATGACAGTTGAAAGATTAAAGATGTTGTAATGTGAACAGGTTTTTTAAATTTTCAACATATTCCACGCATTCCTCAAAGATGTTAATGACTGTAAAAAGGCTATTATGGCAACACATATAGATACATATTAGTGGCCTGCGTAAGCAGTCTTGAAATGTAAATACGTCATGTTTTTTAAAGGTATTCTCGTGGCATGTATTATATTAAGCCAATAATAAATGCTGTCGTACTATAAACGAAGCACGATGGTTGTATTGGTGTACGTGTATATGACTGTTAACAAGCGATGTCGCCAAGACGTCTTGTTTAAACAAACAATGAAAATAAGTACTGCTTATACACGCATGCTTGTTATTTTGTATATTGTACGTTTGGGTGTGTGTATAAGATTTAGATGGTAAGCTATTATTTTTGTGTTTAATTGAGGTTTTTTAAAGGAAGCGCACACAGCTCATGTAAATGCATGTGTGCGTTTGTATGTGCGCAGAAAAATAAGAGAGCATACAAATGTATGGCCGAACACGTTGTTTAGCGTTTGTTTCAGAAGATTTCACTGTAGTTAAGCATTTGAAATTGTCCTTATGTCTTAAAAGTTCTTATAAGACGTCTTTTGCAGGTCTTTAATACATATCGAACCTTAGTTAAATCTTATCCTTAGCGACACGTAATCGAAAATAGAAGTTTTATTGAAACTGGGCCTATCTATAGTTTAGAATTATAGAAATGCCAAAATTGTTGATAATTGGGTATAAAATTTTATCGTAAGCGACAACTTGTGTACAAAAAATATTTGAATATTTAAAAAAACGTTCTCCTGAAAACTTTAACTTTTTTTCGCTCACGATAAAATCGAAAATAAGGCTTTGTAAACAATTTTTCTTTTCGATGCATCGATGTTTTTCGATTGGTTAATAGCAAAAAAAAAAAAACACCGCACTATATCGATGTTTTTTGTCCATCCCTACCTTGAGGTGACATCTGATTTGTAATTTAATTTTTAATTAAATAATTTCAAGATATAATATTTTTATATATCCTCTGTATTGGAGGTTCCCCTTTCCCTGGTACTATTCTACCAATATTCTTTATTACTTTTCACCTCGCTCTCAAAATAGTCCATACCAAATTTGAATACTCTGACTCTTATAGCTTTCAAGATATAAGCTATTTTTTCGTATGGACATGCCATAACCCCACTCAAGGGTATGAAAAATGCATGCAAGGACCTATTCTAAGACCTACAGAAATTTTTAACTAAATATTTATTAGAAATACATATATTTATTACTTTAGAAATTACAAAATATCACTTCATTAACGATTTTTGTTATTTAAATGCTAGATTTAGTCTAATTTTTTCCAAACAGCCCAAGCACATTTTATATTCCATTTAATGCAATGCATACCCAAGCGCATGATGAAAAAATATTCTTAGTATCAGGCGTTATTTTGTCCGACTAAATATTTATACTCTTAGTATAAGCATACTCAGGTTATAATTATGACTGACACTCAATGTGAACAATATGAATTTGCCTTGCTATTAACAGTTGTAGGGTAACTACGTCCAACCACATACACAGAAAAAAGTATTCACCAATTAATATTTTCAATTAAGAATTTAATTGTATTAATTAAATTTTTAATTGTATTAATCAATTTGAGTAGAAAAACTTAATTGATATTATCAAATTGTTTATAGGTGAAAATTTAATTAATTTTTTAATTGATACTACAAATATTTTAATTAATATTACAAAATCATTCATATTACTTTTTTGTGTGTACATATACTTTAATACTTGCATTTCAGTTAAAGAGCTTTGAAAGCTCTTACAATTTGTTCTTGTTTCTTTGCAAAGTAAGCAGCAAGCAAGCATTATTGTCCCTGAGATCTGATTAGATGTCGTGCTCTCGTCAATGTGAAAACATAAAGCTCTTTTGTAAAAGCTTGCACGTTGTGCACATGGATTGGGCATAGCTGTTGTAGAATATTTGAGTTTTTCGCATAAATGAAGTGGAGATACCCTTGTATTTTGGAATCGGCTACAGTCGTGATTGATTGAAATCAAATATATGAGCGTACAAATTCTTTGTGCTACAGTTATGAGTATACGCAGTTAAAATAAATTTAATAAATTAAATAAAACTAAAACCAGAAAAAATAGGGGGAAGATCTGGTCAAAAGACCGGTACTACGACACCTGATGGATCTTTTGTACCATAAATCTGTAAATTAAATTAAATCAATCTATGTATGACTCTCCTTATAAAAGTCAGTACAGATATTGGAGAAGCCCGCCTAATATCACCTGAACACAGAAACTCAGAATAAAAAACATGCCTTCTACTGTCACATAAGACGATACACTCACAAATAATGTGTGCCGTCGTCTCGTCATCTTCCAAGCATAAACGACACAAAGGTGAACGAACTTGGTTACTTTTCCACAGAGGATACTTCAGTCTAAAGTAACCAGAAGGAAAACCAGTAACAAGCCGTAAATTATTCCTGTTGAAGTTCAAGATGCCATTATAAGTAAATGGGTGCATTAAAGCTTTGGCCTGCCTTAAACCAGAAGAAGACAGCCACATTTCCTTAGCGGTCGAAGTGTCATCTTATTTGATCAGAGGTGTTACAGTCGATCGACTTATGCCACAAAATGGCTCTGGACCTATAAAAGGAACAGCAGAGTCCCTCTTCGCCAGTTCCTCCGCTTCCTCATTCCATGGATGATCGCTGTGGCCACCAGGTATCCACGAAATAGAAACCTTTTCCCTTATGGATAGGTTTTGTAATGAGTCAAAGCGTTCTAAAACTATCCTGGAAAGGAACTTCCATGAAAGGAGATACTTAAAAGCTGCCTGACTAACGGAAAAGATAGCTACATGCGCACCTCTAATGCCACCATTTAAATTAATGTCAACACATTTGGTGATTTAATTGGATCCATCCGCATACCAATATAAACTTCTGGAATCCAGATCGGTACCGTTTTCGTAAATACTGCCCTTGGTGGAATTATGAAATTGAATCTCCTGTCGAACCTCAGTTCACAGTTTATCCTGTCACTAGGCATTCCTAGCAGTCCTAAGGTGGGCATTGTACTCAGGACCGACGAATCTCCGTTGCCATCACAACGAGCAGATCTCCCTAGACACATCCTTTAAGCTGCCATTGCTGCAGATGATCTAATAAAGATTTGTCTGGGTTTTAGTCCAATCAAGACTTAATTGCGCCTGTTGCAAGAAGACATGCCAATCTCTGAACTTTAGAGAGTTTAGTTGTCGTCACAACCTGGCGAGTCCTTTGCCACCAAACTAAAACTCTTAAGTTCTTACTTATTGTCATTCTCTGCGCTATATCTTAGGAAGTATCCATTATACAAATTTTAAAGCTCCTCATATGAGGTTGAGCCGATGAGGTATAGTTATAATTAAAGAAAAATATAGCTATGAAGGAGGTAAAAATATTGTTTCTTGTAAGTGGGCACGCTGTGCACAAAGGCCATAACTTGGCTTGGCACGCAACGACACGCACATATTTCAATGTACAAAATTGTCTAAATAAGAGAACAGTGGGAATCGCTCAATTTCCAGCACACCACTGATAGTATTTGAACGAAGATAGAAAAATAAAATAATTTTAAACTATAACAAATCTTATCACAAACCTTGTATATTTATTTGAATGTGAGTTAAATAATGACAAATAAACAAACTTCGCGACGATATGAATCCACTTTTATTTACTACATATAAAGCGATTGCTTAAGATATTCACATTTGTTCTACATCTCTTGTCAGTGCAATTGTTGCGCACTAATAAATTATCTAATACAAAAACATTTTATTTATTTACCGGTTTACAGTTGTTCTAATTTAAATTATTTTAATAAAAAATTATTTAAATATGCATATTATTTTTTGCTATTTAAAAGCAGTTTATATTAAATGTATGAGTAAGTTGTATTTAAGGACACACAAACACTGTATATTTTAATGGAAAAAAACTCACCATTGAGAACAGGCCTGAGACCACCCAAACAATTAGGGCCAAATTAACACTGCCGGTATTCATGAGGACACCTGTAGGCGAGACAAAGATACCTGAGCCAATTATGGAGCCCACAATTACAGTGCAACCATTCAATAAACTCATTTTGGCTTTAAGCGTTACTTCGCCACCACCATCGCCATTTTCTGTCTTGCCCGCTGTTTCGCCATTGCCATTGACAATGGAACTTTTTCGCGAAGCACTCTTAGCGTTTAAAGATTCAGTCTCCATATTGAAATAAGTTTTGCTTTTAAATTTTTACTCTCTCTCTCTCTCTCTCTGTGTCTACCACCCCAAAAATGTTCGCTGTTTGTGCTGATCTGAAAGTAAATAAAATTTAATTTAAAATTAACTTTTGGGGAAACTATTTAATTGAGTTGTTGAGTAAATAGAATTTAATTGATTATTTTTCAAAATTCTTATACATAAACAATATTCAGCCAAGCGTTTGGTATTTTAGTTTTTGTTTATACATTTCACCTGTTTAAGCAAATTTCATAGTAATATTTCTTCTCGCTCACAATTACTTAAACAAGTTTTGTGCTTTTTAAATGAATTTGTTTAAAATCAAGGTTAAATTATTTCAATTTTCTTACGACTAAGAAAAATATTTCAGATAATTATACTAAAATTAGAATAGGCAAATAATGGACTAAATTGATGAAAAGCTAAAATTTAAATAAAAAATCATTATATACAAATATAAGCATATATAATTTTTAATGTAACTATATACATATTATGGGTTAAAATTATTACCTTTATTTTAGCTTTCTTGTACTTCTACTATTCTTTATTTAATTTAATCACGCTAAAGTCCGTATATTTAAGATTGTTTTTGTTACAAAAAAAGTACACATAAAAAGTTGCAACTACGAGTATTCAGATAAAACAATTGCGGAACGGAACAATATGCTGTTTTGGAATGCCGCTACACCTTGATCATCAGGGTTCATGTGTTTGGTCCACTGTGTAGAGTGTTAGTTATAACTAGGCCTGCCATTTTCATTCTGAGAAAAAGAGAACATCAACCTCAGACAAATATGATATTTGACCAATAAAAGAGAAATTGTCTTTTTAATCCAGCGATGTCAAAAATAAAACTATAGTTGTATGCGTGAGAAAAGTTGTCTCATTTGTCTCTGTAGTACATAGAAAAAAATTAATATTTCGAACAAATGCAGTTTAGTGAAGCAGATTAAACATTAAAAGGAGCCTATGTGATAGAAAATTAAAAATATGGAATAAATATTAAAGAAAAAAGTTGGGGTGACCCATATTTTCCGAGTTACGGGTCTGTGAACTTTTAATAGGAAACTGTGAAAAATTTCCAAAAACAAATTTTTAAATAGCTTATCTGATAGAAACTTGAAAAATAAAAAGCAAAAATTTTACAACAAAATTAGCTACGACCAATGTTTCTCGAGTTATTGGTCTTTTAAGTTTTGATATTAAATACAGTTTAGTGAAGGTGCTCCAAGAAAAATTAAAATTTTCTTTTTAATACATATTCATTTCTTCCCTTAAAACAAATTATAAATGACGGACTTATGAAATAAGAAACATAAAAAACTATACAGTTTAGAACATCCTCCGTTTTTGAATATATGAGTAGCCGCAGAACAAAAGGAGCTTTTTTGCATATTTTAACTTACTCGTATAATTTTTTTTTGGTATTTTTATAATATTTGGGTTAAAATCTTCTAGAAATAATAAAAAATTAACTGAGTAAAAAATAACCTTTTGTTCTGCTACTCCTCATGTGAACTACGCATAGTGCGATATAAAAGAAAATTTTTGGAAATAAATCTTCTTATCCTAAGTGGCCAGTCTGATTTTGATGAAATATAACATAACTCTCAAAAAAGTGCAGTTGAGTTTAAAACGTCAATTTGGACTTTATTTTATTTTTCAAATGGATTTAAGATATTCACTAATTTTTAGGGTTCCGTACACCAAAGGTGAAAAAAGGAAACGTATTGTTTTCGCTATGCTGTCCGTCTGTCCATCTGTCCGTCACACGCTAATTTCTCAGGAACCATAAGACCTACGGACCTGAAATTTGGACAGAGTATGTAGAACAGCAATCTTCAAAACCGCGCACGCGTGCGAGTGCTCTCACAATAATGAAGAGAGCAATAAGAGATAATTTGTATTTTTCTGCAATGTGTACTCAATTGTTAATACAATCAGGGTTACCACTTTAATATCAGACTATTCATATTTGCCGTTTGTGTAGTTGTATTTTACTAGACAACAATGGATTCTTTTTAAATTAATTTAATTTCTAGGTTTTATACTTTTTAGAGCTTGAATAATCATATCTCAAACTAAGTTATTATATACTATTTAAAATACATCATATATGCATTAATCTCTTTTTGAAAACAAGAAATTGGCTCGAATTAGAGTTTTACAAATATATTACAAATCAGCGTGACCGTTTGACCGACTAAAGTGGCAAATTGCCACTTTTTTTACTGCCTTGCCACTTTTTCGAGTGCTTTTGCCACTTTTTGTCTCCTTTATTTTAGAGTGAATTATGTAAAAATGCATTGAAAATAAAAGGCTTAGTGTAGTTTTCTCGTTTTATTTTAATTTTGCCCCTATTTTTTGGAAAATCCCCTCTTTGAAAAATGTCATCGGTCACCCTGTTACAAATACATCTTGGCAGCCCTGCTGTAAGAAGAGCAAACGATATTATGCTCAAAAACGAAGCACCAACAGAAATATAAGTGTGAATGTATATTTGTGGGTATCGCTGATGTAGAACCTTGGCCGTTGCAACAACAAATACATGAGAATTAAAAACTAAAGGGCGTTCCAAAACGAGCAACGAAAAATTTTAAAATCCCATGTAATATACATATAATTGTATCTACATACATATGTATATTGACACTTGTTTTTCGTAAAATTAGGGTATTTTTATATAGACTACAACAATTAACACTAAAATTTAAAAAAAATTAAATTAAAGGGTGGTCTTCAGTTAATGCAATATTGACTATGTGATTTTGACAACTTGCTATATATCTTGGAAACCGTAAGAGGTAAACTCTTGAAATTTTCAAAAACGGTAAAACTTAGAAATCCGAAAATTTTAAAATCGCCAAACCAAAAAAAATCCCCAAAAATTTAAAAAAATCGAAAAAAGGAAAAAAATCGCCAAAATTAAAAAAAATTTCTAACACTAAAATAAATCACCAAATTCGAAAAAATCGCAAAAATGAAAAAAGTCGCCAAACTGAAAAAACGCCAAAGGAAAAAAATCGCCAAAGTTAAAAAATTTCTAACACTAAAATAAGTCGCAAAATTCGATAAAATCGTCCAAATGAAAAAAATCGCCAAAATGAAAAAAAAATCCCAAAAAACCAAAAAAATCACCAAAACACGAAAAAGGCGCCAATAACAAAATAATTGTTCATATGAAAAAAATCGCCAAAATTAAAAAAAACCGCAAAAACAAAAAAATTCGACAAAAAATAAAAATACGTCAAAAAACGAAAAAAAACGCCAAAACGAGAAAAAAATTGTTAAAACTAAACAAAATGCCGAAATGAAAAAAACTCCAAGAACCGAAAAATCGCCAAAACCAAAAAAAAAAAACAAGTAAGAGTGCTATATTCGGCTGTGCCGAATCTTATATACCCTTTACCAAACTGCGTTTATGTAGTATAGAGATACATACATAAGCACAGAGATATGCAGGTACATATTAATTTTGTGAAAAAATTCATACTTTTTGTGCAATTTATAGGTTTTAGGCATTATGTTTAATTTGGTGCTTTTTTGCGATTTGCTTTCATATAGGCAATTTTTTTTTGTTTTAGCGATTTTTTTTCGGTTTTTGGCGTTTTTTTTTTAATTTTGGCGATTTATTTTCGTTATGGCGATTTTTTTGATTTTGCCGATTTTTTTTTCATATAAGCGATTTTTTTAATTTTTGGCGATTTTTTTTCATATAGGCAATTTTTTTTTGTTTTGGTGATTTTTTTCGGTTTTTGGCTTTTTTTTTAATTTTGGCGATTTATTTTCGTTTTGGCGAATTTTTTGATTTTGACGATTTTTTTTCGTATAAGCGATTTTTTTTTCATATACGCAATATTTTTTGTTTTGGTGATTTTTTTAGTGTTTGGCGTTTTTTTTATTTTGGTGATCTATTTTCGTTTAGGCGATTTTTTTTTAATTTTTGGCGATTTTTGTTCATATAACTTTTTTTTTGTTTTGGCGATTTTTGCGGTTTTTGGCGTTTTTTTGTCATTGTGGAAATTTATTTTTAGTTTTGACACGTTTTTCTCGTTTTGGCGATTTTTTTCGGTTTTTGGCGTTTTTTTTAATTTTAGCGATTTTTTTCGTTTTAGCGATTTTTTTTTAATTTTTGGCGATTTTATAATTTTCGGATTTTTTTGTTTTACCTTTTTGAAAATTTCAACAGTTTAGCTCTTACGGTTTCCAAGATATAGCAATTTGTTAAAATTACATAGTCAAAATTGTTTTAACTGATGGACCACCCTTTAATTTAAATTTTTTTAATTTTAGTGTTAATTTTTGTAGCCTATATAAAAATACACTAATTTTACAAATTTCAAGTGTCAATATGCATATGTACATACATAATACAATTGTATGTATATTACATGGGATTTTAAAAGTTTCGCCACTCATTTTGGAACACCCTTTAATTTTTAGCTTTTATATATTTGTTGTTGTAGCGACCAAAGTTCTACATACACTGTCCAAATTTCAGACCCGTAGCTTTTACCGTTCCTGAGAAAATAGCCTTCTTCCTAAAACATGAAATATGTTTAATTATTAGAAAAAAGTTAAAGTTTTCCAACCCTGGAAACGTTTTTTAATTTGTTAAATTTTTTAATTTTTTTTTTAATTATTCATACCGAAGTATAATATAAGTTAATTTAATAAAAAAGTAATGAAAACTTGTTTTCGGTAGTTATTTTCTATGGGAATATTGAGTATGAGTTTTCCAGCTCTGAAACCGTCTGCTCGATTTTGATGATTTTCAATTGCAAAATTTTTCGGAAAATTTCTGACACACCAGTCCAAGAACGAAGTCTCTAGCTCTTCTGGGAGCTTGGGAAAACCGATTTCACGTACAGAGAGACGGACAGACGGACATCGCTTGTTCGTCTTCCCTATGCATAAGGATCCAGAATATATATACTTTATGTGTCGCTTATTAATGTTGTAGAAATTACAAACGGAATGACTAACCTATATATACCCTTTTACCATTTTTTGGTAAAGGGTATAAAAATCGCCTATATGAACAAAATCGCCAAAATTAAAAAAAATCGCCAAAATAAAAAAAATCGCAAAATTAAAAAAAAGTCAAAAACGAAAAAAAAAATGCAAAACTATATTTTATATAGGCTAAAGTTCGTATTGGATTACATATCTCGTGTCCGTACGGAACCCTTCGTGCGCTGGTAAAAGTCGCACTTCACTGAATTTATTAAAGATTCAAAAAGTTTATTGGATGCCGAAAGTTTCACCAACATCTGTGGCTTAGCAGGAAGTTTCAGGGCTGGCCAACCAATTTCCGTACTTGTTTTTAGAGATATAAGAATATTGCTTTTTACAATTTAGTTAGGGCATTTAAAATAAAATTTGAAGAGTGTTCGGTTAAAATGATGCCAAAAGCTAGCCTTACTTTTTGAATTTGCAATAAGAAGTCAATTAATTTGTTAAACAAAAAAATAATTCGTTCATAAATTTTTAATTATAAAACAAAACAAGAAATCATCATTTAAAGTCTGGTATAGATTTCTGCTTGATTTTTCACTTAAGTAATTTTAAACTTATTTGTAAAAAGAAGAATCATTGTGCCACAGTTGTGTGGAGAAATATTTTTGATTGTCCACAACATTTTTTATATTTCTTATCTATATCCAGCAATAATATTAAAAACTGACAACAAGACGAAAGTCTATGAAATTTATGTGCCTAAGTAAGTATTCATGTACATAATTGTCTGTACATTAAGTTTTTGTTTGCGTTTGTTGGTATGGAAATAAATATGCAAGCTTCCGAGTAATTTCCACTGGAAGTCAGTACTATTGAGCGGAAAGTTGCTTGTGAATTCTTATGGGATGGAAGAATTGTGCAGGATATTGTAATAAAATACAACCTTCGTTAAAGCTCGGTGAAATTAATGCCTGATTGCGATTATGTATGTACATATGTATATAGATTCATTTAGTTTCTATAAGGAATCTTGATCGGTTGGGCACTAAGTTAAAGTTGAACAATTAATGTAAACGGGTTCACCATAGACCTAAAACATAGATCTGCTTTATTGGACGGATAAAGTATAAGTAGGAAAATGGAATATACATACATACAATGACCGGTATAAACGAGGTTCAATTGTAATTATTTTAACATCATTTGTGGTTATGGAATCATACTTGGATTAATTTTTTTTTGGATTTAATTTTGACATTAAATAATAATTTATGGTCATTAATGAAATGAGTTGCACAAAAATTAAAGATAACAGAATTTTCAAGACTGTCACCATCTGTTACGGATCCACTACAGTCTAGTAAATACTTCAATAAAATTACATACATATGTATGTCACACGCTTCATTTTCAACGGCACGTGTTCCATCTCCAAGCTTCAATATTATAAAATTTCAAAAACATAAAAAAGTTTAAAAAGCTTTTTTCAACACAAGTAAAATTTATTTCCTGGTGGTCACGCATAATGGTGTAGAAAAGTAAAATAAATTTACATATGTATATCGAATACAAATTATTTGCTGGTTTTGTAAAAGTTTCTAAGCCTATTAAAGCTTATTTTTCTTTTGTGACAAATATTATTATTTTGTGAATTCTCAGGAGGTTTTTGAAAGTGTGCGCAAAACATAATAGGTTTGTATCTGTTCAAAATGTGTGGTTGAAGTCTACTGATGATTTGTTAAAGCGACAAAGAAATGCATATAGGTAATGCTTAAAACCACCAGCAAATAAATTTCACTTATTATAGAATTATGACAATATGTCATAAAATAACTTTCTTGAATTTTTTCTGCATATGTATATATGTAAGTGTATAATAAGATTTTATAAATTTAGAAATTGCAATAAGGGCGGGTAAAAACACACTTTGTCCAACGATTCTCTAAACATTTTTATTCCTTCTAAAAAATACGATTTGTTGAGGTCATTAAAATTGGTATTTGCTTGTGAGATGACTTCATTGTTGTAGTCCAATTTCGTTCCACCGACCCATTTCTTGAGGTTTGAAAAACGAAATAGTCACTCGGTTTTAAATTCCGAGGACAGTATGCAATTGGCACCCCAATTTGTGGGTTATTGACATGGAAACTGTAAATATGTGTGCCTTGATTTGTTTTGATGGAAAAGAACTTTATTCTTGGCTGACATGGGCCTTATTTGGCAGCGATTCATTCCGAGAAACAATTTTCTTGGTTGCTTTTTTCAGCATTCTAAAAAATACGACTTTACTGGTTGACGTGGATTTTCTTTGGCAGCGATTCATTAAAAAAACAATTCTTTTGAATGTTGTTTGCCCTCTAATGTGCTTTGGTGGACTCACGGCTACGAAACGGAGCTCAAAATCATCGATAGTGCTTTTGAACAACCCAAAACACTTCTGCGAAATTGTCGCATGATTGCATTTGTTGCCGACCCTGAGTAACCCCGGAACTCATCTCGCGGAAATCTTTCGCATACCCAAGTGATCATTCAACATTAAGGCCACGTCAAATGCTTACGGCTTCCACAACTTCCCTTACTTTAAAATTTCCATCGGCCAATGCCATATCGTGAATTTTTTCAATTGTTTCGGATGTAGAGATTTCAGCTGGGCGCTTAGAACGTTTGGAATCTCCCTTGCTAGTACGGCCATACGAAATTCTGTAAACTACTTTTTTATTATTGAATTTAATGATGAAGAGTCCTCATAGCATATATCAAGCTTAGGCTTCGTTTGAGTGATGGTTATTTTCCACAAAAAATACTGCTTTTATTTTATTTAATTAAGTAATTAATTTTTTCCATTTTCTTCTCAAATCACGCAGTAGTCTGTTATCAATGGCTTTTAAATAGAAACTAAATGATGCAACTTTTCCAAATTTTGAAAGGAGTCAACTGACCATTATTTGTGACAGCTGTCAATAACTTATAGAAGCAGTGTTTTAATATTAATAGCAAGCGTTTATTTGAATATTTTGACAGCATTAGAAATTTACTGGTACTCCTAATCTTAAGAACACATTTTGTATGAAGAAATTACGAACATACTGTAGATTTTATGTTTTTACAATGCCATTGATCGTTCTCTAGTAAAAAATATCTCCTTTCATATAAAAGATGATATAGTTCTCTAAAATTGCTTTCATTCCTAATATTTTGATATTTTTGAATGCCAAAAATACTTTGGTTTCATAAAAGGTTTATTAATAAAATTTCCGTAGACAATTTTTTGTATAAGCCGAACAATAAATTTTTAATCAGGAATAATTTTTTATTCATTTATTTATTTTTTAATTTCGTGCTAACCTAAATAGAATAATGAAAAAATGGAAAAAACAGAAAATTAATAGTGATACTTATAAATATGTTTACCAAAGGTAAATCAATTGTATACACAACAATCGTTTCTCATATTCCGTTTCATTGTAAATTTAAGTTAAATAGCTGATGTTAATAAGAATCTCTACCCAAGTAGATAGACTAGGGTGCTGATGAAGTGCGTGGCTGCACAGAAAAGTATCGGTATTTCCCCCAGCTTAAAGTCTAAGTTTAATTTTTCTTCTGTTCTTTAGAAACTCACATTAATTAATAAAAATATTTCATTCAATAAGAATTGAAATTACTGAACTTGAGCCTAACTATGAATTATTTCTGATCAAAATTAAAAATTTAACATAAAATTCAAAGATAGCTGGTAAATGCATACATATGTATATCACTTATTTACTTCAAAGAAAAATCTTTGCAACTTTCCTCTTTAAAATTTTTAAAAACTTCAAAACATATTATTTAAAACAGGCGAAAAAAGAGCTCAACTTTATTTCTTTATTTTAATCTAGGCACACGGCAGTGCGCCAGGCCAAGTTTCGGCCAATGCACGCAGTGTGCATTGCCATTCGAGCTGGTTTTACCCTCCTCATAACTTTGTTCCCCGCAATCGTAAAATTATAAAATTTAAACCATAATTAGAAGAAATTCATGTTACCTCATATGCGAAGTTTTACAACGAAAGGTTCCGAAAATATGGAACCATACCATAAAACTCAGAATTAAAAACACATATCTAAGGCGTTTAGCTCAAGCGATTTTATTGCAATTGGGCACACATCTTACAATAATAGAGCGCTATAAATTTTTTTTAAAGTGGGCGTGAACACGCCCACACAGTTTAAACCTCCTATTTCATGTACTTCCTGTCAGCACATTTAAATGTACTATTTATGTAATTACTGCTGTCAGTTTTCAACGAAACTAAACAGGAAACATAAACACTAGCCAATGAAAACATGGGATTGAGAAAAGTAGGCGGGATCACGCCCATAAGTAAAAAATAAATAAATAGTACGCTAGTAAGCTGAAATTTCATAAAAAAGTAGGTCTAAATAAGTAACTAACTAGAAAAATCTGAAAACCCGGAGATTTTTATCAGGGGGTGAGGCTACTCCCCCCCCACACAATTAAAAGAGCAAATTTAAAATATTTATCTCAAGCGATTTAATTGAAATTTTGCACAAATTTTGGAATAATGCAAAGTTATAAAATTTCGTTGAAAAAAGTGCGTGTTACACGCCCATACAATCTAAACTTCCTATTTCATGTACTTCGGATCAGCAGATTTAAATATTAATATCCGTTTCCAACGAAACTTGACATGTATGATTGGCACTGGCAAAAAAAATTTATTTAAAAAAGTGTGCGGGATACGCACATAAAAATTAAATAACTAAAATTGCGCTAGAGAGCTGAAATTTGATACGCAAGTTGGTCAAGATGAGAAACAAAATAGAAAAATCTAAAAACTCAAATATTTTAACCAGGAGTGGCAGGGGCGACGATAGCTTTTGTACTAAAGCTTTTAACTGAAGCTTTAACTAAAAGCTATCATCTTAAAAAGGGTACGATGATAATTGAACGCTGCTCATAACAAAATCTTGAATTTAAAAATGTGTCGGAGAGTGGTGGTAACGGCCTTAACATTTCAAGCTACAATTTGCACTAGAGAGCTTAAATTCAATGCACAAATAAATCTAAATTAGAGATCACCTATAAAGATTTAAAATCCTGGAAGTTTCAATTATTATTCAATAATTATTCAATTAGTATATTTTTTAGAATACAACTTTACTTAACATTGCTTTGCAAAGCTTTGTTAAGTTTTTTTTGCATAAGACCCTTAAACTTTAAGTAAGTGACCATCATCTCATTGACCCGCTTTGCATACGTACACAGCACAACTACTACTAACAAAAATCTAAAGCAAAAGCATAAACCACACAAAAAGAGCAGATTTTTGTCACATTTTTTATGAAAAATAAAAATACACTGAGAGTATTCAATCACCAGCAACATTTTTTAATTTTTTTTGTATGTTATTTATATAAATAAATAATTTTATTTAAATCTTTTTATAACAGCACTTTTTATTGCTGTAGAAAATAGAAAAAAATTGTAGAATATAGCGTTGGAAAATAAATTTTTATTTGGCTTAAACACTTTAATACATGCTGAGTGCCTAGTATGTATCCAGAAATTGAAAAAAGTAGTACATACAGGCTAAAGCAACACTACATTCAAATGTTAATTAACACATGTTAATTTTATATTAATGAAGGATATTTTTTATATATCCTATTAAACATTTACAAGAGCGATTTTTTTCAGTGGAACAGCACTAAGCATGTATTAGTGCTGTTCTAGTTTAAACATTTTCCCTTTTTGATGACCACTGGCAGCGTTGTCAACTCGGTGCTTTTCGCACCGTTTCTAGTGCTTTTTGAAATTTTCGACGCGAGAAATTTTGAAGTTAGTGCTCAGTGCTTTTTAAATTAATTTTTAGTGCTTTTTGTTTCGTGACGGTGGCACTAGACCCAAAATTCAAAAATAAATTTCCATATCAATTTTTTTTTTCGAGGAAGGCTATCGTTCAAAAAGCAGAACATTTCAAAAAATTCGAATAAGGTTGTACAATGCTTGGTTGCATAAATACCCCCAAACTTTAACATTTTAAGCATAATTAAGCAAAGAAGACATTAAGCAAGTAGGTACACAAATATAGTTTAATAGCATCATCTTGTCTAGTTACTATAACAATGGATGGAGAATGCAGAAACTTTGAGTCCAATGTCGAGTTTTGGGCAGAAGTAAAATCTAATAAGTTTATGTAAAGTTAATGGATATAAACTCGTTTGAGGCATTATCAAAAACTGTATTTCCATCAATCTTGTGTCACTTCAATGTTTAAGCGCGCAGAAGTATATTTTTTGCCTCTTCGACTTTATTTAGGTCTAACAAACGTAACAATATATCCTTACACTTTGTTATAACTGCGCTTCATAATAAAAAAGGTCTGAAACGAGAAAATTAAATTGTGAATATACTTTTTTATACACTAAGGGGAAGAACGTGCTAAAATCAAGATTTTACGCTCAAAACTCAAATCATTTTAATATGTATAGTCTGTTAAATACGAAAATTCTTGATTCAAGAATAAAATGTTGATTTTTTTAAGATCAAATTCAAGATTTTTTTTCTTAATAAAAATCTTAAATTAAGATCATATTCTTAACAATTTAAGGATATAATCTTAAAATTAATATTACGTTCTTGATTTTAAGACTGCGCTATTGGAGTTTAAGACCACGTTTTTGATTTTAAGAATTCATTCTATAAATTAAGAATTTATGTTAAATTTGAGAACGTCAATCTTACTGACCAAATTTCAAGATTGAAATATTAAGATCTCTGCAATTTTGAATACATTTCATACATATGTACGTTGTAAAGCATCTTCTTTGTGTTTAGCTGTAATACATTCTTTTTTCTATTTTCTATTATGGTTTTGGTTTTCCCGAACCAATTTCTGCACTAAGTTAATATCTTTCACGATAAACTTAGATGAGCGAGCACTTATTTTTATAAATTTTTAAGAAATAATATAATAAATATAATCGAAAAGTATTAGTTAAACAACAGTTATCATTTAATTTTACTAATAATTAATTAGAATTAAAACGTGTATCGGATGCCTCAAATTTGAAGTTTTAGGTATAAAATGCAAGGTCAACCGATCCCTATATATCTTATATACATATTTATGTATAACAATTTTTTTAATATAATAACATAATTAAATTTGGTGCTTTTTTACTTAAATTACGCGTTTTTTTTTCATAGTTTCAGTGCTTTTTGAAATTTAAAAGTTGACAACACTGTCCACTGGTTTAAGTACATGTAAGTAACAGCATAATGAAGTGCTCCTGTGCGGCCTTTTGCTTGTCTCTGCTCTATACCCATGAAGCAAAAACAATAGATAGCCGTACAAAAAATTGTTTTACTGTGCATCTACGTCATCATAGAATACAAATGAGTGTTTGTTGTAAAGAGTGTATGTGTGAGAGAGAGCACTCTCCATACAAATGTACCTTCTTCGAATGCATATATTCTATGTCTGGGTCAACAAATAATATTACGGATCTGCGCAATGCGCTAAATTGTTTTTTTTAGCAATGCTTTATACCTCTTGTTAAAAAATACACTTTCAATTTAAGTTTAAAATAATATTATCTGATTGCTTAGTTAGAAGCAAAAATAATTTTCCATCATAATAACAAGCTGTCTTTCTTTCGGCTTCCAAGTGCAATTTATATTGAGTCTTATACTTAATACATATTATCATTTAATGTAATAAATTTTTATTGCTTTAAATTATTCCCCTTTACATGTACTTAATTTAAAATCCGGAAGTTACCAAATAGCACATTCACTTTTGTCAATTAAACAACAACAACACACATACATAAATAAGAGTTGTTTATATTATTATTTGAGAAAACAAAAAAACAACCACAAAATTGTGTGATTGAACTTAAAATTATTGATAAAGAATAATTGAAAATACCTATGACACATTTTTTTTAAACATCCGCAGTGGTCGTAGGCAGTATTTATTGTTGAGTTGAAATGTTAATAAGAACAGTTCAAATCATTAATGAAAAAAAATTATAATATATTTATATGTTATTATTTAAAACTAATAATAATAATATTTAAAAAAACTGAAGACTAATTTTCTGATTATTTTTAATAAAATCTGCTGAAACATATACATACGTACGTATTAGTGTCCGGCACAATACCATCTCTCATCAGTGTCGTCAACTCGGTGCTTTTAGCACCGTTTTAAGTGCTTTTTGAAATTTTCGACGCGAAAAATTTTGAAGTTAGTGCTCAGTTTTTTTTTAGATTCATTTCGGTGCTTTTTGTTTCGAGGCGGTGGCACTAAACCATAAATTCGAAGAAAAATTTCTTCACCTATTTTTTCTTTCGAGGAAGTCCATGTTTAAAATAATAAGCTTTGAACTTAAATGGAGCATTTCAAAAAATTCTACTAAGATTGTACAAAGCTTGGTTGAAGAAATAAGCGCCATATTACCCTCAAACTTTAACATTTTAACCACAATTAATGTAAACAACACAACAGAACAACACAACAGCCACACAACAAAGAAGACATAATAGAAGTGTTTACTCAAGTATAGTGTAAATGTTGGCTAGTCTAGGGAAAATATTGAGTCCATTATCGGGTTTTAAGTTGATATGAACTGGTTTAAAACATTATCAAAAGTTGCATTCCCATCAGACTTCTGTCACTTCCATATTTAAACGCAGAACTTGAGCGAGTTTTTTTCTATGACTTTATTGTAGTCTAATATACGTACCTGAATGTCCTTACACTTGATTCACGCTTTGGTTATTTATAACAACGAATGGTAACTATTTTTCCCAATACATAACTGATAAACTTGCAAATCACTTTTTTTAATTATTAACTTTGTAATTTATATAGGGTTTGCTGCACAACACTTTTGAAACCTTTAATTCGATCATAATTTATTATCTTTTTCACATAGTTCAATCCTAGCCGAAATAATGTTTTCTCAGCGTAATATAATAAAACCAAATTTTATTATAAAAATTTTTTATGTCCTAAGCCCATCGAATTCAAAATGTAATCAGCTATTAACCTCAGAAAGACATCGATTATTTCTAACTTGATTGAATTCGAATAATACGTTAGTTTCCTGACGAAAAATTATTAAAATTAATTTTTTTTGTAATAACTTCAAAAGGCTTCGTCAAACTGATTTGAGATTTCACTGATTCTAATACAATTGAAATATGTATCGAATGACCCAAATTTATAGTTTTTTAAATGGAATGCAAGATCAACCGATTATTATATTTTTTATATGCATATTTGTGTATAACAATTTTTTTAATATATTATAATAATTAAAAATTTAGTGCTTTTTTACTTAAATTACGCGCTTTTTTAGTGGTTTCAGTGCTTTTTGAAATTTCATACTTGACAACGCTGTCTCTCATGTCTTTTCAAGACATGAGAGATTTTTCAAATGCTTTAATACAACGAAATATTTGCGTTTTTTCGATGTTTGCTGCAAATGGTCTTGCGTAAGTGCAAATGCAAAATATCGTAGCTTTTCTTTGGATTGTGTGTGTATTTTGTTGTTGAATTTTAAAGAAAAACTACGATATTTTGCATTTACAACGGATGCAAGGCAATTCGCATCAAACACCGAATACCGCTGTTATAAAAAAAACGCTAAAAAACACTGTTGGCAAGACAAACAACTGAAACAAATGTCTTGCCAACAGTGTTGTTTAGGGTTTGTCTTAAAATATTTCGCTGTATTTGAAAACACTCATGTCTTGAAAGGTCTTATAAATGGTCTTGTGCAGGACTTTAGTACGCACACACATAATAATATTCTCAACGAGTAGTTTTTAAAGTAGTTCCAACGTGTGCTTAAGATTAAATTTAATATTTTCATAAATTAGAATAATACAATGAAGTTTGATTATAATGAACATAGGGGCCAGAGGCAATGATTTCACTGATAAATAATTCAAAAATTCAAGTACTGCGAAAAATTAAAGTACTTGATAGGCAAAAATTTAATATCAAAGAGTTAATGGTCTTTTTGTGATGAAGCGTTGAACTTGAAAATTGTGAGAGAAAACTCAAAATAAACACAAAAAAAGCTAAAAACCTTACGTAATTAAATCCTATTTAATTCAAGCAATTTTGAAAAAGTATTAAATTTAACCACGCTACAGTCAAGTTCAGGTAACACACAATTACAAATTATTTGTGGAAGTGCTTTTGTTTTTAATTTTTATATTGGAAATGTATTAAAATAAATGGAGTTTCTTAGTTTAACTAAACATAAATAAAGTTATATTTTGGCCTTAATTATGCCATAATTAAACCGTAACCAATCATAACCTACTTTTTTTTTAAGGTTTTTTGATTTTATTGAAAACGTTTCCGAAGTAATGTTTTGTTTAATTTCATACACAGATACAAAAAGTTTTGGATTAGAGAATTTGTTGGTTATACTCCATCGGCGATTCTTTATAAACGGTGTTATTTATAACCGAACTCCACTGTATTGTATTTTCAATTAAAGTACCGTCATCAGTATAGAGGTCAATAAACTACAACGTTGTTATGTATTTTATAGATGTATTCATATACATTTGTATGTATATTGCAAATATATGTTTGTATTGTTTTCAGGTTTTCAGATGTTAATACCAATTTAAATTCAGATTCATACACATAAAGTGGTTTTTACATTAATGAATTTTAATATAAAATTTTAGAATATGGAAACAAATTTTTTAAATATATTTCGAATCTAGTTTACATACATATGCAATATATTCTTGAGGAACGACAACTTTTACGGACAAAATAAATATCATAAGATAATTAAATTTTTCTAATCATTTTGACACTACTTCTAATCCGATTAATAAAATTTAAAGAAGTAAATATTACTTCAAGGAGAAACATATGGGCAATTCCACAGGAATATGATTATATGTTTCGTTATCTTTTACTAAAGGTAGGTCTTCAAAATTGTATAAAGAAATAAAGGAAAACTATCATATTCATGTATAAAAATTTATGGAAATAACTTTGAATAATGATTCTATTGTTTAAGGAAAAAAGTTTTCATCAGATCGTATATCGATCCGCAGTGGCCACTTATGCATGTAAGTAATACCGCCTATTGGTGTTGTTGAGTAGTTTATCCCCTAAAATATTTTTTGTTGCAATATATTCTGTGGCAATAAGAAACAACTGCTTAAGTCATATTTGGCTGTTTTGCAGGAAATCGCCTTTAAGCGTTCAAGTCGATTTTCAGAAATTTATTTATTTTACAGTTTAATTGGGAAATTCTCTGTTAACCTTAATTTGTTCAAGCAAACATCGTTCTACACACTATAAGTACTTTCGAATATGCAAAGTATCATTAATTCAAAATCAGCTTATCTTGACTTAAGCACTTTTTCTTTTTTGTACAGGTACAGTTGTAAGTTTGTAAGAGGTAATCTCCAGAACGACCACCAATCGTCAAAAATATTTACTATCGCTTTAGCAGGAAGAGATTTTACGGAACTTGAAAGACAAATGGCACCCTACACTGAAAGGAAACTCTTCATTCAGACAATGAAATTCTTCATTGGATCAATGAAATTTTTCATTAAAAGTCAGCTAATGAAGGCCTTCATTGGATCAATGAAGAATGTTTCATTGTATTTATGAACTTTATTTTGGCGGCCATGTCATAAATAGAATGAAACTATTTCATTAGTTCAATGAAACTATTTCATTATTTCAATGAAACTGTTTCATTAATTAAATGAAACAGTTTCATTGAATAAATGTAATTGTTTCATTGATTTAATGAAGCTTTTACATACCGTAAATGAAGTTGGTTCATTAATTCAATGAAAGTTTTTCATCTTATTAATGATTGCATCTTCATTAAATTTATGTAATTGCTTCATTCAATCAATGATTATACTTCATTAGAGTAATGATGAAATTTTCATTAATCCAATGAAACAAAAGCAATAAGTATAAAATAAGTAAATAAGTAAAAAAAAATTGTGGAACTTACTTATATTTGGCCCAAATTCGCTAAGAAAGAAAATTCATTTAAACAATGTAATGATTTTCATTAATACAATGAACTATGAATAACACACGAAAGGCAGAGATTGAAAGATTTCATGTATACAATGTAATTGTTCATTGTATTAATGAAAAGTTTCATTAATATAATGCAGAACATTTAATGAAACCGTTTCATTCTCTGAATGAATGATTTTCTTTTCACTGTATTAACGTGAGTACGCTATTTGCCCTCCAGTCCATCTGTCTGCCTGTCCTTCTCATGAGCTAGTGCAAAAGTAGCTTTGTTTGTTTGTGAAGTTTCATTGGCTAGACAGATTTTGTTGCAATGTGAAACGTAGATAAATCTGCGTCTTAAAAAACTCATAGGCTATCTACTTCTAAAAACTAGGACCAATACATTGGCAGGGGCAATTTTTGCCCCGCCGAATCTAATTAATAATTAAACCAGATTTATGAAATTCTAAAGATAGATGCATCTGACTCCAAAGGAACATAAAGGCTTGATACGCATATATATGTATATATATATATATATATATATATATATATATATATATATATATATATATATATATATATATATTTAAATAGGACTAAGAGGGAGTAAGGAGGCAATTTCTGCCTCATTGAATCTATAAAACCGATTTTAATGAAATTTAATACAATGATTGATATGCACCTAAAGTATCACTTAGGCTATACATATAATTTTCCAAGCTAAGATCGGATTGACGGTAAATGACTATTTCTGCCTGTCCAAAAATGATTTTGAATTTTCCTTCAAAATTTTATTTTCCGATGAAGCCCATTTCTGATGGAATGTATAAATGATTAGAATGTATGAATGATTAGAAGTCTAAAAAAGATAAACCGCAAGCAATTTTGCTATAACCTTCTGAAAAGCCACACAAATTAGTTGAGTTTTTGACCAAAGGTACAAGGTACTTCCGAATATGCATATTACTGAAATGCCATTACCTCAAAATCAGCTTATCTGGACTTAAGCACTTTTTCCTTTTTTTCCACATATACAGCGAAGTTTTTTGTTTTTCATGAGTAATATTAATATTAAAATAAAAAATTACATACGGAATGCCCATTTTACGGCGTTGAGAAGAAGGCCCTAACTTAAGTCGATTAAATTTTTACCGACTTCAAAATTAAGAAAGTTCTCAAGACCATTGTGCTTTTTTGCCGTTCTATATTTGTTGCTTGATAGCATCATTATCTAAACATTTGTTTCCTTTTTTCTGTCACTCGGTCCCTCTTTAGGAAAGTGGGATGGACCTCGCCCACAAATTTTTTTTTAAAATTTTTATGTACTCCTATAATTCCAGCGAACCATTCCATACGCTTTAAGCTCTTGCAACGACATAATCTAACGGTGCGGAAAAGAAGCCGGGAGGACTGCCATTAAAATTTTATATTGTTGTATGTATTTCACCTGCTTCTACATATTCCTAAAAAGTACACAACCTCGCATTTAGATAAGCGAGCAGACCACGCCTCTTAACGTTTATTATCATAATTTGTGTACTTTTACCCAACGGATTACTACGATTCTTAGCATACACCTTCCGCTCTGGTAGTGACATAATATTTTTTTTAAATGGGCGGGATCAAGCCAATTAAAATTTAATATTGTATATTATATATCTCATATAATTTAGATTTTTAATAATAATTCAGGTTTCATTGAAGTTTAAATTTATACTTTATTTAATTTAATTAAATTAATTTCTATGAAAAGTTGTTGACATTATTTTTTCAAATAAAAATTTATTTATCACTAAAAATTTATTTGCCGTATTTTAAACGTCGCACAGTGGGGGTGAATGGTAGAAAAAGTGGCGATTAATTCTTAGAAGTCGTAATTTTAAAGTGTTGTTTTTTTATGATGTATATTAATAAGTACATAAAATACAAGAATTAAAAAAATTAAAAAAAAATTTTTAAACTTTAATGGGTTTCTTGTGTTTTGGAGAAAATGGTCTTATTTGACTATTTTTGCTGTAACTTTGAAATGAAAAAAGATAAATTAGTAAATTAAATTGTAAATTAGAGCATTAGAATATATTTTTTTTTGTTTAAATAAAAAAAAACTAAGTATTTAATATGTATTTTTCACAATGATTTTTAGCAACTGGAATTCTCTCACAGAAACCTTCATAGCGCAAAAATCACAAAAATGCTTATATCATAAATACCACATTTTTAGAGTAATTAAATATTTTTTTAAAAGCATTTATCTAAACAAAAAATAGTTTTTTCAGTGCTCAAATACCTAAAGTTGACGGTTCCATTATATAACTTTTACTTATAGAAGTCTTAACAAAAACTATAATCACTTGAAATATCCAAATTTTCTCTTTTAACCAATGCGTGCAAAAATAACTAAAATTATTGAACTTTGAACACGCACTGGAAATAAAGTAAACTAAAAAGAACTTTTATTTTTGCAGTTAGTGATGTAGAATTTTATCTACTTTCATATGGTACCAAATACGGTTGTGAAAGTTAAAGTTCATCTTTTGAATTAATCATCACTTGTGAAAGCTTTTACCCCACAGTGCGTCGCGACGCTCTAAAAACTTCAAATAAATATGAATTATTCATTTATTTTCATTCTAAATTTAATTACAGTAAAAATAATTGTTAATAAAATTTAATTACAAAAATTAATGTATCGCTCATTTACTTCAATAGTGTCACAACTCAAAAAGACTTGTTTTGCAGAAAACGCGTTTAACGTTTTCAATTTACATACAACTCAATGAAGACGTGAAACATATTCTTCTCTTAGGAGAACCTATTTATATGAAACTTTTACATAATATAAAATACGAAATGTCGAATTATTATATTTTTTGAGTTATGATACTATTGAAGTAAATGAGCGATATGTTATTGCTAAAAATTCAATTAATTGTACCTAATATTTTGTTTGTCAAGCAGCCGTTAAACAATTAAAGCAAAACTGGGTACAGGCAGGCACGAATAAAATTATTCAGGATATTGAGTACTTGCTTAAAAATTTAACTCATTAAAAAATTTATTTATTACTTTATCCTGTTCTCAATCTATAATAATTTTAAGTGTTATAATTATAAAATATTAATTCGTTTTCTCTATTTATTCATATAGAGTTAAGTACAAAATTCTGTAGTTGAATTTAATGCAGGAATCGTTACAAGGCTGTAAGTGATACAAGTATTTATAACTAAAAATAATTATACAGTACATAATTATTTTTTAAATTTAATATTTGCTAATTTAGTAATGATCACAAATTATTATTTTACTTATTCCGTAAAATATTTTTTCATTAATAATACATTGAAATTGATTACTGAAGGAATTATTTTTGCTATAAAATAATTGACTTGGAAAATATAAATTTTTTTCTTATTGTGAATTCGGTTTGGCCATATTTGAGTATTATGGCATTTCGCGATCAACATAAAAAAAGATTTTTATGAATCAAAAAAAAATATTACTGAAGAAAAAGTTCTTAAGACTTTCACTTAAAAACAAATGCTTAATTACAGAGACTTAATTTTTTACCTCAAATGTTTTATTTAAAATCTGTGTTAATTTTATTTATAACAAAATTTTCTAAATGATTAACCATGCTTAACAAAAACAATGATTTTACCTTGGCTTTTTGAAGAAAAAGTCTGATTCAAACAAGTTACATTTTACAAGTGCGGTTTTGAAAAACAAAAAATTTAATTACAACCAAACTCAAAATAATTATAATATACATATATGTATGTTTGTACATAGATAAACAAATAAATATGATAAATATATAACTAACACACTTTTAAATGTTCTTGTTAAGTGTTTCTAGATCATTTTGAGAGTACAATTAAAAGCTAACAGGGGCTTTAACGGCAAGTTTTGTATGAAGAAGTGTCAGTTAAAGTTCACGTTAACTCTTAATCATACATTGTGAAAAGGGACGTTAATTAAATTAACATGAATCGTTTTCTGCACAATAAAAAGGTTACCTATAACCAACTTAAAGACAGAATATTGGCTTCGTTAAGGTTTAGTTAGCCGACTGTAATGTAATGTAACTGCAAGATAGGAAACAGCTGATTTGGAATTTACAGTGCGAAAACGATTCAACATCGTTTCACAAAAAATTTTTGCGTAAATCTTTTTAATGATTTCAATTTCAAAAGGATGAAAGATGAAAGATTCTTTTTATAATTTAATGCATAACTGCTCTTGGAAGTCCCAGTGAGGCTGCACTTTTCAAAATTGAAAGTCATGACTTTTCATGAAAACTGCTTTCAACCAGTTCAATGTTTTTGGGAGTCCTTGAAGATCGACTGGGCCTTGGCCAGAGGACATTCATAGCTGTAGCAGTTGCGTGGAATCTCTGAACCCACAAACGAATTTAATTTACACTCGGTCTATTACGTATTCGTCGAATACCGAACTTTGAATAAAACTGTGGACGAGCAATTACGTAGAAATCATTACGCTTAAAAAATGTCTCTACAGCGAACGCGCGATGCTCACTCGACCGACCAGTGATCTTGCATTTAAAAAATTGGGCAGGGTTATGCCCATTAAATTTAGCTATTAAAATATATGTAATTTTACTTATTTTAACCCTACGAAACTTGGCAGACAGTTTGGGCTCATGGAATGACATTACTCGTATATTAAAACTTAATATTCCTCCATTTGACGCCATGAGTTTGCTATACAGTAACATTTGGTGTCAAGTTGTTTTGTTTGTTAGATTTATGTTTAGCTTCTCTACTTTACAAATCTCATTGTTTGGAAATTTAAGTAGTTTTACTTTAAACTTTCTTAATAATATTTTTTTGTAAAACGCCTTAAGATACATCCATTATACATACATATATATGAACATATGGATATATGTACAGTGTACATATGTAGTGTGTACACTGTACACACATACACAGAAACATAAGTATTTATTGAAAGTACTACAATCGCATACACGCAAAGAAAAAATATGGTTGAGGTAACCATAATCAAACAGCAACATACTATGATTGAATTATATGGTTGTAGTTAAATCATATTATTGTCAATAGAAAAGCAAACTTTTAATAATATTATTATCTGAGTTAATAATAATATTATCAATGAAAGCAATAAACTTTCTTACACCTTATCTTATTATTGTAAATATGACAACACTATTGTTAGATGTGACTAAAATATAATTGAGACTCACCATACCATGTTTTTATATAATAATAAAATTGTTAAATACGACAACAGTATTATTAAATATAATAATAATATTTTGTTTTTAATCATATATTTATTGGTGGATCTCTTGTTTAAAACATCTGTGCGTTAAATTCGAAATAAAAATAAATTAATACTGTTGAAATTAAATGTATTTATAGAAATGTATACTTACAATTGTGTGTATACTCGAAATAGAAACACTTGTGTATAAAGAGATAAACATATGTACGTATGTATATGTTTTTATTTATCTACCCTTTTGTTTGTTTGTGCTTTATTTATTTATTTAACACGACGCGTGCAATACCGATATCTTACAAAAGAAACACTGAAATGACAGATGTTTCTGAAAAAGATTTTTTTAACTTAAAATAGTATGGTTTTGGATAACATTATATTGTTATTTGCATTATATTATTTTTAAATAATAACAAAAATGTTACAGTCATAAATTTTTACAAAACTATATTGTTAAACTCTATCCATATCACACTTTTTTATGAATATAATAATGTAATTATTAAATTCAAACATAACTTTGCTTACCGTAACAAAATGAATGTTTAAAATAACAATAACTAGTTTTCCACGACAACACATTTGCTTCTTGAGAATATAATATTGTTTTCTCAACCATTCTACAACCATATCTTTTGTTTGCGTGTAGAGGAGACCGGTAATAAGAAATGTAAATTTTTCGTAAAAAAACTCAGTTGTTTCATTATAATTGTAGATCTATTATATTAGACGTACATTTGTACATTAGGGTGTTCTAAAAAAATCGTTTATTTTTCTCAGAACCAGGCTTCAAACTTTTGTTTAGGTAAAAATAATAGGCCTGTTAAAATATCAGCTCACAATATTAATGATGAGATGGTGCGCATCGCACTTTTCTATTTCCCATACGATTTACATGGTATAAATTTACGAAACGGTACGGAATGTCCTAAGTTAACTTCTTGGTACACTTTTGTAGAAAATTTAACGTTCCACAAAAAAAGTTGTATACAAATTTTTGATAAGTTAGCTGGATCAAAAGTTATTTACGGTCAAAATAAAATTTACCCTAAATTTATAAAATTTTTCAAGAAAACAACAGAAATATTATGCTATTCGAAAAAATTTTACCAAACTTTCATATAAAATACAATCAGACCTTTTAAGAAATGCAAAAGAATAGGTTTTTCGCTATAATAAAGAAAAAATAACACACTTATATAAATTATTCAATTTAATTTAGCCATACACTATAGGAAATTTCACCAATTTTTTTTGGCCAAAAGTAAAAATTTGAATTTTTGCAAAGTTAATTTTTTTGCTTTAATATAACAAACAATATAACACAGTAAACATAGCTTTTTAAGTTTTTCTAAAATATTTAATTTCTGTTACTTTAGCAGTTGTTTTGATTACGATTTCTAAACCAATTATCAGAAAACCTTTAAGTGCAGTGAATTTTATGACATCTTCTAATAAAAGTTTTTGTAACAAAAATTTATATTTTTGAAAAATATGGAAATAATACCAAAATGTTGGTAAACTCATCTTTAAAATCGATGAAATTGGAAAGATGTGATCTTAAGATTAACTAATGGAATCGTGAATTAGCACACAATTAACACATGTTAGACATAATATCATAATAGTTTTCTAGAACAATCAATTACATATCTTCCAAATTTAATATATTTCACCTGCGAATTTTTTGCGAGTTAAAAAAACCTTTTCAGGTGACTACTGCGTGCCAAATTCAGAATTATTTAATATATGCCTAGAAAAATAAAACGAAATTGGCAAGATAGCCCTTATTTACGCCCATTTCTTGTCATACATTTCTGAGAGTGATTGTTCCGAAAACTTTAAACAGTATTTAAAAGAGCATTCACGATTATTTTGTTCAAATATAAATATAATAAAATGGCGTAACAGTTCCAAAAATTTTAAAGTTTTTGAAAAACATTTGTAGATTTTTAATTGAACTTTAGTGATTTTTAATCAGAAATAATTTTTAGTCAGACTTAAGTTCAGTAATTTCAATTCTTATTGAATGAAATATTTTTATTAATTAATGTGAGTTTCTAAAGAAGAGAAGAAAAATTAAACTTAGACTTTAAGCTTGCGGAAATACCGATACTTTTCTGTGCAGCCACGCACTTCATCAGCACCCCGGTCTATCTACTTGGGTAGAGATTCTTATTAACATCAGCTATTTAACTTAAGTTTTCAATGAAACGGAATATGAGAAACGATTGTTGTGTATACAATTGATTTACCGTTGGTAAACACATTTATAAGTATCACTATTAATTTTCTGTTTTCCATTTTTTCATTTTTCTATTTAGGTTAGCACGAAATTATATTACTCTACCTGAGTATGTTTCTTGCTAATCTTTTACGATCATCACATTAATTAAATAGCTGATGTTTATAAGAATCTCTACCCAAGTAGATAGACTAGGGTACTGATGAAGTGCGTGGCTGCACAGAAAAGTATCGGTATTTCCCCCAGCTTAAAGTCTAAGTTTAATTTTTCTTCTCTTCCTTAGAAACTCACATTAATCAATAAAAATATTTCATTCAATAAGAATTGAAATTACTGAACTAAAAAGAATTTTTGAAAAACATCATGCTGTTTGGTTTAAAGACAGTACTTTGATCAGAAAACGTGAAACGCAATGCCCCTTCATTAAATTGAAACGACGAGTTGCAGCAGAAATCTCTAAGGATCATAATAATGAAGTGGAATCCCTAATTCTTGCTGCATCTGGGTCTGCTCGTAAATATAGCCAATTAGATTAAGCAGTGGTTTTAAAAGAGGCTGTTAGTACTCCAAATGTACATAAGGTTCTTGCACATTCACGGCAAATTGTTGATTCCACTGTGCCTCCAATTCGATGCTTTGTGTGAATAACTTGATTAATGTTTTTAATCGAGCATTAGATACATCAGATCCACTCATTTTCAGCATTTTATTGAACAAATGCATCAAGTGCCAGAAGAAATTTAAGCTTCCACCAGAAGTGATCGAATTACTGAGATCAGTGAAGCGAAATTTTGTACAAAATTCTCAAACAGATGAAGAAAATCCCGAAAGCGAAGATAAAGAAATGGAGAGTGGTGACATTTTGAACCCATGTATGTTACATTTAGTTGACGGTTTGGAACTCGAAAATCAAATTGTTGAGTAAAATCTTTATTAAACATGACTTTGTTTCTTACTTTATTAAATTGGTCAAATTAATTTCTACTGTTATATTCGAACGTGTACACTTGAAACAAATTTAAAAAAAAACAGTTTAGAAACCAGATCAAAGATCTAAATAAATCTTGGATGCGGAAACCTATAACCAGTAAACCCTTCTTAGAATTAATTATATGTTAATTTTTTAGTTCAATTTACTCATGTTTTTTTTAGCGTATGAAAATCTTTTTCGGTCATTCCCTCTCTCTTAAGTTTTCACCAAAAGACAAATCCAAAAAATCGTTCAAATTGGTTCACCCGTTTGGCAGTAATTAATTTTGGCCAAAAAAGGGGAAAATTTCCCATAGTGCATAGCTATAATAAGAGAATGGAATGAAAAATAAACATATTTTTATTTCAACTTTAGTTTTTATTTTAATAGAAGCTTCAATTATCTACAAAATCGTACCCAGAAGTTGCGTTCTTTACTTATGACAATCAGAATGAATAAAATCAATTTATACCATGTAAATCGTATGGGAAATCGAAAAGTGCAATGCGCACCATCTCATCATTAATATTATGAGCTGATAGTTTAACAGGCATGTTTTTTTTTTGCCTAAACAAAAGTTTGAAACTTGGTTCTGAAAAAAAATTTTTTTTTGAACCACCCTAATGAACATATATTGATGTATGAAGCTAAAGATTTAATTTCGAAATGAAAAGGTGTGTATGGCTACATGTACATACATATGTATGTATGTATGTTTAAAGTTCATTAACTTTCACATAAAAATTAGAGTTTTTTTCAGGTACACACATACATACGTACATATCGTTACCTTAATATAGAAAGGCCCTAACTCATTATTTTTTTTTTGAATCAAGTTTTTTGTTTATTTCGATAGAAGAACATTTACCTAATGTACCGAAAAATTCAAAAATCTCGAATTCCAAAAAATTATGAGTTAGGATCTTTCTATATTAAGGTAACGATGTGTGCATTGTACATACTTATATTTTATATTGTTAAAACTTTATAAACTACAATTTCCTTTCACATTTTTGTTATTTTTTTTTAAAGACTTACTGTCGTATATTGGGTTCATTATTGATACCGTTTGGTGTTTTTTTTTTTGCTAATGGTTCATAATAAATGTTAATAAAATATTTTTCCTTACCAACATTATACATATAAAGCCAATAATATGAAAAATGTTGCCAACTATGATTAAAATTAAGAAAAAACACAACAAGTTAAGAAATATAATGACACGTTTTTTTTGCCAACTACGTACATATAATTATGATTGACTAATGCTGAAAGAAAAAATATTGAATAATTTTAATTAGTTTGTTTAGTTTGTTTAGTTTTAATAATTTGAACAGTTAATTGCCTGCCGAACGAAGCATGAACCAATATTTAATGGTTAATAAAGCAGCCTGCTCTGTTATTATCTGTAATTGGGTGTAAATCAGTCGCTGTTAAACAGAATTGTGATTTTATTTATAAAGTAAACAATTAATTCATTTCATGGATTCATTCATATTTCTTAAAATTGAGTCAGGAAAAACCTGACGGCAACAAAATTGAAATGTAAATTACCGACATTATAGATGTTGTAGGTTTATTATTGTTTTAATACATAATATTAAAAATGTAAGCAAGTGTCTTGCTTTCGTCAGCATCAGTGCGTGTTTTCTTTGAGAAGATAATTACAGAACTAAGCCTAATGCGATTATACAAAAAAAAAATTATAAAAATTTAGTTGTTGTTTTTGACACGCGTTAAATAATTCCCTGAAAGCTACATATATTTCCAAAATTAGTACTTATGTAAATTCACAAACAAAGTTGTGAGCCCTTTTATGAGTGTCATTTCATGATAGATCCTCGCTGGCCAAATTTATATAATGTATAGCATACGAGGGCGGATCAATAAGTCCGTGACTTTTTGAATGAAACACAGTTTATCTTACAAAACAAAAATTTATTTTTCAACATAATCTCCTTTTAACGCTTCTCCTTTTAAAGTTTCTCCAGTTTTTTATCCCTTAAAAAAATTTTATTTTTTGAGATCCTTAAAATAGGCATTTGTTTGGTCAATAATTTCATCGTTGTAGCTAAATCTATTTCCACCGAGCCATTTATTTAGGTTTGGAAATAGGAAGTAGTCACTAGGGGCTAAGTCCGGAGAATATGGCGGATGTGGTACCAATTCGCAGCCCAATTCATAAAGTTTAGCCATTGAGGCTACACACACACAAAGAAAAGATATGGTTGTAGAATGGTTTAGAAAATAATATTCGCTTAATTCACAAAACCTCTTGTATCTCTGTATCGATTGTATTTTCATATTAAATACAAGAGTATAACATTTGTTGTTTGGAATTTTCATATAAAAATGAAATACACTATTACACTTTTATTTCATATGTTTTTAAAATGTTGTATTCAGAGAGAGGCTCTCTGAGAGAATTTGTATGTAGCTTGTTCTTCTTTTTTCATTAAAAATACAAAATACATTAATACAATACACAGAGTGTGTTCACAATTAAAAAACAAAAAGTGTATTTGATACACAAATACATAATTCAAATTGTTGTGAATTAAGCAATTATATTCTCTGAATCAATTGTGTGGTCGCTGAAAATAATTATTGTTATTTTAAATATTAATTTCGTTACGACAAACAAAGTAATGTTTGAATTTAATATTTCCATTTTTATATTCACAGAAAGTGCAATGTGGTTAGAGTTTAACAATATAGTTAAACAGCAAAACTGTCAAAAAATTTAAAATTTCGTAAAAGATTTTTATTGTTGATGATGGAAAATATAAGGACACTTCGAATATTGGTATTGGCAGCTACTTATGTTTCCAATTAATGTAGGTATAAACAATGCTTTTCAACTATATCAATTATGTCCGCTTGCGCAAAATGATTCGTATGATTTTTTATCGTTTACAAGATACATTGTAGCAACATATCTTTTGACAAAATCCTTACCTCCTACCTCGGCTTCCGCTACCAATAATTTTATTCCTAGATCTTCTCTAGCAGTCAGCAAAAGGGTTCCCACTAGTATAAGATTTGATGGTAGGATGCATCATATTATAAAAAATGATAAACAAAGCCGTTGTGCAATGTGCCATAAGAATACCACAATGAAATGTGAAAAATGCAAATGTTCTCCAAGTTTTCATAGTAAATAAAAGTATTATTAGATTTTTTTTTGTTATTTTCATTCATTTTGTATAACTTTATAATAAAAATGTTAATACTTTGAATTCTATATCATTTTAAATAAACATTTCCGAATAAAAAAACATTTTTTGTCTTAATATCTAAGTAAAGTTGATAAATAGGTAAAGTGGCAAATTATCCTACTGTTCCATTTTTGGAACGGTTCTAAGACTTAAAACCGGGAAACTGAAATTTTTTTTCAATATCTTACAATTTTTATCAAAATCTTATCACTAGAAGCTTGCTTGGAATGATATGGGTTAAAATAGACACTTAGAAAAATTTATAATTTCAAACATAAGGAACTAAAAAATAAGAACACTTCAAATCTTTTTAAATATATTTTGAACTTTAGTCGTCGCTTTCGGAGCAAGTCTCATCATCTGAAAACATTTTTGCGACCGTTTCGATAGCTTTATTTTCATATGAAAATACTTTATGGCTAGACCAAGCATACTTCCCTAAGCATCGCATCTATTTTTTCCCCTTTTGGACCGCTTTTCCATCGGGATGGTTACTAAGTGGAAGCGCTTACCTTGCTCATCAGATTCTGTTGGCAATTGTTTTTCGAACTCTGCCAAATGATTATTTAAAAAGTAAAGTTTTAATTTTATAATCACACCGATTGCTTGGAATGACTTAAGCATATTTTTTACTAAAACTTTCCATTCTTCGTCTCGATTTTTTTCCTAAGACTCTTTCTATAGCTGCCTTAAGTGCATCCCAAGCAATTAAGTCGATTCCGTGCAAAACTATATTGAAATCTTCACTTTTTAGCAACTTTCGAATGTCTGGTTCATTAAGCACAGCTGTTTTAAGAAAAAAAAAACAAACAAATTCACAAAAAATAAATAAAAATTTGAAGAGATTAGTCAAAAAGTACACTACCGGCTTCAATTTTTTGATCACTGAGTCTTGGAAAAATTTTCTTAAGGCAGTGAAATACGTTGTCCTTATTTTTCGTTACCAACTCTATAAACTTCTTCGTTATACCCAACTTTATATGCAGAGGTGGCAACAATATGTCACATATTTTTTTGTTAGTGGCTCTACTGTCATGTCTAAAGTGGCATCTTTCACTCCCGACTTTCGTTTTTCCCAAGTGTGCGAGTAGTGATAGACTTTTGCTCGTGTGTCTCAACGGCACAGAAAGCAATAATACTTTGGCCATCCACCCTTTATGCCTTGCAAAATATTGACAACTTTAAGGTCACAACAGATTTTCCATAAATATTTAAGGCCTCTTAGCAAAATTTCCATCGTTGAATAGCATTCCTTTAAGTCTGTGCTAAATGTTAAACGTATTGAGGGCTTCAAGTTCGTTTTATGCAGTAACACTGCTAGTGATTGAGCTATCGATGAACAATCGCCAGTCTTCAGCGATATATTCTAATCCCATTTCATATATTCTAATCCCATTCCATTTCATTCAATAAGAATCTCTACCCAAGTAGATAGACCGGGGTGCGGATGAAGTGCGTGGCTGCACAGAAAAGTATAGGTATTTCCCCCAGTTAAAGTCTAAGTTTAATTTTTCTTCTCTTCTTTAGAAACTCACATTAATTAATAAAAATATTTCATTCAATAAGAATTGAAATTACTGAACTTAAGCCTGACTAAAAATTATTTCTGATTAAAAAGATTTTACTGATAAAGTTAAATAATTATTTGGAATAATTAGTGCGTTAAACTTAATTTTAACAATTTAAGAAAACACCAGAAAGTAATTATTGAAAACGGTTAACAAAAGACAGAGTTATTTGTGAGTTAACACATGCAAAAAGAAAAATAATAAAATACGAATTGAGAACCTCTGCCCATTTTGAAGTCGTTTAAAATATGTCAAATTTTAAATAGTCACGACTGCAATGCTGTTACATTTTTTTATACTAATAAGCACAGTTTTATCTGAGAGCTTTTAGCAGGATTTCAATGTACAAAAACACATAATACGAGCGCTTTGAAGATATTAAAATGATTTACAGAAACACTTGATACGCTTTACAAAACTACAGCTCACTCTCCTGTATTGCGGTAGACACATTCCGAAAATTGTCAAGTGTTGTATGAAACCACCTCATGTGAAGCAGAAACAAAAGTGTCAAGCAGCCTTTATTAAGGAAAACATTTAGTTTATAGATTATAAATAAAGCTCGTAACATCGTATTCAGTCATCAATATTTCAAGGAACAAAGAAATTTTAAACTAAACTGTTGTGTTTAACGTTATTTTTTGAAGTCTCCAAACTATCATTTATTATCAGTGCTCATGTGTGTGTACCTTTATTTAACATGGTGGGTGATAAGCAGGGAAATCAGAAATATGCTCCAAAAAAGTGTTTAATGCGCATTTAGTTTGGACTAAAAACTTCGAAATATGCATCAGTGATCTGCATGATTACGAATCAAACGGCATAATATTGCATTTTCTAAAATGAATATTGAGCTAGTACTTAACATTAAAATAATGAATGATGCTATTGCATGATTCATACCAATGAGACTGTTGTTAATAAATGCATGCCACTGCTTGCAATCTCTATTCATTCATATGATTCACTAAAGCAATGAATCAGTATGATTGTTTTGAATACTTCTTAAAACCCCTTATATAAAATATTTTATTTTATAAATTGTTTTAACGAGAAAAAACAATAATAAATACGCCATGTTTTATTAACCTAAGACTTCTTCTTCTTCAACATGTTTTTATGAGTTATTTGATTGCTATACAAAACAATCAAACAACAGTAATAATTTTTATTGATTTTTACTAACAGCACCAAAAAATAGAGTGAGTTAAAGACAGTCAGTTGTTAGAGAGGCAACAGTGCAAGCAATATCATTAGTACATATTGATGTTAAAAAACAATACAAAAGCACTATAAAAGTGAGTGGACAGCGAAAGTGAATCAACTCATACAGTTCACTGATATGCACTAAAAACTCATTTAATTCAGCAATTCAATAAAATTTGCGTATAAAACAAGACAAAAAAAAATTAACAGAGAAAGGACACAATAAAAAAAATTAATTATAATTTTTAATGCAATAAACAAAAACTATTCACTTAGCTTTTTAAATAAAAATTGCCGCCTCTCACATCTGAACAAACTTTTATACATTGAAAATTTTCGTTTTCAACATCAACTGATGTAATCGGGGAAGCATTCTTCACAAATCACCAAACCAAGTTTTGATTGAAATTAACATCCAGTGAAGATGTTAAAACACATATACACCTGCTTTAGTTGAAATTTGGAAAATTAAAATCAATAATATTTGTTCCAGCACTAAAATTTAGTAGAAAAAAAATATTGGAAATGGACGATTTAAAATTTTTTAATTTTCTTGTTTCGCTTTTCTTTTACAAGTGAGTGAAAATTAACAAATTTTAAATCTTTCATTTAAAATTTTTTTTCTTCTAAATATGGATGTTAGAACACATACTAATAATCAGTATATTCTAAATTTCAACTTAAACACGTGTAGCATGTGTTTTAACATCAGGACTCAGAACAAAACGTGTGACATCGATTCGGAAGCCAGAACATAAACAATGGCCTTCTCTAAAGTCTAACTTTATAATGGTAGCCATATATTGCTTGCCCATACTACTGTTTCTTTCACTACAAAATGAAATATTGACGGAGAAAACTGGAATTTTTTACCAAAAAAAAATAAAATAAAAATATAAAAATTTTAAAAAGTACCAAAATATCCAAATATGCTCTGAACATTCCATAAATTTTCAAAATATGCGTGTTAGACTAAAGTATGCAAAAATATGCTTTAAAGGGTAAAATAATTCATAAAAAGTTATGAAACTGATAAATATCTTAATTCTGCATTAGAAAAGAAAAAACATGCAATTGCATATTTGCGGTTTCCCTGGTGATAAGCAATTTCGCAACTTCAATTTGTTTTAATCTTCTTTAATTTTCTTTTTAATTTCATCTCTAAGTGCTGCACTTACAATAAATTAATGTTAAAAATTTTATTTTTGAGTGTGAAACCGTGTTGAGGAAACCGTGTCTTGGGAGGGTTTCCTGTGTTTTAATTGTGTCACCGACTTCAACAGTTTTTAAAAAAAATTTGTCTGCTTTTATTAAAGATACGAGTAAAATAAAAAAAAATATTTACAGACTAAGAAACTCATTGTTTTCAAAAAGATTATTTCAACAGAAATAAACAAACTGCTTTAATGCATTTTTGATAAATATTTAAGTGTGTAAATGTAGTCCCAATGTTGAGATATATATTTTACATACTATGTGCATAATTCTTAATTCTATGTTGAAAAAAATTAATAGATATTTAATTTTATATATGTATTAGGGTTATTCCAGAAAGAGGTCAACCAAAAATTTTTTTTGCCGAAAAGTACTTATATGCTTTTCTTTTCTTAATAAATATATAAATACATATAGTAAATACTTTATAAATGTAAAAGTATTTTTGATTTTTTGTCAGAAAAAATGCGACTATAAGAAAACAATTTTTTAAAAATTTTTATTTTAAATAATGGCTATTATTTTAAATTTGTAATTTACAAATTTTCTACTAACAATAACCTTACGCATTAGCACATAAGAAGGAGAACGCAGTTCTAATAACGGAATTTTTTGCTCATCCGTCGTATAAAATGATTTTATTAAAATCAATATTTATAAATTTTTTTCAGCAGTAAATAAGTATTTGTTATTTTTTAATTTCTTTTGAATTAAGGTTCAATCAATATTAGCAAACTTACTGCATTTAGTTCTCTTGGCAAAAAAATTGTCGCGTCCGTATTTATACTTTATCCATTTAAAAAAAATTAAACATAATTTTCATATTTCATGAATCTGCACATAAACGATCATCTTTCACTTGCATTTCCACATTCAGAAAAAAATTCTTTATACAATTTCGCTTAATTATGTATATGTATTTCTATAAATGCAATAGAAACTATTTTTGTCACGTCCGTTTCTCGCTGGCCTTTGCTTATATCTTTTTACTATATTATTGATATCGCTCAAACTTTTTTCTTAAATACTACTTCTTCATTGCTTTAAAACACTGACATCTTTCCATTCTTCTCTTGTTTTTTGTTTAAGTAAAAGTGTCCGTCGCCGCGCAATTGCCCATATATATTATTTCATTACTTGATTGACTTTTATAACATTAGTACTATTTTACGAAATAATAGCTAAACATACATTTTTTGTATATAATCATTAATCCAGAATATACTGACAGGAAAATAATCTGGGCGGAAGTCAAATATGTGACATACTAAATCATTCTCACTTAGACAAATAACTTACAAATCAATTAATTTTTTTTTCAAAGTAATTTTTATTTACTAATTTAGTTATTGTTCAACTTTTAAGTATTTATAGTTTATATTTACTTGTACTATAAACATATTTAGAATATACTATACATGCACGCTAATTATAACCTTTACCAAAAAATGGTAAAAGTGTATATATAGGTTTGTCATTCCGTGTGTAATTTCTACAATATTAATAAGCGACACATTAAGTATATATGGATGGATCCTTATGCATAGGGAAGACGAACAAGCAATGTCCGTCTGTCAGTACGTGAAATCAGTTTTCCGAAGCTCCCAGAAAAGCTACAGACTTCGTTCTTAGACTGGTGTGTCAGAAATAGTCTGAAGAATTTTGGTATTGAAAATCAGCTATATCGAGTGGACGGTTTCAGAGCTGGAAAACTCAAACTCTATTTTGCCGTACAAAATAACTACCGAAAACTAGTTGTAATTACTTTTTTATTAAATTAACTTATTTTATACTTCAGTATGAATAAAATTGGTATTTCTAATTTAAAAAATATAAAAATATTTTAGCAAATTGTTTTAGAAAAATTTCCAGGGTTAATTATTATTATTTTAAATTTTTTTTCTTATAATTGAACATGTTTCATGTTTTAGGAAGAAGGCTATTTTCTCAGGAACCGTAAGAGTTACTGATATCTGAATTTCGGACAGAGTATGTAGATCTTTAGTCGCTACAACAATAAATATATAAAAGTTAAAAATTAAAGGGTGATCCAAAACGAGTTAAAATCCCATGTTATATATATACGATTGTGTGTACATATGTGTATAGACACTTGAAATTTGTAAAATTAGTGTATTTTTATACAGACTACATTAACATTAAAACGCTAAAACTAAAATTTAAAAAAATTCAAAAAAGGTGTTCTGTCAGTTTATTTAATTTATGTAATTTATGTAATTTTGACAGCTTTCTGTATCTTGGAACCCGTAAGAGGCAAAGTCTTAAAATTTTCAAAAATGGTAAAACAAAAAAATCCCAAAATTATAAAATCGCCAAACCGAAAAAAATCGCCAAACCCCGAAAAAAAATTGCCAAAGCGAAAAAAACACTAAATTAAAAAAAAATCTAGCACTAAAATATATTGCAAAAATTAAAAAAAATCGCTTAAATAAAAAAAAATTGCCAAAATGAAAAAAAATCGCCAAAATTAAAAAAAAATTCCTTAAACGAGAGAAAAGCACCAAACTAAAAAAGCACCAAATTTAAACAAAAACGCCAAAAACCAAAAAAAAAATTGCTAAAACGAGAAAAAAGCACGAAATTGTAAAAAAAATCTAGCTCTAAAATAAATAGCCAAACTGAAAAAAAAAATTGCTTAAATGAAAATAATCACCAAAATGAAAAAAAAGTCACAAAAATAAAAATAAACGTGAATAACTTAAAAATAGCTAAAAAGACAAAAACGCACCAAAACTAAAAAAGCACCAATTTAAAAAAAGCCAAAATCCTAAAAAAAACGCTATATCAGAAAAAGCACCAAACTAAAAAAAAGCACCAAATTAAAAAAAAAACAAAAAACGGCAAAACTAAAAAACCCTATTAAAAAACTCTTAAAACCGAAAAAACGCCAAAAACGAAAAAAATTTTAAAATTATATTGTATATAGGCTAAAGTTCATATAGTATTACATATCTAGTGTCCTTCGTGTGCAAGTCAGAGTCGCACATTGCTAAATTTTTTTTAGTAAATGGAGATGAAAATAAAATTTATCGCTAAAGTACAGTCCTAACCATAAAGTTAAATGAAACAGAACAAGGACTATTATAGGATCAGAAATTTACAGGTTTTAAAATAATAAAACGAAAAAATATGACTGCTGTGAGCCATCCCTTATAACACTATGCAACAAATTTTCATCTTTCTACGATAACCTCAAAAATTAGATGTTTTCTTAGCTAATTAAGTAAGGGTCGCTGAACAGGAAAAACGTCAAATTTGTCAAATGTAATATCATTGCAAGGATATGTTTCTCTTTTATCAGCCAACACTTATAATGTATTTATCGGATAAAAATTCATTGAGTTACGGCCCTTGAAATTCAAAAAAATTGGAAGTTTTTAAGTTTTTTTTTTAAATTCAGTATTTTAAATTGCACCCTTAAGCCAAAAAGAAAATTCTAAAATTTATCTTAAGCCTGCGTCTGAAAAAAAATCTTCTTAAAAAATTAAAAAGTTACGACATATTTAGTGAAAATATTCATGATAGGTGACTACTACTGGATGCCACGAAAAATCAACCTATAAAATTAATTTTTTTTTAAATTAATTTTTTTTAAATTGGGGCTGTCGACAACGAATATAGCCCTAATTAATTTTTCTTTGGAAGCATTTTCGAGATATTCGCGAAAAATGAGTTAATTTTGCAGTTTGCAAAGACATTTCCAAAAATCTTGAGAACTGTTTATCTAAATTACGCAAATTTTACACTGTTGAAAATATGTCTTTCTTTTATCACCCCATATGCATAGTGATTTGATCTGCTAAAAATTCACTGTGCCCTTTAGATTAAAAAAAAATTTTAAATTTTTCCTGAAAGCATCCGTAAATTCAAAGTCGGATATATTCAGTAAATATGTAGTAACTTTTTAATTTTTTTCCCGATAATAATAATTTTACGCTTAATAAATGAGCTACAACATTTAATTTAAGATACGGGTTTAAAATAAGTTTTACAATTTTTTTGGCTTAAGGGCGCAACTTAAAATACCGAATTTAAAGAAAATCATAAAAACTTATTTTTTTTTAATCTAAAGGCCCGTAACTCAGTGAATTTTTATCCGATCAAGATATTATTATTATTATATATTATTAATTTTAATCAACAGCACCCGTATTCTGTAAGTCGCTAAAGCTAAATCTCTATCGCTAAAAATGTATAAAGCCGATTTTTCGATTTTGGGCTACGAATGCAATTTTGAAACGTGTATTGCTAAATCAAGCATTGACTCAGAAATGTAATTCGCCGAAATTTTCGTGTTTTATGTCATCGCCAAATATGTTTCATTTTCTATTTTTTCAGTATTTCAGCGATAGAATTTAGCTTTAGCTTTAGCGACTTACATAGTATGGGGGCAGTTCTCAAGATTTTTGGGAGTATTTTTGTGAGCTGCAAAAAAACACATTCTTCGCAAATATCTCGAAAACACTTCTTAAGAAAAATAAATGAATGTTCAGCGATCCTAAATTAGCTAAGAAAATATTTTATTTTAGTGGTTAATTTTTTTTGTTGCATAGTGTTATTAGCAACAGAGTTTTAGCGAGTTACAGAATTGGAGCGCTGACCTCTGTTAAAGTCCTTTCTAATTATCAGCGTTGTCAACTTGGTGCGTTTCGCACCATTTTGGGTGCTTTTTGAAATTTTTTGTTCGAAAAATTCCTTAATTGATGCGTGGTGCGCTTTTTTTAAATTTTGATGCGTTTTTAAATTTTTGGTGGCACCAACGCAAATTGAACACGACCAGTGGGTTAAAACTGGGAAATTTTTGTTGTGAAACTTTTACCAACTTCGTGATAGTGTTAATTACCATATTAATAGTAATGATGTTTACAAAACACTACACTTTGAAATGAAATCTTCTTTATGACCCTATGATAACAATAATGATGAAAATATTAACTTTACTAATTTGGAATAATTAATTTTTGATCTCTGATTTAATAATTGTTCACACAACAATCATTTCTGATATTCCGTTTCATTAAAAATTAACGTTAAATAGCTGATGTTAATAACAAGCTCTACCCAAGTAGATGGACTGCACAGAAAAATATCGGTGTTTCCCCCAGCTATAAAGTTTAGTTTAATGTTTCTTCTCTTCTTTAGGAAATTATTTCTGATTAAAATTCACTACAGTTCAATTAATCTAAAAAAATTTCTCATTTACAAAAAAATAATATTTTACTTCTTATGCAAAATTAATTCAATAAACATTTTAAAATTAAAAAGAAATTCTAAGCTTGGTGCGTTTTTTGTAAATAGCGCGCTTTTTTCTCCATTTTGTTGCGTTTTGAAATTTCAAAGTTGGCAGTTGCTAATTAACTTCTCCTCATTCTTAAAAAAAGAGAAAATATTAATAATGTAAACAACTTCTTAAATACAGAGTGCAGAATAATATATACCACGTTTATACAGGCGACTTATTCGCGAAATAAAAAATATTGTAAATAAAGAATTTTTTGCCGGCGAATTAATTTTTATTTGCAAGGAGCCAACTTACAAAAACTATTCCCGATTAACGCACTATACGCAAATAAAATGAAAATATTTGATAACAAAAAACTATAAATGGATAAATATTGCACAAAAACATTGATAGAAGCAAATAATGTCAGTTAAAGCAAATAACTATTTGATATTTTGCACATTTACAATATTTTTTTGTCAACATAATTAAGTTTTCTATAGAAGTGCTACTAAGTTTGTGTACTTTTGCTATGACGTATTAACAGTGAGTTAATTTATATGAATAAAATTCTTTAGTTAAAAAATACCTCTAGGTCTGTTACTATAAATTGCACTGGAGCAAAAAGAAAAAGATCCATTCTTTTTACTTTTGGTTTGTGACTATACCAAATGTCAAATTTAGTTTGTATTGATACAGACCTAAACATATGCTCTTGTTTTCATCACCAATAAATACATATGTATATGTAAATATGCTCTTTTATATGGTTACATTTATTTTAAGAGCCGTAGTCCGAAGTGCATATGGGCGATATTGTGCTATGACATTAGATGAACCATCGTCACAGAATCATTATCAAGTCGCGATTTGGACAAAATTATCGTAAATGAAAATTAGATTGATGTATCCACATGATAATGGCACAAGCAAAAAGATTTAAGATACCAAAATATTTACAATATTGTTGTGCAATAATTTATATTGTACAATAAAAATTTTATTTTAACTTTTTAAATTACTTAACCCTCACATGCCCGAATTAAAATGGGTGTGGCAAAATTTTTTGATTACACGTATAAGATAAAGTTGACCTCAATATCAACTGACAAAAATTTCAATGTCTAGGTGTCCTGGTTCAAGATCTGCAGGATGTTGCGTATAGGCAATATTGGGTAATGGTGTTATAAATTTAAATACAAGTTGATTTTTTTCAAATGCCGTTTATTTCAATTTATGTATGGTAGGATAAAAAACAATTTTTTTGAGGCTTAAGACACAAGTGCACATTGCATTTGCTGCATTTACAGCTTGAAAGCCCAGTGTTGCATAGCCTACATCTGCCCCTTGTTCCCCATTCCGGCCAATGACTATAACCATCAAATCGTAGGGAATGTGAGGGCTCTGGAACATATGCTGCTTTATGGGGGTTTGATTCAGAACCAGTAGAAGGAGCTGGTGATGATGTAGCTGGCGATGATGTAGCTGGCGATGATGTAGCGGGCGATGACGGAGTCGATGGAGAAGGTGATGAAGTTCCTGAATTCATTGTTAAAAGGAATGGCGACAACTGTAGTTTGAATTGTGTTCAAAAGCTCGGTAGCAACATCCAATTGAAAATTTATGATCTGCTTCAATTCGCCGTCTGTATGTGGGATGTCTCTGCGGTAAAAATTATTTAACTTTTTAGGATTTTGTATGTAGCTAGTGTGTACTACGAAAAATCAATTTAAAAATTTCTAAACTCACATGTGTGTATAGGTTTTGTTTACTATTATATATGTATGTATATTGTGGAAAAATTGCACCGTATATTTTATTAATATTGTGCAATTTATTGAATAGTATAGAAAAAAATTACAATAATAACAGCAATAAAGTACTCATAGTAATATTGCGTAATCTATAGTATTCAATAAAATTTAAATGTCACAGTACATAAAAAAAGTTGAGACTTAACGACATTGTCTGTTATGAGTAACGTGACCAGATGTTTTTTTTTTTTGCAAAAAGCGAGACATGATTAAACAAAATGCGGAATTTTGAAGAAAATATCTTTTATAAAGCGGGATGTGTAATATGCACATATGTATGTACTCAGGAAACACAGTTTTCAAATCAAATGAAACGCTTTAAAATAAACAAAAATATATATATATATATACATTTATAAATAAAAATCTAATATCGTTCGTTAGTTAATCCATCAATTAAGAACGAATGCACCGGTTAAGCTATTATTTTTAAATGCTTGTCATAACCCACCTTAGGTTTTTACGGAAAGAAAAATAGACTACGCCCACTTTTTTTAACATATCTAAAATTGGAGAACGGCTGCACCAATTTGTCAATTTTTTTTATATATTCGTAGTGATTTAAAGAACTAGTTTAAGGAGTAGAAAAGTGGGCGTGATACATACCTCCTACAGGGTGGCCCAGAAAGACCGAAGTGGTGTGAACTCCTTATAACTTTTTACTTAAGGCATATTTTTTTAATTTTTTGTTTTTAAATACATAAAATTTATAAAGAATATTTTAAGATAAGTTATTAAAAATTATATCCCGCAAGTGGTGGCCATTTTCTGCTTCGCACAAATGTGCTCTTTCCAACACATTTTCCGCGACAATACGACAAATCTTCCGGTGTTATGTTGTTAATTTCGTCTCGAATATTGGTTTTTAATTCCTCAATAGTCCTAGGCTTATTAACATAAACTTTAAATTTTAAATAATCCCAAAGGAAACCGTCTGGAGCGGTTAAATCCGGAGAACACGGATGCCAATTAAAATTGCTTCTACGCGAAATTATTCTTTCACCAAAGATGTCGCGTAAAAGAGCCATTGTGGCCCTCGAAGTGTGCGCTGTGGCTCCATCCTGTTGGAACCATATTTGCGGATGGCTTTCCACGGCTGGCCTTACAAAATTTTCCAACATGGCCCGATATCGGTCACATTTGATGGAAATGGCGACACCTCGTTCATTTTCAAAAAAATATGAGCCAATTATCCTTTCTGAAGAAACACCGCACCAAACAGTACGCTTAACTGGGTGTAATTGTCGTTGATGTCTCGGGTTTTCCTTAGCCCATATCCTAAAGTTTTGCTTATTAACGAACCCATTTAATTGGAAATGGGCTTCGTCACTCATAACTAAGTTATGAATAATAGAAATGGAAAGAGCACATTTGTGCGAAGCAGAAAATGGCCACCACTTGTGGGATGTCATTCTTAATAACTAATCTAAAAATATTCCCTATAAATTTACTTTAAATAAAAAGTTATAAGGAATTCACACCACTTCGGTCTTTCAGGGCCACCCTGTATATAAAGCAAGTATTTATTTTGAAATATCTGGGGAAGTAATACGACAAAACATGTGTGTGTATATAAGTATTAATATTCTCAATTTGTCCGTTATATATGAATATATATATAATCGCATGGCATACATACGTAAATTCTAAAAACATATTTCAGTAAAACTTTTCTACGTATTTTTTTTCAATAATTTAAATTAACTAAACGTTTTCTTTTTTTCTTTTACCACAGATTGGCAACACATATTAGCCAAATTTTTGAGGTATGTAAAAATTATATCTTTCTTTATTTGAACAATTCAATGCCAACTTACTACCTCATGTTCTAAGATACATAAATGCATACGTAGTATGTATTAATATTTGAATTTTTAACAAAAATATGCATACATACATAAAAATTAATCATTTGACTGAAATAATTAACATATCGGCATACATTATATGTGTGTATGTGTATCAAAAACTTAAAAATTTCAAATTGCTGGCAAAATATTTGACAATAAATTCTTTATTTTTAAGATGAAGCAAAAATTAATTTCTACCTTTTATTCCACAAGAACAAAACACAACTTTTTTTTAACTTTGCAATCTTTTTGTTCTAAATACAGCTGCCGTTTTTATATCTTTGCTTTTTGTATTTTATTTTTTTTCGCATTCAATTAATTATTCAAATTCATAAAGTCCACGTTTATTTAAATTTTTGGAAGGATAATTGCGAGAATTTGTAGAAGGACTGTAACAAGAAACCACCACTAGATAAAGAAGTACAAAAACACGTTTTTTTAAGTTCTTTGATTTATTTTTTTTTAAACGATTGTAAGTAAATGCTGCATGTTGTTAGAATTGAAGGGGTTCACCACTGAATTGCGCAAAATTTTGCTTTAAAGTTTAAACTGAAAACACACAAACGTTGTGTATTCGAAATTTATTCATAATAAATAACCGGCGTCACCTTTTAAACGTTCTACACGATTTCAACAAGTAAAAGCAACTAAAGAAACTTTTTCCAAAACGTTCAGAAAACTTTTATGTATTTTATATAATGTTGTTGGTATTTGATTCTGTGCGATACTTTTGTTACTACAACACGTTGTGGTTGTGTCGGTTGTTTTTGGAGGGAGATTTTTGCGTTAATGCCGCTAGGGCTGCCATTATAAGAAAATTGAAGCCAAGCTAGGGGACTTTATGGATACTTTAGGAACAAATAAGGAAGATCTTTAGTGGCATTAAGGTTATTAATAGTTCTTCGAGCGTTACGCAAATCTTATCAAAAATTAATGTTTTTAGGGTGCGCTACACTAAAGGTGAAAAGGAACCCTTTTGTATTCGCTACGATGTCCGTCTTTCTGTCAATACCAATCTTCTTTTGACCATTGCTGACACACCAGTCGAAGACCGAAGTCTCTAGCTATTCTGGGAGCATCGGAAACCCGATTTCACTTACATCAGACGGATGGACAGACGGACATCGTGGTCCTATTCATAAGGACCCAGAATGTATGTATATATTTTATGGGTCGCGGATAAATATTGTGGAAATTACAAACGGAATGACAAACCTATACATATACCCTCTAGCATTTTTGCGGTATTTTGCAAATTTCAAAGACGAAAAAATTCCCAAAAGGAAAAAAGCCAAGACTAAAAAAATCGCTAAAACTAAAATAAATCGCCAAAAACCTAAAAATTTTCCAAAAACTAAAAAAACACATCAACGAAAAACGCGCCAAGACAAAGAAAAAGGGACAAGCTTTAAAAAATACCGCCAAATATCGAAAAAAGTTTAACGGGTCGCACTTTACTGAATTTATTTTATTTAAAATAAAATACTTAATATTATAATTTTTGGTGCCCCAGCATCACAACACGTTGTTGAGATGAGTAAGAATTCTGTAAACATATAACGGGATTAAGTTATTCGGAAGCATTAACACAATCTGTAAAGCTGGCAACTCTATTTGTGACGTTCACTTAGCGTTGATGTTCGCTTCGAACATGTTTGACATTGGTTTTATATGGAGGCCGGTAAAAATCAATGACAGGTTTTTAATACTCGTGCATACGTATTTAAATTTTAAAATATGCTCTGTTGTACTAAGTAGCAGACATGTGTCAGGGTAAGAAATACTCGACTCTAATTTCCCACTTAGAAATTAGCAAATCTCAATTTTTCTGTATAAAAACATACATACATATATAAAAATCAGACTTGTTTGTATGTTTCTGCAGCGTTCTTAATATTTCTCGTGAATTTGTGGCGTGTTGTGAAATACTATACTCAGAAAAACATACATATATGTGAAAAAAGGACAAGTTCCTATCCAAAATTTCGGCCATTAAAAGTAGTGAGATATAAATTTTGACCAAGTTCTTTCTTGCACAAAACATATCAGTATAATCTGCCATGCATTTCACAAATATGAAATCGTCGGGGTTTCATATTCTATATCTAAGCAACCTGCTTGCATATAGATAGCGCCGAAAAATTTTTTTTCTTTAAAACTTAAATTTTTATTTTGAAAATAAAATTTTGATAAAAGCATAAATTATGCTCTAAAAATTCGAAAATATGATAAAAATATGCGTCTAAGACTATAAAATGTAAAAACATGCCATAAAGGGTAAAATATGCAAAACTATGAACTAAAAAATCGATTATAAATAAAATTCATAAAAGTTTCTGAAACTGATAAATATCTTGTCCCTGCATAAATACGTCACACAAGAAAAAACATGCAATTGCATATTTGCGGTTTCCCTGGTCATAACTCAAAAAACACTAGTTTGCCAGAAATTGAGTTGAAAGTTTTCAATTTACACACAACTTATGCTAGGAACACAATTGGGACGAACGACAAACGACGAATTTCTTCCACGTCGACGAATTCGTCGATAACCATTCGCTGCGTATATTCGTCGTGTGAAGCACAATAACGACGAATTTATTCACCGAATTCTTCTCTCATATTTGGTAAAGTTGGAGAGAGATAGCGAATTTTCTATCAATTTTGTTTTTTCGTCGTTCGTCGGCGTACAAAATAGAAATAAATCTATCTTAGAGTTCGTCATGCAGGACGAATTTCGTTATACGGCGGTCCCAGTAAAAAAAGAGACTCCAAAAAAGTCATGAAAATGTAGAGTTTACGATGCGGAAGTAGTGCAAATTTCGATCTGATCTAATGATTTTTACACAGGGTTGTCATTGCAAGAAGTTCTCTTTTTCGATGCCTGGTCACTGAATTGGAAGCGATATTAAGAAAAATTTCCTTTTTTGTGTTCTATGATAATATTTTCATCTAGGAAAAAGGGTAAATATTTGCCTTTTTTAACAATTCGTTTCTTTTTATACGAATTTAAGCCCGAAACAGTGTTTTCATGTAAATTTAAGCAAATAACTTTTAAATTTTAGACTAAAAATAATTCATAAATTTCTTTAAAAAAATAAATTTTTTTTAAATTCTGGTGAGTATTTTCTAACACTATGGAGGAGTTACAAGGTTTTGTGTGACTAAAATAAGCTTCTACGTGGTTTTTTGCTCACTCTCGGCAAATTAAAAATATCGATTTTTTGGAAGCAATGAAAATGTACTTCCGCTAGAATGACTTCCATTTTTTTTCACTGGGTAGTATTAGTGGAGAAAGAAAATTAAGTTTTTCTCTCAAGAGCTGAGTAAACAAGATATTTCTATGCAAATTGTTACACAATATTAATAACGATATGAATATTAATTCTGCGTCATTAAAACAAAAACCGAATTTTTGAGTTATGACGTTGTTTGAGTAAATGAGCGATATGTGTTTATAATATTATTCGAATAAATTGCTTTGTTCGAACAATATCCAACTCTAGGTATATCGAATTTTTTAAATGATCTTTCTATGTTCGTACTAAAATAAACTAAAGATTTTTTGTTTTTGTTTTTATTTTTTGGATTCTGCTTGACGTTCATAGTGTTAAAGAAAATGTGTTCTCGATACTACCTGTTTTTCTATCTTCTCTTTTAAACGATTGATGCTACAAATGAAAATAGTTGTAATAAAAAACAAAAACTGGTTGAGAGGAACAACAAGTACACTGAAGAATTATTTTTTTTTTTACAATAAAGACCCTGAAATTCATAATCGGCTTAATTTCTTTACACATACAAAAAGAAAAAAGTAATAATTTATTATCATGTAGATTCTACATTGTAGAACATTAAACAATTGCTTTGTACTATTACTATGAGTATTATCTCACCCTAAATTTCTCTCTTACGAAGATGTTTATTAAGTATTCTATATACTTTTTTTCATAACCATAAAATAAATACTATTCTACCGGTTGCTGCGTAATAATGAAATAAGTTCAAATATGTATGTTTTTATCAAATTAAAATGCAAATACAGCAAAACACGATTATAACGAACTCTATATACTCGTGAATAAATCTATTGCACGATTTTATATTATTGTTCAGTATATTTTACTCAAAGTGTCATCGAAATTTGTAATTTGAATTGAATTGAATTGAATTGAATTTGAACACGTTATTTTACAAACTAAATAGAGCTTTTACAAAATTAATAAAGAAGCTTAAGTGAATTTTTTAACTGAATAATCTGTACATGTATATACCGCCAATTAAAAGCCTGCCAATCGGCCAATAATCGTTGGGCGGCTCTAATTTTTTCCAAGGCTGGTACAAAAAAAATATCATCAGTTTTCCTTAAGTATCATATTTGTCTGATGTAGTAGTGTTTGAACACTGAAAGTTAAAACCTGGTTTTAACGTTAAAACATAAAACCAATTCAAAAATGGTTTTAAGTTGGTTTTAACAAAAACCATTTATATGGTAAAATCAGGTGTTAACAGATGGTTTTAACGTTAAAGCCAACTTTTAATAAAACCATGTCAGTGTGAAAACAATATCACTAAAGTTTCAGTTAAAAAAAAGGTTTTTTTCCAAACAAATTCTTTACCGAAGAAAATTAAACAAATTCAAATTTGTAAAACTCCTTAAAAAAATATTTAAAATGATGAAAATTGGTTTTGGAAAAACCAGTTGTAACATAAGCTTCAACCACACGTTATTTTATTTTATTTTATTTTATTTTATTTTGTTTTATTTTATTTTATTTTATTTTATTTTATTTTATTTTATTTTATTTTATTTTATTTTATTTTATTTTATTTTATTTTTTTTTATTTTATTTTATTTTATTTTATTTTATTTTATTTTATTTTATTTAATTTTATTTTATTTTATTTTATTTTATTTTATTTTATTTTATTTTATTTTATTTTATTTTATTTTATTTTATTTTATTTTATTTTATTTTATTTTATTTTATTTTATTTTATTTTATTTTATTTTATTTTATTTTATTTTATTTTATTTTATTTTATTTTATTTTATTTTATTTTATTTTATTTTATTTTATTTTATTTTATTTTATTTTATATTTTGATATGTGGGTTAAAATTCATATTTTAGGGTTCGTTAAAACTTCGTTTGACTGTATTTGAGTATTTTTTGTGCAACGCTGGTTCAAGGTCTCTCGAAAGCGTGTAAACTAAATACTTGATGAATGAAATGCATTTTTTCCCATATTAGTTTGAAGAAATAATACTTTACAATTTAGCCGGTTACAATTTTACAACTACAGGTAGTAATTTTATGAAAAGAGCTGTATAATGGGAAACTATCTTGTTGTTTTTTTTCAAGAAATTCTGTTTGTTTTTGCTTAAAATTTTAGGAAATACACAGATACAGAACAATAAATTTTTTTTCGGTGAATGTACACGTACATATAACACTAGTGATATGAAGAGAAAATTTTGCAATTTTGGTATTCTGAAAAATAGTAATAAAAAATTAAAAATAAACTTATCAGCTGTGATGAAAAACGATTCATAGACAAACCCTATTTTGAAAACGATAGTCATTTTGTCAATAATTTTCAAATGTTGTTTTTAATGGGGTTTTCAGTACCACACTGCTATAAAAAAACACCTTTTGTCAGAACTTCAAAATGGACCTAGTGGGGTCATGGTTGTTAGATTGCGACCCATTTCGCAAAATTGAATTCAAAAATCCCCAAAAGTCGCCAAAATCAATTTTATGCAGTTTTTCTTAATATGTATATGTATATTTGATAATAAATTAGTTTTTATATAACACTTTTTTTAATATAAATTTTTAATATTTCGTATTTTAATTTTTTTTAATAATCGTATAAAATTTTAACAGAATAGGAAAGATCATCACAATAAAATTGTTTTAATTTCTTTCAGACGAGTCTGGCACCAGTCCCATAACTTTAAGTTAAGTATTAACCTGAGCTTAACTGGTGTTTATACTTTTGAAATATGAGTGCCCCTATGGTCGAGTGGATAGTGTGCAGACCTGTCATGATGGAGGTCAGTGCTGGATTTGCGTATAGGCCCGTGAGGACCGGACCTAGGGCTGCATGGTTTTTAGGTCAGAAAAGTTTTAAGAAACGCAAAAATTAACATTTTAAATATTTTGAAATTGATAATTAGGGTTCCGTACACCAAAGGTGAAAAAAGGAACCCTATTGCTTTCGCTACGCTGTCCGTCTGTCCGTCTGTCCGTCTGTCTGTCACACGATATTTTCTCAGGAACCGTAAGAGGTACGGACCTGAAACTTGGACAGAGTATGTAGAACCTTGGCCACTACAACAACAAATACATGAGAATTAGAAATTAAAGGGTGCTCCAAAACGAGCGACGAAAAATGTTAAAATCTTATGTTATATAAATACAATTTTATGACCATATGTATATTTATTAAGGGTGGTCCATCAGTTAATGCAATTTTAACTATGTAATTTTGACAAATTGCTATATCTTGGAGACCGTAAGAGGTAAACTCTTGAAATTTTCAAAAACGGTAAAACTTAAAAATCCGAAAATTATAAAATCGCCAAACCGAAAAAAATTGCCAAAACCTAAAAAAAAACGCCAAAAATTTAAAAAAAAATCGACAAAATTAAAAAAAAAAATTCTAGCACTAAAATAAATCGCCAAAATCGAAAAAATCGTTTAAATGAAAAAAAATTACCAATATGAAAAAAACACCAAAAACCGAAAAAAATCGCAAAAAACGCTAAAAATGCGCCAAAACCAAAATAATTGTTTATGTGAAAAAAAATCGAAAAAATCGCCTAAACCAAAAAAATCACCTATATGAAAAAAACGCCAAAATTAAAAAAAAATCGCCAAATTAAAAAATCGCTAAAATAAAAAAAACGCCAAAAAATAAAAATCGCCAAAATTAAAAAAACTTCAAAAACAAAAAAAAAATCGCCAAAACTTGAAAAAAAGTGCCAAAACTCAGAAAGCGCCAATAAATTAAAAAAACCCTCAAACTAAAAAACACGCTCAAAACCGAAAAAAACCAAAAACGAAAAAAATGCCAAAACTATAGTTTATATTGTTCGTATTGAATTACATATCTCGTGCCCGTACGGAACTCTTCGTGCGCGGGTCAAAGTCGCACTTCGCTGAATTTATTTATATTTGAAAAGAAAACAATACGAAAAGTAATTATCAAAAAATAAAAACAAGAATAATCCTGAAGAAGTTAGCCAAACGAAATATGGATATAAAAATAAAAACATAAAGAAATTTATGAAATTTACTGACCTAAAGCTTAAAAAAATAGTTTCATTGATTCTAAAAGAAATTAAAAAAAAATTACTTTTGCAAAAAAAAGTGCATGAAGAAATAATTTTTCGGCGTAATAACATATTACATATGAGATTTATTTAGTAGACTCTGAGCTAAATTATTTCCATATATAGTAAAACGCTATCACTTAGTCTGAATTAGCTGTTGGCCAAAAAATGATAACACCATTTTTTGATGGTGCACCGGTTTTCGGAATCTTTGGAGATTCATAAAAATTAATTGGTCGCCAAAATCGCCAAACTGTGTATAGGCGTCTACTTCCCTTTGGTAGTACTATCGAACCTATGCTGTCAGGATCATGAGAAGTTTTTACTATTGCACAGTATAATTTAAATATTTATAAATTTCATATTTAATTTTAAAAAGCTTTTCTCCATAGACCAAATGGGCGGCACATCTCACGGGGCCTAGGGCGACATCAAACATAAGTCCTTGTCAGTTTGAATTCCAGAAAATATCTGCTTAAAAATTAAAAATAATTGCATTTGTAAAAATAAAAAAAAATTATAAGTTTTCATTGTTACAGTCAAGTGTCGGAATGACATTTTTAAATAATTTATATTATTCTACACCGATTAGGTCACATACTTCAGTGCAAGTCACAAGGTGCATACAAAGTATCAATTAACTCCGTGCTAGGCCATCCCCATGTAAAAGTGACTGGTGCGCTTCATAGGACGTGCTAGAACTTGGAATGGTCCCTATCACTTCATAAATTTACAATTTATCACAACTTTTTAAATCGATTGTTTTCTATCAAATACCTGTATTATTTTCATGGTAATGTATTAAAAAATTAATTTTAGCTGATACATATTAAACTCTAATTTAACTAGAATGAATAAATGAATGAAAATATATCATTCAATAAGAATTGAAAATACTAAACCAGAGCCTGATTAAGAAGTTATTTTTGATTAAAGGAATTCATTTTGTTATAAATGACGTTACACAAATTTTTTTTTTTTTTTGATATTCAATTACTTAGTTAAAAGCATCAAATTATACTTTTACTGGAATACCATGAAAAACAAATTTTTTTATTAAAATAATTTACTACACATTCATTAAATCAAACAAAGAAAGAAATAAATCTAAAATTAGTTTAAAAACATGTTTTTTAATTTATTCTTTGTAGGTTTTATTTTTATACAGACCGTTTATTTTATACTTTCGTTCAACTTTTTTGAATAATTTGCTTAACAATTGGACTAAAATATTAAACATCTTTTTTTATATCCAGCCATAACCGCCAAAAAAGCTTAAGCGACACATTTTTTGGACCTGGTTTTTTTAATAAAAATCTATTATTTATGTCGGTAACGATTGATTTTGGTGAAAAAATCAATTTCGAAAATTATATCGCTTAAGCTTTTTTTTTGGCGCTTATGGCTCGATATTACTTTTTGAAGAGTAACTTATTAAAAGGCAACCTTAATAATTTTTTCTTTGCAATACCAAATAATTATCCGCTTATTAATTTCTTTTTCTGCAGTTTAATTCAGGGCAATTTATTTTATTTTTTTTTTAAACATTTTTCAAACTGTTTATAAAAGCTTTAATTGATAATATCCTCATTTTGATATCATTATATTGTACTGATATCATTTAAATGCTAAATGTATGATCTTTCTTTTCATATAATATATTTTCCAGCAAGACTTTATTTCAACTAAACTACAATTTATTAATAAATCTATTGTTGTCTAAATGTAATGCAGACGACGACGCAAGATATGAATGATGCAAAAACTTAAACTTGTTTAATATTTTTTTTTGTGGTAAATTTTATTATAAATACACATTTATTTATGTGCTGCTATGTTTTATTGAAGATTTCTTTTATTAATATCGCACTTGCTCCTATAAAGAGAATCAGCGATTTTTTTTTTAATTTTTGTAATTTTTCCCATGTCACGAAGGGGGATACAACTCCCAAAAAGTGAAAATTGCTTTTAATAAGAACTAGTAAAAAATCGGGGTTATTAAATTTTTTTTCAATTGCATTAAATTATATCAATGTACACATATTTTGTATAAATATTATATTATTTTTCAAAAAAGAAATATAAGATTCATAAATGTATATTATACTAGAGCGTTCAAATATGGGACTTTGTATCTGAAGTCTGCTATTAACAACTATTTGTTGATTTATATTATAGTTCAAACATAAGCAATTTTGATAAACAAACTAAATTAAAAAAAGTCCATAAAATGCATTAAAATTAGAAGATGTAATTTATATTAATTCTTTTCATGTAGTTTGTAACCTCGAGTATACACTGAAAGAAAAACACTTTGAACCCCTATCATTAATACAAAAATTGTCAAAACTTCTGCAAAGGAATTTTTCTATTCAGATTTTTACTCTAGTATTAACTAATAGAAAAAAGTTTCATAAAAATTATATACTGCAAATTCGCTTGAGGACCGCCCTATAACTACACTGTAGTCAACAAACTAACGACTGATTAGAAAACTGGTAGAGAAGACAAAAACAACGCGTATCTTGAACCGGTTTCGGAAACCGTCTAAGTTAGTTGATTTTCTCTTTTGAAAAAGTGGGCACAATAGTAAACTGAATCGGGGATATCATGGGTTAATTATTTTTTACAAAAATGTGCCATTTTTACATAAAGAAAATATTTGTGGAATTTCTTGAAAGCTGTTCTGCCAAGATTTTCCGCTAATATCGGCGCTAGTGCAGGGAGTTACATAGAAAAAATGGCGCCGCATGAATTTCTGAAGCGGTTTTGATAAATTTTGTGATCTGATTCGTTTCTCTGGTTCGTTTCCTGTTAACAAAACACAAAATGTTTAATGCAACTAATTTTATTAAAAAAAATCAATTTCAGACTGTGTAGAGTTTTAAAAAAAGGCTTCAATATTATAACAATTTATTCGACCTTTTATGTTAACTATATATATACATTTTATTAAAGCTATAGGTCTAGCTATAGGTAATCAATTTAAAATTTTATTTATTTTATCCGATATCTCGCTTTAACTTTGTGTAGCTTCTTCAGGAAAAAAAAAGTTGAAGCGAAATATCCGATAAAATAAATAAAATTGTAAATTGATTACAAAATAAAATTTAATAAATTTTAATAAAATTTATATATAATAAGCTTCAATACCAAAAGTTACTCAAAACTTGAAATCCGTTTAAGTGTTAATTTCTTACTCAATCGCGCTATCGTTTTATGTTTAAGATATATTCAGAATTTTTCTGAATTATTTCAACCCTCTTTCTAACTCTTCTCCATCTTAAATAAGTGCAACAATTCGGGATATAATAGTCGCTTTCGATAACGTGCTTATTCGATCACGTTTTTTGAGTTTGAGATTGTGTCATTCGCTATCGAGCAATGTAATAATATAGTTCAATGTCGAATGTTATAGTCCTAAACTAAAAAAACCTGATCGCAACAGTTCCTTATCGAAAACGACGATTAGACTCCTGAATTATTATACAAAAGTAATTGTTTTAAAATTCTATTTCTCTTTGTCCTGAAAAGAACAAACTTCAAAATGCAGCTTAAATCGTTATAATTCAGATTTATGGGTTCTGTTAGTCCCCATTCGCATTAAGCACTAGTTTTAACTTAAGTATATTTTGTCTTCTCTACATAAGATAGGCAAGTTAAATCACAAATATTCGGCCCTGTTCTGCAAACCGAATCAGAGTAAATTTCTCGTTTTTAAAAAATTAATAATGGTAGGACCAGACGTGCTTAAAATCATCATACACGATAATTTGCTTTCAGATATGATATTTTAGAATCTATGTAATAGATAAACTAAAAAAAGTCTGAAAAAATATTTATATTATCGGAGTTAGTTTTCTAAAATCGATTCGATTTCAAATCGATTCGGTTTACAGAACAGGGCCGATTATTAAAAACAAATTTCAATGTTATTGTGTTTGTTAATTTTTTGCACATACTGTACCAGTGTGCGAGTATTTAAGTATACGCTTAGTTTCTGTATGTTAAATTAAAATTGAAATGATTTCAAAATTATATGTTTAAGTGTCTGCGATTTAAATCTCATGATTAACAAATTGTTATAATTCAATTAGGGCGATTTGATAAATGAAAAGAACACCATGCGGCATTTTTCTTATTTATGTTCATGTATGTGCTGCTAGTAATAATAATAATAATCATACTAGGCGCTTTAATTATTAGTATTATTAATATTGAGTTATTGAAACCTACGAAATAAGCAGTAGAATTCTTGAATGAACTTTTCTTTTTGCGAAATTCTATTAAGTTTTTTTTTCGTTAATTATAAACTTTTTTATTGCATATATTTTTTCTAATCTTCTGACGAAAAATATGAAATTTTATTTTGTTCTTACTGCGTACATTTATTTAATTTACTATTTAATTTTTTTTTTGTTTTACGTAATTAGTTGTAAATTTGATATTAACTACGAACATAAACGTTTGTTATTGGGATTACGAAAATTAAATTAAAGATTGCATCAGCTATTTGGTTTAAGAAAAAAGATGTAATTAGTTAATGTTTTTTCTATTTGCTTCATAACAGGTGGAATTTTTGAGGGTCGCATTCTTCGTTATGGATTAAACTGCAGTCAAGGTGTTCATATCTTTTTATCTCTATTATTATTTGTGCATTGAGAAGAATTGAGACAAATCCTCTAGAGCAGCTATGGCCAAGTAATATGCACAATGTGCAAGCTTTTACAGAAGAGCTTTGTGCTTTCACACCAACGAAAATGCAACAGCCAATCAGTAGTGCGATTCGCTAACTTTTTTTTTAAACTTTAATCGCATTGTTAAGATGATTATAACGAAAATTTATCGAATTTGCTATTCGGTTACATTTTTAACGATAGTCGCTGCTGTCTCGTTATTGAAGCGACAATAATATAGTTGCTGTTAATTTTATCGACAAAAATCAAAAGAAAATATCAGCTGCGTACTATCATTAAAAATAAGTTAGAGAATTACACAATCGTTATTGCAAGCGAACAAATGTGTATGTAGACAAAAATTACGATTGTCGAATCATTAAAAGTTACTGAATCGCACTACAGATCTCTGCGGCAATAATGCTTGGTGCTTATTTTGCAAGGAAGCAAAACTAAATTGTAAGACCTTTCAAAACTGTTTGCCTTAAATGCAACTGCCGTAGTATGTGTGTTTAGAGGCTGGTCTAGAGATTTGGCCACAATCGCTATGTTTGATGTTCTTTACATTTTAATGGATGGGTCCAGCATGTACGGAAAGCGTATTATTAATCGTTCCAATTTCGTGGGATATCTACTGAAACATGTTTTCTAACTTTCTTCTTTGTAATCTCAATATGTTACTTGAAATAAAAAGTTGTTAAACATTAAAAAAAAAAACACCCGGTATGTAGACCAACCGAGTTTCAACACTAAACAATAATTGCTGTATTTTGTAATTAACGCGGATACTCCGTAAAACAGAACACTCACTCTCTCTCCAAACTATTAATGATTCATGTTTAAAATAAATCTATGACTGTGAAAAGCAGCCGGTGCTTAAACGGAAACTGTTTAAAATTAAGTGTAAACAATTTTGTTTGTTTATGCTTCATATACATTTTAAAATATATTTCATGAGTGCGAAGTAAACAAAAAGGTTTCCGTGAATTCTTTATACACTTGCCATAGTAAAGAGTGTCTCAACACAAGCGCAATATTTCATTGAGAAACAAATGAAAAACATATTTTCATTGAGAAACAAAGCTTGTATTTCTTGAGTGAGTTTTGATATTAACAATGGGTGAACATTTAATTTTGAACTCTGTTTTAAAGCTTTTTTATATTTTTAGCATTATCCCATTTTATAATATGAATGATCCATGCCAATTTGTCTAACTTCCCCCCAAACCTAATGTTGCGACTTTTTCTGAAGTCAGACTCTTCCATGGTGTAATTATACAAGTGACTGCGTAAGGATTTGTTAAGCTGGAGGTCCATACCATCCGTTCTTTGCTTATGCGTTGTATGCGTTTCTGTACGTTCTCCCCGATTTTAAATTCTAGTTACATGCAATACGTCTTATGTGCAGGTACATAGTTTTGTTGTGATCATCTGTAGTGTAAATATTTTTATCAAATAAACTCAATTTTGGGGAAAATGGAAAGTGAAATTATGACTTTAATAGAATTTGTGGAATTAATTGATTTAATGCACATACTATTTTGTAATAAAAATAATACATAGTATTTTTAACAGATGAAATAAGATTCTTTTCCATTGCACTTTCTTAAAATATAATAAACACAATTGACCTGACAGTCAGTACATATGTAAAATTAATTACTAAGTTAATGCAAATATAGTTCATGAAAGAACTATGTTAAAATAATGAATAAGCGAAGTTAAGCAACTGTGCGGTTACATATAAAACGTATGTGGCAAACTATAATGTACTTATGGAACTTTTCGTCAAGTTTCGTCAAATGTCATTTGATTAAGCTAAGTGCCAAACTGAACGCACATTCCGTACGGAAAACACTGTTTGTGCATTTTTTAAACTCAAGCAAACAACATCAGAAAATATTCATTGATTTTAAATATTTTTTTATTGTTTCTTATTTTAAACTCAAAAAAGAAAGCAAAACTTGTATTTACATTCTTTGTTTTACAATACACGTATACACACATATATACATGTTTATTTATGTATATTCAGTGTTGTACTTTTTAGTAGGCAAAACAAATAAAACAAGTAATAAAGGGGTGGATACAATTATTTGAGAGTTTTTAATAGATTAGGATATTCCAACAAGTTATTTTGATTGAATTGCATTCATTTAGTAGTTATAAGAAGAAACAAAATTACTAAAAATTCTAAAAAAAAATACCTATATGTGTAGCTGTGGCTAAAGAATATTTGAGTGCATGTAAGTACATTGTGGCCACCTAAAAGTCACATCTGAATTGCTTAAGTATTTGACAGACTTATCGTTCAATTCTGGCATTAGCTTAAGCCAGCTTATTCATATTATAGTTTCGCCTTTATCGTTCAATTCTGGCATTAGCTTAAGCCAGCTTATTTATATTATAGTTGGGTCTTAAGTCTTGCATATATGTACATATGTATGTAGTTGTAAACTTTATTACGAAAGCAGTTTCTTTTACTAAAAACTGTTTTAATGCAAAAAAAGAGAAAATTCAAATTCAGCACACTAACATTTGGCTCTCAAAAATAACTCACCTTTTCTCATGATGCATGCGACGAATACAAAAGTAGAAAGTAGATCTACTTTATCCATCCTATGCGTCTATACGTTCTTTGCGTTTTGTTCTGTAACTTGCCACATACAAATACTCGGATTCTACTTTTTTGACACATGCATAAAACGCAGCTACGCATTGAACGGATGGTATGGACCTTCAGCTTTATACAAAAATACGGCAGCCATAATTGTGTAAAAAACCGAAGAATGTCAAAAGCACAAAAATAATTGTACCAAAACCAAAACAAAACGAAGTTTTTGACATTCTACAGCTACAAAGCACATAGAGCAAGCAATTATCAGCTGAAGTAGCTCTGCCACCTAGTTATATACACCTTGGACGCTTCGTAACGAGTTTTTTAAGACATTTCGGTAGTTTCTCTAAATATTTTCTTAGTAAAATTTTTTAAAAACATTTTGGTTTAAATAAATGTAATAAATAAAAATAATTGTGAGAATATTAAAAAATTTAAGTATGTAATACACATATACATATGTAGGGTTATGCTTATTATTTCGACGAAAGAAGCAACATAATGATGACGGTACTCTGCTGTATAAGCAAACAGAGTCCGTACCATCGTGTCGTTGCGAATTCGTACCTACATATCGTATTGATTTCTTAGCGAAATGTTGTCACGATTTCGTAACTACATATCGTTGCGAAGTCGTGGCAACCATTTCATACTAAACTTTTTACGGTTTCGGTAATATTTCGGCTGCCAAATCGCAAGATTTTAACGACTAGTCGCAACGAATTCCTTACGAATTCGAGGCATTCTGTTTGATGGGTCATTTAATATTTTTCAGTATTTAATAATGCTGAAAACATGCAAAAATGGGTTTTTATCGCGAAAATTTGCAAAATCGGAAGCAAGCGCTAAGATTGATTAGAAATCGCGAAAGCCATTAAATATATGTATAAAAAGTTTTGAAAAACGCGAAAAACGTTAAACAAACGCAAGTTGGCGAAAAATTGTTAAACGTATTGAAGAAATTACTAAACCTATAAATAATGAAATTCGGAAAAAATATAAAGAAATAAACTGATATGTGTTTATATTTTTAAATAAATTATTTCAATTTTATAAATGTGAAATACTTGAAAGCGGCACCACTGAAGTATACTTACATATATATGGTGCTGCTGCCGTCTTCAAAATGATTAAGTAGCTGGCTACCAGGCAACATTTGTTGCATGCGGCACTTGTAGTCGTGTAGCCACGTAGTCTACTAGGGTCTATGTGTTTAATGCATTAATATTACAAAACAGCGGAAAGGAACAGTTTTAGGGAAATGAAATGTAGCATGTCCTTTTATTTATTTTGAATATATATATTTGATTTGACTTTAGCGATATATTTTTGTGGCAAAAAGGAAATAGTGCTTAAGTTGATATAAGCCGATTTTGAGTTAATGGCAGCTCCATAATTTGCATGTTGGAAAGTACCCCTGGTTAAAATATCAATTAATTTGTGTGATTTTGCAGGAAGTTATAGCAGAGTGGCTTGCGGCTTGGCTTATCTTTTTTTTAGACTGCGAATCTCATTTGGAATAATAGCTTCATTGAGGTTATACTTTCGTATATTGTAACTCAAATGTATTACTTATAGTGTGTAGAATGATGTGTGCTTAGAAAAATAAAGGTTAACAGAGAAGTTTCTTTTTTAACTATAAAAGAAATAAATTTCTGAAAATCGACTTGATCGCTTAAAAGTGCTCTCATTCAAAACAGTAAAATATGACTTAAGCACTTTTTCCTTCTTGCCACAGATACATATATATATATATACATATGTATCTACATTTTATGAAATCTTAATTTATGTGATGTTTAAAAAGGATTTTTTTTGTCATTATAAAAGTATCAAAATGTTTCTGCAATTTCATACTGCCATTTCTGTTTCAAAATAATCGTGCTTGTGTCTTAGAATATGATAAAATAAAAATGTCTTTTGGCTCAGTTTTGACAATTGTATTTGCTAAATTAATTTTTTTTGAGGAGTGGAGTCATAAACAGCCTGGGATATTTACGCTCATTAGTTGAACATAAATAAGAGTATTAAAGCATTTTTAAAGACAAATATATTTGTTTTGTGTTTCTTCATCGCATGTGATATTATTTGTTTAAAAAATTTACAGCATTACTTTCATTTGAAATAAAATATTTTAAATTTAAGTTCATTAAACTTTTTGGCAAGAAAATTTCCTTGGGTCAGGCAAAATACTTATATATAAAATACTTATATATGTATATAAAAACTTTGTTTTATAAAAATTCATGCCTATTGCTTTGTAATATGTTTAAGTCTTTTCAAACCATACAAAATTTTTGTAGCCAACTAAAAATAAATACGAAACAGTAAACGTCTGCAACAATCTATTCGAATAGCATTTCGAGTCATGATTACATTTAAATTGCAGCAGCTTAATGCATTAATAAAACAAATAATTAGTTGATTTTGCGATTTCCAAACAAAATTATTTAATTAATTTATGTTCGATTCTACTGTCGGTTTTGATAACCATTTTTTCTAAATGCCTTCTAAGATTTCGAACATCAGCTAATTCAGACAGCGCTCAACTTTTTGTGGAAATAATGTAGCTAAGAGTCCACCGAACAAATCATTTGACCATTTTAGTCCAAAAAATAATTTCTTTTTGCACTTTTTTCAAAAGTAAAGTAAACATTTTTTAAATTTTTTTCTCAGAATAACTTACAAGGACACTTAATTTTTGCTTGTAATATTTAGCAAAGTTGTAGTTAAACAATGAACTACTAACAATATTGTTTATTTTAACTTCTTCAGGGTTATTTTTTGTGAATCAATTATTAATAAAACAAATATCCCTGAAGAAGTTAAAATGAGTTAAACGAAATATTGGTAGAAAAATATAGAATTTTTTACTGTTTACTGAATTGTTTACTGTTTAATAATTTTTATTTGAAATAAAAAACTGACCTTGTGCTTGAATAAAATTAATACAATACATGTGTTGTACAATTCAGTTTATTTACAAAGATCATTTTATCGCAATTGAAATAATAAATGCTGCAACTCGTATAAACAATTATTATTGCATAGTTTAAAGCAAAATATTTATTTTAACTAGAATAATAGATACTACCAATGAGCATTTTAGTACTTAAGTTGCTTTTTGTAGTTTTTTTTTTGTTATTGATTTTTGCTATTAAACGAATTAATAATATAGATAGATACTCATCGAAGTTTGCTTAAAAATAAAAAAAAACTTTCTACTTAAGTGCTCACGGCCAAACTACTTGAGTATATTCTAATTTTCAAAATTATTTAAGTTGTGTGACGAATTGGACCTCCTAGACTAATTGATTCCAAGATATTTATTTCGATATTAGCAAAATAGTTGAATATTTTATTCTGCACATTGTATTTATGCATTTTTTGGATTTTTATACAAAAACTGAAGAAGTAAAAAAACAACTCTTGATTAAAGGTCTTCCCAATATATAAAATATAATTAATTAAAAAGAAAGAATAATTAGTTATTATTTACTTTTATACGCCAAAATAAAATTTCCAGCCTTGAATATTGATTTTTCTGATTTTAAAACTAATTTCTTTCTTTTTTATATATAAATCACAAAAAATAATTTAGTTTTGTTTAGTTACTTCCATCATAAAAAATTTAAGTTTTCCAGCTCTGGAGCTGTGCCTTTTATTTTTATAATTTTGTATACCAACTTTTTCTTTTTAAGACATCAATTATTTTTAATTTCTAAGGAAAAACAAAAAAATAATTTGAAGTGGTCATTTTTATCAACAAAAAAATTATTTTTCCAACCCTGGAACCATACTTTTATTTTTTTCTAATTTCTATTAGCAAAATATTTTTCTCTTAATATAAAATATTTTTAATTTATAGAGCAAAAGAAAAAATTAGTTTTAGTAGTTTATTGTAATAATCTTTGTGATTTGTTTTAGTTTTAGCTAGTTACTTTTTTATATGGCAAAAAAATCTATACTTTCCAGCTCTGAAACCGTATTTTCAATTTTGCTGATTTTTAAGATTAATATATTTCCGAAAATTTCTAATACCGAAGCTACTAGCTTTTCTATGAGCTTCGGAAAACCGATCTTACAAATTGCTCATATATGACAATAAAATGTTATAAGGCATTTCGCGTCGGCATATGCAGTTTCATCCTCATACTTGAAATAATGAGCGACGGCATTTTCCGTCATATCCTTATATACTCAACATTTTCAAAGGAATATAACGGCTTGTCCGCCAACGTGTTAAATAAGTAGTCATTAGTAGCACAGTTTCTATATGACCTGACTGATAGTTGGTAACAGTGTGCTGTTAACTACAAAGTGGGCTGCTGTAAGAATTTTGGTTTTTGTCTCTGCTAGTTAAATTTACGGCCTGTCCCACGATGTCACCAGCAAACGTTCGATCGACAACTTATATTGAAAACAAAAACAAATTTTCTAATGTTATTGTTGTTTGCAATACAAGTTGCCGATCGAACGATTTCTGGTGACATCGTGGGACAGGCCGTTAAACTTAAGTATCTTCCAGAGGAATATGAAAATGAAGTTTTATTTAAATATATTGCAAATTCCATTATTTCAATTTATATTTGAAAGGGAATAATACTTAAAAAACTTATGTGATAAGTTCTCCTTTATATTGTATTAATGACAGATGTTATTTTGTAACTATTCAATTTACTTTTGCAATATTTCATTCATATTCAAATCAATAGTTCTATTTGGTGATTGATGCAAATTGTCTTGCACACACAATCCAAAGAAAAGCTACGATATTTTGCATTTGCACTTACGCAAGACCATATTTCCATTAAACATGGAATAACGCCATTGTCACATATTATAATTATAAATCAATCGTTCATGAATTTTAACATCTTACTAGGTTGCTGAATACGTCTGCAGTTATGGTCATGTAAATAGCACATTATAATACTATAGGAAGCAGAGTAGCAAGCCGAGCATAAAATTTCGGCGGCGGCTGAAAGACAAATATTTTCGGCGGCGGCGTCTGAACGGCTTAACGCCGATTTGTTTAAGCATTGGAAAAAAAGTTTCAACACAGTCTGTTTTTAGAAAAATATGTGAATTATTGAATCACCACGTTGTAACATTATTTATTTTGCAATAGTTTGAATATTGCAGTAATTGATGTCCTAAAAAATAGCTAGCTTCTTAAATTATTTGTTAAACCATAGAAACATATTCTAGACTATCAGGGCAATTATGAATAAAATTTCGCGAGAAATTTCTCATTTTTTAAATTAGAATTTTTTTCCTTATTACTTGCTATTAGTTGGAATTTTTCACCGGGAAAAATTTTATTCTTGATTGCCTTCTACATAAATTTGATTTAAGCTTTCCGATTGAATTAAAAATGAATTACTTTATTGGAACACTGCTACGGATCAACAAACAAAAAGCTTTGAACAATTAATTATCAAAAAGTCGCTTAAACAAAAAAGTCTATGTAAACGTGGATGTATTTAAGAATGGACTCCAAATGAGAATGTAAGTGTTGTCGCAGCTTCGTTACCGTTCACATAAACATTTTCTTTTTATGTGGAAGCAAAAATAACTATCTTTTGAAAAAATATAAAAAATAAAAGACAAAATTTTGGCTGAGTACTAAACGACCGATGTGGTTCGCCGGCGGCTCGGCTTGTTGAAAAAAATCGGCTGACTGGCTAGCCGGCAGCCGCGCCGGTACTGCTTGCTACTCTGATAGGAAGTTGAGTAATATAAATAAAATAAAATTAGGTATTTTTTTTATAAAAAGTAAATATATATATTTTATTAAATTTAATACAAAGTAGGTAGTAGTAGTAGTAGTAAATACTCGTATCTATATAAAAGAGGTATGATATATAGAAACATATTTGTGGGTTTGCCCACTTAGCGTTTTCCTTCTTTTTTTTGGGTTTTCTTATTTTTTTGAGAATTGTTACAATTAATTTTAACTTTTTTTAACGCATATAAACAAATGAGAAGTTTAACTTAAATCAAAGGTGAAACAAGAACTCAATAATAAACATGTTTTTTATTTTCTTACGTTAGCATTGGTTAAATTTTTTCAGTTCGAATTGTAGCTGTAAGAAGTATGTTATGAAAATAAATGTAAGAAAAGAAGAGAAGTGTCTCAGGACACGCGGTTAGAGCTGTGCTGCTTAGGAATATAAATCAAGTTTCATGTGTTAAATAACAATGTAATCAAATTACTGGTAATTTTAACATGATTTATTTCATATTCATAAAATTTATTTGTTTTATTACTACTCGTATTTATAAAACAAACAAATTTGCAGCAAAGATTTGGATATGTGGACATTTTGCATATGTAAACGCAGATTTAACAACCCTTTTTTTAAAGTTCTTATTAGTAAATCATCTGGCATTTCCTTTACGAACAGAGAAAACAAAAACAAGAAGATATAAATAAAGAAATCAGACAAAAATAAATTGATAACTGTAATAGAGTCGTTTAGTTTTGCTACGAAAATCACGTCCAAGCTCCTGTTTCTGCCATAAAGAGCTTAGCTCTAAAAACAACAACTATACATTGCTTCTGCAAAAAATGTTGCCTTATATTTCATATATTTTAGATTAGATGTAAGAAATAAATTTGTATTTAGTTTATTATTATTTATGCCTGTTTTTTTTTATTCACGTAAAATTCAGCATAATCAGTTTATATTCATTCCATCTGGCGGTGTAATTAAACGACATGTCCTTTGAGGTTATAAATATAAAGCTTAAATGTTTTAAAGATATAAGTCAAGTATTAATTTTTAAAGTTTAGTTGACCTGAATATTTTTTTTTAAATTTAGCTATTGTTACGCTTTTGGATTATAATACGCCAAAGCGATTTAATAATAAAATTAAAAATTAAACAATATACAAATGTGCCCTTAATTATGAAAGTGGTCTAAGTCATATATTTCTCTTGTTGAGATATTTAATAAATTATATTTGAAGAAATAAAAATGCAGCATTTTAATTTAGAGTTGTACTAGTTTCGATTTATTTAAATTTATTTAATATTTTTTAATATTTATTGAAGTTTTTTAAAGATTTATTTGATATTTCGAAGCAAATATGCAAATGACTTAGACCACTTTCATAATTAAGGGCACAAATATGAAAAAAATCAAATAGTTACTGGTGACGTATTTTCTGTATACAATTTCTTCTTTTTTTTATCACAAGTGGGTGGTGGCATGAATGATGACAAGTCTAAAGTTCAATATTTGCAGATAAACTGATTTAGCTCAAAGAACCTTCAAAAAGGACAAATTTGACAAACATTTTCCAATAAAAGAATAATTTAAATTGGAAGAAATGATATTCAATTATAAAAACATAAAATGCATTTGTTTTTTTTTCAACATTTCTCTAGTATACTTACAAAATTATTTTGCAACCTTAAATTTATTAAAATGCTCGTATTAAATTTGTTGATATATATAATTATATAATACTTTATACGTAAAACTTATTTATGTATTTTGAAATTATTTTTTCATTTTATTCACATTGCTTATATTTTCAGAAATGTATTTATGTATTCTTTAAGCGTAGATTTTTTTATTATTTTTTATCGATATTTTATGCTTTTTTATTTTAAACACACCTTATCCTTTTGTATGCCGCCGAAAAACTAATTGAAAAATCTGAAAAAAACACAATACCATTTCATACTCTTCTTAAATTTCGTACTTAACAATACTTTATTAAGGATTTGTTATGTACTGCGTTGTATGCAGAATCCATCTGTATCATTTCTTCCTCTCTCTCTCTCTCTCTCACTCTCTTTCGCATTTAACATCAGGTGGTTGCTCTCTGTGCGTTCTCTAATAGTAATAGACGTATTTGTGGCAGTAATGAAAGAAGTTGTGCAGCATCAAGCTTTTGAAACTAATTTTATTGTCTTGTGTGAGTCCAAGTTTGTGTGCGTCGTAAAGTATTAAAATAACATGATTTAACCAGAGATGGAAAGTGCAATTAAAAAAAAATTTTTAAATAATACCTCTTGTCGTTGAAGATTGTTTATTTTGTTTATTGTAGTACTATAAATTTATTTTATTGTTTATTTTTATAATATTGTTATACTCTTATTTATTTTACTTTACTTTTTTTGTTTTAATTTATTTATTTTATTCCATCTATCACTCAATTGTCGGCTGAATATATAAATAGGTATTTACCTTATTTTATTTTAAATTTATGCTATATTTACATACGTTTTTAATTTTGCAGTAGTTATTTAATGTTCTTATTTAATTAATTATTTCCAAACAACAGCTGTTTAACATAAATAAGAAAGTTATGTTAAAACAAAATTTTTGGGAAAATTTTAACCAGAGCATATATTTTTTTTAAAACAAGGCTGCATATGTTAATGAACATTAAACGATGTTCACGTAATTATTTTCAAATTATACAATCATGCGCCAAAACATAGGGCATGATTTTAAAAAAAACATTTTTTTATTTTATTTTATTATTATTTGTTATTAAGCACTATTTAATTTTATTTTATTTTGTTTTATTTTATTTTATTTTATTTTATTTTATTTTATTTTATTTAATTTTATTTTATTTTATTTTATTTTATTTTATTTTATTTTATTTTATTTTATTTTATTTTATTTTATTTTATTTTATTTTATTTTATTTTATTTTATTTTATTTTATTTTATTTCATTTTATTTTATTTTATTTTATTTTATTTTATTTTATTTTATTTTATTTTATTTTATTTTATTTTATTTTATTTTATTTTATTTTATTTTATTTTATTTTATTTCATTATATTTTATTTTATTTTATTTTATTTTATTTTATTTTATTTTATTTTATTTTATTTTATTTTATTTTATTTTATTTTATTTTATTTTATTTTATTTTATTTTATTTTATTTTATTTTATTTTATTTTATTTTATTTTATTTTATTTTATTTTATTTTATGTTATTTTATTTTATTTTATTTTATTTTATTTTATTTTATTTTATTTTATTTTATTTTATGTTATTTTATTTTATTTTATTTTATTTTATTTTATTTTATTTTATTTTATTTTATTTTATTTTATTTCATTTTATTTTATTTTATTTTATTTTATTTTATTTTATTTTATTTTATTTTATTTTATTTTATTTTATTTTATTTTATTTTATTTTATTTTATTTTATTTTATTTTATTTTATTTTATTTTATTTTATTTTATTTTATTTTATTTTATTTTATTTTATTTTAGGTATTTTGTTTTGTTTTATTTTATTTTATTTTATTTTATTTTATTTTATTTTATTTTATTTTATTTTATTTTATTTTATTTTATTTTATTTTATTTTATTTCATTATATTTTATTTTATTCTTCAGACGCCTTATTAACTATAATTTGCAGACAAAAGTTTAGGTGCCATTATTATGAGTTAAGGATAAAGTTTCGGATAGTTATTCCTAACTTTAGCAAAACTGAACTATAAAGTGACCTTTAAAATTTTCCATTATTACAACTGTCCGATAAAAGAAACAATAAAATGTTTGGTTGGTGGCAACATTTCTGTGGATATTGTTTGTTAAAAATGATTAGTGGCAACTTGCTTTGTTTATTTGTCAAATTACAAACATAATGAAAATATTTTTGTCAATTCTTTTGCTTTTTTATTATTTTAATGTGATTTGTGTTGTATTGTTTTTGTTTTATGCCATATTTTGACCAAATAAATTTGAGTTTGTTTTATAAAGTAGAAAGTGTGGCAAGTGGCGAAAATGTGGCAAGTTCAAATGACTATACCTCACAATAAAAGTTACAGGTAGGATGAAGTTGTCTTTAGCTTATCGCTCACTTTTTGTTAAAATGAAGTTATAATAATGAAAAAGTGTTTATCCATCCAATAACATCATACCTTTAGCTAACGACAAGTTATAATAATGGCCCTAATTGTGATAAAACATAAAATTTTGAAAACCAAATCTAAAATGTTACAAATTTAAAAAAACTGCGACTTTCTCACTTTCGTACAAATTCTGTAACACGTTACCGAATGACTCTTAGGGCCTGTCCCACGATGTCACTAACGTTTGACTTGTCGTACACTTCCATTCAAAACAAAAACAAATTTTTAAAATTTGTTGTTGTTTCCAATATAACTGTGCGACAATTCCAACGTTAGTGACATCGTGGGACAGGCCATTAATTTTTTCTACTGTGTAGTGATTGAAATTGTATACACATACATACATATATGTACAAATTTCATGAACTTTAATGTAGTGTTTAAGATTATATGTTGTGTGTTGTTTTCCATTTATACTAACATTTTAAGCAATATTAAATTGTATGTTGTATGAAAACTTCAAGACAACGTTTGAAATAATATTGTTGAAGAATTTCGCCAAGCAAAAGAAGAAGTAATTAATGAAACAAGTGTATGCCGAATTTATTATACTCTTCACCATCATTCATGAACATGGTTGCGATTGGCGATTTTTTCGAATTTTGCGACTTATTTTAGTGTTAGAAACTTTCTTAATTTTGGCGATTTTTTTTTGAATTTTGACGATTTTTTTCATTTTAGCGTTTTTTTTTCATATAAATTTTTATTTTGGTTTTGGCTAATTTTTCGCGTTTTGGCGATTTTTTGGGTTTTAGCGTTTTTTTCATTTTGGCGATTTTTTCGATTTTGGCGATTTATTTTAGTGCTAGAATTTTTTATTTTAATTTTGGCAATTTTTTTCGTTTTGGCGATTTTTTTTTATATTTTTGGCGATTTTTTTCGGGTTTTGGCGATTTTTTTCGGTTTGGCGATTTTATAATATTCGGATTTTTTAGTTTTACCGTGTTTTTGAAAATTGCAAGAGTTTATCTCTTACGGTTTCCAAGATACAGCAAGTTGTCAAAGTTATATAGCCAAAATTGCATTAACTGATGGACCAACCTTTAATTTAAATTTTTTAATATTAAGTGAGATATTTTTAGATTCTTTAGTTGCACTGTAGTGAATTTTAATCAGAAATAATTCATAGTCAGGCTTAAGTTCAGTAATTTCAATTCTTATTGAATGAAATATTTTTTTTATTAATTAATGTGAGTTTGTAAAGAAGATAAGAAAAATTATACTTAGACTTTAAGCTGAGGGAAATACCGATACTTTTCTGTGCAACCACGCACTTCATCAGCACCCTAGTCTATCTACTTGATTAGAGATTCTTATTAACATCAGCTATTTAACTTAAATTTACAATGATAGGGAAAATGAGAAAGTATTGTTGTATATACAATTGATTTACCTTTGTTAAACACATTTATAAGTATTATTATTATTATAAGTAAGTAATGTAAATGTTTATAAAAATCTCTACCCAAGTAGATAGACTAGGGTGCTGATGAAGTGCGTGGCTGTACAGAAAAGTATCGGTATTTCCCCCAGCTTAAAGTCTAAGTTTAATTGTTCTTCTCTTCTTTAGAAACTAACATTAATTAATAAAAAAATATTTCATTCAATAAGAATTGAAATTACTGAACTTAAGCCTGACTATGAATTATTTCTGAATAATTTTTAATATTCTAATATTAATTGTTGTAGTCCATATAAAAATACACCAATTTTACAAATTTCAAGTGTCATTATACATATGTACATACAATTGTATGTATTTTACTTGGGATTTTTAAAGTTTTCGTCCCTTTAATTTTAAATTCTCATGTATTTGTTGTTGTAGTGGCCAAGGTTCTACATACTCTGTCCAAATTTCAGGTCCTTAGCTCTTACGGTTCCTGAGAAAATAGCGTGTGACGGACAGGCGGACATCGTAGCGAAAACAATAGGGTTCCTTTTTTCACCTTTGGTGTACGGAACCCTAAAAAGAATAACAAATTAAGTATCCTAGTTCAGTTATAGCTGTACATGTGTCGATTTTATTTTATTTGCAATTACGATCCTGGTTAACAAACATTTTTCAAAGTTGAAAACGGGTGGTTCTAGAAAAGTGTATAAATAACTACAAACGGAATGATAAACATATATGCCTTCTTCTTCCACATGCGATGAAGGGCATGAGCAAAGTAAAAAAAAAACAACTTTCAAAAATTTCGTTATTTCTCTTTTTCTCTACCATTCAAAAAAACTTCTTCGTCCTAATATTAAATTTCAAATTTTGTTTTTTAAGTAGGAAGCAGTTAAAGATCTACTAAAAAAGAATTTGTTTTTGCTCAATATTCTTACCTAAAAAATTCTTTTGTAATGTTTGATTTGATGTTTTTGTTCAAGATTATGATGTTGATTTCTGTTAGAATTTCGTGCTTTAAATGTGAACAAGGTCAGCCCAATGGTTTGATGGTTCAACCAACATGAAGGTATTTACTTGTATGTACTGGCATTTACGTGTACCTACCCACATACAATAAGAATTATGTTTTTGTTTAGTCTCTTTTTAAAAGATTTTAAAGCGCAGGCTTCAACAACAAACAAATTATAGTGTTGAAAAGGGAAAAATATTTTAGGAATTGAAATAATGGGATTGTGGTTTACTACAATCAATGTCACAGTTGTTGGGGCATTACAAAAAATTCGATATAAGTATACATATGTGACTGAAACAACGTGCTGGTAAATTGTATAGTACAATTTTCTATCAAACAGCAAACACTGTTCTTTGGATTATGTTAGGTTACCAGGCTACCGAGCAAAGGGAAATAGTGGTTTGCTCACTTGGTTGCATTATCTTATGTCTCTTTGAGTTACCTGTGGGAGAAAAAGAGAGCGAGATAGATATATATAGCTGGAGTTAGGCATTGAACCCATTCACTACTTCTCATAAAAGAATGCAAGTAATTAGGATAAACCGGTAATAATTCCGCAAGGCCACTAAAAACCTCCCTTCCCAAAGCATGAAAGCATTTCTTTTTCAGTGCTGGACAGTTTCATAAGAGTTAAGTTATTGTCTACTCCTCTTATTAATCTGGACATACTAAACAATATTCAATATATGGGAGTACAATGCTTTTAGTATGGGTGAGAAAGGCACAGTGTCCTATGATGACTGCCTTAATGTCCCCTATCTTTGTTCGAGAATAAGTAAAAGTAAAATACTTTTTCTTGTTGATATATGGTCACAATATTCTAACTGTAGATCACTTTGGCTCATTATGCTACCTTTTTGGGGCTGTTGTCGAAATTCTATCCTTTAGACGCTTCCAGCAGCAATTTAGAGGGATACCGCAGAACTTGTCAATGACTCCATCCATCCATTATAATTTCTCTCTTTACTAGTTTATCTGCTGTATTATACATATATGTATATTGGTCACGGATCTAATGGCAGCTTTACTATCATTCATAAGTCCAATACCTCTATCAGATATTCGTTGAGACGATAACCAAAAGTATTCTAAGATTATGTGAGAACTGAATGGGTATTCTTATCCCAAATACTTAAATATTGATGCCTCCACCAACCCACTCCATTTCTTATAGTTATTCGTAAAAAACAGTAAAGCTCCAGATTATCTTCTAGTGTGTAGTAAAATTTGCTCTCGAAGTAGGGAAGTGGAGTGCAATAATAAATTAAGTATGTACTTGGCATAGTTTGAAGTAATTACCATATTGACTATAAAATGGAAAGTCCCGAAATGGATCCTATTCACCAAAAAGTCTTTATTTTCTTGCCTTTGCGTTCATTGTTCTAGGAAAGTTCAAAGTAATGCATTAGTAGGTACTGATCACTTAATAGTACCGAGTGGATGTAACATCCGAACAGCCTCTTTCGTCGGTAGTCTGTAGCAGAATCATCTGCAAAGTAAATAAGCAAGAAAATGAATACTAAAATAAAAAGTGTTTCGAAAATTTAATGCACTGCCCTAAAAATAAAATAAAAACAGTAAAAGGTGACTCAGAGTCGCACACGACGCTTGATTCTTTGGCGATTGCTTCGGTTTTTTAGTATTGACGCTTTTTTAGTTTCGGCGTTTTTTTGTCTTCTTATTTTTCGGTTGTCAATAATTTTGGCTTACAATACATATTATTCGTTTTTAGCGATTTTTAAGTTTAAGTGCTTTTTAGGGTTCCGTACACCAAAGGTGAAAAAAGGGACCGCTATTGTTTTCGATACGATGTCCGTCTGTCCGTCACACGGTATTTTCTCAGGAGTAGTAGAACCTTGGCCACTACAACAACAAATACATGAGAATTCAAAATTAAAGGAGCAACGAAAAATGTTAAAATCCCATATAATATACATATAAATGTATGCACATATTTATATTGACACTTGAAATATTTAAAATTAGTGTATTTTTGTATAGACTACAACAATTAACACTAAAATTTAAAAAAATTTTAATTAAAGGGTGGTCCATTAGTTAATGCAATTTTGACTATGTAATTTTGACAACTTGCTATATCTTGGAAACCGTAAAAGGTAAACTCTTGAAATTTTCAAAAACGGTAAAACTAAAAAATCTGAAAATTATAAAATCGCCAAATAAAAAAAAAATCGCCAAAAATTAAAAAAAATCGCCAAAACGAAAAAAATTGCCAAAATTAAAAAATAAATTCTAACACTAAAATGTGTCGCAGAATTAAAAAAAATTGTCCAAATGAAAAAAAACGCCAAAATGGAAAAAATCGCCAAACGCGAAAGAGGCTCCAATAACAAAATATTGTTAATATGAAAAAAAATCGTCAAAATGAAAAAAATCGCCAAAATTTAAAAAAATCGGCAAATTGAAAAATCGCCAAAATGAGAAAAAAATGTCAAAACTACAAAAAAGCGTCTAAATGAATAAAGTCGCCAAAATAAAGAAACGCAAAAAAGCGAAAATTACCAAAAATTAAAAAAAAATCGCCAAAACGAAAAAAATCGCTAAAAAAATAAAAAAGCCAAAAACCGAAAAAAGCGCCAAAATGAGAAAAAATGTCAAAACTAAAAAAATGGCCAAATTTGAAAAAAAAAATCCAAAAACCGAAAAAATCACCAAAACAAAAAAAAAATTGCCAAAATGAAAAAAAATCGCCAATATAAAAAAATCGCCAAAATTAAAAAAACGTAATAGACAAACCAAAAATGCCAAAACCATATTTTATACAGGCTACTAAAGTTCGTATTGAATTACATATCTCGTGTCCGTACGGAACCCTTCGTCGCACTTTACTGAATTTATTAATTTTAAGCTGAAAGAGACGAGGAGAAAAGAAACGAGTACCCAGGTTGATCTACTATCAATACGTTTTGCTTTCTCATTCGTAATGCATACACAAAACTATGCATAAAAAATATGAGCTGAAAAATAAACCTTGAATTGTGTGAACGCCGATGAAAGTTCAAAGCAGAATAATTGATAAGCTTAGCAATAAGACTTGATTAGTGTGAACTGGGACTAACGATTTATTCCGTTTTTTTGGTGTTTTTTTTGTTTTTTCACAATAAATATTTTTAGTTTTAGCAGGTTTTTTAGTTTTCTACTAAATATTTGCATTTTAGAGATTTATTTTATTTTTGGTGATATTATTCATTTAAGAGCTTTTTTCTTTTTGGCGATTTTTTTTCGTCACACTTTAATTTTAATTTTTAAAATTCAGCTTGAAAACACACTAATTTTGAAAATTTCAGTTTCAAATTTCATTTCTATAACATAATTGCCTGTATGTATTTTACATTATAATTTCAATATATTTCGTTGTTCGCTTTAGAACACCCTTTAATTTTTAACTGTCATATTTTTGTTGTTGCAGCGTCTAAAGTTTTCCATACTCTGTGGAAATTTCAGGTCCTTAATTCTTACGGGTCTGAAGTTACACACAGACAGACAGTAGGACATCGTAGCGAAAACAATAAAAAAGCAGAAGCATAGTTGTAAAAATAGTGAAGTCTTTTGCTTTATCTCTTCCTTTACCACCTGTCTTCTGTATTCTAAATTTTGGTGCACTTTTATAATCATAATAATAATAATAAAATAATTTTTTTTATTAGAAACAGAGTGAATGTGTTTTATTTCGAACGATTTCTTAGATCAAATAAATTTAAACTTAAATATTAAATTTTTAGTAGTAGAAAAATTTCATGTACTTTATTTCAATCTAGATCATTTATCTTCCATAAATTGATTTTGAAATACAATTTTACAAGCAGATGTATACATACACATATATATAATACTTGTCTATGGCTTAAACTTGATCTCGTTTTCGAATGTTATCCAGTAACACGCAATTGACACACCTCCTTCGGACGTTTTGTATACCTGTCTGTTGTCATTTGGTACATTTGCACTCTCTACAAATAAATGAACTTAAACTTAATAAAACTGTTAAGATTTCTTGTTTGCACCGCTGCTCAACTTTAAAAATCAAGTTGTGACAACTGTTGAAGACCAAAGTTTTAATTAATAAAATACTTATTTCTGCATTGAAATTATATTTTAAGCATTTTTTCTCATTAACTACGAGTATTAATTAAAAAAAAAAATTCAGTTGTGTGTTGATAAAAAGACAGCAATATAATGCAATTGCTTTAATTTTAACACGCATATTATATATTATTGATTATTAAATTGAGTTATGGGAGTTGGCGTAATGTAAAAAACTAGTTTAAGTAAATAACATGATACGCAATGGAAATGTTGTCGTTAAATTTAACTTTGACTATTAACCTTTTAAATGTTAACACAACATGTTACTGTCAGAGGATCAGGTGGCATTTGACATTGATTTATGTAAATCAAATTACCACAACACTAAATGGAGTTATCGAAAGCTCTCAATCAATCTTCTGTTTGGTTCAAGTCATACTTATTAAATAAATTTTCACAGAATACATTATCATATTTTTTATTATAAATATAGAAACCTTCAAAACACTTTCAGAGCAATTTTCCACTGTTGGGCGGAAAAGAATAGACTCACATTTGTCAATTTTTATTTTCATATTCCAATCATATGACTATAGCATATTTTTGTACTAAACAAAACATACCTTGTAAATTTTCATTGATTTTCAGAATTTTGTCATCTAGATAAAATATGATATCATCGGCAAATGCAACTATGTTATTAATTTTTTTCAAAATATTCATGAAAATTTAAAAGAATTGGGAGTTTATTGTTCCTTGTTACAGGCCATTTACTATTTTTTGTTACTCATGTGGTTCTTTTTAGAGATAAGCATGTTATGTATCAATACAACCTGTTCAAATGGCTATTCATGTTTCATAAGTTTATATACTAATCCTGGGATACATATCTAATAGAAACCCATTTCGAAAATTACGACACATGCACCTGTACATAACGATTTATTCCAGCTCCAATTAATATTTTAGATAAGGTTGTGGGCTGCTGCACAGAATTGCCTATCCATCCACTAAATTATTATTTACGTAAAATAATATATATATATATAAATATATATATAAATAGATTAGTTGTATCCTTATTTTTCTTGGGAAAAACTACTATTGTGGCATTTTTTCATGCCCGGCGTCATAAGAAATTGTTGTTCTATTTTAATTCATATTTCTTGTAATTTATTTAATATTTTTATATGATAATTAATATAAGTAAATTGTCTATAAATCCTAATTTACACTATGCAAGTCTTATTGCTAAGCTGATTAGTTTGTTGAAGAGCAACCCCCTTATGCAAAAACAATTGGTAAACTTAAAGTTGGTTTAACAAACGAATTTTGTATGGCAAAACCGGTTTTAATGCATGCATTAACTTTAACAATCGTTTTTGCATAAGAGCATAAGACACGAGGGGAACAGAAACGTTTCAATTCCCCGCGTCTCTCTCTACAACAAACTAATTAGCTTAGCAATAAGACTTGCATAGTATAAATTAGGACTAAGGAATTGAAATCTATAAATATATAATAAATAAATATAAATAAGTTAACATTGAAATAAGTAAGTAAAAATTAGTTATAATAAAAAAACAAAAACGGCAACATTGCTTCAAACAGTTTTGTGGCGCACTCTGTATTTCATTGGCAGCTCACATAATGGTGAGAGCATATGCTGCATGTATTCATATAGATTGTTGTCATGGCTAAATTCGTGTGCAAAACGTACAAGACTTTATTTTTGAAATATAGACCGCACTACAAGCGTCTGGTGAATAATCAAATAACACTTCTTATTTTTGGATCACATTCATGTATCAATAACAAATTTATCCTGAACCGAGTATGAGTTGTCTTATTCATATAAAGAAGGATGCGTGTTTCCTTAAAATTTGTATACCCTTTACCAAAAAATGGTAAAAGGGTATATATAGGTTTGTCATTCCGTTTGTAATTTCTACAATATTAATAAGATACACATAAAGTATATATATTCTGGATCCTTATGCATAGGGAAGACAAACAAGTGATGTCCGTCTGTCCGTCTGTCAGTCTGTCCGTCTGTCTGTACGGTTTTCCCAAGCTCCCAGAAGAGCTAGAGACTTCGTTCTTGAACTGGTGTGTCAGAAATTTTCCGAAAAATTTTGCTATTGAAAATCAGCAAAATCGAGCAGACGGTTTCAGAGCTGGAAAACTCATACTCAATATTCCCATAGAAAATAACTACTGAAAACAAGTTTTCATTACTTTTTTATTAAATTAATTTATTTTATGCTTCGGTATGAATAAAATTGGTATCTATTATTAAAAAAAAATTTTAAAAATTTAACAAATTAAAACAACGTTTCCAGGGTTGGAAAACTTTAACTTTTTTCTAATAATTAAACATATTTCATGTTTTAGGAAGAAGGCTATTTTCTCAGGAACGGTAAAAGCTACGGGTCTGAAATTTGGACAGTGTATGAAGAACTTTGGTCGCTACAACAACAAATATATAAAAACTAAAAATTAAAGGGTGTTCCAAAATGAGTGACGACAAACTTTTAAAATCCCATGTAATATACATACAATTGTATTATGTATGTACATATGTATATTGACACTTGAAATTTGTAAAATTAGTGTATTTTTATATATGCTGCAACAATTAGCACTAAAATTAAAAAAATTTAAATTAAAGGGTGGTCCATCAGTTAATGCAATTTTGACTATGTAATTTTAACAAATTGCTATATCTTGGAAACCGTAAGAGCTAAACTGTTGAAATTTTCAAAAACGGTAAAACTAAAACATGCAAAAATTATAAAATCGCCAAAAATTTAAAAAAATCGCCAAAATGAAAAAAAACGCTAAAATTAAAAAAACGCCCAAAAACCGAAAAAAATCGCCAAAACAAAAAAAACTTATGTGAACAAAAATCGCCAAAAATTAAAAAAATCGCCTAAATGAAAAAAAATCGCCAATATCAAAAAAAAATTGCCAAAACGAAAATAAATCGCTAAAATTAAAAAAAAACGCCAAAAACCGACAAAAATAACCAAAACAAAAAAAATTTCCTATATAAAAAAAAATCCCCAAAAATTAAAAAAATCGCTTATATGAAAAAAAAATCGGCAAAATCAAAAAAAAGCGGAAACGACAAAAATCGCCAAAATTAAAAAAACGGCAAAAACCCAAAAAAAATCGCCAAAACGAGGAAAAAGTGTCAAAACCAAAAAAAAATTCCCACAATGACAAAAATCCGCAAAAATCGCAAAAAAATTAACAAAAATCGCCAAAAATTAAAAAAAATCGCCAAAATGAAAAAAAATCGCCAAAACGAAAATAAATCGCCAAAATTAAAAAAAACGCCAAAAAAATTGCCTATATGAAAAAAAAATCGCCAAAAATTAAAAAAAAAACGCTTATATGAAAAAAATCGGCAAAATCAAAAAAATTGCAAAAACGAAAAAAATCGCCAAAAAAATAAATGTCAAAAACCGAAAAAAATCGCCAAAACAAAAAAAAAATGCTTACATGAACAACAATCCCCGAAAATGAAAAAAAAATGGCCTTAATGAAAAAAAATCGCCAAAATCAAAAAAATCGCCAAAACGAAAATAAATCACCAAAATTAAAAAAAAACGCCAAAAAAAATTGCCTATATGAAAAAAAATCGCCAAAAATAAAAAATTCGCTTATATGAAAAAAACATCGGCAAAATCAAAAAGTTCGCCAAAACGAAAAAAATCGCCAAAATTAAAAAAATGCCAAAAACCGAAAAAAATCGCCAAAACGAGAAAAACGTGTCAAAACAAAATTCCCAAAATGACAAAAATCCGCAGAAATCGCCGAAACAAAAATAAAAATGCTTATATGAACAAAAATCGCCAATAATGAAAAAAATCGCCTAAATGAAAAAAATCGCCAAAATCAAAAAAATCGCCAAAACGAAAATAAATTGCCTATATGAAAAAATCGCCAACATTAAAAACGCCAAAAACCGAAAAAAATCGCCAAAACGAGAAAAAAGTGTCAAAACTAAAAAAATTCCCAAAAAGAAATAAAAACGCCAAAAACCGAATAAATCACCAAAACAAAATAAATTGCCTATATGAGAAAAATCGCCAAAAATAAAATAATCGCCTATATGAAAAAATTGTCAAAATCAAACAAATTTCCAGAAGGGAAAAAGTCGCCAATATGAAAAAAAACGCAAAAAACCGAAAAAAAATCGCCAAAACGAGAAAAAAAGTGTCAAAACTAAAAAATTGCCACAAAAAAATAAAATATATAAAAAATAAAAAAATAGCTTAAATGAAAAAAAATTGTCAAAATCAAAAAAATCGCTAGAACAAAAAAATCGCCAAAATTAAAAAAACGCCAAAAACCGAAAAAATCGGCAACACCAAAAAAATTGCCTATATGAAAAAAAATCGCAAAAAGCACCAAATTAAACATAATGCCTAAAACCTAAAAATTGCACAAAAAGTATGAATTTTTTCACAAAATTAATATGTACCTACATATCTGTTTGCTTATGTATGTATCTCTATACTACATAAACGCACTTTGGTAAAGGGTATATAAGATTCGGCACAGCCGAATATAGCACTCTTACTTGTTTTTATAATTTTTTTTCAATAAAATTTATTTCAGGCAGAAATACTAACCCCACGTGAAAAAAATGGAAATTTTGTTTTAACGTACATAGACTTTAAGCACACGATTTTTTTGCATATGGGTGTTATCTATACCCAGTGAAAAAAAAAATGGAAGTCATTCTAGCGGAAGTACATTTTCATTGCTTCCAAAAAATAGATATTTTTAATTTACCGAGAGTGAGCAAAAAACCATGTAGAAGCTTATTTTAGTCACACAAAACCTTGTAACTCCTCCATAGTGTTAGAAAATACTTGCCAGAAATAAAATAAAATTTATTTCTTTAAAGAAATTTATGAACTAATTTTAGTCTAAAATTTAAAAGTTATTTGCTTAAATTTACATGAAAACACTGTTTGGGCTTAAATTCGTATAAAAAGAAACGAATTGTTAAAAAAGGCAACTTATTTACCATTTTTCCTAGATGAAAATATTATCATAGAACACAAAAAGGGGAATTTTTCTTAATATCGCTTCCAATTCAGAGAACTTCTTGCAATGACAACCCTATGTAAAAATCATTAGATCGGATCGAAATTTGCACTACTGCCGCATCGTAAACTCTACATTTTCATGACTTTTTTGGAGTCTCCTTTTTTACTGGGATATAATTAATAGGCAAACATGTTTTTTGTAATCCCTTTTACGCTGCACCGATTTTAAAAAGGTTTATATGGTTTTAAAGGTTTTTCGGTACAGATGTGCATAATCTATATTTTTTTGAAATCGGTTTAGTATTTTGGAAGCTATAAGCGTTTAAAGTTGCTACTACTATATGCACACATATTACACACGCATTTATTAGCTTACAAGTAAACAAGAAACAAAACATGAGACTGTCTGTATATAGTATTTCTCTTGATCTAAAAATTGTTTTTCTTATTTGTTATTGTATGAAAGCCATAATACTTAAAGGAAGAGAGTTCAATAAATTGAATTAGCTTAGGTAAAGGGATTTCGTTTGTGTTTTTAATTTCATGTATTATTTAATTATGCATATGTATGTATTGTTGTTGTTGTATTGTTGTTGTATTATTGTTGTGTGTTTTAATGCATTTTTAGATAAATTTTCTTTGAATCTTAATAAAATTATTAACATTTAGATTCTCGAATACGGGCGATTGTGTCGTCCGTTGGTATATCTAGTAGTTTACTTAATTGCTATTGAATCAACAAATAAAAATTAAAAAAAGAAATCATAAAACCCAACTGCGACAAAATTAGAACCGCTAAACATCCGGAATGGTCATTCGAAATGAAAAAGCACAATAGAAACCTAAAGATGATTTTAAAATACATGTGTAATGATACCCATTTTGATACGAGTATATGTATGTACTAGTGATGCACGAATATTCGTGTTCGAATTGTCGAATATTCGGAAATTTTCAGTCATCAAAATTTTACATTCGTTACATCACTATTATGTACATACATAGTTCGCCAATTTTTTATTTTTTTCGTATGTACTTGCAAAATGGCAAATGTTGGGTGCCATGTTGACTTTTGACTGCTGTCATATCTTAAGTGTCACTCCCACGATTTAGATAAATCGATTGATGTAAGAGCAATAAAAATCGGTCCAAGTGTTAAGGGGCTTAGACACGGTCAAAATGCTTGCTGAGATTGGTTATAGTATGACTCAAAGTTTGTGAGTATGTGTGATATCAACGATGCTTGATGGAAAATCAAAAAATTTTGATTTTTGGCATGCTTGCTGTCACTTGTTAATGCGTGTATATTGTTACCCCATCAAGTCCGTACAAATTTTCATTATAATTATATTTCCATTGTGAACGGTTGCTCAAAAAATCGGAATTAAAAGAGGAGAAACATAAATATGACTCGTGAAAAAAAAGAAGTGTTACAACTTTCTTATTTTGTTTTGTTCTTTTTTTTTGTAAGCAGTGCTGCCATTATTTTTATTGAATATCTTTATTTAGACATTTTCATATACTTTTTTCAACCAAAAGAACAGCACAAAATCAAAATAAGAATTAATGCTTGGTGGGCCATCAAGCATGGTAACATCTAGCCCACAAGCACACGTACACGAACTTGACAGCAAGCATTTTCATCGTGTCCAAAGCCTTTTAAGGTCTTCGTCATTTGAATTTCATAAAAGGTCACGAAATACAGAAATTCCACAGAGCGACTCAAGTTTTATGGAAGCGAAATTCGTGCAAAGTGTACCACGCTCAAAATGAACATTGGTATTTTTTATGATTTTTTATTAAAATATTGCGGCTTTCAAAAGCAAAGAGACTACTTCTGCTTTTACTTGCGATACTAACTAAAAGCAAAAAAAGCAAATCAAATTCAAAATTTTCAAATCGTCGACTGCTGAAAGTACTGCGCAATTGGTCATAAATCGTTTTGTGATTTTGCTTTGACTGAAACTTTTATATTTTTCAAAAACGACAGCGGAAGCAAAATGAAATGGAATGAAAATCATTTCAGTTTTTTAAACACTGCAAATAGCATACTAACACAGGAAAAATCATCTAGTAGACACTTGCGTTAAACACACACGTGTGAAATTTTTTGTAATCAACCAAATCAGCTGGAGATAATTACAACAATTAAAATTAAAATCTGAAAGTAAATTTAAAAACAATGAATTGTTAGAAAGAGATATAATAAAGATAAAAAATGGTCCTTATATTTATTTTTTCAAAGTGCTATTACCTTAAATTTAAATTTTTTACTCACGATTTTGCTTTGGCTTGACTTATGGTTTATGCAAATAGCTTATGAGAAATGCATAATTTGAAGACTAAAATCTGCTATATAAAAGAGAAGGCTGAGACTTATGGGTGTAGTCGCGACCACTTTTAAGACCAGAAAATTATAACTTTTGATAAGCGCAATGTGTGTGAAAAAATTCAATTAAATCTATCTAGTTTACCAACCTGAACTTAAATTCTTAACCCTGCCACCTGATTGAAACTTCCGGGTTTTTATATATTTCTTAATGATTTGTAATCCAGATTAATTAATTTGTTTATATGTTGATAATTTTTCTTCGACCTTAGAAATTTTATATATTTGTTTCTTCTTAATCAGGCTCAAGGTCATAATCAGGGAAACCAAAAATATGCTCCAAAAAAAGTGTTTTATGCGCATTCAATATGCACTAAAAACTTCGAAATATGCACTAAAAACTCAAAAAATATGCTCTTAAAAATAACATAAATTGGATTATTAGGAAATGAAAATCTAATTTTAATTCAGCAATTCAATAAAATTTGCATATGAAAGAAGACAAAAATAAAATAAACATAAGAAGGAAACAATAATAAAATTAATTAACAACAAAAATTTAACTTTTACTTCTAAAGCGATCACGATATCAGATTTAAAACTTTGGAACTGTATTTTAAATGATAACTGCCAGTTCATTCACGTAAAAATTCTTGGCTGTCTATTTATATAGGAAACAAAAACAAATTTTGAGTGCTTTGTTTTTGTTTTCAATATAAATAGGCAGACGAGAATCTTTGCATGGTTTCTATGAACTGGCAGTAAGACAAGTTTTTTATTTATAGTTGTTATTGCAATAAACAAAAACTATTCATTTAGCTTTTTAAATAAAAATCGCCGCCTGTAACATCTAAGTAAACTTTTATACATTGAAAATGTTCTTTTTCTACCTCAACTGATGTAATTGGGGGTAGAGTTCTTCACAATTACCAAACCAAGCTTTTATTGAAATTAACGTTCAGTGAGGATGTTAAAACACATGTTACACCTTTTTAAGTTGAAATTTTGAAAATACAAATCAATACTATTTGTTTCAGCATTAAAATTTAGCAGAAAAAAGTTGGACATGTACGATTTAATTTTTTTTATTCTCTTGTTTCGTTTTTCTTTCACAAGATGTTAGAACACATACTAATAATAAGTATATTCTAAATTTCAACTTTAACACGTGTAGCATGTGTTTTAACATTATAATTCACAAGAAAACGTGTGAAATCGATTCGGAATCCAGAACATACACAATGGCCTTTTTGAAAGTGTAACTTCATAATGGTAGCAAAATATTGCTTCCCCATACTACTGTTTTTTTCACTACAAAATGAAATTTTTACGAAAAAAAATAAAAAAAATTTTTTTAAATATTAAAATGACATTTTTTTTTAAAGTACCAAAATATGCCCTAAAAACACCAAATATTCTCTAAACATTCGAAAAATGCTCAAAATATGCGTGTTAGACTGAAGTATGCAAAAACATGCTTAAAAGGGTAAAATATGCAAAAATATGCACTAACAAATCGATGCCAGAATTCATAAAAAGTTCTGAAACGAATAAATATCTTAATTCCGCATTGATATATCAGACAAGAAAAAACATGCAATTGCATATTTGTGGTTTCCCTGGTCATAATCATTTAAATAAAACTCTTTTTTGTTTTATTAAAATATTGATTTTGTTTAATCTTTTTATTTTAATGAAATTGATTTGACATATTGTCAGAAATGTAAATACTACAATAATTGAAATTTATTTGCTGGTGGTTTAGCATGTCCATATACGTATTTCATTGGCGCTTGAACCAAATCATCAGTAGACTTCAACCACAAACTTTGAACAGTCACAAACCTCTTACTTTTTTATTTTTTCAATATTTCGAACACCTTCGGTGTCCTTCTTCAGGAAAAATTCTATATAAAGAACAAAATACAAAAATATAAACATATGTATGTACTTTAAATATATAATTAAAAAAAAAAAGTATGAATTTTTTCACAAAATGAATATGTACCTACATATCTCTGTACTTATGTATGTATCTCTATACTACATAAACGCACTTTGGTAAAGGGTATATAAAATTCGGCACAGCCGAATATAGCACTCTTACTTGTTTTTTACTCATATTAGATTATTTTTACTAGATTTTTGTAAAAATTTACTTAAACTTACAAAAAATTACTAAAACTTAGAAATTTTTTTTACTTGAATTTAGGAAAAAAATTTCTTAATAATAGTACATGTCTTTTTTTTTTGAGTGTAGTATTGTTTTTTTAGATTATATTTAAAGTGTTTTCGAAAACTGACACATACATTTTTGGCATAAAGCTTTTCTTTCCAATTTTTATTGCATCAGCAAACACATTTAATTCCGTGCAAACTGAAATCTTCTTATAATCATATTCATAAAAATCACCGTTCTTAAATCAATCACACGGTATATTTGTAAGCAACATCACTTTATTCAATGGTAACAATTTAATAACTGAAAATTAGCATGCGAAGAAATAGTGCTTTATATTTTTATAAGCACCCAGTTAAAGGAAACTTATTAGAGCTAAGACTTGCTCCATTATTTTGTGTTGAAAATTTTAATTTTATAAGTTCTGAATATATTAAGCAGAAACTATTGTATTTGGTTTTGCAGAAGCCCTTTCAGTTAAACTTTTTTTATAAAACAAAATTATAGTAAATATGTGAGGGCATGTGCAGTAAGACTTCATTAACAAAAGTTTAGAAAACGGATTTTTTAATCGAACTATTTAAGCTTTTAAAATGAAGCAATACAAGTATGATTTTAATACATGGACATACATATATTATTTACATCTACATTTAAGTCCTAACGAGGGTAGTCGTTGAACTTACCAAGCGATAACGTCTGCTCATCAAATGAAACAATATAATTTTATCTTACAACTAAGTAGGTCGTCGTATCAAATTTCTATGTAGCAATTCAATAATAAAACGTTTGCACGAGATGATGTCACATGTGGTGTTTCCCTCACACAATGTTTTATTATTCCTCAAAAGCTTTTTCCCATTTATTCATTCACTCACACAAAAATGCCTCAGGTAACAATATGTTTATGTAACGTGTGTATATGTATATTAAAAGTCGTTTTGGGAAACATGTGTACTGTTAAGCCCAATGTCGCAGGCAGCTACATAGAAATGTACGTATATGTGTATGTATGTATGTTTATTCATGCAACATGAATCACAAATTTGTGCACCCAATAAGCATACAGGTTTTATATGAAAATGATGCAAAATTCTTGGCAAACTTTAAAGGATTGGAAAACATATCGATGCAAGAATTTAAATTATGATTTAAATTCTACATACAAGTTTTTTGGATAGCAGCTGTTTGAATATTTAATCAAAATCATTTATGAATAAACTTTAGTTAGCAGCTGGATTTGCCAGCCCACTGGCCTGAGATTGGCAAATCTGCTGGTTGACAAATTCAGCTACAGAAAAAACAAATCTTGTTAAATATAAATGTTAAACAAAACCAGTAATTTCCAACTCATGCACTACAACTAAATTCGATTAAGAAAATAAATTCTAAAAGTTAAGTTCAATATCAATCCTATAATAACCCAGAAAAAAGTTTGCCTACTAGAATGCAAAAAATGTGTATACTGTCCATTCGTAAGTACTTATAATTTGACAGAATAACCCACTAATTTTTTTTGAGAAGATCTAAAGGTATGCGGTACCCTGTACTTATTGCCCACAAATATCCAAATGTTAACAGATTACTGGTTGCTTAAAAGTAATAAAAATTTAATAGGTTATTTTTTGCTTACAAATATTGAAAAAAAATTTAAAAAGAATTAAATTTTGTAATAAAAATTATACAAAACCAAAGTTAATTTACTGTATTTGAATCTTATTTTATCGATCAATAAATTTTTCTCCATATATATTTCATTATTAACTTGAAAGTACTACAATAAGTACTTCCATGTAATGATATAAATAAGTTGTTACTTTATGCATTAGAGAATAGTCATTATTATACGTATAAATAATTAGATAAATAAGTACCACTCATTACTTTGTAAGCCATTAAAAGGGTTCTACCCATTACCAATTCTTGAAAATTGTTTGCTGGGGAGCTTTATTTATAATAAAAGCTGCTTGAATTTTTTACATTTTTGTTTCTGCTTCGCTTGATATGGTTTCATACAACACTTGGGATTTCTCGGAACGCATATGCGGCAATACAAGAGAGTGACCTGTAGTTTTGTAAAGCGTATCAAGTGTTTCTGCAAATCATTTTAATATCTTCATAGCGCTCGTATTATATGTATATGAAAAAACTATGCTTATTAGTATAAGAGAATGTAACAGCATTGAAGTCTAGAGTACTTAAAATTAAAATTTTTTAACAGACTTCAAAATGGGCAGAGGTTCTCAATTCGTATTTTGTTATTCTTCTTTTTTCGTGTATTAACTCACAAATAACTTTGTCTTTAAGTTTGAAATTTGTTAACGCACTAATAATCCCAAAATTATTATTTTACTTATTCAGTAAAATATTTTTTACTTTTTATTAAAATACATTGAAATTGATTATTGAGGGGTTTAGCTGGATTCTATGCGCATTTCACTGTTGCTAATGCAGATCATCAGGGAACCTATACCCAAAGTTTCTTAGAACAACTAGAGTTATTATGTTATAAACTTTCATTTAAACAAATGATTGTCTTTTGTTAAACGATTTCAAAAATTTTCTTAATTATTTTCCCCAAGCTATTATATTACTTTTTCAGTAAAATCTTATTTATTAAAAATACAATGAAATTGATTATTGAGTAGTTAGCAAGTTTCTATGAGACTTTGGCTTTTGCTAATGCAAATCATCTGGGAACACTTACCGACAAATTTCTCACAACAACTAGAGCTATTCAGGGCAATAATGAACAAAATTCCTCGTGAAATTTCTCCCTTTTCCAGTTAAAATTTTTTGTTTTCCCTATTACTTACTTGTTATTAGATGGAATTGTTCTCGGGGAAAAATTTCACGCGGAGTTTTATTCATGATTGCCCTGATTATCTTAAACTTTAATATAAACATATAACAGACTTAAACAAAAGAAAGGCTTGAGCGGGCATATCTGCTGTTTCGTGGCGCTATTCATTATAAAGCGTCATATACAAAATTTATGAGAAAATTACTAACAAATTTAATGTAGGCTACCTAAAAGAACCAATTCATTAAAAACCCATAATTTTTGCAAACAAAAATAAAACATGGACATTTTGCTTTTAAATTATTACCTCAAAAGCGAAGAAAATCGTGGTTATGGTTAAAATTATGAAGAAAATACAAAAAACGACTTGTGCGACTTCTTAAAAAGAATCTTAAAAATCTCAAAAATACTTGACCCTGTAAGGTTTCAAATTATGCTTGAGCCCCAACCAAATTTTTTTTTGGGACAGCCTAGTGAACAAGTATAATTACAATTATTTTCTTAGGAATTTTACAAAAATGGGAGTAGCTGTATAATTACATATATGAATGTTACACCAGTATATTCAATTACTACAGATACGAGCAACAATAAAAAAATAAATAAGTATTAATTTTCCTATAAAAATAAATTTGTAATAATTTTTTTTTATAATTACCTGCATCTGCTTACAACATGTAAAGATTTTTGAGAAAGGAATGATATAAAATTCGCATTTATCAATATTTTCGGCTGAAAATTCTCACTTAGATGGAAAATGATGCAATAAATACACGAAAAGTAAAACTACATAGAATTTTCCTTTGTGTCCCCAGCAATTCTCAAAAAGGGTTCATAAAATTCCAAATATCGGATTTTTTTGGTATTTCTACTGTATTCTTCTTATCTTTCGCCAGGTGCAGATAATATTATGGAAAATTTTTAAAAACATATCATGTCGTAAGGTGAAACAAACAAATTTTTTGGTCCCAGCTTTGGAATTTGAGCAAAGTATTTATAACAAAAATAGGTAAATTTCGAAACAATCTAGCACCTTTAATAACGAAAATTTTGAGCAAAAAAATTTCCTCGTAATGTTTCTAAGGCCGTGTTTACATCTGTGTGTCAAATGCCACACAAGCGTAAAAAACGTAACCAACTAATTACTAATGAAAAATTATTTGATTCAGACATGCATTTATTAAGTTAAACAGTTTCATACATAATTAATAGACAATTTTACAGAATCCAAAATGATTGCAAACTGTTTAAATCAACAAATATACATATGTCTGAATCAAACAATTTTTCATTAGTAATTAGTTGGCTACGCTTTTTTGGGAAAATGAGACACAAGAAATGCCAGATGTAAACTCAGCCTTATAATATTGCCCTTAGAATAAATAAAAATATGGGTATTGGTTTTCAGCAAAATTTTTAAATAGCGAAATAATTAACCCACTTTTTTCTGCAAAAACCGGCAAAAAATCTAATTTTTCTGGGTTCGCTACTTTTCTCAGGAACCGTTAGAGCTACGGACCTGAAATTTGGACAGAGTATGTAGAACCTTATTAACAAATACATACGAATTAAAAACTAAAGGGTGTTCCAAAACGAGCAACGAAAAATGTTTAAGTCCCATGTAATATACATACACGCAAAGAAAAAATATGGTTGAGGTAACCATAATCAAACAGCAACATACTATGATTGAATTATATGATTGTAGTTAAATCATATTATTTTCAATAGAAAAGCAAACTTTTAATAATATTATTATCTGAGTTAATAATAATATTATCAAATATGACAACACTATTGTTAGATGTGACTAAAATATAATTGAGACTCACCATATTATATTTTATTGATATTATAATAATATTGTTAAAATTATAATAATATTGTTAAATACGACAACAGTATTATTTAATATAATAATAACATTTTGTTTTTAAATCATATATTTATTGGATTATAGATCTTTTGTTTAAAACAGCTGTGCGTTAAATTCGAAATAAAAATATATTAATATTGTTGAAATTAAATGTATGTATATAAACGTATACTTACGTATACTCGAAATACAGACACGTCTGTATAAACAGATAAACATATGTATATGTTTTTATTTATCTACCCTTTCGTTTGTTTGCACGTAATTTATTTATTTAGCACGATGCGTGCAATACCGATAGCTTACAAACAAAACACTGAACTGACAGAAGATGTTTCTGAAAAAGATTTTTTTTAAAAACTTAAAATAGTATGGGTTTGGATAACATTATATTATTATTTACATTATATTATTTTTAAATAATAATAAAAATTGTGTTGCAGGCATTAATTTTTAACAAAACTATATTGTTAAACTCTAACCATATCACACCTTTTTATGAATATAATAATGTAATTATTAAATTCAAACATTACTTTGCTTGTCGTAACAAAATTAATGCTTAAAATAACAATAACTTGTTTTCAACGACCACAGATTTGTTTCTGAGAACATAATATTGTTTTCTCAACCATTCTACAACCATATCTTTTCTTTGCGTGTACAATTGTATGTACATACATACATACATATGTATATTGACACTTGAAATGTATAAGATTAGTGTATTTTTATATATACTACAACAATTAATACTGAAATGTAAAAAATTAAAATAAGGGGTGGTCTATCAGTTTGACAAATTGCTATATCTTGGAAAAAAAGTCGCCAATATTGAAAAAATTGTCTAATTGAAATAAAATACCGCCAAAATAAAAAAAAAAACGCAAAAATCCAAAAAAATCGCCTAAACGAGAAAAAAAGTGCCAGAACAAAAAACCCCAATAAACGCAAGAAAAACCAGAACTAAAAAAGGTTAAAACCGAAAAAACCCAAAAACTAAAAAAATGCCAAAACTATATTTTATATAGGCCAAAGTTCGTATTGAATTACACATCTCGTATCCGTACGGAACCCTTCGTGCGCTGGTCAAAGTCGCACTTCACTGAATTCATTCAAATATTTTATTTAATTTGCGTATAACTTTAACTGACTTAGTAGTGCCTTTGATATAAAATGTTTTCTTAAATGTTAAAAATGTTGTTTTCAACTCATACCAAGTTTCTATTTTAAAATCGTACAATATTTGATTTCTCCATTAGTAGAACAGTGGACCAAAGTTGGTAAAAAACCCAATATTTAAATTTTTTTCTCGAATATTTCCTAAACTGTAAGCGAAACAGCATAAATGTTAGAAAATCCACTTGCAAAAAATCTTTTTTATCAGATCAAAAACGTGAGCTTGGCAGCGGTTTGAATTTTTCATTAACCCGATGTTGCCCGTTTTTGGGGCTTTGTGGCTCCACCCCCTTTAAAAATATATTTTAAATTCCAGACTTAAGTTTGGTAACATCTGTTTAAATGCTGTATGAAATTTCATTACGATCGGATGGCTCGTTTAGAAACTGCAATTTATTTCTACTTATTTTTCACTGTGTGGCGTGAAATAAAAAAGTGGTAAAAAGTCCACAACTTTTTAACTAGTATTGTAAGAACTATGTGTTGTCAGAATATTTACAACTAATTTTGATGTTATTTGTTCATTAATAATTATCACATGTAATTTGGCTTAAAAAGCGATACGAACTTTAGCCCGTTCAAATCATAAAAAATATTTTATTTTGGTTTTTTTTTATTTTTTAATCAATTTATGAAATCTTTTACTCAATACTAGATATAAGAACTGAAAAGCTACATACAAGAAAAAACTTAATAACCATAAAAAAATAACTTAAGCCTGACTGAAAGCCTCTAACATCTCGAGGTAGTCAGCTTTAGCACTATATAACTCAATCTCCAGTATAACCAGGGGCAAATCACGGCATTCGATACGACTCGTAATTTAGAAATAGTTCCATACAAACTCCATTGAAATATTTTTAAATTACGAGTTGTATCGGATGCCGTAATTTGCCTCCAGGTCATTCTAAGTTATCAATTTCGAAAGCTTATATCATTGGCTTTATTCGGTCTAAACATTATGTTTCTACTCGATTAAGAACTTAAGATTTATACATACATTACCAATTTTTTTTATCGGAACCCCTGTTTACTAATATGTTAAAAACTAGCCATATGATAATAAAATCAATACCAGATTCGTGTTCAGCATGCCAAATTCAATAAGATATGAGGTAGATTTATAATAAATTACTGATTTCTTGAAAATATTGGAAATTTACATGTGACTTACAGCATTTATTTTCACCAAAAAGAAATTATACTTTGAGATAGCAGAATAAGAAAAATTGATATAAAGCGAGAAAAAAAATATTTTTTTGATTCGAAACTTTTGTTACAGATGAAGATTGTACAGGGGAGTTATTTGCCACCAGAAAATAATTTTGGCCAAATTTAAGCTAATGTCTTTTGATATGTACATACAAAGTAAATAGAAAGAAATTTGAAGAAGCCTTGATAAAAATTTATTCGGAAAATTAAATCACAGATTAACTCAAATTAATTTTAGCGAAGTCCAATAGAAGCTGCCAAAATCATGAATGTGCTACCAATAGAAATAGACTACAAGATTATTCAAGAAACAGTGCCATTGCTTTGTAAACCTGGGCAATTCAATTAAGTTCATCAAAGAAACTTTTATACGATGAGGTAGGCTCTATAAATAACAAAAAGAGTATGATAGTCTTGCTACATATCACAAAGTCTTAATTATCTGTTGACCAAAAACTGATGAAATCTTTGGAGTTCCATTAAAAACGTTGGTTACCAAAATCGCCAAAATAAGTTTAGGTTTTATAACCCTTGGTAGTACTATCGAACTTAAGCTATTCAGTCCGTGTGTATTTCCAAAAGTCTTCATTTCTTGCTTAATGTAATTAATATCCTCACAAAAACATAAATGTTAAAAAAGGCCAAAAGTCATCAAAAGTAGTGAGATAAAAATTTTGACCAAGTTCGTGTTTAGTACATTATCTAGAAATTATATAACACCCTTACGATTAAAAATTTATATAATACATACCATATTGCAGTGATATTTATTGTACCAAACACGAACTTGGTCAACATTTTTGTTTCACTACTTTTGATGGCCGAAATTTTGGAAAGGAACTTGGCCTTTTTTAACATTTATGTTTTTGTAAGGATTTGACTAGTTTTTGGAAGGTTTTTTTAACAAAAGTTTTTAAGCTTTAAATTTCTAGTCTGCTATAGTTCTGTTCATAATGTCTGCCAGTTCAAAAGGCAGAGTTACATAAAATAATGGGTTACAGGGTGATATGTGCAGCATTGTGTCATAATAAGGACCGAGTAATTTGATTAATTTTTTAATAGTCATCTGAGTAGAAATATGTAAAATATAGGGTAAATTTTAGTGTAGTAAAGTAAATATTTCAATAAGAATTTTATAAACGTGGCTCTGCTTCCCTACTTTAACAATCGATGCTTTAAAATGTTTCCTTTTCATAAATCCCTTAACTTAAATTCTTAATTTTGAGCTTAAAGTGCGTGTCCATACCCTCAATTGAAACTTCCAGGATTTTAAATCTTTCTTGGTGATCTCTAATTTAGATTTATTTGTGTATTGAATTTAAGCACTCTAGTGCAAATTCTGGCCTGAAATGCTATGGCCGTTACCCCCACTCTCCGTCACTTTTTTAAACTCAAGATTTTGTTGTGAGCAGCGCTCAATTATCGTCGTACCCTTTTTAAGATGATAGCTTTTAGTTAAAGCTTCAGTTAAAAGCTTCAGTACAAAATTATCGCGGCCCCTGCCACTCCTGGTTAAAATATTTGGCTTTTTAGATTTTTCTATTTGGTTTCTCATCTTGACCTACTTGCGTACCCAATTTCAGCTCTCTAGCGCAAATTTAATTATTTAATTTTTATGGGCGTATTCCCGCCCACTTTTTTTAAACAATTTTTTTTGCCAGTGCTAATCATACGTGTCAAGTTTCGTTGGAAACGGATATTAATATTTAAATAAATAGTTGATTTAAATCTGCTGATCCGAAGTACAGGAAATAGGAGGTTTAAATTGTATGGGCGTGTTAACACCCAATTTTTTTTAACAAAACTTTATAACTTTGTATTTCAACATTTGTGTCAAATTTCAATAAAATCGCTTGAGACAAATATTTTAAATTTGCTCTTTTAATTGTGTGCTTTATTGTGGAATATCATCGCCCCCCCCGTAAAAATCTCCGGTTTTTAATATTTTTCTAGTTAGTTGCTAATCTAGACCTACTCGTTTATCAAATTTGAGCTTAATAGCGTACATTTTATTTATTTTCTTCTAATGGGCCCACTTTTTCAATCTCGATACCTGCTAGTGCCATTAGTTATCTTTCCAGTCGAGTTTCCTTGAAAACGGATAGTAATAAATATGTAAATATGTAGCATATTCAAATGTGCTGACCTAAAGTACATTAAATAGGAGGTTTAAATTGTATGGGCGTGTTAATGCCCAATTTTTCAACGAAAATTTATAGCCTTGTATTATTGCAACATGTATGCCAAATTTCAATAAAATCGCTTCAGTTTAGCGCCTTACATTTGTTTTCTAAATTCTGAGCCTTATGGGTGCAGCCCCGCCCTCCTAGGCAAAATTTTTGGGTTTTCAGATTGCTCTAGTATTTTGCTAACCTATAACTACTGGTTTATCAAATTTCAGCTCACTAGCGCCAATTTAAATTATTAATTTAAATTATTATTCTTATGGGCGTGTTCCCGCCTACTTTTTTAACCCCAAATTATTTTTTGGCTAGTAGTTATCTTTTCTGTTTAGTTTCTTTGGAAAAGGATAATAGTAAATACATAAATAGTGCATTTAAAGGTGCTGACCCGAAACACATAAAAAAGGAGGCTTAAATTGTATGTTAGCTCAGTGAGTCAGTGAGTATGTCTTAAAATATACAGTTTTTGCACCTCCATATCTCCGGAACGTTTCATTGTAACTTTCAAACTTCGCATATAAGGTTACATAAATTTATTCTAATTATGGTTTAAATTTTATAATTTTACGATTGCGGGGAACAAACTTATGAGGGGGGTAAAAACAGCTCGACTGGCTTCCTGTAAATATACACTCTAAGACAATTTTGTTGAAAATTAGGTCGATAATAGTAGGCAACACTTTACAGACTACTTGCGACCTTAAATTACACAACTATATTTTTAAACATTTTGTTGATTTTTAAGCACAATATGTTTAATTTTGAATAAAATATGTTTAATCATGCTCTCACCCATGAAAATAAATAAATAAATTAATTTCATGTACGCCCTTTTCAATAAAACTGCAAACATTCACCAAACACCTGGTCAGAATAATGGTACACAAACTATTTTTAAAAACACTGTTTTTATTAGAAATACTCCGTGAAATGCACCAAAACATTATTATAATTGGTAAACACCTTCTTGCATTTTAAATACGCATAAATGCATAATCATTTACATGTATGTAAATGAGAGATAGTTTTAATTTTGCACATAAATTTTTTGTCCAGTTTCACAATATTTACTATTCACTATTTACATAAAAAAAACATACTACGAGTATTTTTATTGACATATAAACTGCTTTAAATTTAATTTTAATTAACTTAATAAAAAATATGGCGTGCTTGTCTTGCAACTTGTACGCTTTTGTACTTCTACTTTTTTTGTTAAACACATTTCTGGTGTTTTACGCATATATGCTTAATTTTAAACACTTTGACTGCCGTGCACCTAGATAATTCTTGAAGGTAAAAAGGAAAAAATATTTCAAATAAATGTGTAACAGATTGAAAAAACAAGGATAACAAAGTTTTATTTTCATATAATATATTTATATGAAAAATATCAGCAACATTTTTATGACAGTCATAAAATTGTATGCAATACAACAAATATGACGCAATATAACACTTTTTGGCTTAATATACATAAATATTTTTATTGTTTAATGTTTTAGTGCAATATAAAATCTTGGTTTATAGCTAATAAAAATTTTCATTTTATTTGGAGTTCACTGTAACCGTATTTTTTATTTGACCACCTGGTCTCAAAAAATAAAAAATAAAAAGTCATCAAATAATTACTGTTGATATTATTTCGCATTACCTTAAATTTTTTCATGAACCTTTAATAATAACTTAATATTTTTAAAATCAAGAGCAAAGTTTATTTTCAAACTTTCGAGCCTAAAGCATATCCGTGTGCATGAATGCATTAAAACGCTATCCCCTACAATGAAACAGAATTCATATAAAAGAACTTAAATATACATATATTGAGTCAACTGATTTATATAACTTACCTTAAGTTGGAAAGAAGCATGTTGAAACATGCGAGGGTAATTTGATCATTCCATGACTTTATGAATCAAATAAAAAATTTTCTATATTTATATATTTTTATCACCAAAGTTAATTGTAAATATTCTGACAAACACGTATTAGAACGGAACAGCTAGCTGTTTTCGAAGGTTTGGTCCACTGTGTGGTGTCAGTTAATGTATATACTCAGCTGTTATTGCAAATGGAATATGTGAATTTTTTGATTCATCGTATTACAATTTGCTGAAAGTTTTTTTTTGTAATGAAAGCTCAATTTTATCATTTTTTTTGCATAAAATTAATTAACAACTGTCTTGCCATTGTCATTTGTTCTTTACTAATTTTCCGCTAAAAAATAATCCATCCTGTTTCTAGTCCTTGCTTTTATTTTCTCTTTGCTAGATGAGGTCGTTTTTGATAAATGAATATTTGATCTTTAATCATATGACTGATACTGCATGCGGAGATCGGCGGGATGTTGGGATACAAACCTTCGTTGGTGCAGTATCACCCGTAGAAATCCACTGATTTTACTGCTCTTTGTCTTACGGAGTTTTCTGATGAATTAATATATCGTTTACAGTTACAAAACACGATAGAACTCGTGTATCATCGAGTAGCATATCGAAATATTCATGCAACATGTATTTAGAGTTGTTTTATTCCCAGACTTTTTCACTTCCCGGGGAAGCGGGAAATTTTTTTATACATCACGGGATCCCGGGATCTCGCTCCATTGAAATAATAAACATTAAATTTTCCAAGCATTAACACAATTTTGATTAGAAAGCTTAAAACACTCACTAAAACACATCTTATCACACATAAATATTCGAATGTTAGTTCAAATTGGGTTTTAGAACAAGAACTTTATTTTGGTTTTAACTTTTAATCATCAAACATAATTGCGGCATAAACACATTTTCCATACAAATTGATGCAAAAAAGTAACACCAGAAAGCAGTCGAGGGATAGAATCTATTTTATTTTGACAGCGTTTTTTCAAATGCTCTCACATATAAATACTCATTCACTTAATAATGCTAACATACTTTCAATAAATTTCAGACATTTTGTGAACAAAACTACAAAGAAATATAAGCACAAAAGAAAATGAAATAAAAATTAGAGAACATTAGAGTTACTGCCGTAGCTTTTATTATGGGCTTTGTTAAATTGAAAACAATTTTTCCTGAAGTTGCGGATTTATTCTGTTTCAACATTTAGTTTTTAAATTCTTTAAAGGTTTTTTCCAATACGAAAAACTATGTTATATGAGATTAAAAAGTAAACTTACAAATATAAGTAATAAAATAATAGTTAATAAAAACAAACATAAAATAAAATAAAACAGATCAGTAGATTTGTTATTTAAAAACGTCCATACAATTGACTTTTCAATGTAAAACAATTTTATTAAAAACAAAAAAAGAGAATAATGATTTCAATAAATTACTTTATAACCAAGGACCGAAAATCAATTATTTTTTTCTGAATAAAATATTAATAGAAAATAACTATTATCTACTTTATCGTGAAATATCCATATATTATTATGGCAGTTTTGTTAACTTTTTCAAAGACATTCCAATATCTTGCCCTAGAAATGATGCATCAATTAAATCTAAAATACGATGTATTTTCTTGTAGCGATAACCGAAAAATAAAATTACTTTCGACAATGGTCATTGGTAACCAAAAACTAGTAAGAGTGCTATATTCGGCTGTGCCGAATCGTATATACCCTTTACCAAAGTGCGTTTATGTAGTATAGAGATACATACATAAGCACAGAGATATGTAGGTACATATTCATTTTGTGAAAAAATTCATACTTTTTTTCTAGTGCAATTTTTAGGTTTTTGGCATTATGTTTAATTTGGTGCTTTTTAAATTTTGGCGATTTTTTTCATAAAGGCAATTTTTTTGGTTTTGGCGATTTTTTCGGTTCTTGGCGTTTTTTAATTTTGGCGATTTTTTTTCGTTCTGGCGATTTTTTTGATTTTGACGATTTTTTTCATTTAGGCGATTTTTTTATTTTTTATATATTTATTTTTTTTTTTATTTTTTTGTGGCAATTATTTTAGTTTTGGCACTTTTTTCTCGTTTTGGCCATTTTTTTCGGTTTTTGGCGTTGTTTTTTATTTTGGCGATTTTTATTTCGTTCTGGCAATTTTTTTGATTTTGACAATTTTTTTTCATTTAGGCGATTTTTTTATTTTTTGCCGATTTTTTTCATATAGGAAATTTGTATTTTGTTTTGGTAATTTTTTCGTTTTTTGGCGTTTTTGGCAATTTTTTTAGATTTACAGTTTTTTCTCGTTTTGGCGATTTTTTTCGGTTTTTGACATTTCTTAATTTTGGCGATTTTTCTTTGTTTTGGCAAATTTTTTGATTTTGCTGATTTTTTTTTTCATTTAAGCGATTTTTGGCGATTTATTTTTATATAGACAATTTTTTTTGTTTTGGCGATTTTTCCCGGTTTTTGGCGTTTTATTTCTTAATTTTGGCGATTTATTTTCGTTTTGGCGATTTTTTTTTATTTTGGCCATTTTTTTTATTTAGGCGATTTTTTTTAATTTTTGACGATTTTTGTTCATATAAAAATGTTTTTTTTTTTGTTTTGGCGATTTTTGCGGATTTTTGTCATTGTGGGATTTTTTTTTGTTTTGACACTTTTTTCTCGTTTTGGCGATTTTTTTCGGTTTTTGGCGTTTTTTTAATTTTGGCGATTTTTTTTCGTTTTGGCGATTTTTTTTCATTTAAGCGATTTTTTTTAATTTTTGGAGATTTTTTTCATATAGGAAATTTTTTTTTTTGATTTGGCGATTTTATTTCGGTTTATGGCGTTTTTTTAATTTTAGCGATTTATTTTTTGATTTTTGCGATTCTTTTTCATTTAGGCGATTTTGATTTTAATTTTTGGCGATTTTTGTTCACATAATCATTTATTTTTGTTTCGGCGATTTTTTTCGGTTTTTGGCTTTTTTTTAATTTTAACGTTTTTTTTTCATTTTGGCGATTTTTTTTTGTTTTGGCGATTTTTTAAAATTTTTGGCGATTTTATAATTTTCGGATTTTTTAGTTTGACCGTTTTTGAAAATTTCAAGAGTTTAGCTCTTACAGTTTCCAAGATATAGCAATTTGTCAAAATTACATAGTCAAAATTTCATTAACTGATGGGCCACCCTTTAATTTAAATTTTTTTAATTTTAGTGTTAATTGTTGTAGCCTATATAAAAATACACTAATTTTACAAATTTCAAGTGTCAATATACATATGTACACACATACATACAATTGTATGTATATTACATGGGATTTTAAAAGTTTTCGTTACTCATTTTGGAACACCCTTTAATTTTTAGCTTTTATATATTTGTTGTTGTAGCGACCAAATTTCTACACACACAGTCCAAATTTCAGACCCGTAGCTTTTACCGTTCCTGAGAAAATAGCCTTCTTCCTAAAACATGAAATATGTTTAATTATTAGGAAAAAAGTTAAAGTTTTCCAACCCTGGAAACGTTTTTTAATCTGTTAAGTTTTTAAAATTTTTTTTAATTATAAATACCAATTTTACTCATACCGAAGTATAAAATAAGTTAATTTAATAAAAAAGTAATAAAAACTTGTTTTCGGTAGTTATTTTCTATGGGTAAATTGAGTTTGAGTTTTCCAGCTCTGAAACCGTCTGCTCGATTTTGCTGAATTTCAATAGCAAAATTTTTCGGAAAATTTCTGACACACCAGTCCAAGAACGAAGTCGCTAGCTCTTCTGGGAGCTTGGGAAAACCGATTTCACGTACAGACAGACGGACAGACGGACAGACGGACAGACGGACAGACGGACATCGCTTGTTCGTCTTCCCTATGCATAAGGATCCAGAATATATATACTTTATGTGTCGCTTATTAATATTGTAGAAATTACAAACGGAATGGCAAACCTATATATACCCTTTTACCATTTTTTGGTAAAGGGTATAAAAAAAACCTTTTTGGTTGTTATAATAGTTATTTATAACAGAAAAATATTTCTCACTTATATTGGTTACGATTTTAAATTCAATAAATGGTTATAAAAACGTTCGTAATTTCTCTTATAACTGTTATGCTCGTGCTTAAAACATCAATGTATGTGACAAGATCCATCTCTAAATATAAAATTGGTTAGAAAAAACGCTGCTCGCAATAAATTTTCACAAATGCCAAAGTGAAAGCAGTTGTTTTCTGGATGTAAAGTTGTCAACTATTTGTTTTATTATTTCCCGGGATCCCGCAGAAAAAATCCCGGGAAATCGGGACATTTTAAAAGTGGAATTATCCTGGGAAAAACCCTACATGTATTGTATTTCCTCGATTGAGACATCTCACACAATTTCATTCTCCAATAGTTCATTATAATTTTATGGATTTTATCGAAAATTTATGGCGTAACGATATCTTTTGGGCGACATGAGCATTTGGCATCATTTGTGCTCAGTAAACCAATTTTTTAATAATTGAAATTTATTATGCAGCGTCCCCACCATGGTATTTATTAACCCTTTCTTTGGTTTCGGCGATGTTTTGCTTAATGTTCAACTAGCACACGAAACACAAAGTTTTCCATTTTCATTAAAATTAACTAGTAGATGCAGCTTCCTCAAAATTCGACAGTGGTCAGCAGTAGTTAACTGGACCAGTGATGTCCTTAAAGTTATTGACCTTGATATACAAAAAGACTTGGAATTAACAAACATCCCTCTTATTTCGTTGAATTTGTTTCAGTTATTTTAGGTTATTTTACAGTCTCACTACGAGTATGACACAACTTTTTGTTGTAACATTCATTGATACTTTGAATAGCAGTTAGAATATGATTTGATTTTATATAGTCTTTATATTCTTATTTTATTATATTATTGTTGTCAATGCTGTCTTCTTAGTAAAATCTATTTGAAATTTGTTACAAACTTTTTTTTTAAGATGACTGCTTATGTTACCGTCGATTTCGCTTTTGATTTAGAAATTGAAATTTTTATTCATTCAACAACTTATATACACATAAATATATGTATGTATGTATATATATACAAACAAATTTGTGCATTTTTATATTTATTTTATTATGTACATATGTATGTACCCTTGGGGTTTTTATAGTAGGGGGATTTTTTTTAGCGGTAAAGATATATAACAGTGCACAGTAGGTAAGTTGACCCGAAATATTGATCATATATATTTTTTTGCGATAACAACACTAATGTTTTGGTTCTTTTAATGGCGTGCGATTAAGAATATGTTAAAGCAGATACCTGCATATTTATTTTTTTTCTAAAACCAAATATCATCTGATTTATGGGCAGTGGAAGTTCACATTTGTAAGCAACGTGCTCAGTGCAGCATAAAAAGAGTAATTTTGATATAAATTAAAACGTTTTTTTATTATCAGTTATGAACATCAACTAAATTACTTTTTGCATAACTATAAACTCCGCATAAGCTTTTGATAATGTTGGTCATGGACTGCCGTATTTTGTCCTGATGAAAAGTGCTAGGACAATATTTTGGAATTAATATTTTTACATGGATAATTTTCTTTCAGACAGTCTCAGCTTCAAATAAAGTGAATATAGTGTAGTGACCTTCGAAAACAACTAGTTGGTCCGTTCTACTACATGTTTTCACAATATTTACTTTTGTGTTCACAGAAAAAAGTATTCACCAATTAATATTTTTAATTAAGAATTTAATTTTATTAATTAAATTTTTAATTTTATTAATCAATTTGAGTGGAAAAACTTAATTGATATTATCAAATTGTTTATAGGTGAAAATTTAATTAATTTTTTAATTGATACTACAAATATTTTAATTAATATTACAAAATCATGCATATTACTTTTTTGTGTGTTATTTGTTCATTAATAATTATCACATGTAATTTGGCTTACAAAGCGACACGAACGTTGCCAGCCTTATCAAATCAATTTTCAGTTTCCAACAACGCTTATATAATGAAATGAGACATATTTTTCCACTGCAACGGCAGAAATTTTAGCTAATAGCAATTTATTTTTTGAGGACATGGAGCAAATGTATACTGCTTCCGGTGATTGTGCGGCTTCATTTTTTTAAATGTAATAAGTAAAAGCTATCGAAAATGCACACCTGCGATGTGAATTTTAGATAAAGACTCTGAAACAAGATTAGTAACGGTATACCAATTGGCATAGTTAGTGCAATACTATTTGTTTCTTATAAAAAATCGTCATTGATTGAAATTTTAATGTTAGTTACACTTGCAACAATCACAATGGACCCCATTCGGTCTCCATGGGGTGCGGTATAGTACCACCCTTTCTAATCTACATTTGCCCCACCTGTCTTCTCTAGAGATATTTTTTTTTGTGATAAGAACTATAATATTGTTTTGAAAAATGTTGGGAAGGGTGGTGCCACAACGCACTTCCACTCGGAGATGAAGTTGTGTGCACTGTGACTATTTTACAAAAAGTGTAATACAAATAATTAACTTATCACGCAGAGTTCCGTATGTTTGACAGAAAAAAATTATTTGTAAATACAATTAATTTTTTTGTTATATCAATTAAATAATTAATTGATTTTGAATCTACAACGATTTTTGTTAAAACAATTAACAAAATTGTAAGTTAAAGGAATATCTGAAAAATATTTTCAATTCAATATATCAACAAAGAGTTTGATGAAATTTGTTTATTTTTTCAAGATTTATTTTTGTTAGACTTCAAAATTATTTCAATTAAAGCTTTTGTTATATTAAAATTGTGAATGAATTGTTGAATTTCCTTACAAAACTTTGATTGTCTTAATTGTTTTATTAACAATGTTTTTTTATACACAATCACAATCCTCGGAACGATTTTTGCTTGTCTGCAAAAAACTTTAAATGTTTTTGGGCGGAGTTGAACCGGCAACTTCAGAAACAAAAAAATGATTTCGTGTTTCTTTTACATGTGCGCATTCCGTTATGATATAATATAACAAATAATTTTGTTAAATAATTTAATTGACTACAAAAATTTAAATTTGTTATTTCAACAAAGATGATTGTTAATTTTTAAATTAAATATTAAAAATTGTTTTGTTGCTTGCATTTCGATGATTTTTTTTTGTGTTGCAGCATAAATAGGATTTTCAATAAGAGATTGACACAATTTTTTTTAAACCACAATCGGAAAACGTACGTCGCGTTAGATGGTGCATCGGCTTCAATTCTTGAGACAGTTTGATCTTGTATATGTGTTAACCAAGATCTTTACGTAAAAGCCGGTGTCACTGACACGGCAGCATCACACAATAAATATCTAGACTCAAATTTTTGCACTTAACTTGCTATTGCTGTCTACTGGGGCGAGAATAACGACTCTTAAAGTTACGATCACCGAAATTTTTATAATTTGCAAACGTTGTTCGTTTGTGTACTTTACATTGATGAAAATGTTGAGTTAACTGGAAAAAAGGAGATGATCAGTGAAATAGTGCGTTCACAAATTAAATTAAAAGTTGTAAATTAAAAAGTACCTATCGGAAAACCCAATATACGAGCCTTAGCTTATAAATATACTCGAATATATCACCTGATGCACACATTTTTTTGTTTGAGAATTATTTTATCTGTAGCCCTTTTTTCGGTCTTGTTGGTAATATTTTTTTGAGATTTTTTTATTGTTTTTACCTTTAGCGTCTTTTTCGATTTGCTTTTTTTCGGTTTTTGGATTTTTTTTAGTGCCCCTGTGGCTGAGTGGTAGCGATGCTATCCTCTTAGTCCAGAGCTCATGGGTTCGATTCCCACCATAGACTCTGGTTATTTTCTGCAGACAAGCTAATCGCTTTGCGGGTTGTGTTTGTTCTTAAAAAAAATAGCTACAAAAAAAAATAGCTAGTTTTGTCTATTTTTTCCGTTATTTGGAAATTTATTCTGTTGTTTTTTAGTTTAAGCGATTTTTTGCTGGTTTTTGGAGACTTTTACAGCTGTTTTTAGTGTTAGCGATTTTTTATTTTTTAGTTTTGGTGAGTTTTACTTTTAATGTTAATTAAATTAATTTTTGCGACATATTTTGTTTTTGGTGATGCGATTTTTAGTTTAGCGATTTCTAGTTTTAGCGTTTTTTAAAACTTCTATAGTTTGTCTCTTACGGTTCTCAAAATTACTTACATGACCAAAATTACAGTAACTGATAGAATACCCTTTAATTTTGATTTTTTGGAATTTCAGTGTAATTTGGTGCAGCCTGCATAAATTTTTTTTAGATATTTTGTAAAAATTTCAGGTTCGTAGCTCTTACGGTTCTTGAGAAAATAGCCTGTGAAAGATAGACAGACAGATAGAAATCGTTGCGAAGCCAATAGGCTTCCTTTTCACCTTTGGTGTACGGAACCCTAAAAAGTAAAACTACTTAAGCGAGACGGTACAATTTAAAAGTTTCTCAGACCAACCCTGTGGCACACATCTAAAGCAGTATTGCCAACTTTTTCTTATTACATAAGAATTATATTCAAATTATTTTCATTAAAATTGTAGTTCATATACATATCTTCATATTTATATTATTTATAAGAATTTTATACCTCCAAAAAAACTCACGATAGACTGTTGCAAATGTTAAACATTGAAGGAGTTTCTGTAGTTTCTTAAAAAAAATGTAAGTTCACATTCTTCAAGTGCTGTTGATATTGTAAAAAAGTTTTCTATTTGACAAAAACTTTCTTCTATCAATGAAAATACTTAAGTTAGTTTTAAGAGATTTTTGAGACTTGGACGCAAATTATGAGTAATGATTATTATTTCATTAAAAGCTTTTGATAAAAAAGGTATAGGCAAATCATTAATAATTTAAATATAAATATATTTGAAAGACTGAAATTAAATTAAAAGTTTTTCAATGTAAACTTTCTTACAATTTATCTTCGTTAAAAAAAGCGGTAAAAATTTTCTATTTATAAAGAAATTAAAAAATGTCGTTTCGTAAAAATATGCTTAATTAGCAGGCGTTCTTCAGGTGGTAGTCTATCCATGATGAAATATTAAACCAAATTGAATACATGCGAAAAAGGATAGTTAACTTAAAGTTCTATACTTATGAATAAGCATAGAATACAAATTAATAGCTTTGGATTGGTAATTGATACCTTAAATCACTAGATAATCGAAATGACCAAAGATTGCTGTGTGTTCATTTTAAGATGGTGTCATGTATAAATATGAGCCTGCATAGAAAAAACCATCATCGAAGCTGTTAAAAGTTACGTCATTCCCATTGAATAATAAATAAACCGAAAGCGAGGAAAATTGAAATTGTTATTCTTGGTAACAATTAAACTTTTTTTTTATAGATTTTAGTAGTGTTGCTTAATATAATTTTATTTAGAAAAATCATCGAAAAAATCGTTTTCAACCTTTTTTTACTAAGTTGCCCTGCACAGAATTTGGTGACAATTGATCCAAAGGTACTCGTTCTATGACTTGGGAAAATTGGACTATTACCAAAAGTAGGGAGAACTGTATAGTGAAAAAAAGGATATATTCTGTAAATGATTAAGTATTCACCATTGTCGTGATGTGTCGTCGTGATGTATCGTCGTGATCTTTTGTCAATTTAATTGGGACTTGGTCTAGTATTACATTAAAAGGCACTGAACAAGTTCGATGTGGTTGGATCCAGAACCTATCAAACAGTATATATATAATGTTCATGGTTGCCTCCAATTGTACCAGCAAGCCACTCTGGAACCAGTTCCACAACTATACTTAGATACTAACCTAAGATTAACTGGTGTTTATACTTTTGAAATATGAGTGCCTCTGTGGTCGAGTGGGTAGTGTGAAAACCTATCATGCCGGTGGTTATTTGCTTAAATATAAGTTATAATTGTATTTGTAATAATAGAAAATAAATAGTATTTCATAGTTACAGTTAAGTCTCGGAATGACATTTTTATTATACACCGAGTGGGTACCTACGAGTATGAGCTAGTTCAGTGTCAAGTAACGAGGTGCATACAAAGTATCAATTAACTCCATCCTAGGCCAACCGCATGTAAAAATGCCTGGAGAAGAACTCGCCCTGTATCACTTGGTCCCTATCGCTTGGGACCGATCATGTGACTAGTCTTGTGTAAGTTCTATTTCCTGCAGGGTATCTAACGACTGTAAATTTAAAATATTTTTTAAGTTTTTCGCAATTGTTTTTTTCTGCATTTTTCTGATATTTTTAAAGTTATTGGGCACTTTCGCAGAAACGATTTTGAACATAATTTTATAATTTTGAAATTACCAATTTTGATATTGAATTTTACGTTTGACGTGAATGAAAGTTTTTAATGAAATATATATGTATGTTATTTGAAAATCCGTGCTTTTCTTAATCAATATTTTCCTTCTTTTCCTATCGGAAATGAAAATTTATTACATATTTATATTAAATTGCACTAGTTGTGGAAGTTTTATCTGTGCTAATCTTTGGATATTTGAGACTTTTATGCAAATCGTAATTCATGTGTGGTTGTATATAAAATATTATTTTCTTTTTTCTAACTGTTGGTTTTCCTTCAATAACTTCAAAATATATATTTTAACGTTCGTACCTTTCAAAAACGTGAGTTTTGCCGGTTAGATTTTCTGAAATTAGACAAAAATCAGCACCACAAAAAATTATCAAATCAGAACACTTTATTTACTCAATAATGATATTAGGAGATTTTAAATAAACAATGTTAAATTAACTTTTCACTATTAGAGTACCACGATGTTGACTACGTTGTTCTTGCACAAAACTGACTAAGGCAATGCATAAGTTAGCGTCACTTCTATACTTAGCACAAAGCTATCAGGATAATTCTAGCAACATCCAGAAAGCCACTGCACAATCAGTAGCTTTCAATTATTTACGTCTTGAGTTCGTGTTATAATTCGATCTGTATGTTTGTGTACGGACGTTGACAATAGAGCACGAACTTAGAAGCATTTTTGCAGTTGTTGTTTGTGTCTGGCGTCTGCTTTGGCCTTTGCGCTTGTGTGGCTGTATATTTCTTAATGTCAGAAGGCACAACATTATAGTAATTATTATGTTTTATAAATATTGTCGGCTTAACTAGCTAACTCACTTCAAGCTAATTTTACAGGAGAGACAACATACTTTTAACATTTTCTATATACTGCTTAAGATATTAGCATAATACGTAAAGGTTTTTCAACATGTAGAGTTACAAATTAAAATAATATTTTTAGCCATTTGATGGGGCGTATTTTTTTCTTTTGAACGGACTACATATGGTATATATAGTGGATTTAGCAGGCTTACACTCTAAGCCGACGATATACTAATTTTCTTGCTGTCAATATCGTCTAGGAATGTGTGCTAGTACATTATGCTCTTGGCTATATCTGGGTTGTTCTGATAGTTGTCGATGCTTCAACGGAAAACGATTCCATTACTCCAGTTCACGGTATATTTATGCAACAATAAATTTAATTTAAAATAGAACAGAGATACGTAGTATTACTGTAATTGAATGTAGTTCTCAAGCATTTTTATTTGGCTATGCTTTACAATATAAACACAATGTTTGCGGTGCGGTGCGATTTCTCGTTGCCCGAGAGAAAAATAAACATAATACAACGGAAGACGGCGACGGCATACATTTTTAAAACTAAAAACAAAAAATTATTAACAACATTTTATACATTTGCAGATATATTTTTTAAACTTTTGTATTCTATGACAAACATGTTTGAGCTTCAAAATCATGTTTTTTTTTTTACAATAATGTTGTGAACACAGCCAATTATTCAAAAACTACGGCAACGTCAGTAAGAGAGAGATTGTCAAAAATAGAGAAAATAATGGAATGGAAAATAATGGAAATAATAGATTTTAATTTTATTCCGTCCCGCACTGCGGATTTTTACTTCAAAATCGTTTGGAAAGCCGCACCGCAATAAATAATAGTTACATTGTGTTCCTACTCGGCTGGTGCGGAGAGGTAGTTCAATCAGGAAGTAAAATTTGTATTATTTTTTGCAAATGTCAGTGATAATATGAAGTATGTCATTTCCATAGCCTTAGTTGCCTGTTTAATTCATAAAACATGTCCCAGACGTAAAGGGCTTTTTATGCATATTATTCTTTCAAGCATTTTTTTCAAGAAGTATGTAAGTTTTGAGACGCGTTGTGCGTCATATTGCATTGTCTCCTTGACGTATAACCCTCTGTAAATTTAGGGCATTCAATTGTGGTGCAAACAGAGTTATTCTTAGCTTATGTTCTTGAACAATATGCTAGATGAAATCTTTTGGATCTTAGGTACAGTCACTCACATCTTAAGTCGCGCATACACCTGAAAACATTTCTAGTCGCAATATCTATGTTTCAGTGAGAGAATTTACATTACAACTTTTTTTATTTTATAACCAAAAGCCTTTTATTTAAAAACAACAACAAATATATTTTCTGAGTTCCGTTATAAAATTTACATGATGCCTTTATTGAGAAAAAGTAACTTTTCTCTCTCACATTGAAAATCGGGCAAACAATATTTTCAGCATCATTAATAACCGTTATTTTGGTTTTTCTGAATTTATTTGCAAAATTAAAGCTCATTGTTATCGTAGCAGTCATTCAGTGAAGTTTATAAAGTATTTTCGAAAATGCACTGTAATATTAAACAGTCCACCTTGGAAGAATGTAAGTTAAGTTATTCAGCAGCATTTAGAAGGAAAATCTGAACGCGAAATATCCAAATTGGTTAAAAAAAGCAAGTCAACGGTGCATGACATTATATCCAGATATAAAGAAAATGGTTTTATTGCAAACTAACCACGACAACCCCGACCAAAGAAACTCTCATCCAAGGATCAGAGTATGATTTTAAGAGAAGTGAAGAAAAATCCCTTTATATCTGCACCAAACTTGACTGCAATGGTTAAAGAAGCTAGCGGAACCGATGTTAACCCAGAAACAATAAGAAGATTTCTTCGAAAAAATAACTTTCATGGTCGAGTGGCGCGAAATAAACCACTCATTAGAAAAACCAAAATAACCGACTTATGTTTGCTCGTCAATATATGGAGAAAGATTTTGATTTTTGGAGCACTGTAAGTTGGGACAAAAGTAACAATTTCATGGTCTTCAATATACATTTTTAGATACTTTTTACTGATGAAAGTAAATTTAATTTATTTGGATGTGATGGAAGGGGTAAAGTATGGCGCAAGCCAAACAAGGAGCTAGAAGGCAAAAATTTAAGAAAAACTGTCAAACATGGTGGTGGGTCGGTGATGGTTTGGGGGTGTATGGCAGCTTCAGGAGTTGGCAACTTGCATTTCATTGATGGAATAATGAACAAGCATGTTTATTTAACAATTTTGAAGAGCAATTTGAAAGAAAGTGTTAAGAAACTGGGCATTGAAAGTAGCTTCCAATTCTATCAGGATAACGATCCCAAGCATTCAGCACTTGTTGTAAGGAATTGGTTGCTATATAATTGTCCAAAGGTCATCAAAACACCTGCGCAAAGTCCGGATCTCAATGTGATTGAACATTTATGGGACGAACTAGGACGCAGGATGCAGAACAGGCTTTGTACATCAAAACAACATTTGAAAATTGCTCTGCAGGAGGAGTGGAATAAGATTAGTCGTGATGTTTGCAAAAAACTAGTTGAATCGATACCAAGCCGGCTACGAGCTGTTGAAAATCAAAAAGGTGGCGCTACAAAATACTAGCTTTGCGTTTTTTTCTTGTATTATTGATTTCTTTATGTAATGCCCGACTTTCAGTGTGAGGCAAAAAAGTATCCTTATGTTAGTTAAGCCTTGGTGTAAATTTTATAATGGAAATTGGAATAAATGTTTTTTGTTGTTTTTAAATAAGAGGCTTTTGGTGAAAAAATAAAAAAAATTGTAATGTCAATAATGTGCGAATAAATTGCTGTGATAGAAAATTATACTGAACCTAAAGTGATCCAAACAAGCGCAGGCATTTTTCAGTGATTGTGATGGGTCAGCTTATTTAAAATAAAATTTAAAATCAAGCTAAGCCCAAACCAAGTGACATCTGTAAAAATGGTACCCACAATTTTTTTTTTGCTAACCTCAACTTATCCTGAAATAACATCTTATCTTTTTGAAGCCAGTTAAAATGGATTTTAAAGAGAATTTAATACCGTTTTACGCAGCATTTTATTTTATTCTATTTGCTGTTTCCTAATTAAAAATAAAGAAACGGCCAGCTAGAGAAATTTATAAGTAATTTTTTCTTTCATTTATATACAATCGTATGTCTAAACGGCTACCAACTTTGTGCTAAATTTTTGCAACAAATGCTGTGCATTCAGTTGTGAAACTCCGCTTAATTGAAAACAAGATACAAGGTGTGAGAACTTTGCACTGCAATACAGAAAAATTTGAATATTTCGTAATAAAAGTGGCAAATCCAAATGATAAATGTGAAGTCTATTTTAGGAGACCAGAGATATTTTATGTCCTTGGAAAAATAAGCGATATTAAAAGCATCAACAAAGGCAGAAATCAACGGTGAATGTCTCTATAGAAAGCAAAAATATATTTTTGCTTAGACGTTAGCAGTTGTGTGTAGAGGGAAGAAAAGCATTTGGTCATTTCTGTGTGATGGATGTTGTTTGCGAAACACCGCTTTATCTTATTACCACTACGATGCTTGTCAACTAGATATTTGTTTGAAGTCAGCAATACGTGTGAATGTCTGTCCGCTATAATATTAGAGCAGGTGTTAACATCAGGTTGCTGCATAACAATTGTCGCAGTCACGTAAGGATCAAAGCATATCAGACAATAAGCAAATGTATGCACTGGCGTCAATGCAAGCAAAAAGTAAATAGCAGACAAACTTGGAAGGGTGAAAGTTAAATGGTAACTATGGAGCTGCACTATGGACTGGTCAGAAAATTCTCTGCTTATTGTCGACAGAAAAATACTGACCGGTTATGTAACTTGATTGCAAAAACGTATTAAGGCACGGTCACACTTGTCAAATACTTGCCCAAAAAAGCGTAACCAACAAACAATAATGAAAAAAGTTTTGACCCAGACACTGGTTTATCAAATTGAGCAGTTTTGAACAGAACTAATAGATAATGTCATAGAATTCAATATAATTGGCTTCTCTTTAACTTGACAAACTTTTCTCTGAATTGAAAGATTTTCCATTAGCATTTAGTGGTTATGCTTTTTGGGCAAATGGTTGACAAATGTGATCGGACCTTTATAGTATGTTTCCACCGACTTTAAATCAAGTAGGTTTAAGTAAATCACTTCAAGTTGTTTCCTCCGAAATTGTGAGTGCTTTGTTGTTGGAATTTTCGTACTCAATTTACGCAAATTCTGTATAAGGTGGGCGCAGCAGCTGTAATGTGAATTTTATTCACACGTAGTTGACATTTAAAATTGATTCAATATTCCTTACGTACCTTTTCACAATGTATTGTTAAAAACTAACAGGGACTTTAACGGCAAGTTTTGTATGGAGAACTGTCAGTTAAAGCTCACGTTAACTCTTAACCATACATTGTGAAAAGAAACGGCAATGTCATTTTTTTCGAAATTGTCAATCACTATTGATGGGTGACCCAGGGATGAATTTTTTAATTTTAAAAGCAACGCAGGATTGCATACATAAATTGAGTTCGAAAAATAGTATTTTCGATATTATTTACAATAAATGAACTACTTTGAAGTGATTTATCCATATGAAAAATGTATAGTAAATCATTTACAAACTAACATGATTTGCACAAATCATCATGATTTGTCTAATCATCATGATTTGTCTAAATAATGTCAGTGGAAACATACTATTAGGCACTGTGTAATGAATGTCTCTTTCACAATTGAAACTATCATTCCGTGCGTAAAATTTCCCAAGTTTTTCAAAACGAGTGTCAGAGGATGACAGCTAAATTTTTGACATTTCATCATTTGACTGCCATTTTTGCAAATAACTTCAAATGTTTTCACTACATGCGAAAAGAGTGAAGACAAATTTAGCTAGTAGCGCTAGAACCCAACAATTTTAGCAGAGCCCATTTAGGGGTTCACAGTGCACTGTTAATACATTAACGCCCTTTTTCACAATTTCCGATTAAAAGTTATTTTGAAATTGAACTCTCAGTTAGCCAAAAATGTTTTTCGCATTGTATTATTTATTAGTACTTACCCTACACCATTTAACAGAAAAGTGGCTGTTCAATGAATTTTTCCGGTTAAGACACTAATGGAAACCCAAAATAAGTAAAATTGATAAAATTACGCACCAACATTCATATGAATTATAAAAATTTTTTTAATTTTGTGACCACATATGCATTGAAGAAAAAAATTTACACATGTATAGTATATTTGTGATTGCTGAAACCATTTTTCTTTATCTAATGTTTATGAGTCCCGAAGTTATCATATGTGCCGAAATTCAATGAATTTCGACATTGATCTAATGAAAAATTCATTAAAATTCAACCAACGTCACGCTTCGTTGGATAAATGAAACCAGTTTCGTTAAAATTATTTTGTTGAAAACTTCATTAAATTTATTTAACAGTGTACTTAATGCAGTGCTCTAACTTCATCGAAACAATAAAATAATTTCATAAAACGGATGAAATAACTTAAATATAAAGGGGTTTCTTAATAATTAGAAAATATTGTTGTCACAAATCCAATAAAATATTCTAACGAAACCAGAATATCAAGGAATCAATTCCAATGAAATTGTTTCACAAAATTCATGAAATTTTCATTGGATTTGTGAAATTATCATAAGATTTGTGAAAAATTTTTAATGAAATTGTTTCATTGGATTTATGAAGCAAAATTTTTTCAGTGTACATGCATAGGTAAATATGTATTTGAATAGTTTTCAAATTTTTTTGACTGACTTCTCTATAATATTTTTTTTCGACTGCTAATTAACCGAAAAATGATGGTGAAGCGTAAAATTTTAACCGTCGGTTAATAGGTGCCTGTTAACCAAACCGTCAGTTAGCTAATTTTCTGTTATACCATGTTCAGACTAGTGATGTAACGAATGTCAATTTTTGATATTCGTGAATACGAATACGAATATTTCAAACGATATTCGCGAATACGAATACGAATATTTGAAACGATATTCGCGAATACGAATACGAATACGAATATTATATGCAATATGAAATATTCAAAAATTGTTAGGAAAAAGGACCTCACACTTTTATTGGCGTGCTTTAAAGATAATAAATAGTACCCAAAATTTTAATGATCGTCACTGAATAATATTTGAAAATGATACAAAGCACAAATTTCTATAAAAAAATTAATGTAATTGTACAAACTGAAATTTTTAGTCATTTATATAAATTTCGTTTAGGATTTATTTGATTTCTTTGGAAAAATATTTGTATTCGCATCCGCTTGAATTTGTCGAATACGAATACATTCGTATATTTGATAAAAAATCTGTACATAATATGTTTATTCAATCCATTTTAACTAGAGATGTAACGAATACCGATACCGATTCCTATATATCGGCGATATTTCTGATTTGCCGATATATCGATATCGGCAATATTTTACTTCTTAAATTTTTTTAGAGCTGTTTTGACAAACAACTCAATTTTAAACAATTTTTTTTGCATACAAAATAAGAGAAATAACATATTAAAAACAGAACAAAAAGTCTAAACAGAAAAATTAAACGTTTCTTTTGGTTTGCTTTGCACCATAGTAGCGAAATGTTCTCACAATGCTAAATCATGTACTATGTATTAAAAAAAATGATTTGTTTTGTGTTAATTTCAGAATGAATTCAAATATCAATTTTAATAATATCAATATTAATAATATCTTACGCTATAATTTTGTATAACAAAAGGTTTTGTTAATTTTAACTTAAGTTCAGTTTCAATATGCGTATCGGTATCGGAATCGGTATCGTCGATATTTCTTTTTGCGTATCGGTATCGGATCGGCAAAACGGCGTATCGTTACTTCCCTAATTTTAACAGCCTTGTAATGCAGCATATTAAAAAAATACTAATAAAAAAACAAACAATATTTAAAACAGTTTTATACTATGCTTAGACCACGAGTTGAATCACATGCTTCGCTCTCTGAATCATGATTTTGAATCTTGTCGTTTACACGACACCTTCGTGCTTCGTGTGCAGCGTATCAATTTAGTGCTTTTCGCACTACATTTAGTGCTTTTTAATTCAGAGCAGTCGGGAATTTTTTTTGCTTCTGTAAAAAGGCACTAAATTGGTTTAGTGCCTTTGGGCCTGTGCCAAGCTGTAGCAAAGTAGTATTGAAAGTAAATTTTTAACACTTCTGAGGTGAATAAAAATTAACTAGCCCCAGGGCTAGTAGAATTTTTGACACAACATTTTTGACAAGCAGCAAGTAAGTTGCATGGTATCATAAAATCTAAAACCACCGCCGTCGTTTGAAGCCGTCGCCCATTACATATATTTTTTACGTCCCTTAAATGTAGTTAGACTGTAAAAAATGCTTTGTTTATTTTAATTTGCGAAAAATTTTGCATCATAAATGTAAAGTTATATAATTTTCTGCTGCAAGAATATTGTTTTATATAAAAATCTTCTTTAAAAAAATGTTGTTAGATGGCGGCTTGTAGTAAAATTTTTTGCTTCGCTGCCGCAGCAATTTTTTCATCAGCTTCTTTCTATGCTAAAGCGAATTTGTCAAAATTTTACATTGTGGAAAAAGATATCATTTGGCACAGCAGAAAAATTAAATTTTTCCCCCACAGGCAAATATTTTTTTACCGTTTGGCACGTGCCCTTTAGTGTATTTTACAAATCCACTAAATATTAATTTGTGATAGTCTGGTGGCTTAATACAAAACACCAAGTAGGCATTTTCCACTTTTCTGTCTGATTGCACTCCTTTTAGATACGCAAAGTTTCCTTTGCAGAATGTTACTTTAGCTGGGTGAATTACAGAGGAAGGACAACTTTCTCTTTCTTTTTACGAAAAAAAACTATTCATTGTAAGTATGAAATTAGACCTAAATTGCCAAATAATTTTAAAATTAAAATAAGTTTGTTTATTCAAAGTTAAGATTATTTTTCTAGAAATTAAAGGGAATCCATACACGTTATAAAATAATTTAATTACAATAATCCCAGCAAAAAAGAATTCTGATTTGGAGAAACTGACAATTGAGGGAAGCAAATTATTGCTTTCTTGATAACGAAAGCTTCTAAAAATGCTTCTGAAAATCAGTAGTGTAAAGCGAGCTCTCTAAAAAAAGTGAAAAAAAATACAAAAACTGTAAACCAGTCACTTTTGCATCTGAGTACAAAAAATCTACACATCATTACTTCTGTGAAACGATTTAGTAAGGCAAAAAATGCATGGCTTTTTGGAAGCTGAATGTATTGCTTCTAGTTGGCTTACAAACACTCTTCTGCAAAGCGGTAATTTTTGCTGGTATGGTGAAATTGAAGAAATAGAACGAAGTACCAGCAATTTAAGGCTATATAAATGGAAACATTTTCTCAGAACTGATCAATTTTGGATTGAAGTTTATAATTATAGAAATTCTACTAATGATAATCCATTTCTGAAATTGTCAATATTTGCTCCAGGACTAATAACATTGCAATGTCCAAATGCAGAAGTGGAAACTTTAAGCGCTAATAAATATTTTAAAAGCAAGTTAGAACGAGAAATTTTTAATACATAAAATTATTTAATTCATATAAAATATGGTGTAAAAAGAAAAGAAAATGAATTCAGATGAACGCATCAAAAATCAATTGTTTTATTAAAACAGTTTTATGGCCAGAGAAAAGATGAAACGACTTTTTCCTTAAACGAGGAGTGTAATTACATATATATTAATATAAATATGTACATTAGACTTTCTGTTAAAGTATTTATGTATGTATAAAAGAAAATTCTTTCGCCTTGTATGCGTGTTCGCAGAATTCATTTTATTTCGATTCGAGTTACAATGTAACCCCAGTAACAAATTGAGGGACTCGATATCGACTAAAATCCTAAAACATTTCCACATAAATTTTAATCAAGTGTTTTTATATTTCCTCTATACGGAATGATTTAATTTAGGCAGTTATATAAAAGAGTACAAATAAAATTTGAATTGAAATCTTTATCCTGAAAATAAAATTACTTTGTTTCTTAAATTAAGTTTTAATGATTATATAACCTTACGAGTACTACTTTATTTTTCCAAAATTATTAAACCAAATAGCCCATTACAATTGTTTAATTTGTTGTTGTCTTGAACTTAAATTATTTTCCTACTCATATTCTACTTATTTATAACTAAGCCAAATCGAAATATGGCTTTATTGCATTTAGTGCTTTTTTATAAAGGTACAGTGCTTTTTGCTCTGAAAAAGTTGGCATCACTGTTCGTGTGGCATCTTTTTATGCATGATACAATTATACTAGGTACATGCACAAGTCCAGCCTGTTACTGTATACATTGCATATACCCTGCAGATAAAAGGAGTAGTTTGTGATCAAAACACATCTATGTTTTTTTGGTTTGTTTTTATTTGTTCACAAATACACACATACACATACACATATACATGTTTTGTTTTGATAGCAGATTTAGGTAAACTGGCGATATAATGCGATAAAAGTTAGAGAAGATGCCAATTACGAGCTTTGCAAGTAGATTCATATTGAATCTACTTGATTCGCTCTCAGAATTTTGTATGACGAAGCAAGTTAATTCGGTCATGGTTGGAGTGTGAAGCATGAATAGAGCGCCAACCACGTATCGTGTAAGAAGCATACTATTATATTATATTCACAATTATGTTCACACAAAAGCAGATAGATTTTTAGTCCTGATTCACACACATCAGGCTTACCTGCTCAGTTTTACTTCAATTTTCTTTTGAACCTGCGTTCATACACATCGACAAGTCATGTCCTCAAGTTTCATCACTTTGCGTTGTATTAGAGTATTACGAAGGACAAAACAAAATGAAAAAGCAAACTTTACTGGTACGGTCAAGTCTGTACCCCTCTCCTTTCTCTTTTCCACTCTCTCTCCTAAAAACACAAGACATATCGAGTCAGACCTAACGTGTGTGAAGCAGGACTTATAGCATACCTTAATGCTCTTCAAGTAAAAGTATTCACAATTGAAGCTAATTATGCCATTGTGAATTGATGATGAACAGCAGAACTGAAAATGTCAGGGATGTTGATGACAAGTTTGATAGTGGCAGTCTTATAATCATGACAATGATGGACAACAAATTTTTGTTGTAGCATAAGCAATGACGACTTGACTCTTCTCTCCGTACGGGGAAATGTGTATGTTTGCAGAATAATGTGGTAAAAAAAGTTTATTTTAATCGAGGACGCAGCAACCGTTCGTTAATACCCTTAACCATTATAAAAGCAATGGCATATGAACGTGTTGTGTCACTCTAAGCTCAAATGTCATCATATGAGCGAAACAAATTATGAAAAACTCTATGGTGTTACAAAAGGACAAAGAAGAAAATTATAAAACATGTGACCAACTACCACCACCCTTAGCGCAACATGGTGTGTGTGTGACTGGATTGTTGTGTGATTTTTATAAAAGTGCTAAATACCAACACATAAATCTATCACCATGATGTTGCATACAAATGTTGCCATGAATTCAATTTGTGAAAAGACAAATTGAAAAGAAATAATAGCGAATATAAAAATGTTCTTATTCAGATGGTCATGAAATTTAGGATTTAAAAAATTTAGTTTCTAGACATTTTTTTCAAATTAATAACCCATTAAGCTTACCTTGAGAACATTTAATATGTTTCTCGCTATTTTGCTCGCTGAGGAGCAAAACTAAAAGAACGTCTTTCTATGGAATATTTTATGCCTCATACTCGTATTATTAGTGGTAATTTAAATACGTTAAGCTATAACTTTTGAAAACCAATTTATTATAACCTTCTACTATTGAAAATTCTTCTGGATGCATGATATTCAACATATCAGATTACTTTTTTAAAATAGTCCCATTACTGCCATTATTTTTATAAATGTTTTTGTGCCCCCGGAGGAAGTTTATGTCTGTTTAGGTTTATGTTTGCGTATTTTTATCGTTTACATGATTCTTGCAAACTCACTCGCAATTGAGCTTTTTGGGCATCCTACCTCAGAGTGCCCCTGTGGCAGACAAGCTAAGCGCTTCACGGGTTGTGTTTAGCATGTATGCACTGGAATTGTATCAAACTCATTGAGTATCTTGTTTGAGGCACAAACCTATATTAAACTAGCTTGCTATAAAGACAAACTTATAATCAAAACCATGTAATCTAAATGGGTTTGATCACAGGTTTGTGTCTTAAATTGGTTTGATCATGGGTTTGTTTAAAAAATTAGCTACTAAACGAGTTTTCAAAAAATATACTAAATTCATTCTAAACCTTAGTAACTGCGAATTATACTTGGATTGAACTCATTCAGTAGCTCATTTTTGACCCAAACTAGTGATCAAACCCATGTAATTTAAATTGATATGATCATACTGAGTTCGAGTGTTCATTAAATTTTTTCATAAAAATTTTAAAAATTGACGATGTATATATAGTCCATTAAATTTTTTTCATAAAAAATTTTTTTCATAAAAAATGGATGATGTATATTTCATTAAATTCTTTGCACGAAATATAGACGACGTATATAGTCCATTTAAGTTTTTGTGTACGAAATGGACAATTTATAGCCCATTAATGTTTTTCATAAAAATTTAAAAAATCAACCATGTATAGCCCATTATATTTTGTTTCTATAGCCCATTTAATTTTTTTTCATGAAAAACAGACGATGTATAGTGTTTTTAGTTTTTTGCATATGAAATGAACTATTTATATATAGTTCATTAAATTTTTTTTTATAAAAAAATTTTTTTCATAAAAAATGGATGATGTATATTTCATTAAATTCTTTGAACGAAATATAGGCGCCGTATATAGTCCATTTAAGTTTTTGTATACGAAATGGACAATTTATAGCCCATTAATATTTTTCATAAAAATTTAAAAAATCAACCATGTATAGCCCATTATATTTTGTATCTATAGCCCATTTAATTTTTTTGCATGAAAAATAGACGATGTATAGTGTTTTTAGTTTTTTGCATATGAAATGAACGATTTATAGTTCATTAAATTTTTTCATAAAAATTTGAAAAATTGACGATGTATAGTCCATTAAATTTTTTTCATAAAAAATGGATGATGTATATTTCATTAAATTCTTTGCACGAAATATAGACGACGTATATAGTCCATTTAAGTTTTTGTATACGAAATGGACAATTTATATCCCATTAATATTTTTCATAAAAATTTAAAAAATCATCCATGTATAGCCCATTATATTTTGTATCTATAGCCCATTTAAATTTTTTTCTATGAAAAATAGACGATGTATAGTGTTTTTAGTTTTTTGCATATGAAATGAACGATTTATAGTTTATTAAATTTTTTCATAAAAATTTAAAAAATTGACGATGTATAGCCAATTAAATTTTTTCATAAAAAATGGATGATGTATATTTCATTAAATTCTTTGCATGAAATATAGACGACGTATATAGTCCATTTAAGTTTTTGTATAGGAAATGGACAATTTATAGTCCATTAATATTATTAATAAAAATTTAAAAAATCAACCATGTATAGCCCATTATATTTTGTATCTATAGCCCATTTAATTTTTTTTGCATGAAAAATAGACGATGTATAGTGTTTTTTGTTTTTTGCATATGAAATCAATGATTTATAGTTCATTAAATTTTTTCATAAAAATTTGAAAAATTGACGATGTATAGTCCATTAAATTTTGTTCATAAAAAATGGATGATGTATATTTCATTAAATTCTTTGCACGAAATATAGACGACGTATATAGTCCATTTAAGTTTTTGTATACGAAATGGAAAATTTGTATCCCATTAATATTTTTCATAAAAATTTACAAAATCAACCATGTATAGCCCATTATATTTTGTATCTATAGCCCATTTAATTTTTTTGCATGAAAAATAGACGATGTATAGTGTTTTTAGTTTTTTGTTCTTTTTGAGTGTATACACTGATAATTGTAGCAAAAACAAATCCTAGGCTCACATATTAGCTTTCAAGCAACTATGAGTATTGCTGATGCCAGACAAGTTCTGGTACTTTAATATTCTATAACTTCGAATAGAAGGCCACATGTACACATGTAGTTGTAAAAAAATTTATATATATGTACGGTAGCCAGAATAGACACAAACCGGTAGTCAATCCCATTTAAATTAGAGTCTGAACACAATGTAACGAATATTTACTGCGGTGTGGTTTTTCATACGGTTTTGAAGTAAAAAACGGCAGTGCGTAGCGGAATAAAATTAAAACCTATTTTATTTTCATTGCGAACTTTCTTATTCTCTCAATTTTTCATGATCTTTCTCTTGCTGACGTTGCCGGAGTTTTTGAATAATTTGCGGTGTTCACAACATTATTGTTTACAAAAAACATGATTTTTAAGTTCAAACATTTTTGTCATTGAGTATAAAAGTTTAAAAAATTATATCAAATATATCTGCGAATGTATAAAATGTTAATAATTTTTTGTTTTTAGTTATAACTATGTATGCACAAAAAAAATAATAAAAATTTTAGCAAAAAATGACAAGTATTGCCGTTGCCGTCTACCATTGTATAATGTTTATTTTTCTCTCCCGCAAATAGAAATTTCACCGCGCCGCATCGCAAACATTGTTCTTAGACTCTTACATGGTTTGTGTTTAAAAAGAATTAATGAACGAGTTCAACTCACGTCAAGTATCCATTCATCATACGAGGTTTGAAAACATTCATCAGATAACAAGGAGGTTAAATTTTGAATAAATATAACCCGATTAATAAATTATTCCTGATTAGATAAATATAATCTTTAATCAACTGATGTTATTCCTATACATTTCTTTCGTTTGTAAACAAAAATCGTCAATGACATATAATTTATGAAGTGATAAATGTATTTCTTTGAATTGTATTTCTTTTTGAAAATTTTTTAGCACAGTATTTTCCATCACTCAGCCATAAGTTGAACATGATTGCCATTTTAACGATTTAGCAATTCAATTATCTGGCAGCACTAATGCTTGAAAAGTGTGAAAATAAAATACTCTTGTATATACTCATGAGTAGCCGAGTAAATACTAGAAGTATTTTTATAGCTATATGAATGATTGCAGCTGATACAGGGCATACATTTTAGTTAAACTCATTTGTGCTGCGTAATTTAAGAAATGTGTATGAACAAAGTCTTGCTTATTTTTAGTTATGCGTCTTCAGTTAACCATTTATGAGTATGTTTGCGTAGTAGTATTGTTCATATTATTGGTAATTTTATGTTCAACATAAAACTTGAGCATGTAGCAGGTAGCACTTAGTCAAAGTAAAACAAGATTTGTTTTTTAAAAATTTACTTCCAAAACAATAAACATATTTCGTAAGAGTATGTAAGAAAGTTTTAAAAGTGCAAAATATCCAAAATTATAACAAAATATTTATTTGTGTACTGATGCTAATCACAACGTTGATTTTTTTATTGAAATAAATATTCATGAGTGAAACACTAAAAAACGATGCAAACAAGGGAAGCATAACAAACGACAATAATGAAAGAAACAAGAAAACTCTTTTGAGCATATAAATCTTAATGTTAAAAAATTAACATTTTGCCTTACCATCATCATCTTGTACTACACTCTCAAAACAGAAGAAAAGTAAATTGCCATGTACTCATACCAGAAGAAGTGAATACACAAATTATTACGTTATAGATAAGGAAAAGACATGACAGGACAATGCAGTTACATAACGCTAACAAATCTTATTACACTTTTTATTTAAACAGGAAATCGACGCAAAATAACTTTTAAAGGCGAAAGAAGTATTGAAGATACAAAAGACCAGAAAGTTGGTCTGCTACATTAGGCAGTATCAAATTTTCAATACCCTTCATTTGAATACTAATACTTCGAATAGAACTAAAGGCTTTTTGAAAATTGATTTAAGCGTAAAATATGCATATGGATACAGGAATAATAGGAAATAAAGAATACACAAGTACATGAATACGCACATGTGTATAAAAATCTTGGATACCAGATGAATATTACAGCAGGCATAAAATACATACATATATCTCTACTGGACTTTATAAAAAGTGTCAAACAAGCACAACAGTAAAAACTCCCTGTCAAACAACAAAAAGAAAATTAAAAAGCCAAGAAGACACAAACAATATGCAGTGAATTGAAATCACTCTCGTTTTACTAAGCTTGAAATTTAAATGAGTTAAAAGAAAAACGTAAATAACTTTAAGGAACCAAGGCATAAGAAAAAAAAAGAATAAAACTTCAGTGCTATTTAAAGTTTAATGAAAATTAAGAGATCTTCATGTTAAAACAACTTTTTCAAGAGGGTAAAATAACAAAAGAAAATATTTGTTAGATTGAATAAGCAAAATGTTCGCATGTATATACTTGAGAAAATCTTACGCAACTATAAGTGGCTTTTGCAGGTTAAAATCGTTAAGAAATAATTCCATTCTCAAAGGAGTTTTTAACAAAATCAATTAAGCCAATTACAAAAGTGAAAACAAAGAATAAAATAATAAAAGCCGAAAGTCAAATTTGTTGGAGTAGAACGCAAAAAACAAAAAAGCACACATTTTCAGGTGTATGGAATATTAAAAGTTGTGCACAAAAGTTGTGTCAGGTGGCCAATAAATGTATTCCGAGTCGAACTATTTAATTAATTATTGAAATCAGTTTAATTTTGCCGAAAAATTAGAAATGAAGTGTGCGATTCTGTCGTAATCAAAATTACTGCAGAATTCATAACGAACATTTGAATTCGTTTTCAGTTTCGTTTTATATTGCAGTTTACTGAACGTGTGCTAAAAAATATGTTAAAGAGAACCTAAGCCGTTTGAAAGTGTATTTTTTTTTTTAATATCCTATTGCAATATACAGTACTGAGTGTGAAAATTGACCAGCTGGACCAGAAACTAGTTATGTTTTATACAAATTACGACTTTATTGTAATTTTTAAGAATTAAAATAACATATATCAAATTTTTTTTGAAAATTTTTAGTACCAAAATTAATTTTATTTTCCTAACTTTTTACTAAAATCTTATAAAACTTTAAAATTGCACTTAATTATCTAATTTTGTTGTTTTAAATAAATAATATGAAAAGTAGCTTATGTGCGCCACAGTGTTGCCAAAACGGCGGTTTTCCCGCTATATATGACTATATTTTGTTGTCATTAGCGGCAAGTCTATTTAAAAAACCACCAGCGGGAGTTTTAGCGGAAGAATTTCTTAGTTGACGGATTTGCAGCGTTTTTCTGAAACTTATAAGGAAAGGTGTTTAATCAAAATAAAGTAAATTTAACGCAGCTGTGCGATGCGTACCCTGGTATTTATGTTGAGTTTTTTTCTCGATATAAACACGTACAGCGAAAATAAACTAACGTCACTTTTTTGCAAATAAAAAATTGACATATTGTGGTCGTGTATTATAATGTGAAAATTTAAGAGGTTAAAAATAATAACATACATATATATGTATATACATACGAGTATAAAAGTGAATAAATCTCATAATTAGTGAATAAAATTTAATTCGAATATAATTATATTACAAACCAATTTAATCATTCTTTTCGTATTAAGAAAATAGTAAACAAATCTTTAAACAAACGGTAAACCAACCGAAAACTCGGTGATTGGACCACTGAGTATGAGGAAAACATAGTATCAACAAAAACCTCTCAAACCAATAACTTTTTCTGAATAATTTGTTTTTGATTAAAGACTTGTTTTATTCAAATTCTTCTTCGAAATTAAACTTCAAGCCAATATGAATTGAGCCATGGAGTTTATTTTATCAACACTATTTTTTTAATTTCAGATATTCAGAAAGTCAGGAAATTTTAGCAATATTTTACAAATACTTCAAGCAAAAGGGCAAGATATTATTCCACACGTGTAGAATAATTAGGGTGTATCGCAGAAAATATTGAAAATATACTGAATCAGCATAAACTTTAATATTATAAGATGGAATAGTCCCCTGGATTCTACTTTTTCCTCGATATTTGTGTATGGAAACTCTGCAGGAAATAAAATACCTACTTACAATACCTTGCTTACAAATATTGGGAATTACATACATACATCTATGCATATGTATACATATTTTATAAAATTTATCTTATTCTTTTTTTACCAATAAACCATAAAAAAGACATATGTTGGATATAAAAAATTCAGCGGTTATATAAGCGTTTATTTTTATTCAGCTAGCGGGTTTTCAGGGGTTATATGGTGGGAAATGCCTTTAACATTTTGGCAACACTGGTGCACCAACTCTTGTGTATATACTTACGTATGAGTAATAATACATTATTATAAATAAGTATTACTCATACATAACTATATCAAAAACACAATTGCGTTTTTGATCCCTGTAAGAGTTTGTATTGCTGTGTATAAAAACTAGGAATGTAACGAATACCGATACCGATTCCGATATATCGGCGATACTTCTGATTTGCCGATACATCGATATCGGTTTACTGTCGATACGACGATAATTCTTAAATTTTTTTAGAGCTGTTTTGAACAGATAATTAAATTTTGAACGCTTTTTTTTGCACAACAACTCAGAGAAATAACATATTAAAAGCAGGACATAAAGTCAAAACAGAATATTGAAATTGTTTTATTTGTGTAGCTTTGCTCTTAATTCTAAATCATGTATGGGTTTGTGCATTTTAAGATTTCTTGCCAAGCGCATTAATACAAGTGGTAGTAAGTCTACAACAGTCCTAGTAAGATCTTCTAATATTCCCAGGAATGCAGATCCTCTTGATTAGTGGCTTAATGACATATCCTACCCAAACTTAAAGAAACTGGTGCAGAAATACCTAAGTTTTGAAATGAGTTCTGTCGCATCTGAGAGACTATTTTCTACTACAGGTCTGTTTCAAACAGATTTGCGAAATTTTCTATTTGAGAACGCTTTGTTTTTTTAAACAAAAATCTTATTATATTAATTTTAAATATTTTTGTGAATTTTACCAAGATCTCAAATTCAATTCGTTGTTTTTAAATTCTTATAAAATAAATTTAAGATATTGAGCCAATTTAAGCTGAGTGTTATATTGTTTATTTTGTAAAATTTTATACAACTATGGTTGCCGTATTTTTGTATAACGAATCCTTATGCAATCACCTGTATAATTACATCATGCTTTTCCTTGTTTGAAAATTTGAAGCTTAAAAATTTAAGTTGAAATGAATTGAAAATTTGTATGATTTTAGAAAATAAACAGTTAGTATGTTCTATTCGAAACATATACCTACTTAATTTTTAATTTAATTTATATAAGGTTCGAATAAAATATAACTAGTATTACATTTAGTTTAAATTGACTAATTAATAATACTTTACATTGTTATTTTGATAAAAATAAAATGTTTTTTGGTAATTAATACTAGAGATTTGAAATTTTCGTGATTTTATCGTGATCTTGATCAAATTTATAATTAATCACGCAAGCTATTTTTAAGAATCACGCACGAATTCTCACGCTCTCCCAAAATATTAATCCTGCACAGACTCAAAAAATATTTGAGAATTCACAATTAATAATAATTTTGAAAATGACAAAAGAGGTTTGTGACTGTTCAAAATATGTATTTGAAGTCTACTGATGATTTGTTACAGCAAAAATTAATGTAGACAACTCTGAACCACCAGCAAATAAATTTAAATATTAAATACCGGATGATTTTTAAAAATCTACAAGCCTCAGAAGGTTTTTTTTTGTGTCCCAGGTGGTCAACTTTGGCCAACTATAACAAGCCAGAAGGCTGTCATGTCATGTGTTATACAGCCGAAGTCCTCCTCTACAGAGGTTAGAAGTTTCATATAAATCCAATCAGTAGTTTAGAAGTTCGTGATTTATAACCACTTATTTTGTAAAAGTCCTCACTGTGCAATGTAAAATTTACATATACACGTGCATACACATGTACATACATCCATATACACATATGTATGTGTAAAAATCTATTTTTCAGCAGAAAAACCATACAAAATTTGATTATATACTTTTTCGTGAGTGTGCGTGATCGTGATACTTTGTAAATCACTCGTGTGTGATTAAGAATATTTTGTTCGTGAGCGTGCGTGATATTGAAAATTTTTAATATCATTCGTGCGTGAGTAAAATATTTTTCCGCGTGAGCGTGCGTATCGTAAGTACAAAAACACTCAAATGCACATCTCTAACTAATACCATGAATTTAAATTCAATTATTTGTTTGTTTTAAGTGCTATTAATATCCCTTTTAAATATTGACCCAATCTAAACTGAATGTTATCGTTTATTTTGTAAAACCATAAATATTGCAGACATTTTATTGTTTGAAAATTTGAAGTTTAGAAATTGAAATGCATTGAAAATTTTGATGATTTTAAAAAATATATAGTATGACATTCAGGTTAAATGGGCTAATTAATAATCGCTTACACTGTTATTTTGTTTAAAATACTTATTTGTTTTTTGTTAATTTCAGAATGAATTCAAATATCAATTTTAAATATTAATAAACTCTTACATTGTAATTTTTTATAACAAAATAATTACTCTAGTTTTTTTAATTTTAACTTGCGTTCAATTTCAATATGCGTATCGGTATCGGAATCGGTATCGGCGATATTTCTTTTTGAGTATGGGTATCGGATCGGCAAAACGGCATATTGTTACATCCCTAATAAAACCATATTTAAATTGGGACAAATTTTAAATATAGGAGTTTTTTTATACAATTTTTTTTATTTACATATTTGACAAGTTAAATAACTATGTACTATGTATGTATGTATATATAAATTTTGGATTTTCGTAAAAGCCCAGGCAAGTTGTTCTAACCAGCGTTTTGAAAGTGCTTCCATTTTCTTATTTCATTTGCTTTGACTATACTGTATACTTTAAAAGCCGATAGAAAAGGGAAAGCTCAAAACAAAATAACGAACGAACGACACTTGACGACGGTCAAGTGTGCTTTTAAACAAAAAAAATTAAATTAACTGTTGCTGTGCTGTGAAGATCTTCGCAGCTAAAGTCAAAGCAACAGCAACGGCACACACAATTCGACTGTCGGGGTTGTTCTTGCTTTGTTTTAGCTAGGCTAAACTTCTTAAACAATTAAGTACAACAACAACAACAGCAACAAATAATCGATGATTCATAACAAATTAACCCTTGGCTGTCAGGTGGATAAAACATTCATATTTGAAAATATATACGAATGTCAAAATGTTTAATTTTAAAAATATTGCAACAATTCCAAATGAAAGAATATATTCAGCTCTCCATGCCTTAGATCAACAATGATCGAATCAAAAACCTTACAGTTTCAGATTTTAGAAAGTATTTTTGATTATATTATTTTGGTCACAAAGTGTAGACGTATGTATGTTAAGTATTTTTAAATTTTATTTAATGAGAATTTTGCAAATTTTAGGAAAAAATAAATTGGAAAAAACAAAAATTTGTGAGAAAAGGGTTAATTTTCAAAATAATTTTAGTATATAATTTAGAATATTTAAAAACAGGAACCATCTAAATTTGCACAAGAACCGGTTTAAAATTGACGAATTAACTTCTGGCGAATTGATGAATTTTGCATATTTTAACTTTTAAATTTATATGGGCTTTAATGAAAATAAAAAGTTTAATTTTCAATACCAATATTATTTGCAATGCCACACTATCTGCAAGAAAACTTTCATCGTGTAAGCTGGGAGTAATTTTCTCTTTTACACAATCGTTGTTGGCATTGATGCCGACTGTAATTGCGCTAAACTTATGTTATTGCTTACATTGAAAGGGTAACTTTTTCACAGGATGCTTGGCCCATTCTCATACTCACGCTATGATACCATAATGCATGACTATGCTTGATTCACACCAATTACGTGATTGGTGTTCAGCTAACTATATTCCGCCCAAATAACATACAACATCGTTTACATCAAAAGCAAGTGTAAATCCTTAAGATTTTCAATTAATAACTACTTCAAATCTACTTCTGGTAGAACACACCTTTTAAGCTCAAGCACTTTAAGCCGATAAGCAAAGTTCTCTTTGTCTGTCTATTTGTTTGTTTGTTTGTTTGATTCCATATTTTCTTTATTTATTTTTTTTTTCTTTTCCAATATTGTATTTCAAGTGCATTCAGGATAGACTGTTTGTAGCCGCTTTTGTTGTTTTTAACGAATTTCAATTTTGCGTTAACATAATGCTGCCTTTTCCCTTCATTACTTCAGAAACTTAAGCCATGAGTTTGTCTGTGGATAATTGCAAAGACATCCTGCAGCTTCTTTTTTGTATAATTGTTCAGTTGTTACGGGTATTGTGTTGCTTTGGCTGTTTATTACTGGTTTGTTGTAATTGAAAATCCAACTGAAGTTCCCATTCTCTCTCTCTGTCTCCATTTTTCTGCTTTTAATTTCGTTATTTTTCCCACTTGCTGCAGAAGAAAGTATTAAAAAATAGACAAAAGTTTACAAATGAAACTTGTGCAATTGTATGTTGACAATATGTTTGCGTTTTTTCTTTAATTTTTTTTATGACTTGTATCTACAAAATGATTATGTTAAGCAGATTTTTTGGCAAGTTATAATTACAAAAGTTTCTGGTGACATTTTGAATGAAAATTTCTAGAAAGACTCAATTTTATAAAAATTAAAAACTATTATTTAAGTAATTTAATTTTAAAAGTGAAATAAATTTTTAATGGAAATTTCTCATTTGTATCGCAATAATTATTTTACGGCACTTAGACTACTAGCAGGCAAAGCGTTTACATACAGCAAACTTACTTGTATGTTAAATTTATTGAACAGAGATAGAGTGAGAGAGAGAAATAATGAAAGAAAAACAGCTAACAAACAAAAAGCATACACAGAGGGAAAAAAGGCGTTCTACAATTGTTAACGGATGGTATCAAATTGACAACGAATAGTTATCAATATTTTGTTAACTTACGGTATCATATTAAGCTTAATGCGTTATCAAACTAAGTACATATGGTACAAAAACATCATATGGTAATAAATCAAGAACAATTTGTAGTAAAATCGTGAACAAATTGAAAAAATACCATAAGTTATAAAATTAAGAACGACGCGTCATCACATCAAGAATGACATGGCATCAAATTAAGAACAAAATGTACATAAATATATACCATATTTTATCAAATCAATAACGAGATGGTATTACATCAATAACTACCTTATTACATTAAAAAGAGGGTGGTATCAAATTTACAACAAATCGGTACAGATACATACTTGAAGCAACCTTCTGTATCGTTTATTAATGTTTATATAAAAGTTTTATGTGAAAGTGAAAAATGGAAAATAATTTATTTTATTTAGAAATGGATGGGAGTTGTTTTGAACGAAAATGCAATTGGAAACACCAAGCATCTGAGCACAGGGCTAGATGTTGATGATGTTCCATATCAATTGATATGGAAAGTATTCTGGATTTTTTGAAAGGTAAGTACATAATTAAAAAATTAAGTGAAGTGCGACTTTGACCCGCGTACGAAGGGTTCCTTACGGGCACGAGATATGTAATTCAATACGAACTCAATATAAACTATAGTTTTGGCATTTTTTTCGTTTTTGGGTTTTTTCGGTCTTAAGCGTTTTTTTTAGTTTGGGGGTTTTTTGAATTTATTGGCGCTTTCTGAGTTTTGACACTTTTTTCACGTTTTGGCGATTTTTTTTTTGGTTTTTGAAGTTTTTTTTAATTTTGGCAATTTTTATTATTTTGACGTTTTTTTTATTTTGGCAATTTTTTATTTTGGCGATTTTTTATTTTTGCGATTTTTTTTAATTTTGGCGTTTTATTCATATAGGTGATTTTTTTTTGGTTTTGGCAATTTTCTTAGCACTTTTTTTCGTTTTGAGGCTTTTTTCGATTTTTGGCGTTTATTTTAAATTTTGGCGTTTTTTCGTTTTGGCGATTTTTTTAAATATGACAATTTTTTTTTAATTTTGGCGATTTTTTTCCTTTTTGGTGATTTTTTTAGTTTTGGCACTTTTTTTCGTTTTGAGGATTTTTTTCGGTTTTTGGCGTTATTTTAAGTTTTTGGCGATTTATTTCGTTTTTGCAATTTATTTTTTAAATTTGGCGATTTTATTTTTCATTTTGGCGATTTTTTTCCACATAAACAATTATTTTGGTTTTGGCGCATTTTTCGCGTTTTGGCGAATTTGTTCGGTTTTTGGCGTTTTTTTCATATTGGCGATTTTTTTCATTTAAACGATTTTTTCGAATTTGGCGATTTATTTTAGTGCTACAATTTTTTTTTAATTTTGTCGATTTTTTCGATTTGGCGATTTTTTTTTAAATTTTTGGCGATTTTTTTCAGGCTTTGGCGATTTTTTTCGGTTTGGCGATTTTATAATTTTTGGATTTTTTAGTTTTACCGTTTTTGAAAATTTCAAGAGTTTACCTCTTACGGTCTCCAAGATATAGCAAGTTGTCAAAATTACATAGTCAAAATTGCATTAACTGAAGGACCACCCTTTAATTAAAACTTTTTAATATTTTAATGTTTATTGTTGTAGTCTATATAAAAATACACTAATTTTACAAATTTCAATATACATATGTACATACAATTGTATGTATATTACATGAAATTTTAACATTTTTCGTCGCTCGTTTTGGAGCACCCTTTAATTTCTAATTCTCATGTATTTGTTGTTGTAGTGGCCAATAGGGTTCCTTTTCTCACCTTTGGTGTACGGAACCCTAAAAATTAGTATAAACATAATTTATTGACTTTTTTTTAAGATACCAATATTACAATTACACATAAAAATTGTTATTGATTTTTTTTCAATGAAGTGATTCGTCAGAAAAAATAATATTTTTGATTAATTTTTTAATTGAATATACATTTATATTAATTGAATTTACTGCTCTATCGAAAAAGTGTTATCAACAGTGCTTAACTCAGAATATTATGAAATGGAAAATAATTATTACATAATAGTTGTATGTAAATAATGTAACTTGTTTTTAAGTCTGAAATTCGAGCTATTTTTTAAAGTATGCCACATTGTTTTGAAATTGAGTTTTTTTGATTAAAATTTTTTCTTTTATGAAAAATATATATATATTTTTTTAATTTTATTTAAGTAATAATCACAAAAATAACATATTTATTCAAAAAAATTCATTTATATCGATAGCTATATTTACATTCATATTCACTCATATTGGGAATAAAAGGAGAACATTTTGTTCACATGAAATATTTACCGTGTACGAAAAATTGTGAACAAAATTAGGAAATAATATACTGATACAAAAACAACGCAAGCATTAGCGACCACAATTTTGCGAAAGGGAACACATTTCAAGTGAATTTTTAAATTTTAATTTTATCAAACTAATAAATAAAATTATTGAAACTTTCTTATTTCCAATAGTATTTTTTACTTGTTTAAATAAAATTTACCTAAACATTGCGAGAATTACAACAACATTTTTTATATGATGAAATAAATTTTTATCAAAATTTCCACAGGCTTTAGTAAAAAAGTTACTTAATTTGAAATAAAGTTTACTGAAAAATTATAAATTATTGATAAGTTGTATTCATTAAAATATTTTTATTAAAAAATATATTCTTATTTTTTAAATTTTTGTTATTGATATAGCGGATTTCTTTATCACAGGAAATTCGAAAAATAAAATTATTGAATATCAGGATTTTTGTTATCAAAAATTAAACTTATTTTTTTCTGTGTAGCCAGATCAAGAGCTCGAATGCATATTCTTGATGCGGATCAAATTTTTAAAATGCTGTTAAGCCCAAATTCAGCACAGACTAGTAAATCTGCAATCCTGGAGGCAACACCTCACGGGCAATTACAAGTCACTTCTGTATAGGTGCGCTTGCTAGAATATTAAATCTATTATATAATAATTTCTGTAAAAGTTCTTATAATGAGGATGCGGAAGAGTCTGTAGAAATCCTGCTCTGCATGTGTCCCGCTCTGTCCGAGAAAAGCTCCTTTTAACTGGACAGTCTGCTGCTGCAAGATTAAGCTCGTTTATATAAAGACGTCAGGTTGGTTCAGTGTTTAACTGAATGGTGTTCGGGACCAACTAGGAACCAAATGGGCTGATTTTATACTCTTAAACTGACATCATATCAAAGCAAAAACTTTGTAAGAAGTTAATCGGGTTTGAAATTAAGCATTTTTGGTGGAAGCTCTTACCGATTTAATGATTTTAACACGAAATGAGACTAAAATAATCAATTATTGAGAACTACTTACTTTTAACATCATTTTATTTAGAATTTTATGTAATGCGATTTATAAGTGAGTATGGAAATTTGGCAAATCAGAAAAGTAAGTCATTATGTGGCAAGTAGATCTGTTGGCAATGTCTAATTTTTTGCTGGGATGCAATCTAACCTAAACTAGCTTAGCTCCTAAAAGACTAAGCTGCTAGCACTGTTACTTATTTAGAGTTGCAACAAAGTGGAAAAAAGTATTTGAATGAAACTGCCGGCACCTAAGCAACAATTTAGGTAGTTAAGTTTTTCCATACTAAAGATACAATAAATAACAAGTGACAAAAAAGAAATAAAAAAAGATAAAATGTTTAATTTAACAATGTTCTAAGAAGACGTTACTTTCTATTAAATCCATGTTAAAGAAATAAGAAACGACGTTAAAGTTCAAGTCACCTAAAATTCAAAGTTCAAAAATTGGTCAAACAGGTGAGAGTTATTTCATAACAAGGCAACAACTTACATTGTAGAATGAGTATTTATATGAGTATAGTAAAAGCCAGTAACCTCAATACAAAATAATGCTTTGTTAACATTAACGCGGGAGTTTAGCAAGTAAAATACCCAAAACAAATTAATATTTTTAAGAAAATATGAATGTTATGCTGAAAAATAAACAAATGTGAATGGCCCAACCATATTTGGAATGAATTTTTACTATTGTAAATTTTTAGCTTATGTTTTTTTTTTGCATAAGTTTCAATATGTTTGTTTAAGGGTTTAAAAAAATGGGGCTGTTAATAAACAGCTTTTTGCACAACAAGTGAGTGCACTTGGTTTTTAAAGCATGTAAAAAGTAGTAAAATTAATGCGAATGAATAAATATGTTGCTTCATGCTTGTACAAATGATAAGTCCAACAACAAGTCTTATGTTCTTATGTATGAGGGAAACTTTATACCCACAAATATTTTCGTTGATTACTGCCGCAAGGTCTGAAAAGAATAAATTGAAAAAATAATAAAATAAATGTTTAATCGGCTCTCATTTAAGAAATTTAATTGTGAAAAAATTAAAATACCATTTTTGAATAATACAAAGGTTATTAAAATGAATTAATGCATTTACGAAGGAAGTTAATATTTTTAAGTGAGCCAATCTGAAAATTATTTTAAGAAAATAAAAAAATATTTTTAAATTATTTTAAATTTAATAGATGGTGTAAAGCACGATTGACAGATAGTGCTCCAGCTTAACTTTGTGATGTTTATGTTTAAGGTTTATAAATACTACTAAAGTGCAAGACTAAATAGAGGATTTCTAGAAGAATCAACAGTCATATGTTTTAGGCTTAAATATAAACGATATGTTGAATCCGTATATTTATGCTGAAAAATTTACAATTGGTAACACTTTGTTAACAATGTCAACAAATTTATATTGGCAATTTTAGCACATCGTGTAATTAGTGTTTGACAAATTTCCGGCTTATACTGACATAATATCATTATATATATATATTATTTGTTAGAAAGTGTACACTCAAAAAAAAGATATGTACTATTATTAAGAAATTATTTTTCCTAAATTCAAGTAAAAAAAATTTCTAAGTTTAAGTAAATTTTTACAGAAATCTAGTAAAAATTACTTAATATGAGTAAAAAATAAAACGTTCATATCCTCAAAAATAGTTCATAAAAATAAATAAATAAAACAATAAATTTCTTACATTTCACGAAATGTTTACTGACTTAATGGAAATATTTACTAAGAGTAGGGAAATGGTTATAAACTCAAGAAAATTTTATATTAAGGACTAGTAAATTTCGTCTTAAATCAAAAAATAAACTTTCGGAAATGAATTACTCCTGACTATTTCATGAAATTTGACTTACTTGAAAGATATAAAAAGTTATTCTAAATTTTAGAAAAATATTTACCAGTTTTAAGTATTTTTTCTTTAAATTAGAGAATATATATTTTGTTTGCATTAAGCAAAAAATCTAATTAAATTTTTCATATTTTCGAGGAAGATTTGAACTTGAAATTGATTTTTTTGTAAATAAAATTTAATTTTAAAACTAAATTATTTCAATGCTTATTCAGCCTGCATTGTTAGGCAATTGGTTAGAGTGTTTGCCTATCAATCAGAAGGTTGCTGGTTCAATACTTGTCTCCTCTCAAGGAATTTATATGTATGTATGGTGAATTATAATATAATTAAGAATATAATATGAAGATATAATAAATAACATATCATTTGGTATAGAATTTAATTAAAAAAAAATAAATACCAGAATTAAAGACACAAAAATGGAAAACTTTCTAAGTTTAAGATCAAAGACGAAAAATTTTTTTTGCAAATCTCCCAATTTTATTGGAAAATTTTACTTAATTTTAGGAACATTTTATTTAAATATGGAAATATAATTACTATAAAATAGTTCATTAATGAACTAAAAATTTATTAAATATTTTATTGGGTTCAAGTAAAAAACAGCTTTGGCGCCATACGACAATTTTTTTATTCAAATTTAGAAAATTTTCCAAAGTTTTAGTTCATTTTTTTTGAGTGTATGTAAGCTTTTCAGCATATGGGTAAGCCAAGCCACCAACCATTTTTTTGTAATGATGTAATAATTAATTTTGCTTTTAGTTATTTGCATAAGTAATTTGTTGAATAAATGCAAAGTATTGTTAAGCTCTCAACATCTCACTCTCTCTCACACATTTCATAAACAAATGTCTATATGATGCAACATATATTGTGTATCTCCACATAAAATTCAACATATTGTATAAACACAAAATTGTATGCTAACTCTTATGTTGATATACCATTATGGCCGATGATGAAGATAAACCGAAAAAACTCACTTTAGAATGACTTTTCCATCTTTTCGCTAATTACAACGTTGTACACGCAAAGAATAGATATGGTTGGGGAATGATTGTGAAAACAATATTATGTTCTCAGAAACAAATGTGTGGTCGTTGAAAACAAGTTATTGTTATTATAAACATTATCATTAATTTAATAATTACATTGTTATATTCATAAAAAAGTGTGATATGATTAGAGTTTAACAATATAGTTGTTTAAAAACTTATGAATGCAACCTAATTTTTGTTAGTATTTAAAAATAATATAATGTAAATAACAATATAATGCTATCGAAAACCATACTATGTTAAGTTTTAAGAAAAATCTTTTTCAGAAACATCTTCTGTCAGTTCAGATTTCGTTTGTAAGCTATCGGTATTGCACGCGTCGTGTTAAATAAATAAATAAAGTACAAACAAACAAAAGGGTAGATAAATAAAAACACATACGTACGTACATATGTTTACCTCTTTATAGAGACGTGTCTGTATTTCAAGTACACACACATATGTAAGTATATATTTATATACATACATTTTATTTCAACAATGTTAATTTATTTTTATTTCGGATTTAACGCTTAGCTGTTTTAAAAAAGAGATCTACCAAAAAAATATATGATTGAAAAACAAAGCATTATTGTTATATTAAATAATATTGTTGTCGTATTTAACAATATTATTATAATATAAGAACATGGTATGGTGAGTCTCAATTATATTTTAGTCACATCTAACAATAGTGTTGTCATATTTACAATAATAAGATTAGGTGTAACAAAGTTAATTTTATTTGTTGATATTATTATTTATTATTGACTCAGATAATAATATTATTAAAAGTTTGCTTTTCTATTGACAATAATATGATTTAACTACAACCATATAACTCAATCATATTATGTTGCTGTTTGATTATGGTTATCTCAACCTTTGCGTGCATCATTCGATTTAGATAATGTGGACTATGGTTCTCTACTATTGTCTCAAATTGATTATTGAATGAATCAAGGGAAACTTTTAAAAACAACATTTATCTTAAATAAAACTGGCTTAACGTATATGAAGTTTAGGAAATGGAGTTTATGAAGACTTTCAGGAGTTTTTAAAATTAGTATGTGCCGAAAAAAAAAATTACCGTGGATGTTGTTAAGCTACTGTTGGTGGAAGCAGGTGTACCACGAGCCGCAGCTGATACGGTGGTGATAATAAAATAAAAGTAAACATAATCTTCATAATACATAAAAAAACATGTGTTGGAATAAAAAAATTTCCTACTTTAAGCATATTTTCTAAACGTCTAAAATATGAAATATTTTATAGGGGATTCCTGCTAATTTTAATCATATGGCTGTCAGAATATACATGCATACATATGTATGTATATGCTGATTCAACAAATATTAATAAGACCTCAGTTACGTGTTCTCAACGTATGACTGTCGACTTGAAATATAGTCGTGCTAAATACATAATATCGTAAGCAACATATCTTAATGCTTTGTAAGCTAATGAGTACCCAAGATTTATATGTCAGCAACAAAAGCTTATGATTCTTTCGTTAAACTAGATTTTGATATAAATATTTCAAGAATATAAAAAAAATTCTTGAGTAAAGATCTTTCTAAAATATAAAATATGTTTAGTTGATATAGAAAAGAATTAGTTTTAGTTAGTCACTTTTATATACATACCATATCTTTGCTATTGCTGATTTTCAATTCCAATATATAAAAAAACAAATCTGTGGCAAAAAGGAAAAAGTGCTTAAGTCGTAATAAGCTGATTTTGCAAAAAAAATCACTCCTGCAAAACAGTAAAATATGACTTAAACACTTTTTCCTTATTGCCACAGAAATATTAACTAAACATATAAGCACATGTTAAAAAATATATATATTGTTGTTAATTATTTTTATATACCAAAAAAAAAGTTTAAATTTTCCAGCCCTGGAAAAGTCATTTTGATTTTGTTGATTTTTAACCCCCGAACAAAAAAAAGGCTTTTATAAGTTTGTAGTGTGTGTTTGTGTATCTTTGTGTCTGTACAAGTACTCGTACAGGCCAAACTTCTAAACCAATTTTGATTTAGTTTATTATGCTTGAAAGGTGAGTTAATCGAGAGTGCGCTTAGCTATGTTTGAAAAAAATGTGTCCAGCTCTTAAAAGATATCTCATTTTTTCTGGATATATAGGAGTTTTTAAAATTTAAAATTTTTGTTATTATTTTTATTAATTCTGATACATCAGTTCGGAAAACTGGTTTTACGTACAGACTGATGGACAGACGCACATCGAACACAAGAAACTCCAACGGAAAGGAGTTGGTTTTGCCATTTGCACAAATTAACAAACAAAACAATAAGAAGTAAAATTTTATTGTTTTGAGATGAAAATTTTTTGGATTTATTTACTTATTATAGTAGATAATTTGTTAGCATAATATTATTTATATTAGTTTTGTTGTCTGCGTGAAATTAAAATACAGCTTGTAAGGTTTTTTCATAATATTAAATAAAATTATATACCGTCGAAAATTAATTTTGAATCACAAAAAGTATACTAACCAAATTTTGTATTGAAAATTGTTTTTTTATGATTACACTGTGTGACAAATTTTAATGAAATCGAAATACCTGGTACGTGTTACTATTTTTCTGGTGGGTATTGACGAGTATAATAATAATCTGTAATTGATGTTTTCCAAACACCTCCAAAATATTCAGGTATGGGTAAAAAAACCGGTTTTTCGTACCAATAGGCACTTATCAACCTCTAACTAAGTTAAATATCTATTAAATGTCTATTAAGTTGTACTCTCATCATCCCCGAAATCTAAATACACAGAAAGCGTATAAATTGAACGCAAAATTCATCATACAGGTAGCTTTTTAACAAAATAAAATATTTAATAACTCAGTCAATTTCGAGAATATTAAAAAACATACACAGAAAAAAAAGATTTGTAAATACAAATAATTTATTTGTGAATACAATTAAAATATTAATTAAAAAGGCACCTACAACGATTTTTGTAAATACAAACACACATTTGTAACATAAGAAAACAAAATCAACTCAATTATTTCCAATTAAAATTATTGTGTTATTAACAATTGAGTTGTTAAGAGAAAAAAAAATTTTTAATGAATTTGTTTTTCAAATTCTTATGTGTTGTCTCTTTGTTTGTTTTTAGGGTTCCGTTCACCAAAGGTGAAAAATGGAACCCTATTGTTTTCGCTACGCTGTCCGTCTGTCCGTCTGTCCGTCTGTCCGTCACACGGTATTTTCTCAGGAACCGTAAGAGCTACGGACCTGAAATTTGGACAGAGTACGTAGAACCTTGACCACTACAACAACAAATACTTGAGAATTAGAAATTAAAGGGTGCTCCAAAACGAGCGACGAAAAATGTTAAAATCTCATGTAATATACATACAATTGTATGTACATATGTATATTGACACTTGAAATTTGTAAAATTTGTGTATTTTTATATAGACTACAACAATAAACATTAAAATAGTAAAAAATTTAAATTAAAGGGTGGTGCATCAGTTAATGCAATTTTGACTATGTAATTTTGACAAATTGCTACATCTTGGAGACCGTAAGAGGTAAACTCTTGAAATTTTCAAAAACGGTTAAACTAAAAAATCCGAAAATTATAAAATCGCCAAACCGAAAAAAGTCGCCAAAATCTGAAAAAATCGCCAAAAATTTAAAAAAAATCGCCAAATCGAAAAAAATCGACAAAATTAAAAAAAAAATTCTAGCACTAAAATAAATCGCCAAATTCGAAAAAATCGTTTAAATAAAAATAAATCGCTAATATGAAAAAAAACGCCCAAAACCGAAAAAAATCGCCAAAACGCGAAAAATGCGCCAAAACCAAAATAATTGTTTATGTTAAAAAAAATCGCCAAAATGAAAAAAAATCGCCAAAAACTAAAAAAAATCGCCAAATTTAAAAAAAAAATCGCCAAAACGAAAAAAATCGCCAAATTTAAAATAAACGCCAAAAACCGAAAAAATCCTCAAAAAGAAAAAAAAGTGCCAAAACTAAAAAAATCGCCAAAACCAAAAAAAAAATCACCTATATGAAAAAAAACGCCAAAATTAAAAAAAAATCGCCAAAATAAAAAAATCGCCAAAATAAAAAAACGCCAAAATAATAAAAATTGCCAAAATTAAAAAAAACTTCAAAAACCAAAAAAAAAATCGCCAAAACGTGAAAAAAGTGCCAAAACTCAGAAAGCGCCATTAAATTCAAAAAAAACCCCAAACTAAAAAAACGCTTAAAACCGAAAAACCCAAAAACGAAAAAATCCCAAAACTATAGTTTATATTGTTCGTATTGAATTACATATCTCGTGCCCGTACGGAACCCTTCGTGCGCGGGTCAAAGTCGCACTTCACTGAATTTATTTTATATTTTTTTTTGCTAGAACTTAGTTTCGTATTAAATTTTTAAGTTGTTTGGGATGTATCGAACCGGCAATCTCTAATAGACTGACTTACTTACCACTCAGCTAGAGAGCAAACCGTTATTAGATAAGCAAATAATGAATACACACAAAATACGAGTTCTTCTACATGTTTGCATTCCGTTATGATATAATATAACAAATAATTTTGCTGCGTAATTTAAAAGACTAGAAAAATTAAAATTTGTTATATCAACAATAAGCAGCATCAAAATCCTTAGTTGACATTTTTAATTTAAAAAAAATATTAAAAAATGTCCGAGTTTTTGCGCCATGTATGACATAAAATTTGGTTAGTTCAGTTTATTGAAAAAAATTTCTGTGTTTGTCGTATCAACAACTTAATTTTTTATATTAACTAAATATATATTTCAATTTAAATTAACTATTAACAATTTGTTTTACTGGTTGCATTTTGATGATATTTTTTTCTGTATACTCCTAATCAATTATTTTTTATAACAAAAGTTATAAACACTGTAGTTCCAGTACAAAAATACTGACTAAGAACGAGTACGGAAAAATCCGACAAAATATATATATATATATATATACATATATATATATATATATATATATATATATATATATATATAATTCGAAAGGTCTTAAAATCTTCTTTCGAAATCCCTTTATAAACTGTAAATCGGTTGATATTTAACTTCGTTAGGGTTTGATAAGTGCCTGCGGGTATGACAAACTAATGTTTTACCCGTAACTCAAGATTTTGGAAGTGTTTGGAAAATTTCAATTACAGATTGTTGTTATACTTGACAATACCTAGCAGAAAAATAGTAACACCAGTAACAGGTATTTTTTTGTCACACTTTTTATCTATTACTCAATAACAGTTACATGTTATAACAAAAACGTAATTGTAATTTAAATAACATTTTAATTACGATTACAAAATGTAATTATTATTTAAGACTCTCAATTACAAAAATTTTGTAATCGATCTGTTAAATTTTAAAGAAATTTCTTATACGCCACTGAACAAGTCAAATATTAATTTGTAATAAATTATTAAACCTTTGTCTTAAAAATCCCAACAAAGCAGAAATTATGAAATAGTTTTTGTTTTTGCAGAAAGCATTTGACAAATGTTTCCCTTATTTTCATATACTGATAAAAAAATAGCATTAAAGTCCACAATCAAATTTTAAATTGTCTGATAAAGTTTATCTTCATACGTAAAACATTTCAAGCGAATAATTTTCACACAAAAAAGTCATCACCGTCAACATAATAATCACTATTGCCATGGCAGGAGAACGAATGAGAAAAACTTTTCTCGTGTGGGGGAAAAATTCAAGTTTTAATTGGTTTTTCAATTTAATTAACAGATTTGTCAGCATGTAACAGGTTTCAAGTCATAGCGACACATACACATACTGATGCAAACAGATGTCAGTACAAATAAAGTTTTAATATTTCATAAAATGTTTAAAAATAGTCGCTGAAACCTTTTAAGAATCAAACAAAAGAAACAATTATTTAAAACAAAGAGACACATACAAAATTAATTGTGTGTTGAATTTAAGTGTATAAGAGCATTCAATTTTTTACATTTATGTAATTGCTTTTAATCCCATAAAAAATTAAATTAATCCTCCTTAGAGTATGTTTTAATATATGGCAGTCCGAACGCTCTGAAGATAGACAATTGTTATTTAATTTGATCATATAAAATTTAAATTTTTTTAATAGCAATAATATAAAATGTCTTGGGCAGCTCTTGAATTATTTTAATTATCTCCGAAGGTTCTACGTCAGAAGAAATCTCCTTAATCCGGATGCTTTGGATACTTAGCTGGCGATATTTACTTTCAATCCGAATAAAAAAATCATTTTATCACAAAAGTAGCTTACAGTGCTTCTTAATAACAATATACACTAAAACCAAAATGTTTCCAAAATAAGGAATATGGCTTTGTTGACTAATTGTGGCAGAGGTGACTTAAAATACGAGTATACAAGTGCATCGGCATTTTGAAAATTTACACCCTCATTTTACAGTGAGCTCAAGTTTACCCTTAGGCACACTCAGACTTACTTATGTATGTTCAATTGATTCAAGGAATTTTTTTTTTTTTTTGAAAATTTTAGCTTTTTTGCATATAGGCCTTTTTAGTCTCTTCTAAAAAAACAGGGAGCAAAAAGTACTCTACAATAGATACATATACAATGGGATCCAATATTTTTAAGGCCTTATTAATGAGCAAATTTTGAATGAAAATCTATTTTATAAATCATTTATTAAGACTCAATAATGTTTATAAATAATACTGTAAACATTTGCCATGAAATACCATTTTATATCTCCGAATTTTTTAAGAAACCGTGATTTAAATATCGAGATATTTTAATCTTTTTGTACGAATTCAGAAATTTGTAAAAAAACAAGAATGCAGCCCAATTTATTCTTTAAAATATTGTCAAGAAAACTATTAATCGTGTTTGATTTTCTAATGAAAATATCTTGCAAAATATAACAATTATAGAATTTGTGGTTTCTTTATATTAACTTCGGTTATAGTTTGGTCATAAATGAAAACGTAAGTGCTTGAAATGCTCTAGAAAAATTTTGACCATGAAGTTCTATTGCTTCATCCTCCCTCTCTATCTCTATCTTCTTTTAAACTTACAGGTAGCGTAAAGGGATCATTTTCCTTGCCAGCAGCCTGCTAACCTAATCTAACCTAACCTAGATTCAACTTTGTGAGAGTCTGTTCCTTCGTTTACGGCTAACATTTCCGCGGCGGAAATTTTTTCGCATCTAATTATTGACAGTTTTTCAATGCTTAGCTTATGTACGTATGTATGTATCTTGAAGGCTGAAAACTAAAAGCTTAAAAGTTGCTTATTGGAAATTTTCAATTTATTATCTTTCGTACAAATTATATGGCAGACCTGATTATTTATCTTAAAATTCCTTAAATTCAAAGTTGTTTTTTTTCATATGCAACTTTTATTATTTTATTTCAAATGCTTATAAGGTTTATTCACGTGGATTTCTGCACATACATACTCACTTTTATCTGTATGTAAAAGTGCTTGGTTGTTTTTTTGAAGGAAAGCAATTTTAACAGAATAATTTCCCATGGTGTTCTTTTGTGGTTAAAACAAAAGTGGGAAAATATGTTTTTTTTAACTCCGTTTTGAGAAAAAGTGCCAAAAACTTTGTTGGCATTAAGTCTGAGTCATGGCGTTGTTCTTTCTTGCCACTTTTGGTTGTTTGTTTATGTTGTTTTTATCTTACTTTCAGACACACATTTCCATGCAACTGAAGTAATGTATCCAAGTACAATATTTATTCAGCTGCTTTTTTAAGTAAAATATAAAATAATAAAAGTATATGAGTATGTGTGTGTGTATGTGTTGCATATGGAACGTATGAATACTATGTATGAAATTTAATACAACTAAACATTGGCAAGGACAAACTCGCAGATTTTTCTAGACTCTAACATCCGGTGCACAGGAAATTTATATTTACATACAAACGTTAGGATCACCATTATCTGTAGTAGTCTTTAAAAAGGAAAGCCGAGCACGAATGTGTTGAAGTTTGCGACAGTTTTTTAAAGAGTGATTTGTTGAGCGATATTAAGTTGCTCAAGTTTGGAGGATTATTAATTAATTTCCTTAAAATAAGTAAAACACAATCAGAGATTGAAACTTAAATTTTAAATTTAGTTTTTAAGCTAAGGTTTATTTGACTGAATTATATTTGTTACTAGACTTTAAAACAATTAAATTTTCAGGCAAAAGATTGATTAACTCAATTAAATTTTTAATTAAACTCTTAACCAATTAAATTTCTTAATAAAAATTTAATCGACTTATAATAAAATTTTTTATATATAGTAATTGTTAACAGGAGAAAAATTCAAGGATATTTGCGTAGAATTATAGCAGCTAGAGAAAACAAAAACAAAAATATTGTTTTCTGCTTTAAATAATATCTGTTTATTTGTCACGTTGTTGTTGATTCTAAGCCATAGAATATCCCTTAGTTTTATACAGAAAAATTTTGTAGCATCAATAAAAAAAATTAAAATCAATTTTCACCCGCAAACTATTTGACAATACCAATTAAATTTTTCCATTCGAAATAATCAAAGGAATGGAAAATTTAATAGCATCAATTACATCCTTAATTGATAATATTAATTAAATAAGTGCATATGCATATAAAATCATATTCTCTATTAAAATAAAAGCATTTGATTTTTTAATTTAATAAAGAATTAGCTTTCAAACAAAACTTTATTACTTTAAGTGTCTGTTTCTGCTGCGAACATTTGTTTAATCTACGAAAATTGAATTATTCATTTTGTGGGCGTAAAAGTCTTTGATTCATTTATTTCATTCTATTTTACTGTAGTGTGTGTGTGTGTGTGCGTGTGTGTGCATATATTATACACGTGCTGTAAGGTTTTCCTCTATATCTATGTGCCAGTTAATTGAGACTTCATACATGTGTAAATTTGCACATATCCTTGCACTCATCTATAAACTCTATTACACAGAAATTGTTGGTGGAACATGTAAAATATTTTGTCGCTTCAGCTCCTGCTGCGTACCTACGAGTACGTTAAAAACAATTTTAGTTGTAAATTTATTTTTAATCGTTTGGATTCAACAGCTTTAAAGCACTTTTTGTATGCCCACGTACATGTGAGTTTAAATTTGTGTGCATGACTATAAAAGAAAAATACATTTTTATATTAAAATAATTTTTTAAGTCGGATTTTCACTCCAAAAATTAATGGAATTTACCATAAAATATTTTTAGTTAGTGAACATCATTGTGGCAAACAATAAAGAGTGTTGAAAATTGCACAATTTGGATAAATTAAAAATTCATATGATAAACTTTTATTAAAATGGGAATTCTGTAATTATAGCACAACACATGTAATTATTAAAGGATTTTTGTCAGTTTCTGCAGGTGACGACGACTGGTGGGGTATTAACAATAATTATTTTATGGTAAAGGCTTATGTGCATAGAAATTTTTAATTGCAGGTATGTTTTCAATGCATTAGACAATTATTATATTATAATATTTATAAAAAAGTGATCGGAAGAGATAAATCTAAATACTAGCCGATGTCTGTCTGTGATCCTATATGTATATAAAAATATCGGTTAAGTTTTTATAGAGTTTAAAATGTACTTTTGATAAGAAGAAGATGTTGTCAAAGTAGTTTTAATAGAAAGAAGATTTCGTAAAAGTACTTTTATACTAAGTATCTTGGCAAATAGTAGTGTTGTCATTCGAACAAAAATTTTTCGAATATTCGAACAACTTTTTATAATTTTTGTTCGAATGAAGAAACAAAATGTTCAATTTGGACCAAAAAAATATTCGAACCATTTTTGTCGAATATTCGTATTCGTATAAAAAGTATTTAACATTTCATAACTTTTTATTTTGTAAACAATAGAAGGTTGAGTAATCAAATTATACCAAATTATAAATACACCGAAAGAATTTTGCTTCATAAATCCAACGAAAAAATTTTATTAGATTTTTTCATAAATCTAATGAAAATTTCACGAATATTGTGAAAGAATTTCATTGGAATTGCTTCGTTTATATTTTAGTTTCATAACAATATTTCATTGGACTTATGACAAGAATATTTTCTAATTATTAAGAAACATTTAGAGTTGTTGCTTGAAATAAACATATATTCATAAGTACATGCCTTAAAGAAATTAAGTTAAAGATTAAATTTTGAATATTTATAGGCAATAATTAATCTATTAAAAAAGTAAAAGGTACCGCATACTTTTTGAACTTCTAAAACATAAATAATGGGCTATTCAGTCAATTTGTAAGTACTTACGACTGGAGATTACATATGTACATTTTTTTATGCATTTTAGTAAGGAAACTTTTTTGCTGGGTTGGTTATACAAATCTTTAAATAAAATCATTTGAAATTAATTTTAAATTTATAAGTATGAGGGTAAGTATTAAATTTTTATTTTTCTCGCTGAGTCAAATCACATCACCCTTAAATTTTAAATGTTACTGATTTTTGGAAAATAATATGTAAGTTACTGGAAAGAAGTGTTATTAAAGTTTACTCTTCTTACTTAAAAGTAAGCACTTGATATCGAATTCCTAACATGTCTTTTATACAAACGCGTATTTAAAAAAAACAAACCCACAGTTTCAATTTTGCATTTGCTTCAACTCATTTTTAGCCGAAAAAAAATATAAAGTCTACTTAATATGTGCAACTCTATTTTCGAATATCTCTCAACGTTTAAATTTTCACAGGATTTAACACTATTAAAGTTTATAATTTCACTTAAACATGCTGTGTCATGTGCACCCACACACGCACATCCAAATATATCTATATATACCTCCAAAACACATAAAACAATAAATGCATTTTCACATCATTGCCCAAGTCAGACGAGGCATTACTGTACGAAGCTAAATTTCTTCCATAAACACACATTGCCATTGGCATAGATGCACATCGATGGATGGTGGTGCAGTGTTAATAATGGCGGCATGCCTCACAAGTGTATTTATAATGTTCAATTTTGTACGCTGTATTAATATTTTAAGAACAGAGAGCAGGAAGTAAAAGGAAACTGAAAATCAACACTAACATTATCATCGACATGCCATGCTTTTTCCTCTGTCGTTGATTGTTTTACAACATCTTTCACTTTTAACTACGATTTACAATTTGTCGAAGATTATGTTCATGATGCACGAGTGGCGAATTTGTTATCAGGCAGTTTCTTTATATACTTTTTAGTTTCTTGCAGCGAAGCAGGGAAAAGTAATGACGCCATGGACAATGAAAAATTGGGGGAATTGTTAAAAAGGAAGTTTAAAGGAAAGAATCAAAAAGTTGTTTAAACCTTTGGTATACATTTCTTTACATTTCTTTAAAATATTCGATAGGACTAAAAGTCTGTAAATAAAATGAATATTTTTTAATCAGAAATAATTTCTTAATCGGTCTAAAATTCAATAAATTCAATTCTTTTTGATTGAAATATTTTTATTAATTAATGTGGGTTTCTGAAGAAGAGAAGAACTATTAAACTAGATTTTATTAGCTGGAGGAAATAACAATATTTTTCCGTGCACCCGCGCACTTTACTTTCAGCTAACTTAAAGTTGACTTTTTTAAACCAACTTGTAGTCAGTAAATTAAAAAAAAATTTCTGGCGATCGAACATGTATCATCACAATTTGTGTACTCAACGCGCTACCACTCAGTTAAGCTACCATCTAAAATAACAACAGCAAAATGTTAACATAAAACTGAAATGAGTTTCAAAGTAGATGAGAATAAGTTTGTTGGCTCTCATCAAATTTAATTACATACTCAACTTAAGAAAAGTTAACTATAAGTTAACTATTTTTGTAGTCAACTACACATTCTCCGATAGGGCACCCATGTCTGATAAAACTTCGTGAAAAAACGGAAAAACAGAAAATGAATAGTGATACTTACTAATGTATTTAATAAAGGTAAATCAATAATTGTATACACAATATAATCATTTCTCATATTCCATTCCATTAAAAGTTTATGTTAAATATATGATATTGATAACAATCTCTACGCAAGTAGACTAGGATGCTGATGAAGTGCGTAGCTAAAAAGAAAAATATAGGTATTTCGTCTAGCTAATAAGGTCTTGTCTAGTTTTTATTTTCTTCTTTAGAAACGTATTTATATTTTTTATTGCGAAAAATATACATAGACTTATTGGATAACATTCCAAATTTATTTTTGTTTTTCTATTTAGTTTGAATTTCAGAATTCATAAAAGTTTTAAGCAGCTGATGTGTGAATAAAAAGAAAAAAGTTAAGCGCATTCTACATATTTTTTGAATTGCACCCTACAATCGGAATATCTCGAGATCAGTTAATTATATTGGAATAATTTTTTCAGGCAAAGTAATAAAACTCACATGAAAGCTCAAAATGCCAACATAAGAAAAGAAAGTTATTTTATATATATTTTTTATGGTACAAAACAACATTTTTGCAAAATTTTGACTTTTTTCAGAAAATTTGCGCGCATCTTCGCAAAAGCTGTAGAAAATTTAAATTTAACATCTTGTCAACTATTTTAGTAATTTAATGATATAGCTAACACTTTCGAAATATACAGTCACAACTTTTTATAAGCGCATAAGCAAAAAAAAATTTGAAATTGGCAGTTTTCGGACGCTGCTGAGTGTAGGGTGCATGCCCAAAATACAAAATAATTGGCTCTTAGCATATTCTGAATTAATTGTTTTTAGCGCTATTTGGTTTAAAAGTGCATGTGTTGAACAAAGTTTTTCACAAAATTTAAAATAATGAAGATACTTTTTCTTAAAAAAACGTGCCTTTTCCAGAAAAATTTTAAAACTTTGAATTCTTTGCCTTTTCTCGTTTTCACGACTGCAGATATTAATAAGTTTTTAATTATTTTTATTTAAAATTTGATCAGAAATTTAATGCTGTCTTTTAATTTAAAATCCAACAAGCGACTAAAAAGTTGTAGGTGAAATACTAAAAAAGTCAAGGCAAAAAAATTTATTTTTGTTAAAAGTCAAATATCTTCTAAGTTATGAGAGATACGAAAAAACATCTAATGCACATTCTTTATTAAAAATTTTGAGCTTAGATCAAAACGCTTTATCTCATAAAAATCGGATTATTTTTCTAAAAGTTACAAGCCTCAGAATTTTTTTTGAGTCCCATGTTATCAACTTGGGCCCACTGTAACTCCGGTCCAGCTTAAGCCAATCGGCCACCAATATATTTGTTATAAGGCCTGAGTCCTCTTCTATGGATGATCGAAGTGTTGTATAAATCCAATTAGTAGTTTAGAAGTTCCAGATTTATTACCATTTATTTTGCAAAAGTCCCCACTGTGCATATGTACATACATCTGCAGCATAAATACTTTCCATATATATTTCCTTCCTTCCCGTTTGTATATACATATCGATGGTGACAAGTAGAAAGGCCCTAACTCGTAGTTGTTACGAAATTTAGTTTTTTGGTGATCCCAATACATTTCACACAAATACACCTTGTCACAAAAATTTATTGCAATAGTGTAAAATATACGCTCTTACAAGCAGTTGTTCAAAGCAGTTTCTGAGAGCACTTACACAGAAAAAAAAGATTTGTAAATACAAATAATTTATTTGTGAATACAATTAAAATATTATTTAAAAAGGCACCTACAACGATTTTTGTAAATACAAACATACATTTGTAACATAAGAAAACAAAATCAACTCAATTATTTCCAATTAAAATATTGTGTTATTAACAATTGAGTTGTTAACAGAAAAAAATAATTTTTTTAATGAATTTGTTTTTAAAATTTTAATGTGTTGTTTTTTTTTTTATTTTTTTATAAATTTTTTAGAATTTTGTTTTTTGTTAAATTTTAAAGATGTTCGGTAGAGTCGAACCGGCAATCTCTTGATTAATAGATTAATGTACTTACCACTCAGCTAAAGAGCAAATCGTTATTAGATAAGCAAATAATGAATACACACAAAATGCGAGTTTTTCTGTTTCTTCTACATGTGCGTATTCCGTTATGATATAATTTAACAAATAATTTTGTTGAGTAATTTAAATGACTAGAAAAATTTTAATTTGTTATATCAACAATGAATTTCTTGAGTTTTTGCGCCATGTATAACATTAAATTTGGTTAGTTCAGTTTATTGAAAAAAATTTCTGTTTTTGTCATATCAACAACTTAATTTTTTATATTAACTAAATATATATTTTAATTTAAATTAACTATTAACAATTTGTTTTGCTGGTTGCATTTTGATGATATTTTTTTCTGTGTATACTGTTTCTATTAATATTTTTTCTTGTCCTGTAAAGTTACAATTATTTGAATTAGGGCTTTTCTACTTCTTACTGCAAGTATTGTTTATGAATAGTTTGCTTATTACTTAAACACATTATATCTATATAGAGATACACACCATTAACGAACCCAAATGTCCAGATATAACACTCGTACACACATTTTGAGTGGGTGAGCGCATTTTGATATCATACTTCATATATTTAATCCTTATCTGTTCGTAAGTACTTTATAACATTATGAAGTTTTAATATGTTTCTACGTATTTATTTACAAGCTTTTGTGCTTGTGTTGTTACATCCTTTGATTGTGTGTTTGCAAGTGGAATGATTGTGTAACTACACAGAAATCTTATTAATTACTTAAAGTTTGTTTTATGCTATCCTTTTTGGGATTAGTAGGATTTTTAATAATAACAATAATAATAATAATAATAGCATAATATCATATTTTTATTTATTTGTATATTTTTCATTTTTGCTTTTATTTAAAACTTTATACGAGTATAAATGTATGTTGACTGTTCTTGTACACATGTAAGATTTCAAACGTGAATTTTGCTTTATGAATTTCTTATTAATCATCTTTGATGTTGTGTATTAATATTGTCCATTAAGAAAATTAAAATTTCGATGCTTTAGTTGCTTGTACGTATTGTATAATAGCATTACTTTTGCTTATAATTATGGTTTTGTCGTAATAGGTTCTATAAATGGATTAAATAATGATTTTGTTTATCCCAAAAATATTAAATGAAGTTAAATAAATTTTAGAAACTTGCATGGCAGCCTATAATTAACTGGCAAATGTATCCCTTTTAGAACTTTTAAATTAAAAGTAAAGATTTTCCCTGAAACTGTTCTGAAATTTAAGACTACATACAATCAATAAGTATTTACAATGCGGGGTTAAATATTAATAGGACATTTACTTATGCACGAAATCCAGTAGATTTCAATTAAATAAATAACAAATTCAGTGTGAACTGTACTAATATATTTTTAGAAGATATACAATAAATATATTTTTGTTTCATAGACATTTTTTTTTAATATTACACCTAACGAGTCATTTTATCTGTGTTCACTTTTAAACAAAAACTAATATGCCACTCAAGTTAAGTACAACACACTTTTCAATGAAATTAATAACCTTAATAATATTTTCTTGTTCTTCTGACGAGGACTTTAATCTCTCCAACAGCACTGTTATTAAATTAAAATATAAGCTTTCAAAGCTGTTAAGCTTAAATACCCTTTCTTAGGTAAACACTTTTTAATACAATGACCTAAATTGAACTTAATTGAAAAGTGTTTATCATATAAATGATGGCTAGAAGAAGTTTTTAACTTAATGGCCGCTACGACCTAAAAGCAAAAAGTTATTATATGTAAAAAGTCGTTTACACTTCTAAAAGTCGATGAAGCGGTATCTTGTGTGAGTAATCCCATGTTGTGGTACTGCACAAGTGTAAAAAAAGGTGACTACGAAAGTTATTTTAACTATGTCTTACACTTGTTAGTATCCATAAAAAAATTGGGAGAATACCTGCTGGGTAGAAAATTAAGTTTGTGCTAAGGAGGATGGATGTTAAGGAGTTCAAAAGGGCATGAAAAAACCGAAGAATAACATTGTAATTGTGTTTGTATGCATTTATTGTTACATTAAAATTAACGCTCACATTATGGCTATTCGTCATAAGATCCACTAAAACTTAAATTGAAATTTGTTTAACATTTAAAAGAAAAACAACGGCACACTGTTCCGTTCCATTTACGATTAATTGTGATGCATAACATATCGCTGATTTACTCAAAGAATGTTACAAATAAAAAAACAAGTTTGCCAGAAAGAACTATTAATTTTTCTTTCAATTGTATGAAATCTTTAAACCATATCAAGAACGATACGAGGACTAATTCTGCATCATTAACTCAAAAATTGTATTTGTTGAGTTAAAGAGAAATATATTCTGTAGGATAAAAGGGGATGAGTTCAGTAACTTTTATTACCATAAACATATCGCTGTAATAAATATAATTAGAGCCTGTCCCACGATGTCGACTTGTCGCACAGTTACATTGGAAACAACAACAAAATTTTAAAATTTGTTTTTGTTTTGAATGTAAGTGTGCGACAAGTCAAACGCTGTTGACATTGTGGGATAGGCCCTTAATATTTAAGACTTTGTTATCCAGTAAAATATTTTAAAGACATCCTTTGTCGGTAGAAGTCAACTCTTATTACCTTCTTATTGTTCCCTGCGCTTTTTTCTTGATTTAGTTATTTTAAATGTGAATGAACTGATTTACGTGCCTGCAATAATTAAAGGAGTTATCAGATGACATTCAAAACTCAGACGGCACTTGATACTTTTTGTGTGCCCCTGACCGTTGCTCTGCCACTTAAATATACTTCAAGTGGCTGTTGTATGGTAATACAACGCATGATATTGTTTGTGTGTGTTTTTCAGCACGTTACATTCCACTATGGGAAAACAATTTCTTATTTTAAACAGATCCCATAACATTTTATTTTCCCACAAACAATTGTAAATATAGAAATAAGGCATTTTCATAATCTGGGTTCTTCTCATTGTTAAGGCCTTATTCAGAAAAAAAAAATAAAAATTATGCAGGTTTACAAAACGTTAAAAAAACAAATTTCCGCATAAAATTAGTTTTGTATACCTACCTTTTGTAGAACAAAATAATTTTTTCTGAATATGGCAGTTAGTACAAAATTTTTAACAAACAATTAACAATTTTGACAAAATTTTTAACTAAGCCCAATCAATAAACTGCTGTCAAAAGACCTCCTCGCTGAACACCAAACAGAAGCATAATTGATTCATTAGAAAGCATTATTCTGCTTTTCATGCATTCAGCTGCCTTTCTACAACACTAGAGCCAGTGACGTTAATTGACGTCATGTAACCGGGTAGGTAGGCTACATTAAATTCGCGGCCACCTTTAAGTGTCAATCCTGCCACAAACTTAAGAATCAACTGTTTCTCTACATGGCGATTCTGCATTTCTCTACAGTTTTGACAGTTTTTGTGCCACCTGGTATAGAATTAAATGGTGACTTAAGCAAAGCTCGTAAAAAATAAATTACAGAATGTCGTTATAGTTAGCGCAAATCAATAAATATATCGATAAATATTACGATTTTCAGTTTCCAAGAAGTTATTGAATACAGGTACAAGCCTAGCACTGTAATTATAATTATACCCTTTACTAACAAATTGTAAAAGGGTATATATATAGTATTAATAAGTATTAATAAGCGACGCATAAAATATTTATATTCTGGATCCTTATGCATAGGGAAGACGAACAAGCGATGTCCGTCTGTCTGTACGTGAAATCGGTTTTCCGAAGCTCCTAGAAAAGCTAAAGGCTTCGTTCTTAGACTGGTGTATCAGAAATTATCGAAAAAAGATTACATTAAATAATGTAATAAACTTTAAGTTGACAATAATTTTTAACTGGCAGCTATTTTGTTAGGTGGAAAGTGATTTCGTATGTTTGCTAGTTTGGTTTGTTATTTCAACAGGATAGACTGACGCCAAAATAAAGCTTCCAAGTTTTGCAAATATGTTTTGAAAATTGTGGTTTTATTTCAAATATGTATCGCGCACTAAGTCGATTTTACTGGGCGCATTCATAAGACGTAGCTGTTGAGCTCAACAGTTGTGAAACTGTTGGCAACTGTTGGCCCCAACAGCTACTTCTTAGAAACGGCTTGATGTATATAATGTAATTTTATATCTTTATTTCGTTACTTCATCGCATTTGTAATGTAGAATTTAACAAATATTTGTTGCTGCCACTTAACAAAGCATATAAAAGAAATAGCTCCATTTGACCAGCTGTTCAGGTTTAGCACAACGTGTTGACTATAGGTAGCGAAAAAATTTTATGATGGAAAATTACTCAACTGTTGAGTGGAGCGGACATACTCAACTATGCGTTTATAAGACACACATGCAACGGTTGCGCAACTGTTACGTCTTATGAATGCGACCACTGTCAACATAATCATCCATCTCAGCAATTAATTCGATTACTTATGGAACGTTTTTGCGCCAAATTTACTCTAAACGATAATACGCATCTAGTCACTGCTGCTGTGCAAACGCTGCTGATCAGAAAGATCAGAAAGTTATAGTCTATGGTGACATCTATAGAGCTAAGATTACTGACTTCCTCATTTATCAATTGAACAAACCATGATAGGCAGGAGCTGAGGTTTCAACAAGAATACGCAACATGTTACACAGCTCATGTCACAATTGATTTATTGAAAAACACGTTTGGTAACAGCATAGTTTTACATTTCGCACCCGTGAATTGACCTCCAACATCATGCAATTTAAAGCCACTAGGCTATTTTCTGTGGGGACATGTAAAGTCGCTAGCCTACGCCGATAAGTGTGAAACAATTGACCACTTGGTGGACAAGATTCCCCTCGTTATTGCCAATATACTGCCATATATGTTGAGAGAAGTCATTGAAAATTGGACCTCCAGATTATATTACTTCCGAGCTAGCCGTGGCGGTTATATGCCAGAAGTCATATATCAAATATAATAACAAAAGATTATCTTTCGAATAAAGCAAATTTTATGACAATTTAAAATATTCAAGCTCATTTTATTACATTACAAAACTTTATACCTTTATAAAAACAATCTGTTCGTATTACTTTTTTTCTCGCTCGCACACAAAAGCATAACTTGAGTATCATAAAGAGATGCATAGAAAACAGCGCACGATGAGTCGTTTACGTACATTTTGCAGCCAAAACATGCATGTGCAATTATTTTAGGTTGCTTGCAGATGTTTCAAAACACAAGTAAGTTTATGTATCAATATTTCAGTCAGTTTTCGGTGTCGGTATTAATATGGCTTGAAAGTTTTGAATGAATAAACTTCCCTCGGAAAGGGCTTATACCTTTTAGTTAGTTTAGTTTGCTTAACGATATTTTAATACACAGAATTCTTTTAGTACCATTATGGATACTTTAATTCAGTTTTTAATGTCCACACGCAAAGAAAAAATATGGTTGAGGTAACCATAATCAAACAGCAACATACTATGATTGAATTATATGGTTGTAGTTAAATTATATTATTGTCAAACTTATAATAATATTATTATCTGAGTTAATAATAATATTGTCAACAAAAACAATGAACTTTGTTACACCTAATCTTATTATTGTAAATATGACAACACTATTTATTGTTAGATGTATCTAAAATATAATTGAGACTCACCATACCATGTTCTTATATTATAATAATATTGTTAAATACGACAACAGTATTATTTAATATAACAATAATATTTTGTTTTAATCATATATTTATTGGTGGATCTCTTGTTTAAAACAGTTGTGCGTTAAATCCGAATAAAAATAAATTAATACTGTTGAAATTAAATGTATATATAGAAATGTTTGTTTGTACTTTATTTATATATTTAACACGACGCGTGTAATACCGATAGCTTACAAACGAAACACTGAACTGACAGAAGATGTTTCTGAAAAAGATTGTTTTTAAAACCTTAAATAGTATGGGTTTGGATAACATTATATTGTTATTTACATTATATTATTTTTAAATACTAACAAAAATTAGGTTGCAGTCATAAATTTTTAACAAAACTATATTGTTAAACTCTAATCATATCACACTTTTTTATGAATATAACAATGTAATTATTAAATTCAAACATTACTTTGCTTATCGTAACAAAATTAATGTTTAAAATGACAATTACTTGTTTTCAACGACAACATATTTGTTTCTGAAAACATAATATTGTTTTCTCAACCATTCTGCAACCATATTTTTTCTTTGCATGTACATCCAAATGGCAAAGGCTGGGAAAAGGTTTAATTTCTGTGTACGCAGATTTAGATGCGGTTGAATAAATTGCTATTAGAAAGTTCTTATCTCTGTTAAATTATTCTCTAATTAATGCATTTTTCATTAATTTGGGAAAATATTAAAAATGTAAATTAGTTCTTAAGTACAGAGTGCAGAATAAAACATTAACCTTTTGCTAGCGTTGAAAATTAAATCTTCTAGTCAAATTCTTTAGTCGAAAAATTGCAATAGGTCACTATAAATAGGGCACTTATGTTTGTACGTCGGTGAATAGTACATAAGATTCGGCACAGCAGAGTAAAACACTCTTACTTGTTTTAAGTAAGAAGTAAACAAAAATTAATTATACAACTGCTGGGAACTCCAGCAGCGTTTTTGACAGGTTTATAGTTTGTATACCTTCCATAAGCATTCTTTACCAAAGCAAAAGCAAACAACTATGCAAACTTATATACATACATATGCATGTATATTAGTAACTATTTATATACAAGTATGCCCTCTGCATGTGTGCTAACATGCTGTTCTTGCATGAAAGGGAGATTGTTGTGTAAACTTGACAGGAACAAACCATTAAATTTACATTATGAACTGAAAATGTATGTATGTATATATTTACACTTTGGCAGCAACCCATTTTCGTAGCACACATTGTTGTTATTTACCTCTAGTTATAGGAAAATAAGCAAACATGTTAGTAACACTTACTGAAAGAAGTTTCGGCAATATATTTTTTAGGATAATTTAAAATAATAATAATGAAAGGCTTCCAGCGAGAATGTTTAGGCAACTGGGTGGAGAAAGTTTTTGCTTGGTTTTGTTAGGTTCTTCATTGAATAGGTTCTATTAGTGCAGTACACTGTGTTAAATAAAATAGTTCAAACACAACCTGCTGATGCTTTACGGATTGCAAGCCTTTTAAATATATTTAGAAAATTAAAAATTTTCTTGTAGAAGTGAAATGAAGATGTTATTTGTGTGGATGCATAATATATTGAAGACATACATAGTTGTTTATAAAAGTATATATATATATATATATATATATATATATATATATATATATATATATATATATATATATATATATAAAGTTAAAGTTGTCCCTGGACAACCCTGGACAATTTTTTTTATTCTATTTAATTTGTTCTAAATTAGAATACAAATTATATTCATACTGAAGTATAAAATAAGTTTATTTAATGAAAATGTAATTTTCGGTAGTTATTTTGTATGGCAAAATAAAGTTTGAGTTTTCCAGCTCTGAAACCATCTGTTTGATTTTGCTGATTTTCAATACCAAAATTTTTCGGACCATTTCTAACCCAATCGTCCAAGAACGAAGTGTCTAGCTTTCCTGAGAGCGTCGGAAAACCGATTTCTCGTATAGACGGACGGACAGGCGGACATCGCTTGTTCGTCTTTCCTATGCATTAAGATCCAGAATATATATACTTTATGTGTCGCTTAGTGCCCTTTTGCATTTGGAAAATTGAAAGACAGACAGACGAAGTTTGTTGAAGAGGGGCGAAGATGCAGAGTGTGTAGTACACGACTCCTTGTACCAGACATTTTTTGTTTCTCTTTACTATTTTTCGGAATTTATTATTGTTGCTTCATATGATTTTTTCATTTCAACGGGTGTATGGATACTTGATGTATGTTATCAAGGCATATGGTATATATGTGTATGTGTTTGACAAACAAACGCGAATAAGAAATAAACAAACTACAAAGTTTCTGTCTGTCTATTAATGTCCAAAAAAGAGCAAAAGAGAATTGAAAAAATTTCCTGCAAGAAAATGTAAATTGGAACTTATTAATATTGTGGAAATTGCAGGTGGAATGGCAAACCTATATACAGTGGAATCTCCCTTAGCGGACACTTCCTATAAGCGGACACCCCCTTTAGACGGACACTTTTGAAAGGTCTCAACAGCTACATAAGATAAGAATTGCTTTCTCTTGAGCGGACAGTCCCCTTGTGCGGACGCATTTCAATGGTCCCTTCGGTGTCCGCTCAAGAGAGATTCTACTGTATGCCCTTTTACCATTTATTGGTAAATTGTATACAAAAATGTTGATTATTGAGTTCTTGTTTCAACTTCGTTATTTGTTGTTGAGCTTTTCATTTGTTTAAATGAAAGTTTGCAACATAATAACTCTAGTTGTTCTAAGAAATTTTGATGATCTGCAGTAACAACAGTGGAATGCGCATAGGATCCAGCTAAGCCCCTCAATAATAAATTTCAAGGTATTTTTAATGAAAAAATATTGTACTTAATAATTAAGTAAAATAATAATTTGGGATTATTACCCCCATTTTTACACCTAATAGTTAAATATATAGTTAGCTAATTTGTATTTAAAATTATGCTGTAATTAAATACGATTTAAGTTTTTCAGTGGTCAATTAAAGTTCTTATTATATTACGTTGAAAGTACGGCAGCACTAAAAATCTTCCAAAGAACAGCTGCTTACCATAAACAAAAAAGTTAGGTTATGAAAATGCAAAAAATAAAATTACATAAAAACACATTTTATGAAATCAAAGGAGCATCGGAATGCATTTTTCTATTTATTTATACCATGATGTGAAACTATGAATTGTATTTGTTATATATTTATGAAAATTAAACGAAATTCTTCCTAATAGGACCACATGATGTTTTCAATACGACCACATGATGACATGTCTGTGTTTTCAATAAACACACACAAGCTTAAATAATAATTAATTACACAAAGTTGGGTATTTAATTATTATTTAATTATGCACTCAAAAAAACAATTTCGTATTTAATTCGAACTTAAAGATAATCACAGTTTGATTAATAGCATAGACAGACGACAGTGATAATTTGCATTAACTGTCTTAATTCAAATTAACTTGTGAATTATCCCCATCCTAATGCGCATTAGACTTACCGTAAATGCAGTAAATAAAATTGAATTAATACTGAATTTAGTTACTTCAATATGGTAATACCGTCAAAAGTCAATCAAAATTAAATTAATTTTTAATTTTCAAAATTAAAATGGATTCAAAATCAGGAAATATAAGTTATTTTAATTATTTTTAGAAAAAGAAAAATAAATATTAAAAGTTCGACACAAATTTGTTCCATTTTAAGATTTCCAAGGAAAATGATCGAAGTATGTGTGTACGAAAGGCATGTACAAATTTAGTTAGTTGTTTAATTAATTCAAATATCGTCGTCTGTCAGGGTAAATTTTTAATTTGCTTTTAATGCAAATTAACGATGTCGTCTGTCTACGCTATAACAAGCCAAGAAATGGGCATTAGTGCGTTAAAAAAATTTAAAGTTAAAACTTAGTTCAATTTCGTCACTTAAGGCGGTATCACATACAACTTCAGTGCTTTGCGTGACGTTTCTAACTTTGGGGAAAAAGCGTGAAGCAAAATGTGTATGGCACAATTAAAACTTTGACAACTTCTTTCACTGTTTTGTTTTATGCACAAAACTCGATTACTCTTATGCAACTAACTAATTTTTTATGTAAATTTAACGACATTTTAATAACAATTTCATATTTACATGCGAGTTTGGTCAAACAAATTAAGAAAAGTATACCAACTGATTGTCAAAGCACGCAAAAAGTTGAGAGTTGCCTAACTTTTCGCTTCGCTTTGCGTTATGACATGTTTCCTATAAGCATGCACATTTCATCTTATATGTCAAAGCAAATCTTCAACACAACGCGAAGCAAAAGTTTTATCTGACATGGCCTTTATGCTTACCTTATACAAGTTTTTCGTTATGCATTAAGCTGTAATTATGTTTGAAATAAGAATTTATAACGGTCTACTTACTCGCATTAAGACAAAAAATTCACATGAGAAGCGTGTTTGGTGCCCAAGCTGGTTCCTTTTGAGTGAACGAATTTTAAATTTTTTCATAAGTATCATTAAGGGTTTTCATGAGAATGTTCAAAAGCCTCACAAACTGTGCAATTGTGCATTTTAACACTCTCGTAAATAAAATGTCAAGAATTGTATAGAAATTTATTTATACAATCCTGTTTAGTTTGCTCAATATATTTGAATCGTAAACTTAAGCTGTAAAATTGTGCATTTTGTAAGCCACAACTTCTTGATTTTTTGTCTTTCTTTAGGCAATTTCACAAACATACACACACTTATTTTTATATACATAAATGTTTTTAAATTACAAATTGTTTGAAATTTTCTTATATTATTTTTGTTAAGTTAACTTTTTGACGTTTATTTCAAATTTACAGAAACGGTTTGCGCAAAAGTGCAAAAGGGGCTTCATGAGACAAGTCTCGCAAGTTTGCCCAATTGCACAAATGACAATTTTAAGAGTTCTCATGAAAACCCTTATTGTGTTTTAGTTTACACATCATTTACATTTCAACCATATTGGGGAATTCACGCAATTTTCAAAATTTATCGTTGGCATAAATTTTGTTTATGGATTTGTTTCTAGTCTACCCACATTCTTCAGTTTCAGTTTCGGCTTCTTTCTTTCTTTCAAATTCGGTGTTTTTATAGCTGAATTTTTGTGTTTATCATTGTTTTTTTAAACCTAAAAGATGATTCAACCAACTGCCGTAAATTTTAACTCTATAAGGATCTGGAATTATAAGCGTTTAAAGTTAAAAGTGTGCAAGTATTAGCATGCGGATTTACAAGCCAAAAAAGTACAAATAAAAACGAAAGGAATGAAGAAAGAAAAGTTTAAATAAATAAATGTGAGGAAACTTTTCTTGTCGGAAAAAGATACAGATGTATATATGGATGTGTATTTTTGAGAATAATAAACCAAAATGTGAAGACATAAAATTTCATTATTCAATTTAACTAATGAAACTGAAAATTTCATTTCCACCACTTTAACAAATAAACACAGTTAAATAAAAACACGAGTGAAAATAAAAACAAGCATACAGACGCAAAAAACCATTTCTTAATATTTAATATTGCCATACATTCCCATACCACACATACGCTCATTTATTTGAATCATTTATTTACTTGCCAGAACATCTTGAGTGGTTGGTTTCCCTTTGCCAACAATATTAAGCAATTGTAAATAAAGCTTTCAAAAAGGGAATGGGTGAAGTCACTCGTTGTAAGTGGTAATTCTATATTTTAAGCACATTAACTGGCATTATATTTTGAACTTCTTTCTGATCTGATTAAAATATAACGCGAGTAACATACTACATACGAGTTACATATAATCACAATTACAAGTATATCGTATATTATCACGAAAGTGATATTTAGTGCTAAGATATAACATGACTTTCATGCACGTATAAGCACTGCCATTTGACCCCCATGGATTTGGGAGAAAATAGGTCCTGAAAATAAAAATTTATTATAGTCCTCTGAGCAGACAATGAATTGTTGGATACAAGAACTGTATTTACTATTAACAAATAAGACTTATTTATTTATAAACCTATTAACTCTTAAATAAATAAATAAGTTATCCTGAACATAACACTTAATAACTAATTTGTTTCAACTTTCTCTCTATTTCCAGGTGAGTTTAACATTATTTGGATTTCAAAACTTTTAAGGTTTCAAAAATAGCAAGTAGAATGAATCAAAGAATTTCTTTAATAATGTGGACTAAAAATATTACATTAAAAAATATTTAATGAAATAAAATAAAATAAAATAAGCCCAACCCAAAATTTTTTTGAATATAACTACTAATAGGTTTCAAAAGCGGGAACGAAATGCACATAAACAATTGCTTAACCATAAAAACAAACCAAGTTTTCAAATTAAATAAATAAAGACTTTTTGTCAAATAAATAACTTAGGTATTTCATGAATAAATTAACTTAAATTAAATTAAATTAAATTAAATTAAATTAAATTAAATTAAATTAAATTAAATTAAATTAAATTAAATTAAATTAAATTAAATTAAATTAAATTAAATTAAATTAAATTAAATTAAATTAAATTAAATTAAATTAAATTAAATTAAATTAAATTAAATTAAATTAAATTAAATTAAATTAAATTAAATTAAATTAAATTAAATTAAATTAAATTAAATTAAATTAAATTAAATTAAATTAAATTAAATTAAATTAAATTAAATTAAATTAAATTAAATTAAATTAAATTAAATTAAATTAAATTAAATTAAATTAAATTAAATTAAATTAAATTAAATTAAATTAAATTAAATTAAATTAAATTAAATTAAATTAAATTAAATTAAATTAAATTAAATTAAATTAAATTAAATTAAATTAAATTAAATTAAATTAAATTAAATTAAATTAAATTAAATTAAATTAAATTAAATTAAATTAAATTAAATTAAATTAAATTAAATTAAATTAAATTAAATTAAATTAAATTAAATTAAATTAAATTAAATTAAATTAAATTAAATTAAATTAAATTAAATTAAATTAAATTAAATTAAATTAAATTAAATTAAATTAAATTAAATTAAATTAAATTAAATTAAATTAAATTAAATTAAATTAAATTAAATTAAATTAAATTAAATTAAATTAAATTAAATTAAATTAAATTAAATTAAATTAAATTAAATTAAATTAAATTAAATTAAATTAAATTAAATTAAATTAAATTAAATTAAATTAAATTAAATTAAATTAAATTAAATTAAATTAAATTAAATTAAATTAAATTAAATTAAATTAAATTAAATTAAATTAAATTAAATTAAATTAAATTAAATTAAATTAAATTAAATTAAATTAAATTAAATTAAATTAAATTAAATTAAATTAAATTAAATTAAATTAAATTAAATTAAATTAAATTAAATTAAATTAAATTAAATTAAATTAAATTAAATTAAATTAAATTAAATTAAATTAAATTAAATTAAATTAAATTAAATTAAATTAAATTTAATTAAATTAAATTAAATTAAATTAAATTAAATTAAATTAAATTAAATTAAATTAAATTAAATTAAATTAAATTAAATTAAATTAAATTAAATTAAATTAAATTAAAATTAATTAAATTAAATTAAATTAAATTAAATTAAATTAAATTAAATTAAATTAAATTAAATTAAATTAAATTAAATTAAATTAAATTAAATTAAATTAAATTAAATTAAATTAAATTAAATTAAATTAAATTAAATTAAATTAAATTAAATTAAATTAAATTAAATTTCATTAAATTAAATTAAATTAAATTAAATTAAATTAAATTAAATTAAATTAAATTAAATTAAATTAAATTAAATTAAATTAAATTAAATTAAATTAAATTAAATTAAATTAAATTAAATTAAATTAAATTAAATTAAATTAAATTAAATTAAATTAAATTAAATTAAATTAAATTAAATTAAATTAAATTAAATTAATTTAAATTAAATTAAATTAATTTAAATTAAATTAAATTAAATTAAATTAAATTAAATTAAATTAAATTAAATTAAATTAAATTAAACTGGAATATGTAAATTGTTTCGATTCATCGTATTTCAATTCACTGACAGCTTTGTTGTAATGAATGCTAAATTTTACCATATCTAAATTTAAGGCAGTCTTGCCAGTGCATTCGTTCAATACGGTTATGCTGTTAACAATTATCAAAATTATTAGTTAACTAAATGTAATGTCGTTATGTTATATACAAGTGAAAGATTTTTTATTTTAAATAATTATCTTTATATGCTTCAAGCGTATTTCCTAAGGTTTTGTTGGCCAGTTACTTCAGATTTAGTGCAAGGCGCCTGTTATCCTTTTACTTATGTGTTACTCTTTGTTGAATGATGGTTGCTATTGTCATTGCCATTGTCTTTGCCTTTATAATATAGTTCGTTTCTTTGTTTAAGAGGTAATGTCTCATTTTACTTAAGATTAGTCTGTTTTGTTAACTTTGGTTAAGTTTATTCTACTTTTAGCTTTTGTTTATTGTTTTTGGATCTGTCCTTTTATTTGTTTGTTGCTGTGTTATTTTTTGTGTTATTAATGTATATGACCCATTATAAATAATCTTTTTGTGAATGTTATAATCCGTTCTTGTTGTTATACTTGTTTGTCTCTTTGTTTGTTGTTTTGTTCTAGATAATATATTGTGTTTGTGTCTTGTTTTTATAATTTTATGTATATTGTTGTTATTCCTCCCCTTGGGGCCGTTCTGGGACATTCATTAACACAAAGTTCCCTACTTATATTATAGTGATTTGTTTCATGAACAGCTTGGAACCGAAATACTCTACAAAATGATTTCTAAAATATCTAGCTTTTACTAAGTCCTAATTTACACTATGCAAGTCTTATTGCTAAGCGAATTAGTTTGTTGGGAGAGAGAGACGAAGGAAAAGAAATTTTACTGTTCCCCTCGCCTCTCTCTCTCCCAAAAAGTAATCAGCTCAGCAATAAGTCTTGCATAGTGTAAATTAGGACTAAGCAAGAAGCTGCCTTTGATATTTAAAAACATTGCTTCTTAGAATTAAAATTACAAGTATGTAACTTTTATTGAAGAACTTAGATGTTATTGTAACAGAAAAACGTAATTCAAATTTATTTTAATTAGTTAAATTTGTATAGGATTATGCTATTATATCTACAGCCATTTCAATTTATATATAAATTCGTAATTAAGACTTTCATTGATAGTAACTGAAATATAATTGAAACTTATCTATGCTTTTTACTAGGAAGTGTGTTTTTAAGCCGACCTCTATCAGTAGTTTTATAACTTTAGGAACTATTCATTACTAAAGATGTAGTAGAACCTCAGTTGTACATACGAAAACTTTTATTTTTACGAAAAAAACAAGTTTTTTTCTTTCTATAAAAATATTTTTTTTATTACTGTACACACTTCAACTCTTAATAATGTGTAAGCATATCCACTTATAAACTTAATATTTTGTTTTCTAGATTTTGTTTAAGCTCAAAAAAGGAGGACATAAAAAAGTAGTCAACACTTATATAAATTTTATTTTTATATTACACTAGGGTATCCGTGATATACTACATATGTAGACAAATCTGAGTTAATATTATTATGCTACGATGGCCCAAAAATACAGCAAAACATTATTTTCATGTATTTAATGACTTTTGAAAGTTATTCAATTTCGCTCCCCCATTATTATGAACTTTTTAAATGTTAGGGCGGTAATTTAAATAGAAAACTCACATTATATTGTATTTTTTTCTATTGATATGATGAATGGCTGGAGTAACTCAGTTGTGAGAATAATTCCAAGACTTTCCGCTTAAATCGCTTAAAAATATATTTCCAGAGTTGTTTGTGGTTCAAAAAGTTGGCGACACTAATATATTATAGGTCTGCACGGATATACCTGTTTGAACCAATTTGCGTGTGTTGGTTTTGGAATGTACAGGTACATACATTTGTTATTCAGCGTTTCTTTTTACCAAATCTGGTTAAGACGCGTGTTGCTGTGGCGTTTTGCCTACCAATAGTTATGTATATCTTAGAAATATAGTCGGGAACATCTCAAACTAGAATTGGCAGAATTAAGCAGTGCTTATATAGAATAGCAAGCTATATTTTTGGCCTTAAGTATAGAGAACACACACCTATGACTCCGTTTGCTATAACTTTGCTGCAATGTGACTTCGGCATTTTTGTTCACCTTAGATTAATGCTTCCATTTTATAAAGTGATTAAATTTGATAAGCCAGAGTATCTAATGAATACATTTAACTCTGGTAACTCAACTAGAACCAGTTTACTAACAATGCCACGACATTGCTCCCAGTATATGACTAGATCTTTTGTTGTTCGGGTTACAATACTATGGAACTCAGTTGTACCAGGTGAAGAAAGAAGTTTTTCAATAACGACGTTTCGAAATTTTTTTTTAGAAAATCTGTAATAGGTGTTTTGCTGTAACAGTAAGGCCACATTCAAAATTGCTTACATTTAATAACTATTCCCATAAATTCACCAACATTTGTGCAAAAGGGAGGTATTCGTTGTAAAATTGTAGTTTTTTAAGTATTTTTATGCCATATAATACATCTGAATTAATTAGGCCTTCTGAGCTTACAATCTATAATAAATAAAGAAATGAAAATATATGAAAATTAACATAAGAAGACACCACACACAGTGGACCAAGTACATGAACGCTGATAATGAAGTGTCCTTCCAAAGTAGCATGTTGTTCAAGTTCTGTTAGTATTTCTCTATTAATTAATTGCCTTATGTTTATTTTAGCATGAGTTACAAAACTGGACATGTTCTTAACAAGTTCCTCCGTACAAGTTAACATTAAAAATTGGGGCTAAATTTAGTCTTAACGCACTATGAAATCATGGCGTTATTTTAAATGTAAAAGCCTATGGCAAAAGTCACTTATGCTAACTGGTCTGAAGTCTTACCTCATACATAATAGTGTCCTGCACAAGACCATTTTTTATGAGATCTTTCAATACATGAGCGATTTTTCAAATGCTTTACTACAGCGAAATACTCTAAAACAAACGCTAAACAACACTGAAACAAATGTCTTGCCAACAATGCTGTTTAGCGTTTGTTTTAGAATATTTCGCTGTAGTAAAGCATTGCAAAAATCTCTCATGTCTTGAAATATCTTATAAATGGTCTTGTTCTTGACTTTAATATATAAGGCTTTACATATTTGTTGGCCGATTTGTTAAAAAATAGCCACATGCTCATGATGCGAAACAGAGACAGATATTGATTACTGTAGCTAAATATCGAATATAAGTATTTTATACTTGTAAATATTCATACCCATTCTTCTACGCATTTCATTTCATACCTGTACAGTAAAAGGAAAAAAGTGCTAAAATCAAGATTTTTCGCTCGAAATCAAATCATTTCAATCTTAATAAGCCTGTTTAATGCAAAAATTATTGATTCAAAAATAAGATCTAGATTTTTTAAGATGGCATTTAATATTGTAACCTTGAGTAAAATCTCATTTTAAGATCGAATTCAAATTTTTTTTTTAAATTATATTATATTCTTAAAAATTTAAGATTAAACTCTTAAAATTAAGACTACGTTCTTGATTTTAAGAATGCGTTCTTTAAGCTTAAATGATCAAACAGAATTGCGGTATAAACACATTTCCCATACAAATTGACACAAAAAACAAGCCCCAGAAAGCTGTCGAAGGATAGAATCTATTTTATTTTGACAGCGTTTTTCATATGCTGTCACATATAAATAAATATTCTCCAAATTTCAAACATTTTGTAAACAAAACTGCAAAGAAAAATAAGCACAAAATAAAACAAAACAAAAATTAGAGAGCATTTGAAGTTACTGCCGTAGGTTTAATTATGGACTTTGTTAATTTGACAACGATTTTTCCTGAAGTTGCGGACTCATTCTGTTTGATCATTAAGACCACATTCTTGATTTTAAGAATTGATTTTATAAATTAAGAATTTGTGCTTAAATTTGAGAACGTCAATCTTACTGGTCAAATTTTAAGATTGAAAACTGAATATTTCTGCAATCTGAATTCCAGAATTTTTTTGCTAAGCTTAGATCGTAATTTTTCTCTTATTGTATGTATCGATACTTTTTCTTCTTTATAGATCGTCTTACATTCAAAAAAAAATTAACTAAAAGTTAGGAACATTTTCTAAATTTGAATAAAAAAAGTTGTCGTATGGCGCCAAAGCTGTTTTTACTTGAAACCAGTAAAATATTTACTAAATTTCTAGTTCATTAATGAACTAGTTTATAGTAATTATAATTTCATATTTTAGTAAAATTTTCTTAAAATTAAGTAAAATTTTGCAATAAAACTCGGAGCTTTGCAAAAAAATGTTTTCGTCTGTGATCTCAAATTTAGTAAATTTTCCCATTTTTTTGTCTTTAATTCTGGTACTTATTTTTATTTTTAATTAAATTCTGTAGCACATGGTATGTTTTTTTATATTTTCATGTTATATTCTTAATTATAATTCCCCATACATACATATAAATTCACTAAGAGGAGACAAATATTGAACCAGCAACCTTCTGATTGATAGGCAAGCAATCTAACAAATTGCCAACAAGGCAGCCTGAATAAGCATTATTGAGTTTTAAAATTTTATTTTATTTAAAAAAAATAAATTTCAAGTTCAAATTTTCCCCGAAAATATGAAAAATTTACTTAGATTTTTTGCTAAATGCAAATCAATAATAAATTCCATAATTCAAAGAAAAAGTACTTAAAACTGGGAAATATTTCCATAAAATTTAGTATACCTTTTTACATCTTTTAAGTAAGTCAAATTTCATGAACTAATCACGAGTAATTCATTTCCTAAAGTTTATTTTTTGATTTAAGACGAAATTGACTGGTCCTTAATATAAAATTTCCTTCAGTTTATAACCATTTTCTTACTTTTAGTAAATATTTCGTTTAAGTCAGTAAACATTTCCTGAAATTTGAGACATTTATTGTGTATTTTTATGCACTATTTTTGAGGATATGAACTTTTTATTTTTTACTCATATTAAGTAATTTTTACTAGATTTTTGTAAAAATTTACTTAAACTTAGAAAAAATTACTTAAACTTAGAAATTTTTTTTACTTGAATTTAGGAAAAAAAATTTCTTATAAATAGAACAAGTCTTTTTTTTGAGTGTAGTTGCGCATACCTTTCGTTATATCATTGACTTGAAACACGTTCTATTATTTTTGAAACTATTTTTATACAAACCACTGAAGTTACATAGCCCCGCCCCACAAGCCTTATCAAAATAAAGTTTTCACTAAAATGGTTTTGGAAGAAAACTTTTGCTAAGCGTGCTATAAGATAATTTGCACGATCTTATTGAAACCAAATATAGTTGATGTTTTGCTGATTACTTTTTTTAAATACAAATTCAGTCATCATTGCTTGATACCGCTCGCCACTCACCATAGTGGTAGCGCCGTGCCCATTTTGAAAGAAATAAGGACTGATGCTTCCAGAAATGAGGTCCATCACTATGCACAACTATTTAAAAAAAATTTTCATCTGCTAGCAGTTTTAAATGAGCGCAATCAGCAAAAATTCGGCCAAAACGATGCACGAGCTGTATTTTATAGGCATCTTTGCCAAAATTCTTACGTAAAGTAAATTTCCACAAATTTGAAGCGTTGTTCTGGCGTTATACGCTACCTGACGTTTTGCCAAATCCTACTGAAAAAAAAATTCAGCACAGTTTGCCAAAGCTGTTATCAATATCGATAGCTCTTATTCAGCTAAAAAACGCTCGATATTTAGAGGAAAATGTAGGGTGCACTAGTTTAAAACTGTTAATTTAAAAAAGTGTCACAGAGAGTATCAAAGAAGTAAAAAGGACAAATTGATACTTTAGCATCACAATGGTAACACTGTTAGTATTTCAAATCGTTGACAAAAGAATATATTTCTGTGGCGATATAGAATACTATCTTAAATATTCTTAAGAAAACTTAGATTTACGATACAATATTATGTTGCAGTTGGAATTAGCGGTGGTTAAAACGCTAGATTTATAAAGTATGGACCGCTTGAGAGTGTAGTAGCAACTTTAAACGCTTACAGCTCCCACTACTAAACTAAATCGATTTCAATAAAATATAGATTCTGCACATTTGTACTGAAAACCCTTTAAAACCACATAAATCTTTTTAAAATCGGTGCAGTAGTACCAGCGTAAAAGGGATAAAAAAACATGTTTGCCTATTAATTATATAGATTGATAACATCAAGACTTCCGCAACACACTGCTTTGCTTAAGTCTACATACGCTATTATTTCATATTGCCACAGATTTCGTTGCTATTGATGACCAGTTGATGTGAGCTCCAATTTTGGCGAGGCATAACGTTAGCAATGTTAATGTTATCAATTGTCAAATTTATCTCTTAACACCACATCTTAACGTAAGGACCGTATGTGTTTGTCTTTGAACATATATGTTAGGACACCAATATTTCAGCACAAAGCTGAGCAAAAATTTTACGCCACAAGCCGTCTAATTTGTTTCATAGAAATTAATGGCAACAAACCAGAAATAATAGTTAGAATACAATAAAAACAAGCAGAAACTGAAACTATACACTTGCTTTGTGACAGAAGTATTAAAAATTCAACATTGAACGTGGATGTCATCCCTTCCCTGCAGGAGATCCAACTAGTGTCCAACTGGTATTTTACTAGTACAGAAACCACCACCACTAATTCCCAACTGTAAACTTATCTATAACATCTTAATGCTCAAATAAGCATTGAATGTGTTTAGAAAATTAGTAGTGCCATTGGTACTAGTTTATTACCATTTCTTTTGTAAAGAAAAATTCTATAAAACTGGTCATTTTATTACTTTGTTACCCAGTGACAACTGCTAGCTAAAATTCGCAATTATTTATAAAAATTTCAAAAATACAAAAGGGAAATTACAATTATTTGTTTATAATTATTTTTGGATGAACCTTAAACTTTAAAAATTGTATGATACCAATTTTTATACAGTGCAAAAGCTCTGTTACACAGTCAAAATTTATTTAGCTATGTTGTGCCTTGGAACTACTACATATACAGGGTGGCCCAGAAAGACCGAAGTGGTGTGAATTCCTTATAACTTTTTATTTAAGACATATTTTTTTAATTTTTTGTTTTTTAAATACAGTAAATTTATAGGGAATATTTTTAGATTAGTTATTAAAAATTGTATCCCGCAAGTGGTGGCCATTTTCTGCTTCGCACAAATGTGCTCTTTCCATTTCCATTATTCATAACTTATTTATGAGTGACGAAGCCCATTTCCAATTAAATGGGTTTGTTAACAAGCAAAACTTTAGGATATGGGCTAAGGAAAACCCGAGAGTACTTCATCAACGACAATTACACCCAGTTAATTGTACTGTTTGGTGCGGTGTTTCTTCAGAAAGGATCATTGGCCCATATTTTTTGGAAAATGAATGAGATGTCGCCATTTCCATCAATGGTGATCGATATCGGGCCATGTTGGAAAATTTTGTAAGGCCAGCCGTGGAATACCATCCGCAAATATGGTTCCAACAGGATGGAGCCACAGCGCACACTCCGAGGGCCACAATGGCTATTTTACGCGACATCTTTGGGGAAAGAATAAATTCGCGTAGAAGCAATTTTAATTGGCCTCCGCGTTCCCCGGATTTAACCGCTCCAGACTGTTTCCTTTGGAGTTATTTAAAAGGGAAAGGTTATGTTAATAAGCCTAGGACTATTGAGGAATTAAAAACCAATATTCTAGACGAAATTAACAACATAACACCGGAAGTTTTGCGAAAGGTCATGGAAAATGTGTTGAAAAGAGATCATTTGTGCGATGCAGAAAATGGCCTCCACTTGCGGGATATCATTTTTAACAACTAATCTAAAAATATTTTCTATAAATTTACTGTATTTAAAAAACAAAAAATTAAAAAAATATGTCTTAAATAAAAAGTTATAAGGAATTTACACCACTTCGGTCTTTCTGGGCCACCCTGTACTAGTACTCATCAAAACTAATAATTTTACACAACAACTTTAACCCTTTGCACACTAGTTCTTGCTGTTCAATTAATTATACTAGTAGCTTTTAGTCAATTGACGCCTATTCTCCTGCAGAGTTTTAATACTAATTTTTATAACGTCTTGTTGAGATATAAAAAAATTCCTCGTCAAGACTGGGGTCAAATTACATCACCATTATGACGTTTTTTCTATTAGTGAGCGTGACATAGACCGTTTTTTCTAAATGAGAGATTGAAAGTATAATTTTGCAAGGACGGAAACCATAAAGAAATTGAAATCAGTGACTTTCAATTTCAAAATATTTGAAAAGGCGCAAAAAATTGCTCTGTGGCTATAGTCATGAAAAGATTTTGCTTCATGTCAGACTGGTATTCCATATACTTAAGAAATATTTTAATCTGATAAAATAATAAGGTTTTATTTTTTGTTTATTTCTGATTTATTTATTTTCATACATCTACTATAAATGTTATATATGCGATAGTTAAATTATCTTTATGACTGCTTGTATACACAATTTATAATTCCATCAGTCAACACTTTATATAAAGTGTTTGTAAAATGTATGAGATAGTATAACACATATGATTAAAAACATTTTAATAACAATTAAAACACTAATAAACTCTCTCTATTCATTGTTGTCATTTGTGTTTGACTGCTACAACATCAGCTTTGCTTACTTATTCCTCAACAGAATTAAATGTGGTGCTATTTGCCTGATAAACTATAAATTTTGAGGGACGCCGTCATAATAAAAATATTTAGCCGGTGAATTTCTGATTCGTACAAACGCTTCTGCAATGTTAAGCACGCATATGAAACATTAAATAATGCACGATTATTTCTTGCCAAATTTACATATGAAGCTGTATGCGAAATCAAAACAGCACCTACAAAGTAATTTTTATATAGTGCAACAGGTTTTTAGAGTATTTAATTTTTTATTTCTTAAAAATAAAACATTTGTTGGATATTAAAAAAAAGTTATTTGTATATAACATTAAAATAGATTTTGAAGTAATATTTTATGAAAGCTGAAAAGTAGAAGCAAAATTGTAAAGGGATTGGAAAATTAATATTTCAGTAAGTTTCCGGTTTTTTTTTTTTTGACTGTCCAGTAGGATATCTTTCTACATAACATTAGGGATCTGTCATAAATATGATAAACTGAAATAATTGGTAGAATTTTCGTAGATGGACCAAATGGCAAAATAATATTTTGGCGAAAATCATTATAAGGATATAACGATCAGTCATATATCATTTCTTGATAAGATTAATTATGAACCATAATTAGGATCATTATATAATGAAAATAAATGATTCTGCTAAAATTTATCTCGATGTATTCAAAGTATATCCAGCATTTTTTCGATTGAATTATAAGCGACAAAAATTAAAATTTTCAGGAGAAATTTTTTTAAATATTCAAATATTTTTTTGTACATAAATTGTCACTCACGATAAAATTTTACAGCCCGTATCTTGAAATATGTATATCAAAAATTTTGGCATTTTTATAATTCTAAAGTAGGCCCATAAAATTTTAATTTCAATATGCAAACGGATATTAGCAAACAATGTTACCAGATTTGAGAAACAATTTATTTTTTATTTTTAAAGAACAAACACAACCCGCAAAGCGATTACCTTGTCTGCGGAATACTACCGGGGTGTATGGTGGGAATCGAACCCACGATCTCTGGACTGAGAGGCTGGTATCGCTACCACTCAGCCACAGGGGTACCCAAAAAAGTATATTTTCGATAACATGTTGCTTACGATATAATCGAAAAAAACGCTCGATATGTTAAACGTCCTTAATATTCAAAAATTTATTTCGGCTAGAGTGTAGCGAGAATTTTTGGTTGCTTAAAAATTATATACTGGTTCCTGAACAATCTGAACAATTCTGGAAATTTGATTGAAGAAGTTAGTGCATGTCCATGTGTGCGATATATCAGCGATATCGGCGATATTTCAATATATCGATATTTTTTGCCCATCTCTATTTCACATACAAATACTCTAATATCCAGTACAGCATTTTATGTGTTGTCATTTGGAAGTGTCATTTTTAAAATGAGTACAACGTCGCTCACATTTTGTTTTTTATGTGGAAGACAATGGCAAGAAAAGTATAGGATATGACAAACGTTGCCACCGGTATGTACTATTGTGGTGTCTCAAAATGCATAGTGTGTACTCAGCATAACTTTGAAAATTCCAAGTGTCTATATATAATTTAGAACACTATTTTATTTTTAGCTATCGTATATTTTTGTTGTTGTAAAAAGATAGCAAAATGTATTGCCATAACGCCATTATACTCTGTGGCTAGTTTCGCTTCAATAGATTCACGCATATGCCTCCCACCCACGTGTCCTTAGTATTTGAAATAAGTATCTTAAATTAGATTTAAGCCACAATAAAGAAAATTTCATTGAATACGTTAATAAACATATCAAAACTTTTCCTTATAAATCCTTAATTTACTATGCAACGCCTTTTGACTCTGCTAATATCGGCTGTAGGGTGCTTTTTAACCATTCTCATTCAATTAAACATTGTAAAAATTGTTTAATTATATTTAAATAATTATCTGCAAACATGCATATAAAACGAAGCAGGATTTGTGAAAATGTTTAAACAGTTTTAAAAATCTATTCAAATTACACAATGTTTAAAAGACAACAACGGAAAAGTACAATTTTATTCATAATTTTTACTCTAAAAATTTTCATGGCACTGGAGTTGAAGGAATTTTCAAATATTTTGCTGCGGAGCCAAGAAAACGAAAGAAAATTGTGGTCTTCGATTTTGAGGCAGATCGATAAGGAAGCCTATTTCGATTATGCACTCATAATTGGTGAAATCCAGCAAGAGTTGCTCTTGAATGTCCTGGAAGTGGAATTGGATAAATGTGTGCTGTTGAATGGCAACTATACAATTAATTATGATTTGGATTTATTTTTTAATACTTTCATAGGCATAGTATTTATGCCAAATACTTTTTCAAAAGATAAAGAGACCATTGAAACATTTGTACAAGAATTAAGTAAAAAATTGGACTTGAAACGCTTCACACGTCTGGTGTTTATTGAGCCACAAGAAGCGACGCCAGCAAGTGAAAATAAAATTGAAATGCTCTTGAAAATGTGCAAATTATATAAATTTCTAAATGTTGTGGTAGTGTTAAAAGATTTTCCATTAAGCCGCAAGTATTATGCGTACAAAGCATTTCCTCAGTTTGAAAAATTATGGCATATTTACAATGAGTCCTTGAGAGTCCTATTATTTCCCGGTCAAATGAACAATGTGTACGGTGAGATAGTGAGAACCATACCTGATCAAATAATGCCCAGATCGGTAGTGTATACAGACGCTCGAGGACGCCTTGGAGTCACCGGCTACGTTTCGCAATTTGTGCGCATGTATGGCAAATATATTAATTCCACCATTAAGTATCCTGATGACCTGGTGCCAGGTGAGGTTTTATTTTACCGAGATTTTATAAACTGGACTCGGCTGAACTTGTTGGATTTGCCGTGCAGCATAACACCCATGATGGCCGATAATACCAGCAAGTTAATGTCATACATGTATGAAACACTTAGTTGGTGTCTAATGACGCCTGTGGAGCAGCCTCTTACATATCAAGACTTTTTGGAGGGCTGTTTAAGCATACATACGATCTTATTTCTTTCAGTAATGAACGCTATTTTCACCACTTTACTGTTGTCTTCCCTGCGCTTGTTGAGCTTAAGGAAAAAGCAAAAATTTTCTTTACACCTAACAGACATCTTAGCCAATCCCCAAGTTATACTGGGCCACTTAGGATCATCGTTTACGCTACATCCTCGGCCATCTTTGTCTTTACGCATAGCTTATGTTGCTCTATTTTTATCGGGTCTTTTATACACCACCACCTTTTCAGTGCAACTTAATGCTTTTCTTACACATCCTCCTGTGCAAGAGATTGATTCCCTAGAGGATATGCTGAAATACAATCGCCAAATTTTGGCCGCTAGCAACGAATACAAAACATTGCTCAAGCTTTCCGGTTCCATTTTTCTACCCTATTTGTCACTTTTTCATATTATTGATTCCTATAAAGAATTTTCCGAAATTCGTGGTTCCTTTAATAGTGCCTACTCTTATCCTGTCACATCGTCTGTTTGGTATGTCTATGAAACTCAACAGAAACTCTTTTCCAAGCCTATATTTCGTCGCTCCGACATTTGCTTCGTTAATCTGGACATAATGGCTTTCATTTTACCACCAAACTCGCTGCATAAGCAAAAGCTAGATACTCTAATTACCAGAGTACGAGACATGGGATTTGTCAGACACTGGCTGCAAAATAATTTCTATGATTTGGTTAAAATTGGTGCAATGAGCTTGACAGATATATCAGCCAGTCCCGATAATACATCGTACATAAAAGCCAAGGGATTTTATTATGTTCTACAAATCATGTTAAAAGCATTTGGTCTAAGTTTAGTCGTATTTATAATCGAAAATCTTTGGTATCATCGCAAATCTATATTAAGTTTATTATGTTGCAAGCATAAGATTCGAAATAAAATGTGATGAACAAAATACATGGTACTCGTAAATATGTATGTATTTGCCTCAATCTTTTAAACAAATATTTATATCTTAATAAAAATTTCACACAGAAAAAATTACGCACAAACGATTTTCAAACAAATTTTTGTTTGAAGTAAAATCTAGTTTCAGTAAATACTTTTTATCGATCCAGTAAATTGTTTGTTCAAATTTTATTTGTGGTTTGTTGGCTACTTTTCGGCAATTACATGTATACAACACAACCTATCAAAATAAACAACAACAATTCCACAGCTGCATGTTGGACCTATCGACAAGCAAGATAAACACCAATACACTTAAACAACAAATTCTTTCAGCCGAACTCAGCTACATATATTTGAATTTTTATAAAATTGTTGTCAAAATTTACAAAATTATTTGTAGGACCGTATTCATACAAAACATTTATTGATTCAATGAATTTGGTTACTAAAAATTAAATTTAGTTTTTTCTGTGCAGTGATATACAGATTTTATTATGCTGCAACAAAAAAGAAAAGAAAATTAATAACACCCTGTTTCTACAACACACAAAAAAGTAATATGAATGATTTTATAATATTAATTAAAATATTTGTAGTATCAATTAAAAAATTAATTAAATTTTCACCTATAAACAATTTGATAATATCAATTAAGTTTTTCCACTCAAATTAATAAATACAATTTAAAATTTAATTAATACAATTAAATTCTTAATTGAAAATATTAATTGGTGAATACTTTTTTCTGTGAACCCAGGCGGTTGACTTGAGTAAAATATTTATATGAAAAGCACTCATTTTTTGAGAGATTTTCATACAAATTTTTCAGACGTGTCGCCCGCCTGTGTAAAGGTTTTGTATTTGTTTATTGTATGTTTTTGTATTTGTTTTGTATTTTGTTTCTGAAAAGAAATTTAAAAAATAACGATATATGTATATATTTATATATTTAAATTTATGCCTGTAATTAGTAGACTTTAAACAAAATAATCCAGAGAAAAGGCTAAAAAAATTTTATTGCTAGGAACACGACTGGGACGATCGACGAATTTCACCCACACTGACGAATTCGTCGATGAGAATTAACTGCGTAAATTCGTCGTGTGAAGCACAATTACGACGAATTTACTTAGTGAATTCAGCGCTTGTAATTGATAAATTTAGCTAGTGCGAATGCAAGGAGAGAGAGAGAGAGAGAGAGAGAGAGAGAAAATTACTTTTTGGTCGTTCGTCGGCATACAAAATAGAATAAATCTTTCTCAGAGTTCGGCATGCCCGACGAATTTTGTTCTACGGCGGTATTGTATTAATACTCATATGCACAAATGTGTTTTATTTTTTAGGACAATAGTTGGCATCGAAAAACTCGTCGTTTGTCTGAGTTGTGTTCCTAGCATATATTTTGATAGAAAAGCTTTCAAATTATTGTTGAAAAATGTAGCAACTCAGCTTGGGTCGAACTCAAGTCAAAGGTTTTGTGTTAAAACTGACTGACTGCATGAAATCGACCCAAGTCTAGTGGCAGCTAATTGCAAACAGGTTTTGAAAATTGAAAAATTAATTCGGAATCGGAAAAAGATGTTCTTGTGAAATGTTTTTGTTTGAGACTTTTTAACTTAAAGGCAAATTTTGTAAATAGAGACGTTTTTTTCGTTTTGAAATTTGTATGGAAAAAACATTTTTTGAATCGAATTTTCGTTATTTTTCATACAAATTTGAAACGTTTAGAAACGAAAAAAATTACAAAATCTGCCCAAATTTTAAAACAAAAATAAAACATTTCTATATACAAAATTTGCCTTTTACTACGTTTGTATACGTAATTCTCAATAGCATTTTGAGAGTTTTGTTTTAAATATATGGAGTTTATTAAATAAATTAAAAAACAAAAACAAACAAAATTTTATTAAGAAAATTCTTGTACTTTTTTTAAATTTTACTTGAAAATTATTAAATTATATTTTGCCAAAGTCTTTAATTTTTCTATTGTTGTAAATATGCTTAAATGTAGAACATTATTATTCTGATAGTTTTTTCAACATTTTAACTAATAAAAAAACTTTATCTTTTTTCTTTGGCTTAAGCAAATTGTTATTTGAGCTGTGTGCATTCTGTGCTATTTAATATCACATCATTATGCATGACATTATTTGTTGATATTTCAAAAAAATCTATTTAATTTATACTTTTTTATTTATTTATTAACTAATGTAATATAAAAAAAAATTGATCTAATTAAAATTTAATGAAAGCTAATAAATAAAATAATGTAAAAATATAATGTTAAACAAATGTATGTGATTAACCAAACAAACAAACTAAAGTTTATGCACTAAATTTTATAGAATTTCAAAAGCCCTATAGCAAAATATATATTTTTAATATACATACATATATTCTAAAAAAAAATTAAAATTAAAATATTATCATAATATTATTGTTTTTAAAAAGTAAAAACTTTCAAAATGTATACGATTTATTAACTGATTGTGGTTTTTAACCGTCTTCAAGAAAGGAGGAGGTATTGAATTCCTCTATATATTATTTTTTTCTGACAATTTTAGAGCGATTCTAAAAATTATTTTTTCGGTCTGAAAGGGTAAAGTCTCCAATTGGTCCAATTTTAAAAAATGGGGACTCGGCCACAATCTTTTTGATTTGATTTTATGATATCCTACTTATTTGATTGCTGCAAAACCTGGCAAGTTCCTTTGGTTGCTGTTACTACACAATTTTAAAGTTGAAAAAATGGGCGGTACTATGCCCATTAAAGTTTATTGATATATTTCACCTGGTTCAACTTAACAGATTTTTATAAATTTTGCAACACACCTTGAGCTTGAAAATAGACACCAATCACGCCCATTAAAATATAACTGTACTAAATTTCTATCAGATTTTTGCATTCAGGTGGGGCTTTTTGGTAGAATTATTTGAAGAATCAAAATGGTATCTACAAAAAAATACATATTTTGCTCATAAGAACTTGTGAATTATGATAAATTATATATATATATTTTGAATTGACTCAAAGAAAATTCGTCACAGAGCTTCATTATTTAAGTATATAAATAGTTGTTGCTAAAATTAAGTTTTAAAAATTAAGGACGTATACAGTAGTGACGAGCGATAACGCGATGTTTTAATAATGTTGCTCCTTGTGAATGTGATTTCTAAATTACTGTTCTTTTAAGCTGTGGTAGTTTAGCAGTATTTTGCTTGTAGCAGTTCTGTTATTTTGAGAAAATCTAATAAGAAGAACAGCAGTGAAATTAAACTGTGACTGTGATCACGGTTTAACTCATTTCAGCTCTTCGGCTTTAAAAGTCTTTATTAGTATTGGCATTTTAATAAATGCTAATAAGAAGAGCAATAAGAAGAAACAATTAGCAATCAACCCCGTCCAAATATCGAGATTTTCGTATAAGAGGTAGAGAGACAAAAATTGCAAATATGAACATGTGAGATGTACATAGTTGCCAGAAAAGACGATTTGACACGATTTGACGATTTTTTTTATCGCCAACAGCTGTAGGTATAAAATAAATCATGTGGTAGCCTTATCTAGTGTTAAGTAAGCATATAAGAACAATCACATTTTGTATAAAAGAACTAGAACCAGAACCTGTTACTTGATAAATTCAGTCACAGTTGTGTTTAGTGATTTTTCAATCGCTTTGAACAAGAACAGGTTTCAAAATATCGCTCAACTCTAATATACAGTGATGGATTTGCGCATAGGCGCATCAGTGAACTATTTAGAATATAATTCTGATTTTACCTGCTAATTTACCAGTAGAGTGTAATGTTAATTTTCTTATTTTATTTATATGACAGTATTTTAAGCATTTGAGTGCATTGTTAATATACAACGACAGTTCGGATAAGTGTATTTTACATGTTAATTTCAGAAACCAAAGCGCACTCTAGTTGGAAGGTATTGACAAGCAGCGCTTAAAAACATCTGATTTGTGTAATTGCTTTTGCTTCTGAGAATGCAAACAGTCGCAGTCAAAGCAATCGCAATTAACGAAAAATTAAACACAACGCAGAACTTCAGCAGTCCTTAAATTTTCGTGTTTTACTAGGTAAACCATATGCTTTTTGGAATTTTTATTTACTTTCTTTGTTATTGTTATATATTTTTTGTTGCATACTTTAGTATTTACTATTTTAAAGTTTTGTTTTGCTTTGCGAAATATTGTTGTAAATTATTCTTTACTCTATATTTTCGGAAAAAGTTGAGGGCAAAAGTTAATTTTGGAAAAAGTTTTACTAAAACTCAACAAAAAAGCTTTTATTAAATTAATTGTATGATTTTGAAAAAAAGAAGAATTTTTTAACGACGAAAAATTGTGAATAATGAAATTTTTTGGGCAATAAGTGGTCTGTATGACCTATTAAGCTGCCTATACACAGTCAAATTATATTGATATAATCACAAAAGCTGTTGAGCTGTACCGCAGCTACAGCTTTCCCAAACATTGTTAGAAAAAAATTAAGAGTTCCTGTTGATTATTTAAATGAAGTGAAAGCAAATTTTTTCCTTACTTTTGCAAAAAAAAAGTTCATGAAGAAATTATTTTTTTGACTATTGGGATTTATTTAAGGGACTCTTAGCAACATGTGCCATATGTAGCAAAGGGCTATAACTAAGTCTGAATTAGCTGTTGGATAAAAACTTATTTCACTATTTTTTGTTTTCGAAATCTGTGGAGACCATAAAATTGGCCACCAAAATGGCCAAACTGAATACATGTTAGTACTCTAACACCTATACTGTCAGGACTGTGTGGATTTTTATTCGTGAATATTTTGACTTAAATATTTGCAAATCGGATACACAATTTTTAATAATATTTTCTTCATATAGCAAAAATTGCGCTGCTTCTCACGGAGCCTAGGGATGACATCAATCTTAAATCCGCCACTGGACATATGGGAGATATGCAAGTCCTTCAAAAGATTGAAATAAAACTCTACAGAAAGCTTTATTACGTAATTCTAATAACAAAAATTTAAAATTTTAAAAACCTCCAAATATATCTAGAAAAGATGCGATACATTCTAAACGGCTGGACCGATTTTCTTCAAATATAGCTAAGAACCCTCTCGATTAAGTCACGCTTTAAACAAAAAAAACTAAATCAAAATCGATTTGGCCGTTTGGCCTGTACGTCGACACGGACAGACACACAGATACATAGATATAGACACACTGACACACACTACAAACTTATAACACCCCTTTTTTAGTAGGGGGTTAAAAATACACAGAAAAAATTATTCCCAAAAAAATTGCAACAAAAGTTTGTTTGAAATAAAATTTTGATTCAGTAATTAAATATTTTTTACTATTCCAGTAAATAGTTTAATCCAATTTTGTTTTAAGCAAAACAAAAAACAATATGGAGTGAAAAATTCTAGTTGATACAATTAATATAAATTAATACTTGTGACAAAATTGTTAAGAGAACATTTCTGTTCCAATATAGAAATTGCATACTGTACACAACAGTTATTTATTTTAAATACTTTTTATTTTCATTAAAAAATTTTGTTGAATCAGACAATCTGTTGATTAAAAAAATCGGGGTTTTTTTCTAAACAAATTATTACAAAATTTTGCATTTGAATTTACAAATTTCTTTGTAGAACCTAAATTGAAAAAATTAGTATTCGATTCAGAGAATTTTGTGTTTGAAATGGAAAATTAGTTTTTTCTGTGTAGTTATTAAATTGTTATAGAATAAGCTTGTATGTATGTATGTATGTGAGTATATATGTATGGCTCCACATCAATTTAAATTACGTTCGGCATGGGACTGAGTGAAAAAAATTTTGCACTTAAACAATTTTAAATAAAGGATAAATGCGAGGTTATCATAGGCTTGCATTGACTCTAAAAATACTTAGCATAGCTCTGAATAATACAACTCTAAAAATATTTTCACAGTTATGGCTACCTTTTATTCTTAGTACTATCTGCCAATAAAATTTAGAGGTAAGTCGGCAAATAAGTCTTGCTACAAGTGGATTGAAAATTTTTAGCACTAGTATAAAGTTATAATTGGTTAAATATTTCTGCTAGGTTCTGATCATAATTTATGATGTGATTTGCCTTTCATTTTAAGGATATACACATATGGAGTACTCATGTGTTTTACAGTGTTTGAAATAAAATTTATAGAGGTCATGCGCATACAACTAGGGAAAGAGAAAGATTGAGAGAGTGACAGAACTATAAGTTGTTTAGCTAGTTCCTTGATCAAAATTTAAGCTAAAATAATATTTTTTAATTAAAAATATATTACAAGAACTTAAATACAATTTGATTTTGGATCCAAATAAACAGTTTTACAAATTGTCTTAAATTTTGGCGGCATTTATGTCGTAGTTGTCTTAGCATAAAAACATACCTTTCACTGGTTCTAACAAACCTTAGCAAAAAACTTAATCAAAAAATTCTACTAATACATAGTTACAAATTTTGGGCTATATTTTGATCATAGCAGCATAAATATACTAATGAAATTTCCATGTAAAGGATATCTGAAAGGTAGGCATGTCCTTGCTCCAAATAAATTGAAAATAATTAGAGATCTTGATAAGTTGCCCCGACTGTTTATTTTAAGGATATATGTGGAGTAGCCATTTCTGTTTCATGGGTTGTAATAAATATCATAGAGATTATCCACATTATTGTTGATATAAAAATATATTTCTTTAACTCTTAGTTAAAATTCAGATATTTTAAATAATGAATGTATGACAGGTGGAGATTTACTTACAATAAATAGTTTCATTAATATTCAGTTAGGGACTTAATTAAGTGAATTTACAGATTGCTATACATTTTGGAAGTATTTAGATTATAGCTCTCTTAGCTGATATTAAATAGATAAAATGAAGAAAATATGGGAGGTAGTCTTACCCTTGCTCCAATTCTATCAAAACTTAGCACAAAACTTAATCATACAACTCGAGAAATAGTTACACGTTTTGTGCTCCATTTTGATCATAGCATTATCTGCGAATATAATTTCATATCCTTGCTCGAAATGAGTTGAAAATAAATAGAGATTTTAATAATGTAATTATAGAAGTAGTTAAAAATGTTATTTTATGTATTTTTTACTTTAAGGATACTCGTACATGAGAGGCAGGTAAATTTTTGCAGCTTTTGCAATAAAATGTATCACACAGCTTAGCTTAGAAGTTTTAACTCGGGTTTCTGAGAAAAGTTAAAGCTTAATTTCTATTAAAAAATTATATAAGCTACTTGTTAATGTCCGACTAGCAATTCACAAAAAATTTGACAAAATTCTTCATTATAGAATTTTGTAAGTAGTTACGGTCTCACAATTGGAATTGAATGAAAATAGTAGCTAATACTTTTAAAAATAAATGACATATGCAAGATAATCATGTCCTTATAAAAATTTAAAACAAAACTTAGCAGAGTGCTTACTTATGTACATGTAATTATAAGGGTACGAGTAGTTTAAATACCCTAGTTAATTAAAACAATCATTAATGAGAGATATAGAAATTAATTTGAGACCTGAGTGTATCTGCAAGCTAAATATTTTTCTCAACCTTTAAGTCAAACAGAAATTCACCAATCTTATTTCTCTGTGATGACTTTCAGAAATGATTTTCATTTTCAGAAATGATTTCCGTCATTCCATTTAAAACTTGCTTGATAAGTTCTCGTCCATATGGTGAAAAATTTGCATTTTAAATTCTTCGAAATTGCATTCGTGTCCACAGATGATGCTATTGTTGGCAGCTTAAACCATTTGCTCATATATTTGTCATATATTTACATGAAATAAAATACTCTCCTCCATTCATCTTTCATCTATAAACTCAAAAGATTTGCGTCAAATGCTTTATCGTACGGTCCACTGACGGTTCTGACCTTTTTGTCTATATGTCATTTACAGTATTCTATAGAATACTTTTCCACTTTGGCCACCTCTATGGGATCCCCATTAACGGTGCCCAGTGTTTGATCCTTCAGTGTGTCATATTAACTACATTAGGTTTGGTGAACCATTTGTGTTTCTTTTTCAAAAGATGGAAAATTAGTGCGCCAACGTGCTTGACAAATAATCATACTTGCATTTAACAGAAGAGTGCAAAAGGAAACTGAATATTTATTTCCAGTTTGCTGCTGCTGTTGCACAAACAGTTTGTTATTTGCACTCAATCAGCCATGAGTTGGATAAAATTTCATATCATTAAATTATTTTATTTAATAATTTTAATGCTGTTTTCAATTCATGCAAATTTACTTTTGGAAAATCAACAAAAACCTGATGAGAAACACATGTTGAAGCAGTTTCTACAACAAATTGATGAGGAGCAGAATTACACATCGTGTATTATCTTTGGAAAGACTATACCAAACATTCACATAGAAGAAATTCTACAAAGGGATCTACAAAAAGCTGTTATTGTTGCAGAAAATATCGCACACGTAACAAAATGTTGTGGGCCAAACACAAAATTCTTGGTTTTAGTGCGTTGGCATGAGCAAAGATTTTATCGCTTATTAAATGACTTGGCTGATGTTTTAGACCAGAAGAGATCTAACACTATAGTGGTGATAAAAAATGCTTTTGAAAATCAATTAAGCCTAAGAGATATTAAGAAATTCTTTGCTTTAAGTAATTTCTATAAGTTGATAAATCTGGTTTTGATATTTAAAGATTTCCCCAGAAGCCATAATTTGTATCAATTTAAAATATTTCCTGATTTAACTGTGGAACGCATTCATTTGAAAGTTAAAAATTTGTTGTTATTTCCCAAAAAATTAAAAAATATGGAAGGTATGGCTATAAGGACCATGCCGGACCAGATTCTGCCCAAAACAGCGGCTTTTATAGATGATCAAGGAAAGACGCAAGTCGAAGGTTATATCATGAAATTCTTGCGGGTATTTGCCAAATATCTTAATGGCACTTTACAGTTTCCCTTTAATATAACAGTTGGCAAACCATTATCCTACAGGGACATATACAACTTGACACAACAGGATCTCATAGATGTACCGGCCAGTTTGTTTAACTGCCTCTTGCCCAATTGCTTACAAATCATATCCCGTATTTATGAAATCAACAAATTGTGCTTAATAGTACCCTTAGAGCAGCCTTATTCTTATCCATATCATTTAAGCAATAACTTTGTATTCACTTCTTTATGGGTTTTTCTTATGGCCAGATTTTTATCTTCTATTATCATGGTACTCAGTACCAAAGTGTGGAGTTTAAAGAATAATGTACCATATTCTTTAAGTGTTAGAGATATTGTACAGAATGCCAATGTTACGGCAGGCATGTTTGGCAGTTCTTTTAAACTAGTGCAGCGTCCTTCGAATAGCCTGAGTTTAATTTATCTCTCCATATTCTTATGCGGCTTAGTTCACAACATTATAACCTCCGCCTTAATGCAGTCTTTTCTTACACATCCTTTCTCAGCCCGCATACGTTCTTTGGAAGATATACCTGCTCACAATTTACGTGTTCTCATACCTCAAGTTGAATATTATCTTATTCAACGTTACTTTAATATTGCTCCGGAAAAATTTGCCTTAATTTTCCAAACAGTTCGTGACACTGAGGAATTCTTCCGTATTCAATCCTCATTTAATACTTCGTATGCGTACCCGATTTCACCGGCCTGGTGGTTTATGTATGACGCTCTGCAAAAGTATGCCAACAAGCCAATATTTCGTTTAACCGACATCTGCTTTCCCACTTCGGGCTTTACAGCTTTCCTTTTACCGCACAATTCCTTATTCTTGCAACCTTTAAATCATTTAATTTCTCGCGCACGCGATATGGGCCTTCTTGAGCTCTGGTCCAAGACCAGTCATGTCGAATTAATAAAAATTAAAAAGTATTACATTCCAAAGCACCATGCAGGTATTAAAAAGTCAGCCATACTAACTCTCAGTGACTTTACTTATCTTTGGTTAATTATGCTTACTAACTTTGTAGTTGCCTTTGTTGTATTTCTTGGCGAATTATTGTGGCATAGATTAAGCTTTTAAAAGCAATTAAAATAAAATACTATCTTTAAAAGTACATAGTTTGCCACGGGTATATTTATTTGGAGTAGTTACTTAATTTAAAGGTAAGTGCTGGTAATATCTGTGATCTATGTGTTTCACACTTCAACGTAATGGGCTAAGAATAAAGAAAATATTTGATTATTCTAATTCAGAAGAAATTGTTTTCAGATTTAAGCATTAAACGTATTAAACAGAGCAGAGTACTGACTTCAATATGCCAAAAAATAGATAATGGGCCTTGTTACGAGTCGTCGTATTTCGACTACGATTGCGACAATTTTGTACTAGATTAAAGAAACAAACGTAACCAATAAACACAAATGAAAAATTTAGTTAATAATCTGATGGTAATAGCAATATCTACCCTAGTAGATAGACAAGGGTGCTGTTAAAGTGCGTGGCTGCGCAGAAAAATATCGGTATTTCCCCAGTTAATAAAGTCTAGTTTAATTTTTCTTCTCTTTTTTAGAAAATCACATGAATTAATAAAACTAATTCGTACAATAAGAATTGAAGTTCACTACAGTTCAATTAAATCTAAAAATGTCTCACTATGTTAATTTTTTTATATGAAACTCTAATTGAACCGTCCCAGTGAAAAAAATGGAAGTCATTCTAGCGGAAGTACATTTTCATTGCTTCCAAAAAATCGATATTTTTAATTTGCCGAGAGTGAGCAAAAAACCATGTAGAAGCTTATTTTAGTCACACAAAACCTTGTAACTCCTCCATAGAGTTAGAAAATACTCACCAGAATTTAAAAAAAATAATTTTTTTAAAGAAATTTTTGAACTATTTTTAGTCTAAAATTTAAAAGTTATTTGCTTAAATTTACATGAAAACACTGTTTCGGGCTTAAATTCGTATAAAAAGAAACGAATTGTTAAAAAAGGCAACTATTTACCATTTTTCCTAGATGAAAATATTATCATAGAACACAAAAAAGGAAATTTTTCTTAATATCGCTTCCAATTCGGTGACCAGGCATCGAAAAAGAGAACTTCTTGCAATGACAACCCTATGTAAAAATCATTAGATCGGATCGAAATTTGCACTACTTCCGCATCGTAAAATCTACATTTTCATGACTTTTTTGGAGTCTCTTTTTTTACTGGGGTATACATGGACACTGATTAGTCTGGTGAAGCTTTGTTGTTGTGGTTGGTTATTATGCTCACAGCACAATTATGTTTCAAATCGATGTTCATACATTGGACATTTAATTTTGTACCATTATGGAACTTTATTTACATAAATCAGTTTTGGTGTCGGTATCAATATGGTAAAGGCATTTGCAGATTCAAGTTGCCTTATATGTGAGTGAATGAATTGCCATTAGAAAGCGCTGACAGAGATCCTTTCTAATTAATTTATCCTCATCCATTTTAAAAATGGATAGTATTATTGAAGTAAAGAACTTGGTAAATATAGAGTGCAAAACAAAATATTCAACTATTGCTAATATCGAAAATAAAGTGTTTGAACTTTCTTTTGTAGAAAAAAGCCATAGACCACTCACCCTAATGTGAAGGGTAAACACAGTAGAATTTAACATTACATTACTTGTTTTTGGATCGCTACAAAGTCGTAGCATTTGGGAAACAGTCTGATATTCAATCATTTTCGATATGATATCTTTTATCTCTAAAATATACGGATATTGGTGTAGTTATACTTCGATATATTTAAATATACCGGTGCGTTTGATTTTAAAAAGTAAATTATTAATTTGCCCTTTTATGCATTTATTTTTTTGTTTTCATAAGTCCAAGCAGGTTTTTGGCTAAGCTGATTTTTTCCACTAATTGATATGTTAACCCTCAGGTATATGTAAGTACGTATATTTATATGCACATTTACATATACTTTTGTTATGCCTTTTTTGTTATTTTAATAAAGGTTTTTCTTTGGAAATTAAACGGATATCCTGATTTAGATAAATTCTAAAATAACACCTGTGTCAACAACTTTATATATTTTTTGCTAAAGAGATAAAATAGAAACAATAAAAAAATTTAAAAAGGATAAAAATAAAATGGACTTTTAAGGCTAACAACTCGCACTTCTTAAAATTTATTTTTGGGATAACATTTATAAAGCAGCAGCAAATATTGAAGTTGTCAAGAAATAAAATGTATAGATAATAGCCATAAAAAGAAAAGTTATATAGCGATATAAGAAAGTTGAAAAGGGTTAACGAAGGATAATTCTACAAAGTGAAAAAACGAATAATATTTATGCTATCATTTATGAACTTTAATTTTCTGTAGCATTTAATTGCCACAACTTTGCTTTAATAGTTTTATCATTTGGTTTTATTTACCTTAATCACTTTAAATAAATTTGAAAAGTATTCAAAAATTTCCAATACAGTTCTTTTCTCACGATTAGTTTCTGTTTTCTTCAAATAATGATTTTGGTGTTGAAATTAAGTTTATGACATGAAATCATTTAAATTCCTTTAAGTTACATATTTGCTTATAAAAACAAAATGCAGATGGGAAAATGAATTCAGGAATTATCCTAAAAAAATGCATAAGTCAATTAAAGAATAATGTATGTATGTGACATGCATTTTATATGTTGTTCCTTATGTTTCTCTTTACTTCACATACGACTTTTAAAATATTATTTATTAAGTGTATTCATTTCAGTTTTTTTCCTCGTTGGAAAAATGTAATTTTTGACAACAAATACAAGGAAAAAAATTCAAAAATTTTTTTCAAATTTTTTCCCTGTGTTTGTTGTAAAAAATTACATTGTTCCATTTTTCCAACGAGGAAAAAACTGAAATGAATACCTTTATTATTTCATAAATACTTTATAAAGTAAATTTACAAATTAAATTTCTAAAGTATTCTGACATAAAAATGGACGGAGTGACTAGACCAAATGCCCATATTTTAAATTATTTCTTGTGACTAACTATACACGCCCAATAGCTTCATGTAGAAAGTAGCAAGGTGGTTGCCAGTGAAATTCCACAAAAGAACCGCAAGACTATAGGGTTATTTGTGCCAAATCAGACAACCAGTTCGAGCGATGCAAAAACCTCTCGAATAATGACAAACAACATATCCAAGCCTGTCTGCATTTAAAAAATAATTTCGATGATTTCTTCAGCCCAAAGCGACTTAGCGACTGATAAACAATATAATTAACAATAATACATAACAAAAATTTTAAATTTCAAAAGCAACCGAATACATTTGGAAAATATGTGATATTTTCTAAATATGGCTAAGAACCTCTCGATTTGAGCTAAAATTAAACGTGCCTTAACCATAACCATATAAAACAGCTGTTTGATCCAAAGTTATGGCTAACACTAAATCTGATTAAAGGTGACATGCCATAACGCCATATCCATAACCATATAAATCAAATGAATTTTGGTTTGGTTATGGCGATGGCATTATAGTATGACACGTCTGATTGAACCTTTAGTCACCTTTCATACCAGAAAACCCTAATCGAAATCGGTCCATCCGTTTGTCTGTGCTTGCACTTTTACAGGCACTTACACTGCAATCTTAGAACACACTTTATTATGGTCAGGAGTTAAAAATAAGTTTGAATAGAATTGAATTTAGTTGCTTAAAATAAAAAAATTGTTATGCGTTATAATGTGGGCTTGCCTTGAATTTTCACCAATTCTGTTACTATAAGTTATAATTTTTTATACTTATCTACGTTATTTGTTCATTCTTCAAAATCATGTTTGTTTGCATTATTTTATTTGTTAATTTAACTTAAATAAATTTATGTTGTTAATTTTACTGTAAGCAAGAGATATTCTTATATTTTAAATAAAAACAAATTTTCCTTAATACAACCAATTTTGTTACGCGTAGTTAATTTACTGACAATGTTCATGGTTGTTCCTTTTTCGATTAATAGCTTAAAATATAATAAAAGATCTACGGAATTCAAGAGCTTGAAGCCAAAAAACTTAATTTAACCAATTTGATTTGTAAATTTTACAGTAAATGAAAATTTTTTTTGCGGTTCGGTTGAACAAATAAAAAACATATAGTTTAAATTCCTCTTACTTTAAATTCTTAACATTTTAAGCCTATTTCTGCTTAAAGTCTGGTGCTCTGTTCACAATTTCGTGCGAAATGCTGTCAAACTACATATAAAAGTTTTTGGTACGAAATATTTGTGAAATAAATTCGCAAAAGTAGTAATCTATTCTTGTTGTGAAAAACACCTAAAGTCATGTCTTTCCATGCAAAATTAGTCTGGCATCATTTTAGTTAAGCTGCGAAACAACATGAGCAGTGCTTTTTTCGCACGGAATTTTAACAATGTTGCATACATTCAAGCAATAAAAGCGAAAAATTTATAAAAAAACGCGAGTTGGGCTACATTTCGTGCATGTCAAATTTTTCATGCGAAATAATCAAAGTTTTTCGCCACTTCGAACAGAGTACCAGGCTTAAGATAGTATAAGTATTTCTTCTTTAAAAACATATGATAGATTTTGCAGTCTTTGTATAACTCCTACATGCCTTGCGGTAAAGAACTATTAAGGAACTCACTAAAAAAATTATGCTATCAAGTTTGTTTTAGAACTATAAAGTAATAAATAAGTATGCACTTGGGTGCTGGAATAATAACAAGCTTGCGATAGGCCTTAATTTCGAACTTGGAATACGCAAAACACATCCTTATGCTTACAAACGCAACTATATACGAAATAATGGTGATAGATATTGTAATATACTTATAAGAACTTGATTGTCTGCACTTTTAGTTATTTGAATAAGACTTTTGAACTTATTTTCTATTTAATATTTTTTTATAAGTTTTGAATTAAGTGAACATTTTACTTAACATAAACGCAAAATTATGCTTTATAATATATTTAGATGACAGTTTTTGAACTGCTTCACATTAGTAAGTTTAACCCATTTTGTTGGTTATATTAATTTTATTTCTCGGAATAAAAGTTTTTCTGCGTATTTAAGCATTAAACACATTCACCACAGCAAGCTACCGGCAACAAAATGTCAAAGATAGAATATACTTACATGTTTATATGGGATTGATTATTTTGATGGCAACAAGGCAACAGGCTACAGGTTTTGTCCGTACTACATTTCTTTTTTTAGTCAAATAAAGCTAATAGCCTGTTTGTAGAACGCGACAAGGGCGACTCACGACGAGCCGTTTCATGGACGACTACGTAATGAAAAGCGTTTGTATAACGCGACTCGACTTTGTCGTGCAGCTTACGTTAATTCGCCTATATATCCCACCCTGTGGCAAAACATTATGTTGCCAACATGTCCAAAAATTGTTTTCATTTATCTTTTTTCATAGAAAATTATAAATTCAACTTGAAAAAATGGTAACCCTATTCTTGTGTTGAAAAAACACAATTGACAATTGAATGAAAAATTATTTGTATGTATTTTTTTATTATTTTGTTATAAAAAAAATCAATTCTTCTTCAAAATATCTGCTGTTATTTGAAGAACAAAAATTAGGATATGTATGAAACTGTGTAAAATCCATGTGAGTGTATGTGTATTGTCAGTATTTATTCATTTTGGTGCACTTTTTTTTGAACGCGATTATAATTTTTCATTCGCCCATCTTGACATTTATAATGAGCCAAACCGTGTTACACAAACCCAAATAAATTGAGAGTTGTTACGTTTTTTAATTGAAATCGTCAACAGTCGCGATCTAAAAACCGAAAAAAGAAAAATGCTAACATATTAGCGATTAATTCTATTTTCTTTGGCTGCAAACCAAAAACAGTGTTGACAGTATAGCAAAATATGTTAAACAAATTATTGCTAAGAAATATTTTTTATTGCCAAATAAAGAAGAAAGATAAAAAATTTTAATGTTAATTACAAAATTAATTATATTTTTACAAAGCGAAGAAACGACAATTCGCGAAAAATTGCAAATTTTAAAAAAGCCATAAAATTGATTACAAATCGATAAATGTAAGTAATGCAAAAGATTCGTGTAAATTACTTTAATTAATTAATAACGGGATGATGCCAAAGATTAATGTTTTAAAATCTTCAAAACTCTAAGGAAGCTAAAAAGGCGCTTTTATCGCGAACTTTCCATAAAATCTTGAGAATTCCATAAAATCTTGAGAATTCGTTTAAAAATCGGCACAACTCTTAGAAAACTAAAAGCCCCCAAAAGTTCGCTTTTATTGCGAACTTTGCAAAAATCGTGAAAATTTGCAGAATCGGAAGCAGGCGCTGCAATTGATTAGATATCGTGAAAGCCACTAAATATAATAAGTTTGGAAAAAACGCGTAAAACGCCAAAAAATCGCAAAGTTAGCGAAAAATTGCTAAATGTATTGCAGAAATTATTTAACCTATAAATAGTAAAATTTGCAAAAAATATAAGGAAATAAACTAATTGGTTTTTATATTTTTGAATAAACTATTTTGTTTTTATAAATGACTACACTCAAAAAAAAAAGACATGTACTATTATTAAGAAATTTTTTTCTACTAAATTCAAGTAAAAAAAATTTCGAAGTTTTAGTAATTTTTTCTAAGTTTAAGTAAATTTTTACAAAAATCTAGTAAAAATTGCTTAATATTAGTAACAAATAAAAAGTTCATATCCTCAAAAATAGTTCATAAAAATACACAATTAATTTCTCACATTTCAGGAAATGTTTACTGACTTAAAGGCAATATTTACTAAGAGTAGGGAAATGGTTATAAACTGAAGAAAATTTTATATTAAGGACTACTAAATTTCGTCTTAAATCAAAAAATAAATTTTAGGAAATGAATTACTCCTGATTAGTTCATGAAATTTGACTTACTTGAAAGATATAGAAAGTTATTCAAAATTTTAGAAAAATATTTACCAGTTTTAAATATTTTTTCTTTAAATTATAGAATATATATTTTGTTTGCATTAAGCAAAAAATCCAAGTAAAAAACAGCCTTGGCGCCATATGACAACTTTTTTTTATACAAATTTAGAAAATTTTCCAAAGTTTTAGTTAATTTTTTTTTTTAGTGTAATTCCATATAAAACCAACGAGTGATTGGGCCTGATCCCTTCCAAATGAAACCAAACTCGATATGGTAATTAAGTTTTTTACAACTAAAATGTTTACCAAAAAATTTCAATAATATTTCCAGTGGTTCCCAAATATGATGCATACAATGTACGAAAAATACAAAATTTTCTTAAAACTATCTTCATATAAATTATTATAACTTTTTTAATATCCAGGTTAGCAAAATGATTTATACCTTGTTTAAAAGGTATTATAATAGTGCTTCAAAGATTATAAAAATCAAAAAGTTCATTAACATTGTCGATGCCGTTTTTTTGCAATCCACTATTCATGATGCTGTAACTAAAAAAATGGTACTTCTAAAAAATTTATATTGTTGTTTACTCCCTTCGCTATGTCATCCCCAAATCTCTATATGGTACTCTAACCTTACTCTCTGAGATATAAATAAAACTTTCAGCCAGAAGGCTATGCCATACTTATTTGAAAATAATATAAAATTATTTTTAAATTCCAAGGATTTTTGTTGCTCTTTGGACTACTTGCTTTCTATCTCTTTAGTGTATAATTTTTTTCTTCTAAACTATTTATGAATTTCTGTAACAGCAAAGAGTATATCTTAAAAAAATTCACACAACCACACAATTTACAATAAGGGATACGAAAGCAGCTAAAATGAACAAGGAGAACAAGGCTGTGAAAAAATCACACATAACTTCTGACTTATGCAGCATATATATATAGAATATGCTATAGAATGACAACAAGAAACCAAAGTAAATCATGGAAATGCGAAACCCCTGAGGAAGAGTTGTCATGCAGTTTATCCTTCCATATGTGTCATTGTGTATGTGTGTGTTATTTACCATGATTTTACAATTTCCTTCCCTGTTAAGAATCTAAATTGTAGGACAGAAAAAACACCAGAAATATAACAATAAAAATAAAAGTTTTAAGACAAAGGTTTAGCAAACAGAGTTTTTTCTTTTTAATATTATTGCTTTTGCCTTTGAGTCAGTATTTTATTTTTCCTTTTTCTTTGTTGTTGTTCAAATTTATAAAATCCAACTTTAGCAGAACAATTCTTAATGGTATAACAAAAATATTTGTGTTTTTATGTGAATGAATGAGTTTAACTTTTATTGTTGGTTTTTGTTAACAAAACGAACAAATAAGCAAACACACACATATTAAAACTTTTGTACACGAACGCACAATACTTGACCCTCAATGTTAAAATGTCCCCAAGGATCAAGCGGCAGCCACCAAAGAAACAAGGCAAATATATGTAAAAATATGTCAACAATCTCGTGTGGTAAGTTTTACACAAGAGAGTGATGAAATTTTTACACAACCATGCAAACTGTTGTAAATTTTTAAATATTTATTATTGCATGAATGGGACCAGTTTATTGGCCAAAACTTTGAAATTTATTATTATCACAATTTACAGTCACAATAAAATTTTTTTCGTAGTCATATAACAATATGCAACTAATAGAGATTTTTGGAAAAGCACACGGTCCAGACAGTATTCGTTGGATAGTACTACTAAAGGGTAGTAAAACCCTATACCTAGTTTGGTGTTTTTGGTGACAGATTTTTTATGGACCTCCAAGGATTTCGAAAATCAATGCACCCTCAAAAAATGGTGTCATGAGTTTTAAGGCAACAGCTAATTCAGACTTAGTAATAGCGCTTAGTTATATATGAGAATAATGTAGCTAAGAGTCTACCGAGCAAATCTTGTTAACATCTATCTTATGCCAAAAGAAATTATCTCTTCGTGCACTTTTTTGTGAAAAAATTAAGGAAAAATATTTTTAATTAGTGTTTTTATGGGAATTTTTACAATTTAAGTTTAAAATTTGTTAATTTGTTAATAATCCCAAAATTATTATTTAACTTATTCAGTAAAATAATAATTTTGGGATTATTAGTGCGTTAACAAATTTTAAACTGAAAAAAATTTTTGTCAGTTTTTTTTTAGATCTTATATATTCAAATAATAAATATAGAAGCAAGTGAAGTTCGAACAATAATAATTAAAAATCAACTAAAATTAATAGCCATGGGTCTGTAGCAAAAAATTAAATAAATATACTTAACAGTAAATAGAAGAGAAATAAAGAAATTAACAAACACACGTATAATTTGTAAAGAATAAACGACAATTGCAATACTGTTGTAAATTAGAGATGGTAAATTTGAGGTTTCATTACAAAAAATCTTTCAGCAAATTGAAATGCGATGATTGAAAACAGTTCACATATTCACATATATGATATAAAAATATTTATTTCGTACAACAATGTTGAACAGCAACAACTTTTGCAAGCTAACAATAATAATTTAACTACCTGGTTGCATTCCTAATTTAATGGAGCTAAATTTTAAAAAACACATGATTTTTACTAGATCATCTCCAATATGTGGATTTTAGAATTCGGAATTTGTTGAACTAGTTGATTCCTTCAATGATCAAGGAGTTCCTTTAGATAGAAAATAAGATTTCAGAAGCCACATTATATCAACCACTAATAAAGCTAATGGTGTATTAGGTTTTATAAAACCATCCTCTAAAGAGTTCTCTGATACTTACGTAACTAAGAAATTGGTTACCTCCTTGTTTCGACCAATACTTGTATTTATATTATTTATTAGTTATATGGAACCCATATTATGCCGTAAATTCTAATCAAATTTAATCTGTTCAAGTTCAAATTTTGTTATTTTATCTTCGCGGCTTAGGTTGAAACCACTAGATAAGGCTACTACCATCTTATGAAAAACGTCTGGCGCTAATAAAATTACCTACTTTAAAACATTGTCGTCAAATGTTGAGGGTTAACTTCCTGCTGAAACTGATAAATGGTGACATAAACTCTTTATTTCTTCTGAATGGAATAAATTTTACGATTCTTTGTCATCCAAATAGAAATTATAATTCTTTTAGCATTAACTATTATACTTCTAACTATGCCAATGGTGATCCTTTCTGTAAAATGTGTGATGAATTTAAAAAAATTTATCATTATTTAGACTTTAATAAAAATTGAATATAATTAAAAGAGCCATCATTATATATTTAAGCTCTTTTCAATAACTTCATTTTTTTGTCTTAAATATGTAAATGTATGTATCTATTATTATAGCCTTTACTAAAAAATGTTAAAAGGGTATATATAGGTTTGTCATTCCGTGTGTAATTTCCACAATATTAATAAGCGACACATAAAGTATATATATTCTGGATCCTTATGCATAGGAAAGACGAACAAGCGATGTCCGTCTGTCCATTTGTCAGTACGTTCGGTTCCGAAGCTACCAGAATAGCTAGAGACTTCGTTCTTGGACTGGTGTGTCAAAAATTGTCTGAAAAATTTTGCAATTGAAAATCAGCAAAATCGAGCTGACGGTTTCAGAGCTGGAAAATTCAAACTCTATTTTCCCATACAAAATAACTACCTAAAACTAGTGTTTATTACTTTTTTATTAAATTAACTAATTTTATACTTTGGTATAAATAAAATTGGTGTTTCTAATTTAAAACAAACTAAAAAAGATAAAAAAAATAGAAAGACGGTTCCAGGGTTGGAAAACTTTAATATTTTTTCTTATAATTAAACATATTTTATGTTTTAAGAAAAAGGCTATTTTCTCAGGAACCGTAAGAGCTACTGATATAAAATTTAAACAGAGTATGTAGAACTTTAGCCGCTAAATAAGCAAAAATATTAAAGTTACAAATTAAAGGGTGTTTCAAAACGATCATCGAAAAATATTAAAATCCCATGTAATATTTACATATATAATTGTATGTACATATGTATCTGTATAGACAATTGAAATGTGTAAAATTACTGTATTTTTATACAGACAACAACAATTAACACTAAAATTTATAAAAAAAAATATAATTACAGGGTGTTCTGTCAGTTTATGCAATTTTGACTATGTAATTTTGACAACTTGCTGTATCTTTGTAACCGTAGGAGGCAAAGTCTTGAAATTTTCAAAAATAATTCTCATAACTATAAAATCGTCAAGCCGAACAAAAATCGCAAAACCCAGAAAAAACCACCTTAACGAAAAAAGCACTAAATTAAAAAAAATCTAGCACTAAAATAAATTGCAAAAATTAAAAAAAATCGCTAAAATGAAGAATATATCCAAAATGCAAAAAAACTCGACAAAATAAAACAAACGTCAACAACCTTAAAAAATCGCTAAGACGAGAAAAAAGCACCAAATCTAAAAAAGCACCAAACTAAAAAACCGCCAAAACAAAAAAATCACCAAATTAAAAAAATTCTAGCAATAAAATATATTGCAAAAATTAAAAAATCGCTAAAATTAAAAAAATTGCCAAAATGAAAAAAATCGTCAAAATGAAACAAAACCACCGAAATAAAAAAAACGCCAAAAACTTTAAAAAATTGCTAAAACGAGAAAAAATTACCAAAACTAAAAAAGCACCAAATAAAAAAATTCCAAAAACCTAAGAAATCGCTAAAACGAGAAAAAAGCACCAAAACTAAAATAAATTCAGTAAAGTGCGACTTTGACCCGCGCACGAAGGGTTCCGTACGAACACGAAATTTGTAATTCAATACGAACTTTAGTAGCCTATATAAAATATAGTTTTGACATTTTTTTCGGTTTTTGGCAATATTTTATTTCTTGGCGTTTTTTTCGTTTTGGTGATTTTTTTTAATTTTTGGCCATTTTCGGTTTTTGGCGTTTCTTCATTTTGGCTACTTTATTCATTTGGGCACTTTTTTTAGTTTTGACGCATTTTGTTATCATTTTGTCAATTTTTTTCGGTTTTTGGCGATTTTTCAATTTGGCGATTTTTTTCATTTGGACGATTTTTTCATTTTGGCGATTTTTTTCATATAAACAATAATTTTGTTACTAGAGCTTTTATCGCGTTTGGCGATTTTTGCGGTTTTTGGCGCTTTTTTCATTTTGGCGATTTTTTTTTCATTTGCACGATATTTTAGAATTTTGCGACTTATTTTATTGTTAGAAATTTTTTTGAATTTTGGATATTTTTTTCTTGTGCAATTTTTTTGAACTTTTAGCGAATTTCATTTTGGTTTAGATATTTTATTATTTTAAAAATTTTTAGTTTTACCGTTTTTGAAAATTTCAAGAGTTTACCTCTTACGGTTCCCAAGATATAGCCAGTTGTAAAAATTACATAGTCAAAATTGCATTAACTGATGGACAACCCTTTAATTTAATTTTTTAAAATTTTAGTGTTAATTGTTGTAGTCTATAGAAAAATACACTAATTTTACAAATTTCGAGTGACAATATACATATTACATACAACTATATGGATATTACATTGGATTTTGGCATTTTTCGTTGCTCGTTTTGGAACACCCTTTAATTTTTAATTCTCATATATTTGTTGTTGTAGCGGCCAAGGTTCTACATACTCTGTTCAAATTTCGGGTCCGTAGCTCTTACAGTTCCTGAGGAAATACCGCGTGACGGACAGACGGACAGCGTAGCGAAAACAATAGGGTCCTTTTTGCACCTTTGGTGTACGGAACCCTAAAAACAACACCAAATTAAAAAAAATTACCAAACCCGAAAAAAATAGCAAAAACTAAAAAAAGCACCGAATTGGAAAAAATCTACAAAATGAAAAAATCGCTAAAATGAAAAAAAAAACCAAAATAATAAAAAATTCGTCAATATAATAATAAATGCCAAAAACTTTAAAAAATCGCTAAATGTTTAAAAAATACCGAAACTAAAAAAGCATCAAATTAAAAAACGCAAAAAATCTAAAAAACGCTAAAACGAGAAAAAAGCATAAAAACTAAAAAAAGCACCAAATAAAAAAAAACCAAAGCCAAAAAAAACCTTTAAAAAAAATTTTCTATAATAATACCTTTCAAACTTAAAATTTCTAGTGTATTTTCTTTTTATTCATATTTACTGGGCCGTTTAAAAGGGCATAGTTACATAAAATAATGGGTTAGAGTGTTATGGTTGTTGGATTGCACACCTTAAAAATGCAGTATTGTACCATTACAACGTCGTCAATTAGGTAAGACTCTTTTGAAAAGAAAGATCAAAAGTAAAGCATAAAGTTTAGTGGGCGTGACCCTCTCTACTGTTCTAAATATATTCACATATTGAAGTCTGCCTAGCCGAAGGACATAAATCAAAACAATATGCCCAATGTGCATACAAAGTTTCAATAGGGTAGCTGGTGCTTTAACTTTTAGATTTTCCGATTGAGTAACTTAATTTTGTCTAAAAAATGTCAGCGCTCGACAGTATAATCTTACGTAAAATTGTTATGGGACTATCCTTGACCACTTTTCTATCTGCTAGTACTTATGGTTTATATAGAGCTTTGTAGGAAAAACCTAATGAGAAATACATAAGTAATGAACTTAAACTGCTAAGCCGAGGAAGTACATGAAAGAAAAAAATAATATATATGGGTGTAATCATGCTCACTTTTCAAAACAGGAAATTTTTACTTTGGATAAGTGCAATGTGTATGAAAAATTTCAATAAAATTGAGCTTAATTTATGATTTAATCTGGCTAAAGTTTATAGCAATTTTTAAGCCATGTGATAATGTGATAATTATTATTGAAAACATAACACCAAAGTTAATTGTATGATGTGACCGAATATGGTCCATAGGTCCATTCTGATGAACACGTAGTAGAACGTAACAACGAGCTGATCTTAAGTTTGAGTTTAAGGTGTTTATTCCCACCCCTGATTGAAACTTCCGAGTTTTTAGATTTTTCTTAGCGATCTTTGATCTAGATTTATTTGTGTATCAAATTTCTGCCCTCTAGTGCAAATTTGAGTTTTAAGGGCGTAGTCCCCATATCGGATAAAGCTTCTTGGTTTTAAGATTTTTTATTGGCTTACTCATCTACACTTACCTCTGTATAAAACTTCTCTAGCGTGAATTAAACCTTAAAATTTTGTGAGCATTACCCCGCCGACTATTTTAAAGTCACAATTTTGTTATGAACACCGCATATAAATCATGCTCATTTTCTTCTAAAATATGACAGACCGAAGTAGATTAAACATAAGGCTTACATTTTATGTGAGTGATCACGCCTACTTTTTAAGGTTACAGTTGAAAGTCTTGCATAAGTACTACGTGTATGCAATGTTTCACTAAAATAGTTTGAGTTAAAAACTGTATATAAAATTTTTAATTCCGAATGGTATTAGTGTAATATTTTTATGGGTTTTCAGATTTTTATAGTTGGTTACTCACCTAGACCTGCTTGTGTATCAAATTTCAGCTCATTAGCTCAACTTAGCCGGGCGCACGTTGTATATGTGTAGCAATATAGAATAACGACTTAAATCAACTTAAACGAAGGGGTGGTTTGTTCTTGTTGATACTTGTCTATGATTAATATTCGCTCAAAATTAGCATTAAATAAATGTATTTAGAACAAATTTTTTGAGACAAAGTGCAGAGTTTCAAAACATTGACAATTCTCATTGACAAGTATTAAGAACGCCGCAAACAATCAGTGAGTTGTTTTCAAAGTTGATACTTATAGTTACGATTAGGGAGGTAACGATACGCCGTTTTGCCGATCCAATACCGATACCGATATTCAAAAAGAAATATCGACGATACCGATTCCGATACCAACTGAACTTAAGTTAAAATTAACAAAACCTTTTATTATACAAAATTATAGCGTAAGAGATTATTTATATTTAAAATTGATATTTGACTTCATTCTTAACAAAACACAAATTATTATTTTTTAATACATACATGATCTAGCATTGAGAGAGCATTTCACTACTATGGTTCAAAGCAAAACAAAAGAAACGTTTAATATTTCTGTTTAGACTTTATGGTTTGCTTGTAATATGTTATTTCTCTTAGTTTATATGCAAAGAGGCCGTTGAAAATTGAATTGTTTGTTCAAAACAGCTCTAAAAAAATTTGAGAAGTATCGCCGTATCGACGATATCGATATATCAGCAAATCAGAAATATCGTCGATATATCGGAATCGGTATCGGTATTCGTTACATCCCTAGTTACAATGTTTCGCGAATTTTGTATCTGTACCAGAGAAGAGCAATGAGTAGTGAAAAAGTGAGTAAAGTTAAATCATTACATAATTTCTTGCACTTATGCGCATTCATACTTATTGCAATGTTGCTTGTGATTCAGATTCACCCGAAAGTTTGAAGTGCGAATCAAACTTATACTTAGCAATATTTATGATTTCGACTCTCCTTAACTCAATACAAAATAAGTATGAATCACAAAGCAAACTTCGCATACGAACATTAAAGTCATTATGAGCTTGTGTATTTCTCTGTTGCCTTTTTTTGTAGAAATTGAAAAACAACCCTATTTACTACTTTTGTATACTACTTGCAAACTGTTTAATGATTAAACTTTCAAGTAAACATGCATGCATGAGTTAAGTGAGTTGAATCAATGTGAGTAGTATTAGTATTTTCCTGAAATTAGAAATCAAAGTGAGGTGATTTATGAGTGTGAGTGTGGTATGAATATGAATGTCGATGTCGCGTTCATATTTAATGCAACCTGTACTTATAAATCAATCTTATTGTAAGTGTGCGTACATCATAGTATTTGAGTTTAAACTAAGTCTACGGATTTATATATAAAATTTCATTAGTTAGTATGAATAAAGAAAACACGATTCATTACAGATCACTGATCTATATACGATATAAATAGTAAATAGTTCCTTTGGAGTAATAAAAACCTTTACCAGTAGTTCTACATGAGCAATGATGTTTTAAAAAAAGTATATAACAACACAAATCCATCATTCAGTTTTCGTATAAAAATGGTTACTCTTTTATTTATTAGTAATATTTTTGAAATTGTATCCATATAATTTTGTTTGTTTAAAATATTTATTAAAAAATTACATTCAAACATTATAAAATTCTTATTGCATACGATTTGAATTATCAATATTGAATATTAGACGTATTAATATTAATGATTTAATGTATTATAATTTACTAAAATAGGACTGAGTATTAATGTAATTAATATTTAAAAAAAAACTACATAATTATTACACTTGAAATGTTTTCCTCTTTTATAAAAACAAAAATGGCAGTTATATTTTTTTAGGCAAATTATAGTAACAGTTGCACAGAAAATGCTCAAGGTTTTTCTTTCGTTTTGTATTTACATTTAAATATACTTTATATATATTTTTTCATTAATTAGAAGCTTAACTTTAATTAGTTATATACAATATGATTAATTAATTTATTATTTTATTTATTTTATTTTTTTTGTTTTCATTAGGAATCAAGTATAAAAAATTATTTAATATCTTTATTTAATTTAATAAATATCATAAATATTTTTAAAATACTGTGACTATTAGTTGTAAATTTTGTTTTTTGTTTAATGAAATTGATTAAATCTGCTTAAATATTAATGCTTTGGACGAGTGTTATTTTGTTTTAGTTTTGCTTTATATATTTTTTTGATTTGATTTGTTCACATGAATGGTTTCCTTTAATTTTAATTAATAAATTCTTTGCTTTCATTTGCAACAATATCAAATTAAATTAGTGAATATCTGTCTGTCTGTCTGCCTTTTATCATATTCAAAGCATATTGTGCAAAATGGAAATGATTTTTAATTCTTTATCAATTCAGCTTATCTTTTGTTTTCGATATAATAACAATAAAATTTTATTTTTATTATAATCGTTTGTCGAATTGTAACGACAATTACAATTAGTTTTTCTGTTCTAATATGATTTTCTGTTGGAGCCCTTATAAATTTCTCTTCGTTAATGCAAAAGATTTTATTCCATTTGGTAATTGTGAGGAGCCAAACAAAGGGAAAGGAAACAGAGCCAGTATAAATGAAACGGACGTGTGTGTGTGTGTGTATTTGTGTGTGAGTAGAATCCTCATTAAATATATAAAATATTTGTTTTAGTTTATTCTGCAGCAGAAAAAGATAAAATTTTATTTATTTCTTGCCAAAGGAAACTAAAGAAACTAGGTGGCCTTGATATACAAATTGTAGGCTTAATTAGGATATGTTTGGTATACAAAAAAAATTGGCATTATTAGGTTCGTTAGAGAATCGCTTATGGCACAAAGAGCATCTAGAAAATTTTATAACAAAGTTGTTCTGAAACTTTTAGGCAAATGTATTTAATATTAATAATGAATGCTTTTATTAGAAAAGTTTTAAATGGCGATGATTGCTAAACAAATATCTAAATTGCTTTAATTTAAGAATTCAACTAAGCTTTTATTTATAACTACATTTAACAAATTAAAGTTATTGAAAAACTGGATAATTCATTATTGTACAGCATATGGAAATAAGTACAAAGATATATTTTTTAATTAGAAAATTTACCAAAAAGAGAATTTTACAAAGTAAACCCTTTATTAAAACTCTATTCTTTGTATCATCGGAGCTAAGCACAACAGATATTACCGAAATTAATTTTTTGACACCTCCTTCTTACATTCAAAATTAACATAAAAATACTTAAAAGAAAACTGTAAATTTTTCACAAGATAGTTTTACCAAAGTACTTTTTACAAAAGCTAGCTTTTACAAAAAGTTCTTTTCTACAAAATTTATTTTGTACACAACATAATATGTACAAAAGGTAGTTTTTATAAAAGATACTTCTAACAAAAGGTACTGTTTATAAAAAGTAATTCTTAAAAAAGGTACTTTTTACAAAAGGTAGTTTTTAAAAAAGGTTCTTTTAGCAAAAAAAACTTCTTATAAAAGGTACTATTTTACAAAATATGTTTTTTTACAAAAGGAACTTTTTAGAAAAAGAGCTTTTTAGAAAAGGTACTTCTAAGGAAATGTACTTTTTAGAAAAGGTACTTTTCAGAAAAAGTACTTCTTACAAAAGGTACTTTCTTTACAAAAGACACTTTTTGCAAAAGAACTTTGTACCAAAGGTACTTTTTTACAAAAGATACTTTTTAAAAGAGGTACTTTTTTACAGAAGCTAAATTTTTACAAAATATACTTTTTACCATATATACTTTTTACTTTTTTACAGAAGCTGAATTTTTACAAAATATACTTTGTACAAAAGGTACTTTTTACAAAGTGTACTTTTTCCTAAATGTACTTTTATTAAACCTTTTTAGAGAATGTTTTATGTAAAATATTTTAAAAGTTTTGATTTGTATACCTAAAAATCTTTTACATAGTTAATACGTCGGTGCAAGTTAATCTCTATTGTTTGTTTAAAACATGTTTAAAGCAGCAAACCTTCAAATCAGTGGAGTATTTAATCCATCTGTAAACGCATAAAATTCGGCGTTTAAACTACCAATACAGGCCATGTGGTTTTGTTACTTACATACCATGTGTTGTGCAGTTAAAGAGCACTCAACTTTTTTCAAGCTTCTACTTTTTCTTCAGCTCTTGTTCGATCTTTTTTCTTACACTCTATTGTTTTTTTATACGAGTAATATTCTAATTTGCCAAGAATATATACAATTTCTTTCTCAGTAAAATTTAGCTACTTTTAATTAATTTTTTTGCCTTTTTGATTGTGCAAAGACTTGAAAGTTGATATTATTTTTTATAAATTCTACAAACACGGTATTGTTTACTGATTTACTCCTGTTGCTAGTTATGATAGTTCAAATAAATAATGGTTTAAGCTTTCACTGATTTATTAGCTACAAGGATCGAATGATAAACCTTAGTTTTCGCACTAATTGATCCAAATAAAATTTGGATGTGGTTTCTCGCTACTCCTTTGATTTATTCTTAAATTTTTTTTTCTCTCGAATTAGCACCTTTAATCTAAAAAAATACAAATAATCAATTAAACTGTTGAGTTAGTCAATGAAACTTTTAATAAAAAATTTATAAAGTGTAGTTTAATTTTTTCTTCTCTTCTTTAGAAATTCACATTAATAAATAAAAATATTTCATTCAATAAGAATTGAAATTACTGAACTTAAGCCTGAATAAGAAATTATTTCTGATTAAAATTCACCACAGTTTAACTAAATCTTAAAATTTTTCATTGATAAAATGTTAAACTGAAAACTAAATTGAGACAATTGAACTTTAGTTTAACAATTTAATTGATTAAAATTTCAAGTTTTTTTTTTTGGTAATGAAAAGTTTTCTGCTTTTTTCTGTGTTATAGGGCATTTACATCTGTACAAAACCTATAAGATTTTAATTAAAATCTTTATGAAAATCTATACCGTTTACACTAGGGATGTAACAAATGTTCGCTTTCACTTTCGTATACGCAAATTATTTGCTTACTTTTGCTATTTGAATTCGCTAAAAGGTATGCGAAGATTTCAAGCAAATACTAAAGGCAACAAAATTTGTACTTCTTTTTCGAAAATAGCTTACGATTATAAACAAAGCTTTAAAGTTTTAGAGGAAAACTTTTCTATAAATAAGTTGGCATAAGTACCAAAATAAAACCGAAATCCAGCTGTTTTTGGAAATATTTATCAGTTATAAAAAAAAAGTAAGACTAGTTGATTAAAACTTTTGAAAAATATTGAGCCCCATTCATTATTTCATACAGAAAATTTTAAATGCAAACAATTTTACCTAGATCTTGTTTGTTGTTAATTCTATGCTAAACAAATGCCACTCTTATTTCCAATGAAAACTTAAAATTTTGAAGATATATATGCAAAATGAACATAGTACTACTTCTCGATTTTTTTTAATATATATTTTGGCAGCATTTCATATGAAACATTGAATGGATTACCAGGATTTAGGGCCAAAGTACGAATGGGTTAATTGTCTAACATTTTGTAAATTTATTTTTTATTATCTATACTTACTTTAACATAATTTCATTTATGTATCTTTCCGTTTTAAGAATTTAATAAATTAATAAAAATTTTGCCCAATTCAGTACTCAATTTATATAAGATGCTATATGAATTAATCAAAACAATTCACGTATTCCATTTGCAAGAAAGTTTCGTACATAAGGCAGAAATTTACATCAACTGACACCACACACAGTGGACCAACACAGAAGAACGCTGATGATGAAGGTTTAGTGGCCTTCGAAAACGGCTGGCTGTTCCGTTCAACTATGTGTTGTCAGAATATTTACAACTAACTTTTGATGTTATTTGTTCGTTAATAATTATCACATGTAATTTGGCTTAAAAAGCGATACGAACTTTAGCCCGTTCAAATCATAAATATAGAAACAAATTAAGTTCGAAAAATAATAATTAAAATTTACTAAAAATATTAGATTTTGAGTTGATTTTCCTATAAATCTACTCACAACTAGAGTTAGCTCGAAATCTCGTAAATACTAGATTTGGAGATAATGTAAATGCCCTATTATAAAAATTTTTGATATTTCTGTTTCGAATTTTGGTAACATAAAGAAAATGTAGTGAAGAAGTTTCAAAAAGAAAATAGTTTTACTAAAGCCAGTGTATTGGGCACCAATTTGGAGTGGGACGTCAATTTAGTGTAGATATATTTTAAAGAAAGTTGTATCTCATTCAAGAAACCAAAATGATAGCTTCACTTTGAAAAGAAAACATAACAAGTGGACAAAAAATAGTTCTGGTTTTTGTTTAAATTAAATTAGAAATACCAAGTAGAATTTTTATTTATTAATTGATTACATTAGTTGCATCCTGGTATTTGCATTAATTTAAATGTGGTTTTTGTGTGTTTAAAATTCATATTTTATATCTTCTCTTTGCAGTTTCGTATGAATTTTTATGTCTTAAGTTCCCTACTTTTTGCTGAGATTAAAATTTAAATTACTTATATGCAACAAAGAACAACCTTAAGTTTTAACTTAAATACAACCATTACGCTTCTTTAAAAGCTATTATTCATTTAAATATTTGTGTTTTTTTGCCTCTAAATTCTGTTTTTTTTTTAGCAATTTAGAGAAAAATGTATTTCTTCAGTTGGCTTTAAATTTAAGATTTATTTTTAACCGAAAGTTTCATTTGTTTCACTGAATAAATCTGCAAATTTTCTAAAACAGATTTTTTTATTTTAAATTAAAAATATTATTCACAACTTCTCTTGCCATTTTCCATTTTTTTATTTTTCTTGTATATTTTTTGATTGCTAATTCTGGGGGAAAAATTCCTTAAAAACAATTTCATTTGCTTTTAATTTTTTATATTTTTGCTATTTCTTTTAGCCTACCAAAGAAAGAAAGAAAGAGTAGAAAATATAATAAATAAATATTATTCTATTCTTTTTTTCTCAGTTATTGTAGATGAAAAATAAAAATGCACATGAAATTTGTTGGAGTTTCTGTAACTGGCCAGCTGGTGATACACCGACTGTTTATCTGTTTATCCAAGACTGTCCAAGAGAGTTCAAGTATTTAATATTTATTTGAATTAAATTTTGTTTTTCGTGCCCCTCTGGGTACGGAAAATTTAGTGCTTTTGATGTTGTTGCAACCATCTTTTACAAAATATGGTTGGAGGTGGTACGGCTGCTGTCGCTGAACAGGCAGCTGCAGCTTTTGCTGATGATGACGATGGTGATGATGATGGTGTTGCTTTTGCAGGTACTGATGAAGCTGTTACAATAAAAGCAGCTGTTGCTGCCGATGTTGCCAGAATTTCATTATGATGATGGACGTGCTGTTGATGTTGTTGATGCTGATGCTGAAGCTGAAGATGTTGTTCCATTATAGGTACACTGATGGTAGCCACCTGTATGGAGGGCATTTGGCTGCTTGTGTAGTGTAGTAGAGGTGGAGGTTTAGGCGGTGGCATTACTAATTGCTGAGCTGGTATTTGCTGCTGCTGTTGCAAATTAAATTTCATTAATTCTCACAATTCCGTACTCATTTCACCTACGATTGTGCTCTGCAATATGAAAAAAATACAACAGCGGAAGAAGAAAGAAAAAAACGAAAATTGCATTTAAATAAATAATTTAAATTTGCTGCTGTAAAATTTCATATAAAAAGGTTGAAAATAAAAAAAAAAATTAATTTTATGTTATTAGTTTAATGTGTTATGGTGATTATTATTTTGTATGTGAATTTTATTATTTTGTTTGAAAAAAGCGTAATTATTTTGTGCTATTTGTTAAAAGCTCTGCAACTATACTATAGAGGAAAAGTTGGTGTTTGATTCTACAAAAAGCATATATATGTGTATATATAAATATATTGATTTATTATTGTAATTAAAACTTGATTTTTACTAAAAATAAAAAGTAAATTGTATATGAAGATAACAACGAATCAAAGAGAGCACATCGAGGTAAATAAATGTAAAATTAACTTAAACATATTTATTTAATGATTTATTAAAATTTGCATCAACGGTAGCCTAGAGTCACTTAATAAAGTACATTTAATTTTAAATGGCTTGAGGATTTACATACAGAACAAAATTCTATGCTTCTAACAACTTTAATTTTAAGATTTTACTAAATCAGTTAAATTTTTGCTTAAAATTTAATTTGATAAAAGTTAAATTATATTATTTTAATAAGGGCAAATAAATGTTTAAAAATTCAATTAATTAAAATATTTAATTAATATAATTAAATATTTAATTAATAATTTGAATTTTTTTATTTTAAAGTTGTTAATAGAAAAAAAATTATTTCACTCTGCAAATAATAATAATAAATTACTTCTTCAAATTCATTCATATATTCACAGAATAAACTTTTATAGATTCGCAAATAAATTAAATCCTATTAAAAATTATAAGAGTCTAAACACAATATTTGCTGTAAGGTGCGATTTTTCGTTGCGGGAGAGAAAAATAAGCATAGTACAACGGAAGACGGCGACAGCGACATTTTTATAACTAAAAACAAAAAATTATTAACATTTTATACATTCGCAGATATATTTGATATATTTTTTAAACTTTTATAATCTATTACATAAATGTTTGAACATCAAAATCATGTTTTTTTTACAATAATGTTGTGAACATAGCCAATTATTCAAAAAATACGGCAACGTCAGCAAGGGAAAGAGTATCAAAAATTGAGAGATTAAGAAAGTCCACAAGGAAAGTAAAATATATTTTAATTTTATTTCGTCCCGCACTGCGGATATTTACTTCAAAATCGTACGGAAAATCGCACCGCAATAAATAATCGTTGTATTGTGTTCAGACTCTAAACTGAGAAAATTTAATTTGACTTAAAACACTGAACTAGGCCTATAAAAATTTAACATTGCTTTGCCAGTTCTTGTGCTGAAAATATTACAATACACAACAAAGTCACGTGAATTGATTTGTTTTGAAATCGTGAGAAAATTATATAAATCAAATTATATAATTTTCTTTCAGGTATGATATTTTTGGCGCCATGAGGAACCAGAACTTTGGACTTTGGGTGCTTTTCAGCGTTTTGGCGTTTTGTGTAAAATCTTGCAAAACACAAATTTGTAGAATATTTGAAACCTCTAATTCTTCTCTGTGTTGGCCTTTTTAAAAGATAAAATATTCTACGAAATAGTATTTGTCATTAAATTCAACTGAAATTCTGCCAATGTAGAAAATTAGAAAATATCAAATACAATATAAATGCCAGAAATCAGTAGCAAAAATCACTATTCATTGCAAAATGCTTTTGCAAATATTGCAGATGTAGCAAGTACAGGCTCTATGGTACATTCTGCTATACCAGTACCTGGATTCAGTAACTTTTATTACGATAATCGTATCGCTATAATATATATATATATGTATATATATAAAGAAAATTAATCGAATTTCCTATTCAGTAACATATTTCTAGCGATATTCGCTGTCAGTTGGAGAAAACAAAATTAATGCCGTAATTCTGTTTGACGATTGCATAGTCTTCTCTACACAGAAAAAAATATCATCAGAATGCAACCAACAAAACAAATTGTTAATATTATGCAAATTAGACCTGGCGCAGCTAATATGGGGTTTTTTATTTTTTGGAATTTTGAATGCGGGTAGCAATGAAAATATGCGATTTAATGCCAAAATTGATGTAGTAAATTTTCAGGCTGATCGCATGGTGCCTACCCGTGCCATAATGGGGTCAAAGGTCAACATTTTGAAAAATCATCAAATCACCGAATTTTTAAAAATCAAATAAAAATCAAATAAATGTTTATTATAATTTTCAATTCAGCTTTAAGTTGTAAAAAAGTTGCATTGCATATATATAATAACATATGCATATATACATATAATAACAATAAAAAATTTAAATTTTGTAGTAAATTTTCGTTTAGAGGATTGTGATTGTGTATAAAAAAATTGTTAATACAACAATTATGATCATCAAAATTTTTCCGGAAATTCAAAAATTTGCATTGTTAATATAACAGTTAAACTAACTTTGAAATCTAACAAAAATAAATGTTGAAAAAATAAATAAGTTTTAACAAACGATTTGTTGTTATATTTAATTGAAAATATTTTTCAGATTTACCCTTAATTTACAATTTCGTTAATTGTATTATCAAAAATCGCTGTAAGTTCAAAATCAATTAATTATTTAATTGATATAACAAAAAAAAATTAATTGTATTTACAAATAATTTTTTTCTGTGTATGGACGAAAAAAGCCGCAGTTGTGATTCTTTAAAACAATTATTATTATTTGTATTTGCTTTATGATTTTGATCCAAACATTATTTCCAACAAATATTTTTTCATATATGTTTAAACAATTGTATAATCCTTTAATTTAAATTTTATGTTTACAAAACATGAAAATAATATCTTCAAGGAAAATAATTCGTAGAAATGTTAAAATTTTGGCTGAGGCTGAGCTTATGTTGGCTTTATTTATTTACGAGTACATATTATGTATTTTTATATTTGAGAGAAAACTGTTAGAATGCATGACCTGCATTTTAATAATATTAGTGAAATTTCATCTAAGTACATGCACCTCACCGACGATGCTTGAAGCAAAATCAGACTTTTTTGATTTTTCGCACGTGCATCTATGTAACACAAGCATAACAATATGAGGTACCCAAAACAATAGGTAGAACATATAACAGTAAAATTCCATACCTAAAACTTTTATATATGTATGTAGTTTGACAATTGAGTTGCTTAGTGCAACAAATTTCAGCTTTCTAGCTATAACCGAAGTGCTTCATCAACTTGATGAGTGTGTCAGTGGTCAGTGGTCAGTGAGTATGTCTTAAAATATGCACTTTTTGCACCTCCATATCTCCGGAACCTTTCATTGTAAAACTTTCAAACTTCGCATATGACATAAATTTATTCTAATTATGGTTTAAATTTTATAATTTTACGATTGCGGTGAACAAAGTTATGTAAAAACAGTACAGTACAGTTAGGTAAAAACAGCTCGAATGGCTTCCTGTATACAGTTTGTGGCAGCAAATCTTTCGATATCGATGTTTCACTTACGAATCAATAGCGAACCTTTTGAAATCGATTTCATTGCTTCTTAATAGCAAAAAACGTTATTCCTCTTTTGTTGTACATGCAAAAAAAATAAAAAATTTAGAGAAACAAATTGTTTCTTGTTGCTAAACTTTTTTTTACGAGAATGTTTCGAGAATTGTTAACTACAGCGAACGTTCGTTTATTTACGAAACTCAGGTTGGCGGGGATACGTTTATATATTTCTCTCAGTTCTCTCTCTGTGAGCGGCTCTGATGTTAACAAATATTAGATAGAATTTATAGCATACTTTTTGAATAAATTTTCCAAAAAATACTGGTAATAAGAAGCGACAATAATAATAAAAAAAGAGCAACAAAATAAATAATGTATGAACTTTTTTAAAGCTTAGAATAATAAAAAAATAAAAAATGCAAAATAAAAGATGATAGAAAACGCCAAGCAACGCACATACATACTACGAGTAATTTGAAATTCTATCATAAATGACTGGTAATGGAAGATTCGAATACTGTTTGAACGACTGGCAAACAGTAATGACTTGATACATTTATCGCCCACCCGTTACGAATATAAAATACCATGATATCGCATACATACACATATCTTTCATACAAAAAGGAAATTATTACGAGCAGAGAATTATAAAGATGCGAAAAATATATTCTTGTAGTTCATTTATTCATGCAGACTTCAACACGTGTGTTTTTTTTTTGTCAAAAATTAAAGAAAAAAAGATTATGACTTGATAACGTTTCTTTTTTGCTTGAAAGATATTGAGAAAATGTTGAAAAATATGGTATCTGTTTTTTACATCCAAATGTATTTACACACACACACACACACACACACACACTCACGCTCACTCAATAGCTCCTCATATTGCTTTTCATTGTGTTCCAGACTATTACTTTCATTTTGCGTTAAAGTATCTTCTGTTTGCTGTTACATTTAAAATTTTTTTTATTCTGCTCTTAAATTATTTCGTGCATCATTATTTTCAGCTTTTTGTCTGTATTTTGAAAGTCAGCTGGTAATAAATGTCGAAAGAAAAATCATCGTACTCTTCAAATATTTTGTGATTTAACATCCCTTCATTTTTTTTTTTTTAGGAAAGCAAAAATTATATTTTTTTCCTAAAGAATATTTAAAATTCATGTTTGTAAATTTTTTAGAGTTCATAAAGCAGAACTTTTTTCACTTTATTTTACAGAGTTTTGCTATTTACTATGCTGGTTTTCTCAATTTGTTGGAAGTAATGAGTTATTGCAAATTATGTACATATATAGTATACAAATACTATATACAGGGTGGCTGATGAAAGCCGCTACCAAGAGAAAACTGAATTGTCTTTTCATGTCTGATGAAGCTCATTTCGATCTGAACGGTAATGTAAGCCAACAAAAGTGTCGCATATGGAGTGTGGTTCCACATGAGAGGGAATTTTATCCAATTCGCGTCACAGTGTTGTGTGCAGTTGATTCATGCTGTATGGAGGATCTATACCATTTTTAACAAAACGGACACAGCATTACGGTTGATGGAGACCGTTCCTTAAGCATTTTAAAATGTTTTTTTTTAGCAAGTAGTTCCGAAAGAGAATTCCTTTCAACTCTGTGTGGTTTCAACAAAATTGTTCAACTGCGACAATAGGTGCAATTCCGACATCAACTTTGCAGGCAGTGATGAAAACCGTCTTGCTATGATGCCTCACCTTCATCAACGAACACGGCGGGCATTTAAATTCAATTACCTTTAAGAATAATTTAATTACTTTTAATACAATTTAGTGGGCTTTGAAATGAAAAAAGATTGAATAAATTCCATGCACTATAAAAAAAGTTAGTCCAGTTTCTTAATGTAGCGGAATTGATCAGCCACCCTGTACATACATACATACATATATGCGAAAATATTTCAATATATTCATTAAGAAGTTAGTGGAGTGGAAAGCTTTAGGATATGAATCTTTTGTTGATAATACGAAAGGAGTAGAATAAGTAAAAAATTTCTGTAAAGCATGCCCTCCCCCTCATAACTTTAGAACATACTGTTAAAAATTTAATATATAAGATGTACATACAGATATGTATATCGTCCCTACCATGTCAAACTATCCAATATGCAAAATTAATTTTTTAGATTCGTTACCTTGGAAACCTCATTTTTAGGACATGCCTTGTTTCAAACTGATGAAGTTCTCATATACGATAGATAACTCAAAAAGAAATATTTTAAACCTGACATTTTTAGGAATACGCCAACTTTAAGGGCCTGACCCACGATATCAACAACGTTCGACTTGTCGCACACTTACAGTTGAAACAACAACAAAATAAAAAAAATTTGTTTTTGTTTTGAATGTAAGGGTGCGGCAAGTCGAACGTTGTCGACATTGTGGGTTTGGCCTTAAGTTCACAATTGACGACTCTTTGCGCTCTTCTGAAAAGTACAAATTTGCATATTGAATCGTTTGACATGGTAAGGACGATATATAATTTTCAAAATAATTTTGTCTCACGAAATGTCATGAATAGAAATTAAATCAAAGAAAGAAATCAATATAATCAATTAAGAAAAATTTTAAGCTTTAACTTTATTTGTTAATACAAAACCAGGTTAGTTTACATTGTTGAGCTCTTTCGCTGAGTATGGCAATATTGCTTGAAGGCTTCACAACATAAATGCCACAATTAGGATACAAGAAACATTTATTGCGTAGCAGCTGCGATATAGGCCACCAAAACATTTTCCAAACAAAACTGTATCTGCTCATAGCGGCTCAGCAGATAGTTCTGCACAAAGATTTGAATTTTATCCATATAAGGTTAAAATTACCAGCAACTTGAGCATCTGTAGGGAAAACATTTGAGGGTGGTCTTGGCTGAAGTAGTTAGCACGTTGACTACAAAACCGAAGGTCCTGGATTTGAGCCCAATATCCAACAGTCATTCAAATAGCAACACCACGCATTTTTCTGATGTGTATATTAGCGTCCCTTTGTATCACTTGTTGTATGAAATTTCAATTGATGAAGGCATAGTCACTGGTCACTGAACTATACCGATCTTAGCAGATACTAATCCTAATGTAACATCAGAGCGCCCCCTTCTCTGTGTAGCAGAGCTATCGGCGAAATAACCAATAAAATGGCTACTAAACACAGCTTAAAAGAATTTAATATGCTTCATTTAACACCATAGGCACTGCAACATTGCATTATTCAAAAGGTGCAAAAAGCAGAGTTGTGAATAAAAATCTATAAGAACCATATTGAAGTAATAAGAAACTTAAGCGATATCCTATTCATGTTGAAGTTTCTTATTTCAATATGAAAAATATAAATTTACAGTATTAATTTATTTATTTCATTTACTTTTAACTATCTTAATATACATTTCCTGTTATAGTGAAAATCGTTGAATTAATGTGACGCGTACTTATATGTCTTCTTCTTTAAAGCTTGTCTTCTCTACTACTATTCCTTTTCTAAAGAAGGTAAAACCTAGTAATAGTAGTATGCATTCATTGCCTCAGTGTTACTTCGCTTAAAAAAACATTCTGCAAACATTGGAATGAATTATTGGCACAATTATATAATATAATTTAAAAAACACGTCTATATTAGAGCAAATCATACCGAAGGATCTTTAAATTTGTACTAATTTGCACGCCATCTATATTCATTGACATAGAAGGGGCTTCCAATAATATTTCGATCTCGAGTCTTATCGAATCCCTAAGCATATATAACTTACGAGACGGAATAACCACTTGGATATGTTATATGTATGATTAATAGCAGGAGTACTGCAACGCTTAAAGGCAGTATCCTCGTTTTAAGCTACATGAATGTTAAATTTCTTGTCTGTCATAGTTCTATTCACAATGTCTGCGCCAGTTCAAGAGGGCAGAGTTACATAAAATAATCGGCTATAGGGTGATTATTTTTTTAGAGTCATCTGAGTAGAAATATTTAAAATATAGTGTACATTTTAGTGGGATTGACTCCACCTATTTTTCTAAAGTCTGCTCAGACGAAATACTTTTGAAAACGCAAAATTAAATGCTAGCATGAGTGAAATGTGCATGCAAGGTTTCAATACAGTTGTTTGTGTTTTAAATTTATCTAGTTGGTAACATACCTAAGTCTATTTTTTTTGCAAGATTTCATTTCTCTACCGTATAATATTTCGAGGGCCCTACATCCCTTATTTAACAATCTGTGCATTCAGATTTTTTTTTTCGTAAATCCTTTAACTTATATTCTTAATTTTGAGCTTAAAGTGTATGTCCATGCCCCCCAATTGAAACTTCCAGGATTTTAAATCTTTCTTGGTGATCTCTAATTTAGATTTATTTTTGTATTGAATTTAAGCTCTCTAGTGCGAATTCTAGCTGGAAATGTTATGGCTGTAACCCTCATTCTACGTCAATTTTTTTTAAATTCAAGATTTTGTTATGAGCAGCGCTCAAATATCATCGTGCCCTTTTTAAGGTGATAGCTTTTAGTTAAAGCTTCAGTTAAAAGCATTATTACAAAATTATCGTCGCCCCTGCCACTCCTAGTTAAAATACTTGGTTTCTCATCTTGACCTACTTGCGTATCAAATTTCAGCTATCTAGCGCAAATTTAAATATTTAAATTTTATGGGCGTATTATCGCACACCTTTTTAAATAATTTTTTTTTTGCCAGTGCCAATCATACATCCGTGTCAAGTTTCGTTGAAGCGGATACTAATATTTAATTAAATAGTATATTTAAATCTGCTTATCCGAATTACATGAAGTAGGATATTTAAATTGTATGGGCGTGTTAACATCCATTTTTTTCAACGAAATTTTTTAACTTTGCATTATTTCAACATTTGTGCCAAATTTCAGTAATATCGCTTGAGATAAAAAAATTCAATTTGCTCTTTTAATTGTGTGCTTTATTGGAATAGCCTGCACCCTGGTCAAAATCTTCGGGTTTTTAGATTTTTCTAGTTAGTTGCTAATCTAGAACTACTTGTTATTAAAATTTCAGCTAACTAGCGTTTATTTTATATATTTTTTTCTTATGGACGTGATACCGCCTACATTTTAATCACAATTCCTGCTGTAGCCAATATAAATATGTAGTATATTCAAATGTGCTGACCCGAAGTACATTAAATAGGAGGCTTAAATTGTATGGGCGTGTTAACGCCCACTTTTTCAACGAAAATTTATAGCCTTGTTTAATTGCAACATGTATGCCAAATTTCAAAAAAATCGCTTGAGTTTAACGCATTAGATTTGTTTTCTTAAATTCTGAGCCTTATGGGTGTAGCCCCACCCTCGTAGGTAAAATGTTTGGGTTTTAAGATTTTTCTAGTAATTTATCAAATTTCAGCTCTCTAGTGCAAATTTTAATTTTTATTCTTATGTGCGTGTTCCCGCCTACTTCTTTAAACCCAAAAATTTTTTTTTTCGTTAGTAGTTATCTTTCCTGTTTACTTTCGTTGGAAACATATAATAGTAAATACATAAATAGTACATTTAAATGTGCTGACCCGAAACACATAAAATACGAGGCTTAAATTGTATGGGCGTATTAACGCCCACTCTTTTCAATTAAAATTTATAGCCCTTTATTATTGCAACATGTGTGCCAAATTTCAATAAAATCGTTTAAGTTAAACGCCTTAGAAATGTTTTTTAAATTCAGAGCTTTGTGGGTAAAATTTTCGGGTTTCCAGATTTTTTTTCGGTGAGTACTCACTTAGTTCTACTTGTGTACCAAATTTCAGCTCACTAGTGCAAATTTTAATTTTTATGGGCGTAACCTCGCTCCCCTGGTTACAGTTTTCAGGTTTTTGGATTTTTCTAGTTCAGTGCTCTGCTAAATACACTCGTGTAACAAATTTCAGATTTCTAGCTATAGCGGAAGTGCTTCATCAATTTGCTGAGTGTGTCAGTGGTCAGTGGTCAGTGAGTATGTCTTAAAATGTGCACTTTTTGCACCTCCATATCTCCGGAACCTTTCATTGTAAAACTTTCAAACTTCGCATATGACATAAATTTATTCTAATTATGGTTTAAATTTTATAATTTTACGATTGCGGGGAACAAAGTTATGAGGGGGTAAAAACAGCTCGAATTGCTTCCTGTAAATATACACACTGCGTGCATTGGCCGGAACTTGGCCTGACGCAGTGCCGTGCGCCTAGATCAATAATAATAATCTTTAATGGGTAAAAAATAAAAATAAATAAAGTGTTTATAATGAAATCCCCTTTACCGGGCAAATTAAATCTTGTGTTTAACTAAAGGCAGAATGGTGAAAATGGGTCTTAGTTTTTTAAGCTTTTCTTAATTAATTAATTAAATATTTTTGGTTTTACTGCTGCTACTTAATTTTCCTTTTTTTTAGAGTTCCGTACACCAAATGTGAAAAAGAACTCTATTGTTTGCGCGACGCTTTTCGTCTGTCCGTCTGCCCATCTGCCTGTCTGTCTATCCGTCACAGGATATTTTCTCGAGAAACGTAAAATCTACGGACCTGAAATTTAGACAGGGTATGAATAACTTTGACCGCTACAAAAAAAAAAAGAATATACGGGAGTTAAAAATTAAGGCGAGTTTCAAAACGAGCAACGAAAAATGTTAAAATTCCATGTAATATACATACAATTATATGTAAATAGACACTTGAAATTTGTAAAGTTAGTGTATTTTCATACCAACTACAACAATTAACACTAAAATTAAAAAAAAAAACAAAACTAAAGGGTGTTCTATCAGTTAATGTAATTTTTACTATGTAATTTTAACAACTTAATAATAAAACCAAATGTTCTATCAGTTAATGTAATTTTTACTATGTAATTTTAACAACTTAATTTATCTTCGAAGCCGTAAAAGGCACGCTCTTGAAATTTTCAGAAACGGTAAAACCCAAAAATTTCAAAATTGTAAAATCGCTAAACAAAAAAATCGCCAAAACCGAAAAAAATCTCAAAACCAAAAACAAAATATCAAAACTATAAACTTCTTATAGTAATATGTACATATGTAGTGTTCGTACGGAACCTTTCGTGCGCGAGTTAAAGTTTCACTTTACTGAAACTTATCTTTTTTTTCATGTAGCAGTAGTTTTAAAAAATCTAATGCTACAAAACAAGACAACTGCTGCTGCTGCGACTACTTGTAATTGTTCGTAGTACGAGTCTTAGAAACAGTAAAAAAATATTCAGGTAATGAAGTTTTTTAAACACTGCATGTCATATACTTTTTGCAAGACGAATAAAGTACAATTTTTGCAACATTTCCGCCATTCATTTTAATTTATTTTTATTTGAATTTTTATAGCCTTTCACGTAAATGTATAACAGAGTACCTGTAGTTTGAATTGATGATATGCAAATTCGGAAGCATTGCCTTTGGTTTCAAATTGCTGTACAAATTGAAAATCGCTGCAAAATTCGGAAAATTTAAAAATTTGTTTACTTTAGATCCAATATTCATTGCTTGTAATTTTTTTGCTTGTAGAAAAATATCCCAAATATTAATCCTTTTTAATTTAGGTGCAAAAAAAATTTTTTTCTATTACCAAAAATAATATTTTTGAATTTATATTTTTCTGATATATTGCCAGCAATAGAAATAAAAATTAAATCCTTTTACGCGGCAAGCAGATTGAACAGAAAAATATTTGCACTTCAAGCACACAATATGCAAAGGATAACCAAAATTTTACTAAATAAACTGAAAATGGAATTGAAACAAAAACTTACCGTCTACTACTTTGGATAATTGGTGAAAGGATTATCTCTAAACTGGAGGAAATATTTTGATTTTGATTTTGTAACTGATTTTGGATACTACGTGTAGTTGTTGCTGTTGCTGCTGTTGTTGCTATTGTTGCTGCTGTTATTGCTGAAGTGCATGTTGATGATGATGGTGTTATTGTTGTTGCTGCAGTTGCAACAATATTTTGTTGTATTTGGGTATTAGTGATACTACTATTATTTATGTTTAAAGCTGGATAAGAGGGCACAGAAGAAGTTGGGGTAGTAGCAGGTGGTGGGAGAGGTGGTGAACGGGGAATGTGAGGTGCTAGGGGTTGCATTGAATTTAAATTGGAATTTAAGTTTGCATTAGAAGTGGTATGCACATTTTCAATTTGCTTTAAGCGTTGCATAGATGAGTTGTTATGATTTAGTTGTTGCTGTTGGTGATGTTGATTATGATGTGAATTTTGCTGTTGCAATTGCTGCATGCTAAGTGGGGTAGTGATGCCACTACTGCTACTGCTACCACTGTTGTTGTTGTTATTACAATTTGAGGTTTTGATCAGTGCTGTGCTGGTGGGTTGTGTTGTTATAACATTTTTGTTACTAGTGCTGGTGGGTGAGGGAATGCTTTTATTACTGGGGCTTAAAGATTTCAAATTGCTATTAGCATTAGGAGATAATAGATTTTGTTGTTCTTGCTGTTGCTGTTGCTCGTGATTGTTATTATTGACATTACAATTATCGAAATTAATGTGGTGAACGAATGATGAAGCCAAAGCTGAATTCCTTGAAGTTTCTAATATATTTAGATCTTTTTTAACAGCAAAATGTTTTGGTCTTGCAAATTGATTATTGTTGAAATTGTTTAGGAGACAGCCGTCATCATATTCATCATAGGACACTTCCCCGTTATACAAACCCTCTTCATCTTCATTATTTAAATTATTGCTGGGCTCTTCATCGATTTCCTCTAAATCATCATCACTGCAGGTAGTCGAACGAGACTGGGAGCTGGAAGTGGTTGTGGTAGCAGTAGTTATTATTGTTGTCGGCGTTTGCCTATCATTGCCAATTGTATTGTTGATTATATTGCTAGACTACGGGAGGTTTGTGGTTGGTGGCATAATGTTATATTATATTTTATATGAAAATCATATCATAAGTTTGTTTGCAGACATTAAAATTATGATGTTAGGGGTGGGGGAGAAAAACAAGAAAAAGAACATTGAAAATACTTAAAAGGGGTTTCATTTAATTTCGAATTAACACACAGATGCAAACCAAATATTTATTTTTTAGATGAGACAATCAATTAACATGCTTTTTTATTCACAAGACACATTTACAAAGACAACAAAACAAATTGCTGAAATAGAGGCAAAACATTTTTGGCTTTGAAGTTAAATAGATATATACATACATGCAAAATTAAAATATTTAAAAAAATTTTTATAGTAATTAAATCAAATTGACACTGAGGTTTGTACGTATTAACAGCCTGTTTTTCGAAAATGAATAAGTGTATACGTTCTTTAAAATAACGAAGAAAACTATGTTTTCTTTTTTAAAACATTAATTTATTTTCTTGTTTCTACACTCATAAAACTTTTTATGTAAAATTAATTAAAATTCGGTCTACATATTTTTCATTTGACTTTAACGAAAATTATATTTAATTTTTAAACTTAAAATGTTAACTGAGTTAAAACTCTAAGAAAAATTTTTTTCTTTTATTTTACACTTTAACTTACAAAAATAAATAAATAAAGGAGAAATGTGAAAGACTTTCTCCGCTTTGCAAAAAAATTACGTGTGTTTGAAGTGTACCATTAACCAAAATGTTCATACAAAACCCGGTTTTAACGTACACTTGAAGCATACGTTAGATTTTTTTTTGCACATGGGGGTTTTTCTTTAATCGGATTAACTTAACTTGCACAAGAACGAAATCTCGACTTCCATATAAAGAAAAAAAATTTCTCTTGTTGCTTTAATATTTCTGTTACCAAATTCAGTATAACAAAATAATATTTGCATTATTTTTCATAATTTAACTGTCAAACAAATCACAAAAATTTTTAGCATTGAGTCAAAATAAAGTATGAGTTAGAGGAAAAAATAATGAGTAGTGTATAGCTTTCTAAATGAATGCTGGATTTAATTAAACCAAAAATTGCTTACCCCCTTGTTCATAAAATTTAAAATGAATTTTATTTCAAATTTTTCATTGAAATTTTTTTAATAAATTTTACTTTATTTTATGCCGTCACTGCTATAATTTTGTGAGTGTTATTTTTCGGTTATACCTAAAAAGCTCTTTTTATGACAAAACGAAAGCTTTTGAAAATGTTTTATAAAAAGCAAAATTTAAACGTTATTGTTTATAAACGAAACATAAAAACGGAAGGGATTATGTTTTCTAAAAATAGGCTGTAATTCTCCTTATTTTATTAATTTAATATTTGACAAGGAATGGATTTTTTTGTTTAGTATATGTAGAAAGAATAACTCTTTTTTCGAATTAATTCCTTTATTTGAAAAAAAAATAGTTCGCTAAAATTTAAATTAGATTAAATAAATTTTTGCTTAATCGTTTTATTATATTTTAGTAAGTTTAACTGACACAAATAACACTGGTCTTCAAAGAAATTATTCCTTGAATAAGGATATGTGAAATATAGGGATCTTAATGCGGCGATAAATTAAAATCCGTTGTCGGTTTTTATCTACCACGTAAATTTTTTAATGGGCGTGGCTAGCATGATACCATTAGACAAGGTGGTCACCTTAACCTACTTCAATTTTAATTAATTAAAATTTTAAATTAAGTGTAACTACTAATTTTTTTAGTTTTTAAATTTTTAGTGTTTTATTTAAGAGAAGTAACACTCAGGCAAATGCCTATTACTATTACTAGGTGTTACCTCCTTTATAAAAGGGATAGTGACAGAGAAGACAGGTGGTAAAGGAAGAGATAGAGGAAAGCTTCAATCTTTTATGCAGTGTTGCAACACCTCTGGTGTTAAATGGGACGCATTAAATTTTTTCGAAGCTGTGGCTAGTAGCCATTTTATTGGTTATTTTACTTAGTCAGTGAAATTGGTGGCAGAAAAAATATTTAAAGTGCAAGATAACACTTTTGTTTTGTAACATAGTAATAATAGTAATATCTTTATGTATAAAATGGCTTTGGTGGCCCTTCACTGACTCATCCAAACTCAGTCTGAAAGCAGTGTTGCTCCATAATGGAAATCAATATCTGTCTATACCCATAGCTGATGCTGTAAGTATGAAAGAGACCTACATAAATATGAAACTATTGCTCAATAGAATTCAACACTATCGCTTTTTGTGAGAAATATATGCCAGTTTATGCTAGGAAGATACAAAAAATATTGTTATTTATTATGTGAGTGAGATATCAGAGCAAGATCGTGTTATTTAATAAACAAAATTGGCGTTTGACATCATATGAGATTCTGGGAAGCAAAATGATTTACCGACACTACATATCACATTAGGCTTAATAAAAAATTTGAAAAACACTAATCGTATGAACAGAATCGGAGAGGCATTTAAAAACGCATATTTATATAAAACAGACATATTTGTTGGTCCCCAAATTTGGAAAAATCTTAAAAGAGTTGTTCACAACTAAGTTGGCCAGTACAAAAAGAAGAATATGGGTAGATTTCGAAAATATATGTCACAATTTTGTTGGAAATATATAGAAGGGCTGCAAATTACAAAGAACTAGTACAAGAACTTTATCTTTCATACGATTATCAACATCTTGAGTGCAACGTGCTATTAAAAATACACTTTTTACATTCCCACATCTACCAATATATTGATCTTTCTGTTGAAAGATCAATGGTAAAACAGCAGATAAAACTTTTAAAAGAAAGCGATATACGAAATAGTAGTTGATTTATTACGCTATATTAGTATAAAATTTCATTCAAGATTTTAATTTATGTTATGGAGGTAATTTATGTGTAACATAATACTCGTACAGTAATAATAATACTCGTAAAACTCGACAAAACCGCTTTAAAATTTTGCAAGATGAGAACGACAAACCCGATGTATCCTCGAATAAAATATACAAGCCGCCAACAATCTACTTGAGAGAGAAAAATTCAAATGTCCTTATTAAAAAATTAATTTCGGTCATTGGTGAGAATAAATTCCACATTGTCCCAATAAAACGTGGCATCATTGATGAAACGAAAATTCAAATTTATGACGAAAAGGATTTCCGTTAAATGGTTTGTGAATTTGAAACAAATAAAACAAGCTTCTACACATACCAGCAGGCGATAAAGGCCTGCAGATCGTATTAAAGGGCATAGATTCTTATGTTGTCCCTGAAGAAATAAAATATGCACTCGTCCTCCAGGGATTTAAGGTAAAGAATGTATGTAACATAATGAACAAAGAAAAGGTACCCCAACCCCTATTTCGTGTTGAACTGGAGCCGAATGATATACAGTTGAAAAAAAACGAGACTCATCCTATTTATAGCCTAAAATACCTTTTATACCGAAAAATAACAGTTGAAGAACCACACAAGCGTTCTGGACCCGTACAGTGTCATAATTGCCAAGAATATAGGCATACAAAAGCTTACTGCAATTTACCTACAGTGTGTGTTATCTGCGGTGAATTGCACGGTACTGCTAGTTGTACTAAACCAAAACATCAAGCGAAAAAAAATGCAGTAATTGTGGAGGTAATCACACCGCTAACATCAGAGGATGTCCTGTGTACTCCTTCTTCAAGCAGGCTATGGTGCAAAAACCTAAATAAGCTCCAGCTCAACAATTAAACGCGTACTCCGCTACTTTTGCTCAAGTGAGCCAACCAGTTACTTCCGGAGTATTGTATGCCGAGGCTGCTAAGGCTAGTTTTATTCCCACACAAAATGATTCACCGCCAAATAATGCAACGAATGCAAACTCAAGATTTAACTTTAGTCGCCTTGAAGCTACTATTGAGAGTCTGGTGCTAACTATAAACAACTTTACAACAAATATGACTAGTATGATGCAAGAAATGCTGCAAATGCAGAATACTCTGCTTCAAGTATTAGTTAACAAGCCATGAACACGGTAAAAATATGTTTCTGGAATGCAAACGGCATTCGCCAACATAAAAATGAACTTGAGCACTTCTTTACGGAAAAAAAATATTGATATAATGTTGGTCTTTGAGACTCATTTAACTTTTAGAAGCCGCTTTAAAATGAATGGCTACACTTTATATGATACAAGGGACACTAGAGGGAGAGCATGCGGTGGATCAGCAATTCTAATAAAGTCAAGACTCCAGCACTATATTCTTGACAACATTTGTGAAGAACATCTACAAGCAACAAATACCTGCATTGAAAATTTTTGTACAAATTTCGTGATATCTTCAATTCACTCACCACCCAGATTTCCAATCACTGAGGACCAATGCGAGAAATTCTACAAATCTCTTGGGCTTTGTTTCGTAGCAGTTGGTGACTACAATACTGAGCATACGTTCTGGGGTTCGCGTCTTATTATGCCTAGATGTAGGGCGTTGTTCAACACAATTTCAAAAATGGGCTTGGATGTTATTTCGAGTGGGGAGCCTACTTACTGGCCTACTGACGTACGAAAACTTCCGGATATTATAGATTTCGGCATCATAAAAGTATTTCTAGGAAATTAATTCTCGTTGAAGCTTCCCTAGGTCTCTCGTCCGATCACTCTCCCACCATCGTTACAATCTGTAGCCCACTGAGAAGCGCTTTACCTCACCCATATGTCAAGATAATAAATCGTGTTAATTGGCTGGGATTCAAAAAATATCTTAGTAGTCATTGCACGAAAATATTACGCTAAGAGCACCCAATGATATTGAATCTAACATTGTCATTGGTTTTGAATACAATCACAAAATTATAGCCTCGTATTGAAAATACTAAACTTCCCAGACAGAAAAAGACAATCAGCACGACTTTGCTACGATTGTCTTCGGGTACAACTAACATCAGTACAACATTCGTTTACCAAAATTTCATTGTTATCATAACATTAAAATGATAACTCCGAATGAACGTTTTCCGAATCTTGTTTTAAATGTTGTCACAATACTCTAAATACAAATTTATAAGGTCGTCACAATGGAAATTTCCCATCTTCAGACAAATTTTTGTATTTATGGTGTTGAAGCGGCAAAGAATTATTGTAAACGGGGTATTAGGGAAACTAAAGGCAAATTTTTGTATTTACGGTGTTGTAAAGGTATAGAATTATTGTAAGCGGTATATTGGGGAACCAACATCGAATTTCTGTACATACAGTATTGTAGTAGTACAGCATTATTAAGGATGTGGTATTTGCAAACTTAAGTCTTATTTTTGTGCTTACACTAATGAGGTGGTACAAAAATTTTGGAACATTAGTAATTTTTTATTGACAGTGTTATGACTTTTTTGAGCAAGTCACAATTTCTGCCTGGGACTTCAGTATAGCAATGCATCACATTATTCAAAAAACAAAGTGTAACGAAATTTGTTGCATGCATTGTATGTCCTAGACAAATGTAAACTAACACTCCAAAAAGCAACGAATACTTAACGAATGGTATGAATCGTTTCAATGACGATTGAATAAATTTCTCTACATGTTTATAGCTTATATGGGAAAAAATTTATAAACACAGTTTTGGCGCTTGTTTGGAAAAAATCTTAAGTGAAATTTTGAAAAAAAAATACAATACTGTGCACTTTTTCATGGCTTGCGCTCACTTCTAGTATAAGCACATGCTTATGAGTATGAGTAATATTAAATACAAAATATAAATTCATATATTAATCATACGCCACCGTAATTTGAAATCCTTTAATATTGTACAGCAGAGCTTTTCAACATTTTTTGTTCGCGTAACACAAAACTCACAACCAACAATTCGCGTACCCTCTATAAATAACCAAACAATTCTAAAAAATTCAAATTTAATCCATTTCATTTATTAATAATAAAAAACAACAAAATTAAAAAGAAATTAAAATTATTATAAACATATGGGTCGTTCTACAACAGAAATGCTCGGTATATTAAAAATTGAAATTCATGAAAAATACGTAAGTATACTTTTAGGATCAAATATAAGTAAATACAACATTTTAATTTTTTTAATTGCATTACTTGGTCAGTTAATGAAAAAAAATGCAAACATTTTCGAAGATTTGGCGTACCACCTGGGAAAGTTTCGCGTACCACAAGTAGTACGCATACCACAGGTTAAATAGCCCTGCTGTAAAGCATTTTTTTTTTTACCAGAACAAGAAAATATAAGAAAGGACACGTTTTCTTTCGTTTTTTTATGCTTTGCAGTGAGTAAAACGAATAAAAGTGAAAGTGCTATATTCGGCTGTGTCCTTCACCGGCGGCGTATGTAACGAGTTTACACATACTAGGGATACAAAGCGGAAAAACCCGAATCCCGAGTGAGGATTTTGCGCGAAAAATAATGCTTATTGAGCACACGAAATGCACTGTTTTCATTTTCTTCTCAAAACGCGAAGAAGTTTATTATTGACGGCTGGCAAATGCAGACTATGACGCAGCTTGTTAAAATTAAGATAAGAGTCAGCTGACTTTTGCCACTTGACAGAAGCAGTGTTGCCGTTTCAATTAAGAGGCGGCAAATTCAAAAAGTCACAGACTTATTGACCCACTTTCGTGTTAATGGGTTAATGTTTAGTTGTTAATGGGTTAAAGACTTTGTTTTGAATACCACAATTGGTAGACGTTTTTAATTGCGCACATAAAAGGTGGTGATTTAACCTATAGCGCAACGTGAGAATTCATCCTCTACATCATTAACTCAAATACTTGAGTTGAATATTATCAATATTAGAAAATAAAGCTTATTTATATATGAGTAATATAATCAAAAAATGTAATAGTAAACTATTCCCTGAACTCCTTACTTATTTGCGTGATAGTTCAAAATGTCAGAAAGCAGTGTTGTCCAAAGAAAGTTATAAAATTATTGAAAACACCAGGATTATGCAAACAAATATGCAGATATCCTTTTCATATCTGCTTATACGATACCAAAGCAATAATTTTTGCTGAATACAATATTTTAGTCTCAAATAAATTAGTTTCGTTAGCAATTAGAGTAATCAAAGTACTTGGAATATAAATGTGTACAAACAAAAGCATTCAAGCAATGTCACGTACTTTTGCTGATTAAATGGTTCGAAATGAATAGAAATATATGAAGTTCGAACTTAAGCACCAAGACTTTATTGTTTTCTTTTATTCCAAGCACTTTCAGTATAATACAAAGGGTTAATAGAACTAATGAATCTATTGAAAGTTAAATAATTCCAGTTAATTCATTTGGCTTGTATATTCATGCTATTCGTACTTAAGGATAACAGAAGGCAGGTGTATTCAGGAAACATAAGTGTTTATATAAATGTGTATGACTGTTGTGGACTTTTCTATATAAAAGTGCTAGAGTTTAATAAAACAAAAAACTGTTGAAGTGAATGGCTCCTTAAAAAAATTCAATATTTCTTTTAATACGAGTAAATTTACAAAGGATGTTTTTCTGGTAATTTTCTCAGATTTGTTAAAAATAAATTCAGAAATATTTCTTAATCGGTATTAAGTTTAGCATTGTCAGTTTTTACAGAATGAAATGTTTTTATTAAATAATATGATTTTATAAAGAATACGCAAATATTTAACAATATCCCCCCAGCATAAGTCTAGTTGAATATTACTTGCTATCTTTAGAAAATCACTATAATTAATAAAATATATAACTTTGTAAAAATTGAACATTTTTTTTACCTGCTTATTTATATCGAAAACAAAAACAAAGTACTCAAATTAGGTTTTGTTTTTAATATAAATAGACAGACGAAAATTTTTATTTGTCTTCTATGAGCTGGCAGTTAAGCCTGACTAAAAAAATTTTTCCTGATAGAAATGTATTTAAGTTCAATTAAAGTTAAATCAAAGTTTAATATTTTTATTGCAATTGATCTCGAAATTAATATTTTTTTTTTAAATTCTTAACAAAAGAAGAACGATAATTTTTAAAAGATATATTAAAATGTAATAAAGTGAATTTCAGTTAAAACGAACTCCGAGTGACCTATCTGCGTAGTATACATTTTCCATAACTGAATGGAAGTAACAACCTATAAACAAAATATTGTATTATGAGTCTTATTTGATTAAATGCTACGCCAAAGGTTGGCTAGTTGGTTTTTTTTTCTTGTAATTTAAATTTTATATAATATAGATTATAAGCTTTTTATTACATTTACGCCTCTTTAAGTTTTTAAATGGAAACTAACTATTGCTCACTCCTTACAAATTTTAATTGCGTTAATGGCATCATAAACTTTAACGTTTTTTATGTTTTCAATTGAATTCTTATGTTATCGTCTAAAAAATTTGTATCTTCGCTTTCATTTGAATAGTCTTCTCTGGTCCATTTAAATGAACTAATTTTTTCTAATAAAAATTTTTATACTCACGCACGAAGAGTTAAGTGAGAAAAAAAAATAAAAAGTGTTAGTACTGGCGTGGAATGAGTTATTTTGTGAAACTGAAACTACTTGCTTAAAATACGTTTTAAATTCAGTAAATTTGGATTGAAAACCATTTTAAATTTAATAAAAAAGAAAAAGTTGCACTTATCGATACTGTTTTTTATATTTTTAAGTTGCACTTATAAATACTGTAATGTAAAATAAAAACCAGTTGCGCTAATCGGGTTGTTGAAATAATCGGTGGTTGCGCAAATCGAGCTTGTATTGTAATACATTAATTGTAAAAATTCTTTAAATGACCTCACTTTAATATTTATAGCACGCAGCTGTAACATTACATTAAAACATGTGCATCAAAAGCTAAAGCTCTTTATGCTAAAAACTTGTGCGCCAAAAGGGAGCATCATCCTGTATTCTAAAATAATTGGGGTTCAGATTAGATCTGTATAGAATTTAATATAAATTATTGTAATAGAAATTTTTTATTTTGTATGCCAATAAATTGTATTTATTTTTATTGTGTAAAAAATTTTATAGTTTTTATTTTTATGAATTTTTTTTTTGTTTTGTGGAAATTTTCCTTTAGTTGAAACTAAAATTTTGCCAGCAAGCAAAAGTTAAAATTTTAGTGAAACATTTCTTAAATAAAAAGGACGACAGAAGAAAAAAAAAGAAATTGCAGACATAAAGTCGTGTTCTTCTGCTTCTCATTCGCCCAGACAAGAGCTCTTGTTTGTTAATGGGTTTTTTTTTTCTTTTTTTCTTGTTTGTTTTTTATCTTTAATTTTTAACATAAAAATTGTTTTGTTCGAAAAAAAAATTGAGAAAACAACGAAAAATTAATGTTCGTTTGTTTGGTTGTTTGTTAAAAGGAAAATAAATTAAAGTTAATTAAATTTTTGTCTATACAAATACTTGTAATTCTGTTGTTGTCTATTGTGCTCGCGTTTGGGTATGTAAAATGTTTATGTGTATATGTATGACCCAAACCCCTCTAGGAAGCTTGCGGTTAAGTATCTCCAACTCATCACTTTTGGTGATTTTTTGGTAATACTGTCAAATGGAGCGTCGACATTTTAATATTTGCTTTTAACGAGTAGAAAATATTTTATTAGACACATTCAGCCTTATTCCAGTTATCTACATTGACGTCACTTTAACCCCATACCAAAAAAATTGGAGCTTGTTCACTCGCTCTTGAGAACAATTTATTGGTATTATCAATCTATTTCCATTCCTTAAGGTATAGAAAGTAGCATATACCTAACAACAGGGTATACAAGCTGCAATTTGTTGCTATTGTAATAAAGTGACGTCGATGTCTACAACTGTAATAAGCTCGATTTTTTATTATCAAAGAGTATTTTTCTCAATTTCTTCCCCTCTAGTCAATATATACCTACATCGGTTGTAGGTTTTCAGTGTTATATACATGTTAAATATATATAGTACCAAAGAATTTTCTTGGGATAATTCTTATATAGTACTGGTGACAAAGTCGATAGTGAATCCGATATGTTTTACTATTAACATTTCCCACAGGGGTAATATATCTGTAGCTATTTTCTGGGATTAAGAGTTGGTAGTGTGTGTGTGGGTATACAAGTACAATTACGAAAGTATGTGCTGGTGTTTGAGTATGAGTTATAAGTAAAAGTGTATAAAATGGCAATAAACATACTTTTAACTAAAGTAACGTTTCAAAAGGCATAGAAACCATGTGTATGAAACATTGAATTAGACTTTCAAGATAATGTACTACATACATATATACATACAATGTGAGGAGAGATATCAGTTTTATTTTAAGTAATTTAAATATATGCAAATTTTTAAAGATCATGCCAGCATCGTAATAAGTCAGTTGCTGCTTTTAGCTATGGAAATAATCCTAAGCCGAGATGCAGATATACTTCAACTGCCTTCTCGTGTGGCCCTGCTACTGGTAACGAGTATTCAACCAATTTATTAACTACACACCTACGTACATACAGCTGCAGTCAGAATGATAACACCATGACAAACTTTTTAGTAAATCTATTTACATCTTTTAAAAGGCTGATGTAATTTTCTTCAAAAAGCAATAGAAATTCTTGTTAAGTTTGCCCATTTTTCTTAATTTAACGTTGCGTTACTTTCAGAGCTCAAGTTTCGTAAAAATTACGCAATTAGAATCACGTGAAATATAATATTAAGCTTTAATAAGCGTTGCCTGAAAAATTCACAAATTTACGTTATTTTAAGGGAAAAAGTGGAAATCGGAAAAGTACACTCAGGAAAAAGCTGAAACTTCAAAATCAGAACGCGTCACATTAATTCAATAATTGTCGATTTAATCCTAGCAAAAATTTTGCTTCAAAAAATCAGGTTTTTACTTTTATAAAAGAAAAGTAGCGCTGACAACAAACATGAGACACTTTGGGTAAGAACATGGTGTCTTTTCAATTCGCGGTAAAGTTGTGGATACTCCATCTCAAGGTCCAGGTCTATAGCCTATTCAAAATTTATGGGTTTAATTGAAAAAATAGTGTTTCCAAATGGTATTTCAAGTACTAAATGCAGTTAAAAACAGTAATACGAGGGAAAAGTGAGAAATTTCAGCGGAATATGTGGAAACAAAATTTTTTATGAGAAGTACAGGCCTATTTGAACCAAAAGGCGGCCACAAAAAATATTTTTTGTAACACCTTAATATCTTTCCTATTTTCTTACTTTATAATACAAGGATGTAAAAACATTTTCTTGGCAAAGAAATTTTTAAGTTATTTTTGTTTTCATGTAATTTTTATGCTCTCATTTTTAATTTTCCTTACAACTTACGACTATTTGTGCACTTAAATGTATATTAAGCGAAATCTACAAGAAAAAAATTTCATAATGCAAAAAGGGGAAAAAATATAAAAAAGTCAAAATTTACAACGATTTTAACTATGTCAAAACAATTACCTTACATACTGTATATATTAAGGGTGTTCTTATTTTGAAATTTTTGAAATTTATCAACCGCCGGCCCGATTCTTATTCCCTTCTGTTAAAAATGTAATCCTGTAAAATTTGGAGTCAATCCGATAATTTTTAGTGGACCCGGAAACGATTTGAAAATTTTCATGGGGTCTATATGGGCAAAATATCCATTTTTAACGAACGTAACTACTTTCAAATGAAATTTCATATTAAAAAATAATTGTATTTTATATATAATAAATTTATTAATCATTACTATTTTATTTATCATGTTATTAAAGTAGCTTTGTTATATGATGGATATTTCATTCGATAAGCCTCAACAACCTGAAGCAACAATTGTTTTTCGTCTTCATCATTTGTCAAGATTCTATTATAGTCTTGAATAAACTTAACGCCTCTCTCTGCAATATCATTGACGACAAATAAGTCCTTACATGCGGTCCAACCTTCTTCAAATGCGTATGATGTTTCCCAACTTGAAGGCTCTAACAGTAAAAACTCCATTGGCAAACCACATTTACTAAAGAAACATTTTGTTTTCTCTGACACGAAATCACACAACGAAATATTTTTAAAATCCAATAAATTCGAACATCTTCGACCATTTTCTAATTTTACTACTGGTTCGTTTAATTTGAGGTTTTTAAGCATTTTCTGTTTCTCTTCTATGGGTATTTTCGAATCATAAAAAGCCAGAGCTACTACTTGCTCTGAAATGTACCATAAATGGTTGCTCATTTTTTTTAGAATTATAGCTGATATGTCCGTGTCTATTTCAGTATACTTTATGGCATCTTGAATAAAAGTTAAATCTTGAAGCGGTGCGTCTATAGCATTAGTACATTTGAACCATACTTTGATATAAAGAGTCACTATAAAAACGCAAATATCGCGTAAACCATTCAATTCCTTCTTCGTTAGTTTGAATTGATCACGGAACATAAATATTTTCAAGGAATATATAGCCTTTGCCATCCAGCGTGCATGACTAGTTGGTCCAGGCGTTCGGAAATTATACTGCTCTGCACCGACAAACATCAAAGCCAACTGTAGTAATTCTTTATAGTCTTCTCGATTTTGAGATTTAGCCAGTTGAGCATAGCAAAAAGTTTTACAGTGTTCTAGTTCAGCTGCACTTATTTTTTCACAAATGGTCGAATCTTCAATGCCACTTTTGAAAGCTTGTTTATTTATATTTGGCCAAAATTTTCCAAATCTTTCAAAGATGGGAACTTCTGGTGCAGAGGTTGAAGAAAGTTTTGTTTCGAAAACACTTCGCAAAACGACCTCATAAATATGGTGGCGGCAAGGTAGATTGACAAGACTACGGCCAATTTTTTTTCTAAAAGAACTGCAGCACCTGTTTTTATGCCAGTATTTGTTGACGTTGTATCATATGACAAGCCTTTGACTTGATCAACAATTTTCCATTCACGTAATTTTTCATACACTATATCAGCAATATTTTCACCACTCGAAGATGCTACTTTTGGTGCGCCGAGAAATTTTGATGTGCCGTTGAAACTAACAGAAATTGCGATTCGCTCAACCTTCGTGGGGCCGATCAAGTCTTTCATGAATTTTCCATCAAAATGAGCTACCAGCGATCCAGTTTTACTCACCTATAAATGATGAAAAGATTGTTACAATATCAAAACCAACTCTTGCTGAAAATCACAATTTACATTATCATTGAAATTAGCTGAAATTTCTTCAGATTCCCTTAAACGGTTCTCTTGGCGTAAACGATGAATAGTTGAACGATTGATTGCAAGTTCTTCTACACGTAGTCCAAATGCTTCACCTGCTGCTATGAGAATATGAACTGCCATTCCATCAGACACTTTGGCATTGTCAAGAGCTGCTAGCAACCTTGCTGTTAAAAAATTTTTGCGCCCTCGTTTTTGACCATGATTACTTTTTGAGGTTACATGTGTTTCATCATTATGCATCTCGTTGCTTGATATGTCACTAATATCACCTTCATCATTACACTCCATTAATTGAGAAACATCTATAAAATATGAAAAATAAAACATTACAATATTGAAGTTCGTCACCCTTACCTGTGCGGCTCATTTCCTCCTCATGCTTTCTTTTCCTTGCAGCTTCCTTATCTTTTCGTACTTGTGCTCTATTTTCCCGATCCCACAAAACCTTGTCAACACCAGCCATACAACCGGGACGTCCTTTTTTTCTTTGCATTTCAAGAAACTCTCTATCTTCTGCAATCCGAATTTTTTCTAGTGCATCAGCGGTAGCAATATCAAATAAGTCGTCTAGACTATTCAAAAATGACTCAGCAGCTTCTTTTTGGGAACTCGACCTTTTACCAGGAACTGTTTTCTGAATAATTTTCCATTTGTCGTATAATTTTACAAGTTTTTCAACGCATTTGTGCTCTTCTCGAATAGGTATACGTGCCTGCTGCCAAAATATTTCCACTGCACTAATTGCTAGCTTCGCACCAAGCATCGCTGTCATTTTTACAAACCGCATGTTGTAAAATAAAACTTGCAAGACCTGACGATTAGACGGTAGTTTTGCACCAGTAATTTGATGAGAAACATTTCCAATTAGATCGATTTTCATCAAATTTGCAATGGCTTTACGCGTTCCAATAACTGAAGCACTCGACATTATTAATTTCTTTTATTATATAAAAATAATTAAATAACAAATTAATCTAGAAAAATCTATTATTATTAAATTATTAATTCTTTTCGATTTCACTGATAAGAACTCACTCCACTGCGATCACAAATTACGGTTTTAAGTAGAACTATGAACTGTTTGCTTCCAAAGCCAAAAATAAAACGAAAATTAAAAACACAAGAGAAAATGTTCTCGAAAATGTCCCGTTATCAGCAGTATATGCAATTATTATTAGTAGCTCAAGAGTACACAATTCCTTGGAATATGTTCTGCGCCAAAAGTAAAGCGTGCGAAAATAAATTTATGTTTTTTTAAGTAGATAACTGTTATTGCGACTTTAGAGAACTAAACAGTCAATATCATGCATTTGATATTTGGATTTGATTTTTTATAATTTTAAGAGAAGAAAACCAAAAACAGTTATTGTTTCATTTCCTTTTGTGATGGATAAAATAAAGTTCAAAATTAAAATGTAACTACTTTCGTTAAAAATGGATATTTTGCCCATATAGACCCCATGAAAATTTTCAAATCGTTTCCGGGTCCACTAAAAATTATCGGATTGACTCCAAATTTTACAGGATTACTTTTTTAACAGAAGGGAACAAGAATCGTGCCGGCGAACTAGAAAAAACACTTTTTAAAATTTTCCCATACAAATAAGAACACCCCTAGTATATATGTGTGTATATTTATAGAAACAGGAAAGCTAATTTCTTACTGGAGCCATTGTTTTTGATAAGATCGTATTTTTCGGGCGTATTGTATTTTTCGCATCCCATAATAAAAAATTTCAAGATAATGAATACAAAATCGCACTAATATAATTGGCAGATTTAGACATATTTGGATTTTATGATGTGGTTTTTAAAATTCAGAGCAATAATTTAAAATAAATCTAGCTGGTGCTATTGTATTGACTGGATTAAATTTAATTAGTGTAAAATAGAAAACAGTTATGAAATTTTTCAACAAATAATCCCAACCAAAGGGAACATAAAATAAGTAGTTTTTTTTTGACATTAATAAAAATTTACTAAAAGCTAATACGATATTTACACCGGTATGAAATCTCTTGGACTTCAATTAAAATCATTATTTTTGTATCCTAAACAAAAACGATTGACTGACAGATTTTCTAAACTACGACCAATTAACTGAAATATATCTAATTCGCGCACTTCTTTAAGAATAGCGTTTTTTTAGTGCAATGTTGAAAAACGATAGATGCATCACTTTTTTTATATATATATTTATTTCCATTCAGACTTTAAGAATAAAATTCTTTTGTAGTCCAAAAAAATATAATATAATAGGCAAATCTAATAGATTTTGCTTAAGATCTAGTAAGTAATACACTTTCCCCAGATGTAAACACTCTACCAGCATAGATTTTGCTTACTATAAAGAACAAATTGTAGTTGAAGCTAAAGTACATATTCAGAGCGTATTGCTGACTACAAAAAAAACTACGGTCTACGAGGACCTGGGTTTAAACCCTGGCCAGACGCAGTCATGCCATATCTTATATACATTTGTATCCATACTAATTGGATAAAACAGCTTAATCTCTCATCAATATTTGAATCAATGAATCCCCGATAAGATAAAATATTACATTTAATAACTAAAAAACTTGAAAAATATCATACGTCTACTTTACACAAAACGCATAATAGCAGAGTTCTGAAAGCAATATTAAAAATAATTTAAGCTTCTCTTCTCACTATCTATTTGTAACTTCACCATCTATAATTGCACTATCTCTTTCCTACTCTTACGAAGGCATTTGTTATAAGGACCCAAGTGAGTTGACAACCTTGCTTTCTTTTCTCAGCAACCTATCGATCTAACCAAACCTAACTTTAAACTAAAAGCTCATTATAGTTTTTTCACACTGGCATTGTTTTAATAAAAGTTGGTTTTAACGTTACAACCAACTGTTAAAACTTGGTTTTACAATACAAATTGTTGTTGTTAAAACCAGCTTAAAACCATTTTTCAATTGGTTTTAAGTTTGTTTTATGAAATGCGACCTTGTTTTCGCTGTACTAAATTCAGTGCTACCAAGTCCAAATTACCAGAAGCAGCTGATAATGTTTATGCCAGTGATTAACATTAGATGTTGCTTGAAAAATTTTCAACTTAAAAATTTGATGCAGAAGCAACGAAAATTAGACAAAAAAGAGTTTTTTGGAAGAAAAATAAAGAAAATATTTTCATTGACCTCTGAGAAGTGAAAATAGACTATATGACTAATGCTGAGCTTACATCTAGCATTTTTTGTGTGTCATTGGCGCAAAAAAACGTAACCAACTAATTACTAATGAAAAACTGTTTGATTCAGACATGTATGTGTTGATTTAAATGGTTTGCAATCATTTTAGATTCTATATAATTATTTATTAATTATGTATTAAACTTTTTAACTTAATAAATACATGTCTGCATCAAACAGTTTTTCATTAGTAATTAGTTGGTTACGCTTTTTTTATGCTTGTGTGGCATTTGGCACACAGATGTAAGCCCGGCCTAACATTGATTCGACGATAATGCATTTGTGCATTTTTTATATATGATAACTTGATTTTCAAGCACTTCTTTCTTTACTTTGTATAAGTAAGTATAAGTTATTTATTTACATAATATAAAATAATTTCCATTTTACGACGCTTTTAAAATTTTCGAGTTTTTCATACAACAAAAAAAATGGTTGTTTTACTGTTTGTCAAATAATTTTTATAAAAAGTAGAAAAAAAATACAACAACAAACACACGCATTTCTGCTGGAGACTTATTTTATTTTTGAGCAATGTTATTAGACAGTCTGAGAATTAAAACCTGAATTTAACAAACTTGCACTGTGAATGCAAAATCAGCTGTTTATGGTTTTAACGTTAAAACCAGGTTTTAACTTTCATACATTTTTTATACATTCATACATATTACAGTGTAACTGCAAACCAAGTTTAACTGATTTGAGCCCTTAGAAATTTGTACGTGTCTAAGCAGCAAATACATATGTATATTCCTTAATATATATGCGTTTGCTAAATCTCTTTGTATGAGGAATGTGTTTGAAACTAAAATTACCAAATCAGCATAAAAGCTGGTTTAATATTCTGCTGCCTGCTACTCTTTATAAGCTTTACAAACCAAGTCAAAAGTACAAGCATTAGTATCCTTGTTGAAAATGTTCGAATATTTGTTTGTATATTGGTTTTATTAATGTTTACTTTTTTGTTTAGATATAAACATTCATATTCATGTGGCTGGGATAAAATTTCCCTTACAGCTTTAACCAAAGAGTAGTATTAACAATAAAAACAACAGCCAGTGGATAAATCAAAAAAAAAAACACAAAGGCATGAATTGAGTTTTTCAAATGAAATTTTACATTTGTGGTTTTGTTTGGTATTTGAATGTTTTATTATATTATTGTATATAAGCAGGAATAGTAATTTCCAACAAAGTTAAATTCTCTCCAAAATTATAAAATACGCCTCGCAGTGACACATTTGAAGAGATGGCGGCCAAAAGTCTTCAAAAAAAATTTATTTTGTGTCACCGATTTAAACACATAGAAACCTCGAAATCCAGACATTTAAGTTTTTATTTAGATTATTGCTTTTCGAATAGGGCGATCAAAAACGCGCTTTTCTTAAGAGAAGCCTAAATTCAAAATATTTTAGAAAATTTTTGAACTTCAAGTGGGCATAACTTTTTTGGTTATATATATTTTTGGAAAAAACTATTATTTCTTAGCTTATAAAATAAATTAAAAAAATCGTGCCTTACTTTGCTCGAGTCCCAGATTTGGGTATTGCAATAGAGGTCTAAGATATACCCAAATCTCAATGTTCAGTGGAACGCAACTTATTTTCTGCGAAAAAACTTCGTAAAATGACTTATAACGTGTTATAGTACGTAATTTGGGCTATTATTATATGCTCATTTTTTAAATTTATATTTACATCTCTAGGAACTACAATGATTTTATTGCTTGCATGTTGGATATTTTAGGTATGGGAGTGCGGTATATCTACATGTGGCTGTTATTATAATGCATTAAATACATTTTTGCAATCTAGGCTATTAAAAATTTATAGTTACGGGGTTGATACATGAGTTGTTGTACTTGGACTGATATATTCCACTTTTTGTGTACCCAGGTAGCTGCTGCTCATGTAAAGTTTAAAATACGATAAACACATCAGGTTTTCTTGAAACAGGTCTCTCTAATTCTCTTTGAAACCTGCTCGGTTGCTTAGACACAGACAGTTTGTGTTCAAGTTTTTAATGAGTTTTGAATATGAGAATAAAATATCAAAAGATAATTGAAGAAATGCTAGGAACACAACTGGGACGAACGACGAATTTTTCGGTGCAAACTTTCGTCATAAAAAATAAAACACATTTGTGCATATGAAAATGAACACAACACCGCCGTACAACGAAATTCGTCATGCGTGACGAACTCTTAGATAGATTTATTTCGACGAAAAGACAAAATTATGAGAAAATTCTCTCCTTCTCTCTGTGTTTTTGTACACACAACAACCCACTTTATCAAATATGAGAGAAGAATTCGGTGAGTAAATTCGTCGTTGTTGTGCTTCACACGACGAATTTACGCAGCGAATGCTTATCGACGAATTCGTCGACTTGGACAAAATTCGTCGTTCGTCCCAATTGTGTTCCCAGCATAACTTGTCAGTACAAGCATGTCTATACTCCTCTTATTTCTTCTTTCCTCTCTCTCTCGTTTAAACACATACCTGCTTTAAGAAAACTTGATGTATATAAAAACAGACGAAATTAATAAAAACGATCAGTATTGTCAAAACGATGGCTAAGTTCAGTTATAACGATCTTGCTAAAATTTATTTTGAACAAAAAATAAAAACCAAGTTATATTTCACATTTTAAAAGAACTTTATTTTGAGTTGTGCGACCATTAAAAAAATAATAGTTTTTTAACCCGATTAAATAATCGGTATAATTAATGTTATAGAAATAAGGAAAAAATTTTTAACTGCAACAAACAATGGCTTACAAGCGAACTTGTATTTGAAAACCAATCAAATGATGGCAACACAACAAGAAAATTTTTTTCTGATCCTGAAACTGCTGCTGCTATTACAGGAGTAGATTTGGAATTAATAAAACGCTACAAAATCATACTGCAAGTAATATCATGCAATAAAAAGGTAAATACAAGAAAATTTGGTCAGTATGCTAATGAAACAGCGAAACTATACAACGAAAAATATGATTGTAGGAATATGCCATCGACAGTCCATAAAATACTATATAATGGGGAAAACATTATTCAACACAATATGCTGCCGATTGGAGATGTTTCTGAAGAAGCTCAAGAAAAAAGGAACAAAGATTATAGATATTTTCGCGAGCACAACACAAGAAAAATATCTGGATATAGTACCAATGAAGACCTCTTTAATATTTTACTGTGCACTTCTGATCCATATATCTCCAGCATTCGACAAAAATGGAATTAGACAAACACGCCTAGCAGCTCCTTGAAGATAAGCAGGAGACATACTTAAATGAAATTTTCACTAAGCCAGTTAAATGAAAAATGTATTCTATGCAAATTAACATAAAAATTAGAGCAAAAAAGCACAAAAAATATGGAAAATTTATAAAAGAAATTTTATTTTATTTTAAATAAAAAGATTTTCTTAGAATTTATGGTATTTTATTTTAAATAAAAAGATTTTCTTAGAATTTATGGTAAAACCTTTTTTCTGATATGGATCTCCCACACATCTGTTATGGATTCACGTTTAAAATATATTTTTAAATTGTTCATACAATAATAACATGTAAAGCTGTTGAACTTACATTTGTTAGTGAATTATGATCACCAAGACTATTTTACGAAATGTGACTTACAAGGGCCCTATGAGTAAATGTGGACCGATTGCCCTAAAATTTCACAGGGATATCAACGAATAAAATAAAATTAGTTTTGCTAAATATCATATCAATATTAATATATTTTAAACATTTATGAGCTTAAAAGTGGTCCATTGAAGAAGAGGGCTAAAGGTCAAAATAAAATGGACCCGGGCTTAATTAAGTATGTAATTTTTTAGGTCAGTTAACGTTACTATTTATAAAATGCAATGTTAAATCACTAAATTCATAAATTTATTTTTTAAGGCCGTAAATACCTATATTTTTAAAAGTAATTTTTCAATCATATATAAGTGTACATAAATATGGCCCGATTTTAAAGTTAATACATTTAATTGAAGCTTAAGATGTCTTCTATATAACAAAAAAAGTTTCATTTAAAATTTCAACCCAGTCAAAAGTTATCGAATTTTGACTGCCAACTCACAAAACTTGCCACTGTGCGCCTGCTGTTTTCACAAGCCAGGCAGTCGAATTGTCTGGAAAACAGTTTAATGTTTATTGGAAAATTTAAATCCTAGGTTTTATTTTTAGCAGCACAGAGTCAAAACTACAACCGGCTTCGTTGGTGATGCTCCCTTGCAAAACAAAATCGCTGTGTTAGTACATTTAATACAATTTATAGCGAAAGTTCTAAGTAATATCGCGGAATTCGCTGACTTCGAAGCGTAACTAATATTCAGTTTTCTAAAATAATTAAATTACTTGAATTTATTTATAGTATTAATTTTTTGGAACAGAACACAAAACAGCAAATGATTACAATTTGAACATTTTTTTTTTGCCAAACAGAATATTTAATATCGTCTTCTCTATGGTTTTCATATCTAAAGTGCTTACAAATCATTGGCATAATAATGCCATAAAAATAAATTGTAACAAAATATTATTTAATGTTCCTCTCTGTATTTTTTCTTCCCTCTCTGAGGGTGGGTTAGGGTGGATTCTCCTTTCGCTTTCGCCCCCTGCCTATTTCGTAGTATGTCATTGGTTACAAAAATGGAAACAGCAAAAATGAAAGTTTATTGAGTCAAGCTAGAAAGGAAGGACTAAATAAAAAAATATGATATGAAAATAACCAAGAAGTAAAATATAAAAACTACTAAATTAGGTTGTTAATGCCAGAAACTAAACAAATTATGACGACAGAAACAAAAAAAATAAAACTAAAAATGAGATAAACATTTATGGAATAATAATATTTAATATTTTTTTTGTAGAAAAAAAAATATATAAAAAATAATTGCTTTTCCATTCTTTGCTTTAATGAAAGAGAAAAACTAGTTTCTTTATTCATAAAGAACGGGATACAGTAGTTCTCAATCAATTGCCTAGCTTAAATATTTGGACATTTATACGTGCAAAGCGTTTAAACAAATACCTTAAATTATCCCATTGACTTAATTAGAAAGGTTTTTAAATAACTTTGTATAAAGGATACTTTTTATTTTCAAGATGCCGCCATTTCAACAGTTATGATCACTCAATCTTCAACTCTAATTGATATATGATAAGTAAAATCCTCGCTTTTAATAAAATTGAACGCCTTGAAATTATTAAATTCCTTACTAAAATGGTAAAAATTTGCTGGTCGCAGTTAGCCAAACTAAAGAATTGTACTGCCATCGAGAAGCAACTTTCTCGCCCAGCAGTTGTGAATGTAATGTAAAGAGTCAAACTGGTGATGTAAAGAATCAAACTTCTATACATCGCTCAAAAATAACTGAGAATATTACACTCAAAAAAAAGACATGTACTATTATTAAGAAATTTTTTTTCTTAAATTCAAGTAAAAAAAATTTTAGTAATTTTTTCTAAGTTGAAGTAAATTTTTACAAAAATCTAGTAAAAATTACTTAATATGAGTAAAAAAATAAAAAGTTCATATCCTCAAAAATAGTTCATAAAAATACACAATAAATTTATCACATTTCAGGAAATGTTTACTGACTTAAAGAAAATATTTACTAAGAGTAGGAAAATGGTTATGAACTGAAGGAAATTTTATATTAAGGAGTAGTAAATTTCGTCTTAAATCAAAAACTAAACTTTAGGAAATGAATTACTGCTGATTAGTTCATGAAATTTGACTTACTTGAAAGATATAAAAAGTTATTCTAAATTTCAGAAAAATATTTACCAGTTTTAAGTATTTTTTCTTTAAATTATAGAATATATATTTTGTTTGCATTAAGCAAAAAATCTAAGTAAGTTTTCCATATTTTCGAGGAATATTTGAACTTTAAATTTTAAATTTTAAAACTCAATTATTTCAATGTTTATTCAGGCTGCCTTGTTAGGCAATTGGTTAGAGTGCTTGCCTATCAATCAGAAGGTTGCTGGTTCAATACTTGTCTCCTCTCAAGGAATTTATATGTATGTATGGTGAATTATAATTAAAAATATAATATGAAAATATAATAAATAGCATATCATTTGGTATAGAATTTAATTAAAAATAAAAATAAGTACCAGAATTAAAGACAAAAAAATCGAAAACTTACTAAATTTGAGATCAAAGATGAAAAAATCTCCGAATTGTATTGGAAAATTTTACTTAATTTTAGGAAAATTTTACTTAAATATGAAAATATAATTACTATAAGCTAGTTCATTAATGAACTAGAAATTTAGTAAATATTTTACTGGTTTCAAGTAAAAAACAGCTTTGCCGCCATGCGACAACTTTTTTTTATTCAAAATTTAGAAAATTTGCCAGAGTTTAAGTTAATTTTTTTTTGAGTGTAGTATTGCAGTTCATACCCGTAATTCAATTCAGGTACGTCGATCAAGTACAACTGAAAATATTGCTGATTTTGTAAATTTTTCTTCAGCCTTTGGAATTGGACATTCCACAAACGAAATTCTACCATATAGTACATAAGGACATCAGACACCGTATATCTGCTAATTGTCCCATGAAAATGCATCAAACTGATCCCAAATTTCATTTAAAAATCATTTAGTGTTTTCAGGTCCATTTGCACCTCAGAAATCCCAAGTATTATGTTAAAAAAACTTCTCAATATTTAACGTGTGACTGTTTGTTACGGTAATTGGTCCTTACTTCTTCGAAAATCAAGCTGGATTAGTTATTACGGTGAATGAACGATGATTAATGACTTGGTTTGATCCGGATTTCAGGATGTTGAGAATCGCGACGTTTGTTTTTAACAAGGTAACGTTACGTGGGCTACTATTTATACCCACGTGTCCACTAGCCATCGACTTAGATATGACATGAACATGACGCTGGCAGAGCAAAAGAGAAAAATTCATCAAATTTCTTGTTGTGGTGAACACGTGCGATGTCCATGTTCAGACATATCAAAGTATTTTGTGGACAGCAAATCTCATGGCGAACATTATTGCTCAGACATATGCTCGGGCATTGATGTCAGATCGTGGGCGAAAATGGGGCATGAGCGGTCCATAATAAGGTTTGACATTTTTTGTACAAACGTACTCACAACGTTTTAATGTACAATAGCCATTTGTTTTGTTTACCGTGTGGTCAGAAAATCATTTTGACAAAAAAATGTGTATCCCATGTACCACACATACGTAAAAACCGTAACCACTAATCACTAATGAAAACAGCTTGATTGCGACACGTTTTAATTAAGTTAAACAGCTTCATACATAACAAATATAAAATTTTCTAGAATCCAACATGACTGGAAACTGTTAAAATTAATATATGCATGGCTAAATCAAACAGCTTTTTTATTAATAATGAGTGGTTTTGGTTTTTTTAGGGCACATGGCACATGGATTTAAACCAACCTTGTCTTACATATCAAAACTATACACACACAAAAGTAATATGAATGATTTTGTAATATTAGTTAAAATATTTGTTGTATCAATTAAAAAATTAATTAAATTTTCACCTATAAGCAATTTAATAATATCAATTAAGTTTTTCCAGTCAAATTAGTTAATACAATTAAAAATTTAATTAATATAATTAAATTCTTAATTGAAAATATTAATTGGTGAACACTTTTTTCTGTGTACTTCTTATTGGAACAAACCTCACTAAATTTCTTCTTTGATTTTATTAAGTTTTACTTATTCCATTGATACTAAGCCTAGCACACGCCTAAGGCTTTAGTGATGATGAAATATAGAAGTTGAAAAAATGGTTGGAGCAACGCCCATTAAAATTTAATATTATATTTTACGAGCTTATTTATTAAGATTTTTACGAAACTTGGATCACTTCCTAAGCTCTGAAAATTACTTAGGTTTGCATTTAAAAAAGTGGTAGGGGCCATGCCCATGAACAATTATTATATATGCACTTCTACTTACACGATTCAAATGAAACTTGGCAAACAGTTTCGGGTCTTAAAATTACATACTTTTGTGTTAAAAAAAAGTGGGCGTTCTTCTACCTGACTGATTCTAACGAATCTTGGCACACACAAACTTAAAGTTCTTAAAGTGACTTATTAGCACGTAACTAAGTTGAATATTAACCGATTTTAAATTAGTAAACCGATTTCACACAGCGTAATTTTGAGTTGAAGTAGGTGACAAAAAAAATTAATTATAACTTAACGCATATATAATTAAATATAGAATTTGATAATCTGATTGTCACTACATTCTAATAGCACTACATTCAACATACTTAAAAATGTTTTATATTAAATTAATCTAAATTATTTTAAAATTTTTAGTTTGTTTTCACACACTCAGACGACACTACAGAAGCGTAAGGCTTGTGTCTTATGTTGGAAAGAAACACGGTACATTTTTTCGGGAGCGATTTTTCAAACGCTCGATTTTGTGTTAAGTTCATCAAAACTCAAATTGGTAAGACTATATAAAATTATAGAACAAGATTTAGTGGGCGTGGCCTCACTAACTTTTTTGCTATGGACTCAAACTTTAGCCATTTTTTTTAAAGACTATGTCTAAGTGAGCTCATCATACTTCAATTGAAGAGAATTTGCTCCGTGCAAAGTCATACGATCTTTACATATATACATATAAACACAAACACATACATGCATACATCATCGAAATCACCGAATCGCCTATTGGGCGGTGTACTCTATAATTCGAGACGAAGGAATATGTGAATAGCACGCAAATTCGAAAGCATTTTCTTTCGTTTCAAATTATATAGTAACTAACTTAATATAGCGGAAAGTTAAAAAAGGAATGCCAATATATAGAAATTCGTACGATCTGAGGTTATTTTGGTCAAGCTTGAAAAATTCACAATATGTACATATAACAAATTTGAATTATGCAACCAAACTCCTGTAACCAGTGTGCCTCGTATTATTATGTTTAAAATATAAATAACAAAAGCTTAAGTCATCATAATTCATATATATTACACTTATAATTTATAAACAGATAAGCTTGTATGTAAGACAACAACCGCAACAACGAAAACATAAATAACGTGCAACCGAAAAATTTTCCTCAATTTTATATTAGTTGATTTTCTTTAAAAAAAAATATCGAACAATAATGGCATAATAATATTTAGTAATAAACATAAATAATCATTAACAAATTGAAAGAAACCAGACAAATAGAAAATAAAGCAGAGAAAAAAAAGAAGTAAATAAATTTATTTATCTCTACCCAATAAAACGTGCAAATCACAAGCAAAAAAATATAAATATAAAAAAAACTAATTTAGAATTCAGCTCAGAAACGTACATATAGAAGAAATCTAAGGCTTAAGGCTATTTTTCTTTTATTTGCTCAATCTGAATTAATAAAAAAAAACTTAAACTTATTACAAGATATAACAAAACACAAGACAAGTCAATAAACATGCATTAATGAACCAAAAAAAAAAAAATAAAAATAAAACAATACAGACCAACACAACTCGGACATAAGAAATAATCGTATAGTATGTTTCCACAGACTTTAATTCAAGTTAGTTTAAGTTAATTACTTCAAAGTGTTTCCACCAAACTTGTGAGTGATTTGTTGTTCGAATTTTCGTACTTAATTTACGCAAATTCTTTATAAGGTGGACGCAGCAGCTGTAATGTGAAATTTTATTCACATGTAGTTGACATTTAAAATTTATTCAATATTCCTTAGTCATTTGTTTCGAAATTGTCAGTCACTATTGATGGATGCCCCAGGTATGGATTTTGTAATTTTAAAAGCAACGCAGGGTTGCACACATAAATTGAGTTCGAAAAATAGTATTTTCGACATTATTTAAAATAAATCAACTACTTTGAGGTGATTTATCCATATACAAAATGTATTGTAAATCATGTATAAATTAACATAATTTGCACAAATCATCATTATTTATCTAAATCATGTCGGTGTAAACATACTATCAACAAGAAATATTTGACTTTGATTTGATGTGGATTTGAGATTTTCATTTATGTTTACGTTTGAAAAAATTAATGCTTAGATTATTTTCTAAACCAATTTCAGATAAATAAAATTTATTTTAGTTTTAGTATAAACATACAATGTTCGATGGTATGAATACATACAATGAAAATTTGTATAGTTATTGCAAAATTTTTCTTTCGTTGTGACAAATTTTAAGCATTGAAGCTTAAAAAGAAGTATCTATGACAAAAGTTTACTTAGGTAAAAAATAATAAGAGCAGCCCAATAAGTGCTAAATTTAATTGAGGCTATCACCGCAAAAGTGGTGTTACCCACATTTAATTATTTAAACAATTGCACTTTTTAATTTTTTAATTACTTTGTTATTTTGCAATATTAATATCTATGCAAAAACGGGTTTTCAGCTGCATTTTCTTTAGAATAACAAAATGTGGCCTACTTTACTTTTTTGTGATAGTTGGTATTGTAAATAATGTATTTATCATCAGAACAGGAACCAAAAAAACAATGTGCGTTACACGACTTCGGCGCTGATAGCATCAATTGTAAGTCAGTTAACCCAGAGAGTTGCAGGAGAAAGTAACAACATTTGCAGGCGTTTTGAACGTCTGTGTCAGAATCTTTTATAAAAACAGAACATGAAGTTTATCCACTGGCACACTTTTTTGACGCATCGATATAGGAAACTCTCAAATATTTGAATTTAAGGTATGAAACACTTTTCCCCAAAATCCTGCGAGAAATATTTATGGAATATTTTATCAAAAAAGGAGATTAGAATTAACCCTGTAATATGCCGTTTAAAAAATTCTTATGATATCTGTGACAAAAAAGGAAAAAGTGCTTAAGTCGAGTGATGGACGGTAAATCTTTTGCATTTTTGACATTTTACTTATTCTAAAATTCGATCTTATTTTTTATCATTTTATTATTAATGTATTGTAATTGAAAAGGAAAAATGACTAAAGCCGGAATTTCTTAAGAATTAATATAGGGTTAAAAAAATTGTCTTGAAATTTTCTCTTGTGTAACAACAAAGAAATTAGAAAATATACGTCTTAAGATGAATCAGCAAAAAAATATAGTTTCTGCAAGAAACAAGTAACAGCTGTTACTTGAAATATTTTAAACAAGTTTCATTACTTTTCTCGAACACAGTGATACCGTCTTTGGGAATTAAAAACGTTTTCAGTTTCATATTGTGGCGGAATAATTAGTAATTGTTCATTTAACGTAAGACCATTAAAAAAGAAATGCCAAAAACAGGTCCTCAATGTAAAAAAACTATCCAAGAAATATTTCTTAATGTGAAGACTAATGCAAGTTTTAAGAATAATATTTAACATTTTTGCAAAAAAAAACTTTCGTCTAAATTCGGTATAAACTTGTGTTGAAAACGGGTTTCTTCTCTAATTCTGGTTTTTCGAAAACTCATTTAAAATTAGGAATCAAGACACATCATGCAAAAAATCTCGGTATAACGCAGTAATGCAAATGTAAAAAAAAATAAGTGGTACGTTAGTTATATTTGGTAGCTGATTTGAAAAAAAATTGCTTTCATTCTTTTTAATGTCTTATATCTAGTGTTTTTCACGGAAATCCCATGGAATACTTCGTGGGAATTCCCGAGAATTTTTGGACGTGTGGAAACTCTTATTAAGCTAGGTTGAGTGTTTATTTTTAGAAAATTCCATAGCAAGTTAAACGCTTTTCGAATAAATACACCGCATACGTAATTTGTATTCAAATAATTTATATGGAAGATAAAAAATCTCATTTGATGGACTATTTTAAAGGAAAACTCCAGATCCTGCAGTTTGTTCTTTCTTTTCCAAAACAATTACTTTGAAAGGAAGGAACACTAGTGGTCTTATTCGGCATTCAAACGCAATACACAATAAGCACTTTAAAAGGTGTTGAACCTCCTGAAAAAGTACGGAAAGCTTCAAGGACAATTTTACATGTACTGAAATATTCTATTAACAAAAAAGAAAACACACATGCAATTTATAGTTTATAAACTAGTAACTGAGAGAATCTCTTTTACTCAAAGATTTTCATCTACCAAAAACTGAATGCGATGTGCAAAAACTTATTTGAGAAAACGTTTATAGTGTCAAAAATTAAATCAAACACAATATAGAGTACTAGTTAAAAAACAATTGCAGATTTTCTCTAATTATGGATGAATGGAATAGTATAAAAAATAGAAGATTTTTAAAAATTTGCATGCTTGGAAAAATTTTACTGATGGTCGAAGTATGATTTGTTGAATTAATTTATGCACTGCGGTTTTTAAAAACCACTATAATAACACTCATGCATGTTCTAGCTTCCACATCGTTTTCACGTGTTTTATTTTGAGATCGGCTACGCCTGCTTAAGTTGAAATTTAGAAAATACAAATTAATAGTATATGTTTTACCATCCGAATTTGGAAGAAAACAATTTGGGAATGGACGATTTCAAACTTTTAGATTTTTTGGTTTTAATTTTTGAAAAAAACTCTTATTATTTTCACTTGTTATGACAGTCTTGTGAAAGAAAAACGAAACAAGAAAATCAAAAAATTTGAAATTGTTCGTCTCCAAATTGTTTCCTTTTAAATTCGGATGCTAGAACACATACTGTTAGTTTATATTTTCTTAATTTCAACTTAAACAGGCGAAGCATATGTTTTAACATCCGGACTCTGAACAAAACATCTAAAAAGGATGCCAAAGCCAGACCATACACGACTATCAAATAACAATCAAACTAAAATCTCTTAATTATTTCGTTTGACAATAGTACGTAAATTATTGTACCTTACTATATTTTATTTACTTTTTATTCGTTTTTGTTAATAATTTGTTGATTTTTTAATCTCAATATCGTTGAAGTGAATCTAACGATATTAAATTAATAAACAAATTCTAATTATTTGCTTCAAACGGGAGTTTCCGGGATCTCGATAAATCTAAAAACCATTCCCGAACTCTAGTTATAACATGTATACAACAAAAAAAATTACTATAATAATTATTAATTATAAGTCCTAATTTCCAATATGCAAGCAATAAGACTTAAGACTTAAGGCTTCATTAGTCTTTACTTTCTGTTGCTGTTCTGTGCCGTTCTTTTCCATATAAAATATATCTCAATTACTTGTTCTGAGAAAAAAATCAGCTGGCAACCTATAGAATTGATTACACTTGTACAAAAAGTATCACAACACACTAATACACACACACTTTTGGCAGTCACTTAACGTTGAATTCTATTTTCTACAGATCAGTCCGCAACATAACAGAACGAAAAAAGAAACCACACATGCAGATTTTCAACTAAACAGAAACAAAACAGCTGATTCAGAACAGAACAGCACGTACAAACTAATTCTGCCTTTAAGCTGATTAGTTTGAAGAAAACAGAGGCGAGGGAAACATAAACGTTTCTTTTTCACTCGTCTCTCTCTCTCTCTCCTAGCAAACTAATCTGATTAGCAATAAAGGCAGAATTAGTTTGTACGTGCTGTTCTGTTCTGAATCAGCTGGTTTGTTTCCGTTTAGTTGAAAATCTGTATGTGTAGTTATTTTTTCCTTTTTCGTTCTGTTCTGTTGCGGACAGATCTGTACAAAATAGAATTCAACGTTAAGTGACATCCAAAGGTGTGTATAAATTAGTATGTTTTGATACTTTGTGTACAAGTGTAATCAATTCTATACGTGCCAGCTGATTTTTTTTCACAGAAAAAGTAATTGCAAAATATTTTATACGGAAAAGAACGGCACAGAACAGCAACAGAAAGTAAAGACTAATGAAGCCTTAAGACTTGCATAGTGTAAATTAGGACTAATAACTAATAAATAACAGTTAAAAAAAACAGTTATTAAGCAGCTCTGGGTCGGGGAACATCTCTCGCGTCATCGTAATTATTTCTTAAGTGCGGTCAGGCTTGTGTGTGTTGTTTGGCCTTCGAGAGTTTTTCGTCTAGCTCGCACTGGTTGACTGATCTGCACGGATAACCCTATAATTGTGCGGCTTTTTGTGGAATTTCTTTAACAACCACGTTGCCTACTTCCTATGTGAAGGCATAGGTCGTGTACAGTCAGTCACAAAACCTTATAAAATACTGTTAATACCATCTTGGGCATATGGTCTACGTTACTCCGCCCATATTTGTGCAACACCATATTATGCAAATTTACTTTGCATTAATATTAATAAATAAATAAATAAACACATAAAAAAACTTTGCGATATAACGAATATTTCGCTACAACGAATGGGATTGACAAATTATATTTGACTAATTATATTTGTGCCAGTGCTTACTTAAATAGCGCAACCGCAAATAAAATATATAAAAAAATAGAATCATGCAATAAACTTAATTAAATTTTAATTTAATAAAAATTCCACTATATGCATATTATAAAATCCCAAAAAATTCATTTTTGCACGCAAAACACAAAACTGAAAAAAAACAACAAACATATAAAATATAGCACACTTGCAAGTATTGAAACGGAAATAGTTGCACACATTCTATATTAAATTTTACAGCGATAGAAGTATTAAAAAAAAACTCACACAACAAAGGCATGCCAATTTAGAGTGCAAGAAACAACAATAACAAAAAAATACAACTTTTATACATACGATTACAACAACAACAATATTCGAATTAAAGTGTATTAAAAACGATCATAATTTACCACAAACAAAACAAACACATGTAAATTAAAACACACAAACAAAAAAACATAGATTAACAACAACAGAAAAAACCAAAACGGAAACATTTAGTTGCAGGCAGAACAAACAACACACATTTACTGATAGACTCTGCAACATTCGTGAACAGATTTTCTAATACTGGTATTCTGTGATTTTTTTCGCTTTTGTAACGTTTACTCACAGTCTGTTGCATGGAATTACTTGCTGTTATTCCAACGTTTGACGAAATGTTTGCATTTGCTGCCATAGATGCATTGGCGTTTTGTGGATGCTGTAAAAATACCAAAGGACCCAGAGCAGAAGAGCTGCAGTCTGTTGCAACAGTTGCTTTTGCATTGTATATAGATTTTGGCTGCTGAACAATGGGCTGTTGATTTTTCGTTGAACAGGCCGTGTTATCGAATTGATAATACATGACATCTGTGGCAGTGGTGGCGCCGCCATATGCAGCTGCAGGAGAATTGCTATTAGTAGTTTTATAAACATTTGGCGGCAGGGAGGGATCAGCTGTCTGAGCGCCAGAAATATGATAAGCTGTTGGCTGTTGTGGCTGTTGTTGTTGTTGTTGCTGCGAAGGCTGAGTAGTTCTCAAAAATTCGGGCATTTGTGGCATTTTGTAATTGTATATGAAGGGGGGTTCATATTCATTTGTAGTGGGATATGCTAAAAATAAATCTGATTTGGCTGGATGTAAACGTGAGCCATAGCCCGGGTATTGTGAACCCGACATGGAATAACCCATGCCACTGAGAGGAGCCAAATGGCCACCACTTGTCAACAATTGGGTCTTTGTTATACACTGACCCGTCAAACGTCTAGTGGGAAAACCTAAATCCGACTTAGCATCTCGTTTCTTGGCCTGCATGGCCACAGTGGATGGTCCTTGATAATAATAAGGGGCAGCTGGGGTATTTGGCCATTCTGGAAAGTGGTCCATTTGATTATTGGCAAAGTTACCACTACTACCTATACTACCAACACCGTTAACACCACCACCAATACTATTGCTATTGTTGTGATTATTACTAATATTAATTGTACTACCATTACTGCCACCTCCAGCTGCCAAAGGACGCGTTTGTGTTTGTGTTGCGCTGCCACTCTTTGAACCGAAAACATTGTTTAAACTAAATTTATATTGATTATTCTCAAAGGTTGTATAATTTAGCAAGCGATGGCTGGGCTTTGATTTATCTGCACCCTTATCCAAAAGCTGTTGTTGGGTTTGTGCTGATTGCTGTTGTTGATGCTGTTGCTGCATGGGCTGTAGTGAAGGATGTTTATGCATGGTTGATTATTTTTGTTATTATTGTTAGTAGATACTTGATAATAATGTTTGAACAGGACATAAGAAGTTTGTTTGTTAATTTATGGAGCTCAAATTTTTTTTGTGTAAGTGGATATTTAAGCTGCGTGTAACAATAACTAAGTGTACTTGTGTAAAGCAGAGGTGGAATTACATATTGGATTGAATTTTTAAAGGTCTTTGGTAAATGTATACTAACGAATGCTTTGAAATCCAATCTATATTTTAATACATTCTGCGAGATTTTGAAAGTAAATAAGAAAATTTTAATTGTAACTTTTAAGCTGCAATAAGACGTGCCATAGCCATAATGCCATAGCCATAATCAAAACTAAATTCAATTGGTTTCTATGGTATGGCTATGGAGTTGTAACTCACCACCTTTAATTAAATACAGTGTTGCTCATAAGTTTGGTTGCAACAGCTGTTTTCTATGATTATGGTTATGGCACGTCTGATTGGACCTATAGTCACAAATTTTTTTCCTCTTCTTTTATTATTTGTCCTCAACACATGTTTACATTTAAATAATTTTTGTGAAAGATAAGCAAGTCTGAAGCGTATTATTTCGTATAAATTTCGATCATAAAACTGTTTGAAACAACAACAAAATTTTTAAATTTTGCAACTATTAGCAAAATTATGATTCTAACCATTAGAATTATAAGAACTGCAAAAATTATTAAATTTTCAAATTAATGGAGTTTTTATTTTAAACTAAAAACGTTATGTAAAATATTCATGGTTTTAATTAAAATTTTAAATTGAAGGAAGACAAAAGTTCACTGAAGTGAAATTCAAAACCTCTTAACCTTATGATATATAAAAAAAGTCAAGATGTTAACTAGAATTTACATTATATATAAAATACATTAATGAAATGATGTGATATTTTTTATATATTAAGTTTTTGAAAAAATATAACAGAAAATCATGCATTATTCCAAAATTTGAGAAAAAATATGCATTTTAGACCAAATTATATAAAAATATGAATTTTTAGCAAAGTATGCACTCACAAATCGATACCACTTTTACGAAAATTTATCGTTTCCTAAAGATATTTCTTTTTTTTTCCATTATCAGAGTTAAGATACAAAATATGCCTTGGCATGAAACCCCTGTCCCTGGTCATTATTATAAAAAACTCAAAAATTTAAATTTTGATAACAATAAACTAATGTAGTTGTTTTGACAAGTGAGGAGCTTAAAAAAGGCTCCCTGATTGCTGCATCTAACTCAATTTTTTTTAGTTTTTGCTTTAAGGACTCTTAAATATTAACAAAATGGAAGTACAATTGATCTGTCACTATACAGTATTCAAATATAATTCTTCCAGCGACTTTAGTGGTGGATGGTACTATGAAAGCTTCTCTGTGATAAAATGCAACAAATGATGTTGCTTACACTTGCAACGTATCCTCGAAGAGAATACCTCAATCATCGGAGAATAGATAATGGTGACACGTTAGGAACTATTAACAACTAAATAGGATCGACTGTTGGACCACCTTTGGCTATCGAAGTCTCAACCTTAAAGGCTTCTCTTCAGTCGTCCTTGTTTAACGTGATGTTGCGCTTTTTTTCTCTGTTATTCCAGAGATTGAGTAGTAAAACATAAGCTTTATAGGTAACTAGCCCAAGGTTTGTACTGAATAATTACCACAAGTTCTCCCCCTCTCTTTCTCTCTTATACTCTGTTAATAGTGATTGATAAATGCAGTACAATTCGATATTAATTCTTTCAAAAAGCAGCTAAAAATCCATTTTAATATAAAATTTGATTTGGCATTCTCCGTTTATAATTTTTTGGCAACACTTGTATACTTTTCAACAATTGAGGGAGCTAAGTTACTGAAAAAAAATAATTTCGTCCTCTTGCTGCAAAAATTTCTCAAGATTTTTAATCTTAAAAAAAATCAAACAGTCAAGTGAACCAGTTTCGAAAAATTTTATGTCATAATGTGAACATGCTTTATGTTACTAAATATTAAATGTTGATAAATACCACAACACTTTCCAATTATTTTAACAAAGCGTTACAATTTCAATATTGAAATTCCACCTCCTTCTCTCTTTTTCGCTCACTCTCTCCCTTTCGCTCTATTGCTAACTACAGTGATCTACCAATAATTTTTGTGTTTAGTATTATTATTATTATTAATTTGCTATTGTATAAATAAATAAGGTGAATGGATATTAAACTGAGTACCGTTATTGTGTGATTGTTTGCAGATGCGGCACACGATGAGGGCTGTGATGATGATGACGATGATGTTTGTTGCTGCAGCTGATGATGATGATGCTGTTGATGATTGTTGTTATTGTGATGATAATGATGTTGATTGTGCATGTTGTTAAGATGGGAATGTTGATGTTTTTGTTGTAGCAGGTTAGTAGAGTATTTATAATTTGGCTTTGGTTGTGAGGAGGAGGAATTTGTGGAACTACTATCTTGCCGTCGTTGGCCATGAAATGATTGCTGTAGGGGATGATGATGAAGATTATTATGATGTTGATGCTGGTGCTGTTGATTATGTTGTTGTATTTGATGTTGTTTATTTTGATTACTCACAGTCTGTTGCATTAGGCTGTTGTAAGCCGAGGTATTGCCGCTGCCATTGCAGACACCACCAATCCCATTCATAATGTTGCTATGGGTAATTGAGGATTTACGATGGCTACCACTTGAAGCACCTGAAGACTTGTTAGTACCATAACGAGTGCTGTCACTGGATCTACATTACAGTGGGTGTTTTTGGTTTAGCATGTATTGATATCGTTGGTTTTCCAGGTGTTTGTGGGAAGGATGTTAAAAGAAAAGTAAGTAGAGACAGGAAAATATTTTTAGTATAGTTTAGAATTAGCACAAAATGATGGCTAATTTGTTACTCCGCAAATAGTGATACGTACCTCTCAGAAGAATAGGCGTAATCTTGATCGGCTCCAAGACCAGAATCTGTATGTTCATGCGACACTCTTAGAGCAGAATTTTCCATAGGACTTAGATTTGAGCCGGTGGGAGATATAAAGTCCCCCATGCTCATACTAGACATCATTCTAAGCATTGATATTGAAATTGAACATACTTAAGTAAAATTTATTTACACATACATATGTATGTACATACATATATACATATGTACATATATGAGTGATTCTTGCTGTTGATGCTTTTTTAATGCAGTATTGGCTGTATTGATATTTTTGTAATTAAAAGCGCAGACGTTTTAAAATCAAAAAAACTTTAAAAAGCACAGTGGGGTTACTTCATATATTTTTATGCAATAGCTGAAAGGAGTGGTCCGAGATTATTGAAAGTTTGTAACAAGCATTAAATTGAATTTGTTAAAATAAAAATTTGCATCATTGTCATGGAATTTACTTAAATTTTTCATATATGAAGTAATATTTTTCTGAAACATTTCTCTAAAAAACTGCATCTTTAAATTTTTGAAATTGAGTGGTTGAAAAATACGGGGTTGACATCAAAATAACACTGTGCCACGTATCAAAGCAACTGACTGAAAATATTGGCTCGTTATTTTACTCTATTAAATTCTTTATTATCCTGATTAAATTATTATTGGAAGAAGTTCTCAGTTAGAACCATCTGATGGGCTTTTAAAGTCATTGTAATTTGAAATAAAAATAATAATAATAATAAAATAAAATTTCTTCAAATTTATTTATGGCATAGTTTGGAATACTTGCTTATTCTCTTTTATTTAATATTGTAGTATACCACACTTATAGTAGTGCACTGTAGCATAAATAACTTGCATTGTAACATAGCACAAAAACAATAATAATGCTGAATGCAAGAAATTAAGTGACATACTTTTGAGTCACACTTTAATTACTTATTACCAAATTCCATTATTTTTGATTGGTTATTTAAAAATATGTTTACCATTGTAATAGTAAAGAAAAGAACAAGACACAATTGTAAATATGTAGACGTAAGTTAGAAGGGCTAATGAAGATTTGTAAAACAAGTATATAACTAAAGCAAAATATTAATGAAATCAGACTTAAATGTGTAAGCGCAATCCGGCAATAAGTTGCCTTGTTTTAAATTAAATTCTCGATTATTAGTTAATTATCTCGGCACCTACTGATTGGGGTGGACTCCCTGACAAGGGACTATAGGGCCTCACACTCACAAACACATTGCTATTACACATCTCTTTTAAAATTACATGGCGATCCTCCTTTTAACCTTTACAATATCAGGATGTGAGTTTGAAATCCAATTACCTTAATTTTGTGCTGACATAAATAATTAAAAATGGAAAATTTAAGACAAAGTAGCGAAGCTCATAAATACTTCAAATATCACTTGTCATTTTTTTCGTAAGTCCGACGATATCGTGGAGTATTCTTACAAGTTTAAGATAAGAAAGCTCTTAAGAATTTAAGAACAAAGGACATGATACTGAAATTATTAATAATTGCAATAATTAAGATATTTTAAGTTAAATAGCGAGTACTGATGAATGCCTATAACCTCCTTGTAGGACTTGATTGAAACTAAAAAAGCATGGAAGAGTATTTTTTATTGAAGATCATTAAACCCTCACCATCAGCGTTTGTGTGCTTAGTCCATTGTATATGGTGTTTTCTGATGTAAATTTCAGTCCTATATGATGAGCATTACCTAACTTCACCGCAGAACGTTAGGTAATAGTCACGTTACGTCACCAAGCAATTAAGTAACAATAACATTAAAAATTTTGTTTTTGTTTGCCATACAAGTTGTTGATCGAACGTTTGCTGGTGACATCACGGGACATAATGTTCTTATCACTTAATAAATGTAGTGCTAACTGCATTCTAAAACAATATCCAAAAAAGAATATAAATCATACGTTTTTCTTTGAATAATAAGCTATGTTACGAAGTAACGTCATATCACAACAAGTATACTTTTCTGTGCAAATGCCCATATAAAGAAAATTTTAATGTTAATATATTTTCTTTTTAAAATTGAAATTATTTTCTTTTGTACGTTTTAAAACCACGAACTTGTAAAAAAACTAAGGAAACTTAACAAGGGTTACTAAGTATCAACCACTTTTGTACTGTGTTCAGACGGCAACATGAAGCAATTGGTTCGCTCTCTGAACCACGATTGTGAATCTTGCATTCTTACATTCATATATATGAACAAGCATACGTGAAAAGTACATACTATATACGATATTAATATTCTGTGTTATTTGCTTTTCTACAAAAGATAAACAAATTAATTAAAAATTAAGAATAAGATGTGTTTTTTAATTTATATATTAATTTTATATATTAATTTTTTAATTCATACACACATCTATTTTTTGGGTTGTTCTTTGTATGAACATATTTTTTATATATAGCTAGTTTAGAAAAATTAGCGATAATTTGTTATCAAAACTAGAGAAGACATGGTTCGCAGCAAGGTTCAAACTGAACCAGAATGGCTCGCTCTCTAAAATTTGTATGGCGAACCATACCATGAAATACATGGTTTCTTATAAGGTCTGTTACATTCAGTACGTGTCCGTCAACGCAAAGTACAAAATTTTTTCAACTCTTAACTTTTTGCGTACGTTGAGTAGTTTGGCAGATATTGGTGTGTTTTTTTGGTATGTTTTTTTGTATGTGTTTGTGTTCTGTGGTAGTAAAAATAAAGTTAAACAAACGAAATAAACGAAATAAATAAAAAAAAGTTGAATTTAATAAATAAATTGGAGAATCAACTTACAAATGCTTGCACACATAAAGTACTCATTGTGCCAACCTTCACCGTCGCTGCGCTAATGCCAGTTGAAAAAGACGAAGTTTATCGTACGATGGATTCATTGTGCCTCGCCCTTAAATTAAGCGAAGTACTTCGATAATAATCACTGACGTCAGTATCAAATCGTAAGCGAACAATCTAAGTACTTGGATTGTAATGTACGTGTAATCTGATATATCATGTGTTACTGATAACTTCGATTACGATGTAAGCAGTGATTCAATTAGTGTTTAAAACAAATAATTTGTTCTAAAATAAAATTAAAATACTGGCCTACTTTTAGGGTAAATTTATTATTATGCCCATGTAAGTGCAATGCTAGTGGCGCGTACTGACATTATAGCTTACTTTGTAAGCGAGAGCGCACCACTTATGCGTCCTATGACACTTATATGTTAAATCTAAATAGCAAAATAAGTGAACGAATCACCACTGACTGCTACTAAATATTACTGATATCATATATTACGGATTGTATATTTTTACTACTGGGATTCTAATACTGTATATCTGCGTTAAATAAGTTTAACAAATGAGAATCACTCATTTAATTTACAAAAATTTCACCCAAGTGACCGCTAAATAAGACCACAAAAGCATTTTTTTTGCTAAATTTTTAAGAACTTACCGCACCAGACCATTATTACGTTCACACTCTCTGGATGATACCGTACTAGCCGAGCGTATTGAACCATTTTTGGCACCATTACTATCATTAGGATTAGAATTTTGGTAACATAAGCTAGTGGCAAATACATACATACATAGTTAATAGAGATTTATAAGTAACAACAGCAATTGCCTGTTTTATTTATATTTTCTAATATCGCTTTTAGTGTTTGACAGGCGTCTGTCGCAAAATACTCACCCTCTTATGCGATCGACACGATTTTTACCATGACCACTGATAGAACCACTACCATTGGTCAGGGTATTACCGGAGCCGGTACTTTTGCCGCCAACACTATTTTTGCTATTGCTCTTGTGTATGCGTATGTTTGAATTGGAACGTTTGGAGTTGGTTTCCACGACGGTATAAGGGATTTCACGTAACTGATCTTCCGTCATGCCAGCCGTGTCTACCAAACCAAATTGTAAATGTTTTGCCAATTCACTATTCCACAAACGGTTACGATCAGAGGGCGACCTACAATTACAAGTATGATATGTTAATAACTTAAATTAAAGAAACTTAATTTCCAAGAATAAAAGTTAACTACAATAAACATACTTGTTCTTTTTGTGTCTTCTTGATTTGTGATGCGAATGTGTATCAGAATGTGAATCATTGCTATGCAGGCTACGTGCCACCATGCTACTCTTTGAAACTGATGCTTGCTGCACAGAAGTTTGACCCAAGCTGGCTTCTTGTTGTCTACGTTGAGCTTCACGCCACTGCAGGCTGGAATCAATTAATTCCGAATGCGAACCCACAGCACTGGCACTACGTGCAGTTGATGAACGATGACCAGAATAGCTGCGACCACGTGTGCTTTCATGTTCTGAACCAGCAGAGTCACGTCGATGACGTGAACGTCGATGCTTGCGATGATGTGAACGTGCCGATCGTCCAGAGCCACGTGATAATTCGCTCTCGTTATCAGAAGTGCGGCGATGGCGATGTTTATGCCTGCTAAGGAAGAAAGATAAAATAACATCAATATAATGATGCTTATTAACTCGAAATGCTAGAAAATCAATAAGTTTTCTGTTTTTCATTTCTCTATTTTTTTATTGCGTTTCTGATGAAAAATACTCAGCTACCAAGTGCACTTGTCTGCCCTGTTTTATTGATTGAAAAATTGCTACTTTTCAGGCATGTAACTTGCCTTTGATATGTTGTTGTTTTTGTGTCTTATTGATATGAATGTACGAGTAATAAATCTTCTAACTCGATAACAACTTGATATTGTAGACAACATGTTGAAAGCTGTGTTTTGCAATTGCTAAACCAGTTGCTTGACATTGAAATATTCTCTATGGGAAGGTCAAACATTTGGCCCAGTTGACTAGAGTTGATGTATTTTTTTTTAGAGGATATACAATTTCAATTTGGCTTTTTATATGTGCCCTTAATTATGAAGGTGGTCTAACTCATGTGCATTTTTGCTTCGAAATATCAAATAAATCTTTGAAAAACTTTAATAAATACTAAATTATTATTAAATAAATTTATAAAAATCGAGACTAATATATCTCTAAATTAAAATGCTGCATAATATAAAAGCACTTTTTGATTTGTTCAAATGTAATCTACTAAATATCTCGACCAGAGCAATATATGACCCTTACGATTACAAATTTGTATAATGCATACCATATTGAAGTGATAGTGATATTGTATCAAAAACGAACTTGGTCAAAATTTTTATCTTAATACTTTTGATGCCCGAAATTTTGGAAAGGAACTTGGCCTTTTTTCACATTTATGTTTTTGTGAGGATTATGGTATATACTTATACATATGTATTTAGTGTGTATCTTAATAATACTTGAGGTTGTTGTGGCTGCAGCGGTAAGCGCAATAACTACCAAGCGATGGCTTCCAAGTTCAAATCTTGGCCGGAGGAGACAATTATTTGCATATACAAATTTTTCTAATTCCTGTACCAATTTACACACCTAATTTGAATAACTAATAAAATACAAGGACTAAGTAACTTTAAATTAATGAATCAGAGTTATAATAGCAATGAATTATGTTGTTAACACAATGATACTAGGCCATCAAAAAATGATATGTTACGCGTCAGTAATGAAATACTGTCATGAAATACATAAAAAATTTTGTTAATTCAATGAAATAATTCATTAAAAAAACGTCAAAACTAAAGAGTTTCATTGCAATGACTACATTTTTCATTTAAAATATGAAAATACACGTTTCTTAGTAAAAAAACATGTCGTTACATGAATGAAAATGTTTGGTTGTATATATATCTTTTCAGTTGATGAAATAATTTTTGTAATGCGAATGAAGAGTTGCATTGTTTGAAAAATAATGACAAATTCATAAATATAATCTAAAAATCACTGCATCTACGAAGGTTTTTCTCTCAGTGAAGAAACTCATTCCACAAACACATACAGAATTTTTTTTTGAAGATTTATTTATTTAAAATTCAGTTTTAAAATCCGGTAAATTGCCTCAGCGTCATATGACATTGTTGAGGGAAGTGTTTTGCAGATTTTTAGTGGCGAGCCTCAACATAATGAATGAGATATGTACGGATCCTGAAAAGTTAGCAGCACTCCATGTGATGCAATGCCAAGATGTATTGTCATTGTATCTTAGTATTGCCGTTTCGTACCGTGTGTCGCAGAGGTCGTACTCCCTTGAACAGCTTTGCTGAAAAGGGGAGAGTATTTTCGTTAGAACAGAGCAAAAAGCTTTTTATTCTCGGAAAAATATTTCACAGAGGCACTAATACTATCCTGTCATGACTTCGCCAAACAGTTTACCCTCCAGACGAATGCCAGTGAATATTATTGTTATTTAGGGGACGGACGAACTACTAGGAAGTGGCTGGCCAGGAATAGGTCATAACGTATCATACTAAAAAGGCAGTACTGAACCAGTATGCCATGAAAACGGACTGTCTGGCGTTATTGTGGGCGGTAAGGAATCTTGTACCATACTTAATGGGGTATTTATTAACAGCAATTATTTTCAATAAAACCATGTTTGTGTTGTATACAAGAAGCCGAAAAATTTCCTGGCTTTTTTTTACTCAACAAAGTTATTTTTAAATTATATCAACGCAGTGCGCATATGTAGAAGTATTCATTATTTGCGTATCCAATAACGATTTGCTCTTTCGCTGAGTGGTAAGTACGTTAGCTTATTAGTGAAAAGATTGCCGCCGGTCCGAACCATTCCAAAACACATAAAACACATTTAGTTTTAATCGCAGCCAAGCAAAAACAAACAATAAGGGGTTGAAAAATGTGACATTCATCAATTTCAGTCAAAAAATTTTTTCTTTGATGCGTTAAATTTATTTATTGACTCGTGCCTACAATTTTATTTATTAATAATCCGAAAATCGTTATCACAGAAAATTCAAAAGATTTTCTTATTGAACCAACGATTTGTGTTTTCAAATACCAAAATCAATGAATCCCTTTTACTATTACTGGGTGTTACCTTCTTTAGGAAGGGCGAAGGAAGAGATAGAGGAAAGCTCCATTCTTTTATAAATCTGCTTTTTGCACGTTTCTAATAATGCAGTGTTGCAGCATCTCTTTTTGAAGCTATGCTTAGTAGCCATTTTGTTGTTTATTTGACTTCGCCGATGATTCTGTAACACAACACCGACAATGAGGGCGCTGATGTTACATTATGTTTAGTATCCGCTGAAGTCGATGTAGTTCAGTGACCAGTTTCTATGCTTTCAGATATAACTGAACATCAGAAAATGCGTGGTGTGGTTATTTAGTAACTGTCGGATACCAGGATCGAATCTAGGACCTTTGGGTTTTTGTCAATGTACTAATAAATTCAGCCAACGCCAACACAATAACTGAGTATTCAGCTCTCAAGCTATTCAATTCAACTCTATAAAAAATCCATCGGATTAAATTGTATGATTTTTGCTTGAACTGCAACAGTTTGACTATGAAGTTAATTTAAATTGAATATTCGGAAATACAACTGGCGCTAGTTTATACGCATTTATTTATTATCTGGGCAATTGTCTCTCATACTGAATTCAAACTTAAGCAAAAATATATATAAAAAATTTTGGAGTTAAGTACCCCTAAATTCGTAAAATCTGATACTGTTCGACGTGATCGTAGTTTTTTGTCTATTACTGTAAAAACATATGTAACATCTTAAATTAAAGACTATCCGTTAGAAGTATACAGTAGAATGGAGTAACGAAATTAAAAGTAATAGACTTTACCATAAGTGCGTTATAAACATATTGGAACATAGAAAAAGGCAAAAGTGACCACCTCTGTATATTTGTAACCTTCAAAACACTAAACAAAATGTAGATGAAAAGCGAAAACACACACAATAACCCAATCAATACAAAAGTTTAAAGTTCTGAATGTTGATCATCATACTGACAAATTCAATTACCTGCGTGTGGAACGTGAGTCATTTGAGGAATGACTTTCCACCGAACTAGATCGGTAACGTTGTTGTTGCTGCTGTTGCTGATGTTGACTGCTCGTTGTGCCATTGGGCGGAGTACCATGCTCACGCTGTGAAGAACGCGAATGCATATGCTGGGAATGATGATGGTGATGATGATTATTACTACTGCCGCCTCTGCCATCAATACCACCACCGCCGCCACCTGTTGTGCTAGCTGAACGTACCGAACGTGGACTGGACGGTTTATTGCCAAACAAAGAGCGTTGTTGTGACCTCGGCCATGGTGCGCTGCGTGTACTACGTGGAGAATCAGGTGTCTGTATATGACTGCTGCCACCATTGTTGTAACTACTTTGACTGTGTGGCATTGTAGTATGTTGTGACTGCTGGTGATAAGGATTAATGCCCAAACTACTCGGTATGCTATAAGTTGAACGGTAGGGACTTTCGTAGTTGCTGTGCATAAAAGAAAAAGAAAACCTTATTTCAAGAAACTTAACATATGTATGTACATATGTATGTATGTATGTATGTATGTATGTAAAATAAAATTGAACAATTATAAAGTCTTAAACATAAATGATTTAAACATAAATCTAAATTAAAAATTATAGGATTTTTATTTTCAACTATTGCTACATTGTATTGAACTGCTGTAACGGCGTCAACATAAAATTCCACCTTGACGGGCCAGCAATCATCTTCGACTCCATAAATGGCAATTTAAAATAAAATCAGTAAAATATTGGAAAAAATGTGTTTGTAATTGAGTAATTATAGGCGCGATTTGTTTTGTTGTAACCATGTGGCATTGAGGCCAATCAATATGGTACGCTTGCTTCGCTGGCTGGCAAGCAAATCATTTGTTTTTCCTACGAGTTCTGGCAACAAAACAGTGATTTATATGTTTGGTTTGGTGGCTTCGTCCACACTTATTCATAATAAATGTGTGTTGTGACCAGCAAACTATGTATCTTGCCAAACTACTCCTCTGTTGCACATGTGTATGAAGTTTTGTCCCAGACTTTAAAATCTGTGGCTGATGTTAAATATTTGTTATTTTTCACTGTTTGGCATGCTGTTGAAAAGTGCTTTGGATGTTTTATCTTGGGTTTTTTCTTCTTTTGAACTACAAACAATCAAACAGATAGACAAATGGATGGACTATATATATACTATTATTTTATATGATTTATGTGTTGCCATTTAAAGTAAATTTGTTTACCATTTTCATTTTACACAGGCAAGACTGTTTTTCTAAGAAAAGCAAAAAAACTGTAGCTTTATGTTCGAACCAAAAGAAAGAAAGAGTTCGTTATTTAAAGTTTTACGGTTTGTTGTTTTATACGACGAACATGAGGAAGTTAGTTTAGTTGTGATAGAGAAAAATTAATGTTGCATTATGTGTTCTGTATATTTTTTTTCTTCCTCTCATTACATCTTCTTCGTGTGATTTAATGTTATTGGTTTTTAAGTTATGGACAATTTAAATTTTTTGCATCATTATAGTTGTTACATTGGAATGTGGGCAGTCAGGCAGTCAGGCAGTCAGTCAGCAGCAGTATTTTGTGCTTGTATTCTATGTTGTAAACAATTTTGTTGAAAGAATCAGTACATTCACTGCAAAATTGCTCTTCTAACAAAGGGAACATGCTTACATACATTTATATACGAGTATTATATCAATTCGAGAATAGACGTTTGTGAATGCGAAACTTAATGTAAATGTAGTAGATTTCTCATAAAGATTGCGGAAAAGAGATAATAATTTGAATTTAATAACAAATTCCTGCACACAATCTAAGATGTGATCAATGATAACTATTGTTGTCAAAGCAGCGGTAAGTGTATAAATGTGACTAACAATTTTCGGACAAGTGTTTCTTTTTCTCTTCCTTTTTTTTATTATTGTGGCGTAGAGAGACACTTAATTGAAAGAAATTGGCGCAATTGAAAAAATTTAAAACAATTTATTGCTCATGATTTATAGTAATTTTAGTTCAATAAAAAATTATTTGTATTGGGGTTGTTATTTAAACAAAATTTATTTGATTAAAAAATTTTTTTTTAACATTTGTTAAAGTAGTAAGAATTCCAAATTATTATTTAATTACTCACGGTCTAATTCATAAATGATTATTAACAGTTCAATAACACATTAATAGTCAAAAATCGCTAAATGTGTATTCATAAATGATTAATGGCATATTAGACGTTCAATAAACGTTTCATTACTCAGAGATTTTTAATGTAGCCTCCATGCTACTTTAAGCGTTTGATAAACAATTATGAATAATATTTTCTTGATTATTTTATCCATTATGTGAGATTTTCTGTTGTTTCTCACTTTTATGTTTCTTGTTTAAGGCCCAACTATAATATGAATATGCTGGCTTAAGCTAATGCCAGAATTGAACGATAAAGGCCCAACTATAATATGAATATGCTGGCTTATGCTAATGCCAGAATTGAACGATAAAAGCCCAACTATAATATGAATATGCTGGCTTAAGGTAATGCCAGAATTGAACGATAAGTCTGTCAAATATTTAAGCAATTCCGATGTGACTTTTAGGTGGCCACAATGTACTTACATCCACTTAAGTATTCTTTAGCCACAGTTGCACATATAGGTATTGTTCAATTTTTTTAGTAATTTTGTTTCTTATAGCTACTAAATGAATGCAATTCAATCAAATTAACTTGTTGGAATGTCCTAATCTATTAAAAATTCACGTCTAATTATATCCACCACTTTATTACTTGTTTTATTTGTTTTGCCTACCAAAAAGTACAACAGTGAACATACATAAATAAACTCATGTGTATGTGTGTATATGTGTATTGTAAAACAAAGAATGAAAATAAAAATTTTGCTTTCTTTTCTGAGATTAAAATAAGAAACAATAAAAAAAAATATTTAAAATCAATGAATGTTTTCTGTTGCTGTTTGCTTGAGTTAAAAAAAAATGCAAAAACAGTGTTTTCCGTACGGAATGTGCGTTCAGTTTGGCACTTAACTTAAGCAAATGACATTTGACGAAACTTGACGAAAAGTTCCATAAGTACATTATGGTTTGCTACATACGTTTTATATGTAACCGCACAGTTGCTTAAGTTCGCATATTCCTATTATAGTTGGGCCTTTATTCTTATGCATGTCTCCTGAATAATGTTCTTTGGCAAAAGTATTAATTTATGTAAGTTGGTACATGTATGTATGTATGCATAATTGTACAAAAAGAAAAATACATACAAATAAACATCGTTGAAAATTAAAGAAATCCCATCCATTGGCAAAAAGAAAAATAGAATTATAAATATAAGGGCATATATGAGTACAAGCATACGTATGTTTGTATGGTACTGCATGCTTTCATATGTATGTATGTATGTATGTACAATAGCATTTTAGAATTAAAACAAAATAGTGATGCATAATCGACCGCTATAAAATGGGTATTTGCTTACCTCTGTACTCAGCCGAATATAAATGTGTTTAAATACAATTTTTTGTAACATATAAATTTTTTTTGGTTTATTTATTAATAAAAAGTGAAACGCCTACTTTTTAAGTTATTTTTTAATAACATTATGAGTAATAATTTACTTTTTTTCGACTCAAACAGAATACCCAGATAATCGATTCTTCGTTGTATGCATCACTAAACATAAAATGAGAGCGAAAGTAGCATCATGTTGCCAACATAAAATTACAAAAGAAGCTAAATCGTTTAATAGTTAATTTACTGATATTAATCAGTTATGAATACAAATTTTTATTAGAGCTTAATAAAGCAAAATCTGTTTCATAAGTAATGTACAGATTAAAGCTGAAATAAGGAATTTTTATGAATTAGACCGTCAGTATAATAGTGTTTTATTAAGCATATATTAAAATTGATTATTGTGGAGTTAGTTGGATTATATGTGCATTTCACTGCTGCTAATGAAGATCATCAGGGCACATCGCTCGATTTACACGATAATTTTTTTACACGATTTCACTTTTACACGATTATTTTGGTTTTCATGTAAATTGAGAGATATATGAAATACCTCGATTTACACGATTTTTTATGTGTTTTATTGAATATTTTTGTCTCTAATACAACGTTCGAGTCAGTTCTTACCATATTTGTCAAATCAATGTGTTCTCACATTAATTTTTAAAATAACGTCCATTTCTAATAACTAAAATTCTAGTGGCAACACCGAAAAATACATATATAATTTCTTAATAAAATCAATTTTTTTTAAGCGATTCTGACTTTATTTTCGATTTACACGATTTTTCATACAAAAATTTAAAATTTCGATTTACACGACTTTCTCAGTAACGTATCTATCATGTGAATCGCGGGATAGTTGTACTATATTAAACACTTTGCAATCATGACTTTGAATATAATACCATATAGATTTGTTAATCGAATAAAAGTTAGTCGATTATTTTATTAAAATTGATTTCCTTAGAATTCTACATAATTTTCAATGAATTATTCGTTAATACTAAAACTAATATCTTTAAATTGCGGTGCTTTTTATATTACTGTTGGTACTAATTACAGTTTTATATATGGTATACATATACAATTTATTCCATTGATGAAGAAATTAATATTATTATAATTTTTTTCTGATATAACACAAATCTTTCAATTAAGCTCGTAACAATCATCGATTCAAATCAGCCGGGTTCTATATTTGTTGTTTGAATAAAATTTATTAGAATAATCGGGTAACTAAAATTGATATTTTTTAAATGACGCTCTTAAAAATCAACGATTACAATTAATAAGGGTATTAGAGTTGTTATTGAAATAAAATTTTTTCGATTAACAATTACTCGTATGTAGAAAATGCATAAAAAGTTTCCAATTGTCAGATCAATATTTGAATAATCTTTGCTGAAATGTTTTATATTTTAATGCAGGTTTGTATGTGCATTAGATCTGGCGTTAATGTTTTTTTGAATTTTTAAATGTAGGTAGCGATAAAAGTATGATGTTTGATGCCAAAGTTGATATGGCAAATTTATAGGCTGCTCGGATGATGCTATTACATGCCAAAATGAGGTCAAAGGTCAAAATATTGAGAAACTATCGAAATATAATTTTTTGTTTGCATTTTATAAATTTTTTATGTTTATATAATTAGGCTTAGTGTCCTGCAAAAGACCATAGATGACACCTTTCAAGACATGAGAGACTTTTAAAATGCTTTACTACTGCGAAATATTTTAAAACAAACGCTAAACAACACTGTTGGCAAGACATGTTTTTCAGTTGTTTGTCTTCTCAACAGTTTTGTTTAGCGTTTGTTTTAGAATATTTCGCTGTAGTAAAGTATTTGAAAAATCTCTCATGTCTTGAAATGTCTTATAAATGGACTTGTGCAGGACTTTATTAGGCATATTTCTTTTTTCATAAAAGATAAACAATTTTTAATCGAATAAAAGTTTAATCGAATAAGATAAAAAGGCTTATTAAATTTTTTGATTGCATTTTATGAATCGCGATTTCAGCAATTTTAAATTCAAATAATATAGCGCCGGTATCAAGGCTAGGATTCTTCTATTTTATTAATCGCTTGTTTGCTTTTTGGTTACAAATTTATTTATGTATATGAAGATTAACCGACTAATTTTTTTAAGAATTACGTGCCATAACAAAGTATAGGTTTCCTGCGTTATTTAAATAAGAACAGCTGACCTTTTTGTCTTTTTTATCTCCTGATTCTCTAACAGCGATAGCTTTAAGAATATATTGATATTAAACGAATGCATTATTTCCACCACTTTTAGTAAAGAGCGTTCTAATAGAGTGACATAATTTTAAATCATAATAAAACAAGGCGATATATTTTTAATATCAAAGAAATGGGCTTTTTGAAAAGAAAATTGTATGAAATTAATATTAAAATATGATTTCTGTCATGTGGCCGTAATGTCTGGCGTGTAGAAGGCGCAATCTAGAAAACCAATTTTCAAAAATGTTTCGCATTCTGACCATCGTCGTTTTTGAAGAGATATGGGCCAATGACTCCGCCTGCCCATAAAGCGTACCAAACCGTAATTTTATGCGGATATAATGGTGTTTCGACAAACTTTGTGGATTCGACTCACTTCAAATGCAAACAATTCTGCTTATTTACGTAACCATTCAACCAGAAATGGGCTTCATCAACGTACACAACGTCAGAAAATGGTTGAACACTATGAGTTTTACGAATATAATTATTATTTTGATTAAAAATTTCAACAAATTGCACGCGTCGATCTAGTATAAGTCGATTCATAATAAAATGTCAAAGCAAATGAAACAAAAAGCAACTATCAGCTTATAAATGAGTGCTCAAATAAAGGAGTCATGCCAACGCAAAGTTGTCACACTCTATAAAAAACAATCTATATTATTCACGAATGGCCCTGCAAACATTTAATACTATTAATTTACATAACATACTCCTTCTTTTGAGTGGAGTCTCATTCATAAGTATACCAGGATTAAACTTTTAGAACTCTTCGACTGCACTGAAAATTCAAGAGAATTTCTTTCATATTTAAATTATAATATATGTATTTTAATAAAAATTAATGACAACGACAAAATTTTGTCTGCCATTGATGACTTTTTTCTATTAATTTATGTCCCCTCAAATACACTTACAACTGCATACATGTAGGTATATGAACCCTTTAAGAAGTGTCCAAAGTAAAACAGTACTGATTCACTATTGACTTTGTCTCCAGTGCTACTAACGAATTATGTCCCACAGAATGATTTTTGCTATAGAAATTTAACACGTGCGTGACATTAAATATATACTGCTGACCTTAGTACTATTGATCTGGTAGTTCTTTTGAAACATTGTGTAGACATTGAATAATAAAACTATGCTGCCGACAAATTATCACTCAGCAAAATATTTTCTACTTATCAAAAGCAAATATTAATATGTGGACGGTCGTTCGATAATGTCAATAAAAATCCACAAAAATAGTCGCCAAAAGTGGTGATTTGAAGATAATTAAGGCCAATCTTCCTACAGGGTATGTACGTAACGATAGCATACAATCATTAAACCAAATAGAAATCAAAGAGTAATACATTTGTCTACCGTAATCTAGAAGGCAACCCACGTATGGATTGTGGCTTTGTACAAGAATCTAACAATTTATTTTTTTACTTAATTTCTTGGAAAGACATTCATTTCACTTAAAGGCATAAAATTGATTCTTGCAGTGTCTAGACAAAAAGAAACATAAAAAAATCAATTACTGTGTGTTTCCAGTTAGTAAATCTCTATATCTACACATAACATACAATAGTTGCAACGTTACAAACGAAACAATTGAGTTTGACAAAACGACTTTGTGGCATGAATGAATTTAATAAAAATAAAAGGAAATATAAGAAATTATAATTTTTAATAAAGCAAGAACTTAAGAAACAAGTATGAGTGCTATATTCGGCTGTGCCGAATCTTATATACCCTTTACCCTTTATCTACACATAACGTACACTAGTTGCAACGTTACAAACGAAACAATTGAGTTTGACAAAACGACTTTGTGGCATGAATGAATTTAATAAAAATAAAAGGAAATATAAGAAATTATAATTTTTAATAAAGCAAGAACTTAAGAAACAAGTATGAGTGCTATATTTGGCTGTGCCGAATCTTATATACCCTTTACTGCTGTTTATGTAGTATAGATATACATACATATATACTAGTGATGTAACGAATGTAAATTTTTTATATTCGCCAATACGAATACGAATACGAATATTTCAAATGATATTCGCGAATACGAATACGAATACGAATATTTGAAACTATATTCGCGAAGACGAATACGAATACGAATATTATATGCAATATGAAATATTAAAAAAATGTTATGAAAAAGGACTTCACACTCTTGTTGGCGTACTTTAAAGTTAATAAAAGGTACCCAAAATTTTAATGATTGTCATGGAATAATATTTGAAAATGATACAAAGCACAAACTTCTATAAAAAAAGTTAATGTTTTTGTATAAACTAAAATGTTTTCATTTATTTAAATTTCGTTTAGGATTTATGCATTTATTTATTTAATTTCTTTGGAAAAATATTCGTATTCGTATTCGCCTGAATTTGACGAATACGAACACATTCTTATTCGCATCCACCTGAATTAAGTGTATACCAATACATTCGTATTCGACTGCAAATGGCCAAATATTCGACAATTCGAATACCAATACGAATATTCGTGCATCACTAATTCATACATAAGCATACAGATCTATGTAGGTACATATTTATTTTGTGAAAAAATTCATAATTTTTGCTCTAGTGCAATTTTTAGAGTGACCTCTCGGTACACTTATCTGTTTTAGTTTAATTATGAAGCGCATTTATTGAGATACGAGTTTGCTGCATTAAGAGTAATTTTAATTCTTGATACTTGATGCATAAGTTACTAGTAAGTTGCACGTATAGCTAAACAAACAAATTACTCCGTTATATCAAAACTATCCAATGAAAACAGTATTTAATATTCCACTTGACCTGAAATTTTGATAAAAACGAATGCTCACTAAAGCGAAAAAAAATTTCAAAATGAAATTGTTTAATGTTCACTAAAGCTTCGAACTTCAAACTTCTCTCTTCTTTTTTTAATAACCCCACAAAATAGTTTTAGCATTGTACCTCCATACCATATTGTTTTATTCAATAATCCTTTATTTTACAAAATTGTTAATTGTCTCAATTTAAACATCCCATTGCAAAAGGTATATATCGCGGCTCAAAGGAACGGTTTCATGGATTTGAAATGGAACATGTTCTTTAATTAATTTTATAGTTAGGACTGTACTTTAGCGATAAATTTTATTTCCATCTCCATTTACTAAAAATGAATTCAGTAAAGTGCGACTCTGACTTGCGCGCGAATGGTTCCGTAAGGGCATTACATAATTAATACTATATGAACTTAGCGCATATAAAATATAATTTTGGCATTTTTTTTCGTTTTTGGGGTTTTTTTATGTTTAAGCGTTTTTGAATAAATAGTTTTTTAGCTTCGGTGTTTTTGCTGCGTTTTTGGCGTTTATTTTATGGTGCTTTTTTTAGTTTTGGTACTTTTTTCTCGTTTTAGCAATTTTTTTAGGTTTTTGGCATTTTCTTTAATATGGCGATTTATTTTAGCTTATATGCTTTTTTCTCGTTTTAGCGTTTTTTTGGGTTTTTTCGCGTTTTATTAATTTGATTATTTTTTTATTATATTAGTGTTTTTTTTTTCATTTTAGCGATTTTTTCATTTTATTTATTTATTTTAGTGCTAGATTTTTTTTTATTTGGTGGTTTTTTTCGTTTTTGTGATTTTTTTCGGGTTTGGGCATTTTTTTAATTTGGTGCTTTTTTCTTTTTAGCGATTTTTTTAGTCTTTCGATTTTTTTAGTTGTGGTTCTTTTTCTCGCTTTAGCGATTCTTTTTAAGTTTTTGGCGTTTACATATTGGTAAAATTTTTTATTTAAGCGATTTTTTAATTTTGGTGATTAATTTTAGTACTAGACTTTTTTCCAATTTGCTGTTTTTTTTTCTTTTTAGCTAGTTTTTTAAGTTTGGAATTGGAATTAAACAATTGGCGTTGGAATTAAACAATTTTTTTCAGTTTGGCTGTTTATTTTAAAGCTAGATTGATTTTTTTCAGGTTTTTGCGTTTTTTTAATTTTTTAATTTTTTAAAGTTTTACGGTTTTTTTTTGGCGATTTTTTTCATTTAGGCGATTTTTTCATTTTTGCAATTTATTCCTAGAATTTTTTTAATTTGGTGCTTTTTTCATTTAGGCGTTTTTTCGAGTTTTTGGCGATTTTTTCGGTTTGGCGATTTTATATATTTGGGATTTTTTGTTTTACCGTTTTTGAAAATTTCATGACTTTGCCTCTTACGGTTTCCAAGATACAGCAAGTTGTCAAAATTACATAGTCAAAATTAAATTAACTGATAGAACACCCTTTAGTTTAATTTTTTTTTAGTTTAGTGTTAATTGTTGTAGTCTGTATAAAAATACAGTAATTTTACAATTTTCAAGTGTCTATATACATATGTACATACAAATGTATATATATTACATGGGATTTTAACTTTTTTAGTTACTCGTTTTGGAACACCCTTTAGTTTTTAACTTTCAAATGTTTGTTCATGTAGCGACTAAAGTTTTACATACACTGTCTACATTTCAGATCCGTAGCTTTTACGGTTCCTGAGAAAATAGCCTTCTTCCTAAAACATAAAATATGTTTAATTATAAGAAATAAAGTTAAAGTTTTCCAATCCTGGAATCCGATGAAATAATTTCATTGAAGCCACGAAATAATTTCATTAAAACAATGAGATAATTTCCAATGAGATAGTTTCCAAAGAAATAATTTCCTTAAAATAACGATATAATTTCATTAAAACAATGAAATAGTTTCATTAAAACAATGAAGTAATTTCACAAAAACAATGAAATATCTTTATTATAACAACGAAATAACTTAATTGCAACTGTATGTGTAAATGAGCGTACAATGAGTACAACAACAATCACAAGGAACTACCTTTGATGCAAGCTTTTGATTGACAACTGTTGAAATACATTTAATTTATCAGACTTTCATGACTGCAATAAAATTTTCATTGGAACAAAGAATACATTTCATAGCTAAAATGAAATTCTAAATTGCGTTATATATTTTTTTAGTTTTAAAAAACTTAATTGCTTTAAGATATGTATTTATGTATCTATATATGTTTATTTCACTGAACAACTGTAAATGATCCTTAAATATAAAGGGATTTCTTAATAATTAGAAAATATTCTTGTCATAAGTCCAATGAAATATTGTTACGAAACTAGAATACCAACGAAGCAATTCTGATGCAATTCTGTCACAATGTTCGTGAAATTTTCGTTCGATTTGTGAAATTATTATTAGATTTGTGGAAAAAAATGTAATGAAATTGTTTGGTTGGATTTATGAAGCAAAATTCTTTCGGTGTAGTTTTCGATAGTTATTTTGTATTGGTAAATAGAGTTTGAATTTTCCAGCTCTGCAACAGTCTGCCCGATTTTGCTGATTTTTAATAGCAAAAATTTTGTTGGAAAATTTCTGACACACCACTCCTAGAACGAAGTCTCTAGCTGTTCTGGGAGCTTCAGAAAACCGATTTCACGTACAGACAGACGGACAGACGGACATCGCTTGTTCGTCTTCCCTATCCATAAGGATCCAGAATATATATACTTTATGTGTCGCTTATTAATATTGTAGAAATTACATACGGAATGACAAACCTATATATAGCCTTTTACCATTTTTTGGTAAAGGGTATAATAACTTCTTTTAACTATTTTTTTTAAAAGGCCATCCTTAAATTTATATTTAAAGAATTTATATTAAATTCAAAATATTTTATGTCATTTATGACAAAATGTTTCGTGTTGTTATTTGCTTAACAAATTTTACTCACCTCGAATTTTTGGCATTTAAAAATGTTGAACTTCCACCAAATTTGTCTGGTTTCTTACACCCATTTAAAAAATCATCCACTAGACGCCGCGGCTGACGTTTCGAGGGTACACGCACAAAGGCCGGAGGTGAGCGATTAATGAATAAGGAATCTTTTGATGATTTTTCTTTGCTGTAAAGAACCATATTAAGTGGATTATAAAAAATGTTTGACTGCAATTAATGTACACAACACTACAAACTAATTGGCATGATTAATTTTGTTATAAAGGAAGCAGGTAGTATAATGCTTAAACGATATTGACCTTTTGTGGTTTGCGGTTAGTTGAATGAAGATGTTTCACCACCTAAACTTAAGTGAATTAACCTTTGCTTTGTGTTGCTCACCAAAGGCTCTTCATTACAAACTTAGACCGCAATATTTACAGAAACCAATATTAAAATGTAGTAAAAATGTAAGAAAAAAATTTGCATTAAAGTTCAAGTTGGTCTAGAACACTGATTGTGCTTGTTATATATATATATATATATATATATATATATATATATATATATATATATATATATATGTATATATATATACATATATATATATATATACATATATATATATATGTATATATATATATATGTATATATGTGCGTTGTAAACCCCACACAGTAGTTCCTAAGCTAAAAAAGTGATAATAAATATATATCTTCTGAACTATTGGTCAAAATACAAAATTATGTTAAAAAAGGTCTTTAGTTTTCTGAAAAGGAGAAGAGCTATTTTTTCTTTTCTAATACACACTCAAAAAAAGTAAACTTTAAGTGTGTAAGAGCCATCTTGTGTGGTTTTAAATATATTTGCATTGCAATTAAAAAAAATTATTTTGACCTTGACCTAGCTAAAGTTAGGCAAAATTATGTTTTCACCTGCATGATTTCGACAAATCATGATGATTTGAGCAAAAAAAATTTTATATATATTTTTTTTAATACAATTATTTATTTATTGTATCTTCAAATATGAACTAACAATAAGTATTCAAATCTTAAATCTAAAGGTAGGATCACACGATTGTCGTAATGCACCAATTATTGGTCAATTTTATATGCCCATCATGTTATTTCACAATTTATTGTCCCATACGACAATCGAAAACAATATTCTGATGATTTGCCGCAATCAAATGCAACTTTGGTACGGCAATTGTGTGAACGGTTAATAAGGCAACCAAGCCCCAATAAAAATGTTAAAAATGCGCCAATATTTATTGTGTTCTCGAGCAGCAATCAAAGTAGTCAATACGCAACAATTTCTTAAGGTAAGATCACACGATTGCTGCAATGGACATATTATTGGTCCATTTTATATGCCCATCGTGTGATTTTACATTTTTACATGTACATTTTCATGTACAAAATGAAACAAAAAGAATGATTTCTTAAAAAAAATATTTGCAAGTAAAGCAGAACAAACTACCACAACAGTTACTTGCTTGAATTGCGCAAGTTAGAACAATCGTATGACTGGGCTGCGGTAATTATTGTCCCAAATCCATTCTTCACCAATCTGCGTCAATAAAATTTTTATAAAATGGGGCAATCATGTGACTGCAATTTATTTGATTGGGATAGTTTAGTTATTGTGCATCAATTCAGCACAACAAAAATTTGGTCAGATTGGTGTATTTGCGGCAATCGTGTGATCCTACCTTAAAATGTAAGTATTAGGCCCGACCACTGTCGGACACAAACTTAGTAATAGTTATAAATAATACATAATAGTGATAATCAAAAAAAAGAAAAAAATATATTTTCAAGAAATCCCATCTGGAGTGTTGAGTATAAGATGTCCTTCTTTTTTCGGTGGATGTGACCAGTAAAATTCAAGATGTTACCAGCAAGCCGATTAGGATCGGAGACGAACTTTGTTAAATCACTAGATGTTATCAAACGTAAAATTTTGTTTTGCCTTCCTTGGATTCTCACGACATAAGAAGCTGAGGCAGTACCCCATAACTGAATTCCGTAGCACCATATTGGCTTCAAAAGCGACTTGTATAGTAAAAGTTTGCAGTCTGGGCTGAGTGTTGAATTTCTACCAATCAGCCAATATAACTGAGTTAATTTTAGTTTCATTTGAGTTAACTTATAGTCAATATGGTGTTTCCATGTAAGTCGTCGATCAAGTTGTATATCAAGGTATTTTACATGTGAATGTTGAGCAACAACTTGATTGTTGATTCGAATTGAGGAACAAGTATCTCTTTGCAGGGTAAATGTTACCTGAACACACTGTTGCTCGTTTACCTCATAATTTTAACCACATTTCCAGTTGTGTAACATGTTCTTGTAGATATCGGGATGCCTCGTGAGGCTTTTCATGCATACGTAGGCAGGCTGTATCATCGGCAAACGTAGATGTATGGATATTGCTGCTCAAAGGCATATCATAAGTATAAATCAAATACAAAACTGGCCCCAGTATGCTCCCCTGTGGCACACCGGATTATATAGATTCGGGCACACTCATGACTTCTCCTTCCCCAACCATGAACTTCCGAGTAGTAATGTAACTTTCTAATAAATTCAGAAAATTTATTGGTAGATATGATTTTAATTTTAAAATTAGGCCTTCATGCCACACTTTATCAAATGCCTGCGAAACGTCAATAAAAAGTGCAGAACAGTACTTCTTTTCTTCAAATGTTCTTTTTATAAATTAAACCAATCTATGCGTTTGTTCAATGGTGCTATGCTGATGGTCTGGGATGCACCCACTACCAATTAGAATTGGGTACAATTTTGACATGAGCATTTTTTCGATTGTTAATAGCAGACTTATTGGCCTGTATGATTCTGCCTTGGTAAGATCTTTGCCTGGCTTTGGAATCATTTTAACTTTGGCAAGCTTCCAGCTGTGGGGATAATACTTTAGTCGTAAAATGGCATTAAAAATTAATAACATGATTCTAATTGCAATACGAGGCAATTTTATTAGCATCTGGTTGCTAATTCCATCAATACCCGGTGCTTTCTTCGGGTTGAGTTCAGCAATTAGATTTTGTACATCACACATTATAAATTTTATGGGTCGAGGGGGTAGTTCATCTACACTCGGAAAATAAGCAACACCATTACATGTATTTGGGGTAAATACGGATTTTAAATGATCATCGAATGTTATCTTTTTCCGTATCGCATCTTGCCCAACCTCCAGCAGATGTGCGCAGATGTGATTTAAACTCAACGGGGGTTTTAAGCTTTCTAGCAGTGCACCACAAAGAGTAATTAGAAGCTGGTGTGATATCAAGACCTTCCATATAATTTTTAAGAGATGACATTTTTTCAGATGCAAGCAACTCTTGGAGTCGGTTAGTGCACTCTTTAAGTCTGATTTTATATTGGGGTAATCTGTGCTGTTGCTATTCCTTTCTAGCTCTTCTTTTTTCACATACGAGACGTTCAATATTAGTTAAATACTTTTTGTTAAGCCCAGCCTGCTTGTGAGAGGTACTGGCATGTTCAGCAGCCTGTTTAATATTTTCGTTAAGAATGGCAATGTTAGTTTCAATATCATTGAGTGTTCTTAGCGTAACATTTTCCGTACAATGACTACTAAAATATTTTTTGAACCCCAGCCAATTATTATGATTGATCATTTTCATATATGGGTGAGGTAAGTTACTTCTTAGTGGGTTAAAAATTGTGGTCGGAGGAGAGATCTAGAGAAGCTTCAACGTTAATTTAATCCCTAGAAATATTTTTCATGACGAAAAAATCAATAACATTCCGAATTTTTCGTACGTCAGTAGGCCAGTAAGTGGGTTCCCCACTCGAAATGACGTCAAAGCCCATTTTTGAAATTGTGTTGAATAACGCTCGTCCTCTAGGTGTGGTAAGACGCGAACCCCCGAAAGTATGTCTTGTATTATATTCGCCAGCTGCTACGAAACAAGGGCCAAGAGATTTGCAGAAATCTTGGTATTGATCTTCAGTAATTGCGAATGTAGGCGGGGAGAAATTTTTTTTTGCGAAAATCTTTTTCTTCATAAATTTTAATTTTAATTTCATCAATGTTACCACGTTTTATTGAAACGATGTGAAATTTATTCTCAGCAATGACTGAAATTAAATTTTTAGTAAGAGCGTTTGATTTTTTTTCTCTCAAATAGATTGGTGGCGGCTTGGATGTTTTGTTCATAGATACATCGGGTTCGTTGTTGTCATCCTGCAATATTTGGAAACGGTTTTGATGGTTAATAGAGGATGCGCTGTTATCCATAGATATTTTTGGAGCAGATGAAATTTTAGAAGACTTTGGGCTTCGCCCGCGCTTTACCACAGTTATATATCTGTCCATTCCGACCTTGGACTTTGGGTTTTGGGCTGCTCTTAACTTCAGTAAAAACTTGGTTAAGTGATGACCACGAACCCGAAGCGGATGATATCGCTGAGTTAAATGTAGAAGTACTAGGCAACGGTCATGTTAACAAATCACTAGTTGGCATTGGACAAATCTAAGTTGATTGCTGACGAAAAAGTGGCCTCGGCGTTAAAAAAAGTCTATTGTCAGATTTCTGATTTATTTTGTTTTCATTAAGAGCTTCAGAGCTCTCAGTAAGTCTATCATACAATTTTTTTATTATTATTATATTCATTAAGAGCTTCAGAACTCACAGTAAAATAGGCATTTCTGCCATTACAACTCACTTCACAGTTATTTGTTTTTGAGGTACTCATATAGAGTATTCTGTAAGGGCACTTTGTTTGCTTGTTTGTTTGCGTTTATTTTTTGTTTTTGTTATTTATGACTATGTAAAAAATAGCAACGCAAACAAAGCTTATTTATCAATAACAATATGTATTCCGAATATTTTTTCGTTTGATTTTTTTTTTTTTTGTTTAGTATGAAATAAAAAGTCCACTAAATCGACTGTTCACTAAGAATGTACAACGAGAACTGTGAAATTTTGTTAGTTTATACATGATTTAAGATACATTTCACCTCAAAGTAGTTCATTTATTTTAAATTATTTCCAAAATACTATTTTTCAAACTGGATTTATCTATGCAACCCTGCGTTGCTTTTAAAATTACAAACTCCATCCCTAGTACTTTCATTAATAGTTATTGACAATTTCGAAAAATTACGTTAAAGAATATTTAATAAATTTTAAGTGTCAACTCGTAATACGATTACAAATCAGGAAATGACAAATGTATCGTTTAAGGCACTCTCGAGTATTGGCCGTCAAACAGGCGCACAGCTAAAAATAAATAATACTCTAAAACATTCATTAATTTTAAACCAAATACGTGTAATTTTAGACTTGCAACAACTTTGTTTATACACATTTTTTAAATTACGCAGACTGTGTGAACTCTAATCACATGAATGAGTATAAAAATACTTTGGATATTAATTGACTGCACATACGTATATACAAAGCTATTTTATTTGCACTTAAACACATTTTCCATTAAAATTTATATACAGATATGCGTTTTATACGCATGCGCGTTTTAGTTGTAGCGTATGTTTGTTTTTTTTATATAAACGATGACGAATACGATTACAATAGGTTTGTTCATCTACTAAAAATTTTTACAATTTTTAGCAATTGTTACTGGAAAGTGTTCACTAATTCAAAAAGTTTGCAAGGAAAAATTGAGAGACAAAAAATTCCTACAAATTATTATTAGTAAACATTTTACTTGTACCAATTATCTCAACAGCTGTTCTGTGTTTTGTTCTCATATTAATTATTTTGCAAAATATATGAAAAAGTAAAACTCAATAATTTGAATTTCATTATTAAAAAAAACATGTATGCATATGTATTTAAAAAAAAACATATATTTAAATTTATTGTTGAACTTTCACTAAGCCATATGATTTCAATTCAAAGTATTTCATATTAAATGGCGATTAAAAATTAAAAATTTTGTAATTTAAATTAAATTACATTAAAAGAGTAGAATTCTATCATGATTTCCATCCCAGGTTCTGACATGAATAAAATTTTCTTTAAACCTTTTTTGTATCTGGGAGAGTAATTTTGTAAATTTGTGCCTCGCTGTCTTTCTGCCAGGAAAGTAAATGTACACACCTAAGGCGGCCCACCCAGTTGCAATATAATTGTGAAATGTCCCCTATTGTACAATAATATCGATAACGTGTATATAGTATTCGGAGGTGGAACAATATATTGGCAAATATCAAAAGAATTTTGATTTTTACTGTACAATCAAGACAATTGTGTAATGTGGTGGCAACATTGTTCAATGTAGTTTACTATTTCACTGTCAGGAAAATTGGGCAAATATTTTCTTTTGAAATATTGTACCATTGATTGCATAGTATAGCTGAAAACGACAATAATATATACAATGACATATGCAATAATATTGTAAATTGGATGGGCCGCTTAATACGATGTCCATATTGTCCAATTATTCACCTTTTTGAAAATGAGTAGGTATGAGAAGAATAAATAATTATCATACATACTTATTTCCAATCATTATTGTCAGATTTATTTTTAGTTTCGCCGCCAAATGACTTGCCGAATATCGTAAAACATAAAAATGATATTGTTTATGTAAACCTAAGAAAAGTATTTACATTAACAATTTCATAACATGTACTATGTATGTAAAGTATTTCAAAACAAACAAATTTTGTTTGAAATAGAGAGTTACAGTATTTAAGCATAAAATGCTTAAGAACCATAAGCTAACAATATACATACATATGCATACATACATATGTACATATTTTGTGGAAGCCGATCATGCATTTCTGTTAGCAACTTGTTTAAATAGAGAAAACATCTCTCCTTTGCATGAACTCGAACACGATTTATGCTGTAGAAAAAAAACTTAAAACAGATGCCATATTTTTATATATATTATATTTTATTGAAATTACAAAAATATGGCAAAATTTATCGCCACTAAATCGATAGTCGCCAATTTTCAAAATTTACATCGGAAAACACAAATTTTTATCACGTTTGAGGAAAAGTCGCACTGTTTCTAATAATAACAAACACTTTTTTGTGTTACAAGATTAAATTAAAAAAACACACCTGAAGAAATCCCAAATTTGTGCAAAATTTTAATTATTTGGTGCAATTTTTCAGACAGTTATAGCGGAACGACCTGTTGCTTATATTTTTTTATAAAATCATTTGCCATAATAGGTAAACTTTGCCTATACTTTATTATGTTCAAAAATCCGATTTAATTTATTAGTTTTAGTATGTCGAATGATGTTTTTTAAAAGAAATAAAACTTATCGCCGAATTTCTTAATGTATATCTAAAAGAAAAGAAACTTCTGAAAATTGACTTGAAAAGCTCAAATTTTTGCTCACGACTGCAGATAAATAGAAATTAAATCAGCAAAATTATTATTAAATAGTTTTAAGAAAAAAAATTTACTTCTGTGAAAAATTTTTAAGAGTTAAAAAAAAATTAACATTTTATATTTGACTGAAAAACGTAATTTAAGTTTATTTTTGTTCGAACTTATTTTTATTTCATTGTTTGCTCTTGCTTAGACTTAAGTTCATATTTTTGAGAAGTCAAAATATATATAATTTTTAAGGAAAAATAACACCAGAGTTAACAGTAAATTATCTGGCAAATACTAGCAAAACGGAACAACATGCTGTTTTCCAATGAATTCTGACACACCTTCATCATGAGAATTCTTGGGCTTAGTCCACTGTGTGTGGTATTATTTGATGCAAATTTCAGTGCCAGAAGATGGGAATATTACTTAAAATTATAGAAACCTTCCGATATAGAAACTGAGTGGATACTGACAGCATACTAATTTTTTACTTATATCAATGTGTTTTCTGGGATATTTAGTGGATTGGTTACAGAATACCCATCGAAACAAGGTATTCAAGGGAAGTCATAAAAATTTAGAATTTGCAATCCGGAAGTAATGAAAATTTTCCACATAGTAGATGGACAGAGTCCCAATTCCTGCGACCGACGTCAAATCGACTAATTTGGATCGTCTGAGTAAAATAAGTATTCCCAAGAAGTCATTATAATCTAGAATTTGCGATCCAGAAGTAGTGAAAATTTGCATCATCTCCTATGATTTTTACATAAGCTTGTCAAGGCAAAAAAAAAAGTTTGTTACGACTAGGAAGCGATGTTAAAAATTCCTTTTAAGCTTACTATAGGCAAAAGGATGACATACTGCTTATTTTCGTAACTGTTACCTTTTTATGCGACTTTAAACACAATTTTTGACATTTTATTTACGAGAGTGTAAAAATGCACAATTGCACAGTTTGCGACACTTTTGAACAGTCTCATGAAAACGCTTATTATTTTTTAATAAAAGTTTAAAAACGTATATGGGCATTTCCTGGGGTCACGAACGTACGTTCGTACGCTTTTGATGTACAAAAAATATAGAAAACAAAACTTTTGCAAGCATTTTTTTTGCGATTTGATAGCATTTTGAAAGCTCTATCTTTAGTGCAAAAGATGGATTTCATTGAGTTTAAGTTTTCACATTAATAGTTATAAACATGTGGTGACGAACGTATGCAAAATAGAAGTCAACTTTGGCTGACAGTAGTGAAATGTAAAAATCTGCGAAGTGGAAAAGAATAATGAAAAGTGATTAATTTATTTTAAAAGAATATTAATGAAGGTATCTTTCCAGTATTCACACAATAAAATATATCTATTGGTTTTTGTTTAATTGGCTTAATTACCGGTCACGAATGTACGGGTCGTGAACGTACGATTTTTCCACATGTTTTTTTATTATTATCACCATGCCTTTTCCCGAGTTTAAACTTTTTTTATTCTCCTTACACTTTTTTCTTCTAACTTGATTGTTATACTGATATTTTGAAGAAAGACTGTAAGCATAACATATTTTTTGCATGTAAAATAGTTTATAAAAAACGTCTTTAGAAATAGCTTAAAAAGAAAATACCAAATTTTACAGCTTCCAGCCCAAATTCCTGAAGTAAAAGAGCTGAGATATGCTATTAAACCATTCTTTTATATAAACATAGACTTTTTTAATAATAAAAATGAATAAAACACGATGATTATCAACATTTCATTTTTCCATCCTGGTAGACCATTCGGGGAAACATAGAAATATATAAAATTAATTGTTTTTATATGTTAATGTAAAAATACTCCCTTTTCGAAGTAATATAATAAAAAAAAAGATTTTTAGCTATATCCACTTGTCTGAACTAAAAATTTAGCAGTAATATCGGTATATCGGTATTATAAGCTCGGTAACAGTATGGACCGGTAATACTGATACCGCAATAAAAAATACCAATACCGTTACCGATACCGATACCAAAATTACCATTATTTGTTTCGTTTGCCAACCTTGGTATAACGTGGCAATGCATCTGCAATATTTGTACCAGCAAACTGCTGGTACAAATATTTGCTTAATATACTTAAATATAACATCTGTCCAGCAAAAGTTACTGCTTCCTAGAAGCGTTTTTGTTAGGTGGTCACAGTTGCTGAATAAAACAAAAATTTTTGCTATTGATGAGCCGCCTTAATGCAACAAACGTAAATATATATTTGTTTTCCTTCAAAACAACCTAAAATTTAAAACTTTTTTGTAGCAAAATCGCTGCACTTATCAAACTTTTTGCTCTTAAGTAAGCAAGTACATTGTCCAGCCGTCAATTGGTATTTCGATGACGTAAATTTACTTTTTAGCTAAAAAAATTTTAAATGTAACTGCTTTATATCTATTAAGTTTTTTTACTTTATTTCAAAAAGTTTTATTAAGTTATTAGCTCATAAAAATAAATTTATCATTCAACAAACTGTATTTTTAATTTTCAAAATGTGTCTGTCTGTCTCCAAAACTAAATACTACATAAATTTATGGTAATGACCATGAAAATGCTGTAAAAAAGTTTTGCTTGCAACATTTGCAGGCTGTTCAATCCAGCTTGCAAAGAAAGTGCAAACTGAAATTTTTTTCTTTGATATTGTTTTTCTGTTTTCTAAAGTTTGTTTTTAAGTAATTTAATTAGGAAATGTGTTTTTCGTTTGAGTTTTTGTAGATTAACATGTTCAATGTCTGGCAATATTCAAAGTTGCATCTTTTGTAGTATTTGCTGCAAAAACTTGAAACAAATTAAACGACTTATAGTTTTACAATTATTTGAATATACCCGCAGTACTGGGAATGTATGTTAATTTAATAAAGCGCTCTGAATAGATAAAATTTCAAATCTGCATCTTGTAAATTTCTCACTGCTAAAAACCTACATTTCTTTCGATAATTTTCAAACGTAACTTCTAAAAAAGTGCCGGTTGAAGGACATCTCACAAAAGTTCAAATAGAGTAGAGAACGATATTTTATCTTTGAAATCATCTTACATAAGTTAGTTGTTCATTCATAACATGAGAACTCTACAGGATGAGTCAAAAGTAACTTTGTATATGTAACTTGTTTGCTTGTAAATATTAAAATAAATATTTTTTCTTATCATAAAAATATAACGCTATACAATTGCACAAAGAAATAAGATTATTTTTTTATTCCTTGAAAATAATCGTTTGACAACACTGTGATACAAAATCTAACTTTACGAATCGGAATGGGAGGAAACTAAAATCAAATAAAAATTTACGTTTTCCATAATAAAAACATCAATGATTGTTTTAAGGTTAGTGCTAAATTTTTTACACACATTTGAAATTAGTGATTTGGAGGCTATCTAACAAATTTTGCTATCTTACTGTCACTGGACTGATATTCTGAAAACATAGCTAAGAACCCTCACGATCAAGTAACCTTTCAAACAGAGAAAACTAAATCAAAATCGTTGCAGCCGTTTGGTCTATACGTGGACACGGGCAACTTTAGAGATACACAGACTCATACTACAAACTTATAACACCCCCTTTTTTGGCTCGGGGGTAAAAAATATATATTATTCTATTTATCTTTACAAAATTACAAAGAAAAAAATTGTATAGGTATGTTTTATTCGAACTTAATATATATGTTCAGAACAAATTTAAGTGTGTATAAACTTATTAAGTAGCTATAGCAATAGCTGCTTAAAAATTAAAAAAAAAGAGACTCCAAAAAAGTCATGAAAATGTAGAGTTTAGGATGCGGAAGTAGTGCAAATTTCGATCCGATCTAATGATTTTTACATAGGGTTGTCATGGCAAGAAGTTCTCTTTTTCGATGCCTAGTCACTGAATTGGAAGCGATATTAAGAAAAATTCCCTTTTTTGTGTTCTTTGATAATATTTTCATCTAGGAAAAATGGTAAATAGTTACTTAATTTAACAATTCGTTTCTTTTTATACGAACTTAAGCCCGAAACAGTGTTTTCATGTTAATTTAAGCAAATAACTTTTAAATTTTAGACTAAAATTAGTTCATAAATTTCTTTAAAAAAATAAATTTTTTTTTAAATTCTGGTGAGTATTTTCTAACACTATGGAGGAGTTACAAGGTTTTGTGTGACTAAAATAAGCTTCTACGTAGTTTTTTGCTCACTCTCGGCAAATTAAAAATATCGATTTTTTGGAAGCAATGAAAATGTACTTCCGCTAGAATGACTTCCATTTTTTTTCACTGGGTACGTATATATTTCGAATAAAACATACGTTATAATGATACGGATTCAAAATCTGATTTTAAGTAATTTTGCTTTACAATGGATGGCTTAAGTTATATTTCTTAATAATATGTCATAAAAATATAACTTATATATAAATTTGTTTTTGTAAAAAAAAAAATTTCAATAAGAATACCAATTTTGCATAAAAAAAACATATTAAAATTTGCATGAGACGGTCATCTAGAGTGAGATTTAGGTTAAAGCGAATATCAAAAATTGATTCATCGACCCTAAAAACAGTAAGATAGCAAAACTTTGTTATTAAAGGGCTGTTTAGGATTTGTTTTGTGCAACTACTATTCTTATCGAAGTGCTAAATAATGCTTTCTATTTATAAGGCATTAATTGTTTCGCATAAAAGATAATATACACACTACACACTCCGTTGTAGGAGAAGGGAAAAGAGAATGAGTAACATTTTTGTTTTAGTTAGTTTAATTATGTTGTTCAAACTTTTTAATATTGTTTTTAACAAAGCAAAAAAACCATTAATTTGAAGGACTTTTAGAATCTCAGAAGCGAGTAAAAAAGATATGAATATGAGCGGGCCTTGAACAACTAAAAGAAAGAGTACAAAAGCCTTCTAGAAGGCGTACTTACTTCTACATTTTTCCGCTGGGTAATTCTTCTACACACACACAAAGCAAGAAAAATACAATAACAAATACACGCATTTCTGCAGGAAATTTATTTTATATTTGAGCAAAGTTATTGGACAGGCTGTGAGTTAAAACCTGAATTTAATAAACTTGCAATGTGAATGCAAAATCAGCTGTTTCAGTGTGAAAACACTATAAAGTTGAACGAGTGCAACCGTAAGCCTTGTCGGCAATGGATGATTAAGAGCAAAACGTTTTCAATTTTTGTTTGAATCTCGAACTCAGATTGACAAAAATATCAGTACCTTTGATAAACAATAGTTTATATTGCGTTACGAATTCTAAGTACAAATGCTGATGGCAATGTTTATTTGTTATTCTCCTTTTCCGATACAAGCATAATTGAGAGTTTTATTTATTCGTTTCATGTGACTTTAAAGACTTTTTGGCGTGCATTTTTTAATGATGAGTAATTATTTTATACTTAAGAGCGCGTGAGTCAAAAAATATGATGTGTTTATTATCATTTTATGATCGTGATTGAAAAACTGGAAAAATGCCATCTCTAATATATTTACGAGTATATTCTGTCATTTGGTTATGCTCATTTTAACAAAATGCCAGCAAACCATTTGCATAAACTCAATTCACTTTTTAGCATTCACCAAAAATTATGCTCATAATTTATCACTTCACAATTCTTAAAAAAACAATTTGGTTGTCATCGTAGCGACAAACAAATATGCTTAAAAACTTGACAAAAACTGTGAAAGGAACTGTGAACATAACGATATGGTGGGGGAGAGACAATTTAAACTTACCTGCATTTCAGTCTGCTACCCAATTGAAAAATATCTGAAGTATTTGTGGGAGAATTTGGTATCGTTGGTGGGACACGCATCAAACGAAAAAATGCATGATGCTCCACACAGCAGCGCCATAAATGCTTACAGGCTGATTTGCGAGGTGTTTCAAAGCCATAAGTACTTAACTCGTTCTGAAAAATAAAAATGCAAAAAATATATAAAAAAATTTTCAAAAAGATTCAGCAAAAACTTATAAGATAAGTAAAAAAACCCATTTAACTATTTCAGGAGCACAAGTGGCAAAAGAAAAATATTTGTAGTTCTTTATTTTTTTTTCAACTTTATCTTTGACAAAATTTTGCTACCAATTTATGATGAAAATGTTTTGCAACTTGTTAGCAAGTTTGCAGCTTCTCTTTTATATTGGCAGAGCAGAAAAAAAATAGAGCAGTATAAGAACAAGATAATAATTTACATACTTACATTCTTATCACTTATCCTTAGCATAAAATAACGTCCTTTATAATAAACTTTTGCTATACGAGGCCAATAATAATGAGCCACTGTTGTCTTGTTACGCAGTACCACGATTCCACTCGGCGTTAGACCAAGAAAATATTCCACACTATCTTCACCCTACAAAGAGGATGAAATAAAAAAATAAATAAATGTATTATTATGTTTTTTAAAATATATTTTAAATTCTTTGTTCTCTTGTATTTCTAAAAGATATATTAAAAAACAGATATTTCCTCCTCCCAAAAGTTAAAAAAAACTGAAAGTAGTTGACAAACTATAGTCAAGTTTTTTCCCAAAGAATTTCTCTTTTGCTGTTTTTGTTCGCATCTTCTTTTTTCAATAGTGTTTGTAATTAAGTTAATGAAAAGTTGTAAAATTTGAATATATTTTCCAAGTAAAGGAGTCCTAAAGAATTTTCTAAGGAGTTTTTGGTTTTTATAATAAATTAGACATACAATTTATTGTTGTTATTGCCATTGTCGTTGTTGGAAGTGTAAAATATATTAAAATTAATTGCAAGTAATTATAAAAGAAAAATGTTTAAAGTTTAGAATTTCATATAAAAAGAAATTAAAAGTTAAAATATAGCACAAAGCACAGTGGGATCCGATCGTTATGTAAGAGATAGAAAAAACTAGGTATCGAGCGGTTAAAAATTTTAAAAATTAAACATTAATTAATTAAGTATTTAGAATATTATCTCATGGAACATGGCGTCAGAGAAGTGGCATTTAAAAAAAAAGAGATGGGCCGTATTAAACGTGAGTGAATGACACATTGTGTTATCTTCGAAAAGAGACAACCTGTTTTTTTTCATGTAGAATCTTTTTTGAACTTAAAAAATCTATTATAATTTAACAATTGGACAAATAGTATTATTATATTTTGCTTAGTAAATAAATCCATTTTTTAAGAATTTTAAAATACGTTGCCAAAATTTAACAAGTAGCTCGACTGCAGCTGAGAAGTGTCTCACATTTATCAAATTAATTAAACAAACAGCTTAACTGAACTCTTCAACAAAAGGCATACAATTCTGCATGACTTTTTTTCATGATCGGGGCAAACAAATTTTTTTACAAAAAGGATTAAAAAAATACGAGAGACATGAATGTATTAGAATCTGTTACAACACAATTTATTCGAAACCTTAAATATGTTTATTCTTAAAACGCTATGAGTTGTCTTTGCATTTTGAACATAATTGTGTTCGAAAGTCTGTATTTTTAAATTAATGATATATGGTAATGACATGCTTCATTCTAAAAGTATTTTCATACATATTTGTTTCATTCAAACCACAACAATTATGGCTGAAAATAAATTTGTAAAATAAAGGATATATGGAAGGCAGGCAAGTCCTTGCATAAATTTCAATAAAGCTTGCCACAGAGCTTACACAGTAGAATTTTACATATCGCTTTTAATTCCGGTGTATTTTAAGTCATAAGTTTTAGTGATGTTCAATTTTTCAAAATAAGAAAATAACTGCTGTCAGACAAAACATTTTTTCATGCTGGAGAAGCAATTGCTAGAGGGATGAAAACATCAAAAGACAAAACTGGTGCTCTTATAAGCGCAAAATTCATCGGGTAAAGAGAAGATGTCTCCTCATCTAATTTTATAAACTAAAAATACGGTTTACCTCTAAATAAAATTTTACCTATAATTATTTACATTTTAAAGAAAGTATTCTTTTTAAAAATCAACATAAATTAAATTAATTATGCGAACAAGCAACTTCAGTGAATAACGAACTATTCACTATAACGATTAGGCCTGGCAATATACAATTCATTTTACTGAACTTCGAGTGTATTCGTATATTTAAATTTCAGTGTAGTTAATAGCTCTAAAAGGTAAAAGGTTGCAAGAATATTAAGCATACTTATTGCAGTTAGATTTGCTCCACAGTACAATTTCATTTTGAATATTTTATTTGAATATATGATATCAAAATTCTTTAATTCGTTGGTTCATTTCATGTGCTCACACTCATGGCACTAATTTATGAAAATTGTGAAACTAATAAATTTCAATGGCAACATCAAGATAAATAGAATCATTGCGGCAGGGGTTATGTGTTGTACGAAGTATATTTTTATGTGTGAAATATGGTTGTATTTATGTGGGTCTATGCCAGGATTTGAATTTGAATTTCATTTAATTTTTATTATGTGTTACAACAAACCAAACTTATTTCTTATCGAGTCTTTTAGAGAAAAATTTTCAACGGGTAATTATAAAAAATAGCTACAAACTTCACAAAACAACCAGGAAATGCATGTTAAATATCTATCTACATTTCAGTTTTTTTTTGTCAAAAGAGAGGAGAGCAAATGATTCAAAAGGGACCATAATACTCATACGCACTATTAAAAGGTGATTCATGTGACGTGGTTTAATGTTCTAACAAGACGTCTGCTAAAAATATAAACAAATGAGCCAAACCAAACCAAACCAAACCAGACATACTTCAATTCTATTAATTTAAATTTCCATACAACGTATCTGTCTGTTTCTGCCATGAAATTCCATTGAAATTCCTCTTGCGAACAAGTGTTTAACGCCAAAACATTAAATACTCGGGAGCTCGATGTAAAAGGTGTTTTTTATTATCATATATTGTACAGAGCCAAACATTAGTTCCAATTTTTTTTTTAAATTTACCCCCATTTCAACACAAACCATACAACCTTTTTTTATTTCGAAACGATTGCGTCTCTGTGGAGGGGGTTGTGTTTTGAATAATAAAATTATATGCTGGAGCCAAAACTTTGGGTTATCACGAAAATGGCAAACATTTATGAATTTTTATTAAAGCATTAGATTAGGGTTGTTTTTGGTCTTTCGCTACTGATACCAAAAGAAAATGGATAAAGTAAAACACTTCTACTTACCAGCACTGGATGTAAATCGACACCGTACATATCATGCCATTTCACTTTATCCAAATAATTTAATTCAGCTGCTGCTGGTGACATTCCTTTTAATTGCTGATGTAGTTCTGCGACCCGTGTTTCAAGTTCACTACTTTGATTCGGTAGCAAACGAAATTCGGATACGTATCCCTTAGAATGGCGTCTTTGGTCATAATCACCCAGTTCAGCTGAAATCATAAATTTTTTTAAATATTATTGTACTAAAATATTGGAACAAAAAAAACTATAATTTTCAGAAAAAGTGATTCACCAATTCATATTTTAAGTTATGGAATTAATTAAATTAATGAAACTTTTAATTGCTGTAATTAATATAACTGGAAAAAACTTACTGATATTGTTACATTGTATACTAATGTAAATTTTATTAGTTTTTTAATTTATATTGCAAGACCTTAATACATATTACTAAACTTTTCATACTGATTATATCTTTTTTTGTTTTTTTTTCAACCAACGCCATTGTTTAATATTCGTAAAATATGTAAATTTAATTAAGACTTTAATTACTTCAATAATTTTCTTACTTCTTAATTTTCTTTCTTTCTTGATTTTTGAACAATATACAGCTAAAATATTAATTGATTTATTGATTGGATGAATTAATAGAAATTATATTTTAATTATTGTTGAAGCTTGTGAAGTTTCTTCTGTTTATATATTTTATAATTCTCAATTATCTTTTTTGAACTTTTAATATAAAGATATTAGGTATTTAATTTTTTTAGAATTTAACTTTTGATGAGTTAACATTAGAAACATTGGAATCATTGAAATGATTTTGTGATGAGTTGGCATATAAACTTGACTAATTTATTGAACACAATTATTACTTTTTCCGATCAACATTTTAAATTGATGAGATGTTTTATTCAATCATTAGATTTAATGAGTTGATAATATATTGTCTATTAATTCATTCAATTAACGTCCCTTTTCGCAATGTATGGTTAAGAGTACCTTAACTGCAAGTTCCTCATACAACACTTGCCGTTAAAGTCCCTGTAGTCTTTTAACTTAAGATTGTGAAAGGCATCATAATTATTTAAAAGTAAGTAAATTTTTTTTTTGAATTTCATATAATAATTTCATTTATTGGAAAAGGTTACTCTTCTAAAATTTGTTTCGGAATTTTGGTGATTGATATCATTATTTTGGTAGTATTGGGTATTGTTTTATTCTAATTTAACTAATTTTGTGACTAAACGATCTTTATTTTTTCTCTGTTTAACGTTTAACATTATAGTCTCTTGTTGAAGCAGTGTGAGTACTTTTAATTAGGAGTTTTTTTTCTTTGTAATCCTTGATAAAGAAAACTGCTCAGATATCTCTCTCTGGTGAACTTTTTTCTGATGGAAAGGCACAGAAACTTACAGTGCTTTACTGGTCACAATTTGCACTGAATGGTTTATTTTACGAACGCTAATGATCATAAAAGTTTTCATTTATTCTTCCCGTCCTCAAAGCAGAGGTGCCCCTTTCTCTATTCAACTACTTTTTTTTTTGTAAAATATTTATTAAAAAATGTGTTTAAATGTGGAATTTTGGATTATTTAAAGTGTTTTTATGTATTATACTGGAAGAACATATTTAGAAGATGTGCATATCCTTGTATCTTATAAAATCGGATTATGGAAAAAATTAACTAAATCAAAATTTTATTTGTGTTAAAAATATTATCGTTATAAAAACCTGACTTTTATGTTATCAATACCAAAATAATTCTTTAATCTTAGGGCTAAAGTTTGCCTAGATAAGCGTTTTCAAAGATTTTTCTTGTGAAAGGTACATCGCATATTTTTGTTATCTCGGCCATAACATGTAAAAATTGTTCTCGGATATATTCAAAATATTTTATTCGATTTGTTATCTAATTTAATTTTTTGAGTTTAGAAGTATTCAGATTTTAGAATGAAATATTTTTTATAAATTAATGGAAGTTTCTAAAGCTTGGATCACACGATTGGCACAATGTGCCCATTTTCGACGGCTTACTGAAATATATTCATAAGTGACAAGGCAAATTTGCCTTATTTTTCAACTAATTGAAATATAATTACATAACTGCATCACACTGCATTGGTAATAAAGCGATATAGACTTATTCAAGAAGTAATTAAGTAATAATGTCATTTTGGCTTATTAAATTTCTCGTTGTACCTTCATAGTAAACAGTCGATTAGCGACATTTTTCTTATATTCTTATTAACAAACAAAAAATTATACAATAAAATATTCGTACACAGAATAAAGTGTTCACCAATTAATATTTTCAATTAAGAATTTAATTATATTAATTAAATTTTTAATTGTATTAAATAATTTGACTGAAAAAACTTAATTGATATTATCAAATTGTTTATAGGTGAACATGTAATTAATTTTTTAATTGATACTACAAATATTTTAATTAATATTACAAAATCATTCATATTACTTTTTTGTGTGTAGTTCATATTAGTCGTAATAGGTACATACTGACTTTAATAAATAAGTTTTATTTTCTTTGCTAATATATTTTACATAGTAGAAATAACATAAACAAAAAGAAAAACCGCAAACAAAAAAAAACACAAAAGTGCCCTTGAGGAATACTCTATATGAGTACCTCAAATACAAAAAATTGTGAAGTGAGTTGAGTGCCTATTTTACTGTGAGCTCTAAAGCACTTAATAAAAACAATAAAAATAATTAATGTAATAGTGATTCATTAACATTACAGTTGCCTAGTATTTCTTCGTATAAGTCAGTAATATCATCACCTTCAGGCTCGTGTTCATCAGTTAATAAAGCTATCACTACAGATAAAAGTAGCTCAAAATGAGTTGCATCCCAAGGTCGTGGTCGAAATGAACAGAAACATAACCGTGGTAAAGCGTGGGTGAAGCCCGAATCCTCCAAAAATTGCAGAGAAAAATTCTAACGCACTGATTAAAAACCTAGTCTAGGCCATTGGTGAAAATGCATTTCATGTTATTCCAATAAAGCGTGGTAACATTGACGAAAATAAAATTCAAATATACGAAGAAAATCATTTCCGCAACACAGTGACTGAATTTGAAAAAAAATAAAACAAGTTTTTATACGTTCCAGCTTAAGAGGGCCAAAGGGCATTGACTCTTATGTTAATACCGAAGTAGTAAAGGATGCACTCATTATACAAGGTTTTAAAGTAAAAAATTTTACAAATATGTATAATCGGATATCGGAATCGGAATCGGTATAGGGAGAAGATCCCCCAGTCTCTATTTCATGTTGAACCGGAGCCGAATGATATACAGCTGAAAAAACGAGACACACCCAATTTATAGCCTAAAATACCTCTTATACCAAAAAACCACGATTGAAGAGCCACATAAGCGATCAGGTCCCGTACAGTGCCATAATTGCCAAGAATATGGCCTTACAATAACATATTGTAAATTACCCTCCGTTTGTGTTGTTTGGGGGAAATTACATGGCACTGCTAGTTGCAATAAGCCAAAAGATCAAAGTGATAAAAACATGTGTAATCTTTTATGAAACAGACTATGGTGCAAAAACTTAAAGTAGCTCCATCTCAATCAGCAAACGCTTACTCCGCCACTCCGCTGCTAAAACAAATTATATTCCTGCACAAAATGTTTCCGCGCCAAATAAATCAACAAATACAAGCTCAAGCTTTAGTTTTAATCGCCTTGAGGCTACCATTGATAATTTAGTGCAAACTATAAATAATTAATAATTGTACAAACATGACTAACATGATGAAAAAAATGTTACAAATGCGGAATACACTGCTTCAAGCATTAATTAACAAGCCATGAACACGTTAAAAATATGTTTCTGGAACGCAAACGGCATTCGCCAACACAAAAATTAACTTGAGCACTCACGTAAAAATATATTAATATAATATTGGTCTCTGAGACATATTTAACTTCGAGAAGCTTTTTCAAAATTAATAGCAACACTATAATATATGATACAAAGGAACCTAGAGGGACAGCATGCGGTGGATCTGCAATTCTAATTAAGTCAAGACTCAAGTACTATATATATGACAACTTTAGTGAAGAATATAAGCTACGAATATTTTTGTAGAAAATTTTTGTTCTAATTTCGTGATATCATCAATTTACTCACCTCCCAGATATTCAGTTACCGAAGATCAGTATGAGAAGTTCTACAAATCTCTCGGATCTTGTTTCGTGGCAGCTGGAGACTACAATGCAAAACATACGTCCTGGGGTTCACGCCTTGTAACACCCAGAGGTCGAGCTTTGTTTAATACAATTTCAAAAATGGGCTTAGATGTTATTTCGAGTGGGGAGCCCACTTACTGGCCTACTGATGTACGAAAAATTCCGGATGTTATTGATTTTGGCGTCATGAAAAATAATTCTAGGGATTTAATTAACGTTGACCGTCACAATCTGTAGCCCACTAAAGAAGTAACTTACCTCACCCATATATGAAGATAATCAATCATGTTAATTGGCTGGGGTTCAAAAAATATCTTAGTAGTCATTGGCACGGAAAATATTACGCCAAGAACACCAAATGATATTGAAACTAACATTGCCAATATTAGCGAAAATATTAAACAGGCTGCTGAACATGCCACTACCTCACATAAGCAAGCTGGGTTTAACAAAATTTATTCAACTGATATTGAACGTCTTGTATGTGAAAAATTAAGAAATAGAAGCGAATGGCAATAACACATATCACCCCAACATAAAATCAGACTTAAAGAGTGTACTAAACGACTCCAAGAGTTAATTGCATCTGAAAAAACTGCATCTCTTAAAAATTATTTGGAAGGTCTTGTCACACCAACATCTAATTAAAAAACTTAAAACACTCGTTGAGTTTAAGCCCCCTCTGCGCACATCTACCGTAGGTTGGGCAAGAAGCAATACTGAAAAATGTAAAATATTTGCTGAGCATTTAAAATCCGTATTTACCCCAAATACATGTACTGGTGTTGCTGATTTTCCGAGTGTAGTTGCTCTAACCCCTTTGAGCCTTAAAGTTTAATATTACGACTGGAGTATTATCCAGAAACCTGGAAGCTTGCTTGTCTCCAATTTTAACTGATAATGGGTGCATCCCGGATCATCAATTTGGCTTTAGAAGCCAGCATAGCACTATTGAGAAAACACATTGATTGGTTCAATTTATAACATTTTAGGATAAGAAGTATTGTTCTGCCCTGTTTATTGACGTTTCTAAGGCATTTAATAAAGTGTGGCATGAAAGCCTGATTATGAAATTGAAGATATACTTACCAATAAACATTATAAATCATTTGGAAAGTTACATTCTTGCCCAAAAATTTACAGTTGTGGAAGGACACTTTATGAGTATGCCTGAAACTATCTCATCCGGTGTGCCACAGGGGAGTATACTTGGGCCAGTTTTATATTTGATTTATACTTTTGATATGCCTGTGAGCAGTAGTATCCACACTTCTACATTTGCAATCCCGCAATCTCCAAGAACATATAAGCCAGATGGAACTATGGTTAAACTTATGGAGAATTAAGGTAAATGAACAAAAGTGTGTTCAAGTAACATTTACCTTACGAAGAGACACTTGTTCCCACATTCGGATTAATAATCAAGTTATTCCTCGACATTCACATGTGGAATATCTTGGTATACACCTTGATCGACGGCTTAAATAGAAACATGACATTGACTCTAAGTTAACTCAACTGAAACTAAAATTAACTCAGGTACATTGGCTGATTGGCAGAAATTCAACACTCAGCCTGGACTGCAAACTTTTAATATACGAGTAGCTTTTAAAGCCAATATGGTGCTACGAAATTCAGCTATGGTGCACTGCTTCAGCTTCAAATTTTGAGAAAATCCAACGAAGGCAAAACAAAATTTTACGTTTGATAACATCGGCTCCATGTTTCATCAGAAATTCAAATTTACATCATGTTTTAAATATGTGACTTAAGAAATTGCAAAATACGCAAGCAAATATCTAACAAAACTCGAGTCACATCCTAAGCCGCTTAATCGTAATATTTTGAACTTTACTGGACACATCCGCTTCAAAAAGAGGGATACAAAGGCTCTAATACTAAACACTCCACATGAAGTTGCTTGAAAATACTTATTTTTGCCTATCACTACTTATGTATTATTAATAAATATCGCTAAGGTATGTCGGACATTGGTCGGGCCTACTAATTATATTTTAGATTTAAGATTTGAATACTTATTGTTAGATACAATAAATAAAACCTCATGCATTAACAAAAAAAAATATTTTTTAAATAATTTCTAAATTTTCATTTTATTCATAAAATAATTGCAATTCAATGTTCGAAGTTAAGATTGTATGGAAGAAAAAAAACACTTTCTTAATGATTGTAAAGAAATTTCCAGAAAAGATTAGCCGTTGTTTCTCAAATTAAGGATGTAAAAAAGGTAAGCATATCCCTACAGGGACTTAAATTAAACTTAGTAGATAGATTGTTTATAAATAGCTTTACATTTTCAATTCTTGCAGATCACAATTACGCGGTTTCTGAGGGTTCATAATTTTCATTTTTGTTACAATTATATATATTATATATATATTATTATTAAGGATTTTTAGGAGGTATAAAATTAAATATTTCTTTGGCCGAGATATTTAGTAAATTACATCTGAACAAATGAAAATATATTATTATATTATGCAATATTTTAGTTTAAAGTTTTATTAGTCTTGATTAATATAAATTTATTTGACATTCATTAAATATTTATTAAAGTCTTTTTAATATTTATTTCATATTTCGAAGCAAAAATACACTGATTTTCTCAAATCATTATTTATTTTTAACCTCAATATCAACTACTATTTTTACACGTTTTTTCCAACTGATATCATATACACACATATAGTATATATATATTTATAAACTTTTAATATTGCATAAATGTAACTAATATACATATATATACTTACATTGCACAACAAAAGCACCCAATTCAGCAGCCAATTCAAAGGCTACCGGCAGTCTTCCTTGCAAAACATCCTGTTTAACTTGCAGAAACAATTGATACCTGCAATTGAGACATTTTGTAAATATTTAACCATGCAACTATTCAAACATTCACAGAAATTTGCGAACAAATAAATACTTAATCAAGTAAAGCAAACATTGTATAAATCTTGTAAGAAAAAAAAATAAAACAAACTGATATATATTCAAAATACCCTCAAGTAAAATAACAGAGAATGAATAGTATAACAATTCAGCAATTATATTCTCATAGGGCATCTTTTCTTTTAAAGAGCAGAGAAATATTAACAACAAACAAACAGTTTTGGGTAATAATTGAAGTTTTCGTGTTGTATCCTTAAAACACTCTTACAATCTTTAATTTATTTGCTAAAAGCTGGCAAATGACAATATAAACATATGCATAAACGATTATTAGATTACTATGAGTGTATGTGTCTGTATATCTGCCTATCAGACATTCAAATAGTATCCTTTTCAGAATAAGAGCTATTATTTGTTGATAAAAGTTAATATTTACTAAAAATTATTACATTAGGACAACATTCATAGCAGTTGTGAATTGCAAAGTAGAGATAGGAAGATTTTACACAGCACAACACTTGTAAAATATAACATAACATATGAAAATAGATGGAAACAGCCATACATCCATGTGATTATATGGAAGGTGTCCCAAAATGTATGCCTTATATAACAATTTGTCACCTTATTATGCAAAATGATGACAATCCGGACTAAATTTAGAAGCTTTCCTATACCCCAAAATTTACTCTTTAGTTCACATTATTTTTCTTATTTATCTGTGTATCTATGTGTCTGTCCGTGTCTACGTACAGGCCAAACGGCTGAACCGATTTTGATTAAGTTTTTCCTGTTTGAAAGGTGACTTGATGTTTGAAGAAAATCGATCCAGCCGTTTAGAAGATATCACATCTTCTCGAGATATATTCGGGGGTTTTTAAAATTTGTAATTTTTGTTATTAATAATGCATACATATTTCTTTATATGCTAATAACTTTTTTTTATCATTTCAAAACTACAAATACATATAACTTTATTAAAAGTAATTTTTGCCAAAGATACAGCTTTGCAAGAGGCAGTTTTTGCAAAAGATACTTTATTCCAAAATGTACTTTTTGCAAAATTTACTTTTGTAGTTCCTTTTTTTATAAAAACTATCCACAAAAAATAATTTTAACTAAGTGTGATTTTTACTGAAGAAATATTTTGCAAAATCTACTTACAAAAAATTTTTTTACAATAGATATTTTTGACAGAAGGGTCTTCTACCAAAAGCTTTTTTTCCAAGAGGTATTTCTTATAAAAATCAATTTTTAAGAAAGGTACGTTTTTATTAACAAGATACTTTTTGATAAAAGGTACCTTTTGAAAAAAGCACTTTTAACAAAAGGTTATTTTGGCCAAAAGAAGCTATTGCAAAGAAACTTTCTACAAAAGGCTCTTTTTAAATGAAGTAATTTTTACAAAGGATTTTTTTAATTATTTGAAAAACGTACTGCTTACAACAAATATTTTTCACAAAAAGGAATTTTTCAAGAGGCAATTCTTTTATAAGGTACTTTTCAGAAAAGGTGATTTTTGCGAAAATATTTAAAATAAAACGCTATTATATTAAAAAAAAAATTATTTATTTCAGATGGTACTTCTTACAAAATGTACTTCTTGCACAAGACAGTTCTTAAAAAAGGCAATACTTAAAAATATTAATTTTTACATAACGCATTTTTTTACAAATAGTACTTTTTGGAGAGTAAAGTTAATGTTTCAAAACATACCTTTTGCAAAAGGTACACTTTAAAAACGCAAATTTTTGAAAAGGCACAGCGAAAAGTTTAAAGCTATTATTTCTTAGAGGCACTTCTTAAAAATACTCTCTTTATAAATGTTTCACGGAATTTGGAACACTCTTTGTATCAAAATACTGCTGCTCAGTTTTGCAACAATATTGAGTATTAGTAATTTTACATCATACAGTGCACATACTATGAATACACAAATAAATCTAATTTCCGGAATATCTTGCTTTCCTTAACCCAATGCCAAATATTTTGAAAAATCCAGGCTGGCGTACTCGATATGTTGTATAATAAAAACATGTTTACTGTGATGTACGTACAGTGGTGCTGCTGTTGAAAGTGTTTGATGGTGGTAGTGATGAGAATAATGAATGTCCTTGATAATGGTGATGATGACAAATGGCCAATCATCACGTTTGTATGTATGTGTCGGTATGATATTTAAAACACGCACTTCATTTACTACATGCGAGTAAAGACTGCTTTTTTATGGCCTGGTTCTGTGTTATTTTCCCCTTTTCATTCCTCAAAAAGTATTTTTACACTAATACGAGTACAATATTTTGTCATGAAAATGTTATCTAAAAGTATTTTTTATTGTATTTCATACTTGTCGTATAGAGTATTTATGTCTGTCATTTACTTATCATTTGTAAGTAGCTGAGTAATCATCAAGCCACCACATAAAAAGAAAATAAAGTTTTTTTGCTGTTGTATGCGTTAATGGTAACGCCTTTTAATTGCATAAGACCAGCCATAAAATAAAAGTAAAATTACAAACTTCTTTCGGGTTATTCTAGATTTGGTAAAGTTTGCCCGTTTGCTAAGACTGGCACGATAGGGTGTGGTGTTTTGTGGAACGAACTCGTAAAAGAGAAAGTTAAGGCAAACTAATTGCGACAAAATAGCTGCAGTTTGTTTTCTTTTCGATCTTATGTTTGGAAAGATAGCAAAAAAAAATAAAAAATTACTGCGCCTTATCATATAGAATGACAATAAACTTCAAATTTATATTTTGTTTAGAGAGCCAATTATTATAATTAAAATAATTACTTTTTGCGATTACTTTATGTGTAAATTTTTATGTAAAATTTAACGAAATTTAAATTTTTCTTAGTTAATTGAATATATTCACACAACTAAAATAAATAAAATAGTTAATCTAATCACCGCATAGAGGAGTATTTGAGCCAAAAAGCTGGCCAAAAATGCAAAAAGTAATTTAAAGAAATCTAAAGAACTCAGTAAGCTTTGCTTTAAGGAGTGAGATACTCCCTCCTGCCAATAAAAGCTCATAAGTTAAATTTTTACGACATTAAGGCACAATTAGTACATTTATTTTAATATTTACATTATTTTTGCAAACAAAACTTTTGTCACCCCGACCAAAGCGCAAGCGGGACGAAAATGGCATCTTACGGTGTCCTGGGTCCAAGTTTAGGCTTTTGAACTTTCGACGATGTCAAAAGTTTCATTAGCTAAACAAACGTATGAAAAAATTCAAGAAAAAAGTTTAGTTTTTCAGAAGTGGGATTAGTTCCTCTGTTTCTTGCTTTCTTGTTTTCAAGCCTTATGCCCGTTATTTCTACAAACAGCTAATCTTTCTAAGGTTTTTTAGCTACAAGTTTGCCCTATAAAATTTTACATACACGATAGATATCTGAACACTAATAGGTATCTATGGGTAGAAATAACGGGCATTAATAGCCTAGAGCTATAAGATATATTTCTGTAAAGTTTCATTGATCTAGGGACACTCAACAACTTTCCACAAGTAATCTAAACTAAAAAAACTTTTTGGCTCAAATACTCCTCTGTGCACCGATTTTAGTTGCAAACTTCTTAGCTTGTCAACTAGCTTGTAACAAAAAAACAGCAGGATGTTTGGAGTTTTAATTTTCTACTTACGTAGCGTTCTTTACTTATTATAATTAACTGTTTTAAACTGAAAGTACAGTTATTTCGAACTCGCTGCATTTCCCAGTTGGCCTCTGTTGTTGTCGGTACACAATGATTAGCCTCCTTCTAGCTTTAAGTTGATGCCGACCGAGTTTTTTCAATAAATATGTTTAAGTACATATGTATTTATTTTTTTTGGGTTAATACGACAACGACTGCAAAAAACATTCGCAAGATCAAAAACTTGGCTACGGTCTACATTAATATTTTTGAACGCACCAAAAAATCGGAAGATGCAATTTTTGGCTAACTACGGGTATGAATGAACGAAAATGTAATATCGTACTATTTTAATATTTACAAACACACGAAAAATTATGAGGATTCAGTGTTTGGCTAACTACGCATGCACAAATAATTTTTTGAATCGCACATAAATATTGTTAAAAAGAAACGTTCATACGGTATCATGTGTCGTTCCCCGATAGGTTTAAAGCATTATACGATTCTACTCAGTAAACGAATGATAATTCTAAGGTATATTCACCAAAATCAATGTAAACAAAACGAATATGTTATATTCCACATTAATAGAACTACCCAGTAAAAAATATATGGATTAATCCATAATCGAGCAACAAAGGAGTAATGACTTGTTCATCCATTTAGAGTAATAAGCGAGCTATCGAAACTTTTTTTTGTTTTTTTGTTTATGCCTCGCTTAATACTCCAAATGGATCAATGAGGGATGTATCAGTTCGTTTTTGGTTTTTTTTCATTGATATAACTGTTAATTGTTGTTTTCGATTTGTTTTTCTATTTGATCAGTTTAGTTTTAATTTAGTTTAATTTAGTTTCTAAGCGTCATTTAAGACGACTAGTTGAAAATGAAATTGAAAAAATAACCAAATTTGTATGTTATATGAATTTTTACTCCCTTTATGCTCTTTTAGGAGACAAAAGCGAATACTCCTTCTTTCGTCATTTTCAAGATCAAAGGGAGTACTCCATAAGGAGCTTAAAAGGAGTACTCGTTTCTGCGGACATGCTGTGTTAAAAATCCAATGAGATCCGGAGTTTTATGGAGTAATCCATTACTCGCAAAGGAGCGCTCCAAGATTACTCTTTGTATGATCATATTTTTTACTGGGTAGTATGTACCTTTTAGTGATGGTGTATGTAACCCAATATACAAAATATGGGAATTTTTTTATGACACTTTAGAACTCTTTTGTTACATACGAGTCATTTATTAACATTCTTTCTTTAAAATACTAGGTTTATATATTTTTTTTCAAAAGCGTAAAAAATCCCAATTCTGGGAAGATTAAAAAAAATTGCATACCATTTTACATAAAATTGCTTTTTGTTTTTCATAAAATTCAATTGTTAGACGGCCTTTCCACATGCAATATTTACTTTGCAATATCTTGAGTTTGTAGGGGAGAAAAAGAGCTCCCATCTTGGATTTGTGGGAGAAAATATCCCATCTTGGGTTTGTAGGAGAGAAAGGAGAAAATCTCCCATTCTTTTTTCTCTTCTCTCCAACAAACTCAGGTCTTTGCAAAGTAAATTTTGCTGGCGTAAAAAATGTCTTACATGTTTTCCAGTTCCAAATGTAACTATAAAAGGGGCATTCACTCCTCTGGTAATAAGACATAGACGTAATCTTCTAAAATGCTGATACGGGTTAAATGTTTTATTAGTCTTTTCTTTATGTATTTTGGAAAAGTTTAAATTTTATTGTACAATATTTTTTGACTAAATGTCATTGTGGTAGAAATATAAATATTTTTAATTGCTCTTTTAGACTATATATTTTTCACAGTATCTATGGAATTTTAGATGTCAGCAGTATTTTTTAAATATTCAAACTTCTATATAATGTTATCATTATGTGGAGCAGCACCAATACCAAAAAAATTCGCCTTTATTGATTAACTTATTAGGTTTGAGTGGTGTTTTTATCATAACTTAAATAAATTCTTGTATACAAGCATGGGTAATTCCAGAAAAAGGTCAACCAAAAAAAATTTTTTATGAACAGTTTTTGTTTTGTTGTAAAAAAAGTTTTAATTTTTGAAAATTTTTGAACGAAGTATGCGATTATTTAAAGAAATGTTTATTTTTATTTTTTTTAATTATTTTGTATTTAACAAATTTACTAACAATAACTTGATGAAAGAGATCGGAGTTCTAACAAGGAAATTTTTTTAGTTGGCTTTCAATTATACCTTAATGTCGCATCCGCGGCATAAAATCAATATTTACTCGTATTAATTTTTTCTTAACAGTAAATAAGCATTTGTTATGGTTTTATTTCTTTTGAATTACAGTTCAATCAATATTAGCAAATTTACTGTGCTCAGTTCTATTGGAAAACATTGTCGCATTCGTATTTGTACTTTACCCATAAAAAAAAATTAAAACTAAATTTTCATATTTCACAAGTCTACACATAAATGATCTTCTTTCACCGTTCATTTCCTTAAAGCCCATTCAGGCTGACTCCAAATTAAGCAGTTTCGTGATTTCGGTCGAAAACAAGTTGAAATTAATTAATTTCCCATATATTTTGTCATTTTCAAAATTAAGTTATTTTACTTAATTTCGATTAAATTAACAAGAAATTACAATATACAACTCTGTTTTTGTTCGAAAAGTACTTTTATTTTAAACATGAATAGATTTACAACTATGAGAAACAACAATTAAAAGAAATAAAAATTTTGACATTCAATATTAAACTAAAAAAACATTAAAATTTATTAAATTTATGAAAATTTTTTAAAGAAAAATGTGTATAAGTGTAACAAAGAATTTATTCAACTGAAAAAACTACTTCAATGCTTGCCGCAGTGAATAATATGTTTGCGAAATTAACGCAAATGTCATTCAGTACCTGCATAAACAGCTTTCATTTCGTTCGTAATTTGATCTTAAACTTACTTAATTTCGTGTCAGACTGAATGGGCTACTATTCACAAAAAAAATCCTTCATAAGATGTCGCTGAATTGTGTATACATATTTCCATAAGTGCACAAAAATAAGTTCCTTTTTGTCGCGTCCGTTTCTCGCTGACATTTGCTTATATCTTTTTACTATATAATTGATATCGCCTTAAATTTTTACTTCAATATACTACTCCTCGTTCCATTCCTTTTTTTTGATTTTTGATCAAAGTTTACAAATGTAGCGTCCGTCGCCTTAGTATTGCCCACATTTAAAAAAATTAAAAATAATTAGGGAGTTCACAATAGCGTTTTAAAATGTGTCTTAATATTGCAACGTTTCAATGTCATTTTCAATATGGCAATATATAGTAATGTTAAACTAAAGATGTTAAAACTGTCAGCGCAGCTGTAGCTAATGAAAAATATTATATATGCGTGTTTGCCTGACTTTGATATACACAGAATGCGTATTTATATCGTTGCCTGTCAGAATGAAAGAATTAAGATGGCACAATATTGCCACCCTAAAATTTTAATATACTCATTGTGAATTCCCTAAATATGTTTGTACAATTTATGTATGTACATGTTTGCGCAAAATATAGATTTTCCACACCAGTAATGTTAAAACTCAATGTGTGCAGACTTTGCACAAGTTAAAACGATATAAAAAAGAATTGCAAAAATCATATAGAAAAGCGAAATGATACAAATATTTAATAGAGTGTGATGATGACCATGTTATCACTATTGATTCCATTCCGATAACGTTGATGCTGATGAGCAATCCCAAAACGAATACACAAAAAAAAATTATTTTTTTATATTTATTCATTGGCTACACGTCATGTCTAAGTATCTGTCTGTTTTTCTATTTGCTTAATAAATGGAAAATTTTTAGGTTATATAACTTGGTTTAGGTGCATAAATTGTTTTTATATTTTCGGTTGTTTGCAGTGCTTTACTGTGGAAATACGTATCAAATGCAATTTGAGTCTGTCTGTTAAATAGTTTTTTTTATATTTTGTATTATTTTGGGTGTTAATTTTTATTTTTGGTTGATTTACTCCGTAATTTTAAAAACTTTCATTTATTCGTTTAGTGTTTTATGCATGTGCATGTGTTCTAATATTCATTTAACTTTATTCATGCGATTGCATTTAATTTCGATTCATTTCAATTTTAAGCGTTCAAATGTTGATTTCTTTCTCATCAGCATTTCATTTAATTGAACATCTGGTTTTAGTAAATACCCTCTAGTCATCCTAGAACCATATGTCTCTATATCAATACTGTTTTCTCTAGCGACCATTGCACTAATTGAAATGACGACTACCTTCATTTTATGCGCGAGTAGAGATACGTTAAAGAAAACGATTGTAATGTATTTTTATTGACATTGTTAATGAACGCGTCAATAGTTTTATTATGCTGTGCAATAATATTAAAAACTATATATATATATGTACGTATGTGATCAAGTTTGTTGCCCCAACACTTATACAATTGTAAACGAGGGTCACTAAAATGTACTAGTAAATCTTTACTTTAAATGTCTCCATATGGTCGTAAAAAATATACTGGTAGATTTTCAATGACAGCCCTATGTTATATGTCAACAGGCGAATGCATTTACTGGGGTATACCCAGTCAGAAGTACTATTGACAATATCACTTGTAAATCACTACATTTTTATTATTGACATCGAGCGAGGAAATATTGATGATGTAGACTAGAGCCCTTAAAATTTACTAGCGAATCTTTGGTGCCCATGTCTCCATCTGGCCCCAAAAGAACTACTTTGTCATTAGTGTTACAGTGGTGGATTTTTAACTGAAAATGTCACTAGAAAATCACTACAATTTCACTATTCGCATTTCCAGCAGGGTATATATAAATAACTGATTGTGTGTGTGTGTGTATTTTGTATTTATTATTGATAAATGTTTGCTTGTAGATTTGTAATTGATTTATTTAGTGGAAAATGCCTAAGCATACTTAATAGAAAACGCTAAATCAGAATGAGGCGATTGATGGGCTTAATAATTAATATATTATCATTCAATGTGGCAACTGGTGTTTGTTAAAACCTATAATTATTGTGAGTGTTACAAATTTATAAAAAATTTTCTAGGAAAGTGTTCTAGGTCCACGGTAGTGCATAAAATTGTAAAATGAAGAAACTTACAACATATTTCAACATAACTTCTTCGAGGTAATCTCAAATTATAACTTTGAAAGTTTTGCTTATTTTTTTATTGAAATTTTTCATAAACATTGAATTTATCCAAAACAACAATTTACTGTTTTGAAAATGGGGTTATCTTGCTAGTCTATTACTCATGTATTTCTGAAAAGCTTCTTTCTAGCATAATTCTGGTTAAAGAAAAAGGGTGGGGTCGCAACAATTAAATTTTTAAATAACTTTTTGCGCTAAAGAGCTAGATGAGTTAAGGACTGAAGAAACATGAAAGCACAAAATGTTAAACCAGGTACACAGTAAAAAAATATTGTTTTTTTTTCAATAAGTGATTGCTAAAAAAATAATATTTTTGATTAATATTTTAATTGAATATATTGTTCATATTGATTGGAAGTTATATATGTATATACATAACAAAATATTTTATATTTTTTATGCACTCTTAGATTCTTTTCTATGTTTCAATTACCAATTTAATGAATCTTTTTAATTGAATCGTAAAAAATATTTCTATTAAATATTTACTGAATCTTTAAAAAACCATCAATTAAGTTTTAAGTTAATGTAATATTTTTTTAATTGAAAGACTGAAAAAATTTTTCAAGTAAAAACGATGAGTTAATTCTAAAATTTCCATGATTGGTTAAACCTAATTAATTTTTTTAACTAAATCCGAGTTTTTTTTTAATTAAATCTTGTTCTTGCTTCTTTCTGTGTAGGCAAAGACATCTTATAAAACTTGAGCAAAATATTATGCGGTAGAGAGCTGAAATTTTGACTGGGATTAGGTGAGTTACCTACCAGCTACAAAAATTGGAAAACCAAAAATGAAAACACAAGCTAATCTTTTCATTCACCTTACGCAAGACTATAATTTTCCATTTTCGAAAATATCTGTAAAATCTAAATCTAAATTAGCAGGCTTAAGTATATTAATACATTTAGAAAATAACCGTGGTCGCGTCCACTAAAATTTATGTTATATTATATTCATAGTGAACAGTCGACTAGCGGATTTTTTCTTACATACCAAACAAACATAAAATTATACAAAAAAATATTCGTAGTACATATTATTCGGACCCTAAAAAACAAACAATCATAAATAACAAAAACAAAAACAAAAAACCGCAATAAGAAAAACACAAATAAAGTGCCCTTGAGGAATACTCTATATGAGTACCTCAAATACAAAAAAATTGTGAAGTGAGTTCTAACGGCAAAAATGCCTATTTTACTGTGAGTTCTGAAGTTCTCAATGAAAATAATAGAAATAATAAATCTAATGAATGTCTCTTTTTAACGGCAAAGCCAGTTTTTCGTCAGCGATCAACTTCGCTTTGCCCAATGCCACATAGTAGTGATTCATTAACATTACAGTTGCCTAGTACTTCTTCATACAAGTCAGTAATATAATCGCCTTCAGGCTCGTGTTCATCATTTAACAAAGTTATCACTACAGACAACATTAGCTCAAAACCCAAGGTGCAAGTCGGAATGGACAGATATATAACCGTGGTAAAGGGTGGGCGAAGCTCAAATTCTTCAAAAATTTCATCCGCTCTAAAGATGTCTAGGAATAACAGCGCATTCTCAAATAATCGTCAAAACCATTTGAAAATTTTGCAAGATGAGAACGACGAAAAAAAGAGAAAAATTCAAATGCCCTTATTAAAAAATTAATTTCGGTCATTGGTGAGAATAAATTTCACATTGTGCCAATAAAACGTGGCAACATCGATGTAACAAAAATTAAAATTTAATCAAATCAAATGAATCAAATAAAACAAGCTTCTACACATACCACCTTAAGAGCGCTAAAAGCCTGCAGATCGTATTGAAGGGCATACATTCATATGTTGTTCCTGAAGAAATAAAAGATCCAGGGATTTAAGGTAAAGAGTGTATCTAACATAATGAACAGAGGAAAGGTACCCCAACCCCTATTTCGTGTTGAACTGGAGCCGAATGATATACAGTTGAAAAAACGGGACTCATCCTATTTATAGCATAAAATAACTTTTATACAGAAAACTCACAGTTGAAGAGCCACATAAGCGTTTAGGTCTCGTGCAGTGTCATAATTGCCAAGAATATGGCCATACAAAAGCTTACTGCAATTTACCTACAGTGTGTGTTATCTGCGGTGAATCGCACGGTACTGCTAGTTGTACTAAACCAAAAGATTAAGCGGACAAAAATGCAGTAATTGTTGAGGTAATCACACCGCTAACTAAAGAGGTTGTCCTGTGTACTCTTTCGTCAAGCATGCTATGGTGCAAAAACCTAAATTAGCTCTAGTTCAAACAACAAACGCTTCCTCAGCTACTTTTGCACAAATGAGCCAATCAGTTACTTCCCGTGTATCGTATGCCGATGCTGCCAAGACAAATTCTATTCCCGTGTAGAAAGTTTCCCAACCAAGTAATTCAACAAATGCTAACACAAGCTTTAATTTGAGTCGCCTTGAAGCCACTATTGAAAAACTTGTGCTAACGATCAACAACTTTGCAACAAATATGACTAGCATGATGCAAGAAATGCTACGAATGCAGAACACAATGCTTCAAGCATTAGTTAACAAGACATGAACACGTTAAAAATATGTTTCTGGAACGCAAACGGCATTCGCCAACATAAAAGTTAACTTGAGCATTTCCTTACGGAAAAAAATTTTCTATAATGTTGGTCTCTGAGACTGATTTGACTTCTAGAAGCCTCTTTAAAATGAATGGCTTATATGACACAAAGGACCCTAGAGGGAGAGCATGCGGAGGATCAGCAATTCTAATAAAGTCAAGACTCAAGCACAATATTCTTGACAACATTTGCAAGCAACAAATATAAGCATTGAAAATTTTTGTACAAATTTCGTGATATCTTCAATTCACTCCCCTCCCAGATTTTCAATCACTGAGGACCAATACGAGAAATTCTACAAATCTCTTGGACCTTGTTTCGTAGCAGCTGGCAACTACAAGGCTAAGCATACAATCTCGGGTTCGCGTTTTATTACGCCTAAACGTAGGGCGTTGTTCAACACAGTTTAAAAAATGGACTTAGATGTTATTTCGAGTGCGAAGCCTACTAACTGGCCTACTGACGTATGAAAAATTCCGGATGTTATAGATTTCGGGGTCATAAAAAGTATTTATAGAGAATTAATTCACGTTGAAGCTTCCCTAGATCTCTATTCCGATCACTCTCCCACGATATTTACAATCTGTAGCCCACTGAGAAGCGCTTTACTTCACCAATATGTCAAGATGATAAATTGTGTTAATTGGCTGGCAATCAAAAAATATCTTAGTAGTCATTGCACGGAAAATATTACTCTAAAGACACCCTATGATATTGAATCTAACATTGCCAATCTTAACGAGAATATTAAACAAGATTCTGAACATGCCACTACCTCCCATACACATACTGGGTTCAATAGAACTTCCCAGTGAAAAAAATGGAAGTCATTCTAGCGGAAGTACATCTTCATTGCTTCCAAAAAATCGATATTTTTAATTTGCCGAGAGTGAGCAAAAAACCATGTTGAAGGTTATTTTAGTCACACAAAACCTTGTAACTCCTCCATAGTGTTAGAAAATACTCACCAGAATTTAAAAAAAATTTATTTTTTTAAAGAAATTTATGAATTATTTTTAGTCTAAAATTTAAAAGTTATTTGCTTAAATGTACATGAAAACACTGTTTCGGGCTTAAATTCGTATAAAAAGAAACGAATTGTTAAAAAAGGCAACTATTTACCATTTTTCCTAGATGAAAATATTATCATAGAACACAAAAAAGGGAATTTTCATTAATATCGCTTCCAATTCAGTGACCAGGCATCGAAAAAGAGAACTTCTTGCAATGACAACCCTATGTAAAAATCATTAGATCGGATCGAAATTTGCACTACTTCCGCATCGTAAACTCTACATTTTCATGACTTTTATGGAGTCTCTTTTTTTACTGGGTTATTCTACAGACGTTGAAAATCTCGTACGTGAAAAAAGAAGCGCTAGAAGAGAATGGCAACAGCACAGATCACCTAAACACAAAATCAGATTTAAAAAGTTCACTACACTACTCCAAGAGTTGCTTGTATCTGAAGAAACTGCATCTTTTAAAAGTTATCTTTAAGGACTTGATGTCATACCAGCCACACCAGCGCGCCACAAAGAATAATTAAATACTCTATGTGGCGCGCTGCTAAAAAGTTTAAAACACCCGTTGAGTTTAAGCCACCTCTACGCACACCTACCGGAGGTTGGGCAAGAAGCGATACTGAAAAAGGTAACATATTTGGATTTAAAATCCGTATTTACACCAAGCCTAGTACCGGTGTTGCTGTACTAGGTGTGTCACAGGAGTGTGTACTGGGGCCAGTTTTATATTTGATTTATACTTGTGATATGCCTGTGAGCAGTAGTAGCCACACTTCTACATTTGCCGACGATGCAGGATGCGCGAAAATCCTGACGAGGCATCCCTCAAAATCCTTATTTAGTTTCGCAAAAGGTTATATAGAGCTGTTTAACATTTCTTTCAAAATCCGTAACTATACAACTTTCAATTATATTTCTAGATATATAAAATTTTTCATTACAAAGATAATTTTAGTTGTTTACATATCGCTACCTTAATATAGGTAGACTCTAATCTTTGTTTTATTGAAATGGAGATTTTTCCATTTTTCGATACATTTGGTGTTTTTCTATGAAAATATGCAAAAAAAACTCGACTTCAAAAAATAATGAATTAGGGCCTTTGCATGTATATTAATGTTACGATATGTTTTTATATAGCATGCATAGTTCCATTTAATTCAATCACTTAAAAGATTGATAAAATATTAATATAGCAAGTTTTTTATTTATTTTATTAAATTAATACAAAACATAAAATAAATAAGGACATGATATCATATTGAGAGCAAAGCACCGGTTAAGTTCGATGTAGTTCTTTATAATAAATCAAACAAGTGTAATGCATATCTAACAAGGTAGTCACTATCAACAACAAATTAAATTCGCTACTTTTCTGTCAAACTGGATATACTTTAAATGATTTTTGTGTAAAGAAAGAGCAAGAGATAGTCTCGAAAATTTTTAAAATTTTTTATTTGGTACTAAATGAGTCAGTTACGTTAAGGTTTGAATGTTACCAAAAAAAAATCAATTTTACCAACGTTATCATCACTGGCCACACTCACAGCGAATACTTTTTATTTGTTGCAAGACACACATAAGTAAAGCTTTATGTATGATGATAAAGAATATAATAAAATGTAAGCTAAGTCCCAATTTCGCTATATTATAAATCTTGTTGAATTTAATTCGCATTTTTTTTATACGTCCACTAAAAAGTATCAGCATTTACATAAGGTTTATAAAATTGTATCTCTGACTTACCTTGTGATTTCTTCTACCAGTTTGCAGGGATCAGCAGCATAGAATTTAACACCAAAATATAAATCATAAGGATCTGCTTTAGGTTTTAATTGGCGGGAAATACGTGAAGCTGGATCCAACCAATGCTAAAAAACGAAAGAAAAATGGAAAAGAAATAAAAAAGAACCATAAATGTTTGATAAGAAAAACTAATACTTTACAGGCAATAAAAATGTTTGCAAGTTTGCAAGTAAAAAGCAATAAAAATACAAAAGACAAAAAGGACACAGAAAATTGAAAATAAATTGAATTTATTTCAAATACTCTTCTCTATTCTATTATTAATTTTCTGTCGCAGATAAAAGTTGGCGGAATAGGAAGAAAAGACTGTAAAATTTATGAAGCGGATACAGAACAATAAATTGCCATCATGTTTAAGTTTAGTAAAGGAAGCAAGCAGCAACATTACTATAAATCAGAAAAAAATATATACCATAAAAATACTTGAAAAGTTTAAAAGTCCAAACTCTAGAACTAAAGAGCCTTAAGATTCCTTAAGCGGAAAGAGAATTGTAGGTTAAACTTTTTTATTTGCTTTATGACCTTCAGCAGCCTGCTCTTAGCAAACTTTAAGCCAAAAATATATAAATCTTAAAAGATTCTAGCAGCAACAATGAAAACAGTTTAAGCTTAATAAACAGCCACACTAAAATAAAAAAAGTTTTTCCCTTTCTCCTTTTTTTCTCTTTTGAAAGAACAAAAAACTTTGATGACGCTTTATAAGTTGTGGGGTTTACATTTTACAGCAACTCAACATCACAACCAGCAAAAAGGGAAAGTTTCTGAGGAAATTATGCCCCACTTGACTGCTTGTCTTGTTAAATGTTCCTTAATGTGTTTTCAAAACAAATATTGTTTTTCACAGATAGAGATGCATATATACATATATACATACATACCTACAGTTGTTTCACTTTTTTTTCCTTTCTCTGGTATCCTTGATATTCTATAAAATATTTAAAAAGCAAACTTTTTGCTGGCTTCTCATTTCTGTTAATTGCGCCTGATTATACTTATTTCCAATTAGCCCAGTCATTAGTGACTTGGAAATATTTAAAAACTTATTAAAGAAATTCAATAGAAAATATTTAAGCTTCGAAGCGTGTATGTAATAAATTGGAGTAATTAACGGCTCGAATTGTATGGAAGTAAATGCTTTTACACTTGCAAAAATTTCAATCATATCGTCTTCGTTTAGTCAACCTGATACGAACGAAGAATTTTAAGATTTGACAAAGTAATTGCAACTGCTCTTCTTTAAAATTATCCCCTTTCAAGCAATATGTTTTTTAAACACATTTTTTATCTACATATATAGATACTTAAAAAATAGTTTAAGGAACTGCCCTTCCAAAATTGAATTTTAAAAGATAGATCATTACAGAAATTAATCTTTCCAAGAGCAATTTTTTAACAAACTACTTTATTAAAAAGCAGCCCTTAGTACTTTTCAGCAAGAGTACTATTGCAAAAAGTGCATTTTTCTAAACAATTTAAAGTACCTCATTAAAATATTTTTCCCAGGAGGAAAATCATTTTAGTTGTTAACATCGACAACACGTGAATACAATGTCCAAAAATTGAGTTTTGTCTGCTCGCTCTCAAAAACAATTTGACGCTTTTAACCGTCAACTTCTGTTCCATAAAGTCTATTAAATAGTATGAGCTTGTCAATAGCACTCAGTTGTTTTTGACAACGAGTAGACAAACGCCTGTTTTTTGGTATTGTGATGACGTAACTTCAATGTTGACAACTGGAATAAGGGTCAATACTTAAAACAAATCTTACCAAAAAATAATATTTAAACGAAAAATACCGAGAGGTCACTTATTAAAAATTGCACAAGAGCAAAAATTATGAATTTTTTCACAAAATAAATATGTACCTACATATCTATGTGCTTATGTATGTATTTCTATACTACATGAACAGCACTTTGGCAAAGTGTATATAAGATTCGGCACAGCCGAATATAGCACTCTTACTTGTTTTGTGCTCAATTTGCGCAAAATCAATAAATTCTTCATTATGCGATTAGGCTAAAGTTCGTATCGCTTTGTAAGCCAAATTACAGGTGGTTTATTTTTAAGGAAAAAATTGCATTAAAGGCAATTATAAATTATTATTAGGAAAACTAGTAGAACGGAACAACATAGTGTAAACATCATCATCAAAAATCAGTTATTATGAAAAACAAAAACCAAATGTTAAAATTGTATTTTCTTATATACATATATCACTTTGGTGTTGATTAAGGCAGTTGGGAACTTTTTAAATTTTTAATCGTTTAATGCCTGTTTTTTTTATAAATCCAGTGGCTCAAAAAAAGATTTCAGCTCATATTATAAATTATCGCGAGTAGACTGTAGTTTCTGTAGAACATTTAAATTTATATTAATGTTTTCGTCAGATAAGGTACTTGCAAATTTTTTTTTATTTTACCGCCACTTACTTATCGTCGTCCACATTCAATTGCAAATGTTTTTATAAATATTTTTATTTAATTTTATGCATATTTACCGTTTGATTTTCATCGTCGATGTAACGTATACCAAAATATGATGTTTCAATTAAATTCAGTCGGGCAAAAACAACATCAAGTAACGCTTGGCCAGGTAAATCATCCTGGAAAAGAAATGAAAAAGAGAATTTTTAATTAAGTCTTTATATAATAGTTTTATATGCTTTAGGTTATAATTTATTATTGGTTGGTTAAAATGCAATTTAACTAGGTGAGGTAATTTTTAATATTATCGGATTTAAATGCAAAATAAATTTAATAAAATGAAAAATTATTTTCCTTTTTGCGAAAAGTGCAGTAATTTATTACTGCTTATAACAAAGTATTAAAATTAACCAAATATTTCGTTGGTTTACCTACAAAGCTTTCCTTCTTCTCGCAGGCAATCAAGTAGAATCTCGATGATTCGTTGTTGAAAAAAAATTTCGTTTAATGAATAATAACAATTAATTTTCCAACGACAAAAAAATACATAAAACAATTGTGATTGCACTCTTCAGCTTTCTTTGATATACACACATACCATTGCAGTCGTGCAATTCGAAAAACTTCATTAACGGCCTGCTCACTGTAGCCAATTCAGCTATTTTCTCGTCAAATCTAGCGATTTTTAAGTACATTTTGCGGGAAAAATTATGATTTAGCTATTAGCGGGAATTTTACCGATTTTTTGTCGATCATAATTCGCTTTAAAATGTGAGCTGGTTTAGGAGGGGTGAACGTATATGAAGCAAACTATACAAAAAAAGATGATTGATTAGCGCCACAATTGTGCAGGTTTAAAGATGAGCTAATGTAATGTCCAGCCTAACACTGTCTTGATAAGTGATTTTATACATAAGTAAATACGTTCGTTTATATTATTAATCCTTTGAATAGAGGTTTAGATAACTGTTATGTTTGCATGTTTTATTAGACTTAAAAAATGTAGTACTCCAAAACGGGAACTCACAATACAAAAACCAGCAGGTTTGTCAGCACTACTTTTACTCTATAATTTGGGGAAGTCCCGAAGTAACAGAAATGGTGAATTACATATGTTTCTGTACATATCAGAACCGACACACAGAAAACTGGTGCAAATAGGTATATCTGTGCAGGCCTATAATATGTATATCTTTTTTAATAAAAATAAGCCTTTTATTAACCTATTACATTACTTTTATTTGGTATTTTATAAAATTTTTACGAAAATTTCTGAAGTACCAAAGAATTTAACAAGTTACCATAAAATTTTTGAAACAACCTTAAAATAAATGTATTTTTTAGCTATTTATCGCTAAATTTTCAAGTCATTTTGAAATTTAGCTATTTTCAAGCTATTTTCTTGTATACTTTAGCGATATTTCTTGAAAAAGAGTTGGCAACAGTGGGCCTACCGTACGATGTTCGATCGTTTACTTATTTTGAAAACAAAAACAAATTTTATTGTTTTTTTCAATACAGGGTGTCTATCAAAAGTCTTCTATCGATTGTGAACAGACCGTTAGTGCAAATAATCATACATATAACAATAAAAATTATATATGTACATTTTTAATATAATTGAAGGAAAACAAATGAAGCGAGCATACAATTGAGCCGGTTAGTGCAATAACTCCTTAAGCCATATGGAATTAAAAATTTATTTTATCTGCTCAATATATTGCTAGGTACCATAGCTTTAGATGCTAAAAAGATTTGAAGTAAATTCGGTTATTTTGGCGGTGCTATTACAAAATCTACTTCTTTAAAAATTACATACATACATATTTTTATTTTGTTTTCCTCAATAACTCTGTAAGCCACATTAACTTTAATTGTTCTTTTTTCATCGATGGATTTTAGTGTAACTGGAAGTTTTTTTTCAAGTTCTTCTGATATTTCTATTAACCCAGATAGCGCCGTAAACATTTTTTTCTTTAAAACCTAAATTTATATTTCGAACATGAAATTTTAATAATTTTCTAGAAAAAAATTTTATATATTTTTTTCAGAATGGGGTGTCCTTTTAAGAGGATGGTTGCGCCAAGTGGGTTAAGTCAATAGGTATTACAGGACTCTTCCCAAGAAATATGAAATTTAAATAAGAAACTAGCGCGGTATGATTTTTTAACATTTTTGTGGCATACGCAGTTATTGCACAAAAAATTTTATTTTATTTTTTTATTGATGTGGCTTACAGAGTTATTACTGTTTATAAAAAGTTGTTTTAAGGTTTTAGAAGAATTTTTTATTAAGGGTATTCATGTCAGATTTTTGTCGTTGGAAAAATGAAAAAATTAAATTTTTTTGACATTTGACATTTGAAATTCAAAAATATTAAAAAAAAATTTTTTCCTGTGTTTGTTGTAAAAAATTACATTTTTCCATTTTTCCAATGAGAAAAAACTGAAATGAATACCTTTATTATGTTATTAGAAAATATTTCGTAAGTAAGTAATTATTTTTTGTAATGTGCAATGACATTTCAGTCTAAAGCTAAAAAACAGTGCATCTATTTTCATTAAGCACTTCACTGATGAAGAGTACCAGGAAATAAACACTACAAAAATGGAAGACTAACAAATAATTCATTAAGTGGACTTACAAAAAAGTACAGTAAACATATTAAAATAGCGGCTAATAAGATAATTAAATAATTTTTGCCATACATTCCAGCAGTTAATCTCAATTTCTACAATAATTTGGAGGCTACACATACCGAAAGTGAAGTAGATGTCGTATAAATTATTAAGATATTGTTATAATTATCAGCAATTGCTTTTTGGTATAATTTTTAATATCTTTAAAAAATGTGAAAATAAATTTAGGCAGTAACAATGTAAGCTAAAATTTTTGATTAAAAATGGAACTTCAAATGGATCTTACGCATTCATAGATGGACACGTCCATGCTTCTTAACGCTTTTTTAAGTAGAAAATATTAAAACCCGAATTTTTTAGATTTATTTTAAACTCAAAAGCTGATTTATTATTAAAGTTGTCCTCCTAAAATGCTTTTTAAGGCTTTTTAAAGTCGAAAATATTAAACCCCGGATTTTTTAGATTTATTTTAAACCCAAAAGCTGATTTATTCAATATTTTGTTTGTGTGGCTTACAGCGTTATTCCACTACGAATCTTAATTATTCGAAATATCAATTACGATATGCATTTGCTGGCCGTGTGTTACTACGAATAACACGAACAATGTTCGCTTCAAAGCCGTCAATTGTGACTAGTTTATCAGCCCGAGACTTTACGCGAACTAAAGGAAATAATCGAAGGGTGTCAAATCGCACTACCTTCGACACCCATTTATAAGTACATTGCTGGAAATCAACTAATCGCCAAGTTTATAATTCAATAAGCCGCTAGTTGCGGTCGTCATATAGCAAACAGCGCCATCCTGGTGAAATCACATATCGTCCGTATAAATATCATTCATATCTTTAAAACAAAAATCATTAATTTAACAATCTCAATTTATGGTAACGTCAGTTTTGTCTTCATTTTTGAAGCAATGAGATCCAATGATGACACCAGCGTGTAAACCGCAATAAGTGGTGAGCTTTTTGAATGTAATGGAGTCTGTAGAGTCTGTTGTGGATGAACTTTACTCCATACGTGGCGCAGGCTAAAAAACATAGCCTCATCAACCTGCTTCATCTCTCGGCGGAAGTACGACGAATATGTTGGCCTCGTCATTTTAATTCCTGTACCAGATATATTTTAAATTTGTGTAGACCAATATATATATATATATATATATATCTGTGAAAATATTTATGTAACTTTAATTCAATTCAAACTTCATTTATATTGCAATACATTTGAACTGCTTAAACTCTGGTTCAAGCCTTTTCCATTTATAAATATTTTCGGCATATATAGCAATGTTTACTTTTTTATTGCCCTGCAGGAAACATAAATAAATTCTTTTTTCCTTAAACAATAACAATTTATATTGTTTTCCTTAATCCCCTACAACCATATAGCACGAGAATAACGTTTTTGAAAAAAAGTTTAATAAAAAAATTTTATTCCACCTTGAATATAATACTTTTAAGTTGTATTTAAAAAGTTTGTTTTTCAAAATCCTTTAACATAAATTCTCAACTTTCCATTTGACTGAACAAACATGACCATCATGCACAAACATCCTCGCGCACTCACACACTCTCATAACGCATGAAATCAACTTAAAATCTCAACGTTTGTATGGAATAAAAAACTTTTCCTTTAAACATAAATTCTTAAGTTGCCTGTCTGTTCGTCTGTCTACCAAACAGCCTACAAGCCGGCCTGGCTTTGCATTTTGTTTCTATTACTTTTTCTGCTCTTTAGAAGAAGCTTTAGTTTATTTTATTGCAAGGAAAAATATGAAAAATCCACATTTTATCTTGTTGACGTCTATTCTGGGGTTATTTGTGTGCGGCTGGCTGTCTTGTTGTCAGTTGGTTTGTTTAAATTTGTTTTCTGTCCGGCTGTTTCTCTGATGTGTCTAATATATATTTATTCCCTTTTAAGAGACGTGTGGCTATGCATTTTGAACAAGCGCTAGATTGTTGTTGGCTAAGCGAATGAATCATGACATCTAAGGAATGTGATATATTTATAGTTTTGATTGAATTGTTGTAAACTTCTTTTTTAGGCAGCATTTTTGATTTTCTTATTGCTTGGGGTCTTTCAAATAGTTGTGTATCGGGAGAGAGAGAGAGGGAGAGAGAGAGAGAGTAAGATTGAGAGCGAAGCGGCTTCATGGTGCTTTCGCGCGAAGCGTGACGATTTCTTTTGCCAGCCGTGGCCGTTTTGAATTCTGTTTGGAGTGTTTTATTTATCTGTTTTTATTATGAAAAGTAATTCGCAATATTGTTCGCTATTTTTGATTAAATTTGTTTTTAGAAAGAGTATGCCTTGGCGATATGATGCAGTGACAAAAGTGTAGCGCAAGGTTATGCAGTCTTATTGAAAAATAGATGCTCTTTTTTGGATCGGGCTATGTAATATGAAACAGTGTATAATAATAATGAGAAGTACTGTTGACTTATTACTCTACTGGCACCTGACTAATTGTGCCATGAATTGCACCATGCAACAAGTAGAACATAAGCAATCAGCTGTTGTAGTGATGCCACCTTTTAAATTAAATTCGCTTTTTTTATCAATCAGATGCAAAGAGGCCTCACAAAAATCTTTACATTCCTTTTCGTCTTAGTGTACTTTACTTTTTGCTTAAATTTCTTCTTAAATTTATGCAATTACATAACTTATGTACAGTTACATACGATATGCATGGGTTTATGTCTTATTTAGAAAAATCTTAGCATAGATTATCGTTTCCTTTTAAATTTAAAAACAATGAATGCTTTAAAAGCCATTTAAAATTTTTTACTTTCATCTTCAATCATTCATATTACATGAGCATGAAAGAGCTCTCACGCCTTCACGGAAAAAACGAGTGAGTAAAGTAATCTGCATGTGAGTTGTGAAAACATATTAAAATGGCATTGAGACTGTGAATGAGGAATTCATAACTTTAAATTGGCATAAGATTTAACCGTTTGAATTTTGACTAACAATGAGATAATTATTTTGCATGAGTTTTCTTACTTTTCAAAAGAAAACAAAATTTTTCAAGATTCGAGTGCATGCGAGTGTATGGAAGCACAGTGATTCAAATAACACAAAATACATAATAATTTTTAACTTCAATAAAAAATATATATTTTTTAAACCAAATGCTTATTAAACTTCCGACTACACTGTCATTAAAATAGTAACAACAACGCTAATATCATAACTAACAAAATTTTTATAAAATTTTTGGACCTTATTTTATATGTTAAATTAAACTCTTTGTCTCTCACTATTTTTTATTTCGTTAAACTTTGGTTAACAAAAAATATATTTTTGTGATTGATAGAAAATATTGAAAATTAATATATAAACGATAACGAAATATTATAATAATACGAGTAATATAAAAATAAGACCCAATGCTTAAAGACAAAAATAGTTTAATACAACTAAGAACTGTTTACATAATTTTAGTGTTTTTAAATTTTTTGACAGAAATCTGAAAAGAAAGTTAAGATATAAAAGATAAAGACGACAAAAGCATTATTTGCCAAGTGCATACAACTAACAGTATTTCAACTTTAATTTAAAAAATACAAATTTTGTTTTGTTATCAAAAAATCGTTTAACTTTTATTTTATTTCCGTAGAATGCATGCGCATGTAGTATCGGAACACAGGTTGGAATTTAAAAAAAAAATACTCAAAACCTTAATGGTTCTCATATAAATTTCTTAGTCAAGTTGACAGTTTTTTATATAGAAACTACACAATAGTCTTAGCAATATTGAGACTGCAATGTAAAGCCAGTATCTCTAATATTCTACATGCTGTAAGGCAGCTTGAAGGACCAGCTTAAAGCTTCAGCTGATAGTTTTTCGTGCTGCCTGCTGGATGCCAAGAGAACTTTGTTCGCAGTACGCGAAACTTAATGTTTAATATTAACGAACGTGGCAAAAACTTTTTGGTTTCAATGCCAACTGCTTTCATTCAATGCCAGCCAAGCTTCGTAAAAATTAGAAGGCATGAAATTAAATATTATATTAGAGAGAACGTGGTCGACTCTTAGATTTCTAAACGTGAAATGGTACCAAGGTGGGTCAATAGGTCCGTAACTTTCTGAATTTCACGCCTCTTAATTAAATGGCAACACTGTCAATTTCCTGCTGTCAAAATTTGAACAATCTTCGTCATTTGGTTTTTGTTTGATACCCATTGATAGCAGACTTTTGCATGATTTGTGAAAACCAATTTAAAAAAATTCGATTTCGTAAGCTCGCCAAATAATTTTTTTTGCCGAAAAATTAACCATCACACAACCCAAGGCTAGTTGCATAAGTACTATCATCAGCATCAATTTAAATGGCAAAGAAGTGGTTCAGTGAATTTCTGGCCCCACAAGCAAGGAAACTGCCAAGTGTTCAGAACGCGCAGGTGAGGTCTCTGTAACTTAAATAGTTGTAAAATTTACTACATGTGTTGGCCGATTGGAGATTGAAAGTTAAAGAAATTGTGCGAGTCAAATGCATCTCACGTGGCTTAGTGGTTTGATTTTGAATGAGCAGTAGGATATGAGGAAGTATTAACAAGATGGGTGCTTCATTAGTCCAGAATCGGCTACTAATGCTATCGTGTTACGAATTCGCAGGAGTGTTTGGTGTTGTGCAACTACAAAAATACCCGTAACCGTCATCAAAACGTGGATCAACAACAACAAACAAAACAAAGGATTTCCTGGTTTAAATCGGCGCCAAATAAGCCTTATATGGTTTTGTCCGCCTGTAAGGTCATGGTGACCGCTCTCTTGAGTCTACGCACTAAAATACACATTGAATATCTGCAAAAGGCTTAAAAAGTGACAAAAATTCATGACTTGAGCTACGATTTGCTCCGCACTGTTCCCCGGACTTAACATTGCCACCGGACTTTTACAATCCAATATATTAATGCTATCACACAACATGAACTCATGAACACACACATATGAATGTATGCATTTTGCAGTGGAAAACTTGACATGTCAAATGTAAAACACAGGTCGTGTGAAAACAGCTTGAGTAGGTTCATATATTACACGTTCGTGAATGGCAGATTCAGCTCACAGACGTTAATCGAGTCATGCATGATATGTTTTGTCATCTGAGTTGCGAAATTTCCCACTGACATTTGATACCTTGCTCATGTAAAAGCCAAATGCACAGTCATCTAGCAAAGTTTCAAATAGAGCGTGTTCTAGTTTCTTCTGACATACCATCTGACATCAGGTGATTGCATTCTGAAAAAATTAATTATCAGAAATATATTGTAGGGGAAGCTGCAGAAGCCGATCTGAGAGCAATCAACCTTGACCACGTCATAAGTTGTTCGAAATATGGTCAGTTTTATTGACTTATAACTAATTTCGGAATATTTCTATTGGCTGATCAAACATAAATAGCCAACTAATCAGCAAACACTTGTCTGGTAGGAATCGAATATAAGATTTGATGTTCATTTATTTAAACTAGATATACCAACGGACGACACAATCGTCCGTATTATAGAATCTAAATGTAAATAGTTTCATTGGTATATAAAGAATATTTATGTAAACGTCAAAAATATGCATTAAAACACAACCACCCATATACTTACATATGTACATATGCATAATTAAATAATACATGAAATTAAAAACGCAAACGAAATCCCTTTCAATTAGCTAATTTAATTTATTTAAATCTCTTCCTTCTAGTATTATGGCTTTCACACAATAACAAACAAAATACAACAAAAAGAGAAGAAAATGTTTAGATCAAGAGAAATACTACAAACACACAAAAAATCTCATGTTTTGTTTCTTGTTTACTTGTAAGCACGGTTGCCAGAAATGCAGATTTATCTGGATTTTGCAGATTTTTACTCTCCAAAAAGACGAAATCCAGATTTGAAGATTTTTGGCCTAAAAACGCAGATCTTTCAACTCCTATTATAGTGATTTTTTTTTTGAATTTTTGCTATTACTGTTACTACTTTTTGTTTCTTTATGTGTGAACGACTCATAGTTTAAGGGCCAGTCAGACTATTATATTATACATGTATAAAGACTTTTGTGGAAAATTCAGCTCTGACATGTTGAGTTGTTATTGTTTTTTTGTGGAAATTTTTGAAACAAATATAAGAGCAGGGATGAATTTTCGTCAAAAGTATTAATACTTGTATTATAGTCTGGAATAGCCTTTAGAGAGTTATAATTTTTGAACTTAGAAGACATCATTAAAGGAAAAGAAGAAGTAACTGGCAAGCTTCTGGAATAGAATATCTGATATAAAACCAGCTTATTCTGATTATGATTTTGCCGCCCTAAGTTAAATTAAAATGAAATATCTTTACCACATTCATTTGCAAATGTCGAAAGAATTTTTAGTCAAGTGAACTTGAATAAAACAAAACTATGCATTTCGTTTCTCCAAATAAAGACGGTTTTTGCACACAAACGTTTACTTTGCAAAGTTTAAAGTTTGTAGGAGAGACGAGAAAAGAGATCTTTTTCTATATTCTTTTTCTTTAACAAGACTTTGCAAAGTAAACTTTGCTTGTGAAAAAACCATCAAACTTATTAGTACACCTCAACCAATGTCGCAAAATTGAAGATGTTATCTTGTAAAGATTTTTGCTTGAAGTTTTTCAGCTTTTTATGCGTATTCATAAAAAATAGTTTTGGCTTACAAAAAGTTTACAAAACAAACTTTGTATGGAAATTTGTTTATTAAACGTCTTGTAACCCAAAATAATTTTTGTGAATAAATATTACCTTTTATGTTTGGGTACGTAATTCTTAATAACACATTGATTGTCGTTCCATAAGCCTATTAAGTTTTTTGCCTTATTTCAAAAATTTTTTGGTTGAAGTCTGCTGATAAGTTTCTTAAGCAGAAACGAAATGCACATTCTTTGAACATTCTTCTATTCATAAAAAAAATGTGATTAAAAGCTATTTAAAAAAAAAATTTCGAAAAAATTTAAATAAAATACATTTTAAGCGGAGCTTAAATTTTATGAATATGGGTTAATGAAAAAATATTTATATTACACATGTACATCCATATTTATGTAAATTTTTTAAATAATATATTAAAAAGTTGTTTTAAAAATAGCTTTGACGATTTTTTTGAAGATTTTAAAAATAAATTGCAAATTTTCAAGGTTTTTTCGTGAAAAATTGTTAAATTTTGCAGATTTTAGCCTTAGAAATTCTGGCAACAGTGCTTGTAAGCTAATAAATGCGTGTGTAATATGTGTGCATGTAGTAGTAGCAACTTTAAACTCTCATAGCTCGCAAAATACTAAACTGATTTCATTAAAATATATAGATTCTACATATATGTACTAAATACCCTTTGAAACCATATAAATCTTTTAAAATCGGTGTAGTAGTACCAGCGTAATAGGGATTATAAAAAACATGTTTGCCTATTAATTATATATATATATATATATATATATATATATATATAAATATTTTTAAGTCACTTTTAAATAAAGTAATATATCTCTCACTAGTGCCACTGTTCCTCGAACAGAATGAGATGCAAACATTGTTGACAAGATTTTTATGCTAAACAATTGTTATAATGTATACTAAATACAACATAAAAAATCCGTTATAAATATATTTGTTAATAATAGCCTTAGCTTCCAGTATTTCTTCCTTCACCGTTTTAGTGTCTCCATTTCCTCTATCTCCTGCTCAGATGCAGTGTTAACTTTAGCTGTAGTGGCATATTTTTGCATTGCTTAGATGGCGCAACGAGCTATGCCATGATGCAAATCTTGTTTAAAGTCAAATTCTATGTATCATGATGCAAAATTATTATAGAAACTCGGCATAGAAATAAAAAAAATAAAATAAATAAAGTTATAGAAAGGCATACAAAAAAATTAAAAGAACATTACTGAGCAAATAAAGACAGCAGAAAAAAACATTCTGTCGCATGATGGCCTTACAAATGTCGTTTTTATTTACATTTCTCTTATTTTTTTTTAAAATTTTTATTTGAACGTTTCAGTTTTTTGCCGTCGGTTCTTGTAGATGCAACCATTACACTACACACTGGTGTACTCTATTTAGTCAACGACTACACTCATCATCAACAGCAGGCCTGGTACTTATAGCATGAAATGTTGATGATTGTGAAGCTATTACAAAAATATGTTTTATAAAATAAAAATTAAAAACGAAATGCAAGAAAGTATATACAAAAAGTGCAGTTTAAATGCCACTGCAGGTACACTTAGAATTTTTGTTTGTTAATTACACAAATAAATGAAAATTGTTGAATCATTTGGTATAAACTATGGCCAAAATAGAAAGACTTTGTTGGAGTTTAATTTTAAACTTTGAAAGGTGACATTTTACATTATTAGAATAAAACTTTAAATTTGTATCCAAATGAGAGCATATATTTTAATATTTATTTGGTTCTCCGAATAAATAGTGCAAAATGTTTGTTAAGATTTTTTAATTCTCTAAAGATTTCATATAAAACCTTAGGAAGTTTTATCCGATTAATCGAATAAATTAAGCATTTTGTTAAATTAATTAAATAATTGTCGTATACAAGATTTTATTCATACAGTTAGCTTAAACAAGCTACACTGCATTCAGCTTAAGCTTTAAAAAGGATTTATGTATATACATATTTCAGCATGTTTTGAATTTTATTTGATTATTCGAATGAATACAGCCAAAACTTACTAAGACTTCATCGATATCAAAATTGTTTATACCAAATTTAAAAAAAAGTTATACAATTAATCGAATAAATATAAAGTTCTTTATTTTAATAATTAGCGAATAAGAGCAACTATCCGTACCGTTATCTTAATCTAGGTTATGTTAGCAGGCTGCTGTTAAGAGAGGGTAATATTTTGAGTCCAGCTCACTTGGGTCCAATACAATGATCCCTTTGTTACCTGTTAGTTGAAGAGAAGATACTGAGACATGATGATAGGGAAGGAATAGTGATAGAGAGGACAAGTGGTGAAGGAAAAGATGGAGGAAAGCGTCATTCTTTTACAACACTGCTTTTGCAGTGCTTTCTGGTGTCAAATGAGACCTATTAAACTTTAAAGCTGTGCTTAGTAGCCATTTAATTGGTTATTTTATTTTGCCGATGATTCTGCTACACAACGAAGGAGGGCGCTGTGATGTTTTATTAGGATTAGTATCTGATGAAGTCACTATAGTTAAGTGAATAGTGTCTTATGCCTACATCCAGCGATGCCAACTACTAATAACCTAAAAGCGTTATTTCCCTTCTAAAAAGGCGCTGGAACGCGCTAAGTTACAGCATTTTCAACTGCACTAGTTTACAAAATTAAATTTTTTCATGTACATTTTATTTCATTTCATTATGTGGCTGAGTGGTAGCGATGCTAGTCTCTCAGTCCAGAGGTCGTGGGTTCTATTCCCACCATAGACAAGTTAATCGCTTTGCGGGTTGTGTTTGTTCTTAAAAAAAATAGAGTTAATATTTCTTATGTAGTTTCTTTCGCTGAATTCGAAAATCAAAGTTAAATTTCTTTTATGGAACAGTTTTCGAGATAATGAAATTTTTAAATTTTTTTTTGGACCTTTTTCTTCACAGATCATATCTCGAGCTAGAACGTCCGATTGGGTAATTTTTGGTGTTCAAATGCCTGGTATTGAGATGAAAAATAAATATGTATAATTGGATCTTTATACACCACACAGTGGACAGAGCGTTATCTATAAATAACGAAATTTAATAAAAACAGCAAATTTGTTTAGGTTAATTTTTCAACAGTTAAACTTTTTTTTACAAGCATTTTTTTCTCTCAGTGTTGTGTGTAAAATAAGAAGCAATGGTAAAAAATTACAAAAAGTCGTTATATATAATTACAATTAACAAACAAAACGGCCCATGTGCACGTCTGAATGAGTGCAGTAGATGTCAAAGTTCAAGGAACCTTTAAACTGGGCACATAAACTCAAATGAGAGCATAAAACTGCCAACAAATTTCCTTTTTAATGACATTTCTCCGTAATCGAACAGCAGCAGAATTTAATGTCGTATTTAAAAATTATACTTAAAAGTCTTGACAAAGACGCAAATTACTATTATATTTTCTATTTATTAATTACTTGGATACTGGAATTTCCCAACTGTAGTAACTGTGGTGGTAGAATTATACCTTGTCAGGTCTTGCAAATAATCATAGTAAGATGTTACAACAGCGTAACTATTAGTGTGTTTTGTTATATTTTTTTTTACAAAAAATGTCTTTAGGTTAGGGCCAAACAACATTATTTGTTAATTTAACCATATCAGCAATCGCGTTCTTACTTTCTACTATATAATTAACTTTTCCATATGTTTGAGTTTAAGGAGTATAAAGAAACTCCTCTTTAATTTTTTATATGAATAAAAAAATTGCAAAATAACAGCATTTATTAGTTGTTGGCCCCTGCAGCTAAAAATATTGAATTTCCTTTACAAACAACCAAAACAACCATGTAATAAATCATCAGGAATGGTGGAGTTCTTAATTAATAAGAGTAATAGAAAACAATTATTTGGTTAACCAGAACAGCCACTACTAAGGGAAATAATTTTTTAAAGTGCAAAAAGAATTTTTATTACACTTTATATAGTAGCAACTATAATAACAGTGGTTTTGTTACAACATGAAAAGCTTTGAAAATATTAAAGCTTTTAACACAAACTTCACACAGTTTAAATTTTATAAAAAAAATCCATAATATTTTGTTAAGCATTATGCGGAGCAGGAGTTTTGTAACGGCAATTGAAATTATATTTTATCATAGACAAGAATGGTTAAATTCTTGTGACATCAATTGTTGCAAAATTTAAATTTATAAACAGAGGGTAATAGCCATATCCTTGCACCAATTCAAATAACATATTTCAGAAAGATGAATGGCATGAGCCTCCAAGTCATAGTTTTAAGAAAAATATTATTTTTAACCGACTTCAAATAAAGAAGGAGGTTAAGAATTCAACAATTCGTCTCAATTTTTTTGTAGGTGTGTAAGTTCATAACTCGGTGCATTTCAAACCTATTGCCTAAATTTTATTTTTTAATGCATGTTTTTTATTTATTGTATCTTCATATATGAACTAACTAACTAGTATTCAAATCTTAATTATAAAATATAATTAGTAGGCCCGACCAATGTCGGACATAACTTAGTGATAGTTATTAAAAACAAATAAGTAGTGATAAGCAAAAAAAAGTATTTTCAAGCAGCTTCATCTGGAGTGTTTAGTATAAGAGCCCTTGTATCTCTCTTTTTTAAGAGGATGTGTCGAGTAAAGTTCAAAATATTACGAGCAAGCGGATTAGGATGTGACTCGAGTTTTGTTAGATATTTGCCTGCGTATTTTGCAATTTCTTCAGTCACTAGTGGCATATTTAAATCACGATGTATATTTGAATTCTTAATGTATCATGAAGCAGATGTTATTAACCTTAAAATTTTGTTTTGTCTGCGTTGAATTCTCTCTACATTGGAAGCTGAAGCAGTGCCCCATAACTGGATACCGTAGCACCATATTGGCTTTCAAAGCGATTTGTATATTAAAAGTTTGCAGTCTAGGCTGAGTGTTGAATTTCTGCCAATCAGCCAATGTACCTGAGTTAATTTTAGTTTCATTTGAGTTAAATTATAGACAATGTGATGTTTCCATGTAAGCCGTCGATCGAGGTGTATGCCAATGTATTTCACATGTGAATGTTGAGGAACAACTTGATTATTAATCCGAATGGGGGAACAAGTATCTCTTGGTAAGGTAAATGTTACTCGAACACACTTTTGTTCATTTACCTTAATTCTCCATAAGTTTAACCGTAGTTCCATGTGGCGGCTAATGTGTTCCTGGAGTTTTCGGTATGCCTCATCAGGGTTTTCGTGCATACTAAGGCAGGCGGTATCGTCGGCAAGGCCTATCACAAGTATAAATCAAATATAAAAATAGCCCCAGTAGACTCCCCTGTGGCACACCGGATGAGATAGTTTCAAGCTTAGTTATAAAGTGTCCTTCCTCATTTGTAAATTTTCGTGCAAGAATGTAACTTTCCAAAAGATTTAGAATGTTTATTGGTAAGTATGTCTTCAATTTTAAAATTAGGCCTTCATGCCACACTTTATCAAATGCCTGCGAAACGTCAATAAAGAGTGCAGAACAGTACTTTTTTTCTTCAAATGTTCTTCTTATACATTGAACCAATCTATGCGTTTGCTCAATGGTGCTATGCTGGCTTCTAAAACCAAATTAATGGCCCGGGATGCACCCATTATCAGTTAAAATTTCAGGCAATTTTGTTATTAGTAGCTTTTCAAAAAGCTTTAACATTGTTGACAGTAAACTTATTGGCCTATATGACTCATCCTTAGCAAGATCCTTACCTGGCTTTGGAATCATTTTAACCTTGGCAAGCTTCCAGCAGTGTGGATAATACTGCAGTCCTAAAATGACATTAAAAATGAATAACAGGATTCTAATTACAGTACGATGTAACGTAATCAGCATCTGGTACCTAATTCCATCAATACCGGGAGCCTTTTTCGGCTTGAGTTCGGCAATTAGTTTTTGTACATCACACATCGTAAATTTTAAGGGTCGAGGGGGTAGAGCAACTACACCCGGCAAATCAGCAACACCGGTACATGTATTTGGTGTAAATACGGATTTTAAATTCTCAGAAAATATGTTACCTTTTTCAGTATCGCTTCCTGCCCAACCTCCGGTTGATGTGCGCAGAGGTGGCTTAAACTCAACGGTTGTTTTAAGCTTTTTAGCAGCGCGCAGCAAAGAGTAATTAGATGCTGGTATGACATCAAGACCTTCCAGATAATTTTTAAAAGATGCAGTTTTTTCTGATGCAAGCAACCCTTGGAGTCGTTTAGTGCACTCTTTAAATCTGATTATGTGTTGAGGTGATCTGTGCTGTTGCCATTCCCTTCTAGCTCTTCCTTTTTCACGTACGAGACGTTCAATGTCTGTAGAATAAATTTTATTGAACCCAGTATGCGGAAGGGAGGTAGTGGCATGTTCAAAAGCTTGCCTAATATTCTAGTTAAGATTGGCAATTTTAGTTTCAATGTCATTGGGTGTTCTTAGCGCAATATTTTCCGTGCAATGACTACTAAGATAATTTTTTGAATCCCAGCCAATTAACACTATTTATCATCTTGATATATGGATGAGGTAAAGCGCTTCTCAGTGGGCTACAAATTGTAACGATCGTGGGAGAGTGATCGGACGAGAGATCTAGGGAAGCTTTAACGTGAATTAATTCCCTAGAAATACTTTTTATGACGCCAAAATCTATAACATCCGGAATTTTTCGTACGTCAGTAGGCCAGTAAGTAGGCTACCCACTCGAAATAACATCCAAGCCCATTTTTGAAATTGTGTAGAACAACGCCCTACCTCTAGGCGTAATAAGACGCGAACCCCAGAACGTATGCTTAGCATTGTAGTCGCCAGCTGATACGAAACAAGGCCCAAAAGATTTGTAGAATTTCTCGTATTGGTCCTCAGTGATTAAAAATCTGGGAAGAGAGTGAATTGAAGATATCACGAAATTTGTACAAAAATTTTCAATGCAGATATTTGTTTCTTGTAGATGTTCTTCACAAATGTTGTCAAGAATATAGTGCTTGAGTCTTGACTTTATTAGAATTTTTTTCCGTTTGCGTTCCAGAAACATATTTTTAACGTGTTCATGGCTTGTTAACTAATACTTGAAGCAGAGTATTCTGCATCTTGCATCATGCTAGCCATATTTGTTGCAAAGTTGTTTATAGTTAGCACCAGATTCTCAATAGTAGCTTCAAGGCGACTAAAGCTAAAGCTTGAGTTTGCATTCGTTGAATTATTTGGCCATGAATCATTTTGTGTGGGAATAGAACTAGCCTTAGCAGCATCGGCATACGATACACGTGAAGTAACTGGTTGGCTCACTTGAGCAAAAGTGACGGAGTACGCGTTTAATGGTTGACCTGGAGCTTATTTAGGTTTTTGCACCATAGCCTGCTTGACGAAAGAGTACACAGAACATCCTCTGAAGTTAGCGGTGTGATTACCTCTACAATTACTGCATTTATTTCCGCTTGATAATTTGGTTTAGTACAACTAGCAGTACCATGCAATTCACCGCAGATAACACACACAGTAGGTAAATTGCAGTAAGCTTTTGTATGACCATATTTTTGGCAATTATGACACTGCACGGGACCTGAACGCTTATGTGGCTCTTCAAGTGTGATTTTTCTGTATAAAAGGTATTTTAGGCTATAAATAGGACGAGTCTAATTTTATTTCAACTGTATATCATTCGGCTCCAGTTCAACACGAAATAGTATTTGGGGTACCTTTTCTCTGTTCAGTATGTTAGATACATTATTTACCTTAAATCCCTGGAGGACAAGTGCATCTTTTATTTCTTCAGGGACAACATAAGAATCTATGCCCTTCAATACGATCTGCAGGCCTTTAGCGCTCTTAAGCTGGTATGTGTAGAAGCTTTTTTATTTGTTTCGAATTCACAAACCATTTTGCGTAAATCCTTTTCGTCACAAATTTGAATTTTCGTGTCATCGATGTTGCCACGTTTTATTGGGACAATGTGGAATTTATTCTCACCAATGACCGAAATTAATTTTTTAATAAGGACATTTGAATTTTTCTTTCTCAAGTAGATTGGTGGCGGCTTGTTTGTCGATTGTTGTCTGAAAGGGTATAGCTTCCCATTGGTCTCATTCTAAAAAAAAGTGGATAGGGACACTACCACAATTTTTTTAACTTGATCTTACGATCTTTTACTTATTTGATTGCTGCGAAACCTAGCAGACATCTTTGGTTCTTGAAATTACACAATTTTAAAATTTAAAAAGTGGGCGGGGCTACGCCCATTAAAATGTATTAAAACATTTCACGTGGTTCTATTTAACGGATTTTTATGAAACTTGGCACACAGCTTAAGCTTAAACAAAGGCACAATCTTGCATTCAAAAAAGTGGGCGGAGCACACCTATTAAATTTTAGTATAATATTTCACGTGCTTGTACTTAATCAATATTTACGAAACTTGGCACACACCTTGACCTCTTAAAAATACACAACATTGTTTAAAAAAAGTGGGCGTAGCTCTATGAAATTTAATACTATATTTCGCTAAACAGCTAAAAATAAAACTTAAAAAAAATTAAACCGACTGGAAAAATAAGCACTGAAAAGCTAAAAATAATATGGATCTAGTTTAATGAAATATTTTTACATATTTTAACTATAGTGTTGTTTGAAGTTGGTGCCAGTAATACAGGTACTAAGCATATGGGAACATGACCGGTAAAAAAATAGCAAGAACTTTTTATGTACATACTTATATGTATGTATGTATGTATGTGCTTAGTTACCAATATTGCTGCCACAAACTTCAAACAACACTATAAGTTACATATGTAAAAATATTTTATTTAACTAGATCAATATTATTTTTAGCTCTTTGGTGCTTTTTTTTGAGTCGGTTTAATTTTTTTTAAGTTTTATTTGCATAAAGGATTCAATCACGGTAGGAGTATTTTTCGCAACTTTAATGGAATACGATAAGGGAAAAAAGGAAAAAATTTTCTTGTGTTCACATCATAATTACAATAAAATTGCAATATTAACATCATATATTATTTTTTTTGTATGTACTGGCAAAGCAATTTAATTTAAATTTAATATTACATAATAAGCTGAACATAAGGCAGGTGTAAAAACAAGCAAGAATGCTATATTCGTCTGTTGCAAATATTATATACGCTTTACCGAAGTACGTATGTATATTTAGTATACAGATACATTAGTCGTAATTATTTTGACGAAATAAAAATCGTGCATTTTTACGATTGATTTTTAAACGGTTTTGTTAAAAATGCTTGTTTATTTTTTCCTTTTTATTAATAACTTGTGCAAACTTAAAAATAAGCAAACAAGTATGATTTCACAGAAACTTAAAAAGATATAAATTAATTTGTAATTAATAATAATAATTAATAATTAATGTAATACTAAGATAACAGTGTTTAAACTTAAAAAAAGTAAAGAAAAGTAGAATAAGTTGGTAAAATATATATCCTCCTTGGTACTGAATCCACTAAATTTTTAAGAATCTCTGGATATATCTCTTCCCATAGGGAAGTGACCTCAGAAATTGTCTCCTCTCTGGGTTTATTTAACGAAACTGTTCTTTTGCGTTTCAAAAGAGACCAGACGTTTTCTATAATATTCAAATCTGGACTTTGAGGTGGCCAGTCTAAAGTATTAACACCAACATCCTTCAAAAACTTAGTAATCATCCGGGCTTTGTGGCACGGGGCATTATCCTGTTGCAGGATAAATGATTCCTCAATAAGATTTTCACCAGAAGGAAAGGCATTTTCATTCAGCGTAAACAAATACTGGTTTTGGTTCATCGAGCTGGTGACAGGAACCAAGTCACCCAGCCCATTATACGCAACACATCCCCAGAACATGACAGAGCCTCCACCATGGCTCACTTTTTGATAAGTTGGTCGTTTCTTTTGACGTACTACCTTTGGCAATCTTACAAAAAATGTGTTTTTGGATGAGTTATACTCAAAGGAGCTTTCATCTGTCCATAGAACACTTCTCCAGAACTCTTTTGGTTTGCTTAAGTATTCCTTTGCAAAGGCCAGTCTTGTTAGCTTGTTTGACTTTGTTATGTACGGCACGTCCTTAGCTTTAATTGTCTTTAAATCTCCTTCCTTTAAACGTCGTCTAACAGTGCGCTCACTGACTGGATTCTTGGCTGTCAAATTCCATTGATCTGCAACAGATTGAGGCTTCAGAAAACATTTTTTTTTAATTCTCGTAGAAGGACTCGGTCTTCAGTGTGCGTTGTTTTACGTTTTGCACCTGATCTCCTTAAGTTTTTTAGGTCGTTAAGTTTTTTAAACTTATTAATTTGATAGTGCACAGTTTGACGCGAAACATTGAACTCTTTTGCAATGTCTTTTACTGGCGTTCCAGCTTTAAACTTTGCTACCATCGAAGATCTGGTAACCAAGCTCAACTCTGCCCTTTTACCCATGGTTTATAATGCCTTTTAATAAATTTTTAATTTTTATTTTATTTTTAATTTAACTTAAATACAAAAGTTGTTTCACTTTAACGTGCTCAAAAATGCAAACAAACAGCCACAAAGACACCGTCAAAATACTTATGCCATGCGAAAATTTGTTGTCCCCATGCATTACTATCAGCAGAAAGAGAATTCAAAAGGAAAGAATATAAAAGAGGAGAAGAGATAAAAATGCATTCTTTATTTTGCGCATCATTTTTGCACCGTTATTCGACGACGCTAAGCTAAGCTAGGTTCAACAGCCAGAAAAATGTTTCGTCAAAATAATTATGCCGACTAGTGTACATACATATTTACATAAGTACATTTTGTAAAAAAATTTATAATTTTTTGTTATGGTGCAATTTTTAGTAGTAACCTCTTGATATTCTTTGACTAAAGAATTTGATTCAAATATTTTATTTTCGATATTAGCAATAGTTGAATATTTTATTCTACACTCTGTATTTATGAAGTAAGCTACATTCATCCTTATTCCAGTTGTCAACATCAACATCACGTCAATACAATACAAAAAAATTTGAGCTTGTTTATCGCTCTCGAGATATAATCCTAACAGTCTTAGTCTTGTGCCTCCATACCAAATAAACTAACTTGTTTTATATTTTGCCACATTTAATAATCTTTGATGTTGTAAACTGTTTAATGTTTCAATTGAAACATTTCATTCCATCCATATTCCTAAAGAATCTTTTCGATTTTGTTCAGCAGAGTGGAACGTTATCAGGGAAATTAAATGACACATTTTTTTAAACTATTTTATAGTTATGACTGTTTTTATACCCTTTACCAAAAAAATGGTAAAAGGGTATATATAGGTTTGTCATTCGGTTTGTAATTTCTAATAAGCGACACATATACTTTATATATATTCTGGATCCTTATGCATAGAGAAGACGAACAAGCGATGTCCGTCTATCCGTTTGTCCGTCTTTCTGAAAGTGAAATTGGTTTTCCGAAGCTCCCAGAACAGATAGAGATTTCGTTATTGTGTCAGAAATTTTCCAAAACTTTTGCTATTGAAAATCAGCAAAATCGAGCAGACAGTTTCAGAGCTGAAAAACTCAAACTCTAATTTCCCATACAAAAAAACTACCAAGAACTAATTTTTATTTCTTTTTTGTTAAACTAACTTATTTTATACTTCAGTATGAATAAAATTGGTGTTTCTAATTTAAAAAAATTAAAATAAAATAAAAGATTATAAATTATTTTCCAGGGTTGGAAAACTTTAACTTTTTTTCTTATAATTAAACATATTTTATATTTTAGGAAGAAGGATATTTTCTCAGGAACCGTAAGAGATACGGATCTGACATTTGGACAGAGTATGTCCAAATGTCAGAAAGTTAAAAATTAGAGGGTGTTTCCAAACGAGTAATGAAAAATGTTAAAATCCCATGTAATATATATACAATTGTATGTACATATGTATATACAAATTTTTATGAAGACTACAACAATTAACCCTAAAATTTAAAAAACATTAAAATTAAAAGGTGTCCTATCAGTTAATGTAATTTTGACAACTTGCTGTATCTTGGAAACTGTAAAAAGGAAATTCTTGAAATTTTCAAAAAAGGTAAAACAAAAAAATCCCAAAAATTATAAAATCACCAAACAGAAAAACTCGCCAAAGCCCGAAAAAAAATCGGTAAAATGAAAAAAATCTCCAAAATGGAAAATATTCGCCAAAATGAAAAAATCGCCAAAATAAAAAAACGCATTAAACCTAAAAATATCGCTAAAACGACAAAAAATCACCAAAGTAAAAAAAAACGCCAAAGACCTAAAAAATCGCTATAACGAGAAAAAAGCACTAACATTAAAAAAGCACAAAACCTAAAAAAACGCCAAAAACCCGAAAAAAAATTAGCAAAACTAAAAAACCACCAAAATTAAAAAAGTCACAAAAGAACAATAAACGCCAAAAACTTAAAAAAATCACTAAAACGAGAAAAAAGCACCAAAACTAAAAAAAGCACAAAATTAAAAAAAAAATCTTAAACACCTAAAAAAATCGCTAAAACGAGAAAAATAGCACCAAAACTAAAAGAAGCACCAATTTAAAAAAAGCCAGAACCCAAAAAAATCTCAAGAATGAAAAATAAGCACTAAAATAGGAAAAAATTAAAAAATTAAATGAAAAATGAAAAAATCTCTAAAATTAAAGATATCACCAAATGTCAAAAAATGGCAAAAAATAAACGCCGAAAAATTAAAAAAATCGCTAAAACGAGAAAAAAGTACCAAAATTTAAAAATTCGTCAAATCAAAAAAAAATGGCTAAAACCTAAAAAAATCACTAAAACAAGAAAAAGGCACCAAAACTTAAAAAGCACCAAATTAAAAAAAACGCCAAGAACGCAAAAAACCGCAAAACTAAAAAAACTTATTAAAAACGCTTAAACGCCTAAAATGCGAAAACTATATTTTATATAGGCTAAAATTCATATAGTATTACATATCTAATGTCGGTACGAAAGCTTCGTGTGCAAGTCAGAGTCGCACTTTACTGAATTTATTTGCTTTGGAAGTAAAATTTATCACTAAAGTACAGTCCTAACTATAAAATTAATTACAGAACATGTTCCGTTTCATTTTCCTGAAACCGTTCCTTTGTGCTGAACAAATTCGAAAAAATTCTTTAGGAATAAACGTTTACACAATACCGCGATATATACCTTTTCCAAATGGGACGTTTAAATTGAGGCACTTAACAATAATTTTATTTCTAAATTTCTTTACTTAATGCTCACATTCATTTTTATCGAATCTCAGGTCAAATGGGATATTAAATATTGTTTTCATTGGATAGTTTTGATATATCGGCATTCAAAATTATTTCAATAAATTTTTTAATTGAATCTTTAAAAAATATTTTAATTAAAATTTAATTGAATCTTAAAAAGTCCTCAGTTAAATTTTGTATTAATGTAATATTTTATTAATTGAAAAAATAAAAAAAAAATTACATAAAATGGATGAGTTAATACTACAATTTCCGTGATTGGTTGAAAACTAATTAAATTTTAAACTGAATCTTTGTATGTTTTCAATTGAATCTTGTTTTTACTTTTTTCTGTGTATTTATGAAACCAAATAAAAATTAATATAAAACTTCAATTCAATTCAAAAAACATTTTTGTTAAAACAAAAACTTATAATAATTTTTTCTGTGTATAATAAGTAAATTTTATATGGGTTCTTTTATTTTTATTTTATACTATAAATAAGCAATAAGACTTTAAGTATTTTTCCATATATTTTCCATAATATTTCATATAATCTCAAATATTCATTTCGTTCTTTAATAAATTAAATTTAATATTGTGCGGGAAATAAAATCTCGCTTTCTTTGCTATGCTTTATACTCGTAAGTAAGAACTATAAAAATAAACTATTTTTATTTAAAAATTCTATTAAACGTAACATTTTGAACAGGCATTTTGTTTTATAGCAATGAAGTCATAAAACTGTTTTAGATTATAATGGAAAAACTTTTTTTACTGCAAGTTCTGTGTTACTCCATTCGCTTATTTAACTTAACGTCTAATGAAAATGGCACGAAAAGAAAACTTTTATTTTACAACAGACGTTGCTTGAATTCCTTATTTTCCTTATTAGGTTAAATTAAATTTCAGAAGCTTATTGTGCTTTTTCTTTCACCACATATTTTCGTGCATTTTATTTAAAGCGGGGAAAAACGTAACATGAAATGCCACCGTCTGTATAAAATTGTATCTTATGAATTATAAAATACTGTTCTTATCTGTTGTATGAAGATGGAATCAAACTTAATTTTGTTTAATGGATTTTAATGTACATGCTGCCACTGTTTTATTTTTTAAGTTCTTCTTAAACCAGACATTACTTTTAGGCGGCATGCTATTTTATTATGCTAGAGGTTGTAACATACGTAATTAATTAATGTAAAATGATTGGAAATTCTAAAGAGGCATGTCCATTAGGGTGGGTCGCTAAAATATGGAAAAGATTAAAAATTGTTTAATCATATTCTAACTACAGAGGTTGTCCTGTGTAGTCTTTTGTCAAACAGACTATGGTGCAAAAACCTAAATTAGCTCCGAATCAATCAGCAAACGCTTACTCCGCCACTTTTGCGCAAATGAGCCAACCGGTTACTTCCCGTGTATCGTATGCCGATGCTGCTAAAACAAATTCTATTCCCACACAAACTGTTCCACCTCCAAATAATTCAACAAATGCAAACTCAAGCTTTAACTTTAGTCGCCTTGAAGCTACTATTGACAATTTGGTGCAAACTATAAATAATTTTACAACAAATATGACTACCATGATGCAAGAAATGTTGAGAATGCAGAATACTCTGCTTCAAGCATTAATTAACAAGCCATGAACACGTTAAAAATATGTTTCTGGAACGCAACCGGCATTCGCCAACATAAAACTGAACTTGAGCACTTCCTTAGGAAAAAAGTATTGATATAATGTTGGTCCCTGAGACACATTTAACTTCGAGAAGCTTTTTCAAAATTAATGGCTACAATATATATGATACAACATGTACATGTACAACTCGTCATATCATATTGCAATAAGAATCTTGCTGTTTATTTCTAATGCCATATTACGACTGGAGTATTATCCACAACTCTGGAAGCTTGCAAATTTCAAAATGATTCCAATGCCGGGCAAAGATCTTACTAAAGCTGAGTCATATAGGCCAATAAGTTTGCTGTCAACAAACTCATAGATTGGTTCAATTTATAAGAAAAACATTTGAGGAAAAGAAGTATTATTCTGCCCTGTTAATTGACGTTTCTCAGGTATTTGATAAATTGTGGCATGAAGGCCTAATTTTAAAATTAAAATTATGTCTACCAATAAATTTAGTGAATTTATTAGAAAGTTGCATTACTATCCGAATCTATATCATCCGGTGTGCCACAGGGTAGCATACTGGGGCCAGTTTTGTATTTGATCTATACTTGTGATATGAATTTGAGCAGCAATGTCCATACATCTACGTTTGCCGATAATACAGCCTGCCTGAGTATGCATGAAAACCCTCACGAGGCTTCCCGATATCTACAAGAACATATTACACAATTGGAAATATGGTTGAACTTATGGCGAATTAAGGTAAATGAACAAAAGTGTGTCCATATAACGTTTACCCTAAGAAGAGATACTTGTTCCCCAATTCGAATCAATAATCAAAATATTCCTCAACACTCCCAAGTGAAATTCCTTGATATACACCTTGATCGAAGGCTTACATGGAAACATCATATTGACTTTAAGCTAACACAGATGAAACTTAAGTTATCTCAAATACACTGGTTGATTGGCAGAAATTCAACACTTAGCATGGACTGTAAACTTTTAATATACAAGTCGCTTTTGAAGCCAATATGGTGTTACGGTATCCAGTTATGGGGAACTGCTTCAGCTTCCAATGTAGAGAGAATCCAACGAAGGCAAAACAAAATTTTACGGTTAATAACATCGGCTCCATGGTACATCAAAAATTCTAATATACATCGTGATTTAAATATGCCACTAGTGACTGAAGAAATTGCAAAATACGCAGGCAAATATTTAACAAAACTCGAGTCACATCGTTATCCGCTTGTTCGTAATATTTTGAACTTTACTAGACACATCCGCTTAAAAAAGAGGGACACAAAGGCTATATTACTCAACACTCCAGATGGGATTTCTTGAGAATACTTTTTTTATACTTTTTTATACATTTTTTTCTTTTTGGATTATCACTACTTATGTATTATTTATTTCTTTTAACAAGTTTATGTCCGACAGTGGTCCTTCCTAATAATTATATTTTAGATTTAAGATTTGAATACTTATAAATACATGTATTAAAAAAAACATAAGATAATTATTTCTTGTATATTCATAAACAAAAAAACAAACAATAAGTATTCAAATCTTAAGTATACATGTAATTAATTAGGCCCGACCAGTGTCGGACATAAGCTTAGTGATAGTAATAAATAATACATAAATGTCGTATTAAGCACAAAATATGACTTTTGTATAATTGTTAATCGATGGTGATGATCAAGCTTTTCCTTGGATTGATTGACGGTCCTTTTTTCGCAAAAAATAATTTTAAATGAGCACTTGAAATTCACTTTTTTCCATTTTTAGAAAAATACACGAAGTTTTATGTTTTAAAAGGATGGCGTTGGCTGAAGTAGTTAGCACGTTGACTACAATGGACAATGGTCCTGAGTTGGATCCCGGTCTCCGACAGTCATTAAAAAAATAACAACACCACGCATTTTTCTGATGTGCATTAGAGTCCTTTGTATCATTTGTTGTGGGAAAAGTGCTAGTGATGCAGGCATAAGGCACTGGTCACTAAAAACTATACTGACTTCATCAGATACTAATCCTAATGTAATATCAAAGCGCCCTCCTTTGCTGTGTAACAGAATCATCGGCGAAGTAAAATAACTAATAAAAGGCTACTAAACAATGCTTCAAAACTTAATTCGCCTCATTTGAAACCAGAAAGCGCTGCAACACTGCATTATCAAAAAAGCGTGCAAAGAGCAGAGTTGTAAAAGAATGAAGCTTTCCTCTATCTCTTCCTTCAAAAACCTGTCTTCTCTATCACTATCCCTTTCCTATCACCCTCTCTCACTATCTTCTCTTCAACAGGTAGCACAAAGGGACCATTGTATTGCACCCAAGTGAGCTGGACTCTAAATATCACCCTTCCTTACCAGCAGCCTGCTAACCTAACCTAACCTTACATGTTTTAAACAGCTGTTAAAAGCAAAGTAAATGACTGCACTTGCTCAAAATTTTTACAGTAGTCTATTAACAGGTGGTGCTTGATGGGAACAGTGCATATAACTACGAAGGAAGTTCGAAAAGTCGCGGACTTATTGATCCGCCGTAGATATTAATTTTCTTTAGCTGTAAAATTTCATCGTAAGCGACAATTTACGTATGTAAAACATATTTAAATATTTAAGAAAAAAAATCTTCTCCTGAAAACTTTAATTTTTGTCGCTTACTATTAAATTAAAAATATGGCTCGATTTATCGTGACATAACCGCTAAAAAAAACTTCAGCGAAATGATTTTGGAACTTAATTTTTTAACTAAAAATGGGTCGATATACCCTTACCGTTTTTGGTGAAGTGTGTTGAAATAATAATTATATATGGTCCATATATTTTTAATATATGAATGAATATAACTGTATATGAATATGTATGAATTCATGTATGGAAATATATGGGATTATACATGGCAAAACTATTATATATGAACTAATATATAGACTAATATATGAAATGTATAATAACATATGAGCTCATATGTATATGAAAATTTAATTATGAAGCTCTTCATATGTGGATCCATATATAAATATAAGATTTTATATACATATGGAGCCATATAAGAAGGTATGTATACATGATATTTTACATAAGATCGTTCTTGCAATCAAAAAATCTTGAAATTTTATCACTGCTGAATTGGAAATCCATTAGAAAATACATACGATAAGCAAAGTTTATATGCGTTTAGAAAAGAAAAACTTTTTGTTACAAAAAAATCATTCTTGTATGATTTTATACATTGTGGCCCCATTTAATATATCAAACAATCAAAAGTATAATACAGTCATTAATTTTATAGAAAATAACAAGATTCTCTAGCTAAGAAACAAAATTCAAATTACTGTATTGAAAACTATTGTAAGAGGGATTATTTTTTCTTTTATAATTAATTGCATTAGTTTTTAATCTGATTTCTTAAGCTAAATGTTATGTACGAATATGATTTATGTGTTTTTTAAATAATTGATTCACCTTTTGATGAATGAAATGACTTTTAGTTCATTTTGAATTATTTGTCCAAATAAATGTTTTATTAAATACAACCTCTCTCTCAAGTCTAAAAAAATTTAATTTTAGTAATTTAATTTATTGCACAGCAGTGCGCTTTTGTGAATCAAGAGTGTATGAATATGAACTTTGCATACTGTGGAGGTAATTTACACTTACATGTATGAAAATGTATGAATATATATAATCATATATGCCCATATACCCTAATGTTTCGGATCCGAACCATATATGGGATATCATATATGCTCCATACATATTTTTTTAGATGGGTTGCCAAATAATTTGTATAACTTTTCATAGTGTTGTGTATTCCTTTTCTCCTTCTCTTTGCAGTTGATTGTGTAAAAGGGTAATGGAAAATTCTTGATTACCACCTATTTTGGTTCGTGTTAGTTTTATATATGTACCTCATCTTATATTGCGCCCACGTGGGTTTATTTTCCATTTTCTTCTTATAATTTTTATACGACTTGTTAACACAAGTCTTGTGCTAAACTTTTCTTATTAGTGTTACGTTTGTTTTTTCTTCTCTCAACAATGCGGAAGATAATTAAATTTGCATCTGTGGTCAAGATGACCGCTGCTGCGTCTGTAAGCGTAAGTGTGAGTGAGTAAATGTGCTGCTGTTTGTCGTTTACTTTTCGTTACATGGTAATGTCTTGCTAGCTCCGTTTTACTATCTTCTATTTCTGGGGCTTAGTTTGTTTCCCCCACTTCTCAAAACATCAAAAACCACCATATAAAAAATCAGTAAGTATGTATGTATGCATGTACATATGTGTTATATACATATGTATGTAAGTATGTTTACAGCATATCTTAAGGAAAAATAAAAATCTATGTAAATTCATGTGGACAACGGTGAATTTTTTATGCTGAATTTTAATTATGCTGAAGAATAGTGTGAACATATTTCATATTAATTTTTTCTGTTTCCTGTGTTTATTAATGTAATTAAGATAACAAAAAGGGTAACTAAATGGTTGTCTTATTGTCTCATAAAAATTCATTTAAGTCAGCAAAAAATGTTTAAGAAAATTTAAGAAATTTTTCAAACGAAATATGAAAATTTCTTAAATGATTATTAACATTGGTTCAACATTGGAATTTGGTGTGAGAAAAGTAAGTGTATAAATGATTCTTAAAAATTTTTATCTCAATGAAAAATATTAATAAATTTAAATTTTTTTATATCTTTAGTACACTATTTGGTTATTAAAACATTCATTAAAAACTCTTTTATCTCAATGAAAAATATTAATAAATTTATATTTTTTTTTATATCTTTACTACACTATTTGGTTATTAAAACATTCATTAAAAACTCATTTAATACTATTTTTATTGTATTTAATAAATAGCAAAAGCGAAATGAAATCATACTAGCCAGCAGTAGTTAAAAAAATAGTATTTTTTATTAGACTTGAAACAAAAACATAATTTTCATAGACTTTGCGAAGGTGTTACTGGCATCGAATTGTTTGCTTTAGTTTGAAAGCCTTGAGCGAAATATTTTTAACACGAACCGGAAAAAAACAATAGCAGCATTTAGTAAACCAAAAAAATTGCCACAAGGCAATTTCAAATGCCTTCTGCATCTACATATTTCTAAGGTTGCTGACTGCGCCACAAGGAAAAACTAAATTCAACTAAAAATAAAAAACAAACTTGAAAAATATTTAAATGTAGCTTAAATAAAAAAGCAGATTAAAATAAAATAAAACAATATTTAAGAAAATATGGTCCAAAAAGATTTAAGGCCAGCTGTGAGATAAAAAGCAAAAACAGTAAAAGTTTATAAAACAAAAAATAAATAAAAGTTTATTAAGCGCTAGGTAAATTTAAAACAGGGTGCTTTGTTAAGCTTTTGCTTTTAAATTTATCAAATTGAATTATGGGACAAAAACAAACTTTTTAAGGAAATTCTTATGATTGCTCATTTTTTAGATGATTTCTGTACCAGTTATTCTAGAAAAAAGTAATATTTCGTACGTATTTGGGTATTACGTTTGTATTAAAAATCACATCATTCCAAGGGGTTTTATCTTCTTATTTCACAACAATATTTTGCGGAAAATTTTGTTTTGTAAATCTCTCTAGCAGTAGATTTCGCTCATATTCAAACGTTTTTGAAATCCTGAGGATTATATATAAAAATCAAGGGTAGAGCATGTTGGTTGAGTTTTATCGTTACACATCCAAACAAGAAATAAGGACTTGTCGAGAAATGATCCACCTACAATTATCCACTACTCTTCTTACTAGTTTAGTTTAGGCTGAAGTGGAAGATGCCTTAGTCATAGCTCACTTGGGTCTATTAATAGATGCCATTACAATATCAGTTATTAACATCACAAATTTTTCCTACATATCTGTGTCGTTGTTATCCAGACACCCTGTTTGTTTATAAAATACTATACAGAGAGTATTATTAATTTTACTGAGACAAGTTTTGTCTGTGAGTATTATCTGCATTATGACTGTTTCTGCAAAACTCGTTATAAGGTAGTCAAATGGGTGATGGCTGATGATACGAACGACCATTTACTGCAAACGACTTGAAACTTTGGAGGGCTTATCGTCTCGCAAACCGTTTCTGTTTGGATTTCTGCCAAGCAAGAGGGCCCTTTATATCTTTATCTTCTGCCCTCATTTGATGTAATTCCAGTACCCCTGATCGTACCACTTTTTTCTAGTGCTTTTTACTTCCGCCACCATTGTTCCCATGTCTAGGACAGTTTTTGATATGATCTAATGGCCGCATTATTGTCAGTGAAAATGTAGAAATCTGCCTAATTTCGGCTTAGATTATACTTTATTTTTCTTTTACTATCGGCCAAACTGGATGACATGATGACATGTCGTCATGCCATGGGTAATACGGATATATGGAGTCTGTCGTACATGATCCTTTATACTGAAATCATGGACAAAGTGGTCTGTAGTGCGCATTATTAAAGGAAAATAGACTTCGAACACCACTGCAAAAAGGGTGCCCTTGCAGCTGGTTGGTAGCGTTGCTATCCTGTCAGTCCAGAAGTAATGGGTTCGATTCCTGCAAAAAAAAACCTAGGTGTTTTCAACAGACAAGTTAATTGCTTCGCGGGTTGTGTTTGTTAGTTTTTGTTAGCCAAACTTATAATCAAGATAATACTAAGGAAATATCAGTAAAGACTGTATTATATTTTCTTGTTGGTTAAATTGAAAAATCAATTAAACAACAAAGATTATGCATTAGCAGATATAGAAAACATTTTAACAACATAACCCCAGGACATATACGGCCTGGTTCTGAAAACCATATCGTTTTGAAGTTGCAAAATTTCAAAATCGAAAAACAGTGTTCTCTTTATCAGATAATTTAGCGCATTTGAAATTAAGTTCGGATAAAATATCTAAAGCATATCAAATCTTAAAACCAAATAAAATGCTGAAATAAGTGAGCTTTCTTGCTGATTTTTTTCCCTGAATATTGTCGGTTTAAAAACGAAATGGTTTTCAGAACCTGATCAATAATAGGACCAAAACAAGTCAGAGTGCTATATTTGGCTGTGCCGAATCTTATATACCCTTTACCAAAGTGCGTTTATGTAGTATAGAGATACAAACATACGCACAGAGATATGTAGGTACATAATCATTTCGTGAAAAAATTCATACCTTTTTTCTAGTGCAATTTTTAGGTTTTTGGCATTATGTTTAATTTGGTGCTTTTTAAATTTTGGCGATTTTTTTCATATAGGCAATTTTTTTTTGGTTTTGGCGATTTTTTTCGGTTTTTGGCGTTTTTTTAATTTTGGCGATTTTTTTTCGTGCTGGCGATTTTTTTGATTTTGACGATTTTTTCATTTGAGCGATTTTTTTATTTTTTATATATTTAATTTTTTTAGTTTTGACAGTTTTTTCTCGTTTTGACGATTTTTTCGGTTTTTGGCGTTTTTTAATTTTGGCGATTTTTTTTCGTTTTGGCAAATTTTTTGATTTTGCCGATTTTTTTCATTTAAGCGATTTTTTTAATTTTTGGCATATAGGCAATTTTTTTTGTTTTGGCGATTTTTTCCGGTTTTTGGCGTTTTATTTTTTAATTTTGGCGATTTATTTTCGTTTTTGCGATTTTTTTTTGGCAATTTTTTTTCATTTAGGCGATTTTTTTTAATTTTTGACGATTTTTGGTTATATAAAAATGTTTTTTTTTGTTTTGGCGATTTTTGCGGATTTTTGTCATTGTGGGATTTTTTTTTGTTTTGACACTTTTTTCTCGTTTTGGCGATTTTTTTCGGTTTTTGGCGTTTTTTTAATTATGGCGATTTTTTTTCGTTTTGGCGATTTTTTTTCATTTAAGCGATTTTTTTTTTAATTTTTGGCGATTTTTTTCATATAGGCAATTTTTTTTTTGATTTGGCGATTTTATTTCGGTTTATGGCGTTTTTTTAATTTTAGCGATTTATTTTCGTTTTGGCGATTTTTTTTGATTTTTGCGATTCTTTTTCATTTAGGCGATTTTTTTTTTTAATTTTTGGCGATTTTTGTTCACATAATCATTTATTTTTGTTTCGGCGATTTTTTTCGGTTTTTGGCTTTTTTTTAATGTTGGCGTTTTTTTCATTTTGGCGAATTTTTTTTTGTTTTGGCGATTTTTTAAAATTTTTGGCGATTTTATAATTTTCGGATTTTTTAGTTTAACCGTTTTTGAAAATTTTAAGAGTTTAACTCTTACAGTTTCCAAGATATAGCAATTTGTCAAAATTACATAGTCAAAATTTCATTAACTGATGGGCCACCCTTTAATTTAAATTTTTTTAATTTTAGTGTTAATTGTTGTAGCCTATATAAAAATACACTAATTTTACAAATTTCAAGTGTCAATATACATATGTACACACATACATACAATTGTATGTATATTACATGGGATTTTAAAAGTTTTCGTTACTCATTTTGGAACACCCTTTAATTTTTAGCTTTTATATATTTGTTGTTGTAGTTACCAAAGTTCAACATACACTGTCCAAATTTCAGACCCGTAGCTTTTACCGTTCCTGAGAAAATAGCCTTCTTCCTAAAGCATGAAATATGTTTAATTATTAGGAAAAAAGTTAAAGTTTTCCAACCCTGGAAACGTTTTTCAATTTGTTAAGTTTTTAAAATTTTTTTTTAATTATAAATACCAATTTTATTCATACGGAAGTATAAAATAAGTTAATTTAATAAAAAAGTAATAAAAACTTGTTTTCGGTAGTTATTTTCTATGGGTAAATTGAGTTTGAGTTTTCCAGCTCTGAAACCGTCTGCTCGATTTTGCTGAATTTCAATAGCAAAATTTTTCGGAAAATTTCTGACACACCAGTCCAAGAACGAAGTCTCTAGCTCTTCTGGGAGCTTGGGAAAACCGATTTCACGTACAGACAGACGGACAGACGGACATCGCTTGTTCGTCTTCCCTATGCATAAGGATCCAGAATATATATACTTTATGTGTCGCTTATTAATATTGTAGAAATTACAAACGGAATGACAAACCTATATATACCCTTTTACCATTTTTTGGTAAAGGGTATAAAAAGACTGAATATCGAACAGTCCCTTACCAGGTAGCTAAGGAAACTTTTTCCTCATAGTGTTTTTATATCCAGTCCTTGGAAGACTACGCTAACAATGTTTAAGAGTGTAGCATATGCCATTGACATCATATTCCGGTGTTTAAAAGGTTACTAGATACAATTTCACAAAGGTTGCAAGAACCGCGGCCAAGCGTTAACACATTGGGATCGGAATTTTTTTCTTTACAGAATCTTTGCCATCTATAAGCAGAAGATACTATAATTCATAGAGATTAACCTATCTAACAATACGTAATATTTGATCCTCACAAAAACATAAATGTAAAATTTTTTTTCCCGATATAAAGAAATGAACAAATATACATTATTTTCACCTTTTTTAGAAGAGTAAAAATATTGCCAAGTTAGCACATTATCTAGAAATTATATAACAGCCTTACGATTACAAATTTATATAATGCATATCATATTGCAGTGATAGGTATTGTACCAAACAAGAACTTGGTCAACATTTTTATCTCACTACTTTTGATAACCGAAATTTTGGAAAGGAACTTGGCCTTTTTTAAATTTATGTTTTTGTGAGGATCTGACTACTTTTTGGAAGGTTTTCTTAATAAAGCATTTTAAACTTTAATAGTCTCTTATTGTTCTATTCATAATGTCTGCGCCAGTTATCAAAATAAGGACTCAGTAATTTGATTAATTTTTTAAGAGTCATCTGAGTATAAATATGTAAAATATAATGTAAATTTTAGTGTAGTAAAGTCTACTCAGACGAAGTCCTTTTGAAAACGCAAAATTTAATGCTAGCATGATTGAAATGTGCATGCAAGGTTTCAATACAGTAGCTTGTGTTTTAAATTTATCTAGTTGGTAACTTACCTGAGCCGTTTTTTTCAGTTCTCTTCCGTATAATATTTCGATAAAAATGTTATAAGCGTGGCTCTACTTCCCTTATTTAACAATCTGTTCTTTCAGATTTTACCTGTTCGTAAATTCCTTAACTTAAAATCTTAATTTTGAGCTTAAAGTGCGTGTCTCTGCCCCCAATTCAAACTTCCAGGATTTTAAATATTTCTTGGTGATCACTAATTTAGATTTATTTGTGTATTGAATTTAAGCAAATTCAAATTCTAGCCTGAAATGTTGCCGTTACCCCTACTCTCCGTCACTTTTCAAGACAAGTCCGTCATCTCAAGATGTTGTTTTAGCAGCGCTCAATTATTATCTTACCCTTTTTAAGATGATTACCCTTTTTAAGTTAAAGCTTCAGTTAAAAGCTTCAGTACAAAATTATCGCGGCCCCTGCCACTCCTGGTTAAAATATTTGGGGTTTTAGATTTTTAATTTGGTTTCTCATATTGACCTACTTGCGTACCAAATTTCAGCTCTCTAGCGCAAGTTTAATCATTTGATTTTAATGGGCGTATTCCCGCGGCCACTTTTTTAAATAAATTTTTTTGCCAGTGCCAATCATAAGTGTCAAGTTTCGTTGGAAACGGATATTAATTTTAAACAAATAGTGTATTTATATATATATATATATATACATATATATATATATATTGTAAGGGCGTGTTAACACCCACTTTTTCAACGAAACTTTATAATTTTGCATTATTCCAACATTTCTGCCAAATTTCAATAAAATCGCTTGTGATAAACATTTTAAATTTGCTCTTTTAATTGTGTGCTTTATTGGAATAGCTCCGCCCCTGCCCCCATAAAAATCCCTCAGGTTTTCAGATTTTTCTAGTTAGTTGCTAATCTAGGCCTGCTTATTTATTAAATTTCAGCTAAATAGCATATAGTTTATTTATTTTGATCTTATAGGCGTGATAACGCCAACTTTTTCAATCTCAATACCTGCTGTAGCCATTAGTTATCTTTCCTGTCGAGTTTCGTTGAAAACGGCTAATAATATATATATATATAAACATGTAGTTTATTCAAATATGCTGACCCGAAACACATAAAATAGTAGTCTTAAATTGTATGGGCGTGTTAATGCCCACTTTTTCAACGTAAAAACTATAGCCTTGTATTACAGCAACATGTATGCCAAATTTCAATAAGATCACTTGAGTTTAACGCCTTAGATTTGTTTTTTAAATTCTGAGCCTTATGGGCGCAGCCCCGCCCACCTAGGTAACATTTTTGGGTTATCAGTTTTTTCTAGTATTTTGCTATTCTATAACTACTCGTTTCTCAAATTTCAGCTCACTACCGCAAATTTTAATTTTTGTTCTTATGGGCGTGTTCCCGCCTACTTGTTTCAACCCAAAATTTTTTTGGTTAGTAGCTATCTTTCCTGTTTAGTTTCATTGGAAAAGGATAATAGTAAATACATAAATAGTGCATTTAAAAGTGCTGACCCGAAACACATGAAATAGGAGGCTTAAATTGTATGGGCGTGCTTACGCCCACGTTGTTGAAATACAAATTTAGAGCCTCATATTATTGCAACATTTGTGCCAAATTTCAATAAAATCGCTTGAGTTAAACGCCTTAGAAATGTTTTTTTAATTCTGAGCTTTATGGGCGTAGCCCTGCACCCTTGGTAAAAATTTTCGGATTTTCTGATTTTTTTTTAGGTGAGTACTCACTTAGTTCTACTTGTGTACCAAACTTCAGCTTACTAGCGCAATTTTTAATTTTTATGGGCGTAGCCCCGAACCCCTGGTTAAAATTTGTGGGTTTTCAGATTTTTCTAGTTCATCGCTCACCTAGATCTACTTGTGTACAAAATTTCAGATCTCTAGCTATAGCGGAAGTGCTTCATAATATTGATGAGTGAGTCAGTAGGTCAGTGAGTCAGTGAGTGTGTCTTAAAGTGTGCTTTATAATATTGATGAGTGTGTCAGTAGGCCAGTGAGACAGTGAGTCAGTGAGTATGTCTTAAAATATGCACTTTTTGCACCTCCATATCACCGGAACCTTTCAAAGTTCGCATATAAGGTTACATGAATTTATTATAATTATGGTTTAAATTTTATGATTGCGGGGAACAAAGTTATGAGGGGGTAAAAACAGTTAGAATGGCTTCCTGTACATATACTGTAAATATATACACTGCTTGCATTGGCTGGAACTTGGACCGGCGCACTAGATTATATACCTTATCTCTAGACTAACAAGTCAAGTTATTGTCTAAATTAGGCAGCTGTTGAATTATATATGATCAAAAGGCTGTGATCAATCCCACATGGATGTATGGTTTGGTACATATGCAACGAAATCTTTCCAATTTGCAACATGTTTTCAGAGATGAGTCGAAATCGGACAAGGACTTTGGGAGAATTTTTATTCCCCGCTTCAAAAGACTTAATTTAAGCAACACTATTAGAGTATTACAATAAAGGCTGAGACATCGGCTTCTTATAGCAGCGAAATCGACAAGATACTACAGAATATACAATTGATATATTTGTATGTGTACCGACAGCAAAACCGTGATCAAATCTCTATCAGGTGCATAAATTGACGTATACATGTTTTATCAGACGGAAGCCATTATTACAGTAACTTTGGTAGGGCACCTCTTCCCCTAAAATTGTATTTCTATGCCTATATATGTATACACAATATATATGTTATTCATGTATGCTAGATGAGATACCGAGATATAATAACGAAGAGTTAGTTTGAGTATCAAGGCATGGACTTGCGCTTGGAAAGGGCCTAAGATGAGGCCCGACTGTCAAATCGGTGTTGGTATTGGTTGGTATCTGCTCTACCTAGAAATTACCTTGGCCACGTTAAAATCACTGATCCATCGCGTTCAAATCCCAGGGGATCTGGTACGTATACTAGTAGCATACTAACAAAATATGGTCACAGAGGTAAACATGCCATATAATAACTCAAGTTGTGACGTAGAAGAAGAGGAAATGGTTAAAAACTTTGTTTTTTTTCGCTACGCTGTCCGTCAAAAATTAAAAAAAAATCGCCAAAACGAAAAAAATCGCCAAAACGAAAAAAATCGCCAAAATTAAAAAAAATTTCTAGCACTAAAATAAATTTTGCCTAATTCGAAAAACCCGCCCAAATGAAAAAAATCGCCAAAATAAAAAAACGCCAAAAACCGAAAAAATCGCCAAATCGCGAAAAATGCGCCAAGACCAAAATATTTGTTTATATGAAAAAAAAATCGCCAAAATGAAAAAAAATCGCCAAAATAACAAAACGCCAACACGGAAAAAATTAAAAAAATCGCCAAAATAAACAAAATCGCCAAAATTAAAAAAAAACTTCAAAAGCCAAAAAAAATCGCCAAAACGAGAAAAAAAGTGGCAAAACTCAGAAAGCTCCAATAAACTCAAAAAACCCTTAAAAATAAAAACAAACGCTTAAAACCGAAAAAAAACCTAAAAACGAAAAAAATGCCAAACATTTAGTTTATATTGGCTAAAGTTTGTACTGAATTACATATCTCGTGTCCGTACGAAACCCTTCGTGCGCGGGTCAAAGTTTCACTTCACTTCATTTATTATAAAATTATACATGTTTTTAAATCATGATAAAACAAGGAAATATATTTTTAATATCAAAGACAAGGGCCTTATTGGAAAGAAAATTTTATGAAATTAATGTTTAAATATAAGTTCTGGCATATGTCCGCCATGGCTAACGCGTAGAATGCGCTATCTGGAACACCAATTTTCGATAAATTTTCGCAGAATTTGAGGACTACCATTAGCTTACCATTTTTCCAGGACATTGCAAAGATATGGAAATGTGGGACATCAGATGAAGAATACATTCGTACACAAATCAGGTTGGTTCAATACCGAGCACGAGATAAGATGAAGGAACATTTTTCTATTATTCTCACTCGCACATGCAGAACAACGTTACCCATCAGGATCAAAGTGATGCGGTTTCTCATGAAACTGTCTGTATTTAAAATTTACAACAAGCAATTATTCGTTTGTTTAGTAAAATTTCTCAAACTTCGTTTTCTAGGATTTGTATAAAAATTAAACTGTAAATACATATCGTTCATAAACTTGAACATCTCCAAAACTCTAAATAAGAATAAAGAATTTTCATATCGGTATTCACATTGTGTAAAATTTTTTTGAAAATATCTTGTAGTTTAAATTTTTCAGATAAAAATTATATATTATTTACCCCTTAAGTTGTGTGTAAATTGAAAACTTTAAACTCGTTTTCTGTAGAACTAGTTTATTTGAGTTATGACATTGTTCACAAAAAGAGCCATATCTTAATTGTTAATTGAGTAAAACTTTAAGGTACAGTTGAAATAATTTTCATACGTGTAGGGGCAACGTGTAGGGCTTCGTAATTTTACCGCAAACCATTCACGATACTACCTTTTCTTCGGCTAATATTTAAGCAGTATCACATAAAAGATTTTGCGAGTGACTGTGACTGTGATCACAAGCTTTGCTCGAAAAAAAATTAGACTATTTGTTTAGTTCTAGTCATTAAAGTTTGTCAAACGACTTTCAAACAATATAGCCTTTCCTCTTACACTGTAGTATGTATAAGAAAAATGGTTTGCATACAATTTGGCTCTAAACTCATGTCAATGAAGAAGAAAAACACCAAAACTTTTCGCAATGTTGTCAACTTTTTATTTTTGTTTTATTTTCATGTACGAATGGGCATGCATGCTTATTATTTTTGTTGTGAATGTTGTTAATGTTGTTGCCCAGACATGCTGGTAGACAAATGTGCAAATAATAATTTGTTGCTTTTTATCTGTGCCGCCAATTTGCTTTTTCTCCGTTTATTTGCTTAAAATTTTCTAAAAGCAAAAATATAAATAAAAAAATCACTTCTGCCTCATTTTAATAACTGTTTGACTTAACTATGAACAAAATAAAGAAATATAAATATAAAGCAAAGCGACAACGAATTTTAAAAGCTCTACACACAACAATATTTTTAAACACATCGAGCATTTGTTGTAATAGGGTCATAACCAGGGAAACCGCAAATATGCAATTGTATGTTTTTTCTTGTGTGACGTATTTATGCGGGGACGAGATATTTAACAGTTTGAAAACTTTAACTGAATGTTGGCATCGATTTGTTAGTGCATATTTTTGCATAGTTTACTCTTTAAAGCATGATTTTGCATATATCAGTATTAGACGCATAGTTTTCGAATATTTTCGAAGTTTTATAGCATAATTTACGCTTTTGGGGCATATTTTGATACTTTTTTTTATTTTAATTAAGATTTGTTTTATTTTAATATGCTTAAAAATTAAGGAGTCGACAAAATTTTTATTTTTATCTTTCGCCATCTAAATCTCTGTTCCAATGTTCCATGTAGTGTATAATCTTTCTCATATATTACTCAGTTTTACGGACGTTAGTTTCAATACAAATTTAGTTTTGCTACTTGTGACGGAGTCTGCCCCGATGATTAGAAATTGAAGGAACACTGTCAATGTATAAAAGTTTATTTAAATGAGACACACAAGATTTTTATTTGAAATTCTATGTTATTTATTGCAATAAAAATTATAAATAAAAATCTAGTCTTATCTACGCATAATACAGTTCCAAAGCCTAAATGATATCGTATGAGAGCATCCAATAAAAATTAATTTGTATTGTAGTCAAACTTTTGTTTTAAATAACACTTCAAACCTAGTTATTCTTTATTAATTTTTTCGTTTAATGTTGTTAAATTTTTGAATTAAAAATATATTTTCATTTACAAATAAACCAATTTATTTTAGTTAATTTAATTATTATTGTTCGAACTTCATTTGTTTCTATATTTTATGAATTGAACAGGCTAAAGTTCGAATTGCCTTGTAAGCCAAATTACATTTGATAATTATTAATGAACAAATTAATAAATAAATAAATATTCTGTAAATATTCTGACAAACACATACTTAGTTAAAGGGAACAGCTAGCCGTTCTGCTTTATATACGCAACTTTTTTGCAAATGGAATATGTGAATTGCTTACCATCTCTAAATTTACAAAAGTCTTACCATTGTCGTTTCTTCTTTACTAATTATGCACATGTTAGTTAATTTGCTTATTTTTTGTTCTGCTTAAGACAACTTTTTTTGGTTTGTTACTATTAATTATATTTTATTTAATTTTTGCCACAAACCCATGACTATTATAGTTTGTATCGCCTTGTAGGCCAATTTGTTTTATTTTTAAGAGCATATATTTTACTTTTTAGTGCATATTTTCAAGTTTTTAGTGCATATTGAATGTGAATAAAACACTTTTTTTGGAGCATATTTGTGGTTTCCTTGGTCATAACTAAAAAAAAAAATTTTTCTTAGAAAACTTACTAAGAACTAAATGAAAATAAAACTTATTATTCTCTCACGTGTTGAGTACAAAAGAAATTTATATGAAATTTTTAAACAACTCATAGAACGACAAGACGATTAATTCTGCAATATAAAACTCAAAAATCACGTTTTTTGAGTTATGACTCCATTGCAGCAAAGGATAGTCCCAATTTACACGAGGCAATTTTACTTGCGCAAGTCATAAAATTTTCTATTAAACTTGCTGTAGTGTTTAGATAGAGCAACTTTACTTGCGCAAGTCTTCTTCGGTTGCTTATACAAATAATTGCTTATACATATACATATACATATACATATACATATACATATACATATACATATACATATACATATACATATACATATACATATACATATACATATACATATACATATACATATACATATACATATACATATACATATACATATACATATACATATACATATACATAAAAAGAAATGTCAAATTTGATATAGAGCGAATGATAGCAAAAACAGAATTGCCAGTACGGGCAAGTCTGTACGGTAATTCTGCTGGTTTTTACACTCTTCCCTTCTTCCTCACTTCTTTGTTCACAAATTCATGACTTGCGCAAGTAAAATTGCCTCGTGTAAATTGGGACATAGATATATATGTATACGTACCCAATAAAACTGAACTAGTTGTATTCTCCAAGAAGTATAAGACACCTGATTTCCAACCCATTATAATCAACAACAGTTAGATAAAAGTGTCCAAAAATGCAAATGTCTCTAAGTAATTTATAATTCTGAGGTAAGTTTTAAAATAAATATTCTAAAGGAAGCAATCTCACTCTATCTCCGTAAGAAATCCATTGTAAAAATCTGGAGTCTAACTCCAAAAATTTTTCGCTAGACCTTTAGTACTATAGTTGGTTCAATTACAATGTAAAAAGTTATCCTGTGGTGGCCTTCATTGGAGAAAAATATGTATTCACATATGTTATAAGAGTACAAGATTCATGGATTTAAGGTAACATTACTAACAAGTTCTCTTTGTACTACTTCTACGTATACACTGGGTAGTTTCTACACTTGATACCGTTGAACTTTGTAATAAAGAAATAGCGGAAATCTCTGCAATCAGTCTTCGTGAAACGGAAAAAATATCGAGTGCGCAGAAATAATGGATCTTGAAGCTGGGGAATGGAGGATTGATAAAACCTCGCCTGCTCTACTTCATGAAAACCTTTATAAAACCTGACCCATCAAGATAATCATGGAGGAATGCTACTCCAGGTAGAAGAAAATGTGTAAAATATTGCACTAAGGCGTAAAACTCAGGAAATGGTAGATTTTGCAGTTTATTCAAGGTTATGGGTCTTCATATTTCAAAAAAATCTCCATATCATTGCAGTGTGTGCAAAGCTTTAAACGAAATAGCAGAACAGCTTAATATTAGAATCATCTGAATTTTGAAGCATAAAGGCTTTCTGTTATAATCTAGAGATGATTGTCTTGCAAAAAGTTAAACAACCTCACAGTTTCCGCAAAAATTGGAATATTTGGGTATCCCCACACTTAAACTTAGCCAAAGTCTAAATATGAAAAAAAATAGAAGGTTGTTTAAATTTAAAAAAATACGGTTTCATTGGCTTCAAGAAATAGGAAACAAATTTTGATTCTAGTGTGGGTGTTGACCAGACTCTCTGCTCAAAAGTTTAATGGTAGAATGAGTCGATTCTTAACTAGAGTTTACGAATAGGCTGTTAAAATCTGTAACATAAATAAAACGTGTTGCTGGTAGATATCTACAGAAAATAGAGTTTTAGGTGGCAAATGTCAACTACTGGCTCACAAAAATAAACACTCGTTTATAGTATAGACAATACGCAATAACAGCCGACACGTTATCTGGCAGCCTCCCGTTCTTACTAACTAACATTCAGACTTAAACGACACGACAACATTAAAGTCAACGCGATACGAATCGACTAATAATATAATATTTTCTGTCTTATTGTCCCAGACTATCAAAGAAGAGAACGACCACCATGGGTGTATGTGCGTTTAGGGACGTTGTCAAGGTTGAATTGCAATGCTTTAGCAGCCTTACATTGAGCTCTGGTTGTGAAAGTCTTCTTATGCAGTGTCTTCGTAGTATAACATTGAACCAGAAGAGCATAAATAAATTCGGATTTGGGAATGCTATCCATGCGTCATGCATGTTGGGTCATTATGACCCATATGCTCTTAAACTGCTGTGTAACTTTTTTCAACGTTTTGCTACGTTCCCAAATTTCTCAGTAGCTGACACTCAATCATATTGTATGTTGTTTATTATTTCGTTTCAGTCGATGATTGAACGGGAGCAGAGATAGTTGACCGTCAACTAAGAAAAGGTATATATGACACAATCTGGCCGCCACACCGGGGGCCTTTTGACTTTTTTTCGTTGCAAAAATCATAACTTTTGAACTGATAAAGATATTTAAAAATTTTGAAAAGCATTTGAAAGGAAGCTCTTTTAGCTTTTATAAACAGGATTTGCATGGTCATAGGTTAGGCGCGTACTGTGCACAGTGTCTGCCTTCGACTGTTTTTATTACAAACATCATAACTTTTAAGGTAAGAAAGATATTTTAATAAAAATTTGTATCATTATTGGCCATAGCTTTGTGGAGGCACTATGCATAGTGGTTTTTTTTTTTTTTGTTGAAAACATCATAATTTTCGAAGTTACCAAGAAATTTGTAATGGGGAAAAATACTTGATTTTTAAATCTTTTAGGATCAAAATAAGTGCTCCCTTATTGCGATTGTCATTGGACACAATGACAAATTTGACATTTCTTGTCGCAAAAATCATATATTTTGAAGTAATGATATTTTTAAAATTTCTCAAACATTTAAAATACAACTTTTTGTGCTTTAAATGACATTCTCATAGGGAAGTCTAGAAAAAATGCTACTCTAATATAGCATGTTATATTAATATAACTCTTTTTATTTATATTACAGATAAAAACTATTGAAATATTTTTAATGCTAATGTTAATTTATGATATTATTTTATAGTATGATATATTATAATATGATATTGAATTATATTTATTAATTTTTTTATTAGTTAGTTTTCTTCAAAATAGTCATTAACATTTTCAGCGATTTCTAATAGACTTAACATATCGGAGCTATAATTATATTCTTCCAAATCCTTTCGAGATCTTACAAGTCTCCGCGATGAAATCAGTGGGTCTGAAGAGGCCACCAACATATTAAAATGATCTTCATTCTGTCTATTCCGTAAAATTTTGCAAGTATTCGCATATCTAAAGTGCTTGTAATCTTTATTTTTGCATTCCTGGGCTTCTTCTGATAACTATCCAATTGGTAAGCAATGATATTCAATTAAATTTTTGGTCATGAGCCAAAATCTCAGGATACTTTTTTTGGTTGCAAAAATATCTTGGCTGTGTCAGTGCTGTCTATAAGATTATAACATCTTTCTTCAAATTTCAAGAAAACCTGTAAGTTTTTGTGGCCCAATTCAGCTTACTTATTTAAAGTACTGTGTAGTTAAAAGGCTAAGAAAATATGGGCGTGACCGTTTTTGCCCATTTTTAGATATTCTCTAACTTATTTGTAAAAAGTACCTAAATATAGGGTGTTCGAAAAACATCAATTGCCAAAAAAGTAGGGTATGTGGTGGACATTTTCTTACTTTTTTTAATAAACAATAAATATACCTTTAAAACAATACCAAAAAAGTAGTGATCACATGGCAATATTTCTGACACTTCAATTCTAAAATGTTTTTTTTTCTCAAAATCACATTTTTTTGGACTTTCTAAAAAACTGTCGATTTTAAGCAGCTCCACCAGCTATAATTCTTATCCAATTAAGAAAAAAGTTTTTGAATTCTGATCAGTAAAATGGTCTTTACACGACGTGTTCATTCATTTTACAAAATTTTGTCATCAAATTTTTAATTTTTGCCACGGTTTTTGGGAAAGGCGCCACATATATATATATATATATATATATATATATATATATATATATAGTACATATAGCACCTTATTGCAGAAAGGTAAAGAAAATTACACTTTTTAATGTATAACTAACACCCATGTGATGAATTTAGTAATTATTTTTTGTTTTTTTTTTTAGATTTTGAGTTTATGGCATTAGACTGGGGGCAAATTACGGCACTCGATACCGTTCGAAATTTTAAAATTTTTCTATATAAACTCTATTGAAATATTTCGTAATTTCGTTCGTTAACGAGTGCCGTAATTTGCCTCCTGAAGTTCCTTATATTTTTAAGTTCGTTTATTGTTTTTTTTTAATTATTAAATTAAAAAATTGCAAACAGTTTAAATATGTTTTTTTATTTGCACATAACAAATAGTTAAGAGAGTCAGGTATATATTGCTTACAGATACGTTTATCCAATTTTAAAAATTATGCAAAATACAATGTCATAAAAAAAACTAGGGTCATGTTTACCCAACTGTCGGTGTTTTTTTATCACCTGCCCGACGTCGGGTTAAATGAGTTAATGACTGTATAGAGTACTTCTATAAAGCCTATATTCATAAATACAAATTCTGTGAAATTTGCAAACGAAAATCAGCAAGGCATGCTTTGAAGACTAAAATATGCTGACAACATTTCTGCTGCATTATTTGAAGGTGTGGGGTGCAAAGAAATCATTTAGAAACATTTTTTCCATATGCTTTTATCAACTCTGTAATTTTGAAACTTTTAAGAGCCAAACATGTCTAAACTTTGTAAACAAGAAATCCCGAAAGTAAAAATTGTAGCGCATACAAAGCAAACAAAAATTTGTTTGCCTCGAGGGTTTATTTTTTTTTGTATCAGTAAACGTGTGTTGTTGGTTCGTTTGTTTGTACTGCAATTGTCGTCGCACTTTAAACTGATTTTATAGATGTATATATGTATTTTAGATGCTGTTTGTTGTCAACGTGCAAATTGGTTTTATTTGAATTCATATGCTGTTGCAAAAACTTTCGCTACGTGGACTAAAAGTTTGTGGTAATGGAAGCTGTTTTGAAAAAACACACAATACTTTTTAATGTTTCATTCATTTGTGCTGCAACCACAAAACGAGTTATATCAAAGGTTTTTATTTGATTTCTTTTCAAAATAGAAATTTGTTTAAAAAAAAATTCTGAAACACTTGGGTCACGTTTTGTTATTTCACAACTTAACACTGTTGTCGGAAACCTGCTTTTTAAGCTATTTATCTGCTTGAGGTTTAACATAAGCAATTGGTACGTAATATATAATTACCGTACAGCTTTGAAAATTTTTATAATTTAATAATCGAAAACACATTTATTAATGCTGTATAAAAAGTTGTTGTGTAAAGAAGTTGAAAAATTTTTTTAAAATAAATAAAATATACCGATTTTCTTCGCATTTCATGTGCCAAAAATTTTAACGCTAAATTTTTTTAAAATTCGACAATCTGCGGCGAAAGACTGATACATGGGATTGTAGCACAAAATTTAAAATTGTACAAGCTGGCTCTTAAAATTTTACTTTTTTGAGCTTAATTGTAGCAAAAATAAATTATTTATTACATTTTTCATATATATACAACTATACATATACATATGTGATACATGTCCTATGCAACATTTAATAAAAACTGTGTTATAAAAACTGATTTTTTAAATATTTTGTATAATAGAATAGGCTTCTATATGGATTTTACGCATAACAAAAGCAACAAGTGATTATTTTTTGTTACTAGTTAGTTTTTTCATATTAATGCCTATCTGCACAGAAAAAAGTAAAAACAAGATTCAATTAAAAAAACCAAAGATTCAGTTAAAAAATTAATTAGTTTTCAACAAATCACGGAAATTGTAGTATTAACTCATCCATTTTAATTGAAAATATTTTTGGTTTCTTCAACTAAAAAAATATTACATTAACTAAAAATTTAATTGATGGTTTTCTAAAGATTCAATTAAAATTTAATTGAAACATTTTTGAAGATTCAATTAAAAAATTAATTGAAATACTTTTTAGAATTCAATTAAATAACTAATTAAAATTGTTTAAAGATTCAATTAAAATAGTAATTGAAATATAAAAAATCTAAGAAAATAAAAAATAAAAAACTGTAAAAATATGTTATGTACATATGTACGTATGTATGTATCTTCATATAAAAAAATTACAAAAATGTAAACATTTGTCTATTGTACCAAAAACCTAACTGATCCATCGCATGGCTTTTGAAGATTGAATGGAGGAAAAGAGTACAATGGCCGTCTTCGGTGTTTAATAGTCTTGCGTAAGTGTAAATGCAGAACATTGTCGTAGCCTTTCTTTGAATTGTGTGTATTTTATGATAGCATTTTAAAGAAAGGCTTCGATGTTTTCCATATGTACTTATGCAAGACCTTTTGCATCGAACACCCAATACCGCCAATGTACTAACTTTACCATCCACATTTGGTCTATAAGCTTGCATTTTTTATCATTATTGTCTTGTTATTTCTCAAAAAAAGGGAACAAAATGAATTTCTGTTTTATTTCATATTTAATTTTTATTCAACTTATGTCAAAATTACTACAATTGAAAAAAAAATTAAGCTGAGTAGTTTTTTCTTCCATATAAAATATCAAAACCAATTAAAAGATTAATTGAGAATTTTAATTGAAAATATTTTTTCAAAACAATGTTGCATACTACAAGAAACAGCTCGATTTTCATACATAAAAACAAAAGTTACATTATTTACATACAATTAATATGTAAAAGTTGTTAACCATTTCAGAGTATTCTGATTTAAGCTCTGTTGCTAACACTTTTTTGTTAGAGCAGCAAAGTCAATTAAATTAAACATATATTCAATTACACTATTAATTCATTAAGCAATCACTTAATTAAAAAAAATTCAATAATAATTTTTTCTGTGTGCTCTGTATCAATAATATGTTACTTTTTTGTAATTTTTCTTTTCTTTATTTCTTTTTTTGTGATCTTTTTCTTAAAACATTTGCGCTATATTGCAAGGAGGTTCTTAGTGGTTTTCAACGGCGTGTTTTGGTCAAGCAAGGATAGCAATTAGATTATTATTTCTGCATTTTTGCCCAACCTCAAAGTAAGTTTTGAATTCCTACCCTATTTATCTCAATATGCCAATCTTTATCTCAGGAATATTTTTTTAATTTCTAACTTCGTACGTCGAAAATCAAGATATCACCTAGCTGCGAGTATGCTCGCTTTGATATTTCGTGACAAAAGCTGTTTGCTAGGCAAACAGCCTAGCAATACCAATTTATCAAATAGAATTTGAATTCTGGAATAAATAAAACTGTTTCTAATTTTATTACGTTTCAAATTTGGCATATTTTACGGAACTCAATTTTGAGATAAAAAAAAACAATAAAATTTTATGAATCTCGTAAAAACGAGTAATGTTTGAAGTTACTTAGTTTTCTACTCCTTTTCATTCTTAGTAGAACAAGCAGCACCAAAAACATCAAGAAACGAATTTTTAAATCTAGTATAATAATAAGTACTAATAAGGCTGTTCCACATTGGAGTTATAGAGTAATACCAAAGGGTTTTTTGATAATTATGCCATTCTCCAATGTGATGGTATTGCTTTGCAAAATCGCAATTTATTGACCTGAGAACATTCGTTATTTTTCGGATATATCCATATTGAAATAATCCTTATTAAAATATTAAAATTGTAGGCCCAAGAGGGATTTTGCTGCCTTTCCCAGTGAAAAAAATGGAAGTCATTCTAGTGGAACTACATTTTCATTGCTTCCAAAAAATCGATATTTTTAATTTGCCGAGAGTGAGCAAAAAAACATGTAACTCCTCCATAGTGTTAGAAAATACTCACCAGAATTTAAAAAAAAATTATTATTTTAAAGAAATTTATGAACTATTTTTAGTTTAAAATTTAAAAGTTATTTGCTTAAATTTACATGAAAACACTGTTTCGGGCTTAAATTCGTATAAAAAGAAATGAATTGTTAAAAAGGCAACTATTTACCATTTTTCTTAGATGAAAATATTATCATAGAACTCAAAAAAGGGAATTTTTCTTAATATCGCTTCCAATTCAGTGACCAGACATCGAAAAAGAGAACTTCTTCCAATGACAACCCTATGTAAAAATCATTAGATCGGATCGAAATTTGCACTACTTCCGCATCGTAAACTCTACATTTTCATGACTTTTTTGGAGTCTCTTTTTTTTACTGGGATTAAATAGAAGTTTTCTGTTTCTGTAAATAATGTATTCTGAAAGCAAAACTCCGTCTGCCAGCAAGCAAATAAACATAAAAATATCATTTAATTGACCCAATAAAACACGATAGTGTGGCCGCATTGTATTGATTATTGTCACAATTGTATTGAAGTTGATATGAACCGAAAAAATTGTCACAATTAGCGACGATAATGACACCACCCTAGAATTAATTGTCAAATATTTTTAAATGTGTGCCGATATAGCACAATAAACATTGTCGTAGATTGGGCTACTTGCGCCGATAGTGGGATCTTAGCTTTAAAGATAGGAAAATATTTGGTACAGTAGTAACATTACCTAGCAAAAGATTACGTTTCAAAGAAGTCAGCCAATATTGTTTTATGCAATTGATATAAGATGTGTACATGTGCATCATATTCAGTGATCTTATTACAGTCTTATTCTTGTAAGAGATGCTTCCTTTTTGAGTGACTTTCAAAATAAGGAGGTTCCCAGTAAAAAAAGAGACTCCAAAAAAGTCATGAAAATGTAGAGTTTACGATGCGGAAGTAGTGCAAATTTCGATCCGATCTAATGATTTTTACATAGGGTTGTCATTGCAAGAAGTTCTCTTTTTCGATGCCTGGTCACTGAATTGGAAGCGATATTAAGAAAAATTCCCTTTTTTGTGTTCTATGATAATATTTTCATCTAGGAAAAAGGGTAAATAGTTGCCTTTTTTAACAATTCGTTTCTGTTTATAAGAATTTAATCCCGAAACAGTGTTTTCATGTAAATTTAAGCAAATAAATTTTAAATTTTAGACTAAAAATAGTTCACAAAATTCTTTAAAAAAATAAATTTTTTTTAAATTCTGGTGAGTATTTTCTAACACTATGGAGGAATTACAAGGTTTTGTGTGACTAAAATAAGCTTCTACATGGTTTGTTGCTTACTCTGGGCAAATTAAAAATATTGATTTCCCAGAAGCAATGAAAATGTACTTCCGCTAGAATGACTTGAAATTTTTTTCACTGGGTTCTTAATTCGGTTATGTTCTTTTTATATTTGCTGGTCTATCATACCGTAATTTTTTCTACAAGCAATTTATTACATTTAAAAAAATCATTACATTAATGTTAATTAGTTTCATTTATTTTCATTATTTCTTTACAGAGCTTTATGCCTCTAAAACTCATAAAAAGTAAGTACGTTTACCTTGAGTATTTTTATGAAAAGAATCAAGATAGAAAAAAAAATTTTTATACATTTTCAAATCTAACGTAACAAACACCTACGACTCACCGCAAGCGTTTAATTGCGATTATTCCGTCATGATTGAATAACAGATTGCAAAAACAAAAAATAAGTATAAAATACAAGTTTAATTTCTTCAGCATTGGGAAGCATTAATAGAAATGTATTCATTTATTTTAATTTACCAACTAATGCTTAAATAATTTACAAAACAAAAGCAGTAAATATATTCAGGGTAATTTTTTAAGTGTTTGCTTGTGTGGAAAGATTTTTCATCCAAACAAATGAGGCAGTGTTTGATATTTTGTAAGCCTAAGTATAAGCCCTTACAGACTATAAAAATTAATTATTTAAATTAAGTATAGTAATAATGTCTTTTATAACACAACAACACGGTTTTTAAGATCGGTACTTTGATAGTAAATTTTCGTGCATATAATACTGAGCTCCAAGGCCTATAAATTACTTTTTTTGAATTGACTCTATATCTCCAGATTTTCCGTTATTAAGAAAAAAGAGGATGCTGCATCACATAATTTGCATTTACTTGAGAACCAGTTCTTTGATCAAATAAAAAAAATACACAGAAAACTAAAAAACAAAACAATTACGTCCTAATTAATTTTTTAACAGTCTTATAGTTTCAGAGATATTCGGAAAGTTTTATACAAAAAAATTAATTTAAAAAAAAATTGTGAAAATCGTTTTTTAAAAACTTCATTACAATTTTAAATTAAAGAAATTTTTATATTTTATTATTAATTGTCATATGAGGGATATGTTATAAATAAAATGAGCCGCCTTTATTAAAAATCATTCCATTTATTCTGAATTTATTCACAATTAAGTGGTAGCATATATACTCGTATTACAGCTTTTTTTAATTTTTTTTTTTCAATTTAAAATAAATAAAACTATGAAACAATAAATTTCATTTTGTTGATCTGTGTAATATATACATTCAACGAAAAATCTATATAAAAATTTTATTCAAACCACACAAAGTTTTCCAAATGGGTCTGAAACAACATAATTTGTTGGGAAAATTTTGATATACGAAAAAACAAAGTGTTATGCACCACTCAAAATTGACAGTTCTACGTTGCTCAAGCGGAACAGTGGCCACATGACCAATTCGGCCGAAGAAACAGGCGACCATTTGATTCGCTGTGCTTCTTCCACGAAAATTTTTTGTTGCGTTTAGCTCATCTTGGAATACCCACAGTCGATTGCTGTTTTGTTTTCGGCTCATGATTTGTCACCTGTCACGATTTTATACAGGTCTTTTGAAGCGAGCCTTTTTTTGAGCGATTTATATATTATGACACCACATAACGATAAAATTTTTTTTTATAACTAAGTGTTTATGCAAAATCAAAATAATTGAAGTAGAACTAATTTGCAAGGATGTTTCTATCTCACAATATGTGATATTATATTATAAATTCACGCACTGCATCGATGTTTTGTGGCACAACAAACGATCTTGGGTGACGGAACTACAGACACCATAGAATTCACTATGCCAGCGATGGAAATGACTTCATCGACATATTCTTGTTGAAATAATCTACGCCGAAAGTTTTGAAATTAATCCAACCAAAACATTTTCTCAATTCACTGTAAACAAAATAAATGGCACTTTTACATCAAAACGTTGTGAGTTCGCTTATGCTAAAAATATGTCAGATGTTATTATTATGGTGTTGCCAGATTTTAGGTATTGACATTAGCTTTGCTAGCTCTCGAAATTTAAATAGTAGACATCGTATGGGTAGACATAACGGGCATATATTAAATATAAATGTGACATTCAGCATAACTCTGTGACAGTGTTGACAAACGAATTATATGATTGGAGGTTATCATGTCCTCGATACATATGTATGCTCGACGCACATATGTATGTATGTTGCTTTACCGAAAGGGTAAGAAATGTCTTTGAATGGATTCAATATGAGCATTGTACACCGTACAGTGTGGGTCCTATATAATTTAAACGTATTTCAAAATCGGTCATACAATAGAAATGTGCATATATATCCACATGTATTTATGAGCACATACATGTGTATACACATTGTAAATTTGGCTAAATGACACATGATTAAAACCACTTTTTTTTTACTTTTATCAAACTCTTTCAGTAGTTCGTTTTAAACACAAACCTTTAAGAAAACCCATTTAAATTACATGGGTTTGATTATTTACTTACGTCTTAAATGATCAACTGCAATATTTCAATACGAGTCTACTTTAAATGGTAAAACCAACCACAGGCATTTTATTTTCAAAGTCAGATAAAACATACCAAATTTTTTATTAAATAGTAATACGAGTTTTATTTGATAAATTTAATCGGAACATGTTAGTTTTTTTAATAAATCTACAAGATATTTGTTAATTTATTTCAACATTTTAACTAAAAATAGCAAAGTTTTGTAAAATATTACTGGTCACAACTCAGTTTTCGTCAAAAAAAATTTTTAATATTGTATTGTCAGTAATTCTCATTTTAAGTAATTATTAAATAAAAAATCAAACAAAGTACGCATACCTAATAAATTATTGCTAATGTAAGGCTGTATACAGATGGTTATATTTATATCTTACAATATTGTCAGATTGGCAATGTGCTGACAATAAAAAAAATTCCAGGACAGGGTAGATTGTTGGTTAAGACGGTCGTACAAAATTTATCAGAAAGGCTAACAACTCATTGCCAGACGATTGTCTGTCAATAAATTTATCTAAAAACATTTCTCCATTTAAAATTGCACAGTTCACACGATTGTCAAATGCAAAAATTGTCAAATCTGTTGTTAGGCATTGCCAGAATCGAGGTATTTGACATACATGATAAATTATAATATTTGATAACTATCAATCAGCTGTGCTTGTTGTAAGTATTAAAAAAAATAAATTATTATGAATCACAAAGAAGCCATTGTAAGGATTTTGGCTGCATATATTTTATTATATATCATCACTTTCCTTATTCTTTACAGACAATTGTATGCAGTGTTTCCAATAGAATAAATTTTCTGACAATGATGCCCTTGTCAAACGCATAAACTTAAACATCTGACAATAATAAACTTTCTGACAAATATCTAACAATAACTTGATATTGGCAACGAAATGTGTCTAAACGGTTACCAGATGTCTGACAATTTGTGTGTTAGATGGAAGTTTTTCTGGCAACATTGTCAAACCAAAATTGGAAGTCCATACGGTTGTAAGAAATATTTTACTGCGTTTTACGTACCTTTTCACAATGTATGGTTAAAAGATAACAGGGACTTTAACGGCAAGTTTTGTGTGAAGAACTGTCAGTTAAAGTTCACGTTAACTCTTAAGCAAACATTGTGAAAAGGGACGTTAATGATAATATTGTAAGATATGACAACCGCCTTTACGGAAGTTAACAATGATTTTAGTTTACTTTTTTTTAATAAAAATTCAACATCCTTTTCTTAGTTTATTTAAATAAATATTCCCAAATTTTTTTTAACTTGATTGTTAAGAAAACAACAAATTGAATTGAAATATTTACAAAAATCGCTGTTGACGCAATTTCAATACAAATTTTAATTATATTAAAAAAAAACTAACAGCCTCTTAGCGTAAGTCGTAGGCGTTAGAAATCTTAGCATTTTTGTAATAGATAAAGGCAAACTTGTACAACATTTCTTTAATGTATTGCAGAAACGCCAAAACACTGTAATAGTGACTAAAAACCTATTTTTTCTGTGTATAGATAAAAGTTGTTTTTTTATAATTTTTTATAGTATGCTTGAAATTTCTAATATATACATATTAAAAATACTTGTAGAACACTTGAAACACTTCTAAGAGTCAACTTGAGAGAATATGTATACGTATGTATATTGCAAAATATTTTTTTAAATAATCACATTTAACTAAAGTGTTTTTAATTACAAAGCCTGTTTTTTCACAATTATGCTCAAATTTTATAAAATTAAAACTTTTAAGCAACAAAAAATATTTAAAGAATTTTTATTACTATCAATGAATCTTTTGAAAATGCTTTGAATGTAGGAGTACGCGTACATATAATTATTTTATAATATTTTTAAGAGAGTATCTGTATGATATATTTGTTAATTTATATTCTACTTGTAGTTTGAATAGGCTTCTATTTATTTGTTAATCTATCTTGCATCCACCTAGTTAACAATTGTGCGTGTTATTAAATAAAAAAATTTCATACTTGAACGCCTTTGAATACGGGTATACTTTGAAGAGGAACAGACATTTCTTTAGAATTAAGTATGTGTGTTCTGAACACGCTCCTCAGCAACATTATCCACATTTATGCAAATCACGTCATCGTCATATACGAGAATTGAATGAATCAACTTTTTCGGCTTAAATACATGCTTCAAAATGCTCAAATAGCTTTGCACGTACATACATACATACTTGTACACAAGAAGTATGTATCACTGTTGGGATTTGTGGTACAATTGTACCAAATTTGGTGCAATTACATTTGCTTTGGTACACTGGTACACTTTATACTTCAGTGGTACAATTTGAAAAAATTTCTGCTTTGCATTACAGTAATAATAATTTTTCCTAACATAGTTACCTGAAGCCGAGATCGCTCTATCGGCACAATGTACCGATTTTCGTCGGCTTACTGAAATGAAGTCATAAGAAATAAGCTAAATTGGCCTTATTTCTGAACTAATTGAAATATAAGAACATAATTGCACCACACTGCCAGCGTGACCGTTTGTGCTACTAAAGTATCAATTTGCCACTTTTTTACCTTCTTGACACTTTTAGTGCCACTTTTTTAAAATGAGCTAAATCTTAAACTTTTTATTATACTTTGACACTTTTTGACCCTTTTTAGAAATTCCATCACTTTATTTATTTTTTTCGCAGCAATCTGCTTCTATAAGCATAATTTCTTGTGACAGATTATTTTTTTATCTCAACTTATACGAAAGCTGAACTGTTCGCATCAAAGTTTGAGTTGATTAAAAGAAATAATCAACTGTCTCTGATTTTGCTCCTAAATTTTAAAACCCAATAAAATTTTTAACGAATATTCCTCTGACTGAATTATATATGTGAATAAAAATCAACTTCGAGATGTACGAATTGTAGGATTATATACATACATTGGGCCGACTCACTGAAAAAAAGTTTTTGACCGATCTTTGATTTCCCAAATCAAAGATCAGTATTTTTAGGGGGTCTAGCGATGACCGTTCATGAGCTGCATATTTTCGTAAAGTGCATCATTGGCAAGATTTTTTCAAGCCACATCCAATGGTGTATTGAACTTTACCATCAGCAATACGTTATTTCAAGCATATACAACGATTTTTTAATCATTTCCATAGCAGGTGCTACTGTATTAACCAAAATTCTATTATTTTTTAAGGATTATTAGATTTGAGTCGTTGTTAATTTACATAATAAATGTTGTTAGTTCTTGAGCGAACTTTTGCGATAACTATTAACAGAAATAAGTTACCAATGACCAACATAAAATAATATTTAAAAAATAATATTATTTAATAGCAATAATCATTTCACTTTCACAAAAAAAGAATTCCGCAGTATATCTGCGGAAAGAAATGATTTTTGCCTTGTTTTCCATAATTTAGCTGTAATTCAAACTACAAAAACTTTTAGCATTGAGATAACAATAATAATTGGTTAAAAAAAACATACTGCCAGCTTATAGAAGGCATGTTATAATTCTCATCTCTCAAATATTTATATTTGATTTTAGTCATTGTTAACTTATTTCTGTTATAGCATTATAGAATTATAGAATTTGTACGTGGAATGATTGTACCAAAACCAAAACAAAACGAAGTTTTTGACATTCGTCAGCTTAAAGCCACATATAGCAAAAAATTATCAGCTGAAGTAGCACTGCCAACTGGTTATATACACCTTGGTATGTGTTTCTGGTTAAAGGAGCAAGCACTTTATGTCAAAGTATAATAAATATGGCAGCTTTATAATGTTAATAATGATCAATTGCTAAACGTTATTGCTAACAAATGAAACCAGAATAAATGTGGTTATGTTTTCGTTAAATCGGCATTTGCAACAAATAAATATGAGTGTTGTTTTTTTTTTATATTTGCCTTCCCATGTCAAATAAATATATTACGTTATATCTCATTCATGAATTGTTATTTAGCTTTTTTATCTATAAATTTATAATGGTTTCGTTGTTTCTAAAATATCACTTGTAAATAAAATTTAATCCATAGTAAAATGAATGAAATTAACTCGAAATCGTGTTTATACTTTAAATTTTTGTTCCTAAAATAGCTGCTCCTTTTATGATAAAAATCCCCTTTTTTGTGCCACTTTTATTTCTTAAATCCCCTTTTTGTGCCACTTTTTGAAATATCTCAACGGTCACACTGCACACTGCATTGGTAGTTAAGTTATATAGACTTATTTCACAATTAATTGAGAAATAAAGCCGTTTTAATTTATTACTTACGACTTTGTTGCGCCGAGCCGACGAAAATCGGTACATTGTGTCGATAGTGGCATCTCGGCTTAACACTGATCGTAAGAACCAAAATTTTGCAACATTGGTAGTTTATGCTAATATTTTTCATTTGTTTTGGTAACACTTGTCCCAATTCATCAGAATAAGCAACGTGTTTATGCAAACTAGTCAGGTTGCATTCTCGGTCGCTCAGTGTGTAGTCTTGTTTATAGTAGCGTTCGAAATTGCATTCGAAGTTTCGAAAATATCAAAATGATTTTATGTTTATAGATCGCATTGTAGGTTGCAGTGTGTGTGTAAAAATATGCAGCATATAATACAAACGTGTTGCGGAAACACTTTGCAAAGTGTGTACCTACTAGGGATGCCAAACGGGAAATCCCGGGATATACGGCTTATGGCAAATCCCAATTCCCGGGATTTGCAAAATTCAAGCCCCGGATTTCGTTTTCGGGATTTCATATCAAATTTTTATTTAAAAAATCATTTATAAATTAAAATTTTCGTTGGTTTTATGGTATTTTTTTATAATATTTAAAAGTCCCATATAATTTTATACGAGCAGTTGTAACAATTTAATGACTATTCGTTACATATTTCTCATAAATTAACAACAAGAGCAAAATAAATTAAATACTACCTCACGGTTATTTTCATCAAAGGTATATACAGCTAAGAAGTATTTTGAAAACAAAAAAAAAACATATGAGCTTTGGAAGGGAAATAACATTTGGAAAATTCATAAGACAAACTTATCCTATATTATGAGAGCAATTACGAATAAAATTCCACGAGAAATTTTTTCCAAGGAATAATTTCAAACAGTAGCAAATAATATGGAAAACAAGATAGTAAAAAATAAAAGGAAATATAAAACAAGTCAGAGTGCTATATTCGGCTGTGCCGAATCTTATATACCCTTTACCAAAGTGCGTTTATGTAGTACAGAGATACAAACATAAGCACAGAGATATGTAGGTGCATATTCATTTCGTGAAAAAATTCATACTTCTTTTCTAGTGCAATTTTTAATTTTTTGGCATTATGTTTAATTTGGTGCTTTTTAAATTTTGGCGATTTGTTTCATATAGGCAATTTTTTTTTGGTTTTGGCGATTTTTTTCGGTCTTTGGGTTTTTTTTAATTTTGGCGATTTTTTTCGTGCTGGCGATTTTTTTGATTTTGACGATTTTTTCATTTAGGCGATTTTTTTATTTTTTATATATTTAATTTTTTTAGTTTTGACAGTTTTTTCTCGTTTTGGCGATTTTTTTCGGTTTTTGGCGTTTTTTAATTTTGGCGATTTTTTTTCGTTTTGGCGATTTTTTTGATTTTGCCGATTTTTTTTCATTTAAGCGATTTTTTTAATTTTTGGCATATAGGCAATTTTTTTGTTTTGGCGATTTTTTCCGGTTGTGGCGTTTTATTTTTTAATTTTGGCGATTTATTTTCGTTTTGGCGATTTTTTTTGATTTTGGCGATTTTTTTTCATTTAGGCGATTTTTTTAATTTTTGACGATTTTTGTTTATATAAAAATGTTTTTTTTTGTTTTGGCGATTTTTGCGGATTTTTGTCATTGTGGGATTTTTTTTTGTTTTGACACTTTTTTCTCGTTTTGGCGATTTTTTTCGGTTTTTGGCGTTTTTTTAATTTTGGCGATTTTTTTTCGTTTTGGCGATTTTTTTTCATTTAAGCGATTTTTTTTAATTTTTGGCGATTTTTTCATATAGGAAATTTTTTTTTTTGATTTGGCGATTTTAATGTGGTTTATGGCGTTTTTTTAATTTTAGCGTTTTATTTTCGTTTTGGCGATTTTTTTTTTGATTTTTGCGATTCTTTTTCATTTAGGCGATTTTTTTTTTAATTTTTGGCGATTTTTGTTCACATAATCATTTATTTTTGTTTCGGCGATTTTTTTCGGTTTTTGGCTTTTTTTTTAATTTTAGCGTTTTTTTTTTCATTTTGGCGATTTTTTTTTGTTTTGGCGATTTTTTTAAATTTTTGGCGATTTTATAATTTTCGGATTTTTTAGTTTGACCGTTTTTGAAAATTTCAAGAGTTTAACTCTTACAGTTTCCAAGATATAGCAATTTGTCAAAATTACATAGTCAAAATTTCATTAACTGATGGACCACCCTTTAATTTAAATTTTTTTAATTTTAGTGTTAATTGTTGTAGCCTATATAAAAATACACTAATTTTACAAATTTCAAGTGTCAATATACATATGTACACACATACATACAATTGTATGTATATTACATGGGATTTTAAAAGTTTTCGTTACTCATTTTGGAACACCCTTTAATTTTTAGCTTTTATGTATTTGTTGTAGCGACCAAAGTTCTACATACACTGTCCAAATTTCAGACCCATAGCTTTTACCGTTCCTGAGAAAATAGCCTTCTTCCTAAAACATGAAATATGTTTAATTATTAGGAAAAAAGTTAAAGTTTTCCAACCCTGGAAACGTTTTTTAATCTGTTAAGTTTTTAAAATTTTTTTTTAATTATAAATACCAATTTTATTCATACCGAAGTATAAAATAAGTTAATTTAATAAAAAAGTAATAAAAACTTGTTTTCGGTAGTTATTTTCTATGGGTAAATTGAGTTTGAGTTTTCCAGCTCTGAAACCGTCTGCTCGATTTTGCTGAATTTCAATAGCAAAATTTTTCGGAAAATTTCTGACACACCAGTCCAAGAACGAAGTTGCTAGCTCTTCTGGGAGCTTGGGAAAACCGATTTCACGTACAGACAGACGGACAGACGGACAGACGGACATCGCTTGTTCGTCTTCCCTATGCATAAGGATCCAGAATATATACTTTATGTGTCGCTTATTAATATTGTAGAAATTACAAACGGAATGACAAACCTATATATACCCTTTTACCATTTTTTGGTAAAGGGTATAAAAACTAATTAGAAAATGGAAACAGAAATAGAAATTTCCTGCGGCAATTTATTCACAATTGCAGTGTATAACTACTTAGCAATTATCTACTTTTCGGTAACAATTGAGTACTATTGACAGCTCCTTACAATTGAAGTAGAATACAATACAAGGCAAGTGCAAACTTTTTGTTGCCGGGTTGACGTAAACGTAAGAAATATTTACCGAATAATGCCTTTCGTTTTTCAAAAGTTCATAGATATATATGCATGTTCGATTTGGTTAAGATTATAGAAAAAATGTACATATATTGAAAACAAAAAAACAAAAATTTTCATATTTAGTTTCAGTATAAATTCTCTAACATCAAATGTGATTAATCAACTTAAAAATAGATGAGAAAAATTCTTTTGATTTTTATTTCATACTCGTATTAGAAAATTGTCAACTTTAAGGACAATTGTGTAATAATATATTATCAATATAAAACCTTTTAAAATGCATGGAATTTGTTATTAAAGTAATATGTATTAAAAAAATAATTTATTTTACCAAAAAATTGTAGATCCCGAAATCTCGAAAATCCCGAAATCTAGTAAAATCCCGGGATCCCGAAAAATCCGAGATCCCGGGATTCGGGATTCTTAAATCCCAATTCCAAAAATCGATCCCGATTGGCATCCCTAGTACCTACTATTACTTAATTTCTTTATGTTTTTGTTTTCAATAAATGAAAGATTGTTATGAATTCTTATTGTGTTTGCTTAGTTAGCAGATGGCTACATTTTGGTACAATTGAAGTTAACTTGTTACAATTTTACCATTTTTATGGTACAAATTAAGGATAGCCATATCCCAACACTGGTATGTATAGTCACTAAAACAATTTACATAACTTAGGCCGAATAATTGACTTCCCAATTGGCACTTAAATGTAGTTTAATTTTTTCAATGGTTAATTAAAGTTCTTATTTTATTATGTTGAAAGTACGGCAATACTGCGAAATTTCCCAGTATTATGGAACGCTTTTGTGTGTACTCACCACATATCCAGAAATTATATAACACCCGTACAAATATATTTATATAATGCATACGAACAAAAATAGACATGTCCTCAGTACATGATTTTTTTTAAATTTTTATTTTATTCGGGTTCACCAAGTAGGTACACATCTATGATGTCACAAAATATTTTCTTTCAAAACTAGTTCAATCCTACCTAAAAGAATAAAGAAAACTAACTTTTCCTTGCTAGTGTATATCTAAGTAGTTCAGTTCAGTTATCTCAGTTAACGGGAATAGTCTGGTTTTGTTCGCCAGCTCTACATTTATGAAAACTAAACGAATATCTTTTTAATACGACCACATGATGTTTATGTACATGTTTTCAATAAACACACACAAGCACAATAACATATGGTATGCTCGTAAAACTTAAGTGTGATTTAAGTACCCAAACTGGGCATTTAAATTTCTAAATTACAAAGTTGAGTTGTACTGAAACAAGTAAGAGTGCTATATTCGGCTGTGCCGAATCTTATATACCTTTTACCAAAGTGCGTTTATGTAGTATAGAGATACATACATAAGCACAGAGATATGTAGGTATATATTAATTTTGTGAAAAAATGCATAATTTTTTCTCTAGTGCAATTTTTAGGTTTTTGACATTTTGTTTAATTTGGTGCTTTTTAAATTTTGGCGATTTTTTCGGTTTTTGGGGTTTTTTTTATATTATTGGCGACTTTTTTCCTTCTGGCAATTTTTTTGATTTTGAAGATTTTTTTTCATTTAGGCGATTTTCTTATTTTTTATATATATATAATCTTTTTTTATTTTTATGTGCCAATTTTTTAGTTTTGAGACTTTTTTCTCGTTTTGGCAATTTTTTTCGGTATTTTGCGCTTTTTTAATTTTTGCGACTTTTTTCCTTCTGGCAATTTTTTTGATTTTGACAATTTTTTTTCATTTAGGCGATTTTTTTATTTTTTCATATAGGCATTTTTTCGATTTTTTTGATTTTTACGATTTTTTTCATATGGGCGATTTTTTTATTTTTTATATATTTTATTTTTTGTGGCAGTTTTTTTAGTTTTGACACTTTTTTTCTCGTTTTGGCAATTTTTTTCGGTTTTTGGCGTTTTTTAATTTTAGCGACTTTTTTCCTTCTGGCAATTTTTTTGATTTTGGCAATTTTTTTCATCTAGGCGATTTTTTTCATATAGGCAATTTTTTGTTGTTTTGGCGATTTTTTCGGTTTTTGGCGTTTTTATTTCTTTTTGGCAATTTTTTAGTTTTGACACTTTTTTTTCGTTGTGGCGATTTTTTCGGTTTTTGGCGTTTTTTTAATTTTGGCGATTTATTTTCGTTTTGGCGATTTTTTTTTATTTTTTGCGATTTTTTTTTTCATTTAAGCGATTTTTTTTTAATTTTTGCCGATTTTTGTTCATATAAGCATTTGCCTGATGGACCACCCATTAATTTAAATTTTTAATTTAAATTAATGTAGTCTATATAAAAATACATTAATTTTACAAATTTCAAGTGTCAATATACATATGTACATACAATTGTATGTGTATTACATGAGATTTTAAATGTTTTTGTCACTCATTTTGGAACACCCTTTAATTTTTAGCTTTTATATATTTGTTGTTGTAGCGACCAAAGTTCTACATACACTGTATAAATTTCAGACTTGTAGCTTTTACCGTTCCTGAGAAAATAGCCTTCTTCCTAAAACATGAAATATGTTTAATTATTAGAAAAAAGTTAAAGTTGTCCAACCCTGGAAACATTTTTTTAATTTGTTAAATTTAAAATTTTTTTTCTAATTATAAATACCAATTTTATTCATACCGAAGTATAAAATAAGTTAATTTAATAAAAAAGTAATAAAAATTTGTTTTCGGTAGTTATTTTCTATGGGAAATTAGAGTTTGAGTTTTCCAGCTCTGAAACCATCTGCCTGACGGCTGATTTTCAATAGCAAAATTTTTCGGAAAATTTCTGACACACCAGTCCAAGTACGAAGTCTCTAGCTGTTCTGGGAGCTTGGGAAAACCTATTTCACGTACAGACAGACGGACAGACGGACATCGCTTGTTCGTCTTTCCTATGCATAAGGATCCAGAATATATATACTTTATGTGTCGCTTATTAATATTGTAGAAATTACAAACGGAATGACAAACCTATATACCCTTTTACCATTTTTTGGTAAAGGGTATAAAAATGAATTCGGTGTTTAAGTGGCACTTAAAGATAAATGACACATAATTCAGAAGTCAAGTTTTGGACCCTATATAATAACACACTGCAACAGAGAAAAATCCGCACGGTCGTGACAGTACGAGTATAGGTTCGATGGTACTACTAAAGGGGATTAAAATCGTATACCCAGTTTTTCGGTTTTAGCTGTACGCCACGATTATATATAGCAACAATGAAGCCAAGAGTTTACTAAGTAAATCTTGCTATATCTTAGGGCAAAAAAAAAAATTATTTCCTTGTGAACTTTTTTTGTGCAAAAATTAAGAAATTTTTTTTTCAGTTTATTTCAGAATAACTTAAAGGAAGGAACTCCTGTATTTATGCATTCTTTGTCATTAAAAAAAAACTTTGTTTTGATTTTGCTTGCGAGTGCATAAAAATTAAAAAAAATTTAAATAAATGTTTTTTCAGGAAACTTTTGCTTAATGTTTTGTTTGTTTTCAAACAAAAGTTAAGTTAAATTAGAAGACAACAAAATATGTTTCTTTTATATTTTTGTGCCTGTTCTTGTGTAATCACTTGAAGCTATATAACGTTATTCTGCTAAAGTGTAGGTTTTATTTTTATATGCATCCCAGCTGAAAAAGTAGGCATTAATTACTTAAATAATGGGAGAAATAATGTATTACTTTTTAAAGCAAGACAATCACCCGTATTGCATACGTCACGTCGAATATTCGACTGTGAGAATTTTGTCCTACATATATTAAACAAACCTTTTACACATTTTCTTTAATCTATTTGTAATTTCTTGCTGCTTTTAGGTCGCCTTTAAACTTTATTGTTTTTATTTGAAGATACAGTTTGTGTTTGAACGCATGCCAGTGAAGTTTAATGGAAGTAAAAATGTTTATTCATAACTTTTGTAAACATTATATTTAAAAATTATGCATTGGGGAAAATAGATAGCAAGATACAAAGAACAAATGTTGATTCTATTAATTAATTAATAAATAATTAAGTAGTAAAATAGGTATAATTTATTATGAATGCATAAGTAATATAATGCAATGCATTATACATTTAAATAAAAAATTAGTTAATTATAGCATTCATTCCCCGGATGCATTCAAATATTCCCAGGACATGTTCTGTGTTAACAGTAACGAATTCTGGAATGAAAAATTATAGATTCTGTGCAATACCTTCTCCTTTACTATTTATTACCTTTTTCCACTTGGATTTTGCTTCACAGTTGAACACAGGTTGTAGGGTTGCTTTTAATATTAAATTAATACTGAAGTACATTGCATGAGAATGCTGTACATTAGTGACCTTGAACAGTGGTTTTATCTTTCATTTTGACCACTGTGCATCGTTACAGTTATTTATTTCTATTGGGTGTTTTTTATTGAGGTATAGAACTTTAAGTTGCCATCACTTTTTTAACTGGCGGCCATTTTGTCAGCTGTCAAGTGATTAATATTTAGTTTGGTTTGCCATTTCATCATGAACAGGTTGACAAAAGAACAACGCTTGCAAATCGTGCAAATTTATTTCGAAAATAATGGTTCAGTTCGCGAAGTTTACCGCAAGCTCCGTCCATTTTATGGTCGACATAATCGTCCATCAGAGCAATTAATTCGGTTAACCATGGATCGTTTTCGCGCTACGTTTACTCTATGTGATAATACGCATCCGCAGAGACGTCGAACAGTGCGCACCGAAGACACAATTGCCGCTGTAGAGCAAAGTGTTGAAGAGGACCCGAATGAATCGATTCGCCACCTGAGACCGGTATAGAGCCATGATAACCGACTATTTTGTTCCCGAATTGGATGGCATGAATGTGGATGAGTTGTGGTTCCAACAAGACGGCGCTACATGCCGCGGAATGTACCTGTCAATTGGCCACCAAGATCGTGTGATTTGACACCATTGGATTATTTTCTTTGGGGATATGTAAAGTCGCTCGTCTACGCCAACAAACCAGAAATGTTAGGGGACTTGGAAGCCAACATTCGTGGCGTTATTGCCAACATACGGCCCCATATGCTCGAAAAAGTGATTGAAAATTGGACCTGTAGAATTGGCTTTATTCGAGCCAGCCGCGGCGGCCACATGCCCGAAATCATATTTAAACATTAATGGCATAAAATTATCCTTCCAATAAAGCCAAATTGATGGACATTAAAACGATTTTCTTGTGTTTTATTTCAATTCGAAGTTCTATACCTCTAAAAAAACACCCTGTACATTTGTATATGGCTGACATTATATTCCATTATTAATTTATCGCCAATTTTCACACTGTTGACTCAATTCAATTTCTGCTGAATTCGTTTTTTATTTGAAAGGAAATCAAATTATAACATTTTTCTATACAATATACATACATACATACATACATATATAATTTTTCTATACAATATATACAATATATATTATTAAGTCCTTTTGGGAAATGAATACGTTACTTTAGTAATTCATTTTATCCATAAAAAATAGTATTTAGTATATGTACATACATACACACATTCATATGTATTTTCTTCCCTTAACCAATAATACATCAATATATAAATAGTTTTATTATTTATAAACAACATAATTTTTGTATATTACATGTGTCATTTGGGGCCATAAATGTTTAACATTTTTGCTTTCAAAATCATTCCTTTGTGGTTCGCTCTGCTAAACTCATATTAAAACATAAACAAGTACATACATACATCTGTATGTATGTATGTATATGCACATTTATATACATATTTCAGCACATTCGAACAAGATACAGCAAAACAAAACACAACTCCACATGAATGGACAAGTCAATAAATGAAACTGAACATATTATTTTAGCCAACTGTCATTTTACTCCAATTATTGATGAGACTTATTGTATTTTATTGTATTTTCTGCTTGTGTTGTTTTTTTTTACAATTTATGTATATAAATATTTTTAGTTTATTTCTTGCTAAATCAGCAATAATTCCATTATTATTATAAGGGTAGAATGAACAGAAGTGAATGTGTGAATAGAAAGCTTAATTTGTTGCGTCAGAGTTTACAAAAGTTTATTTATGTCAGAGGGAAAATCAATGTCTTTATAAACAAAAAGAAGAAAACATTAGTTACAGTTTAATTTTTTTCCTTCCCAGTGAAAAAAAATGGAAGTCATTCTAGTGGAACTACATTTTCATTGCTTCCAAAAAATCGATATTTGTAATTTGCCCAGAGTGAGCTGAAAACCATATAGAAGCTTACTTTAGTCATACAAAACATTGTAACTCCTCCATAGTGTTAGAAAATACTCACCAGAATTTAAAAAAAAAATTATTTTTTTTAAAGAAATTTATGAACTAATTTTAGTCTAAAATTTAAAAGTTATTTTCTTAAATTTTGCATGAAAACACTGTTTCGGGCTTAAATTCGTATAAAAAGGAACAAATTGTTAAAATAGGCAACTATTTACCATTTTTTCTAGATGAAAATATTATCATAGAACACAGAAAAGGGAATTTTTCTTAATATCGCTTCCAATTCAGTGACCAGGCATCGAAAAATAGAACTTCTTGCAATGACAACCCTATGTAAAAATCATTAGATCCGATCGAAATTTTCACTACTTCCAGATCGCAAACTCTACATTTTCATGACTTTTTTGGAGTCTCTTTTTTTACTGGGTTCTGTTGAATACACAATTTTATGTGAATCTAAAATTATTCAGACATTTCACTTGGTGAGTTGCTTATTTGATCTTGAATTCATTTTTATTTTTAATTAATTTTTTAGTTCATTCAATTAAACGCTTTAATCATATCTTTAATTAACAATTTAAATCTATATTGCAAAAAATTATCTGTATTAAATATTTGCACTTGTAATGATTGATATAATCATTGTGGTCATAAAGGTTATCTCAATTTTTCATAGGAAACAGAAGTTGAACATATTCTTTGGGTTTTATTTATTTATTTATTTATTTATTAAACATATTAATGCAAAGTAAATTTGCATTATATGGTGTTGCAAAAATATGGGCGGAGTAACGTAGACCATATGCTCAAGATGGTATTAACAGTATTTTATAAGGTTTTGTGACTGACTGTACACGACCTATTCCTTCACATAGGAAGTAGGCAACGTGTTTGTTAAGGAAATTCCACAAAAAACCGCAAGATTATACGGTTATCCGTGGCAGATCAGTCAACCAGTGCGAGCGAGACGAAAAACTCTCGAAGGCCAAACAACACACACAAGCCTGACCGCACTTAAGAAATAATTACTATGACGCGAGAGATTTTCCCCGACCCAGAGCTGCTTAACGACTGATTTATTTATTTTAAATAAATTATGTATATTTCTGAATTGGCTACTTAGTTATTTTAAACTAAAAATTAAGTACATACATTTCGGAAAATTATTATTTAAATGTAAGTATGCACATAATTCATCATCAAAAAAAAACTTAAATTTTTCTTATACCATTTATAAGTAATAATACAGGCACGGATACGTACATATAATATATAACCCATTTCAATTGAGTTTATAAAAGAAATTTTACAAAATTGTGTACGGGTATTTGGTGGTAAAACAAAAGTTTTTTTTTAATTTATTTATATTTTTGTAAAAAAGTTATTTATTTAATCAAACTAAGTTTTTAATCAAGTTCTTCCTTTTACTCAAATAACGGCATATTAAAAAAAAAACTAATTTTTCGACTAAAAAAAGTAGTTACATCAAGAAAGAAATAACTACTTCCCAAAACGCAGAAAATAATTACTTCCTACAATAAACCAAATAACTACTTCTCAAGAATCGAATATTTTAGTCTCGCGACTTGTTAAAATCATTAAGTTAGTAATGCATTAAGGAACAGAATCCACCAAAACTTAACTTTTGCAGGGTACAAATAAAAAATTTTTGCAAAAACGTGGTTCATGGTTCATCCACACACACAACAAAAATTGTCAGTGAAAATAAAATTTTAGTCAACAACTTTTCTCTTTGATTCATTAAATTTCTTTATTGACTGAAAAAAAATTTTCAATAAACGTGCATACAATTTTATTTCCCAATAATGCAAAAAAACATCACAGAAAATTCTAAATATTTTTTTATTGAATCATCGATTTTCATATTAATATGTCAAAATAATTTTTTTCTATGTATGATTTTGCTGAAACTTTTATTAGTTATAATCAGGGAAACCGCAAATATGCAATTGCATGTTTTTTCTTGTCTGATATATCAATCCGGAATTAAGCTATTTATCCGTTTCAGAACTTTTTTTGAATTCTGGCATCGATTTGTTAGTGCATTTTTTTGCATATTTTACCCTTTAAAGCATATTTTTGCATACTTTAGTCTAACACGCATATTTTGAGCATTTTTCGATTTTTTATTGCACATTTAGAGTTTTACGGCATATTGTGGTACTTTTTAAACAAAATTTATTTTAATATTTAAAAAAAAAATTTTTTTTAAATAATTTCTACTTTTTTCAGTCAAAATTTCATTTTGTAGTGAAAGAAACAGTAGAATGGGGAAGCAATATTTTGCTACCATTATGAAGTTACACTTTAAAAAAGGCCATTGTGTATGTTCTGGCTTCCGAGTCGATTTCACATGTTTTCTTGTGAGTTCTGATGTTAAAGCACATGCTACATGTGTTTAAGTTGAAAGTTAGAATATACTAATTATTAGTATTTAAACACATACTAATTTAGAACAAAAAAATTTAAAACAACCGATTTAAAATTTTGTGAAAGAAAAACGAATAAAGAAAATTAAAAAATTTTAAATCGTCCAATCCAATTTTTTTCTGCTAAATTTTAAGGTTGGAACAAATACTATTGATTTGTGCTTTTCAAATTTGAACTTAAACAGGTGTAACATGTGTTTTAACATCATCACTGGACGCTAATTTCAATAAGAACTTGGTTTGGTAATTGTGACGAACGCTGCCCCGATTACATCAGTTGAGGTTGAAAAAGAAAATTTTCAATGTATAAAAGTTTAAGTGGATTGATTTTGTTTATTGCAATAACAATTATAAATAAAAAGCTTATCTTATTCTTCAAAATACAGTTCCAAAGCTTTAAATACTGTATCGTGATCGCTTTTGCAGTAAAAGTTAAATTTTTGTTCTTAATTAATTTTTTTATTGTTTCCTTCTTCTGTTTATTTTATTTTTGTCTTGTTTTATATGTAAATTTTATTAAATTGCTGAATTAAAATTAGATTTTCATTTCCAAATAATCCAATTTATGTTATTTTTAAGAGCATATTTTTTGAGTTTTAAGTGCATATTTCGAAGTTTTGAGTGCATATTAAATGCGCATAAAACACTTTTTTTTGAGCATATTTCTGGTTTCCCTGGTTATAATGCTTGAAATTTTCCATTACTACGAAATACAATATAGTTTAAATGACCGCCTCTAGATTGGTTACAGCATTCGATAACTTTGAGGTAGTTTTCGGAAAAATTTGTAAACCGTTATTATTAAGAACCAGGACTAGTCCAAATATAATCTAAATGTATAGACAAAACCTTTTCAATTTAATATTGCGATATCCTAAGGCTGGACCATATGGTCCAACTATTCGTTGCATCGTACTAACCCCGAAACTACGACGTGGAACATTCGGAAGTAGCTTAGAAGAATAATCATAATCGTTTAAACACTAACACTTGTCGTATAGCATTGAACGTTTGTATATTTACCCCTATCATGCAAATTTTTTCCCTCGAAATATATCCACTTTTCACCAAACTGCAATCTTGAATAATTTTTGCCTTGAAAGTTTTTCCGTTATTTTGATTCATTCCCCTTATCGTAAATAATATTTTTCACGTAAATATTTTCACTTTTCCCTTGGGGTTTCTCACTTAATTTTTGCAGGCGAACTGAATTATTGCATGGAATAATTTCGATATATTCCTTTGAAGTATATATTAAAAGTTATAAATATTTATAATCAGGACAATATTAGTAAGTAAAGTTTACGATTCTTAACAATAATTCAATGCAAAAATTTTTGTTTTCATGGAGTTTGAATCTCTATGGTTCACACACAGTAAATTTCATGGTGGTGCACCGGGTGGTATACTAAATAATTTTTATCCACTGCATCTAGAATACTTAAAAAATTTATTTGGAACCTAAAATGTAAGTATTTCTCATTATTTAACTAAAATTTTTATGATTTTCAATTATTTTGTAAGCCTTACAAATCTTCTTCCCTTTTTTACATTCACTGAGAATGATAGCGGGGAAAAAATTTCACGGTAGATTCTCAATAGCATTTTCTCTCCAAGGGGAATGAAATTTTCTAATAACCATTATCGAAAGTATTTATACTTTTTGGTTACCGCAGTTGCATTTACATTATATTTTATTTATAAAATGAATATAAATATTTTACAAAACTTTTTTTAATCAGACATTTAATTTGTCGTATCTAATTATTGCCGCCGCTATCATGGTTTTCAACTTTTGAAATAGTTTGGTTGGGATTAATAAATTTGCATTGCCACTCTCTACTGAATTAACAGTTGACTTTTCAGGTGTGTTTTGGTACTGTTATTTACAACTCTGCTTTAGTTTGGTTGACAAAAAACGTTGAGTATAGACAACTGCTTTTTAGTAGTCGAGTCTGTGGTTGAATTTTTTTTAGTTACAGGTTGGTGCGATATAAATAGCAGAAAAAGTGGAAAAGTCGTAACTAGAAATATTTTTTATGCTTAATAAAATTTTTTTAACAGTCTCAGTATCGGCGGTATACCAGGCACATACAAGGATTTCTTTAAATATGGTTTTAGATGATCCAAAAAATAACAAAACGTTTCTATGTTTTGCCGGAAATAACTAAAAAATTCCAAAAATTAGTTTTTAAAGAATTCATTCCATATTCCTTACCTTGCATTGGATAGTACAACCCTGTAATCAGAACGAATTTTTATTCTGATACATGCGATTTCGTTTTTGTCGTCATAAAAAACCCCTGCAGGAAATCGAACTGACACAATACTAGTGATAGGGACTAGTCCTTGTTCTGACACTTCTACGGTGTAGAATAATATAAATTATATATACACAAATGTCATTCCGACATTTGACTGTAAAAAAGAAAACTTATAATTTTTTTATTGTTACAATTGCAATTATAATTAATTTTTAAGCAGAAAATTTCTTGAGATTCGAACCAACAACATCGTGCATGACAGGCTTGCACACTATCCACTCAATCACAGGGCCACTCATATCTCAAAAGTATAAGTACCAGTTAAGATTAAGTTAATATCTCGGTATAGTTACGGGACTGGTTCCAGAGTCACATTGGAGGGAGCAATTTACATCTAGGTGTACGGTAGTGCGCCAGGCCATATGTGTACATTTACAGGAAGCCATTCGAGCTGTTTTTACCCCGTCATAACTTTGTTCCCCAACAATCATAAAATTATAAAATTGAAACCATAATTACAATAAATTTATGTTACCTCATATGAGAAGTTTAAAAGTTTTACAATAAAAAAATCCGGAGATATGGAGGTACAAAAATTGCATATTTTAAGACATACTCAATGACTCACTCATCAATATTATGAAGCACTTCCGCTATAGCCAGAGATCTGCAATTTGGTACAAAAGTAGATCTATGTGAGCGATGAACTAGAAAACTCTGAAAACCAGAAAATTTACAGCCGGGGGCGGGGCTACGCCCATAAAAAATAAAATTTTCTCGAGGAAACTGGACTTTGGTGCACAGGTAAATAATCACCTAAAAAAAATCTGAAAGCCCGAAAATTTTTACCAAGGGTCCGGGGCTACGCCCATAAAATCTCAGAATTAAAAACACATATCTAAGGTGTTTAACTCAAGCGATTTTATTGAAATTTGGCACACATGTTACAATAATACATGCCTAAAAGTTTTTGTTAAAAAAAATTGGGCGTTAATACGCCCATACAGTTTAAACCTCATATTTTATTAACTTCCGGTCAGCACGTTTAATTGTACTAATTATGAACTTACTATTATAGGTTTTCAACGAAACTAAACAGGAAAACTAAAAACTAGCCAAAGAAAAGATTGGTTAAAAAAAGTAGGCGGGAACACGCCAATTTGGACATATAATAAAAATTTGCGGTAGTGATAGAAATTTGATAAACGAGTAGTTATAAATTGATAACGAATTACTAAAAAAAGCTGAAACCCAAATATTTTACCTAGGAGGGCGGGGCTGCGCCCATAAGGCTCAGAATTTAAAAAACAAATCTAAGGCGTTAAACTCAAGTGATTTTATTGAAGTTTGTCACACATGTTGCAATAATAAAAGGCTATAAATTTTCGAAAAAAACAGTGGGCGTTAGCACGCCCATACAATTTAAACCTCATATTTCATGTACTTCGGATTAGCACATTTGAATATACTACATATTTATTAATTTTTTACTATCCGCAACAGGAAAGATAACTAATGGCTACAGCAGGTATTGTGATCAAAAAAGTGGGCGGTATCACGCCCTTAAGAAAAAAATATATAAAATGTACGCTAGTAAGCTAAAATTACATAAGCAAGTAGGTCTAAATTAGCAACTTAGTAACAACATCTGAAAACCCGGAGATTTTGACCAGGGGAGCAGGGCTATTCCAATAAAGCACACAATTAAAAGAGCAAATTTAAAATGTTTATCTCAAGCGATATTACTGAAATTTGGCACAAGTGTTGGAATAACGCAAAGTTATAAAATTTCGTTAAAAAAAGTGAGTGTTGACACGCCCATACAATTTAAACCTCCTATTTCATGTAATTCGGATAAGCAGATTTAAATATACTATTTATTTAAATATTAATATGCGTTTCCAACAAAACTTGACATGTATGATTGGCACAGGCAAAAAAAAAATTATTTAAAAAAAGTGGGCTTATAAAAATTGAATAGCTAAATTAAGGCTAGAGAGCTGAAAAATCTAAAAACCCATATATTTTAACCAAAAGTGGCAGGGGCCACGATAATTTTGTACTGAACCTTTTAACTGAAGTTTTAACTGAAAGCTATCATATTAAAAAGGGTACGATAACAATTGAGCGCTGGTCATTACAAAATTTTGAGTTTAAAAAAGTGACGGAGAGTGGGGGTAACGGCCATAACATTTCAAGCTGGAATTTCCACTAGAAAGCTTAAATTCAATGCACAAATAAATCTAAATTAGAGATCACCTAGAAAGATTTAAAATCCTGGAAGTTTCAATTGGGGGGCATGGACACACACTTTAAGCTCAAAATTAAGAATTTAAGTTAAAGGATTTGCGAACAGGAAAAATCTAAAAGCATCGATTGTTAAATCAGGGAAGTGGGAACACGTTTATAAAATTTTTATCGAAATAATATACGGAAGAGAACTGAAATTTTGCAAAAAAAACGGCTTAGGTAAGTTACCAACTAGATAAAATTAAAACACAAGTTACTGTATTGAAACCTTGCATGCACATTTCACTCATGGTAGCATTTAATTTTGCGTTTTCAAAAGGACTTCGTTTGAGTAGACTTTAGAAAAATAGGCGGTGGTCACTGCCACTAAAATTTAAACTATATTTTACATATTTCTCCTCAAATGACTCTTAAAAAATTACTCGGTCCTTATTATGACACAGTGGTGCACATATCACCCTATAACCCATTATTTTATGTAACTCTGCATTTTTGAACTGGCGCAGACATTATGATCTATAACAGACTAGAAATTTAAAGTTTAAAAAACTTTATTAAGAAAACCTTCCAAAAAGTAGTCAGATCCTCACAAAAACATAAATGTGAAAAAAGGCCAAGTTCCTTTCCAAAATTTCGGACATCAAAAGTTGTGAGATAAAAATTTTGACCAAGTTCGTGTTTGGTACAATACCTATCACTGCAATATGATATGCATTATATAAATTTGTAATCGTAAGGCTGTTATATAATTTCTAGATAATGTGCCAACTTGGCAATATTTTTACTATTCTAAAAAAGGAGAAAATAATGTATATTTGTTCATTTCTTTGTATCGGGAAAAATGTGGTCAAGTAAGCAGATTATCCGGAAATTATATAACACACTTACGATTACAAATTTATATAATGCATACCATATTGTAGTGATAGGTATTGTACCAAACACGAACTTGGTAAAACAAATTTATCTCACTAATTTTGATGGCCGAAATTTTGGAAAGGAACTTGGCGTTTTTCACATTTATGTTTGTGTGAGGATTATATTTACACTATTTGATAGGTCCATGTATTCAACCACATTGAAAATGTTCAGTGCCGTTTACTACAATACTAGACCGAGTCCAAATTAAATTGACTCAAGATGAAGACGATACACCACGAAAATGGTGAATATGTTACCGTTTAAACGTTGTGTCTTTTTTCCCTTACACTTCTCCGTACTTTTGATAACAATCGCGTTTTCTCAAATCATAGGACGACTACGTTTGGATAAATTGTCACCAAAATTTTTGCAGGAAATCTACTCATTTTGTATCCATTTTGTATGATTTCTTTGAACGAAAACAAAAAAAAACAATACTTTTTCTAAAATTTTGTGTTTTTTATTGTCAAACTTGATATCTTAAGTTGGCAACACGTTGAAAATTTCAACTAAAAAACAGCTGTGGTTCATAATACAGCACTGCAATGAATACTCGAGTAATGTTCAAGTGTAATCTAATCTCAGTAATTTTCTCTTTTGTTTATATGAATTTTACGAAACTGAAACACATGGGTATGCTCATGGTATTGCTCGTGCAACTCTAGTTCATAACACTAAAACACAGTTTGGTTGTATGTTAATTTGGTCTACTCTTGGCGCCATTATTACAACTTAAAGATAGTTAAAAGTAGATTTTATCGGACGTATAAAAGGTTATAAATTTAATTTAACTTACGAGGAAGGACACCTTTGCCTTTAACTGACCGCTGACTTTAGGTTAAGCTAAAATTGTACTGATGGACAACTTTTAATACGTCCGATAAAATCCTATTTTAACTATCTTTAAGTTGCAATAATGGCCCTTAGACGACCAAACTGAAGTTAGTTGAGAACCGTGATAGGGGCATATAATTTTGCGGAATATTAAGGTTGACGTATTTTAAAAATTATGTTCTCAGGAATAAAATTAGGCGATCACAGTTGTAACAATTTTTTACTATGTGCTGATCCTACATATATTTGTTAAGTTGTACTTTAACCACCCTGGAAGCTTAAAAATACAAAAAGCGTGTAAAAGAGCGACTCCAAACTAGAAAAGTGACGAGAAGATCGAAAACAAGTAAGAGTGCTATATTCGGCTGTGCCGAATCTTATATACCCTTTACAAAAGTGCGTTAATGTAGTATAGAGATACCTACCTAAGCACAGAGATATGTAGGTACATATTCATTTTGTGAAAAATGTGTTTTCGGCATTATGTTTAATTTGGTGCTTTTTAATTTTTTGGCGATTTTTTTTCATATAGCCAATTTTTTTTGGTTTTGGCGATTTTTTTCGGTTTGTGGCGTTTTTTTAATTTTGGCGATTTTTTTTTTCGTTCTGGCGATTTTTTTGATTTTGACGATTTTTTTCATTTAGGCGATTTTTTTCATATCGGCAATTTGTTTTTTGTTTTGGTGATTTTTTCGTTTTTTGGCGTTTTTATTTCTTTTTGGCAATTTTTTAGTTTTGACAGTTTTTTCTCGTTGTGGCGCTTTTTTTCGGTTTTTGGCGTTTTTTAATTTGGGCGGTTTTTTTTCGTTTTGGCAGATTTTTTGATTTTGCCAATTTTTTTTCATTTAGGCGATTTTTTTTTAATTTTTGGCGATTTTTGTTCATATAAACATTTATTTTGTTTTGGCGATTTTTGCGGTTTTTAGCGTTTTTTTTGTCATTGTGGAAATTTATTTTTAGTTTTGACACGTTTTTTTCGGTTTTTGGCGTTTTTTTTAATTTTTGCGTTTTTTTTAATTTTTGCGTTTTTTTTTTCATTTTGGCGATTTTTTTCGTTTTGGCGATTTTTTTTTTTAAATTTTTGGCGATTTTAAAATTTTCAGATTTTTTAGTTTTACCGTTTTTGAAAATTTCAACAGTTTAGCTCTTACGGTTTCCAAGATATAGCAATTTGTTAAAAATACATAGTCAAAATTTCATTAACTGATGAACCACCCTTTAATTTAAATTTTTTTAATTTTAGTGTTAATTGTTGTAGCCTATATAAAAATACAGTAATTTTACAAATTTCAAGTGTCAATATACATATGTACACACATACATACAATTGTATGTATATTACATGGGATTTTGAAAAGTTTTCGTTACTCATTTTGGAAAACCCTTTAATTTTTAGCTTTTATATATTTGTTGTTGTAGGGACCAAAGTTCTACATACACTGTCCAAATTTCAGACCCGTAGCTTTTACCGTTCCTGAGCAAATAGCCTTCTTCCTAAAACATAAAATATGTTTAATTATTAGAAAAAAAAGTTAAAGTTTTCCAACCCTGGAAACGTTTTTTTAATTTGTTAAATTTTTAAATTTTTTTTAATTATAAATACCAATTTTATTCATACCGAAGTATAAAATAAGTTAATTTAATAAAAAAGTAATAAAAACTTGTTTTCGGTAGTTATTTTCTATGGGTAAATTGAGTTTGAGTTTTCCAGCTCTGAAACCGTCTGCTCGATTTTGCTGATTTTTGAATAGCAAAATTTTTCGGAAAATTTCTGACACACCAGTCCAAGAACGAAGTCGCTAGCTCTTCTGGGAGCTTGGGAAAACCGATTTCACGTACAGACAGACGGACAGACGGATAGACGGACAGTCGGACATCGCTTGTTTGTCTTCCCTATGCATAAGGATCCAGAATATATATACTTTATGTGTCTCTTATTAATATTGTAGAAATTACAAACGGAATGACAAACCTATATATACCCTCTTACCATTTTTTGGTAAAGGGTATAAAAACTATATTTGGTAAAAATATACACACACATTTTTGAAATTTACTGAAACAAAACATATATACACAGAAAAAAGTATTCACCAATTAATATTTTCAATTAAGAATTTAATTGTATTGATTAAATTTTTAATTGTATTAATTAATTTGACTGGAAAAGCTTAATTAATATTATCAAATTGTTTATAGGTGAAAATTTAATTAATTTTTCAATTGATACTACAAATATTTTAATTAATATTACAAAATCATTCATATTACTTTTTTGTGTGTAAAATAAAATTGGAACAAATAATTTACTGAAAAAGTAAAAAATATTTACTGAAACTCAATTTTATTTCAAAACACACGTTTGTTTATTAGTAAATTAGTAAATTTAAGCAAATGTTGAGAATAAAATCCATTTCGTGTACCTACTTAATAAACAGTTCTAAAAATTTGCATTAACATATAAAAATTTTCGTTGTATTTGAAATATTTGATGCTCCTTACCAAAATTCGAATATTTATAAAAACATTTTTTTAATACCGATACATACATACATGAATAAATATATGAATTTGATACTTCATGTGTTTATCTAAAAATCAAATATCTAAATATCAAATCTTAAAAAATTAAGCTCATAACATTTAAAATATTTATTGATTTCGAATTTCGAATTGTGGTAAAATGAGAATTCTTACAATATTCAGAATTTCGAATATTTTAAATTTTGATAATATTATTATTATTATTATTATAAATATACCAAATCTTAAACTTTAAACGGTAAACCAGCTTATTTGGGTCTTTATTGAAGTTTTTTAAAATCCCTTTTAATAGATATCAAAGTATAAATGGCGAGAAGTCACTCCTGGTAAGCAAAACAATTCTGAAAACTCAATATATTATATTCGATATTTATACACATTTATTCAAATTTGGGGAATTTACCAAACATTGAATACTTTTTTAATACGAGTAGTAAAAGAATATATTTGCTAATCTTCAGATCTTTAATCAGCTTTTCGCTTATATAAAAAGCATTGCTCGAACTTTCAATGCGTATAAAAAAGGTTATTAGAAAAATTTGAACCAAATAAGTAAACTTAAATTAAAATTTTCATGCATTAAAATATAAAAAACTCTTAACTCTAAAAAATCGAAATTTCGACCATACATACTTCCAAAATAATGTTTTAAATATGTCTTGCGCATTTTAAGTTTTTACTGTAGAAAATTAAAGATTGCATTGAAAGTTTGCTAAATTTCTTCTTTTACCTGTATTTTGAAAATACAAGTGCAGATAGGTCTTGAAGTATTGTGACATGATCCTACTGTAATAAAGATGTATTATCGTATCGTTACTTTAATACAGAAAGGTCATATAACATTATTTTTTGCAAAATTGAGATTTTTGCATTTTTCAATACAATCTTCTATTTAAATATACAAAAATTTCATTTTCAAGAAATAATGAGTTATGACATTTCTATATTAAGGGAACTATATGTAAGTATTATGTATGTATGTAGAAGTTCGAAGTTTGTTCTTAATTTCTCGAACTTAAATAAAAAGATTAAAAATGTAAGCTACTTACAAAAATTAAAATAATTAAGATTTTACTGCGACTTCAATTTATGTTTATAATAAAAATTTCAAACTTAATTCATTAGAAATTCTTTTAGTTTTATTCAAAATTGTATTTCCGGCGTTTCTAATTCAATTTAAATTTTGTTAAATAGTTTTAAATACAAATAAATTTTACTCACCTTAATTTCATGTACAAATTCCGTTTCATCCAATAAATTTATGCGAACGGGCATAATACGCGAAGGTCTGCACAGGCAATGCATTTTAATATTTATTTTTCCAATAATTTTTGACACAAAGCTTTAAATTTTTTTTTGTTTGGCAATTGATGTACTTTTTTCGTTTTCACTGTAAAATATTAGCACCTACTGCTGAGAGCATTGAATTTTTTACAGATCAAACATTTGCAATTTTAAAATATGCAAAATATTACATTTTAGTTGTTTTTGTTGGTTTTAGTTTTCACAGATTTAACAAATATTGTAATATTTATTTTGTTATTTTTTTGATGTAAAGTTGTTTTGTTTTTGTTGCTTAATTTATTTTACTTATTTTAATTTATTGAGAATTAAAAAATTCCATTTACACGAAAACGAAGTGGTGAATATTACTATTTTTTTTGCTGAATATTGTATTTATAAAATTTTGTGCAATAATTTTGTTTTAAACATTTTGGCATACAAAAACTTTTATTGAAATGTCAAGTTGGTTTTATGTTGGCAAAGCTAGAAAGAAAAGAAAATTAAAAATATATTATTGAATATTTCAATTAATAAAAAATAAACAAGTTAGTTTTAATTATTTTTGTTCGAACTTTCTTTTATTTCTATATTTATGACTTGATTAGGTTAAATCCTCACAAAAACATAAATGTGAAAAAAGGCCAAGTTACTTTCCAAAATTTCGGCCATCAAAAGTAATGAGATAAACAATTTTGACCATGTTCGTGTTTGGTACAATACCTATCACTGCAATATGGTATGCATTATATAAATTTGTAATCGTAAGGGTGTTATATAATTTCTAGACACTGTGCTTTTAACTTAAATTCTTAATTTTGAGCTTAAAGTACGGGTCCATGCCCCCCAATTGAAACTTCCAGGATTTTAAATCTTTCTTGGTGATCTCTAATTTAGATTTATTTGTGTATTGAATTTAAGCTCTCTAGTGCAAATTGCAGCTTGAAATGTTAAAGCCGTTACTCCCACTCTACGTAAATTTTTTAAATTCAAGATTTTGTTATGAGCAGCTAAGTTAAAGCTTCAGTTAAAAGCTTCATTACAAAATTATCGTGATTCCTGTCACTTCTGGTTAAGATATTTAAATTTTTAGATTTTTCTATTTGATTTCTCATCTTGACCTACTTGCGTATCAAATTTCAGCTCTCTAGCGCAAATTTAATTATTAAATTTTATTCCCATTTTTTTAAATAAATTTTTTTGCCAGTGCCAATTGTACGTGTCAAGTTTCGTTGGAAGCGGATATTAATATTTAAATAAATAGTATATTTAAATCTGCTTATCCGAATTACATTAAATAGGAGGTTTAAATTGTATGGGCGTGTTAACACTCACTTTTTTTAACAAAATTTTATAACTTTGCATTATTCCAACATTTGTGCCAAATTTCAGTAATATCGCTTGAGATAAACATTTTAAATTTGCTCTTTTAATTGTGTACTTTGTTGGAATAGCCCCGCCCTCCTGGTCAAAATCTCCGGGTTTTCAGATTTTGCTACTAAGTTGCTAATCTAGACCTACTTGTTTATCAAATTTTAGCTTACCAGCGTAAATTTTATATATTTTTTTCTTATGGGCGTGATACCGCCAACTTTTTTGATCACAATACCTGCTGTAGCCATTAGTTATCTTTGTTGTCGAGTTTTGCTGAAAACGGATAGTAATAAATATATAAATTTGTAGTATATTCAAATGTGCTCACCCGAACTACATGAAATAGGAGGCTTAAATTGTATGGGCGTGTTAACGCTCACTTTTTTACCGAAAATTTATAGCCTTATATTAATCCAACATGTACATATGCCAAATTTCAATAAAATCACTTGAGCTTAACGCCATAGATTTGTATTTTAAACTCTGATCCTAATTGGCGCAGCCCCGCTCTCTTACTTAAAGTTTTTGGGTTTTAAGATTTTTTTAGTAATTTGCTAATCCATAACTACTCGTTTATTAAATTTCAGCTCACTAGCACAAATTTTAATTTTTATTCTTATGGGCGTGTTCCCTCCTACTTATTTTAACCCCAAATATTTTTTTAGCTAGTAATTATCTTTCCTATTTAGTTTGGTTGGAAACGGATAATATTAAATATATAAATAGTACATTTAAATATGATGACCCGAAACATATGAAATATGAGGCTTAAATTGTATGGGCGTGCTAACGCCCACTTTTTTCAATAAAAATTTAGAACCTTGTATTATTGCAACATGTGTGCCAAATTTCAATAAAATCGCCTTAGAAATGTTTTTTAATTCTGAGCTTTATGGGCGTAGCCCCTCACCCTTGGTTAAAGTTTTCAGGTTTTCAGATTTTCTTAGGTGAGTGCTCACTTAGTTCTACTTGTGTACAAAATTTTAGCTCACTAGCGCAAATTTTAATTTTTATGGGCGTAGCCCCGCCCCCCTGGTTAAAATTTTTGTGGCGATTTTTTTAGTTTTGTCGTTTTTTTATAATGTGATTTTTTTGATTTTGGCGATTTTTTCGGTTTTAAGCGTTTTTTGGCATTTTTATTTAGTTTTGGCACTTTTTTTCTTCTTTTGGGGTTTTTTTCGGTTCTTTGCGTTTTTTTTTAATTTTTTCGATTTTTTTTCCATTTTGACGACTTTTTTTTCATATAAACAATTATTTTGGTTTTGGCTCATTTTTCGCGATGTGGCGATTTTTTAATTTTTTTGCCTTTTTTTCATTTTGACGATTTTTTTATTTGGGCGATTTTTTCGAATTTGGCGTTTTAGTTTACTGCTAAAAATTTTTTTTAATTTTGGCGATTTTTTTTTTAATTTTTGGCGATTTTTTCGATTTTTGGCAATTTTTTTCGGCTTGGCGATTTTATAATTTTCGGATTTCTTAGTTTAACCGTTTTTTAAAAATTTTAAGAGTTTACCTCTTACGGTTTCCAAGACATAGCAAGTTGTCAAAATTACATAACCTGATAGAAGACCCTGTAATTTTAATTTTTATTAATTTTAGTGTTAATTGTTCAAGTCTATATAAAAATACACTAATTTTACAAATTTCAAGTGTCAATATACATATATAAATACATTACATGAGATTTTAACATTTTTCGTTGCTGACTTTTTGGGTTCGAGATTAAGATAGCTTATTTCTCTAATTAGTTAACCCGAAAATTAACTTAATCTAACATTAATTGAGTTTGATGTTTTTGCGTGGTAGTGGTAGTGGTAGTAAAATTCTTACTATGTGTAGTATTACCATACTGAGGAACAAAATAGTGGCAACATTTTCTGGGCAAAAATCATATATGTTATCAACACACTTAGATTTTTTGTGCGAAGAAGAAGAAACTGTAATATTTTATTATTTACAAGTAAAATATGGCGTGTGTTTTTAAATTATTTTATCACATAATTTTTACAGAAAGTTACATTTTTCACAAGTGTATGTTGTCAATATAAATGTAAGATTAAACCACCATGATTGACCGCTTAAACTAGCAAGTAAAACCATATAATCGATATCCCAAAAATCACAAAAAAAGATTAAGGTTAATATAAAACTAATGGTTTCATAAAAAAGTAGGATATGACACAAATGTTTTCTTAAATTTAAATTTCTTTAGCCTTCTCTAACCCACTGTAAAACGCCTCACATACTTCTACGTCCAGTGAATATTCTTTAATTTTCTCAGCTTATTAAATCTTTTGCACTATAGTACATTTTATTGCAATAAATTCATTTCCTCAGTACTGATTTTAAAATTTGTTTTAACTTTTTTTATAGCAACATAAATATTCGAATTCCTTTTTCTGCTGTGCTCCAGTTTGTATAGCGCTCGAGAATGGTTTTCTTTTAAAATTTTGTTTTTTTCTATTTTTCCTCATAAAAGGTGCGGTGGGAAAATATTTTTAATTCTCCACTTAATTTAATGCAATTGTTGCTGTGTGTTTGGTTTGGCTGCTATTGTTTTAAAGTTCTATGGACTAATCAAGTTTCGTTTCGTTTTGGGAGTTGTTTAGAGTTGGCACACTTGAGCTCGTAGTATATGTATCGTGGTTTCATAATCTCAGTTTTTTTTTAATAAATTAAATTGTTTTTGTTTAAAACTAGGTGGGTTTGGTTGATGCCGTATAAAAATATTTAAGTTTTTTCAATTCCTGTGATATTTATTTCTTTTTTCTATTAAGTTTTTTTTCTTGGTCAGGCTGATGAGGGCCGTATTTTTCTTTGGCTTGTAGTTCAAGTGTCATTATGTTGAAACTCAAAGGCAAAAATTATTTTTCTCGCTGGTATTATTATGAAATTGCTAGTTGGCGTGCTCACCAGCCATGACAATCATAACATGCAATTAAAAATCAAGAGCAAATATTTGTACATTAAGCATTAAACACATTGGCCACAGCAGGCTACCAACTGCAATATGAAAATAGATTATTTATGTTTGTATGAGAATGATTATTAAGACGACAGTGGAAGGTTGTTAAACATGTTATTTTTGTCATTGTTGTCAAACAAACTAATTTCTATTTTTATTGGCGACAATGAGAACATATAGATCTGCCGCTTTAATGGAAAATATGGAATGAATGATAACTTGCAATTATTTCATAATATATAACAGAAATAATATTAATTTTATTCATAGAAATATATAAATACTTTTTTATATTTTTACGTGATATAAGTATGTAAATTTTAAAAGCCTTATTCATAAAAAATATTTGTGATTTATAAAAGGTTCATAAACAGATTTCCATACAAACTTTGTTTGTTTGTTTCATAAAAACCTTATAAAATAGCATTATTTTTTTATGAATAAGACAGTACAAGCTGCTGCTTGCAAAATTATTAAGGAGACAATTGCAGCCAGCGGCATTTGAAGTCGTGTGCTTGTGTAGCCTGCTGTGGTCAATGTGTTTAATACATTAGATTATCTTGTGAGAATATTTTTTCATATATTTATCTATGGGATTTGAAAAAAAAATAGAATTATAAAATTATTTATTAAAGTTATTCTGTGGAAAAAATTGTTTATGGCAAATTAATTGTAATTTTTATGCTGGTTTTATTGTCTCAACATTTTTGGCGATTTCAATTGAAATTGTCTGAAGTTTAAACATGCAATATGACAAAGTTTAAAAAGAAACAAAAATCTCACATCAATTGTTAAATAAATAATTTTATTCGCAAATTGCAATTGACACACAATTTAAGACTGTTTACAATTTAAAAGAGTATAATAATAATTTGGAATTCGATGAAAAATCTAAAATTCGTATGCAACTTGTCACATATCTTAAATTTTTCTTAAGTTGTGTTTTTTTTAAATTGTTACAATTAAAGTTAACGCACTAATAATCCCTAAAATTTGTAAAGCTAATTTTTCCTTGTATCCATCATCAGCTCTTATTCCTTCCCAGTAAGAAAAAATGGAAGTCATTCTAGTGGAAGTACATTTTCATTGCTTTCAAAAAATCGATATTTTTAATTTGCCGAAAGTGAGCTAAAAACCATGTAGAAGCTTATTTTAGTCATAAAAAACCTTGTAACTCCTGCATAGTGTTAGAATATACTCACCAGAATTTAATAAAAAAAACTAATTTTTTTAATGAAATTTATGAACTAATTTTAGTCAAAAATTTAAAAGTTATTTGCTTAAATTTACATTAAAACACTGTTTCGGGCTTAAATTCGTATTAAAAGAAACGAATTGTTAAAATAGGTAATTATTTATCATTTTCCTAGCTGAAAATATTATCATAGAACACAAAAAAGGGAATTTTTCTTAATATCGCTTCCAGTTCAGTGACCAGGCATCGAAAAAGAGAACTTCTTGCAATGACAACCCTATGTAAAAATCTTTAGATCGGATCGCAATTTTCACTACTTCCAGATCGTAAACTCTAAATTTTCATGACTTTTTTGGAGTCTTTTTTTTGCTGGGTTATTAACAATATTATCTCGAATGCACAATTTCCATCTGATTGGAAAATTGTTAAAGTTATTCCTATCAGAAAAATATATCTACTGAAGGTTTTAGGCCAATCTCATTGGTTCCAGTTTTATCTAAAATTGTTGAACATGTCATCAAAGAACAAATAGTATTGTTCTTGAAACAGAGCTGCTTACAGAGCCCATACCAATCGGGAGTTCGTGCAGGATACAGCACTACTGCGCTCTTAATCGGTTTGACATATTCCATTAGACGTTGTGTTGACAAGGGTAATTTAGCATTGTTAGTATCCCTGTATTTGCTTAAGGCCTTTGACAACCTAAGCAGTTTTGGGTTGTCTTTATATGCTTGCAGATTAATTTTTTCTTACTTGTGTAATCGATACCAATTTGTACATTGTAGTAATACGAATTCAGAATGTTCACAGGTGACTAGTGGGGCACCACAGGGATCTGTCATAGGGCCTTTATTATTTATGCTTTATATGAATGCATTTTTCACGCTGTTACATGATATTGAATGCGAATCGTTTGTTTTTGCAGATGACATTCAACTCTTGTTTAAGGGCAATCCTATTTGCGGCAATGTTTTTGAAAATGATGTTAACAATTTCATGTGAAATGTCTTTACGTTTAATACGTTGAACTTATTGTATTGCATAGAAATTTATTCAGGATGTAGTGTTAACGACTTCAATAGATTCTCTTTGATTTTCAATAGAATAATACGTTTTGTTTATAAATTAAAGCTTTACGACCATGTTTCACCACACGTGATTGACTTTTTGGGTTGCAACTTCAGGAGTTTCGTTAACCTCCGACTGTTGCTACTTTATTACAAGGTAGTGGTAAATAACTGTCCAGAGTATATCTGTAGACAATTTGTATATTTACGATCTGAAAGAACCCCCCAACTGTTTTTTCCAGTAAGAAACCATGTTATTCATGCAAGATCATTTCATGTGTGAGTTATCAAGTTATGGAACTCTTTACCCTATTCTCTTAAAGCATTTCACGTCGCCCCTATCACATTCAATAGAAATCAACCCACAACGAGTAACTGTGTAGTGCGAATTTTGGTCAGGCGGTGTCATTGGACCTTACTTTTTTGCAAATGAGGCCGAAATTGCAGTTACAGGAATATGATAACGGACTTCTTGTGGCCTCAACTTGACGGCATGAATCTGAACAATATGTGGTTTCAGCAGGACGGCGTAACCTGCCACACCGCGCATGAAACAATCGACTAATTTCAGCAACAATTTCCAGAACACATTATCTCACAAAATTCAGACGTCAGCTGGCCACCAAGATCGTTCAATTTAACGCCGTACAATTTTTTTCTTTGTGGTTTTGTGAAATCTCGGGCTTATGCAAACAAACTCGAAATAATTCCTGAGCTCAAATCGGAAATCCAACGCGTCATCGGAGAGATACAGCCACATCTCTGTGCAAAAGTCATGAAAAATTTCACGAAAAGAGTAATGGCCTGTAATCGGAGCCGTGAGAGACATTTGCCGGATATTTTATTCCATACTTAATCGGAACATGTCTTCTTTACAATACAATAAAAATATCACAGCTCTGTCATAAAATACTTGTTTTTATTTTCAAATGAAAAAGTGCACTCTTTATATGCAGATTACGTAGCTACCATTAACTGAAAATCAGCTTATCTCGACTTAAATACTTTTTCCTTTTTGCCATAGATATATATATATATATATAAGGTGCATTTCGTTTTAGACGCAGATGTCCTTAGGTCTTGGATTTAACAAAAATCGGTTGAAAAGTTTCGGATATGCAGAAATCGTCCCACCCCATTTGTTCCATTTTCAAAAATATTTTCTTTGTTTTAAATTTAAAAATCGCTTCAGTCTTAAGCATACTAATGAACTGAGATTTGTTTATAAATTATGCTTTGCATTAGAGTTTATCTGACTATCGAACATGGAGTACAAAATACCAAATTTATATTATGAGATGGCAGCACAATCGAAAACTGTAGCGAATTTTTTAGTGAACAGAAGTTTGCTGCGAATAATTATTAATAATCTTAATTTTAAGCAATTGTATTTTTGGTACACAAACAAAAATTGTAAGCCCTTTTTGTTGATGGTGTCAAAAGGAATAAACAATTCGTAAGGACTTGCGGACTGGTGGCAAAAATTTAACATATATACCTTAAAGTAACAAACCTAAAATATTGCCATAGGTGGAACGAAAATAAGCAAATTAACAGCATGTTTAAAGCCAAAACTTGCATCAAATAACACCACACACAGTGAACCAAACACAAAATAGCATGATGTTCCGTTCTGCTAGTGTTAGTCAGAATATATGCAATTAAGCTTTTAAATTTTGTAATTTGGATTGCCGAGCTATATGAATTTTACTAAATTTAATCAGATCATAAATAAAGGATAAATTTTAATATTTTTCAAGAAAGTGTACATTATTTCAATGTACCTGTTTTTTAATTAATATACATAAGTTTTTACTTAAATAAAAAGAAAAGGATCTTGCATTAAAAGTTTAAATGCACTAATTCAACAAATAAGATTATTATGTTTAATACATTTGTAAGCTTGACAAATTTCTTAGCTTAAACGAACTGGAACTTTAAATTCAATAAGCCAATAATCGGCATATATTGAATTCAATAAACATGTTCATTAGGTCAAAAATAAGGGATAATTCCCCCACTAGTAAATGGACAATTTAATTTAAGGAATAATTTCGTTCAATCAATGACCATTTTAATTTTATTTATGTACCTTTTTGGTTCAGTGTGTGTAATATTATTTTTAAGTTTATTCAGTAGAGTATGAAACGTTTAGCTTTTCTCTCCAAAGCTGCATTACAAAACATACACTACTCTTTTAATTTATTTTCTAAATTAATTAAACTTGTTGTGTATTAAGCGTAATGTGTGCAGTCTAGACATGAAAATAATGAACGTGTAAAAATTAAACTAAAATTTAATTTTATGCCAAAAGTTAAAAAAAAACATACACACAGAGCGTTGACCCATAATTCACTGCATGTAAAGTAAAAACTTAACAAGCGTGGAAGGGCAAAAAAATATATATACAGAAAGTAAAAATTACATTTAAATAATCATAATTTATCTTTTTAAAAATTTATCATGACAAATACAAAGGCGAAAAACAGAATAAAATGATAATTACTTTAGCACACTTTTCACTAAATGGATTAAATGGAAACAGGAAAAATTATAACAAACTCTTTTTGCATTTTATATTCATACAATATAAATAACGCCTGTTGTTTTCATGCAAAATAATAAACATATACATATGTATGTATGTATGTATGTATGTATAAAATAATATTTTACTTAACGTGCAAAGTAATTTTCATATAATGGAATAGTACTTTCAGTAGTTTACTACTGGGCAAATCCTCTCCAGCCTTAAATAGTGTCATTTGTTTCTTTTAAATGGATGTTAAATTGTATATCTTGCAATTAATCACATTTAAAAAGACATGAATGAATAAATAAACCCGGTAGCAATCATCTTGTCAAATGTGTACACGCACTCTCATTTTATAATACGCAGTATACGAATATTGTATGGGCAAAAAGCAGGCCAAAATATAGTGATGCAATTTAGTTAAGCAGCTTTGCACAATGCATACCGACAAGAAAATAATATCCTCAAAAAAATATAAATGTGAAAAAAGGCCAAGTTCCTTTCCAAAATTTTCGGCCATCAAAAGTAGTGAGATGAAAATTGTGACCAAGTTCATGTTTGCACAATACCTATCGTAAAAAAAATTAACTAAATCTTTGGAAAATTTTCTAAATTTGAATAAAAAAAAGATGTCGTATGACGCCATAGCTGTTTTTTACTGGAAACCAGTAATATATATACTACATTTTTAGTTTATCAATGAACTAGTTTATAGTAATTATATTTTCAAATTTAAGTAAAATTGTCCTAAAATTAAGTAAAATTTTCCCATAAAATGTTCCGTCTTTGATCTCAAATTTAGTAAATTTTCCAATTTTTTTTTTGTCTTTAATTCTGGTACTTATTTTTATTTTTAATCAAATATGTTGTTTATTATATCTTCATATTATATTCTAAGTTATAATTCAGCATAGATACATGCATATAAATTCCTTGAGAGGAGACAAGTATTGAACCAGCAACCTTCTGATTGAAGGCAAGCACTCTAACCAATTGCCTAACAAGGCAGCCTGAATAAGCATTGAAATTATTGAGTTTTAAAATTTAATTTTATTTACAAAAAAATAAATTTCAATTTAAAATATTCCTCAAAAATATAAAAACCTTACTTCCATTTTTTGCTTAATGCAAACAAAATATATATTCTATAATTTAAAGAAAAAATATTTAAAACTGGTAAATATTTTTCTAAAAATTTAGAATAACTTTTTATAACTTTCAAGTAAGTCAAATCTTATGAACTTCCCAGGAGTAATTCATTTCCTAAAGTTTATTTTTTTAATTTGAAATTTATTATTATAATGTAATGTGCATAAGACAAGAGGTTTGTAACTATTCAAAATGTGTGGTTGAAGTCTACTGATGATTTGTTACAGCAACAATGAAATGCATATAGACCAAGCTGAACCACCAGCAAATAAATTAATTAATTAAAATATAATTATGACAATAATAAATTCTGTTGAATAATAAATTTCTTAAATGTTTATTTTTTTTATTTAAGATGAAATTGACTAGTCCTTAATATAAAATTTCCTTCAGTTTATAACCATTTTCTTACTTTTAGTAAATATTTCCTTTAAGTCAGTAAACATGTCCTGAAATGTAAGAAATTTATTGTGTATTTTTATGAACTATTTTTGAGGATATGAACTTTTTATTTTTTACTCATATTAAATAATTTTTGCTAGATTTTTGTAAAAATTTACTTAAGCTTACAAAAAAATTACTAAAACTTATTTCTGATAATTTTTAGTCAGGCTTAAGTTCAGTAATTTAAATTCTTATTGAATGAAATATTTGTATTAATTAATGTGAGTTTCTAAAGAAGAGAAGAAAAATTAAACTTAGACTTTAAGCTGGGGGAAATACCGATACTTTTCTGTGCAGGCACATACTTCAACAGCACCCTAGTCTATCTACTTGGGTAGAGATTCTTATTAACATCAGCTATTTAACTTAAATTTTCTATGAAACGGAATATGAGAAATGATTGTTGTGTATACAATTGATTTACCTTTGGTAAACACATTTATAAGTATCACTATTAATTTTCTGTTTTTCCATTTTTTTAATTTTTTCTGTTTAGGTTAGCATGAAATTATATTACTCTGCCTAAGTATGTTTAACTATTCCTGCTTATCTTTTACGATCATCACATTAATTATATTTATTTATTCGATGTACCATCAGTACATGCATGTAAGTATTACTGTAGTGGCTTTATGTTACATTGTTTTTGCTTTCTACAGTTTATTTGACTTTCCAGCATTCTGAAACTGTGATTGCCAAGTGAAAAGTGATTGACAAATGGACATATTTTGTCTTGAACTGTAGTGAATTTTAATCAGAAATAATTCTTAGTCAGGCTTAAGTTCAGTAATTTCAATTCTTATTGAATGAAATATTTTTATTAATTAATGTGAGTTTCTAAAGAAGAGAAGAAAAATTAAACTAAGGCTATATAAAGTGCGTGGCTGTACAGAAAAGTATTGGTATTTCCCCAGCTAATAAAGTCTAAGTTAAATTTTTCTACTCTTCTTTAGAAACTCACATTAATTAATAAAAATATTTCATTCAATAAGAATTGAAATTACTGAACTTAAGCCTGACTATGAATTATTTCTGATTAAAATTCACTACAGTTCAATTAAAGAATCTAAAAATGTCACATTCGCTAACAATTTATTTCCAAATAAGGAATTCCAAAAGCTATTACTGCAATTATGGCAGTTGATGTAGGGTGTAAAATCTCCGGTTTCGCTTATCGTTTTCCCCATTATTATAATTTTCCCATTATCTGTTATTAAAAAAATTTGTAAGTTAACCACGCACTACATATTTTTGTTGCATTTCTTATACGAATAAAAACTGTTTTGTTTCGAAAGAAAAATAAGTATATTCACATCATTATTCACATTTCCCATAAAAAAAATCCATATTTGACTCACATATATTAAGAGTTTCTACTGATAATTATTACTGCTGTGTAAATTTAATTGTTTTTACTTTGGTAAAACTTTCTTTTCTTTTGCAAGTTGGGACTACTATTTCCAAGAAAATTGCAAAGCATATATTAAGTGCAAGAGGGGAGAAACTGTTTAAAGTTTTATTAGTGTCTATTTTTTTTCTTCAATTATATACTTTCATTGCACCCACTTAAAAGGGGTTTGTGTGGTACTAGGTGAACTAACATCAACAAAAAAAAACTATTTCTATAGGCAACAACTTGAATTTAAATTATGCACTCAATGTTGGGAAAATAATACACAATAAATAAAAATAATAATAAAATAAAGCAAACTACTAGTACTACTACTTCCACAATTAAATTAATTTTAATTTATAAAATTTGCAATGATTTTCATTTAAATATTTTAACTTAGAATATAATATTAATATTAGTATGGGCAGACATACATATCTCTATCAAATGATAACGTGGCTCTCGGTTATAGCGAACACCAATTATAAAGCATTATAGCATGTAGCATAAAACGTCAATAGTCTCAACATTTGTTGTATTTTCTTGGCAGCAAGAAAATTAGAGACAAAGCATAGTTAGACTGCGTGCTGTGTTTTTCATTTCTTCACCTTTTTAAAGGACTTGAAATTTTTGAAGAATCCTTATTACAAATGCTTTTTTTAATATGAGTATTACCTGATTTACATTAAGCATTTTTTCATGAAATTTCATGAATTTTGATGCACGCAACTTTTTCTATTTGCTAATTGTAGCGATATAAAAGAGAATTTTATATACAAAAGGACGTAGAATGATTCTCTGGTGCATTTTGGGTAACGCTTTTGATATAAATTTCTCTTCCAGGCCTCCTATTGCAAAATAAAAATTTTTCATGCAACTAATTTCATGAAAAAAATGCTTAATGTAAATCAGGTATATGTCGTTTGTTTTTTTTTAGTAATTAAGTAATTACCAAATAAAGTTGAAAGCACTGTAGAATTTTTTAAGAATATCGTGTTATAACCACCAAAAAGCTTAAGCCACATAATTTTCGAAATTTGATTTGATTTGACCAAAATTGATTATAAGCGAGCGTAAATAATAGATGGTCGTAAAAAAACGAATTCCAAAAAATTTGTCGGTTAAGCATTTTTGGCGGTTATGGCATGATATTAACTTAATTTCTAAAAATACATCCTTCCATATTCATAAAACTTTTAAGTGAAAAATCGCTTAAAAATGAAATCTCAAGCTAATGATTTTATATATCTTAGTTCAAAAGCTTTGATAATTTATGTTTTTTATTGTGTTTCACGTTGGCTATTTATGGTCAGATTTCTTGATTCTTAGGATGCAAATAAAACCAATTTATTTCATCTTTTTTCTCAACGTTTCGTCAGCTTTTTTCCGACGTCTATGGGGGAATTTTTATTTTTAAATTCTTGCAACAAATTACAAGTTTTTTATTATTTTTTGTCACATTTTTGTAATATTAATTTTTATGTTTGACTTACGATCTTCAGTTACATTATTAAATAAATTATAAAACTGGACAGCACGAACAATTAATTGTATAATTTAAATAATAAAAATTAATGTAAAATATCACAGGCAAACTTAAAACTAATATCACAGAACTTCACTTGTCAAGTTATTGCAATTGAATATTGCAGTTTGGTGTTGTCTTTGTCTTCTTTTGTATTGATCGATTTTTTAATACGTTGCTGTATTCGTAGGCTTTCCAGTGTATATCTTTTATTCGCTCTCTTTTCTCTATCTAATATTTTGACCCCCTTAAAATCTATTTTATGTCCCGTTTCTTTCACATGTTGGGCTAGAGCTGTTGTCTCTTTTCCTTTCTTTATGTCTGCTTCATGTTCTGATACTCTAGTTCCAAGTTTTCGTTTTGTTGTTCCCACGTATACTCTATTGCATATTTCTGTTTCATTTCCTTGACAAGTTATTTCGTATACAACATTGTCTGTTTCTAATTTGTCAAGTTTTGTTCTTTCCTGTGTAAAAAGACGTCTTAGTGTCTTGTTTGATCTATGTGTGACTATTGTTATTTTATCATTTATCATCTGTTTTAATGTTTTGTTTTCCGTCAACTTTGGAACATATGGTACACTGTAGAAAACTTTTTCTACTACTCCATTATTATTGTTTCCAGTTGCGTTTTTATTTAAGCATTTGTTGATTAGTTTGTTCGTAATGTATATCGGGAAGTTGTTTTTTGTCATTATGTTTCTTATTTTACTGATGTTTTTATTTCTGAATCGTTTGTCACTGATGTTGAGAATTTTGTTAATTAGATTCGTCGCCGTATTTATTTTCATGATCATCGGTTGGGTGGAATGGTAATTTATTAATCTGCCAGATGCGGTTTCCTTTGCATACCAGTCTGTTATTAATTTGTTATTTTATTTAATTATTTTCATATCCAAATATGGTATTTCGTTGTTTTCTTCTTTCTCAATAGTGAATTGCAGATTTTTGTGGTATGAGTTTAAAGTTTTTAATACGATTTCCATGTCCGCTTTTTTAATAACCGCAAATAGGTCGTCGACATACTTACAAATAATTGATAATTTTTAACGTAGAAAATTTATTTACAAAAAATATTAAAAACATTTTCAATAAAAGTTACGTATATAAAGGAGCAATATGCCTAAACTGACACCACCTTCGAAAATAGCTAGTTGTTCCGTTCTACTACGTGTTTGTCAGAGCATTTACAATTAACTTTGGTGTTATTTGTTCATTAATAATTATCACATATAATTTTGCATGCGAAAACGAAACGAAATTTAGCCTGATTAAATCATAAATATATAAATAGAAATAAATGAAGTTCGAACAATAATAAATAAAATTAGCTGTTGTTTTTGTTTTGTTTACAAAATCAAAACCACTAAGCTCATGTGCCTGCAAAGTGTCAATGCGAAAGCGCCGCCAAGAAAACTTCCTCCAAACACAAAAATTATGTACATGCTGAGGTTAAAATTTAAATTAAAATTTTAATAATTTACCTAAATTTTAATAAAATTAGTAAGAAGTTGAATACCTCTATTAGGTAGATATTCTAGCAGTGGCGTTATTGGCTGGGGCTAAGCTTATGTCGGCCTTATATATGTGACAAATAGGAAAAGGTGCTAAGGGCGAGATTAGCTGATTTTGAGTTATGTTCGAAAGTAGCTCTGTTCAAAATCTCAATTAATTTGCGTAATTTTTTTTTAGAGTGCTAAGCTCATTTGAATAAAGCTTAATTGAGGTTAATTACACTTTGGTATATTTCTACTTAAATGTATTACGCATACTTTGTAGACCGATGTTTACTTAATTATCAGGGAATTTCAAAAAAAACACTCAAATATGACTTCAGCACTTTTTCCTTATTGTCACAGATATATTTATTGTTTACTTTAACATTTTAAAAGTAAACTATTACAATAAGTTTTGTTATTGTTTAAAAAATAACACTCACTCCTTGTAGCAGAAAGTTATTGCATATGTTTATCCTAAAGTTGCAGATATGCAACCAAGAGTGATTGATATACGTTCATGAGCCTTATCATCAGGTAGTAAGGTACAAGCATCCTTTAATGTGTAACGACCTCCTTTTGTAAGCAGTGCTATCTTGTTGTTTTACTATTGGGAAATTATTATTATTTCTGTCATCCTGACTCGTCAGTGAAATTTCTAGGATTTCCTTAGCAGACGGGAAGTAAAGAGCTGATTACATAGAAATTACATTATTTCCTCATCTGCTGTGTAACCTACAATAATGAGTTAAATTGCTAATTATATTATGATATTTAAATGGTTTGAGAAAAAATACAAATACAATGTACCAGTCACAGAAGTAAATCACGTAATTACTCGTATATCTTATGAACTACATAAAGCAAAATTATTTAAATCTTAAAGTTCTGCTTCGTTTCTCTTTTAACTCTGTATGAGCATGTACGATCTATCTATCCTTATTGATGACAGTCATTCCGTCATATCTTATTTTAGGTTTCTGTTGCCATAAAACACGTTTCATTTTATTGAAATAAAAAAAATCAAGGCTTTATTTGGGGAAAAGAAACTTCAACATAAAAGCGACATAAAATATGGTGATGATAACATGCATATAAAGAGACATGAGGGCAAAATAAAAAATATATATATCCATAAAAAAACTGTGTAATAAAGCAAAGCAAGGTATTCATTTAATTTTTGTGCGTAAATTTTAACCCTTTTGCAACGATAAATAGGTGGTTAATCGAATAAGCATATAATCAAAAGTACTGATGCCACACAATTTGATCTAATTACGCACATATACATATTTTTATGTACAAAGTTTCACACACATTCGAGATTATTGCTAAAGCTTCTTTAAACTATAATTAACACCACAATTTACATAATAAGACCCGTAGTCAGGTTTCTGTTTAGGCAAGACAAATCGAAATTATATATGTACCTATCACGATTCTTTTTAAACAAAACACAAAAACATTTCATATGATAAGTACCTTACAACTGTTGGTTTCATTGAATTGAAAATATAAAAAATAAATAAAAATACGACCATACCGTGATTATCGCTGATCTAGAAAGACAAACTATATTTACGAGAAAAAAATTAATATGCATTTAAATGCATGATTTTTTTTTATTAATCTACTACATCACAAAAGTTTTATTCCGCAAAAAAAATCAAGGAAACAATTGAGAGAAGAGAAACAAACCATATATAAAATATATATTTTCAACAGACATTTTTAACAACCGAAATACGAACAAATACAAGAAATATTAATCAAGCATGCACATATAAACATTTTCTAATTTTTCATCAACCATCGTCGGTGTAAAACATTGCAAATCATTTTCACAAGTACTACCTTAATGATTGATAAGTATGTTAATAGTATCTAAATCACTTGATTTATCAGCGTTATTTCCTTTGTTCCACTGAGTATAGTGAGCCTTGTACACAAGCTTTTCAATGCAAATAGAATACGAGAAATTAATTTGGTTAAAAGAATTTCTGTAATGAAATCTGAAATTTATAAACCAATTTCCAACTATTTTTCTTTTGTCATTTGCTCCATTTTAAGTTGGTTTTCACTGATGCATAAAAATAATTATCCGAAATTCATGCTTAAAAGCAACATATTCAAATCTAATTTTTTACACTTAAAGCAATCAAAAATTTAGAGCCAATCCATATACTTCCAACTTGAGCTTTAAATATCTTAAAGCTTCCTAGAGTGTCTAAAGAGTAATAAAAAATTTCGTCCACGACTTGTATTTATATGTTCGACTCATAGTTCATATTCTCAAAAAAAAAAAAATATAAGTGTGAAAAGTGTCAAGTTTGCATCCAAAATCTTACACCGTCAAAGGTAGTGAAATCAAAATTTTGACCTATATATTATTATTATATTTTTTTAAGATAACTAACACAGAAAAAAGTGTTCACCAATTAATATTTTCAATTAAGAATTTAATTATATTAATTAAATTTTTAATTGTATTAATTAATTTGACTGGAAAAACTTAATTGATATTATCAAATTGTTTAGAGGTGAAAATTTAATTAATTTTTTAATTGATACTACAAATATTTTAATTAATAATACAAAATCATTCATATTACTTTTTTGTGTGAACACTCAGGCAATTAATGCTTTCTAGTATTACAAGGTATTACCTGCTTTAGGAAAGTGGTAGTGATAGAGAAGACAGGCGGTGAGAGAAGTAATAGGGGAAAGCTTTATTCATTTGTTTGTAATTTCTCGACCTTATTTTTAATATCAATTAATGTAGTTTTATAGATATTGTATCTATTCAGGCTTTCAAGGTCATTCAACTTCTTCAAAATGTAAATAAAAGACGTTTTATATTTCATTCTTAATGTATCCGACGTTTTGTTGGGATTTTCCAACATCTTCAGGGATAATTATTTTTATTCCAATTTACTTTTAAGTTTTTAGGATGTATTTTAAAGAGACATAACATGTACAACATAAAACACATAACGTAAAAATTAATTGCAAATATAATAAAAAATAAAATAAAAATAAAATATCACAGCCTTTTTAGGGTTCCGTACACCAAAGGTGAAAAAAGGAACCCTATTGTTTTCGCTACGCTGTCCGTCTGTCCGTCTGTCCGTCACACGGTATTTTCTCAGGAATCGCCAAAACCTGAAAAAAATCGCCAAAAATTAAAAAAAAAATCGCCAAATCGAAAAAAATCAACAAAATTTAAAAAAAAATTCTAGCACAAAAATAAATCGCCAAATTCGAAAAAATCGTTTAAATGAAAAAAAATCGCCAATATAAAAAAAAACGCCAAAAGCCGCAAAAAATCGCCAAAACGCGAAAAATGCGCCAAAACCAAAATAATTGTTTATGTGAAAAAAAACCGACAAAATTAAAAAAAAATCGCCAAATTTAAAAAAAGTCGCTAAAACGAAAAAAATCGCCAAAATTTAAAATAAACGCCAAAAAACCAAAAAAAATCCTCAAAACGAAAAAAAAAGTGCCAAAACTAAAAAAATCGTTAAAACCAAAAAAATCGTAAAAATAAAAAAATAACGCCAAAATAATAAAAATCGCCAAAATTAAAAAAAAACTTCAAAAACCAAAAAAAAATAGGCCAAAACGTGAAAAAGGTGCCAAAACTCAGAAAGTACCAATAAATTCAAAAAACCCCCAAACTAAAAAAAACGCTTAAAACCGAAAAAACCCAAAAACGAAAAAAATGCCAAAACTATAGTTTATATTGTTCGTATTGAATTACATATCTCGTGCCCGAACGGGACCCTTCGTGCACGGGTCAAAGTCGCACTTCATTGAATTTATCTTAACTTCTAATATCACAGTCTTTTACAACTCTGCTATTTGGCGTTTTTAATAAAGCATTGTTGCAGTTCCTCTGATATAAAAGTGGTGTATTAAATTTTTTAAGTTGTGCCATTTTATTGGTTATTTTACTTTGCCGATGATTCAACTACACAATACCGATGAAGGAGTGTGCTCTGATATAACATTAGTATTATTATACGCTGAAGCTGGTGTAGTTCAGTGACCAGTATCTATGCCATCATCACTTCAACTTTCCTACAACAGCTGACAAAGAGACACTAATGCAATTCAGAAAATTCGTGGTGTCATTATTTAACAATTTTGTCGTTAACCAGATTCGAACTCAGCACTTTCGGTATACAACCATCTGTTGTTTAGAAAAGTGAGTAGTGTCATGCCCTCTCAGGGAATATTTCAGGACATTATATAAACAGGCTATATTTTTAAGAAATAAAAATAAATATAACAAATAAAATTAAATACAACACTGCGAAATATCAGACTGATGCCCGTTATATCTAGCCATATATATTTATTAGTGTACAGATATTTATCGTATAAGTTAAATTTTTATATGGCAAACTCGTAGGTAAAAGCCTTGGGTAAATTACCTGTTTGTAGAAATAACGGACATCACCCTACTTTATAGAGTTGCCAGCATAACATAACAACATTGCCACAACTGTGCTGAACCAAAATGGGTTAAATCTATGTACGCTAAGCACATATAAGCCGTAAGCCTCATGTTGAACATTAAAATCTAGAGTAGATGTGTTTTACTTTAAAAGATTTTTTTGTAAGATATTTAAGTCGATAAGAGATTTTTTTTTGTAAATTTTCTATATTCTAGAGATTTTATTGTAGATTATTATTTTTTCACTATTTAACTTTTTCACAATTTAAAGTAAATTTTAGTTACGTTTTTATACATCTTCACAGTTTATTGACTCGTTGAAAGAGTTTGCACTCGTATATCATTTGTGCGCAGCTTACAATTGCTGGCTATGAAAAAGGTTTCTAAACAAAACATTTTTTTATTCTGCTCGTGTATGCGAGTATATTTCTTTGAGTTTCATCATAATTTTTTTTTGTAATTTGCAAATAGGTGTTTTTCTATATTAAAAACATACTCTTACGCAAAAAGTCCTGAAACTAAGCAATGGTTAGAGAGGCCTTTAACATCTACATTTTTTTTGCAGCAACCACCATATAAGAACTTCAACAGCACAAGTAATATGCAATTCTAACAATATTCCTTTGCATGTGTGTGGTAACACCACCAACAACTTCTACACCCATCCAAGCACCGGAATTACGTGCCTGCCTTCTTTTATGCTGCTGTCGCTTACTGCTGATGTTGAAGCTTATGTTTATGTTTGTTGGCTGCTTAATTGTTGTCGTCGAAAGCATCACACTTCTCAGTCTCTAAACCATAAATTTTATTTCTATTGCCACAATAGCTGTTGTTTGTTGTTGCTTGATATGTAACGAAGATTCTGGCTTCTTTTTTTTTTTGAATTTTTCACGTGTAAGATTTTGTACATGAATTAAGTCAACATTTCGCGAACAAAAATAAAAATGCAAACAACATGCTAACAAGAACATATAATTTTAATACCTGGCACGCACACACAGTCTTAAGATGTCTAGGCCTAGTTAGCCGTAAGGAAGGTTGTAAATAAAACAACAACATCATTAATTTTTCTTACTATGTTTCTACATAAATATAAATATAATATATCGAGGGTTTATATTCAAAAAGTACTATCTGCTTGAAAATTTTAGAAGAGCGCAATAAACTGTTATTTTCTCAAAGTGCAAGCGCTAATAACTAAATTTTTATGAATAGTATCTTTTACAGAAGACATCTTAATTCTACAAATGTTAATCAAAAACAGTTATTGCTCTTGGACTTAGAGATAATAACAGTTTTATTTTGTCTACTAAAATATTTCAGAATTGCAAATAGCACTTTTTGAATATAAACCCTCGATATACTTTTTAATCATTCCCAGTATGAAATATATAACATATTATTTAAAAACAATGCAGAATTTGTAAAAACGTTTCGTATTTCGACTGCGAATACGACTGTTTTGTATTAGATTAAAGACAGAATGCTGCAATGTTCTTAGTCTAGTACAAAATCATCGAAGTCGAAGTCGTGATACGAACTTCGTAATGTGTTCGTACTTTAAATTTTAAAATCAAATTTTATTATTAATTAATTTAATAACAAATATTATTGCCAAAAAAATGATTATTATCCAAATCTTGAATCCATGCCCCTCGCAATATTTCAAGATCTTTGGAAAAAAATTTCATATTAAAAAGCTTGGTTTGAATACTACATTTTAAGGACTTTCGAGATTTCGAAGTAATTCTATAAAAAAAGTTTCCAGAAATATATTGCAGAATATTTGGTAACAATTGATCCAAACGTACTCGTCCTATGACTTGAGATAATGGGAGTGTTACCAAAATTAGGGAGTAGTGTATGGCAAAAAAGGACATATCCTGTAAATGGTTACATATTCACCATTGTCGGGATCTATATTTTGTCAATTTTATTGGAATTTAGTCTAGTATTACAGTAAAATGCACTGAACAAGTTCCAGGACTTATCAAATAGTATAAATATAATGTGAATTGTTCCTTCCAATAATACCGCCAAGCCACTCTGGAATCAGTCCCGTAACTATACCTAGATATAAACCTATGCTTAACTCGTGTTTATAATTTTTGAAAAATGAATGAGGTTAAATGATATTTTGTATGAACCTTATGGCTTGTCACTGAACTATCTACTAGGGACGTCATCGGTGTAGAATAATATAAATTATTTAAAAATGTCATTCCGACACTTAAGTGTACACACAAAAAAGTAATATGAATAATTTTGTAATATTAATTAAAATATTTTTAGTATCAATTAAAAAATTAATTAAAATTTCACCTATAAACAATTTGATAATATCAATTAAGTTTTTCCTGTCAAATTAATTAATACAATTAAAAATTTAATTAATATAATTAAATTCTTAATTGAAAATATTAATTGGTGAACACTTTTTTCTGTGTAACAAAGAATAATTATATTTTTTTATTGTTACAAATGCAATTATAATTAATTTTTTTATTTTGAAGCAATTGTTTTTTTGAGATTCGAACTAACGGCCTCTGGCATGAGAGGCTTACACATTACCCAGTGGAGGTTCATACAAAGTATCATTTAACCTCATTCTAGGTCATCCCTATGTAAAAGTGACTGGTCCGCTTCATATGAAGTGTTAGAATTCGGACTGGTCCTTATCACTTGGAGACAGATCATTTTATTAGGCTTGTGTTAGTTCGATATCCTGCAGGGTACCCTTTCAAGAAATAATGCGAGTCTTAACAGGTATTTTATAAAAATGTATTGTTTTGAAAAACGTTCTTTTTCAAAGGGCTTTAATTAAAAAGGTGTTCTTGTTTTGTATAAAGCTTTTTTTATAAAAAAGTAAATTTGCTTAAAAAATTAAAAACATTTTCTTACAAACATATTTGGGGTATTCAGAAGGTACTCATAAAAGTTTTAAAGTAATAAAACGAAAAAACATGACTACTGTGATCAACCCCTTATAATTTACAATTATAAACATTGTACTTATTTGCATTTTGGTCTTAGCACCACGGTTGCCAGAAATGCAGATTTATCTGGATTTTGCAGATTTTTACCCTCCAAAAAGACGAAATCCAGATTTGAAGATTTTTGGCCTAAAAATGCAAATTTTTCAACTCCAATTATAGTGAATTTTTTTACATTTTGCTATTACTGTTACTACTTTTTGTTTCTTTTATGTGTGAACGACTCACAGTTTAGAGAGTTAAAATTTTTAAACTTAGAAGACATCATTAAAGAAAAAGAAGAAGTAACTTTGGCAAGCTTCTGGAATGGAATATCTGATATAAAACGAGCTTATTCTTATTTTGCAGCCCTAAGTTAAATTAAAATGTGATGTCTTTACCACATTCATTTGCAAATGTCGAAAGAATTTTGAGTCAAATTAACTTGAATAAAACAAAACTTCGAAGTCCTTTGGATATTTATGTAACAAATTAAATCACTTTTTGTATAATTTTTTATATATCCGATTTCTTTTCTCATTCATTTTATATTTTTTGCACATAAGTATGAAGAATTTTTATTTTTTGTTGGTTTTATGCATTTCGTTTCTCCTAAATAGAGATGGGTTTTCCACACAAAGTTTACTTTGCAAAGTCTAAAGTTTGTAGGAGAGAAGACATAAGAGATCTTATTCTATATTCGTTTTTCTTTAATAAGCTCAAGACTTTACAAAGTAAACTTTGCGTGTGAAAAAACCGTCAAACTTATCAGTACATTTCCACGAATATCGCAAAATCGAAGAGGTTATCTTGAAAAAGATTTTTGCTTAAAGCTTTTAAGCATTTTCTGCTGTTTTTGTTTTGTAAACTAAAACTATTTTTTATGGAAATTTGTGTGTTAAACGTTTTGTAACCCAAAATAATTTTTGTGAATATTACCTTTTATGTTTGTGTAAGTAATTCTTAATAACACATTGACAGTCGTTCTATAAACATATGAAGTTTATTATTATTATCTCAAAAATTTTTTGGTTGAAGTCTGCTGATGAGTTTCTTAAGCAGAAACGAAATGCACATTCTTCGAACATTAAAGGTTTCTATTCATAAAAAAAATGTGATTGAAAATTATTTTAAAAAAAATTTCTTAAAAATTTAAACAAAATACATTTTAACCCGAGTTTAAATTTTATAAATTTTTATATTTATATTACACATTTACGTCCATATTTATGTAAATTTTTTTAATCATATATAAAAAAGTTGTTTTAAAAATAGCTTTGAAGATTTTTTGAAGATTTTAAAAATAAAATGCAGATTTTGAAGATTTTTTCGTGAAAAATTGTTAAATTTTGCAGATTTTAGCCTTAGAAATTCTGGCAACACTGCTTAGCACCTTTATACATTGCTTACTCTCCCTCTCAATTTCTTTGGTAAGATCTCACGTATTTCTACATGTGTGTAGCTGAGAAAGTCTTATCACTTTAATACCTTTTTGTTTGAGCCACAACAACAATTTTTTTTAAATTATGTTAAAATGTTAAGACATTATGACACTTAGGACACTTAAGCCACCCTTGTGAATACCCCAATTAATTTGAGTTCTTAAGATAATTTTTAAAATTTTGTTTTTTTAAAAGTTATTTTTTCATAAAACTTTTGTTAATTTTTTTTTTGAAAAAGTGCCTTTTATGAAAAAGTTTCTTTTAGAAGAAAACAAGTATTTTAACCCCTGTTTGTGTAAGATGTTTGAATTAGAAATCTTGGCGCTTATTTAATAGTTTAAAGAAAAGTTGTACACAATAAATAATTTTTTGAAAATTTCTTTGTGAAAAGGACTTTTTTCAAAAAGTACTTTTTGTAAAAAATGTACATCCTTTCACATATTGTTAAAGAAGTTTTATTTGGTAAAGTACTTCTGTTTTTTTAAATATATATTTAAAAGGCTACATTTTCAAAAAGTTGCGATCTTATAAGGTAATTTAAGAAAATAGTGATGTTTAGATTTTATCCTTTTTTGGAATTGTTATAATAAAATTTATGCTTTTTATTGTAAAGATTTCTTAAATTATTATTTTACTTATTCGTAAAATTTGTTTTTTGTTTCTGAGCACTCTTGACTGTGAATGCAAATCATCATAAAAACCCAAACATTTTTTAAAGTTGTATTTATACAAATGAGAAGTCAAAACAATAGTTATCATAGTTTAAACAAGTACTCATTAATAATATTTTTTTATTTTCTTACTTTATAATATAAAGTTTGTAGCAAGTAACATTTTTCCAATGAAATCAATCGTAATAATCATAATGTATTTAGAAATAATTGTAAAAACAACAACACCTAGTGGTAAAAATATACATTACATAATCGATGATATCAGTTATAGTTCATGGCAGTCAATGGTGATTCGTCCACTTATTTTTCTATTTAGATTTAACATAAAAGTGTCATAGGACGCGTAAGTGGTGCGCTCTCGCTTACAAAGTAAGCTACGATGTCAGTACGTGCCACTAGGATTGCACTTACATTGACAGCGGAGTTGTAAGCGGGCATGATAAAAAATTTACCCTAAAACTAGGCCAGTATTTTAATTATACCCTTTACCAAAAAATGGTAAAAAGGTATATATAGGTTTGTCATTCCGTTTGTAATTTCTACAATATTAATAAGAGACACATAAAGTATATATATTCTGGATCCTTATGCATAGGGAAGACGAACAAGCGATGTCCGTCTGTCCGTCTGTCTGTACGTGAAATCGGTTTTCCCAAGCTCCCAGAAAAGCTAGAGACTTCGTTCTTGAACTGGTGTGTCAGAAATTTTCCGAAAAATTTTGATATTGAAAATCAGCAAAATCAAGAAGACGGTCTCAGAGCTGGAAAACTCAAACTCTATTTTCCCATAGAAAATAACTACCGAAAACTAGTTTTATTACTTTTTTATTAAATTAACTTATTTTATGCTTCGGTATGAATAAAATTGGTATTTATAATTAAAAAAAAAATTTTAAAAATTTAACAAAATAAAAAAACCTTTCCAGGGTTGGAAAACTTTGACTTTTTTTCCTAATAATTAAACATATTTCATGTTTTAGGAAGAAGGATATTTTCTCAGGAACGGTAAAAGTTACGGGTCTGAAATTTGGACAGTGTATGTAGAACTTTGGTCGCTACAACAAAAAATATATAAAAGTTACAAATTAAAGGGTGTTACAAAATGAGCGACGAAAACTTTTAAAATCCCATGTAATATACATGCATTTGTATTATGTATGTACATATGTATATTGACACTTGAAACTTGTAAAATTAGTGTATTTTTATATAAGCTACAACAATTAACACTAAAATTAAAAAATTTAAATTAAAGGGTGGTCCATCAGTTAATGAAATTTTGACTATTTAATTTTGACAAATTGCTATATCTTGGGTACTGTAAGAGTTAAACTCTTGAAATTTTCAAAAACGGTCAAACTAAAAAATCCGAAAATTATAAAATCGCCAAAAATTTAAAAAAATCGGCAAAACAAAAAAAATCTCCAAAATAAAAAAAAAAACTAAAATTAAAAAAAGGCCAAAAACCGAAAAAAATTGCCAAAACAAGAAAAACGTGTCAAAACTAAAAATAAATTTCCACAATGACAAAAAAACTTCAAAAACCGCAAAAATCGCCAAAACAAAAAAAGTGCTTATATGAACAAAAATCGCCAGAAATTAAATAAAATCGCCTAAATGAAAAAAAAATCGCAAAAATAAAAAAAAATCGGCAAAACGAAAATAAATCGCCAAAATTAAATAAAACGCCAAACACCGAAAAGAATTGCCTAAACAAAACAAAATCGCCCATATGAAAAAAATCGCCAAAACAAAAAATATATTGCCTATATGAAAAAAAATCGCCAAAAATTAAAAAAATCGTTTAAATGAAAAAAAATCGTCAAAATCAAAAAAATCCGCCAAAACGAAAAAAATCGCCAAAATTAAAAAAACACCAAAAACCGAAAAAATCGCCAAAACAAAAAAAATTGCCTATATAAAAAAAAAATCGCCAAAATATATAAAAATCGCCTAAATGAAAAAAAAATTTTCAAAATCAAAAAAATTGCTAGAAGGAAAAAAAGTTGCCTAAATTAAAAAAAAAACGCCAAAAACCGAAATAAAGTCGCCAAAACGAGAAAAAAGGTGTCAACACTAAAAAAATTGCCAGAAAAAAATAAAAAAAAATTATACATATAAAAAATAAAAAAATCGCCTAAATGAAAAAATCGTCAAAATCAAAAAAATCCACAGAACGAAAAATGATATGAAATTTAATCGACAAAACAAAAAAAAATCAGCAAGATAAAATAAATCGCCAAAATTTACAAAGCACAAAATTAAACATAATGCAAAAAACCTAAAAATTGCACTAGAGAAAAAAGGTTGCATTTTTCACAAAATTAATATGTACCTACATATCTCTGTGCTTATGTATGTATCTCTATACTACATAAACGCACTTTGGTAAAGGGTATATAAGATTCGGCACAGCCGAATATAGCACTCTTACTTGTTTAATTTTGCAATGTTTCGCGATTTTTTGCAAAGTTCGTGATAAAACGGCTTTTTGCGTGTCTTTTAGTTTCCTAACAGTTTTGAAGATCTTAAAACATTATTAAACTTTGTCATCATTCCGCTGTTAGAAACTTTTGCGAATTATTTCAATTTTCGCGAATTTTTTGCATTCCTTACAGTTTTATCGATTCCTAATCAATATTAGGATTTTTTTTTTAAATTTGAAATTTTTAGCGAATTGTCCCTTTTTCACTTTGCAAAAATATAATTACTTTTGCAATTAACATTAAATTTTTGTAAACTTCTTTTTTATTTTTCAATAAAAAATATTTCTTGGCAATAATTTGTTTAACATATTTTGCTATACTTTCAACACTGTTTTTGGTTTGTAGCCATAAAAAATAGAAATTAGTTTAATTTGACTACAACGACAAATGTAGCACGGACAACAACCTGTAGCCTGTTGCCTTGCTGCCTTTAAAATATTCATTCTCATATAAACATGTGTATTCTATTTTTGGCATTTTGTAGCCGGTAGCTTGCTGTGGCGAATGTGTTTAATGCTTTACATACATAATTAATAGACAATTTTATAGAATCCAACATGATTGCAAACTATTTAAATCAATCAAACAGTTTTTCAATAGTAATTAGTTGGTTACGTTTTTTTGGGCAAATGACACACAAGAAATGCCAGATGTAAACTCAGATGAACTGTACTATATTAAAAAAAGTTTAACAACACTACTTTACTAAGTTTGACATAATAAAAAGAGGTTAAGATAAAAAACACGAAATAACAGTTTAAAAATTACGTAAAGATATTGTATTTCAACTTTTTTACATTAAAACGTTATTTAACTTCTGAGTTCAAAAGACACTTTCACCAAATGATATTATACACTCTTGAACGTTTCTTGAGTAAACCAGATAACCAAAACATTCGTAAATAATATCGCATTCGAATGTTGCGTAAACATTTCTGGGACAAAACACTCGGCTATCGTAAATGGAAGGAGAAAGTGGTTCTAGTTAGATTTCATTGCTTCTAAATAGCAAAACACGTTATTCCTCTTTGGTTGTACATGAAAAAAAAATAAAAAATTGAGAGAAACAAATTATTTCTTGTTGATAACTTTTTTTAACGAGAATCTTTCGCGTATTGTTCGCTACAGCGAACCTTCGTTTATTTTCGAATCTCAGGTTGGCTGGGAAATTATATTAAGTCATTGAAGAAAACAATTGCTTAATTCAAAAAAGCTCTTGTATGTTTGTATCAATTGTATTATCATGTTAAATATAATAGTGTAAAATTTGTTGAAGGCAATTTTCATATAAAAATGAAATACACTATTACACTTTTATTTCACATGTTTTTAAAATGTAGTATTAAGAGAGAGGCTCTCTGAGAAAATTTGTATGTAGCTTGTTCTTCTTTTGTCATTAAAAATACAAAATACATTACATACACCACACACAGGGTGTTCACAATTAAAACAGAAAGTGTATTTGATACAGAAATACCAATTTCAAATTGTTGTGAATTGACCAAATAAAATAATATGTATAAAAGATTATTTTTAAAAAAATCCGTTAACTGATCCACAGCCAAAAAATTTTTTATTATCTTTTAAAATAAACCTAAAGCATAGTAAAATTGAACTGTTTATGAATCTTATGTAAATTTTCTCAATAATTAATTTTACAACAAAATGATAAAAAAAACTAAACACTATTACATAAAGTTCCCTAAAAAAAATTCAAAATCAGTGAATAAAAAGAGATAAATTTTAAGTTTATAAAATAGATTTGCTTACATGATTCCAAATAAATATTCGAATGTATGTATAGTATGTATATATTATAATACAAGGTTTATTTGCTTTTGCTCTTAATAACTCCTTGAGGAATTATTTCACACTATTTACAAAGAAAACTGTAATTTTTAATTGCTTATGGGAAAGAAATTTTAAAGGTGTGATTCAGTGGCTTTTTGCGAACCAAAATTTGTTATATTTATCGACATATTTATTCGTTTGCAGTTGTTATTATAAAGACGTATTACTGTGTTATATCTTTTTTACGATATTAAATAGCTGAGTTTCCATTTTTGTAGCAAAAATTTCAAACTAAGCGCAAGGCGGAAAGAAGAATAAAAACACTTAGAGCCATTATTGTGACTTGACGATAAAGATCGGGATTAAATTCGTAACTTTAGCAAAACTGAACTATAAAGTGACCTTAAAAATTTTGTACAATATTACAACTGTCCGATGAAATACATAATACAACTTTTGTTTGTTGGCAACATTTATGTAGATACTGTGGATATTTTTTTATTTGCTAAATTACAAACATAATGAAACCATAACCAATAAAATAGAAAGTTTTGCAACTGGTGAAAATGTGGCAACTTCAAACGACTATACCTCCCGATAAAATTTACAGGTAAACCAAAGTTGTCTTTAACTTATCGCTAACTTTTGGTTAAAGTGAAATTTTAATAATGAAACAGTGTTTATCTAGCAATAAAATCGTACGTTGAACTAACGACAAGTTATAAAAATGGCCCTTTATGAATTAGAGATTTTTGATATTATTTTTTTTCTTCAACCGACAGCAAGTATGTCATAGCGATAGGACTTCGTCACAGATTGCCGGAATTTTTCAAGAAATCTGATATCTACTCACAAAAAAGTAATATGAATGCTTTTGTAATCGTTTGTCATATATTTAACGGGGGAAAAAAATCAATCAATCAAAAATATTAATTTCTCGATTTTTGGTGGCCCTAAAGGAAATTATGGAAGAAATATTTTTTAAGGGCACATATCTGAATAAAAAACATTATGCTAACTGATAGAAAATTTAATTCCAAGAAAAAATTTAGATTTTTTTGGAGTTAGGGGTCCAAAAAGTTTTTAGATCTTCTTACTCAAATTAGAGGTTCATTTTATTTTTTTAGACCTTCAGAAATAGTGAGGCAGTAAGAACGAGATTTGTTTGGCTTAGGCAAATACGCACAGACACTCTGCTTCTAAAGGTTATATGTACAACCTCAAACAGATTCTCAAAATTTGTTTAAGTCTCATGCCGTACCATTACATTTTTATTTCCACAGATTTCACAATAAATATTATGTTATTCTTTCTCTGAAGGATCCAGTACCACCAGATTGATATGCATAACTTGAAAAATAATTGCTTTAATAACTGCAATCGAGCTGGAGCGTTTCCAACTAAACAAAACGTTTTATTAACTCCATACATACATATATCTTTTTTCAAAAAGATTCTATGAAGTCATAATTCACTTCATTTCCATTTTCAAGACAAGTTTGAAAAATTTTAACTGGTCTCCAACCACCAGCACAATGGAATAAATGATGGGACAGATAATTGTCTGTTTCGCGCGTCTTTTGATTATTACTAAATATTATTTCTTGACTAATACAAAGAGAATATGAAACATACTCATCATCGTTCGAAGATTTCCTTAAAATTTTAGCTTTCCATATGAAGTTGAGTTTAAATATTTTTCAATTATTTTTATTACAAATAAAAATATTGCTCTTAATCAATGAATATCAAACAATTCACCTCTCCCTTTGCCTTATATATGCTTGTTCAATTACAATTCATTTATTCAAAGCCGGGCTCTTTGCAGTTATTTAACATTTTATTTATTTATTTATTAAACATATTAATGCAAAGTAAATTTGCATAATATGGTGTTGCACAAATATGGGCGGAGTAACGAAGACCATGTGCCCAAGATGGTATTAACAGTATTCCATAAGGTTTTGTGACTGACTGTACACGACCTATGCCTTCACATAGGAAGTAGGCAACGTGGTTGTTAAAGAAATTCCACAAAAAAACCGCAAGATTATACGGTTATCCGTGGCAGATCAGTCAACCAGTGCGAGCGAGACGAAAAACTCTCGAAGGCCAAACAACAAACACAAGCCTGACCGCACTTAAGAAATAATTACGATGACGCGAGAGATGTTCCCCGACCCAGAGCTGCTTAACGACTGCCCTTATTTAACATATTAGTATCATTTTAATTTTGTATCCGTTTATGTATCTTTATGTAAATTATCGTTTGTCATATACATAATTGCTCATTGCAATAAATATTATTTCTACTTAAATGCTAATAAATATACACATAATTAAAAACATATAAATGTATATGTATTCAGTTTAATTTACTTTGGGGATTAAATGCAAAATATAATTTTTGTCCGCGAAACATTTATTTAGCAAACAATTAGGACTAACGTTACAATATCACATATAAAGTATCATTTTCGACACACTCATATGTATGTATATACTTATGTATGTATGGCGGTATACTTCCATTAATTATAAGCCAAGCAGACAAGTCCTTAAATTTAGCTCAAAAATTTAACTCTGCATAATTATTTCCTAAATAATCGTATAAAAATGTATGGGCTTTATGGATATCAAAAACTGGCATGAAGTTAGTGACAAAATTGAAGTACTTGTTGACGAGTTTCTCTATACAATTTTACATTAAAAATTGCTGCATAATATAGTTTTAACACACAATTACATATTAGCTTGATTTTTAATGTAAAATTTTATGGAAAAACACGTTAAGACCCTGCTCAATTTTGCCACTCATGCTAACTTCATGCCATTTTTTGATTATACGTATGGCCGTTAGATATTAAATGCAAAATTAGCAACAACAAAAAATAGATTTGCCCACAAAATTTCATTTAAACAAATTGTTTATGAATAATACAAATTGTGCACATATGCAGACATATAAAATGAGGTGCCACGAATATTGGAATCAATAAATAAATGTAAATAATATAAACAAAAATGTTCGCAATAAATTGCGTATTAAAGTGAAGAACAGCAAAACATTTTTAAATCCACCAACGTTTCAAACACACGCAAATAAAAAATATGGTTGAGGTAACCATAATCAAACAGCAACATACTATGATTGAATAATATGGTTGTAGTTAAATCATATTATTGTCAATAGGAAAGAAAACTTTTAATAATATTTATATCTGAGTTAATAATAATAATAACAATGAATTTTGTTACACCTAACCTTTTTATTGTAAATATGACAACACTATTGTTAGATGTGACTAACATATAAGTGAGAGTCACCATACCATGTTCTTATATAATAATAATATTGTTAAATACGACAACAGTATTATTTAATATAAAAATAATATTTTGTTTTTCAATCATATATTTATTGGTGGGTCTCTTGTTTAAAACAGCTGTGCGTTAAATCCGAAATAAAAATAAATTAATATTGTTGAAATAAAATGTATATATAGAAACGTATACTTACATATGTGTCTATACTCGAAATACAGACACGTCTGTACAAAGAGGTAAACATATGTACGTATGTATTTATTTTTATTTATCTACCCTTTTGTTTGTTTGTACTTAATTTATTTATTTAACACGATGCGTGCAATACCGATAGCTTACAAACGAAACACTGAACTGACAGAAGATGTTTCTGAAAAAGATTTTTTTTAAAACTTAAAATAGTATAGTTTTGGATAACATTGTATTGTTGTTTACATTATATTATTTTTAAATAACAAAAATTATGTTTCAGTCATAAATAAAACTATATTGTTAAACTCTAACCATATCACACTTTTTATGAATATAATAATATAATTATTAAATTCAAACATTACTTTGCTTACCGTAACAAAATTAATGTTTAAAATAACAATAACTTGTTTTCAACGACCACAGATTTGTTTCTGCGAACATAATATTATTTTCTCGACCATTCTACTACCATATCTTTTCTTTGCGTGCAAATACATATGATAAAAAAAATTTTGTAATTTTTTTAAACCAATTTTTTAAAATTTTGCGGCATTTTGTGCAAAACTTTGTTTGATATGAGTGCTATTTTTTACTTTATTTTTTAAAAATATATCTGTGGGAAAAATGATAAAGTGCTTAAGTCGAAATAAGCTAATTTATTCACCTCGCTAATTTTTATATTAAAAGAACGTCTTAGCAAAATCTCAGTTCTTTTATGCGGTTTCCTAAGAAGTTATAGCAAAAATGAAATTCTTCATTGTATCAATGAAATTCTTCATTATATCAATGCAATTTTTATTGAAAGTCAGCTGATGAAGCCGTTGATTGGATAAATAAAGAATGAATCATTGTATTTTTGAAGTTAATTTTGGTGGTCATGTCATAATTAGAATAAAACTATTTCATTATTCAAATGATACTACATATTTCCATACCATAAATGAAGTTTATTCATTAATATAAAGAATATTTAATGATTATATTTCATTAAAGTAATGAAGAGATTTTCATAAACATAGCGAAACAGAAGCAGTTAATAATTAACATTTTCTGTTAAAAATATTAAATCCACAAAAAGCACAAACTTAATAAAAAATAGATTGTTTTATTATATTTTATATATACTTAATATATACTTAATATATGTCTGTATGTATTTATTAAAGTAAAAAATTTACTGCCTTATTCATAAAAAAATATTTCTGTTTAATAATACGTTTATGAAACAAATTTTCTATGGAAAATTTAGTAATAAACATTTTATAAAATCAAAATATTATTTTATGAATTATGCCCTCAAAATTTAAGGAACTCATGAAGAGACTTCAATTCAAAAAATTTTTGAAATAAGCTCAAAAACGTATATGTCTATAACAGTGATCCGCAAAATAAAATATGTTTTTTTAATTAATATTTTTCGAGCTTAATTTGTTTCTATATTTATGATGTGAAGGGGCTAAAGTTCGTATCGCTTTTTAAGCCAAATGACATGTGATAATTATTAACAGGGAAACCACAAATATGCAATTGCATGTTTTTTCTTGTCTGATATATCAATGCGGAATTAAAATATTTATCCGTTTCAGAACTTTTTATGAATTCTGGCATCGATTTGTTAGTGCATATTTTTGCATATTTTACCCTTTAAAGCATATTTTTGCTTATTTAGAATTTTTAGAGCATATTTTGGTACTTTTTAAACAAATTTTATTTAAATATTTAAAAAAATTTTTTTTGTAAAAATTTCTACCTTTTTTCTTCAAAATTTCATATTATAGTGAAAGAACCAGTAGTGTGGGGAAGCAATATTTAGTGGCTTCCGATTTTCCAAATTTTTGCGATTATTTGCAAAGTTCTCAATAAAAGCGACCTTGTTTATATATTTACTTGCCTTAGGTTTTTTGCCAATTTTTAAACAATATTACACTTTGTTATCATCCCGCTGTTAATAAGTTTTTGCGAATTTCCGCCGTTTTCGCGATTTTTAGCAAATTTTTTGCATTCTTTACAGTTTTGGTAATTTTTGATCAATAGTAAAGTAAGGCATGTTTAAAATTTAGTTAGAAATTTTTTGAGAATTTTCGCAATTTTCGGGAGTTTTTTTTGCATTCTTTACAGTTTTATCAATTCGTAATCAATATTAAGGCTTTTTTAAAATTTTGCAATTTTTCGCGAATTGCTTTGCAAAAACATAATGAATTTTGTAATTAACATTAAAATTTTATAACTCTCTTTTTTATTTGGCAATAAAAAATATTTCTTGGCAAAAATTTGTTTAACATATTTTGCTATATTTATTTTGGTTTGTAGCCATAGAAAATAGGAAGTAGTTTAATTTGACTACAACGACTTATATAACACAGACAACAACCTGTAGCCTGTTGCCTGTTGTCTTGATGCCTTCAAAATAATCATTCGCATAACTATAAACATGTGTATTCTATCTTTATGAAATATTAACAAAAAAAATAAAAAAAAGTAAATTAAAACAAATAATTGCCTGTTTTATTTTTTCTGCTGCCTTTTTGCGATATCGATATTCGATATGATAGTTTGATATTCCCTCACTTTTGATATTGCTAGCGAACCTTCTAAGTCGAATATTTTTTTTGGACAAAACTGAGTGACAGGTGAACGTTTTTCGAGTCATTTTTGATTGTCACTCTCACTTATAGTTTTTCACTATAAATGTTTGAGATATATTTGAAATCGATATCAACAACGAAAGTCTTGCTTAACTGGGACATTGTATAAATGCACTGATTTCATTGTATTTATAACGACTATACTGCTTTGAAATTAATAGAGATTAGATAATAAGGATAATAAGGAATTGAAAAAATTTTTGAAAAATTTTTTCATTCATTCTCTGAATGAATGATTTTCCTTTAACAATTTCCTTTAACTATTTCATGAATAGTACCAAAATTTTTAAAAGGGTACACTTTTGCTACCATTTAATTTTTTAAATTTTCCATCATTGGAAAATTTTTATGATGTGCGATAACTTCCAGATTTAACTGTTCTACTTGCCTAAAAGCAGTTTATGCTTAACAGACTTAAAAGATCCGTTTTATTTCCAACCATGTCGAATTTTTATTGAAAACCGCAATTTCTTCAAACCCAAACTCAGAGGTCGTAAAAATCTTTATTTTCCTTATTAGCAATAAAATGTTGCAACATTAAATGAACGTTTCCTCTAGACACATGCAGTAAGTTCATTTCTTAAATTGGTTTTTTCGAGTTGGTTTATTCTAGCTTCCAAATTAAGCTGCCTATGTACTATTTGGAGTAACAAAAATCCTGAAGGTAATATAAATAATTTGTTCTGGCAGTCTTAAATACATAAAAAAGTTTTGCCTTGTAAATTTTTTAAATTTATCTGTGCATGTGTGGTGCTGTTGCTATTTCGTCTTTCCATTTCTTAAAGTTCATAATTTTCAAAGGAGCAGAAAAAGTGGCAGGCAACAGTAGTAGTCGTAGAAATACAAACGCAACCAGTGAAGAAGATTAATGAGGCCTTTTAAAAGGCTTGAGGTAGTTTATCATTTTCTCGCTTAAGCACTTTTTCTGCACAAATCTTGGAAAATGACAAGCAAACCAAACAGAACGGAGAACACAAATGAAAATCAGCAACAGCAATAGCAATAGCAAAATCAAGCAACCACATCCTTATTACGACAACTGGCATTTGCCATAAGGTTTGACTCGGTTAATGTCTGACAGGGGGCTGTGGTTTTTATATGCCACTACTTAAAGTTGTACGACAACTACTGCCAGCCGCTAGTTAAATAGCTAAAATACATAAATTTAACACAATATAAAAACAACCATGTGTAAATATCCCTAGAAACATTGGGATGGCAGATTTTTGGGAGGTTGTTCTTTCTTCCAGACACTTCTAAATGTTGTCTATCGTTGTCTATGAATACGTGTATTTATTTCATGTATACCTTTTTTTACTTCGCCAATGATTCTGCTACACAGTACCGACCAAGGAGGGCGGTCTCATGTTACATTAAGGTTAGTATCTACTGAAGTCGATGTAGCTCAGTTACTAGTATTTATTCCTTTATCACTTGAACTTGTCGAGAGTAACTGATACAAAGGTATACTAAGGCACAAGAAAAAATTAGTTGTGCTGTTATTTAATGACTGTTTGAACCAGGACTCGAACCCAGGACCCTCGTTTTTGTACTCAACGTGCTAACTACTACAGCTAATGCCACCGTATATACAAACATACATATGTCTGCATAAATATGTATATGTGAATTTTATTTCATGTTAAAATTAATTTCATTAAAGAATTTATATAAACATTAAAATTTTTAATTAAAAATAAAAATTTTACATGATATAATAGGAGAGCACATTAACATCTTATAAAAGTATTGTTATATCCAATCTAAATGAGATAACTTTATACAATACTAAGGCCCTTATTATGAGTTGCATTTGATTTTCGATCTTTGCAGGCTTTCAAGTATCGAAAATCGAATGTTCAATTCATATTATGAGCATCGAAAATTTCGTTGGCCATCAAATTTTTTATCAAACAGAATTTAGCTTTCGATGAAAAAAATTTTTGTAAACGACTGTTTTATATTTTTTAAGTATAGTTGTTGAAAATTTTAAAAATAAATAAAATAAAAAAAAGTGAGTACTCACTTAGTTCTACTTGTGTAAAAAATTTCTATATTTCTATATTTCCATATTTCCGGAACCTTACATTGTAAAACTTTCAAACTTTGCATATAAGGTTAATTATGGTTTAAATATTATAATTTTACGATTGCGGGGAACAAAGTTATAAGGGGGTAAAAACAGCTCGAATGGCTTCCTGTAAATGTACATACTGCGTGTATTGGCCGGAACTTGGCCTGGCGCGCTGCCCTGCTCCTAGATCCTTCGCGTTTACTTACACAGACGAAAATGGTGCCGGCAACATTACAATATTATTGCACTGTAGCAGAATGTGTGGCTTACTACAAAAATAATCCAGACTAACCAAAAGCTAACTACATACAATGTCATTCACAGCGTTTTGGGTGCTTTTTGAAATTTTTTGTGCGAAAAATTCCTTACTTAGTGCGTGGTGCATTTTTTTTTAATTTTTGTGCGTTTTTCAATTTGTGGTGGCACAAACCCAAATTGAAGATGACAGCGGGTTAAAACTGGAAAATTGTTGTTGTGAAACTCTTACCAACTTCCTGATAGTGTTAATTACCATATTGATAGTAATGATGCTTACAAAACATCACAATTTGAAATGAAATCTTTTTTATGACCCTATGACAACAATAATGATGAAAATATTAGCTTTATTAATTTGAAATAATTAATTTTTGATCTCTCTTTTTATAAAGTTTTAAGCAGAATTTATAAAACTAATGCAAAAAAATTTATAATTTTTTTCAAATTAATGTGTGTGCCCTTAATTACTTTTATAAGTCATATATTTCTTTAGTCGAGATATTCAATATATTACATATAAACAAATCCAAAAATATTTTTTTATTTTTCCGACAGTTCAATTAATTTAAAAAAATAATATTATACTTTTTATCCAAAATTATTAATTAAATAAACATTTTAAAATTAAAAAAATTAATTCTAAACTTGGTGCGTTTTTTTGTAAATGGCGCGCTTTTTTCTCCATTTTGGTGCGTTTTGAAATTTGAAAGTTGACAACACTGGTCATTCAGAACTGACCCAAGATTAACGGCCTGGCCCCCGATGTCGACAAGAAATTATCTTTCGCTTAGTTATACAAAATAAGAAAATTTGTTTTTGTTTTCAATATAAGTAAGCGAAAGATAATTTATTGTCGACATCGTGGGCCAGGCCGTAATTCTTATGTTGAATGCGTAATTGAATTTGGTGAGAGCCAACAAATTTACTCTCAGATACTTTGAAACTCATCTCAATTTTATATTAAAATTTTTCTCTAATTATTTTATATGGCAAACTTTGCTTTGTAGTAGCGCGTTGACTTTACAATGTGAGATCATACATAGTGTAAACCCCAGCAATATTTTTAGTAAATTTAATGAATACCATTGACTGGATTTAGTAACTTTTATTACGATATCGCTGTAATAAATTTTACAACAATTTACCAACATTGCTATTCAGTAACATATTTTAACGATATTTGCTGTCGTTTAATTATAAAAAATAAAATCAGAAGATCAAATTCAATCAGGTTTCTTTATCTACTTGTGCTTTTCGTTTATTTTGATATTTTCTATACAGAGCTCCCACATAATATTGAATATTTAATTCAATGACTAAAATATAGCTAAAGACTATCGTAAAAAATAAATTAGGAAATCGCACTATCGTTACCGCAAAAAAAATAAGTATGTTGATAAGTATTAAGATTTTGGGTTCGCAAAACGTTACAGAATCCAGGTACAGGTGCCTTAAATAAAATAAATTTTAAGTTAGTTGAAAAGTAGTTCATAGTGAGTCAATTGGCTACTGCCTAGGACATCACAATGTTAAAATACTCGTTGTATGTTATTTGAATTGCAAAGTGTCAGTCAACACTACTTGCGAAATAGTTAGCTTGAAGTTAGTCTAAAGTTAACTTAGTTTCCTACAGAGTGGATAATACCAACCACACAAGTATATGTAGCAAATAATATGAAAACAAAGCGTGTCGCCGAGTACCGAACACAAACAAAATTCTCGCTCTCCCACCCGAAAGTTGCTAACAAAATAAATGTTTCCACTCCAAATGTTTTCGTGTCTAAGCGCAGAATTATGACATATGAAAATGCAAATAAAAAATATCTATCATTGTTATAAGTTTATATGTTTGAATTTTTTTCATTTAGCATAAATGAAAACTTTTCCCTTTAAACATGAAAACTTGCTAATTATTGTTCGCTGGGATTAGGTCACATTTGGATGGATGGGTTCTTCCACGTTTTTTTTACACTTGTACTCACATGTATGTAGTTCATCATGGCCGTAGATGTTTCACAAACCACCACAAAAATATTGCTTAATCCATAAAGATGTTGATGATGATTTCTAGGAAATTTATTAATGACAGAATATTGTTGTTTTCCACTTTTATGATGATTATGCTGTATGGGATTGTATTTCCCTTTATAAATCCTAGCTTTATATTCATTTCTGCTACTTTTAACTTTAATGTTTAGTAAAGTGGGGTGTTGCTGCACAATGGGGCCCGTCGTTTCAAAAGTACTAATACTAATACTTTACTTTAAAATACATATTTTAATGGAAAATAGTGTGTCTACAAATCGTAGACAAGAAGTCAGGCTTTTAGAAAACATAACTTGCGAACACTTTTTTTGAATACAGGGAAATACATACAACGTCAATACAATACCTTTCCCGTGCTGTAACTTGTTTAAATATATGTAAGCCTAGTCCGAATGAATTTTTCTTCATTGTAGAATATCGTAAAATATAAATTAAAGGAATAAATATATATGAATATTTTTGAGTTGTAATTCAAGCAATATTTAAGTTATATAGTTAAGAATATCAAAACTCTTGATTTTAAAAAAGTGAATCTACCAATCATTTATTTAAGTGCATTAAAAACATCATGGTGTGAGATGAACACAAAGGGAATTAAATCATTTTAGCTTTAAAGATGATTGAAAAGAGCTTCAGCAAGGAATGTCTAGTGTTAGTTTTCTTCTTCTGTTTAGATGAACATTGCATGTATTTATGTATGTTCATATCTGATATTTAATTTTATTGAATTAAATTAAATATAAATTAATTAAATTAAAACATTTTGGTTAAAGTTTGTTTTTCAAAAATGTATGGTTTTAAAAATCTTTTGGTATTACTACTTGAACAACTATTTCTAACTTTACTCTTGACTTGAATTATGTTATGCAAATGGAAAATGTGAATTGTTTTGATATATCGTACTCAAATTTGCTAAAGGAAAGCTGAATTTTACCATCTCTAAATTTACAACAGTCTTTCCAAGACCTATTTATTAGGTCTATGCAACTCTACAAAAACAGAGCAATACAAAAAACAACTTCGTGTTTAAGTTGTCAGAAACACACACAAACATTAACTATAGTATATGGTGCAAACAACTTTTGACAGCTTAAACACGAAAACACAGAATATCAACAGGACGATTACATTGACCTGATAAATAGGCCTTGAGTCTTTCCATTGTCGTTTGTTCTTTACTAAGTAGGCACATGTTGGTTAATTTATTTAGTTTTGTTCTATTAGTTTGTATTTTTAAATGAACACACATAGGCAGTAAAATTTAATCACCACCTTTCCCATGCTCATCTTTTATAAATATAAGCCGATTTCTATAGATTTGATTCCCTTGAGTTCTAATTGAAGAAATCAAATTTGAAGTGGGAATATAAAAACTCTGGTTCTTGAACATTTTTTTGTTTCATACAAATATTTGCCGAAAATAATTACTCAATATACATATTTTATGTGTGCAATTTCCACAATATTCATATACGACCCATAAAATACTTGTGCAGGGTGTTTTTTTTAGAGGTATAGAACTTCGAATTGAAATAAAACACAAGAAAATCTTTTTAATGCCCATCAATTTGGCTTTACTGGAAGGATAATTTTATGCCATTAATGTTTAAATATGATTTCGGGCATGTGGCCGCCGCGGATGGCTCGAATAAAGCCAATTCTACAGGTCCAATTTTCAACCACTTTTTCGAGCATATGGGGCCGTATGTTGGCAATAACGCCACGAATGTTGGCTTCCAAGTCCCCTAACGTTTCTGGTTTGTTGTCGTAGACGAGCGACTTCACATATCCCCAAAGAAAATAATCCAATGATTTCAAATCACACGATCTTGGTGGCCAATTGACAGGTCCATTCCGCGAAATTATGCGCTCATCGAATGTTTCCTTCAATAAATCGATTGTGACGTGCGCTGTGTGGCATGTAGCGCCGTCTTGTTGTAACCACAACTCATCCACATTCATGCCATCCAATTCGGGAACAAAATAGTCGGTTATCATGGCTCTATACCGGTCTCCGGTGGCTAATCGATTCATTCGGGTCCTCTTCAACACTTTGCTCTACAGCGGCAATTGTTTCTTCGGTGCGCACTGTTCGACGTCTCTGCGGATGCGTATTATCACATAGAGTAAACGTAGTGTGAAAACGATCCATGGTTAACCGAATTAATTGCTCTGATGGACGATTATGTCGACCATAAAATGGACGGAGCTTGCGGTAAACTTCGCGAACTGAACCATTATTTTCGAAATAAATTTGCACGATTTGCAAGCGTTGTTCTTTTGTCAACCTGTTCATGATGAAATGGCAAACCAAACTAAATATTAATCACTTGACAGCTGACAAAATGGCCGCCAGTTAAAAAAGTGATGCCAACTTAAAGTTCTATACCTCAATAAAAACACCCAATATATATTCTGGCTTTTTATGAATAGAGACATTGAATGAATATGCTTTGTCCATCTGTCTGTTCGTCCGTCCATCGGACTGTCTGTACGTGAAATCTTTTTTTCGTAGGCTCCTACAAAAGCTAGATGCTTGAGTCTTATACTGGTATGTCAGAAATTGTCCGATATATACGGCCTGGCCCACGATGTCGACAAGAAATTATCTTTCGCTTAGTTATACTGAAAACAAAAACAAAATAAGAAAATTTGTTTTTGTTTTCAATATAAGTAAGCGAAAGATAATTTCTTGTCGACATCGTGGGCCAGGCCGATATTGTCATTGAAAATCAGCAAAATCTAAAAAAAACAATTTCATTTATTAAATATACATAATTTAGATTTCAATAAGAATTAAAAATCAAAGAGACGATTCCATCCTTGGAAACTTTTTTGGTACGCAGAAAATAGTATTAACCAATTAATATTTTCAATTAACAATTTAATCGTATTGATTAAATATTTAATTGTATTAATTAATTCGAGTGAAAAACATAATTGATATTGAAATTTTATTAATTTTTTTATTGATACTACAAATATTTGAATTAATATTACAAAATCATTCATATTACTTTTTTGTGTGTAGAGAAAACTAACCTCCTAAAACAAATTTATTCTCTTTCCGTATAAATTATGCATATTTTACTTTTAAAATAAATAGATTGGTATAAGAAATCAGAAACCATGATTGCAGGTGTGGAAAAATTACACTATTTGTGTTATATAAAATTAACTAGGTCTAATAAATTTTTTCTTTATAAGTTAAATATATTTAACGTTTAAAAAGAAACTTTTGGTATAAACAAAATTAGAAAAATTAAAACTACAGCTCCAGAGCTGTAAAAGTAGAAATACTTTTTGTATATAAAATTAAGTACATAAAACAAATTTTTTCTTCCTCAGAAAGAAATAGATTAGTATTAAAAATTAGAAAAATCAAATATATTGTTGCATGGTTGGTAAGTTAAAAGTTAAAGATGGTAAGTTTGGTAAAAGAAGGTATTTAGATATTTTTTCAGGCAGATCTTTACTGGAGAGTTTTTAATTTTTGCTAAAACATGTTTTGTAATGAAACCCCAAATTTACCATCCCATCAAATTGAAATACGATGAATCAAAACAATTCACGTATTCCATTTGCAAGAAAATTTCGTATATAAGGCAGAAATCTAGATAAACTGACACCACACATAGTGGACCAGCACAGAAGAACGCTGATGAGAAGGTTTAGTGGCCTTCGAAAACGACTGGCTGTTCCGTTCAACTATGTGTTGTCAGATTATTTACAACAAACTTTGATGTTATTTGTTCATTAATAATTATAACATGTAATTTGGCTTAAAAAGCGTTACGAACTTTAGCCCTTTCAAATCATAAATATAGAAACAAATTAAGTTCGAAAAATAATAATTAAAATTAACTAAAATTTATTTATTTAATTAATTAATTTTCGGTGTAGGTCTCTATATTTCAAAGGGTGGCAAAATCTTTACTGATATATATATATATATGTATATGCAGATTTAAGTGTCTTTAGATGTGGAGGAATACATTTCTATTAGAAAGTGCTGATCTCTGTTACAGTCCTCTCTAATTAATTTCTCCTCACTCATTTTAAAAAGGCCAAATGATTTATTCCATATAAAACCAACAAAAAAAAATCAAGATTTTCGATTTGTCAAATCGAACTTAACTATGGTATGGTAGTTAAGTCTTGTACAAATAATATTTCACAAAAAAAATATTTTCTGTGGAAAAAAACTCGTAATCTTTTCACTTGTTAAAAGAAAAGAAAAAATCTGAAAGTTTGAAATCGTACATTTAAAAATTGTTTTCATTTCAATTCGGATGCTAGAACACATGCTATTAATTTTTATTTTCTAAATTTTAATTTAAACAGGTGTAGCATTTATTTTAACATGCGATCCTACAAGAAAATGATGTGGAAACCAGAACACGTATGTATATCTTTTTTTCTCATTTGATGAGACAGGCTGGAGAGCCAGATTGGTTAGAGCATTTAAATCAAAATATAAGATTTAGAATTATGGAAATTTTTATTTGCAATTGAATTTTTTTATAAATATAAATTGTTGTTATAATTAATTAATTATTGTTATAATTAATCTTTTAATTAGTGTTACTATACTGAACTTAATTCACTCAGATATACTATGGCCCCTTTTACATTAGGCAACTTTACTTGCGCAAGTATAATTTTCATTTTTATTTATTTTCTTTTGAACCTGCTTCTATGTTCACATTCAGTTCATTTGTTGAGCAAGTTTAATTTTCTTATGCTCGAGTTTTCTTAATTTGTCATTATTTTTTAACTTTTTATTCACAAATAAAATTTTCTTAACACAAAATTAATTAATTAGACAACACACCGAAGAAGAAATAAAAGACAATTTCAAAAACAAATCAGTATCCCAAGCCAACAATGACAGCTGAAACAGAATTGTGGCAGAATTGCCAAGTTCAAGCAAGTCTGTACTCAAATCTCGGCAATTCTTTCCATTTCAACCGACCTTTGCTCTCACACCCACAAACACAAGACTTGCGCAAGTAAAGTTACCTAATATGAAAGGGGCCTATGTAATACGAGTATTTGGCCTTAAGGGATTTTGTATTACGTTACAAATGAATAAATAAATAAAATAAATAAACAAATAAATATTAATGTTTCTATCTATCTTTTATATTTTATGCTGCTTATTATTTATTAGCCAATATTTTAATTAGTTTACTTACAAATATGACATGAATTTTGTTAACTACTTTTCTCGTCGATCTGATAGATAACTTCAGTAATCAGAAAACACTGAAGGACGATGTCAAATTGAAATCGTTATCACTGAAAGGTGCTAAAATTCAATGAAGATTAAATATCACAGGCACGTTTTCACTGAAAAGTGATATGCAATTTGTTATTACAACTAGACTTCCTTCAAATTAGCCGAGGTGACCATATGGCGAAATTCAAATTAGAAAAATTAAAAATTTAAAAAAAACTATCTTTCGTGTTGAGGTAAGTTGATGGCTATTAAAACCATATTTTATAACCGAATTCAAAAAAAAGGAGGAAGTTAACAATTCGTCTCTATTTTTTTCTTTCTTTTTTTTAGGTGTGGAGCTTCATTACTTGGTACATTTTTGACCGATTGTAAAATTTTTTTGTTGTCTGAGAGGGTTTAGATTGCCATTAGTTCCATTGTAAAAAAAAAGTGGGCGGGGACACACCCACAATTTTTTTAGATTGATTTTACGATCTTTTACTCATTTGATTGCTGCGAAACCTAGCAAACATCTTTGATTTTTATAATTACACAATTTTAAAGTTAGACAAATGGGCGGGGTTATGCCCACTAAAATGTATTATAACATTTCACCTAGTTCTACTAAAACGATTTTTACGAAACTTACCACACACCTTGAGCTTTAAAAACATAATCCTCTTTAAAAAAATGGACGGGGTCATGTCGATTAAAATTGAATAGAATATTTCAAAAGCTTCTATTTCAAGGATTTTTACGAAACTTGGCACACACCCTAAGGTTAAATAAAGTTACAGTTTTGCATTCAAAAATATGGGTGGGGCACGCCTATTAAGTTTTAGTGTAATATTTCCCGTGCTTGTACTTTAACAATATTTACGAAACTTGGCCAACACCTTAAACTCTTAAAAATACACAATTTTGTTTTAAAAAAGTGGGCGCAGTCATGCTCTATGAAATTTAATACTTCTTTTTTCTAAAAAATCTAAAAATAAAACTTAAAAAAAATTAAACCGACTTCAAAAATAACCACTAAAAGCTAAAAATAATATAGATCTACTTATATAAAATATTTTTACATATGTTACTTAAGGCTGTTCCAGACTATAATACAAGTATTAATACTTTTGACGAAAATTCATCCCTGGTCTTATATTTGTTTAAAAAACTTTAAAAAAGCAATAACAACTCAACATGTCAGAGTTGCATTTTCCACAAAACTATTAATACTTGTATTACAGTCTGAAGCGAGCTTTATAGTGATATTTGAAGTTGGTACCAGTAATACAGGTACTAAACACATAGGAACATGCGCGATAAAAAAATTGCAATTACTTTTTATATACATACATACATATGTTTATGTGTATGTATGTATGTTTAGTTACAACCCTATAGGAACTCAAACTCATTTGTAAGTACTTTCAAACTGGTTTTTTAATAACCACAACTGGTTGATTAAGTGACTTTTTTCCTTGTCGCCGACTCACTATTTTAACATAGGCAGTAGTCAATTGGCCATCTCTGCATGACTTTTAAATTGACTACTAACTACTTATTTTTCAACCACTCTGAAGTCACTTAATATCTATTATAGTTAAATAAATATTTATGTAAATCTTCATGCACATTTGTATATCATGCACATACATACATACATATGTATATACTATATATAATGAATATATGTATATTGATATATAGAAATAATTATTATTTAAAACAAAAATGCATACATTGATACGAAAGTTTTTCCTGCTCATAGAAAATATTATACATATTAAGTATTGAAATTATTTTTTTTATTTAACACAAACATTTGGTATTTGATTTCATGGCATGCTTTTGATTTTTTCTTATTTTTTCTTATTAAGTAAATATATTTTGTTTTTATTTATTTCTTACGTGTGCTTCTATTCAATATGTTTGGTTGATATCTGCATGAGATTTAAACCAATTTGTAGTCACTTGCAAAATAATTAATTTATAGCTAGCGTTTTTTGTCAATCGACTATTTTATTTACTACAGGGAAATATTGTTGGCAGTAACTTCAAACAACACTATAGTTAACATGTGTAAAAATATTTTATTTAGCTATTTTTAGCTTTTTAGTGCTTATTTTTGAAGTCGGTTTAATTATTTTTTAAGTTTTATTTTCTAAGCTTCATTTTAATTTAAAGTTCTATACTTAAAATCATAATAGCTATATCCTTTGCTTACTTTATGAGTGGAATTTATGTTAAAAATTTAAATACAAATTTTATTTCTTAATGACATTTTAACTCCGAAACGTATATATGTATCTACGTATGTATGTATATTATTACATTATATTCCCAAAAATAATACATAAAAAATGCATTGCACATTTAAAGCTTTAAGTTGCCATAAGACTTCCTTTATTCTTAGATTTCTAACAGAGTCTTGTTATGGTTTCTCCAAGAATTATTTAAATTAGTTTTGTGTTTTTGAGCAATAAAAATACATGCATAATAAAAACAAACAATAAAATCAAGAAAAGAAATATTGATGCTTAAAATTGGGTCATGTTTTTACGAGTATTTTCATTTTATGTAAAGTTTGACCATTAAACAACAAACAAAAAAATATATAAAAAGAAAAAAAAATGTTAAGCAATAGATAAAAACACCAAGTGCAGTAAGCGAACTACAAGTTATAAAATCAATATCTTGAATGACTGGATGAAGTAAACTCGTTGTATTCGTATTACACTAACAAAATAAGCAACATTGAGATTTTAAATACTTTTTGTAGTTTTCCTTACAAGATTTCTTTCAACCACTTCTTAACATCATGAGCCAACAACAACCCATAAACACATACAAGCATACATATTCACAATTTTTATTAAGACTAAAGTGTCTATTTCTAAAGTACTCGTATATGTCTTTTCATTAGCCCAAACAACTAGAGCCACACGTTGTTATCTTTATGGCTGTTACTGCTGATAAATTTCTCAAAGAGAAATTTGTTTTTATTTCTTTTGTTGATTATTTATTCACTTAAGAATTGTTATAAATACAATTGTAAATTAAATGGTAATTTTATTTATTACTTTTCTAGCTCCTTATAGTGGTGCAGAGTGGAGGCTTTTATGGAGCTGAACAGACAAGGACATGGCCAATAAACTGGCCATAAAGTTTGCTCATTAAGAACCTAACGCTATTTAATGGATTAATGACGTTTGAGGAAGGACTCAAATTTTGAAAATTCCACTATCTAAAAAAAACTTTCATTCGTCATTGAAGAGAATTATAACTGCAAGACTGGTCATCACTGCATGGATCCTTTTTATACAGTCGAATATTGAAAGTTACTTTATTTTGTCAAAAGAAAAAACTTATAAATCTTAAAATATGTTTGTTTGTGAAATCTAAATTATTTTTTACTCTAAACAATATTCCTTATAAAATCTTAAAATGAGTTTGATAAATTATTTTGTTGTTGTGACTTCATTTTAATTTAAAAATTATAAAATTATCTTCCCTTCAAGATGATTGTTTAAAATTTAATACTTGTTTCATCTCTTTTAAAAGTTTATTAAATTCTCTAATATTTTGCATCTGATTTGAAATTTATTTGCTGGTGGTTTAGCTTGGTCTATATACGTATTTCATTGGCGCTTGAACCAAATCATCAGTAGAATTCAACCACAAATTTTGAACAGTCACAAACCTCTTACTTTATGCACAGACTTTCAAAAACTATATGAGAATTCATAGAATAATAATATTTTTGAAAATCACAAAGACAAAGTAAGCTTAGTAGGCTTTAAAACTCATACAAAACCCAGCCAATAATTTATATTCGACATGAATCTATTTTATAAATAAATAAGACAAATTCGTATTCAAATTGAAATAACATAAGCTTAAACACTTGGCTATACAAATTTATGAATTTTTAATATTAAGGATATATGGGAAGCAGGTACGTCTTTTTACCTATTGTAAGATAAATGAAAATAAAAACACTCCCTTATTGTTTATAAATCAGTTAAATTAGTTTTTTCTGCATCGGGTTAACAAATATTAAAATTTATTTTTTTTTAATAAAGGATACATGGAAGTTATTCAGGTTCTTTCATAGATTTAAACGAAACTTGCTAAGAAACTTAACTGTATGAGCAAGTCCTACATATTGTGCTCGTAATGGTACCTTATCACGTACATTCTCTCTCTTGAACGAAATAAATTATAATATTCAAAGAGATTCAAAATCTTTTATCAAATTTATTACTAAAAAAAAAGAGAGTTTAAATTGCTACTTTTTAGCCTATTGAAATAATTGTGATCTCAAATTATGTAATTAATTTAAATAATTGCAAGCTTTTTAGAGTAATATCGTATATATGTATATATTCGTGATAGATTTCTTTATTAATGCAAATATTATTAATCAACTTAGTACAGGGTGGCCCAGAAAGACCGAAGTGGTGTGAAATCCTTATAACTTTTTATTTAAGACATATTTTTTTAGTTTTTTGTTTCTTAAATACATTAAATTTATAGGGAATATTTTAAGATTAGTTATTAAAAATTATATCCCGCAAGTGGTGGCCATTTTCTGCTTCGCACAAATGTGCTCTTTCCAACACATTTTCAATGACCTTTCGCAAAACTTCCGGTGTTATGTTGTTAATTTCGTCTCGAATATTGGTTTTTAATTCCTCAATAGTCCTAGGCTTATTAAGATAAACTTTCCCTTTTAAATAACTCCAAAGGAAATAGTCTGGAGCAGTTAAATCCGGGGAACGCGGAGGCCAATTAAAATTGTTTCTACGCGGAATTATTTTTTCACCAAAGATGTCGCGTAAAAGAGCCATTGTGGCCCTGGAAGTGTGCGCTGTGGGTCCATCCTGTTGGAACCATATTTGCGGATGGTTTTCCACGGTTGGCTTTACCAAATTTTCCAACATGGCCTGATATCGATCAGCATTGATGGAAATGGCGACACCTCGTTCATTTTCAAAAAAATATGGGCCAATGATCCTTTCTGAAGAAACACCGCATCAAACAGTATACTTAACTGGGTGTAATTGTCGTTGATGAAGTACTCTCGGGTTTTCAATATCCCATATCCTAAAGTTTTGTTTGTTAACGAGGCTTCGTCACTCATAACTAAGTTATGAATAATGGAAATGGAAAGAACACATTTGTGCGAAGCAGCAAATGTCCACCACTTGCGGGATATCATTTTTAATAACTAATTTAAAAATATTCCCTATAAATTTACTGCATTTAAAAAACAAAAAATTAAAAAAATATGTCTTAAATAAAAAGTTATAAGGAATTCACACCACTTCGGTCTTTCTGGGCCACCCTGTATTAGTAATTAATTTTTTAATGTTATTTTAGTCGGTAAGAATTATTTGTCCATTGACTGAACTAAATAAATAAATAATTTACACTATGCAAGTGCTATTGCTAATCTGATTAGTTTGTGGGAAAGAGAGACGAGGGGAGCATAACTGTTTCTTTTCCCCCGTCTATCTCTCTCTCTCTCTCTTTCTCCTAACGAACTAATGAGCTAAGCAATAAGACTTGCATAATATAAATTAGGACTGAGCAAATAGTGGAACATTTTTCTATTACTCTTCTTTATAAATTAATACCTTTCTTCTGTCCTGTAAAAGCTGTTTTGGCTAAAATTAAATTTGTTTATATAAATAATGTATGGGAGTATTAGAGCTTTTTTTAAATTAAAAAAAGCTGTAATATGACTACATATGCTACCACTTAATTGGGAATAAATTCAGAATTAATGGAATGATTTTTAATAAATTTGTCTCATTTTATTTACTACATATAAATGTATCACAATTAATAATAAAATATAAAATTTTCTTCAATTTAAAATGGTAATGAGTCTTTTAAATTTTCTTAAATTTTATAGCTTTGACACAAAATGATAATCAATTTAATTTTTTTTAAATGCTACCAATGAAGAAATAACTAAAATTTGTAGCTTCAATCAATGTGTGCTTTGACCAGCTGTTCAACTTTAAAATTAAATTGCGGATAGCTGAATTGGAAAGCAATCTATTATCAATTTATAAGGTTTGTGTTAGTAAAAAAAGTTTGAGTGTATTGAAAATTGAATGGAATTGAGAGGCAAAAATTGAACGTGTGGCCCCAATTTAAACGATATGTGGGAGGTAAATTTTTTCCGACTTGAAATTTAAGCAACCATAATATCAAGTAACTCTCGACTATTTAAGAATCCCTGGCGTTAACAAAAATATTTATTCATATATGTGCCTTTGCTAGTGACTTTTTGTAGCCGGCCAACTTTGTTGTAATATGTCACATTACAATAAGATAGCCAGTGCAAAAGGCTAAAGTAAATCTTTCGGAACTTTTGAAGATTTTAATAGGGCGCATTAGAAACAACTGCCGCATTTTCAGGCAATTATTTAATTTCTAATAGATTTGATCGGTCAGATTAAATATAATTCTTTCCACAATGTCCCATTAGCAAAAGAAAAGAGTGTTAAATTTTTTTACAAGGTGCTTAATCTTTTCAAAATAAAATTCCTTTTTGAAAATAGGAAGAAAAATATTTGATATCATACATCAGCCAACGGTACTTTAGCATTTTATTTATTTTTTTTTTTCACAATTTTCCTTTTCTTAAATGTATCAATTACCAAGGCTTAAAAATATTTATCGAGCACAAAATAAATCAAACAATGCCACAAAGGTAGTTGCAACTACACAACAAGCATAAGGCAAAAGAAAGAAATGGAAAAACACCAAACAAACTAAAAATAACAACTTAACACTTCTTGCTACACAACTTCATAATACAATTGTTAGACGTTGCTAGCTGCTTGACTGCCAGCCACAATGAATGGAGGAAACAAATGGAAAATATGGCATGAAAGGACCAGAGAGGAAGGAAACGGAACAACAACAAAAAAGTAGCATCGACATTTCAAGCAGTATTTCATTGACACCTTTCTCTTGAATTTTTGTTTGTTTTGTTTGTTATTTTTATTTGTTTTATTATTTATTTTTTGTTCCCAATCAACAGTAACAGCAACAGCAATTTCTTGCTATATTATGGTTCTTTAGTTTAACTATTATTTGTTGAATGTGGTTGCAGTGAATTGAATTGCAGCAGTATCATCGTCCTCATCATAATCATTCCCAACTGTAATGATCATCATGTGCATAATATTGTGAATTGTATTTCCAATTGAGCAAAGTATAATCAATACAATGAATTTTATGAAACACCATCACCATTAGTAGCAGCTTCATCGATATCACCCATCGGAGGCAAAGTTGTAGTGAAGAAACATTAGCGATAAAGCCATTGTTCCAAAAGTAGTACAAAATACCTCCTCGTATAAAATGAAGATTTCGTATTAAAAGCTGTGCGATAAATATTTTCTCAGATGAAGAAATAAATAAATTCAGTGAAGTGCGACTTTGACCGGCGCACGAAGGGCTCTGTGAGGGCACGAGATATGTAATTCAATACGAAAAATATAAACTATAGTTTTGGCATTTTTTTTCGTTTTTGAGTTTTTCGGTTTTAAGCGTTTTTTTTAGTTTGGGGGTTTTTGAATTTATTGGCGCTTTTTGAGTTTTGACACTTTTTTCACGTTTTGGCGATTTTTTTTGGTTTTTGAATTTTTTTTAATTTTTGGCGATTTTTATTATTATGGCGTTTTTATAATTTTGGCGATTTTTTTTCACATAAACAATTATTTTGGTTTTGGCGCATTTTTCGCGTTTTGGCGATTTTTTTCGTTTTTTTGCGTTTTTTTTTCATATTGGCGATTTTTTTTCATTTAAACGATTTTTTCGAATTTGGCAATTTATTTTAGTGCTAGTATTTTTTTTTTAATTTTGTCGATTTTTTTCGATTTGGCGATTTTTTTTAAATTTTTAGCGATTTTTTTCAGGTTTTGGCGACTTTTTTCTGATTTTATAATTTTTGTATTTTTTAGTTTTACCGTTTTTGAAAATTTCAAGAGTTTACCTCTTAATTTAATTTATTTAATATTTTATATTTTAAAAATACACTAATTTTACAAATTTGAAGTGTCAATATACACATGGTCATACAATTGCATGTATATTACATGAGATTTTAACATTTTTCGTCGCTCGTTTTGGAGCACCCTTTAATTTCTAATTCTCATGTATTTGTTGTTGTAGTGGCCAAGGTTCTACATACTCTGTCCACATTTCAGGTCCGTAGCTTTTACGGTTCCTGAGAAAATACCGTGTGACGGACACCTTTTTCACCCTAAAAAAGTACCAATTTGTGCCATCACCCATTTTATGGAAACAAATGAACAAACAAAAAATTTAAAAAAAAAAAGAATTTAATGTTTTATTTCACACTTTCCTCTAGCACACAAAAGTTCGCAAATACTTCATGACGATAGAGTTAAAAGAAAAAAGTCTCAAGAGGCTTTTCTGAACAATCTTGTTGGAGTTTTCTTTTGTATATCTTGTTGTTTCTATATTTTTTCTTAATTTTTTTGCTGAAGAAACATTAAGCAACAAGGCAACAAGATGAAAACCAATAGTGGAAAATACAACAAATGAAAAGAAAACAAATTCACAATAGAGAAAAGTATCTACGTAAGAAAAAAATATTTAATTGTTCATGTAGCAGAGGCTGATTCTCTCGATTGCGACAATGGAAATGAGTGGCATGGGGATGTTTGGTCTTAATGACTGAAATGAAATGTAAACAAAAGTCATTGTAAAGACGAGCACAACAAATACTTGTATCCTTTCAAACATTTAATGCAGTGGCAAGAAAGAGGACAGACAGCTACTCAAAATAATTTATAACAATTTAAGTTAAAAAAGTTGTTTATTTTGTAAGTATGTGGTCTAAGTATCTTCTTTAAAAAACGTACCATTATCAAGGAGAAAAAAATTTAAAAAAAAATGTACAATCTTAAATAAAATGAGTGATTTTTACTTTATTTAAGGATATCATAATGCAAATATGAGCAAGTAAGAGAAGCATTGAGGTTCCTAAAACCCAATGGCTGGTGCTGGCATAAAAATATGCGTATTCGGTTCTGCAATGAACATCGCACTGGCAATTTCGTTTTCCGGTTCTTCTTCAAATATTAGCATTCGAATTTCGAGCTTTTTTTTAAATTTCTTAATAATTTTAATTTAAAACTGTATATACACAGAAAAAAATATCATCAAAATGCAACCAGCAAAATAAATTGTTAATAGTTAATTTAAATTAAAATATATATTTAGTTAATATAAAAAATTAAGTTGTTGATATGACAAAACCAGAAATTTTTTTCAATAAACTGAACTAACCAAATTTTATGTTATACATGGTGCAAAAACTCAAAAAATTCATTGTTGATTCAACAAATTAAAATTTTTCTAGTCAATCAAATTACTCAACAAAATTATTTGTTAAATTATATCATAACGGAATACGCACATGTAGAAGAAACAGAAGAACTCACATTTTGTGTGTATTCATTATTTGCTTATCTACTAACGATTTGCTCTTTAGCTGAGTGGTAAGTACATCAGTCTATTAATCAAGAGATTGCCGGTTCGACTCATCATCCAAACATCTTTAAAATTTAACAAAACTAAAATTCTAAAAATAATATAAAAAAATACAAACAAAGAAACAACACATAAGAATTTGAAAAACAAATTCATTAAAAAAATTTATTTTTCTGTTAACAACTCAATTGTTAATAACACAATAATTTTAATTGGAAATAATTGAGTTGATTTTGTTTTCTTATGTTACAATTGTGTGTTTGTATTTACAAAAATCGTTGTAGGTGCCTTTTTAAATAATATTTTAATTGTATTCACAAATAAATTATTTGTATTTACAAATCTTTTTTTTCTGTGTACTTAAATTCAGTAAATTCTCATTCAGCAGGGACACAGTCCACCATTTTTTTAACACAGCTCATTTTGTTGTTAGCAGAGCGCTGTTATTTGCTCAACAGTTGTCGTACATTGGACAAAAATTTTCGTATGAAAACAATAATTTCAGCAAAAATGCTAAGTAACACCCCTTTTCCACAAGCAAAGTTTACTTTGCAAAGTCTTAATTCAGCTGGGAGAAAGACAGAAAGAGACTGTACTGCCACCTCTGTCTTTCACACAGCTGAATTAAGACTTTGCAGAGTTAACTTTGCGTGTGGAAAAGGGGTATAAGTAAAATTTTAGAAAAAAATTTTTTTATTGATGACAATTTGATTCAAACAGGGAATTCTGCATATACACACGCATATATTCGTTGAATACGGGTGACGTAGGGCACCATCCTGTGGAAACCACTTCTTGCCCGGATCAATGTCATACATATATTTTTAACAAAAATTTATTGACCGTGGTGCTGTAACGCTCAAGCATTATTTAAAAAAAACCAAAATACAATGATGCCACCAGGGTGTGAAACACTAAGAGCGGGTTGTAAAAAAATTAACCTCTTCGGTGAGTACAGCTTTCTCATCGTTGGTGCACAACTATTGATAGTATGTATTTACATACTTAGTTACTTTAATTACAATGAACTTACATTGTTTCATATTTTTTTTCTTATCAAACCACAGTGCTTATCATAAAACCAATAATCACAAAAAATCTGCAGCAAAAAAAAAGAAAAGAGTTTTTTTTTGTTGTACATCTGTATAATATCTAGGCTCACGGTAGTGCGCCACGCCAAGTTCCGGCCAATGCACGCAGTGTGTATATTTAAAGGAATTCGTTCGAGCTGTTTTTACACTCCTCATAACTTTGTTCCCCGCAATCGTAAAATTTAAATAAAATTTAAACCATAATTAGAATAAATTCATGTAACCTCATACGCGAAGCTTGAAAGTTTTACAATGAAAGGTTTTGGAGATATGGAGGTGCAAAAAGTGCATATTTTAAGACATACTCAATGACCACTGACCACTGACCACTGACAAAATCATCAAATTGATGAAGCACTTCCGCTATAGCTAGAAAGCTGAATTTTGTTACACGAGTATATCTAGGTGAGCAATGAACTAGAAAAATCTGAAAACCAAAAAATTTTAACCAGGGGGCGGGAATACGCCCATAAAGCTCAGAATTAAAAAAACATTTCTAAGGCGCTTAACTTAAGCGATTTTATTGAAATTTGACACACATGTTGCAATAATACATGATATTTAAGCCTTCTATTTGATGTGTTTCGGCTCAGCACATTTAAATGTACTATTTATGTATTTACTAATATCCGTTTCCAACGAAACTAAACAGAAAAGATAACTACTAGCCAAAAAAAAATTGGGGTTAAAAAAGTAGGCGGGAACATACCCATAAGAATAAAAACTAAAATTTGCGGTTGTGAGCTGAAATTTGATAAACGAGTACTTATAGAATAGCAAAATACTAGAAAAAACTGATAACCCAAAAATGTAACCTAGGTGGGCGGGGCTGCGCCCATAAGGCTCAGAATTTAAAAAACAAATCTAAGGCGTTAAACTCAAGCGATTTTATTGAAATTTGGCATACATGTTGCAATAATACAAGGCTATCAATTTACGTTAAAAAAGTGAGCGTTAACACGCCCATACAGTTGAAGCCTCCTTTTTCATGTACTTCGGGTCAGCATACAAGATTTAACAAAATTGTATTTGTGCAAGTTCATTAATGAATTTTTTTCGAATGTTTTTTAGATTCAAAATTATTTAAGGGCAAATAAATCAGTCAATGCTTATATGTATTTTATTTTTATATCTGCCCAGTGAAAAAAATGGAAGTCATTCTAGTGGAAGTACATTTTCATTGCTTCCAAAAAATCGATATTTTTAATTTGCCGAAAGTGAGCAAAAAACCATGTAGAAGTTTATTTTAGTCATACAAAACCTTGTAACTCCTGCATAGTGTTAGAATATACTCACCAGAATTTAAAAAAAATTTATTTTTTTAATAAAATTTATGAACTATTTTTAGTCTAAAATTTAAAAGTTATTTGCTTAAATTTACATGAAAACACTGTTTCGGCTTAAATTCGTATAGAAAGGAAAGAATTGTTAAAATAGGCAACTATTTTCCGTTTTCCCTAGATGAAAATATTATCGTAGAACACAAAAAAGGGAATTTTTCTTAATATCGCTTCCAATTCAGTGACCAGGCATCGAAAAAGAGAACTTCTTGCAATGACAACCCTATGTAAAAATCATTAGATCGGATCGAAATTTGCACTACTTCCGCATCGTAAACTCTACATTTTCATGACATTTTTGGAGTCTCTTTTTTTACTGGGTGATTTAAACACAAAATTTTGTTTTTCGCCACAAAATTAAATGAATCTTAAATAGAAAACATTGTGCATTTATGAGTTGTTTAAGTTTTACAAACATACCATATGTTTTGTGCATCTGTGTGTTTTTTTGAATGCATGTACATAGATATCATGAGGTCATATTAAAAATAATTTTGTTTAATTTTCGGAAGTATACAACAAATGTAACGCATATTTTCATTCCATGAAATACATAAATAGAAAAATGCATTCCGCTGCTCTTTTTGTATCATAAAATGTGTTTTTTGCTATTTAATTTTTCTGCAATCTGATAAATCAATTTTCTTATTTATATTAAACAGCTGTTCTTTAGAAAGCTTTCCATAATATTTGGAAATATTGTAGTGCTACCATACTTTCGACTTAATTTGATATTAACTTTAATTAACCACTGAAAAAATGAAAGTGTATTTAAATCAATCTTAATTTTTTGTGAAAATTAACTTAAACTATGTTTAAAAATTCAGTGATTTATTAGCTATAAGACTTCTTTGAAACATTAAATTCTGTTATATTCAACACTGTTTTAACCTTGTAAAACATTGCAAAAAGAACTTATTGTAATATAGTTTGTTATATTAAGTATCTAGAAAAAAATTATATTTTGTTGCTAACTTTCGACTAAATTTTGAGGTTATAATCGAATTTTTAAAATTGAGAAATTTATTGTGTTCAATGAAGCAATTCTTTAATATACATAGAATCGTCATTCAACTATCAAAAATACGCGTGATTTTATAATGCCCTGCATTTTTTTTTGTACAAATAAATACAAAATTCCATACATGAAATTCCGGTACAAATCGGCACAAACGACGATTTCTTCTATTTTATGGCTAAAAAATTTGGTGACAATTGATCTAAAAGTACTCGTCCTAGAAAAAAAAGTGTTACCAAAAGTAAGGAAATATCCGGTAAATCGTTACATATTCACCATTGTCGTGATCTTCTGTCAATTTGGTCTAGTATTATATTAAAAGACACTGAAGAAGTTCCATGTGGTTGAATCCTGGACTAATCAAACAGTATAAACATAATGTTCACTCATTCCTCCAATGGCACCGGCAAGCCACTTGGGAATCAGTTCCGTCAATATTCTTAAATATTAACCTGAGCTTAACTGGTGCTTACTTTTGAAATATGAGTGCCTCTGTGGTCGAGTGGGTAGTGTGCAAGCCTGCCATGCCAGAGGTTTTCAGATCGAGTCCAAAAAAAAGTAACGGAATGACAGTTTTAAATAGTTTATATTATTCCACACCGATTAGATCTCCTTGTGGTACTTCAATGACAAGTCATAAGGTGCATACAAAATGTCAATAAACCCCATTCTAGTCTATCCCCATAGAAAAGTGACTGGTATGCTTCATAGGAAGTGGTAGAACTCGGACTGGTTCCTGTCACTTGGGGACCGTTCACGTGGCTAGTCTTAAGTTAGTTCCATTTCCTGCAGCGTATATTATTAGTTTATTAAGTTAATTGAGCTTAAAAATATTAAAGTTGTGTTAAGTTAAGTTCATATATATCTTTGGATCATCTGAATTCAGAAAATTGTATAGATTTTTGGCTTCGGCATTAGCCTACACAATGACTTTGGTGGTGCCTGTTATTTCAAAAAATATCTGACCTAAGCCTCCCATATCAAACACTTTAAATTAAGATCAGATAAAATGATTTTTAGTTAGTTTTTTTATTATGGCATAACTAGTAAAGAACAAATGACATTTGCAAGACTGTTGTAAATTAAGGGATGGTAAGCTTGAGCTTTCATTACAAAAAAAGCTTTCAGCAAATTGTAATACAATGAATCGAAACAATTCACATATTCCATTTTCAATAAAGGCTGGGTATATAAAGCAGAAATTTACATTAACTGATACCACACGCAGTGGGCCACACACAAAGAACGATGATGATGAAGGAATAGTGGTCTTCGAAAACAGCTATTTAATCCGTTCTTTTGTTATGTTTGTGTTATTTGTTCATTAAAAATTAGAGGTGGTGGGTTCAATTCCCGCTATAGACTCTGGGTGTTTTGTTTCGCAGACAAGCTAATTGCTTCGCTTTTATGAAAATTGTGTCCATACAACGAGTATATTTATATACAAATTTAGTCTTCTTACGCTTCTTTCAAAAGGAAATGTTACACTATACTCATTTAAGCACTATTAAGCACTAACCTAGGTGCAAGGTAGTTCACCAGGGAAAGTTTCGGCCTATGCACATTGTGTAATAACAACTACGGAACCCGTTTTGCTTTGGATAATTTTCTATGAAGCAATTTTCTCTTTTTATTTCATCTATTTGGCCATTCCAAAAATATATTAGATTAGTTATAATCAATAATTTTTTGCTGTTGCCTGATTTTCATAACAAAACAAAAACTCATTGTGTCTTTGCAAAATAACTTTTGCAATTCATGCAATCATATGAAGTTGCATAAACATATACATAGAAATAAAAAAGTAATCATTGGCTTTTAGTCTCAAGCTGATTTGTTCAGCAGATAAGCAACATAAATAAACTGCCAGAAAAAAAGAGCTAAATAAAAAACTAAAGTCATAATGCATTAAAAGTTATGATGACATTGAAATAATCAACTTTTTGTAGCTTTATCCATGTTTATATTAGACATATTGTTTGGCTTTCTTGTACGGATATTGACTATTTTAGCTTTATAATCTTGGGTAATAGCAACGGCGTCAGTATCTGCTTCATTGATGTCTCTAAGCTTTTTCGTCTGTCATAAATAATTAAACAAAAATGCAGGAAAACCAATAAACAACTCCGCATTGCAGGGCATGAAAAAAAGAAAAAACAGTTTTTCTTTTTCCTCTCTTAAAAATTTTGCAAGTCAATAGAATTAATGCTTGCTTCTGCAATTTGTTCAACAATCTATGTTGACATTTATCTGACTGTGTCATTATGCATAAATGCATTCAAAGACTGACAAAACCGACATGCGAACACAAAGACAAATAAATTCTCTTCTTAAGTTTGTCTTCTTAAAAGGCACATGCACAATTTATTTTTGTTGCTGTACACCAGTACTTTCGTAATGATGTTGTGGTGACGAAGGTTGCTGCAAAAGTATTAAATTAAAGTACAGTCGGAAGGTGGGCGCTGCAGTTATGCTTGTGGAATGAAATAATTACTTACATATCTTCCAAGCAGTTTTATATTTCTTATAGTTCTTTAGAGAAGATTAAAGTATAAGTGAACAATTTAAGACAAGTAAGAGTGCTATATTCGGCTGTGCCGAATCTTATATACCCTTTACCAAAGTACGTTTATGTATTATGTTTATGCATGATATGTAGGTACATATTTATTTTGTGAAAAAAATCCTAATTTTTGCTCTAGTGCAATTTTAAATATTTTTTTTTTTTTTTGATATTAGCAATAAGTTGAATATCGATGCCTTACTTTCTCAACCTCGTATCTTAAAAAATAAAAGTTTTCAGGAGAGCAACAAAAAAAAACGGTCAATCTCTCTATACTTCGGTGTTTGCATAAAAGTTCGAATGCAATTATTAAGACATTAAATCTATGTATATTTGCAGTAATAATATACTAATCTTTTAGTTTAAGCATGAAGCGCATTTATTGAGATACGAGTTCCATAGTTATACGAACCAATAACGCCGTTATATCAAAATTATCCAATGCAAACCATATTTATTATCCCAGTTGACCTGAGATTCGATAAAAAACGAATGCTTATTAAAGCGAAGTAACTTCGAAACAAAATTTTTTAATATTTATTCGCAAATCTAAAAAATCGAATGTACGCTAAGGTTTCGAACTTCGAAGCTCTCTTTTCTTTTTTTAATAACCCTATAAAATAGCTTTCGTATCATGATACAATTATACTAGGTACATGCACAAGCCCAGCCTGTCACTGTATACATTGCACCTAGTTGTCAAACTTTGTTTACAAGTTGCAAAAATGTTAATGTATGTGTGTAAACAAAATGATTACAGTGTTGCCAATGAATTTACACATGGCTGTGTCTCCAATTACACATTGAAGAAAATTACACTGCACATCTTTTGTGTAGGTTAAAATTAAAACAATAATAAATAAAAATAGAACCCAAAGTAGAATTACACACATATTATACAAGAATTCAATTACATCGCCTACACATGTGAGTAGAAATTACACACTGTCTAACTACACCCATAATGGCAACACTGAATAACTATAATCATGCAGGAATGCCGCGTCTGCAATTGTACTTTAGTTACCCTGTAATTGTTATTTTTATAAACAAAAGACAGTTGTTTCCGACAATTTGGGGTTTGTTTATACCAACAAAATACATGTGTTTTTTGGTGTTGTAATTTTGTTGTAGTTCTGCATGTACCTAGTATAATTGTATCATGTTTCGTATTGTACCTCCACACCAAGTAAAATCACTTGTTTTATTCAATAGTCTTAGATTTTACAAAATTGTTAAGTGTCTCAATTTAAACATCCCATTGCAAAAGGTATATATAAAATAATATATATAAAATATTATTTTGGAATTTTATCGTTTTTGGGTTTTTTCGGTTTTAAGCGTTTTATAATAGGGTAATTTAGTGTTGCCGTCTTTTGCGTTTTTTTTTTTGCATTTCAAGCCTTGTAGGTTTTATTGCTTTTTTTTGTTTAGCGATTTTTTTTAGATTTTTGGAATTTTTTTAAATATTGGGCGATTTTTTTAGTTTTGGTGCTCTTTTCTCTCATTAGCGATTTTTTAAAGTTTTTGGCGATTTTTTACAGTTTAATGAAATTTTTCATTTTAGCGATTTTTATCATTTTGGTGATTTATTTTAGTGATAGATTTTTTCCAATTTGTTGCTTCTTTTTTGTTTTTTGTGATTTTTTTTCGGGTTTTGGCTCTTTTAATTTCTTGCATTTTTTTTGTTTTGGTGCTTATTTGGGTTTTTTTAATTTGGTGTTTTTTCTAGTTTTGGTGCTTTTTTTTCTCGTTTTAGCGATTTTTTATGTTTCTTGCGTGTATTTTATTTTGGCGATTTTTTCGTTTTGAAGCTTTTTTAGGTTTCGGCGTTTTTTTTTATTTTGTGAATTTTTTAGTTTTGGTGCTTTTTTCTCTTTGTATCTTTTTTTAAGGTTTCTTACGCTTTTTTTGTATTGGCGATTTTTTTTCATTTTGGCGACTTTTTTCATTTTAGCGATTTTTTTCATTTTGGAAAGTTATTTTAGTACTGTATATTTTTTTCCTATTTGGTGCTTTTTCGTTTTGGCGATTTTTTAGGTTCTATGCGTTTTCTTTTAATTTGGTGCTTTTTTAAGTTTTGGTGCTTTTTTCTCGTTTTAGCGATTTTTTAAGGTTTTTGGCGTTTTTTTATCTTGGCGACTTTTTTTTAATTTTGGGGATTTATTTATTTCATTCTAGCGATTTTTTTAATTTTTGCAATTTATTTTAGTGCTAGATTTTTTTTAATTTGGTGCTTTTTTCGTTTTGGCAATTTTTTTTTTGGTTTGGAGTTTTTTTTTTGTTTTGGCGATTTTATAATTTTCGAATTTTTTAGTCTTACTTTCCGTTTTTGTAAATTTAAAGACTTTGCCTCTTACGGTTTCCAAGATTTGACAACTTGCTGTTGTCAAAATTACATAGTTAAAATTACATAAACTGCTAGAACACCCTTTAGTTTTAATTTTTATAAATTTTAGTGCTAATTGTTGTAGTCTGTATAAAAATACACTAATTTTACAAACTTCAAGTGTATATACACATATTTACATACAATTGTACACATACATGGGATTTTAGTATTTTTCGTTACTCGTTTTGGAACACCCTTTAATTCTTAACGTTTATATATTTGTTGTTGTAGCGACTAAAGTTCTACATACTCTGTCCAAATTTCAGGTACGTAGCTCTTAGGGTTCCTGAGAAAATGGCCTTCTTCCTAAAACATGAAATATGTTTAATTATAAGAAACTAAGTTAAAGTTTTCCAACCCTGGAAACGTCTTTTTAATTTTTTTATTTTTTTTAATATTTTTTAAATAAAAAACACCAATTTTATTCATACTGAAGTATAAAATAAGTAAATTTAATAAAAAAAATAATAAAAAAAATAAAAACTAGTTTTCGGTAGTTATTTTCTATGGAAAATAGAGTTTGAGCTTTCCAGCTCTGAAACCATTCGCTCGATTTTGCTGATTTTCAATAGCAAAATTTTTCAGAAAATTTTTTAAACACCAATCTAAGAACGAAGTCTCTAGCTTTTTTGGGAGCTTGGAAAAACCAATTTCACGTACAGACGGACATCGAATGTTTGTCTTCCCTATAAGGTTTCAGAATATAGATACTTTATGTGCCCCTTATTAATATTGTAGAAATTACAAACGGAATCACAAACCTTTATATACCCATTTACCATTTTTTTGGTAAAGGGTATAATAAAAGATGTTATGCAAATTAATTTCATTGTAATTTAATTGATTAAACACAGAAAATAACATTGCTCTGAAATATTCTGAAATAAGTAAAATAATATGCATAAGCGAGAAGATGAAGGGTTTCATTCATAATTGCTAAAATTAAATATATTTACTAACAAATTTAATTTCTAAAAATAACATTAAGTTATCGGCTAATACTACGTTTTTTGCATATTCTGGCTAAAATACATATTTTTGCATATTTTTCTAAAACGATATTTTTACATTTCTTCATGGCAAAAAAATAATTGAACACAACAGCAACAGCTTGCTTCTATTCTTTAAGGGCTACAAATGCAAAGAGACTGTCAGTAATAGTCAATCCTTATTTGCAAGGTATTTGCAAGGATAAGGAAGTTTTAGTGATTTCGTATTGTATTGAAGTGACGTAAAGAAATAATTGCAAAACAAGGGAATAATCGCCCCCAATATATTAGTTGTCAATGTAAAACAAAACGATATTGTTTTGACTTGCTAACTTCAATTTGTTGTTAAAGTTGTTGTCGAAGGTTTTCCATGACTGTCAATATTCTACAAGAAAATTTTACTGACAAGACTTTGAATTTGTAGTCGTCCTTTTTTTAAGAGAGAGAGAGAGAGAAAGAGAGATGTTACACTCAGCCATTGATTGCGTACTACTATTACTAGGTGTTACCTTCGTTAGGAAATGGATAGGAACAGGTGGTGAAAGAACAGTTAGAGGAAAGCTTCATACTTTTACAAATCAGATTTTTTGCATATTTTAAATAATGCAGTGTTGCAGCGCCTCTGGTATTAAATGAGGCTTCTTAATTTTTTTTGAAGCTGTGTTTTAGTAGTCATTTTATTGGTTATTTTACTTCGCCGATGATTTTGCTATACAACGAACGAAGGAGGGCGCTCTGATGTTACATTAGGATTAGTATCTGCTGAAGTCGGTATAGTTCAGTGACCAGTGACATCACTTAATATTTCCTATAACAACTGATACAAAAGGGTACTAATGCACATTAGAAAAGTGCATTATCTTTTTATTTTTTAAGGACTGTTGGATACCAGGCTCGAACCCAGGGCCTTCGATTTTGCAGTCAATGTGCTAACTACTTCAGCCAACGCCACCCCCATAATGACTGAAGTTTATTTGCAAGCATACTCTAAAAATGGAAAAAAAAGAAACAATTCAAAATAACAGTGCAACGCTGCTTAAGAAATTAGTGGAAGAATAACAGAAGAACCCACATCGTGCAGTAGGGTTGGCGAGAGGCACTCTTCCAAGTCTTTAAAAGAATAACGGGAATAAAATAAAATAATAATAGTAATAAGTTTGACGAAACTTAAAGTTTAAAGTTCAAAAGAAAATTGTAGCCCACAAGACTGTTGACTTCTAGTGAAGGGATATTGTAGCAGTTTACATTAAACCCTTTAGAAAAAGTTGTGTGCAGATCAGCTACAATTCAGAAAAAACTGAACCCTAAAGCAGCAAGCAGTTCAGGAAGTCGAATTTAAAAATTTAGCTTGTGAATTAGCGGGCATAGTATAATTTCATTATGAGAAGTAGAAACAACTTAAATTATTTTTCCTTACAAATAAAATAATTTTTAATTAATGTTTTATTTTAATTATTACAATTTAAGTTTAATATTTATTAAAGTACTAATTCTCCCAAATTATTATTTTACTTATTCAGCGAAATATTTTTTCATTCAAAACAAGAAGTACTTGGGTAATGGTTCCGTGATGATCTGCATCTGCAACAGTCTAATGCACATTAGATCCAGCTGGGCCCCTTAATAATAAATTTCAATGTAATTTTAATAAAAATACTTTCTGGATAAGTCAAGTTATAATTTGGGGCTATTAGTGCGTTAAAAAATGTTGAAAACATTTTTAACATTAAATTGTTTTTATACTAAATATGGGGGATACTGTTTTCACAATGGCATGGTTTTAATAAAAGTTGGTGTTAACGTTAAAACCAGCTGCTTAAGCCTGGGTTTATCAATCAAATTGTTTTTGTTAAAACCAATTTAAAGCCATTTTGAAATTGGGTTGAAGTTAATTTTATGAAATACATCCTTGTTTTCAGTGCTGTCAAGTTAAAATTACCGTTGAAAGCTGATAATTTTTATGCCAGTGAATGAGAATAAAAAACTAATTGATAAATTTTCAGCTTCAAAATGGATGCAGCCGCAATAATAATCAAAAAATTCAAGAAAAAAGAGAATATTTTGGAAAATAACAAAAATATTGACCTCTGGGAAGTGAAAATAGACCATATGACTAACATCGATCTGCCGATAAAAAAGTTTTATTTTGTAATGTATTTGTGAATTTTTTTTTAATACAATAACTTGAATTCCAAACACTTCTTCACTTTGTAGAAGTAGTTCCATAATTTAAAAATATTTATTTAATATAACAGTATGCAACTTGATAAAAAAGTTTTCGATATAAACCTTGTACTTACTTATACCGACAAATAAATTCATTTGTAGTATTAATAGATAACACAGTTATAAAGTATTTTAACACGAGACGCACATAGTGTGCATAAGCATAAAACTTGGACATCCACACTCCAGTTCCACTAGATATAAATATTTGTTCTATATTTTCCAAAATTTTGCTCTTTACGTGTCTAAAAAATAGGCGCAAGCCATGTATAGCATTCGAGTTGTTATTATACCCTTTACCAAAAAATGGTAAAAGGGTATATATAGGTTTGTCATTCCGTTTGTAATTTCTACAATATTAATAAGCGACACATAAAGTATATATATTCTGGATCCTTATGCATGGGGAAGACGAACAAGCGATGTCAGTCTGTCCGTCTGTCCGTCTGTCCGTCTATCTGTACGTGAAATCGGTTTTCCCAAGCTCCCAGAACAGCTAGAGACCTCGTTCTTGGACTGTGTGTCAGAAATTTTGCTATTGAAAATCAGCCAAATCGAGCTGGAAAACTCAAACTCTATTTTCCCATAGAAAATAACTACCGAAAACAAGTTTTTATTACTTTTTTATTAAATTTACTTATTTTATACTTCGGTATGAATAAAATTGGTATTTATAATTAAAAAAAAATTTTAAAAATTTAACAAATTAAAAAAACGTTTCCAGGGTTGGAAAACTTTAACTTTTTTTCTAATAATTAAACATATTTCATTTTTTAGGAAGAAGGCTATTTTCTCAGGAACGGTAAAAGCTACGGGTCTGAATTTTGGACAGTGTATGTAGAACTTTGGTCGCTACAACAATAAATATATAAAAGCTAAAAATTAAAAGGTTTCCCAAAATGAGTGACGAAATTTTTTAAAATCCCATGTAATATACACACAATTGTAAGTACATATGTATATTGACACTTGAAATTTGTAAAATTAGTGTATTTTTATATAGGCTACAACAATTAACACTAAAATTAAACAAATTTAAATTAAAGGGTGGTCCATCAGTTAATGAAATTTTGACTATGTAATTTTGACAAATTGCTATATCTTGGAAACTGTAAGAGTTAAATTCTTGAAATTTTAAAAAACGGTCAAACTAAAAAATCCAAAAATTATAAAATCGCCAAAAATTTAAAAAAATCGCCAAAAAAAATCGCCAAAATGAAAAAAACGCTGAAATTAAAAAAAAAACGCCAAAAACCGAAAAAAAATCGCCAAAACAAAAAAATGCTTATGTAAGCAAAAATCGCCTAAATAAAAAAAATCGCCAAATCAGAAAAAATCGCCAAAACGAAAATAAATCGCCAAAATTAAAAAAAACGCCAAAAACCGAAAAAAAATCGCCAAATCAAAAAAAATTGCCTATATGAAAAAAATCGCCAACAATTAAAAAAAATCGGCAAAACGAAAAAAAATCGCCAAAATTAAAAAACGCCAAAAACCGAAAAAATCGCCAAAAAGAGAAATAAGTGTCAAAACAAAAAAAATTCCCACAATGACAAAAATCCGCAAAAATCGCCAAAACAAACAAAAAATGCTTATATGAACAAAAATTAAAAAAAATCGCAAAAAATAATTGCCAAAATCAAAAAAATCGCCAAATCGAAAATAAATCGCCAAAAATAAAAAAAACGCCAAAAACCGAAAAAAATCGCCAAAATAAACAAAAATTGCCTATATGAAAAAAATCGGCAAAAATAAAAAAATTGCCTAAACGAAAAAAACGTCAAAATCAAAAAAATTGCCAGAATATAAAAAAATCGCCAAAATTAAAAAACGCCAAAAACCGAAAAAAATCGCCAATACGAGAAAAACCTGTCAAAACTAAAAAAATTGCCAAAAAGAAATAAAAACGCAAAAAAACGAAAACAAAAAACAAATTGCCTATATGAAAAAAATCGCCAAAAAATAAAAAATCGCCTAAATGAAAAAAAATTGTCAAAATCAAAAAAATTGCCAGAAAGAAAAAAATCGCCAAAACAAAAAAAAACGCTAAAACCGAAAAAAATCGCTAAAACGAGAAAAAAAGTGTCAAAACTAAAAAAATTGCCACAAAAAAATAAAAAAAAAAATCAATATACATATATAAAAAATAAAAAAATCGCCTAAATGAAAAAAATCGTCAAAATCAAAAAAAATCGCCGGAACGAAAAAATCGCCAAAATTAAAAAAACGCCAAAAACCGAAAAAAATCGCCAAAATCAAAAAAAAAATTGCCTCTATGAAAAAAAATCGTAAAATTAAAAAAGCACCAAATTAAACATAATGCCAAAAACCTAAAAATTGCACTAGAAAAAAGTATGAATTTTTTCACAAAATGAATATGTACCTACATATTTCTGTGCTTATGAATGTATCTCTATACTACATAAACGCACTTTGGTAAAGGGTATATAAGATTCGGCACAGCCGAATATTGCACTCTTCCTTGTTTTTTTTAAGTTTGCTTATATTTTTCCTATTATATGTTATATTTTGTTAACTGACATGCAAAATCACGTAAATACACTTCTTTAAATTTTATAGTAAACAGGAAAACTAAACCAATAAAAAGTAAAGTTTCTTTATCTGCATTTTTATTTAATTCGGCTTATTGTCATGATGACGGTTTCAAATTTTGTAGGGAACTGTGCTTCGATGTAATATTTAATTCAAAATGTGATTTTGAATTTTTTTAGTTATGTGGTTTTGCATTTCAGCTGACAGTATGCATGTTTATATGTGAGTGCATGTAGTTCTATATTTATTTTATGTACAAAACACGATTATTGCAAATTTTCCAATTTATTTCATAAAATTGACATTTAATGTTTTAATTACAATTCTTGTGACAAATAGAAAAAAAATTTAAATAAATTAAGAACCTTAAAGTAAACAACCACATGGGCTTAAATAAAATATTCATAGTTTTATACATATATATGTATGTGTGTGTGTTTACTTTTTAAATTAATTTCATGTCAATCATCTGCAAATGCTATAACAAGAAATTACTTCCTACTACTCAATGACACACACGCCCGACAAACAAATTGTTGCTCTTAGACGAAAGATTTTGTGGTTAAAAATACAGAATGGCAAAGTAAATTATTTAACAAGAGTTAACTGCATCGATAATAAATAAATACAAATTATTAAAAACGAAAACTACTGATATGTAATTAAATAAATTTTTTGAAAGCTGTATAAAAACAAGCACCCACACACAAGATTATTTCTTTAAGTAAAAAAAAACATCCCAGTGAACATATTTTATTGATTTCTGCAAAAGATCACGAATTAATGTCAGAAGTCTGTCAAGATTATCAAGAAGTTGACTTTTATCAGATCTTTCAATATCGTCAGATCAGACAATGTAATGACAGCAGAAAGTAAATTGTGTTTTCGCACGCTTGTAACAAATTCGTCTTATAGGGAATTTACACCTCTACAAATTCTAGCAGATTTTAATTAATATCTTTATGATAATTTATACCATTTACACTAAGTTTTTGTGACATTTATACAGTTTTCTTATTCGAAACAAACCCCATTAATTTAGAATTTTCAAAAAAAGACAAGATTTTAAGTATATTTTGACAAAGTTTAGTGAAGAAGAAGATTTTTTTTTTGCAAAATCTTCTTTCTATATTTTGGCCGAAATTTCATAAGTACTAGTATTTGCTAAAACGTAAACGCATTATTAAAACAAATTTATCTTACAACATTGTCGGTCAGCTCACACGGTTATCACATGCAGAAATTGTCAGATCTGTTATTAGGCATTCACAGAGTCACATCATTTGAAAGAAATTGCCCGTGCTTGCAATAAATATAAAGTGTGAGAATTTAAATAATTATAGATCATGAAAAGCACTGATTTAAGCAGAATATGTTTAATTATATTTTTTACATCCGCTAGAATGACTTCCATTTTTTTTCACTGGGATACTAGTATTTTTACTACATATAACAGAATGGTCTCCAAATTTTCTGTACTTGAGCTGTATGTACACAGAGGTTGTCAGATCTTATAATATTGTCCGTAAAAGTTTCTAAGAAATTACTAGCAACATTGTGAAGTGACAACTTTGCTATAAAAAGCATCGTTAGTCCATTGGAAGACTACCAACTGATAACCAACAGACATCAGGCAACAAATTTTCAGACATTTGCTAATTAAGTAAACATATTTCGTTAGCATTTTCAAATCATAGTCAGATGTTTGTCAGATATTTTATTATTGTCAGATATGTGAAATTTATACATCTGACAATGCCATCATTGTCAGGGAATTCTTTCTATTGGAAATACAGCACTCATCTCTTTTTGAACATAAAAGGAAGTAAAAAATATAATTAAACATATTCTGCTTAAATCAGTGCTTTTCATGATCTATAATTATTTAAATTCTCACACTTTATATTTATTGCAAGCACAGGCAATTTCTTTCAATTTCATTGCTTCCAAAAAATCGATATTTTTAATTTGCCGAGAGTAAGCAAAAAACCATGTAGAAGCTTATTTTAGTCACACAAAACCTTGTAACTCCTCCATAGTGTTAGAAAATACTCACCAGAATTTAAAAAAAAATTATTTTTTTAAAGAAATGTATGAATTATTTTTAGTCTAAAATTTAAAAGTTATTTGCTTAAATTTACATGAAAACACTGTTTGGGCTTAAATTCGTATAAAAAGAAACGAATTGTTAAAAAAGGCAACTTATTTACCATTTTTCCTAGATGAAAATATTATCATAGAACACAAAAAAGGGAATTTTTCTTAATATCGCTTCCAATTCAGTGACCAGGCATCGAAAAAGAGAACTTCTTGCAATGACAACCCTATGTAAAAATCATTAGATCGGATCGAAATTTGCACTACTTCCGCATCGTAAACTCTACATTTTCATTACTTTTTTGGAGTCTCTTTTTTTACTGGGATATTATTACTAAATTTTGTTCTGACAAAGTGCAGAAAAATAGCTCAAAAAATTTTTATTTTTTTATTAAGAAAGAGAGAGAGAGAGAAAAAAGAAAGAAAAAATGTGTAGCAAATCAAATTTTAGGCAACTCTATTCATTGCTTGATAAATTTTCTGACATCATACGTACTGTCGCACAAAAAAAATGTTCACTGGAATACAAACCAAGAGTACAATTTAATACGTACATTGAGTGGTAGCAGTAATGAAACATTTTGGGCTGAACCAACAGAAACGAGGTTGTTTTCTTTAGTAACATAAGAAATTCATAAAAAAAAATAAAGTAAGTTTTTCTGCCGAAATTTTGCAATTACAAAAGTATATATGGACAAAAAAATTAGAGCTAACATGAATATTTAGTATCATTGACCCGGGTGTCTACATTTTATTATATTTATTCTCCAAATACTTATATATGTACATATGTATGGAAATGTATGCATATGCTCGAAAAAGTGGTTGAAAATTGGACCTGTAGAATTGGCTTTATTCGAGCCAGCCGCGGCGGCCACATGCCCGAAATCATATTTAAACATTAATGGCATAAAATTATCCTTCCAATAAAGCCAAATTGATGGACATTAAAACGATTTTCTTGTGTTTTATTTCAATTCGAAGTTCTATACCTCTAAAAAAACACCCTGTATTTTAACCAGTATTGGCAGGTGCCCCGATAATTTTGTACTGAAGCTTTTAACTGAAGCTTAAACTAAAAGCAATAATCTTAAAAACAGTACGATGATAATTGAGCGCTGCTCATAACAAAATCTTGAGTTTAAACAAGTAAGAGTGCTATATTCGGCTGTGCCGAATCTTATATACCCTTTACCAAAGTGCTGTTTATGTAGTATGGAAATACAAACATAAGCACATACATATGTGGGTACACATTTATTTTGTGAAAAAATTCATAATTTTTGCTCTAGTGCAATTTTCAGTAAGTGACCTCTCGGTATTTTTGGATTGAATATTTTTTTTTAATATTAGCAATAAGTTGAATATCGATGCCTTACTTTCTCAACCTCGTATCCGAAAAAATACAAGTTTCCAGGAGAGAAAAAAAGAAACGGTTTATCTCTTTATAATTCGATGTTTGGATAAAAGTTCATATGCAATTATTAAGGAATTGATTACATCTATATATATTATTACTAATAATAATACACTAATCTTTTCTATTTTAATTGTGAAACGCATTTATTAAGATACGAGTTTGCTGCATTAAGATTAATTTTAATTCTTGATACTTGATGAATAAGTTACTCCTTTGTTGCATTCATAGCTGTATAAACAAATAGGGTCGTTATATCAAAACTATCCAATGAAAACAATATGCTCACTAACGCAAAGAAATTTCGAAAAAAAATAAATTTTCAATATTTGTTCGCAAATCTAAAAAAAATCGAATGTTCACTGAAGCTTCGAACTTCAAACTTCTCTCTTCTTTTTTCAGTAACAATATAAAATAATTTTAGTATTGTTCCTCCATACCATATTGTTTTATTCAATAATCCTTTATTTTAAAAAATTGTTAAGTGTCTCAATTTAAACATCCCATTGAAAAAGGTATATAGCGCTGTATTATGTAAACGTTTATTCCTAAAAAGTTTTTTTGGAATTTGTTTAGCACAAAGGAACGGGAAATGAAACGGAGCTTAATTAATTTTATAGTTAGGACTGTACTTCAGCCATAAATTTTATTTCCATTTCCATTTACTGGAAATAAATTCAGTAAAGTGCGACTTTGACTTGCGCACGAAGCGTGCCGTACGGACGCAAGTGAAAGGTATTGTACGAAAGAAGAACTTGGTCAAAATTTTTATCTCACGTCTTTTGATGGCCGGAATTTTGGAAAGGAACTTGGCCTTTTTTCACATTTATGTTTTTATGAGGATTTATATTACACTTACACTTACAAAGCAACTCAATTTGTTTTCTAATTACAGGAAAGTTTAGTCATTAAACAGGTTGCAAGTATTATACAATAGTAGTAAATAAGGTTGTTTTTCAATTCCAGCAAAAAAAAACAAAAATAAGCAACAGAGAAACAAACACACAACCTCTTAATGAGAACTTTAACGTTCGTATGCGAAGTTCGCATTGTAAGTCATACTCATTTATTTTGCATCGTTCATAGGCATTGAGTTAAGGAGAGTCGAGTATGTATGAGTTCGATGACTACTTCAAACTTTCGAGTGAATCTGAGGCATGATTTAACTCTATTCACTACTCCTTTCTCTTTTCTGATGGGAAACCTGGAATGTGACATCTTGTAACACTGGTTCAATGCAATGCAAGCCGTCGCAAACATTTATTTGCTTAGAATCCTTGAACTATTCTGGCCGAATAGCATCTCTAACTCCAAACTGTAGTGAATTACTTCACGAACACCAATTGTTTTTGATATATAAAACGAGAGTTACTGATAATATTTCACGATACGCAATCAACCGTAACCCTTAAGGAGGTCATGGGCAAGGGTGCCCTGCACATAAATGGAGAAGCCACTTAAGAAAGTATCGAGGACTAGTCAAAGGGTGCAATGAAGAACTTTGTATCCGATAATGGCTCAAGACCATGGATCAAATTTTTTGAGGCCCTATGCTCCATTTGGTATCGCCGGGAAGTTCAAAAAGTTATCTTATCATGAACAAGTTTTATATATGAAAATACCAATAGTTTGACCTACTTTTTATGCCAAAAGTAATTTCAGCCAAAGTTTTGAACCGATATGGCTGAAATTTGGTACATAGGTGTTTTTTCATGAGCAAGCACAGATAAGTTCTTAGATTTTTGTAAAGGTTGAAAAAAAATTAAAAAACTAAATATCTCGAAAACGGCTGCACAAATTTGTTTGAAATTCGGCACGATGAAAATACGAAAAAAGGTCAGCAAAATTTCTAATAAGACGTGTTGACCAAATTTTGATTGGAAAAGTGGATAATTTTTCTCGGACCTTGTGCCCCTTAACGATAAATTTCTACAAAAAGTTTGCACCTTTTGGGTCAACGAAGCCAAATCTTTGAAACATTATTTAAATTGATTTCACCGATTATAAAACAGCATCAGTTTTTTCCCTTTCATTATTTTCATAAATCCGATAATTAACACTTTACTATCGGCTATGTCACAGAGATCAAATTCGTTCAGAAACGTAATTCAATCCACCCCAAGATGTCAAGCCGTAGCCGGAAAATACCCCAACAAAACCACGCTCCCAACAATCTGGATACACTTGACAAATTTCTGCGTTTAATTTTTCTTTTCTAGACAACATCTGCTACAAAACTGAGGTGGATTGAACGGAATTCCGAAGGGAATTGAACTCTATGACATGACCGTATATTTCAAGCTGAGGCTGTATGAAAGAAAATGATTTAAATCGAAAACCAAAAACATAAAACGAAACGAAAAATAAAAACATTAATTCAGAAAAATTTTTTTTAACACTATCAAAAGCTTTTGCGAAGTTAATATTTTGCGAAAAAGTAATTTATTTGAAGTTAAGTTAGAATTGCATATTTTGGGGTCAAATTACCTACTGTGCATTGCTAAGTAACAAATAAATGTTCCCTTAGGTCGTAGGATACTAAAAAGGTAGGGGAAATCTACATTTAATCAATTCCTATAGGACTTTTGATCAGAGATAGACTTGGGCCAAATTTGTTTACTAGTTCAATATTGCCACAAACTGTATGACTTTGGCAATTAAAAAAGAGACTCCAAAAAAGTCATGAAAATGTAGAGTTTGCGATGCGGAAGTAGTGAAAATTTCGATCCGATCTAATGATTTTTACATAGGGTTGTCATTGCAAGAAGTTCCCTTTTTCGATGCCTGGTCACTGAATTGGAAGCGATGTTAAGAAAAATTCCCTTCTTTGTGTTCTATGATAATATTTTCATCTAGGAAAAATGGTAAATAAGTTGCTTTTTTTAACAATTCGTTTCTTTTTATACGAATCTAAGCCCGAAACAGTGTTTTCATGTAAATTTAAGCAAATAACTTTTAAATTTTAGACTTAAAATAATTCATAAATTTCTTTAAAAAAATAATTTTTTTTTTAAATTCTGGTGAGTATTTTCTAACACTATGGAGGAGTTACAAGGTTTTGTGTGACTAAAATAAGCTTCTACATGGTTTTTTGCTCACTCTCGGCAAATTAAAAATATCGATTTTTTGGAAGCAATGAAAATGTAGTTCCACTAGAATGACTTCCATTTTTTTTACTGGGTAATAATTTTTGTTCAGCGAATATATTCCATAAATTTCACTTCCGATGTAGTTTGACCTATTTTTTGTTTAATTGGATTTAAAGGAACACAAAAATAGTGGCTGCCATCCCTGCTAGACCAAAAATAAAGGCAAACATTATTTACAAATTTCATTCTCCTTCTGTTGTTTATAAGTCTCTAATTGTGTTGATATAAAGACTTAGCAAAATGTGGCATAACATGCAAGAAGGCTGCCCCGCCTTAAGATGACATATTAGCGGCCGACAAACGCTTTAAAAAATTCTCATTAGTCACACGAATAGGAAAGTTATCTTTTTACCTAATTCTTTCCTTATTTTCAAGTGATTATTTTTCTATATAAATACATATATGCGCATATATGTATAAATATATTAACGCATTTTAAGTTTAAAAAGTTAATTAACAATTATGTTCGTTCTACTTACACATATTTCCATAAACAAACAATCACGTAAGCGACCGGCGGCTTTGAAAATTATGTAGGAAAATTCACTTAGACACTCATGTGCGCTGCGCTGTAATGAAAAATGAGTGCGAAAAGTTTATTTAATTAAAAATAAAATATAAAGAAAGAGAATATAATTTTAAGTGCTTGTAAATAAATATGTAGAAATAAATAAATAAATTCTTAGTCCCTTGACATAAACATTTACATTTCATTTTCTAAACAATAAGTCCAATGATATTATAAAGTTTTTATTGCAAATGGTTGATCCCTTTTAGACACAAAAAAAATTTTCTTATATTTTTCTATGTCTGGAAAATGACAGGCTGTTACCAGATTTTTCCCTGCTGCTGAAGAGTGTTAACATAAATGTAGCCAACTATTCCTAATTTATATTAACAAAGTTAAATCAAATTAAGGCTCATTTCAGGAAAAAGAAAATTTAATTTCTATATCTTTTCTTACTATATTTAAATTTAAATGTACAACATTAGTACCATTTCGTTTTTGTCAACCTCAATTGATTTGAAGCTTATCTAAATCTATCTTAAGGTTCATCAACAAGCGTTTCTATTTATTTTTATTTCCACTGGACCGGCCTTAAATTCCACCACCAAAAAAACCAAGAAATTATATTTATTCTTGCCTAAAAATAATTAAAGACTCTTGTATAAAAAAACCTTTAAAAAGAATAAAAAAACAAAATCCATTAAAAATAATGAAAACTGTTGATTTGTGATGAGCGACAAGGCAGCAAAGCCATAAAACCCTTAAAGTAACACAGACCGCACCGCACCTACACTTTGGTTGCGTACATAATTTTATACAAAAAGTTGACGAAAATTATTTAATTACAGGCCATGTTTTGCAAAAAACATTTACCCCAATTACTACCGTTGTCAATTATTCGCATTAAAAAAATTAATCGAATACCCTTTTTTCTTTTTTGTATAAATTGTATAGATTTTGTTTGAGTAAACGAAAAATGTTTAAACTTTACAAATATAAGCGAAATTTCAAGCTTTATTGTAATATTCGAATGAATCACAATTAAAATTCTTAATTATAATTTTAAAACTTGAGTCATAGATAAATTTTTTCTTTCCCAAAAGATACCTGTTCTTACCCTTTGGGGAAGAAAAGCGATGGCTATTTATTCGACTTTTCAATAATTCGATCTAAAATATCTGTCGAATAAAAGTTTAATTGTGCGTATAAGGTTTTTTTTTTTGGATTAACTATGTTAAATAAAGTTATAAACAGTACAAAAATACTGCTTAAGAACGAGTCCAAATTAGAAAAGTGTCAAAAAAATCCAAAAAATTGTATTTGGTGAAAAAATACACGCAAAGAAAATATATGGTTGTAGAATGGTTGAGAAAACAATATTATGTTCTCAGAAACAAATCTGTGGTCGTTGAAAACAAGTTATTGTTATTTTAAACATTAATTTTGTTACAGTAAGCAAAGTAATGTTTGAATTTAATAATTACATTATTATATTCATAAAAAAGTGTGATATGGTTAGAGTTTAACAATATAGTTTTGTTAAAAATTTATGACTGCACCATAATTTTTGTTATTATTTAAAAATAAAATATAATGTAAATAACAATATAATGTTATCCAAAACTATACTATTTTAAGTTTTTAAAAAAATCTTTTTCAGAAACATTTTCTGTCAGTTCAGTGTTTCGTTTGTAAGCTATCGGTATTGCACGCATCGTGTTAAATAAATTAATTAAGTACAAACAAACAAAAGGGTAGATAAATAAAAATAAATACATACGTACATATGTTTATCTCTTTATACAGACGTGTCTCTATTTCGAGTATAGACACATATGTAAGTATACGTTTCTATATATACATTTTATTTCAACAATATTAATTTATTTTTATTTCGAATTTAACGCACATCTGTTTTAAACAAAAGATCTACCAATAAATATATGATTGAAAAACAAAATGTTATTATTATATCAAATAATACTGTTGTCGTATTTAATAATATTATTATAATATAAGAACATGGTATGGTGAGTCTCAATTATATTTTGGTCACATCTAACAATAGTGTTGTCATATTTGATAATATTATTATTAACTCAGATAATAATATTATTAAAAGTTTGCTTTCCTATTGACAATAATATAATTTAACTACAACCATATATTTCAATCATAGTATGTTGCTGTTTGATTATGGTTACCTCAAACATATTTTTTCTTTGCGTGTACAGAGATATATCTGAAATCTACTGGAACAATATATATATATATATATTATTTGAAAGCTCTTAAGCAGGGATCCCACTAATGGCACAATGTATAGATTTTCGTCAGCTCACTGAAATAGGGTAATAAGTAATAAGCCAAATTGGCCTTATTTTTCAACTGATTGAATTATAAGGACATAATTGCACCAAACTGCATTATTAATAGAGCCATATTGATTTATCCCGGAAATAATTGAGAAATAAGACTGTTTTGGTTTATTACTTATGACTTTATTGAAGTGAACCGACGAAAATCGGTACATTGTGCCGATATTAGGATACCAGCTTTAGTCTCTCCTTTCTAAATCCATTTATAAATTCAAAGTTGGTTGTTATTTAACTTAGTTAGAGGTTGATAAGTTTCTACGGGTACGAAATATCAAATACAGATTGTTGTTATACTCGACAATACCTATCAGAAAAATTTTAACACGAAAAATCTTTTTTTCACACTGTGTTATTCGAATAAACAACGAATAAATTTACGAACGAATTTATCCTATTAACAAAAAATTTCTATTATCAATTATTCTAACAAAAAAATTTTTCGAATAATAGTTAAAATGTTTTTTTATGTATTAGGATTCATTTTTAGTTTTAATTTATTCAATGATTATAATCAAAAATGTTATCATATCTTTAAGTGATTAATTCAATAAAGGCTGTGAAACATGCAGCACAACAATTATTTTAAAGATGAAAAAAAATGTTTGTTGAGAAAACGAATAAATATTAATTTATGTACAGCAATTATACTATAGTATATGTATATCGCACATATATAATATTTTTTTGAATGAATAACGATTTTCAGGACAAAATAAATTCTTATGAAACAAAAAATATATTAAAAAAAATACTTATTAACAAAAAAAACGTAAATGAGCGATTGTTTATTCGGCTCTTCGGTCTTTAAATGATATATAACGAAAAATTATTATAAGTGTTTCTAAAAAAAAGTGTAAAAATACTAATACAATTTTCTATTATATTGAAAGTTATTAAATTAGTATGACAAATTCTTATTTTTAAGTTGCAGCTTTTCCCTGAATGTAATATTATTAGTAATCATTTATATATACCAGGGAAAGAAAGTTAACAAAATTGAAAAAATGAAAGAGGTTTCCAATATGGTTTCAGTTTTCCTACAGTAATTAATAAAAAAAAACAGAATTTTGTTGATTATTGCTATGAAACGAATTTAGCTGTCCTTTTTTAACAAAATAAAAAAAAGAGTAAAATAAACGGTGACATATCATTCCTTATTAAGTGCTTACACCCATAATCTTTCTTTCTGTTCTTAACAAGGGTTTCTCTTAGAAAAATATTGTAGAAAAATATTGAAGAAAATAAAAAAATAATAAGAAATATCATAAGCAACATTGACCATCTGACACATTAAAATGCATAACATTTGTATTTTTATGACAGGCACACATTTATCATTAAATTGTTTTATGTAAAATTATTGTTTGAATTTTCATGTGTATGTATATACATAAGTATGTTGGAAAGTATGTGTTTATTACATACATAAATATGTACACATATGTATGCGAGAATAGTTCGAGAATTACCATTCCTAAATATGAAACTGTTGGAAATCATATTCGGTAGACAATGAATTTTATATTCCTACAAAAGTTCAAGCGATACAAAGACAGAGACAAAGATATAGTGGGAGTGAGAGAGTGAATCAACTATTTTAATATTGTAATCTTATAATTTAATAATCATTTTTATAATCTCTTACACTGAAAGACAAATTAGTTATTCAAACAATAAAACGGGTTAACAAAATGATCCTCACTATCGTTATGACAATTATTATGAATACAATAAACACTTATGCTAGGAACACAACTGGGACGAACGACGAATTTTTCGGTGCGAACTTTCGTCATAAAAAATAAAACACATTTATTCATATGAAAATGAACACAATACCGCCGTACAACGAAATTCGTCGTGCGTGACGAACTCTGAGATAGATTTATTTCTATTTTGTACGCCGACCAACGACGAAAAAAAAATTTAGAGAAAATTCTCTCCATCTCTCTCTCTCTGTTTGTACACACAACAACCAACTTTATCAAATATGAGAGATGAGTTCGGTGAGTAAATTCGTCGTTATTGTGCTTCACACGACGAATTTACGCAGCGAATGCTTATCGACGAATTTGTCGACTTGGACGAAATTCGTCGTTCGTCCCAGTTGTGTTCCTAGCATTAGGCGATTTCTTTTCTGAAGAAAATATGTTACATAGTATATGTGTACAATATATATGTAACATATTTAAATGTTACCCAGAATCCAAAGTGCTGCATATTCTGTTACTACAATCGAACAAAATAAGCTGCTTTTATTTACATTGGTTATATTTTATCATTAATGTAATTTTAAGACTATTTCGGAGGTTTTTTGCACACTATTATGATTTTTGAGCACATATTAAGAAACCTTTTCTTGAAATTATAAGCATGACATACAAAATAAAGCCTTCGTTACCACAGCTGGAAAAATGGCAGTATGTACACCTTGAATAAAGTGAGGGTGAAATATGTAACATATTTACATATTCTTCATACAAAATATTCAGAAAAGAAATTGAAAACTGTTCCCACATAAGTATTTTTTGTACAAACGAACGCAGAAATGTAAAACATGTAACATATATGTCACATATTTGTCAGAAAAGAAATCGCTATTAGAGTCTGAACACAATGTAACGATTATTTATTGCGCTGCGGCTTTCCATACGATTTTTAAGTAAAAATCCGCAGTGCCGGACCGAATAAAATTTAAAGCTATTTTATTTTCATTGCTGACTTTCTTATTCTCTAAATTTTTGACACTCTTTCTCTTGCTGACGTTGCCGTAGTTTTTAAATAATTGGCTGAGTATACAACATTACTGTAAAAAAATATAATTTTGAAGTTCAAACATTTTTGTCATAGATTTTAAAAGCTTAAAAAATATATCAAATATATCTGCGAATGTATCAAATGTTAATAATTTTTTGTTTTTAGTTATAAAAATGTTTGCACAAAAAAATTAATAAAAATTTAAACAAACAATGACAAGTATTGCCATCGCAGTCATCCGTTGTATTATGTTTATTTTTCTCTCCCGCAACGACATACCATAAACTCCATACCTACATACCTTTTAAATTTTCTTCTGAAACTTGTTCCACTAAGGCTATATTTTCTCAGAGTCGAACTTAAATTAGAGCGTCAATTATTGCTTTAGCAGCAGGGTACGTATTTTAACGTATAAAATATTATTTGTACTGAAAATACATGCCCTGCTGGTAACGCAACGCTTGACGCTCTAATTTAGGTTGCCCTCTCAAAAGTATAACGATTATGTAGGATAAGGGGAACCAATCTTAAAATATGTACAACATAAAAATCTTCTTTAAAAATTCATTTATAACAATTCGCGACAGCCCTCGTGTGCATGTGCTCCTTCTAAGGCGATAATGATATTCAAGCCAATTCAACCGATATAAATCACTAGTTACCAGTATTTTAGGTAGATTTGTGCGTGCCTGTGTTTCTGACAGTCCAGTCAGTAGTCTTTCAATTGCTGGCTTTTAAATAGTTTCTTGCGTTCCATTGTATATTTTTTACAAGAACTGTGACACACCTGTGGTCACATACACCCTGCTGCATATTAATGATGAGTTTGTATGAAAAACAATTAAAAATTCATAAATAATTGAAAAGGAGTCAATGCGGTGGTCATACAAATTGACTTCTTGCAAAACACAGGGTGTTAAATCAGATTTCACTTACAAAAGCTTGTGGTGTAATGGCTTGCAGATAAAATCGCTAACGCTTAAGAGAAGTAACAATAACATTTCTAGGAAGTGGGGCTCTTCGTGATGAGGTAATTTTTGATAACAAGGATTTAAAATTTAATATACTTACGCAGGCAGCTAGCCTCTAAGAATTTCTAGACTAATAGAAAAACTATCATAGTACTGATTTAATTTGATATTAATATCATAAAAATTGTCTTCAGTTTCCATCTTTGCTATGTCAATAAATTTATTATTAATAGCACTGGCGAGCAATGTGTCTACAGATAAATATAAGACCGGCACAAAAAAAAATTTAAATTAGGAAGAAATTTTATGATAAAAAGTCATCAAGGCAACGGTTGATTATTAATATAAATTTTGTGTGAAAATTTTCGTCATTATTATAAACAATTGTTACTCAATCTATAGCATAACAAATAAGAGTTTGTACCTGTTTTTATGTTTTTTCTAAAAGATTTCATATATTGCATGTATTTTTGAAATGCAGAGTTGGCGGACAAAACCAGAGTTTTCCCTTAACTAGTTTTTGGAGGACAGGCTAATAAATGAAGTACCTAGATATGGAGTAGCAGGTAAAAGTAAGGATCGAACTGGGGTTGAATAAAAATATTTCGTCACTCCATAGATGTGTACTTGGAGAGCACGAAAAAAATCATTTAATTGGGACATGTCTAGTTTTATTTGCCAGCTTTCCAAATGTAAAAATAATATATACTCATAATATTTTACAAAAAATACACGAGAAAATTTAAATTTTCTAGCTAAAAAATACGACCACCAGAAAACAAGTAAAAAGATGAATTTTAAGGTCATAGTTATAGTTGTTGGTTGGTTGATTTGGTTCAATTTCTGTAACTTTGCTCTCTGTCTCTATATATTTATGTATTTAGATACATAAATGTGTATATTATGAATTAAATAACTTCACTTGTACAGCAGCCTACCACCTACAACCTCCCTCTTGACCAAAACTTTCGTTACTGATATTGATTTCGAATATGCCCCGAAAATTTTTTGTGTAATACTATCGAGATTGACACTCAAAAATTAATCAAAAAGAGTATACAAGTTACTCAGTTTTGTTCCAAATAACATTCGATTTCAAGGCTTTGCTGGCAACATCAAAAGTGAGCCAATATTAAACTAATTTCAGTTTTGCAAAATGCAGCAGAAAAAGTAAAAACTGTTTTTTTTTCAAATTTATTTATTTTAATTTATTTTTTTTTATTTCTTTAACATACGCTGCAGGATTTGGACACGGTAGCTCCATTCTAACAGACTAATACAAATTCACTAGGCAATCGTGCAATTTTTTTTCTGTTCAATTATTGCACGACCTCGGATTCCCTACCACTAAACCACTAGCCTAATATAGGTCTACACAGATATAACTGTTTGCACCACTTTTACGTGTGTTGGTTCTGGTATGTACAGGTACATATTATATTCAGCGTTTCTATTAACAGTCATAATTTATCGGTGCAAGCAAATAAGTACCACTTTTCTTTCTTCTTTGCTATTTCTTTCATAAACTCAAACTTGATTCAAGAAAAGCAATCGAGCCTAAAACATGACTACTAACGGAAACTCTGAATAACATACAGTATCTGTACATACCAGAACCAACACACGTAAAACTGTTGCAAACAGTTATATCTACGCAGACCTATATAGCCTACATCCACTAGTACATTGTCACACATTCGATAAAAATGTATCCAATATAATTAACAAGCAGAAAGTCCCCAACCTCTATTTCGCGTTGAACTTGAGCCGAATGATATAAAATTAAAAATAAATGAGACGCACCTAATTTATAATTTAAAACACCTCTTACACCGAAAAATCACAGTTGAAGAGCCACATAAGCGTTCAGGTCCTGTACAGTGCCATAATTGCCAAGAATATGGTCATACAAAAACATACTTTAATTTTCCCTCTGTTTGCGTTGTGTACGGCGAATTACACGGCACTGCTAGTTGCAATAAGCCAAAAGATCTAAGTGACAAAAAATGCAGTAATTGTGGAGGTAATCACACTGCTAACTACAGAGGTTGTGCTGTAAATTCTTTCGTTAAACAGGCTATGGGTCAAAAACCTAAATTAGCTTCAGCTCAACCATTAAACGCATACTTCGTCACTTTTTCTCAGTGAGCCAACCAGTTACTTCACGTGTATCGTATGCCCATGCTACTATGGGTAGTTTTATTCCCACACAAAATGTTTCACCGCCAAATAATAATCTCTGAGACTCATTTGACTTCGAGAAGCCGTTTTAAAATTTGTGGCTACAACTTGTATGACACAAAGGACCCGAGAGGAAGAGCATGTGGTGTATCTGCAATTCTAATTAAGTCAAGACTCAAGCACTATATTCTTGACAACGTTAGTGAAGAATATATGCAAGCTATGAATATTTTTGTAGAAATTTTTTGTACAAATTTCGTGATATCATCAATTTATTCCCCTTCAATCACTGAGAATCAGTATAAGGATTTCTACAAATCTTTTGGACCTTGTTTTGTAGCAACTGGCGACTATAATTCAAAACATGCGTTCTGGGGTTCGCGTCTTCTTACACCCAGAGGTCGAGCATTATTCAACACAATTTCAAAAATGGACTTGGATGTCATTTCGAGTGGGGAGCCCACTTATTGGCCTACTGACATACAAAAAATTCCGGATGTTATAGATTTTGGTGTCACAAAAAATATCTCTAGGGATTTAATTCAGGTTTAAGCTTCTCTAGATCTCTCGTCCGATCACTCTCCCACGATCGTTACAATTTGTAGCCCATGAAGCAGTGACTTACCTGACCCATATGTGAAGATGATCAAGCGTGTTAATTGGCTGGGGTTCAAAAAATACCTCAGAAGTCATCGTACGGAAAATATTAAGCTAAGAAAACCAGATGATATTGAATCTAACATTGCCAAACTTAAAGAAAATATTAAACAGGCTGCTGAACATGCCACTAGCCCTCATCCGCAGACTGTGTTTAACAGAATTTATTCTACAGATATTGAACGTCTCGTAGATGAAAAAAGAAGAGCTAGAAGAGAAAGGTAACAGCACAGATCACCCCAAAATGAAATTAGATTTAAAGATTGCACTAAACGACTCCAAGAGCTGCTTGTATATGAAAAAACTGCATCTCTTAAAAAATATCTGGAAAATCTCGATGTCACACCAGCATCTAATTACTCTTTGTGGCGCGCTGCTACAAAGCCTAAAACCCCCGTTGAGTATAAACCACCTCTGCGCACATCTACCGGAGAATGTGCAAGAAGCGATGCGGAAAAATGTAAAATATTTTCTTAGCAATTAAAATCCGTATTTAAGCCAAACACATGTACTGGTGTTGCTGATTTGCCGAGTGTAGTTGCTCTACCCCCTCGACCCTTAAAGTTTAAAATGCGTGATGTTCAAAAAGTAATTGCTGAACTCAAGCCAAAGAAAACTCAAGGTATCGATGGAATTAGTAACAAGATGCTGATGAACTTGCCGCATATTGCAATAAGAATCCTGCTGTTTGTTTTCAATGCCATATTACGACTGGAGTATTATCCACAACACTGCAAGCTTGACAAGGTCAAAATGATTCCAAAGCCGGGCAAAGATCTTACCAAAGCTTAGTCATATAGGTAAATAAGTTTGCTGTCAACTATGTCAAAACTCTTCGAAAAGCTTCTCATGAAAAAATTGTCCCCTATTCTAACAGATAATATGTGCATACCGGACCATCAATTTGGTTTTAGAAGTCAGCATAGCATCATTGAACAAACGCATAGATTGGTTAAATTTATAAGAAAAACATTTGAGGAAAAGAAGTATTGCCTTGTTTATGTATGTTTCTTAGGCATTTGATAAAGTTTGGCATGATGGCCTAATTTAGAATTGAAGACATATCTACCAAATAACATTCTAAAACTTTTAGAAAGTTATATTTTAGGCCGGAAGTTCTCTGTTATGAAAGGAGAATTTATGAGTGCGCCCGAAAATATTTTATCCGGTGTACCACAAGGGAATATACTGGGGCCTGTTTTATATCTGATTTATACTTGTGATATGCCTGTGAGCAGTAATATACACACTTCTACGTTTGCAGATGATACAGCCTGCCTTAGTATGCATGAAAACCCTCATGAGGCATCAAGATATCTTCAGGAACATATAACGCAGCTTGAGCTTTGGTTAAACTTATGGAGAATAAAAGTAAACGAACATAAGTGCGTACAGATAACATTTACCTTACGAAAAGATACTTGTCACCCCATTAGAATCAATAGTCATATTGTTCCTCAACATTCACATGTGAAATATCTTGGTATACACCTTGATCGTGGGCTTACATGGAAACACCAAATTGACTCTAAGCTAACTCAGATGAAACTTTAGTTATCTCAAATACACTGCTTGATTGGTAGAAATTCAACGCTCAGCCTGGACTGCAAACTTTTAATATACAAGTGGCTTTTGAAGCCAATATGGTGTTACGGTATCCAGTTATGGGGCACTGCTTCAGCTTCCAATGTAGAGAGAATTCATCGAAGACAAAACAAAATTTTAAGGTGAATAACATCTGCTGCATGGCACATCAAAAATTCAACTTTATATCGTGATTTAAATATGCCGAAAGTGACTGAAAAAATTGCAAGATACGCAAGCAAATATTTAACAAAACTCGGGAAAATTTACTAAATTTGAGATCAAAGACGAAAAAATTTGTTTGCAGAGGTACGAATTTTATTGGAAAATTTTACTTAATTTTAGGAAAATTTTACTAAAATATGAAAATATAATTACTATAAACTAGTTCTTTAATGAACTAGAAATTTAGTAAATATTTTACTGGTTTCGAGTAAATACAGCTTTGGCGCCATACGACAACTTTTTTGTATTCAAATTTAGAAAATTTTCCTAACTTTTATTTAATTTTTTTTGAGTGTAGCTATAGCGGAAGTGCTTCATGATATTGATGAGTGAGTCAATAGGTCAGTGAGTCAGTGAGTTAGTGGGTATGTCTTAAAATACGCACTTTTTGCTCCTCCATATCTCCCCGGAACCTTTCAAACTTTGCATATGAGGTTACACGAATTTATTCTTATTATGATTTAAATTTTATAGTTTTACGATTATGAGGGGGTAAAAACAGCTCGAATGGCTTCCTGTAAATATACACACTGCGTGCATTGGCCGGAACTTGGCCAAGATGTTCTTATTGTTACGAAAATATACAGGAACAATCCCAGTATTTTCTATAAACACATCAATAATAGTGTTACAGATGTTATTAATTAAACTACAGAAGAAATCGAGGTTTAATTTTAAACAATTCAGAAGAATCAATTAATGCACTTTGGATTAACATTAGAGGCGATTATCTATGCTATCCAACAATCTTTATAATAATATATAAATATATTATTGAAATTTTGTACATTTTATTTGTGTGATTTCAGATTTTCAGCATTAACCAACAGAAAAATTAAAAAAAGATTAAAACTGTTAAATGTACAAGACGATATGAGATTGGCAGTGTAATTTTTACGACCAAATATGAGTGAAATTATCCAAAAATTCCAGCTCAAATTTAGCAGATACTTTTATCTCTTGTGTCTGTTATTTTTGTGGAACATATTATTTTATTTCAGACATTTAAAATTATTGTCATAAAGAAGTTTACGCAGTGTGTTAAACGTAAGTAAATAGCTTTTAAACATATATTTTTCTTTGTGTACTGCCTAATCGTTGAATCGGTACAAGTGTTCCCCAACAAAGAAAGGTTGAGAATCACTGCATTAGTCTAATGCCAGTTTTGGGCTTGTGGACTATAATTGCTATAACTTTGACATAGTAGATGTGATGTCAGTTCGTTATCAGTGCGAAAAGGAGTTGTTCTATCACTGTCAATATCAATATACATTCATTCTGGAAATGCAATTTTTTGTTACATCAACGAAATATTTCATTAATCACACAGTGAAGAATTATCTATAAACCCGTTTAAAAATCTTAATTAATGTAGAACACTTGTTTAATTGTAATTTCTTTTATTCTTGTTTTTTATCTCAATCTTTCGAATAAGTAATTTATTTCAACGTAGAATATTTCAATGTAGTCGCTATTGGACTTTGACTTTGAATAATCTTTAAAGAATTTAGTAATACTTTTCAAATTTTGTTATCTTGCCTTTTTGAATATCCATCATATACACATTATCAAATAGGATAGTAAGTAGACACAGCTTTAATCTAATGACGGCAGCATACTTTCAAATAAAATAATTATTTTCTAGCTTTTTTCTCTGCGAGCACTTTCTTAAAAAGTTTTAGGTCAAATTCAGAAATCGTGCCGCTTGACTATTTTCCTAAAATTTCTGTGTCAAAAGTTTAATTATTGGCTTTCTAAGAAAGAAAAAAAATTAAACAAGAATAAAATATTTAATACATTAAGGCATCAAAATAAGAAAGAAAAGAGCCGGCAATGGAAATAGAAAGTTTTCTTTGCTTAAATATGATTTTTTTCTCTTTTGTGTTAGATAAACGTTTTTTTTGTGGTGCAAGTTTATAAATTGCCTTTATTTAAAAGGTTAATTTCTTATTCATTGTAGTCATATTTTTTTGTGTTTTCAGTTTCCAAAGTTATAAATCGTATTAACTAACATCTTTACAAGCCTTTACCAGTTTATTTATTCTATAATTAAGAAAATTCTCTTTTGGATGTATGTAATCTTTATCTTTTTCTTTGAACTTTAATTCTTTGAACTTCAAATTAGTAACTTAAGCGAGTTTAATATTTCGTTCATTTTTATTTCATCAAAGAATTTTGTGTAACACAAACAACTCCAAAGCGTTCTTCAAAATTTTTATAAAGATTAAAATGCTTTTTATACATTTAGGCAATCACTGGAAGAAAAGAGCTTTTGTATATTTATATAAAGTGTGATTGCTTGGTGATTACTTGTTTTATAAGAACGATTTTTTATTCAGATAATTTTGCCTCATAATTCACGATACAGCAGAATCAAACTTTTTCCAAAATATCAAGACTCTATTAAGTGATTCTAGCAGATGAAAAAACTGACGTCTGCCAGTTCAATATCATTTCCCTCAGATGTTAGGTTGAATCAATAAAGAAAATCATTAATGTCTTGCATTTAAGATATAATATTAAGATTTTATATAAAATTCTACGAGACGCGTTTTGAGCCTTGGTTGAAGCACGGTATTTTTTTTAGCAACTATAGTTTACAAGTGAGAGAAGAATATATAATGGCTACAAGAGAATGACAATTTTTTCATTCCACTTTATGTCATAAATGATTGTTTAGTTATACGATGGCAAATGATGAATAAATACTACGAGTATCCCTGTATTTTTGGTTTTAACTGATTAAGCATTCATATCCTGTAACATACTCAGAGTAAGTAAAGTATGAATGAGAGCCAAGTAGTTTCATACTCATATTCCCTTTTATTTTTAGTTGCATCGTATTTTAGTTTTCTGCATAAATGAAGTAGAAATGCACTTGTATGTTAGAATTGGCTGTAGTCATATTTGCTCGAGAGAATATATGTGAGCATACAAATTATTTGCCCTACAATTAAGAATATGCGTAGTTGCTACAATTAAGACGGTTTATGCTAGCAACACAACTGGCACGAACGACGAATTTTTCGGTGTGAACTTTGGTCATAAAAAATAAAACACATTTATGCATATGAAAATAAACACTACACCGCCGTACAAAGAAATTCGTCGTGCGTGACGAACTCTGAATAGATTTATTTCTATTTTGTATGACAACGAACGACGAAAAAACAAAATTAAGAGAAAATTCTCTCTCTCTCTCTCTCTCTCTCAGTTTTTGTACACACAACAACCAACTTTATCAAATATGAGAGAAGAATTCGGTGAGTAAATTCGTCGTTATTGTGCTTCACACGACGAATTTACGCAGCGAATGGTTATCGACGAATTCGTCGATGTGGACGAAATTCGTCGTTCGTACCAATTGTGTTCCTAGCATTACTTATGTATATTTTTTTGAGTACTCATTGTCATTCTCTGATGGCTACCTTTTCTGTTATCTTCTCTTCGCTCGCTCATAACCTCACTCTAACTGTTGTCTATTTGGATCTTTTTAGTTTCCCTCAAAACATGCCAAAAAAAGTATCGCTAATCGAACATATAATTGCTTAAAATGGTACGCTAAACTACTTCAAATAAAATTATGTTACAAACGTTTTAATACATCAAATGACAAAATGTAATTTGAATAACAGAAATTAGTCTAAACATGCAATTTTTAATTAAGCCACTGTTAAAGTTCTATGCATTTTTCAAAAGACGATACTAAAATTGGAAAATGCCTGATAACTAAAGTACATAGTAATACCATTCCCTCATTTCAAAAAAAAAGTAATGGTATAAATTTCGGTGACACCGAAAAAATTAACCATATTATTGAAGAAATTTATTATTTGACATATTGTCATAAATATATTATAATTTGAAATTTATTTGCTGGTGGTTCAGCTTGGTCTATATGCATTTCATTGTTGTGTAAGAATGTGAACTTTAGGCTTTTTCATCAGACTGGCAACAGTCTTATCTGGTTCCTACAGGAAATATAAAACAGATGAAAGAAGCTGTGTACGTGTTGGCAAAATAAAATGTGACCATGCTTCCACTACAAGTGTTCAGAACAAATAATAAGCAAAAATAAGACAAGCCACTGTGCAATCGGTAGACATGCTAATATGTTAGGTCTTCCCTATAATACATTCTGTCGCAACTGTACAGAGGAGTGTTTGAGCCAAAAAGCTGGCCATTACTTTTTTTATTTATGTTAAAATCGGACAAAGCGGGAAAAGGTTTCGCTTAGAGAAACTAATCCTATCTCTGAAAAATTAAATTGTTCCTACTTTTCTTATACTTTTGCTTAGCATCTACAAATCTCGACATCTCTAAAAGTTCAAACCCCTAAACTTGGATCTAAGACACCGTAGAATTTAACTTTCGTCCCCGCATTCTTCTGTGGTTGGCAGAGTAGCAAGCCGGGCAAAAAATTTCGGCGGCGGCTGGAAAGACAAATATTTTCGGCGGCGGCGGCTGTACGGCTTAACGCCGATTTACTTAAAGCATTTGAAAAAAGTTTTAACCCAGTCTGTTTTTAGAAAAATACGTGAATTATTGAATCACCATGTTGTAACATTATTTATTTTTCAATAGTTTGATTATTGCAGTAATTGATGTCCTAAAAAATAGCTTCGTAAATTATTTGTTAAACCATAGAAACATATAATAGACTATCAGGGCTATTGTGAATAAAATTTCGTGAGAAATTTTTCATTTTTCATATTAGAATTTTTTCCCTATTACTTGCTATTAGTTGGAATTTTTCCCCGGGAAAAATTTCTCGAAGAATTTTATTCATGATTACCTTCTACATAAATTTTATTTAAGCTTTCCGATTGAATTAAAAATTAATTACTTTATTGGAACACTGCTACGGATCAACAAACAAAAAGCTTTGAACAATTAATTATCAAAAAGGCGCTTCAACAAAAAAGTCCATGTAAACGTGAATGTATTTAAGAAGGGACTCCAAAAAAGAACGTAAGCGTTGTCGCAGCTTCGTTAAGCTCTAAACACTTAGACGGCAGCAGGCAGCAGACAGCAAAGTGTCAAAAATAAAATACATGTGTTTAAATGAAAACGATTATTTTGACGACATCACAGCAGCACGACTACACAACAGCATTTGCTGCTGCTGCCAACTTAGACTAATTTCTATTTTCGTGAGCAGCAAAGAGCAAATGCAGTGCTGCCACTATAAATATAAATTGTAAGAAATAAGAGCTCAAAATTTTTCGTAATATTTAAAAGAAAATAACATTACAAAATTAAAATTATGAAATAAATTGATGTGTTTTTACATTTTTACGTGATATTAGTACGTTTTGAGTCAGTAACTTTAATTTTATTTATGTAAAATATATATCTGGCACCCCTGAAATTTGTACTGCAAAAATACTCAGCTGTTCATATTAAATTGGACATTATTGTTTCGATTGTAGCTGATTTAAGATGGCAAGTATATTTTTGTTACTTATTTTGTTATTTTTAATGCGTTCCCTATATATTCCAGGAGAATAGCATGGATGTGGATGAAGTGTTAATTGAGGAAGTGCGCAACCATACAATTTTATTTCATTTGGGCCACTCCGACTATAAAAATTTAAAGAGGAAAGAGTATAAATAGAGGGAAGTGTCGGAATGGTAAGATATATTTATATAGGTATGTATGCATATCTTTTTAAATTTAGATTTGTAGAAGCCTTCTTCATCCCGGGTAATATTTACTGGGCGAACCCACCATCTTCGATTACTTTTATTTTGCAACTTATGGACTTCATATACTTCAGCTGTAGTATGAGCTATTTTAGCAATAGCTGTGACAAAACTCACTAAATTTTCTTCACTAATTTTTTTTAAACACAACTTTGTAATATTTATCGAAATTTTAAATTTATTTATCAGCTGATTATATATAGTGTTGCTGCTGCCTTCAAAATAATTATGTAGCTGACTACACGGCAGCATTTGAAGCCAACTTCATTTGAAGTCGTGAAGTTGTGAAGTCTGCTGTCGTCTAAGTGTTTGGAGCTTTACCGTTCACATAAACATTTTCTTTTTATGTGGAAGCAAAAATAACTATCTTTGTGGACGCTCGCTATCATATTAAATACGAAATTTGAAAAAGTATAAAAAATAAAAGACAAAATAACGGCTAGTACTAAGCCGCCGATAAGCCGAGTGGTTCGGCGGAGGCTCGGCTTGTCGAAAAAAATCGACTGACTGATATCTTCATGCCTTAACATCATAAAAATTAAATTTTTCAGCTTTTATGGGCAGAAGAAAGTATTCCACAATGTGGGAATGCTCGTGTCAAATTTTTTTGGCTAATTTTATTTTTAATTTTAATTTTTTTTAGCTTCATTGTTCCATTTTTTACTTTGGCAGTATCTCAGAGCTACAAATCATAATTTTAAGTCTTCAAAATTTACAATGTTCTGAGTACTTAGTTCTTAATATTTCTTTTAATTAATTTTTGCCTTTTTGGCCAGCTTTTTGATTAAAATGCTCCTCTATGGCTTGTCCGCAATCGCAATACAAATTTGAAGATAAGCACATTACAACCTTCTTATGCAGCGGGTTGGATCTAGCACGACTGATCACGGGATCTAGCATTGGATTCAGACGTTTTTCATAGATTAGTACTCGGACGAGCAGAGTGTTGTCTCTCAAAACGGAATCTCGCAATTTTAAATATTTACTTGTAAATAGCAAGCAGCTAAATAAAAATGTTCGCTGGTCCCAATTGCAATAAATTTATTTTACTTGTTTGTTTAATTATGTGGATATTCCTTGCAGGAATTTTGTTTTTGTTTTGAAAACAAAAATACATATATCTGAATATGAATTTCCAGCTCTTGTTCATGATAATGATTTAAAATTTGCCAGTTTGCTATATGTAAACACTCATTTTTATTTAGCTAACGAGTTTTTTATTTTCCCAGTCAATCAGTTAATGATTTAAGTCACAGTTTACAACATTTATTTTTTTAACTATATTATAATGACCGTTAATCATTACAAAATAATGAAGCATAGAAAAACGTGTAAGAATATGTAAACTCTTGAATGGAAAATACTTTAATTGCAGTATGGAAAGAAATTCAAAGAATTAAAAGCTTTGCAATCTAAATTTTTTCTCCTTCTTTCAAATAAATCATCTCAAGTAGTACTTAGAAAACATTTCCAACAGCCTACGATTATATTGTACAGCAAAAAATTATTAAATTGGTCAATTAAGAAGTTTCTAAAGTGCCAGCAAAGTTATATGTAATTGTTTTTCTGTTGCTCTCAGAATAAGATAAGCTGAATGAAAAAAACGACTTATCCGTCATTTATGATGAACAAAAAAACACAGTTTTTACTGAGAACTGACGAATGACATCATCAGGAATATGCAGCAGTTTATTGTATTTTACAAAAAAAACTAAACATTTTATCAAGTAAACTGTTTCAATAGTTAAATAACTTTGTATTTTTTATATTCTTCCTATTACAAAGTGTTTGAAAGCTAAGCCAGCAACCCACTGTTACATATTTCATAAATACATGTGTGAAGCAATAAAATATACTTTGTTTAAGTTTATTTATCTATTTTTTTTCTTATGTAAACTTAACAGTAGTCTATGAAAAGTTGCTTCACACCACAATCCAAACAGAAAATAATCATTAAAAACTGCACTAGGAAGTAAGAAAGGAGCGTGAAATATAAGTAAAACTGAATATATTCAGCTTTTATTTTTTTTTCTTATAAGTGCTCTATTGAAGCATTTACATGTAAAATTTCTAAAAACAAAAATTTTGTTACAAAGCAGTGAAATAAAAATATGTAATTGCGATTTATTTTCACGCACTGAAAGTAAAAAAAATATTTAAATTTTGCTCTTCATCACTGGTACCATTTATATAGTGGTTTAATTTTTTAACTGAGGAAGACTTTAGCCTGTCCAGGATCTTACAAAAGCTCTGAATACTTTGAAAGTAGCAGCATAAGAATTTTAGTGTTTTAGTATTCAGTAAACACAGTATTATATATTTATATAACTTAATTGAACTTAAATCCAGAAGTCTATTGAACTTCCTGGATATATCACATTTCCTGGTTAATGTTGACGTGCTGCTGCCCATCAAACGATTCCAAAAAAGGTAAACGAGTTAAGAATTCAGCAGTTTTTGTGAGGACTGTTCCTTACTGGATTACCAATTTAAAGATTTTAACAAGACGTGAAACTAAAATAATCGATTCTGTTGTTTATTGTAAGAAATAATTTTTTTTTTCGTTGTGGGAAATTGTTATTTTTTCTTGATGCAACTACTTTTTTTAGTCGAAATAAAAAATATTTTTATATTTATGATTTGAACGGGCTTAGGTTGGTATCACTTTTTAAGCCAAATTACATGTGATAATTATTAATGAGCAAATAACTCTACAGTTAGTTGTAAATATTTTGACTAAAACATAGTTGAACGGAACAACTAGCTATTTTCGAAAGCCACTAAACCTTCAACATCAGCAATTTTTTGTCTTTGGTCAACTGTGTGTGGTTTCAGTTGATGTATAATTTTGCTTTATATACGTAACTTTTATGCAAATTGAATATGTGAATTATTTTGTATCATCGTATTTCAATTCACTGAAAGCTTTTTTGTAATGAAAGTTAAAATTTGCCATCTCTAAATTTACAACAGTCATGCCTTATCTTATCTATGTATTATATAGTAATCATTTCAACATTCGTTAATGTTTTAATAATCCCAAAATACTATTTTTCTTATTCAATAAAATATTTTTTAATAAAAATATAAACAAATTGACTATTGAGGGCTTTAGCTGGATCTTATGTGCATTTCACTAATGCAGATCTTCAGGGAAGGGAACCTTTACCGAAAAGTTTCTTAAAAACAAAACAACTAAAAATATTAAATTTTTCATATATCTTTATAAATATTGATATAATGTTGGTTTCTGAGACTCATTTGACTTCAAGAAGTCAATTCAAAATTAATGGCTACGTTTTATATGATTCAAAGGACCCAATAGGAAGACCTTGCAATTTTGTTAAAGTCAATTTTGTTAAAGTCAAGACTCAAGCATTATATTCTTGACAACATTTGTGAAGAACATCCACAAACAACGAATATTTGTGTCGAAAATTTTTGCACAAAATTTGTCATATCATCAATTTATTATTTATTTATCATCCTAGATTCGCAATTACTGAGGATCAATACGAGGATTTCTACAAATCTCTTGGCCCTTGTTTCGTAGCAGCTGGCGACTATAATGCAAAACATACTTTCTGGGGTTCGCGTCTTATTACACCTAGAGGACGAGCGTTGTTCAACACAATTTCAAAAATGGGCTTGGACGTCATTTCGAGTGGGGAGCCCACTTACTGGCCTACTGACATACATAAAATTCCGGATGTTATAGATTTTGGCGTCATGAAAAATATTTCTAGGGAATTAATTCATGTTGAAGCTACCCTAGATCTATCGTCCGATCAATCTCCCACGATCGTTACAATTTGTAGCCCACTGAGAAGTGCTCTACCTCACCCATATGTGAAAATGTCCAGTCGTGTTAATTGGCTGCGATTCAAAAAATATCTTAGTAGCCATTGCACTGAAAACATTAAGCTAAGAACTCATGATGATATTGAATCTAATATTACCAATCTTAACGAAAATATTAAGCAGGCTGCTGTACATGCCACTTCCTCCCATCTGCAGACTGTGTTTAATAGAATATATTCCACAGATATTGAACAAATCGTATGTGAAAAAAGAAGAGCTAGAAGAGAATGGCAACAGCACAGATCACTCCAAAATAAAATTAGATTAAAAGAGTGCACCAAAAGACTCCAAGAACTGCTTGCATATGAAAAAACTGCATCTCTTAAAAAGTATCTGGAAAATCTCGATGTCACACCAGCATCTAATTACTCTCTGTGGCGCGCTGCGAAAAAAAAAAATTAAAACACCCGTTGAGTTTAAACCACCTCTGTTGGGCCAGGAGTGATATTGAAAAAGGTAAGTTGTTTGCAAAACATTTAAAATCCGTATTTACCCCAAACGCATGTACTGGTGTTGTTGATTTCCCGAGTGTAGTTGCATTTGATAAAGTGTGGCATGAAGGCCTAATTTTAAAATTAAAATCATATCTACCAATAAATTTGGTGAATTTATTAGAAAGTTACATTACTACCCGGAAGTTCACGGTTGTGGAAAGAGAATTCATGAGTGTGCCCGAATCTAAGTCATCCGGTGTGCCACAGGGGAGCATACTGGGGCCAGTTTTGTATTTGGTTTACACTTCTGATATGCCTTTGAGCAGTAATATTCATACATCTACGTTTGCCGACGATACAGCCTGCCTAAGTATGCACGAAAACCCTCACGAGGCTTCCTGCTATCTACAAGAACATATTACACAACCATAGTTCCAGGTTTTAACGTTAAAACCAACTTTTATTAAAACCATGTCAGTGTGGGAACATTATTACATTAAAATTTAATATATTCAAAAATTGTGAAGTTTTTGCTTCCACCACATTCCTCGCTTTAGGAAAACAATTTTTATTAGATGTCTATAACGCGTTTCTCCTTTACATTCATATCTACATGGCATTGAATGTAAAAGCTTAGATAAAAGTTATTTTAGAAAACTATTTCTTGTTTGCATTTTTATACTTTATTGAGTTTCCTAAATTGTGTAATAAATAACAACCCTAAAAATTTTTTATTGATGTTCCTATTAATGAAATTTCTTTACTAAGAAGATTTTGTAGGGAAATAATTTCAAACTGAAAAGGACAAGTTGGCAACAAAATTTACATAAATATAAATCTTACAAAAAAAAGTTGCTTAAATTAAAACCAAGGAAATTGACGAAGCTTTTATATTTTCAACTCATTTCAATAAAGAAAGATATAAAACAAAATGATGAAGAGTTCAAGTTACTTAATATTTTTAGACAAATGTTTCTTTGCTCTAGAATTAACAACTTTTCAGCAAAAAAAAAACAACAACAAAATGCTTATACTTCTAAGCATATTACTAAGGCATGCTTTATATTGTCTTTTCGACTCAAGTTCTGTTGCAAAATCGAATAGGTTTTTGGCTTAAGAAAAAAGAAAAACAAAATACACATTAAGGATTTTTGAAAGAACTAAATATATTGGTATTATTTCCAAATTTGAGGGTCTATGATCCTCATAGCGTTTAATATATACAAATTCAAGATGTTATGGATCTATATATAATTTATATTATGAAAAATTAACAATATGATACTGATATGCGTCGCTGACTTCATGAAAGATATAAAAACTGAAAATAATAATTGTGTTTATATTCCTCTTAGTCCATTGCTCCGTTAAAATATTGTATTCACTACTCATTTGGCTAATAATAATAATATGTGCAGATAGACGAATATTTTATTCGAATTCTGAAGTCGTTTGTTCGACCATCTTACACAAATAATCTAGAAATTAATGTGAATAAATGAATAATTTTTTAGTATAAAAGAACAGTTTTTTAAAACTAAATCAATTATGTATTGGAATGACCGAATAAGTTGTTTCTAACAGTCATATAATTTATTTGAAAACCCGACTAAAATGTTGGAATAAAATGTTTTATTTTTAATATATTTATTTATTTATTGTATCTTCAATTATAAACTAACAATAAGTATTCAAATCTTAAATCTAAAATATAATTATTAGGACCGACCACTGTCGGACATAAACTTAGTGATAGTTATAAATAATACATAAGTAGTGATAATCAAAAAAAAAGAGAAAAAAAAATATTTTCAAGCAATCCCATCAGGAGTGTTGAGTATGAGAGCCCTTGTATCCCTCTTTTTCAGGCGGATGTGACCAGTAAAATTCAAGATGTTACGAGCAAGCAGATTAGGATGTGACACGAGTTTTCTTAGATATTTGCCTGCGTATTTTGCAATTTCTTCATTAACTAGTGGCATATTTAAATCACGATGTATATTTGAGTTTTTGATGTACCATGGAGCCGATGTTATCAAACGTAAAATTTTGTTTGCCTTCGTTGGATTCTCTCGACATTAGAAGCTGAAGCAGTGCCCTATAACTGAATTCCGTAGCACCATATTGGCTTTCAAAGCGATTTGTATATTAAAAGTTTGCAGTCTAGGCTGAGTATTGAATTTGTACCAATCAGCCAATGTACCTGAATTAATTTTAGTTTCATTTGTATTAACTTTGAGTCAATATGGTGTTTCCATGTAAGTCGTCGATCAAGGTGTATAACAAGGTATTTTACATGTGAATGTTGAGGAACAACTTGATTGTTGATTCGAATTTACCTTAATTCTCCATAACTTTAACCATAATTCCAGTTGTGTAACATGTTCTTGTAGATATCGGGAAGCCTCGTGAGGGGTTTCGTGCATACTTATTCAGGCTCTATCATCGGCAAACGTAGATGTATGGCTTTTACTGCTCAAAGGCATATCACAAGTATAAATCAAATACAAAACTGGCCCCAGTATGCTCCCCTGTGGCACACTGGATGACTTAGATTCGGGCACACTCATGAATTCTCCTTCCACAACCGTGAACTTCCGGGTAGTAATGTAACTTTCTAATAAATTTACCAAATTTATTGGTAGATATGATTTTAATTTTACAATTAGGCCTTCATGCCACACTTTATCAAATGCCTGAGAAACGTCAATAATCAGGGCAGAACAGTACTTCTTTTCTTCAAATGTTCTTTTTAATAATTAAACCAATCTATGCGTTTGTTCAATGGTGCTATGCTGACTTCTAAAACCAAATTGATGGTCTGGGATGCACCCACTACCAATTAGAATTGGGTACAATTTTGACATGAGCAGTTTTTCGATTGTTAATAGCAGACTTATTGGCCTGTATGATTCTGCCTTGGTAAGATCTTTGCCCGGCTTTGGAATCATTTTAAGTTTGGCAAGCTTCCAACTGTGGGGATAATACTTTAGTCGTAAAATGGCATTAAAAATTAATAACATGATTCTAATTGCAATACGAGGCAATTTTATTAGCATCTGGTTACTAATTCCATCAATGCCCGGTGAATTCTTCGGGTTGAGTTCAGCAATTAGATTTTGTACATCACACATTTTAAATTTTATGGGTCGAGGGGGTAGCGCAACTACACTCGGGAAATCAACAACACCAGTACATGTGTTTGGGGTAAATACGGATTTTAAATGCTTTGCAAACAAGTTAGCTTTGTCAATATCACTCCTGGTCCAAACTCTGGTAAAAGTGCGCAGAGGTGGTTTAAACTCAACGGGTGTTTTAATTTTTTTTTCGCAGCGCGCCACAGAGAGTAATTAGATGCTGGTGTGACATCGAGATTTTCCAGATACTTTTTAAGAGATGCAGTTTTTTCATATGCAAGCAGCTCTTGGAGTCTTTTCGAGCACTCTTTTAATCTAATTTTATTTTGGGGGTGATCTTTGCTGTTGCCATTTTCTTCTAACTCTTCTTTTTTCACATACTATTTGTTCAATATCTGTAGAATATATTCTATTAAACACAGTCTGCGGATGGGAAGAAGTGGCATATTCAGTAGCCTGCTTAATATTTTCGTTAAGATTGGTAATATTAGATTCAATATCATCATGAGTTCTTAGCTTAATGTTTTCAGTGCAATGACTACTATGATATTTTTTGAATCGCAGCCAATTAACACGACTGGCCATTTTCACATATGGGTGAGGTAGAGCAATTCTCAGTGGGCTACAGATTGTAACGACTGTGGGAGAGTGATCGGACGATAGATCTAGGGACGTGAATTGATTCCCTAGAAATATTTTTCATGACGCCAAAATCTACAACATCCGGAATTTTATGTATTTCAGTAGGCCAGTAAGTGGGCTCCCCACTCGAAATGACGTCCAAGCCCATTTTTGAAATTGTGTTGAACAACGCTCGTCCTCTAGGTGTGATAAGACGCGAACCCCAGAAAGTATGTTTTGTATTATAGTCGCATGCTGCTACGAAACAAGGGCCAAGAGATTTGCAAAAATCTTAAATTGATTATATGATACAATTTGAGCAAAAACTTTCGACCCAAATATTCGTTTCTTGTAGATGTTCTTCAAAAATGTTATCAAGAATATAATGCTTGAGTCTTGACTTTATTAAAACTGCTGATCCCCCGCAGCTCTTCCTCTTGGGTCCTTTGAATCATATAAAATGTAGCCATTAATTTTGAATAGACTTCTTGAAGTCAAATGAGTCTCAGAAACCAACATTATATCAATATATTTTTCCGTGAGAAAGTGCTCAAGCTCATTTTTATGTTGGCGAATGCCGTTTGCGGTACAGAAACATATTTTTAACGTGTTCATGGCTTGTTAATTAAAGCTTCAAGCAGTCTAGACTGCATTCGTAGCATTTCTTGCATCATGCTAGTCATATTTGTTGTAAAATTATTTATAGTCAGCACCAGCTTCTCAATAGTAGCTTCAAGGCGACTAAAGTTAAAGCTTGAGTTTGCATTCGTTGAATTATTTTGAGGCGAAATATTTTATGTGGGAATAGAACTAGTCTTAGCTGCATCGGCATACGATGCACGTGAAGTGACAGGTTGGCTCATTTGAGCAAAAGTGGCGGAGTACGCGTTTAATGGTTGAGCTGGAGCTAATTTAGGTTTTTGCACCATAGCCTGCTTGACGAAAGAGTACACAGGACATCCTCTGTAGTTAGCGGTGTGATTACCTCCACAATTACTACATTTTTTTCTGCTAGATCTTTAGGCTTAGCACAACCAGCAGTACCGTGCAATTCACCGCAGATAACAAAACTGAAGGTAACTTGCAGTAAGTTTTTGTGTGACCATATTCTTGAAAATTATGGCACTGTACGGATCCAGAACGCTTGTGTGGTTCTCCATCTCTTATTTTTCGGTATAAGATATATTTTAATTTATAAATTGGATGAGTCTCGTTTTTTTCAATTTTATATCGTTTGGCTCAAGTTCGACGCGAAATAGAGGTTGAGGAATCTTCTCTATATTTATTATGTTAGATAAATTTTTTACCTTAAATCCCTGGAGGACGAGTGCATCTTTTATTTCTTCGGGAGCAACATACGAATCTATGCCCTTCAATACGATCTGCAGGCCTTTAGAACTCTTAAGCTGAAATGTGTAGAACCTTTTTTTACTTTTTTCAAATTCAGTAATCATTTTTCTTCATAAATTTGAATTTTGGTTTCATCAATGTTACCACGTTTTGTTGGAACGATGTGAAATTTATTCTCACCAATGACTGAAATTAAATTTTTAATAAGAGCGTTTGAATTTTTTTCTCTCAAATAGATTGGTGGCGGCTTGGATGTTTTGTTCGTAGATACATCGGGTTCGTTGTTGTCATCTTGCAATATTTTAAAACGATTTTGACGGTTAATAGAGGATGCGCTGTTATCCCTAGATATTTTTGGAACAGATGATAGCGGTTTACCACAGTTATATATCTGTCCATTCGACTTGGACCTTGGGTTTTGGGCTGCTCTTAACTTCAGTAAAAACTTGGTTAAGTGATGATAACGCTGAATTAAATGTAGAAGTACTAGGCAACGGGCATGTTAACAAATCACTAGTTGGCATTGGACAAATCTAAGTTGATCGCTGACACAAAAGTGGCCTCGCCGTTAAAAAAAGTCTATTGTCAGATTTCTGATTTATTTTGTTTTTATTAAGAGCTTCAGAGCTCTCAGTAAGTCTATCATCAGAATTTTTATTTTGATTATTTTCAATAAGAGCTTTAGAACTCACAGTGAAATAGGCATTTCTGCCATTAGAACTCACTTCACAGTTATTTGTTTTTGAGGTACTCATATAGAGTATTCCTCAAGGGCACTTTTTTGTTTGTGTTTTTGTTTGCGGTTTTTTTTTTTGTTTTTGTTATTTATGACTATGTAAAAAAAATATTAGCAACGCAAATAAAGCTTATTTATCAATAACAATATGTATTCCGAATATTTTTTTGTTTGATATTTTTTGTTTAGTATGAAATAAAACCTCTGCTAAATCGACTGTTCACTATGAATGTACAACGAGAACTCTAAAATTGATTAAAAACCTTTTAGATTTTGAAAGTTGAAATCACCTACAGACGGTTAAATGTAAATTTTATTAGTGAAATTAAAGAATACAATTAAATAAAAAAACATCAATAGGCTTTAAAATCTAAAGTATTATACTAAATCTTTTTATAGTCTTGTTGTTTGGTTCCTACTTTTTTATGCATTTAGAAAGTCTCGTTAGAACATTGTGCAACAAAGTAATATTAAATAACAACAACACCTTCTTCTAGACGTAACGAAGCAAAAAAAATACACTTGCTTTAAAGAAAACTTAAATTTAAAACAACATTAGAAAATAGAAATATAAAAACCCACAGAAAAAGAAAGGCCAAAATAAATAACAAAAAGAAACCAATTTACCACACTGTATTCAAACTAGAATGCAACAGTTCTACCAAAAAAAAAAAGCATTTAAAATTATAATAAAAATAAAAATACTATGTAGCACATACTTACCATTAAAAATAGTAGCAAAAGAAGAATTAAAAAGTCTTTTCTTCTATTTTCTTGTAATAGTTGCCATAACAAAAATAAAATGTAAAATATGCCACTTTCGTGTTGTTGGATGGTTGCATGATTTCGATGTTGATGCGTGATGCAACTGAGAACATTCAAAATAAAAATGTAATCAAAAAGACAGAGAGAGTAGACACATAGTTAGAAAAATTTAGTTACACGGAAGAGTAGAAAACAATTGGGACAGATTCATACAAGAAAAAAAAACTGATTTAATTGTGGGTTCAGGTCAATAGAAAGATACAACTGTGGATATTGTGTTCGTTTGTTCAAAAGCTGTTTGTTGTCTTAAAACAAGTGGCTGATGGTAAATTGTTTAAAGACATGATCAGTGATTTGAAGGTAAGAAATCATTAAAAATGCTTTGTCAGAATAAATCATATGAAAAATTCTCCTAAATTGTGTTTAAATCACAGCCAGCGTGACACTAAGTATTTGAATTAAATTACGTTTTTATATGAAACACAAGTTATTATAAAATCCATTTCAAAGCGTACGCAAGCTCTTCAATGTAGTTTTTGTATTAAAATATAAGATATAAGATGATTTCAATAAATTAGTATTTCTTAGTTCATTAGTTTTTGCTCTTCTTTTCTTCAGAAAGCATTTTGCCATTTTTTCTGCTGTGAAAAGAATCGGCTGTTAACCTCTAGAATTTATTAGACGTTAAAAAGCAAAACTTTTTTTTTTAAAGATTTCATCAAAAATAATTTCTTGCCCTGAGGAAAAAACATTTGTCTTTTTTGTGTACTACAAAAAACTAAAACATATGCACTTTTGGCTGTCACTAAACGTTGAACTCGATTTTCTAAGAACAGAAAACAAAGGAAAACCAACAATATATACAGATTTTTAATCGAACAGAAACGAAACAGCTGATTCATAACAGAACAGAACGTATAGACTAATAGCCGGTTTTTGTATAACATAAGCCCTTTCGTTTTTATGTTTCGTTTATAAACAATAACGTTTAAAATTTGCTTTTTATAAAACATATATTAAAGCTTTTGGTTTGACATAAAAGGAGCTTTTTAGGTATAACTAAAACGAAACACTCACAAAATTATTACAGTAATGGAATAAAAAAAAAACAAAATGTATTTGAAATCTTAAAACCAAAATTATAAGAAATTTAAAATAAAATTAATTTCAAATTCATTTTAAAATTTATTAATATGGGAGGAACCAATTTTATTTTAATTGATTATTTCGCTCATTTAAAACAACTAAAAATACATTATTAAAGATTTTCCGTTGATTATAAGAACTCAGTTTATTGCTTATACAACTTTTAGCAATTTTTTTACACTTAAATTAAAAATCACATCGCATACTAAATCATAAAGTCACAACTCAAAAAATTTCAGATGCTGAATAGTGGCAAACAACTGTTAATACTATACAAATGACGCAAGTATGTAACATAAAAACAAGCATAACGGTACTTTATATTCTTCAAAAAGACTGTTGCAAAAGAAAAAATTGATGCAGTCATTAGAGATTCGTTCAATTAACTGGTTTATAAAAAATGAAAATCACTTTGATCATTTTGAGTTGTGACTCTTTATGATTTAGTGTGCGATATATTTACACTCAACTTGGAGTGCATTATTTTACAATAAAATTAGCAGAAACTAGGGAAAATATGTTTCCAATTTTTAAACCATTAAAAAAAATCGTAGTTGCAGTCGAAATACGCCAACCACGAGAAAGGCAACTATCAATTTAAGGGGATTGTACCAAGAAATTATACCTTTAGGAGGCATTTAATGCATATTGTTTTTTTAATTGTATGAGATTTAATTATTTCCAGAAGAATTTAATCGCTTTTAAGACATATGTTATCAACTAATCTGCATCTGATAGTGTGGTTCATAAATGATTTACACTGTATTGCAGGGTTGATTTTAAGAAGACAGACTTCATTCCTTATCTGAAACATATTTCATATTATATCACTTATTTTATAAATATTAAGTATCAATGACATGCTGTTATAAAAAAACTTTAATACTAATTTACTTTTTTTAAAGCACAATTAAAGTTAATTTTCTATATCTGACATTTTTAAGTTGGTCGCCAGTAGTAGAAGCCTAATTACATACAATACAATGTATGTTTGACTTAATTAAAGCACAAAACCCAGTGTGGCAAGTTTCCAATATGGTGGTTACATGTCTAACATGTAGAACAACACTCTCTGTAAAAAAGAGGAAAGAACATATGAAATACTTTCCATCAGGTGACAAGAGAAGTTCTCACACTTGCAAAATTACTTGGATTTATCTCTTAAGTAATTCTTAGTTTTCTTTAATAATTGGTTAACTTCCCCTTCTTATTTATCTCTGCTATAAAATCACTTCGTACTGTTAAACTTGATTTAGAAATTAGAAATTATCAAATGTATGAAAAAAAAAGAAGAAATAATGTTTTGTTGTTTGTCTAAGAGAAGCAATTAAACCATAAATGTTTTTGAGTTGTTGTCCACATTTTTATATTTTTATGCGATTTTAACGGTTACATAATGGCTTAAAGGAAATTCTTGCTTAATAAATTGAATTTGAAATAAAGTTATGGCGGAAGTCCAGTCAGTCGTCGTTTTGTTGATTTTGCCTCATTTTCTTTGGAACTTGAAATGGAAAATTACACTTACAAACAATTTAATTTGTTAATTAAACTGTTATCTATTTCTAATTAAATTGTTTTTTTTGTGAGTTTTCTTATTTGATTTCGTTTATGTGTATATTAGGGCTTTATTTTTCTTCCACATTAAAAGTGGTATTTTTGCCAGTAGGTTGGAATATGCAACAAAAGCAAACAAAATGTAAAAACCTTTTTTTTAGAAAATTAAAATTTATTTAATTCAGCTGAAAGTTTTTAATGACAACAGCATCTGATGGCCTTTTTGAAATAGAACACATAATGATAAAAATTTTGCCCAAAATTATATTAATATATTTTATACAGTGGTATTGAACAAAGATGTCCCATTTGAGTGGACAGCATTCATATTTTCGCTCACCGTAAAAGCTGTTGCCATCCTTAAGAAAAGATAATATCATATAAATCGCTAAAATGTCGTGCTGACACCATTTTTAGGGTTCCGTACGCCAAAGGTGAAAAAAGGAACCCTATTGTTTTCGCTACGCTGTCCGTCTGTCCGTCACAGGAACCGTAAGAGCTACGGACCTGAAATTTGGACAAAGTATGTAGAACCTTGGCCACTACTACAACAAATAAATGAGAATTATAAATTAAAGGGTACTCCAAAACGAGCTGCGAAAAATGTTAAAATCTCATGTAATATACATACAATTGTATGTACATATGTATATTGACACTTGAAATTTGTAAGATTAGTGTACAATAAACATTAAAATATTAAAAAATTTAAATTAAAGGGTGGTCCATTAGTTAATGCAATTTTGACCATGTAATTTTGACAACTTGCTATATCTTGGAGACCGTAAGAGGTAAACTCTTGAAATGTTCAAAAACGGTAAAACTAAAAATCCGAAAATTATAAAATCGCCAAACCGAAAAAAATCGCCAAAACCTGAAAAAAAAATCGCCAAAAATTAAAAAAAAATCGCCAAATCGAAAAATTCGACAAAATTAAAAAAAAAATTCTAGCACTAAAATAAATCGCCAAATTCGAAAAAATCGTTTAATGAAAAAAAATCGCCAATATGAAAAAAACGCCAAAAACCGCAAAAAGTCGCCAAAACGCGAAAAATGCGCCAAAACCAAAATAATTGTTTATGTGAAAAAAAAATCGTCAAAATGAAAAAAAAATCGCTAAAATTAAAAAAAAATCGCAAAATTAAAAAAAATCGCCAAAATTTAAAATAAACGCCAAAAAAACCTCAAAACGAAAAGAAAGTGCCAAAACTAAAAAAAATCGCCAAAACCAAAAAAAAATTACCTATATGAAAAAAACGCCAAAAATTAAAAAAAAATCGCCAAAATAAAAAAACTCCAAAATAATAAAAATTGCCAAAATTAAAAAAACTTCAAAAACAAAACAAAAATCACCAAAGCGTGAAAAAAAGTGCTAAAACTCAGAAAGCGCCAATAAATTCAAAAAACCACCAAACTAAAAAAACGCTTAAAACCGAAGAAACTCAAAAAGGAAAAAAATGCCAACACTATAGTTTATATTGTTCGTACTGAATTACATATCTCGTGTCTGTACGGAACCCTTCGTGCGCAGGTCAAAGTCGCACTTCACTGAATTTATTTAAACTTCTTTCAGAAATTACACATTTTCTTACATTGAAGTTCTAAATGGGTGATTTGCATGTTGTTAATTGTTAACGGGTTTCTTGTTTTATAGACTTTCAGATTTTTAAACGTTATAATATATTTCAACGCATAAAAATTTATTGAAGAAATATTCTGAGTTTTTGACATATGCAGGGTGCCTCAAACGAACTACCGCTACTAGAGTATAATTAAAACAAAATGCAACATATATTGCACTAAATATGACAATATGACAATTATGATATTGCTTGCCATAATTGATGCAATAATTTGCAACAATGATGCATTTATCAATTAAAATTGCAAAACGCTAAAAAAAAGTATGTACATACATATATGTTAGACTGGAATAACTAATATACATATGCCAAAAATGTTAAAACATCACTTTTTATATTAAAATATACAATTTGTTCGGTCTGTGATATTAGAATCTATAGAAGTGATAAAAAAAAGTTAAGTAAAAACAATAGTAAATAAAAAAATTAATGAATTAATTTTTCACATTTTAGATATTTATAAAGGATGTTTACGTTCTTGTAACATTTATTTATTTTCATGTGAGTGACAACAAAAGAGCTTTCAGTTTGACACACTCAAAAAATTTTTTATGTAAAATTATTAAGAAATTGGTCTAAATATTTTTTATTTCAATTTATTTAATTTTTAATATTAAAATGTTAACTGACTTGAAACAGAATAAAACAATTTTTTTATATTTTTTATCTTATCATGTTTCTGTAATTCTTCTATCAAAAAATCAAACATCGAATTTGTATACCTTTTACCAAAATATGATGAACGTAAGTTTGTCATTCTATTTGTAATTTGCACAATATTAATTAGCGACCCATAAGGTATATATATTCTCGATCCTTATGCGTATCCGTCTGTCCATCTGCTTGCACCTAAAATCGGTTTTCTAAGCTCCCAGAAAAGCTAACGACTTCATTCTTGGAATGTTGTATGCGAAATGGTCCAAAATATATTGGTATTGAAAATCAGCGAAAGCCAGCAGGCTGTTTAACTTAAACTTAATGTTTTATTTTTCACTTCGCCTTGTAAATACTTTTGTTGTTACCCGATGGATTTCTAATTGTATAAGGATGTAGAAAAAAAATATGAGTTCACCTGAATATAAATTATTTGCTGGGTTTTGTATCAGTTTCAAGGCCTACTAAGATTATTTTTTCTTTTGTGATTTAAAAAATATAATTTTTTTATGAATTCTCATATAGTTTTTGGAAGTTTGTGCATAAAGTAAGAAGTTTGTGACTGTTCGAAATTTGTGGTTGAAGTCTACTGATGGTTTGGTTCAAGCGCCAATTAATTGCGTATATAGAAATGCTAAACCACAAGCAAATAAATTTCAATTATTGTATGTACACTTCTAACAATATGTCAAATAATAAATATCCTTAAAGTTCCTTTTGTTTTGTTCATTTAACATGCTTTATATTTTTTCAGATTAGATTCTAGATTAGTATAAGGAATAAGAAAAATTTAAAAGGATGTTTAGAGGGTTGGAAAATTAATTTAATTTTTTGTGGCGTTGGCTGAAGTAGTTAGCACGTTTACTACTACGTTTACTACGTCCTGGGTTAAATCCCAGTATCCAACAGTCACTAAAATAACTACACCACACAATTTTATAATGTGCATTAGTGTCTCTTTGTATCAGTTGTTGTGGGAAAGTTCAAGTGATGAAGGCATAGTCACTGGTCACTGAACTATACCGACTTCAGCAGATATTAATCCTGATGTAACATCAGAGTGCCTTCCTTCGTTGGTATTTTGTAGCAGAATCATCGGCGAAGTAAAATAACGAATAAAAATGGCTACTAAGCACAGCTTCAAAAACATAATGCTCCTCATTAAAAACCAGGGGCGCTGGAAGTCTGCATTATAACGTGCAAAACGTAGAGTTGTAAAAGCAAGAAGCTTTCCTTTATCTCTTCCTTCATCACCTCTCTTCACTATCACTATCTCTTTCATAAGGAAGGTAACACCTATAAGTAGTAGTAGGCATTCATTGCCTGAGTGATATTTCTCTTTTTTTAAGAAAAGAAAGGTCAATTTATTTATTTCTTTTTGTTTAAAATTTTTATTGTTTAGAAAGAAATAGTTTGGCATTAAAATTATGAAAATGAAAAACACAGCTCTAGACCTGGAAGCATTTGTGGTATATAAAACTAAGTAGTTCTTTGGTAAATAAACATATTGCATATCTTATTGAATGAAATATTTTTTATTAATTAATGTGAGTTTCTAAAGAAGAGAAGAAAAAATGGAAAAAAACAGAAAATTAATAGTGATACTTATAAATGTGTTTACCAAAGGTAAATCAATTGTATACACAACAATCGTTTCTCATATTCCGTTTCATTGTACATTTAAGTTAAATAGCTGATGTTAATAAGAATCTCTACCCAAGTAGATAGACTAGGGTGCTGATGAAGTGCGTGGCTGCACAGAAAAGTATCGGTATTTCCCCCAGCTTAAAGTCTAAGTTTAATTTTTCTTCTCTTCTTTAGAAACTCATATTAATTAATAAAAAATATTTCATTCAATAAGAATTGAAATTACTGAACTTGAGCCTAAAACTATGAATTATTTCTGATTAAAACTCACTACAGTTCAATTAAAGAATCTAAAAAATTTCTCACTATATTGCATATCTTAGAAATAAATAAATTAGTATTAAAAACTAGAAAAATCAAAATTGTTGTTCCAGGGTTGAAAATTAAAAAAAAAACATTTTTCGTAGAAATATAACCAAAAACAATTTTTTCCAGTTAAACAAATTTCATGTCTTAGGAAGATCTTTACTCTAGATATTTTATATATGCTCTCAGCACAGTTGTGCTTGAAATCGACGGTCTTTCGTTGACAGCTTATAACAGGTTATTACTTATTTTTAGTAAATATAGATAAACATAAAATTTATCGCTAAAGAACAGTCCTAACAATAAAATTAATTAAGGGACATGGTCCATTTCATTTCCCTGAAACCCTTCCTTTGTGCTGAACAAATTCGAAAAAATTCTTTAGAAATAAACGTTTACATAATACCGCGATATATACCTTTTGCAATGGGATGTTTAAATTGAGACACTTGACAATTTTGCAACATTAAAGATTATTAAATAAAACAAAATATTTTACTTGGTGTGGAGGTACTAAGACTATTTTATAGGGTTATTAAATAGTAGCACGGTTTAAGAACATCTGGAGTGCCAGTGACCAAGCAGCAATTTTTTTTTGGTATTGTATGACGTGACGTCGTTTTCGAAAACGTAAAATATATCTTAAATATATAATGTGGAATAAAATATTCAAATTATTGCCAATATCGAAAAAAAAATATTTAATCGAAAAATGCAGAGTTCGCTTGCTAAAAATTGCACTAGAGCAAAAAATTATAAATTTTTCACAAAATAAATATTTATGTATGCACTTATATATATATATCTGTATACTTCATATACGCACTTTGGTGAAGGGTATATAAGATATAGCACTCTTACTTGTTTTTAATACATTTTATTTTATTATTTCTTCACTGCCCAGCTAAAAAAAATATATATGGGCCGTATATTTTTAATATATGAATGTATATAAATAAATATGAATATGTATGGTAATGTATGGGATTATTCATGACAAAACAATTATATATGAATTAATATATGGACTAATATGTGAAATGTATTATAATATATGATCTCATATATGGAAATTTAATTATGAAGCACTTCGTATGTGAATCCATACATATATAGAAATAAGATGTAATATATGGAGCCATATACGTAAGTAAATAAAAATTTATGATATCTCACATAACATCGCATTTGCAATCAAAAAGGCTTGAATTTTATTAACTCGATCTTTTTCTCTCTTTTTTATCACTGTTGAATTGGAAATCTGTTAGAATATAACACGGTTTGCAAAGTTTGTATGGGTAGAGCCACAAGGTTAAAAAAATTAAAAAAGTCTTGTAGGATGTTATATATTGTGGCTCTATTTAATAAATAAAATAAATGAATGGATAATTCTGATATTAGTTTTATAGAAAATAATGGTATTCTCTAGATATTTTTAAGAAACAAAGTTAATATTACGGCACAAAATTATATTGAAAATTAGTTTTAGTATACAAATTGATTATGTTTTCTTTTATAATTGCATTACGGCCTGTCCCACGATGTCACCAGAAATCGTTCGATCGAATACTTTTATTGAAAACGAAAAAAATTTTCTAATTTTATTGTTGTTTGCAATACAAGTTGTCGATCGAACGATTTCTGGTGACATCGTGGGACAGGCCGTTAGTTTTTAATCTGATTTCTTAAATTATATTTTGTGCAGAATATGAATTTTGTATTTTTTTTTTAATAATCGATTCATCTTTTCTCTTAAAATCTCGAATGAGATGTTTCATTAAACACAACCTTTCTGTACAAAATCTTACAAAAAAAATGTTAGTAATTTAATTTATTGCAGAGTAGTGAGCATTTTTGAATCAATATGAGCTTCGTATACTGTATAGGGAATATTTACACATACATGTATGAATATGTATGTAAATATATTATCATATATGCCAATATACCCTCATTTTTCGGATCCGAACCATATATGGGATATCATATATGCTCCATATATATTTTTTTAACTGGGTGTAATAATTTTTTGAGTGTGTACTTGTGGCTATACCTGAAAAGCTCTTAGAAGCTCTTAGAAGCGTTAGAAAATGTTATATAAAAATCAAATTTTAAATGTTATTGTTAATAAGCGGGACATATAAATGAAAGGACTTATGTTTTCTAAAAACTGGCTGTAAGTCAAATCTAAATCAATAATAGTTTTAAAAATTTTTTAAGCAACATTCAATGTATTTTTCATTCAAGATTATATATATATTGTAAAATTCGTTATGAATGATAAATAAGATGAACATTTTTTCATGGCCTAAGCTACACTATAATTTTCAAACAAATTTAATTGATATACTAAGGGTAAAGTTTAATAATTAATAAATATTAATAATTATTAAACGTTACCCTTAGTATTATAATTATAATTTTATAAATTATAATTTTATAAACTTTAATTTTTTTGTTTAGGATTATTTTTCGTTATTGCTATAATCGAACACTAACGAACTGTCCCCATGATGTCAACAAAAAAAAACAAAAAAGTAAATATTGTGTTTATTTTCAATATAAGTAATTGATCCAAAGTTTTCTGTCAACATCGTGGAACAGGCCATAAGTTTCTATAAAAAGTTGTTCAGTTAGACTAAGCTTATTATGCTGAAGAGGCCGAGTGAACATGTCGAGCATTTTTATTTCGATTTTATTGTAAGCGAAATGATAGCGAAAATATACTTTTTTATTGAAATTAAAATCTTATGGGCCTACCCATAGATTAGATTAATCAAAATGCAAAAATTGTTGATGATTGTTGTTGCCCCTGTGGCTGAGTGGTAGCGATGCTATCCTCTCAGTCCAGAGGTTGTGGGTTCGATTCCCACCATAGACTCTGGGTGTTTTCTGCAGACAAGCTAAACGCTTTGCGGGTTGTGTTTGTTCTTAAAAAAAAATTAGCTATATAGACTGTAAAATTTTATCTTAAGCGACAATTATGTACGAAAATATATTTTAATATATAACAAAACATTCTCTTGAAAACTTTAATTTTTTTACGATAAAATCGTAAAGGGGGCTTGATGCAATGATTTCTTTTAATAAAAATTCGATCTTGGAATATTTAGTTCTTCATATTGACTCAAGCAGAACGGTACAATATGATGTTTTCTAAAGGCGCTTCATCTCTTTCATCAATTTTCATATGTTTGGTGCATTGTGACTTGTGTTTGTTGATGTAAATTTAAGTCCTACACTAAGGGAAAAACGTGCTAAAATCAAGATTTTACGCTCGAAATCAAATCATTTCAATCGATAGTCTGTTAAATGCAAAATTTTTTTGATTAAATAATAAAATATCTATTTATTTTTAATAGCACTGAAAATTGTAATCTGAAATAAAATCTCATTTTAAGATCGAATTCAAGATTATTTCTGTGTAAAAATCTTAAATTAAGATCATATTCTTAAAATTAAAATTACGTTGTAGATTTTAAGAATGCATTCCTGATTTTTAGAATGCATTCTATAAATTAAGAATTTATGCTTGAATTTGAGAATCACGTTTTTCAAAAAAAAATTTTACTGATATTTTTTTTTTAGCAGAAATAAAATACATAAGTCTGCTTAACCAAAAACAACCAAATATTATTCATATTAATACATTTTTTTTTTTGTAAACTAGAGTAGTGTGTTTGAAGAGCCTGCAACATTTCTTGCATTAATCTATACCAAATTAGTTAATACTTCAGAAAAACATACGCTTTGTCCACATGTGCAACAACAAATTCCGAATTTCAACATTTTAAAAAGTCCTTTTTAAAATATGAGATTAATATGAATATATCTCAATCTGCCTTTTTCTTCTTGCAAGTCTTTTATTTTTCGTTAATGGCAAATAAGTTTCTTTACACAAAACATACATATATTTTCTCTGCTTTTAAGAAAAAACAGAAAAAAAGCTTTTCCATTTCCTCTAATAAAAAAAGAAACCAACACTAAATCAAAGTCCATTAAGCGTAGCAAGGAAGAGCATTTGAAAAGGAAATCATAATTTATCTACCGATAATGCTAAGCATTTTTGTTTTTCTTTCCTTTTTTCTAATTAAAGAAAACTTTAGAAAAAAAATTGCTTTTAAATTAACATCATTTTATAGCCAATATTCTACTTGAAGTCGTATTTCTTCCTTCGCACTCATTCACTTTCATCTGCGTGAAGTAATTGACATTGATGTGTTAGTCCGTACGTAAAGTCGTACAGTTCGAGAGACAGATACAAGTCTTATTGTACTCGTTCATACAGGAACGAGTATTATGTTATAAAAATAAAATATCTGTGTACTTGTCTGTATCTTCTTCCATGATTTCAGTTTTATTTCCTTCTTGTTTATTGCTTAGATAAAACACAAAAAATATAAATTAAAGAAAATGTCTAGTGCAAGGAAAGATACAGGAAACTACAGAAACATTAGAAAACTATTTATTAAGTGCAGTTGGATGTTGGGCTGTAAAGTATCAGTGTCAGGGCATAAACGTTTATATAATTTCGCTCTTAAAATATGGTGGGTTGTATGGCCACATTGCAGAAATAAGATATAATATACTTAAAGCGGAGACATAAAAAAATCATAAAGTTCTAGATAGATGCAGTAAATTATTACGAAAAATTGTCATTAATCAGTAGAAAAAGAAGGCAAAAAAGAAACACATAATTTTATGTTGTTGATTCTATGCATGTGTTTATGTATATAATTGCATAAAGGATGTTTATTTATTAATAAACTGTATTAAAAGATTTAATTGGCAAAGTAAGTTCGAAGCAATTTTTCTGTTCTATTTCTTAAGAAGTGAAAGAAACTAGAAGAAATACTAAAAGGAATATGTATGAATATTCGTGTAGGTCTGTTTTTCCAATTTTAAATTATTGATGACAAATGCCTTTATGTGTTGCTGGACAGCGAGAAAAAAATTCATAAGATTATAATGTGTTGGTGATATTACACCGTAAAAAATCTCTAGGTTGTGTTTGCTCATATTTAAAACATCGTGTTATAAATATTTTGACAAAAAAGTGTCTGTATTAGAAAAAACTTTGAAGGATGTTATTAAAAATAAAACAAAATATTTCGAAAACGTTCTATGCAAAGGCAAAAAATATTAGAATTGCTAGAATCGTTTTTTATGTGAACAAAAACAAAACAAATATTTCTCCATAGAAAAAGTACCCAAGCAAAATAATTGGGTCTTAAATCATTTGTTTGCTTTCATATATCAGCTTCGAATAAAACAAAACATGATGTATATTTTTTTAATGATTCATTTAATTCTTTTTATGTACAATGTTGAATACAGCACAGAAAAAATTATTCTTAAATTTTTTTCCATTAAGTTATTGCTTAGAAAAAATAATATTTTTTATTAATATTTTAATTGAATATATGTTTATTTTAATTGAATTTACTGCTCTATCAAAAAAGTGTTATCAACAGAGTTTAACTCAGAATAGTATGATATGGTTAACAATTATTGTATGTAAATATTATAATTTTTCTTTTTATGTGTAAAAATCGAGCTGTTTTTTAATTAAATTACCCAATTAATCTTTTAATTGGTTTTGAACTAAAAACTAAAAAACTACTCAGCTTATATATTTTTTTTTGATTCATAGTAATTTCGACATGCGTGGAATAAAAATAAAATATTAAAAAAAACAGAAATTCATTTTGTTCCCTTATTTCAAAGTCGTCGTCCATACAGTGAAACATTTGCTGCAAAACATTTGCGTTCGTTTACCAGAGGGGAAAGAAGAATGGCAAAGGGTACTTTGTTTCATGTACACGAAGTTCTTGTTAAGTACGTCATTCTCGCCTCATTCTTATGAAAAATATATGAGAAAATGTATTAACCTGCAAAACAAAAACTTCACAATGTGGACACGAATGCAGTTTCAAAAGAGAAAACAAAAATGTTTTGCAGCAAATGTTTTACTGTATGGACGACGACTTAACAATCAGATCATAATAAGAAATACAAGCTTATAGAGTCCATAGAGTCTATAATATAGACCAAATGTGAATGGTAATCTTAGTATATTGCTGATATTTGGGGTCCGATGCAAATGGTCTTGCGTAAGTATGTACGTATGTATATGTAGTATATGGAAAATATTGTAGCCTTTCTATAAAATCCAATCACAAAATACACACACAATTCAAAGTACGTCTACGATGTTCTGCATTTACCTTTACGCAAGACTCTCAAACAACGAATATGGCCATTGTACTTTTGTGCACCATTCGAAATTCAAAAGCCAGTTAGGTTTTTGGTACAATACACAAATACTTAAATTTTTTATACATACATACATACATACATATTTACATAACATAATTTCTTATAAATTTTTTTATACTATTTGATTTTTTCTATATGTCAATTACTATTTTAAAAGAATCTTTAAAAAATTTTAAGTATGTTTGTAATTCAATTTTAAAAAATATTTCAATTAATTTTTTAATTAAATATTTAAAAATATCTCAATTAAATTTTAATTGATTCTTTAAAAAACTATCAATTAAATTTTTAGTTAATATAATATTTTTTTAATTAAAAAAATCAAAAAAAATTTCAATTAAAATGGATGAGTTAATACTACAATTTCCGTGATTGGTTGAAAACTAATTAATTTTTTAACTGAATCGTTATTTTTTTTAATTGAATCTTGTTTTTACTTTTTTCTGTGAGTAAAGATGTCCTTATAATTAATATTTGAATTTCTCCAAAAAGTAAAAATTAAAATAATTTATATAATGTGCTACATAACACTGGTTTACAGCAAAAAAAAATACCAAGAACGCCACATGGTTAGATCAGTTATTTGGGACCTCCTGAATAGGAAAAACGCTGTAATTTTTTTTCTAAGTACCGTTTTTTAGATAACGGTAGTTTTGCGTTTTTCGGTGTATAGTCCCAATCAAACCCTTGTGCAGCCCAACCGAAAAGTCCGGTCGAGATAAGTGGCATATTGTTGGAAAGGTAATTGAATGCCTTTCCGTCGAAATGCTGCAAATTTCTATCTGACAAGAAATGGCTGAGTTATGGTACCTCAAAGTGTAAACTTTGCCTATTTTTTACGTTTATTTAAACAATTTTCATTTTAATGAATGATTCTACAGGCACAACGTAAAATATATCTTAAATATCAAAAATATAATAGTTTATGGTAATTTATTTGTTAAACATTCCGTAAATCAAAATAATTTTTTATAATAAATTCTTTAGAACAGAAGTTCGAGCTAAATTCCTATTTACGGACCTCTTGAAAATTCTGTTGTGTTCTTTGAAGCCTTGGACCTATATTGTTTTTATGTTGAATTAAATATGCCAAAAGAGTCAAAGATTTAATTAAAAGTTTTATTATAAAAATTCATAGATGGGCCCTGTTCCGTAAACCGAATCCGAATAAATTTCACGTTTCAGATATGATAAAATTTAAATTTAATTTAAATATTATAAATAATTATAAAAAATACTTTTATTGTCTGAGTTAGTTTTCTAAAATCATTCGGATTTAAATCTATAGATTTACAAAACAGGACAGAATATGTTTAAAAATACATACACCGTTTTTATTTAATTATTTAAAGCCAAATTTGAAATAATCTTGAAAATTTTGTGTTCTTTGACATGTTTAAACATCACTTCGCATTCTATCAAACTAAATTTGAAAATTAAATGACAATTAAAACAAGTAAGAGTGCTATATTCGGCTGTGCCGAATCTTATATACCCTTTACCAAAGTGCGTTTATGTAGTATAGAGATACATACATAAGCACAAAGATATGTATGTAGATATTAATTTTGTGAAAAAATTCATACTTTTTTCCCTAGTGCAATTTTTAGGTTTTTGACAATATGTTTAATTTGGTGCTTTTTAAATTTTGGCGATTTATTTAATTTTGCTGATTTTTTTAGTTTTGGCGATTTTTTTTTCTCGTTTTGACGTTTTTTTTCGGTTTTTGGCGTTTTTTTAATTTTGGTTTTTTTTTCTTTTAGGCGATTTTTTTTTCATTTTTGGCCATTTTTGTTCATATAAGCACTTTTTTTTTGTTTTGGCGATTTTTTTGATTTTGCCGATTTTTTTTCATTTAAGCGATTTTTTTAATTTTTGGCGATTTTTTTTAATTTTTGGCGATTTTTTTTAATTTTTGGCGATTTTTTTTCGGTTTTTGGTGTTTTTTTAATTTTGGCGATTTATTTTCGTTTTAGCGATTTTTTTTATTTTGGCGATTTTTTTTCATATAAGCAATTTTTTTTGTTTTGGCGATTTTTGCGGGTTTTGGCGTTTTTTGTCATTGTGGAATTTTTTTTTGAGTTTTGATACGTTTTTCTTGTTTTGGCGATTTTTTCGGTTTTGGCGTTTTTTTTAATTTCAACGATTTTTTTTCATTTTGGCGATTTTTTTCGTTTTGGCGATTTTTTTAAATTTTTGGCGATTTTATAATTTTCGGATTGTTTAGTTTGACCGTTTTTGAAAATTTCAAGAGTTTAACTCTTACAGTTTCCAAGATATAGCAATTTGTCAAAATTACATAGTCAACATTTCATTAACTGATGAACCACCCTTTAATTTAAATTTTTTTAATTTTAGTGTTAATTGTTGTAGCATATATAAAAATACATTAATTTTACAAATTTCAAGTGTCAATATGCATATGTACATACATAATACAATTGTATGTATATTACATGGGATTTTAAAAGTTTTCGTTACTCATTTTGGAACACCCTTTAATTTTTAGCTTTTATATATTTGTTGTTGTAGCGACCAAAGTTCTACATACACTGTCCAAATTTCAGACCCGTAGCTTTTACCGTTCCTGAGAAAATAGCCTTCTTCCTATAACATGAAATATGTTTAATTATTAGGAAAAAAGTTAAAGTTTTCCAACCCTGGAAACGTTTATTTGATTTGGTTAATTTTTAAATTTTTTTTTCAATTATAAATACCAATTTTATTCATACCGAAGTACAAAATAAGTTAATTTAATAAAAAAGTAATGAAAACTTGTTTTCGGTAGTTATTTTCTATGGGAAAATAGAGTTTGAGTTTACCAGCTCTGAAACCGTCTGCCCGATATTGCTGATTTTCAATATTCTGACACACCAGTCCAAGAACGAAGTCTATAGCTGCTCTGGGAGCATGGGAAAACCGATTTCACCCACAGACAGACGGACAGACGGACATCGCTTGTTCGTCTTCCCTATGCATAAGGATCCAGAATATATATACTTTATGTGTCGCTTATTAATATTGTAGGAATTACAAACGCAATGACAAACCTATATATACCCTTTTACCATTTTTTGATAAAGGTTATAACAATATCCACTGTTTTTGATAGTGATATGCCGAACACACACTATGGCATTTTGTGACATTGCAATAGTCTGTTTTAGGGGCAACGTTGTCATTTCCATTATTTTTTTTTTGTTATGTGGCATTGCCTTCCATATAAAAAACATAGTGTCAATGGCGTTGCACACATTTTGAAAACGACACGACAAAATGATAAATTCAAATATGTCAGATGTGTTCAATTGATTCATTTAAATTTTTAATTGTTTTAAAAAATTTATTGGAAACACTTAATTGGCATTATCAAATTGTTTATAGGTGAAAATTTAATTAATATTACAAATATGTATTTTAATTAATATTACAAAATTATTCATATTAATTTTTTGTGTATATGTCACCCTCAATTAATGTTTTCTTACTTATGTAGTTTATATACACTGATCTATATATGTCACTCAAATTTCATCAAATTTGGTAAAATATTTTTGGAAAGGCAGTAATTCTATCTATGTTCCCCTCTTGGTTCTTGGAGGAGAAATGAAACAAAAACAGCATACTCAAGTTACGTTCACAGTCGTCAAACATTTGCAAAAAAAAGTAACCACTTAATACTATTGAAATACTTTTTGATTCACACACTTATTTATTAAGTTAATTAGTTTCATACATAACTAATAAACTGGAAAACCAGAAATATGCTCCAAAAAAAGTGTTTTATGCGCATTCAATATGCACTAAAAACATCGAAATATGCACCAAAAAATAAAAAATATGCTCTTAAAAATAACATAAATTGGATTATTTGGAAATGAAAATCTAATTTTAATTCAGCAATTCAATAAAATTTACATATAAAACTAGACAAAAATAAAATAAACAAAAAAGGAAACAATCAAAAAATTAATTCAGAACAAAAATTTAATTTTTACTTCAAAAGCGATCACGATATCAGATTTAAAAGTTTGGAACTGAATTTTGAAGAATAAGATAAGCTTTTTATTTATAATTGTTATTGCAATAAACAAAAACTATTCACTCAGCTTTTTAAATAAAATCGCTGCTGGTCACATCTAAATAAACTTTTATACATTGAAAATGTTCTTTTTCAACCGCAACTGATGTAATCGGGGCAGCGTTCGTCACAATTACCAAACCAAGTTTTTATTGAAATTAACGTCCAGTGAGGATGTTAAAACACATGTTACACCTGTTTAAGTTGAAATTTGGAATATACAAATCAATAGTATTTGTTCTAGCATCCAAATTTACAAAAACAATTAAAATGAACGATTTAAAACTTTTTTAAATTTCTTGCTTCGTTTTTATTTCACAAGACTGTTTACAAGTGAGTGAAAATTACAAAATTAAAAATTTTAAATCGTTAATTTTATTTTTTTTTTCTAAATTTGGATGCTAGAACACATACTAACAACTAGGATATTCTAAATTCAAATTAAACACTTGTAGCATGTGTTTTAACATCAAAACTCACAAGGAAACGTGTAAAATCGATTCGGAAGCCAGAACATACACAATGGCCTTTTTAAAGTCTAACTTCATAATGGTAGCAAAATATTGCTTCACCATACTACTGTTTCTTTCACTACAAAATGAAATTTTTACGGAAAAAAGTATAAATTTTACCAAATTTTTTTATATATAAATATGCTCTAAAAACGCCAAATATGCCCTAAAAATTCCAAAAATGCTCAAAATATGCGTGTTAGACTGAAGTATGCAAAAACATGTTTTAAAGAGTAAAATATACAAAAATATGCACTAACAAATCGATGCCAGAGTTCATAAAAAGTTCTGAAACGGATTAATATCTTAATTCCGCATTGATATATCAGACAAGAAAAACATGCAATTGCATATTTGTGGTTTCCCTGCTAATAAACAATGTTCTAGAATTCAACATGATTGAAAACTTATGTCCATATAGAGGTTCAATTCTTCATTTAAAAAAAAATAAAATCAGACAGAGTATTACCTCTTACAAACATACAAATATATGAATATACAAACAAACAAAGTTTTCAGCTTTATAATATTAGTATAGATTTAAAAACTGCCTTATTCATCAGATTTATAAAAGGTCTATAAATTAAATTTTGTATGAAAATATGTTTTCTACTTGTAAGACTTTTATAAATCAAAAGCTATTTTTGTGAATAAGGATTCAAATATAAAATTTTTAGAATTTAGACCTTATTAGAAAGAAACCAACTTACTGTTTATGATGAAAGCCTTAAATTAGACGCTGAATTTAATTTAAAGCATATATAAATTGTTTGCAAAATGTTAATGCTATTAATTCATTTTCCACTTGCTCAAAAAATACTTTTTAACACTTTTTAAAATTTTTATTTGTTAATTAATTAAAAATATTTTTTTTATTTACAAATTGCTAACTTAAGCTCTTTCATTAACAAATTTTCTTTTATTTACTATTTTTTATTTATTTCACTTTTTTACACTTTCCCCCAAGGTAGCAAGAGTTCCGTTCGCCCTTTTATCTTAATTTATGTATCTTTTTTGTATTTAAATTTGTACAATATATTTTGGGAATTATCGTAAATATGCCTTTTAAGCCTTTAAACTTAAAAGTAATAATACGCTTTTTCCACCGCACAGTAAATTCTAAACAAAATCGAAAAAGGACTGGCTTAAGTAAATCTTTATTTTATTATAATTTTATTCATGAACGAAATTAAAATAAACGCGCACAAGCACTCATTCAGTTGTGAACTGAAGTTTAAATGAATTTAATTTTATTTTTTATTTTATGTTTAGCATTAATAGGAGAATCCAGCAAAAGCAAACATTTTTAAAATAGCTGTGTCGAACATTCCTCATGAAATAACAAAATGTTGTTTTATTTTCTTTGCCACATCATAATATAAACAATATTGAAAACTATTTAAGTGCAACATACACTCACGCACACCTTGAAAAGCTATTTTATAAATTTTTCTTGTTATTGTTGTTTTTAATAGTATTTGTTATTGTATGATAAGCATGTGTTATGAAAAATTTACATATGTACATATATTTAATGTAAACCAGATACTCGTACCCATAAGAAACCGCTCTGTTTGTTCGTCGTTGTCAGACATACGCGACTTTGAAATGCAACTGTATCTGACAGTTGCTCATCAATCACTGAAAAATGGCATTGCTCTGCATCTTTGCTCAACCACGCAATGCACTTGAGGCAAAAGCATAAGAAAGCATGTAAACCAGTCACATCAGCACTACAACAACACTGGACAAACAACACAATCACTACTCGCAACGTGCCTGCCACACAATATATTTCGATACTTGTGAATATTTTTAACAACCAACTCTGCTAGTTTGTATATTTTGGTTTTATGTATTTGTTTTTGTGGCAATGCACACACTCTTTTTTTTTCATTACACAAAAACCAAAAAAACACCGCAATGTTACTGTTATATTTGCTTTCATACACACACTAACTTGGCCGAAACAAACGGTCTTTCAGTGTTTCAACTCAATCCGCACCAATTGTACCGTCGCGCACGAATAGCAAACACGTACTAATCGCCGATGTTGCTGCTTAAAGCTCAGCAAGCCTGTCTGGCACAGTGCTGGCAAAATTTTGTGAAAGTATTTATGGCCAAAAACTTTGGAATCAGCGTTGCCGACTTGTGTGTACTTGTTCCAAAATAGGATGAACATTTTTATTCTTTAACTAAAAGTAGTAGTAGTAGGTCATAAAATTTGTGTATATTTTTTGTGTAGTTTCGCCTCTAAATAATTTCATATACCGTAAATTATTCAATCAAAAGATTAAATTTCATTTGAAAAGTAATTCATTCCGCAAATGGTCAAATGGAAAAAAATTTTTTTAAAAAAGATATGTGTCTATCACTGTTGCCAGAACTTCTAGAGGTGAAATCGTCAAAAACTACAGATTTCTGTGTAAAAAATCGTCAAAATCGTCAAGTCGTTTTAGAAAATCGTCAAAAAAAACTTCAAATCAAAAATATTCAATTTTTTTTGTATTTTAATTGTTTTATTACAAGAACTATTACAATGGTTCAAACTTATTAACTATGCGTTCAACAAATATACACATATACAATAATATATATGTATATAGCCTAATAGGGCATTTACACCATCCCGAAATCTAGTACTTACAAGATTTTTAGCTAAATCTCGCTGCTGCTCACTAGATTTCCCATACAAAACAAAATCTAGTTTGTGAGTAGATTTGTAGGCAATCAACTCAAAAACTAATCATTTTATTTTATTTTTACTACCCTGTACAATAAATTTATATAAAAGATGATTGAATAGCTACGATCTCCTCAAAAAGGTGTTGAATTGGCTGTTTTGCAGTTGTTTGGTTGCAGTTTTAGAAATTTTTCGCTTGATGGGCTGTGTTTTGGATAAAAAAATCTTGATAAATGTCAAAAAAAAAAAAAAACATGGTGTAAACGGTATAGATTTTCATAAAGATTTTAATTAAAATCTGATAGATTTTGTGCAGGTGTAAGTGCCCTATAATCATGAAAACCATTAAAATAAAAAATAAATAAAAAAAAAACAAAATGAAATCAGAATTCACATGCGTACATATGTATGTATATATGTATTTATTTTTAAAACAGATGATTTATAAATTTAGAAAAATCGTCATTTCTGTACCTAAAATCGTCACTATTGTATTTTGAGAGGTGAAAATCGTCAAAATGCAGAGAAATCATCAATTCTGGCAACAGTGGTGTCTATATTAGGTGCAAAGGAATCAGAGACCATTTTGCACCAATCAAAGAAATTTTGAAAAAGAAATATTGGAATTAAGAATGGCAATATAAGTATAACATAGGGTTTGCAAAAAAAAAACCGTAGAAATTAAAAAACTTTGGTTCCCGGTTTTAATCGGTTCAGTTTCAGTTTTAAAGTATGCAAGTATATGGAAAGATAAATGATTATTTAAAAATAATCACCCCTATCGTGAAAAACAAGTGCAATTTTTCTTCAATTCAATTTTTATTCCCCTTCGAAAGGAAAATATAGGAAATAAAATATTAATATCCAGTGAAATATCGAATAAACTTAAGTTTAATATAAAAATCACATATTTAGGATATAAATGAAATTTATTTGTCTTTAAGGTAGTACCTACTCATGGAGGTGCATCTGTTGATTTAGCTGTTTTTTCATTTAGTATACCAAAACAAAGCAAAATCAAATACAATTTTATTTTTCAATTAAATACGAGTAAGTAACAAATTGTATGAAAACAAAGTGAGAAGAAATCTTCCCGTCATTGAGTTATATATTTTTTTATGAAAAGCAAAATATTTAAATTTTTTGGTTTTAGTGGTGTATCATACGCCATCGATGGTGACTAAAAAATATCAATTGTTTTTAAGTATAATTCAATGGCAGAACTAAAACATTGATAGTCACAAAAAAAATTAACTATTGACAGTATCTACACTGAAAGGAAAATCATTCATTCAGAGAATGAAACGGTTTCATTAAATGTTATGCATTATATTAATGAAACTTTTCATTAATGCAATGAACAATTACATTGTATACATGAAATCTTTCAATCTCTGCCTTCCGTGTATTCTTCATAGTTCATTGTATTAATGAAAATCGTTACATTGTTTAAAAGAATTTTCTTTTTAGCAAGTTTGGGACAAATATAAGTAAGTTCCACAAATTTTATCTCCTTCTGTATACAGTTTACAAACATAAATAAATTAAAATTTATTTTGTTGAAAAATATTTTCTATTTCATATTTTTCTAATCCCTCTTAATTTCAAAGCAGTATGGTCGTCATAAATGCAATGAAATCATTTCATTTATACAACGTAATATTCTTCATTGCATGCCAGATATCTCTCTTTCTCTTTTTTTATCCATTCACTATAAAAACACAAGAAGTTTCTGGCAAACATCCAACAAAGATGCTTTTTGTTAAAATTTTTGTTTGATTATTTTAAACTTATGTTTGTGTATTGTAATTCTCAACAACATATTAAGAGTTTTAACATGTAAGTTTTTCGGCTTACTTAAAACATTATTTGGGTTGAACTCTAATGATGAGTTCCTCAAATTTTAAATATTTTACTTTAATAAATACAAGTACATATGTACTTGTATACATTAAATAAAATAAAAAAATCTATATATTTCTTATTAAGTAGGTGGTTTGGAAGGGATATGATTTCATGTTTTGTATATAAAATTTTCATTATTTACTGCTTATATTTCATTATATTTATGAAAATCTCATCATTACTTTAATGAAATTTTCCTTATATTAATGAATAAACTTCATTAATAGCATATAAAAACTTCATTAAATCAATGAAACAACTACATTATATTTATGAAAAAGTTTCATTGAAGTATTGAAATAGTTTCATTCTATTTATGACATAGCCGCCAAAATTAACTTCATAAATACAATGAATCATTGTTCATTGATCCAATGAAGGGCTTCATTAGCTGACTTTTAATGAAAAATTTCATTAATACAATGAAGAATTTCATTGTCTGAATGAAGAGTTTCCTTTCAGTGTATAGTGCCATCGATAGTTTTTCACCCCTATTACTAATCTTGTCCTAAATTATTCGATGTAATAATTCAGTTCACCTGCAAAAACAAAGTGAGCAACGCCAACGGAAAAGTGTAAAAATTCAGGTGAAATATGTTATTCATGGCAAGGGGAAATAAAAAAGGACAACATTGCTGAAAAAAATTTTTCGAAGGAAAAATTTTTTACTAGGTGTGATAAAGTCTCTCTGGCTTATATTCAATTCAGGTATTTATGTTAGAAAACGAACATTCAGTAATGAGTATATGTATAAAAAGCTTAAGAGTAAAAAATGTATATTTAATTCCAAGTAACAGAATTTCAGAAACGTTAAAGCATTCAATGAAGAGTCGTTTTAAAGAAATCTTATTTTTGTTCACTGAAGAGGGCATTATTGTGTTATTGCCTTGTCAAGTAATAATATGTTGGTTGTCGTGTTGTTCTTGTCGAGCAGTCTTTTTGCTTTACATCTGCTAGAGCCTTTTTGATAACAGACTGCAATTCTTCCTGAAACGAATTGTTATAATTTTCTTAAAATTTTACAATTTTCTTACCTTTTTATATTGCAGAATGCTTAGTAATGTATAAAAAACTTCAATGTAAAGAATAATTGCTGCATTTTTAAACAAGATAATAATGTTAAGGTAAAACTTAAAAACCGACACTTTTTGTCGTTTTCGCTTTTTTTGTGTGATAAAAACCGTGGTTTCGTTTTCGAATAAAACCGAACGGCAATCCGTAATATAATATAAAAACGATATTAATTTATGACCCCTCCAAACGTTGTCTTGCCCTCAGTCATTTTATTTCCGTCATATGTTTGTTTTATACATACATAAAAAATCTATAGTTATTTCCAATTTCATCACAATCAGTTCAACTACTTAGCCAATAAAGCTAGCAAGCACAAAACTCACTTTCGCAATCGGTCAGATAGCGGGCGAGCGGTCAGATGCACAGAACTATTGTTAAAATAGATCTCTTTTAAAATGATAAAATTATAAGTTATATTTTCGGAGTATATGACCTTAGCACCCCCGGACCGCATCCTTAGCACTTAGTGAAAATTTGTATGGCTTTTGTCCGTTGAGAGGTTCTATTCTCCATTATGTTGAAACAAATCTTAAGACCGTACCGGCAGTTCCGGCGATTACCTATTACAAAGATATAAACATGCAAACATAGAAACATGCAGCCTTTTCAGCTTTATAATATTAATAAGATCATTATGTATGAAAATATGTTCATGTATATAACTATTTATGTAAAAAATAAATCAATCAGTGCATATTTAGCTTAAAATTATAAAAGTATGTGAAATCAAAAAAGTTGTAAAAATTTCGCAACATTTAAACTACTTTTAAAATGATTAATTTTTTTTTTAGTTATTAGCGACAAGTATACATTTGTAAAATAAATAATAAATGAAGTTTGATTCGTGAATGATAGTTTTATCAAATAATCAACCGTTAAGTAAAAGATCAAAATCTTTTTGATTCTCATCAATCACTGCCGACAACACGTACGTGTAGCTGATAAAACACGATTGCACTCACATAACTATGTGATATATGTATGACTATATTTGACAGTTTCCTGGGCACTTTAAAATAACTGACTGTATTATATGGTATAATGGCCCTTTTCGCAAAATACAATTAAAAGTTAAGAGGAACAGTTTTCTATGAAGAACTTGCAGTTAAAGTTGAAGTCAATTCTTTATTTTTAACATTGTGAAAAGGGACGTACGTAAGTATGTATTTGTAAATAAAAAGTATAATTTATTATCAATCACAGCTTTGAAGTTTTGTCGGTATAAAATTTTATTTTGATTCCGGCAACACTGTTTGGAATGCTTTTGGATGTTGGCGTTCTTAATTTTCTTGGTTTGGAGTTTGTGTGAGAGTGGAGCTGTGGGTTGTATGTTCTTTTGTTTACAGGTGGATGGTGGAGTTTTAATGCAATCCACAATAAAATTCCACCACTTTAAAAGATTAAAGAGAGCAAAGTTTTTGGATTTTATGAGACCGGCTTTTATTGTGAATTTTAAGTTTTCGTTTGGTGGGGATTGTGTGTGAGTTAAGCGATAGTTTGTTTATCAATAATGTTTCAAATTCCTATCCTCAACAAAAGCTTTTTTTTTTTTAAATTCATTAAATCAAGGGATTATAACTTTTCATTTAATAAGGAAACCAAAAACTAAAACATCAAATATGTAAAAAATTAAAACAAATGTTTAAGGAACTACACCAATAAAAAATATGTTCGCCCTAACAACTTGGGACTACACGGAAATCACATTTTGTGCGTCATATTTGTGAGTTTTTTAAGCAAAAATTAAATGCATATAGATGTTGCTTAACCAACTACAAATAAATTGAGGTATCATGTATAATGTATAGGACAGTGTACACACATACAGGTCAAAAATTGCTAACCGGTCGGTGAGCGGATTCTACGACGTACATATATTGCAATATAATTTAATTATTACGGAAGGTATAAAATGGTTAGAGCAGGTTAATAATAGACTATCAATCCATATCTTTAGGGAACTTATATATTGAATTTATTGGATCCTTCATAAATCACAAAGTTCAAACTCGCAAAGTTCTTCAATGCAACAATGAGATATTCTCATACAGATATTATGGAAATATCTAGCTAATTGGATTTGAGGTCATTAGGGTATCTCTGAAAACGGAGAAGTGGATAAGGAGGCGAGGATGAGATGATCATTAAACAACGCCAATTCATAATTGAAAAACGAACTAAAACAATGAGCTATAAAACAGCACATCAGATATTTGTAGAATTATACTGCGGAACGGGTACCAAAATGATATAGGGCAACTCAAATGAGGAAAAGGCAAAAGAGATTCTGAAATTAAAAATCCCAGCACTTCGGGGATTGGCGAACAAAATAACAGGGCAGATGATTCGGCTTGATTATGTATTCGGCATGTAGAGCTTGCCAGCAAGCTGATGAAACACTGCTACACTACTTGTGCCACTGTTCAGAATATCTCAGGATTGATTGCACTTATAAAAATTTTCGATATGTTTTCTGTATCTTTGTTGGGAATGTATTTGTTCTTACTTTAATTATTAACAAGAAACTCGTCAAAGAACTACTATCATTTAATAATTTAAAGGTGAATTTAATATCTTCCTCAATAACAGTTAGAATTTTTTCTTTTCTTTATGTCATCTTCTCCGAGAAAAGGGAACTAATGTTTAAAAAAACAGTAACTTGGAATAATCGATAAAAATGATACATTTGTATATGTACATCGCCCATTTACTTCAACAATTAATGATGCAAAATACTTTGAAATATCCCATAAAGAATTCACATAAATCAAGTATTGAGAGAAAAATATGTTTGTAATTAATTAAAAAAATTAAGTTCGTTTTGTGTAAAAATATATTTTTTCAGTTGTGATGTTGTTGAGCTACTTGTAGTCACGTCAATATTCAGTTTCAATATACATTCATACCAGTATGTGGTTGTGTGGGTTTATTTACAAAAAATATTCAAACCAATAGCACATGTGTGGTCCATTAAAATTACCGTTAATTGTATGGATACTTTTTTTTGATTTCTTCTACTCTCACCCCAAAATCAGTTCAGTTGTATGTAAAAAAAACAAAAAAAATTCATACCGATAAGTTGCATTTTAGGGGGTGCGTCCGGCCCTCAAAGTTGGCTTTCAAGCCCATTTTTCAATGTAATTTTTTGCATATGACTTTACTTGACTCTATTTAAAAAGTAATTTTAAAAGAATGTTACATATAGAAATATTTTAAATTTTCAAGTCAACAACATTAGTCTCAAAAAAGTTTTTTGCTAAAATTAATATTTTAGAAAATAATGAGGAAAATAACCAACAAAATACTAAAAATTTTATGTAAAAAAATTATATTAATATGGAAATTTTTTATTTTAAGCATGTAAGAGCTTATATACATATATTAATTAATTTCATATATATACATGCATATAGTCAAAATAAAACTTAAAAAAGAATTCATTGATATATGGGCTTTAGGGCCAACTTTTGTATTTTTTTTTCTGGAAAAAATATTTTTTTGTATTTTTCTTTACATAACCGAGGGGGGGGGGCGGTGAGAGTAGAAGAAATAAAAATAAAAATAACTGCACCCTAGTGCTCCATATATGCATGTAAGGACTACTCCATAAAGGACCAGGACTTGTCCAAAACTAGTCCAAATGTATGGATAAAACATGGTCCATTTAAAATTGCAATATCCTAGGGATGGACCACATGGTCCAATTTTGCAGTAGATCGCCTCACCCCGAATTTACTCCATATGGAATAGTTATAGACTACTCGCATACAATTTGTAAGTGCCTCAGAAGAACTATCTTAATTGTTTAAACTCGAACACTTATCGTGCAGCATTGAATGCTAGTCTGTTTCATCTAGATTGGAAAACGTAGTACATCATTATTTTTAAGGTTGATTATTGATGTTTCTGGCACCCGCAAAAATACCGATACCGATTCAAATACCGCTATAATTAGATACCGGTATTGATACCGATACCGAAACACATTTCGGTTAGAAAATACCGGTATCAGGAATACCGTTTAGGTCTATACCGGTATGTATCGGTATACCGATTCCCACCAAAAATAAAATTTCAAAAATATATTTCAATTCACTTTCTTATACATATAAACACGTTTTTTTCGCCTTTACACATTCGTATGCAGCCCTGTTTTTTTAACCAACCGGAAAGTGCAATCATATCATAATCATCATCATCGAAATTCTAACGAACTTCATGAGCTGCTTAATGCCTTTAGGAACGAAAAACGTATCTCTAGACATATAAATGTTCTAAATTGGACAAAAGAGCAAAGCCCTTACAAAGACAGTTATTTTAAATAATATATTTTTAAATAAATAACTTATTTATATGAAATCGCGAAAGTTAGTTTATTGGTTGTTCCAGATACACAAGGTAATGCGGAGATTTAAAGTTTTGAAGAGTTCTTTTTTATATATGCACATTAAAGAATATTTTCTTTAATTGTGCGCTGTCTAAAATATGAGGTTTGCTGCCATAAATGCGGTCTTGATTTTTTAGCTCGATCCGACGCTGCCTTCTGGCGGGGCCTAAAGTACCCGATACAAAGTGGGAATTTTTTTTTAAATTTGAAATAATTCTGCAGTTTTTAAACTAGCTGTCTGATTTTTTATGAAATTTTATACAGCATTTGAGGAGGTGTTACAGAGCTCAAGTCTGGAATTTAGGCTATATATCCTTAAAAGGGGCGGAGTCATAAAGCACCAAATTGGGTAAACTTTTAGTTAATGAAAAATTAAAATCGATGCCAAGCTCATGTTTTTGATCAGATAAAAAAGATTTTTGAAAGTGGATTTTTTTCTATCCAAAAGCTAAAACAAAGTGTGCAACATTTATGGGTTTTCGCTTACAGTTTAGGAAATATTCGAGAAAAAGTTTAAGAAAATTGAAATTTTTACCAACCTTTGTCCACTGGAGAAGGCAAACGTTGTTAGATTTAGAAAATGAATTTTATTATGAATAAGGGATATAATTTGTAACATTAAACATAACATTTGCCAATAAATATTTTCGGCTGAAAAGTCTTTATTTAGGTAGAAAGTAATAACAAATAGAATATGCTTTTGAGTTCCCGGCAATTCCAAGAAAAAAATTACAAAAAATTTGAATTGAAATATTCGTTTCGTCTGAATTTGGCGACTACGAATATATCTAAAAACGGACGAATATTCGAGAATTCGAATACGAATTATCAAATTTTACTAAGTGCATGCAATTCTACATGTACTTCGTGTGTAATATAAATAATACATACACTGTATTTATTTATTTTTATTATTTTGATTAATTAACCAAAATGAGTACTTTATATATGCAAAGTTTCAACTGCAGTTTTCTTATTTTACTTTTTTAATAAATTATTTTTTAATAAAAATATAAAAACGTATATAGAAACATATAAGTTTAAATACTTTTTATGTTAATGTAAAAATACTCCCTTTTCGAAGTAATTTAACAAAAAAAAAAATAAAGATTTTTTGCTATGTCCACTGTCTGAATTAGCAAATTTAGCAGTTATATCGGTATACCGGTATTATAAACTCGGTAACGGTATGTACCGGTAATACCGATACCGAAATAAAAAAATACCGATATCGTTACCGATACCGAAATTTAAAAAATAGTTGTACCGGTATGAATACCGATACCGTTATTTGTTTCGGTTTCCAACCTTGATGAAAACACATTCAGACATACATACATATTTTTAAATAATGTTTTTTCCACTCCTGTAAATAAATCACTGTCACTGTATACATGTTGTTTTAAGAGCCTATCAACATGTATCCACAGAACATTCTTAAAACAAAGCTGCTGTTGCAATGTGTATATTGAATTTTTATAGCAAAGTGCTTAGATTCATTTATACCATCCACATGCAACAAATGTATATATGTATACTTTGGTGAAATTATTTAGTCTGTCCATATTAGTGTTGTTAAACAATTTTCAAGCATTTGCTTTTGGAAAGGTCTCGTTTATTGGCCCTATAATTTCACCAACTCTATTTAAATATCAATTCATATTTAAATGTCGATTTTCATTAATTTTTTTATGGAAAAATTACTTCTAAGTATGAATTGATATTTAAATAAGTTGGTGAAATTGGCCCATAGACGCAGATATATTATGGCCAACATTAAAAAACTTCCAGAAAAAATTCTGTAAAAAAAATTTTAAGTAGAAATGAAGCATTTTTCTTTAATAAACAAATTTGTTTACCGTAGAAAACTATAGCAAAATATATTAATTCAACATAAATAAATTCAAACGTTTAGTAAATACTTTAGCCAAATTAAATAAATGGTTGTTTTTAAGCCGTTTTGCCTTTGAAAATTAAGAAGAAAAAAAAACAACACAGAAAATTTGCCAAAGTGACTGACATATTGATTTAAGGAGAGAAATGAATGCTGGCCATTAACTTTCTATAGATTATTTCATGTAAATGTTGCCCGTTGCTATGACGTATATAGTCCATCTGTGAGTTCCAATTTTGGGACACTTTTTCCAGGTTAATGGCATCGCGTACCATGTGACAGTGGCACCGAACAGCTGAACAACATTATTTGATGGTCAGTCTATACGGTTTGGGGTCTGCTGAATTCGAAAAATATATTTTAAAAATTCTGAATCAATTAGACATTTGAATTTTTATCAGAAATAATTTCTTATTCGGGCTTAAGTTCAGTAATTTCTTTTATTTAATTATTTTTATTAATTAATATGAGTTTGTAAAAAAAAGAAGACAAATTAAACTACACTTTATAGCTGGGGGAAATACTGTTACTTTTCATTCAATAAGAATTGAAATTACTGAACTTAAGCCCGAATAAGAAATTATTTCTGATTAAAATTCTAGATCAATCTTATAATTAAATACTATAGAACTATTATCAACTTTGGTGGAATTAATTTTCGGTATAACCTTTAAAAATTAGAATTAACTTTAAATAGTTAAATGATCTTTGAAATTGGAAAATTATTTACAAAATGCTATATCATTTAAAAAACTGTAAATTTTAAATTCAAAATTTTTTTTGCAAATAAGTGATAAATTAAATTTTTTATTTTCAATTTTGTCTTACTAAGGGCCATTATTACAACTTGACGTTAGCTAAAAGTAGGATGTTATTGGATGGATAAACACTTTTTCATCATTGCAACTTCATTTTAACAAAAAGTGAGCGATAAACTAAAGACTGTAACTTTTATTGTGAGGTATAGTCATTTAAAGTTGCCACATTTTCGCCACTTGCCACACTTTCTACTTTATAAAACAAACTCAAATTTATTTGGTCAAAATATGGCATAAAAAAAAGCAATACAACACAAAACACATAAGAATAATAAAAAACAAAAGAATTGACAAAAATATTTTCATTATGTTTTTAATTTGACAAATAAACAAAAACAAGTTGCCACCACGGTTGCCAGAAATGCAGATTTATCTGGATTTTGCAGATTTTTACCCTGCAAAAAGACGAAATCCAGATTTGAAGATTTTTGTCCTAACAACGCAGATTTTTCAACACCAATTATAGTGCATTTTTTTAAATTTTTCCTATTACTGTTACTACTTTTTGTTTTTGTTTTATGTGTGAACGACTCACAGTTTAGAGAGTTAAAATTTTTGAGCTTAGAAGAAGACATCATTAAAGAAAAAGAAGAAATAAATTTGGCAAGATCTGGAATAGAATATCTGATATAAAACGAGCTTATGATTATGATTTTGCTGCCCTAAGTAAAATTAAAATGTAACGTCTTTACCACATTCATTTCCAAATGTCGAAAGAATTTTGAGTCAAGTGAACTAGAATAAAACAAAATATCGAAGTCTTTTGGATTTGTATGCAACAAATTAAATCACTTTTTGTATAATTTTTTATGTATTCGATTTCTTTTCTCATTAGCTATGAATAATTTTTTGTTTGTTTGTTTTTTTATGCATTTCGTTTCTTCTAAATAAAGACGGGTTTTCCACACAAAAGTTTACTTTACAAAGTCTAAAGTTTGTAGGAGAGAAGAAAAAAGAGATCTTATTCTATATTATTTTTTCTTTAACAAACTCATCAGTACACTTCAACCAATGTCGCAAAATCAAAGATGTTATGTTGTAAAAATTTTTGCTTGAAGCTTTTTCTGCCGTATTCATAAAAAATAGTTTTGGTTTACAAAAGGTTTTCAAAACAAACTTTGTATGGAAATTTGTTTGTTAAACGTTTTGTAACACATAACAATTTTTGTGAATATTACCTTTTGTGTTTGTGTACGTAATTCTTTAACACATTGATAGTCGTCTTATAAACATATGAAGTTGTTTGCCTTATTTCAAAAATTTTTTGGTTGAATTTGCTGATAAGTTTCTTAAGCAGAAACGAAATGAACATTCTTCTAATATTAAAGGCTTCTATTCATAAAAAATAAAATGTCATTGAAAGTTATTTTAAAAAAAAAGTTTAAATAAAATACATTTTAAGTCAAGTTTAATTTTAATGAAAAAATATTTAAATTACACATTTTCATCAATATTTATGTAAATTTTTTTAATAATATACAAAAAAGTTGTGTTAAAAATAGCTTTGAAGATTTTTTGAAGATTTTAAAAATAAGATGCAGATTTTGAAGATTTTTTAGTAAAAAATTGTTACATTTTGCAGATTTTAGCCTTAGAAATTCTGGCAACACTGGTTGCCACTAATCATTTTTAACAAACAGTATCCACAATATCCACAGAAATGTTGCCACCAACCAAACATTTTATTATTTATTTTATCGGACAGTTGTAATAATGGAAAATTTTAAAGGTCACTTTATAGTTCAGTTTTGCTAAAGTTAGGAATAACTATCCGAAACTTTATCGTTAAGTCATAATAATGTCCCTAAATATTATAAATATTTAAAGTATAAAACTTTTCTGATTTACAGAATAGTTAGGAGTTAATGACTAGAGAATAAAAAAAATTAAGTGGTATTGAATAACTTCTCAAATAATTTTACTAAAATAAATTAAGAATTCATTTTGACGTCCCTTTTCACGATTTATGATTAAGAGTTAACGTGACAGTTCTTCATATAAAACTTGCCGTTAAAGTCCCTGTTAGCGTTTAACTGTACATTGTGAGAAGAGCCGTAAATAAGTAATACATATTATAATACTCGTATGTAGTAGTCATTGTTATCATATTAAATGTTTTTTTAATCGCTTTCATATTCGGTGTACCTGTCATCATTGTCGTATCCTCTGTCATCATCATGAAAACATCACCTGATGTAAACAAAAATTCAATAAAACTTAAGGGTCAGTTAGCCAACTTTAATGTAATGTAACTGTGACATAGGAAATAGTTAATCGATATTTTTATATGAAAAGTAGGTTATGTTACATTAAATATCTATAACCATTTTCATTACTTCTCACATAACATAACATAACAGTATCTATCAGCTGTTTCCTACTGTTGCATATACTTTACATTCCAGTCGGCTAACTGAATCTTTAGGCCGGGTTTACATATGTGTGTCATGTTACACAGATGCGTAAGCAAAGCGTAACAACTAATTACAAATGAAAACCTGTTTGATTCAGACAAGTACTTATTGACTTAAACAGTTTCATACATAACTAATCAGCGTTGTCAACTCGGTGCTTTTCGCACCCTTTCTAGTGCTTTTTAAAATTTTCGACGCGAGAAATTTTGAAGTTAGTGCTCAGTGCTTTTTAAATAAATTTTTAGTGCTTTTTGTTTCGTGGCGGTGGCACTAGGCGCAAAATTCAAAAATAAATTTCCATATCTATTTTTTTCGAGGAAGGCTATCGTTCAAAAAGCAGAACATTTAAAAAAACTCGAATAAGGTTGTAAAATGCTTGCTTTAACATTTTAAGCATAATTAATGTAAAGAAGACATTAAGCAAGTAGGTACCCAAATATAGTTTAATAGCATCATTTTGTCTAGTTACTATAACAATGGATGGAGAATGGAGACACTTTAAGTCCAATTTCGAGTTTTGGGCAGAAGTAAAATCTAATAAGTTCATGTAAAGTTAATGGATATAAACTCGTTTGAGGCATTATCAAGAACTGCATTTCCATCAATCTTTTGTCACTTCAATGTTTAAGCGCGCAGAAGTAGATTCTTTACCTCTACGACTTTATTTAAGTCTAACAAACGTAACAATATATCCTTACACTTTGTTATAACTTCGCTTCATAATAAAAAAGGTCTGAAACGTGAAAATTGAATTGTGAATATACTTTTTTATACACTAAGGGGAAAACGTACAAAAATCAAGATTTTACGCTCAAAACTCAAATCATTTTAATATTTATAGTCTCTTAGATGCGAAAATTCTTCATTCAAGAATAAAATGTTGATTTTTTTAAGATCAAATTCAAGATTTTTTTCTTAATAAAAATCTTAAATTAAGATCATATTCTTAACAATTTAAGGATATAATCTTAAAATTAATATTACATTCTTGATTTTAAGACTGCGATATTAAAGTTTAAGACCACGTTTTTGATTTTAAGAATTCATTCTATAAATTAAGAATTTATGTTAAATTTGAGAACGTCAATCTTACTGACCAAATTTCAAGATTGAAATATTAAGATCTCTGCAATCTAAATTGAAGAATTTTGTTCTTAAATTTAGATCTTAGGCCCAAATTCGCAGTCATTAAGTTAGCTACTAGCAATAGTTTAACCAATAATATTTGATTCACAGCTTTTGGTTTAACATTAGTTAAACCGCCAAACGTCATTGGTTAAGAAATAGTTTTATACAACAGCTGCTTCGTTGTAAACTTTATCAGTATTGATGTTTTTTGAACAACATAATATCCTGTGGTGAACAATTTTGGATACATTTCATACATATGTACGTTGTAAAGCATCTTCTTTGTGTTTAGCTGTAATACATTCTTTTTTTTATTTTCTATTATGTTTTGGTTTTCCCGAACCAATTTCTGCACTAAGTTAATATCTTTCACGATAAACTTAGATGAGCGAGCACTTATTTTTATAAATTTTTAAGAAAGAATATAATAAATGTAATCAAAAAGTATTAGTTGAACAATATTTGTCATTTTATTTTACTAATAATTAATTAGAATTAAAACGTGTATCGGATGCCTCAAATTTGAAGTTTTAGGTATAAAATGCAAGGTCAACCGATCCCTATATATCTTATATACATATTTATGTATAAAAATAAAAATAACTGCACCCTAGTGCTCCATATATGCATGTAAGGACTACTCCATAAAGGACCAGGACTTGTCCAAAACTAGTCCAAATGTATGGATAAAACATGGTCCATTTAAAATTGCAATATCCTAGGGATGGACCACATGGTCCAATTTTGCAGTAGATCGCCTCACCCCGAATTTACTCCATATGGAATAGTTATAGACTACTCGCATACAATTTGTAAGTGCCTCAGAAGAACTATCTTAATTGTTTAAACTCGAACACTTATCGTGCAGCATTGAATGCTAGTCTGTTTCATCTAGATTGGAAAACGTAGTACATCATTATTTTTAAGGTTGATTATTGATGTTTCTGGCACCCGCAAAAATACCGATACCGATTCAAATACCGCTATAATTAGATACCGGTATTGATACCGATACCGAAACACATTTCGGTTAGAAAATACCGGTATCAGGAATACCGTTTAGGTCTATACCGGTATGTATCGGTATACCGATTCCCACCAAAAATAAAATTTCAAAAATATATTTCAATTCACTTTCTTATACATATAAACACGTTTTTTTCGCCTTTACACATTCGTATGCAGCCCTGTTTTTTTAACCAACCGGAAAGTGCAATCATATCATAATCATCATCATCGAAATTCTAACGAACTTCATGAGCTGCTTAATGCCTTTAGGAACGAAAAACGTATCTCTAGACATATAAATGTTCTAAATTGGACAAAAGAGCAAAGCCCTTACAAAGACAGTTATTTTAAATAATATATTTTTAAATAAATAACTTATTTATATGAAATCGCGAAAGTTAGTTTATTGGTTGTTCCAGATACACAAGGTAATGCGGAGATTTAAAGTTTTGAAGAGTTCTTTTTTATATATGCACATTAAAGAATATTTTCTTTAATTGTGCGCTGTCTAAAATATGAGGTTTGCTGCCATAAATGCGGTCTTGATTTTTTAGCTCGATCCGACGCTGCCTTCTGGCGGGGCCTAAAGTACCCGATACAAAGTGGGAATTTTTTTTTAAATTTGAAATAATTCTGCAGTTTTTAAACTAGCTGTCTGATTTTTTATGAAATTTTATACAGCATTTGAGGAGGTGTTACAGAGCTCAAGTCTGGAATTTAGGCTATATATCCTTAAAAGGGGCGGAGTCATAAAGCACCAAATTGGGTAAACTTTTAGTTAATGAAAAATTAAAATCGATGCCAAGCTCATGTTTTTGATCAGATAAAAAAGATTTTTGAAAGTGGATTTTTTTCTATCCAAAAGCTAAAACAAAGTGTGCAACATTTATGGGTTTTCGCTTACAGTTTAGGAAATATTCGAGAAAAAGTTTAAGAAAATTGAAATTTTTACCAACCTTTGTCCACTGGAGAAGGCAAACGTTGTTAGATTTAGAAAATGAATTTTATTATGAATAAGGGATATAATTTGTAACATTAAACATAACATTTGCCAATAAATATTTTCGGCTGAAAAGTCTTTATTTAGGTAGAAAGTAATAACAAATAGAATATGCTTTTGAGTTCCCGGCAATTCCAAGAAAAAAATTACAAAAAATTTGAATTGAAATATTCGTTTCGTCTGAATTTGGCGACTACGAATATATCTAAAAACGGACGAATATTCGAGAATTCGAATACGAATTATCAAATTTTACTAAGTGCATGCAATTCTACATGTACTTCGTGTGTAATATAAATAATACATACACTGTATTTATTTATTTTTATTATTTTGATTAATTAACCAAAATGAGTACTTTATATATGCAAAGTTTCAACTGCAGTTTTCTTATTTTACTTTTTTAATAAATTATTTTTTAATAAAAATATAAAAACGTATATAGAAACATATAAGTTTAAATACTTTTTATGTTAATGTAAAAATACTCCCTTTTCGAAGTAATTTAACAAAAAAAAAATAAAGATTTTTTGCTATGTCCACTGTCTGAATTAGCAAATTTAGCAGTTATATCGGTATACCGGTATTATAAACTCGGTAACGGTATGTACCGGTAATACCGATACCGAAATAAAAAAATACCGATATCGTTACCGATACCGAAATTTAAAAAATAGTTGTACCGGTATGAATACCGATACCGTTATTTGTTTCGGTTTCCAACCTTGATGAAAACACATTCAGACATACATACATATTTTTAAATAATGTTTTTTCCACTCCTGTAAATAAATCACTGTCACTGTATACATGTTGTTTTAAGAGCCTATCAACATGTATCCACAGAACATTCTTAAAACAAAGCTGCTGTTGCAATGTGTATATTGAATTTTTATAGCAAAGTGCTTAGATTCATTTATACCATCCACATGCAACAAATGTATATATGTATACTTTGGTGAAATTATTTAGTCTGTCCATATTAGTGTTGTTAAACAATTTTCAAGCATTTGCTTTTGGAAAGGTCTCGTTTATTGGCCCTATAATTTCACCAACTCTATTTAAATATCAATTCATATTTAAATGTCGATTTTCATTAATTTTTTTATGGAAAAATTACTTCTAAGTATGAATTGATATTTAAATAAGTTGGTGAAATTGGCCCATAGACGCAGATATATTATGGCCAACATTAAAAAACTTCCAGAAAAAATTCTGTAAAAAAAATTTTAAGTAGAAATGAAGCATTTTTCTTTAATAAACAAATTTGTTTACCGTAGAAAACTATAGCAAAATATATTAATTCAACATAAATAAATTCAAACGTTTAGTAAATACTTTAGCCAAATTAAATAAATGGTTGTTTTTAAGCCGTTTTGCCTTTGAAAATTAAGAAGAAAAAAAAACAACACAGAAAATTTGCCAAAGTGACTGACATATTGATTTAAGGAGAGAAATGAATGCTGGCCATTAACTTTCTATAGATTATTTCATGTAAATGTTGCCCGTTGCTATGACGTATATAGTCCATCTGTGAGTTCCAATTTTGGGACACTTTTTCCAGGTTAATGGCATCGCGTACCATGTGACAGTGGCACCGAACAGCTGAACAACATTATTTGATGGTCAGTCTATACGGTTTGGGGTCTGCTGAATTCGAAAAATATATTTTAAAAATTCTGAATCAATTAGACATTTGAATTTTTATCAGAAATAATTTCTTATTCGGGCTTAAGTTCAGTAATTTCTTTTATTTAATTATTTTTATTAATTAATATGAGTTTGTAAAAAAAAGAAGACAAATTAAACTACACTTTATAGCTGGGGGAAATACTGTTACTTTTCATTCAATAAGAATTGAAATTACTGAACTTAAGCCCGAATAAGAAATTATTTCTGATTAAAATTCTAGATCAATCTTATAATTAAATACTATAGAACTATTATCAACTTTGGTGGAATTAATTTTCGGTATAACCTTTAAAAATTAGAATTAACTTTAAATAGTTAAATGATCTTTGAAATTGGAAAATTATTTACAAAATGCTATATCATTTAAAAAACTGTAAATTTTAAATTCAAAATTTTTTTTGCAAATAAGTGATAAATTAAATTTTTTATTTTCAATTTTGTCTTACTAAGGGCCATTATTACAACTTGACGTTAGCTAAAAGTAGGATGTTATTGGATGGATAAACACTTTTTCATCATTGCAACTTCATTTTAACAAAAATTGAGCGATAAACTAAAGACTGTAACTTTTATTGTGAGGTATAGTCATTTAAAGTTGCCACATTTTCGCCACTTGCCACACTTTCTACTTTATAAAACAAACTCAAATTTATTTGGTCAAAATATGGCATAAAAAAAAGCAATACAACACAAAACACATAAGAATAATAAAAAACAAAAGAATTGACAAAAATATTTTCATTATGTTTTTAATTTGACAAATAAACAAAAACAAGTTGCCACCACGGTTGCCAGAAATGCAGATTTATCTGGATTTTGCAGATTTTTACCCTGCAAAAAGACGAAATCCAGATTTGAAGATTTTTGTCCTAACAACGCAGATTTTTCAACACCAATTATAGTGCATTTTTTTAAATTTTTCCTATTACTGTTACTACTTTTTGTTTTTGTTTTATGTGTGAACGACTCACAGTTTAGAGAGTTAAAATTTTTGAGCTTAGAAGAAGACATCATTAAAGAAAAAGAAGAAATAAATTTGGCAAGATCTGGAATAGAATATCTGATATAAAACGAGCTTATGATTATGATTTTGCTGCCCTAAGTAAAATTAAAATGTAACGTCTTTACCACATTCATTTCCAAATGTCGAAAGAATTTTGAGTCAAGTGAACTAGAATAAAACAAAATATCGAAGTCTTTTGGATTTGTATGCAACAAATTAAATCACTTTTTGTATAATTTTTTATGTATTCGATTTCTTTTCTCATTAGCTATGAATAATTTTTTGTTTGTTTGTTTTTTTATGCATTTCGTTTCTTCTAAATAAAGACGGGTTTTCCACACAAAAGTTTACTTTACAAAGTCTAAAGTTTGTAGGAGAGAAGAAAAAAGAGATCTTATTCTATATTATTTTTTCTTTAACAAACTCATCAGTACACTTCAACCAATGTCGCAAAATCAAAGATGTTATGTTGTAAAAATTTTTGCTTGAAGCTTTTTCTGCCGTATTCATAAAAAATAGTTTTGGTTTACAAAAGGTTTTCAAAACAAACTTTGTATGGAAATTTGTTTGTTAAACGTTTTGTAACACATAACAATTTTTGTGAATATTACCTTTTGTGTTTGTGTACGTAATTCTTTAACACATTGATAGTCGTCTTATAAACATATGAAGTTGTTTGCCTTATTTCAAAAATTTTTTGGTTGAATTTGCTGATAAGTTTCTTAAGCAGAAACGAAATGAACATTCTTCTAATATTAAAGGCTTCTATTCATAAAAAATAAAATGTCATTGAAAGTTATTTTAAAAAAAAAGTTTAAATAAAATACATTTTAAGTCAAGTTTAATTTTAATGAAAAAATATTTAAATTACACATTTTCATCAATATTTATGTAAATTTTTTTAATAATATACAAAAAAGTTGTGTTAAAAATAGCTTTGAAGATTTTTTGAAGATTTTAAAAATAAGATGCAGATTTTGAAGATTTTTTAGTAAAAAATTGTTACATTTTGCAGATTTTAGCCTTAGAAATTCTGGCAACACTGGTTGCCACTAATCATTTTTAACAAACAGTATCCACAATATCCACAGAAATGTTGCCACCAACCAAACATTTTATTATTTATTTTATCGGACAGTTGTAATAATGGAAAATTTTAAAGGTCACTTTATAGTTCAGTTTTGCTAAAGTTAGGAATAACTATCCGAAACTTTATCGTTAAGTCATAATAATGTCCCTAAATATTATAAATATTTAAAGTATAAAACTTTTCTGATTTACAGAATAGTTAGGAGTTAATGACTAGAGAATAAAAAAAATTAAGTGGTATTGAATAACTTCTCAAATAATTTTACTAAAATAAATTAAGAATTCATTTTGACGTCCCTTTTCACGATTTATGATTAAGAGTTAACGTGACAGTTCTTCATATAAAACTTGCCGTTAAAGTCCCTGTTAGCGTTTAACTGTACATTGTGAGAAGAGCCGTAAATAAGTAATACATATTATAATACTCGTATGTAGTAGTCATTGTTATCATATTAAATGTTTTTTTAATCGCTTTCATATTCGGTGTACCTGTCATCATTGTCGTATCCTCTGTCATCATCATGAAAACATCACCTGATGTAAACAAAAATTCAATAAAACTTAAGGGTCAGTTAGCCAACTTTAATGTAATGTAACTGTGACATAGGAAATAGTTAATCGATATTTTTATATGAAAAGTAGGTTATGTTACATTAAATATCTATAACCATTTTCATTACTTCTCACATAACATAACATAACAGTATCTATCAGCTGTTTCCTACTGTTGCATATACTTTACATTCCAGTCGGCTAACTGAATCTTTAGGCCGGGTTTACATATGTGTGTCATGTTACACAGATGCGTAAGCAAAGCGTAACAACTAATTACAAATGAAAACCTGTTTGATTCAGACAAGTACTTATTGACTTAAACAGTTTCATACATAACTAATCAGCGTTGTCAACTCGGTGCTTTTCGCACCCTTTCTAGTGCTTTTTAAAATTTTCGACGCGAGAAATTTTGAAGTTAGTGCTCAGTGCTTTTTAAATAAATTTTTAGTGCTTTTTGTTTCGTGGCGGTGGCACTAGGCGCAAAATTCAAAAATAAATTTCCATATCTATTTTTTTCGAGGAAGGCTATCGTTCAAAAAGCAGAACATTTAAAAAAACTCGAATAAGGTTGTAAAATGCTTGCTTTAACATTTTAAGCATAATTAATGTAAAGAAGACATTAAGCAAGTAGGTACCCAAATATAGTTTAATAGCATCATTTTGTCTAGTTACTATAACAATGGATGGAGAATGGAGACACTTTAAGTCCAATTTCGAGTTTTGGGCAGAAGTAAAATCTAATAAGTTTATGTAAAGTTAATGGATATAAACTCGTTTGAGGCATTATCAAGAACTGCATTTCCATCAATCTTTTGTCACTTCAATGTTTAAGCGCGCAGAAGTAGATTCTTTACCTCTACGACTTTATTTAAGTCTAACAAACGTAACAATATATCCTTACACTTTGTTATAACTTCGCTTCATAATAAAAAAGGTCTGAAACGTGAAAATTGAATTGTGAATATACTTTTTTATACACTAAGGGGAAAACGTACAAAAATCAAGATTTTACGCTCAAAACTCAAATCATTTTAATATTTATAGTCTCTTAGATGCGAAAATTCTTCATTCAAGAATAAAATGTTGATTTTTTTAAGATCAAATTCAAGATTTTTTTCTTAATAAAAATCTTAAATTAAGATCATATTCTTAACAATTTAAGGATATAATCTTAAAATTAATATTACATTCTTGATTTTAAGACTGCGATATTAAAGTTTAAGACCACGTTTTTGATTTTAAGAATTCATTCTATAAATTAAGAATTTATGTTAAATTTGAGAACGTCAATCTTACTGACCAAATTTCAAGATTGAAATATTAAGATCTCTGCAATCTAAATTGAAGAATTTTGTTCTTAAATTTAGATCTTAGGCCCAAATTCGCAGTCATTAAGTTAGCTACTAGCAATAGTTTAACCAATAATATTTGATTCACAGCTTTTGGTTTAACATTAGTTAAACCGCCAAACGTCATTGGTTAAGAAATAGTTTTATACAACAGCTGCTTCGTTGTAAACTTTATCAGTATTGATGTTTTTTGAACAACATAATATCCTGTGGTGAACAATTTTGGATACATTTCATACATATGTACGTTGTAAAGCATCTTCTTTGTGTTTAGCTGTAATACATTCTTTTTTTTATTTTCTATTATGTTTTGGTTTTCCCGAACCAATTTCTGCACTAAGTTAATATCTTTCACGATAAACTTAGATGAGCGAGCACTTATTTTTATAAATTTTTAAGAAAGAATATAATAAATGTAATCAAAAAGTATTAGTTGAACAATATTTGTCATTTTATTTTACTAATAATTAATTAGAATTAAAACGTGTATCGGATGCCTCAAATTTGAAGTTTTAGGTATAAAATGCAAGGTCAACCGATCCCTATATATCTTATATACATATTTATGTATAAAAATTTTTTTAATATAATAAAATAATTAAATTTAGTGCTTTTCTACGCGTTTTTTTCATAGTTTCAGTGCTTTTTGAAATTTAAAAGTTGACAACACTGTAACTAATAGACAATTTTATGGAATCCAACATGATTGGAAACAGTTTAAATTAATAAATACATGTCTGCATCAAACAGTTTTTCATTAGTAATTAGTGGTCATGCTTTTTTGAGCACATGCTGTACAAGAAATGTCAGATGTAAACTGGGACTTAGTCCCTTTTGTGTTAAATGGATAAACGAACGAATTTTCATTTGGTATTATGATAAGCATTCGACAAATAATGTCCTTGCTATGAATATATACCTAAAACATAAAAAACAGTCGTTTATAAAACTTTTTTTCATCGAATGTTCAATTTTGTTCTATAGAAAATGTGTTAGTCAACGGAATTTTCGATGATCATAAATGAATTTAACATCAGATTTTCGATGTACGATAGCCAGCGAAGATCGGAAATCGAATGCAACTCATAATAAGGGCCTAAGTTTTTAAGTTTCAAAAATGTCTTTCTTAATACTATTTTCTCTTCATTGTTCGTTTTTGTTTCTTTGGAATATATGTTTTGCAAATATTTTTTGGGTTTTTATGGTGGACGGATTTATTTGCTTGCAACTTTAAGGCCCAACTATAATAGGAATAAGCGAACTTAAGCAAGTGTGCGGTTACATATAAAATGTATGTGGCAAACTATAATGTACTTATGGAACTTTTCGTCAAGTTTCGTCAAATGTCATTTGCTTAAGTTAAGTGCCAAACTGAACGCACATTCCGTACGGAAAACACTGTTTTTGCATTTTTTTAAACTCAAGCAAACTGCAGCAGAAAATATTCATTGATTTTAAATATTTTTTTATTGTTTCTTATTTTAAACTCAGGAAAAAAAGCAAAAATTTTATTTTCATTCTTTGTTTTACAATACACATATACACACATACACATGAGATTAATTATGTATGTTCATTGTTGTACTTTTTGGTAGGCAAAACAAATAAAAAAAATAATAAAGTGGTGGATATAATTAATTAATATAATAATAATAATATAATTAATTAATTTTTAATAGATTAGGACATTCCAACAAGTTAATTTGATTGAATTGCATTCATTTAGTAGTTATAAGAAGAAACAAAATTACTAAAAATTTTTAACAATACCTATATGTGCAACTGTGGCTAAAGAATACTTAAGTGCATGTAAGTGCATTGTGGCCACTTAAAAGTCACATCTGAATTGCTTAAGCATTTGACAGACTTATCGTTCAATTCTGGCATTAGCTTAAGCCAGTATATTCATATTATAGTTGGGCCTTTAGCTTTACCGTAAGGCTTTCATTCTCTTGTGCATTACTTGTTTATGTGTGTGTGTGTGTTTTCTAAGTGTATGCAGCACTCCAACTCTCATGATCATTTGAATGTAATCATAAAATCATAAATATTTAACGTTCCGTCTTTTTTGTTCATTGGCGAATTATGCTTCCACAATAGTATTCCAATCTTAAACTCCTTTAACTGTGGGCCTTTTTTTCATTGCTTACTTTTTTCAATTTTATTATTGTTTGTTTTTTGATTTACGATATATTACGATACATAATGTCCACGTGCATTTGTAATTTTTGCGGCGAAAATACCACAAATAAAAATAGTTAAGCAGACCAAGTATTTCTGGAGTATATGGAAATGAACGAAGAAAAAGAAACTACAAGAATGTGTTGCATGTGTAACCAATTGTGTTGCAAAAAATGACATGAAAATATGTAAATCGAGCAAAGAGTGACGGATAGAAATCTTCATGCATTTGTTGACTGCAGTTGCAGCAGCATAGATCGGGGCAATAACCAGCACCAAAAAAATGACGACTGATTAAAAATAGAACATAAGATTTGATTATTTCTGCAGGCTTTTGAAAGGAACGAACAAAGTAGCACATATTTGGCCACCAGCAATGCTTTTGAAATACTTAAATATATACAAACACGTATTTGAATGCGTTGGAAATCGCTTTGTTGCATTTTTAGGGCGTTAATTTGGTTGGAGAGTTTATAATGAAAATGTTAACAGTTGCACGTAAAGCTATGCAAAGTTGGCTCAAAGCTGTTGGTTGAATTGTATCTTGCAATTTTACCCAAATAAAAAATATGTGCAGCAAAAGCGGTTTTTAAGACTTTGCTTCTCATTTGAACCATCTTAGGCTGCATTTGGGTACAAAAATAATAATTTTTTTTTTAAGAGAAGGAATGCTGAGGCAATAACTGCCTACTACTACTAATAGGTGTTACCTTCTTTAGGAAAGGGGTAGTGATAGAGAAGAGAGGTGAAGGAAGAAATAGAGGAAACCCAGCTAAAAAAATATGTATGGAGCATATATGATATGCCATATATGGTTCGGATCCGAAAAATGAGGGTATATGGTTATATATGATTATATATATTCATACATTTTCATACATGTGTGTGTAAATTTCCTCTACAGTATGCAAAGTTCATATTCATACACTCTTGATTCACAAAAGCGCACTGCTGTGCAATAAATTAAATTACTAAAATTAATTTTTTTAAGACTTGAGAGAGAGGTTGTATTTAATGAAACATTTGTTTGGACAAATAATTCATCAAAAGGTTAATCAATTATTTAAAAGACACATAAATCATATTCGTACATAACATTTAGCTTAAGAAATCAGATTAAAAACTAATGCAATTAATTATAAAAGAAAACATAATCCGTCTAACAATAGTTTTCAATACAGTAATATGAACTTTGTTTCTTATCTAGAGAATTTTGTTATTTTCTATAAAATTAATGACTGGATTTCCTTTTGATTATTTGATATATTAAATGGGGCCACAATGTAACAAAAGTTTTTCTTTTTCAAACGTTGAGGGTACGCATATAAACTTTGCATACCGTATGTATTTTCTAATGGATAAGATTCCAAGTTTTTTTGATTGCAAAAACGATCTTATGTGAGATATCATGTATGCACACATTCTTATATGGCTCCATATATAAAATCTTATATTTATATATGGATCCGCATATGAAGAGCTTCATAATTAAATTTTCATATATGAGCTCATATGTTATAATACATTTCATATATTAGTTCATGTATAATAGTTTTGCCATGTATAATCCCTTATATTTCCATACATGAATTCATACATATTCATATATAGTTATATACATTCATATATTAAAAATATATGGACCATATATAATTTTTTTAGCTGGGCATATATAAAATCTCATATTTATATATGGATCCACATATGAAGAGCTTCATAATTAAATGTTCATATATAAGCTCATATGTTATAATACATTTCATATATTAGTCCATATATTAGTTCATATATAATAGTTTTGAAATGTACAATCCCATATATTTCCATACATGAATTCATACATATTCATATATAGTTATATACATTCATATATTAAAAATATATGGACCATATATAATTTTTTTACCTGGAAAGCTTCATTCTTTTACAACTCAGCTTTTTGCACTTTTTTTTTTTTAATGGAGAGTTTCAGCGCCTCTGGTGTCAATGAGGCGTATTAAATTTTAATTTTAAGCGGTGTTTACGTAGCTTTTTTATTGGTTATTTTACTTTGCCGATGATTATGCTACACAATACCGACGAAGGAAGGTGCTCTGATGTTACATTATGATTAATATTTGCTGAAGTCGGTATAGTTCAGTGACTATGACTTCATTATATATACTAAGATATTTGTTCCAGAAAAACAAAACATTAAAAAACCTTGAATGTCCTTACTTTTCATCACGTCAGAAAAATTATTGGTGTTGTTATTAGATAACTGAATACTGAAAAGTAAGTATGTTTAAGTGTATATTTTATAAAGCTTGTCCATACGATACAGTCACATATATAGTTCTATCGTCGATGGTACTATAGAGCAGTTAGAAACAAGTCCGATATTTTATCGTAACAGTGTGCTAACCACTATTATTAAACAAAATTATCGCATTTAGAGTGAAGCAACAGACCCTACAGACTCCATTACATTTATAAAAATGGACTATTTGGTGCGGTTTATATCCTGGTGGCATCATTGGAACTTATTTCTTCAGAAAAAAGACCGCAGCTCACACCAAGCAACCAATGCTTGATAAAGTTGCCCCGTTAAGAACAGACGCGTTGGCCATATGCCCGAAACTATTTTCAAATTGATTTTAATATGCATTTAATATTTTGTGTTATTTTTTTTTTAATAATGCTGACAAAAACATAAAAATGAAATAATGTTAAGTTCCTTTCTAAAATTTCGGCCATCAAAAGTAGTGAGATAACAATGTTGACCAAGTTCTTGTCTGGCATAATATCTATCACTCAAATATGCTATGCATTATATAAATCTGTAATCGTAAGGGCGTCTTTATAATTTCTTGATAATTTGCTTCTTTTCACATTTATGTTTTTGTGAGGATCTGACTAATTTTTGAAAGGTTTTCTTAATAAAGCTTTTTTAACTTACACTTTCTAGTCTGTTAGAGTTATATTTAAAATGTCTGCGCAAGTTGAAAAAGGCAGAATTACATAAAATAATGGGTTATAGTGCGATATGTGCGCCATTGTGTCATAATAAGGACCAAGTAATGTACTTAATTTTTTAAGAGTCATCTGAGTAGAAATATTTAAAATATAGTATAAATTTTAGTGGACCCCGCTGATTTTTTTAAAGTCTGCTTGGACGAATAACTTTTAAAAACGCAAAATGAAATGCTAGCATAAGTAAAATATGCATGCAAAGTATCAATAGAGTAGCCTGTGTTTTAAATTTTTCTAATTAGTAACTTACCTAAGCCTATTTGTTTTTTTTTTTCAAATTTCAGTTCTCTGCTGTATAACATTGCGCTAAGTTTTTATAAACATGAGCGACATCCCTAATTTAACAATCGGTGCTTTCGAAGTTTTCCTATTCGTAATTCACCCTTTTAACTTAAATTCTTAATTTCGAGTATAAAGTATGTCTCCATGCCGCCGATTGAAACTTCCAGGATTTCAGATCTTTCTTGGTGATCTCTAATTTAGATTTATTTGTGTATCGAATTTAAGCTCTTTAGTACAAATTCTAGCTTTAAATGTTATGGCCGCTACCGACACACTCCGTTACTTTTTTAAACTCAAGATTTTGTTGTGAGCAGCGCTCAATTATCATCGAACATTTTTAAGATGATAGTTTTAAGTTAAAGTCGCAGTTAAAATCTTCAGTACAATATTAGTGTGCCCCTGTTACTCCTAGTTAAAACATTAAGCTTTGTAGATTTTTCTAGTTGGTTTCTCATCTTGACCTACTTGGGTATCAAAATTCAGCTCTCTAGGGCAAATTTTATTATTTTATGTTTTGGCCAGTTCTATTCATACGTGTCAAGTTTCGTTGGAAACATATATTAATATCTACATAAATTGTATATTTAAACCTGCTGATCTGATGTACATGAAATAATAAGCTTACACACAAAAAAGTAATATGAATGATTTTGTAATATTGATTAAAATATTTGTAATATCAATTAAAAATTTAATTAAGTATTCACCTATAAACAATTTGATAATATCAACTAAGTTTTTTCACTCAAATTAATTAATGCAATTAAAAATTTAATTGAATAAATTAAATAATTAATTAAAAACATTAATTGGTGAATACTTTTTTCTGTGTACATGTTTTGGGTATGTTAACGCTCACTTTTTTAAAGGAATATTTATAGCCTTGCATCGAGGGCTTTAGGTATTCGTATTGCAAGGCGACTTCCGGATCACTGCAGTGCCTTTCAAGCAGAGATCCTTGCTATAAGAGAAGTTGCGAACTGGTTAAAAGTGAATGTCACTTCAACGACTTTAATTAACATTTACACCGATAGTCGAGCAGCTATTATGGCCCTCGAATCCTCGCTTCTAAGAACAACAACAGCCCTCGACTGCCGATCATCTCTAAATGAGATGGCAGAGCAGTTTGATATTAGGATCATCTGGATCCCGGGGCATAGAGGCTTACATGAGAACTCTAGGGCTGACGAGCTTGCTAGAATTGGGACAACCTTACAGGTTCCACCGGATTTGGAATGTGTAGGTCTACCCCTACTCTCTTGCAAACTCAGACTTAGGCGCAAGACAGAGGATGAAACAAATAGAAGGTGGGTCACAAGAAATGATTGCGTGATCACAAGGCAGTTATGGACTCACCTAAATAGAGAAGGTACGGATTACCTAATATCAAAGAAAGGAAACAAATCTCGATTCTAGTGTCCGTGTTAACCGGACACTGTCTCATAGGTAGGCATGCACAAAGGCTAAGGGTTGAACACAACGACTTTTGCCGTAGCTGCCAAGATATTGATGAAGAGGAAAGCATAGATCATTTTCTTGGCACTGTCATGGACTTGCAAGAAAGAGAATGGCCACAATGGGCGCTCTTGAATTCAGGGAACTTTCTGACGTTGCTGGTGTTAAACTTCAACGTTTTAGCAGCTTTATACTGAGCTCTGGATGCATAAGCAGAGTCTCCGTGGTATCACAATGGACCAAAACGGTCTAAGTGAGTCCGGGTTTCTGACTGCCACCCCTACCTAACCTACTTAACCTTATAGCCTTGCATCATTCATACATTTATGCCAAATTTTAAAGAAACGCATTGCGGGAATAGCCCCGCCTCATAAGGCTACATTTGCGAGGTTTTAAGATCTTTCTAGTTAGTTAATAGCTTAGGCTTATCAAATTTCAGCTCACTAGCGCAAAACTTAAATTTGTTATTCTTATGGGCGTGATACCGCCCGCTTTTTCAATCTCAAGATTTTTTTGGCCAGTAGTTATATTTCCTGTAGAGTTTCGTTTTAAACGGATAATATTAAATATATTATTATGTAGTATATTCAAATGTGCTATCCGAAGTATATAAAATAGGTAGCTTAAATTTTAAGAACGTGTTAGAACCTACTTTTTTCAAAGAAAATTTATAACCTTGCATTATTGCAACATGTGTGGGAAATTTTAATAAAATCGCTTAAAATAAACGTTTTAAATTTGTTTATTCAATTCTGAGCTTTATGGGCATAGCCCCACCACTCTGGTAAAAATCTTCGGGTTTTCAGATTTTTCTAGTCAGTTGCTAAATAAAATATTAGGCTTTTTAGATATTTCTAGTGGGTTTCTCATCTTGACCTATTTATTTAGATTCGTTGGTGACCAATAATAGCAAATACATAAATATTACATTTAAATGTGCTGACCCGAAGTGCATGAAATAGTATGCTTTAATTGTATGGGCGTGTTAACGCCCTCTTTTTTAAACAAAAATTTATAACCAGAAATAATTCATAGTAAGGCTCAACTTCAGTAATTTCAATTCTTATTGAATGAAATATTTTTATTAATTAATGTGAGTTTCTAAAGAAGAGAAGAAAAATTAAACTTAGACTTTAAGCTGGGGGAAATACCGATACTTTTCTGTGCAGCCACGCACTTCATCAGCACCCTAGTCTATCTACTTGGTTAGAGATTCTTATTAACATCAGCTATTTAACTTAAATTTACAATGAAACGGAATATGAGAAACGATTGTTGTGTGTACAATTGATTTACTTTTGGTAAACACATTTATAAGTATCACTATTAATTTTCTGTTTTTCCATTTTTTTCCATTTTTCTATTTAGGTTAGCACGAAATTATATCACTCTACTGTAGTATGTTTAACTATTCTTGCTTATCTTTTACGATCATCACATTAATCATTTTTACTTATTCGATGTACCATCGGTACATACATGTAAGTATTATTGTCGTAGTCTTATGTTACTTGTTGTTGCATTCTACAGTTTTATTTTTGGTTATTCCAGCCTTCTGAAACTGTGATTTCAGATTTTTCTTGTTAATTGTTCCCCTAGGTCTAATTGTGTACAGAATTTCAGCTCTTTAGCTCTAGCGGAACTGCTTCATCAATTTGATGAGTGATCAGTGAGTCAGTTAGTATGTCTTAAAATATTCATTTTTTACATCTCCATATCTCAGGTACCTTTTGTTTGAAAATTTTCAAACTTCGTATATGACTTGACATAAATTAATTTTAATTACGAACAAAATTTTAATTATGATATTAAATTTTACGACGGTGGGGAACAAAGCTATCGGGGGGGGGGGGGGGTAAAACACGATGAATGGCTGCCTGTAAATATACACACTGCGTGCATTGGCCGGAACTAAGCCTGGCGCACTAACATGCAACTAGATTTAAATTTTAATCGGGCTTAAAAAACAAATCTTCGATGCTGCAAAAATGGCTAGAGAGTCTGCTCTCAAATCAATGAGCTGATGTTTTCTGTTCAATATAGTGTAGCTCACAGATCGATTTTAAATAAATGAATGAACATTCATATCAAATTATTGAAATAATTAAATCTTTAATCAAATCTAAAATATTTATGCACTGGCTGTGCTTACCACCTTTTATTATAAGAACAACAAACGAAATGATGTACGGAAATGTGTTCCAACCTGCTGTTGTCCAGGGTATGCAGATAATACAGAGTTAAATATTCCATGTGGAGCTAGGTAAGCAATAATAATCAAAAATGAAGTTAAAGCAGGAATTTTTCTATGCATTAGAGTTTGTTTTTTCTATTAAAATAAATAACAAAATAGTATCTTTGTTGCATGTGGAAATCTTGCAAAAACCACCTAAGGGTTTAAATTTAAGCTTACACAGCCACACGCACTCTGATGCACTTCATGCACTGCATAGAAAACAGTGTTGCTCACACCAAAATGGGAGGGCAAAAAAAAAAGAATGAACGTCAATTGTTATAATAATAACAAAAACAAAAAGTGAATTACAAATAAATACTTTTATTGTTGCAATACGCTTGAGCCTTTAAAAACTATGAACAGCAGTGTGATGAGTCTGCCGCTTGATTGCAAACAAGGTGTGTTATAATATAAACCCTTCATGTATGGAGATTTTTTTTACCCTGCGGCTTTGTTGGTGATTTTCTAGAATGCAACGTCTAAGAAATCATCATACTCGTTGCAATTTGTTTTTCTTGTTATAATGATAGATAAATGCAGAAGGGGCGTTTGGCCAATACATGGGTAATTTGTAGTGATTACTAACATTATGGCTATTTTAGACAAACACTAATTTTATAAAAATTTTCAAGTGATGCAAAAATATTTTTAAGACTATTTTACATGTTTGTTTATTTAATAGAGTTTTATTTTTGGCTTATTATATGTTTAAGGAGTAAAGAGGGAGTATGTAGGTGATTTATATATTTCTTATTAGAACCAAGATTGCATTGGGGCAGAAGGTTCCAAGCGTATTTTGGCAAAACGTATGATAATAATAGTTAGTACCATAAAATTGGTAGAAAGGAAATATTAAGATCCGTATTCCATTTTATATATTAAGTCAATGTTTAAAAGGCAATTAGCTGTTTAGAAATTAACTTTCACGAGTTTTTATGATTTTTTATTTATTCAAGTCATTGAATAATTCTTTGTTAGAAACAATTTTAAATGTATTAATTACAATCACCTTTTGATTTGATTTTAAATAATATAAATTTAAATATTAGTTGAACCAATCATTCAATTAATTAGAAGAAAATTATAGTTTTTTAGTGAACCTTTTTATACCCATTCCCAAAAAATGGTAAAAGGGTATATATAGGTTTGTCATTCCGTGTGTAATTTCCGCATAAAATATTTATATTCTGGATCCTTATGCATAGGGAAGACAAACAAGCGATGTCAGTCTGTCTCTACGTGAAATCGGTTTTCCGAAGCTCCCAGAACAGCTAGAGACTTCGTTCTTGGACTGGTGTGTCAGACATTTTCCGAAAAATTTTGGTATTGAAAATCAGCATAATCGGGCAGACGGTTTCGATAAAACGAGAAAAACGTGTCAAAACTAAAAATAAATTTCCACAATGAAAAAAAAACGCCAAAAACCGCAAAAATCGCCAAAACAAAAAAAATGCTTAAATAAGCAAGAATCGCCAAAAATTAAAGGAAAATCGCCTAAATGAAAAAAACGCAAAAAACCAAAAAAAAATCGCCAAAACAAAAAAAAAATTGCCTATATGATAAAAAATCACCAAAAATTAACAAAAAATCGCTTATATGAAAAAAAATCGGCAAAATCAAAAAAATCGCCAAAACGAACAGAAATCGCCAAAATGAAAAAAACGCCAAAACCCGAAAAAAATCGCCAAAACGAGAAAAAAGTGTCAAAACAAAATAAATCCCACAATGACACAAATCCGCAAAAATCGCCAAAACAAAAAAAAATTACTATATGAAAAAAAATCGCCAAAAATTAAAAAAACCGCCTAAATGAAAAAAAAAATCACCAAAATCAAAAAAATACACCAAAACGAAATTAAATCGTCAAAATTAAAAAAACGCCAAAAACCGAAAAAAATCGCCAAAACAAAAAAAATTGCCTATACGAAAAATAGTCGCCAAAAATTAAAAAATTGCTTAGATGAAAAAAAGTCGTCAAAATTCAAAAAATCCGCCAAAATGAAAAAAAAACGCTAAAATGAAAAAAAAATCCGCCAAAAACCGAAAAAAATCGGCAAAACAAGAAAAAAGTGTCAAAACTAAAAAAATTGCCAAAAAAAAAATAAAAACGCCAAAAACCAAAAAAATCGCCACCAAAAAATAAAATATATAAAAAATAAAAAAATCGCATAAATGAAAAAAAATCTTCAAAATCAAAAAAATTGCCAGAATTAAAAAACATCGCCAAAATTAAAAAAACGCCAAAAACCGAAAAAAATCGCAAAAACCAAAAAAAAATTGCCTATATGGAAAAAATTGCCAAAACTAAAAAAATCAGCAAAAAGCACCAAATAAAACATAATGCCAAAAACTTAAAAATTGCACTAGAGAAAAAAGTATGAATTTTTTCACAAAATTAATATGTACCTACATATATCTGTGCTTATGTATGTATCTTTGTACTATATAAACGCACTTTGGTAAAGGGTATATAAGATTCGGCACAGCCGAATATAGCACTCTTACTTGTTATGTTTGCTGTACTGTAATACAGTTTTTTTTCCTAGCTTCGGTAAATTCATAAAAATGTTTTTAAGTGTGTTGGTGTTTATTTGGCTTATTTATAGCTGCAATACACCTATGTGATTTGTGTGACTTCCCAGCAAAAAATATAAAAAAAGGTAATCGGGTTTTGAGCTAAGCATTTTTGGTGGAGGCTTTTCCCAACTGGATTACCAATTTAATGATTTTAACAAGACGTGAGACTAAAATAATCGATCCTTGAGAAGTACTTACATTTTTTATTTGACAACTTTTTCACGTAAAATGTTTTATATAAAAAAATCATTCTCCTGATTTAACAACTTGTACATAATTTTTTTAAATTTTAGGTAATGTGATTTCTAAGCGAGTAATGAAATTTGGTAATCAGAAAAGTAAGTCATTATATGGCAAGTAGTTCTCATGGTAATGTGTAATTTTTTGCTGGGTTGTTCTGGTTTTGTTGTTGATTCCCGGGAAAAAGTACACATTACCATCACAACTACTTGCCATATTATGCATTACATTTCCGATTACCAAATTTCGTTACTCGCTTACAAATCACATTACCTAAAATTGAAAAATTGATGTAAAAGGTTCTAAATGAGGAGAATGATTTTTTAGATTAAATAGATTACGTGAACAAGTTATCAAATAAAAAAGGTTACTTACTTTTTGAAGAATCGATTATTTTAGTCTCACGCCTTGTTAAAATCATTAAGTCGTAATCCAGTAGGGAAGTGCTTCCTCCAAAAATGCTTAATTCCAAATCCGATTACATTTTTTGAAATTTTTTGCTGGGTTGTCTTGCTTTTGGTAAATAGATGAAAAACTGCTAATGGTAGTGCACTAGTTTTAGAGTCGAAGGGTTGCAAGTTCTAATCCTGGACATAAGCCAAAGTAGCTTTGCAGATTGTATTTTTTATATATAACCTTTCAAACAAATTGTATATTAAATAATCAATGAAATAATAATAAATTAAAATTTATTTCATGGTGGTATATACTTAGAGACTATTTCACCAACTTATTTAAATATGAATTCATAATTAAGTTTTTTTTTTCTAAAAAAAATTCTTGAAAATCAACATTTAACACTTATGTGAATGGCAAGGTACCCGGATACCCTTGGCGTTTTAATCTTAATTTTTTTTATAGAAACAAATAATCCACAAATTGGAAACTTCTTGAGAACTCCTAACTATTAATAAATTTTATATTATCATTATTTTTTAGCTCAAATACTATTTTGAAAAGAAGCGGTGGTCCAATTTTCATCTTACGCCATTAACGGATGGTAAGGTACCTGGGTACCTATATATGTACATTAAATATGAAAAAATTATTATTTCATTTATTATTTTAGTAAAACGTTACTAAAATAAAATTAGAAGAAGTCGTAATACATATTTTAAATTAAAACAAGCAAAAAATATATTTTTCATATATACTCGCCATTCACATAAGGTTTAAATGTGAATAGATATTTGAATACAATTGGTCAAATAGGTTCTTAGTGTATATGTGTTCAAACTTGAAATAACTTTGATTCAACATTGTTTTTCTTGTTATCTCAGCATCAAATTTATGTTGTTCCAGCTTGATATAACTTCGATTAAACATGATTCTTCTTTTTAATTTAAAAGTTCGGGAATGTCAAATCAACATATAATAAAGTTATATCAAAAGAAAATTACATGGCAGATTACAGTAAATCATGTTAGATTAACATGAAACACATATTAATCAAAATCATTGCCGAAAATTTTTAAATTAACCTTTTTATTTAAATTTTAACTTGAAAACGTTCTATGTTTGTATATCCTAAAAATGCTGTAAGCTGATCTTCTGGTAGGTTGAAAGACAGCACTTATATGATCAAATAAATGCTTCGTTTAGTGGTTGGTACAAATTTGCTATCCGTGAATAAATCTAATAAATTGTGCTTATAAACGTAGCAATGCGCTTGGTGCACTTTTCATAATGAGATAACGCTAAAAATTTATGGAAATCTTCAGTGTTTTTTTTTTTTTTTTGAGTTATCTCATAGAAGTCATTCACATTCTTGAATTTCTAACATTTTTATTTAAATTAATGCTGAAATAATTATGCACATACTAAAGACACTTCGGTTATTGTGTTATGATTATTTTCAAATAAGAAAATAAAATTTAAGGCAGCATTTCAAATGACATTGAGGCGCCAGAAAATTGCATTTCAACGTGTGCAATTTAATCTGTAATTATATTTGCTTTCGAATCTTAATTTAATAACAAACACATGCTGCATTTCGCGGCGATTTGTATAGAGAATCGTAAACGTACGAGGGTAATTATATGTATGTGTGGTTGGCTTAACATTGAAAAGGTGTAGTAATTTGTAAAACATTTATTCTACAATTTTATCTTTCATATTTTGTTGCGTTCGATAAATGGGTTTTAGAGGCACTTTATCACTCCCTAATAAGAAAAAAACCTTACCTCATGGATATTCAAAATAAACGTGGATTTATATAAAAGGTCTGATAGTATTATGAACGAGATTTATACAAAACCTGTTTGTTTATTTACATCACATAAGCTTTGTACTCAAATTATAAAGCATCAGTTTTCAAAATCCATTAAACAAAATGATGGGACAATAACTAACATTAAGAAATTTTTAGCCTGGACATTGGACATTAGACATTACCATCTGAACTACTTGCCATATAACGACTTACTTTATTGATTGCCAAATTGAAGCACTCGCTTACAAATCACATTACGTAAAATTTAAAAAATAGGAAGCAGTAGTTGAACATATTCTTTAGGTTTTAAAATAAGGCGTGCAAAATATTGCCAAAATATGTAGTTATTTTAAATAAAATTTATATATTTCTAAATTGTCTACTTATTTATTCGAAACTAAAAAAGAAGTACTTAAATATTGGAAAATTATTATTTAAATATAAGTACATAGTTCTTAATGATTTTTTTTTTCATTTTTGGTTTTAAAATAAGTAACAATACAGGCACGGATACGAATAAAATATAACCCATTTCAATTGGGTTTATAAAAGAAATTTTACTAAATATTGTATTTCTTAGTAATTAATTCATTTATAATTTTCGTTTTAATAAAGATCTGCTGTTTACTCAAACAACGGCATATTAAATCAAAGAAATTTCTTTCGACTAAAAAAGTAATCATGTCAAGAAAAAAATAACTACTTCCCACAACGAAAAAAATAATTACTTCCTACAATAAACGACATAACTATTTCTCAAGAATCGATTATTTTAGCCGCACGTCTTGTAAAATTCATTGAGTTGGTAACCCAGTACGGAGCAGCTTCCAACAGAAATGCCTAATTGCAAACTCGATTACCTTTTTTGAAATTTTTTGCTGGGTGCTTATTCGAAACTGTTTGACAACGCTCAGAGTATTTATCTGATATACATAAAATTTTCAGTTATGGACGCGGCATCTATAAAGTCCGAAATGATACGAGGAAATAGCATTGACTAGGACTTTCAATGTTACCAAGAAAAGTATTTTTATAAAATAATTTCAAATAGATTAATCGATTTCAACTAAACTTTCAGCATTCTGAGTTGTTTTTTAATTTTAAGTTACGCTAGTGGCCAGCAACCAGCGCTAAACAATGTCTCAGAAATTCGAAATAAATAAAAATAGAAAATAACAACGATTAAAAATATTAAAACCCCCGATATATCCAGAAAAGATGTATGATCTTCTAAACGGCTGAACCGATTTTTTTCAAACAAACAAAGCTAAAAACACTCTCAATCAAGTCACCTTTCAAACAGAAACCAAAATCGGTCCACCCCTTTGTTTTGCACGAATACTTTTACAGACACACAAATACACAGACACACACTACAAACTTAAAAACCCCCTTTTTTTGGTCGGGGGTTAAAAATAAATTAAAATAAAATTAAATTAAATTAAATTAAATTAAATTAAATTAAATTAAATTAAATTAAATTAAATTAAATTAAATTAAATTAAATTAAATTAAATTAAATTAAATTAAATTAAATTAAATTAAATTAAATTAAATTAAATTAAATTAAATTAAATTAAATTAAATTAAATTAAATTAAATTAAATTAAATTAAATTAAAATAAATTAAATTAAATTAAATTAAATTAAATTAAATTAAATTAAATTAAATTAAATTAAATTAAATTATATTATATTATATTAAATTAAATTAAATTAAATTAAATTAAATTAAATTAAATTAAATTAAATTAAATTAAATTAAATTAAATTAAATTAAATTAAATTAAATTAAATTAAACTAAATTAAATTAAATTATATTATATTAAATTAAATTAAATTAATTTAAATTAAATTAAATTAAATTAAATTTAAATTAAATTAAATTAAATTAAATTAAATTAAACTAAATTAAATTAAATTAAATTAAATTAAATTAAATTAAATTAAATTAAATTAAATTAAATTAAATTAAATTTAAATTAAATTAAATTAAATTAAATTAAATTAAATTAAATTAAATTAAATTAAATTAAATTAAATTAAATTAAATTAAATTAAATTAAATTAAATTAAATTAAATTAAATTAAATTAAATTAAATTAAATTAAATTAAATTAAATTAAATTAAATTAAATTAAATTAAATTAAATTAAATTAAATTAAATTAAATTAAATTAAATTAAATTAAATTAAATTAAATTAAATTAAATTAAATTAAATTAAATTAAATTAAATTAAATTAAATTAAATTAAATTAAATTAAATTAAATTAAATTAAATTAAATTAAATTAAATTAATTTAAATTAAATTAAATTAAATTAAATTAAATTTAGTTTAATTAAAGTAAGTTAAATTAAATAAAAAATAAATTAAATATTTAGCAAATTCTACAATATTCTTCGCGACTATATGATAGAGACCATAAGAACTTTTACGTGACGGTTGTAACATCTTAATATATTTTAGCTTTTGCAAATAATTGCAGATTCTAATAACTGCAATTACTATTAAAATAATGTGATCAACGAAACTTTACACGTATGATTAGCACTGACCAACATATTTTTTTCTTTTAAAAAAGTGTCCGGGAATGCGCCCAAAAAAAAATTTATAAACAAATTTGCGCTAGAGAGATGAAGTTTGAAACGCAAATAGGTCGGGATGAGAAACTAACTAGAAAAATCTAAGAACCCATATATTTTCAGCAGGAGTGGCAGGGGCCACGCTAATAGTGTACTGAACCTTTTAAGTGAAGCTTTAACTTAAAACAATCATCTTAAAAAATGGACGATGATAATTGAGCGCTGCTTACAACAAAATTTTAAATTTAGAAAAGTGACGAATTGTTAAAAAAGGCAACTATTTACCATTTTTCCTAGATGAAAATATTATCAAAGAACACAAAAAAGGGAATTTTTCTTAATATCGCTTCCAATTCAGTGACCAGGCATCGAAAAAGAGAACTTTTTGCAATGACAACCCTATGTAAAAATCTTTAGATCGGATCGAAATTTGCACTACTTCCGCATCGTAAACTCTACATTTTCATGACTTTTTTGGAGTCTCTTTTTTTACTAGGATATGTATCTGTACATATCAGAAACAACAAACGCTAAACTGATGCAAAAACCTATATCTGTGCAGACCTGTAGTTAACATAAGCATAGAACTTATATTTTTTTTTATTCGCCCCAACAGCCGACCGGAACTTATTTTCATAACAACATTATTTTCATAGTGCAATGTCCTTAGAATACTGCAAAGAAATTAAGAAAATCAAGAGTGATAAAGTCTTCGATTTCTTAATGGGGAACTAAAGTAAGCGTTATGTTTTGTTTATTTTCGTACTCTGTTTATATTTAAACCTCTGTCCATCCTTTTCTAATGGTTTTGAAAGTTTTGTTTGATATACGATGTTGCAACTATTTTAATTCAAACGTCTGATTTCGGAATTTAATGGATTTTAATCACCCCTCGTTCATTAACACTTTATGTAGTATTGAATATGTAGAATTTAGTATTTTCCAATGCACATGAATGTATTTATGTGTGCGTGTGTGTGTGTGCTTCAGTAATCATACCACCCAACCAGCTACATCGATGACGCAACCGGAATGCAGAAAGATTGAAAAAGGTATCGTTGAACTAGTGTCAAACAGTATGCAATTAATATCGCTTTAAAGTGTTTGGCGTGTATTGTTGCACTAGCAATAGCAGTAGCAACAACAACAGCAACAACAAACAACAAAATTGAAAAAAATTGATGATATACGAATGCATTCGGAATAAAAGAAGCCAACAGCTTCACTTACCCGTGTTGTTGTTATTGTGTCACTTCTCCATGTGGAATTTGATGGAGAGGCGGAAGGAGTTGTTTGTTGCCTAGTGAAGTGCTGCATGTGGCACGATTAAGTACTGACTGATACTACTACATGCTTTTTTTGTGAATTAATTTTCAAACCATCACAAGAGTAATCGATTTTTTTTTCTTCTTTAGTATGACTTTTTTTTCTTTTTACGTTAGAAAAACTGCCTTGCGTCCGCAACATTATCAACCAGTGAAAAATGCATTTAAAAAAAATAACTGAAATTTATTTGCAGTATTTGTCTTTAAAACTCTAGGTGAATGAACATGAAGAACAAAAATCTTTTTCAAACACAAAAACATAATGGGGTTGTGTATGGCAGTAACAAGAAAAAAAAATTCAATGAATTTTTCATGAGTTGCAATATACCAAGTGCAGGTAAAGCAGTGTGCTTGTCTGTGCTGGGTGATGTTTTCTTTTCCATTAATTTCCTTGGCATTTTGATGAAGTTCAAACCGAAAAGATGCGTTTTTTATGCCGGTATCGGTGTCGGTATTACGCGATGACGATGACGACTCGCTGCTAGATGGTGTTGCTGCGATAATGATGACATGTATTCGTTGACATAGTTGAGTGTTAAGGCTACGCCTGTCAATTCGAACCTTTTGTTTTCAATTTTGTTTCTCTAACTTCCCCCCAGTTCGCATTTTGCTTGCTGCTGCTGTTGATTTAAGCTGAGTACGGTAGAGAAAAGTCGAAGATTTGCTTGATTTCACATTGAGATTTTGGATTGATTTAACATGCCACTATTGCACTGAAAGCTTTTTCGTCTTGATAATATCATTTGCTATATTATTTTGCAATAGAAAACTACATACCTATAAATACATATATGGATAGACTGTGAAATTCATAAATGATGGAATGCTTGGTTAGTAGTTGGACGTATGGCTGGTGCTTACACATGGCTACTTGGTTCAGTATAATGAGACAGATCATTAAAATTTTGAGAGGAAAATTTATACACCAGAAGGACTTATTGATGATACGTTAATTGTTTTTTTTTGCTTTTTTAAGCATTAAATTCAAAATTTAACAAAAATGTATAAATTTTCAAAATATGTCAAGTATTACACTGCAAAACCAAAAAGAGGTTCACAAATGTTTGAATAAGAAAGTTTTTCCTTATTAGCGCTAGTTTTAAAGATATAGTGATATTTAGCGGTTGCGAGTCCAGCCAAGTACAGTATCTTGCTCCATGGGCGCCGCCAAAGATGCAGGTTGTATACCAAGTTTGATGAGTTGCGGATAGACATCGGCTCCCAGTATCATGTTGATCGTAACATTGGTGAAAAAATCTGGATCGGCAAGGCGTAAGTTATTGTAGTAATCCGCCACACGGTCATCGAGTCTCCGTTTAGATTGCGATTTCGGTAGATCTTTATTAACTCTGGCAGTTAGTGAGAAGGTTGGTCCGTTGTCAAAACGCGATCGAAATGAAAGGGTGCACCATTGTGCATGGTCATAGGTTTCAACGGGCAGTTCTCTACGATGAACGGAGCGATAGAGCTATATTCTGCACATGGATTCAATAGCCCTCGGACTTGCTGCCACTGGCCATCAAGCTTGACACTAACGATGACTGTTGGAATGAAAGTTGTGGGCGCATTCACAACGGGACTGTTATTCTTTCTCGATGTCCGTTGCCGTTGATTACCACGTAAAAGGGTATGATGACGACCATTACATTGCTTGCAGCGTTCGAGATTACAACATTGTTACAATTTATGTGAATGAGCAAGGCAATTTTGGCAGTAGCCATAACGTTTTACCACACGTAATCTTTCCAAAAAACTCATTTTATTAAAACGGCTACATTTTCGCAAAGGATGATTTTTTCGGCATATGCGACAATCGCATTTATTAGAAATGACTGTACCTGTGTTGCGAGTTTGACTGGACTTCCGTTTTTCAATTGGTGATTCACTGCGTTTCCTGTGACACTACGTGACACCATGAGTCATTTCCAACTTTATCAATTATTGAGGAAACTCTGTTTGCAACGAAGGTTTTCCATTTATCGGGGGGTTTTTGGAGCCATGCCAAGACTATAGTGGAGTCCGTCCATAAGAAAAGTTTATAGTCTTTGAGGTTGAGTTGAGTCTGGATGGAGTCAATCATAGTTGTCATTAGTTCTGCGCCGCAAAGTTCTTTACGTGGTAAAGAAATAAACTTCACGGGGGCAGCTCTGGTTTTGGCGACCAAAAGATGGCTGGTGACAAAATCATTGCATTCTGCACGAATATATAGGGTGGCCGCGTAAGCCTTTTCTGAGGCGTCACAGAAGCCATACAGTTCAATAGAGTATGATGGGTTGAAATCGACGAAGCGAAGTATTTTAATTTGTTCTATTTGCATGTAGTCATTTAAAAAAGTTTGCCATTGTAAAAGTGTAGAAGGGTGAAGGTTCTCGTCCCATTCAGTGCCGTCCTTCCATACTTGTTGCATGATAATTTTTGGGACAATAATCTTAGGTGAAAGCCACCCTGCGGGGTCGAATAATTTGGCTATTTCTGAAAGCACAGCTCTTTTTGTAGTCATCTTTTGATCGAAAGGGGATTTTAATTTAAAATAAAATTGATCGGTACCAGCGTTCCATCTAAGTCCTAGGGTCTTAGTAGTACTTGAGTCCGATAACTTTAGAAATTCTTTATCAAGTAGATCGTTTGGGGTAAATCCTTTAAAAGCAAATCATTATTTGCTGTCCACTTACGCAGCCGGAAGCTAGCTGATTTCAGTACAGATATGAGGTCATTGCGAGATTTTATGGCCGACGAAATTGTGTGGTGTCCGGCTAAAACGTCGTCGACGTACATATAGTTCCGAAGAATATCGGATACATGGGAGAAATTGGGCTCACATTCTTTGGCGAGTTCGAGTAAAGTTCTGATGGCCAGATATGGGGCACAGTTGACACCAAAGGTTACTGTGTTTACTTCATAGTCACAAGGGGATTGATCCGGGGTGGTACGAAATATGATCCGTTGATATGGTGTATGGGATGTATTTATTAGAATTTGGCGGTACATTTTCTCAATGTCCGCGTTAAAAACATAGATGAAAAATCTCCATCGTAGCACAAGGACAGTAAGATCGGCTTGTAAGATAGGTCCGGGGTAGAGGAGATCGTTTAAACTTGTTCCTTTTGACGAGGGGCTGGAGGCATTAAACACTACCCGTAATTTGGTAGTAGTACTATCGGGCTTGAAAACCGCGTGATGCAGCTGGGGTAATAGTGGTTACGGGGGCCATTTGACCTAGAGTATGATATTCAGTGATGACCTTATCATATTCCGATTTAAGTTGAGGGTTTTTAAGGAGTTTCGTTTCATTTCGTATGAATTGTGACAACGCGATGCTTCGAGAAAGACCAACGTTAAGTTTCTCCGGGACTTCACGTTTGAAAGGCAAGGATACAACGAATCGTCTTTCATTATTCCTAAAAGTTGTGGATTCATATAGTTCATCGCAATACGAGTCCTCAGGAGCGCGTTTGGGTGGCTTAGGCACATCTTCAAGTTCCCAGAAACGCTGCAACTGTTCCGAGAGAGCGAGTTCATTAAAAAATGATGAGATTAATTTATTGTTAGTAGACGAGGTTTTAATACGACCGGTGAGAATCCACCCAAATACAGTCTTTTGGGCTACTAGAGTTTGCGTGCTATTCCACTGTAGACCATCTTGAATTATTTTGGGATAGATATCACCGCCGAGTAATAAGTCAATTTCAGAGCCATTATGTCGGTATGTGTCAGCCATTTGAAGATGTGCGAAATCGTTTTTCCTCAAGTCGGATATAGGGTAATAAGGAAGTTTATTGGTGCGTTTTTTGACGACATAAGCATCCGCTGGCATAATCACCGAAGGGTCAATTGGAGAGCCGAGTTTGAGGTGGCATATTTGAGTAGTGGTAGCCGTGATGGAATCATTTAATCCTCGAACTTCGGCTTGAGAGGAATGTGTTATGAGGTTCAATTTGTTTTGAAGCCGTTTTGAGATAAAAGTGGCTTCAGATGCTGACTCAATTAATGCACGAACTGTACATTTGACATCATCTTTATATATGTCCACAAGAGCGGTGCCGGCGATGACGGAGGGTGTGGAATGCATATGAGTCGTAAATGACTGCAAATTCCGATGAGCAGCTTCCTTTGATGTAGATGGAGAGGTATCTAGTTGATAGGGGGTGCTAGATACTTCAGCTGGGGCAGTAGCAGAGGTATTAGGAGTATGTTTTGCTTCTGCTGGGGTATGATAACTTAAGGAATCGGAGTCAGAGCGATGGAGTAATGAGTGGTGCTTCTGCTTGCAAATATTACAAACAAATCGGCTTTTACACTTTTTGTAGTTATGAGAGATTCCAAGACAGTTTGTGCAACGTTTTTGTTGTTTAACGGTATTATAGCGGTTTTCGACTGACATCGCAATAAATGATGGACAGAGTCGAAGAGGGTGTATTTGACGGCAGAGGGGACATAGACCCGATGCGTCATTAGATACATTATTGTTATAGCTACGGAGCCTTTTATCTTGCGAATAATTCGATTGTTTAGGGTTGTTGACCTTATGAGGGCTAAGGGAAGGTGCATTTGAAAAGGTGGATGTCTTTCCAAACAAATATACACAAAAATGGGGTCCCACGTTGCCGTATTGATGTTGAGTAAAGTAAAGTTCGCGACACAAGCATTGATAGTGCGCTGTATGCGTCGGATGTTTGATCCAGTTTCCTTGACCAGGGGGTTTATGTTAAAAAGAACTTTTAGTTGAGAATTTATCAGGATTCTTTTGTTTTCATAGCGATTTACTAAATTATTCCATGCCATGTAGAAACCTTCATTAGTGACGGGGCAGGTTTTAAGTAAATCGCGAGCTTCACCCTGTGTCTTTTTGAGTAAGTGACACATTTTCTCAACGGCTGAAAGACGTGGGTTGTTTCCGTATAGGGCCGTGAACATATCACGGAAAGTAGGCCAAGATTTGTAGTCTCCATGGAAAATTTCGGTTTCGCATGGGGGTAAAGAGATTGAAAGGATATTGTCAAATGGAGGCCTATTACGACTTGTGTCCGCTTCCGAGCGAAGGTGTGCAATATGTTTATCGATTTGCGATAGGACTTTAGTATGAACATCGAAGGACGCGAAAAATCGTGCCTTCAATTTTTCCAGATTAATTTCCTTTTTCAATTCTCTAAATTTATCCAAGGCATTGTCTTAGCTTATCCGGAAGGTAGACCATAGCACCAGGAATTCATTCCTTTGAATTTCTAGAGTATGAATTGTATGTTCGGCTTCATCGCGCCCTTCGAAATAGGTTCGGAAATCAACTAGACGATCAGAAGCTCGAATCAGGGCCTGTAATAACGCCATTTTATATGACAAACGAGTCGTCGTTATGAATTACGATAAATTCTCAAAAAAATAAAAAAACGAGAAAAAAAATTCAATTTGGAAACGTGTAGATGACCCTCGGAGAGGTGAGATTCAAGGGAGCTAAAGTAATGAGTTTTCCAATGAATTGCAAGATGAATCGAACGTACTTTCTGTATCCGCCTGGTCGTAATGGTAATCACTCACCGTTGTTAACGAGAGTTTGAATTTCTCGGAGAGAAGTATGGGGAGAAATGGGGTTTCGTTTGTCGCGCAAGGGACAGTGGGAAAAATAATATGTTTAAATATATGGGTTGTGCCTCGGAAAAGCGACAATTTTATAATTTCTCTTATATAATTAAATTTAAAACACTTTTCGATTGAGCCTCTTAGAAGCGTTATGGTTGACTATGCGCATTCAAAATTTTAAATTAAGTTTGAAAATAATATTCCTTGCGGATAAATGCCAAAAAAATTTAAAGCCACTTATTGTTTGAGCCTCGTAGAGACGTTATCGTTAATTATACGTATCAAAAAAAAATTAAAAATTAAATTTGAAAATACTATTTCTTGAGGAGAAATACCAGAAAATTTAAAGCCACTTTTCGTTTGAGCCTCGTAGAGGCGTTATCGTTAATTATACGTATTAAAAAAAATTAAAAATTAAATTTGAAAATAATATTTCTTGAGGAGAAATACCAGAAAATTTAAAGCCACTTTTCAATTGAGCCTCGTAGAAGCGTTATCGTTAATTATATGTATTCAAAATTTTACAATATGTACATATAGTTAGTTATTCACATAGAATTAAATTTGAAAATAATATAAATTTTCAAACGACACTTTTGGGATGAGCCTCGTAGAAGCGTTATGGTTGGCTTTATGTATTCACAGCTTATATATTTACATAAAGTTATTTACATGTAAGTATGTATGTATAATAACAATTCTGTAAGAATGCAAATATACTTATGTACATACATACATACATACATATGTATATGAAACGAAAAGTTTAGAAGAAATGAGTTCTTACTTATTTGCATACATGCATACATACATACATACATACATATATGTTCATTAAAGTTGTTAAGCGGTGCTTATTTATCTATTCATATACATATGTACATACATATGTATGTATGAAACAAATGGTAACGTGTTCAAATGAATTGATTTTTTATTTAGTTACATACATATGTAGGTACATTTAAGAAATGTTAAGCGGTATTTATTTATTTTTGCATGTACATATGTATATATGTACATACATACGTTCGCAGAGGGGATACAGTAAATTGTCTGGTTAAAAATTGTAAGATGAGTTAATTCTTAATTCCCTTTAACATTTAGAAATACATACAAATTTGCTTTATTAGTCAATTCTTAAGAAACATACATATGTACATACATTGTTCGATGACATACATACATGCCTCACACAAGTTGGATGATTGATTTCAAAGAGAAGGTTCGATACCAACCCTTATTTTCTCTCGTTGAAATGTGATCTCCTTTGGTGACAATCAAACCGCAGACGGTTTGAACGAAATAAATGTTGAAAGCTATGTACGTTTATGGATAAAGAAGAATGCAAAATTTTGTGGTAGGTCAAGTTCAATGTCAAACCAAATTGAAATATTTTTCTATTTTCTTTTAAATCGTTATTTGTTTTCGAGCAAAAATTCCTAAAGGTTTCGATAAGTTAGGTTTATAGAAATTTATGTATGTAAATATGTATGTATGTATGACATGTTCTTATATATACATATGTATATATATGTACATATGGATATGTATCATTTATTTAAGATATGCACCGGTTTAACTTTTGATTTCAAGGTTTTTTGATATGAAGGTTACACAAAGTCATAAGATTAATGTACATATGTTTGTATGTACTATGCACTATGTATGTATGTACATAGGACATATTGACGTTGGTATGTAGATTTTTTTTGTGATGATTTTATGAACGTTTTAGCTAACGGAGTACGTATATGGTACGTATGGTTTTAAGTATGTAAGTTTTGTATATGCATGGGCATGTTAATTCGGTTTTTTAAAACCGTTATGAGGACAAGTCAACGGAATCAACTGTAACTCGAATTAATGGATGTCTGTATGTATGGGTAGACGTACAAAAGTCTAGGGAGCTTTATGCTATATTAAGGGGTGTCCGTGGGACAGGATTATGGGGCATATACAGGTGACTCATATATAAAATTTCTAGGGTACTTACTTTGGAAAATATCCGGCTCGAAGGACCAAAAAATGTTGGGGCAGGGGAGGATGGCTGTTGGAGGTGCCCAAAAAATTAAAATATCCAGGTGTCACTTGCTTTTTACACTTAAGTTTTTACTTTTAATTTATTTCTTTTAGTTTTTCTCAAAAAGTTTTGTCATTTCTTGAAATTAGCACCTGTTTAGCATTAGCATTTGTTTGCATAAAAACTAAGTTTTGGGCTAATATGTGCATGTAAATTAATGTATATGTATGTATGTATATATATTGAGCATTTGGGATTCAGTGGGTAGTGTGGTTTAGGTTTGTATATCTTTTATTTCAACAAAATTATTTTGCTTTTATTAAATCATTTTTATTTTATTTCATATATCATTATTTGTTTCTTTTTACATGTAAGGTTCTTATATTGTTTTGAAGCAAAATCAAAGTGGTTTTAAAATAATATTTTTTTTGCACAAAAAATTTATATTGATTTATTTTTTCAAATTCATTTCTTTTTGTTTATTTTTTTTTAATTTCAAAGTAATATTTTTATAACACAAACTATTTTGAGATTAAAGAAAGATTTGTCAGAGTTTAAAATGTTTGATAATGTATGTATCTTCACAAAAATATGCCGCGCACTACTGTTGGGTTTTCTAGTTAAAAGTCAACTCAATCGTTTTGCTCATGAGCGATGCCTTCAAACCTTTTTCTTTCTCATACAGCATTAAGTATGCATGTATGTATGGATTTAATTAGGTTAATAGGTTTGAAGGCAAAGCAAAAGACAAATAATAAGGAGTGATTACACTCACGAAATTCTCGTGCGTAAACAGTGTTTATAACACGAGTTTTTATTTTCGTTGATATAAAGCAAAATGTTGCGTACTCACGAGCTACAAAAATTATACTCTGAAAATATGATGTCAGTTTATATTTTAGATTTCTGCGAATCCAGTTGAGATAGAATTTTCTTATTTTTTTAAATCTATAAGAATCTATCTTAGATTATATAAATAGATATACAACTTTGACAAAACTATATACTTATATGTAGGTATAATAGTTCATTAATTTTAATTATTATTTTTCGAACTTCATTTGTTTCTATATTTATGAATTGCACGGGCTAAAGTTAGTATCGCTTTTTAAGCCAAACTACATGTGACAATTAATAATGAACAAATAAAATCAAAGTTAGTTGTAAATATTCTGACAACACATAGTTGAACGGAACAGCTAGCCGTTTTCGAAGGCCACTAAACTTTCATCATCAACCTTGTTTTGTGTTTGGTCCACTGTGTGTGATATAACCTGTAGTAGATTTCTGCTTTATATACGTTACTTTTCTGCAAAAAAAAAGAAATAACGACAATGTTAAGACTGTTGTAAATTAGAGATAGTTAATTTGAGCTTTCATTACAAAAGGCTTTCAGGAAATTGAATTACGATTAATCAAAAAAATTCACATATTCCATTTGCATAAAAGTTACGTAGGTATATAAAGCAGAAATCTACTACAGGTTATATCACACACAGTGGACCAAACACAAAAGAACGCTGATGATGAAGTTTTAGTGGCCTTCGAAAACGGCTAGTTCTTTCGTTAAACTATGTGTTGTCAGAATATTTAAAACTAACTTTGATGTTATTTCTTAATTAATAATTATCACATGTAATTTGCCTTAAAAAGCGATACGAACTTTAGCCCGTTCAAATCATATACAATATATATTGTTACGTAGAAATATTCCTACAGGGTTAATGCAAAGAACTATCTAGAAGTATTTAACTAAAGCACTAAACGTACACACATATTCACGTGCAAGCACTATAGCAACAACAATTGTGTACAAAGCTGCAGATATAAACGTATACAAATAAAAGTGCGAGCACTTATGGTAACCACCCTGTTCTAAAAATAGCACACTGCCAACATACAAGTCGTTACTTTGAAAATTCAGAAACTAACGGCCAATCGAATCACCTACAAACATCTAGAAACGGCGACATGAATTTTCACGATTGTGCTAGAAGACTGTTTAAACATCTGGCTACCAATAAACAAACACGCCTAAACAGCCAAATCGTTCTACGGAAATAGTTTCTTCCAGTTAGTTTTTACTAAGTACATACATGTATGGATGTTGCTACGCCATCTATTAGTGAACATTCTAGATCCGGTGTTGCAGTATAAAAAGAGTTGCCGTATGTGAGAAGTCAGTCAGTAGTAATTGGAATTTAGTGGAGTGAACATCGTTGAAAGTAAAAGACACCGTGCGGTGGATAATAACGTTCAGAAGTAAATAAGAAAAGACAAGTTGTAATTTGTTTAGTCAAGAATAAAAGCAAGTTCAGATGCAAATAAGAAAATCGTGTTGTTATTTATTTTTATTTTCGAGCAATCAAAAGAACTCACACGTTTAATAAAATTTAAACGTAACAATATATAATAGTTTTTTAACTTTTAAAATTGTCACGCACATGTTAAGTCTGTCACGCACAATTAATTACACGGTACGTTTGTTATATGTACTCATTCGTTTCGAAAAAGTGAATTAATAAAATGCAATCCAAATTGATCTTTATCTTTATTTATATAAATGTATCTTTTATTGGAAACGAAAAAAATTCAGTTCAATGAAAATAACACATTTTTTTAATTTTAAGCCCTGCGGTTGACTTTTCTGTGGGTTTCATGAACAATGAACAATTATAAAATTCTTATTGCTACAAATTAAATGACATTTTATTTTTAATCTGAATTTTTTTGAGATTCCAACTGACAACCTCGTACATGACATGCTTGCAGAATACCCACTCAACCAAAGGGCCACTCATATTTTAAAAGTATAAAAACCAGTTATGCTTAGGTTAATATCTATTGGAGGGAGCAGTTAACATTATATTTACACGATTTGATAGGTCCATATATTCAATCACATCGAACATATTCAGTGGCATTTACTACAACACGGAACCAATTCCCAATTTAATTGGCTCAAGATCAAGACGATACATCACAAAAATGGTGAACAACATTTAAACGATATTTCTTTTTTTCGCCATACATTACTCCGTGCTTTTGATAACACTCACATTTTTAAGTTTGAATCAATTGTCACCAAATTTTCTGTAGGGTACTTAATAGTTCATATAACGTATTCAAAATAAAATTGAACTATAGTAAATAAATCCTTTAATTTATTTACTTATGTATCTCTATGAAATAGCACTTCATATTTCTCTCCACTTTCATCTAAGAGAAAATGTTCATAAATATGTAGAAATATATATGTTTTTCAACTTTTAAGTTTATTTCAATTGTCTCTGTTGTGTTTGCATAACTTGAATACTTATGTGGTTTTCAAACTTGACATTAAGATGACCAACGAACCAAATACCATCCAAGCAACAAATAAATTATTTCAATAGGAGAAACTTTCGTACTAACCATATAAAATCTGCTTGAATTAATTGTAATTTAACCACGTAAACGTCATTAAGTCAAACTAGTATGTTTTTGTAAACCAAGAAAATTAAATAAATATACAAATTAATGTGCTTAATTAAAATTACGGATAGAGAAAGATAATCGTTTTTTTATACGGAAAACACATAAATGACGACCCCATATATTTGCCTCTAATGCATAATAAAATAACTTAAGGAAATAAGTATTTAAATATTTTTTTCCAAAGTAAAAGAAAGTTTATTATATTAAAAAACATTTACAAGTGTGCTTTTATAAAAGGAGTCTATTCCCAGAATTAGTTAAGATTTGAATTTGTCACCATTTTGCAGTAAGAGAAAATGCAACTAGATTAGTGGTAAGTTAGAATTACTGTTAATACAACAGACACAGGGTGTTCACAATTAAGAACTACTTGACCTGAGATTCGATAAAATCGAATACTCTATAAAGCGAAAAAATTTCGAAACACAGTTCTTCGATATTTGTTCGCTAATCTAAGAAAATTCGAATGTTTGCTAAAACTTGGAGCTTCGAACTTCTCTCGATTGTTTTTCGTGTCGAGTGGATGTGTGCTCGACTGTTAGTCTAAACGTGCCAAATTTGATGCATGATAGCACTGTAAGTTAAACAATAAAATAACAACACATACCTACAAATGTGCAATAATCAAACAGAAAAAAAATCTGTCACGATAGCCCATTGAATGTGTCTTACCTCCAATTTCGAATTAATATTTAAATATATAAATAGCTAATTATACCCTTTACAAAAAAATAGTAAAAGGGTATATATAGGTTTGTCATTCCGGGTGTAATTTCCACAATATTAATAGGCAACACATCAAGTATATATACTCTGGATCCTTATGCACAGGGAAGACGAACAAGGGATGTCCGTCTGTCAGTACGTGAAATTGGTTTTCCCAAGCTCCCAGAACAGCTAGAGACTTCGTTTTTGGACTGGTGTGTCAGAAATTTTCCTGATGCTGATGCAAAATCGAGCAGACGGTTTCAGAGCTGGAAAGCTCAAACTCTATTTTCCCAGACAAAATAACTACCGAAAACTAGTTTTTATTACTTTTTTATTAAATCATCTTACTTTATACTTCGGTATGAATAAAATTGGTATTTATAATTAAAAAAAAAGTTTAAGAATGTAACAATTTAAAAAGACGTTTCCAGGGTTGGAAAACCTTAACTTTTTTTCTAATAATTAAACATATAAGAAACTTATTATTCGACATATTGTCATAATTATATTTTAATTTGAAATTTATTTGCTGGTGGTTTAGCTTGGTCTAAATGCATTTCATTATTGCTGTAACAAATCATCAGTAGAATTTCAACCACACATTTTGAATAGTCGCAAGCCTCTTATCTTATGCACAGACTTTCAAGAACTATTTGAGAGTTCACAAATAATAATGTTTTTGAAAATCACAAAAGAAAAACAAGCATAGTAGGCTTAGAAACTATTACAAAAATAGAAAAATAAAATAGATTCATATCGAATATAAATTATTTGCTGCTATTTGAAAAAAATCGCCAAAAGTTTTAAAAAATCGCCAAAACCAAGAAATCGCCAAAATGAGAAAAAATCGCCAAAATCAAAAAAATCTAAATAATTAAAAGTAAGCCAAGAACCGAAAAAATCGCAAAAATTAAAAAAAAACGCCAAAAACCGAAAAAAATCGCCAAAACGAGAAAAAAGTGTCAAAACTAAAACAGTTGCCACAATGAAATAAACACGCCAAATTCGCCAAAATAAAAAAACACAAAAAATTAAAAAAAGCACCAAATTAAAAATAATGCCAAAAACCTAAAAAATCCCTAAAACGAGAAAAAAAGCACCAAAACTACAAAAGCACCAAATTAAAAATAATGCCAAAAACCTAAAAACGAGAAAAAAAACACCAAAACTAAAAAAAATCCAAAACCTGAAAAAAATCACAAAAACAAAAAAAGCACTAAACTAAAAATAAATCAAGCACTTAATTAAATCACTAAAATGAAAAAACCAAAATGTAAAAAAACAGCCAAATTAAAAAAATACGCTAAGAACTTTAAAAAACTCTAAAACGAGCAAAAAGCACCAAAAATGAAAAAAATCGCCAATTAAAAAAAATGCAAAGAACCTAAAAAAATTGGTAAAACGAAAGAAAGTACCAAAACTAAAAAAAACGCCAGAAACGCAAAAAACGGAAAGACTAATAAACCATATTAAAAAACGCTTCAAACCAAAAAAAAAACCCAAAAACGAAAGAAATGCCAAAATTATATTTTATATAGGCTAAAGTTCATATAGTATTAGTACGGAACCCTTCGTGCGCAAGTCAAAGACGTAGTTTACTGAATTTATTTTTAGTAAATGGAGATGGAAATAAAATTTATCTCTAAATTACAGTCTTAACTATAAAATTAATTATTAGTGTTTTTATGGGAATTTTTACAATTTAAGTTTAAAATTTGTAAACGCACTAATAATCCCAAAATTATATTTTACTTATTCAGTAAAATATTTTTTTAATAAAATACATTGAAATTGATTATTGAGGGGTTTAGCTGGATCCTATGCGCATTTCACTGTTGCTAATGCAGATCATCAGGGAACCTTTACCCAAAGTTTCTTAGAACAACTAGAGTCATTATGTTATAAACTTTCATTTAAATAAATGAGAAGCTCAACAACAAATAACAAAGTTGAAACAAGAACTCAATAATCAACATGTTTTTTATTTTCTTACTTTACCATTACTACAATGGCTGACTTTTTTTCAGCATCAAATTGTAGATATAAAGAGTATGTAAAAAGAAAATAAATGTAAATAACAACAACAGCTATTCAAGATAGAGTGTTGCCACACAAGTATTAAATTAATTAAAGAACATTTTCCTTTGTTCTCAAGAAATTCCAACAAATTTTTTTGGATTAAACGTTTACTTAATACCATTACACATATATACCTTGTCCAATGGGATGTTTAAATTGAGGAAATTAACAAATTTTCCAAAATCAAAAATTATTACATAAAAAATTTACATAGTTTACTTGGTATGGAGGTACAATACTAAAACTATTTTCGAAGTTCAAGGCTCTAGCGAACATTAGATCGAATCTCATGTCAAGTAGGATATTAAATATTGTTTTCATTTGATAGTTTTGATATAACGGCATTATTTGTTTGTTTAGCTATAAGTGCAACAAACAAGTAACTTAAAGATCAAGTATCAAGAATTAAAATTACTCTTAATGCACCAAACTCGTATCTCAATAAATGCGCTTCATAATTAAACTTACTACTAATATATATAGATGTAATCAATTCCTTAATAATTGCATATGAACTTTTATCCAAACAACGAAGTATAAAAAGATGAGACGTTTCTTTTTTACTCGCCTGAAAACTTGTATTTTTTTTTAGAAAGTAAGGCATCGATATTCAACGTATTGGTAATATAAAAAAATATATTTAATTGAAAAATACCGAAAGGTCACGTATTAAAAATTGCACTAGAGCAAAAATTATGAATTTTTTCACAAAATTAATATGTGCCTAGCAGTGATGTAACGAATGTCAATTTTTTATAGTCGCGAATACAAATACGAATACGAGTATTTCAAATGATATTCGCGAATACGAATAAAAATATTTGAAACGATATTCGCGAATACGAATACGAGTACCAATATTATATGCAATATAAAATATTAAAAAATTTTTATCACACTCTTGTTGGCGTACTTTAAAGTTAATAAAAAGTAACCAAAATTTTAATGATCGTCATTGAATAATATTTGAAAATGATACAAAGCACAAATTTCAATAAAAAAATTAATGTATTTGTACAAACTAAAATATTTAGTTTAACTTAAGCGATGTTATTGAAATTTGGCACACATGTTGCAATAATGTAAGGCTCTAAATTTTTATTTAAAAAACTGAGCGTTAACACGCCCATACATTTTAAGTCTTCTATTTCATATACATTTGAATATATTACATATGTATAAATTTATTACTATCCGTTTCCAGCGAAACTCGACAAAAAAAGATAATTACCGGCCAAAGAAAATCTTGAGATTGAAAAAATGGGCGGTATCACGCCTAATAGAAGAAGGAATTAAAATTTGCGCTAGTAAGCTGAAATTTTATAAAGAAGTATATATAGATTAGGAACTGGTTAAAAAAATTTGAAAACCTGAAAATTATAGTCAGGGGGCGAGGCTAGTCTAGAAATAAAAAAATCCAATGCGTTTAAATCAAGCGATTCTTTTGTAATTTGGGTTACATGTTGCAATAATACAAGGTTATAAATGTTTTTTAAACAAAATGGATTGGATCAGCACATTTAAATATACTATTTATGTATTTATTATTAAACGTTTCCAACGAAACTCAACAGGAGTGATAAGCACTTGCCAAAGAAAGTCTTGAGTTTGAAAAAGTGGGTTAGATCACGCAAATAAGAATAAAAAAATTTAAATTTTTTTTGATAGACAAGTAAGTGTAAGCTAGAAACTAACTAGAAAAATGTTAAAGCCACAAAAATTTAACCATAGGGGTGGGGCTACGGCCTTTAAGCTTAGAACTAAAACATGAAATTTAAATTGGCGTAAGCAGTTTTATTGAAATTTGGCATACGTGTTTTAATAATGAACGACTATAAATTTTCCTTTAAAAAATTGGGCGTTGAAATGACAATAAAATTTAAGTTTCTTTTTTCATGTACTTGGGATCAGTAAATTTATATATACTATTATATATACTACTTATGTAGATATGATTGGCACTGGCACAAAAAATTAATTTAAAAAAGTGGGCGATAATACGACCATAAAAATTAAAAAATTAAATTTGCGCTAGTGAGCTGAAATTTGATATGCCAGTGTTTACGCACGAGAATTTCTTGAGTGTAATCACTCCTTATTATTTGTCTTTTGCTTTGCCTTCAAACCTATTAACCTAATTAAATCCATACATACATGCATACTTAATGCTGTATGAGAAAGAAAAAGGTTTGAAGGCATCGCTCATGAGCAAAACGATTCAGTTGACTTTTAGCTAGCAAACCCAACAGTAGTGCGCGGCATATTTTTGTGAAGATACATACATTATCAAACATTTTAAACTCTGACAAATCTTTCTTTAATCTCAAAATAGTTTGTGTTATAAAAATATTACTTTGAAATTAAAAAAAAAATAAACAAAAAGAAATGAATTTGAAAAAATAAATCAATATCAATTTTTTGTGCAAAAAAAATATTATTTTAAAACCACTTTGATTTTGCTTCAAAGCAATATAAGAACCTTACATGTAAAAACAGACAAACAATGATATATGAAATAAAATAAAAAGGATTTAATAAAAGCAAAAGAATTTTGTTGAAATAAAAGATATACAAACCTAAACCACACTACCCACTGAATCCCAAATGCTCAATATATATACATACATATACATACATATTTAATTTACATACATGCAAAGATTAGCCCAAAACTTAGTTTTTATGCAAACAAGTGAAGTTTTTGTGCTAATTTCAAGAAATGACAAAACTTTTTGAGAAAAACTAAAAGAAATAAACTAAAAGTAAAAGTTTAAGTGTAAAAAGCAAGTGACACCTGGATGTTTTAATTTTTTGGATACCTCCAACAGCCATACTCCCCTGCCCCAACATTTTTGGTCCTTCGAGCCGGATTTTTTCCAAAGTAAGTACCCGAGAAATTTTATATATGAGTCACCTGTATATGCCCCATAATCCTGTCCCACGGACACCCCTTAATATAGCATAAAGCTCCCTAGACTTTTGTACGTCTACCCATACATACAGACATCCATTAATTCGAGGTACAGTTGATTCCGTTGACTTGTCCTCATAACGGTTTTAAAAAACCGAATTAACATGCCCATGCATATACAAAACTTACATACTTAAAACCATACGTACATACACACGCACATTGTGCCGTAGGTACAGTCAACTCCGTTAGCTAAAACGTTCATAAAATCATAAAAAAAAAATCTACATACCAACGTCAATATGTCCTATGTACATATGTATGTACATAGTGCATGTATACATACGGTCATAATAAATAGTACATACAAACATATCAAAAAACCTTGAAATCAAAAGTGAAACCGGTGCATATCTTAAATAAATGATACATACATATACATATGTACATATATATATGTATATAAGTACATGTCATACATACATATGTATGTACATACATAAATTTCTATAAACCTAACTCATCCAAACCGTTAGGAATTTTTGCTCGAAAACAAATAACGATTTAAAAGAAAATAGAAAAATATTTCAATTTGGTTTGACATTGAACTTGACCTACCACAAAATTTTGCATTCTTCTTTATCCATAAACGTACATAGCTTTCAACATTTATTTCGTTCAAACCGTCTGCGGTTTGATTGTCACCAAAGGAGATCACATTTCAACGAGAGAAAATAAGGGTTGGTATCGAACTTTCTCTTTGTAATCAATCATCCAACTTGTGTGAGGCATGTATGTATGTCATCGAACAATGTATGTACATACATATGTTTCTTAAGAATTGACTAATAAAGCAAATTTGTATGTACATATGTATGTCTAAATGTTAAAGGGAATTAAGAATTAACTCATCTTACAATTCTTAACCAGACAATTTACTGTATCCCCTCTGCGAACGTATGTATGTACATATATACATATGTACATGCAAAAATAAATAAATACCGCTTAACATTTCTGAAATGTACCTACATATGTATGTACATATGTATACGTTTATACATATGTACATACAGTATGTCAAGTAATTGTTTTTACATAGTTAAAATCATTGTAAAGTTTGACTTTTATCGTAAATATTTTTCTCCCTTTTTGCATTATGAAATTTTTTTGTAGTTGACTTCATTTTATATACATTTAAGTGCACATATAGTCGTAAGTTATAAGCAAAATTAAGAATGAGAGCATAAAAATTACATGAAAACCAAAAAAACTCAAAAATTTCTTTGTCAAGAAAATGTTTTTACATCCTTGTATTATATAGTAAGCAAATGGGAAAGATTTTAAGGTGTACAAAAATGAATATTGTTTTTGGCCGCCATTGGCATCAAATAGGCCTGTAAGACGACTTCTCATAAAAAAATTTTTTTTTTCTACTGCCCCGCATCCATAATATTTTCAATAAAGCAAATTTATTCCTCCTTTTACAGCATAAACATATATACGTATACATACTATATATAACTCCAATCCATCAACCAAATTATTTTAAATTTTACAGTTGGGTTAATGGTTTCACTTCCCAATATTTTAAAAAATTTTTTCATCCATACTTTGTTAGATCTGTAATTCTAATAAAGCAGAAGTTTGGTTTCGTCGCAGCAAATCACATTATCGTAGTAGCCATCAAGCTTGGAAGTATGCGTTATCGCAAAAGGCAATTGTTGTTCTTTGTGCTGCACTCTAAGAGGCGGGTATTTGTGAGCAGTTCTTGAAGTACAATCTATTTATTTATTTATCTTTTTAGCAATTGCCTTTGTCTCATGGGAGAGTGTTACTGAGCGGTACTTCAATACGTTGAAATGGTTTTTGGTTGACAGCGCGAGTAAGGTTGGCTTTATTGCTGATATGTATGGACGTTTTAGATTTTTATTAATGTATTGACCTCAAACATGAGGCACTTTGGGTAAGAACATGGTGTCTTTTCAATTGCGGTAAAGTTGTGGATACTCCATCTCAAGGTCCAGATCTATATCCTATTCAAAATTTATGGGTTTAACTGAAAAATAGTGTTTCCAAATTATATTTCAAGAACTAAATAGAGTTAAGAACAGTAATACGAGGGGAAAGTGAGAAATTTCAGCGGTATATATGGAAAAAAAAATTTTTTTTATGAGAAGTCGTCTTACAGGCCTATTTGATGCCAATGGCGGCCAAAAACAATATTCATTTTTGTACACCTTAAAATCTTTCCCATTTGCTTACTATATAATACAAGGATGTAAAAACATTTTCTTGACAAAGAAATTTTTGAGTTTTTTTGGTTTTCATGTAATTTTTATGCTCTCATTCTTAATTTTGCTTATAACTTACGACTATATGTGCACTTAAATGTATATAAAATGAAGTCAACTACAAAAAAATTTCATAATGCAAAAAGGGAGAAAAATATTTACGATAAAAGTCAAACTTTACAACGATTTTAACTATGTAAAAACAATTATTTGACATACTGTATGTATGTAACTAAATAAAAAATCAATTCATTTGAACACGTTACCATTTGTTTCATACATACATATGTATATGAATAGATAAATAAGCACCGCTTAACAACTTTAATGAACATATTCATATACATATGTATATGTATGTAAATATGCAAATAAGTAAGAACCCAATAAGCATTTTGGCTGGAATTCAAGTGGAATTACATTTGAAATCCAGTCACAATTTGCAATTTCCAGTGTTGAATTACAGTTGAAACACAGTTGAATTCAATAGCGAATCCAGCAAAATTAACCATTGAATTACAGTCGAACAAAACAGTACCTTTACAGTGTAATTCCAGCCTTGAATAACAGTGTGATTCAAGTCGAACCGAACCTGTTTTTATACTTGAATTCAAGCATGGAATTTCAGTGGAATTCAAGTCGAACCGAACCCGTTTTTACCGTTGAATTCAAACATGGAATTTCAGTGTTATTCAAGCAATGTTACAACAGTATTTATATAGTGTTATAACATTATTTTAACAATAATTTTCAAACCATTTTTTACCCTATTTCCTCTTGTAAAAATAAAACATTTTATAAAAATAGGTACATATTATTATTTATATAGTTTATAGTTTATAAATAAAAATAAACAAAATAACCGATAAATAAAATTTCGTTAGTCTTTTTGTGTGAGCTCTATTTTTTCAAGGCTGGCTAAACCTTCTTGCATTTTATAAAAATAGGTACATATTTATATGAATAATAATTGAATAATGAAAAAGCTTATATGATAAGGTGTTGTAATTGCGGTGAGAGTAATGATTGGATAATGAAAAAGTTAAAGTTAGTTTAAATATTTACATTAATTTGTTTAATTTTTGCTTCTTTTTATTGATTTTTTATTAATGTGATTTCTGGCTTGCTGGGAAAGGGCTATGGTATTTGTCTCAAACTCCATATCACTGTGGTCAGAAAATTTTTCGTTGTAGGCTACTGTAATATTTTAGAAAAGTAAATAAGTGAGAGACTGAAAAGGAAGGTCTTTTAAATGCCTTACGTTTAATTGCAAGTGTTATTGATAATGATTTCAACGGCAGTTTTGCAGCCGTTCCTTGCCAACAAAAAAATTGTGCTACATCGTCCTTCATTAACCGTCTCCAGCAGCTTCTTATAAATTTTGAGGCATTGCCCGAAACCTTTTCCTTCAGTTCCTTCACCTGAAAATGTAAAAAAATATTTTTATAAGAACTCTTCGAAATGTATCCATTAGTCATTACCAAATTAGAAAAATATTCTTCTGAAGATTGAATTTTTTTCTCAAAACTCATAAACTCTTCTTGGCTCAGAAATGATTCCCTTGGTAAAATGGATAATGATTTTGCATTTTCCTGAGCTGGAACACGACTATTTTGTAACACTTTAACTTCCTCCAACAACCTGTATACAAGCCTTTGGGTTGCCTCATGCTTTTCCATTAAATCTTTTATATCTGTAACGATAGAAGTACGTATCAATAATTTTGTAAGATTTTATTCTTTATGGTAAAGTAATTACTTACCTCTCTTTGTAGCAGGTACATCATCTGTTGAACTTGATAATTGAGATACGAATTCTCTATTGAAGTCCATCTATAAATGGTATAAAGACAAAATTATTTTGTTCATAGTTTACAAACATAACAATTTTTCGTTGTATGTTCTTTAAGCAGTGCTCGACTATTACATTGCTCAAAGTTAATTCAGAGCTAGCATATATATTAAGATGGTTTGACTTAATAGGGATATCAAAGAAATTGTGCAAATTCAAAACTTCATATAACTTAATAGTACATGATTTGGGAGTGTTGTTAATGGCACAAACCATAAAAATGTTTTGTTCAATCATATAAAAATTATCCGGCCTTTTACTTGAAAGAAAAATATTTCCAAAGCGTATATTTTTTACATTTCCATATGTTTCTGATTTTTTTTTTCTGTGATGGTTGTTTCACAAGTAAACTTTCTTCAACAATACGCTTATACAGCTGGCTTCCAATTTGATGGCGCTTTTTCAATTTTTTTTTAATTTGTTGCAAATTATTCTCAAATTTGAATGCGCTAACTGATTCCAAATCATTAAACGTTTCAGCATCCTCAGCCAAATGCGTTAAGCAGTGAAAATTGAATGTCAGAAAGGATTCATCATAGTCGAGTGGTATTAATTTGACAAATTCATTTAACATATTCTGGGCGCAGTTCTTATTATTGAAGCCATTATCACTATGCAACAGAATTCTAATAGAAATACTCAGCAGTAAAAAATGAGTATATCTGTCAGGTGATAAAATGTCTTTTAATACGTAAATACCGCTGTATAGTAGAAACTGCCGATATTCCGTTGCTTTGTATCTTTCAAGCTCACTAAAACCACGCGGCTTTCGCGCGAATTGCCTTGGAACTTGCGTTCTTAAAAATAGAAATTTAAATTCAAGACATTTTACTTTCTGTGTGCTCAAACAGAAGCTTGAACTTCTCTTTTTAATCCATGTCATCATTAGCGTTTTAACGACTCCTAGGCACACAACATGCATATAGTCATTAGGGAAGGACTTTACCATGTCAATGCCAAGTTTTTCTATTTCTAGTTGTGCCATATAGTTGTGATGACTTGGATCGACTCTTGATCGAAATTCAAGGTCTGTTCGCTTCGCTTCAATTTTATATTTGAAAATCATTTTTCCATTGCATGAACTGCCTCTTTGGACGCATTTAGGGCAACTACTATACCCTGTATGTCCTTTGATCCCTTTCACAAATGCTCGGGCTGGAGCATCACAGATGAATGATCTACAAGATATTGTGAAATGCGTTCCTTGAAAGTCAAGTCCTTGGCATAGCAATTCATTCAACTCTGTAACAAATCTTTTTAAAAGCATGTCAGAAGTCGATGGTTTTTTCACTCCACAAAACGCAGCCACTGTATATATATCAGTGTAACCATTTACGTTACATAAATTTGGCCATATTTGCCGATTTGAACTTTTTGCTAAGGGCAAACCGTCTATATTAAAGTTTAGCTCTAAGGGTTTGGTCCCCATTCCGTATTTTAGCAAAAAATCTGTCATGGAATGCTTAAGGCCATAGTACATTAACTCACCCGAACCCATAGCTTCAATATCTGGACATTTCGGAGTGCTCTTTAAAGTTCGGGCATCCGATGGCAAATCCTTATGATGCTGGTTAAGGATTTGCAGTAAACTGTTTATTGCAGCATTCGCAATGTTATGTTGGATCGCCCATACAGCCAGCTGTATTTTTAAGTCCCTGTCTCCCACAGAATTAATTTTAGTATCAGATATACCATCTTCGTTTATAATTGTGTCCTCACACACAGACGGTTCATCGTTCAAAGCAACGTGGACATCGTTGGAAGCCATTCCCATTGGTTGTTCATTTCCCAGAATATGCTGATTCTGGGTAAGCAGTTCAAAAATTTTACGAGCATCTGCTTTTGGCTTTGAATACATACATATGTACCTTTATATTTATTTATTCCAAATTTCTTTGTGTATATTGTTTTATTTTCTATTCTTTATTTTCTTTTTGCTTTCTTTCTTTTCACTTTTATTTCTTTATTTGCACTTTAAAAACTTTGCGACTTTCGCGTTGTAAAATTGTTCACAATTAATTTTTTATGATTGACATACATACACTGCGCGTCATCAGGTTAGCACACCCCCGATCAGCTTAATATAATTGCTGTTGTTGTCGTTGTTGTTAACACGAAATATTTTTTTCTACTCTATTTTGCTCATCTTCGTAAACACTATCAGTGACCAAAAAAGCATGGGACGGAAAAATGCCGTTATCTACTTTTTGCTGTTTTGTATTATTTATCATGTAAAAGTAAGCAGTATTTTCGCGTCATCAGGTTAGCACATACCATTTTTCCTTCCTCATCTTAAGCTTTTAAACCATTTATTTATTTTTAAACGTATACGTTTAGTAATATAACATGTTATTGCTAAAATTTAATAAATTTAATAGTGAGTTGATCCTCCATTTTTTAAAATGACCTCATAAATTCGATTTGTAAGCGACTCGTACAACGTTCCAATATAATTTAGAGAAATTGTTGCCCAAGCGTCTTTTATGACTTCAATTAGCTCCTCTTTGTTGGAATATTGCCTTCCAGACTCATAAACTTTACGAGCCAGCCATCCCCATAAATTTTCTATTATGTTAATGTCGGGTGAAAAGGCGGCCACTGCATTAAACCTACATCTTGGGACTCAATAAATGATTTAACTATCCGGGCAGTGTGGATCGGAGCATTGTCTTGTTGGAGAGTCAATGGCAAATCACCAAACAAATTTTTGAAATGAGGAAAAGCCATTCTATGTACGTTTTTGTATGTTTCTGCATTCATATACACTCAGTTGTCCATGTCATGTGCTCCCGTGCAAAATGCAACCGCATTTCCTTTCGAGCAGCGTTAAGTGGGGGTTTTTTCTTCAATTTTAGCCTCTTTAAATGTGTAGCCTTCCGTATCACTCTCTGAATTGTAGATAAACTCGCTTTAACATTAACCTTTGCCCTGATCTTTGAGGTCGAGTCATGAGAATTCGATGCTGTTCTCAAAATTGCTCTCCTATCAGCATCGGAAATCACTCTATTATTGCCGCCTTTATTATTTTTGCCATATTGGGACTTATTGTTCAGGAATGCGGATATAACTTTACGACTTCTGCTGATTTTTTTTGATATTCCACTTATTGACAGTCCTGAATCCTTGTACGCCTCAATTTTGGATTTCTCTTCCACAGATAGCGATTTTCCTTTACCCATATTATTGCTAATACACTACTAGAGCAGCAAAAAAAATTTGGTTGTAATACGCGTTCAACTGTTGAAGATAAACTAAAAAGAATTTACATGTGCTAACCTGATGACGCGAAAATACTGCTTACTTTTACATGATAAATAATACAAAACAGCAAAAAGTAGATAACGGCATTTTTCCGTCCCATGCTTTTTTGGTCACTGATAGTGTTTACGAAGATGAGCAAAATAGAGTAGAAAAAAAAATTTCGTGTTAACAACAACGACAACAACAGCAATTATATTAAGCTGATCGTGGGTGTGCTAACCTGATGACGCGCAGTGTATGCTTCAAACAAATTTGTTGATGTTTTTTAATAAACTTCAAACAGACCGGAAAGAGGATGGATTTCAAATGTAATTCAAGCTTGGATTCACAGTGGAATTCCAACATTGGAATTCACACAAAATTTGTGCTTATTGGGAACTCATTTCGTCTAAATTTTTCGTTTCATATACATACAAATTTTGCTATAGAAAATCAGCAAAATCGAGATGACGGTTTCAGAGCTGGAAAACTCATACTCAATATTTCCATAGAAAATAACTACCGAAAATAAGTTTTTATTACTTTTTTATTAAATTAACTTATTATTATATGTACTTCGGATGAATAAAATTGGTATTTATAATTAAAAAAAAATTTCGAATTTAACAAATTAAAAAAACGTTTCCAGGGTTGGAAAACTTTAACTTTTTTCATAATAATTAAACATGTTTCATGTTTTAGGAAGAAGGCTATTTTCCAAGGAACGGTAAAAGCTACGGGTCTGAAATTTGGACAGTGTATGTAGAACTTTGGTCGCTACAACAACAAATATATAAAAGCTAAAAATTAAAGGGTGTTCCAAAATGAGTGAAGAAAACTTTTAAAATCCCATGTAATATACATACAATTGTATGTATGTGTGTACATATGTATATTGACACTTGAAATTTGTAAAATTAGTGTATTTTTATATAGGCTACAACACTTAAGACTAAAATTAAAAAAATTTAAATTAAAGGGTGGTCCATCAGTTAATGTAATTTTGACTATGTAATTTTAACAAATTGCTATATCTTGGAAACGGTAAGAGCTAAACTGTTGAAATTTTCAAAAACGGTAAAACTAAAAAATCCAAAAATTATAAAATCGCCAAAAATTTAAAAAAAATCGCCAAACGAAAAAAATCGCAGAATGAAACAAAACACTAATATTAAAAAAAACCCAAAAACCGAAAAAAATCGCCAAAACGAGAAAAACGTGTCAAAACTAAAAATTAATTTCCACAATGACAAAAAGCGCCAAAAACCGCAAAAATCGCCAAAACAAAAAAAATTGTTGTTTGAACAAAAATCGCCAAAATTAAAAAAAAAACGCCAAACACTGAAAAAAATCGCAAAAACAAAAAAAATTGCCTATATGAAAAAATATCGCCAAAAATTAAATAAATTGCTTATATGAAAAAAAAATCGGCAAAATCAAAAAAATCACCAAAACGAAAAAAAATCGAAAAAAAAAGTCAAAAACCGAAAATAATCCCCAAAACGAGAAAAAAGTGTCAGAACAAAAAAAATTCCCACAATTATAAAAATCCCCAAAAATCGCCAAAACAAAAAAAAATATGCTTATATGAACAAAAATCGCCAAAAATTAAAAAAAATCGCCTAAATTAAAACAAATCGCCAAAATCAAAAAAATCGCCAAAACTAAAATATATCGCCAAAATTGAAAAAAAAACGCCAAAAACCGAAAAAAATTGCCTATGTGAAAAAAATCGCCAAAAATTAAAAAAATCGCTTATATGAAAAAAATCGGCAAAATCAAAAAAATCGCTAAAACCAAAAAAAAAATCGTCAAAACGAGAAAAAAGTGTCAAAACTAAAAAAATTGCCACAAAAAATAAAACATAAAAAATAAAAAAATCGCCTAAATGAAAAAAATCGTCAAAATCAAAAAAATCGCCAGAACGAAAAAATCGCCAAAATTAAAAAAAACGCCAAAATTAAAAAAAAACGCCAAAAACCGAAAAAATCGCCAAAACCAAAAAAATTGCCTATATGAAAAAATCGCAAAAAATCAAATTAAACATAATGCCTTAGACCTAAAAATTGCACAAAAAGTATGAATTTTTTCACAAAATTAATTTGTACCTACATATCTCTCTGCTTATGTATGTATCTCTATACTACATAAACGCACTTTGGTAAAGGGTATATAAGATACGCACAGCCGAATATAGCACTCTTACTTGTTTAAATTAGTTTTTAATTTTTTTAATACGTATAATTAACGATAACGCCTCTACGAGGCTCAAACGAAAAGTGGCTTTAAATTTTCTGGTATTTCTCCTCAAGAAATATTATTTTCAAATTTAATTTTTAATTTTTTTTGATACATATAATTAACGATAACGTCTCTACGAGGCTCAAACAATAAGTGGCTTTAAATTTTTTTGGCATTTATTCGCAAGGAATATTATTTTCAAACTTAATTTAAAATTTTGAATGCGCATAGTCAACCATAACGCTTCTAAGAGGCTCAATCGAATAGTGTTTTAAATTTAATTATATAAGAGAAATTATAAAATTGTCGCTTTTCCGAGGCACAACCCATATATTTAAACATATTATTTTTCCCACTGTCCCTTGCGCGACAAACGAAACCCCATTTCTCCCCATACTTCTCTCCGAGAAATTCAAACTCTCGTTAACAACGGTGAGTGATTACCATTACGACCAGGCGGATACAGAAAGTACGTTCGATTCATCTTGCAATTCATTGGAAAACTCATTACTTTAGCTCCCTTGAATCTCACCTCTCCGAGGGTCATCTACACGTTTCCAAATTGAATTTTTTTTCTCGTTTTTTTATTTTTTTGAGAATTTATCGTAATTCATAACGACGACTCGTTTGTCATATAAAATGGCGTTATTGCAGGCCCTGATTCGAGCTTCTGATCGTCTAGTTGATTTCCGAACCTATTTCGAAGGGCGCGATGAAGCCGAACATAGAATTCATACTCTAGAAATTCAAAGGAATGAATTCCTGGTGCTATGGTCTACCTTCCGGATAAGCTAAGACAATGCCTTGGATAAATTTGAAGAATTGAAAAAGGAAATTGATCTGGAAACATTGAAGGCACGATTTTTCGAGTCCTTCGATGTTCATACTAAAGTCCTATGGCAAATCGATAAACATATTGCACACCTTCGCTCTGAAGCGGACACAAGTCGTAATAGGCCTCCATTTGACAATACCCCTTCAATCTCCTTACCCCCATGCGATGCCGAAATTTTTCATGGAGACTACAAATCTTTGCCTACTTTCGGTGATATGTTCACGGCCCTATACGGAAACAACCCACGTCTATCACCCGTTGAGAAAATGTGTCACTTACTCAAAAAGACACAGGGTGAAGCTCGCGATTTACTTAAAACCTGCCCCGTCACTAATGAAGGTTTCGACATGGCATGGAATAATTTAGTAAATCGCTATGAAAATAAAAGAATCCTAATAAATTCTTAACTCAAAGTTCTTTTTAACATAAACCCCCTGGTCAAGGAAACTGGATCAAACATCCGACGCATACAGCGCACTATCAACCCTAAACAATCGAATTCTTCGCAAGATAAAAGGCTCCATAGCTATAACAATAATGTATCTAATGACGCATCGGGTCTATATCCCCTCTGCCGTCAAATACACCCTCTTCGACTCTGTCCATCATTTATCGCGATGTCAGTCGAAAACCGCTATAATACCGTTAAACAACAAAAACTTTGTACCAACTGTCTTGGAATCTCTCATAACTACAAAAAGTGTAAAAGCCGATTTGTTTGTAATATTTGCAAGCAGAAGCACCACTCATTACTCCATCGCTCTGACTCCGATTCCTTAAGTTATCATACCCCAGCAGAAGCAAAACATACTCCTTATACCCCTGCTACTGCCCCTGCTGAAGTATCTAGCACCCCCTATCAACTAGATACCTCTCCATCTACATCAAAGGAAGCTGCTCATCGGAATTTGCAGTCATTTACGACTCATATGTATTCCACAACCTCCGTCATCCTCGGCACCTCTGTTGTGGACATATATAAAGATGATGTCAAATGTACAGTTCGTGCATTAATTGACTCAGCATCTGAAGCCAATTTTATCTCAAAACGGCTTCAAAACAAATTGAACCTCATAACACATTCCTCTCAAGCCGAAGTTCGAGGATCACGGCTACCACTACTCAAATATGCCACCTCAAACTCGGCTCTCCAATTGACCCTTCGGTGGTTATGCCAGCGGACGCTTATGTCGTCAAAAAACTCACCAATAAACTCCCTTATTACCCTATATCCGACCTGAGGAAAAACGATTTCGCACATCTTCAAATGGCTGACACATACCGACATAATGGCTTTGAAATTGACTTATTACTCGGCGGTATATATATAATAATACAGTGGAATAGCACGCAATCTCTTGTAGCCCAAAATACTGTATTTGGGTGGATTCTCACCGGTCGTATTAAAACCTCGTCTACTAACAATAAATTAATCTCATCATTTTTTAATGAACTCGCTCTCTCGGAACAGTTGCAGCGTTTCTGGGAACTTGAAGATGTGCCTAAGCCACCCAAACGCGCTCCTAAGGACTCGTATTGCGATGAATTATATGAATGTACAACTTTTAGGAATAATGAAGGACGATTCGTTGTATCCTTGCCTTTCAAACGTGAAGTCCCGGAGAAACTTAACGTTGGTCATTCTCGAAGCATCGCGTTGTCACAATTCATACGAAATGAAACGAAACTCCTTAAAAACCCTCAACTTAAATCGGAATATGATAAGGTCATCACTGAATATCATACTCTAGGTCAAATGACCCCCGTAACCACTACTACCCCTGCTGTCAACTCATATTATTTACCACATCACGCGTTTTTCAAGCCTGATAGTACTACTACCAAATGGAACAAGTTTAAACGATCTCCTCTACCCCGGACCTATCTTACAAGCCGATCTGACTGTCCTTGTGCTACGATGGAGATTTTTCCGCTATGTTTTTAACGCGGACATTGAGAAAATGTACCGCCAAATTCTAATAAATACATCCCATACACCATATCAACGGATCATATTTCGTACCACCCCTGATCAACCCCCTTGTGACTATGAACTAAACACAGTAACCTTTGGTGTCAACTGTGCCCCATATCTGGCCATCAGAACTTTACTCGAACTCGCCAAAGGATTTGAGCCCAATTTCGCCCATGTATCCGATATTCTAACTATATGTACGTCGACGACGTTTTAGCCGGACACCACACCATTTCGTCGGCCATAAAATTTCGCAATGACGTCATATCTGTACCGAAATCAGCTGGATTCCGGCTGCGTAAGTGGACAGCAAATAATGATTTGCTTTTAAAGGATTTACCCCAAACGATCTACTTGATAAAGAATTTCTAAAGTTATCGGACTCAAGTACTACTAAGACCCTAGGACTTAGATGGCACGCTGGTACCGATCAATTTTATTTTAAATTGAAATCCCCTTTCGATCAAAAGATGACTACAAAAAGAGCTGTGCTTTCAGAAATAGCCAAATTATTCGACCCCGCAGGGTGGCTTTCACCTAAGATTATTGTCGCAAAAATTATAATGCAACAAGTATGGAAGGACGGCACTGAATGGGACGAGAATCTTCAGCCTTCTACACTTTTACAATAGCAAACTTTTTTAAATGACTACGCAAATAGAACAAATTAAAATACCTCGCTTCGTCGATTTCAACCCATCATACTCTATTGAACTGCATGGCTTCTGTAACGCCTCAGAAAAGGCTTACGCGGCTACCCTATATATTTGTGCAGAATGCAATGGTTTTGTCAGCACCCATCTTTTGGTCGCCAAAACCAGAGTTGCCCCCGTCAAGTTTATTTATTTACCACGTAAAGAACTTTGCGGCGCAGAACTAATGACAACTATGATTGACTCCATCCAGACTCAACTCAACCTCAAAGACTATAAACTTTTCTTATGGACGGACTACACTATAGTCTTGGCATGGCTCCAAAAACCCCCCGATAAATGGAAAACCTTCGTTGCAAACAGAGTTTCCTCAATAATTGATAAAGTTGGAAATGACTCATGGTGTCACGTAGAGTCACAGGAAACGCAGTGAATCACCAATTGAAAAATGGAAGTCCAGTCAAACTCGCAACACAGGTACAGTCATTTCTAATAAATGCGATTGTCGCATATGCCGAAAAAATCATCCTTTGCGAAAATGTAGCCGTTGTAATAAAATGAGTTTTTTGGAAAGATTACGTGTGGTAAAACATTATGGCTACTGCCAAAATTGCCTTGCTCATTCACATAAATTGTCACAATGTTGTAATCTCGAACGCTGCAAGCAATGTAATGGTCGTCATCATACCCTTTTACATGGTAATCAACGGCGCCGCACATCGAGAAAGAATAACAGTCCCGTTGTGAATGCGCCCACAACTGTCATTCCAACAGTCATCGTTAGTGTCAAGCTTGATGGCAATTGGCAGCAAGTCAGAGGGCTATTGAATCCATGTGCAGAATATAGCTCTATCGATGCGTTCATCGTAGAGAGATACAAACTGCCCGTTGAAACCTATGACCATGCACAATGGTGCACCCTTTCATTTCGATCGCGTTTTGACAACGGACCAACCTTCTCACTAACTGCCAGAGTTAATAAAGATCTACCGAAATCGCAATCTAAACGGAGACTCGATGACCGTGTGGCGGATTACTACAACAACTTACGCCTTGCCGATCCAGATTTTTTCACCAATGGTACGATCAACATGATACTGGGAGCCGATGTCTATCCGCAACTCATCAAACCTGGTATACAACCTGCATCTTTGGCGGCGCCCATGGCGCAAGATACTGTACTTGGCTGGACTCTCATTGGGAAATTTGGTTTTTAAACAAATTATTGTCCAAGTCCGCATTTGAGACGCTGCATTCAAATAATTATTATCTACTGTATTTTTTCTTTTTATGCCATTGAATTGAAATTATTGAATTTTTTTTGACAGTAATATTTGAATGCAAAATCTTTCAAATTCGAACTTTACAAATTTCTTACAACTTTTTTCCAAATTTTAACGCAAAATTTAACATGAATTATACACTCTAATTATACATTTATATATATTTACAATGAATTATACCCTTACTATTTCAATTATACAATTATCCATTTACCTAACTGTTTTTTCAAAGGAATTAATAACTTTATTTTGTATAATATATATCACGCACTCTTACTGCCATCATGACGATGCTCTTGTCACTCCACCATCCCAAACCACCTTGTGTTAATTGCATTATAGCAAGGGGCGGGATGTTTACGCACGAGAATTTCGTGAGTGTAATCACTTCTTATTATTTGTCTTTTGCTTTGCCTTCAAACCTATTAACCTAATTAAATACATACATACATGCATACTTAATGATGTATGAGAAAGAAATAGGTTTGAAGGCATCGCTCATGAGCAAAACGATTGAGTTGACTTTTAACTAGAAAACCCAACAGTAGTGCGCGGCAGATTATTTTGAAGACATACAACAGATAATTTGTGTTATAAAAATATTACTTTGAAATTAAAAAAAAAATAAACAAAAAGAAATGAATTTGAAAAACAAATCAATATAAATTTTTTGTGCAAAAAAAAATATTATTTTAAAACCACTTTGATTTTGCTTCAAAACAATATTAGAACCTTACATGTAAAAACAAACAAACAATGACATATGAAATAAAATAAAAATGATTTAATAAAAGCAAAAGAATTTTGTTGAAATAAAAGATATACAAACCTAAACCACACTACCCACTGAATCCCAAATGCTCAATATATATATACATACATATACATTAATTTACATGCACATATTAGCCCAAAACTTAGTTTTTATGCAAACAAATGCTAATGCTAAACAGGTGCTAATTTCAAGAAATGACAAAACTTTTTGAGAAAAACTAAAAGAAATAAACTAAAAGTAAAAACTTAAGTGTAAAAAGCAAGTGACACCTGGATATTTTAATTTTTTGGGCACCTCCAACAGCCATCCTCCCCTGCCCCAACAGCCAGTAGGCCAAGATGAGAAACCAAATAGAAAAATCTAAAATCCCAAATATTTTAACCAGGAGTGACAGGGGCCACTATAAGTTTTTACTGAAGCTTTAACTAAAAGTTATCATTTTAAAAAGGGTACGATGATAACTGAGCGCCGCTCATAAGCTAGAATTTTCACCAGAGAGCTTAAATTCAATGCAAATATAAATCTAAGTTAGAGATCACCAAAAAAAATTTAAGATCATGCAAGTTTCAATTGGAGGCATGGACACGCACTTTAAACTCAAAATTGAGCATTTAATTTAAAAGATTTACGAACAGAAAAACTCTGAAAGCACCGATTGTTAAATTAGGGAAGTAGGGCCACATTTTATTAAAATTTTTATCGAAACATTATACGTTAGAGAACTGAAATTTTGCAAGAAAAATAGGCTTAGGTAAGTTACCAGCAAGATAATATTAAAACACAAGCTACTGTATTGAAATCTTGCATGCACATTTCACTCATGCTAGAATTTAATTTTCCGTCTTCTAAAGTACATTGTTTGAGCAGACTTTACTACACTAAAATTTACACTAAATTTTACATATTTCTACTCAGATGACTCTTAAATAATTAATCAAATTATTCGGTAATTATTATGACACAATGATGCACATATCAGCCAATAACCCATTATTTTATGTAACTCTGCCCTTTTGAAATGGCGCAGACATTTTGAATATAACTATAACAGACTAGAAACTTAAAGTTTAAAAACCTTTATTAAGAATACCTTCCAAAAAGTAGTCTGATCCTCACAAAAACATATATATGAAAAATGGACAAGTTCCTTTCCAAAATGTGGGCCATCAAAAGTAGTGAGATAAAAATGTTGACCAAGTTCGTGTTTGGTACAATACCTATCAATGCAATATGGTATGCATTATATAAATTTGTAATCGTAAGGGTTTTATATAATTTCTAGATTTATGTTTTTGTAAGGATACCTATTACCAAAGTTAGGCTCAAGTTCAGTAATTTCAATTCTTATTGAATGAAATATTTTTTATTAATTAATGTGAGTTTCTAAAGAAGAGAAGAAAAATTAAACTTAGACTTAGATCGTTTCTCACATTCCGTTTCATTGTACATTTAAGTTAAATAGCTAATGTTAATAAGAATCTCTACCCAAGTAGATAGACTAGGGTGCTGATGAAGTGCGTGGCTGCACAGAAAAGTATCGGTATTTCCCCCAGCTTAAAGTCTAAGTTTAATTTTTCTTCTCTTCTTTAGAAACTCACATTAATTAATAAAAAATATTTCATTCAATAAGAATTGAAATTACTGAACTTGAGCCTAACTATGAATTATTTCTGATTAAAAATTTTTTTGTTTAAATAAAGTAGTTCCCAACAGATTTATGTACTTTCACATACATTTGGTTTGAAATCATTTCGATGGAAGTTGGTTTCTGTGACACGCTTGATAGTGTCTGCAGAACATTTATTCAGAACATTACAGTAGTATTTTGGTGGTATAAACTAACCCTGTAACACTTCTGGAAATGGGTCTGTATTGAAGACAAAAAGGAAAAATCGCCTTCAAAACAGAGATGTATGTAGTTGAATTATTCTGCTAAGATATTTGTGATAAAATTTTCTTACAGTTCTTAGAGCATACTACAATCGAAAATACAACTTTAATACCAGAACTTAGGGTCAAAACCACGACGTCGACCACGTTCGACTCATCGCACATTTACATTCAAAACAAAAACAAATATTATTTTGTTGTTGTCTCAAATGTCAGTGCGCGAAAAGTCGAACGTTGTCAACAACGTGGGATTGGCCTTTAGAAGGTATTTTAAGAGTTAATATAGTTATATTGTTGGGAGTAAAGTTTTGGAAACCATAACAAACAATTTGATCAATTAAAATTTTTGTTTTACTTTTGCTTATTTCGGGTATTAATGTTGAATTTTCGACATATGTTCTGAAACCTATATGAAAAGGTAAAGTCTACGGTTGATTGTCATTTTAAAGAGCTGGACAGTTTTTACTATAAAAAGGGTATTGAAGCTACCGAATATTGGTGTATCGAGCTAAAAGGAGATTATTTTGAAATAAAGAAGATTTTTTTAAATTTTATGTATTTTCCTTTCAACAGTTTTTACCTGTTTACAAGATTCTTTTGGTAGAAGGCCGGTTTTAATTTTTTAAAGGTGCTTTTTTGAACAAAAGGTACTTCGTATGAAAGTACTAAAAAAAATTTATGAAAAGTACTTTTTATTAGATTTACTTTTTATAAAAATTAGTTTTTATGTAACTTGCTTCTGACAGAATATAATTTGCTTTAGATTTACTCTTTATGAAAAGTACTTATTAGAAAAGAACTTGTTACAAAAGTACTTTTTATGTAAGTTGCTCTTTAAAATACTTTTTATGTACAATTTAATAAAAGTAAATTTTTATAAAGAACACCTTTTATCATAAAATTTTTTTAAAGTACTTAAAAAAAATGCACTATTCATAAAATGTACTTTTCATAAAAAGTACTTCTTACAAAACGAAATGAACATTTTATGAAATGTACATTTAATTAAATGTACTTTATATAAAATTTAAGTTTTATAAAAGGTACTTTTTTAAATATTAGTTTTTATAGAAGGTAGTTTTTATGTGAGGTGCCTTTTTTAAAAGGTAATTTCTATATAGGTTACTTTTTATAATAGGTACTTTTTTAAAAAGGTATTTTTTATAAAAGGTACTATTTTAAAAGATACTTTTTGGAAAACATATTTTTTATAGAAATAAATATTCTTTTAATTTTTCTTTTGAAAAGTATTTATTAAAAAAAGTACTTTTTATGAAAAGTTTAATTTAATAAAGCTCCTTTCCACACAAAGTTTAATTTATTAAATTTAGTTTTTGTAAACACATGAATACTCTTCTTTCTCAACGCACTTTTTGTAAACTGAACTTTTCGTAAAAAGTACTTTCTTTTAGAAAGTTTAATTTAATTTTATTAAAGCTGTATATTACAGGATACTTTACAAAAGAGGTTGCAATAATATTTCTTAATGGGCGGCGAAAAAACATTTATTAAGCACGCAGGTTTGAAAAAATTCTAGGCTGATTGAAAAATTACCTGATAACGCAATGATGCTCTGGAATCTTAGAAATACTTTTTAATCTGTAATTTTGGCACTGTAATATTATGTCTTTTTTTAGTATCTCTGCTTTTGCTGTTTTTATTGTTTTTGCAGTAAACTCATCAATTTAAATTAATGCCCTGACTCTTACTTTTCCCTTTGAATCTCGCGACCTCAACAAACTCGACCAAATAAAGAAATCTGAGCAATATTCAAGGTTAAATTGTGTCATTTTATATAAAATTAAATTTAATTTTTAAATATTTTGTTTAGTCCTTAAGAAAACAAAAAAAAAACAGTTTGATAAAAGAAGACCAAAAGAAACTGTAGGACAGGGTAGATAAAAAATATCAAATTATCATCAAACAAACTGAAAATGTTCTTTTGGGTGTATTTTCCCAGTTTGTTTTCTGTACGTTTACTTTTGATTTTATGTTAATGGGATTTTTTATAGGTTGTATCTTATGGTCCGTTTGTATCTTGTGAATACGAATGTATTGCAGTTGGTATTTATTTTAGGTTTTTAGCCATTTTCATGTTTTAAGAATTCGTACTTTATATTTGGAAAATAATATTTGTGTGGACACTTGAGTTTTGTCTATTTGTTTGTTTGTTTTAATACATTTACATTTTTTACTTGTGTAGCTGTTATTGTTGTTTTGTTTTGTATCCGTTTGTTTTTATTTGCTGCTGAGCTTTGGAAGTCTGCATTAATAACACAAATTTGCATTGACAACTGGGGAATAATTTCAAGTTTATTCTCTTTACTTGACTAAAGCGGAGCTGCTGATTTTGCTTTATACTTAAATCTTTTTATTTTTTGTAGCTATATTTATAATAAACCTTATTTGGGTTTAAATGCAATTTATTTTAAACATAGTCCCTGCAGATATTTAAGCGAATGAAGTTTTTTTGCATTCATAGAGTAAAATGGAAATAAAAATACTTAATGAGCAGAAAGTTTAGCTAATATTATACACTACTATTAACTGTTTTCGAGTGCTAGAGGCTAAAGAATTGTTTTTCGAGGACTTAAAAAATTTTTTAAGTTTAAAATAGTGATTTCAATAGCTTACATACTGATTTCTTTTTTAAGTGCTTCTTCGATAATTATGATAAAAATACAAAAAGAATAATCCCAAACAAAATCCAAACAATTTTCTTTTTTTTAATAAGAAAATCTTATAATCTCTCCTGTTGGTTTTCCATTGCTGCTACATTGTTGCTATTGTTACTGTTTTGTCTTCTTCATGGTGATTATGTGTTTCCAAGGTACGTTTGATTTTAGTATTATTGAAAAATAACATGTAAAATTATTTCCCATCACATTAAACGCTTCGAATTTCGTTTTATTGTACAGGGTGGGCCAAAAGAAACCAAGGGGTGTAAAAGTTTAATAACTTTTTTCTTTATTAACTTTTTTTTATTATTTCTTTCAGTTTATATAATATACAAAATGGAAATTTTTTTACACTAAGTATGAAAAATGATGTCTCTTAAATGACCACCGTTTTCAGCTTCACACTGATGGGCTCTTTTTAGAGCATTTTCCATAACATCTTTCAAAACTTGGCTGTAGCGTTGTTCGAATTTCTGCAACAATGTTTGCCTTGATTTCAAGGATTGTCTCTGGCTTGTTCACATACACTCGCTCCTTTAAAAAACCCCAAAGAAAATAGTCGGGTGCTGTCAAATCTGGCGATCGCGCTGGCGAAATAATTTCCGAATTTCGAGAAATTATTCGCTCTCCAAAAATTTGACTTAAAAGTGCCAATAAAATTCTATTGTTCTGGTTCTCTGTTCAGTTGTGAACCTCTCCATTATAAATTCTCCAAGTGTTGTGTATATAATCTGAAAGAAAAAATAAAAAAAAATTAATAAACAAAAAAGTTATTAAACTTTTACACCCCTTGGTTTCTTTTGGCCCACCCTGTATTTTATGAAGCATGTATGTTCTTTAACATTTATAAAACGGAAAGAACATTTTTAAATGTTGTCCAATTTTCTTAATTAGAAACCGCTAGTATTAAGACAGCACAAACTAAAATCGCTATGTTTGACCATAAACCGCTAATAACGAACACTTTTATGTTTCAAGCATAAAATGTCAATTTTAAGTTGAAAAATTTTAAATTTTTTTGACAGACCTTTATTTGTTATCGATGACTTTAGTCAAGTTGTTGACATTATTTTATTTTTCTGAACGCTTTGCACCTGTTGAGTTTTCCTATAACAATATGCTTTCACTTTTTTATAAAACTTGATAAATGAAAGAAAAATGATGTGTCATATGGGCTTTAAATTAGGGTTTTCACTGGCCATGAACTTGGTATGGGCATCATGTCGGACATTGCAAATGGCTAATGGAGACCGCTCATATCCAACTTTCGTCCATGCTCTCGCATCAATGCCCAAACGTATATGTCTGAGCAACAATGTTTGCCATGAGATTCGCCGTCCGCAACCATTTGCAATAGAAAGAACGAAATTGGTAAATATTCCATCTCTATTGCACTACCGCAAAATACTTTGATATGCCTGAACATGGTCATCGCACGTGTTCACCACTACCAGGAAGTTGATGAATTTTTCACAGTTGCTCTGCCGGCGTCATTTTCATGTCATGTCCAACTCGATGGCCAGTGGAGACGTAGGCTAAAGCAAGTAAGACATTAAAAAAAAAATTGGATATATTTATATTTGTTTATATATTTTTGTCTGAAATTTACATGGAAGCCAGTGATCCAATCTTGCTCAAACTTTCACAGCATATTACTGATAGTCTAGAAGGTATATATTTTTTATTACTTTAAGTGGGCCTGGCACTTCCCACACACAGAGAAAATTCACCAAAGAACTGATATGTTATGCTCTTAAACTATTTTAATAATGTTTTTAAGGACATGGTATTCAGGAGTGAACATGTGGGCATGGCCCAAGTATCTTTGGAACTCATGCAGTATAATGTCTGTGGTGTTTTACGAATAACTCAATTGAGTTTATTATGGTAATATGCTTTACTTTGGAACGACAGGAATAAATAATGTTATTGATTTTATGAAAAATAAACATAAGTTAAATCAAAAATTATAATATATTTTGGATATGTATGTATGTATCTATAATAGTAAAATATTTTCAATAAATTTTAAAATTTCAAGGGAGGTGTCATTCCTAATTTGGCGTACATTGCGTCACTTTCAGATTTCAAAGCGTGTGCCAACTTTTGTAAAAAATCGGTCAAGTTGAAGGACGTGCTATGTAATAATGGGTGTTTTTTATTGAGGTATAGAACTTTAAGTTGGCATCACTTTTTTAACTGGCGGCCATTTTGTCAGCTGTCAAGTGATTAATATTTAGTTTGGTTTGCCATTTCATCATGAACAGGTTGACAAAAGAACAACGCTTGCAAATCGTGCAAATTTATTTCGAAAATAATGGTTCAGTTCGCGAAGTTTACCGCAAGCTCCGTCCATTTTATGGTCGACATAATCGTCCATCAGAGCAATTAGTTCGGTTAACCATGGATCGTTTTCGCACTACGTTTACTCTATGTGATATTACGCATCCGCAGAGACGTCGAACAGTGCGCACCGAAGAAACAATTGCCGCTGTAGAGCAAAGTGTTGAAGAGGACCCGAATGGTATAGAACCGGTATAGAGCCATGATAACCGACTGTTTTGTTCCCGAATTGGATGGCATGAATGTGGATGAGTTGTGGTTCCAACAAGACAGCGCTGCATGCCACACAGCGCACGTCACAATCGATTTATTGAAGGAAACATTCGATGAGCGCATAATTTCGCGGAATGGACCTGTCAATTGGCCACCAAGATCGTGTGATTTGACACCATTGGATTATTTTCTTTGGGGATATATGTATTAAGCTTTAGTAGCCATGTCCTCACCCACTTTTTTAAGGTCAAAACTTTTTACCTAGTTGCGTAGGATTTAGCCTTCTTGAGACTATAAATTTGGAATGCGTAGTCTCACTTTAGTCTCTGACTGTACGTAAAACTAAAATAAACTAGCAAATCTAATTCAGAATAAATTAAAATCCATGTATAATTTTTCATGGTCTTTCATTTTAAGGTCCACTTTGTTATCTTCGTCAGCACAATCACAACTAAAGCAGATTAAAACAGTATAAACAAAGATAAAAAAAAATATGTACAAACAATTAAGTTGAACTGCTCAAGAACAAATGTAAGCCGCATATTAAAATCTTAAGAAAAAAAAATAAATAAACATATATAAAGAATAATATCAAAAACTCCTACTGCTTGATTGCAGTGACAGGCAGACGGTAAAACAACTTCTATAATAAGTTAACCACAACTTTAGTACTGGCCACATAAAGTCAAGTCGGGAAAAGATAGATGGCTAAGAAAGCGGCATAGATTAACTCTTACGTATGTTTAAAGTGGCAGTGGCACAAAGTTACTCTCGCATACATGCTCTATGTCACTAAAGCTTAAAAATTTTGATTTGTGGTTGTTTTTTCTCTCACTTTTTAATAGCATTAAGCAAATTCGTGGTACGGCAAAATCATTCTCACTGGAAGTGATTTCATAAGTTGCAAAAATGACACAGACCCAACGGAAAGGCAGACAAACTTACTTACATGGTTGTATGCGTTTGTAATTGTTCATGCTTGTGGTTTAAATATAAAATAATCTAAAAAGTTGATTAAAGTAAAAGCAACTTACTTCCATGTTTATTTAAATATAATATAAAATTACCTTAAAATGTGAAGCAATAAAGTGAAATGGAAAGAGCGTATCTGAACTTATGGTTCTCAAATGGTTATAATTTGTAAATAAATATTCTTGCAATAATAATTTAGCATTGTGTATTAATACAACATTGCACCATGATTGAAGACTGATATTCACTATCCTACATAGTTAAAAGACTCTTGAGAAAATACAACACCGTTACGATGGAATTTATGAAAATTTTGAAAGGACAATAACAATTAACTAGATAATCAACACTAGCCTTTACGTCATCTTGACCTACGATTTCTTGTTTTTCATCGTAAAATGTATTCTACGTTTTAAGATATCGATCGACCACTCGGCCGCGAGACAACATTATCGTTCGATTTGTTGGTCGTCAGGCTTTATGTTGTAATTTTAATGTATTTACTCTGGCGCAATAAAAAAATAAGGCCCAAGAAAATAATGTCCAAATAAGAAATGAAATAAACCCCAATAAAATAAAACCATAAAAAATTAATAAGTCCCAAGGGAAAATTTATGGAATCACACTAAATATAAATGAAATAAGGTCCAAAAAACCAAGGTTGGCAAACGGTATCGTAAAAATACCGATACCGATTCAAATACCGCTATAATTATATACCGGTATCGATACCGATACCGAAACACATTTCGGTTAGAAAATACCGGTATCAGGAATACCGTTTAGGTCTATACCGGTATGTACCGGTATACCGATTCCCACCAAAAATAAAATTTCAAAAATATATTTCAATTAACTTTCTTATATAAACACGTTTTTTCGCCTTTACACATTTTTATGCAGCACTGTTTTTTTTAATCAACCGGAAAGTGCAATCATATCATAATCATCACCAGTGCGAAATACTCACGAACTTCATGAGCTGCTTAATGCCTTTAGGAACGAAAAACGTATCTCTAGACACATAAATGTTCTAAATTGGTCAAAAGAGCAAAGCCCTTACAAAGACAGTTATTTTAAGTAATAACTTTTTAAAGAAATAACGTATTTATATGAAATCGCGAAAGTTAGTATATTGGTTGTTCCAGATACACAAGTTAATGCGGAGATCTAAAGTTTTGAAGAGTGTTTTTTTAGGTATGCACATTAAAGATTTTTTTCTTTAATTGATATACTACATATGTGCGCTGTCTAAAATATGAGGTTTGCTGCCATAAATGCGGTCTTATTTTTTTAGCTCGATCCGAAGCTGCCTTTAGGCCCGCCAGCCTAAAGTACCCGATATATAGTGGGGATTTTTTTTAAATTTGAAATAATTCTGCAGTTTTTTAACTAGCTGTCCGATATTGTGTTAAATCTTATACAGCATTTGAGGAGGTGTTACAGAGCTCAAGTCTGGAATTTAGGCTATATATCCTTAAAAGGGGCGGAGTCACAAAGCACCAAATTGGGTAAACTTTTAGTTAATGAAAAATTAAAATCGATGCCAAGCTCATGTTTTTGATCAGATAAAAAAGATTTTTGAAAGTGGATTTTTTTAATATCCAAAAGCTAACAAAAATTGTGCAACATTTATGGGTTTTCGCTTACAGTTTAGGAAATATTCGAGAAAAAGTGTAAAAAATTGGCATTCTGGCCACTGTTCTGCAAATGGAGAAAGCAAACGTTGTTAGATTTAGAAAATGAAACTTATTATGAATAAGGGATATAATTTGTAACATTAAACATAACATTTGCCAATAAATATTTTCGGCTGAAAAGTCTTTCTTAGGTAGAAAGTAATAACAAATAGAATTTGCTTTTGAGTTCTCGGCAATTCCAAAAATAATTACAAAAAATTTGAATTGATTTATTGAAATACTCGTTTCGTCTGAATTTGGCGACTACGAATATATCTAAAAACGTACGAATATTCGAGAATTCGAATCCGAATTTTCGAATTTTACTAAGTGCATGCAATTCTACATGTACTTCGTGTGTAATATAAATAATACATACACTGTATTTATTTATTTTTATTATTTTGTTTAATTAACCAAAATGCAAAGTTTCAACTGCAGTTTTCTTATTTTACTTTTTTAATAAATTATTTTTTAATAAAAAAATAAAAGCGTATATAGAAACATATAAGTTTAATTACTTTTTATGTTAATGTAAAAATACTCCCTTTTCGAAGTAATTTAACAAAAAAAAAAAGATTTTTTGCTATGTCCACTGTCTGAATTAACAAATTTAGCAATTATATCGGTATACCGGTACTATAAACTCGGTAACGGTATGTACCGGTAATACCGATACCGAAATAAAAAAAATACCGATATCGTTACCGATACCGAAATTTAGAAAATAGTTGTACCGGTATGAATACCGATACCGTTATTTTTTTCGGTTTCCAACCTTGAAAAAAACCAATCTCAATATGAAACCAAACTCAAGATAACATAAGGCTCAACCAACCTCAAGATGAAATAAAGCCCAAAATACCCCAGTGAAAAAAAAATGGAAGTCCCCAATGAAAAAAAATTGAAGTCATTCTAGCGGAAGTACATTTTCATTGCTTCCAAAAAATCGATATTTTTAATTTGCCGAGAGTGAGCAAAAAACCATGTAGAAGTTTATTTTAGTCACACAAAACCTTGTAACTCCTCCATAGTGTTAGAAAATACTCACCAGAATTTAAAAAAAATTTATTTTTTTAAAGAAATTTATGAATTATTTTTAGTCTAAAATATAAAAGTTATTTGCTTAAATTTACATGAAAACACTGTTGTATAAAAAGAAACGAATTGTTAAAAAATTCAACTATTTACCATTTTTCCTAGATGAAAATATTATCATAGAACACAAAAAAGGGAATTTTTCTTAATATCGCTTCCAATTCGGTGACCAGGCATCGAAAAAGAGAACTTCTTGCAATGCCAACCCTATGTAAAAATCATTAGATCGGATCGAAATTTGCACTACTTCCGCATCGTAAACTCTACATTTTTATGACTTTTTGGAGTCTCTTTTTTTACTGGGAAATTAAATAAACCCTAAAAAAAAATCCTTTAATTTTATTGGGTCTTATTTAATATTTTCATTTGGGCGTTATTTAATTGGGCCATATTTCATAGCGCCAGTTACTCATTGCCGAATTATATACCATAATTACTATAGTACACATCAAAACATTAATGACGATGGTTAAAGTAGTTAGTACGTTGAATGCAAAGCCGAAAATCCAGGGATACAGTTCAATTAAAATATCTAAAATTTTCTAATACATCATGGGGACGTGACAAAAATATGTTCACTTGGCAATCACTGTTCACTTGGTTATCACAGTTTCAGAAGGCTGGAATAACTAAAATAAAAAGAATAGTTAAACATACTTAAGTAGAGTAATATAATTTCGTGCTAACCTAAATAGAAAAATGAAAAAATGGAAAAAAACAGAAAATTAATAGTGATACTTATAAATGTGTTTACCAAAAGTAAATCAATTGTATACACAACAATCATTTCTCATATTCCGTTTCATTGTAAATTTAAGTTAAATAGCTGATGTTAATAAGAATCTCTACCCAAGTAGATAGACTAGGGTGCTGATGAAGTGCGTGGCTGCACAGAAAAGTATCGGTATTTCCCCCAGCTTAAAAGTCTAAGTTTAATTTTTCTTCTCTTCTTTAGAAACTCACATTAATTAATAAAAATATTTCATTCAATAAGAATTGAAATTACTGAACTTGAGCCTAACTATGAATTATTTCTGATTAAAATTCACTACAGTTCAATTAAAATATCTAAAATTTTCTCACTTAATTTAGTTTTCTATCAAAACCACTGTATTAAATTTTATTTATTTATTGTATTTAAACGTTACTATGACAGAAACTGTAACTTTTGGTAGCATAACGAATTTTTGTATTAAAATGTTGCATGAATTGCTGCTGTACGAGTTGAAGATTAATGAAGTCGGCATAGAAAGCTGTAATAATTGCTTGTAACCTGCTGTTTATCATTTCCACGCTCCGATATTATTGCTATGGAACATGTGTGAATTAAAATGCGTGTCAATGTGTGTGTTGCACATATAACTTTTTAGTTTGACAGTTTGTGTTGCAATTTACTCTGTTTTGGTTGCTCAAAGCAAGCTAAAGTTATCTTCACCTTAAATAAGAAAAGTATTATCTTAAATATACTCTCCTTCATAAAAACCATTTTAAACCATTTTGATGATGATTGTCAGTGATTATAAATGGTTGATGATAAAGTGGCTTTTCAGACAGCAAGTCGGTTGGTAATTCATTTATATGTATAATTATAAAAGGGGGAAGAACGTACAACGTAGAATGAAATTTTTACAAGCAACCTGATGAATTAAGACCTCAAAACTTGTGAGAACTTTCAAATCCAATACAGTACAATATAACAAATTTCCCATGTAAGAGGACTCTTATTTATTTTTGGATATATAATAAAATACAACTGCTGAGAGAAATTTTATATATTTTCATTAGCATTCATCACTTCGAAAAAAATATATAATATATTATAATTTTTATGATTTCATGCTCATGCACAGTCTTATGGCTGTCGCTTTGATAATCACAATAATGTTAATAGATGAACAGGAATAGAAAACAACTCAAGGATTTATTTAAGTTAAGCGAATAATGAGGAATATGCAGCACAAGTGCGACACTATATATATATGTATGTCTGGCAACTTCTGGTATGCAACTTCTGAGGGTGCTCCCAGATTTCTTGAAAATCATACTCAGAAGTATTTAAAAGTGAGTGTAAATTACGGCATTCGATATCGATAGAGCTTCCTGGATTTTTTGTGTCCAGCATTCAAAGTAAAGCCTGAGAATTTTATTTGGCAGTCACATAAGGCTATCATACGATAATTTCACAAATCTTATTTTTTAATGCCCTAAAGTTAGGAAATTATTCGCAATCATGGTACTGAATTGACGTAGTCAAAATGTTAAATTACGCTTCTTTAGAGACTTCAGATGCAACAAAGCCAAACGTGATCGGATCGTTTAGCTCATGGCATCGTTTTTTGAAACCACCTGCCATCCAGTTCATACGTTTTAATTGCAGATAAAAAAGAAGTTAATTATCAAAGGGTCATAACCAGGGAAACCACAAATATGCAATTGCATGTTTTTTCTTGTGTGACGTATTATTGCGGGGACAAGTTATTTATCCGTTTCAGAACCTTTAATGAATTTTGGCATCGATTTGTTAGTGCATATTTTTGCATATTTTACGCTTTAAGGCATGTTTTTGCATATGTCTGTCTTACACGCAGATTTTTAACATATTTTCGAATTTGTAGAGCAAAATTTACGCTTCATATTTACGTATCATATTTTGATACTTCATAGACATTTTTTATTTATTTTTTTATAGAAAATTGTTAAAACTCATTTTCGAAATAAAAATTTATGTTTTACAGACAAAATTTAGTGGCGCAATCTGGGTTAATATGCTTACAAGTTAAGGGGTTGGTAAAAATTTTTATTTTTATTTTTCGCCATCTAAATCTCTGTTCCAATGTTTCTTATACATATATTACTCAGTTTTACGGACGTTAGTTTCAATACAAATTCTGGTTTGCTATTTGTGACGGACTCTGCCCTGATTAGACGTTGAAGGAACATTGTCAATGTATAAAAGTTTATTCAGATGAGAGAGGAACAATTTTTTTTGTTGAATATTTTGTTATTTATTGCAATAAAAATTATAAATAAAAATCTTGTGTTATTTATCCAAAATACAGTTCCAAGGCCTGAATTCTGATATCGTGATATTTTGAAATTGAGAGCATCCCATAAAAATAAATTTATTATTTGCTTTAGTCAAAGTTTTTATAGTAATTTTGTTTTAACCTAAACTTCGAACACAGTAATTCTTTGTTAATTTTGTTTCCTTTTTTGTTTATTTTTTCGTCTTATTTTATATGCAAATGTTGTTGAATTTTTGAATAAAAAATATACTTTCATTTACAAATAAACCAATTTATTTTATTTTTAAGAGCATATTTTTTTGGCTTTTTAGTGCATATTTTCAAGTTTTTATTGCATATTGAATGCGCATAAAACACTTTTTTTAGAGCATATTTTTGGTTTCCCTGGTCATAACGCTCTAAACTGCCAATAACGGTTCTTCGGATTAGCCGCCCCGTTTTTACTAACAGAAACGATATTTTTTCTTTATAATCTGGCCAATCTTCCTCACAGAAGGTAATGCTCAAAAAGTGGGAAAGTTTGAACCAGATATCTGATATTTAAAAGCTGCCAGCCTTCTAGGACTAACGGTTTTGAAGTTGGGATAACCTTGTATATTATAAACAAAAATATTTCCTCCAAAATTACTTAAAACTTTTGATTTGAAATTCATTTGGTGGTTCAGCTTTATCTACATATATGCATTTTATCGTTGCTGTAACAAAACTTCAGTGGACTTCAACCACACATTTTGAATAGTCACACAGAAAAAAAAGATTTGTAAATACAAATAATTTATTTGTGAATACAATTAAAATATTATTGAAAAAGGCACCTACAACGATTTTTGTAAATACAAACACACATTTGTAACTTAAGAAAACAAAATCAACTCAATTATTCCCAATTAAAATTATTGTTATTAACAATTGAGTAATTAACAGAAAAATAAATTTTTTTAATGAATTTGTTTTTCAAATTCTAATGTGTTGTTTCTTTGTTTGTATTTTTTTATATTATTTTTAGGAATTTTTGTTTTTGTTAAATTTTAAAGATGTTTGGATGGGTCGAACCGGCAATCTCTTGATTAATAGACTAATGTATTTACCACTCAGCTAAAGAGCAAATCGTTATTAGATAAACAAATAATGAATACACACAAAATGCGAGTTCTTCTGTTTCTTCTACATGTGCGTATTCCGTTATGATATAATTTAACAAATAATTTTGTTGAGTAATTTGATTGACTAGAAAAATTTTAATTTGTTGAATCAACAATAAATTTTTTGAGTTTTCGCGCCATGTATAACATAAAATTTGGTTAGTTCAGTTTATTGAAAAAAATTTCTGTTTTCGTCATATCAAGAACTTAATTTTTTATATTAACTAAATATTTATTTTAATTTAAATTAACTATTAACAATTTGTTTTGCTGGTTGCATTTTGATGATATTTTTTTCTGGGGCTTCCATATCTTATGCAAAGACTTTCAATAACTATTTGAAAATTCACAAATAATAAAATGCAAAATAAATGTACTAGGCTTATAAACTTATACAAAATCCAACAAATAATTTATATCCGATATGAATCTATTTTATTTTTCTACACCTTTATACAATTCCAACTCCATTGGATAATAATTAAGTAATTATATGTAGTATAAGTTTATAAGTTTTTCAAATTAAAATATACTTATGATAATATGTTGAATAATAAATTTCTTAAAAGTTAAAACTTTGGGATTTTCCAAAATTTATTTTTAGACATATGATGCATTCCCTTATTGTTTTTATTTGCAAAATATCTTTTATACCACAAAAATATTTTGTGATTTTGTGGCTAAGAAAATAGATATGGAAAAAATTAGAGCAGGGTATCCCACTTTCTTTATTTTCCTGGCAAAAGGCTTTCTCCGACATACAGTTTTTAATTTAATTTAAGTTATTTTCAAAATATTGTAAATTTATTGGCAGTCGCCGCAAGGACATGCCCGTCTTCCTTTTTTCTTTACATTATAATAGCCTCTCAGATGTAATTACGATAAAGAGTGCAGTAAGTTTTTTCTAATTGTATTTGAAATTGTAGAAAAAAGTATTTTAGCAAATTTCAAAGTAATCAGTGAAGGATATTGCTATCTCCCATACAGCCTTAATTTCCAAAAATAAATTTTAAAGTAAAATATTTCTCAGAACGCAGCAAGAATGTGCAACTGTAGCCACAACGATACATTTGAACTCGCTGAGGAGTCTTATTACAGTCGATGCAAGGGCACATCTACCCTTCATATATCTTTGGTACTAAGAATTCAATTTACCAGCAATTCTAATAAAAAAGGTATTACAGTTCTTCTTGATTTTTAAACTTTTAAGCCAAAATTACATATCGAACGAATTTCACACAAATCGGTGCAGGGACATTTCCGCTTCCCACATAACCTTTATTAAAAAAATTTTAATTTTAATTTTTGTCAGCTCAAAAATGCATCCCATATATCCTGAATTAAAAACAACAGATGTAAGTACGGAGTGTACACACGCAAGTACAAACATATTTGTTTTCTGCCCTAGTGCCTATGTGCATTTTTTGACAAACAATTCGGTACAAATTGTGGAGAATTGCTCATATGCAAGTAAAAAACGTCCAAAAAATTTGATTTTTGATTTGCGACTGTGGATTTGCGAATTTTTATTAAAATCTCGACCCATAATAATTGGAATGAGTGGAGATTGTTACCCAATTGTTACAATTACAATTACAAGGCAAATTGAAAAATAAAATCTAAAATTTAACATAATTACTTTTATTGTTATCCAATGGATTTCTAATTGTATAAAGGTGTAGAAAAATAAAACAGATTCAAATCGAATATAAATTATTTGCTGGGTTTTGTATAAATTTCTAAGCCTACTACGCTTATTCATCTTTTGTGATTTTCAAAAATATTATTATTTTATGAATTCTCATATAGTTTTTGAAAGTCTGTGCATAAGATAAGAGGTTTGTGACTATTCAAAATGTGTGGTTGAAGTCTACTGATGATTTGTTACAGCAACAATGAAATGCATATAGACCAAGCTGAACGACCAGCAAATAAATTTCAAATTTCTTTTATATTTTTCAACTTTTTAACGAAATTAGCCTCACTGGCAGCATAGTTACACTTCAAAGCAATGGCCGACTTCCTAAACGCAAATTGCAATGCATAATTTAAAAAAATGCGTGTGCAGTGATAAACATGTCTCACGTGCAACCTTGCGTTGCAAAGACATTTTTTGCATTTTATCGGCATTTAGGAACGTCGCTATGCAACTCATGCATATGTTTGCATACAAAATAAAAATGATGCGCGATTTTGACAACTGATACTCATTCAAATGAGTTGCCAAACGATTGGGAATATGGGACGTTGCCAGAAAGTTTACATATTCGTTTACGAAGTGTATGCATTGTAAATATGCAGTGCAACTTGCGTTTAGGAAGTCGGCCAATTTCTATTAAAATAAACATTGCTCCTAAAGGTATGCTTTAAAGTTCGGTTGAGTGTATTTCTATGCAGCTGTTAAGTATCTCTGTACTTCTTGTTTGTATTATTACACTAATAAACTCATACATCGCTCACACCGATTTGATAACGCTTTACGATCTTACTCAAAATTTGTGATTGGATTGTGAAAAAGATTTTTACCCCCCGCGTATAAGTGTTTACACATCAAAAAATTACAATTGACTATTTTATTCTGTACTCTGTATTTAAGAAGTGTTTTAAATTTATTATATTTTAGATTTTTTAAAAGAAAGGAGATAAATTAATTAGGCAGGACTTTAACAGAGATCAGGGATCTAATCGTCTTTAATGCTAAATATAAACATCTATTTTAAAAGAATATAAATAATTCAGGGAAATAATTAATGATTTTTTAAGTATATACATATTTATAAATATTTATACATATTTAGTGCCGAAAGTGGCATGTTTGGCTTCCATACGTACTTAGTATTAAAAATTAAAACTTATTTACAATGAGCTAAGCATATCCTCGTAAAAATACCTACAAAGGACAACGTCCTTTGATAACGATAAACTATATTAAGTATTATTATTGAAAGATTAATAATTTTACATTAAATACGATGTCCACAATAACTGCAGACAAGAAAACATGTTATGGAAATATTGGATAAAAAAAAACATAAATCATTATTTTGTTTATTTCTTATTAAGATTTTTTGCCTCACTTTCATTTAAGGAGTGGTATAAAATATTTATGTTGTGAAAATATTTAATTAATAATGTTGTGCCAACTGAATGTAAAAACAAAACAGAACAAAACAAGTTTTATTCGGCTGTGTTAAATCTTATATACCCTTTACTAAAGTGCGATTATGAAGTATAGAGGCACATACATAAGCATTTGCTCTAGTGCGATTTTTAGTAAGTGACCTCTCTGTATTTTTCGAATATATATTTATTTATTTTTTTTTTGATATTAGCAATAAGTTGAAAAAAAAATCGCCAAAATCAAAAAAATCGCCACAACGAAAAAATCGCCAAAATTAAAAAAACGCCAAGAACCGAAAATATCACTAAAACCAAAAAAAATGCCTATATAAAAAAAATCGCAAAAAAGCACCAAAATTAAACATAATGCCTAAAACCTAAAAATTGCACAAAAAGTATGAATTTTTTCACAAAATTAATATGTAGCTACCTACATATCTCTGTGCTTATGTATGTATCTCTATACTACATAAACGCACTTTAGTAAAGGGTATATAAGATTCGGCACAGCCGAATATAGCACTCTTACTTGTTTTAATTTCAGATAGTCAGAAAATCAGGAAATTTTAACAATATTACACAAATATTTCAAGCAAAACGGCAAGATATTATTCCACACGTGTAGAATAATTAGGGTCTATCGCAGAAAATGTTGAAAAGATACTGAATCAGCTTAAACATTAATACTATGTATAAGATGGAGTAGTCTACTACTTTTCTACTTTTTCATGGTACGATGTTCGTGTATGGAAACTCTGCAGGAAATAAAATACTACTTAAAGAGTAGGCTGAGTTTTGCTTACAATTATTGGGGAAATATGAGATTCCAACATACATACATATATCTTAAAATTTATCTTATTCTTTTTTTTACCAATAAACCATAAAAAGACATATGTTGGTTATAAAAAATTCAGCGGTTATATTAGCGTTTATTTTTATTCAGCTGGCGGTTTTTAGCTGGTTTTCAGGGGCTATACGGTGGGAAATGCTTACAACATTTTGGCAACACTGACTCTCTCATACTATAAAGTTTCGCTAAAGCTTCGAATTTTGAAAATAGTTTTAGTATTGTACCTCCATACCAAGTAAACTAACTTGTTTTATTTAATCATATTTGATTTTGCAAAATTGTTAAGTACTTCAATTTGAACATTCCATTGGAAAAGTAATTATCGCGGTATTATTATTTATTAATGAGGAGTTTTTCGAATTTGTTCAGCACAAAGGAACGGTTTCAGGGAAATGAAACCGAACATGTTCTTTAATTAATCATGCATATAGTTGGGACTGTACTTTAGGGATATATTTCATTTCCATCTCCATTTACTAAAATTAAATTCAGTAAAGTGCGACTCTGACTTGCGCACGAGGGGTTCCGTACGAACACTAGATATTTAATACTATATGAACTTTAGCCTATATCAAATATAATTTTGGATTTTTCAGTTTTTTCTGTTTTAAGCGTTTTTTAATAGGGTCTTTTTAGTTTTGCCGCTCTTGGAGTTTTTTTTCTTAATTTGGTGCTTTTTAAGTTTTGTTGGTTTTTTTCGTTTTAGCGATTTTTTTAGGTATTTAGCATTTTTTTTTAATATGGCGATTTTTTTCATTGTGGTTCTTTTTCTCGTTTAAGCTACTTTTTAGGGTTCCGTACACCAAAGGTGAAAAAAGGAACCCTATTGTTTTCGCTACGCTCTCCGTCTGTCCGTCTGGCCGTCTGTCCGTCTGTCCGTCACACGGTATTTTCTCAGGAACCGTAAGAGCTACGGACCTGAAATTTGGACAGATTATGTAGATCCTTGGCCACTACAACTACAAATACATGAGAATTAGAAATTAAAGGGTGCTCCAAAACGAGCGACGAAAAATGTTAAAATCTCATGTAATATACCTACAATTGTATGTACATATGTATATTGACACTTGAAATTTGTAAAATTAGTGTATTTTTATATAGACTACAACAATAAACATTAATATACTAAAAAATTTAAATTAAAGGGTGGTCCATCAGTTAATGCAATTTTGACTATGTAATTTTGACAAATTGCTATATCTTGGAGACCGTAAGAGGTAAACTCTTGAAATTTTCAGAAACGGTAAAACTAAATAAATTCAGTGAAGTGCGACTTTGACCCGCGCACGAAGGGTTCCGTATGGGCACGAGATATGTAATTCAATACGAACAATATAAACTATAGTTTTGGCATTTTTGTCGTTTTTGGGTTTTTTCGGTTTTAAGCGTTTTTTTAGTTTGGGGGTTTTTTGAATTTATTGGCGCTTTCTGAGTTTTGGAACTTTTTTTTCACGTTTTGTCAATTTTTTTTTGGTTTTTGAAGTTTTTTTTAATTTTGGCAATTTTTATTATTTTGGCGTTTTTTTGACGATTTTTTTATTTTGGCGATTTTTTTTAATTTTGGCGTTTTTTTCATATTGGTGATTTTTTTTTTGGTTTTGGCGATTTTTTTTAGTTTTGGCACTTTTTTCGTTTTGAGGACTTTTTTCGGTTTTTGGCGATTTTTTTTAATTTTTGGCGATTTTTTTCACATAAACAATTAGTTTGGTTTTGGCGCATTTTTCGCGTTTTGGCGATTTTTTTCGGTTTTTGGCGTTTTTTTCATATTGGCGATTTTTTTCATTTAAACGATTTTTTCGAATTTGGCGATTTATTTTAGTGCTATAATATTTTTTTAATTTTGTCACTTTTTTTCGATTTGGCGATTTTTTTTAAATTTTTGGCGATTTTTTCAGGTTTTGGCGATTTTTTAGGTTTGGCGATTTTATAATTTTCGGATTTTTTAGTTTTACCGTTTTTGAAAATTTCAAGAGTTTACCTCTTATGGTCTCCAAGATATAGCAATTTGTCAAAATTACATAGTCAAAATTGCATTAACTGATGGACCACCCTTTAATTTAAATTTTTTGATATTTTAATGTTTATTGTTGTAGTCTATATAAAAATACACTAATTTTACAAATTTCAAGTGTCAATATACATATGTACATACAATTGTATGTATATTACATGAGATTTTAACATTTTTCGTCGCTCGTTTTGGAGCACCCTTGAATTTCTAATTCTCATGTATTTGTTGTTGTAGTGGCCAAGGTTCTACGTACTCGGGCCAAATTTCAGGTCCGTAGCTCTTACGGTTCCTGAGAAAATACCGTGTGACGGACAGACGGACAGACGGACAGCGTAGCGAAAACAATAGGGTTCCATTTTTCACCTTTGGTGAACGGAACCCTAAAAATCCGAATATTATAAAATCGCCAAACCGAAAAAAAATCGCCAGAACCTGAAAAAAATCGCCAAAATTTTTAAAAAAATCGACAAATCGAAAAAAATCGACAAAATTAAAAAAAAATTCTAGCACTAAAATAAATCGCCAAATTCGAAAAAATCGTTTAAATGAAAAAAATCGCCAATATGAAAAAAACGCCAAAAACCGAAAAAAAATCGCCAAAACGCGAAAAATGCGCCAAAACCAAACTAATTGTTTATGTGAAAAAAATCGCCAAAAATTAAAAAAATCGCCAAATTTAAAAAAATCGCCAAGAACCGAAAAAAGTCCTAAAACGAAAAAAAGTTCCAAAACTAAAAAAAATCGCCAAAACCAAAAAAAATCACCTATATGAAAAAAAACGCCAAAATAAAAAAAAATCGCCAAAATAAAAAAATCGTCAAAAAAACGCCAAAATAATAAAAATTGCCAAAATTAAAAATAAATTCAAAAAACCCACAAACTAAAAATAATCGCTTAAAACCGAAAAAACCCAAAAATGAAAAAAATGCCAAAACTATAGTTTATATTGTTCGTATTGAATTACATATCTCGTGCCCATACGGAACCCTTCGTGCGCGGGTCAAAGTCGCACTTCACTGAATTTATTTAAGTTTTTGGCGCTTAGTTTTATTAAGGCGATTTTTTTACATTTTAGTGATATGTTTCATTTCAGTGATTTTTTTTCATTTTGGTGATTTATTTTAGTGCTAAATTTTTTTCCAATTTGGTCCTTTTTTAGGGTTTCGTACACCAAAGGTGAAAAAAGGAACCCTATTGTTTTCGCTACGCTGTCCGTCTGTCCGTCACACGGTATTTTCTCAGGAACCGTAAGAGCTACGGGCCTGAAATTTGGACAGACTGTGTAGAACCTTGGCCACTAACACAACAAATACATGAGAGTTAGAAATTATAGGGTGTTCGAAAACGAGCAATGAAAATTGTTAAAATCCCATGTTATATACATACAATTGTATGTACATATGTATGTATATTGACACTTGAAATTTGTAAAATTAGTGTATTTTTATATAGACTACAACAATAAACATTAAAATATTAAAAAATTTAAATTAAAGGGTGGACCATCAGTTAATGCAATTTTGACTATGTAATTTTGACAAATTGCTATATCTTGGAGACCGTAAGAGGTAAACTCTTGAAATTTTCAAAACCGGTAAAACTAAAAAATCCGAAATTTATAAAATCGCCAAACCGAAAAAAAATCGCCAAAGCCTGAAAAAAATCGCCAAAAATTTAAAAAAAATCGCCAAATCGAGAAAGATCGACAAAATTAAAAAAAAAAATTCTAGCACTAAAATAAATCTCCAAATTCGAAAAAATCGTTTAAATGAAAAAAAATCGCCAATATGAAAAAAACGCCAAAAACCGAAAAAAAATCGCCAAAACGCGAAAAATGCGCCAAAACCAAAATAATTGTTTATGTGAAAAAAAATCGCCAAAATGAAAAAAAAATCTAAAAAATTTAAAAAAAAATCGCCAAATTTAAAAAAAATCGCCAAAACGAAAAAAATCGCCAAAAATTTAAAATAAACGCCAAAAACCGAAAAAATCCTCAAAACGAAGAAAAAATCGCCAAAACCAAAAAAAATCACCTATATGAAAAAAACGCCAAAATTAAAAAAAATCGCCTATATACAAAAATCGCCAAAATAAAAAAAACGCCAAAATAATAAAAATTGCCAAAATTAAAAAAACTTCAAAAACCAAAAAAAAAATCGGCAAAACGCGAAAAAAAGTGCCAAAACTCAGAAAGCGCCAAAAAATTCAAAAAACCCCTAAACTAAAAAAAACGCTTAAAACCGAAAAAACCCATAAACGAGAAAAATGCCCAAACTATAGTTTATATCGTTCGTATTGAATTACATATCTCGTTTCCGTACGGAACCCATCGTGCGCGGGCCAAAGTCGCACTTCACTGAATTTATTCCGTTTTTATGCTTTTTTTCGGGTTTTGGAATTTTTTTTTTTAAATTTGGTGCTTTTTTAGTTTTGGTGCTTTTTTCTCGTTTTAGCGATTTTTTTAGTTTAATGCATTTTTCTTTATTTTGGTTTATTTATTTGAATTTCAGCGATTTTTTTATTTTTGTAATAAATTTTAATGCTGGAACTTTTTTTAAACAGGTGCTTTTTTCGTTTTTGGCAGTTTTGTTCAGGTTTTGGCGATTTTATTATTTTGGAATTTTTTTGTTTTACCGTTTTTGAAAATTTCAAGACTTTGCCTCTTACGGTTTCCAAGATACAGCAAGTTGTCAAAATTACATAAGCTGATAGAACACCCTATAATTTTATTTTTTATAAATTTTAGTGTTAATTGTTGTAGTCTGTATAAAAATAAACTAATTTTACAAATTTTAAGTGTCTATACTCATTTGTGTATACAATTGTATATATATTGCATGGGGTTTAAAATTTTTTCGTTACTCGTTTGGAAACACCATTAAATTTTTAGCTTTCATATATTTGTTGTTGTAGCGACGAAAGTTCTACATACACTGTCCAAATTTCAGACCCGTAGCTTTTACCGTTCCTGAGAAAATAGCCTTCTTCCTAAAACATGAAAAATGTTTAATTATAAGAAAAAAAGTTAAAGTTTTCCAACCGTGGAAACGTCTTTTTAATATTTTTAATTTTATTTTTATTAATTTTTTTTTAATTAGAAATACCAATTATATTCATACTGAAGTATAAAATAAGTTAATTTAATAAAAAAAGTAATGAAAACTAGTTTTCGGTAGTTATTTTGTATGGGAAAATAGAGTTTGAGTTTTCCAGCTCTGAAACTGTCTAGTCGATTTTGCTGATTTTCAATGCCAGTCTTATTCGGAAAATTTCTGATACAACAGGCCAAGAACGAAGTCTCTAGCTGTTCTGAGAGCTTCGGAAAACCGATTTCACTCACGTACAGATAGACGGACATACGGACATCGCTTGTTTGTCTTCCCTATGCATAAGGATACAGAATATATATACTTTATGTGTCGCTTATTAATATTGTAGAAATTGCACACGGAATGACAAACCTATATATACCCTTTTACCATTTTTTGGTAAAGGGTATAAAAATTACTATTTATCTTTCAATATTGTTCTTTATTTATTTAACCATTGAGTTTTACTACATGAGCACGAGCACTTTATTGGTTCAAACATGAGCAGAAAAAAGTTCATAATATTTGTACATATTTTTTTAATTGAGTGTATTTCGTCAGATAAAGGGTATTTTAAGTTGGTACCCTACCTGCAGTCTGGCTGACAATAATTTGAGTTATATATTATACTATTTATGTTTTATTGGGTTTATAAATTGACTTCTGTTCTAAGTGAAACAAAAAAAAATAATAACTATATCACAAAATTTACAACAAACATATCCTTACAAAGGCAGAAAACTAAGAAACTAACTTAACCGAAAGCATTTAGTAAAATGAACTTATTTTTTGATTTGTAATAAATAAGTAGACAACAGAGAATGACAATAAGTACTCAAAAAAAATATACATAAAAAATAGTCTTAGTATTAGGAACTAAGTATAATTCCAATTGTAGCACAAACAATACGTACGCACACATATTTTCTCTCGAACAACTATGACTAAAACTGATTCCAACATACAAGAGCATCTATACTTTGCTTATGAAAAATACGAAACTACGCTACAACTACAAATAATAAATTCAGTGAAGTGGGACTTTGACCCGCGCACGAAGGGTTCCGTACGGGCACGAGATATGTAATTCAATACATTTAGTTTTTTCCTCCTTCTGTAAACTGTGAAAAACATGAGTTAGGGCCTTTTCGTATTAAGTTAACGATATGTATTTGAAAATATGAAAAATCATGCTAAATGAATAACTTGCTGATAAATTTAAATAGAAATTATAAATTTGGCTGCAAAAGAGCCACCTGGATCATGCGCGTTAATTTTATTAACTGCCGGTTATAGTTCTCTCTCTACCTCCCTCTCTCACGCTCAAGTTATATAATGCAATCACTTTGAATACTCGCGCACATTAATTTACTGTTATTATTATTTCTTTTCCTTTCCTAGGACTTTTGCGGTCCATATAATCGGATGTAATTTATTTGCATTTTATACTCGAGACTTTATTTAAATACATTCATATGGTCAATAAATATATTAAACTGTTTCTTTTTTTTTAAACTATTTTGCTTTTATTTTTTATTGCTGTTATGCCGTGTTAACTGGTTCTCATTAAATAGAATAAATGCACTTAAGCATGTCCGTCTGTATCGTCTGCCTTCAAACAAATTTATTTACACTTTTCTGACCATTATTATCATTAACGTATTGCAATAATGTCAATCGACGGCAACTTCACTAATGCGACGTTGTTGGTACGATATGATGATGTTCGCAATTTCATCAGGGGTAAACTTTAATACGAAAAGAAATTGCATGTTTATAAATATCTTATAAATAAATTCAAATATGTTGTTGGAGTGTAATTTCTTTAATACACCTGCAAAATATTAAGCAGATTTTATTTAAAATTGCTTATCAAAATCTATACTGTTTACACCAACCTCTTTTGACATTTATCAAAATTTGTTTATCCAAAACAAAACCCATTAACGGAAAAATTTTCAAAGCTTCAGCCAAACAACTGAAATGTAACTAAGTCTCTCGTATTTTTCTTATGAACATGTTATACAGGGTAGTAAAAACTAAATAAAAATTTAAGATTTTGATTAGATTTCCTACAAATCTACTAACAAAATAGATTTCGTTTTGTACGAGTAATCTAGTAAAAAGCAACAAGGCTTAGCTCGAAATTTCCCAAGCACAAGATTTCGACACAATGTAAATGCCCTATAAAATAAAATCAATAAAAATTTATATATAAAAAAAGAAATAAACTGCATTTAACTGCCATGAATACACATAAAGTATATATAGAGCCTTATTTTCGATTTTATCGTAAGCAACAAAAATTAAATTTTTCAGGAGAACGTTTTTTTTAAATATTCAAATTTGTTTTTGTACGTAAAATGTCGCTTACCATAAAATTGTATAGCCTGTATCTTAAGAGTTATTATCAACAATTTTGGCATTTTTATAATTCTAAACTAAGGGTAGGCCCATAAAATTTAAAATTCTATTTTCGATTACATGTCGCTTACGATAAAACTTAAAAAAGTGCTCGATATTTGTCAAAAAAATACATCTGTCTTATTAACAAGTTTGCTTTGAAGAAATTTATTTACAATAATTTTGTAAAGTATGTTAAAAAATACCCTTTTTACACTTTAAGTCCCACTTGCTCACCCGTGGCCATTTAGTTCTTGCTACGGCAGGCCGCGCTTATTCCTTAGTTGACAAGCTGGGACCAAAGTTTGTTTACTTAATTTTATTATTTTTTTGCAATTGGTGTGACTTTATGATATTTATATTTTATAAACCATATGTATTTTTTTTGTTTTTTCCTGTTTCTTATGTCACCATCGGTGGTCACGTTGTCCCAAAATTTCAAAATGCATCTAGAGCACAAGTTGCATCCAGTGGACGTACTACAATTTTAAATTTTTATGTTTTGAAATTTATAATTTTTTAAATGTTTTTTTATTTATTTATTACATAGATTTAATTTAAGATTTTTAGAAAACTTTTAACAAATTTCTGCCGAGAGCGAAAGAATTAGTGTAGAAGAAGTTATAGGATCTTCATATGATTCATTTGGTAATAATGACTTTAATCCAGTTTCTGAAAGTTCTGATTCTGAATTTGGGAATTCAGTATTTGATCAAATGCTTTCTGATCACGATTATGACGAAGGTGTTGCTCTTGCATACTTGATTAATAGTCGAACATGGGGCCTGTTGGTGCAGATCGATTGACATTTGTTGAGTGCCCGCTTTAACTGGAAGAGATTTTGCAGAATTTTTTAACTCTTTTATATCCGAAGTCATGACAAATCTCTTTATTACAAAAACTAACAGGTTTGCATGTTGCGCAGCCGAAAACTCCTACAATACGCCTCACAGTGGGATAGAAAAAAGTGGTAAGAATTCCACAATTCTTTCCACTTTTTGTAGATATTCTTTCATAGTTTGTAACTTTTGTAAATATCGGCCGATCTCAATAATTTTTTAACGGGGCAATCAATATTCAGAAAAAACAAGTAAGAGTGATATATTCGGCTGTGCCGAATCTTATATACCCTTTACCAAAGTGCGTTTATGTAGTATAGAGATACATACATAAGCACAGAGATATGTAGGTACATATTTATTTTGTGAAAAGATTCATAATTTTTGCTCTAGTGCAATTTTTAATAAGTCACCCCTCGGTATTTTTTGATTAAATATGTTTTTTTGATATTAGCAATAATTTGAATATAGATGCTTTACTTTAAAAAAATATACAAGTTTTCAGGAGAGCAAAAAGAAACGGTTCATCTCTTTATACTTCGGTGTTTGGATAAAAGTTCATATGTAATTATTAACGAACTGATTTCATCTATATATATATCGTCCCCTTAGTATAACAATAGCCTATAAATTTTTTGATGTTTTGAGAAAATGAATTTCAAACTTTTTGTCGAAAGTAGCTCTCACTCAAATCTCGTTATGTCTGTAAATATTTATTATTTTCGACGTTTTTTTTTTGAGACTGTTTAAAAATGAGTCTATTTTGTTAACTGACCAATTTTTATTATTGTAATCATCCTTTTAATGAACAAAAAAGCGGTGTAAACTGCAGATACATCAGATAGGCTATTTTATTTTTTAATGTTTTCTATCAAGTTTCTGATACGTTGTTTTATTTTGTATGGTATACACTATTTTATTCAAGAAATACACCAGAATAATAAGTATTATTAATATGAATTTTTATTAGTATAAAATTATGTTTTAATTACAGTCAGATCGTAAATTATTAGCATGGTCTTTAATTATTGTCGTCTTCATCCTCTTCTTCGAATCTGTCTGGTTCATCTAAACAATTGCGATTATTCCCTCCTTGTAAATTCAAAAAAAATGTCTGTGAGGCGGGAGGAATTACATTTTTTTTGCATAAATCTTTGAGATCCTTCAATTTTGTGTCAGAAATTGGTAGTTCTTTTTTATATTTGTGAGTTAATGTAAAATTTGTGACCCCTTTCTTTTTCATTCTCGAGCCATCTATATCAATCACTTTGAAGTCTTCGTTCCATTGCTCCTTGTATAACAATTGTCTCTTTTCACTTTTTATTACTTGGAGAACCTTGATTTTAAGCCAATTTACCGATTCATTGTTGACATTTTTCTTCAAGTTATGGTTCAATTTTGAGAACGCCGTTTTGAGATCAATAATATCACTGTAGTTAAGCCTTTCTACAGCGTACGGATTTTTTCGTCTTGCCAGTCTAAGTATAGTTGGCCATTCTTCTGGTGAATATACACAAATATTTCTCTTAGTTCGTTCTATAGCCGAATGCATGGAATCTGCTTCCATTTGTGTGTGTCCACTTTGAAGATATTTAATCGTTATTGAATTAAAATGCAATGAATGATTCATATGAAGCAATAATGTGCCAATTAATCTGTTTCTATTCTGTCCTCCACAGCAGTCTGAATACAGAATAACATCCGTTACTGATTCGGGTAAATTGTTCAGCATTTTTAATAAAGTGGTTCCAATTTCCTCTGACCCACGCTTACCATGGTTTTCATCCCACAGGAAACAATATCCAGCTCCATTAGCTAAATCGTAAAATGTGTTGTTGTATGTGGCGAACTTTCGACTGTAATACAAGGCGCTTACATTGCTACATGGTGTCAATAGCAATGATTGTAAGTCAAAAGTAAATACTTTAATATTGCTGTTATTTTTAGAAAACTCCTTGTCAGCATGTTTGTGGAGTCTTGCTTGGGCTTTATTTGCTAAGTGTTCATCATATGATTTCTGTATTGAAGCCTTGTCCTCTGTATTTTTGAACGTTTCGCATGTTAAGCATGTGTCCTTTTTTGGATGATGGAATGAATAATTGTAATTATTACAAAATATGTGGCGATACATATGTTCTTTAACTGAGAGATCTGGCTGGTGTTCTTTAAATAAGTTATACATTTTTGTAATTGTTAGGTCTGAGCTCAGATAAAGGCGTTGGGACTTTGCTCGAGTATAGTGGCTTTCTACTGCTGGAAATGACTCTATGTGCTCTTTAATAAGAGTTGCTATCTCCGCGTCTACTTTTCTTTGCATTCCGTGTTTACCCCTCATGTCAACAAATTCTCTTTGATTTTTTTTTTTGGCTAATACAGATATCGCGCAGTCTGACACGTGTAAAGTATTTAAAAAGAACTGTTTACAGACCTGTTTGTCATTTAGAAAGTATTTTAGAGTGTTCGACCGCCGTGATTCTCTCGTTAATGTCCTCTTGCACTTCTCCACTTTTATGTTATTACTAAGGAATAGACGTTGCTTGCAGTAATCGCCCAAACTCCAATAGTCTGCATTGATTTTCTTACGATCTTCTTCAGAGAAGTGTTCTCGACATTTGTGATGACAGCTGCATTTAGCGAGCTTCGGTAAACGTTCCTTAATTACTTTACCACTCTTTGTAACATACGCCTTTCCTTGACTCCTGTCACTCTTTCTTTTGTTCTGCATCCAAAGCTGGCTCTTACGCTATTGAATACAACAAATCCATAATTGCAGGAGATATCTTCTTAAATTACCTTTTAATTAACTCACCTTTCTTTTTCGTGTTACTGTCAGTTCTACATTTTCATCATTGCTTTCTTCTGCGATTTCGCTGAGCACTTCATGTTGCTTTACCGAAGATTTTTCAATTTCCTCTTCATCCGTTTCTGGAATATAATAATCCGACGATCCTGCTGAAAAGTCTTCTCCATCCTCTTCGTCAGTTTGCAATATATTTGAATCCAATGGTTCCACAGATAATCCAACAGAGTTTGGAGCAAGTTTGACACATAGGGCTCCTGTTGATTCCGTCGCAAATTCTGTTGACAATTAATACACCTTAATATTCCTTCCTGCAATTTAAGATAGCAGATACTCACCAGAGCTTGACAAATCCATGATTAAATGAATGATTGGGAACGAATGAACGACTAAATGATTATGAACGAGCGAATTTCAACAACGAACTGAAATCCAAAATTGTACAAATTATTTCTATTCCATTTACATACATGATAAAACAACGTAAGCATTGCATAGCCTACTTTTGTTTTTTGTTATTTTTAAAACACATGTTAATTGTTCTGACAATATAACGGCCTATAAGATTCATACAAATGAACAAATTGAAAATATTTATTGAACAACAACGTATATCATTATACGTCATTTTAGGTGTTTGTGTCATGACAAAATTGATTTTTTTCCTAAAAGTTAAAATAGAGTATGTGAGTGTACATTACTATTATATTGAATAAACAGAAAATTTACTTTATGTAAAATAGCGTATATGCGTTTACATGATTTTTGAGGAAAATAATTTAATACAAATTTATACTATATTTTTTTGACTGACGTTTTGACACACTTTGTGGAACTAGAATTTGACAAAATTTTGACCACATATAAAATCGACGATGGAGAATCCAAAAATTCAATAAAAAAATAATAGCCTATGAGCACATAGGCTATTGTTATACTAAGGGGACGATATATTAGTAGTAAGTTTAATTATGAAGCGCCTTTATTGAGATATCAGTTTGGTGCATTAAGAGTAATTTTAATTTATTTTAATTATAGCTAAACAAACAAATAATGCCATTATATCAAAACTATACGATGAAAATAATATTTAATATCCCACTTGACATGAGATGCGATCTAATGTTCGCTAAATCTTCGAACTTCCAAAAGAGTTTTAGTATTGTACCTCCATACCAATTAAACTATGCAACCCGTTTTATTTGATAGTCTTTGATTTTGCAAAATTGTTAACTTCGTCAATTTAAACATCCCATTGGAAAAGGAATATATAGTGGTATTATGCAAACGTTTATTCCTACAGATTATTTTCGAATTTATTCAGCAAAAAGAAACGGTTTCAGGGAAATGAAACGGAACATGTTCTTTAGTTAATTTTATAGCTAGGACTGTACTTTAGCGATAAATTTTATTTCCATCTCCATTTACTAAAAATAAATTCAGTAAAGTGCGACTCTGACTTGCGCACGAATAGTTTAGTAGAAATATTATATGAACTTTAGCCTATATAAAATATAATTTTGGCATTTTTTTCGTTTTTTGGGGTTTTTCGGTTTTAAGCGATTTTTAATAGGGATTTTTTAGTTTTGCCGATTTTTGCATTTTTTTTAATTTGGTGCTTATTTTAGTTTTGGTACTCTTAATAGTTTTAGCGATTTTTTAAAGTTTTTGTCATTTATTTTTAATTTGGCGATTTTTTTAATTTTGGTGCTTTTTTCTCGTTTTAGCAATTTTTTTAAGTTTTTTATTTTTTTTTCATTTTAGTGATTTATTTAAGTGTTAGACTTTTTCCAGTTTAGTGCTTTTTTTCGTTTTTGTGATTTTTTCGGATTTTGACTTTTTTTAATTTGGTGCTTTTTTAGTTTTAGCAATTTTTTAGGGTTTTGGGCATTATTGTTAGTTTTGTGCTTTTTTTGATTTTGTCGATTTTTTTTAGCGATTTTTTTAGTTTTGACACTTTTGCTTGTTTTTGGGATTTTTGTTCGGTTTTTGTGTTATTTTTATTGGCGCTTGTTTTCATTTTGGTGTTTTTTTGTTTGATTTTGACGATTTTTTTAATTTTTGGCGATTTTTTAATTTTGGCGTTTTTTTCATTTAGGCAATTTTTTTTGGCTTTGGCGATTTTTTCGGTTTTTGGCGTTTTTTAATTTTGGCGATTTTTTTCGTTTTGGCGGTTTTTTTGATTCTGACGATTTCTCGGTAATGTCGATTTTTTTCGGTTTTTGGCGTTTTTTTAATTTTGGCGATTTTTTTCGTTTGACGATTTTTTTTGTCAGTTGGGTGATTTTTTTAATTTTTGGCAAATATTTTTTTATATAGGCAATTTTTTATTTTGGATTAGGCGATTTTTTATCCGTTATATTAAATTTGGCGATTTTTTCGTTTTGTCAATTTTTTCGAATTTGGCGATTTATTTAATTGTTTTTTTTAATTTTGGCGATTTTTTTCAATTTTTGACGATATTATAATTTTCGGATTTTTTAGTTTTACGGTTTTTGAAAATTTCAAGAGCTCAAAATACATATGTACATTCATGTTTAGCATTTTTCGTTGCTCTTTTTGAAACACCCTTTAATTTTAAAATCTTATCAATCGTATTTGCTGTTGTAGCGGTCAAGGTTCTACATATTCTGTCTAAATTTCAGACCTGTAGCTCTAACCGTTCCTGAGAAAATAGCCTTTTTCCTAAAACATGAAATATGTTTAATTATTAGAAAAAAGTTAAGGTTTTCCAACCCTGGAATATTCTTTTTAATTTGTTTTATTTTTTTTATTTTTTTTTTAAATTAGAAATAATAATTTTATTCATACCGAAGTATAAAAATAATTTAATTTAATAAAAAAGTAATAAAAGCTAGTTGTTGGTAGTTATTTTGTATGGGAAAATAGAGTTTGACTTTTCCAGCTCTGAAACCGTCTGCTCGATTTTGCTGATTTTCAATCCAATCAATTCCAAACTCAATTCCAATTTTATATATGGAAAATATATGACCCACCATTTGACATATGACAGAGCTCAGCGACGAATATTCTGAAAAAAGTTTATTCCTGAATTTCTTAGCTTTCGTTTTTGTTCTGTCTCTCATTAAATCTAATCCTTAATTAAATCGTTGGCAACTGTACTATTGGCTTTTATTAAATTATTAAATAAAAACTTAATCATTCCCTCTAGTTAGAGTACCAGACGCACTAGTTAAGCTCTTTTATAACCATGTTCAAATATTTTGAAGTTTTACTTAAGTTAGGATTACTGAACATACTTCTTTGTTTGTATGAAAAATAATTTCTAAATACTCACGTTTTGTAAATGAGATGAAAAAAACAATTATCCACGCAAAAAATAAGTTGTAATACTAAAAAATATGAAAAAAATTGTTGCGTCGGTTAATAGGTTAATCGAGTGAAATTAACCGGTTTAACCGTTAACCGAAAAAAGTCGATTTTAAATTAACCGAACAGTTAATCGGGTAGCAATTAACCGCTTAACCGCTTAACGATTAACCGATTGAATACCCTAATATGTACTTTATGTGTCGCTTATTAATATTGTAGAGATTACACACGGAATGACAAACCTACATATACCCTTTTACAATTTCTGGTAAAATTTATTTATTACTTGGCAAAAATTATTTGGTTTTGTTGTGTTTGAAAGAAAATTTCATAACAATTCATATGAAAATACAATAATTGAAATTCATTTGCTGGTGGTTTAGCATGTCTATATACATATTTCATTGGTGCTTGAACCAAATCATCAGTAGAATTCAACCACAAATTTTGAACAGCCACAAACCTCTTACTTTATGCACAGACTATTTTATGAAATTTCATATAGTTTTTGAAAGTCTGTGCATAAAGTAAGAGGTTTGTGACTGTTCAAAATTTGTGGTTGAAGTCTACTGATGATTTGGTTCAAGCGCCAATGAAATACGTACATAGATATGCTAAATCACCAGCAAATAAATTTCAATTATTGTATTTACACTTCTGACAATATGTCAAATAAATATAATTCATTAAAATTCATATGAAAGGAAAAATGTTGTTGATATCTCAAAAATTCGTGTATGTATTTGCTTTATGATTTTTTTCCAAACATTATTTCCAACACATATTTTTACATTTATTTTTCAAACTATTGTATAATAATTTAATTTAATTTTTATGTTTTAAAAACATTGCAATAATATTTTTATTTTTCATTATCAAGGACAACAAGTATTTTTGAAGAAAATAATTTACTCAATTCAAACACAAGAACTCAGAAATATTTTTTAACAAAAACGTCCTAATTCTTCTTACTGTAGGGGGTTAGCCTTGAAAACTGAAAGATAATTATTATCATACCTTCAATTATTTTCGAAATATTTATAATCAAACATTCATAATAAAATTAAATTTTCTACATATTTTCTTTTGGTTTTTCTTTACTGCAAATGTTGTTTAATTTTTTCGATGTAGTCACAATAGAAGATGTAATCGTCTATTCAACATATTCGTATATCAACAACGAAAAAGGCACCTGCGCGAGTTAACATCTCTTATTTTAAGATAGTATTAACAAATCCATAATTTCAAATATAACTAAGATAGTAATAAAAGATGATAACAAATCCATAAACTCAAATGTAACTATTTTAAGCTAGAGATAAGACAAGCATCATAAATACAACTATTGTAACGATAAGAAACACATTTTTTCTCAAAACATGTTTTACTGATAAGAAAGGTACTAGTAACCTAAACAAAGAAAAACATATTAGAACAAAGAAAAACATATTTTGAGTTAGAACAAAGAAACATTAAACATAATTATTATTATAAATAGATATTAAGTAACACTTTGTAAGTTAGTCTTAAGAATATATTTAATAAAGAAACGCACATTTCGGTGCAGAAAAAAAGAAAATATATTTTTTTACTCATTTCCTTAAATAGGAAATTAACTCGCGCACACCCATTTTATGGGTATGTTTTTACTTGATATTTTAATAATTTTTGTATCCGTTGCTTGTGAAATACATGCCTATAAATTTAAGTTGTGATGCGTTCAATGTTATTATTTCAGTTATAGCTATCAAGGAACAGGCAAACTTTTTCCTTTAAGCAACTTCCTTAAAATATCGCACCTATTTCTAAAAAAGGCCTTGATTAAGAATGCGTGCTAGTGCGTCTTCCGACGTAAGATATTTACTATACTTTGGTGTTGGAACGCTTCCCGCCATCTGGGTTAATCTATTGGTGTTACATCTATAACTTTGGCAGCTTTTATTGGTTGGGTCTTAGCTAAAATTAATTTGAATGTATCTTTGATTTCATTTTCCGAAGACGTATTTATAAATTGTTCTTGTTTAATTAATCTTTGTTCTCCTGCATCGAACGTTATCGTAATCCTTACTTGCCCGATCAAATTTCTTCTATACACATCTAACCAATCCTTATTTCTATTCTATTCTGACATTTATAAATTGATTTATTACATTCAATTATCTTTTTGAATATACATATGTATGTGCATATTTAAAATCTTTAACATTTCAATCGGTGTTTGCAGATAAACCATTTGTACAAGAGTTAGCACATTTACAAACCCATTTTACAAAAGGCAATATATTGACAATTTATTAAGAGCCAATGATTTTGTGTTTTGGTCGCGTAACCTACATTCAAATTTGTTCGAAAATCGTCAATTTTAAAAATATTTTTCGTGATCAAGTGCCTATAAAAAATTGTGAGGTTAGATTTTGAAAACTCCTCACCATAAGATATGAAACTTCTTGTACAGCCGAGTACCGTACATCAATCGGCTTCTTACACAAATGAATAAAAATACGAAAATACATGCAATAGCGCCGCTCTATTTAACAATATTAAATTCAAACATTATCCTTTTGATAAAATTTCGCTAAAACTGCCTACGAAGTATTTGAATACTTTCAAAATTAATATCAGAAAATGATTGTTATTTCATTCTAATAGTTTCGTTGAAAGCAAAACGTTAAAATCTAACAGCAATAAAAGAAACCACTTGGCATAAATCATAATAATACTCGTAATCCTTTTTTAGGGCAATCTGATACTGCAATTGCACTGATTATACAGCCAGTCATCCTTAAAATTAAGTCCGGGTGTTGGCTATTTAAGCGCTTTTGTTTAGTTGACTGCTCTTCATTTTATTGCGAGTTTCACTCCAAGTTCCTTATTACCTGTGCAAATGTTTTTTCTTTACTTGGTTTTTTTTTTGGCTTTTATTTTGTACTTCAGTTGAAGTGGGAGGAATTTTTCCCTTTAGTTTTTATTAATCAACAAAATGGAGCACATAATTTTGTTTATTTGGTATTTTAAAAATGGAGAAAATTAAAATCAATTAAAATTAATGGTTGGCATCATTAACTCTCTGTGTGTGTGTGCGTGATGAATATTTGTTACACAAAGAATAAGAATCCCGGAAATCGTATATAAACCATTAATTTAGTTTAAAAACGAATTAAAAATGATGGTAGTTGTTTTAAAATACTCATTGCAAAACAACTCCTTTTTTTAACAAAAGAAAAAAAATGAAAAAACAACAGATGAAAAAAACAAGTAAGAGTGGTATATTCGGCTGTGCCGAATCTTATATACCCTTTACCAAAGTGCTCTTTATGTACTATAGAAATTAAGACATTAGGCACATAGATATGTTGGTACATATTTATTTTGTGAAAAAATTCATAATTTTTGCTCTAGTGCAATTTTTAGTAAGTGACCTCTCGGTATTTTTGGATTGAATATTTTTTTTGGATATTAGCAATGAGTTGAATATCGATCTTAAAAAATACAAGTTTTCAGGAGAGAAAAAAAGAAACGGTTTATCTCCTTATACTTCGGTGTTTTGATAAAAGTTCACATCCAATTATTAGGGAATTGATTACATATATATATGTATATATAAGTAGCAATAATACACTACCCTTTTCTAATTTAGTTATGAAACGCATTTATTAAGATACGAGTTTGCTGCATTAAGAGTAATTTTAATTCTTGATACTTGATGAGTAAGTTACTCGTTTGTTGCATTGATAGCGGTATAAACAAGTAACGCCAGTTTATATAAATACTATCCAATGAAAACAATATTTAATATTTCACTTGACCATTTACTAAAAATAAATTCAGTACATTGTGACTTTGACTTGCGCACGAAGCGTGCCGTACGGACACTAAATATATAGTACCATATGAGCTATAGCCTATATAAAATAGAGTTCTTCGGTTTTGAGAGTTTTTTAATAGGGGTTTTCAGCTTTGCCGTTCTTTTTGTGCGTTTTTGGCGTTTATTTTATGTGGTGCTTTTTTCCGTTTAAGCGATTTTTTTAAGTTTTTTGGCTTTTTTTCTATTTTGGCGATTTTTTCATTTAAGCAATTTTTCTCATTTTGGCAATTTAATTTAGTGTAAAATTTTTTTTATATTGTGTGTTTTTTCGATTTGGTGATTTTTTACGGGTTATGGCGTTTATTTTATTTTTTTAGCTTTTAATCGTTTTTTAAAGGTTTTTTTTTGGTTTTGGCGTTTTTTTTAAATTGGTGCTTTATTTAGTTTATATGCTTTATCTCGTTTTAGCGTTCTTGTAGGTTTCTTGTGTTTTTTACACTGATGCTTTTTTAGTTTTGGTGTTTTTTTATATTTAGCGTTTTCTTAAAGTTTTTGGTGCTTATTATTATATTGGCGATTTTTTTTATCATTTTGGTATTTTTTTCATTTTAGCGATTTTTTTATTTTGTAGATTTTTTTTCCAATTTGGTGCTTTTTTCGTTTTTGTGATTTTTTTCGAGTTTGATGATATTTTTTAATTTGTTGTTTTTTTTAGTTTTGGTGCTTTTTTCTCATTTTAGCGATTTGTTAGGTGTTTGGCATTTTTTTATTTGTTGTTTTTTTAACCCTGGTGCTTTTTTCTCGTTTTAGCAACTTTTTAAAGTTTTGGCGTTTTTTTATTTTGGCGGTTTTTTTTTCATTTTGCAATTTTTTTCATTTTGGTGATTTGTTTAATTTTAGCCATTTTTTATTTTTGCAATATATTTTATTGCTAGAATTTTTTTTAATTTGGTGATTTTTTTCGTTTTGTTAATTTTTTTTTAATTTGTTGCTTTTTTTAGTTTTGGTGCTTTTTTCTCGTTTTAGCGATTTTTTAAGGTTGTTGACGCTTTTTTTTGTTTTGTCGAGTTTTTTTTCATTTTGGAGATATTGTTCATTTTAGCGATTTTTTAATCTTTGCAATTTATTTTAGTGCTAGAATTTGTTTAATTAGTTCTTTTTTTTAGGCGATTTTTTTCGGGTTTTGGCGATTTTTTTTCGGTTTGGTGATTTTATAATTTTGGGAATTTTTTGTTTTACCGATTTTAAAAATTTCAAGACTTTGCCTTCTACGGTTACCAAGATACAGCAAAGTTTTTAAAATTACAGTCAAAATTACATAAACTGATAGAACACACTGTAATTAAAATTTTTATAAATTTTAGTGTTAATTGTTGTAGTCTGTATAAAAATACAGTAATTTTACACATTTCAAGTGTCTATATACATACATATGTACATACAATTGTATATATGTATATTACATGGGATTTTAATATTTTTCGATGCCGACCGATTTCACGTACAGGCAGACGGACAGACGGTAATCGCTTGTTCGTCTTCCCTATGCATAAGGATCCAGAATATATTTACTTTATATGTCGCTTATTAATATTGTAGAAATTACACACGGAATGACTAACCTATATATACCCTTTTACCATTTTTTGGTAAAGGGTATAAAAACAAAACAGAAACGCTATAAACTCTTTGATATGACTTAAGTACGCAAAATGAAATGCTATTTTTTTACATACTTATAGTTAATTATAAATATGTACGTTAATTTAAAAAGAAGAAAACCAAAGTTTGTACTGAAATCAACAAAGTACTAAGAGAGCCATAACAAACATCATAAAAAGCCACTAAGAAAATACTTTTTTTTTTGATTCGGAAAGGCAGCAAAAGGAATCATTTGATGTCCGTCATTGTGATGGAAGTGGCCAAAGTCGTAAAGAAACAGAAGTTTTTTATATGAAACATAAAGTTTTTTATGTAAAATGCTGGCTAAAATCGCCAAGAGCGCAATTGATCGTTTATTTTTATTTTTTTTGCTACTGCATGCAATGTTTTTGGTTTATTTTATTAGGCGGCATTATGGGTTTGGTATGGAGTTTACGGTGCAAGTAATATTATGTGAAAAGCGGGAAAAATAAATGAAATCATGAGTTGATTTGATACTTATGGCCCTTGCTGTTGACGCGTTGTGATACCGGTAGCAACACATTTTCTTTCCACACAAAAACTGAGATATAACATGATTACTCATAAAAAAAAATATAAAGATTTAGTAAAAAAATAATTAGTTTTCAACCAATGACGGAAATTGCAGTATTACCTCATCCATTTCAACTGAATTTTTTTTTTGATTTTTTCAATTAAAAAAATATTGCATTAACTAAAAATTTAATTGATGGGTTTTTAAAGAAGATTCAATTAAAATTTAAATTAAATATCTTTATATATTCTATTAACTAATTAAAAATTTTTAAAGATTCAATTAAAATAGTAATTGAAATATAGAAAAAATTTAATAGTATAAAAATAAAAAGGAAATTATGTTATGTGCATACATACATATATGTATGTAACTGGCGGCCATTTTGTCAGCTGTCAAGTGATTAATATTTAGTTTGGTTAGCCATTTCATCATGAACAGGTTGACAAAAGAACAACGCTTGCAAATCGTGCAAATTTATTTCGAAAATAATGGTTCAGTTCGCGAAGTTTACCGCAAGCTCCGTCCATTTTATGGTCGACATAATCGTCCATCAGAGCAATTAATTCGCTTAACCATGGATCGTTTTCGCACTACGTTTACTATATGTGATAATACGCATCCGCAGAGACGTCGAAAAGTGCGCACCGAAGAAACAATTGCGGCTGTAGAGCAAAGTGTTAAAGACGACCCGAATGAATCGATTCGCCACCGTGCACAGCAATTGGAGCTTTGTGCATCAACTTTATGCAAGATTTTGTGCAAAGATCTTGGCTTGCGACCTTACAAGATCCAGGTTGTGCAAGAATTAAAGCCGCGAGACCATGCAATGCGTTGTGATTTTGGTGTATGGGCCGAAAATGAGATTGATCTCGATGCTGATTTTCATCGCAAAATTTTGTTCAGTGATGAGGCTCATTTTTGGTTGAATCGCTACGTCAACAAGCAAAATTGCCGCATTTGGAGTGAAGAGAATCCATATGAGACCCTTGAGAAGCTATTACATCCACCTGTAGAATTGGCTTTATTCGAGCCAGCCGCGGCGGCCACATGCCCGAAATCATATTTAAACATTAATGGCATAAAATTATCCTTCCAATAAAGCCAAATTGATGGACATTAAAACGATTTTCTTGTGTTTTATTTCAATTCGAAGTTCTATACCTCTAATAAAACACCCGATATGTATAAATGATTACCAAAAATGGAAACATTTGTCTATTGTACCATCGAATGGTTCACAAAAGTACGTTCAAGGACCATATTCGGTGTTTGAAAGTCAACCGTAAATGTTAATGCAGAATATCGCAGCTTTTCTTTAAATTGTGTGTGGATTTTGTGTTTGGATTTTGAAGAAAGGCTACGATTTCTCAACAAAAGGGAAGAAAATGAATTTTTAGTTAATTTTAATTATTATTTTTCGAACTTAATTTGTTTCTATATTTATGATTTGAACGGGCTAAAGTTCGTAACGCTTTTTAAGCCAAATTACATGTGATAATTATTAATGAACAAATAACATCAAAGTTAGTTGTAAATATTCTGACAACACATAGTTGAACGGAACAGCCAGCCGTTTTCGAAGGCCACTAAACCCACTTTTGCCCGTTCAAATCATAAATATAAAATGAATTTCTGTTTTTTTACTTTAATATTTTATTTTTATTCCACGCATGTAAGAAATTACTGTTAATCAAAAAAAAAAATTAAGCTGAGTAGTTTTTAATTTCCTGCATATAAATAGTTGAAAATATTTTTTTATACACAAAAGCTAGAGTTACCCAATACAGATGTAGAAACTATCTGGGAAATGTAAGCAAGTAATTATCGGTTGTTAGGCAATTTGTCTCGTATGGGTCTTTTTTGTGTAGTGGAAGGTGTTTAAGAAGGACTTTCACAGGAAATTCTTTACTTAGGCACACACCCTTGAAATCACAGAAGCCGGTATGAGTACTTCTCAGCTACCCTTAGGCGACACTGTACATTTAATGCACAAAAGGGTTATTTTCACTAACCCTGCGTTAAGATTAACTTTTGTTACTTTATTGACAATATCTGATAAAAGTTTTTACGTTTAATTTAAGAGTCTTGTCTGCAAGATCCTCAGCGCTAGGTTTGAAATGGACGTATAAACGAAAGCTAGAATTTACAATTGATCAAATAAACTTCAAAGGTCCTACAGTCTTCCAAACTCATGTACATGTTCCCAGAAAGAGATTCTAGATTTCATTCAGATCATGGAGTCAGATTCCGAAAGAATGTTGGAGCACGAGGAGGTTTCCTTGTACTACCGTCTTATTGCTGATAGCTTTATAGAGCACATTGTCAGACAGAAAAAATTATTGTCGAATTTTTTTCAATTAAGTGATTGGTTAGAAAAAATAATAATTTTGATTAAAATTTTATTTGAATACATGTTTGTTTTAATTGAATTTACTTCTCCATCAAAAAAGTGTTATCAACAGAGCTTAACTCAGAATACTATGAAATGGTAAATAATTATTAAATATTAATTGCATGTATATAACATAAATTCTGTTTTTATGTGTAAAAATAGAGCAGTTTTTTGTAGTATGCCACATTGTTTTGAAAAATTTTTTTCAATTAAAATGCCCAATTAATCTTTTAATTGGTTTTCATATTTTCTATGCAAGCAAAAAATATACTTTAGTTAAAAAAAAAATTTAATCATTCTAATTTTGACGAGCGTTGAAAAAATCATTATCATATTAAAATCATTTCTCAACAAGGAAATAATAATAAGAAATGCAAGCTCATGGACCAAATATGGATGTTAAGTTAGTACATTGATGGTATGCCGGTTTCGATGCAAATAGTCTTGCGTAAGTATATGTATGTATGTTTGTATGTGTGCAAAATATCGTAGCCCTTATTTAAAATTAAATCAGAAAATATACCCTGTCGGAAATTTGGCTAACTTTAAACTAACTTTAAGCTAACTATTTAGCAAGTAGTACTGACAACACTTGGATTACTTCACAATGTAGTCAACTGACTACTTTAACATTGCGATGTCCTAGGTGGTAGTAAATTGGCTCACTCTGCATTACTTTCAGCTAACTTAAAGTTGACTTTTTTAAACCAACTTGTAGCCAGTAAATAAAAAAACATTTTTTGGGGTTCGAACATGTGTCATCACAATTTGTGTACTCAACGCGCTAGCTTTCAGCTAAGTTACGATCTAAAATAACAACAGCAAAATGTTAACATAAAACTGAAATGAGTTTTAAAGTAGCTGATAATAAGTTTGTTGACTCTCATCAAATTCGATTACGTACTCAACTTAAGAATTAATTTTGGGTTTGTTCTGGATGACATTGCAGTTAGCTTTTAGTCAGTCTAAGAAAAGTTAACTATAAGTTAACTATTTTTGTAGTGAACTACACATTCTCCGATAGGGCACACACACAATTCAAAAAAGAAATTACGATATTCGGCATTTACAGCCTGTTTTTCGAAAATGAATAAGTGTATACGTTCTTTAAAATAACGAACAAAATTATGTTTTCGTTTTTAAAACATTTATTTATTTTCATGTGAGTGACAACAAAAGAGTTTTCAGTTTTCTACACTCATAAAATATTGTTTATAAAATTAATTAAAATTCGGTCTACATATTTTTCATTTGACTTTAACGAAAATCCTATTTAATTTTTACTGTTGTAATGTTAACTGACTTAAAACTCTAAGAAAAAAAATTATTTATATTTTTCACTTTAACTTGCAAAAATAAATAAATAAATAAACGAGAAAATGTGAAAGACTTTCTCCACTATGCAAAAAAATTACGTAAGCTTACGGTACATCAAAATGTTCATACAAAACCCGATTTTAACATACACTTGAAGCATACGTTAGTTTTTTTGCATATGGGGGTTTTTCTTTAATCGGATTAACTTAACTTTAGGAAGAACGAACTTATAATAAATAATATATATAATATATACGAACTTATAATAACCATATAAAGAAAATAATTTCTCTTGTTTCTGTAATATTTCTGTTACCAAATTCAATATAACAAAATAAATTTTGCATTATTTTTCATAATTTAACTGTCAAACAAATCACAAAAATTTTTAGCATTGAGTCAAATAAAGTATGAGTTATAGGAAAAAATAATAGTTTTAATAACAACGGAAAATACAAAAAACAATGAAAATCTATATTAAGTTGTGTATGATTTTCTAAATGAATGCTTGAATCAATTAAAAATAAAATTTTTTCATAAAATGTAAAATGAAATTGAAATAAATTTTATTTAAAATTTTTCATTGAAATTTTTTTTACTAGATTTTACTTTTTTTATTCCGTCACTGCTATAGTTTTGTGAGTGTGATTTTTTGGTTATACCTAAAAAAAAGCTCTTTTTAGGACAAAACGAAAGCTTTTGAAAATGTTTTATAAAAAGCAAATTTTAAACGTTATTGTTTATAAACGAAACATAAAAACGAAAGGGCTTATGTTTTCTAAAAACAGGCTGTTAGTTTGGATTTTGGTACAATAGACAAATGTTTCCTTTTTTTAATATTTATAAATATGTATATAATATATTTTCTTATATTTTTATTCTAATAAATTTTTTTCTATATGTCAATTACCATTTTAATTGAATCTTTAAACATTTTTAATTAGTTTTTCAATTGTATCATTAAAAATATTTCAATTAATTTCTTAATTGAATCTTTAAAAATATTGCAATTAAATTTTAATTGGATCTTTAAAAAGACATCAATTAAATTTTTAGTTAATGCAATACTTTTTAAATTGAAAAAATAAAAAAAAATTCAATTAAAATTAATGAGTTAATACTACAATTTCCGTTTTTGGTTTAAAACTAGTTAATATTTTAAATGAATCTTTGTTTTTTTAATTGAATATTGTTTTTACTTTCTTTTTTCTGTGCAGCGTTATTAGCGTCTGCAAAAGATAATTGAAGGCGCTAATAAACAGGTAAATTGGTACATTATTTTAGGTAATGTTAAATGAGACGGTGAATTAAGTATGACAGAACCTTCGATTGAGGTCTTGTTGGGCTGAAATGAATTGATGCTTAGAGGGTGTAATATTTTACGGGGTCTATAGAGTCCAATGATTCGATCTTAACTTGATGAGATTCAAATTAGTATTGGATATAAACGGGAGAGCTGTGAGGGTCCCTCTGGTAATGAAACGAGTTTCAAACTGCAGTGTATCAAGTAATATTCTTCAAGATGATTCCTCTGCAAGCTTTTTTGTTCATAATTAGTTATCGGTTACGAATTTCGGCGAGCATTGGAACATTGTCAGCAGTCAACGATCATATTTGACTTTCTCAAATGATGTTGTTACCAATCTATTCGAAAATTGTTGAGCGAGTATCCCAGTACAGTGAACAAAATAATTTCAGGAAAGAAATATTTTTAATTTTCTAAAAATAATTTATTTGTGGCATATGATGTTACACAATAACGCTATCGGCTAAGAAAATTAAGTCCAGTATTTAGGAATGAAACATAAAGCAAGCTGTAAGAAGTAACTATATCGTATGACATGTGAGTCCTAAGGAATAATATAGCACGAGCCTCTTCCTGCCAGCATATAATTTCTCTCGTTGCACAGAGGAGTGAGTATTTGAGCCAAAAAGCTGGCCAATATTGTTTTTTTAGTTTCGATTTCTTGTTAGAAACTACTTAGTTTCGATAGGCTGTTAAAATTTGCAAACGAAAAAAATCTTACAAATGGGAAACAATTCCCCTCAGAGAAACTAATCCCACCTCTGAAAAACTTAATTTTTTCATAAATTTTTTTATACTTATGTTTATCAAATGCAACTTTTAACATCGTCGAAAGTTCAAATCCCTAAACTTGGATGCAGGAGACCGTTATATGCCATTTTTATCCCGGCTTCCTTTTGTCGATGGTGAAACAAAAATTTTATTTGCAGAAATAATTTAATAATTAACAAAATGTACTAATTATGCCTTAATATGATAAAAATTTAGGTTATGAGCTTTTATGTGCAGGTAGATTGTTTGTCACCTCAAAGCAAAACATTTCATGAGTGAAAAAAAGGTTTCTCAACAGAAAAAACCGTGAAATTAAAAAAAATCCCCAAAAAAATGGCGCAAACTTGCGCAAACTTTTTTCTTGCGTCTAAAATAACTTAAAATTGTATTGTGGTATACAATATAACTCTAAGAGCCATTATTATGACTTAACGATAAAGTTTCGGATAGTTATTCCTAACTTTAGCAAAACTGAACTATAAAGGACCTTTAAAATTTTCCATTATTACAACTGTCCGACAAAATAAAGAATAAAATGTTTGGTTGGTGGCAACATTTCTGTGGATATTGTGGATATTGTTTGTTAAAAATTATTAGTGGCAACTTGCTTTTGTTTATTTGTCAAATTACAAACATAATGAAAATATTTTTGTTAATTCTTTTGTTTTATTATTATTCTTATGTGTTTTGTGTTGTATTGCTTTTGTTTTATGCCATATTTTGACCAAATAAATTTGATTTTGTTTTATAAAGTAGAAAGTGTGGCAAGTGGCGAAAATGTGGCAACTTTAAATGACTATACATCACAATAAAAGTTACAGGTACGATCAACTTGTCTTTAGTTTATTGCTAACTTTTTGTTAAAATGAAGTTGTAATAATGAAAATCCAACAGCATCCTACTTTTAGCTAACGTCAAGTTATAATAATGGCCCTAAATGTAACTACATTCACTTTTAAAATGCTTCTTCTTGTTTTGTGTTTGAATAATATTTTTTTTCTTAATTTTTAAACAAATTGTTGCAACATTCCTGATATTTTTGTTTGTTTTAATAATAAAAATAGCTTTTGATCAAATCTTTTGGCAAAAAAATGCGAAATTAACGTAATAAAGGTATTCGTTTAGCCACAAAAATATCTTATAAGCATATTGAAACCGAAAAAAAAAAATATTATAAACTAATGTAATTTTCTTCACTTTCCTGATCTATAATGTAAAATTTTGTTGTGTTTCGAATTGCGTACTAGGTTCTAAGGCCCTTAAGATTTCTTTAAATTAATTTTTAATGTTTTGAGCAGCTTTTTGGCTCAAATAGTCTTCTGTGCATTGCACTGAACTTTCGTGATTAGACTACGCCACGATGGACGATTAATTTACCGATTGAAGTGTAAGTATGTGTGCATGTGTATTTGTTTATCTCTCTTAGATTTTGTGACATAATAAAAGGATTCGGTTTGGTATCCAGGCTTTGAAATTTGGAAAATTCATTTTACGAAAAATGTTTTTGTTTTGACTCTTAAAATAAAAAATCAACGTGATTTGGTGCAAATTTGCTGAAAACCTATTCGAATTTTTTAAAAAGCACTTTTTTACTTACTCACAAATTTCTTAACCGATATCTGAAATGTTGGACATTTTGCGTTCTATTTTTATTACAGCTTACTTTATTCTACTTATGCTCGTATTTCGGATATAATGAAAATCTAGGTCCATAAAAATAACTTCCATATATTCGTTTTGTCGAGTCGGTGCAAATCCTTGAGCTATTGTTATTCATTGTTCGCAACTAACTGTCAATGAAGCATTTATTCTTTTGTTTCCATCACAGTTTATTTTTTAGGGTTCACTTAAATCTTACGCCAACCCATAAATGCTTTCACTCTCTAAAAAAGAAAAGCTTTTACTTAAAGAATATTTCTTTAATATTGTCTCATAAATTCACACAATTCCTTTATTTTCCTCTTCCAACAAAAAAAAAAAAAAAAAGAAAAAAAAGAAAGAGATTCTTAGTTGCGTGTTTTTTCATACTTCTTATAAATTCTTATTTTTCTTCCTTCCATTTGCTGCATTATTCATTTCGTACATCATCGTCCAAAATAATAACGTGAAGTCTGGATATCTGTTTTTGATGCCTTCATTGTTTGCAGCCCTGCAGGCCAATTTAATGAGATGAAGATGAGATACTATCAATATAAATGTAGGTGTGCAAAGGAAATTTGCGGTTCCGTAAATGATTTTTGTCTAAAAAAATCGTTTATTGGGCGGGTTTATGCAAAACTTACAAAAAAAAAAAGAAACATTTTGGGTTCAATATCCCACCAGAGACTTTTCGTTTTTGTTCAGAATTCAGCGAACTAATTGGGCTCTTTCCTTCAATTTTGTTTCTTTTCCTTTTGTTTTATAAAATTTTTCGTTGTTTTTAGGTAAATTTGCTGCAAAGTGTTTTAATAATTTTTGTTTTTGAGGAAAAACGTAAATATAAATTTCCTTTGGGTAAACATAAAAAAAAGCTAAAATGTTACAATGTATAGTTGATAAATTAATAAACCTTAGCATTAGTTTTTATGGTTATTACTTAAGTTTACTTTGAGCTTTTTGTGCCATCACTATGATTTATGAAAAAAATCATATTTCATGTAAAAAACAACCTGTGTATTCTATTCCGTCCTTTGCCTTTTTTAAAATAATCCTTATTTAAATTATAGTTGCTTATCTTTTACTTATTGTTATTAATTGCAGTTAAGGAAAATCGTTAACAAAATTAGTTATAAAGAAATACAAATAATTAACTTGGTCTATACTTGCTATGATTGGATTTCGTTGGTTCTTATGCCAACTTATGCAAACATATGAGTACTTTGCAACTGTTTAATTGTGTGTTATATTAATTTTTAAGATAAATAATTGCGAAACATTAACTTTTTTACAAAACTTTTCTCTGAGCCATGTGGTATAGCTTTAACCATTGAATTCGTTTATTACTCTTGCTTGGTTCTTCATAAGTTTCAAATATCCGAATATCTTTTCAATGTCCTGAATAACTGTTTTTTATTTTTTCTAACATGGGCTATTTATTATTTTATATTATATTATTTATTATTTTTATATTATTATTTTTATATTCAGTTTTCTTAATTTTGTGGGTGCAAATAAAGCCAATTTGTTTTATCTTTATTCAGAAAGGTTTGCCAGTTTTTTTCCGACGTCTTCAGGAGAATTTTTATTTCTAAATTCTTGCAACAAATTACAAGTATAATTTAACAATAATAAATAATCGATAATATCACAGGCAAACCTAAAACTAATATCACAAAACTTCACTTATAAAGTTATTACAATTGAATATTGTAGTTTGGTGTTGTTATACCCTTTACCAAAAAATGGTAAAAGGGTATATATAGGTTTGTCATTCCGTTTGTAATTTCTACAATATTAATAAGCCACACATAAAGTATATATATTCTGGATCAATGATGCGCACACAATGCCCCCGGGGGCCGAACAATTTTCGCGATTTACACATACACAACAGGAATGTTGACGAAGCCCACTGCAAAGAGTACAAAAGTTATAATTTTATTCAGTTGTATGCCAACTTTTAAGCAAGAAGGGTGATGTCGCTTGATTTGTTATGATACAACAACAAAATACACAGTTGAGATTACAAGTTAGAGAAAAAGAGAAGCACAACTGAGTATTTTTATGATTTTTTTTTCCAGCATTTGAATACACTTGGAATAATTTTATGTTTACATATTAACCATTTTTTTATTATTTTGAAATGTAGAAGGTATATTATGAGAAAAATTTTTTATTTTCACTAAACATATTTAATGAAGCTGAGTGCCTTGTATGCAATCAAAAATTAAAAAGAATAAGTGCATACAGTCTTAAGCGTCATTATGAAAGTCGTCATTTAGAAATGTGTAGTTTGTCAGGGAAGGACAGAGATAAGCTTATTAATTAAACATAGTTCATGTTATTAATGAAACATAAAAAATTTTGTATACAAAAACATTATTCAATACATTTACCAGCAAATTTCTCCCAATGCACTCACCACTACAAACACATTTTGAATCTGTTTCTCTTTGTGGACAACGCTGGCTTATATACGTATCATTCTTGCTCTCTCTTTCTCTCTCTCACACACACACATCAGCAGTGTTGTCAACTTTTAAATATCAAAAAGCACTGAAACTATGAAAAAAACGCGTAATTTAAGTAAAAAAGCACTAAATTTAATTATTTTATTATATTAAAAAAATTGTTACACATAAATATTTATATAAGATATATAGGGATCGGTTAACCTTGCATTTTATACCTAAAACTTCAAATTTGAGGCATCCGATACACGTTTTAATTGTAACTAATTATTATTAAAATAAAATGATAACTATTGTATAACTAATACTTTTTGATTACATTTATTATATTCTTTCTTAAAAATTGATAAAAAATAAGTGCTCGCTCTTCAAGGTTATCGTGAAAGATATAAACTTAGTGCAAAAATTGGTTCGGGAAAACCAAAAACATAATAGAAAAAAAAAAAAAAAGAATGTATTACAGCTAAACACAAAGTAGATGCTTTACAACGTACATATGTATGAAATGTATCCAAAATTGTTCACCACAGGATATTACGTTGTTCAAAAAACATCAATACTGATAAAGTTTACAACGAAGCAGCTGTTGTATAAAACTATTTCTTAACCAATGACGTTTGGCGGTTTAACTAATGTTAAACCAAAAGCTGTGAATCAAATATTATTGGTTAAACTATTGCTAGTAGTTAACCTAATAACTGTGAATTTGGGCCTAAGATCTAAATTTAAGAACAAAATTCTTCAATTTAGAGTGCAGAGATCTTAATATTTCAATCTTGAAATTTGGTCAGTAAGATTGACGTTCTCAAATTTAACATAAATTCTTAATTTATAGAATGAATTCTTAAAATCAAAAACGTGGTCTTAAACTTAAATAGCGCAGTCTTAAAATCAAGAACGTAATATTAATTTTAAGATTATATCCTTAAATTGTTAAAAATATGATCTTAATTTAAGATTTTTATTAAGAAAAAAATCTTGAATTTGATCTTAAACAAATCAACATATTATTCTTGAATTAAGAATTTTCGCATCTAACAGACTATAAATATTAAAATGATTTGAATTTTGAGCGTAAAATCTTGATTTTACCAAGTTTTTCCCCTTAGTGTATAAAAAAGTATATTCACAATTCAATTTTCACGTTTCAGACCTTTTTTATTATGAAGCGAAGTTATAACAAAGTGTAAGGATATATTGTTACGTTTGTTAGACTTAAATGAAGTCGTAGAGGTAAAAAATCTACTTCTGCGCGCTTAAACATTGAAGTGACAAAAGATTGATGGAAATGCAGTTCTTGATAATGCCTCAAACGAGTTTATATCCATTAACTTTACATAAACTTATTGGATTTTACTTCTGCCCAAAACTCGAAATTGGACTTAAAGTGTCTCCATTCTCCATCCATTGTTATAGTAACTAGACAAAATGATGCTATTAAACTATATTTGGGTACCTACTTGCTTAATGTCTTCTTTACATTAATTATGCTTAAAATGTTAAAGCAAGCATTTTACAACCTTATTCGAATTTTTGGAAATGTTCTGCTTTTTGAACGATAGCCTTCCTCGAAAAAAAAAAGATATCGAAATTAATTTTTGAATTTTGCGTCTAGTGCCACCGCCACGAAACAAAAACCACTAAAAATTAATTTAAAAAGCACTGCGCACTAACTTCAAAATTTCTCGCGTCGAAAATTTCAAAAAGCACTAGAAACGGTGCGAAAAGCACCGAGTTGACAACGCTGATTTTTAATAATGAAGTGATCGCAGCGCCTCTGTTGTCAAATAAGGCGTATTAAATGTTGAATCTTTGTGCTTAGTAGCCATTTTATTGGTTATTTTACATAGCCAATGATTCTACTGCACAATGAAAAAGGGTGCTCTGATGTTACATTAGATCAGCATAAGCTGAAGCCGGTGTAGTTTAAGTGACCAGAGCCTCTATTTAGTGACTGTTGGAGACAGGGTTTGATTCAGGACTTTTACTTTATCCAATGCCACTCTTATTCTTATAATACTTAAATCCTAAAATAAAATATAATTTAATAAAATTGTTGAAGTTTGTTTTTTTTAAGAAATAAGAAAGAGAAGAAAATAATTTTATTATAAATGAGGTAGAATTATAAACATTTTATGAGCTTTTGTTATTTACATAAAAATTATATGGTATATAGATCCTTATCGCTAGAAAATAAATACCAATTTTCATAACATAAATATGTTTGTATGTATGTTTAAAAAAAAAAGCTTTTAAAGAAAATATACTATATTCCAATAATGATAATAAAACAAAAATAATAAAAATTTAATTCAACGAAAGTCATAAAGTTCGTAAACTTTGAGCTTGCATGGGCATACCCCATTATCATTCTTATTCATACGTACAATTTACCCTTTTGTTAAATTGTGTGTTTACAAAATTTATTTACTAAACGTGCATACTTTTTCAACATAATAAATATCAACACATAGACACATGTTTACATATTTATAATTTGTGTGCATATTTATTATAAATAGTTTTCGTTGTTGGTAAAGCAGTTAGAAAATTAGTTACTCAGCCAAACGTATTGCATTAGCCTACTAGCAATCATAAGCCTTTAATGAAGTGTTAACAAATCATTACATGTAAACATGTCAAAAGAGTAACACCACATGCAATAACAAACCATTGGAACGTGTTCGGCATTGACAAGAAGAAAAAGGGCCTGCAAAATGATTTACTACAGTAAAAATTATGACGCAAGCAAAAAATAATAAAACGACAACTGCCAGTAGAAGGAAAAAAGGAAATTGGAAAAATTATTAACTGCTGCCATAAAAACAGACACATACAGTCTGTTAAAGATTAACGAATACTAATTTTTGCAAACTCTACCATTGTGTAATTGGCAGCGAAAGCGCCTGCAATATGATGGCAATACAAAGTGGGCTAAAGTAATAATATTTGGAGTTACGAAGAAAAAATGCTTAAGTCGAAACGCTGGGGCGGTGAGGTGGCCACAAGTGGCAACAGGGGAATTACTCTCTACTGCGATGCGAAAGCAATTACGATGCGAAAGTTAAATGCGATGAGATGCCAAATTGGTACTCTCTATTACTTTCGCAAAAAAGTGGCAACACGGACATTGCAAAAGAAAATATGGCAGAGGTTTCCAGTACTGAAATGTCAAAATAGGTAAAAAACTACATTTAAAAAACAAATTTTAAGAAAAAGTGAAGTGTAAAGGCTTCATTAGTCTTTACTTTCTGTTGCTGTTCTGTGCCGTTCTTTTCCGTATAAAATATTTTGCAATTAGTTTTTCCGTGAAAAAAATCAGCTAGAATTGATTACACTTGTACAAAAAGTATCACAACACACTAATACATACACACTATTGGCTGTCACTTAACGTCGAATTCTATTTTCTACAGATCTTTCCGCAACAGAACAGAACGAAAAAGGAAAAACTAACCACACATACAGATTTTCAACTAAACAGAAACAAAACAGCTGATTCAGAACAGAACAGCACGTACAAACTAATTCTGCCTTAACAGTTTTTAATTGAAAATAAAGTGATGGATTATGTAGCGTTATGGTTTTATGAAGAATACGACCATGTAAAACGAGTTGCAAGACAAGTCTCAAGAGATACATAGTAGGTCCGAAGTAAATTACACATGTAAGAAAAATCTGTAGCGGAATATGTTGTTAAATACATATTGCTTTATTTCATAAAAATACTTGTTTTATAAGAGGTTAATAAGTTTTAATGGAAATTTTATTAATAAAATAAACTTTTTAAAAAATCAAAATATATTTTATGAATTATTCCCCAAATATAAATATTTTTTTCAACGTACTTACATGTTTTTCTCACTTTGCGTTTGGTATTTAGCTATCGCAAGATATTTGCGCTTATCGTACGATTTTGACAGATGCTTTCGCATTACAGAGTATGGTGATACCAGACTTGCGAAAGGGAACATAAAAGATGCGATAAGTAAATGCGCAAACGCAATAAAAGAGTACCAATCGTTCGATTTCGCATCGTAATAGAGAGTAACCCCCCAGGTAGCTTCTCAACAAGCTTAAGCTCTAAAACCTTTTTTTTTTCTTAAATCATACCTGCTCCATTTAGCTTCAGTTAGTAAATATTCTCATCACACAACAATGCCATTTTTTACAAAATGTGCTTCTGCAGCTATAAATGTCCCAGTACTGGCCCCAACGGAATGAAGTACGCACGTGACTTGACCAAAATTCATTAATTTTTCCTCCCAAAAATTTTTTCGAACATACCTGCTGTTAACGCCAATTGATCTTGCACCATTTTTAGTTTAAATAACTCACAAATTTATTTCAAAATACGACAGCATGGCCATCAAATTGAAATACCGGAGTTTCATGGGAATGGATTTATTATTGTTTATTGCATTCCGATATTTTGCTAGGTCTTGCAGAAACAGAAAGGTTAAGAACAAAATGCCCTACTCCTGCACTAACTGTCCTAATATCATCTCATAGACAATGACCTCCTTTTTGTACGCATGAGTTTCCTATAATCTTATCGCTGAATTCATTGCCATTTGTTTGACTATGAGGTCAGCATAATAACCTTGGAGGGTGTGGCGTTTGGGCATATTTGATCAACAAGGCAGAATTGCAAAAGATTCTTTATATTATTACACGATTGCACTTGTGCTACACTTTTGTTCATCATAGAATCCAGTCTCCTTATTAGGGTGATAAGGTACTGATAAATATTCAGCCTGTCTAGAGCCGTTATTATTGCTACTGAGCTTTTCTTGTTGAATTTGCTTTCAGGATAATTACTAATGCGTATTTCTTGGACCCTATTGATTTCTTTATGAAACCAACAACAGAATGTAATGCAGTCCCCACTAATATACACTTAGTGTAGGCTTGTTGAGGCGCTGATTAATAGTTCGGCTTCATTGATATTCTGAGAATCAGATTTGGTTATGCTCTGAAGAAGTGGAGACAGACGAAAATGTGTGAAGTCCTTCGGTGTAATGTGCGAGCCTAAAAACCCTCCTCATCCACGCTTTTTCTGTACTAAGATATATGGAACCATCAAATACAGGCTGTATACATATATCCATATTAACAATGGAATCACGAGAACAATGTTTTCGATGTTAGCGCAGATTGGGCTTGTTAAAGTGCCTAAAGCTACTTATCGCTCATGATAGTGTACCTGTATTAATAGTTTTGTGAGTCGTGCTCCATATAGAGAGTGCATTCAGAGAGATGCGTATTCAAGAGTACCTCAAGGGTTTCACTTCCGCTGGTGGTACAACTCCTTTAAGGTTTCTTACTGAAGCTTAAATGTAGTCGATATGATTATTCAAAGGCGAGTTAATGATTTCTTATCGTCGATCTATCTTTCTCAGCATAAACCCTACCGAAAGACCTAAAATGCCAGAAAATCGCATTTGATTTATTTAACCTCTAAGCAGTCAATTTCAATCCATTTTTAAAAGCAATTAATACCTTACTGACAGGGTGACCCATGACAGTTTTCAAAAAGTGGCACCAAAAGGGGATTTATGAAAAAAAGTTGCAAAATTATAAAAAAAAACGAGAAAACTACACTAAACTTTTTATTTTTAATATATTTTTATTTAATTCACTCTAAAAAAAGGAAGACAAAAAGTGGCAAGGCCGTCGAAAAATGGCAAAGCAGTCGAAAAAGTGGCAATTTGCCACTTTAGTCGGTCAAGCGGTCACGCTGCTTACTGAACAATTTGAGCATTCGTTTTAAAACAAAAATCATAGTATTTTTGCTCTTTTATAAAAATATTTTGTTTATATACACGCATACTCTCTTCGGTTGCATTTCATATTATTTACATGAGCCGGAGGTATTAAGTTTATATTTATCCGCCGGTAAAATTTTTTTTGTTAATACATGTATTTATTTATTGTATCTTCAAATATGAACTAACAATAAGTATTCAAATCTAAAATCTAAAACATAATTATTAGGCCCGATCACTGTTGGACATAAACTTGTTAAAAGTTATTAATAATACATACAGAAGTAGTGATAGTCAAAAAAGGGGAGAAAAAAAGTATTTTCAAGTAGTCCCATTTGGAGTGGTGAGTATAAGAGCCCGTGTGTCCCTCTTTTTTAGGTGGATGTGTCCAGTAAAGTTCAGAATATTACGAGCAAGCGGATTAGGATGTGATTCGAGTTTTGTTAAATATTTGGCTGCGTATTTTACAATTTCTTCAATCACTAGTGGAATATTTAAATCACGATGTATATTAGAATTTTTGATGTACCATGGAGCCGATGTTATCAAACGTTAAATTTTGTTTTGCTTTCGTTGGATTCTCTCGAAATTGAAGTGCCCCATAACTGAATTTCGAAACACCATATTAGCTTCAAAAGCGACTTGTTTAGTAAAAGTTTGCAGTCTAGGCTGAGTCTTGAATTTCTGCCAATCAACCAATATATTTGAGTTAACTTAAGTTTCATCTGACTTAATTTAGAGTCAATATGATGTTTCCATGTCAGCCTTCGATCAAGGTGTATACCAAGGTGTTTTACGTGGGAATGTTGAGGATAAATTTTATTATTGATTCGAATAGGGGAGCAAGTATCTCTTCTTAGGGTAAACGTTATATGGACACACTTTTGTTCATTGACTTTAATTCTCCATAAGTTCAACCAAATTTCCAGCTGGGTAATATGTTCCTGAAGATTGCGGGATGCCTCATAAAGGGTTTCGTGCTCTATCATCGGCAAATGTAGAGGTGTGGATATTATTGTTTACCGGCCTATCACAAGTATATACTAAATACAAGGCATGACCCAGAATGCTACCCTGTGGCACACCAGAACACATGGATTCGGGAACACTCGTGAACTCTCCTTCTACAACAGTGAACTTCCTATCAATAATATAACTTTCCAAACGCTTTGATTGCTTATTGGCAGATATGTATTCAATTTTAAAACTAGGCCTTCGTGCCATACTTTATCAAACTCCTGAGAAACATAAAGAGAGCAGAACAATACTTCTTTTCTTCAAATGTTCTTCTTACAACTTGGACCAGTCTATGCGTTTGTTCAATGGTGCTATGCTGACTTCTTAAGCCAAATTGATGGTCCTGGATGCACCCATTATCAGCTAAAATTTTGGAAAATTTAGTCATGAGCAGCTTTTCGAAAAGCTTTGAATCTATATATGACTCAGTCTTGGTAAGATCTTTGCCCGGCTTTAGAATCATTTTTATCTTGGCAAGAAAATACTGCATTCTGAAAATAGCAGTAAAAATAAATAGCAGGATTCTTGTTGCAATATGAAGCAAGTTCATGAGCATTTTGTTACTAATACCATCAATACCTGTTGCTTTCTTCGGGTTGAGTTCAGCAATTAGTTTTTGTACTTCACGCATCTTAAACGTTAAGGGGCGAGGGGGTAGAGAAACTACACTTGGTAAATCAGCAGCTCCCGTACTTGAAGTGGGAGAGAATACAGATTTTAAATGCTCAGCAAATAACTTACCTTTCTCACTATCGCTTCTTGCCCAGCCTCCGGTCAAAGTGCGCAGTGGTGATTTAAGATCAACTGGTCTTTTAAGATTTCTAGTAGCGCGCCATGAAGAGTAATTAGATGCTGACGTGACATCGGGACCTTCTAAATATTTTTCCAGTGATGCAGTTTTTTCCGACGATAGCATCTCTTTGAGTCGTTTAGTACATTCTTTAAGTTCGATTTTATTCGTGGGTGATCTGTGTTGTTGCCAATCTCTTCTAGCTCTCCTTTTTACAAATACCAGGCGTTCAATTTCCGTAGAATATATTCTATTAAAGCCAGTCTGCAAACGGGAGGTAGTGGCATGTTTAGCAGCCTGATTAATATTTTCGTTAATTTCGGCAATGTTGAATTCAATATCATCAGGTGATCTTAGCTGAATGTTTTCACTGCAGTGACTACTAAGATATTTTTTGAATCCTAGCCAGTTGACCCCATTAATCATTTTCGCATATGAGTTATTTAAATCACTCCTTAGTGGGTTGAAAATTTTAAATATTGTGGGAGAGTAATCGGAGGAGAGATCTAGAGAGGACTCCTTATGAATTAAGTACCTATGGATATTTTTCATGACGCCAAAATCTATAACATCCGGAATTTTTCGTACGTCAGTAGGCTCCCCACTCGAAATGACATCTAAGCCCATTTTTGAAATAGTATTAAACAACGCTCGACCTCTAGGTATTACCAGGTGCGAACCCCAGTACGCATGTTTTGAATTGTAGTCGCCAGCTGCTACAAAGCATGGTCCAAGTAATTAATAGAAATCCTCATATTGATTCTCAGTGATTGAAAATTTAAGATATTATGAAATTTGTACAAAAATTGTTGATGCAAATATTAGTTGCTTGTAGATGTTCTTCACAAATGTTGTCAAGAATATAGTGTTTGAGTCTTGACTTTATTAGAATTGCTGATCCACCGCATGCTGTCCTTCTAGGGTCCTTTGTATCATATAAAGTGTAGCCATTCATTTTAAAGAGGCTTCCAGAAGTCAAATCAGTCTCAGAGACCAACAATATATGAATGTTATTTTCCGTAAGGAAATGCTCAAGTTAATTTTTATGTTGGCGAATGCCGTTTGCGTTCCAGAAACATATTTTTAACGTGTTCATGGCTTGTTAACTAATGCTTGAAGCAGTGTATTCTGCATTCGCAGCATTTCTTGCATCATGCTTGTCATATTTATAGTAAAGTTGTTGATAGTTTGCACAAGATTTTCAATAGTGGATTTAAGGCAAATGAAATTAAAGCTTGTGTTAGCATTTGTTGAGTTACTTGGAGGGGACTCTTCCTGCGCGGGAATAGAATTTGTCTTGGCAGCATCGACATACGATACACGGGAAGTAACTGGTTTGCTCATTTGCACAAAAGTGGCTGAGGAAGCGTTTGCTGTTTGAACTGAAGCTAATATTGGTTTTTGCACCATAGCCTGCTTGACAAAAGAGTACACAGGACAACCTCTGTAGTTAGCGGTGTGATTACCTCTACAATTACTGCATTTTTTTCAGGTTGATCTTTTGGTTTAGTACAACCAGCAGTGCCGTGCAATTCACCGCAGATTACACACACTGTAGGTAAATTGCAGTAAGCTAAGTATGACACTGCACGGGACCTGAACGCTTATGTGGCTTTTCAACTGTGATTTTTCTGTATAAAAGATATTTTAGGCTATAAATAGGATGAGTCTCGTTTTTTTTCAACTGTATATCATTTGCCTCCAGTTCAACACCACATAGGGGTTGGGGTACTTTTTCTCTGTTCATTATGTTAGATACATTCTTTACCTTAAATCCCTGGAGGACAAGTGCATCTTTTATTTCTTCAGGAACAATATAAGAATCTATGCCCTTCAATACGATCTGCAGACCTTTAGCGCTCTTAAGCTGGTATGTGTAGAAGCTTGTTTTCTTAGATTCAAATTCAGCAACCATTTTGCGGGAATCTGTTTCGTCATAAATTTGAATTTTCGTTTCATCGATATTGCCACGTTTAATTGGGACAATGTGAAATTTATTCTCTCCAATGACCGAAATTAATTTTTTAATAAGGGCATTTGAATTTTTTTCTCTCAAATAGATTGGTGGCGGCTTGAATGTTTTATTCGAGGATAGATTGGGATTGTCATTCTCATCTTGCAAAATTTTAAATTTTAAATAAAATAATAATAAAATAAATAAATAAAATAATAACTTTTTCTCTTAACGGATGTTTTTTAAGCGAACAAACATTTGAAGCTTTGAAATAAGTCAGAACTAAAAGATTTAAATATTAAATTACAGTTGAGCAATCCTTTCATTTAGGTGGTGTTCCTTTATCCGAATCTACTATATCTGAAAGATTTTATGAACTTCCTCATGCAAAGAGATCAGATTTCTCGTCAACCCTTCATACAATTTTCAGTATGCCTTCTTTTCATTAAATTCGTCACCTTTTGCACGGTTTTTGGCTAAATTCTACCAGAAATGTTCGCTGGGTAGCTGCGATATAAAAAATATATGCCAGGTTAAACCTGCGTGTTAATTATAATGCAGAATTAAGCCAGCAAACAGTAACCAGAACTTTATTTTTATTAACTCCCATAACTCGCTTATACACGTACCTAAACATCAAAGATTGCACAAACAAAAATAGTAAAAGCCAGTAACTTTTTAAATATGTACCTTAGAATAATGACCAGTTTGTTGGCAGCAACATTTTGCTAGGCCATTGTATTTTTCCCTACTTTGCACCTTTTTAGTAGCTTAAACTAATTGGGCGCCATTCTCCACAGAAATTTATGTCGAAATATTTACGTGTTCATAACCGCCAGTATGCATGTGAGAAGTATTATTAGTAAGAATTTTATATTTGACATGCAATTTAATATAAATCACGAGATTTTAATAACACTCATGATGTAGAAAAAAAAATCATTAAATTAATGAGTTTAATAGACGAGGATATTTTGAGAGATGTAGGTATAAAATCCAGGCTGAATATTGTGACACTACACAGGAAAAAGTACAAACAAGATTCAATTAAAAAAAACAAACATTCAGTTAAAAAATTAATTAGTTTTCAACCAATCACGAAAATTGTAGTATTAACTCATCCATTTTAATTGGAAATTTTTGTGATTTTTTTTTTATTAAAAAAATATTATATTAACTAAAAACTTAATTGATAGTTTTTTAAAGAATCAATTAAAATTTAATTGAGATATTTTTAAATATTTAATTAAAAAATTAATTGAAATATTTTTAAAATTGAATTAAAAACCTACTTAAAATTTTTTAAAGATTCTATTAAAATAGTAATTGACATATAGAAAAAATCAAATAGTATAATAAAATTTATAAAAAATTATGTTATGTAAATATGTATGTATGTATAAAAAATTTAAGTATTTGTGTAATGTACCAAAAACCTAACTGGCTTTTGAATTTCGAATGGTGCACAAAAGTACAATGGCCGTATTCGTTGTTTGAGAGTCTTGCGTAAAGGTAAATGCAGAATATGGTAGCCGTACTTTGAATTGTGTGTGTATTTTGTGATTGGATTTTAAAGAAAGGCTACAATATTTTCCATATACTACATATACATACATACATACTTACGCAAGACCATTTGCATCGGACCCCAAATATCGGCAATATACTAAGATTACCATTCACATTTGGTCTATATTATAGACTCTATGGACTCTATAAGCTTGTGTTTCTTATTATGATCTGATTGTTAAGTCGTCGTCCATACAGTGAAACATTTGCTGCAAAACGTTTTTGTTTTCTCTTTTGAAACTGCATTCGTGTCCACATTGTGAAGTTTTTGTTTTGCAGGTTAATACATTTTCTCATATATTTTTCATAAGAATGAGGCGAGAATGACGTACTTAACAAGAACTTCGTGTACATGAAACAAAGTACCCTTTGCCATTCCTCTTTGCCCTCTCGTCAACAAACTCAAATGTTTTGCAGCAAATGTTTCACTGTATGGACGACGACTTTGAAATAAGGGAACAAAATGAATTTCTGTTTTTTTTAATATTTTATTTTTATTCCACGCATGTCAAAATTACTATGAATCAAAAAAAATATATAATCTGAGTAGTTTTTTAGTTTTTAGTTCAAAACCAATTAAAAGATTAATTGGGTAATTTAATTGAAAATATTTTTTCAAAACAATAAAAAACAGCTCGATTTTTACACATAAAAAGAAAAATTATAATATTTACATACAATAATTGTTAACCATATCATACTATTCTGAATTAAACTCTGTTGATAACACTTTTTTGATAGAGCAGTAAATTCAATTAAAATAAACATATATTCAATTAAAATATTAATAAAAAATATTATTTTTTTTAAGCAATAACTTAATTGAAAAAAATTCAAGAATAATTTTTTCTGTGTAGGTGAAGCTAATATGGTGAAAAATTGAACTAAGTCGGGTAACTCTAAGCAGTGCCCAATTAAAATCAAAATTTAATTTTACTAAATTCGCTAATTTTAAAATTTTTTAATTTTAAGCCGATAATTCTGAAAGTCGACAAAAAACAGTTATAAATAGATATTATAAGCAATATACTAAGCTTTTTGGAAAATTATTCCTTACGAATCAATGTGGGTAAAAAGGACTTATTTTTTTCACAGGTATTTATAAGTTATTTTTCCAGAAAATAAAAAAAATAATTAACAATTAAAACTTTAAAAATACTTTATGACCCAAGAATTAACCCTACTACTTTGGGAACAAACAAAAAAAAACATAATCAAAAATATTTTGCAAAATATGATGTGATTAAGGATTTGATAGGCTCTTTGTAGATCCTGAGCCCGAAATAGTTATTATTTTCGTTTATTAAGTATTTTGCAATCGTTTTGCCCAATATACTTTTAATATTTCAAAAAAGTTATTTTGATATATTTTAAAAAAAAAATTTGCATAACACGCAAAGGGTTAATTTTTTCAATAAAAAAAATTTTAATACAATTAGCATATTTAAAACAGAACTTTCTTTAATTTTCAGAAGAATCATTGCAAAATTAGCGGATTTTCTAAGGAATTCATGTTTGATCAAAATAGGGCACAGGTTTGAATTCGTGATATTCACAGATATTTTGACTTTTTAAATTTTATACAAAATGTTGCAATAATTTGTTTGACCTTTATGAAAATCCTAAATTTATATTTTTCATTATAATACCTCTCTAATGTAAAAAACCTATTTAAATACTTAAGTGCTGGAAACTTTCAGCACAAAAACTACAAACACATGGCGTTTGAGCATAATTTGAGAACAATTAGTTACACTTTTGATTTATTTTTGACACATGTAATGGAAAAGTTCAACACATGTATGGAAAAGTTGGTTTAACATGTTTTTTATTTTGGATATACCTAATTCAATAATAAGTGAAAGAAACATCAAAAACTCTTAAGTGACGCCGTTGCACTAAATTTCTTATAACTTTGTCATTTTTCGGTCGATTTTCTTCTGGTTGGTCTTATTTCTTACGTAAAAGTATCATCTTTACTTACACGAACAGAAATTAGACTTTTTGCAATTACTTCTACTTTTCTGTCAGCATACACTGAAAGAAAAACACTTCGTCACTGGAATGAAACCGTTACGTTGAACCCCTTTCATTAATAAAACGACAGATTTCATTAATAAAATGAAATATTACATTACATTGATGTAAATTGCATTAATGGAATGAAACCAATCGAGTGCTTAATATTTTACATTTTCTAGTATCATTTATGTTACGAAATCATTTTCATTCGGGTAACGAAAAACTTAAATACACGTTTTTGTGAAGAATTTATACAAAAAAATATTTTAAATTGATTAGGTTACATAAAATAATTTCAAAGTATCAAATTGTATCAAAGTATCAAAAAAATATGTAATTAATCTATAGTTATGGAAATTATAGTTTTGTTGCAACTTTAATGAAATATTTTCGTAACTTTAATGTAGAAATCATCCTGCTGCTGGCTAGTAGGCTGAGTGCCACTCTTGTAATCCCATGTTCGAATCCTGGAGATAAGTTAAATTTTTTTATATATATATATATGTATATATATTTATAAGTTATAACTTTTCAAGCACCAATGAAATACGTATATAGACCAAGCTGAACCACCAGCAAATAAATTTCAAATTAAGTTATAACTTTTCAAATAAATTAAATAATGTTGAATTAATTAGATCAATTACATAACTTTGAATTAAAATTTCATTAATGATGGCATGTATGTATTTAGTGTGTATTTAAATAATATTTGAGGTTGTTGTGGCTGCAGCGGTAAGCGCGCTAAGTACCACACGATGAGTTCCAAGTTCAACTCTTGGCCGGGGAAGCCAATTATCATGCAAGCGTTTTTCTGATGCCTGTGCCAATATACACACGTAAGTTGAATATTTATTAAGATACAATTATAATTAAATAAATGAATCAGTCATTACAATAATGACTTATGTTGTTAACACTATGATATGATATCATTAAAAAATGATATGTTACGTCTCAGTAATGAAATATTGTCATGATTTACATGACAAATGTTGTTTATTCATTGAAATAGTTCGTAAAAAAAATAAAACTAATGTCACTTCATTGTATAAACTAATAAGTTTCATCGCAATGATTACATTTTTCATTTAAAATATCAAAATGTACGTTGCTTATGAATGAAAATATTTCGTTGTATATTTGACATTTTTTCATCTAATGAAACAGTTTTCATAATACAAATGAAACTTTGCATTGGTTGAAAAATAATGGCAAAATCGTAAATATAATGTCGAAAATCGTTGCACTTACGAAGGTTTTTCTCTCAGTGTATAATCAATGTGAAATATTAATTTTTGGAAATTGTGCCTTATTTTCATCGATATATTATGAACCGCTTTACCAATCAAAGATCCGATTATACATATTTGTCCGTCATTTAAATACCTTCCATACGAAGAATGACCAAATTAGAAATTTCTAGTTTGAGATATGATCTGTCAAGTGAAAAAAGTTCGAAAAAGAGAAAAAATTACAGTGTCTCAAAAACTGTTCCAAAAAAATTACCTCTCATCAAATGTACATGAAAAAAATTTAATTTTTTAAACTAGTGTTATTCACAACTCGAAAGCAGTGTATCCGCCTTTATCCAAAAGAACACGATGGGTCAACTAACAAAATTTTCTTGAAATCAACTTAACAGGATAAGCTAAAAAAATCAATAGTTTCTCAGTAATTAGCAAAATAAAATTGAAAAATTAATTTTTTTTATAAAAATCTAAAATTTTTTTTGAAGTATAATGTGAATGGCTGTGTTTAGTTCTTAAAAAACTTGTCTTAAACACATTTAAAAATACAGGTATGAACATAGTATAACTTGGATAGATTTTATTAAAAAAATTTCTAAAACTAATTTCAATGTAACAAATTTTACCGAAATGGTCATGTAGCTTCTATATTTTTTATTTATTTCAAAGCACAAAAATCAATGATGTTTATTTTATAAAAAATTTTATATAATAAAAAGTTTTTAATAATACAGAAAAAATGATTAAAATTATATGTTTAGTTATTTATATTTTTTTATTTAATAAAACAAGTGTTTAGCTAAAATACGACACTACAATACCCCCTCCGTTAAAAGAACTTCGTCCAAAATGAAAGATACAGACTTCTTTTTCTTTTCTGTAGTTAACGATTTTTCTTCAATAAATGCTGGTTTGAGCCTGTCTATTGCAACATTCTTAACCAGAGAATTCGTTCTAAGCTTAAAAAATTTTGAACTTTTTTTTAATACTTCAAAGGGTCCCTCGTCGGGACCCGAACTTGTCGTCGGGTCCCGTCGAGGGACCCCCCCCCGTTTTTTGTTCGGTCGTAAAACCGAACTTGTCGGAATCATTCCTAACAAAAACGTATTTACAACTTTCAAGAACTTTAGGAACATATGTTTTCATTGTGTTTCCGTGATGAGATATAGCACAACGAACATTAGAAAAATATTTTCTAATTTTGTTTAGAAAATCAGAATTATTAAATTATTGTCCACAATCCACCACTAATTCGCCAGGCAATCGCAAGCACTCCCATATACCATCTCGGCTGCAGATGCTTCTATATCTACTGACCGTAAACCTAACAAAATCAAAGGTAGCTCTTCTGACCAATTAACTGGGTTTCCTCGAGCTAAAATTGATGCTTTCAGTTGTCGATGGAAACGTTCCACCATACCATTTGACTGGGGATGATAAGCTGTAGTAACAATTTTCTGAATACCCAAAGCTTTCGTAACCTCATTAAATATAGAAGAGGTAAATTGTGTACCTTGTGATACGTATTCTTTTAAAAACTTATGCGCTACATTTTTAGCTGTAATATTTCTCAAGGGATGTGCTTCTGGCCACCGAGTAGTTCTATGAATTATAGTTAATATACATATATCGAAAACCATTCGATAATGGAAGTGGTCCAACAATATCAATATGAATGTGGGTAAATCTTACTTCAGGTATAAGTGCAAATATTCTAAAATAATGGCAAAAGACAATATGATGTAAACTGTTAATTTTCATAAAGCCTAAATCATGTTTCTGGAAATTGCTTTTCAACCTGGAGTAGATATGCCAAAGTTTTGATTTAAAAATAAGCTTATGGGATATGAAATTGAAGACTTTGCCTATCATTTTTTAATATATGAGAAGTTGTGTGGAATTGTTAATAGAAGCCTTATAAAGTGTGACTATTTCTGCTTTTAAAAAATTGGTTTCCTAACTTAAGCTGAAATTATTAATTTAAACCCCGGAAATAAGTTACAACTTTAACTGCCAGTTTGCCAGACAATCAAAAATTATCTTCCTCTTATTTATATAAAGGATTCGAATTTGTTTTTGGTTTCAATATAAAAAGCTAGACGAAAACTTTTGATTATCTTTCATTAACTTTTTGATAACATTGATATTCATTCACCAAAGAAATTTACTTTAGAGAAGCTATTCTCTATCACCCTTGTATGAAAAAAATGTTCTCTGAAATAAATGTGTAATAACATAAGAGTTTAAAACCACCACAAGCTTTGTTGAATAATACTGGTTTTAAATTTTTAAAGTATTCTTTGCTTTGACTATGAATATGTGCCATATGCTTTATATTTGGTTCTTGTAATTATTTAGGTAAATGAATTTGGACTGTGAAAACGTAAAGATGACACATTATCTATTCTGGTTTTATTACATTTGCACATACTTCTTAAAGAGATTATCTTTCAATACAAATATGTATATCCAAGTCCATGGCTAAGAGTATATACACAGAAAAAAATATCATCAAAATGCAACCAGCAAAACAAATTGTTAATAGTTAATTTAAATTAAAATATATATTTAGTTAATATAAAAAAATAAGTTGTTGATATGACAAAAACAGAAATTTTTTTCAATAAACTGAACTAACCAAATTTTATGTTATACATGGCGCAAAAACTCAAACAATTCATTGTTGATTCAACAAATTAAAATTTTTCTAGTTAATCAAATTACTCAACAAAATTATTTGTTAAATTATATCATACGCACATGTAGAAGAAACAGAAGAACTCACATTTTGTGTGTATTCATTATTTGCTTATCTACTAACGATTTGCTCTTTAGCTGAGTGGTAAGTACATCAGTCTATTAATCAAGAGATTGCCGGTTCGACTCATCTAAACATCTTTAAAATTTAACAAAAAACAAAACTCTAAAAAAATATAAAAAAATACAAACAAAGAAACAACACGTTAAAATTTGAAAAACAAATTCATTAAAAAATAATTTTTTTCTGTTAACAACTCAATTGTTAATAACACAATAATTTTAATTGAAAATAATTGAGTTGATTTTGTTTTCTTATGTTACAAATGTGTGTTTGTATTTACAAAAATCGTTGTAGGTGCCTTTTTAAATAATATTTTAATTGTATTCACAAATAAATTATTTGTATTTACAAATCTTTTTTTTCTGTGTAGATATTAATCTGAAAAGTTCAAGAAAAGTCGTTACGAATGAAAATGATTCTCTTCCCGCCAAAGGGTTGACTGCACGAGTTGTACTATAAACACATACAAAAAAAAAAAAAAACACGAAAATGTTTATATTTGAAAAAGTTTGTATGTGCAGGAATGCATGTAAGACCTTAACATAATTTGTAAAATATTCATGTTAAGAATTCCCTAAGTGAATCTTTGCTTATCTCAATACTAGAGGCACTTAATACAAGTCGTCATCACAGACACACAAAAGCGGATTTTCCTCACTCAGATGCCAAAGATGCTGATAATATGACTAGTGACTATCTGAATGTTCTTATCCTGAAAGAGCTCATTTTGTTTTCTAAAGGAATACTTATAAAATGAAGTTATAAGTGCGGGTATATAATAAGGTATGTAACCGTAGCCAGCATGATAAAAAAGGTAAAGTTTTCTCTGTAAAGTTTTTCTTTTGTTGAAGAGAAAATCATGATCGTAATCTATTTAAACATGTTGCTAATTTCTTAAGCAACTATTTGTTAATAGTTGTCTACGGCAGCTAGTTGTAAAGTTTGCCAGCAAACTTCGGCCTTATTGTGCACACTGTTAAACAAAATGTAGCTGAAATATTTAGCATTATTTGCTTTAAGCCATATTCCTTTTAATATTATTTTTTGACTGTGATTATAAAATTACAACGTTACAAGTAACATGATTTTCATTATGTATTATTTCAAGTTTATTTTGTTTTAATGTTGTTTTAAAGTAGTTGTTTTTTGTGTGGTTGAGTGCAATATTGCAACCCAAAACTTTTGCTTCAACATTAACATATTGTTCATTTAGACTTTCGTGTTGTTAACTAAATGCTTTATGTTGCTGCTGTTGTTCCTTGCAAGTATTGGGTTGGTGCTATAGTACTTAAGAAGGGCGGCAGGAACTAAGTCCCCAATGAACTAAGTCCCCAATGAACTAAGTCCCCAAAACATAAATGAACTAAGTCCCTAAAGTTTGGGGAGTTAGTTCGCTATGAACTAAGTCCCCAAACATAAAAATGAACTTGGCCCCCAAAAATTTAACAAAAAGAGAACTAATTCCCCAAAAATTGTTTTTGTTGCCATCCATATAAAACTTTAGGGACTTAGTTCATTTATGTTTTGGGGACTTAGTTCATTGGGGACTTAGTTCCTGCCGCCCTTAAGAAGATACTTCTGTTATTGCCATAAATTAAGCCTATAGATTATCATCATTATAGATCAGCAGACTCTTGCTGAAAAATCAAACAAATTTGCACAAAAAAAATGGTTTAAAGTCTTCTTATTGGAAAATATATTGATTATTTCCCAGCAAAAAAAATTCCAACTAGTTTCAAAGGTTTATGACTTTCATTGTCATGTGTTAAATTCATTGATAATCAACCAGAAATGGAACTATTTGGAGCTGAGTTCATCAATGCTATAACCAGGGAAACCACAAATATGCAATTGCATGTTTTTTCTTGTCTAATATATCAATCCGGAATTAAGATATTTATCCGTTTCAGAACTTTTAATGAATTCTGGCATCGATTTGTTAGTGCATATTTTTGCATATTTTACCCTTTAAAGCATGTTTTTGCATACTTCAGTCTAACGCGCATATTTTGAGCATATTTCGAATTTTTAGAGCATATTTGGCGTTTTTAGGGCATATTTTGGTACTTTTTAAAAAAATTTTATTTTAATATTTAAAAAAAATTTTATTTGGTAAAATTTTCTACTTTTTTCTGTAAAATTTTATTTTGTAGTGAAAAAAACAGTAGTAGTAGAATGTACTAATTATTAGTATGTGTTCTGACAACCAAACTTAGAACAAAAGAAATAAAATTTTTTTTAATTTTCACTCACTTGTAAGCAGTCTTGTGAAAGAAAAACGAAACAAGAAAATTAAAAAAATTTAAATCTTAAATACCAATTTTTTTTCTGCTAAATTTTAATGCTGAAACAAATACTATTGATTTGTATATTTCAAATTTCAACTTGAACAGGTGTAACATGTGTTTTAACATCCTCACTGGACGCTAATTTCAATAAAAACTTGTTTTAGTAATTGTGACGCACGCTGTTCCGATTACATCAGTTGAGGTTGAAAAAGAAAATTTTCAACGTATAAAAGTTTATTTAAATGTGACCGGCTGCGATTTTTATTTAAAAAGCTAAGTGAAGAGTTTCTGTTTATTGCAATAACAATTATAAAAAAACTTATCTTATTCTTCAAAATACAGTTCATGATCGCTTTTGAAGTAAAGTTAAATTTTCGCTCTTAGTTAATTTTTTTATTGTTTCCTTTTTCTGTTTATTTTATTTTTGTCTTGTTTTGTAAATTTTGTTGAATTGCTGAATTAAAATTAGTTTTTCATTTCCAAATAATCCAATTTATGTTATTTTTAAGAGGATATTTTTTGAGTTTTTAGTGCATATTTCGAAGTTTTTAGTGCATATTGAATGCGCATAAAACACTTTTTTTGGAGCATATTTCTGGTTTCCCTGGCTTTTTTTTGCTGGGATTTTTTTTATAACTACTCTTAAAATATTTTCAAATATTTACCGTGTTAGAAGAACATTGAACAATAAATTTCAAATCTAGCATCACAGTAATTTTTTATAAAAAATAAATCTATTAATTGAAATGTGATTGAGAATTACGTTCATAAATACAATAGAGCAAGGCCCAATAATTTACTTCTCAATTAATATATAAGTGCCATTTAAATACAAAATTAATTTTTTCAGTACAAAGTTAAGAGAAATTTGAAATTTAAATATCCAACCTTGTGTATTTAAATGTCACTAAGTTTAAACAGCATATCATATGTTGATGTACTTGTGTGTTTACATAAACATCATGCAGTCGTATTTTATTTAATTTTCATAAATATATAAAATACTCAATATATAGTTTCATATCATGAAAAAATAAATGGGCAAATGCATTCTTTTTGTTTCATAAAATGTGTTTTTATTATTATTTTATTAACCACTGAAAAAATTAAACTACATTTTAGTACAACTTAAGTTTAAGTGGCAATTAGCTAAATGACATTTAATTGAGAAGTAAATTATTGGGACTAAGAGCGCTTGATTTTTAATTTGTTTATATTCTTTTAAGAAATTTTTTTTCCAATTAGTTGCCCGTTGATGCAAGATTTGTAAAATAACGCTTTTACAAACATTTACAAGTACTACCATTAACTTTGAAGGCAACAATTAAAATCTGTAAATTGGAAGTTTGAAAACTTTTTCTCCCATCTAAATCGCATGCATAATTTCTGCTGTCTGGTGGCAAATTTCAATTTTCTCGTCCTCTGAATTGCATTCGGTGTCTTTATTTATTAATATAAATATATGAAACTCATTCTCGGAAGAGCGGGCTGCCTGACTGGAGCAATAGCAACTTGCCACATTTTGGTTGCAAGTATAATATGAAGTGGAAGTCCATTGTCAAGTGTCTGGTGTTCATTCCTGGCATTGACTGAGTGTATGTGTGTGTGTGCTTGTGTTGTGTGGCTATTGCAGTTAGTGTTCGATGTGGTTTGCTGTTCATTTAGTAAAAATTAATTGAATATGTTTAATTCGCGCCTGCCTTCCGGCTATTCGTTGCAGTTACTTGCAATATGCTATATGCCTCACATAATATAAATTTACTCCATTGTAAAGAATACTTACTTTATGCTTATTTGCATATATCTCTCTTACAAGCAAGAAATAAAACAAAACAAGGCAAAAAACGAAAGAAAACATTATGCAAATTAGAAATTTTATAAAAGACATTCTGTTGCATGTCACACAGCTTCTGGATTTTGGTTACAATTACGGAAAATTGCTCATAAATATTCTGTTTGTATGGCATACGATATGCTTACATATTTCAAAGATATCGCAAACTGTTGGGGGCTTAGTAAATAAGGTGTAAATGCAGGAAAAAAAGAGTTAAATTTTTTTTCATTTCCTTAGAAATAATTTAAAAAATTTGGTAGGTGCAGTGAGCTTCAAAATTTAATGCAGAAAACTTGCTTAGTAAGGTTTTCTTGCTTATTTTTACTAATATTAAATATGAGTAAGCAGAGCTATTATTTTTAAAGCGCAAGTAGAAGATGTTTTCTTAAAATTCTCATATACTCATTGAAAAATGTCAATTGTTATTTAAACCTCAATATGTATCTATGCGCACGGCAGTGCACCAGGCCAAGTTCCTGCCAATGCACGAAGTGTGTATATTTACAGGCAGCCATTCGAGATGTTTTTAACCCCTTCACAAATTCGCTCACCGCAATCGTAAAATTGTGAGCTTAAAACCATAATTAAAATAAATTTATGTAACCTCGAACTTTGAAAGTTTTACAATGAAAGGTTCCGGAGATATGGAGTGTAAGTGCAAAAAGTGTATATTTTAAGACATACTCACTGACTCTCTGACTCACTCATCAATATTATGAAGCATTTCCGCTATAGCTAGAGATATGAAATTTGGTACACAAGTAGATCTAGGTGAGCGATGAACTAGAAAAATCTGAAAACCCAAAAATTTTAACCGGGGTGGGGGTGGGGAGGGTTTGGCTACGCTAATTAAAATTATACTTTGTGCTAGTGAGCTGAAATTTGAAAACCCGAAAAGTTTTACCAAGGGTCCGGGGCTACGCCCATAAAGCTCAGAATTAAAAACACATATCTTAAGCGTTTCACTCAAGCAATTTTATTAAAATTTGGCACACATGTTACAATAATAAAAGGCTATAAATTTTTATAAAAAAAAGTGGTGTTAAAGTTTAAATCTCCTGTTTCATGTACTTCCGGCCAGTACATTTAAATGTACGATTTATGTAACTACTATTATCCGTTTCCAACGAAACTAAACAGGGCAGATAAAAACTAGCCACAAAAAATTTTGGATTAAAAAAAGTGGGCGGAAATACGCCCATAATAATAAAAAATTAAAATTTGCGCTATTGAGCTGAAATGGGGTAAAGTACTAGTTATAGATTAGAAAATTACTAGAAACATCTGAAAGCACAAAAATTGTACCAATGTGGGCGGGGCTGCACCCATAAGGCTCAGAATTTAAAATACAAATCTAATACGTTAAACTCAAGCGATTTTTTGAAATTTGTCGTACATCTTGCAATAATACAAGGCTATAAATTTACGTTGAATTAAGTGGGCGTTAATACGCCCATACATTTAAGCCTACTATTTCATACACATTTGAATTTACTATATATTTTAAATTTATTACTATCCGTTTCCAACGAAACTCGAAAAGAAAAGTAACTACCGGCCAAAGAAAATCTTGGGATTGAAAAAGTGGGCGGTATCACGCCCATAAGAAAATACAATTAAAATTTGCGCTTCTTAGCTGAAATTTCATAAAGAAGTAGGCCTAGATTAGGAACTAGCTAAAAAATTTGAAAACCTGAAAATTATAGCCAAGGACGTAGCCCCGTCGTCCAAAAAGCTCAGAATTAAAAAAGAGTCCAATGCGTTTAAATCAAGCGATTTTATTGTAATTTGGGCTACATTTTGCAATAATACAAGGTTATAAATGTTCTTTAAACAAAATGGGAGTTAAAACCCACAAAATTTTCATTCGTATTTCATGTATGTACTTCGGATCAGCATATTTAAATATACTATTTATGTATTCATTATTACACGTTCCCAGCGAAACTCAACAGGATAGATAAACACTCGCCATAGAAAATCTTGAGTTTGAAAAATTGTTCTTGATCACGCAAATAAGAACAAATAATTTAAATTTTCGCTAATGAGGTGAAATTTAATAGACAAGTATTTCTAAGCTAGAAACTAACTAGAAAAATCTTTAGGCCAGGAAAATATAGCCATAAGGGCGGAGCCACGCCCAATAAGCTTAGAACTAAAACATGAAATTTAAATCGTTGGCGTAAGCAGTTTTATTGAAGTTTTGCATAAATGTTTTAATAATGAAATGCTATAAATTTTCTTTAAAGGAAGTGGGCGCTAAAATGACAATAAAATTTAAGTATCTTCTTTCATGTACTTCGGATCAGCAGATTTATACTACTTATGTAGATATTATTGTCCGTTTCCATCGAAACTTGACACGTATGATTGGCACTGACTAAAAAATTTTTTCCTTTAAAAAAGTGGGCAGGAATACGCCATAAAAATAAAATAATTAAATTTGCACTAGAGAGCTGAAACTTAATATGCCAGTAGGGCAAGATGAGAAATCAACTAGAAAAATCTAAAAAGCCAAATATTTAAACCAGGAGTGGCAGGGGCCACGCTAATACTGTACTGAAGCTTTTAACTGAAACTTTAACTTAAAACTATCATCTTAAAAAGAGGACGATGATAATTGAGTGCTGCTCATAACAAAATCTTGAGTTTAAGAAAGTGACGGATAGTGAAGGTAACAGCCATAATATTTAAAGCAAGAATTTGAACTAGAGATTTTAAATTTGATACCCCTTAATTTAAGGGGTGAGTGACGTACAGGAAAAATCTGAAAGTAATGGTTGTTACATTAGCGATATGGGGCCATGTTTATAAAAACTTAGATCAATGTTATACGGCAGAGAACTGAAATTTTGAAAAGAAAATTGACTTAGGTAAGCTACCAACTAGAAAGTATTTAAAACACAAGCTACTCTATTGAAACTTTACATGCACATTTCACTTATGCTAGCCTTTAATTTTGCATTTTCAAAAGTACTACGTCTAAGCTGACTTTAGAAAAATAGGCGGGGTCACTTCCACTGAAATGTACACTATATTTTACATATTCCTACTCTAATTATTCTTAAAAAATTAAGTACATCAGTCGGTCCTTTTAAACTAACACAGTCATTACGAATAGCACTATAACATACTAAAAACTTAAAGTTTAAAAAGCTTTATTAAGAAAACCTTTCAAAAAGTAGTCAGATCCTCACAAAAACATAAATGTGAAAAAAGGCCAACTTCCTTTCAAAAATTTCGGTCATTAAAAGTAGTGAGATAAAAGATTTGACCAAGTTCTTTGTTTGGCGCAGTACCTATCACTGTAATATGTAACTGTAAGAGTGTCATATAATTTGTAGATAATCTGCTAACTTGGCAATATTTTTACCTTTCTAAAAAAGAAGAGAATAATGCATACTTGTTTATTTCTTTATATCGGGAAAAATATTGTCAAGTTCGCGGATAATTTGTAGAGATTATATGACACTCTTACAGTTACAAATTTATATAATGCATAGCATATTACAGTGATAGATATTGTGCCAAACAAAGAAATTGATCAAAATTTTTATCTCACTACTTTTAATGAGCGAAATTTTGGAAAGGAACTTGGCCTTTTTTCACATTTGTGTTTTTGTGAGGATTTTTAATACCACTTACAGATTGGTCTTATAGCAGCTCTTTTACTTCATATTCAAAAATTCGTTAACTTTGCTGTCCTTTCTTTCGACCTTTAATCTGGAAAATAATTTGGAGCATGCCATAACTTTTTATTATGTATTTTCTTTTGTTAAAACATAGTTTTTTTATATTTGCTGCATGTTAAACGAGCATTTATAGTTACAATACATTGTTGATTAAATCAACATTTGCCTTGCACTAGTTTTATTTTTTTGTGTCAAAAAGCAAACTAAAAACAATAAGAGAATTTTATAAACTATTAATATATTTAAGCCAACATATGAGCTGGATTTTTAAACTTTATTCGGCTGTGATGAATCTTGTTTACTCTTCACCAATGGATTGCATAAGTTAAATTTTTTTTAAAAGAAATTTGGTTTTTTTTTTTGACTAAAGTGTTTGATTCCAAAACATTTTTAAGACATCTTTGGTCGATTAGTTTACAAAAACAGCTCTTAAGGCGCCAGTTTGCATGCTCAAGTTTTGATTTGATGTGTGAGAGAGAGAGAGAGAGAAAGAGAGAGCAAGAATGATACGTATATAAGCCGCTATAAATGGCTTAAGAATTTGAAATTAAACAAGTAATAATTTAAAAAGTCAAAAAACCCTAATCCGACCAACTTTGAACCGTTAAATATCCTAAATGGTTATTCGAACTAAAAAAACATAATAATAGAATAGAATAGATGATTTTAAAATACCGGTTAAATAATACCAATTTTTGTTTAATTCGCTGACTTTTTATTTTTGCGTATTTACAAAATGGAGTCTCGAGGAGTATGAGGCCAAAACTTGACTAAGGAAGATCCAAACTGCTATTGGACATGAATATGAAGGTAATGTGAATCGTGATAGGCGCGTTGATAGGAAACTGCTCGGTCAGAGCAAAAGCCAGCATTTAGGAAACTGGCACTCCAAATTTTTGTAAGACGTGCGGGGATGAAGCGGAAATAGAAACCGTTGAACGTATTATCTAGCACTGCCCGAAGCTGCAACGTCATGGGCTTAGATGGCTGAGCAGACATTTCAATGAGAGCATTATTGATATCGGGAAGTGTAAACTAGAGGATTAAGGAATTAATTTATCATGGGAATTCGATGGGTGAATGACGGATAATAGTGTTACATACTAGTTCATAAAGGGGGGGGAATAAATATTACTTTTAATTGGCAATATAAGGGAATTACAAATGGATCCAATTGGGTCTCCGAATGGTGGTGCGGTATAACATCATTCTTCCTAACCTAGCCTAACCTACAAAATGGCGTCTGTTGGCAGCCATATTGAATTTTTACTGCTGTCATATCTTTATTGACACTCTTAGGATTAACAAGTCAAAGTGCTATATTCGGCTGTGCCGAATCTTATATACCCTTTACCAAAGTGCGTTTATGTAGTATAGAGATACAAACATAAGCACAGAGATATGTAGGTGCATATTCATTTCGTGAAAAAATTCATACTTTTTTCTAGTGCAATTTTTAATTTTTTGGCATTATGTTTAATTTGGTGCTTTTTAAATTTTGGCGATTTGTTTCATATAGGCAATTTGTTTTGGTTTTGGCGATTTTTTTCTGTCTTTGGCTTTTTTTTAATTTTGGCGATTTTTTTCGTGCTGGCGATTTTTTTGATTTTGACGATTTTTTCATTTAGGCGATTTTTTTATTTTTTATATATTTAATTTTTTTAGTTTTGACAGTTTTTTTCTCGTTTTGGCGATTTTTTTCGGTTTTTGGCGTTTTTTAATTTTGGCGATTTTTTTTCGTTTTGGCGATTTTTTTGATTTTGCCGATTTTTTTTCATTTAAGCGATTTTTTTTGTTTTTGGCATATAGGCAATTTGTTTTTTTTGGCGATTTTTTCCGGTTTTGGCGTTTTATTTTTTAATTTTGGCGATTTATTTTCGTTTTGGCGATTTTTTTGATTTTGGCGATTTTTTTTCATTTAGGCGATTTTCTTAATTTTTGACGATTTTTGTTCATATAAAAATGTTTTTTTTTTGTTTTGGCGATTTTTGCGGATTTTTGTCATTGTGGGATTTTTTTTGTTTTGACACTTTTTTCTCGTTGTGGCGATTTTTTTCGGTTTTTGGCGTTTTTTAATTTTGGCGATTTTTTTTTCGTTTTGGCGATTTTTTTTCATTTAAGCGATTTTTTTTAATTTTTGGCGATTTTTTTCATATAGGAAATTTTTTTTTTGATTTGGTGATTTTATTTCGGTTTATGGCGTTTTTTTAATTTTAGCGATTTATTTTCGTTTTGGCGATTTTTTTTTTTGATTTTTGCGATTCTTTTTCATTTAGGCGATTTTTTTTTTAATTTTTGGCGATTTTTGTTCACATAATCATTTATTTTTGTTTCGGCGATTTTTTTCGGTTTTTGGCTTTTTTTTAATTTTAGCGTTTTTTTTTTTCATTTTGGCGATTTTTTTTGTTTTGGCGATTTTTTTAAATTTTTGGCGATTTTATAATTTTCGGATTTTTTAGTTTGACCGTTTTTGAAAATTTCAAGAGTTTAACTCTTACAGTTTCCAAGATATAGCAATTTGTCAAAATTACATAGTCAAAATTTCATTAACTGATGGGCCACCCTTTAATTTAAATTTTTTTAATTTTAGTGTTAATTGTTGTAGCCTATATAAAAATACACTAATTTTACAAATTTCAAGTGTCAATATACATATGTACACACATACATACAATTGTATGTATATTACATGGGATTTTAAAAGTTTTCGTTACTCATTTTGGAACACCCTTTAATTTTTAGCTTTTATATATTTGTTGTAGCGACCAAAGTTCTACATACACTGTCCAAATTTCAGACCCATAGCTTTTACCGTTCCTGAGAAAATAGCCTTCTTCCTAAAACATGAAATATGTTTAATTATTAGGAAAAAAGTTAAAGTTTTCCAACCCTGGAAACGTTTTTTAATCTGTTAAGTTTTTAAAATTTTTTTTTAATTATAAATACCAATTTTATTCATACCGAAGTATAAAATAAGTTAATTTAATAAAAAAGTAATAAAAACTTGTTTTCGGTAGTTATTTTCTATGGGTAAATTGAGTTTGAGTTTTCCAGCTCTGAAACCGTCTGCTCGATTTTGCTGAATTTCAATAGCAAAATTTTTCGGAAAATTTCCGACACACCAGTCCAAGAACGAAGTCGCTAGCTCTTCTGGGAGCTTGGAAAAACCGATTTCACGTACAGACAGACGGACAGACGGACAGACGGACAGACGGACAGACGGACAGACGGACATCGCTTGTTCGTCTTCCCTATGCATAAGGATCCAGAATATATATACTTTATGTGTCGCTTATTAATATTGTAGAAATTACAAACGGAATGACAAACCTATATATACCCTTTTACCATTTTTTGGTAAAGGGTATAAAAAAAATTGATTGTCGCAAGAATCATCAAAATCGGTGTACGCGTTCGGTTTTTATAGTGTCGCAAGAAAAAACATAACACCATAACACCATTATTTCCGTCGCGCAATCAGGTAAAAATATGAATTTTAACAGAGATCTGCCTTTACAATGGCAACTAATTCACTAATTCACCCACATCTAAAGCAACTTAAATGCGCATATACAGGAATACGAAATAAGTATAAAAAATTATAATAAACCAATTTTATGTTTTAAAACATCAGTTTTAAAACATAGTTTAAATAAAAACTCCTTTAACGGCTGAACGTTTTCTCTAAAAAAGCGAAGTAAGGAAATTAAAGTTCAGACTACTATATTTACCAATGCACTCAAGATTTTATAAGAATGTGATTTCTAGTATAATTTAGTGGTGATAAAAAATTGTATTGCACTTTTTATGAGGCCTAGGTAAATATTTTTAAATTTAATCATGCATGACATGGTTTTCTGCAATAGCATGCGAGTTTCTTTTTAAAAATTTAGAAAAACTATCAGAAAAACTGATATCCGAAATCTTTAACAAACGAATCAATACTTTTGCATTAAGGGCCAATTTCACCAACTCTATTTAAATATCAATTCATATTTAAATGTCGATTTTCATTAATTTTTGTATGGAAAAATGACATTTAAATATGCATTGATGTTTAAATAAGTTGGTGAAATTGGCCCTAAGAAAGCTAAAAAAAGTTTTTGATAGTCTAAATGCCTATAAAAAAGTTTAAAAAAAGTTTTAAAAGTTTTTTACAAAAAAAAATTAATAATCTACACATAACCGACTACGTCAGAGCAAGAACGATATGTTTAAACATAAAGAAAGAAAAAATTAGTATAAGTTAGTTATAATCAACTAAATTCGAGTTTACATCTGACACACGTGTGCCAAAAAAAGCATAACCACTAAGTACTAATGAAAAACTGTTTGATTAAGATACATATTTATTAATACTTAACTAATAGACAATTTTGAAGAATCCAAAATGAATCAAACAGTTTTCCATAAGTAATTAGTACTTATGCTTTTTTGGGTACATGTGTGCCAGATGTTAACTCGGCCTAAGTAGTATGGAAAAAATAAGTTTTCAAGCCCTGGAACCAACTCTTTGATATTGATGATTTTCAATACCAACATATTTTTATTTAAATATAGAATATGTTTATGCTGTTGGCAGAAATAGAAGGATTTTAACATATTGGAGTATGATGAATCAAATCAATTTACATATTCAATTTGCATTGAACAAATTTATATTGGGCTGCATTTTATAGTAATTGATATCACACATAGTGGATCAAAGATAAGATATCTGTGGATGAAGCTGTGGCAGCCGTCATAAGGAGCATGTTTGTCACAATCATTTACAATCTAGACGCACGGCAGTGCGCCAGGCCAAGTTCTGGCCAATGCACGCAGTGTGTATATATACAGGAAGCCATTCGAGCTGTTTTTACACCCTCATAACTTTGTTCCCCGCAATCCTAAAATTATGATGTTAAAATCATAATTAGAATAAATTCATATAATCTTATATGCGAAGTTTGAAAGTTTTACAATTAAAGGTTCCAAAGATATAGAGGTGCAAAAAGTACATATTTTAAGACATACTCACTGACCACTGACCACTGACACACTCATCAAATTGATGAAGCACTTCCGCTATTGCTAGAGAGCTACAATTTGGTATTAAGAAGATCTAGGTAAGAAATAAAATACAAAAATCTGAAAACTCGGAAATTTTGGTCAGGTCGGCGGGGCTACGCCCATGAAAGTCAAAATTAAAAAAGCTAATATAATGGAAGCTTAATGGAAGCTATTTTATTGAAATTTGGCATATATGCACGCAAAGAAAAAATATGGTTGAGGTAACCATAATCAAACAGCAACATACTATGATTGAATTATATGGTAGTAGTTAAATAATATTATTGTCAATAGGAAAGAAAACTTTTAATAATATTATTATCTGAGTTAATAATAATATTATCAACAAAAACAATGAACTTTGTTACAACTTATCTTATTATTGTAAATATGACAATACTATTGTTAGATGTGACGAAAATATAATTGATACTCACCATACCATGTTCTTATATTATAATGATATTGATAAATACGACAACAGTATTATTCAATATAATAATAATATTTTGTTTTTCAATCATATATTTTTTTGGTAGATCATAAAACAGCTGTGCGTTAAATCCGAAATAAAAATAAATTAATATTGTTGAAATAAAATGTATATATAGAAATGAATACTGACATATGTGTGTATACTCGAAGTACAGACACGTCTGTATAAAGATATAAACATATGTACGTATGTATGTATATGTTTTTATTTGTCTACCCTTTTGTGTGTTTGTATTTTATTTATTTATTTAACACGACGCGTTCAATACCGATAGCTAACAAATGAAACACTGAACTGACAGAAGAGGTTTCTGAAAAAGATTTTTTTAAGAACTTAACATAGTATGGTTTTGGATAACATTATATTGCTATTTACATTATACTATTTTTAAAAAATAAAAAAAATTATGTTGCAGTCATAAGTTTTTAACAAAACTATATTGTTAAACTCTAACCATATCACACTTTTTTATGAATATAATAATGCAATTATTAAATTCAAGCAATACTTTGCTTACCGTAACAAAATTAATGTTTAAAATAACAATAAATTGTTTTCAACGACCACACATTTGTTTCTGAGAACATAATATTATTTTCTCAACCATTCTACAACCATATATTTTCTTTGCGTGCAGTGTGAATATTTACAGGAATCCATTCGAGCTGTTTTTACCCCCTCATAACTTTTTTCCCCGCCATTGTAAAATTATAATATTCAAACAAAAATTAGAATAAATTCATTTAACCTCATATGCGAAGTTTGAAAGTTTTACAATGAAAGATTCCGGAGATATAGAGGTGCAAAAAGTACATATTTTAAGACATACTCACTGACCACTGACCACTGACACACACATCAAATTGATGAAGCACCTCCGCTATTGCTAGAGAGCTACAATTTGGTACATAAGAAGATCTAGGTGAGCAATGAAACAGAAAAATCTGAAAACCCAAAAATTTTAATCAGGTAGGCGAGGCTACGCCCATAAAAATTAAAATTTGTGCTATTGAGCTGAAATTCGATATAGAGCTAGGTCTAGGTAAGAAATAAAATACAAAAATCTGAAAACTCGAAAATTTTGGTCAGGTGGGCGGGCCTGTGCCCATGAAAGTCAGAATTAAAAAAGCTAATATAATGGAAGCTTAATGGAAGCTATTTTATTGAAATTTGGCATATATACTGCGGTGATGCAAAAAAAGTGGGCGTTGACATGCCCATGCAATTCAAATCTCATTTTAATGCCCTGTGGCTCAGCATATTTAGATATACTATTTATGTGTTTATTATTATCCGTTTGCAACGAAACTTGACACGAATACTAAGCACTAGCCGAAAAAAATTTTGAGTTTGAAAAATGAAGACGAAATTTGTTATACAAGTAGGTCTAGGTGAGAAACTAACTCGAAAGATCTGAAAACGTGGAAATTTTAGTAAGAAGGGCGTGGCTGCGCCCTTAAAATTTAAAAATCCATAGTTGAGCTTATGAGCTGAAATTTGATACACAAGTAGGTCTAGGTGAGACACCAAATAAAAAAATCTGAAAACCCAAAAAATGTTATCAGAATGGGCGGGGGGGGGCCACGCTAATATTATTTTGAACTAAAAACTTAATATACAGCTTTTAATTCAAGCCAATTTAGTGAAATCCTGCATATGATTTGCACGTGCACAATACTTTAAACTATCACCTTAAAAAGTGGGCTTGATAATTCCCATAAAATGTTAGCCTTGTGTTTAAGCTACTTTGGTCTAGCACATTTTAGGAGAAAATTTGCATGAATTATAAGTTAGAAATATAGGAAGAAGTAATGCTGATAAAATTTAAAGGTATAATTCGCGCTGGAAAGCTGAAATTTTATACACAAATAAGTGTAGCTGCGTAAGCCAATGGGGAAATCTTAAAACAAAAAAGTTTTACCCGGTATACGGGGTCACGACGTTAAAACTCCAATTCGCACTAGAGATCTTAAATTTGATACACAAATAAATTTAGATCAGCGATCACTAAGAAAAAGCTGAAAAACCAGAAGTTGCTATCAGGTGGTGGATATAAGCACTTCAAATTCAAATTTAAGATAAATTTTATTAAAACTTTTCATACACCCGTGACTTCACCCATAAATCGTAGCTTTTTCTTTCATGTACTTCGGCTTAGCAAATTTTAATTTATTACTCATATATTTCTCATTAACTTCTTAATACCAAACTTTGCATGAACCATGAGCACTAGCAGATATAAAAGTCGGCGGTGCCAGGCCCATAAATATTTTACATAATGTTATACTATATAGAGCTGACATTTTTACACAAATAGTAATTGATGTACTCAATCGGAAAATCCAAAAATTAAATCACCATCTACCATATTGAAACTTTGCATGCGCATTGGGAATATCCTTTTGATTTATAAATTTTGGATAAGCAGACCTTAATATGTAAATATATTGAGAAAATAGAGCGGGTGATGTCCACTAAAATATTTTATTGTATTTTACATGTTTCTTTCCAGACGACTCTTACCAGATTGCGTACACATTAGCGGCACGTTGTAATGACACAATAGTGCATTTTTAAGGTATACAATCCAACACCCATCACGCTCTAACTCCTTATTTTATGCAACTTTGCCATTTTTAACTGGCACAGTGATCATTAAAAGAAATAAGACATATTAGAAATTTTATGTTCAAAAAGTGTTATTATAGAACATTTTAAAAAAAATAGTCAGACCCTTACAAGAACATAAATGTGAAAAAAGGCCAAGTTCCAGTCCAAAATTTCGGCCAGTAAAAGTAGTGAGATATATATGTTGTCCCAGTTCTTGTTTGCCACAATACCTAACACAGAAATATGTTATGTATTATATAAATTTGTAATCGTAAGAGTGTCATATAATTTCTAGATAATCTGCTACCTTGGCAATATTTTTACTTTTCTAAAAAAGGAGAGAAAAATTTTTATTTGTTCATTTCTTTAAATCGGTAAAAATATTTTCAAGTTAGCAGATTATCTAGAAATTATATGACACAATTACGATTAAAAATGTATATAATACATAACATATTTCTGTGTTAGGTATTCTTGCAAACAAGAACTTGGTCCAAATTTATATCTTTCTACTTTTAATGGCCGAAATGTTGGACAGGAACTTGGCCTTTTTTCACATTTATGTTTTTGTGTGGATTGTCCTTAGTAGAATTTGTTCCTTAAAAGCTATCACACTTAATTTGACTCATGGATCGATAGGAACTTTATAATAATTAAAATTAATTTAAATAATAGCTATGGAGATGTGTTAAGCATTAAACAAATATAATAATTTATATAATATAGAAGTAACAAACCAAAATATTTTGTCTTATGTAAAACAAAAACAAGCAAACAGCAGCCATGTGCATATTTACACCGCGATACACCATCCTAGACAATCTTGCGATTTTTGAGAAAATACAACCCTGGTTTGATAGAGTCTTTGCAAATTTGCAAAAGACAATAACAATTTATCACATTAGGGCTGTATTTTTTTGTAGGTTGTGCGATTGTGTAGTGAGTCATGGCCTCTATTTGAGAACGAACAACAATGGGAAAGCTAAGTTAGGCCAAGTACACGCTGTGGTATTTTGTGACAAATCTAGAAAAAAAAACAGAGGGAACTAGTGGCAAAATTTGTCATTTTAGTTATATTTATATTTAGTATAGTCTGATGTTAACAGCTGTGAGAATAAGTTAGCTGCATTTGCAAACACAAAAAGAAAATATCAGTGTGTTGACATTTTGCATTTAGAAAATACCGAAAGAATTTTAAATGTTTGCGGGTATAAAAACTTAAAAGTATGGAAAAATAAAAATAAAATGGAAAAGCACAGATAATTCAAGATAATTCGCATGATATGACGACACAGCTAGTTCAGCTTATGGAGGTTCGTGAGGCTAAGGAAACATACTTATGTACATATACAGGGTGGCCCAGAAAGACCGAAGTGGTGTAAATTCCTTATAACTTTTTATTTAAGACATATTTTTTTAATTTTTTGTTTTTTAAATACAGTAAATTTATAGGGAATATTTTTAGATTAGTTGTTAAAAATGATATCCCGCAAGTGGAGGCCATTTTCTGCTTCGCACAAATGATCTCTTTTCAACACATTTTCCATGACCTTTCGCAAAACTTCCGGTGTTATGTTGTTAATTTCGTCTGGAATATTGGTTTTTAATTCCTCAATAGTCCTAGGCTTATTAACATAAACTTTCCCTTTTAAATAACTCCAAAGGAAACAGTCTGGAGCGGGTAAATCCGGGGAACGCGGAGGCCAATTAAAATTGCTTCTACGCGAATTTATTCTTTCCCCAAAGATGTCGCGTAAAATAGCCATTGTGGCCCTCGGAGTGTGCGCTGTGGCTCCATCCTGTTGGAACCATATTTGCGGATGGTATTCCACGACTGGCTTTACAAAATTTTCCAATATGGCCCGATATCGATCACCATTGATGGAAATGGCGACATCTCTTTCATTTTCCAAAAAATATGGACCAATGATCCTTTCTGAAGAAACACCGCACCAAACAGTACACTTAACTGGGTGTAATTGTCGTTGATGAAGTACTCTCGGGTTTTCCTTAGCCCATATCCTAAAGTTTTGCTTGTTAACAAACCCATTTAATTGGAAATGGGCTTCGTCACTCATAAATATGTTATGAATAATGGAAATGGAAAGAGCACATTTGTGCGAAGCAGAAAATGGCCACCACTTGCGGGATACAATTTTTAATAACTAATCTAAAAATATTCCCTATAAATTTACTGTATTTAAAAAACAAAAAATTAAAAAAATATGTCTTAAATAAAAAGTTATAAGGAATTCACACCACTTCGGTCTTTCTGGGCCACCCTGTATAAGTATATGTAGCATTTACAAGGATAGAAATGCAAAAGCGGGCAGACATTTCCTTTTCTTGGAGTTAGGTCTTCTGCACATTAAATTTTTAAACCAACTTGAACTCTGCTGCCGAATAATGGAATTCAGAGTACAATAGAATCCTTTGGTGGCACGTATATTAAATTTTATATTGTAAATTTTTTTCTCTTTTTATCGATAAGCACACGGTGTCCTTACCCATTGAATGATTTTGTGAACATCCATTTTTATAAATATTAATTAACAAACAATACGAAAAACAAAGTCCCACAATGATAAAGCAAACGACACCAAACGTCATTATGTAAAATTAGTTCTTGGTGTAGACAATCACCCGTATTGCGTATGTCACGTCGTAGGTTAAACAAACCTTTAACACATTTTCTTTAAATTCTAGTAGTAGTAGTTCTAGTAGACGAATAATTGACGTCACATACGGGTGAATGATAATACGGGTGAATGATACCGTATTACCATTATTTAAGGATGGAGCATTCATTACAAAAATTGTTCATCATATGTTTCTTTTGAACCTTATGATTTACATATATGTAGTTTAAACACAGAAATTGTATATTAATATATATGTGGACCTTATTTTATTTAACTGCTTCAATTTATTTGATATATTCCCGCATGAGAAAAGATTTCAGTTTTATCCTACTTTCTGAAATTTCCTTTAATTTGGATAATACTACGAGCATAACAAGTAGCAGTATTATTTTTAACTTAATTCTCTTAATTCCCTTTTTATATTGCTTCTCTAGGGTAGAGCAAGACAGGTGTGAAAATCGATATGATTGATTGAACTGAACACTGAAGTGTTTATGATTTGTTTTACTTCTGCTGCTTTGTGTTAACTAAATGAAAAAAAATATGTAATTATTTCAATATAAAAAAACACTAGTGGGTTATTATAAATAAAAACAACAAAAACGATCAACACACAACACACATGAGCGTACATTCAACATATTCACATAAACTCCTTCATATTTGTTCATCAACTAAAAACTTCATGTTTCTTCAATTCCTCACAATTCATTCGTTTGATTGTTTGTTTTTGCATCATACGAGTATACTTTGGTTTCAGGGTTCTTGCCACTGCGGTGATTGTTGTGTTTATGGATGTGTGTGATAGTATGTTGAGTTTGTTTCATTTATGTTTTGGATGTGAATCAGGGAAGGCAAAGTTGGTGCAATTGTACCTTTTTTGGTACCAGCGATGCCAACTTAGCCATTTTAGGGCTAAATTTAGCTATTTTTGATTGCTTCTAACTCGAAATTTTTCGCTTTAGCTCTTTCTTAATAAAAAGAGCTAACAAAGCTCTTTTCAATTGTGGAAACGGCACGTTTGGCACTTTTTGGATCTTATAGTAAATTTTCCCGCTTTAACCCTATTGTTTCTGCTTTGGGCATTTACATTTTTGGCAACTATGTTTTTGCAAATGCAGATACTTTTTTCGCAATTATGTAAGATACATATATTTATGTATTTAGGTTTTTATTATAAAGTGTTCGTTTCTGAGTAATTAGAAAATTTTCCACAAATTATTGAAGTGGATTCTTACTGCCAAAAATATAGGAAAGCTTGGAAATCAAATCCAGCGTTTAAAAAAAATGTATTAAACCAACAAAAGATCCTTGTAAAGCTAACTCTTTTTGAAAATGATTGTTCTTATTTTGTAACTTAACGTATATACATACAAATATATGTAAATGTGTATGGTTATATTGTTAATGCAGATAAATATTTGCATCAATTGCTGTGAAATGATTTTATTTTAAATTATAATTTTTTATATTTTTTTACTATTATTTTTATTAATGTAAAAAAATCTTGAAATGCAAATTGAATAATAAATATGTACATTCATAGATTTAAAACGGAAAAATCTCGAGTTTTTAAATTTAGCTCTTTTTGGGTACTCAGTTGGCTCGTTTTGCCTTTGAATTGTTCGCATCACTGTTTGGTACTATTTAAGCTCAGAAACACTGTTGCCAATTCAGCTATTTTCTCGTCAAATCTAGCGATTTTTAAGTACATATTGCGGGAAAAATTATGATTTAGCTATTAGCGGGAATTCTAGCGATTTTTGTCGATCATAATTCGCTTTGAGAATAGAGAATATTAATATTAATGCAACACAATTGAGTTATCCTTATCTCTCGACTACTGTTAATAATAATTCTATAACAACATCACAAGTTAATTATGCATCAATGACTTATGTTCCTAATTTATCTGAAAAACTCTCTAAATCATGTCGATATTTTGTACCTAATGTTAAACTTGCCATGAGACCAAATTTAAAGTCCGGTAATAAGTTTTTTGAAAATCTAAAACAACGCTTAAAAAAGGGACAAAAATCTGATGTTGTTTATAAAGTTGATTGTAACAATTATAATGCAGTTTATATAGGTGAAACAACACAAAAATTGGCAAAAAGACTAAAACAACACGAATATGACTGTAAAAATTCAAATATAAGTACTAATTTATCAGCATTGGCTAAACATGCTAAATCAAATAAACATGAGTTTGATTTTGAAAATGCACAAATACTTAGAACAGAACAGAACAAATTTAAATTACAGGTACATGAAGTTAACCAAATTGTCAAGTATGAGAGATATACTTGTAATGAAAAAACTGATAAGAAAAATTACATAAACACTTACTGTAATTTAATTTCTAAATTCAAATAATTTTATGTAGTAGCTTATATTTAATTTGACTTATATGTAATTTTTAATTATTGAATTTTTATTGTCTTAAAATTAATAATCAAAGAAGGTAATTAGATATAAATTGTATAAAAAATAAAAAACTAATAATGTATTATTGTAGATCCTGAAGATGAACCAAAAGGGTTCGAAATATATAGATTAAAAACAAATTTACATTGTTTTTTATTTTTTCAAACGGATCAAAAGAAGCAAAACAATATTGAAGAATATAACTACAAGGATCCAGTAACACAAAAATTTGATTTAATTTATAAATCATTATACAAATAAGTAAATACGTTTGTTAATTAATTATTAATTAATAATATAAATCCTTTGAATAGAGCTTTAGATAACTGTTATGTTTCCATGTTTTATTAGACTTAAAACAATGTAGTACTCCAAAACGGGAACTCACAATACAAAAACCAGCAGGTTTGTCAGCACTACTTTTACTCTATAATTTGAAGAGATTTTTAACTAAGGAAGTCCCGAAGTAGGTAACAGAAATGGTGAATTACATATGTTTCTGTACATACCAGAACCGACACAAATAAAACTGGCGCAAATAGGTATATCTGTGTAGGCATATAATATGTATATCTTTTTTTAATAAAATAAGCCTTTTATTAACGTGCTACAATACTTTTATTTGGTAATTAAAAAAATTTTTTAGGAAAATTTGTGAAGTACGAAAGAAGTTAACAAGTTACAATGTATTTTTTTAGCTATTTATCTCTATATTTTCAAGTCATTTTAAAATTTAGCTATTTTCTTGTCTACTTTAGCGATATTTCTTGGAAAAAAATTGGCAACAGTGCTCAGAAAGTACAGTAGTACGCCAATGACTAATTTAGTACATTTGAGGAATCTCTGTAATTTCACTCCCTGTTTCTTTTCAAACGATTGTATATGTAAATTTTTACTTTTGAACAATGAAACTCATATTCTTCTCCTTGAAAACAGTCTTGTGAAAGGAAAACGCAGCAATAAAATCAAAATAATGTGAACTATTCCATTTCCAAATCATCGGATGCTGGAGCACATATGTACCATTAATTTGTAAACAGTGAACTCGCGAAAACGTGAATACTTGAATACATGAACTACTCGAAAACGTGAACACTTTAATTATTACATTGACTAATCTAAAACGTGAACAAAGTGTGAAAGCTCTAAAACGTGAACAAAGTTTGCTTAAGCCACGGTCACGCTTGTGAAACATTTGCCCCAAAAAGCGTAACCAACAAACACCTAATGAAAAAATTTTTGATTAAGGCACTTGTTTATCAAATTAAACAGTTTCGAACACAACTAGTAGACAGTGTCATAGAAACCAACATTGTTGACTACTCTTTAACTTGACAAACTTTTGTCTGAATAGAAAAAAAATTTCATTAGCATTTATTGGTTACGCTTTTTTGGGCAAATGTTTGACAAGTGTGACCGTAGCTTTAGTTTTTTCGTTTTATTTTCTGAATTTACTTTTAGTTTTGGAAAACAAAGAACACATTTTGTGTTTACGTTGATTTTTTTGCAATAAATATATGCATATACATAAGTACATGCCCAGTGAAAAAAAATGGAAGTCATTCTAGCGGAAGTACATTTTCATTGCTTCCAAAAAATCGATATTTTTAATTTGCCGAGAGTGAGCAAAAAACCATGTAGAAGCAAATTTTAGTCACACAAAACCTTGTAACTCCTCCATAGTGTTAGAAAATACTCACCAGAATTTAAAAAAAAATTATTTTTTTAAAGATATTTATGAACTATTTTTAGTCTAAATTTTAAAAGTTATTTGCTTAAATTTACATGAAAACAGTGTCTCGGGCTTAAATTCGTATAAAAAGAAACGAATTGTTAAAAAAGGCAACAATTTACCATTTTTCCTAGATGAAAATATTATCATAGAACACAAAAAAGGGAATTTTTCTTAATATCGCTTCCAATTCAGTGACCAGGCATCGAAAAAGAGAACTTCTTGCAATGACAACCCTATGTAAAAATCATTAGATCGGATCGAAATTTGCACTACTTCCGCATCGTAAACTCTACATTTTCATGACTTTTTTGGAGTCTCTTTTTTTACTGGGTGGTACATGGAAAGAAAATGCTGTACTAAAAATGGTTAAATGGGAGTTATTTAATATTTGTCTGGGAGTTATTTTATTTTTTAGGAGTTATTACATTTATCTTATTATTGCTTTATTATATTATAACAGTTCTTTAAACTGCAATAAAAGTTGTATGGTAAGCATTCGTATAACGGCGAAGGTAGTAGCACTGTGTCCGTAAAGACCATGGTAGAGAAAATCCCTAATATGACTTGTTTTTTATTTATTTTATTTTATTTATGTGAAAAAGTGATAACATTTAAAAAACTTATTTTTTATTGGTTTAGCACATCAAGGTGCATTTCGTTGCTGCTAAAAAATTTTTAAGTTCGTTAGTACTCTTGACACACGATAAATAAAACGAAAGTATTGAGATAAAAATGTATATTATTTTTGTAAAGTGAATAAAATAAATGTTACAATTTAAAGTTTTTTTTAGCCAATTTTAATATCTAATAAGGAATTGTATGTTAGAATTTATGATTTGGAAGTTAACTGTGCTATTTTGTTTTAAAAATTTCTCAATCGAAAACGTGAACAAATTTGAAAATGTGAACACCCTTAGTAAAAATTAGTTCATATTTTCGCGAGTTCACTTTATTTTAAATTTCAACTTAAACAGGTGCAACTTACAAGCAAATTTGTCAAAATGATTCGCTGGCCACAACGAAATAAAAATATGTAATTTGAACTAAAAAAATATTTTAGTACAATTGAGGTGAAAAAAGTAAAATTTTTTAAAGTTTTTGGTACAATTTTAAAATTCTCAATGCCTTCCCTGATCTGAATAGCTTTTTCCCCCTTTTTTGTGCAACCGATTCATTGTTTATTCAACAATAAAGAAAGAATCAAGCAAAAATTAAATTAATTCAATGTGAATTCGTGGTAAATTAACACACATTTGCCACTCAGGGATTGTGTTTATTGCCACTTTTTAGTGCCACAACAATAACTTGTAAGCACAAAAAAAAAATACAAAAAGACGCAAAGAATTAAAAAACAAGTTGGAATAAAACTAAATATTTATGTAAAACTGACCTGATGACCCAAAGACACAATTTCATAGGATTTTTCTTGCTGTGACCTACGTAGGCGTTTGCCTGTGTTTGTTTTGTTGTTGTTGTTTTTATTGTCCCATTGTGTGAAAGTATCGTTCAGCTCATATGCATATCACCCAATAATACAAAAGGAATTTAAAAGAAACCTCATGAATTTTAATGGAAAACTTTCACATTTTTAAAATAAGAATTAAATACCAAGAGAATATACATACACCAAATTCTAGTCATTGTGTGGAAGTTTACACTGAACAAAAATAAAGTTTTGTGGTATAAACTTTACTATCAGATATGTATATATTTTTTTAGTATAAAGCCTAACTTATTATACTGAACAAGGCATTTAATTTTGAACATATGTACGTGATAAGAGGAAGGAGGTGAGATATGCCTGGGTAAAACTCATTTTGATTATTTGATTTTATTTAAACTTTGATATTACTTGAACTTCTCAATTGTTTAAACGGAAGTTTAACATAATCCCCCTTATGCAAAAGCGAATGGTAAATTTAAAGTTGGTTTAACAAACGAATTTTGTATGGCAAAACCGGTTTTAAAGCATGCTTTAACTTTTTTTTTTATGCATGTTTTTTTATTTATTGTATCTTCATATACGAACTAACAATAAATATTCAAATCTTAAATCTAACATATAATTAATAGGCCCGACCAATGCCAGACATACCTAAGTGATAGTTGTAAATAATATATAAGTGGTGATAAGCAAAAAAAAAATTTTTTTCAAGCAACTTCATTCGGAGTGTTTAGTATTAGAGCCTTTGTATCTCTCTTTTTTAAGCGGATGTGTCCAGTAAAGTTCAAAATGTTACGAGCAAGCGAATTAGGATGTGACACGAGTTTACTTAGATATTTGCCTGCGTATTTTGCAATTTCTTCAGTCACTAGTGGCATATTTAAATCACGATGTATATTTGAATTCTTAATGTACCATGGAGCAGATGTTATTAACCTTAAAATTTTGTTTTGTCTTCGTTGAATTCTCTCTACATCTGAAGCTGAAGCAGTGCCCCATAACTGGATAGAGTAACACCATATTGGCTTTCAAAGCGACTTGTATATTAAAAGTTTGCAGTCTAGGCTGAGTGTTGAATTTCTGCCAATCAGCCAATGTACCTGAGTTAATTTTAGTTTCATTTGACTTAACTTAAAGTCAATGTGATGTTGCCATGTAAGCGAGGTGTATACCAAGATATTTCACATGTGAATGTTGAGGAACAACTTGATTATTAATCCGAATGGGGGAACAAGTATCTCTTCGTAAGGTAAATGTTATATGGACACACTTTTGTTCATTTACCTTAATTCTCCATAAGTTTAACCGTAGTTCCATCTGGCTAATGTGTTCCTAGAGTTTTCGGGATGCCTCATCAGGGTTTTCGTGCATACTAAGGCAGGCGGTATCGTCGGCAAATGTAGAAGTGTGGATACTACTGCTCACAGGCATATCACAAGTATAAATCAAATATAAAAATGGCCCCAGTATACTCCCCTGTGGCACACCGGATGAGATAGTTTCAGGCATACTCATAAAGTGTCGTTCCACAACTGTAAATTTTCGTGCAACAATGTAACTTTCCAAAACATTTAGAATGTTTATTGGTAAGTAGGTCTTCAATTTCAAAATCAGGCCTTCATGCCACACTTTATCAAATGCCTGAGAAACATCAATAAACACGGCAGAACAATACTTCTTTTCCTCAAATGTTTTCCTGATAAATTGAACCAATCTATGCGTTTGCTCAATGGTGCTATGCTGGTTTCTAAAACCAAATTGATGGTCCGGGATGCACCCATTATCAGTTAAAATTGAAGACAATTTTGTCATGAGTAGCTTTTCAAAAGGCTTTGACATTGTTGACAGTAAACTAATTGACCTATATGACTCAGCTTCCAGCAGTCTGGATAATACTCCAGTCGTAAAATTGCAATAAAAATGAATAACAGGATTCTAATTGCGGTACAAGGTAACTTAATCAGGATCTGGTTACTAATTCCATCCATACCGGGAGCTTTTTTCGGGTTGAGTTCGGCAATTAGTTTTTGTACATCACACATAGTAAATTTTAAGGGTCGAGGGGGTAGAGCAACTACACTCGGCAAATCAGCAACACCGGTACATGTATTTGGTGTAAATACGGATTTTAAATGCTCAGCAAATATGTTACCTTTTTCAGTATCGTTTCTTGCCCAACCTCCGGTAGATGTGCGCAGAGGTGGCTTAAACTCAACGGGTGTTTTAAACTTTTTAGCAGCGCGCCACAAAGAGATGCTGGTGTGACATCAAGGCCTTCCAGATAATTTTTGAAAGATGCAGTTTTTTCAGATGCAAGCAACTCTTGGAGTCGTTTAGTGCACTCTTTAAATCTGATTTTGTGTTGAGGTGATCTGTGCTGTTGGCATTCCCTTCTAGCTCTTCTTTTTCACGTACGAGACGGTCAACGTCTGTAGAATAAATTTTATTGAGCCCAGTATTACGGATGGGAGGTAGTGGCATGTTCAGAAGCTTGTTTAATATTCTCGTTAAGATTTGCAATGTTCGATTCAATATCATTGGGTGTTCTTAGCGTAATATTTTCCGTGGAATGACTACTAAGATATTTTTTGAATCCCAGCCAATTAACACGATTTATCATCTTGGCATATGGGTGAGGTAAAGCGCTTCTCAGTGGACTGCAGATTGTAACGATCGTGGGAGAGTGATCAGACGACAGATCTAGGGAAGCTTCAACGTGAATTAATTCCCTAGAAATACTTTTTATGACGCCGAAATCTATAACATCCGGAATTTTTCGTACGTCAGTAGGCCAGTAAGTAGGCTTCCTACTTGAAATTAACTTTAACAATCGTTTTTGCGTAAGAGCAAATATCTCTTGTTGTTCTAAGTAACTTTTGGGAAAGGATCTGTATTAGAAACACTGAACTGCGCATAGGATCCAACTGTAGTTTCAGTAATAAATTTCAATATATTTTTAATTAAACTTTAAATTTTCCAGTTCAAGACTGTGTTCTTAGGTTTTCTTTATTAATTTCTTCTTTTCTTCAAGATAAAATATATGAAATTTAAAGAGAAAAGAAAATAATTTAAATATGCTACGTTTATTTGCCAAAAAAAGTTTTAATTATTCAACCCTGGAATCATCTTTTTTATTTTTAGTATGGATAGACATCGCTTATCATTCTTCCCTATTCATAAGGACCTAATATATATATATATATATATATATATATATATATATAAGCGCCATTTTTTCAAAATTTACTTTTTTGGGTTTTGCGATAGAAAATAACATTTTCCACCCGATTGCATTCTCGTCTTGACAACTTTTTATGAAAAAAAAATTAAAGCCAAAACCTCGTAAGCGCTATACTAAATGGCATTTGCACCTAAAGTTGTAAATATTAAAGTCTTTTCCACTAACTTTTTTAATTTCGATATAAGAAAAAAAATCCGGAAAGTTTCAGGCCTTTCATCTTTTGGTGCGGCGCCAGGCATTCAAAGTCAGTAACTTCGGTAGTAACAACAATTTTCGTCGAGGAATTCAAAAACTTTACATCCTATATAGCACAAATATTCCTCTAGTCCCCCGATATGCCAAAGCTCTATCGCGATATGTACACGCAAAGAAAAAACATAGTTAGTACAATCACAATCGCAAACTATCATTAATGTTTGCGATTATAATTATGTCAAACATGTAATATAATAAAGCCATTCGAAACATTATATGTTCTGCTATGTGAATCACTATATATGTTCGTGTTAAACATTTTATTATGTTCACTACAGGTATGCTCCCATTTCCCGTTAACTATATATTTATTTTTGTCAGTATTATGATAATTATCCTTTTGATCATATTTTTGTGTTCCTAAGAACTACAATATAAAAAATAATGGTTTTTTATTTGCATAATTTTTTTTGAAACTCAGGTTTTGAAAATACAAATTTTCTTAAAACAACTTATCCTATAATTATATATATATGTACATACATAGCATTATGACGAAGCTCTGGCTGAAAATTTCAAAATTGCCATTTGTTTGATTGGCATTGATATGGTGCACCTCTTTTGCTGCAAATGAGAAATAAGCATGTATATACATTGCACATACATACGTATGTAAATAATATGGCAAAATTAATAAAAATTAACGATTTTCGTACCTGCTTCAATAAATATACAATAATTAAGGTGCATGAAATGGAACTAACTTCTTTTTTTTCCTTTAATATTTTTTTTATTAATTTTATTTGACTCACTTTTACCGGTAATATATTTTATTATTTTCTTTTACTTTGCGATCTAAAGTCTGGCTGGTGCTTGTATTTAATTTAAGAAAACTGAAGAAGAACTATTGATATTTTGTTATTGTGTTTTCTATACAACCATAATTAGTTTGTATTAGCAAAACTATCACCTTAACAAGAATACAATTTTTTAAGCAAAATATAATAATTACGATAAACATTCTCTTTTTATGTAACATTGTAAAATGTTAACAATATAAATTTTTGACACAAATGTATGCATATGTACGAGTATATTTAATATAATATGCATGCGAAAGTTATTTGTTTCTGTTAAAACAGTAAGAAGCTTTTAAATTATATTTAATTTAACTTTTATTTTGTTGAAGTATGTAGATATGTATGTATGTATGTAGGTATATTGTTCTTCAGAATTTTATTCGCCACAAGTTTAGTATGATTGAATCAACTATAATGAATAATTGAGAAATGACGACCATATTGTAATAATTTGCATACATTTAAATGTTTAGAATAAAAATATAATGTTGGAACTCAATTTTTATTAGAATAACTTAATTCTTTCAACCATATGAGGCAGAACTGAACACATAATTACCGTAGTGATCATTTTTGAATCATGTTTTTTCTTTGCGTGTAGACTTGGCTTCTGTACAAAAAGCCGTTCTGACCCTAATTTCCGTTTTCGGACCCTAAGGGGTTAACGCATGCTCATAGTGGGTTAATTTCTGAGACCGACGCTAATTATTTTTGCATAACCAATAATTCTTTTAAATAATTTAAAGCTCTATCTCTGCTTCTTATAGTAGCTCCCATATAAATCGTCATATACATATATGCAGAAAAAAAATTTTCCTTGGACCTTTTTTAACAACTCGTTATCAATAATGAAAATTAGGATTTTAAAGTGTTTTTTTTTTAATATTAATTAGTTTAAGATAGGGTTTGCGCAGCGATTATAATCGTAATCGCGATTAATCGCACCTTTTAATCGGTCGATTACGATTAACAATTTTTCTCTTTTTGAAGCAAAGAATTTATGCCAAATTAGCATACAGTTCAAATTCAGCTCACAAAAAATTAAAATTAAATTCGAAGGCCACTAAACCTTCATCATCAGCGTTCTTCTGTGTTGGTCCACTGTGTGTGGTGTTAGTTGATGTAGATTTTGCCTTATATACGAAACTTTCTTACAAATGGAATACGTGAGTTGTTTTGATTCATTACGCTGGCCATCAGTATTTAAAATTCAAATATTAGAACTCAGTGTTGCCACAAAATGTTTATACAAGAACTTCAATAATATTGCTGAAATTGGACACGGAATAACGAATCAATATATACCTTTTACAATTTTTGTTGATAAGCTGATAGCACCAGCTTATTTTAAAGCTGCTATTATTTATTTTCATATTAAAAAGTACTTTTGGAAAAAGTCTCAACTATTTCATAAGATTTTTTAGAAAGTAATATAGCAATTATTGAATTTTTATATTATTTTGATTTATAATTTCATAGGGAATAATAGCTAAGTGTGTTGTTTGTAATAGAAAAAATTTTTACATTAATTGCACTTTGCAATGAAAGTTTAAATATTTAAAAAAATAGTTTATTAGCGAGCTTACGAGATTAAACCTTCACTTTAAAAGAACGCCAAAGTAAATTATTCTTTATAAAAAGGAAAAACATTTACACTTTTTATAGAAAAGAACACGATATTAATTTAGTTTATACTTTGGTATATTTGAAAGTGAATGTATTATTTATAGTATGTAGAACTAGGTTTTTCTAAAAAAAAATTGAGAAAACCGGCTTTCCTACAAAACAGTAAAATATGACTTAAGCAGTTCCTTTCCTTATTATCATAGATATGTAGATGAACATGAATTCAGTTTCAAAAGAGAATTTAGAAATATTTCACAGCAAATGTTTCATATTATGGACGAGTACATTCTAAATAATTTTAAGGATTTAAAAACAGTTAAGTATTTATGCAAATTTTTTTCATTTCCTTTTCATTTTATGCTAATTCGTTTGTTATTTATTCAAATATGTATATTTATAAAGTATAAACATACATATGAATGTAAGTATTTACTTTAAAGCAAAAAACAAACCGAAAACGAAAATTTAAATGAAAAATATTTGTCGATGAAACCTTTTTAAAGTTAATATCCCTAAAGCTGCTTATAATCTTATTAACAAATACTAACAACATCTTAAGTGAATCTTTCTCACCCTTCATCACAAAATGAAAATAAAAGTCTTTCCATTTATAAAAACAAAAAAAAAAGTAAAATGTGAATTGAAAAGGAAAAACAAAATTAAATAATGAAAATGTCAATGGAAATGTGTCAGCAAAAAAGGGAGATTTCACAATAAGGAATCAATGTTTTCAATTAATCCTGTTATACGCTGTAAACTCCGTTGAGTACCTTTTAAAGGATAATACTTGAAATAAATATACATAGATGCTCAAAGATTTCCAAATGATTTGGTTTGCGATAACAAGAGTATAAAAATTTTAAATCTAACGGAAAAAAGGATGTAAAATACATGCAGATAAGTAATTTAAGTGTGAAATGCGAAATGCTTATGGCAACTTGTTTAATTATTTATTCAGACTTCTAAATAAAAATCGGTTAAGTGTGACAATTCCTAACAGCATACCTTTCAAAAACGTTATCAATCCCATAAACATTTAGTGAAATAAATCTGATAAAATTTTAGTGCCCATGTGCATCCACAGCTAAATCATATGTGTGAAAAAATTAATGATCTTTAGCAATGAAATCCTTTTTTTCCTGATTAGAAAAAATATTATATTTTTGTTTTATTTTCAATAAATTTTTTGATTGAAAATCAATAATCAAACGCAATTAAAATGTTAACTGATTATCGAATAATTAAAATGAACTGTTTAATATTTTTTTAAGCCTTTTAGCTTGTTAGGTTTATGTATTTATTAATTCTTTAAGCCCGATAGAATTAACGAAAGGGTTAATTGTCGAAATAATGACTATGATATGTATACTGTGAAAAGATACACGCTTGAAAATTTTTATGGAATTATTTAGATCATATAATAATTATCAGTCATCAATTCGCGCAATTTATAGACGACTTTTTTATTTTTATGGGGCATCTGAACAAGACACTACACGCACAGAAAATATATGGTTGTAGAATGGTTGAGAAAACAATATTATGTTCTCAAAAACAAATGTGTGGTCGTTAAAAACAAGTTATTGTTATTTTAAACATTAATTTTGTTACGGTAAGCAAAGTAATGTTTGAATTTAAAAATTACATTATTACCTCTTATCTCTTTACACAGATGTGTCTGTATTTCGAGTATACACACATATGTAAGTATACATTTCTATATATGTATGTATATACAATTTATTTCAACAAAATGAATTTATTTCGGATTTAACGCACAGCTGCCTTAAACAAGACATTCACCAATAAATATATGATTCAAAAACAAAATATTATTGTTATAATTAATAATACTGTTGTCGTATTTAACAATATTATTATTATATAAGAACATGGTATGGTGAGTCTCAGTTATATTTTAGTCACATCTAACAATAGTGTTGTCATATTTACAATAAAAAGATTAGGTGTAACAAAATTCATTGTTTTTGTTGATAATATTATTATTAACTCAGATAATAATAGTATTAAAAGTTTGCTTTTCTATTGACAATAATATGATTTAACTACAACCATATAATTCAATCATAGTATGTTGCTGTTTGATTATGGTTATCTTAACGATATTTTTTCTTTGCCTTTATAAATGTACAAACAAATTAAGTTCGATGAATAATAATTAAATTAACTAACATGTTTTTTATTTTCTTACTTCACCATTGGCTGACTTTTTTACAGATTCAAAGTATGTAAAAAAAATAATAAATGTCATTAAGTTAAAATTATTTATTGCTGTGGACAATGATACCGTATTGCCATTATTTAGGGATGGGACTCTCTCCTGTCGCAAAGCCACAACAAAATTGTGTGTCATCGAAAAATTTGATGGGAACGGTACTGCACGCATACGAAAATGACACCACAAAATGACAACACATGAAATGCTAGATTTTAATCCAGCATAACGCAATTGGAAGGTAATCCAATGTTGGTTTCTTAATAAACAAAATTTACGCATATTTGGAGTGAAGCCAATACAAAACACACTTAACAAATTTAATTACCACCAAAAAACGCACCGCTTTCTATGTTTTTAAATAATTATTATTTGTTTGAAAATATGCATCACATTGATCCGATGTCATCGTGCGGCGACTGAAAATGAAAATCTGGCGATAAGCTGATTTCTAGAAATGGAATAATATACGGCCATCGTATCGTTTGCTCGAAAATATGTTCCAAAATTGGACGTCCAGAAGTGGATTTGTCAAGAACAGCCGTGGTGGAATTTTAATTTTCAAATGTTAATGTATTTATATTTCGAACATGTGTAACTAATTTTTGGATTAAAATTTAATTTTTAATTCAATAGAGCCAAAGTAAAACTGCACAAACTACATACAGTTCTTCTATTTATATAACAATTTGATTTTTGCTTATATTCAACTTTATTTTAACAAAATTTCTTGTGTATGCAGATTCCATGCAACTAAAGTTTCTTTTGTAGCGCATTAAAAAAAAAAGTTTCTAATTTGCTGGCACTAAAAGGGATTTCAATATAAAACTCCTATTTCAATGTGACTTCTGTCGTTTAAGGTACTGTACACAAAATATATTTAAAAGCTTTACTTTAAAAAAAAAATCGATTGACATAAATTTACTAGTAGTAAATAAATAAATTCTAAAATTTAAATAAATAAAACAAATATTTATGGGCTAGTATTTGTGGTATAAAAATAAATCCTGTTGTTTTTATTATAATTCTGGCATTAGCCTCACACGCTGCCATCCTTTCTTTAGCCAATGTAGTATTGTTGATTTATTTTATTAAAATATAAAATTAAAATAAACTTCCTTATTTACTTATTATCCTGCTTGCTATCTTGGCTTCTTCAAAATTCATACTTTTGCATTAAAATTGGCAGAAGGAAAAAGTCAAAAAGAACCAGCATGAAAAAAGCATTTTTATTTGCTTTTTTCATCCAGCTGCTTTTATTTTCTTTTTACAAGTTATTATTCAGAGGGTGGAGCAAATGAGGCTTATGTCATTTATACTCACATTGTTTTTATTGCTTTTTTAAATCTAAGAACTTTTTAGACTGTGTGTCAATAGTATTATGTAAATATTAATAAAAATATATTTAAAGAAGCACCATCAACAAAACCCAGAACTTTACATACATACATATATTCAAAGTCATCGTAACATATCGTAATGTATGGCATGGCTTCATATTATATTTCCTTGTATCGTATCTCTCTATAGAATCTTTGATTGCACTTTGCATTCATACTTTCACGATATTTTCATCTAAACATTTATACTTTTCATGCTTAAAGTTTATTTTTTTTAGAAGTGTGTGCAAAAGTACAAATCTTTTTGTTACACGTGACTTTAGTGTTTTGTTTTATTGACATTGCGACCGTCGCGACGGCAGTTAATGTCATTGGTCTTTTAAGGAAATAAAAATATATGAGAGTATTTTATTAGTTTAATTTTTAGCTGGTTTTCTGTGTGATACTGCTGGTAAGATAGTTTTAAATTTTTTTGAGTGTTTTATTTCTTTGTTTGTTTGAGAAAACTTTTAATAAATATCTACTAGTCAATTCATCCTTTTTTAAAACTTTTACTAGTGGTGGTAGGTGAAGAAATAGTACACAGTATTTAGCGAGTTTTCTGTTAGCAATAGTTAAATTAAAGCTAAGTATACATTCAAATTCATAACCTTTGTTGAAAATCTTGAAATTTATTTTAAGGTACACCCTGAGAAAAAACAGCTTTAAATCAATAAAAACCATATTTAATTAATAAGAAACATTAACGAAAGTCTAGTCATGTTGAAATTTTTATTTCAATATTTAAAAATGTAAATTTACAGTACTCGTATTAATTTGTTAATATTATTTATTTTTAAGTATCTCAAATATATTTTTTATTCTATTGAAAATTATTGAATTAATGTGATGCGTTCTTATTTTAAAGTTGCAGCTTTTCCCTAAGTGTACTTATCGGTGGCAGCAATCTCCACCAATCGAAACAATTAATAATAATACCCATTTAAAGCAAAATAAAATGGCCTAATAAAATTTTCACTTTTGGCTCTTCTCTATATTTTTTTGATATAAAGTACACGCTTGTAGTATAATTAATATTAACTAGGTAAATCTGTTACTGGACTGATTTATATAATTGCGCCTTTATGGCTTAAATAATTTTATATCAAGATATGGAAAAATCTTCATATCAATACATTTAAGATGTTTTGTATTGTATTTTATGATAAGTTTAAACATGGATGATACTTTTTGTTGGACTTAGAGCAAATTTCACCACTTTATTTAAAAATCAATTCATATATAAAATTAATTTTTCCATACAAAAATTAATGAAAATCAACATTTAAATATGAATTGATATTTTAATAGAGTAAAATTTACCTTTAGTATTTACGTTAAGTTAGTTTTTAAAAAGAAGTAAGTTTGCACAGGTTTAAAAGGGCTAGGTTTAATTATAAAATAAAATCGGATTTGTAACAATAAAAAAAAACAATATGCCGAGGGATAAACGCATGGCCATAGAAGGCCAACTTCTGGGACCGAACCCAATTATTTTTGCACAGCCAATATTTCTTTTAAAGAACTGAAAACTCTTTCTCTGTTCCTTATAGTTGCTACTTTTTTGACGCCAGAGAAATTGGAATATCTGGGAGTTTATTATGTTTCGATTCCAAAGAAAATATAATAAAAATACAATATATAAGTACACAATTACGAATAATTTCTTTTATTTAATGATTTACAATGTATTGATTTGATTATTTATTATACTTTTAATTTTATTAATTTAGGACTTTATGACATTATGATCATTCATTCATAATTTTTTTATTTTTAATTTTTTTTTTTAATTTTTTATTTTAAACAAACACAACCCGCAAAGCGATTAGCTTGTCTGCAGAAAACACCCAGAGTCTATGTTGAGAATCTAACCCACGACCTCTGGACTGAGAGGCTAGCATCGCTACCACTCAGCCACAGGGGCACCCTATAAATATCTCATAACTGATACTTCCCATAATCGAACCCCTCTAATAACCGGACAAGTTTTATAAATCCAAAATTAAAATGAAAGAATGTGTACCACTCTTGTAAGCGGACACCTCTAATAACCTCACAAAAATACTACGACGGTGAGTGTCCGCACTCAAAGAAAATATATGGTTGTGGTAACCATAATCGAACAGCAACATACTATGATTGAATTGTATGTTTGGAGTCAAATCATACTATTGTCATTAAAAAAGTATAGTTTAAATAATTATCAGTATTATTAATAATATTATCTACAAGAACAATTTAATTTATTATACCTAATCTTTGTATTGCAAATATTACAACACTATTGTTAGATGTGAGTAAAATACAATTTCCACTTACCATAATATGTTCTAATATTATAATAATATTGTTAAATGCGACCACAGTATTATTTTATATAATAATAATATACAGTTTTTTAATCATTGGTAGATCTTTTATTTAAAACAACTGTGCGTTAAGTCCGAAATAAAAATAAATTAATGGTAATAAAATAAAATGTATTTATGTACATTTATACTTACAGATGTGTGTATATATGAAATTCAGACACGTTTGTATACAAAAATTGGGTGTACTACCGATAGCTTACAAACGAAATACTGTACTGACAGAAGATGTTTCTGAAAAAGATTTTGGTAACTTAATATAGTATGGTCTTAGATAACATTATTTTTATTCACATTTTAATGTTTTTACATAATAATACAAATTATTTTTTGTTAAACTCTAATCATATCACACTTTTTCATAAATATAATAATAAAATTATTAAATTCAAACATTACTTTGATTAAACATTGTTTGTTTATCAACGACAACACATTTCTTTAAGAGAACATAATATTATTTAATCAACCATTCGTTACTCTACCTACGGTAATAAGAGCTTTCATTGTAAGTGTATTATTGTATTATCGAATAGACTCGAAAGCTTGCAGTAGAAAATTTATTTTTCTTCAAAATCTCGAGTCGGATTGAGCTCCGTCATAATTTTTAAATTTTTTTACATATGAAAATAAATACCGATTTGCACACTAAAACTTATGTTTATTAATTTTTATTAATTTTAGAAAAACCTCGTAAGCAACACAATTTGCCATTTACTGTGTCCCAAATCCATGTTTTGTAAGAGAAAACAAAAGTATCCTTTTTCCCCTCCCGCAAATTCACGCCTGTCGTTAGAATATCATATCATTTCGAGGCAACCTGCTAACTTGGTAATATTTTTACAACTTTCCTGTTCAAAACCTAAAGAATTTTTTTTATTAATTTAATTTATTGCACAGATGGGTGGTTTTTTAAATCAATGGAGTATGAATATGAACTTCGCATACTGTATAGGGAATCTTTACACATACATGTATGCAAAGGTGTGAATATATATTATTATACATATATGGTCATATACCCTAATTTTTCGGTTCCGAACCATATATGTATGCTCCAAATAGCTGGGTACTTTTGATGCCCGAAATTTCGGATAGGAATTTGGCCTTTTTTTAAATTTATATTTTTCTGCTGAATCAAATTATCCTGAGAAAGTTGCGGAAATATGTAGAGCTAAGAAATCACTTTTGCAAGGTTAACCAAAAAACGGTTTTCACAATTGATGGAAAATTTTCGCAGTTGCATAAACTTGCAATTTCTTAGAATTTATTTTGTTGTTGAAAATTATATTTTTGGAAAATTATATATTTTCTTCAGTTGCCTAAACTTACATTACCAATTTTCCAATAATCACATTTTATATCTATCCTTTCAGTAATACGTGTAAATTCACTACAATTATCAAGCTGAGTACATGCGTATAATTTATATTCTTAATTTTTCAATTTGAAATTAAAAATTGCTTATACGCTCACTCTTCACTGAGCAATTGTGTCTTTAAAAGCAGCACAGCAAGTGCCAATAAGTTTTATTTAAATTTATGTTGATCTTGATTTTTCGTTTAAATTTATTATTATTCTCTTATAGAAATTTCAAACAAATGGATAAATTAAGATTACTTCTATGTTATTTATTAATAAGACTTTAACAAAAGAATCACAGGCTGGCTGGCTGGCAAGCAAACATTCATCTATCTGTTCACTCACTCAATTATTCTTTTATTTAGTTAAATCTCAAAGATGGGAAAAACCATCTATAAAGTTGAATTTCTTTTTATTGTAGTTGTTTGATATTTAGCAAACAATTGTTCGTGCACACACAAAAATATACGCAATAAACGTTTGAAATTAAAGAAAAATATATGTATATAGAGCCAACAACTCATCATGACATTCTCATATTGTATTCGAGATAAATCGTTGAGTCAAAGACACGACAACGAATAAAGAAAAAAAAAATTAAATCACATAAAATAAAGTCTCCAACAGCCCATTGAATTCAAAGGCAAATAAAGAAATTTTAAATTGGATTTTGAGTTCCTTGCTTTTGCTTTGAGTCTTTGATGCAAAGCGAACACAAAGGCCGTTATGGCGGAGAGTAGTGAAAGCTGAAGAAGATTAAATATTTTATTTTAAATTCAAAAGATAAGAAGTTTTCCTAGTATTTGAACTTGTTAAAATGTTATATATTTTCGACTAATTTCTTTTACAACAGCCATGAAACTTGTCAAACCATTAATTACAAGTATCACCCGAAAGGAAAAAATTTTACAATTTTCCATTTCATTTCAAATCAATATATTTTGTGATCACTCCTGAACATGTCTAGACAAAAATTTAAAAAATTGTAACAAGTCTGTTTCCAACAGACACTTCAAACAATGTTTTGTTTACTTAAAAATTAAATTTAATGAGCTTTTGTATCTATGCTTCTTTTTGAACTTGGTGAAAATCTTAAAGTTCTTAATTTTATAATGTTACTTATATACTTTTGACAAAAAATGCGCTTGAGATTTCATTTATATTTGTAGCTCTCAAAGTTCTTATATCTTTCAGTAACTGTTTCACCAACTGCTTCAATTTCTGTCACTATCTGCTCTAATTGAATTTTAATGGTTGTTTAAAGTTTTTGTTTGTATTTGTCCCTGTTTGCCTGTTGTTTGCACAGTATTATTTTTCATCTTTTGTCGTTGAATATTTTAGGTGACAGTGATTTTTTTAATAGTTATTGTAAGTGTTGTTGTGTTTGCAGATACTTCTCGTATAACCATAAAGTTTACAAATACCATTGACCATTGAAATGCCACATTAAACAACAACTGCAATACCATCACTAACAGCAGTAGCTTGTAAAGAGGGGGAGGGTGGGGGTTAACTACTCATCAACTTTTACACCAAACAGTCAAAACAAATTTCAAGTGGCATACAGCCATGGTTGCCAGAAAAGCAGATTTATATGGATTTTGCAGATTTTTACCCTCCAAAGTGACGAAATCCGGATTTAAAGATTTTTGGCCTAAAAACGCAGATTTTTCAACTCTAATTATAGTGAATTTTTTTATATTTTTCCTATTACTGTTACTAGATTTTTTTTCTTTTATTTGTGAACGACTCACGGTTTAGAGAGTTAAAATTTTTGAACTTAGAAGAAGACATCATTAAAGAAAAAGAAAAAGTAAATTTGGCAAGCTTCTGGAATAGAATATCTGATATAAAACGAGCTTATGATTATGATTTTGCAGCTCTTAAATTAAATTAAAATGTAATGTTTTTACCACATTCATTTGCAAATGTCGAAAGAATTTTGAGTCAAGTGAACTTTAATAAAACAAAACTTCGAAGTCCTTTGGATTTTTATGCAAGCAATTAAATCACTTTTTGTATAGTTTTTTATATATCCGGTTTCATTTCTCATTCATTTTATATTGTTTGCACAAAACTATGCAGAATTTTTATTTGTTAGCTGGCATTTCGTTGTATGCATTTCGTTTCTCCTAAATAAAAACGGGTTTTCCACACGAAAGTGTAAAGTCTAAAGTTTGTAGGAGAGAAGAGAAAAGAGATCTTATTCTATATTACATATTTTTTCCTTAACAAACTTAAGACTTTGCAAAGTAGACTTTGCGTGTGGAAAAACCATCAAACTCATCAGTACACTTCGACCAATGTCGCAAAATCGAAGATGTTATCTTGTAAAGATTTCGGCTTGAAGCTTTTAAGCTTTTTCTGCCGTATTCATAAAAAATAGTTTTAGTTTACAAAAGGTTTGCAAAACAAACTTTGTATGGCAATTTGTTTGTTAAACGTTTTGTAAACCAAAATAATTTTTGTGAATATTACCTTTTATGTTTGTGTACATAATTCTTAATAAAACATTGATAGTCGTTCTATAAACATATGAATTTTTTTGCCTTATTTCAAAATTTTTTTCGTTGAAATCTGCTGATGAGAAACGAAATGCACATTCTTCGAACATTAAAAAATAAAATGTGATTGAAAGTTATTTAAAAAAAAAGTTTTAAATAAAATACATTTCAAGCCGAGTTTAAATTTTTTGAATATTGGTTAATGAGAAAATATTTATATAACACATTTATGTAAATTTTATAATAATATATAGAAAAGTTGTTTTAAAAATAGCTTTGAAGATTTTTTGAAGATTTTAAAAATAAAATGAAGATTTTGAAGATTTTTCCGTGAAAAATTGTTAAATTTTGCAGATTTTAGACTTAGAAATTCTGGCAACACTGCATACAGCAAAAAAACGAATGAAAAGAACCATTTTCAAAGGCAACAATATTAATTGTTGAGACACAAACAACTACAGGGGTACAAAGGAAAGAGCGAGCAAAAAAAATTAGAAAAAGAACCACCAGCAAACAGTAAAATAAATTGCAATACAATCAATCCATGACTAATGTTGCAAACATTTATTTTGTTGACTGGTTTATTTGAGGTTGAGCAACAACAGCAAAACAAAATAAAGGAAAAAAGCGATAAAAACGTCAAAAAGCAAGAGTATCTTGAAAATTAAAAACAAATCAAAAACACACTTCATAAATCAATTGAATTCTCAAAAAGGCAAGAGCGAGCAGTTCAAAGGAAAATAAATAAAAAACTACAACTTAAACCCCAGATAATTTACTAAAATTACAGAAAATAATAGAAATAGTGTTTTAACGATTGGAATTAAAATATAAGATGAAAAATTAAAAAATTTCCTAATGTTCGACCTAAGTCCTAAGTCTGCTCTCGTGTTTATCGTAGTTCTACTAATGAAGAACATTATATAACCCGTGGACTACTTGGACGATATGATATTCTTCGATGAGACCAAAATTATGTTATACTTCAACGATGAAGAAAAACGACTATCATCCAAACAGTAAAATTTGGAAAAATGTTGACAGGGATGTAGGGTTTTATTTACAGTGAAATGGGAAGGATATAGATATAGCCTTTATAGAAACAATTGGAAGCATGCGAGAAAATAAACTGGATTTTTTTCAAGATATTGACTCAAAACACAAGTCGTATAAGGCGAGAATGTGTCTAATTTATACATAGCTGCAGTACAGTCATAGCTACATCTGGACTTAAGCCCGGTTGACGCAAATAATGGAATGGTGATTGTTTAAATTGGGCTTTTTATTTTAAATATTTGTAAATAATAGGCGTCTTCCATTGTTAAAAACTCTAACGAACTTATAGCAATTGATACTGGAAATAGTTTATGAACTCAAAAAGTTCGCAAAGAGAGAGTGTCAAAAGAGAGAGAAAAATTAAAAAACAAAAGTATTTATACAAGTTATTAATGATAAGCTTGCTTTCTTGCAAGAAATATCCAAACATCTGTTTTGTCAGTCGTTAAGCAGCTCTGGGTCGGGGAACATCTCTCGCGTAATCGTAATTATTTCTTAAGTGCGGTCAGGCTTGTGTGTGTTGTTTGGCCTTCGAGAGTTGACTGATCTGCCACGGATAACCGTATAATCTTGCGGTTTTTTGTGGAATTTCCTTAACAACCACGTTGCCTACTTCCTATGTGAAGGCATAGGTCGTGTACAGTCAGTCACAAAACCTTTTAAAATACTGTTAATACCATCTTGGGCATATGGTCTACGTTACTCCGCCCATATTTGTGCAACACCATATTATGCAAATTTACTTTGCATTAATATGTTTAATAAATAAATAAATAAATAACAGGTGTTTTGTGTAAAATTTGCAATTTTTTTATTTAAAAAAATATATATAAAATGTGTATACATATGTAAAAAGAAAACTTATTTCCTTAATTTTTTGTATTTTTTGAATTCAGTTTATTTATCCTATCTGCACAGAAAAGACTAATTTTCCATTTCAAACACAAAATTCTCTGAATCAAATACTAATTTTTTTTAATTTAGGTCCCACAAAGAAATTTGTAAATCAAAATGCAAAATTTTCTAATAATTTGTTTGGAAAATACCCCGATTTTTTCAATCAACAGATTGTCTGATTCAACAAAATTTTTTTATGAAAATAAAAAGTAAATAAAATAAATAACAGTTGTGTGCAGTATGCAATTCCTATATTGGAACAGAAATGTTCCCTTAAAAATTTTGTTACAAGTATTACTTTATATTAATTGTTTTAACTAGAGTTTTTCACTCCAAATTATTTTTTCTTTTGTTTAAAACAAAATTGGGTCAAACTATTTACAGGAATAGTAAAAAATATTTACTGAATCAAAATTTTATTTCAAAAAAATTTTGGTTTGAAAATGTTTTGGGAATAATTTTTTCGGTGTGATCAGTTATGGGAAGTATTTGTTAATATAAAAGAATTAACATGTAATAAAAATGCATAAAAAAGTAACTAATACATTAAACTGTATAAAGTATTTCATATTAATAAATGTGCATTTTTAAAGCTTTTGTAATATAAAATATTATGAAGCAAAACTTTCTAAAATATATTAGAAAATAAAACAATTGTATAATGATTTCCATCTATGGTATTATTATAAGTAAACCTTTCTTGCACATTCTTGCGAGGGCTGTCAGTTATGGCGATTTTTCAACTTGTTTGTAGTCTAAAATTTTGATTTGTTGATATGGCGATTTTTCTTAGGTTTTTTTAATTGAATATCAATATTTTTATAATTCAGGAAAATAACGTTGTTAAAAGACTATTTCCACAAAATTAACAAGAAGTTAAAACAATGTGATCATTTTGTATATTAATTATAAACATTAAAGAGTTTTGAGTTTGGATGAGAAAAATTTGCAAGAAATAACTTTTGGCAGTTTTTTGCTAACTTTTATAAAAATTATATTAAAAACAGGATTATATAAAAATTAATGTATTATCATATATTTGTTAAGAAAAACTACATAAAATTGATTTTGGCGATATATGTAGGAAAAAGTCTGATAACCATGGTTTTTGCTAGAAAAGCGTTTATTTACTTTTTCGTATCTGGGAGAGTTATTTTTAACATTTCATGCTTTAGACCGGTCTTACATCTGTTTGTCATGTGCCAAAGAAGTTTGAAGTTTTTTTAAGGATTTATTTAAAACTTTGAAGCAAAAGTGAATATGACCTAGACCACTTTCATAACTAAGGGCACATACATACATATGTAAGGAGCTTCAAATAAGAAGAAGTGGAGCCTACTCGTCAAAATACATTAATATTTTATAATACACAATATTTTATTAGTAATAACAATTAATTCCGTTCATTTTGTATAACCATTTTAAAGTATTAATAGACACAACTGAATAAAATACAAGTAAAGTGACTGAATATTGGCTTTTCAAATTAAACAATATTTAATATTTGTAAACAATATTTAATTGGAAAAAAATCGGTTATTGTAACTAAATAATAATTTGTTACCGTACCGAAATTGTAAAATGAAATGAAATACACTACTGATATTCCTAACCGAATAAAATGTTAACCCAAAAAAATTTTTTATTCTGAATACATTTGTGAAAAAATTTGTGGAATGTAATAAACAAAAATTAAAAATTAATTAGAAATTTCATACATATATATATATATATATATATATATATATATATATATGATTTAAAAAAGGTAAGGACATTATTATAAACAATTGCAAATTATTCGCAGTTTTATAACTATTATTGTGAAGTGGAATTATTTGTGCAAATAATTTGCAGTTTCTTGATAAGACAATGTCTGTGTAATAAAGCCGAATACCGACAATAGATGTTACATTGCACAATATGGATCGAAAATTTCCACATTTTACTTCAGAATATAAGCAAAAGATTAAGAATAATTTGCTACATTCATAGTGAACAGTCGATTTAGCGGACAAAAACAAAACAAACAAAACAAAAAAAAATCGTACGAAAGAATATTCGGAATATATATTGTTATTGACAAATAAGCTTTATTTGCATTGCTAATATTTTTTAAAGTCATAATTAAAAAAACAAACAAACAAAAGTGCCCTTGAAGAATACTCTATATGAGTACCTCAAAAGCAAATAACTGTGAAGTGAGTTCTAATTCAGAAATGCCTATTTTACTGTGAGTTCTGAAGCTCTTAATGAAAATAATAAAAATAAAAAATCTGATGATAGACTTACTGAGAAAATACTTTTTTTAACGGCGAGGCCACTTTTTCGTCAGCGATCAACTTCGCTTTGTCCAATGCCAACTACTGATTCTTTAACATTACCGTTGCCTAGTACTTCTACATTTAACTCAGCGATATCATCCGCTTCGGGTCATCACTTAACCGAGTTTTCACTGAAGTTAAGAGCAGCCCAAAATCAAAGGTCCAAGTCGGAATGGACTGATATGTATATACACTAGTCTATCTACTTGGGTAGAGATTCTTATTAACATCAGCTATTTAACTTAAATTTAAAATTAAATGGATGATGTTAATAAGAATCTCTACCTAAGTGGATAGACTAGGGTGCCGTTGAAGTATGTGGCTGCACAGAAAAGTATCGGTATTTCGTCTCTTCTTTAGAAACTCACATTAATTAATAAAAATATTTCATTCAATAAGAATTGAAATTACTGAACTTAAGCCTGACTAAAAATTATTTCTGTTTAAAAATCTTTTTATTTAATAAACCAAGTTAGGATTTCTTAAAACAAGTACATTTTGAGATTAATTCAATCTAACTTTTGATTAAATGAAACTCTTTTTTGGATTATGTTAAGTATGTATCAGGATTAAATCAACCCAATTTTTAGATTAATTCAACCTCAGGTTTCCTAAAATCAGTCTAGTTTTGGATTTATTTCAAGAACGGAATCGGGATTAAATATGGATAAAATTAAGTGTTTAGCACTTGAATAATCCGTACTTGAATTAAGCCTTCTGTACTTGATTTAAGTAAATCCGTACTTACCGTACTTATGACACCGCTTTGGATTGTTTTAAGTACGGTTGGATTGATTTTTACTTTGAGTGTATGAATTAATAGTCACAACTTTTCTATTGCAATAACCATTTCATTCTTAAAATTTACATATCGCTAATGAAAAATTGGTGCTTACAAAAGCGATATTCGTTCATTACAACAGAATTTTGTGTTACTTGTTGGAACCGACAAAATTCAATTGGCTACAAGTTCGGTTATCACAACACATCTGTTTTCTCTGTGTATACTAAAGTAATTTGTGATTTTGTAGCAAAATTGTTTTTTAAAAATTTATTAAAAATTGTGACTTACATACTTTCATTGCCGTGTTCCCAAAATATATATTAAGCCATTTATTTTCCACACAAATAAATCCGTTTTCTTACTGACTGATATCTTATACAACAAAATACTAACTTTGCCCATTTTTTGCTCCAGATTTTTTACGTATTACAAATCTTATATACTTTTGATTTGTTAAACTAAGTCTGAAGATAGTGTTGACTTCACATTTTTTTCGTTCTTTACAATTTACAAAAGAGTTTATTCTATTCACAAGTGTCATTATTAACACGTTACATGTGTAATCAATTTGTGGCATTCCTTAAAAAAAATAGAAAACAAAAATAAAGCAGTCGTTTCTTAGCTCAAAAGATACTCTCAGCATGTTCAAGAGTTGCTCTGTGTACGTGAGTGACTATGAATTTAACAAAATGCTTTGACAGCATTTTAAAATTGCTTAAGTTAACAATATTCAAATGCTTTCTTCATTGTCAAAAAATATCTTGCAACTTCAACCTTTTTAGGTAGATGTTTTTTAAGTAAATTAAGTCTTTATTCTTTGAAAGCATAGAAGCCAAGAAAAATCAATTCAATTATTTTAATTTAAAAAAATTAAAAAGTAAGGATTTTTAGAAGAAAATTAAGGTTTTTTAGAAGAAAAAGTAATGCTATATTTGTATTCTAAAAATGAAATTTTATGAAAAACACAGTCGTTGCTTTTATACTGAAACATTTTTAAATAAATTTACTATTTTTTATTGTTGGAAACATAGTAATGAACACTTTCTGGAAAGTGAAACACGTAACATTTTAATTTCTTCTCATATGTGTGTGTATATATATATATATATATATATATATATATATATATATGTATGCATATAAAATTTAAAATAATCAAATATTATTTCACGAAGTAAGTTATATCAATAGTAAAAATATACAATACGTAATCGATGATATCAGTAATACTTAGTAGCTGTCAGTGGTGATTCGTTCACTTATTTTGCTATTCACATTTAACATAAAAGTGTCATAGGACGTGTAAGTGGTGCGCTCTCGCTTACAAAGTAACTTACGGTGTCAGTGCGTGCCAGTAGCATTGCACTTACATTGACAGCGGAGTTATTAGCGGGCATGATAACAAATTTACCCTAAAAGTAGGTCAGTATTTTAATTTAATTTTAGAACAAACTATTTGTTTTAAACAATAACTGAAACCCTGCTTATATCCTAATCGAAGTCATCAGTAACACATGATATATCAGAATACACATACATTACAATACAAGTACTTAGATTGCTCGCTTACGATGTCAAACTGACCTCAGTGATTATTATCGAAGTTCTACGCTTAATTTACCGCTGGGACCTTTGTATATTGCTTTCTTTCTCTCTTTCTCATTTCCTTTGGTAAAATCTCACGCATTTCTACATCCCAGTCGAGATTTTGTTACATACATACATCTGTGATCTGAGACCAATGGGACAATGTAAGTCAATGTAAGCGCGACCCATCCAAAGTCTGTATACAATTTCTATCTAGGCCCACTGTAGTGCGCCAGACCAAGTTCTGGCTAATGCACGCAGTGTGTATATTTACAGGAAGCCATTCGAGCTGTTTTTACCCCCTCATATCTTTGTTCTCCGTAATCCTAAAATTATGATGTTAAAACCATATTTAGAATAATCTCATATAACTTCATATGCGAAGTTTGAAAGTTTTACAATGAAAGATTCCGGAGATATAGAGGTGCAAAAAGTGCATATTTTAAGACATACTAACTGACCACTGACACACACATCAAATTGATGAAGCGCATCCGCTATTGCTGGAGAGCTAAAATTTGGTACACAAGAAGATCTAGGTGAGCAATGAACCAGAAAAATCTGAAAACCTAAAACTTTTAACCATTAATCGGAAAATCCAAAAGTTAAAGCACCATCTACCCTATTAAGACTTTGCATGCGCATTGGGATTCTCCTTTTGATTTATGTATTTTGGCTAAGCAGACTTTAATATTAATATTGAGAACCGCAAATGCATATATCTTTGGATAGAAATTTTTATCCAAACACTTTGAGAACTCTCTTACAAAAACATCAAGTCCACTTATTATATTACAAAGAACGGAAAAAATTTAATAAATACTAGGTCTAAATAAATACTTAAGTACAATCTGTCTTTAAGCGCTTCGCAATTCTTAGAAGTATAGAAAATTTTGATAGTAACTTTTTTAATCAGGAATAATTTCTCAATCGCGCTTATTTTCAGTATTTTCAATTACTATGAAATGAAATATTTTTAGTAATTAATGTGATTATCTTAACAAGATAAGAAAAATTAAAACAGACTTTTTAGCTGGGGGAAATGGGCATTTTTCTGTGCAGCCATGTTGCTAATGAAGCTCACATGCTTATCTACTTGGACAGAGATTGTTATTAATATCTGATATTTACATAGTATTTTTAATGAAATGGAATATGAGAAATGATAGTGTATACAATTATTGATTTACCTTTGTGAAATACATTTGTAAGAATCACTTTTAATTTTTTATTTTCCCGATTAAGAAATTATCAATCAGGAAGATTAAAATTTACTATTATTCAACGAAATTCGTTTGATATATATACCGTTAACTTAATACGAAAAAGCCCCAACTCATAATTTTTCGAAATCCATCCTTTTACATATTTCCATAGAGCATTACTTGATACACCTTCTCTAAATTAATAAAATTAATATAACACTAAATTTGTAAAATGTTTTTAATAAAAATTGGCGTTAAAAAATGTTGTATCAATTGCATCTTTTTTTATTTAGTTTTTTCCTGTAAACTATGAAAAACATGAGTTCGGGCCTATATTTATGATTTGAACGGGCTAAAGTTCATAACGCTTTTTAAGCCAAATTACATGTGATAATTATTAATGAACAAATAACATCAAAGTTAGTTGTAAATATTCTGACAACACATAATTGAACGGAACAGCCAGCCGTTTCCGAAAGCCACTAAACCTTCATCATCAGCGTTCTTCTGTGTTGGTCCACTGTGTGTGGTGTCAGTTAATGTAGATTTCTGCCTTATATACGAAACTTTCTTGCAAATGGAATACGTGAATTGTTTTGATTCATCGTATTTCAATTTTGCTGAAACGTGTTTTTGTAATGAAAGCCCAAATTTACCATCTCTAATTTACAACAGACTTACCATTGTCGTTTATTCTTTGCTTATTATGCACATGTTAGTTAATTTACTTATTTTTGTTCTACTTAAGACAAACTTTTTGGTTTGTAACTATTAAGCATATTTATTTAATTTTTGTCACAGGCTCATGGCTATTCATTTTAGTTAATTTTAATTATTATTTTTCGAACTTAATTTGTTTCTATATTTATGATTTGAACGGGCTAAAGTTCGTAACGCTTTTTAAGCCAAATTACATGTGATAATTATTAATGAACGAATAACATCAAAGGGCCTTTTCGTATTTAGTTTACGATACATTGTATATACCTACATATATATGTAAATATGTATGTAATTATATTCACATACTAATATGGATATAATCAAGCCTGGACATTCTAATTATTCGAAAGATATGTATAAGCTAAACACGCATCACAAGAAAAACAATGTCTTATAAGCTTGCTTACAAGCCAATATATTAAAACAACAAAACTTATATATTAATAAAACCGATAGTAGGAAAAAGTACATATTCATTCAGTGAAAAGTATCAAAAATTGTTTAATTTGGTATTAACCGATTAACCGATTAATAAAGATTTTCCATAAATCAAGTGTTTTCAACAAATAAAAGTGCATAAAATATTTATTAATTTGAGTTTATTAGTAAAACCAAAAACACATATAATAATTCTTAAACTAATTCGGTTAATTTTTTTAGAACATTTCTTGTAATACTATCGATAGTTCCTTATGTTGGCTGGTCATCATCTGACGAATATTCTGCAAAAAAGTTAATTTCTGAATTTCTTAGCTTTCGTTTCTGTATTGTCTCTCATTAAATCTAATCCTTAGTTAAATCGTTGGCAATAGTCCTATGGGCTTTTATTAAATTATTAAATAAAAACTTAATAATTCTCTCTAGTTAGAGTATCAGAGTCTCTAGTTAAACTCTTTTATAGCCATGCCCAAAGATTTTGAAGTTTTACTTAAGTTAGGATCACTGAACATACTTCTTTGTTTGTGTGAAAAATGATTTCTAAACACTCACGTTTAGTAAATGAGATGAAACAAATAATTATTCACACAAAAAATAAGTTGTAATACTAAAAAATATGAAAAAATTTGTTACGTGGGTTAATCGAATGAAATTAACCGGTTTAACCGTTAATCGAAAAAAGTTGATTTTAAATTAACCGACCAGTTAATCGGGTAGCAATTGAATACCCTAGTATCCAAGCAGTCGAAAAAGTGACAATTTGCTACTTTAGTAGCACCAACGGTAACGCTGCTTCTTGTTCGTATGATTACACTAACACATACGTAGCTCACACCGATTTGACAACGCGGTGTGATTGATATTACTCAAAATTTGTGATTGTATTATGAAAAAGATTTTTACCCCCTAGCGTATAGATGTTTACACATCAAAAATATATTTGGGGTATTCAAATGGTACTCATAATTTAACACCGTTTTAAAATAATAAAACGAAAATATACGACTGCTGTGAGCAACCCCGCATAATTTGCAATTTTGCAATTATAAATATTGTACTTATTTGTATTTTGGTTTTAGCACCTTCATGCATTCTCTCTCAATTCGTTTGGTATACTCTCACACATGTTACGAAAAACAATAAACATAGCTGAGAAAGTCTTATTACTTTATGATCTTATTGTTTGAGCCACAAAAACCATTTTTTTAAACTATGTTAAAATGTTAAGACATTATGATACTTAAGATACCCTTGTGAATAAGACATAGACATATGTATGTATATATATGTAGATACGTAAGTGTATGCACATGCTGATGTGTACACGTACGTATATATGCATATACTTCATACCCCTGTAGTAAATAAAATAATCAATTGACAAAAAACACTAACTTATAAATTAATTATATTGCAAGTGACTACAAATTGGTTTAAATCTCATGCAGATATCAACCACACATATTGAATAGAAACACACAAATAAGTAAATGAAAAGAAAATATAAAAAAAATCAAAAGAAGCATGTCATGAAATCAAATGCCAAATGTTTGTTTTGAAAAAAAAAACAAACTAAATAATTTCAATACTTAATATGTATAATATTTTCTATGAGCAGGAAAAACTTTCGTATGAATGTATGCATTTTTGTTTTAAATATAAAAATACCAATTATTTCTATATATCAATATATGTACATATATTCATTATATATAGTATATACATATGATATACAAATGTGTATGAAGATTTACATATATATTTATTTAACTATAATAGATATTAAATGACTTCAGAGTGGTTGAAAAATAAGTAGTTAGTAGTCAATTTAAAAGTCAAGCAAAGATGGAAAATTGACTACAGCCTATGACATGTTTATGTTCAAATAGTGAGTCGGCGACAAGGAAAAAAGTCACTTAATCAACCAGTTGTGGTTATTAAAAAAACAGTTTGAAGGTACTTACAAATGGGTTTGAGTTCCTATAGGGTACGTATCTCACTGAAGTTTAACACCACATACAGGTATTTATGTGCATAAATAAATGTACGTATATAAATACATTTATATATATTTATGTATTTTTTGTGTTATTTTTAAAGCTTTGAAAAATTCCAATATTTTGCATGATTTATTGAACAAAAGTTATTTAAGCTCTTTACAAAAGCCTTTACTGAATTCATATCACTTCAAAGGTTCTCTATCTTCCTTGTCCTACGAGAAGAATCAAAATATCCTTTTGTCTTTTTTATCTCACCCTGCAGCTTTAGTTGTTTCCTAATAATGGAGATTCATTTTGTCTAGTAAAAAATCTTTAACATTTTTTTTATCTTATTTAGTTACAAACACACATGCATACATATCGTCACCTGAAACGCAAAACATCCTAATTAGCATTCATTAGGAAAGACAACAAACGTTTTAAATTATGTAATTGGTGAAATCTATTTGAATTTTGAGTTTCTTAATAAGCTTTTAAGTTTTATTGGAGAAAGTCTGGTTTTGTTTGTACTGATGTATTTATGTTGGTCATCAATACATTTGAATTTATAAAAAAAACTTTTTGAGAAAAATTTTTTTTTTATTATTTTTTTTTTAAGATTTTTTAATTGAACTGTAGTGAATTTTAATCTTCTTTAGAAACTCACATTAATTAATAAAAATATTTCATTCAATAAGAATTGAAATTACTGAACTTGAGCCTAACTATGAATTATTTCTGATTAAAAAAACTTTTATTTTGAAAGATAGGGTATTTTGCGTTTTAATTACGATATGTACATGTGATATATAATACATATTATATACATACGTACATATGTACTATATAGGTATATGCTTGCTTGATAGTAAATATAAATACGAGTATTAATTTGTTTGTGTGTATATAAATAAATGCTGCACATGATCCGTTCCGCATCTTTTATTACAACTTTTTTCATATCCAGCTAGTTTGCCTCATCTGCCATTACAACAATAGTTTATTTAATGCACTTTCGACAGAGAGATTTTTCTATGAAAACAAGACAAATATCAAGTACAAAAGCGTATATGGTTTCTGATTTTTGGTAAAAGAATAGTCAAATTGAATGAAATTGCTGCCTTGTGGTCGACTTTAATATCAACTTTTAGAATGCAACTTATTCGTGTATGTATTAAAGTCTTGCACAAGACCATTTATAAGACCTTTTAGGATATGAGAGATTTTTCAAATGCTTTACTACAGCGAAATATTCTAAAACAAACGCTAAACAACACTGTTGGCAAAACATTTGTTTCAGTTGTTTGTATTGCCAACAGTGTTTTTTAGCGTTTGTTTTAGAATATTTCGCTGTAGTAAAGCATTTGTCTCTTATGTCCCGAAAAGTCTGATAAATGGTCTTGTGCAGGACACTAGTATGTATACGAACATCAAATTGATGGCTTTTTCCATCTTTAGCCAATTGGACCTAATGTAGGGCAATTTTGGAGAAAGAAAACGAAAAACAAATAATCTTATTGTAAAAGTTGCACACTTAAGCTACTGTGTTCTTGTTGCTCTGATGTTTATTAAGGTTTTGTTGCTTGTTTCCTATTTTTACCTCTGGTACTTCATCCTTGGGCATTTTTCTTCCTTGTTCTGATATGCTATTAACTTTATTATTGGCTATGTTGTTGTTGCTGTTATTTCGTTCGGATGATGATGATGCTGGCGATGTTGCAATTGCTAAAAGTATCTGTGCGCTTTGTTGTTAATGTCTGTTGAATGCAACACTAGGTATTAAAAATTTAAAACATGTTGTTAAGTAGCATGTAGGACATGATGGCGCTAGTGAATGTCGTGATTTAAGATATTAAAATCATTTTTGTTTTAATTTTAACTCTTGTTGCTTCTGCTTCTTTTATTTTTGTTGCTGTGTTGCAATAATCAATTGCACAAAAAGAAAAGAATAGTTTAGAAAAAGACGTGACTTTTTGTCTAAGTAAAAAAGTTTTATTTTTATTTTATAAACTGCAGTTGCTGCTTTGTTGTTGTTTATTTCTGTTATTAATTCATAAGCGATTGTTGTTCTTGAATTGTGTTAGAAGATCTGAGAGGTGGGTGAACTTAAGCAATAAGCATAAAGTATATTAATTGATTTTTCCAACTAAAATAATAATGCAAAATAAAACCAAAACTTATGCTACTGCATATGCAACTGCGACCGGACCTTGAAGTATTGAATGTGTATGTTTATATCTATCTGAGATGAAAATAGAAAGCAAATCTTGCACTAACTCCTAAAGACAAAGTTACCTTCTTTAAACAAGTGCTTCTCATTTTTTTTTTGAAAATTACTGCAGTTCTGAATTTTTTTTATATCTAGTAGAGTAAAAGGAGGAACAATGGTCAGATTATGTACGTTATATAAATTAAGTTAAGTAATGTTTTCATATAAAAATATTCAAACCGACTTTAAAATCAAATTAAGTTCAGTTAAATAAGATTTTTTTATATGTTTTACCAATAGTGGTGCTCAAAATCCCATAACTACAATATGAAAATGTCGATTTATATACTGTTTGGCACTGAATTCGGATAGCGACGTAGGCCATATAAATATTAATGTTTTATTCAATAGAATCTCAATTTTTCAAAATTTGAGTACCTATTGTAGAAGGTTTAATGCTTTTGGTTTAAAGTTTTAGTTTTCACTCAACTTGTTAAAAAAATATGAAAACGAAGTCTGATTACCCTAGTGATATACACGTACAAGATCATTCACTCCTTTCTTATGCCAAGCGCTGAATATATGTGCCAAGTTTCATAGGAATCAATTATATATAGTGATGTGATACATGATGATAAATTGGAATGGGTGTGACCCTACTACTTCTCAAATATCTACATAACTCATATGCCATTTTAACCCTGCACCATCATACTTCGTCGTAATGACGACGCTCGGTTTTAATTTCGATTTAAAACATATTTTTTGGGTTTGTTTTGGATTCATTTTTCGTATAGCGTTGGCCGCTAATATTAGTTACTAGAAACTAATGTTGCTTTTTTAGTTTAATAAGTTTATTATAAGAATCTACAAAACTTAATGGAAAAATATTGTAATATTTCATACAATTGATGCTATAAGTTCTATGTTTTAAGAAAAAAGGCCAATTGAAAGACGGCTGTGCAATGTTAATTTTACTTTAAACAATTAAAAAAATATATGAATTCCGTTATATAATAATTAAAAACTAACTAAATATCAATAATAAATCTATTTTGGTACTTATTTTTGCTCACGACGTTTTCTATTGGCTCTTGAAATGGTTGGTAATCGATTCGACGAAGTATGACGTTTGCGATATAAAAATAAGTATGATATTCTAGGGTTAAAGTCTTAATGTTTAGCACGGTTTTGAAGGAATTGGATTGATGACTGTACAAATTTGTGATATAAAATTTAAAGGGCGGGCACTCCACACCCACTCCATCTACATCTTCCAACAAAATATTCTGTCACTATAAAAGTGCAAGGTGTGCTTAAATTTTTCTAGCAATGCGGCACACAAACGTACACAAAATATTTATGTATATATAAAGGCTCCGCCTTTTTTCTTAATGTAATGCTGTCGGGATATCCACATAAAAGTCCAACTTTTGTCACATTATGTTGTTTGGTGCCGTAACCAATTTTCCCAAGAAAAACTTAGGTTTTATGTACATTTTCCCATGTTGGTGTGAGAAAATCAAACAACATGACTCTTAAATACAACTTTAATTACTCGGTAATGTAACGTGACAAAACGTGGATTTTTGTGTGAAAACTCCCATATGCCAAAATGTGTAACAATTTGTGTAAAAATCGAAAAAATAGAAGTTCATGAAATTTGACAAAAAAAAATTTAATATGTGTATTCGCGTCTACCATTTCGGAAGTAACACAGAAAAAATTGTTGTTGAATTTTTTTCAATTAAGTTTTTGCTTAGAAAAAATTATATATTTTATTAATATTTTAATTCAATATATGTTTGTTTTAATTGAATTTACTTCTTTATCAAAAAAGTGTTATCAACCTAGCTTAACTCAGAATACTATGAAATGGTTAATAATTATTACATATAAATTGTAAGTAAATAATGAAACGTTTGTTTTTATGTATGAAAATCGAGCTGTTTTTTCTAGTATGCCACATTGTTTTGAAAAAATATTTTCAATTAAAATACCCAATTAATCTTTTAATTGGTTTTGATATTTTATGTGGGAGAAAAAAAACTACTCAGCTTGATTTTTTATTTTTTTGATTCATAGTAATTTTGACATGCGTGGAATAAAAATAAAATATAGAATGAAAAAAACAGAAATTAATTTTCTTCTCTTTTCTTGAGAAAAAAAGCGTACAAAAAAAGAAATACAAGCTGATAGACCAAATATGGATGGTAAAGTTCGTACATTGCCGGTATTTGGGGTTCGATGCAAATGGTCTTGCGTGAGTATGTATGAATATGTTGAGGAAAATATCGTAGCCTTTCTTTAAAATCCAATCACAAAATACACAAAAAATTCAAAGAAAAGCTGCGATATTCTACATTTACACTTACGGAACACTATCAAACGCCATATACGGTCATTGGACGTACCTTCGTGCACCATTCGAACTTGAAAACCCATACGGCGCATGAGTTAGATTTATGGTACAATATACCAACGTTTCCATTTTTGCAAATTATTAATACATACATAACATCATTTTTTAAATTTTTATACTATTAAATTTTTTCTATATTTTAATTACTATTTTAACTGAATCTTTAAAAATTTTAAATTATTTTTTTAAATGAATCGTCAAAAATATTTCGATTAATTTTCTAAATGAATCTTTAAAAATATTTCAATTAAATTTTAATTGGATCTTTAAAAAATCATCAATTAAATTTTTAGTTAATGTAATATTTTTTTAATTGAAAAAATCAAAAAAATTTTCAATTAAAATGGATGAGTTAATACTACAATTGCTGTGATTGGTTGAAAACTAATTAATTTTTTAACTGAATCTTTGTATTTTTTAATTGAATCTTGTTTTTACTTTTTTCTGTGAACTCAGTGTCATTATGTTATTGTAAGATTCGGAAGGAATTGGCAGGTAGTACATAAAAGCAGAAAGTAGTTTTTAATGGGATGTGCTATATGAAGTTTTAGCAATTTCTGTGCTGATAATTAATTAAAGCCAAACGTCTTGAACGACTTAAATAATTTTTTTAAATCAAACTATGGAGACCTGACTCTTTACGTCCTTAAAACTGTTATTACTTAATCTCACAAATAAACAAAGAATTGTCTACCACTATCGCTCGCGTTTTTGACTAATTCAAATCGTATGGTCAACCCAGACGATATTTTTCATTTTGTTAATTTTCAAAAGTTATAAAGTTGTCATTTTGGAAACTTTTACTACACAGAAAGAACTTGATTTTATATGCAATTATTAAATGTCAACTAAAAGCTAACTGGGACTTTAACGGCAAGTTTTGTATGAATAACTGTCACTTAAAGTTCACATTAACTTTTAATCATACATTGTGAAAAGGGACTTTATTCATAAAAATAATTCGGGTTTCTAAGGCTGAATAAAACAAATTTTTATGGAAATCTCTTTTATAATCTGTTTAAAAAATAATTTTAACCACCGATCAAAAAAGAGTGTTATAACTTTATAGTGTGTGTCTGTACAAATACTCGTACATACCAAACGACTAGACCGATTTTGATTTAGTTTATTCTGTTTGAAAGGTGACTTGATCGAGAGTGTTGTTAGCTGTGTTTGAAAAATCGGTCCAGGCTCTTAGAAGATATAACATCTTTTCTGCATATAACGGAAATTTTTAAAAATTTTAATTTTTGTTAATTATGAATGTATTTATATTTTTCAACGTGTTTAAGAAAAATTTTTATGAAACACTAAACACAACCGTTAATATTATTTTTCAAATTATGTCAGTAAATTATTTTGTTTGTAAGAAATTTCGAAAAAAATTTGTTTTTTATTTGTTGTATTATTTTTAAACAATAAATGTAAATAAAATGTTTTTCACGTGCCGCCACAGTTATCAAAAACACACTAAACATGGAGTACTTACGTGTTTAACGAATTGTTTAATTCTGTTTTTTTAAATTTTATTTGAGATTTAAAAACACAAGTCATTGTATGGTAAAATATCTCCAAGTCCTGGTGTTTAAGCTCTTAAATACAAATGAGACTTTAAACACGTAAGTGTGAACCGAGTAGAACCCCTTAAAACTCAAATAATATTTTTACCACAATAAGCTCCACCACAAAAATCGTAAACCTAAACCGGAAATTCGTAAAAATAATATGTATAATGAAAAACACATTTTTTTTAAATAAAATAATTTAATGTACATAAATTAATGAAACCAAATATAGAATATAATTAAACTTAAAACCCGTTTTGAAAACCTTTTTGTTAAAACAAACTCTTATCATAATTTTTTTCTGTGTACACCCATTTGTTATCCGAAATCACATACAAAACACTTGATAAAGTGACATTAACTTTTTGCATTACGTAGGAAACACATGATTGTTAAAAAGAAGTTTAAATTTATGAAAAAAATTATTCTATACACTGAAAAAAATTTAACAAATTAACATATTTTATTTTAATTAATCAAGTTCTGCCAAAAATCATTTGGCAGAATTTTTTTTAAGTTTGATACATTTCGATGAAAATTAAAAAAATTGCAACAATAATCAAGAACCATCACTGAAACCATTTTTATATATTTGAATAATATTGTGCATTATTGTTCTTAATTTAATTTGGTAATAAATTAATAAGAGAAATTCTAGAACATACTTTAGAACTGTTGGGTGGTAACTGTGAATACCTTATTATTTCTTAAAATTTTCTCTTATTGTCAGTTAAAAGGAAACAAAATTAATAAGTATTTTCAACCTCGAGAAATATAAATAACTACAAAAACTGCAAAAATTGGTATATGCCTTTAGGATGTGATTTGAATTTTTGGGCCTTCAATTCCAACATAAAGAAATAATTTAGAATGTACACATGTAAAGAGTCTTCCAACAGGGACTTCCGAAATTTGAAAGTTGATAGTGGCCATATTTTTGACGCTATATCGGTTGAATTTCCATTCAGTCTTTGTTTTGTCCAGCCCCCATGGACAGATATAGCCAGTGGTGGATTTAGTTTAAAGCCTGATATAATAAATCGTTAATGGCGGACTCTCTAGGTGAATGACTATCAACTTATTTTGGTCAAAATTGGATAATATGGATTATGCGGCACACAATGCTTTTTTCCATATAAGGATGGGTCAAAAATAGAAGAAGTTAACCTAGGTTACTCAAATTTGGCACAGTATTTACATTTATCTTAGTTAGGAAAACAAAGTTTTATAAAAATTCGGGCCAAAGACACGCCTACCACCGCTCATGTACCGAAAAGTCAACATTGTTTAATTTGCAATATTTTTCTAAATAAAAGTGCATAAACTTATATTTTTTATAACCATCATAATCATGTTCCATCGACTTTATGCCCAATTTGATTGCAAATTTTTTCAACGATTTCATTGCTATCGAGGAAAAACTATCGCTAGCCTAACGAAAACAAAACTATCGATAGTTTGCCAGCTCTAGACCACTGACAACTGACACACTTATCAAATTGATGAAGCACTTCCGCTATACCTAGAGAATTGAAATTTGGTATACAAGTAGATTAGGTGAAAAATTAACTAGAAAAATCTGAAAATCAGAACATTTTATTGGTGGGGGCGGGGCTACGCCCATAAAAATTAAAACTTGCACTTTTGAGCTGAAATTCGACACAAAACTAGGACTAGCAGAACAATCAGCTAAAAAGAATCTGCAAACCTGGAAATTTTATCCAGAAGGGCGGGCTACGCCCATAAAGGTTAGAATAAAAAACCAAATCTAAGGTGCATAACTGAAGCGATTTTATTGAAATTTGGCATATATACTGCAACAATGCAAGGCTATAAATTTTTTTATAAAAAAGAGGGCGTTGATACGCCCATACAATTTAATCCTCATATTTCATGTACTACGGCTCAGCCTATTTATATATACTATTTATATACGTTTTATCATCCGTTTGCAACGAAACTTGACACGAAACTTGGCACTGGCCGAAAAAAGAAACTGAGTTTGCAAAGTGGGCGGGGTTACGCCCATAAATATTTTAAATTAAAATTTGCGCTAAGTAGCTGAGAAACCTAGTAGAAAAAAGTTTACCAGAATGGCCGGGGCAGATTTTTACTCAAGCCATTTGATTGAAACCTTGCATACGTGCAACATGTATGCAAGACTTTAAATTATTGTTTTAAAAAATGGGAGTGATCACTCCCAAAAAATGTTATCCTTGTGCTTAATCTACTTCGGTCTAGCATATCTTAGAAGAAAATTAGCATGAATTATAAGCGCTGCTCACAAAAATATTTTGAGTTTAAAAGAGCGGGCGAGGTAATGCTAATAAAATTTAATGGTATAATTCGTCCTAGAGTGCTTAAATTTTATACGCAAGTAAGAGTAGATGAGTACGCCAATGGGGAAATCATAAAACCAAGAAGTTTTATCCGGTATGCGGGCTACGCCGTTAAAACTCAATTTCGCACTAGAGATCTGAAAGTTGATACACAAATAAATCTAGATCAGAGATCAGTAAAAAAATTTAAGAAAACGGAAGTTATATTATATTGTATTTCTTAACATGAACCATAAGCACTAGCAGATAGAAAAGTTAGCGTGACCAGTAGCTTGTTTCTGTATTTATCGTCTCGTAAAATTTCTCACATGAAATGTGAAACACAATATTCCATCGTTTCTCGATATGCGAGAAGAAAAGTGTTTCTGTATTTGAATGCGAAAACAGACAACACTGATTCTGTTTTTACTGCAATATTTCCAGTAATCGAATGACAAATGAAAACAAAATGTCACAAAAATATTATTTATATAACAAAAAAAAGAAATAATTTATAGAAAGAATAATTTAAAATAATGAACATCAATATAAAGTGTATGTCAAATGCTTGAAATAAGTTTTTTCTATCAAATGTCTCTGCATAAGAAAAATACAGAAAAAATATTCTAAATAAACATAATCATATCGATTCGTTAATAATAATTTTAGTTTATTTTTCATATTTTCACACACAAATTCAAAAATTCACATGTTTTTGTACAAATTTGGTTGCTCTCGCATTAATTTAAAATGTGAGTTGTTCTGACAGTTCTTGTGAGAAATTGTTCACAAAATATTGTTACAGACACATTTTTTCTCACATCTTTCCAATAATTGCTGGAAATTTATTTTAATGACAGATAGTTCTCGCAAAGTAAATATACAGAGACTCATATGCGAGAAAAACCATTTTGTGTTTCAATTTAACTGTTTTTGTTACGATACCCTCGTTTCATTCGGGAAATTTTAGGATACGAGAAATACAGAAACGACCTACAGGCCTATACAATTTTTTTGTAATATTATACTGTAGTGAGCTGATACTTTGTGGACAAAATTGAGTTACTCAGTCGGAAAATCAAAACTTTGCATGCACATAAGGCATATCTTTTTGATTAATGTATTTCAGCTAAGTAGATTTTAATATGTAAATATATTTAGAAAAATAAACTTACGCTATGGTTTACATATTTTTTTTCAGCCGACTCTTACCAAATTGCGTACACACTGGTGGCCCGTTTCAAAGACACAATAGTGCACTTTTAAGGTATACAATTCAACATACATCGCAATCTATCCCCTTATTTTAATCACAATACGGCACCTCCGATTGGAGGTGCGGTATAGCACCATGCTTCCTAATCTTGCCTTTTTAAACTAGCCCTGTGGTCATGAATAGAAATTTAATACACTAGAAATTTAAAATTTATTATAGAAAATACTTCAAAAAGTTTTCGGATCCTCACAAAAGTGAAAAAAATAGTGAGATAAAACTGTTGACCAAGTTTTTCTTTGCACAATACATATTTTATAAATATAATATGATGATCGATATAAAAATGATGATCGATAAGAATTAAGATTTCAAAATTCTTTCAAACTAGTGTAAATTAGACTGTTACCTTTCAAACAACATAACTTCTATTACAATATAAGACATAAATATTTGTTTTTATTTTTGTTCCATACAAAGCACTGTGCAGCGTTATTGGACGATATTTCTTTGAAAATTACCATCGCCGATGTTAACGGCGGCCGACATTGGACATTCCGCACGAGCGATTTCGGATGAGATGTGAACTGGCCCCCGATATCGTGCAATTTGACTCCACTACACTTTTTTTCTCTCGGGGGGTTTTCTTAAATTGCAGGTCTATGCAAATAAGTCACAGACCACAGCGGCTCTCAGAGCTAATTTAACCAATACCGTCCATCAAATTCAGCCTCATTCTGCCAGTCATAGAAAATTTTACATTTTGGATCCATCCAGCACGAAAAATTTGCAATTCCATATATTAAGGCATCGATAGACCAGAGTGAAAAAAATAAAAGTATCTTATACACATGTTTCCTTTAAAATTTAAAGATAGGAGGCACTTACTGTAAAATCCTTTGCTTTGCCCAACTAATCGACTGTTGTGATATACTCCTTTATACGATACAAGTGTTCAGCACTTAAATCCAACGTCAATATATACATTAGTTCTAAATTTTGTGGTTTTTTTAATCTTACCGTCTGCTCAAAATAAAAACCTTTACAAATACGAGTTCGAGTACACACAAGTTCGTTTTAGTTGTTGTATTCATAAGTATACACCTTAGATTGGTAACCAAACTTTTCAAACTTGATTCTATTGCAATAAACATATCAGTTTGGGTAATTGCAGTCTTCCTTTCTCTTATTACAGTCTGAAAATAATAAATGTTTCTCTGCCCAAAAAAAAATCCACAAAAAGGAAACCAAAAAAAAGTATTTACGTACAAAAAATATCTACGTTTTAGAAACGTACTCGTACTTAAATAAAGGGATTCCAATATGCATTTTGCATTTTGTAGATTTTTTTATTTTTTGCATGAGTTCTTAATTTATTTTAAAGACTTCGGTCGATAAAGGCAAAGGAAATAATTTTTTTTTTTTTTGGTAATGTACTTAAAAATAATTCTTTTAACTTCAGTGTTCATACAACGAATGCTGGTGGAGGTTCAATAATGTATCAAAAAATTAACGTTGCCTTGTTGTAAGTACTTAATAAAAAATTTTATTTGAAACCTTTATAAAACGTAAATTTTTTGACGCCTTAAGAAACTGATATTTCAAGATCCTCAAAGTATAAACTCTAAAAAGAAATACATAAATGTTTTATTATCAATATGGATATTTATTACATTAATTTTTCTGTGTCAGTATAAACCCATTGAAGTTGCTTTAGCAATTGTATTCGAAATTTTTCTGTATGTATTTTCCTTAAATTGCATGAGCGCAAGGCTTTCGCCAATAGAGATTGCCGTCAATCCAATGATTTGTATTTGGAAAAGTTTATGATTTAAGAAATAAATTCCTAAACATACTGGCCGGCCCATCATGTCGACAAAAAACTTTCTATCGCTTACTTATGTATATTGAAAACAAATAAACATATTTTGTTATTTTGCTTTTAGTTTTAATGTACCTAAGTAAGGGATAAAATATTTCTTGTCGACATCATCGTTCAGGCCGTAAATAAGTAATAGTCATTGTTTCGATAATCGACCTCCAAAATAAAAACTTTCTCTTGAGAGACTCTGTATAAACAATATTTACTTATTTTTTTTTTAATTTTTATTGAGATATGCACAAATAAAATTATGCTCCAATTTATATTTTCAGTTATGAATTTAATTGAATTAATTAACCCCTTTTTTGTGTAAGACGTTTGATTTACAAATCTTGGCATTTTTGTAATATATTAAAGGAATCTTGTACAACTTTTCTTTAATATATTACAGAAACGCGAAGATTTCTAGCTCAAACGTCTTACACAAACAGGGGGTAAATTTTGAATTGCTGTAGTTAATCTGAGTTGGAAAACTTAACTATTATATTATTTACTGCCATGGCTGTTCTTATGAAACCAACCCCTGATAATAATGTGTAAGAAACACAAAAAATTTTTATTAAGGTTGTAATTTGCTATTTATAGGTAATTTTATGTACTACGAGATATCTCGTGGATGGCCCCACTAAAAAAAATTTAGTAACCCACGCCGACCTACGATATATCTCGTTGTGTTATTTTTGAATAAGATTTGTTTAATGTGGTAATAAATAAACTGCAATATAGTGAAAACAAAAACTTTATTCATAAATATAAAAATTCAATATAAACATAAAGATTCCATTGATATATGTATACAAGTATTATTCATATATTATTTTAATTTTGGTGATAACTTCTAAAACAGGCATCCACACAAAGAGCTGGCGTTTCTGGACAGACTGCGCATATATATCTAGACTCCTTTCTTTTCTTTGCCTTATTGCAAACTCGACATGGCTTAGTTGGAAATTTTTTCATTTCAGTTGGGGGAATAGCTTCCAGGAAGTGAAATTTATTGGTATTATCAGATACCGTAGAAGGTTGTTCATTTTCATCAGCTAAATTTTCAACCACCTTTTCTTTGAATTGCAATCTCGTAAACTTTGGAAGTGACTGATTTTTTTTCTGTATAAAGCAAATAGGCATTATGGATGAACATTTCGAAAAATTGGAAACCCAATTTCTTATACCATCGAAGAGACTTTCTTAAAAATGAGTAGTACGATATGTTCTGATCTCCTCGATCAACTCCAGCCATTCCTTAGGTATAGTCACGGATAATAACAGGCTTTATAGAAACTTTTTTATTTATATTAGTGACTTCAACCATGTCACCGTAATGTTTGCTTGAGATTGTTAATACTTCTCGTTTATCTTTCCATTTGCAAACGATTACAGAATCTGACCGGTTCATTGTTTCGTTAAAGTGTTTCAAAACAGGATTGATTTTAAACAAACGATCATTTGATTGTTGCTCGTTATTTGAAAAGTGAAGGAATCTAAGAAGCATTTGAAACCGATTCCATGACATTCTGTTTATAAAAAATTTCAAGTCGAAAAGCTTGTTTGTATTCCAATAATGAGATATTGTAGGTAGGTTTACCGTACCCATATGAAGTACCAGTCCGAAAAACACTCGAAGCTCTTTAGTGTTTGTTTCTTTCCAATAATTCAATCGAGATGATCTCAATAATTGGGTCTTAGCAATTTCTTGAGCAGCATAAATATTAGTTTGATCAACTAAATATTTTAAAAAGTTTTCTGTTAGAAATAAGTTAAAGAAACTTTCTGGAATATTTATTGACGGTGTCTCTCCTCATTCCAGTTATGTAATGATGTAGAACTTTGATTTGCTTGCAACTGAGATACACAAAGTCGTTTAGCTGGCACTGCTTCAATTTCGTCTTCAGAACTACTATCTTCATCATTACTTTCATAGACATATTCAGCTTCATCCGCAGAAAAATCCTCTTCGTTATCAGTTGATGAATCTATATCATCTAGATATTTTTCAATGGCTTTGTCATCCATTATATTTTCTCGTATCAAAAAGCACTAAACTTAAAGACCTCACTTGTCAATCAACTGAAGTGGAATGATACATATTTAAAATAATACATGAATTCACCTTGCAGTGTACGAAAAAAACAGAAAGCAAAGAGAAAATAGAGAGATTATAACAGTACTAAATTTTCGGCAATAAAATAGTTACTACTACGAGTTATCTCGTAGGGCTCTTTGCAATAGTTAAATCAAACAGTTATCTATGCCAAAATAGCTAAATGAAGTCAACTTGACATGCCATATTAAAATTATATTATGTGTAATAAAACCATTATTAATAAGAGTTATCTCGTAGCCGGCCTCATCGATACGAGATAACTCGTAGTTGGCAGTGAATGCGTTAATTGATATTACAGCATTTTGCCTATTATTTCTTTCTGTGTATTTCTAAGATGATATACATACATACTTACCTGCCTTTAAAAGTAATATATATAGATCTCACTGAAATAAAACAAATTTATCATAGTATTTAATAAGGGCTTTCAACCTGTTAGAGCCGAAACCAACAAAATCTATTAAAATTTGATTTATTGGAACACTTTGTTAAAAATGTAAATATGAAAATATGCACGACTATGAATTTGTATTAATGAAAATAAATCCTCAAAAATATTTAAGGTAAATCAGCAAATGCATTTGTCATTTAAATTAAAATTTGTCACACAAATAACTAATGAACATTTATTTATTTACATACATACATATAAATAACTTTTAAACTACAGACTCTTTTGATATTTTCATCAATTTTCACGGCAATATTTGTAAATTTATATACCGAAATTTTGTCAGAATTTATTTTGCGTGCGTATTTGTGCTAAAGTTATTAATTTGCTGTCGTGATTTATGAAAATGATGAACACTTTATTATTTGTGGTCTAAAATTTCGTTTCGTTGATGCTTTGTAATAAAATAATAAACAAACAAATAACACCACAGAACAGAAGAAAAATTTTTTGATATGTTTGAGAGAAATAATAATGAAATTGTTGTATGTTTTACTCCTTGTATATCTGTGTTACGTGGTATTATTATGTTGTTATTGTTATCGGTATTGATATTAATGTCGCTCAAAACAATTGATTTGGTTTCTCCTGTTCAAGCAAATTTTATGTATGTTGTTGTGGTTTGGTTGTTGTTGCTATTGTTGTAATTGGCGTTAATATTTAACACTATGTTCACAAAACAGGTGACAAAATATGCGACCACATTTACTTACTTTTTAAATATTTACATACATATCTAGGCACACGGTAGTGCGCCACAGACTAAGTTCCGGTAAGTGCACGCAGTGTGTGTATTTACAGGAAGCCATTCAACGTGTTCTTACCCCGCTGATAACTTTCTTCACCACCGTCGTAAAATTCTAAAATTTAATTCATAATTAGAACTAATTGATGTCACCCCATATGCGAAGCTTGAAAGTTTTAGACATGGATGTGCAAAAAATTTATGTTTTAAGACATACTCACTGACTCACTCATCAATATTATGAAGCACTTGCGCTGTACCTAGAGAGTTGAATTTTGGTATACAAGTAGCACCCATAAAGCTCAGAATTAAAGCACATATATGTATAAGACGTTCAACTCAAGCGATTTTATTGAAATTTGGCACACATGTTGAAATAATACAAGACTATAAATTTTTGTTGAAAAAAGTGGGCGCTAACACGCCCATACATTTTAAGCATATTGTTTCATTAACTGCGGGTCAGCACATTTAAACGTACTATTTGTGTATTTACGTTTCTAACGACACCAAACAGGAAAGATAAGCACTAGACAAAGAAAATCTTGGGTTAAAAAAGGAGGCGGGAACTCGCCCATAAGAAGAAAAACCAAGTAATTTTCGTCTTCAATAGCGATCAACAGAAAACAAAGTTGTTTTCTAAGAATTTAGATCTACTCTCTTGACGGTTCCTGTAGTATACAGGAATGTGTTAAAATGTGTTCTAAAAATATTAAAATAATTCTCATGAAGGAAGAAAGTAAAATCAAGATAGAAGTTGAAAATAATACAAGTTTAAAGTCTGAGAAATTCTCAGTCAAGATAGAGAAAAGTACATCGAAGAAACTAGCAGAAGGTACAACATTTGATAGTAGCCTGTTATTTAATGCTGCTAATACTGAAGAATGGTGATGATGATTTGTACTCACAGACTTCCAATTCCTAAGACACTAATACTGAGGTATCAAGTTATAAAATTGAAAAAGACATTCTAAAAATTAAATCATGTTTTGAAAGACAAATTGAATTGAATTTGACAATGAAAAGATTGGAAAATTAACTAGGTGTTACTATAAATAGCTGAAAGGGCATCAAGCAGGCCACAACACTCCGAAAAAAATCTCTAAAATTGATTGTGTATTGTAGAAATATAATGAAAAAAAAGATGATATTTGGGAGGTTCATTTAGTTGAAATGGGGGGGACCCTACTACAGAAAACATAAATTATTGATTTTTGTAGGGTATAATTGACACATTCTCAAAGTTTATATGGTAGGTATAAAAGCTTCACTCTAAAAAACCAAGGTAATGGAAAATATTTTTGAACTGGTACGGAAGCCAAAAAAACTTCAAATCAGATGATGGTAAAGCATTTTTAATAAACAATTTGGAAAATTCATTCACATATATAGGATTTAATATTACTCAATATGAAAGAAATGATGTAAAGAGAATTTATCATTAATGGTTCATATAAGTGGATTGATATATAAAGTCTTACTTAGTGTATAAAATAGAAAAGTTCATCCCACCATTAAAATGTTTGCGATTAAAGTTAACTCAACAAATGAGAAAAAACTGCTAAATATAGTATACAGTAATTTCAAGATGATAAAATGTTGAAATTATATACAAATAAAATTAAAAAAGAAAAATCTAGTTTGTCTTGTTTTTGAATAATTGATTACGAATGATAGGACTTAGGAAAGATAATTACCTTAATGTATTGGAATTCTCTAAACTTGTTGGTAAGTACGAAATATTATGAAAACTTGAGCGTTCAAAATGAAGTAAGACACAGTGCAATATTTACATACATATCATATTATCAGTTTTTAAAGTCAAGGATGTACCTTTTCTATTTTAAAAGCTCTAAACAGAAAATTTTTAAAATACGAATATGGGCATATTATAAAACATATTTACTTTGTTCATTTCTATAGCTATCAGATCTTTAGAAAATATAAATAAACTAAAGAAATTGGACTTTGACATACATTCCTTAAGAATGTAGATGTGTATAAGTAATAGTATCAAATAAATTTAGTGAATAAATATGGACTTCAATAAGAATCATGCTGATTAAATGTAATGTTAACAGATATTCTGGATATATCTGTATCTGTATGAGTATCAAATAAATTTACCGAAAAAATTAAAGCATGTCGAAGCATGTATAATTAAAAAAATTCCTTACGTCATACAATTTTTGCTTCAACATGAGGTTTACTGGTTGATCCCTTAAAGTAATTCTTGTTTACGTAGGCTGGATTGTATCGCATGAAGATGTAATGATTTTCACTTAAAAAAGGTCCTCATCACCATCAATCATACCCTATACAAAACATTAATGAGTTTTATTGATCCAGATACAATTGCTGTCTGCGAATTCATTATTAAATAAGACCTTTTCATCATCATCATCTAACAGCTTTATTCATATTTTTTTTTGCTAGCATGCATGCCTTAGCCTGCTTCTATCGATATTGATGTGAGAGTCCGATATGTAGTGCAGTTTCAATTAAAAAGCTGTACTACTAAAATTTACGAATTCACTCTTTGGAATTTTTTACACAGTAGATACATATCAAGCGAGTAGGTCTAAATTCTAAGAAAACGACTTTGTTTTCTGTTGATCGCTATTCAAGAAGAAAATTAGTTTGTTCATTATGATTTAACTAATTTAAAAGTACATTTAAATTCAGTCTCATATCCATACGATGATGTTAACAAAAATTAAGAATGAACGTTTCACAATTCTATATAATATATGTATCTAAGATTCCGACAAAGAAAAAATCTCAAGTGCTTCTAAGTACACCAGAGTTTAAGATAAAAACTCCTTTTATTCAATAGCAGACCAATTTAATAAAAATTTAATTTGAAACAGCAAGCAGAGACATCAACTTACTTGATTCTCTTAGGTTAATTTTTAATTATTATTTTTCGAACTTAATTTGTTTTCTATATTTATGATTTATGTGAACGTATTTGAATGTTCGTATCGCATTTTTAAGCCAAATTACATGTGATAATTATTAATGAACAAATAACATCAAAGTTATGTGTAAATATTCTGACAACACATAATTGAACGGAACAGCCAGCCGTTTTCGACGGCCAATAAACCTTTATCATCAGCGTTCTTCTGTGTTGGTCCACTGTGTGTGGTGTCAGTTGATGTAGATTTTTGCCTTATATACGAAACTTTCTTGCAAATGGAATACGTGAATTGTTTTTGATTCGTCGTATTTCAATTTGCTGAAAACGTGTTTTGTAATGAAAGCCCAAATTTACCATCTCTAACTTACAACAGACTTACCATTGTCGTTTATTCTTTACTAATTATCCACATGTTATTTAATTTGCTTATTTTTTGTTCTATATAAGACAAACTTTTTTGGTTTGTTACTATTAAAGATGTCTTTACACGGTAATACAAAGTATTACGACTTTGTAGAATGAAAATACTATGAAATTTTCTCCGTATTTAAAAAAAGGGAACAAGAGTCTGTTGTAGGTATTTTTCATGTTTACACTGATAATATAAGTAAAATGCCATCAAATATATTGAACTGTTAAGTTAATAAAAAAATGGAAAATTGCTCAAAAAAATGTGTATTAATAAAACTGAATATTGGAGAAAACATTTTATTATTTCAGTGTAATTTTACTACAAAATATAATTTTTTTCATATAGCTAGGTTTGTTTGTTTTTTGTTTCGTTTTGTTTGTACCATCAGATACTTGATGGTTGCAGTTGTACAATATTTACAAAAACAACATGAAAATTTCTTGAGTTGATTTTGGTTGCTTCCGCAAAAGTGTTGGCACCTTAAATAGATACCATTAGTGCTGCTAATGTTTACTTTCAAATACACCTCTGGTGTGATGAAAATACTTTAGTTTCTAAAATGGTTTAGAATACAAAACATTTACCGACTGCTTGTCAAATTTTCTATCCGTATTCTTTCCTACTTGATACATTTTGCGTTTACATGATAAGATTTTGTATAATCTACAGCATTTTTTGACATGTCGTAATACATTGTATCACCACGTAAAGACAGTTTAAGTATATTTACTGTAATTTTTGCAACTGGCCCCAGGCTATTAATTTAAGTTAATTTTTAATTATTATTTTTCGAACTTAATTTTTTTCTATATTTATGATTTATTTGAACGGGCTAAAGTTCGTATCGCTTTTTTAAGCCAAAATACATGTGATAATTATTAATGAACAAATAACATCAAAGTTAATTGTAAATATTCTGACAACACATAGTTGAACGGAACAGCCAGCAGATTTAAATTTACATTTAAGACGAACAAATAAAATTGTGTTAAACTGGCGTCATGTTCAACTTTCTTGTAGCCAATAAGAAATGAGTATATTTGAACGATACGAGTACTTTTTACCGATACCTACTTAGTACTCTGTAGTAGAGTATCGATACCAAAAGTACTTGTTTTCTAAGAAAAAGTATCGAAAAGTATTTACTTGTATTTACTCGTATCGTTTCATCGCTAATCTTCCTGTTGTTGAGTGTTCTGTGAAGTGGATTGTTCTTGAAGGTCTTGCGATGGACATTCAAGTCCTTCGTCGGTTGGCTAACTTATCGCAGTATTAATCGACCTGGTTGGAGTGTGTGTTAACATCACATCGGAGTCACCAATTATTCCACTTAAGAAATATTAAACTTTTATGTTGTTCGTTTTAGATATTAAACTTCTTATGATTTATTAGAAAAATTTTATTTTAATTAACAATAATTTCAAACATACTTTTTTAAAATTTTTAATTTTGAAAATTTATATGTATTTTTATACTGCGCTCCCACAGCCGTATCAAAAAAAATAAGCTTGAATTGTACGATAAAACAAAATTTCCAATATTTCCATTTTATATACTGTGAATATTTAGTTCTTTTTGGGTACCATATCAATCATAATATATAATAATTTGCTATAAATTTATTTCTGTCACTAGCAAGATCAACTGCTTACTTTAAAAATATTTTTACACTAAGAATGCGGGAAAGAATTTGTACTTATATTCAAATTTTCTAAAGTGAATGAAACTGCGGAAAATGCCAGCAAATAACAAAATATTTGTACTTGTGTTTGTTGGGAATATGCCCCATAGTCATAACAATTGTAGTTTTATTATTCTTTTATGATTTATTTGAAGTTAAAGTAATATCACATGACATAAAAAGTAACACCACAAACAATGAAAAACGTAGTGTCATTAAAATCAGCAATATTTTTATATAATTTTTCTTTGCAAAGTATGTGAGTATGTAAATGCAACAACACAACATAATAAACTTTACTTTAATGGCAGCAACAACATGAACTTTTAAGCTTTCCATTTTATTACTTTCTCACTTAATGGATCATACTGTATGCAGTATAAAAACAGAGGTGACAAAAATATAAGAAAACGTAAAAGAAAAACAAATTTCATAAACGCTATTATAAACCTTATAAAGAGTTGGTTGTAAATATGAGTGGGAATTTCAAAAAGGTTCACATCATCAACAACGGTAGATAGATAAAGCAAAATTTCTACGTAATATTCGTAAGATAGAATAACACTAATATTATAACGGAACATTGGGAAGATAGAAAAAATTCCTATTGAAGAAGAACTTTAATGGCCCTACAACCCTAATTTAACAATCGGTGCTTTCAGATTTTTCCTGTTCGTAACTCACCTTTTAACTTCAATTCTTAATTTTGAATTTAAAGTGCGTGTCCACTAGACTGGTCGCAATTATTTTTTTTTTTTTTGGAAATTTGATTAATTGCGCTGCTTTAAATATAAGATTTGGTGTAAGAAATCATGTCCTAATTTTTCAGTTCAATCCGACGGTGCCTAGTCGTGCCTAGTGGGGTTGAAAGTTCCCCATATTATAAAAAAAACATCTATTCAATCAGATATTTACAGTTATACCAGTTGAAAGGCTAGTCCCATTGACCAAAAATAAAAATCTGGCTGCGTTACAATCTTCCGCAGAGAAAGTATGCCAAATTTCAGCTTCCTATGTCATGAGATTTTTTTAAATACATGTATTTATTTATTAAATATGAACTAACAATAAGTATTCAAATTTTGAATAAAAAAATTCTTTTTAGGCCCGACCAGTGTCGGACATAAACTTAGTGATAATTATAAATAATACATAAGTATTGATAATCAAAAAATGGGGAAAAAAAGTATTTTCAAGAAATTCCATCTGGCGTGTTGAGTATTAGAGCCCTTGTGTCCCTTTTTTTTAGGCGGATCTGTCCATTAAAGTTCAAAATATTACGAGCAAGCTGATTAGGATGCGACTCGAGTTTTGTTAAATATTTGCCTGCGTATTTTGCAATTTCTTCAGTCACTAGTGGCATATTTAAATCACGATGTGTATTTGAATTTTTAATGTACCATGGAGTCGATGTTATTAACAGTAAAATTTTGTTTTGCCTTCGTTGGATTCTCTCAGCGTTGGAAGTGCCCTATAGTTGAATTCCATAATATATATATATATATATAGCATATATAGGTTTCAAAAGCGATTTTTATATCAAAAATTTGCAATCTAGACTGAGAGTTGAATTTCTACCAATCAGCCAATGTACTTGAGTTAACTTTAGTTTTGTGTTAAGTTAGGAGTCAATATGTTGTTTCCATGTCAGTCTTCTATCAATGTGTATACCAAGATATTTCACATGTAAATGTTCAGGAACAACTTGATTATTGATTCTAATGAGGGATCAATTATCTTTGCTTAGGGCAAATGTTACCTGAGCACACGTCTGTTCGTTTACCTCTATTCACCATAAGTTTAACCAAAGTGCCACCTGGGTAATATGTTCCTGAAGATATCAAGATACCTCGTTAAGGTTTTCGTTCGTACTAAGGTAGGCTGTATCATCGGCAAATGTATTACTGCCCACAGGCATATCACAAGTATATATCAAATACAAAACTGGCCCGGATGAGATACACAGAAAAAAGTATTCACCAATTAATATTTTCAATTAATAATTTAATTGTATTGATTAAATTTTTAATTGTATTAATTAATTTGACTGGATAAACTTAATTGATATTATCAAATTGTTTATAGGTGAAAATTTAATTAATTTTTTAATTGATACTACAAATATTTTAATTAATATTACAAAATCATTCATATTACTTTTTTGTTTGTAGTTACAGGTATACTCATAAAGTCCGCTTCCAGAAGAGTGAACTTCCGGGCAATAATGTAGCTTTCCAAAAATTTAGAATATTTGTTGGTAGGTAAGTCTTCAATTTTAAAATCATCAAATGCCTGAGAAACGTCAATAAACAGTACAGAGTAATACTTCTTTTATTCAAAAGTTCTTCTTATAAATTGAACCAATCTATGAGTTTGTTCAATGATGCTATGCTGACTTCTAAAAGTAAATTTATGGTCTGGGATGTACCCATTATCAGTTAGAATTGGGGACAATTTTATCATGAGTAACTTTACAAAGAGCTTTGACATTGTTGACAGTAAACTTGTTGACTTATATGACTCAGCCTTGGTAAGGCATTTGCCTGGCTTTGGAATCATTTTTATCTTGGCAAGTTTCCAGCTGTGTGGATAATACTCCAGTCGTAAAATGGTATTGTAAATGAATAACAGGATTGTATTTGCAATATGAGGCAAGTTTATCAGGATATTGTTACTAATTATATCAATAACTAGGGGACTACTGCGTAATTCGAAACGAGTGAAAATGCTTTAAAATTTGTACACACAAAAAAGTAATATGAATGATTTTGTAATATTAATTAAAATATTTGTAGTATCAATTAAAAAATTAATTAAATTTTCACCTATAAGCAATTTGATAATATCAATTAAGTTTTTCCAATCAAATTAATTTATATAATTAAAAATTTAATTAATATAATTAAATTCTTAATTGAAAATATTAATTGGTGAACACGTTTTTCTGTGTATGTTTGTAACATGTAAATTCGAAAGCATTTTCTTTCGTTTCGAATTACAGAGTAAGCCCCCCGGAGTTTTCTTCGGGTTGAGTTCAGCAATTACTTTATGTACATCACGCATATTAAACTTTAAGGCTCGAGGAGGTAGAGCAACTACACTCGGCAAATTAACAACACCAGTACATGTGTTCGGAGTAAATACGGATTTTAACAGCCGTATTCATAAAAAAAAAGTTGATTGAGGTTTAAAAACCATATTAGTTAAAAAACATTTTAAGGCTAAATAAGGTTTTTTAAATATTTGTATTCATAATCAGTGTTTTAACTAAAAATCAATTAACTTGCTTTTTTAAAAATATCGTGGCAACACTATTTGCCACTTGCATCCTAGTTCTGCTAAACAACGATTATTAATTCACAAAGTACTCGTATCTGTATTTGTTTTTTGTCCATTTTTGGAAAAATATTGTTTTTATACAATAAAAAATGTGTTCCAACTCGTCAAAATTTAAAAAAATAAAAATAGATTACAGCGAATCTTTCTTAAAAGTGCTTATTATATGATTTTTTTATTGCAGATTACGAAGCACTAGAATAACGAGTTCTATTTTATTTGTTGTGAGTTTTTATACATCACTATAATTATTATTTTTATTTTTCTTTCTTCTCTACATTGAGAAAAGACGAAATGGGAATGGAAAGCTGATTGCTCCTTCTCTGGTAAATATTTATTTGGAGTTCATTTGAAATTTCATCATGAGCTTCTAAAAAAATACAATTTTATTTTCTTCTTCTAAATAGCATTCACATGTACATATCTACGTACATACATACGTACACACATACATACATACAGGCAAAACTAAAAATGTAAACAAACACAAACCAAAAATACAACAACGTCATCTTAAAATTGGTTTAAACATGGGGCCAGTCAATTTTAAAATTTGCTAATTTACGCAAGGTTTAAAAAACGGTTTTTAAGCTAAAATTCTATTATGAATACAATTTTAGCGAATATTGCTTAAACAACTTATGAAACGCTGTTTAAAATTTTTATGAATACGGCTGTAAATGTTCAGAAAATATGTTAGCTTTTTCAGTATTGCTTCTGGCCCAACCTTCGGTAGATGTGCGCAGAGGTGATTTAAACTCAACGGGTGTTTTAAGCTTTCTAGCAGCGGACCACAAAGAGTAATTAGATGCTAGTGTGACATCCAGACCTTCCAGATGATTTTTAAGAGATGCAGTTTTTCCAGATGCAAGCAACTCTTGGTGTCGTTTATAGTACTCTTTAAGTCTGATTTTATGGTTGGGAGATCTGCGTTGTTGCCACTACCTTCTAGATCTTCTTTTTTCACATACGAGACGTTCAATATCCATAGAATAAATTCTAATAAAACCAGTCTGCAAATTGGAGGTAACAGCAAGTTCAGTAGCCTGTTTAATATTTTCATTAAGGTCGGCAATATTAGATTCAATAACAAAAACCATTAATAAATTAAATTTATATTTGAAGCACATTATTCAATATAACTATAAATACTGCTTGAATAAATGTTTTTTTATAATATGGGGAACCTTGGGCCCCACTAGACACAACTAGACACCGTCCGATTGAGCTGAAAAATTAGGACATGGTTTCTTACATCAAACCTCATATTTGAAGCAGCGACTATCGACCCAACTCTCTGTCACTTTTTTAATCTGAATATTTTATTGTGAGCAGAGCTAAATTATCATCGTCCACTTTTTAAGATGATAGTTTTAAGTTAAAGCTTCAGTACAATATTAGCCTGTCCCCTGCTACTCCTGGTTAAAATATTGGGGGTTTGGGATTTTTCTAGTTGGTTTCCCATCTTGACCTTCTTGCGTATCAAATTTCAGCTCTCTAGCGCAAATTTAATTATTTTTATTTTTAGAGACGTATTTTCACCCACTTTCTTAAAAGCAAAAGTTTTTTCCATAAATAATATATTTAAATCTGCTTATCCGAAGTACAGGATTTAAGAAGCTAAAATTTTTTTCAACAAAATTTTATTGCCTTGCATTATTGCAACATATGTGCCGAATTTTAGTAAAATCACTTGAGTCAAACGCTTTTAGATATGGGTTCTTAATTCTGAGTTTATGGGCGCAGCCCCTCCCCCTTGGTTAAAATTTTCGGAGTTTCAGATTATTCGAAGTGATAGTTTACCAAATGATGGTGATGTGTACCAAATTTTAACTCAGTAGCGCAATGTTAAATTTTTATGGGATTAGCCCCGCCCCCTGGATAAAATGCCTGGGTTCTCATATTTTTCTAGTTTATTTTCAACCTAGGTCTACTTGTGTACCAAATTTCAGCTTTCTGGCTATAACGGAAGTGCTTCATAAATTTGATGAGTGATCAGTGAGTCAGTGAGTATGTCTTGTAATATGCACTTTGCATCTCCATATCTCAGGAACCTTTCGTTCCAATTTCGCATGTGAGGTGACATGAATTAATTCTAATTATGGAATAAATTTTAGAACGATGGTTGGGGGGGGGGGGGAACAAAGTAATAAGGGGGGTAAAAACACGGCGAATGGCTTCCTGTAAATACACACACTGCGTGCATTGGCCGGAACTTGACATGGCGCACTATCGTGCGCCTACATTTGAAGGAAATTAAAATTATGGGTACATTCGTAGAAGCATTTATAGTCACGTCTGCAGCATCACGAGTACCTAAGGTTCAAAAATGCATAACTTGGTTGGCAGCACTGTTTAGTGTCAAGCGTTTTTCATGCATGTAATTGGCATACCTGCCGCAAATCTCTTTGAAAATGGAGCAGTTTATTATTTTAAGATGCAATAAGTTGCAGTGGAACAATAAGCTGAGTATATGCACGTATTTTGATCTTTAAATTACATGTTAAGAATTATAACAAAAAAGATGATTTATTCGAAAATTATTTTGAAACACATAATCTTGGTAGTTTTTTAATACTTCAGAGAAATCATTTTCATTTTAGTAGTCCTCTTTTTAGGGCCAATTATGTTTTTACAAGAAATGGCCGCTTCGATTTTCTTTCCAATCTTTTTTTTTCACTATAATTTAAAAGAAAATTTCCACTTTTGTTGTCAAGATTTTCTTGAATAAAATTACTTGCTGACTTAAAAACTGTTTGCAGTTCGTTCAAAAATGTCAACTATGCACAGATGGTTCCAAAACATGTGCAACATCTAATCACACATACGCAGTAAAATTTGGATAATTGATGCATAGATGCATAAATTTGCTGAATTCACGAACGTACCCTATGTAATAATATAATACATCAAGCTTTAGCACTTATAGACGTCGGTGGCCGAACTGTTCTCTAAGTCAATTAGAAATATTACATAGACATATACAGTGAGCAAAAATAACAAAAACTTCGCCCGATTTTTCTCACCTTTTTCGTTTTCTCTTACTACGAATAAAATTTCTCTCTTTTTTCAGCTTCGGGTGAGAATTATATGGACCATATATAATTGTTTTAGCTGGGATGAATGATTTTGTAAGACTAATTAAAATATTTGTAGTATGAATTAAAAAATTAATTAAATTGTGTACATACATATAATATTCCAATAAAAAATCTCCATGTTTTTGGAAGCAATAAGGCATCATAATTGTTTAGAAGCAGTGGACGTTTATGTAGCAAAATATAGAAAAGAAACGATGATATTAGTAGCGCCCCAACAATACAGATTTTAAGGACAGAAAATTGTCTAATGTACACACATCCGTCTTGCATAGTGCTTTTTTTACAAAAGTCGGCAGCGATATCAGCAGGGTTATCAGCACTACTTTTACTCTATAAAAGAAGAACCCAGCTTTATTTGGAGAAAAATTTTTACTGGAATGTTTTTGTATTAATTGCTTGGTTCTTAGTTTCTGTTGAAGACTTACCATTCAGTTAAAAATTCGTAAACAAAAAAATTCAGAAAACATATTTTGAAAATTTATGATATTATTAGGCTAAAGTTCGTATCGCTTTGTAAGCCAAGTTACATGTGACAATTAATAATGAACAAATAAGAAATAAGTTAATTGTAAATATTCTAACAAACACTCAGTAGAACGGAACAACAAACTAGTTGTTTTCGAAGGCCACTACACCTTCATCATAATCGTTCTTTGTGTTTGTTACGCTGTGTGTGGTGTCAGTTGAAATATATTTCTGCTTATGTACTCAGCAGAGCTCGCAATAATTGGTCTTTCTCGTGTTTTTTTTTCAGAAAAAAAACCACTCGTTCACTGACACGATGCGACACTGTAGCGAGAAAACCCTCAAACTTCGTTCTTCTTTGGCTTGCTCTTCGCTCAACCAACGACCGTTTTTGTTCGATCGGTCGGCTCATGTTCGGAACCCTTTATTTCGTAAAATCTCGGCAAATGGTCTTTTGAGGATGTGTGTGTGTGTTGCGATTTGGGGTTTTTATTATTTTATTTTATAAACATTATTGATCAAAATACATTAAGATTAATTTTGTTTTTGTTGTACACATATCTGTCTTTTATTTTACATTTAAGGCTTCATTAGTCTTTACTTTCTGTTGCTGTTCTGTGCCGTTCTTTTCCGTATAAAATATTTTGCAATTACTTTTTCTGTGAAAAAAAATCACCTGGCAACCTATAGAATTGATTACACTTGTACAAAAAGTATCACAACACACTAATACATACACACTTTTGGCTGTCACTTAACGTTGAATTCTATTTTCTACAGATCTGTCCGCAACAGAACAGATCGAAAAAGGAAAAACTAACCACACATACAGATTTTCAACTAAACAGAAACAAAACAGCTGATTCAGAACAGAACAGCACGTACAAACTAATTCTGCATTTACACTTCGTCAACAAATAGTTTGATTTAGAGATATTTCTATTGTTATTTAGTATTATCTTCTCCCTTACTCTTTAATGCTTTGCCTGCGACAAAATATCTAGGGCAACAACATAAAGCAAACGCAACAATAAAAATTAAGACCTTTTTTGCGAACACTTTGCTTGTTTTGCTCACTTGCAGACACTCAGTAGCTGAGCAATGAATGATTCTGTTCGTATCATATGCAGGGCTGCCGTTTTTGGTTACTTCTAACCAAAAGTGGTTATTTTTTTCTTTAATGTGGAGATGTGAATATTTTTCTCATTTTGGTTATTTTTTGCAAAAATAATGATACACATGTAAATATTTTTTATATTATACTTTTTAAGCTTTTAATTTAAAAATGGTCGCAACTCTGTACTACAGAGCACTATGTGGTCCATATGAGGTGACCACGTTTGGCGGCCGGATCGCCTCCTTCCTAAAAAATTGGTCACATCTTGGAAAATCTTTATTAGTTTGACAAATTTAAAGTTTTTCGAAAATCTCCAGAAAACTCGAACTTCCAGTAATTCTGAGTATGCACGTTTTTATAGTACTATCTGGTGCATAAAAGGTGACCACTTTTGCCCGCCCGCATCGCCTCCTTCCCAAGAAAAGTGTGTAACCCTCAGAAAATTCCAAGTTGAAAACTTGACAATATTTGGTTCAAATTTATGTTTTCCACAAATAGATTCATGGACATTAATAAAGGAACACCTTATCTATAAATTTGCATTAATTTTTCCCGTCTCGGTTGCATCATTTAATGGAAAAGTCCTTTGGAAAGGCATTAGTCGAATTTTTATAGCTCAACAGAGCTCTGTTAAAGCACAAGGTATGTGTCAAGGGTTATACATTTTAAAATTTAACATCACACAAATTCAAACTATTATACTGTGAACTGCAAGTTCTGTTTACTTTATATTTAAAAAAACTGTTATTTTTTAAATATATACATGTACAAGCGTTATTTTATTACATACATACATATGTAGGTAAAAAAATTACATATATTTGTTTTGTTGTTATTATTATTAACTGTATTTAAATCACATGCATTACATTATAAATATGTATGCATTTTAAATCCCAGTAAAAAATATGGAAGTTATTTGCTTCAATTTACATGAAATCACTGTTTCGGGTTTAAATTCGTATAAAAATAAATGAATTGTTAAAATAGCTAACTATTCACCATTTTTCATAGATAAAAATATTATCATAGAACACAAAAAAGGGAATTTTTCTTAATATCGCTTCCAATTCAGTGACCAGGCATCAAAAAAGAGAACTTCTTGCAACCCTATGTGAAAATCATTAGGGATAGACATTTTCACTACTTTCAGATAGCAAACTGTACATTTTCAAGACTTTTTTGGAGTGTATTTTTTTGCTGGGATGTTATTTAATAAAAATACTACATATTGAAATTTGGTAATATTTATTTATTAAACATATTAATGCAAAGTAAATTTGCATAATATGGTGTTGCACAAATATGGGCGGAGTAACGTAGACCATATGCCCAAGATGGTATTAACAGTATTTGAAAAGGTTTTGTGACTGACTGTACACGACGTATGCCTTCACATAGGAAGTAGGCAACGTGGTTGTTAAAGATATTCCACAAAAAACCGCAAGATTATACGGTTATCCGTGGCAGATCAGTCAATCAGTGCGAGCGAGACGAAAAACTCTCGAAGGCCAAACAACACACACAAGCCTGACCGCACTTAAGAAATAATTACGATGACGCGAGAGATGTTCCCCGACCCAGAGCTGCTTAACGACTGAAAAATTTGGTAATATTTTTTCTCATTTGGTAACTTTTAAAGCGAATTTTGGTTGTAAAAATTTTTTAGTTGTAGCAGCACTGATCATGTGGTCAGTAAGAGACCGGTTTGTGTGTTACGCTCAACCCATAACAAGGGAGCGAGATCACGATTGAAATGAAAAAGACTGATGCTGTTCAGATACTGAGTGATTCCGTCTCATATCTTTAAGTCTTTTCAGTGAGAAGACCGCACAGAGAAATTTGGTTGAGCATATTTTGCAAGCTCTGATAATCAGTTTTGCAAATGGAATATGTGAATTCTTTTGACTCATCGTATAACAATTTTCTGAAAGCTTTTTTTGTAATGAAAGCTCAATTTTTACCATCTATAAACTTACAACAGTCTGCAATTATCGTTGGTTCTTTACTTATTATGCACACGATTTGAAAAGGTTTTAATTGGCGAAACGTATTATGTGACATGTTGCTATAAACCGATTACTACGAATAATGCAGAAGGTGAAGTTATTTTTATTTAAATAACAAAACAAACACATAATAATGTCTAACATGCTATTACATACGAGTATTTACTTACGTACATATGTGTATGTACACATTTTGTAAAAGAAAAAGGAAAGTAAAAGTTGGATTTATGAGTGTACTTGTCACAGATACAAGTCTACATAACTGTTTTTCCACATCACTCAGGCTTATTAAGGGATTAATGCCAACTTACAGCACACGCAATATCAGCAAAGAAAATTATGTGTATAAATTTATGTGCATTTGTGTTTGGATTCGTTTTAGAAATGAACGAATTTGGAAACAATTTTAAGCATAATTAAAATGCATGTAGTATGTCGTGGTATGCCGGTTTAACGAACGATAAAATATGAGACCTGTTCTTTTAATTTTTAAAAAATTCGATAAATGCGTTATTTATTCTTCCATAACAAAACAATTTTTCAGACATTTTTAGATATTAATGAACAGTAGAGAATTTTAATCAAAAATAATTTTTAATCAGGCTTAATTTCAGTAATTTCAATTCATATTGAATGAAATATTTTTATTAATTAATGTGATTTTCTAAAGAAGGGAAGAAATTTTAAGCTGCGACTTTATTAGCTGGGGGAAATACCGATATTTTTCTGTGCAGCCACGCACTTCATCAGCACCCACGTCTATCTAGATGGGCAGAGTTTTGTAATTAACATCAGCTATTTAATGCAAATTTAGTATGAAACGGAATATGAGAAATGATTATTGTATATACAATTATTGATTTTTCATTGGTAAATACATTTATAAGTATCACTATTCATTTTCTGATTTTCCATTTTTTCATATTTCTATCTGGTTAGCACGAAGTTATATCATTCTACTGTAGTATGTTTAACTATTCTTGCTTATCTTTTACGATCATCACATTAATTTATTTTACTTATTCGATGTACCGTCGGTACATACATATAAGTATTATTGTAGTGGCTTTATGTTACTTTGTTTTTGCTTTCTACAGTTTATTTGGCTTTCCAGCATTTTGAAACTGTGATTGCCAAGTAAACAGTGATTGCCAAGTGAACATATATTTGTCACGTGCCCATCATGAATTAAGTGATTTAAAAATAAATTTGTTTCTTAGCAAAAAATATATGAAATACCAAAGTATACTTTTTTGACAAAATGTTTTTATTTATTTAATTTTAAAATTTGGCTTATGGTTAAGCAATTGTCTATAAGCATTTCATTCTCACTTTTGGGCTCTTCAGTAGAGTTATTTATATTATATAAACCATAAAAACAAGCCAGATTTTCAAAGTAAGCAGCATATTTAAAACAAATTGAATATTTATTTTATATTTGTCAGACCTGGGGAAAATGCATTACTTTTGCATTAGCATTAAATTAAAAAAAACCAATGCAAATGCAAATTTATTGAATTAACACTAAACAAACTAAACAAACTAAGAGTTAACGTGAGTTAACGTGAACTTTAACTGACAGTTCTTCATACAAAACTTCTCGTTAAAGTCCCTCCTCTCTTTTAATTGTACATTCTGAAAAGGGCCGTAAGTGCGATATGTATGTTCAATGAATATTTTTCATATGTAGGTGGCCGCAATGTAAACTTTACTGTATTCTTTAATCTTCATTTGTTTTGTTCACCCTTTATTTAATTTTGTGTGCATAATATGTTTTAGTGACAATGGAATCATATTGCATTACTTCATTAGTGCTAATGCAATATTAATGCATTACTTTGAGGGGATTTTAATTCAATGGAAAAAATAATGCATTAAAAGCATACGATTTAGTGTTAATTCAATAAATTTGCATTTGCATTGATTTGGTTTAATGTAGGAAAATGCTCAATGCATTACCTTATTTAATGCCAATTTCCCAGGTCTGATATTTATGTATAAAAAATTACACAAAATTTTTTTTTTATTTTTTTAACCAAAAACGGGTTTCCGAAGTTCCTAGGACTTGTGTGTCAGAATTACTCCCAAATAGATTGGTATTGAAAATTATTGAGACCAAAAAAAGACAGTTCGAGGGCTGAACAGTTTAAATTTTTTTTTTTATATATAATGTAAATAACTCAAACTAGGTTTTTATTAGTTAAACATATTTTATATTTTATAAAGAAATAGATGGGCATTAAAAATCATAAAAATCAAAAAACAGTTCCAGTGTTAAAAATTTTAAATTTTTTTGCTTTGCAAAAGCAACTTATTAAATCTAATCTTTTATTATTGGTTTTAAAAAATTAAAAAAAAATACAGCGATGGTTTCAGGGTTAGAAACATAAATTTTTAAGACAACACAAATACTTTTTCCTAAATTAATATTTAACTTGTTTACTAAAATATTATTCTTAATGTATTTTTGAGAAACAATTAATGTTTTACTGAGTAATACCTGATTTACATTAAGCATTTTTTTCCAGAAATTAGTTGCATGAAAATTTTTTATTTTTTAATAGGAAGCCTTGAAGAGAAACTTAAATCAAAAAAGTTGCCAAAAATGCATTAGAAGAGATTCATTCAACGTTTTTTTTATACACCATTCCCTTTTATATCGCTACAATTAGCGAATAGAAAAAGTTGCGTGCAACAAAATTCGTGAAATTTCCTGAAAAAATACTTAATGTAAATCAGGTATAAGTTTTATATTAATTTTGGTAGTGTGGGAAAAATTACGGTACAAATATTAAAATTTAATAAAAGAAAAATTCCAATAAAGTACAAATTATAAACTTGACAGCAAATGATAAAAATACTTGTTTGTCAACACATTAATGGTATGTAAGCAATGGATAGTTAAAAGTTTAATTTTTGAAGGTATACTTTTTGAAACATTTTCTCCTTAAAAGAGCATCTTTATGAACAATACAAGTTTTCAAATAGAAAGTTTTAGAAAAGGAAATAATTTAAAGAGGTTTTTTTCTCCTATTTTAAATGGTCTTGTAATATTCGAGCGTTATCACTGTGTATTATTTGATTTGGTTCGAACTCGTTTGGTGGTTAACTTTTGAGAAAAACTGGTTTAGTTCGTTCCAAGTCTATGGAATATTACGGTTGCACTTCTGGTAGTATATACTGGGTAGATTTCCGTCAAAGTTGTTTAGTGGATCATTTTGTGTTCTACTTGGGTCGAACTCGTTCAGTAGTAAGCTTGGGTCGATATCGTTCAATATTTAATTTTTGACGCAAACCTGTGATCAAACTCATTTAACCCTTCTGCACTCAATTTGACCCAACTTTGGGTTCCAGACGCAAAATATTTCCCTTTTATTATAAGATATGAATGTAAAACTTGAATTTATCCATTATAGGGACAAAAATTATGCTTTTAAAAGAAAATAATAAAATTTAGTTTTTTCCTTCCCCCTCCACATTTCCAAACACGATTTACAAACATTTGATATCCTTTCGGTCAATATGACCCAACAAGCGATATTGGGAGTTTAATTCTACTTTACCATTTTTTTCTTATTGAATATAATTGAGCTGGTTTCATATTCATTTAGAATCATCGATCAATAATTTTTTTCGTAAAATAATCACTAAAATCGCTTTCATGAATACTTTTTTTTATCCAAAATTGTATTATTCTCAAACTGTGAGTAGGATTTGGAGAATCCCGTAAAAGTATATCTTGAAATTTTATTTATGATAATATGGTAACGCATTGACACTTGTAAATAAAAGAGTTTATTCAAATTGCAATTCGGCGATTCCCCGGTTTGTGTGTGAAAAAACCATGAGTTTGCTAGAACTTTTGTGTCATTTGAGTATTTTCATTCAATGAGTTTGATTAATTTTTACTGGTCAGCGTGCATACATATATTTTTTTTTTGTAATTCATCATAATTGAGTATTTTGACATAATGGCACAAAGAAAAAAGTTAGTATTGTAAAATAAAATTTTTAATGTACGATTGTTCTAAATTAATGAAATTGCTTTGTATTTTTACTGATCTTCAGTTGCAACAAATAATGAATGAATGTCGAATCATATTCATCATCAAATAGGAGGTGGAAGATGCAGTACAAATAAATATATCACAGAATTTCAGCTAAATATTTATCTAAGAACAAAAGTGTAGTTTGGAAAGTAGACAGACACCACTTCCAACAGGCATGTTGAAAAAAATCAAATTTTATTGAATAAGCCTGCACCTATCAAAAGAGCAACATCTATGGTTACAGATATAGTCTTCATTCGATTTGCTTATATCACCAAATACGAATATAAAAATAATTGTTATTCAACTGACAAATCAAAAAGGTGTCGATATGATGGAGCTTGATGTACACTTTGGATTAGAAGTTATGGCAGGAGTTTATAAATCTCATGGAGAAAATCTCACAAGGTTGTGAAATGAAAAATCGGAAGACCTATTTTTCGAGAAACGACGAGTCTCAAGCAATTTGCGAGCATTTCAAAGCGTCTACGATTTGACAGGTCTGTAGATAGAAAAAAAGAAGACATTTGGAGTAATCATATACTGTGTATACTGTAGCTGAACAATTAGTTCCATTTCGAGATCGGTGCAGTTTGAGGCAATATATTCCATCATCATTATTTAAGTTTTAATGTTTTAACCCCAGATCTATGTATCTGTGTCTGTACAAATACTCGTACAGACCAAACGGTTGGACCGATCTTGATTTAGTTTTTTATTTGTTTGAAAGGCGAATAAATCGAGAGTGTTCTTAGCTATGTCTGAAAAAAATCGGTCCAGCAGCTTTGAAGATATCATATCTTTTCTGGATATATCGGGGGTTCTTAAAATTTTTAATTTTTATTATTATACAAAATAAAAAATAACAAAACAGACAAATTTCCTATATTTAATATGAAATGTTGTTTACATTTTATTGTTGGGTCATATTGACCCAAAGGATCATAGGAAGGGCACATATACAATGGATGCAGAAGGGTTAATATAAATTAGTTTGATCATAGGTTTGTGTTTAAAATGACTGACTAAACATATCTAGTTCCGGGCTATGCAAAAATTAACTCTCTTTATGCCCATAAAATAGTATTTTTAAGAATTTTAATAGTCTTTAAACAACTCCCGTTGAATTTAATTTTGAAGTAATTCCTTGTAATTTTTCAAATTCTTCCTGAGTTTGAAAACAATTTTCATAGAGCAATTCCTCCAATTCATTATCATCGACATTTTTTCTCTTTGCTTTCTATATCAAAATAACAATTTCTAAACCGCACACAGAATGTCTCGCACATTAAAATTAATGGGACATATTCCAGATAAGCTTCGATGAGCAATCGATATGCTTCCGCTGCATTTATTTCAAATGAAAGAATTTAAGGCAAATACACTCCAAAATGACACATATGTATGTAAGTTATCAAAAATACAAAACACGTGTAGAAGATACGCTTTCTCTTATGAGTCCAGTATTTTTAAATTATATATCCAATGCATACATTTTAATTATCGTTGAAATATGACTAACCCCCATTTTTTGACTTAATAAATAAATATATAATTAGCTAATTTTTATTTAAAATTAAGATGTAATTATATACGATTTCATTTGTTCAGTTGTTAATTAAAGTTCTTGTTAAATTACGTTTAAAGTACAGCAGCACTAAAAAGCTTCCAAATATTATGGAAAGCTTTCCAAAGAACAGCTGTTTACCATAAACAAAAAAGTTAGGTTATAAAAATTGTATAAAAACACATTTTATGAAATCAAAGGAGCATCAGAATTCATTTTTATATTCATTTATACCATGATATGAAACTATGAATTGTATTTATTATATATTTATGAAAATCAAACGATATTCTTCCTTATTCTTCGTACCACATGATGTTTTCAATACGACCACATGATGTCATGTCTGAGTTTTCAATAAACACACACAAGCATAAAAACATATGGTGCGCTCGTAAAACTGAAATAATAATTAATTACACAAGGTTTGACATTTAATTATTATTTAATTATGCACTCAAAAACACAATTTCGTATTTAATTCGAACTTAAAAATAATTACAGTTTGATTATCAAGTCAATTAATGGGCATAATATATCCTACAGCATACGTCGACAGGTTCCCATTTAATGAAAGATAGTTTTGTAAAAACAAAAGACAATGTAAAAAGGTTCACTTCTATTATGTTTTTTTAAATAAAACAACTTGAATTGATTGTATTCTATTGTTCTCAAGTTAAAACTAATAATAATTATTTTATTGGAAAATGTTGTTAATGACAATTTATACAATGGTAACTCAAAACTCAATAAACATAGTTATATGAAATACAGTATTTAAGTAATATCACAATACATTACAACTTCAAACACTTATTTTAAATTTACTACAAACAATCTAAATAACTTAAAAAGTGGAAACTCTTTGCTTTAAATTGTGATAACGAGAATAATGTAATATGGTGCATATTAGAAAGTATACATACTAGGCCTGTACATAATAATTTTCCTTTCAACTTTAAATTTTGAATGCGCCATCACATTTTTCTTAGAAATTCTTGTATCCTTATGGAAGATAATAAAAAAGGCAATCAAATTTTTCATCTAACATAATTTTAATTAATTTTTCTTGTCGCCTCAAGTCATAAAAATCATAAATATACACAAAGTATGCGTGACTTGACTTTAAACGTAAGAAAACTCCATCTACATATATTTGTATGTTTACGAGTGTAAAATAGAAAAGAAAATAACACATAAAAATATTTATTATTTAAATTACAACAAATATATAATTGTTATAGCCAAACTGTGAGTTGTTGTAATTTACTTTTAAGAAGAGAAATAAAAATTATTTTCAAATTACGTGAGTCACAAGCAGGAGGAGGAGCTCTTAACATTTTTCATATAATTCTGCTTCTCCATTTTGTTGTTGTTTGCAGTAGCTTAAGATTACATTACATTTGTCCATTTTTGTCCTTTCAAAGGGGAATTAATTTAAATAAAGATTACACAATTTCTTGGAGATATCATCAAAAATATAAAATCATTTGGAATGTTAAAATAAATTTATTTTATTTATTTGCTTTCTGGTAGATAAATGTTTAACAAGAGCTAAACACTTTTGCGATATGCAGAATTTATGTCGACATCTCATGTGTATTTTAAATAAATAATTGCGTTCGCGTGCTTAAAAGTTTTTACCTATTTTTACTGAACTTTACTGCATTTTACTAAATTGCGTTCGCGTACCCAAAATGCAGTAAATGAGACTATAAATTGAAAGAGTAAAGTGACAGTTCTCGTCTGAATGCTTTGCAAATTTTTACTGCAGAAATTTGTCGTAGTAAAGTTTAGTAAGACAAAAACATATGATTCAAAGTGTAAACAAACGAAAAGTAAGCAAACGAGAAGTGTAAAAATTTGAGAAAAAGTTAAATAAAGATTGCGAAATTCATTAAAAAATTATTATTTTATAAAGTATAATAATTACTGTTAATATACGAGTAAATACATATGTATATTTGCTTAATTCACAAGAATTTGATTCGTGTATTTGTGTGTCAAATACACTCTCTGTTTTTTTAATTGTGAACACCCTCTGTGTAGTATATTAATGTATTTTTTATCTTTAATATTTAAAAAATTTATTATTCGACATATTGTCATAATTATATTTTAATTTGAAATTTATTTGCTGGTGGTTCAGCTTGGTCGAACCTCTTTCCTTCCTTATGCACAGACTTTTAAGAACTATTTGAGAATTCACAAATAATAATATTTTTGAAAATCACAAAAGAAAAATAAGCATAGTAGGCTTAGAAACTCATACATACTCTTGATTCACAAAAGCGCACTGCTGTGCAATTAAGTAAATTACTAAAATTAAATTTTTTTAGACTTGAGACACAAATAATTCAAAACGAACTAAAAGTTATTTCATTCGTCAAAACGTGAATCAATTATTTAAAAAACACATAAATCATATTTGTACATAATATTTAGCTTAAGAAATCAGATTAAAAACTAATGCAATTAAAAACTAATGCAACGTCTAACAATCGTATTCAATACAGTAATATGAACTATGTTTTTTATCTAGAGAATTTTGTTATTTTCTATAAAATTAATGACTGGATTATCCTTTTGATTATTTGATATATTAAATGGGGCCACAATGTATAAAATCATACAAGAATGGTTTTTTTGTAACAAAAAGTTTTTATTTTTTAAAACGTTGAGGGTACGCATATAAACTTTGCATACCGTATGTATTTTCTAATGGATTTTCAATTCCGCAGTGATAAAATTCCAAGCTTTTTTGATTGCAAAAACGATCTTATATGAGATATCATGTATGCATACATTCTTATATGGCTCCATATATAATTTTTTAGCTACGTGGGTTTTCATAAGGATTTTAATTTGAATCTGCTAGTTTTTGTGCATCTGAAATGTCCTACAAATCAGTTTCTTCAAAAAAAATTTGTTGTCTTACATAAATAAAAATAAAAATATAACTACCACGTTCAAGGCAATTTCATATAAGGTATACTCAGCTCAATTCGCTTTAAGAAATTTTTACTTGAAATGTCAAGAAAATGTACTGAAAAAGTGTGTTGACATCCAAAGTATATTCAATTTACAAGGGGCGAAAATAGTCACCTGATCCCTTGCGACCACCTAGTATGAATTCGCCTTGAACACGTTTTTAAAACACAAAAAGGTTTTTTGACAGTTTTGCTGTTTTGAGTAAGATGTTGTTGTTTATTTTTTAGTTTAGTTCAAGGTAAAATTTTTAGATTTGATTAAAAGCTTAAAATTTGACAAAGAAAGACAAGCAATATTTTGAATAGTTCACGATACATAGTTTTAAAAATTAGTACCTGTTTTTTGAAAATTGTACTAAAATCTACCCCCAGTCGAAAATTTCAAAAAAGAATTTAAAAAACCTAAGCTAATAGTTCAAAACTCAGCTGAGGTTTTCTTCTACTACCATAAGCTTTCAGATTATGGGGGTCTCAATTGGTTCAAGATTTTAGTACTGAACTGTGTTGTGCATTAAACACATTCACCACAGCAGGTTACACGAACACACGACTTCAAATGCCGCTAGCACCATTTGTCGCCTCGTAGCCAGTTGCTTAAATTTTTTGGAGACGGCAGCAGCATAATCAAAAGCTGATATTGATATATTTCAGTGGTGCCGTTTTCAAATATTTCTCATTTATAAAAATAAAATAGTTTATTCAAAAATATAAAACCAAATCAGTATATTGCCATATATTATTTTTGGGGAATTTTACTATATACAGGTTTAGTAATTTCTTCAATAAATTTTGAAAATTTTCGCTAACTAGCAATTTTTCCCTATTTTTTCCAAACTTATTATATTTTTAATTGCTTGCACAATTTCTAATCTTGCTACTTTTCGCGAATTATAAAATGTAGTTAATTTTTTAATAACAATAAAATTTTTTAACTTTCTTTTGTACTTTGCAATAAACACTATTTCTAATCACTAATTCGATTTTCATATTTTGCTATATTGTCAACACAGTTTTTGTTTTATAGCAATCAAAAATAGAAATTACTTTATTTTGACTACCGACTTGCCGACTTGTTGCCGTGCTGTCTTCAAAAGAATCAATCTCATGTAAACATATGAGTTAACACCAATCCCAAAATCTCCATAATTTGTTTGATCTGTGAAATTATAATTTAGAAAATTATATGCATACATAATTTAACGAAACATTTTAATGTCGGACAGCCATCTTATTACTAACTTTACTTCACGCAAGCTCAGACGTATAAATTTCCAGGTTATTGGCCTGGCCGATTCCATTCCTAACAATGTGTATTCTATCCTCAATATTTTGTAGTTGATGTTTTGTGTTTGATTTAATGGAAGAATTAATTAAACCATAAATAATAATTGTCTTAAATAAACATAACAATTCAAGAATTGACAGAATCATATCTTTATTACAATTATGCAATTATGGCCATGAACATGGATTGTTTTTTGGATTAATAGAAAATTGATAGCGTGTTAGTTAAGGCAAATGATAGTTTACTGGCCTAACCATTTTGCAACCAATCTTTTTTCTGGGTGTATTTTCCGGAAAATGTGTAATTCTGTGCAGCTATCCTCTTATATCGTCTACTAAGTGAGGAAAGAATACTTTTATATCCCAAACTAAATTGTAACCACGTGGGTTTAAGCAAACTCTCTTACAGCCTTATGTATACAAAAACAATTGGCATCCTCCTCCATACAATTCGACATTATAAATCGGCAAATAATGTAGTTTGAACTCACAATTATATCGTAATGTGATTTTTAATGTAAAATTTTACGACAAAGCTCCTGTTCAATTTTGCCGCTTATACTAACTTAATGACAATTTTTTTTGTTATTAGGCTGTTATTAATTATTTTATTCACTGATTATTTTAAAAAGTATTAAAGACTCCTTTTTAATTGAAGATGACCCAATTTGTTATTTAAAATTATATTTTTCTTCCGTCAGCGATAATAAGAGATAAAAATAAAAGTTGCTTTTAATATAATATTCCTTTATGTTTCGAATCTGAATATGTCCTAAAAAGAAGAATCTTTTTAATAACTAAATAAAAAGTTTTTTTTGTTTTTTGTTATTCTGCATAGTCATCATCATCAACACTTGGCGTATTTCTTATTCTTAGCTGCAATTGACTTTAGTTACAATTGCGCCACCAACATAACCAACAAACGATTCAACTCAAAAACATTATTTCTATGCGCATACAAGAGTATGAAAGTGCATTGCCCGATAGTTATCCTTTTAGGAGACAACACTCCTTGGAATGATAGGAAAAAAACTTTGCTGATTTGATTATAAACCAGGCATCCTCAAAGCACGATCTTTGGTTTTTTTTTTAAATTTAAATATAAATTTTACGAACAATTTAGAAGTAGGAAGTCTGAGGTGTTTTGGCAATGTCTGTTATATCGTGTTTAAAAAACTGCAGTCGAAATAGCAAAAGTCGTAAAATTGTTATATTTCTTCGACAATTTTATTGTTTGACTGCCCAAACACAAACCTGTGCTTATACTACCTCTTCTACCAAAAATTCAAAGAGTTGGTCTCGAGGTTAACGCAATAAACGAATAGCTATCAAAGATGGGCATAATGCACTATATTTTTAGTGCACTAACAATTTCACTACCAGTATTCACTTCGTGGTAGTGCATTAAAAAAAATTGCACCACCACTAAATTTTGGTGGTATTTAAAAAAATATCAAAGTGAAGTAATTTAGATGAATTGTGTAATATAATAGAAAATTAAACTTATATTTTCAGGCTTTCATTCAAATGTTTACAATATTTTTTAGTTTATTTCAGACATGTTGGCTTTTCTTCAGGGATGGGAATATTGCACTAGCTTTTTAGCACACTAAAATTTTTTTAGCTATATAAATAACTTCATGCGCCTGGAAAACGTTTTCTTATGTGTAGTTTCCACAATGCAAACAAGCGACTTGTCTAGAAAATTTGTACAAAAATCACTTCAAAGTTTAAGTCTCAAGTAGAAAGGCCTAAAATTATACTTTTTTCGAAATTGAGTTTTCCGCGATTCCAATACATTTCACTCAAATACATCTCGTCACAAAAATTTATTACAATAGTGTAAAATATAACGATTTTACAAGCAGTTTTACAAAGCAGTTGTACAAGCACTTGCACTTGTTTATTATTATGTTTTTACCTTCTGATGTAAAGTTATACTTATTTGAGTTAAGGCCATTCTACTTGAGGCCATCGATATATTTTTTCCAGACAAGTCGCTTGCTTGTATTATGGACACTAAGCATTGGACTTCATTTATTTATTGATTTACCCTGAGTGTCTAATTTACTCTGATCTATCTACGATTCAAATTTCATAAAAACTGGTTAAAAAACAGTAGTTCTCCCTATGTCTCCTTTTGGTTTTTGGAGGCAAAACAAAGAGAGAATAGCGTACTTACGTTATCCTAAGTACTCAAGTGAACCATATACTATATAATCTTTTTCCGTTCTTCATTCTGTTCAACATTTTTAAAAATTTGAATTCCGAAGATTACGTCTTACAAACATACAAACATAAAAACATACAATCATAGAATCATTCACACTTTTCAGCTACTATTATATATTAGTATAGGTAATAAATTAAAAACAAAAACTGAAACGAGTGGATGACAATCAAAGTTTGAAATAAAAAGTCTCCTATTTCTCCTTTAAACTACAGGGCACATTCATACGAAAAAGCAAATGCACTCTACTGATACTGAAACCGAAACAAAACAAAAATATACATATGTGCATATAAACAATTCTTCCAACGAATAAAAAATATTTTAATGCAACTCTAACCATTAAATTTCCATATAATTCTTTTAACAAAGGAACCACACAACTGCAACAACAAAAATAGAACAGAAACAAAGTCAGCAACTTGCAAAAAAAAAATCAAAAACTGCATTGACTGCAATTTCAATTGAAATTTACAAAGAACTAGAAAATGTGTCATTTGTTTATTCAACACTTGTGGAAATGTGTCAACTAGTTTTATGATTTAATTTTGATGGTAAAATTTCTACACAAACGCAAAAAAAACCGTTCCTTTGCTAAACTTAATTATTTTAACAGATTATCCATGCTGTAGTATGGAATGTAGTATGGAAATCTCTCATGGCGATGACCTAGCAGCGCATCAGCTATGATCGAACTTCCATTCTTTGAATTTAACTAACCTTACGTTAGAAATTCTAAAGGGGTATTTGCGACCATATAAAAATGACTTTAAAAAATTTAGTCTCCACAAAACAAAAATACTGATATATTATACTTTAAGATCGTACTTTGAATGTCGAAGATATAATCAAAACTTTAAAAAGGCGAGCCTTAATATGCCTTGCAAATATAATTTACATTCAAAGGGGCATGCGCAATTTTTTGGTGCTGCTGTCTAGTGGTAATACAACAATATTTTATTTTAATGTTAACGAAAACAAGTAAGAGTGCTCTATTTGGCTGTGTCAAATCTTATGTACCCTTTACCAAAATGCTGTTTATGTAAAATAGAAATTAATACATAAGCACATAGATATGTAGGTACATATTTATTTTTTGAAAAAATTCATAATTTTTGCTCTAGTTCAATTTTTAGTAAGTGACCTCTCGGTATTTTTGGATTGAATATTTTTCTACTTTCTCAACCTCGTATCTTAAAAAATACAAGTTTTCAGGAGAGAAAAAAAGAAACAGTTTATATCTTTATACTTCGGTATTTGAATAAAAGTTCATATGCAATTATTAGGGAATTGATTACATATTGTATATATATTAGTAATATTTTCTAGTTTAATTATGAAACGCATTTATTAAGATACGATTTTGCTGCATTAAGAGTAATTTTAATTCTTGATACGTGATGAATAAGATACTCGTATGTTGCATTCATAGCTGTATAAACAAATAACTCCTTTATTTCAAAACTATCCAATGAAAACAATATTTGAAATTCGATAAAAACGAATGCTCTCTAAAGCGATGAAATTTCGCAACAAAATTGTTCAATATTTGTTCGCAAATCTAAAAAAAATCGAATGTTCACTAAAGCTTCGAACTTCAAACTTCTCTCTTTTTTTAATTGGAAAAGGTATATAGCGCGGTATTATGTTAACGTTTATTTCTAAAGAATTTTTTCGAATTTGTTCAGCACAAAGGAACAAGAAATGAAGCGGACTGTTACGACTGTACTTTAGCGATAAATTTTATTTCCATTTCCATTTACTAAAAATAAATTTAGTTAAGTGCGACTTTGACTTGCGCTTGAAGCGTGCCGTACTATATGAGCTTTAGCCTATATAAAATATAATTTGGCATTTTTTTTCGTCTTTTGGGGGTTTTTCGGGTTTAAGCGTTTTTAAATACCCAGCTAAAAAAATTATATATGGTCTATATATTTCTAATATATGAATGTATATAATTATATATGAATATGTATGAATTCATGTATGGAAATATATGGGATTATACATGGCAAAACTATTATATATGAACTAATATATGGACTATTATATGAAATGTATTATAATATATGAGCTCATATATGAAAATTTAATTATGAAGCTCTTCATATGTGGATCCATATATAAATAAAAGATTTTATATATGGAGCCATATAAGAATGTATACATACATGATATCTCACGTAAGATCGTTTTTGCAATCAAAAAAGGTTGAAATTTTATCACTGCTGAATTGGAAATCCATTAGAAAATACAAACGGATGCAAAGTTTATACATATGCATACCCTCAACGTTTAAAAAAGAAAAACTTTTTCTTGTATGATTTTATACATTGTGGCCCTATTTAATATATCAAATAATCAAAACGATAATCCAGTCATTAATTTTATAAAAATAACAAAATTCTCTAGATAAGAAACAAAGTTCATATTACTGTATTGAAAACTATTGTTAGAGGGATTATTTTTTCTTTTATAATTAATTGCATTAGTTTTTAATCTGATTTCTTATTTATCTGATTACATTTAAGTGTTTTTTAAATAATTGATTCACCTTTTGATGAATGAAATGACTTTTAGTCCGTTTTGAATTATTTGTCCAAACAAATGTTTCATTAAATACAACCTCTCTCTCAAGTCTTAAAAAAAATTAATTTTAGTAATTTAATTTATTGCACAGCAGTGCGCTTTTGTGAATCAAGAGTGCATGAATATGAACTTTGCATACTGTGGAGGGAATTGTATGAAAATGTATGAATATATATAATCATATATGCCCATATATGCCCATATACCCTCATTTTTCGGATCCGAACCATATATGGCATATCATATATGATCCATACATATTTTTTTTAGCTAGGTAAAATTTTTTTTAGCTTCGGCGTTTTTGGGGTTTTATTATTTGGTGCTTATTTTAGTTTTGGTACTTTTTTCTCGTTTTAGCGATTTTTTTTAGGTTTTTGGCATTTTCTTTAATTTGGCAATTTTTTTAGTTTTGGTGATTTTTTTCGTTTAAGTTTGTTGGGTGTTTGTGTTTTTCTGTTTTGGCGATTTTTTTCATTTTAGAGGTTTTTTCATTTTGGCAATTTATTTTAGTGTCACATTTTTTTTAAATTTGGTGTTTTTTTCGCTTTTTTACGCGTTTTTTAAAGTTTTTTTTTAGTTGTGGCGTTTGTTTTTCATTTGGTGTTTTTTCAGTTTACCCAGCTAAAAAAATATGTATGGAGCATATATGATATCCCATATATGGTTCGGATCCGAAAAATGAGGGTATATGGGCATATATGATTATATATATTCATACATTATCATACATGTATGTGTAAATTCCCTCCACAGTATGGAAAGTTCACATTCATACACTCTTGACTCACAAAAGCGCACTGCTGTGCAATAAATTAAATTACTAAAACTAAACATTTGTTTGGACAAATAATGCAAAACAAACTAAAAGTCATTTCATTCATCAAAAGGTATAATAAATAATTGAAAAAACACATAAATCAAATTCGTACATAACATTTAGCTTAAGAAATCAGATTAAAAACTAATGCAATTAATTATAAAAGAAATAATAATCCCTCTAACAATAGTTTTCAATACAGTAATATGAACTTTGTTTTTTATCTAGAGAATTTTGTTATTTTCTATAAAATTAATGACTCGATTATCCTTTTGATTATTTGATATATTAAATGGGGCCACAATGTATAAATTCATACAATAATGGTTTTTTTGTAACAAAAAGTTTTTCTTTTTTAAACGTTTAAAATTCCAAGCTTTTTTTGATTGCAAAAGCGATCTTATGTAAGATATCATGTATGCATACATTCTTATATGGCTTCATATATAAAATCTTATATTTATATATGGATCCACATATGGAGAGCTTCATAATTAAATTTTCATATATGTGCTCATATGTTATAATACATTTCATATATTAGTTCATATATAATAGTTTTGCCATGTATAATCCCATATATTTCCATACATGAATTCATACATATTCATATATAGTTATATACATTCATATATTAAAAATATATGGACCATATATAATTTTTTTAGCTGGGTATGCTTTTTTTCGTTTACAGTTTTTTTTTTGGGTTTTTTGATTTTTTTAATTCGATACTTTTTTAGTTTTGGTGTTTTTTTACATTTAGCGATTTTTTAAAGTTTTTTGTCGCTTATTTTTATATTAGTGAATTTTTTTATCATTTTGGTGTTTTGTTTCATTTAGCGATTTTTTAATTTTTGCAATATATTTTATTGCTAGAACTTTTTTAATTTGGTGATTTTTTCGTTTTGTCGATTTCTTTATTTTGGTGCTTTTTTTAGTTGTTGGTGCTTTTTTCTCGTTTTAGCGATTTTTTAAGGTTTTTGAGTTTTTTTTTATTTTAGCGATTTTTTTCATTTAGCGATTTTTTCACTTTTGCAACACATTTTATTGCTAAATTTTTTTAATTTGGTGATTTTTTTCGTTTTGTCGGTTTTTTTAATGTGGTGTATTTTATAGTTTTTGGTGCTTTCTTCTCGTTTCAGCGATATTTTAAGATTTTTGACGTTTTTTTTATTATGTCGATTTTTTAATTTTTGGGATATTTTTAATTTTAGCAATTTTTTTAGTTTTTGTCGACTTTTTTCGTTTTGTTGATTTTTTTAATTTGGTGTTTTTTAAGTTTTGGTGCTTTTTTCTCGTTTTAGCTATTTTTTAACGTTTTTGACGTTATTTTATTTTGTCGATATTTTTCATTTTGACGATTTTTTTTTAATTTTTGCGATTTGTTTCGTTTTGTTGATATTTTTAATTTGGTGTTTTTTTAGTTTTGGTGGTTTTTTCTTGTTGTAGAGATTTTTTTCAGTTTTTTGGCGTTATTCTTATTTTGGCGACGTTTTCATTTACCGATTTTTTAATTTTTGCAATATATGTATTTTATTGCTAGAATTTTTTTAATTTGGTGATTTTTTTCATTTTGTCGATTTTTTTCGATTTGTCGATTTTTTTTAATTTGGAGTTTTTTAGATTGGAGTTTTTTTCTCGTTTTAGCGATTTTTTAACGTTTTTTATTTTGTCGATTTTTTTCATATTGACGATTTTTTTAATTTTTGCGATTTTTTTCGTTTTGTTGATTTTTTTAATTTGGTGTTTTTTTATTTTTGGTGGTTTTTTCTTGTTGTAGAGATTTTGTTAAGTTTTTTGGCGTTATTCTTATTTTGGCGACCTTTTCATATACTGATTTTTTAATTTTTGCAATATATGTATTTTATTGCTAGAATTTTTTTAATTTGTTTTTCATTTTGTAGATTTTTTTAATTTTATGCATTTTTAGTTTTTGCTGCTTTTATCTCGTTATACCGATTTTTTAAGGTTTTTGACGTTTTTTTATTTTGCCCGCTTTTTTAATTTTTGAGATATTTTTAATTCTAACAATTTTTTTAATTTTTGCAATTTATTTTAGTGCTAGATTTTTTTAATTTACTACTTTTTTGCGATTTTTTTCGTTTTGTTGATTTTTTTAATTTGGTGTTTTTTTATTTTTGGTGGTTTTTTCTTGTTGTAGAGATTTTGTTAAGTTTTTTGGCGTTATTCTTATTTTGGCGACCTTTTCATTTACCGATTTCTTTAATTTTTGCAATATATGTATTTTATTGCTAGAATTTTTTAATTTGTTTTTCATTTTGTCGATTTTTTTAATTTTATGCATTTTTAGTTTTTGCTGCTTTTATCTCGTTATACCGATTTTTTAAGGTTTTTGACGTTTTTTTTATTTTGCCCGCTTTTTTAATTTTTGAGATATTTTTAATTCTAACAATTTTTTTAATTTTTGCAATTTATTTTAGTGCTAGATTTTTTTAATTTACTACTTTTTTCGTTTAGGCGATTTTTTTCGGGTTTTGGTGATTTTTTTTTCAGTTTGACGATTTCATAATTTTGGGATTTTTTGTTTTACCGTTTTTGAAAATTTCAAAACTTTGCTTCCTACGGTTACCAAAATATAGCAAGTTGTCAAAATTACATAGTCAAAATAACATAAACTGATAGAACACCCTGTAATTTTAATTTTTATACATTTTAGTGTTAGTTGTTGTAGTCTGTATAAAAATACAGTAATTTCACAAATTTCAAGTGTCTATATACATACATATGTACATACAATTATATAAATGTATATTACATGGGATTTTAATATTTTTCGATGCTCGTTTTGGAACACCCTTTAATTTTTAACTTTCACGAGTTTCAGATCCGTAGCTCTTACAGTTCCTGAGATAATAGCCTTTTTCCTAAAACATAAAATATGTTTAATTATAAGAAAATATATTAAAGTTTTCCAACCCTGGAAACGTCTTTTTAATGTTTTTATTTTTTTTAAAATTAGCAACACCAATTTTATTCATACTGAAGTATAAAATAGGTTAATTTAATAAAAAAGTAATAAAAACTAGTTTTCGGTAGTTATTTTATATGGGAAGATAGATTTTGAATTTTCCAGCTCAGAAACCGTCTGCTCAATTTTGCAAAATATTCGGTAAATTTCTGACACACCAGTGCAAGCACGAAGTCTCTAGCTGTTCTGGGAGCTTCGGAAAACTGATTTCACGTACAGACAGACGGGCATCGGTTGTTCGTCTTCCCTATGCATAAGGATCCAGAATATATATACTTTATGCATGTGTCGCTTATTAATATTGTGGAAATTACACACGGAATGACAAACCTATATATACCCTTTTACCATTTTTTTTGTAAAGGGTATAAAAACGGCATCCTATTTGCACCATTTGGATAATGGGCAGAAAGTAGAGTATAAACTGGCAGAAACTTGTATTCTTGGGTTAACTATGTATTTATTTAAACTTGGTACTTAAAAGTTTTGGTTTAAATTTATGCTCAAATTTCAGTATATTTAGATACTTGTTATCGTTAATTCTCATACTAAGATTTCCAAAGTTAGTTATCCCTGGAAACGATTGGAACTTGCACCAATTTGGACTTTTACATTATGTTTACTTAAAAAGCCTCAAATCATTTAAGTCAACTGTAGATCCATATTTTTAAATGGAGATGTAGTGTATCTTGTCAACATTCTTAAACGTTAAACGTGGTTAGCTTTAGTCTATTATTTTTCTTTATATTATTATTTATACGCGTATATATTAAATAAACTACAACAGATATGAGTATAAATTTCATTAAGTATCGCGCAACTTTTGGAGTGCATAATAATTTAATAATTAACATAAAATTAATTTAAATTCATTTGTTTAAATTTTTTCCTTACTATTAGTGTTAATGATATATGTTTTAAGTATAAAGAATATAAAAAAACAACAAAACTAATTAAATATTAAGCCTGGTTAAGACCACATGCACACGTACATCTATTCCCATATTATTATAAATTGAATTAAATAGAATTTTATTGTTCTCAAAATAAATATTTGTTTAACAATTTAGTACAAACAAAACTTTATAGGTTTCACTTGAAAAAAAAGAGAAAAACAATTATGAATTCTGGTTTTTCTTATGTTTTTTGCTTAAGGCAATGCAAGCGTGAATATAAATTGAGGCATTAATGCGTTGACAGTTTATGGCCAACAAACGTTTTAAAGCGTTAGCAGCAATATACAAATAAAGCAGTTTCATTCAATATTATAGCCCCAAACCCATACAATACTGTTTATGTAAATACTCCAACGATAATAATATTGCTTTTGCCGCTGCCACTGTCATTGCCACTGAAGCACATTATTGCAGCTGCATGACTATTGTTGATTTTCTCACGAATATTAATGTACATTGTATCAGATATCAAAACGCTATGACAATTGCTTATAAAAAATAAAATAATGTATTATATAAGGAATTACATTACAAAGTATAAACAAATATTAGTACGTACCATTTAATTCTTTTATGTGCGACTACGTGCTGCTCTTTAACAGTGAAAAAAAAAATAAATAAATGTAAACAAAATTATTTAAACACCTCTTTTTTAAGTATTAACTTTAAGCATATTGTAATGTAATTTATAAAGAACGGTTGCAATTTCTAAGTGAAAATTAAAAAAAATATTAAGTAAAAAGATTAGCTAATTTTTACAATAAAATGTTCGGAATACATATATTTTGCAGGTTGAAATTCAAGTTCACATAAAGTAGGAAACATAATTTAACATATTTTTTATCTCTTAGTATATATGCAAAATAAACAAGTAAGAGTGCTATATTCGGCTGTACCGAATCTTTTATACCCTTTACCAAAGTGCGTTTATGTAGTATAGAGATACATACATAAGCACAGAGATATGTAGGTACATATTAATTTTGTGAAAAAATGCATACTTTCATACTTTCATACAATTTTTAGGTTTTTGGCATTATGTTTAATTAGGTGCTTTTTAAATTTTGGCGATTTATTTTACTTTGCTGATTTTTTTAGTTTTGGCGATTTTTTTTTCATATAGGTATTTTTTTTTGATTTTGGCGATTTTTTTCGGATTTTAACGTTTTTTTTTTAATTTTGGCGATTTTTTTGTTTTGGCAATTTTTTTGATTTTGACAATTTTTTTTTCATTTAGGCGATTTTTTTCGTTTTAGCGAATTTTTTGATTTTGCCGATTTTTTTTCATTTATGCGATTTTTTTAATTTTTGGCGATTTTTTTTCATTTAGGCAATTTTGTTTTGCTTAGGCGATTTTTTCGGTTTTTGGGGTTTTTTTTAATTTTGGCGATTTATTTTCGTTTTGGCAATTTTTTTGATTTTGGCGATTTTTTTTTTTCATTTAGGCGATTTTTTTTAATTTTTGGCGATTTTTGTTCATAATTATAAGCATTTTTTTGTTTGGGCGATTTTTGCGGATTTTTGTCATTGTTTGAATTTTTTTGTTTTGACACTTTATTCTCGTTTTGGCGATTTTTTTCGGTTATTGGCGTTTTTTTAATTTTGGCGATATATTTGATTTTACCGATTTTTTTTATATATGCGATTTTTTTAATTTTTGGCGATTTTTTTTCATTTGGGCACTTTTTTTTGTTGTGGCGATTTTTTTCGGTTTTTGGCGTTTTTTTTAATATTGGCGATTTATTTTCGTTTTGGCGATTTTTTTATTTCTGGCGATTTTTGTTCATGTAAGCATTTTTTTTGTTTTGGCGATTTTTGCGGTTTTTGGCGTTTTTTGTCATTGTGGAAATTTATTTTTAGTTTTGACACGTTTTTCTCGTTTTGGCGATTTTTTTTTTGGTTTTTGGCGTTTTTTTTAATTTTAGCGTTTTTTTCGTTTTGGCGATTTTTTAAAATTTTTGGTGATTTTCGGATTTTTTAGTTTGACCGTGTTTGAAAATTTCAAGAGTTTAACTCTTACAGTTTCCAAGATATAGCAATTTGTCAAAATTACATAGTCAAAATTTCATTAATTGATGGACCACCCTTTAATGTAAATTTTTTTAATTTTAGTGTTAATTGTTGTAGCCTATATAAAATTTTACAAATTTCAAGTGTCAATATGTACACACATACATACAATTGTATATATATTACATGGGATTTTAAAAGTTTTCGTCACTCATTTTGAAACACCCTTTAAGTTTTAAATCTCATGTATTTGTTGTTGTAGTGATCAAAGTTCTACATACTCTGTCCAAATTTCAGACCCGTAGCCTTTACCGTTCCTGAGAAAATAGCCTTCTTCCTAAAACATGAAATATGTTTAATTATTAGGAAAAAAGTTAAAGTTTTCCATCCCTGGAAACGTTTTTTTATTTTGTTAAATTTTAAAATTTTTTTTTCAATTATAAATACCAATTTTATTCATACCGAAGTACAAAATAAGTTAATTTAATAAAAAAGTAATAAAAACTTGTGTTCGGTAGTTATTTTCTATGGGAAAATAGAGTTTGAGTTTTCCAGCTCTGAAACCGTCTGCCCGATTTTGCTGATTTTTTTTTCGGAAAATTTCTGACACACCAGTCCAAGAACGAAGTCTCTAGCTCTTCTGGGAGCTTGGGAAAACCGATTTCACGTACAGACAGACGGACATCGCTTGTTCGTCTTCCCTATGCATAAGGATCCAGAATATATATACTGTATGTGTCGCTTATTAATATTGTAGAAATTACAAACGGAATGACAAACCTATATATACCCTTTTACAATTTTTTGGTAAAGGGTATAAAAATCTTTACAATCTATTTTAATATTTGTTTCTTTATTGTTAGTGAATGATGCATTGTATTTGTATTTTATAGTATGCATTTGCATTTCGTTCGGTCTTGTACTTTGCAGTTAGTTAAACAAAAACAATGGGAACGAATTTGCTGTTTACTTTTGATTTTATTTTTGCCCATGAACACAAATTGAACAAGCGTACGCATCCAAAAAATTAAGCATATCTTAAATATTTTCATGTAAAACGATTCGCAAACGTATATTAAGTGACTCGTCATTATAGTGCACAACGAACGAGAGCGATATTTGAGTGCAATTAAAAATCAGCTCGTGAGGTCTTCTTCAATACACTAATTTTTATTGTTATACAAAAGTATGCAGTATCTGGCCCAGCAAACGTTGTTTTGCCACATAAATTATTTCTGCGGTAGAAAATGATAACTAACTTATTGTAAGTGTGCGAGGATGTGGCACATGGTAGGGTTTGTCAAAAACCTTGGAATTTAAAAAACCACGGTTTCCGGCTTTAAGTTATTATAACCGGTCGGTTTCGGTTCGGTTTCCGTTTTAAAAGTATGTATGTTCGCCACTCTGGCGCTTATCTGGGCAGCCTGTATATATATACATAGCTATGTATGCTGGAATAAAAATTATGATTTAGTAATAATTGTAAAAAAAGTAAAATTTTTTTTCACGTGAAGCTTTCATTCCCCTAGAAGGGAAAAAATGCCTATTTTAAATATCGCGCGAAATTTTTTCCCCGCTATCAGTCCACGTGAATGCAAAAAAGGGAAGAATAATTGTAAAGCTTAAAAATTAATTGAAAATCGGACATATTTAAGTTTTATAAAAATATCACACAAATTTTAGGTTCTAAATGAAATTTATTTAACTTGAAGGTTGTACGCATTAAGGTGCTTCTGTTGGTTAAGCTATTTTTTCATTAAGTATACCACCGTGGTGCACCACCACGAAATTAACTGTCTGTGAACCAAAGAAATTGTTACTTTATGAAAAAAATCTGTTGTAGGGAATTATTGTTAACAATTGTAAGCCTTACTTACTAATATTGTCCTAAAAATAAATATTTATAAATTTTAATATATATATATATTATTCCATGATCCTTACGATTACAAATTTATATAATGCCTAGCATATTTCGGTGATACGTATTGTGCCAAACAAGAATATGTTAAACATTTTTATCTCACTTCTTCTGATGGCCGATATTTTAGAAAAGAACTTGCCCTTTTTTCACATTTATGTTTTTGTGAGGATAAGACATTACGATACATGGTTTGGTGACCATGAAATATCAGAAAATAAAAACTGGAGGGCATTTCGTTGATACTTGTATGGAATCATATAGGAAAATCTAAACAACATACGTTCGGAACCAGTCAGCCGATTTCGTGTAAACGTCACATAAACCAATTACATGGTTTATATCGGTCGACCCGTTTTTGCAGTCAGTGGTGTACACTTCTTTTTGTACAGGCTGGCCCAGAAAGACCGAAGTGGTGTGAATTCCTTATAACTTTTTATTTAAGACATATTTTTTTAATTTTTTGTTTTTTAAATACAGTAAATTTATAGGGAATATTTTTAGATTAGTTATTAAAAATTGTATCCCGCAAGTGGTGGCCATTTTCTGCTTCGCACAAATGTGCTCTTTCCATTTCCATTATTCATAACTTATTTATGAGTGACGAAGCCCATTTCCAATTAAATGGGTTTGTTAACAAGCAAAACTTTAGGATATGGGCTAAGGAAAACCCGAGAGTACTTCATCAACGACAATTACACCCAGTTAAGTGTACTGTTTGGTGCGGTGTTTCTTCAGAAAGGATCATTGGTCCATATTTTTTGGAAAATGACAGAGATGTCGCCATTTCCATCAATGGTGATCGATATCGGGCCATGTTGGAAAATTTTGTAAGGCCAGCCGTGGAATACCATCCGCAAATATGGTTCCAACAGGATGGAGCCACAGCGCACACTCCGAGGGCCACAATGGCTATTTTACGCGACATCTTTGGGGAAAGAATAAATTCGCGTAGAAGCAATTTTAATTGGCCTCCGCGTTCCCCGGATTTAACCGCTCCAGACTGTTTCCTTTGGAGTTATTTAAAAGGGAAAGTTTATGTTAATAAGCCTAGGACTATTGAGGAATTAAAAACCAATATTCCAGACGAAATTAACAACATAACACCGGAAGTTTTGCGAAAGGTCATGGAAAATGTGTTGAAAAGAGATCATTTGTGCGAAGCAGAAAATGGCCTCCACTTGCGGGATATCATTTTTAACAACTAATCTAAAAATATTCCCTATAAATTTACTGTATTTAAAAAACAAAAAATTAAAAAAATATGTCTTAAATAAAAAGTTATAAGGAATTTACACCACTTCGGTCTTTCTGGGCCACCCTGTATTTATAAATGTAATAATAACAAAAATTAAAAATTTAAAATACCCCCGATGTAATATCTTCTAAACGGCTGGACCGATTTTCTTCAAACATAGCTAAGAACCCTCTCGATCAAGTCATCTTTCAAACAGAAAAACTGAATCAAAATCGAATTAGCCGTTTGGCCTGTACTTGGACACGGACAGACAAACAGATACACAAGCGCACAGACACACGATACAAATTTATAACATTTTATTTTTTAGTCTGGGGTTAAAAACAAAATGAGTCTTTCAAAAACATTACTTGTCTTTTAGTTTAATCGCAACTGTACAATTTTAATTTTATATCGAAAGGGATGAGTAAAATGCCAATTGTTTGTTTGTTTTGCTTTTATGTATATACATAAATAAATATTACAATATTTTAAAAGTTTTTATAATTGCAGAAAACGTTCGTGAAATGTCTTTTAATTTGTATACTCTAGTTTGATATTTTTTGAAACATTGTAACCTTAATATAGAAAAGCTCTAACTCATTTTTTTTATATTTTGATAGAGGAACATCTACCAAAGAATGCAAAAATCTCGAATTAAAAAAATAATGAGTCAGGGCCTTTCTATATTAAGATAACGATATGAATGTCTCCTTGATTTGATAAAATAAATTACTGGTATGCCCATAATGATTTAAAAGTTAACAAATACTTTTAATTTGTTGCATTCAAAGTTTCCGTTGCAGTATAGCTCCTAAGTGTACGGTCACACTTGTCAAACATTTGCCCAAAAAAACGTAACCACTAGATTCTAATGAAAAATCTTTTAATTCAGACAAAAGTTTGTCAAGTGAAAGAGTAGCCAATATTGTTGGATTCTATGACATTGTCCATTAGTTGTGTTCGAAGCTGTTTAATATGATAAACAAGTATCTGGATCAAAACGATTTTCATTAGTGTTTGTTGGTTATGCTTTTTTGGGCAAATTTTGACAAGTGTATGTTTGTATTAACTTATAAGTTAATTTAAATTATTTGTAAAGGAAGTATCTATTTATTAGTTTAGCTTTAAATTAAAAGAAGACGACAACAAAATATCCTTGCATTACAAAACGCGGTTGCAGGAATTATTGTTCTTATAATTATATTAATTATTCGCTTTTAATTTCAGCGAAATTGTTTATTCTGCACAATAAAATAAAAAAATTAAGTGAAGTGCTACTTTGACCCGCACACGAAGGGTTCCGTACGGACGCTAGATGTAATTCAAAACGAACTTAAGCCCATATGTATAATATATAGTTTTGGAATTTTTATACCCTTTACCAAAAAATGGTAAAAGGGTATATATAGGTTTGTCATTCCGTTTGTAATTTCTACAATATTAATAAACGACACATTAAGTACACAATTACATAAATATTTTCTTCAAGTATCACCTTAGATAATTTGGGATCCATGAAGAAAAAAATTTGGTTATACATATATCGATATTTCACTTTAAGTATCCGATAACAGAAACAGTATTTATTTTTCTGTTTGTTTATATTGAAATATTTCGTTTATGAGACCTTCTCCGAGAAAAGGGACCTAGTTTCTCGAACTTGGGAAAATGGATAAAAATGAGAAAAACATTAAAATTAGATTGTTTAAATGCGTTTTTCTCAAAACTTCATTTTCTCATTCTAAGTCCGTTTTATCGGAGAAGGTCACATATAAGAAAAGCGGTTATAAAAAACTAGTTTGGATTAAATTTTAAAACAAATATTTTCGATTGCCACATGCAAGTAGTTACTTGAAATTAGCGTATTTATATGTATTACTACCAAAAATGAGGAGATGTGTCAAAAAATCACCAAAATCAACAACATACACAGTAAAAGTTCATTTTTATTTAAATTCTTATTCACTAATAAAATCGTTAACACTTCTGTTTTAGGTGAATATATTCATTTAAATTTCTCTAATAAAGAAAATATTACAATAAATGTACAATAGTTTTTATTTCTTTGAATGTAAACATCTACTTACGATAAAATCTCAGACGCCGTATTTTTGAAACTATAGGCAATTTTGATATTTTGACAATTTCTAATTTTGAGATATGTAATGAAATCTTAATTTCTCAAATAAAAAAAGTTTGACCGGATGTCGCTTACGATAATGTTGCGCTCAAGGCTCGATATTATACAGTAAAAAATTATGAAGTAACAAAGAGCTTACAAGGAATTCAAAAAGATCCTGAACTTGTGATCTTTGAGTAGTGCAAATTTGGTCACTTTTTAATTATTTTTATGTAGAAGTGCCGTTCCAAGAAGTTCTCTTTTTGATCCACATTCAGTTAATCTGAAGTCATGTTTATGTTGTTGAGCAAATCTGATATTTGGTGTTTTTTTGTTCTTCTTTTAAATCTACATTTTTTCACAAACAAAAATTTAAAACAAGATATTGAATTCATTTTCACAAAAAAAATCAAGACATATGTTTGTAATATAGAAACTAAACTTTAAAGCTTTTAGCAATAAAAATATTATAACGACCATAAAAGCTTATCTTTAATAACATAAAAATTTTGTTTATTTTATTTATGCTTAAATTTTCCATTCCTTTTAGTTTAAGCTGTTCATTAATGCATCATTAAAATGTGCCATAAAATGTTAAACTTTTATTGCCAAAACAATGAGAGTAAAAATTCCAGGACAATGTTTGTTCGTATTAGCATTATGATTTATTTTGTTTATTTCATGCATCTACAATAAAAATGCAAACTTACATACAAATTATATGATCACATAAAGTCATTTTGTATTCATGAGATGTGAGAAAAATTTTATGAAACGAGAACTTAACACTGCCTTTAAAATTTAAAAATCAAATACCATCTTCCGTAGTCAAAGTTGCATACGACTGTTTGTTATTTTATAGTTACTTTAAAGAATTGATCCTCATTTAATACTGTACTATTCATTTAGAGGAACGGCAGACAACTAAACATTTCTTATGAGTATAGGAAAAACATTTCAAGGATGTGGAAAGGCCAGTGATGGGAATATTTACTACGAGTACCTTTTTGAACATCTGAAAATGTAGTATCCATTACAAAACTTGATAAGCACCCCATGAGCAGACAATTTGGTGACAAATGATCCAAACATACTCATTCTACGATGTAAAAAAATGTCAATGATACTAAAAGTATGGTTATCACTCTTAATAAGTCGTCTAAATCTTCAGTAAATTTTATTAGCACTCGGTCTAGTATTAACCGACCTTGAAAAAGTTAAATCTAGGTGAACCTGTGAATTATATATGAACTTAATTTTAACTGGTATTTAAAGTTTTGAAATGTGTAGGAGTGCCAATGTGGTCTAGTGAGTAATGTGCTAGCCTGTCATAATGGAGGTGGTCAATTCGTAATGGAAAAATAGTATATAGTATATAGTAGTATATAGTATAGTATATAGTATAGTATATATATATATATATATATATATATATAGTAAAAATTTATTGCTGTGTTTTCACACCTAAAGATAAAACCTCGTTTTAACATTAAAACCATAAACAGCTTATTTTGCGTTCACACTACAAGTTTAATACATTCAACTTTTAACACACAGGTTGTCTAATAAACTTGTTCAAAATAGGAATAAATGATTTGTTGTTGAACTTATTTTTTTTACTTTCTATAACATTTATTTGATAAACTGTACAACAAGAGTTTTTGATTTTGATTAAAAATTAGAAATTTTATAATTCGTTTTTAAATGAAAGTTATTTCATATTTTGCAAGCGAATGTTTTTTAATTATGGAACTATTTACACAAAGTGAAGAATTGCTTGAAAATAAAAAAAAACTTAAGCGATTTATGAAAGCAAAAAATGTTTTGAATAGTTTTACAATTGCTTATGCAAGCAGCCGAGTACCATACTGTTGCAACAACTTTCGAGTTGACAAATATATTTTTTGTGGAATTTTGCTTGAGTTTTGTAAAGGTGCAAGGGTATTACTTTATCCACTTTATATGATATATTTTCCTCTTGACTGGAAATCTATAGAAAGTTCTGTAAATAGTTGCATACAAATTGTATTTCCAAAGTGCTTAGCAGCGACGTATTTTAGTTAAATTTAATGAAAAAATACAGGAGTTAAATGTAAATATTTTCTTTGTTAATTTTTCTCAAGAATTTTTTGATTGTTCTTGCAGCTGTACACATTTTAAGAATTCGAATTTTTCAATCTGTATATGTATATTCTTATTCACTAAGCGAAAACAAAGTTACATTTTATAAAAACGAATTAAAAATAATTCAAAAAAGGTTTTAAGTTTACTTTAGCAAACCCATTTTGTATTTTAAAACCAGGCTTTAAAACCTGGTTTTAACGTTGAACGTTTGAGTTATAATGTTGTTTTAGTAACCCAGCGTTACGTATTAAAGTAGAAACACTCATAAACGCCTTACGATTAAAAATCGTCAAATTTCCTGACATAGACAAGTTTGCATTAAAATACACATAAGGATATGTATTTATTTCTTTTTGATATGTTCTGTACACATATCGCACTTGTTCCTCAAAAGCGTAACAACTCAAAATTTTCAAATTTTCACTTTTTGCAAAAAACCAAACAACAGAGGTCATATCTACCCACTGTAAAAACCTCCCTTTGATTGGTCTTCTTTACAGTGAAAAAACCCGTTAAAAAAAGAGTAACCAACTAATTACTTATGAAAAACTATTTGATTCAGACATGTATTTATTAAGTTAAACAGTTTCAAACATAATCAATAGACAATTTTATAGAATCCAAAATTATTGCTATTATATTTGGCGATTTAGCGATTTTTTTAGGTTCTTGGCATTTTTTTATTTGATGCTTGGCGGTGTTTTTTCATTTTGGTAATATTTTACATTTTGGCGATTTATGTTAGTGCTAGATTTTTTTTCTAATTTGGTGCTTTTTTCGTTTTGCTGATTTTTTCGGGTCTTGGCGTTTAGTTTGAATATAGTACTTTTTAAGGTTTATGGCTTTTTTTTTTTTAATAAAAACAAATAAAAAATTAGTTTATGGTAGTTAATTTGCACATATCACAAAAATTTTAAGTTTTCCAGCCCTGGAATCATCCTTTTTGATTTTTCTGTTTTCTTACATCAATCTCTTTCTTTTATGAATATAAGATATGTTATATTGATAGAAAAAACGGAAAAATTTGTTTTTGTAAGTTACGTTTGTATGAGATAAAAAGTTAAAGTTTTCAAACCCTGGAAACGTATTTTTAATTTTTTTAAATTAAAAATTTAAATTTTATTCATACTGAAGTATAAAATAAGTTTATTTAATAAAAAAATAATAAAAACTAGTTTTTGGTAGTTATTTTGTGTGGCAAAATAGAGTTTGAGTTATCCAGCTCTGAGACCGTCTACTCGATTTAGCTGATTTTCAATAGAAAAATTATTCGGAAAATTTCTGACACACCAATCCAAGAACGAAGTCTGTACATGTTCTAAAAGCTTCGGAAAACCGATTTCACGTACAGGCAGACGGACATCGCTTGTTCGTCTTCCCTATGCATAAGGATCCAGAATATATATCAGTGCGATATGTACAATGTAAATTGTATACACAACGTACCTCTATAAAAATTATTAATACTAAAATACTATCTTGATTTTATTTAGACTCTTTCTTTAAACCTTTAGAGAATGAAATTTTAAATTCAAATTAATTTTTGTTTCTTTAACCGCAATAAAAACCGTAACAAATTTAGTTCATCGAACATAAGAGCCTTAATTTTTCCAAATAATAAAATATCTAATAAGATAAAAATATGAAGGAAAACAGAACTAAATCGGAAATGTTTTAATTTATAAATATTTTGTCATGGCATTTGTATGCAGACATCTGAGGAAAATTTAGTTTTTGGAAGGAAAATAAGTAAACCTTTTTTCCAGTAAATTTTTAATAATTTATGTTAACTTATATCATCAGTTCAAGACAACTACAACTGAAAGAGGTAAAAATATATACACGGTGTCTGTTCTTACGTAATTGCTCGTAGACAATTTTGTTCAAAGCTCGGTATTCCAGGGAGTGTAAATTTAATTAGTTTTTAATTTAATTCGTGAATGCAGAGATTCCGGGTAATTGCTTCGGCTATGAACTGAATTTGTTGACAAATTTTGCACTTCCAAGAGCGATTATTTATGAAATTTTACAAAAGGATCTGAAGGTCCACCTTCTTAAAATTCAAAACGTTCAAGAATTAAAACAAAGAGACTTTGATTTACACAAACATTTTTGTGGAAAGATGTTGGAGCGTTTTCGCATTGTAGATCCCAATTTTTTTTGAGCGACGAGTTCCATTTTCACTTAAACGGCCACGTCAACAAGCAAAACTGCCGTTAGTGGTCTCCTAAAACCCGCAACCCTCGATTGAAACATCAAAACCATTGCATTGTCCGAGGGTAACTGTTTGGTGACCCTTATCTACGTATGAGATAATTGGACCAAACTTTTTTTTCAAAAATTCTCGAGGCCAGGCGACGAATGACAACGCTGAAAATTATCGACGCATGACAACGAAATTCTTTTTGTCAAACCTGCAACCTCACCCATCATACTCTTCACACACATGGTTTAAACAGAATGGGGCGACTGTACACAAAGCTAGAGCTTCGATAAATTTTCTTCAAGAAAATTTCCCCCATCGCCCGATTTAAATTCCATGGATTTGTTTATGGGTTACCTCAAAGATAGGGTTTAAAATGACAATCCCCAATCTCTTGTGGCTTTAAAGGAAAATATTCATCGAGAAATCAGCTCAATTGAACTAACTTTAAAAAAAATGTATTTAACTTGACGGATTACATATGGGTGACATATTCTGTAAAAAATAAAATCGACCATTCCATTCTATCTTTATAAAACTTTGTCTCTATTATTACGTTTTTATACCCTTTACCAAAAATTGTAAAAGGGTGTATATAGGTTTGTCATTCCGTGTGTAATTTCCACAATATTAATAAGCGACACATAAAGGATATATATTCCGGATCCTTATGCATAGGGAAGACGCACAAGCGATGTCCGTCTACCTGTACGTGAAATCGGTTTTCCGAAGCTCCAAGAAAAGCTAAAGACTGCACTGGTGTATCAGAATTTTTCATGATGAAAAAACTCTAACATCCGGAATTTTTCGTATGTCAGTAGGCCAGTAAGTAGGCTCCCCACTCGAAATGACTCTAAGCCCATTTTTATATCTATGCTCTTCAATACGATCTGCAGGCCTTTAGCGCTCTTTAGCTGGTATGTATAGAAGCTTGTTTTCTTTGATTCAAATTCAGAAACCATTTTGCGGAAATCATTTTCGTCATAAATTTGAATTTTCGTTTCATCGATATTTCTACGTTTTATTGGGACAATGTGAAATTTATTCTACACAATGACCGAAATTTATTTTTTAATGAGGGCATTTGAATTTTTTTCTCCCAAATATTAGTGGCGGCTTGAATGTTTTATTCGAGGATACATCGGGATTTTCGTTCTCATCTTGTAAAATTTTAAATCGGTTTGGCGATTAGTTGAGAATGTGCTGTTATCCCTAGACATCTTTGGAGCGGATGAAATTTTTTGAATATTTCGGGCTTCGCTTACGCTTTACCACGGTTATATATCTGTCCATTCCGACTTGCACCTTGGGTTTTGAGCTACTGTTATCTGTAGTGCTAACTTTGTTAAATGATGAACACGAGTCTTAAGAGGATGATATTACTGACTTATATGAAGAAGTACGAGGCAACGGTAATGTTAATGAATCAGTACTATTTGACATTGGGCAAAGCGAAGTTGATCGCTGACGAAAAATTGGCTTTGCCGTTAAAAAAAGACTTTCATTAAATTTATTATATCTATTGTTTTCATTAAGAGCTTCAGAACTGATAGTAAAATAGGCATTTCTGCCGTTAAAACTCACTTCAAAATTTTTTGTATTTGAGGTACTCATATAGAGTATTCCTCAAGGGCACTTTTTTGCTTGGGTTTTTTTTTTGTTTTCGTACTTTATGATTGTTTGTTTGTTTTTGAGGTACTCGTATAGAGTATTCCTCAATGTCACTCTTTATGTTATTTTGTTTGCGGGGTTTTTTTTTGTTTTTGTTATTTCCACTATGTAAAAATATTAGGAAAGCACATAAAGCTTATTTATTAAAGTCAGTATGTACCTATTGCGAATAATATGTACTACGAATATTTGTATAATTTTTTGTTTGTTTGGTATGTAAGAAAAATTCCGCTAATCGACTATTCGCTATGAAGGTACCACGAGAACTATAACTTACTTTTGGCTTGTGACGATTTTGCCTACAAGAACAATAAATAATTATTCTTATGCTTTTTTATATATTTAAAAATTTATTATTTATCATTTTATTAACATTTTATTAACAATGATTATTGCTTGTTTAAACCATAAAACACCTAATGCATGTTGGCTTCATTATTTAACCATAATCATAGACTAATGCACTCGTTTGTTGTAATAACAACGTACACGAATAATAACTGAGTTTGATTTTGTTTAATTTCTATTTAAACTTTAAAATATTTATATCATCGTTTATTTAATATAGAAGAATAACACATGACTTATAATACATAAAATACACTATAAGATATTTTAAAAGGCGGGTACAACTCAAACAGCAGGGCGACGTAACGGGACAAAAATGTATCGTGTCGGCCGAAATGTTTAAAACCGTGGAATTCATCCACACATACAATAAAAAATTACCACTGAAAATAAAATCAAAAATTGTCATCACAAAATATTTAACAACTGTTTCATTGAATCTAATTTTCGTATTCAAATTTAGAAATAATTTTTTCCCACATTGAACAATACAAGTTCTTGGATATTTTTTCCTGTAATTGATTGCTCTAGACCTTTCACACCTGCTTTCATTTTTTTGGAAGTGTCAATGAAAAATGTCTTTATAGTTCTATTAGTTTACCTTCAATTTACTTAAAAAATTTCTATTCAACCAACCCTGGAAACATCGTATTAAGTTTTTTTATTTTTTTTATTTTAAAAATCAATTTTATTTCTTCTGAAATATAAAATAAGCCCGTCCAAATCAAGAATATAAAATAAGTGTATTTAAACAAAAACAATTTTTAGCTAGTCACTTTTTAATAGCAATATGATTTTCAAGACCAAACTATTTTGGACCATTTCTGACACACCTAAGAGCTAAGTCTGTAGCTTTGCTGGGAGCTTCGGAAAAGCGATTTCCTGCAAATCAGACGGAAAGACAGACGGACAGTCGAACATCGCTTATTTGTCTTCCCTATTTATAACAACTATTAATTCTATGCAATTTTAAATTTTAATATCTTACTCTGCAAAATTAGCCTCTTGAAGTCATGAGTACAAGTACGATGAAACAGTAAGGCCTTTAATATGTTTTCTGGGATATATGTACTTACATACTAAAGACCTGCAAAAGACGTCTTATAAGAACTATTAAGACATGTGGGCAATTTCAAATGCTTTATACTACAGTGAAATCTTCTGAAACAAACGCTAAACAACGTGTTCGGCAATACATTTGCTTAACTTATTGCAGGTATAAGAGTAAAGAAGAAAATAGTTCGTGACTGAAGAATTTGTGCTGTTTGTGGTTTTTTCTACCTATTGACGCGTATACTAACGTCATGCATGTACAATGTACATGCATACATACCGACATAATTTTTTTATGCTCTCTTATTTTTCTGCGCACATACAAACGCACACATGCACTTACATGAGTTGTGTGCGCTTGTGTTAAAACACCTCCCTTAAACACAAGCATAATAGCTTACCATCTAAATCTTACACACACACCCAAACGTACAATATGCAAAATAACAAACATACATGTATCAATAGTACTTCTTTGCATTGTTTGTTTAAACAAGACGTCTTGGCGGCATCGCTTGTTAACAATCAAATACACGTACACCAATACAACCATCATGCTTCGTTTATACTGCGACAGCATTTATTATTGGCTTAGTATAATGCATACAACGAGAGTACATTTAAAAAACATGACGTACATATTTGCATTTCAAGACTGCTTACGCAGGCCACTATTATATAGCATACATAAACCTTCCTGAATTATGCATGTACGAGTATCTCAAACATGAATTTGAAATGTTGTTTGTAAATAATTCAATTAACACATTATTTTATTCAATGCCATTACTAACCATACAATTTCCATTACCGATAAAGCACAGGTTAACGACATTATTATATTATAATAAAACTTGATAATATTATTGTATTATTATTATTCAGTATTAACTTTAACTACAATTCATTCATTTTATTAAACGCACATATACACGCAAAGTGCGTGTGTTATATTTGTACTATAGAAAATGTATTTATTGCATGTTTTATGAATTATTAAATACAATAAACACATTATTTGTAGATAAATTTTCTTGATGAAAATAAACTTTAAAAGATAATCCAGTGAAAGTGTTAATACGATTACATTTGTTGAAAATAGTAATTAAAATGGAAAATGTTTGTGCGTGGAAGTTTATTTGCCAGTTCATCAAAACTACAAATGAGCACCGATACTGCCAGTGATAAAAATTAGTTTTTCGGACTAAACGCTCTATATTATGATAAAAAGTAGTATTCCCAGTTCTGCAAAGAATAAACGAATATAAAAAGGGAATTATATAAAAAGTGGTTGTAAATTATTCAAATGATAAATGTCACTATATTTTTAAAACTAGAGCTGATAGGGAAAATTTAATGACACCGTTGTAATCAGGGGATTGTATTTTTATCTCCTGGATCGGCTATTTTTATTTAAAGACCATAAAAAACGTCTATTTTATTGAGCACTTCGACAGGTATTTTATAATCATTATCACCAAAAGAAATTGCCTTGTTGATATACCCTCGCATATTATTATTATGCTCAAACTAAGTTCCCTTGATAAAAGTCTCCTTTGTGGTAATAAAATAAACTGATTAATTAGGTGCCAGCTTCAATATTTATAGCAACACCATCTGCTCTGTTGAGTTCCGTTTTGAAAATTTGTATGTATGGCTCTATGATTATTTTATAAACGTATTTATTTTTCTATAATCTCGATTTTGCTTTAATCCTACTTTTATATATCCTTTCGTTAGTCCTTTGCATCTTACTTCCTTGATTTGGTTGCCCAAATTGAAATTAAGAAACAACCAATGAATAAAGTAACAAAAGAGCAGAGAAAGGCGAAAGTAAAAAAAATAAATCCTTCAATCACTGAAGATATAAATCCTGATGTAAATACTTTGAAGTCAAAATAAAACATCCGTGCGTCACACCACACAACAGCAAACTCATCAAATTTTAATTAGTTGCAATTTGTAACTTTAGTTCAAACGTCTTAATTAGGGAGGTAACGATACGCCGTTTTGTCGATCCGATACCGATACTCAAAAAGAAATATTGCCGATGACGATTCCGATACCGATACGAATATTGAAACTGAACTCAAGTTAAAATTAACAAAACCTTTTATTATACAAAATTATAGTGTAAGAGATTGTTAATATTTAAGATTGATATTTGAATTCATTCTGATATTAACAAGAAACAAATAATTTTTTTTTAAATACATACATGATTTAGCATTGAGAGAACATTTTACTACTATGGTGCAAAGCAAAACAAAAGAAACGTTTAATTTTTCTGGTTAGACTTTATGTTCTGCTTTTAATATGTTATTTCTTTTACTTTTTATGCAAAAAAAAACGTTGAAAATTTAAATTTAATTTGTTCAAAACAGCTCTAAAAAACTTAAGAAGTATCGCCGTATCGACAGTAAAATATCACCGATATCGATATATTGGCAAATCAGAAATATCGCCGATATATCGGAATCGGTATCGGTATTCGTTACCTCCCTAGTCTTAATAATGAACCGCTGATGCTATCATTGTTGTTTCCGCCAGTGTTGCTGCACCACACACACACACATCCACTAAAGAGTGTTAACGTAACACACAAACAAACTTGTTCAATCCTAGATAAACTTGCGCTCCATAGATATTTTCCAAGAATGTAAACAAGCCTTGCCGCTGAAACGAAAATGAACATCATCAACAGTGTCACAGACAAGAAATCGAATGAAGAAATGAATGAGCGAAAAGAACTTTGATGTTTCGTGTCAATGACGTTTACAGTTCCTTGTCAGGTTTTAGTTTTTATTTTCAAACTTGTTGTCGTTTTTGTTCAAAAAAAAATTATCTTGTTAATCTTTGTACTGTTGCCGCAATATTGATGCCATAACGTGTGTGAATGTGTTGGCATATGTGTAGTGGGGAAAAAGATGATATCAGTCAGCATTATCATTACAGACATCACCAGTGTGTGACTAAAAATTAATATTAAGGAGAAATCTGGGGAGACCAATTACAGAGGGTGACAAAGAGAATTATTTTATTTTTATGCGGCATAAGTTTTGAAAAGTTAGTTAAGATACATATGACCAAGTGATAATGGAGTCCTTAGCTTTTTTACATAAGCGTACTCATGACGCAGTGAGTTCAGAAAATCGATTTGACAAAAAAAAATGTAATTTCAAGAGAAAGTTCTCATTGGATTATTTTTCACAACTTTGGACGTGGATCATCTCAACAGAAATGTGCGATGTATGACTATAAAGCACCATCAAAAACTACCTTGTAACACTGGTATACACTGTTGCCAGAACTTCTAGAGGTGAAATCGTCAAAAACTACAGATTTCTGTGAAAAAAATCGTCAAAATCGTCAACTCATTTTAGAAAATCGTCAAATCAAAAATATTATTTTTTTTGTATTTTAATTGTTTTATTACAAAAATTATTACAATGATTCAAACTTATTAATTATGCTTCCAACAAATATACACATATAAATTAATATACACATATGTATATAAAAGTTAAAAAAAACTTAAAATGAAATCAGAATTCACATGCGTGCATACATATGTATTTATTTTTAAAACAGATAATTTATAAAAAAAATAATAAGCATTTATGTTATAGAAACATTTTATGTATAAATATCAGAATTTAAAATTTTTAACAAATTTAACTGATCTCAGTGTCATAGCAGTTTGACTTTTTAAGTTTTAAATAGTCCTTTGTGTATAGGATGACTTCTAAAGAATCGTTTTTTAAACGATTACGAACTTTGGTTTTATTTAAATTCACCTAAATATCCTTTCAACATTTGCCGATGAATGTGGTAAAATCATTATATTGCGAATAAAATTTGTTAAAATTGGGAAAGCCAGACTTGAATCACATCTTTTCATTTCGGATATTTTTTCCAAAATTCTGTAGTTTGTTTCCTTTCCTTCAAAAATAGTTTTAAAATCTAAAAATTGCAATTCCCTTTCATTTTCGTTTAAGAAATTTGGAAAAGTCCTTGCAATGCCCAGAATAGAGTTGGATTCGCCATTTAATATTAGGTTTGGATGAATTATGTTTAAAGATTTATATTGACTTTCAAAATCAAATCTTTTAAGTATCTGGTCACATAGTTCAATGTAAAATTGTAGGTATACAATTATTCATTATTTCTTCTACATTGATTTCGCAAAGATTTGAATTTGAAAGAACTTCTGCAGCGTAAACACATATATGTATATACTTTTTTATTATTGTGGAAATTAAATTTAGAAAAATCGTCATTTCTGAACCTAAAATCGTTACTAGTGCATTTTGAGAGGTAAAAATCGTCAAAATGCAGAGAAATCGTCAATTCTGGCAACAGTGCTGGTATATTGAATTCAATCGTGGTCGTAGTTCCGTTGCCGACGTTCGTTGTGCCACAAAAAATCGATGCTGTACGTGAACTGATAATGCAAGATCCTCATGTGACATATGGCGAGCTAGAGGCATCTTTGCACATTAGTTCCACTTCAATACATTCGATTTTGCATGTGGAAAAAAATTGTACTTGTTGGATACCCCATAATATATCAATCGCTCAAAAAAGTTTTGTATATATACAAAATTGTGAGAAGTGATGAATCATAGATATGTATATGCTCTTGAGCCGGAGCGGTACATGTCTATGTGTTTGCCGGAAGTCTTCGGAGAAACTTGCAAAACTAACCTCCGAAGAAGAATCCTTCATGACAATGCTACTTCTCACACATCTTGTCAAACGAGTGAATTTTTGAGGAGGATTCAAAACATCGAATTCCCGGATATCAAAGGTCAACGTGGTCAATGATTTTCGAGCGCCAAAGAAGCAATTAACGCGTTCAAAACCCCTTATTTAGGTATCTCCAGAGGAATGTAAAAACTGCAATGACAAATGGTTTGAACGGTAAAGTCGTTTTCATTTAAAAATGTTTGTGATTATTTGCGATTCCCAAAGTACACAGTAGCCCTCGTAATTGGCTTCAGCTCATGACATTGTAAAAAATATGACTAGATTTGCATTACATGTTACATACAAAATAGACGTTGTAAAATCAACAATGCCTCTGTTCAATATAACACCAAACGTTATCAGTTTTTTTAACAACGCTAGCTTTATTCCGATCAATTACTGGTGGAGAGCGGGTTAAAGGTCTAGAAAAATGCACACGTATACAGAAACATATATCATCCAAACGCAACCAGCAAAACAAACTGTTAATAGTTAATTTAAATTGAAATATATATTTAGTTAATATGAAAAATTAAGTTGTTGATATGTCAGAAATTTTTTTCAATAAACTTAACTAACCAAATTTTTTGTTATACATGGTGCAAAAAATCCAACAATTTTTTAAATTTTTTTATTAAAAATGTCAATTAAAGGTTTTGTTGTTGTTCATTGTTGGTATAACAAATTAAAATTTTTCTAGTCAATTAAATTACTCAAAAAAATTATTTGTTAATTTATATCATAAAGGAATATGCACATGCAGAAGAAACAGAAGACAAAACACAGAAGAACGCCTTCGAAAACGGCTAGGTGTTCCGTTCAATTTTCAATAAGAATTTGAAAAGCAAATTCATTAAAAATTCTTGTTTTCTGTTAAAAACTCAATTGTTATTAACGCAATGATTTTAATTGGAAAAAAATGAGATGATTTTGAATTCTTATGTTACAGAAGTGTGTTTGTATTTACAAAATTCGTTGTAGGTGCTTTTTCAAATAATAAATTATTTGTAATTATTTACAAATCTTTTTTTCGGTGTAGTATGAGAATGGCCCCTTATTTGGATCAATCTTTTTATTTAAGTTGCTTATACGTCATTAGGAGAATAATTTGCATGCAGCTCTGCAATGCTAAGTCCCAATTTACACGAGACAATTTTACTTGCGCAAGTCATGAATTTGTGAACAAAGAAGTGAGGAATAAGTGAAGAGTGTAAAAACCAGCAGAATTGCCGTACAGACTTGCCCGTACTGGCAATTCTGTTTTTGCTATCATTCGCTCTATATCAAATTTGACATTTCTTTGTATGTATATGTATATGTATATGTATAAGCAATTATATGTATAAGCAACCGAAGAAGACTTGCGCAAGTAAAGTTGCTCTATCTAAACACTACAGCAAGTTTAATAGAAAATTTTATGAATTGCGCAAGTAAAATTGCCTCGTGCAAATCGGGACTAAGCTTGTTTCACAGTTCTAAGTATTTGTCTGATAATATATATGAGAAGCAAGCAAAGACCCTTAGAATTAGTATTAAGCCACAAAAGAGGGAAATACGTTCTTAGAAAGAAAATAAACATAAATTAATCATTGTTGTGTGAGTTGTGGCAGCAGTTGGGGGTGGCGGTGGTGATGATGTTTGCAAAAGTGGTGTGTTGTTGACATTTGCTTTATTAATGTATTGATATTTTCCAAAAAAGTTATTTATGTACATATTATGTAAGTGTTTCCCATTTTAATACAGCTTGTTAGATATTATTGACGTGTTTGTTTTTTTGTTTTAATTTCTTTGTGGCTTATATTTTGTTTTATTCAAGTGAGCAGGAACAATCAAACGAAATATAAAAACAAACAACGGGAAGTTGTTAAAGTGTTAATAAAATATTCGCACACTCACTCTTGCTGGTATAAACAAGGATTAAAAGTTTTAGTTTTCTTCCAACATTTAATCAATTTTATAGACATCAAAGAATTTAAAGTGTGTTTACTTATCAAGTACTTCTTAAACAAGTGTTAAAGTTTACATTTTCTCCATCGTCGTCATTACTCATTTCCTTTTGCCAGAGAACATTTCAAACACTTACGAGTGCATGCCTTTTATTAATGTTTCTTACATGACATTGAAATAAACTTTATATGTACATTGTACATATGTATGTGGGGTTGGTAAAGTTGTTTCATTCTTCTTGTTAAGTTCAATGAGTTTTCTTTTCAAGAAATACATAATTATTGGCTTATTGAAGTTTTGTCAATTATCGGTTCTGGTATTCTTAGTTGGGCATATAACTTACTTTTTTTTAATTTCTTCCAATCAATTTGTAAAAGTTGTTTATGACTTTTATTGTTTTTTCCTTGATATAGAAAGATTTTAGAAAGGTTTTTGCTTTTACCTTTTCATATTCCATGAATTTATTAAGGCATTAAGGCATGTGCAGCTTTTTTATTGCTTAAATTTAATAAATGTTAAGAAGAATTTCTTTCTAAAAATAAGTTTAATGCTCATTATTGAATAAATCGCAAACTAAATCATAAACAGTCATAACACAAAAATCCCAGATGTTCAGAAGTAGCAAAAACACTTTTTATACTGTACATAAAAACAGGCATTATTATATTTTATATTGTTCAAGAAGGAAATGTTGCAAGATAATTTTTTTCGCTTGTTAGAGATTTGTGTTCACTAGTTTATGGGGAAAAAATCATTTTGATTATTTTGGGTTTGTTTGTGTCTGTGATTTAGTGTACAATATGCATATTAGGAGATAATACTCAATCAAGAGTTTGATGGTACTTTTTTCTCAAGTAATTAAGAGTCTATACACAATATTTGCGGTGCGGTGTGATTTCTCGTTGCGGGAGAGAAAAATAAACACAATACAACGGAAGACGGCGCCGGCAATACTTGTCATTGTTTGTTTAAATTTTTATTTATTTTTTTTGTGCATACATTTTTATAACTAAAAACAAAAAATTATTAACATTTTATAAATTCGCAGATATTTTTGATATGTTTTTTAAACTTTTGTAATCTATATTTCTATAAAAATGTTTGAACTTCAAAATCATGTTTTTTTTTACAATAATTTTTTAAACACAGCCAATTATTCAAAAACTACGGCAACGTCAGCAAGAGAAAATTGAGAGAATAAGAAAGTCTGCAATGAAAATAAAATAGATTTTAATTTTTATCCATTCCACACTCCGGATTTTTACTTCAAAATCGTATGGAAAACCGCACCGCAATAAATAATCGTTAGATTGTGTTCAGACTCTAATGCGGCGACTAGAAAGCAATCATCGTAGCACCCAGATTTTCCTGTCAAACGTTTTTTTTTAACTATTTGGGGCAGCTGATAAAATCATATCCCTTATATTTTTATATTTAAACCAATTTTATTTTATAGCTTTAGCGAATAATTTTTAATATATTGTTACGTTTAAATTTTATTAAACGTGTGAGTTCTTTTGTTTGATTTTTATTATTTCCTACTGAACTTCCTTTTATTCTTGACTAAGCAAATTACAACTTGTCTTTTCTTATTTACTTCTTAACGTTATTATCCACCGCACGAGGTCTTTTACTTTCAACTATATTGAATCCACTAATTTCTGATTAGCAATGACTCAGTCTCACACAGTGCACCTCTTTTTATAGTACAGGAAACGGTTCTCGAAGGTTTGCCCACCTGCTCGTAGGTGGCGTAATGACATGCCTGTACTTAGTAATGCCAAATGGCATCTATGCATGTTGTCATCTGTTATGTCATTTACTGTTGGTAGCCAGATGATCAAACAGTCTTCTAGCACAATCGGGAAAATTCATTTTGCCGTTTCTAGATGTTTGTAGGTGATTCGATTGGCCGTTAGTTTTTGAATTTGAAGTAACGACTTGTATTTTGGCAATGCGGAATGCTACTGGTAGTACAGGGTGGTTACCATAAGTGCTCGCACTTTTATTTGTATACGTGTACGTCTATAGCTATTTACACAATTATTGTTGTTGCTATAGCGCTTGCACGTGAGAATATGTGTGTACGTTTAGTGCTTTAGCTAAATACTTCTAGATAGCTCTTTGCATTAAGCCTGTAGGAATATTTTTGCGTAACAATATAATACACTGTAATAGATAAAAAAACATACAGACACTTCTGTAAGTGTTTGATTCTACTACCAAACCTAGTAAAACCCTAATACTCAGAGTCTACCAAAAAAATCTTTTTAACAAGTATAAATATATACAAATAATTGTTCGAACTTTTTATTTAAAGTATAATACGTTTTTATATAATTACTCTATTCAGGCTTCCAAGTACATTAAAATTTATTAAAATGCAAATAAAACACAATTTATTTCATTTACTCATATCCGACGTTTTGTTTTGATTTTCTAAAATCTTCAGTGATACCATTTCCCTGCGTTACACACATTCTGTCCTATGAACCAAATATAATTTTTCGGAAAGGGGAGAAAAAATAAAAATACACGTGTATCGGCGATTTTCATGTACATGTCAGAACTTTGGATACATTTTTAACCCTTTTTCCGTGATTCAATCGAGCTGAGTTTTTGCAGGCAGACTCATGGAAATGTCATGTCAAATTAAAAAAAATAGTTTTTTATCAATTCTCAGATTTTGTTTTATTTTTTGAAAAATTTGGTATCGTTTTTTATAACGGTTTCAGCTCCTTAAAAAACCGATTTTCTTAATAATTTTGTTATATTAACATTGAAAATTGTTACATTAAAAATTCTAATGCTTTTATAGAAACTTCGGCCTTTCATTCTTCCATTTGTAAGCATTTGTGTCACCATCGCGACAAATAGACCAACAGTATTCGCCAAGCATATGCGTAATATCTTGTCCTTTAAAGCGCTTCGCCATGTTCATCGCTACAAGCTCCTAAATCATCAGAGAAAAAATCTAAATGATTGTGAAGGAAAAGGATCTTTAGCGACATTAATATGCCCATTTCGCCATATGCCGATCTCATTTCTGCGACAATATTTTTATAATTGGCAGCTCGTTTGTTGCCAAGAAACTGATCAATAACGACAACTGGGCCTTTCCATGCACGTTGTTCGATAGCATTCAATTTAGATGAAAATTCATAAAATTCAAATTTTTATGAAAAAATTTAATGAACTATAAACCGTTCATTTCATATGCAAAAAACTAAAAACACTATACATCGTCTATTTTTCATGAAAAAAAATTAAATGGGCTATAGATACAAAATATAATTGGCTATACATGGTTGATTTTTTAAATTTTTATGAAAAATATTAATGGGCTATAAATTGTCCATTTCGTATACAAAAACTTAAATGGCCTATATACGTCGTCTATATTTCGTGCAAAGAATTCAATGAAATATACATCATCCAATTTTTATGAAAAAAAATTTTTTATGAAAAATTTTTTTCAAATTTTTATGAAAAAATTTATTGAACTATAAATCGTTCATTTCATATGCAAAAAACTAAAAACACTATTCATCGTCTATTTTTCATGCAAAAAAATTAAATGGGCTAGAGGTACAAAATATAATTGGCTATACATGATTGATTTTTTAAATTTTTATAAAAAACATTAAAAGGCTATAAATTGTCCATTTCGTATACAAAAACTTAAATGGACTATATATGTCGTCTATATTTCGTGCAAAGAATTTAATGAAATGTACATCATCCAATTTTTATGAAAAAAAATTTTTATGAAAAAAATTTAATGGACTAATTTTCAAATTTTTATGAAAAAATTTAATGAACTATAAACCGTTCATTTCATATGCAAAAAACTAAAAACACTATACATCGTCTATTTTTCATGCAAAAAAATTAAATGGGCTATAGATACAAAATATAATGGGCTATACATGGTTGATTTTTTAAATTTTTATGAAAAACATTAATGGGCTATAAATTGTCCATTTCGTATACAAAAACTCAAATGGACTATATATGTCGTCTATATTTCGTGCAAAGAATTTAATAAAATATACATCATCCATTTTTATTAAAAAAATTTTTTATGAAAAAAATTTTATGGAAAAAATTTAATCGTCAATTTTTAAAATTTTTATGAAAAAATTTAATGAACTATAAATCGTTCTTTTCATATGCAAAAAACTAAAAACACTATTCATCGTCTATTTTTCATGCAAACAAATTAAATGGGCTATAGATACAAAATATAATGGGCAATACATGGTTGATTTTTTAAATTTTTATAAAAAACATTAAAAGGCTATAAATTGTCCATTTCGTATACAAAAACTTAAATGGACTATATACGTCGTTTATATTTCGTGCAAAGAATTTAATGAAATATACATCATCCAATTTTTATGAAAAAAAATTTTTTAGGAAAAAAATTTAATAGACTTATACATCGTCAATTTTTCAAATTTTTATGAAAAAATTTAATGAACTATAAACCGTTCATTTCATATGCAAAAAACTAAAAACACTATACATCGTCTATTTTTAATGCAAAAAATTAAATGGGCTATAGATACAAAATATAATTGGCTATACATGGTTGATTTTTTAAATTTTTATGAAAAACATTAATGGGCTATAAATTGTCCATTTCGTATACAAAAACTTAAATAGACTATATATGTCGTCTATATTTCGTGCAAAGAATTTAATGAAATGTACATCATCCAATTTTTATGAAAAAAAATTTTTTATGAAAAAAATTTAATGGACTATAATACATCGTCAATTTTTCAAATTTTTATGAAAAAATTTAATGAACTATAAATCGTTCATTTCATATGCAAAAAACTAAAAACACTATACATCGTCTATTTTTCATGCAAAAAAATTAAATGGGCTATAGATACAAAATATAATTGGCTATTCATGGTTGATTTTTTAAATTTTTATGAAAAACATTAATGGGCTATAAATTGTCCATTTCGTATACAAAAAACTTAAATGGCCTATATACGTCGTCTATATTTCGTGCAAAGAATTTAATGAAATATACATCATCCAATTTTTATGAAAAAAAATTTTTTATGAAACAAATTTTTCAAATTTTTATGAAAAAATTTATTGAACTATAAATCGTTCATTTCATATGAAAAAAACTAAAAACACTATTCATCGTCTATTTTTCATGCAAACAAATTAAATGGGCTATAGATAGAAAATATAATGGGCAATACATGGTTGATTTTTTAAATTTTTATAAAAAACATTAATGGGCTATAAATTGTCCATTTCGTATACAAAAACTTAAATGGACTATATACGTCGTCTATATTTCGCGCAAAGAATTTAATGAAATGTACATCATCCAATTTTTATGAAAAAAAAATTTTTTATGAAAAAAATTTAATGGACTATCGTCAATTTTTCAAATTTTTATGAAAAAATTTAATGAACTATAAATCGTTCATTTCATATGCAAAAAACTAAAAACACTATACATCGTCTATTTTTCATGCAAAAAAATTAAATGGGCTATAGATACAAAATATAATTGGCTATTCATGGTTGATTTTTTAAATTTTTATGAAAAACATTAATGGGCTATAAATTGTCCATTTCGTATACAAAGACTTAAATGGCCTATATACGTCGTCTATATTTCGTGCAAAGTATTTAATGAAATATACATCATCCATTTTTTATGAAAAAAATTTTTTATGAAAAAAATTTAATGTACTATACATCGTCAATTTTTCAAATTTTTATGAAAAAATGTAATGAACTATAAACCGTTCTTTTCATATGCAAAAAACTAAAAACATTATACATCGTCTATTTTACATGCAAAAAAATTAAATGGGCTATAGATACAAAATATAATTGGCTATACATGGTTGATTTTTTAAATTTTTATGAAAAACATTAATGGGCTATAAATTGTCCATTTCGTATACAAAAACTTAAATGGCCTATATACGTCGTCTATATTTCGTGCAAAGAATTTAATGAAATATACATCATCCAATTTTTATGAAAAAAAAATTTTTTATGAAAAAAATTTTTCAAATTTTTATGAAAAAATTTATTGAACTATAAATCGTTCATTTCATATGCAAAAAACTAAAAACACTATACATCGTCTACTTTTCATGCAAAAAAATCAAATGGGCTATAAATACAAAATATAATGGGCTATACATGGTTGGTTTTTTAAATTTTTATGAAAAACATTAATGGGCTATAAATTGTCCATTTCTTATACAAAAACTTAAATGGACTATATATGTCGTCTATATTTCGTGCAAAGAATTTAATGAAATGTACATCATCCAATTTTTATGAAAAAAAATTTTTTAGGAAAAAAATTTAATGGACTACACATCGTCAATTTTTCAAATTTTTATGAAAAAATTTAATGAACTATAAACCATTCATTTCATATGCAAAAAACTAAAAACAATATACATCGTCTATTTTTCATGCAAAAAAATTAAATGGGCTATAGATGCAAAATATAATTGGCTAAACATAATTGATTTTTTAAATTTTTATGAAAAACATTAATGGGCTATAAATTGTCCATTTCGTATACAAAAACTTAAATGGACTATATATGTCGTCTATATTTCGTGCAAAGTATTTAATAAAATATACATCATCCATTTTTTATGAAAAAAAATTTTTTATGAAAAAAAATTAATGGACTATACATGGTCAATTTTTCAAATTTTTATGAAAAAATTTAATGAACTATAAATCGTTCATTTCATATGCAAAAAACTAAAAACACTATATATCGTCTATTTGTTCATGAAAAAAAATTAAATGGGCTATAGATACAAAATATAATGGTTGATTTTTTAAATTTTTATAAAAAACATTAATGGGCTATAAATTGTCCATTTCGTATACAAAAACTTAAATGGACTATATACGTCGTCTATATTTCGTGCAACGAATTTAATGAAATATACATCATCCAATTTTTATGAAAAAAAATTTTTTAGGAAAAAAATTTTATGAACTATAAATCGTTCATTTCATATGCAAAAAACTAAAAACACTATACATCGTCTATTTTTCATGCAAAAAAATTAAATGGGCTATAGATGCAAAATATAATTGGTTGATTTTGATAATTGATTTTTTAAATTTTTATGAAAAACATTAATGGGCTATAAATTGTCCATTTCGTATACAAAAACTTAAATGGACTATATACGTCGTATATATTTCGTGCAAAGAATTTAATCAAATATACATCATCCATTTTTTATGAAAAAAAATTTTTTAGATATTTTAATTAAACTATAGTGAATTTTAATCAGAAATAATTCATAGTTAGGCTTAAGTTCAGTAATTTCAATTCTTATTGAATGAAATATTTTTATTAATTAATGTGAGTTTCTAAAGAAGAGAAGAAAAATTAAGCTTAGACTTTAAGCTGGGGGAAATACCGATACTTTTCTGTGCAGCCACGCACTTCATCAGCACCCTAGTCTATCTACTTGGGTAGAGATTCTTATTAACATCAGCTATTTAACTTAAATGTACAATGAACGGAATATGAGAAACGATTGTTGTGTATACAATTGATTTACCTTTTGGTAAACACATTTATAAGTATCACTATTAATTTTCTGTTTTTTCCAATTTTTCATTTTTCTATTTAGGTTAGCACGAAATTATTTTACTCTACCTCAGTATGTTTAACTATTCTTACTTATCTTTTTACGATCATCACATTAATTATTTTTACTTATTCGATGTACCATCGGTACATGCATGTAAGTATTTTTGTAGTGGTCTATGTTACTTGTTGTTGCATTCTACAGTTTTATTTTGATTATTCCAGCGTTCTGAAACTGTGATAACCAAGTGAACAGTGATTGCCAAGTGAACATATTTTTGTCACGTGCCCATGATGTATTAAGTGAGAAAATTTTTTAGATATTTTAATTGAACTGTAGTGAATTTTAATCAGAAATAATTCATAGTTAGGCTTAAGTTCAGTAATTTCAATTCTTATTGAATGAAATATTTTTATTAATTAATGTGAGTTTCTAAAGAAGAGAAGAAAAATTAAACTAAGAAAAAAATTTAATGGACTATACATCGTCAATTTTGCAAATTTTTATGAAAAAATTTAATGAACTATAAATCGTTCATTTCATATGCAAAAAACTAAAAACACTATACATCGTCTATTTTTCATGCAAAAAAATTAAATGGGCTATAGATACAAAATATAATTGGCTATACATGGTTGATTTTTTAAATTTTTATGAAAAACATTAATGGGCTATAAATTGTCCATTTCGTATACAAAAACTTAAATGGACTATATATGTCGTCTATATTTCGTGCAAAGAATTTAATGAAATGTACATCATCCAATTTTTATGAAAAAAAATTTTTTATGAAAAAAATTTAATGGACTATACATCGTCAATTTTTCAAATTTTTATGAAAAAATTTAATGAACTATAAACCGTTCATTTCATATGCAAAAAACTAAAAACACTATACATCGTCTATTTTTCAAGCAAAAAAATTAAATGGGCTATAGATGCAAAATATAATTGGCTATACATAATTGATTTTTTAAATTTTTATGAAAAACATTAATGGGCTATAAATTGTTCATTTCGTATACAAAAACTTAAATGGACTATATATGTCGTCTTTATTTCGTGCAAAGTATTTAATAAAATATACATCATCCATTTTTTATGAAAAAAAATTTTTTATGAAAAAAATTTAATGAACTATAAATCGTTCATTTCATATGCAAAAAACTAAAAAGACTATACATCGTCTATTTTTCATGCAAAAAAATTAAATGGGCTATAGATACAAAATATAATGGGCTATACATGGTTGATTTTTTAAATTTTTATGAAAAACATTAATGGGCTATAAATTGTCTATTTCGTATACAAAAACTTAAATGGACTATATACGTCGTCTATATTTTGTGCAAAGCATTTAATGAAATGTACATCATCCAATTTTTATGAAAAAAAATTTTTTATGAAAAAAATTTAATGGACTATACATCGTCAATTTTTCAAATTTTTATGAAAAAATTTAATGAACTATAAATCGTTCATTTCATATGCAAAAAACTAAAAACACTATACATCGTCTATTTTTCAAGCAAAAAATTAAATGGGCTATAGATACAAAATATAATTGGCTATACATGGTTGATTTTTTAAATTTTTATGAAAAACATTAATGGGCTATAAATTGTCCATTTCGTATACAAAAACTTAAATGGACTATATATGTCGTCTATATTTCGTGCAAAGAATTTAATGAAATGTACATCATCCAATTTTTATGAAAAAAAATTTTTTATGAAAAAAATTTAATGGACTATACATCGTCAATTTTTCAAATTTTTATGAAAAAATTTAATGAACTATAAACCGTTCATTTCATATGCAAAAAACTAAAAACACTATACATCGTCTATTTTTCAAGCAAAAAAATTAAATGGGCTATAGATGCAAAATATAATTGGCTATACATAATTGATTTTTTAAATTTTTATGAAAAACATTAATGGGCTATAAATTGTTCATTTCGTATACAAAAACTTAAATGGACTATATATGTCGTCTTTATTTCGTGCAAAGTATTTAATAAAATATACATCATCCATTTTTTATGAAAAAAAATTTTTTATGAAAAAAATTTAATGAACTATAAATCGTTCATTTCATATGCAAAAAACTAAAAAGACTATACATCGTCTATTTTTCATGCAAAAAAATTAAATGGGCTATAGATACAAAATATAATGGGCTATACATGGTTGATTTTTTAAATTTTTATGAAAAACATTAATGGGCTATAAATTGTCTATTTCGTATACAAAAACTTAAATGGACTATATACGTCGTCTATATTTTGTGCAAAGCATTTAATGAAATGTACATCATCCAATTTTTATGAAAAAAAATTTTTTGTGAAAAAAATTTAATGGACTATACATCGTCAATTTTTCAAATTTTTATGAAAAAATTTAATGAACTATAAATCGTTCATTTCATATGCAAAAAACTATTTTATTTATTTCTATTTTTTATGCAAAAAAATTAAATGGGCTATAGATACAAAATATAATGGGCTATACATGGTTGATTTTTTAAATTTTTATGAAAAACATTAATGGGCTATAAATTGTCTATTTCGTATAAAGAATTTAATAAAATATACATCATCCAATTTTTATGAAAAAAAATTTTTTATGAAAACAATTTAATGGACTATACTCGTCAATTTTTCAAATTTTTATGAAAAAATTTAATGAACTATAAACCGTTCATTTCATATGCAAAATACTAAAAACACTATACATCGTCTATTTTTAATGCAAAAAATTAAATGGGCTATAGATACAAAATATAATTGGCTATACATGGTTGATTTTTTAAATTTTTATGAAAAACATTAATGGGCTATAAATTGTCCATTTCGTATACAAAAACTTAAATGGACTATATACGTCGTCTATATTTCGTGCAAAGAGTTTAATAAAATATACATCATCCATTTTTTATAAAAAAAAATTTTTTATGAAAAAAATTTAAATTTTCAAATTTTTATGAAAAAATTTAATGAACTATAAACCGTTCATTTCATATGCAAAAAACTAAAAAGACTATACATCGTCTATTTTTAATGCAAAAAATTAAATGGGCTATAGATACAAAATATAATGGGCTATACATGGTTGATTTTTCAAATTTTTATGAAAAACATTAATGGGCTATAAATTGTCCATTTCGTATACAAAAACTTAAATGGACTATATATGTCGTCTATATTTTGTGCAAAGCATTTAATGAAATGTACATCATCCAATTTTTATGAAAAAAATTTTTTTGTGAAAAAAATTTAATGAACTATACATCGTCAATTTTTCAAATTTTTATGAAAAAATTTAATGAACTCTAAATCGTTCATTTCATATGCAAAAAACTAAAAAGACTATACATCGTCTATTTTTCATGCAAAAAATTAAATGGGCTATAGATACAAAATATAATGGGCTATACATGGTTGATTTTTTAAATTTTTATGAAAAACATTAATGGGCTATAAATTGTCCATTTCGTATACAAAAACTTAAATGGACTATATACGTCGTCTATATTTCGTGCAAAGAATTTAATAAAATATACATCATCCAATTTTTATGAAAAAAAATTTTTTATGAAAACAATTTAATGGACTATACTCGTCAATTTTTCAAATTTTTATGAAAAAATTTAATGAACTATAAACCGTTCATTTCATATGCAAAATACTAAAAACACTATACATCGTCTATTTTTCATGCAAAAAATTAAATGGGCTATAGATACAAAATATAATTGGCTATACATGGTTGATTTTTTAAATTTTTATGAAAAACATTAATGGGCTATAAATTGTCCATTTCGTATACAAAAACTTAAATGGACTATATACGTCGTCTATATTTCGTGCAAAGAGTTTAATAAAATATACATCATCCATTTTTTATAAAAAAAAATTTTTTATGAAAAAAATTTAATTTTTCAAATTTTTATGAAAAAATTTAATGAACTATTAATTGTTCATTTCATATGCAAAAAACTAAAAACACTATACATCGTCTATTTTTCATGCAAAAAAATTAAATGGGCTATAGATACAAAATATAATGGGCTATACATGGTTGATTTTTCAAATTTTTATGAAAAACATTAATGGGCTATAAATTGTCCATTTCGTATACAAAAACTTAAATGGACTATATATGTCGTCTATATTTTGTGCAAAGCATTTAATGAAATGTACATCATCCAATTTTTATGAAAAAAATTTTTTTGTGAAAAAAATTTAATGGACTATATATACATCGTCAATTTTTCAAATTTTTATGAAAAAATTTAATGAACTATAAATCGTTCATTTCATATGCAAAAAACTAAAAATACTATACATCGTCTATTTTTCATGCAAAAAAATTAAATCGGCTATAGATACAAAATATAATGGGCTATACATGGTTGATTTTTTAAATTTTTATGAAAAACATTAATGGGCTATAAATTGTCCATTTCGTATACACAAACTTAAATGGACTATATATGTCGTCTATATTTTGTGCAAAGCATTTAATGAAATGTACATCATCCAATTTTTATGAAAAAAAATTTTTTGTGAAAAAAATTTAATGGACTATACATCGTCAATTTTTCAAATTTTTATGAAAAAATTTAATGAACTATAAATCGTGCATTTCATATGCAAAAAACTAAAAACACTATACATCGTCTATTTTTCATGCAAAAAAATTAAATGGGCTATAGATACAAAATATAACTGGCTATACATGGTTGATTTTTTAAATTTTTATGAAAAACATTAATGGGCTATAAATTGTCCATTTCGTATACAAAAACTTAAATGGACTATATATGTCGTCTATATTTCGTGCATATACATCGTCAATTTTTCAAATTTTTATGAAAAAATTTAATGAACTATAAACCGTTCATTTCATATGCAAAAAACTAAAAACACTATACATCGTCTATTTTTCATGCAAAAAAAATTAAATGGGCTATAGATGCAAAATATAATTGGCTATACATAATTGATTTTTTAAATTTTTATGAAAAACATTAATGGGCTATAAATTGTCCATTTTGTATACAAAAACTTAAATGGACTATATATGTCGTCTTTATTTCGTGCAAAGTATTTAATAAAATATACATCATCCATTTTTTATGAAAAAAAATTTTTTATGAAAAAAATTTAATGGACTATACATCGTCAATTTTTCAAATTTTTATGAAAAAATTTAATGAACTATAAATCGTTCATTTCATATGCAAAAAACTAAAAAGACTATACATCGTCTATTTTTCATGCAAAAAAATTAAATGGGCTATAGATACAAAATATAATGGGCTGTACATGGTTGATTTTTTAAATTTTTATGAAAAACATTAATGGGCTATAAATTGTCCATTTCGTATACAAAAACTTAAATGGACTATATACGTCGTCTATATTTCGTGCAAAGAATTTAATAAAATATACATCATCCATTTTTTATAAAAAAAAATTTTTTATGAAAAAAATTTAAATTTTCAAATTTTTATGAAAAAATTTAATGAACTCTAAATCGTTCATTTCATATGCAAAAAACTAAAAAGACTATACATCGTCTATTTTTCATGCAAAAAATTAAATGGGCTATAGATACAAAATATAATGGGCTATACATGGTTGATTTTTTAAATTTTTATGAAAAACATTAATGGGCTATAAATTGTCCATTTCGTATACAAAAACTTAAATGGACTATATACGTCGTCTATATTTCGTGCAAAGAATTTAATAAAATATACATCATCCAATTTTTATGAAAAAAAATTTTTTATGAAAACAATTTAATGGACTATACTCGTCAATTTTTCAAATTTTTATGAAAAAATTTAATGAACTATAAACCGTTCATTTCATATGCAAAATACTAAAAACACTATACATCGTCTATTTTTCATGCAAAAAATTAAATGGGCTATAGATACAAAATATAATTGGCTATACATGGTTGATTTTTTAAATTTTTATGAAAAACATTAATGGGCTATAAATTGTCCATTTCGTATACAAAAACTTAAATGGACTATATACGTCGTCTATATTTCGTGCAAAGAGTTTAATAAAATATACATCATCCATTTTTTATAAAAAAAAATTTTTTATGAAAAAAATTTAATTTTTCAAATTTTTATGAAAAAATTTAATGAACTATTAATTGTTCATTTCATATGCAAAAAACTAAAAACACTATACATCGTCTATTTTTCATGCAAAAAAATTAAATGGGCTATAGATACAAAATATAATGGGCTATACATGGTTGATTTTTCAAATTTTTATGAAAAACATTAATGGGCTATAAATTGTCCATTTCGTATACAAAAACTTAAATGGACTATATATGTCGTCTATATTTTGTGCAAAGCATTTAATGAAATGTACATCATCCAATTTTTATGAAAAAAATTTTTTTGTGAAAAAAATTTAATGGACTATATATACATCGTCAATTTTTCAAATTTTTATGAAAAAATTTAATGAACTATAAATCGTTCATTTCATATGCAAAAAACTAAAAATACTATACATCGTCTATTTTTCATGCAAAAAAATTAAATCGGCTATAGATACAAAATATAATGGGCTATACATGGTTGATTTTTTAAATTTTTATGAAAAACATTAATGGGCTATAAATTGTCCATTTCGAATACAAAAACTTAAATGGACTATATATGTCGTCTATATTTCGTGCATATACATCGTCAATTTTTCAAATTTTTATGAAAAAATTTAATGAACTATAAACCGTTCATTTCATATGCAAAAAACTAAAAACACTATACATCGTCTATTTTTCATGCAAAAAAAATTAAATGGGCTATAGATGCAAAATATAATTGGCTATACATAATTGATTTTTTAAATTTTTATGAAAAACATTAATGGGCTATAAATTGTCCATTTTGTATACAAAAACTTAAATGGACTATATATGTCGTCTTTATTTCGTGCAAAGTATTTAATAAAATATACATCATCCATTTTTTATGAAAAAAAATTTTTTATGAAAAAAATTTAATGGACTATACATCGTCAATTTTTCAAATTTTTATGAAAAAATTTAATGAACTATAAATCGTTCATTTCATATGCAAAAAACTAAAAAGACTATACATCGTCTATTTTTCATGCAAAAAAATTAAATGGGCTATAGATACAAAATATAATGGGCTGTACATGGTTGATTTTTTAAATTTTTATGAAAAACATTAATGGGCTATAAATTGTCCATTTCGTATACAAAAACTTAAATGGACTATATACGTCGTCTATATTTCGTGCAAAGAATTTAATAAAATATACATCATCCATTTTTTATGAAAAAAAATTGTTTATGAAAAAAATTTAATCCAAGTGCTTTGAGTATAAAGAAAAGCATTTTTGATGCAACCGCACTTTGCATACTTGACATTCAAAAGGCGTATGAGTAGGACAAATTACGCAACGTCTCGGGTTTCCAGAACATCTTAAAATACAATGAACTGTTGTGTTAAGGTTTGGCAATTTTTCTCTTAAATTTGATGAAGACATTGAAGGTTGTTCACTTGTGGGTGATCTTGTAAATGTAAGTAGTTCATTAACCACAGCTGCACGAAATTGTAGTTGCGATAATGGTTTTATTTGTTCAATTGTTGATAGCAGCACATGCAGCTTCCATGCATTAACCATCATATTACCAAGCAAATTTATAAACAATGGCCACCACCATTTTTTGGATCGTACAGCAATCCGATAATTAGCCAACGCGTTGTCATGTAGATCAACTCCCCCCATATACTTGTTATATTGCCCAATAGCGCCAGGAACTTTTACGTTAATATGCGTTTTGGTTACGCGATCATAACGTTTTGTGTTTGATTTTGGATCCATGGCACCATGATTTGTAAGAACAGTGACAAGTGCATTGTCTCTCCACCGTATGGCCAACACTTCATTCGTCATATCAAAAAGAGCTGCACTTTCACCCTTGGTAATTTTTTCTGGCAATTGGGCTTTACCGATTCTATTGCATCGAACAGTTCCTGTTAAAATGTAGAAATTCAAATACAACAGTTTTATATATAATAAAAGTAGCAAATTACCTGTAGCAAAAAAATTTTCTGTGCTTAGTAAACACATAAGGTGGTATGATGTGAAGAAGTTGTCAAAGTATATTGTATGACTCGATGGAGATTCTACAACTCTTAGCAAACTGAGAACAGTATCAGCTCCTAATCCAATGGACTTGTCATAATTTGATGACGATCCACCATACAGTTTTAAATTGTACAGATATCCATTTGATGAAGTCAGACACCATGCCTTAAATCCAAAACGGATAGGTTTCCCTTTTATAAAAATTTTACAGGAATGCCTTCCGAAATAGGGAATCATTTCCTCATCAATAGATAGATTGTGAGCGAATACTCCTAACTGTATAAAACGTTTGTTGCACAAGTCTACCATAGGTCTCACTTTGGCGAATTTGTCTGTTGGATCAATTTTAGTGTTATCAGCTAAATGAATGAATCGTTTTATCATTTCGGCGCGATTTCGTGGAAAAGCATTACGAATGATTTCAACACCAAAAGATGGATCATTTGACCAGTATAGTTTCCATTCTGGTAATTTATGATAGCCAGTAAAGAACAAAAATCCAATAAAACGTTTTATATCATGCGACTCAACAATAAAAGGCACGTTGCACTAAGAGGCGTATATATTAGTTTGCTCAATAATCAAATTAAGCATTTCATCATCAAAAAAGAGATTAAATAGTTCAATTGGTGATTTTCCACTTAGTTTTTCAACAACATTACGAACACGTTCTTCTTCAACATCTACTGGTGTTTTATCAAATGATGAAATTCTTCTGGTCCATTTGGGTAACATTAAATTCGTTTATAGATTTATATCGCTTTGTGGTAGGCTCCGCAATTTTATCATTTTCAGATTCGTCTTCTGATTCATATTCAAGCTCAACTGTGCCAGCAATATCCACATCTATTGCACCATTATCATTCATAACGTTATCATCAATTTGCTCTTCATCTGAAATTTCGTCTGCGTCAGGTGGAATATACACAACGTTGACATTTGAGGATGATGCAACCGCAGCAATTTCTTCATCTTCATCTTCCAAAATGGCAATTACTTCTTCAATTCTTAAATACTTTTTTGATGGCATTTTCGCAATAAAAAATAATTATTTCACTTTTAACACTCTTACACTTTTGTTACACATGAAAAGAAAAGCAAGACTAAAGTCTTGAAACAAAATATTTATTACAGCATGCTAATCTTGGGATAAAAAGGGAATTCCCCATTTTCAATTCGAATGAAATTTGAATCAACAAACCCCAGGCGAATCGACAACCAGGTGGCGTTACCACGTCAACACCATATACAAAAATTAAAAACCAGGTGGCGTTACCACGTTTGTTGAACACGATCTAAACAAATTAAAGACAAATTTTGTTTACGGCGAATTGACTACGACGAATCGAATTCGCCGTTGCCCTCGCCTTATTTAATGCTCCTTGAACCAACCATAGCGAGCCAATAAGAAGTATTAAGCATACAGCGCTTAATGGCGGGTATATTGTGCTTTTGTTCGCGATTTTATTAAATCTTGCCTAATTTGCTATATGTTACTGCCCAATGGTAAGTAAAATTACCACAAGGATAATTGATGTTATTTCAAACATTTAGTCGAGGTAAATAAATTGAATTATGTACATAATAAAAGTAGACTTAATGAGGGTTTTGAACCAGTGTGTAAAAAAAAATTAAATTTTTTTATAATATTTTTATAGTTGTTTTAAAATATGATCTTTTTTGGAGCTTGGCGAAAGTCCTTCCCAAACGCGAAAGGATAACAAAAAATAAATATCATTCAAATTGTTTTCTTAAAACACATTAAGTTAAAGTATACACCAAAGAAAATTTAGTTTTTTTTATATAATGTAGGTTTTACACGTGATTAAAGTGCTGGTAAGTTAAATTACCGCCTGGGCAATAATGGGTTAAGAAAAAAATTTAATGGACTATACATCGTCAATTTTTAAAATTTTTATGAAAAAATTTAATGAACTATAAATCATTCATTTCATATGCAAAAAACTAAAAACACTATACATCGACTATTTTTCATGCAAAAAAATTAAATGGGCTATAGATGCAAAATATAATTTGCTATACATGGTTGATTTTTTAAATTTTTATGAAAAACATTAATGGGCTATAAATTGTCCATTTCGTATAAAGATTTTAATAAAATATACATCATCCATTTTTTATGAAAAAAAATTTTTTCTATATTTCGTGCAAAGAATTTAATAAAATATACATCATCCATTTTTTATGAAAAAAAATTTTTTAAGAAAAAAATTACATCGTTAATTTTTCAAATTTTTATGAAAAAATTTAATGAACTATAAATCGTTCATTTCATATGCAAAAAACTAAAAAGACTATACATCGTCTATTTTTCATGCAAAAAAATTAAATGGGCTATAGATGCAAAATATAATTGGCTATACATAATTGATTTTTTAAATTTTTATGAAAAACATTAATGGGCTATAAATTGTCCATTTCGTATACAAAAACTTAAATGGACTGTATACGTCGTATATATTTCGTGCAAAGAATTTAATAAAATATACATCATCCATTTTTTATGAAAAAAAATTTTTTAGATATTTTAATTGAACTATAGTGAATTTTAATCAGAAATAATTCATAGTTAGGCTTAAGTTCAGTAATTTCAATTCTTATTGAATGAAATATTTTTATTAATTAATGTGAGTTTCTAAAGAAGAGAAGAAAAATTAAACTTAGACTTTAAGCTGGGGGAAATACCGATACTTTTCTGTGCAGCCACGCACTTCATCAGCACCCTAGTCTATCTACTTGGGTAGAGATTCTTATTAACATCAGCTATTTAACTTAAATGTACAATGAACGGAATATGAGAAACGATTGTTGTGTATACAATTGATTTACCTTTTGGTAAACACATTTATAAGTATCACTATTAATTTTCTGTTTTTTCCAATTTTTCATTTTTCTATTTAGGTTAGCACGAAATTATTTTACTCTACCTCAGTATGTTTAACTATTCTTACTTATCTTTTTACGATCATCACATTAATTATTTTTACTTATTCGATGTACCATCGGTACATGCATGTAAGTATTTTTGTAGTGGTCTATGTTACTTGTTGTTGCATTCTACAGTTTTATTTTGATTATTCCAGCGTTCTGAAACTGTGATAACCAAGTGAACAGTGATTGCCAAGTGAACATATTTTTGTCACGTGCCCATGATGTATTAAGTGAGAAATTTTTTTAGATATTTTAATTGAACTGTAGTGAATTTTAATCAGAAATAATTCATAGTTAGGCTTAAGTTCAGTAATTTCAATTCTTATTGAATGAAATATTTTTATTAATTAATGTGAGTTTCTAAAGAAGAGAAGAAAAATTAAACTAAGAAAAAAATTTAATGGACTATACATCGTCAATTTTGCAAATTTTTATGAAAAAATTTAATGAACTATAAATCGTTCATTTCATATGCAAAAACTAAAAACACTATACATCGTCTATTTTTCATGCAAAAAAATTAAATGGGCTATAGATACAAAATATAATTGGCTATACATGGTTGATTTTTTAAATTTTTATGAAAAACATTAATGGGCTATAAATTGTCCATTTCGTATACAAAAACTTAAATGGACTATATATGTCGTCTATATTTCGTGCAAAGAATTTAATGAAATGTACATCATCCAATTTTTATGAAAAAAAATTTTTTATGAAAACAATTTAATGGACTATACATCGTCAATTTTTCAAATTTTTATGAAAAAATTTAATGAACTATAAACCGTTCATTTCATATGCAAAAAACTAAAAACACTATACATCGTCTATTTTTCATGCAAAAAAATTAAATGGGCTATAGATACAAAATATAATGGGCTATACATGGTTTATTTTTTAAATTTTTATGAAAAACATTAATGGGCTATAAATTGTCCATTTCGTATAAAGAATTTAATAAAATATACATCATCCATTTTTTATGAAAAAAAATTTTTTAAGAAAAAAATTTAATGGACTATACATCGTCAATTTTTAAAATTTTTATGAAAAAATTTAATGAACTATAAACCGTTCATTTCATATGCAAAAAACTAAAAAGACTATACATCGTCTATTTTTCATGCAAAAAAATTAAATGGGCTATAGATACAAAATATAATTGGCTATACATGGTTGATTTTTTAAATTTTTATGAAAAACATTAATGGGCTATAAATTGTCCATTTCGTATACAAAAACTTAAATGGACTATATATGTCGTCTATATTTCGTGCAAAGAATTTAATAAAATATACATCATCCATTTTTTGTGAAAAAAATTTTTTATGAAAAAATTTAATGGACTATACTCGTCAATTTTTCAAATTTTTATGAAAAAATTTAATGAACTATAAACCGTTCATTTCATATGCAAAATACTAAAAACACTATACATTGTCTATTTTTAATGCAAAAAATTAAATGGGCTATAGATACAAAATATAATTGGCTATACATGGTTGATTTTTTAAATTTTTATGAAAAACATTAATGGGCTATAAATTGTCCATTTCGTATACAAAAACTTAAATAGACTATATACGTCGTCTATATTTCGTGCAAAGAGTTTAATAAAATATACATCATCCATTTTTTATAAAAAAAAATTTTTTATGAAAAAAATTTAATTTTTCAAATTTTTATGAAAAAATTTAATGAACTATTAATTGTTCATTTCATATGCAAAAAACTAAAAACACTATACATCGTCTATTTTTCATGCAAAAAAATTAAATGGGCTATAGATACAAAATATAATGGGCTATACATGGTTGATTTTTCAAATTTTTATGAAAAACATTAATGGGCTATAAATTGTCCATTTCGTATACAAAAACTTAAATGGACTATATATGTCGTCTATATTTTGTGCAAAGCATTTAATGAAATGTACATCATCCAATTTTTATGAAAAAAATTTTTTTGTGAAAAAAATTTAATGGACTATACATCGTCAATTTTTCAAATTTTTATGAAAAAATTTAATGAACTATAAATCGTTCATTTCATATGCAAAAAACTAAAAACACTATACATCGTCTATTTTTCATGCAAAAAAATTAAATGGGCTATAGATACAAAATATAATGGGCTATACATGGTTGATTTTTTAAATTTTTATGAAAAACATTAATGGGCTATAAATTGTCCATTTCGTATACAAAAACTTAAATGGACTATATACGTCGTCTATATTTCGTGCAAAGAATTTAATAAAATATACATCATCCATTTTTTATGAAAAAAAATTTTTTATGAAAAAAATTTATTGGACTATATATACATCGTCAATTTTTCAAATTTTTACGAAAAAATTTAATGAACTATAAATCGTTCATTTCATATGCAAAAAACTAAAAACACTATACATCGTCTATTTTTCATGCAAAAAAATTAAATGGGCTATAGATACAAAATATAATGGGCTATACATGGTTGATTTTTCAAATTTTTATGAAAAACATTAATGGGCTATAAATTGTCCATTTCGTATACAAAAACTTAAATGGACTATATACGTCGTCTATATTTTGTGCAAAGCATTTAATGAAATGTACATCATCCAATTTTTATGAAAAAAATTTTTTTGTGAAAAAAATTTAATGGACTATAATCGTCAATTTTTCAAATTTTTATGAAAAAATTTAATGAACTATAAATCGTTCATTTCATATGCAAAAAACTAAAAAGACTATACATCGTCTATTTTTCATGCAAAAAAATTAAATGGGCTATAGATACAAAATATAATGGGCTATACATGGTTGATTTTTTAAATTTTTATGAAAAACATTAATGGGCTATAAATTGTCCATTTCGTATACAAAAACTTAAATGGACTATATACGTCGTCTATATTTCGTGCAAAGAATTTAATAAAATATACATCATCCATTTTTTATGAAAAAAAATTTTTTAACAAAAAAAAATTTAATGGATTTAATACATCGTCAATTTTTAAAATTTTTATGAAAAAATTTAATGAACTATAAACCGTTCATTTCATATGCAAAAAAATGGGCTATAGATGCAAAATATAATTGGCTATACATAATTGATTTTTTAAATTTTTATGAAAAATATTAATGGGCTATAAATTGTCCATTTCGTATACAAAAACTTAAATGGACTATATATGTCGTCAATATTTTGTGCAAAGTATTTAATAAAATATACATCATCCATTTTTTATGAAAAAAATTTAATGGACTATAGTCAATTTTTCAAATTTTTATGAAAAAATTTAATGAACTATAAACCGTTCATTTCATATGCAAAAAACTAAAAACACTATACATCGTCTATTTTTAATGCAAAAAATTAAATGGGCTATAGATGCAAAATATAATTGGCTATACATAATTGATTTTTTAAATTTTTATGAAAAACATTAATGGGCTATAAATTGTCCATTTCGTATACAAAAACTTAAATGGACTATATATGTCGTCTATATTTCGTGCAAAGTATTTAATAAAATATACATCATCAATTTTTTATGAAAAAAAATTTTTTATGAAAATAATTTAATGGACTATACATCGTCAATTTTTCAAATTTTTATGAAAAAATTTAATGAACTATAAATCGTTCATTTCATATGCAAAAAACTAAAAACACTATACATCGTCTATTTTTCATGCAAAAAAATTAAATGGGCTATAGATACAAAATATAATGGGCTATACATGGTTGATTTTTTAAATTTTTATGAAAAACATTAATGGGCTATAAATTGTCCATTTCGTATACAAAAACTTAAATGGACTATATATGTCGTCTATATTTTGTGCAAAGCATTTAATGAAATGTACATCATCCAATTTTTATGAAAAAAATTTTTTGTGAAAAAAATTTAATGGACTATACATCGTCAATTTTTCAAATTTTTATGAAAAAATTTAATGAACTATAAATCGTTCATTTCATATGCAAAAAACTAAAAAGACTATACATCGTCTATTTTTAATGCAAAAAATTAAATGGGCTATAGATACAAAATATAATTGGCTATACATGGTTGATTTTTTAAATTTTTATGAAAAACATTAATGGGCTATAAATTGTCCATTTCGTATACAAAAACTTAAATGGACTATATACGTCGTCTATATTTTGTGCAAAGAATTTAATAAAATATACATCATCCATTTTTTATGAAAAAAAATTTTTTAAGAAAAAAAATTTAATGGACTATACATCATCAATTTTTCAAATTTTTATGAAAAAAATTAATGAACTATAAACCGTTCATTTCATATGCAAAAAACTAAAAAGACTATACATCGTCTATTTTTAATGCAAAAAATTAAATGGGCTATAGATACAAAATATAATTGGCTATACATGGTTGATTTTTTAAATTTTTATGAAAAACATTAATGGGCTATAAATTGTCCATTTCGTATACAAAAACTTAAATGGACTATATACGTCGTCTATATTTCGTGCAAAGAATTTAATAAAATATACATCATCCATTTTTTATGAAAAAAAATTTTTTATGAAAAAAATTTAATGGACTATACATCGTAAATTTTTCAAATTTTTATGAAAAAATTTAATGAACTATAAATCGTTCATTTCATATGCAAAAAACTAAAAAGACTATACATCGTCTATTTTTTATGCAAAAAAATTAAATGGGCTATAGATACAAAATATAATGGGCTATACATGGTTGATTTTTTAAATTTTTATGAAAAACATTAATGGGCTATAAATTGTCCATTTCGTATACAAAAACTTAAATGGACTATATACGTCGTCTATATTTCGTGCAAAGAATTTAATAAAATATACATCATCCATTTTTTATGAAAAAAAATTTTTTAAGAAAAAAATTTAATGGACATCGTCAATTTTTCAAATTTTTATGAAAAAATTTAATAAACTATAAACCGTTCATTTCATATGCAAAAAACTAAAAACACTATACATCGTCTATTTTTAATGCAAAAAATTAAATGGGCTATAGATGCAAAATATAATTGGCTATACATAATTGATTTTTTAAATTTTTATGAAAAACATTAATGGGCTATAAATTGTCCATTTCGTATACAAAAACTTAAATGGACTATATATGTCGTCTATATTTCGTGCAAAGTATTTAATAAAATATACATCATCCATTTTTTATGAAAAAAAATTTTTTATGAAAATAATTTAATGGACTATACATCGTCAATTTTTCAAATTTTTATGAAAAAATTTAATGAACTATAAATCGTTCATTTCATATGCAAAAAACTAAAAACACTATACATCGTCTATTTTTCATGCAAAAAAATTAAATGGGCTATAGATACAAAATATAATGGGCTATACATGGTTGATTTTTTAAATTTTTATGAAAAACATTAATGGGCTATAAATTGTCCATTTCGTATACAAAAACTTAAATGGACTATATATGTCGTCTATATTTTGTGCAAAGCATTTAATGAAATGTACATCATCCAATTTTTATGAAAAAAATTTTTTGTGAAAAAAATTTAATGGACTATACATCGTCAATTTTTCAAATTTTTATGAAAAAATTTAATGAACTATAAATCGTTCATTTCATATGCAAAAAACTAAAAAGACTATACATCGTCTATTTTTAATGCAAAAAATTAAATGGGCTATAGATACAAAATATAATTGGCTATACATGGTTGATTTTTTAAATTTTTATGAAAAACATTAATGGGCTATAAATTGTCCATTTCGTATACAAAAACTTAAATGGACTATATATGTCGTCTATATTTCGTGCAAAGTATTTAATAAAATATACATCATCCATTTTTTATGAAAAAAAATTTTTTATGAAAAAAATTTAATGGACTGTACATCGTCAATTTTTCAAATTTTTATGAAAAAATTTAATGAACTATAAACCGTTCATTTCATATGCAAAAAACTAAAAAGACTATACATCGTCTATTTTTAATGCAAAAAATTAAATGGGCTATAGATACAAAATATAATTGGCTATACATGGTTGATTTTTTAAATTTTTATGAAAAACATTAATGGGCTATAAATTGTCCATTTCGTATACAAAAACTTAAATGGACTATATACGTCGTCTATATTTCGTGCAAAGAATTTAATAAAATATACATCATCCATTTTTTATGAAAAAAAATTTTTTATGAAAAAAATTTAATGGACTATACATCGTCAATTTTTCAAATTTTTATGAAAAAATTTAATGAACTATAAATCGTTCATTTCATATGCAAAAAACTAAAAAGACTATACATCGTCTATTTTTTATGCAAAAAAATTAAATGGGCTATAGATACAAAATATAATGGGCTATACATGGTTGATTTTTTAAATTTTTATTAAAAACATTAATGGGCTATAAATTGTCCATTTCGTATACAAAAACTTAAATGGACTATATACGTCGTCTATATTTCGAGCAAAGAATTTAATAAAATATACATCAACCATTTTTTATGAAAAAAAATTTTTTAAGAAAAAAATTTAATGGACTATACATCGTCAATTTTTCAAATTTTTATGAAAAAATTTAATGAACTATAAACCGTTCATTTCATATGCAAAAAACTAAAAACACTATACATCGTCTATTTTTAATGCAAAAAATTAAATGGGCTATAGATGCAAAATATAATTGGCTATACATAATTGATTTTTTAAATTTTTATGAAAAACATTAATGGGCTATAAATTGTCCATTTCGTATACAAAAACTTAAATGGACTATATATGTCGTCTATATTTCGTGCAAAGTATTTAATAAAATATACATCATCCATTTTTTATGAAAAAAAATTTTTTATGAAAATAATTTAATGGACTATACATCGTCAATTTTTCAAATTTTTATGAAAAAATTTAATGAACTATAAATCGTTCATTTCATATGCAAAAAACTAAAAACACTATACATCGTCTATTTTTCATGCAAAAAAATTAAATGGGCTATAGATACAAAATATAATGGGCTATACATGGTTGATTTTTTAAATTTTTATGAAAAACATTAATGGGCTATAAATTGTCCATTTCGTATACAAAAACTTAAATGGACTATATATGTCGTCTATATTTTGTGCAAAGCATTTAATGCAATGTACATCATCCAATTTTTATGAAAAAAATTTTTCAAATTTTTATGAAAAAATTTAATGAACTATAAATCGTTCATTTCATATGCAAAAAACTAAAAAGACTATACATCGTCTATTTTTAATGCAAAAAATTAAATGGGCTATAGATACAAAATATAATTGGCTATACATGGTTGATTTTTTAAATTTTTATGAAAAACATTAATGGGCTATAAATTGTCCATTTCGTATACAAAAACTTAAATGGACTATATATGTCGTCTATATTTCGTGCAAAGTATTTAATAAAATATACATCATCCATTTTTTATGAAAAAAAATTTTTTATGAAAAAAATTTAATGGACTGTACATCGTCAATTTTTCAAATTTTTATGAAAAAATTTAATGAACTATAAACCGTTCATTTCATATGCAAAAAACTAAAAACACTATTCATCGTCTATTTTTCATGCAAAAAAATTAAATGGGCTATAGATACAAAATATAATGGGCTATACATGGTTGATTTTTTAAATTTTTATGAAAAACATTAATGGGCTATAAATTGTCCATTTCGTATACAAAAACTTAAATGGACTATATACGTCGTCTATATTTCGTGCAAAGAATTTAATAAAATATACATCATCCATTTTTTATGAAAAAAAATTTTTTAAGAAAAAAATTTAATGGACATCGTCAATTTTTCAAATTTTTATGAAAAAATTTAATGAACTATAAACCGTTCATTTCATATGCAAAATACTAAAAACACTATACATCGTCTATTTTTAATGCAAAAAATTAAATGGGCTATAGATACAAAATATAATTGGCTATACATGGTTGATTTTTTAAATTTTTATGAAAAACATTAATGGGCTATAAATTGTCCATTTCGTATACAAAAACTTAAATGGACTATATACGTCGTCTATATTTCGTGCAAAGAATTTAATAAAATATACATCATCCATTTTTTATGAAAAAAAAATTTTTATGAAAAAAATTTAATTTTTCAAATTTTTATGAAAAAATTTAATGAACTATAAATCGTTCATTTCATATGCAAAAAACTAAAAACACTATACATCGTCTATTTTTCATGCAAAAAAATTAAATGGGCTATAGATACAAAATATAATGGGCTATACATGGTTGATTTTTTAAATTTTTATGAAAAACATTAATGGGCTATAAATTGTCCATTTCGTATACAAAAACTTAAATGGACTATATACGTCGTCTATATTTCGTGCAAAGAATTTAATAAAATATACATCATCCATTTTTTATGAAAAAAAATTTTTTAAGAAAAAAATTTAATGGACTATACATTGTCAATTTTTCAAATTTTTATGAAAAAATTTAATGAACTATAAACCGTTCATTTCATATGCAAAAAACTAAAAACACTATACATCGTCTATATATATAATGGGCTATACATGGTTGATTTTTTAAATTTTTATGAAAAACATTAATGGGCTATAAATTGTCCATTTCGTATACAAAAACTTAAATGGACTATATATGTCGTCTATATTTCGTGCAAAGTATTTAATAAAATATACATCATCCATTTTTTATGAAAAAAAATTTTTTATGAAAATAATTTAATGGACTATACATCGTCAATTTTTCAAATTTTTATGAAAAAATTTAATGAACTATAAATCGTTCATTTCATATGCAAAAAACTAAAAACACTATACATCGTCTATTTTTCATGCAAAAAAATTAAATGGGCTATAGATACAAAATATAATGGGCTATACATGGTTGATTTTTTAAATTTTTATGAAAAACATTAATGGGCTATAAATTGTCCATTTCGTATACAAAAACTTAAATGGACTATATATGTCGTCTATATTTTGTGCAAAGCATTTAATGAAATGTACATCATCCAATTTTTATGAAAAAAATTTTTTGTGAAAAAAATTTAATGGACTGTAGTCAATTTTTCAAATTTTTATGAAAAAATTTAATGAACTATAAACCGTTCATTTCATATGCAAAAAACTAAAAAGACTATACATCGTCTATTTTTAATGCAAAAAATTAAATGGGCTATAGATACAAAATATAATTGGCTATACATGGTTGATTTTTTAAATTTTTATGAAAAACATTAATGGGCTATAAATTGTCCATTTCGTATACAAAAACTTAAATGGACTATATACGTCGTCTATATTTCGTGCAAAGAATTTAATAAAATATACATCATCCATTTTTTATGAAAAAAAATTTTTTATGAAAAAAATTTAATGGACTATACATCGTCAATTTTTCAAATTTTTATGAAAAAATTTAATGAACTATAAATCGTTCATTTCATATGCAAAAAACTAAAAAGACTATACATCGTCTATTTTTTATGCAAAAAAATTAAATGGGCTATAGATACAAAATATAATGGGCTATACATGGTTGATTTTTTAAATTTTTATGAAAAACATTAATGGGCTATAAATTGTCCATTTCGTATACAAAAACTTAAATGGACTATATACGTCGTCTATATTTCGAGCAAAGAATTTAATAAAATATACATCATCCATTTTTTATGAAAAAAAATTTTTTAAGAAAAAAATTTAATGGACTATACATCGTCAATTTTTCAAATTTTTATGAAAAAATTTAATGAACTATAAACCGTTCATTTCATATGCAAAAAACTAAAAACACTATACATCGTCTATTTTTAATGCAAAAAATTAAATGGGCTATAGATGCAAAATATAATTGGCTATACATAATTGATTTTTTAAATTTTTATGAAAAACATTAATGGGCTATAAATTGTCCATTTCGTATACAAAAACTTAAATGGACTATATATGTCGTCTATATTTCGTGCAAAGTATTTAATAAAATATACATCATCCATTTTTTATGAAAAAAAATTTTTTATGAAAATAATTTAATGGACTATACATCGTCAATTTTTCAAATTTTTATGAAAAAATTTAATGAACTATAAATCGTTCATTTCATATGCAAAAAACTAAAAACACTATACATCGTCTATTTTTCATGCAAAAAAATTAAATGGGCTATAGATACAAAATATAATGGGCTATACATGGTTGATTTTTTAAATTTTTATGAAAAACATTAATGGGCTATAAATTGTCCATTTCGTATACAAAAACTTAAATGGACTATATATGTCGTCTATATTTTGTGCAAAGCATTTAATGAAATGTACATCATCCAATTTTTATGAAAAAAATTTTTTGTGAAAAAAATTTAATGGACTATACATCGTCAATTTTTCAAATTTTTATGAAAAAATTTAATGAACTATAAATCGTTCATTTCATATGCAAAAAACTAAAAAGACTATACATCGTCTATTTTTAATGCAAAAAATTAAATGGGCTATAGATACAAAATATAATTGGCTATACATGGTTGATTTTTTAAATTTTTATGAAAAACATTAATGGGCTATAAATTGTCCATTTCGTATACAAAAACTTAAATGGACTATATACGTCGTCTATATTTCGTGCAAAGAATTTAATAAAATATACATCATCCATTTTTTATGAAAAAAAATTTTTTAAGAAAAAAATTTAATGGACATCGTCAATTTTTCAAATTTTTATGAAAAAATTTAATGAACTATAAACCGTTCATTTCATATGCAAAATACTAAAAACACTATACATCGTCTATTTTTAATGCAAAAAATTAAATGGGCTATAGATACAAAATATAATTGGCTATACATGGTTGATTTTTTAAATTTTTATGAAAAACATTAATGGGCTATAAATTGTCCATTTCGTATACAAAAACTTAAATGGACTATATACGTCGTCTATATTTCGTGCAAAGAATTTAATAAAATATACATCATCCATTTTTTATGAAAAAAAAATTTTTATGAAAAAAATTTAATTTTTCAAATTTTTATGAAAAAATTTAATGAACTATAAATCGTTCATTTCATATGCAAAAAACTAAAAACACTATACATCGTCTATTTTTCATGCAAAAAAATTAAATGGGCTATAGATACAAAATATAATGGGCTATACATGGTTGATTTTTTAAATTTTTATGAAAAACATTAATGGGCTATAAATTGTCCATTTCGTATACAAAAACTTAAATGGACTATATACGTCGTCTATATTTCGTGCAAAGAATTTAATAAAATATACATCATCCATTTTTTATGAAAAAAAATTTTTTAAGAAAAAAATTTAATGGACTATACATTGTCAATTTTTCAAATTTTTATGAAAAAATTTAATGAACTATAAACCGTTCATTTCATATGCAAAAAACTAAAAACACTATACATCGTCTATATATATAATGGGCTATACATGGTTGATTTTTTAAATTTTTATGAAAAACATTAATGGGCTATAAATTGTCCATTTCGTATACAAAAACTTAAATGGACTATATACGTCGTCTATATTTCGTGCAAAGAATTTAATAAAATATACATCATCCATTTTTTATGAAAAAAAATTTTTTAAGAAAAAAATTTTATGGACTATACATCGTCAATTTTTCAAATTTTTATGAAAAAATTTAATGAACTATAAACCGTTCATTTCATATGCAAAATACTAAAAACACTATACATCGTCTATTTTTAATGCAAAAAATTAAATGGGCTATAGATACAAAATATAATTGGCTATACATGGTTGATTTTTTAAATTTTTATGAAAAACATTAATGGGCTATAAATTGTCCATTTCGTATACAAAAACTTAAATGGACTATATACGTCGTCTATATTTCGTGCAAAGAATTTAATAAAATATACATCATCCATTTTTTATGAAAAAAAATTTTTTATGAAAAAAATTTAATTTTTCAAATTTTTATGAAAAAATTTAATGAACTATAAATCGTTCATTTCATATGCAAAAAACTAAAAACACTATACATCGTCTATTTTTCATGCAAAAAAATTAAATGGGCTATAGATACAAAATATAATGGGCTATACATGGTTGATTTTTTAAATTTTTATGAAAAACATTAATGGGCTATAAATTGTCCATTTCGTATACAAAAACTTAAATGGAATATATACGTCGTCTATATTTTGTGCAAAGAATTTAATAAAATATACATCATCCATTTTTTATGAAAAACAATTTTTTATGAAAAAAATTTAATTTTTCAAATTTTTATGAAAAAATTTAATGAACTATAAATCGTTCATTTCATATGCAAAAAACTAAAAACACTATACATCGTCTATTTTTCATGCAAAAAAATTAAATGGGCTATAGATACAAAATATAATGGGCTATACATGGTTGATTTTTTAAATTTTTATGAAAAACATTAATGGGCTATAAATTGTAAATTTCGTATACAAAAACTTAAATGGACTATATATGTCGTCTATATTTTGTGCAAAGCATTTAATGAAATGTACATCATCCAATTTTTATGAAAAAAAATTTTTTGTGAAAAAAATTTAATGGACTATACATCGTCAATTTTTCAAATTTTTATGAAAAAATTTAATGAACTATAAATCGTTCTTTTCATATGCAAAAAACTAAAAAGACTATACATCGTCTATTTTTCATGCAAAAAAATTAAATGGGCTATAGATACAAAATATAATGGGCTATACATGGTTGATTTTTTAAATTTTTATGAAAAACATTAATGGGCTATATATTGTCCATTTCGTATACAAAAACTTAAATGGACTATATACGTCGTCTATATTTCGTGCAAAGAATTTAATAAAATATACATCATCCATTTTTTATGAAAAAAAATTTTTTATGAAAAAAATTTAATGGACTATACATCGTCAATTTTTCAAATTTTTATGAAAAAATTTAATGAACTATAAATCATTCATTTCATATGCAAAAAACTAAAAATACTATACATCGTCTATTTTTCATGCAAAAAATTAAATGGGCTATAGATGCAAAATATAATTGGCTATACATAATTGATTTTTTAAATTTTTATGAAAAACATTAATGGGCTATAAATTGTCCATTTCGTATACAAAAACTTAAATGGACTATATATGTCGTCTATATTTCGTGCAAAGTATTTAATAAAATATACATCATCCATTTTTTATGAAAAAAAATTTTTTATGAAAAAAATTAAATTTTTCAAATTTTTATGAAAAAATTTAATGAACTATAAACCGTTCATTTCATATGCAAAATACTAAAAACACTATACATCGTCTATTTTTAATGCAAAAAATTAAATGGGCTATAGATACAAAATATAATTGGCTATACATGGTTGATTTTTTAAATTTTTATGAAAAACATTAATGGGCTATAAATTGTCCATTTCGTATACAAAAACTTAAATGGACTATATATGTCGTCTATATTTTGTGCAAAGCATTTAATGAAATGTACATCATCCAATTTTTATGAAAAAAAATTTTTTGTGAAAAAAATTTAATGGACTATACATCGTCAATTTTTCAAATTTTTATGAAAAAATTTAATGAACTATAAATCGTTCATTTTATATGCAAAAAACTAAAAAGACTATACATCGTCTATTTTTCATGCAAAAAAATTAAATGGGCTATAGATACAAAATATAATGGGCTATACATGGTTGATTTTTTAAATTTTTATGAAAAACATTAATGGGCTATATATTGTCCATTTCGTATACAAAAACTTAAATGGACTATATACGTCGTCTATATTTCGTGCAAAGAATTTAATAAAATATACATCATCCATTTTTTATGAAAAAAAATTTTTTATGAAAAAAATTTAATGGACTATACATCGTCAATTTTTCAAATTTTTATGAAAAAATTTAATGAACTATAAATCATTCATTTCATATGCAAAAAACTAAAAATACTATACATCGTCTATTTTTCATGCAAAAAATTAAATGGGCTATAGATGCAAAATATAATTGGCTATACATAATTGATTTTTTAAATTTTTATGTAAAACATTAATGGGCTATAAATTGTCCATTTCGTATACAAAAACTTAAATGGACTATATATGTCGTCTATATTTCGTGCAAAGTATTTAATAAAATATACATCATCCATTTTTTATGAAAAAAAATTTTTTATGAAAAAAATTAAATTTTTCAAATTTTTATGAAAAAATTTAATGAACTATAAACCGTTCATTTCATATGCAAAATACTAAAAACACTATACATCGTCTATTTTTAATGCAAAAAATTAAACGGGCTATAGATACAAAATATAATTGGCTATACATGGTTGATTTTTTAAATTTTTATGAAAAACATTAATGGGCTATAAATTGTCCATTTCGTATACAAAAACTTAAATGGACTATATATGTCGTCTATATTTTGTGCAAAGCATTTAATGAAATGTACATCATCCAATTTTTATGAAAAAAAATTTTTTGTGAAAAAAATTTAATGGACTATACATCGTCAATTTTTCAAATTTTTATGAAAAAATTTAATGAACTATAAATCGTTCATTTTATATGCAAAAAACTAAAAAGACTATACATCGTCTATTTTTCATGCAAAAAAATTACATGGGCTATAGATACAAAATATAATGGGCTATACATGGTTGATTTTTTAAATTTTTATGAAAAACATTAATGGGCTATATATTGTCCATTTCGTATACAAAAACTTAAATGGACTATATACGTCGTCTATATTTCGTGCAAAGAATTTAATAAAATATACATCATCCATTTTTTATGAAAAAAAATTTTTTATGAAAAAAATTTAATGGACTATACATCGTCAATTTTTCAAATTTTTATGAAAAAATTTAATGAACTATAAATCATTCATTTCATATGCAAAAAACTAAAAACACTATACATCGTCTATTTTTCATGCAAAAAAATTAAATGGGCTATAGATGCAAAATATAATTGGCTATACATAATTGATTTTTTAAATTTTTATGAAAAACATTAATGGGCTATAAATTGTCCATTTCGTATACAAAAACTTAAATGGACTATATATGTCGTCTATATTTCGTGCAAAGTATTTAATAAAATATACATCATCCATTTTTTATGAAAAAAAATTTTTTATGAAAAAAATTAAATTTTTCAAATTTTTATGAAAAAATTTAATGAACTATAAATCGTTCATTTCATATGCAAAAAACTAAAAATACTATACATCGTCTATTTTTCATGCAAAAAATTAAATGGGCTATAGATGCAAAATATAATTGGCTATACATAATTGATTTTTTAAATTTTTATGAAAAACATTAATGGGCTATAAATTGTCCATTTCGTATACAAAAACTTAAATGGACTATATATGTCGTCTATATTTCGTGCAAAGTATTTAATAAAATATACATCATCCATTTTTTATGAAAAAAATTTTTTATGAAAAAAATTAAATTTTTCAAATTTTTATGAAAAAATTTAATGAACTATAAATCGTTCATTTCATATGCAAAAAACTAAAAAGACTATACATCGTCTATTTTTCATGCAAAAAAATTAAATGGGCTATAGATACAAAATATAATGGGCTATACATGGTTGATTTTTTAAATTTTTATGAAAAACATTAATGGGCTATATATTGTCCATTTCGTATACAAAAACTTAAATGGACTATATACGTCGTCTATATTTCGTGCAAAGAATTTAATAAAATATACATCATCCATTTTTTATGAAAAAAAATTTTTTATGAAAAAAATTTAATGGACTATACATCGTCAATTTTTCAAATTTTTATGAAAAAATTTAATGAACTATAAATCATTCATTTCATATGCAAAAAACTAAAAACACTATACATCGTCTATTTTTCATGCAAAAAAATTAAATGGGCTATAGATGCAAAATATAATTGGCTATACATAATTGATTTTTTAAATTTTTATGAAAAACATTACTGGGCTATAAATTGTCCATTTCGTATACAAAAACTTAAATGGACTATATATGTCGTCTATATTTCGTGCAAAGTATTTAATAAAATATACATCATCCATTTTTTATGAAAAAAAATTTTTTATGAAAAAAATTAAATTTTTCAAATTTTTATGAAAAAATTTAATGAACTATAAATCGTTCATTTCATATGCAAAAAACTAAAAAGACTATACATCGTCTATTTTTCATGCAAAAAAATTAAATGGGCTATAGATACAAAATATAATGGGCTATACATGGTTGATTTTTTAAATTTTTATGAAAAACATTAATGGGCTATAAATTGTCCATTTCGTATACAAAAACTTAAATGGACTATATACGTCGTCTATATTTCGTGCAAAGAATTTAATAAAATATACATCATCCATTTTTTATGAAAAAAAAAATTTTTAAGAAAAAAATTTAATGGACTATACATCGTCAATTTTTCAAATTTTTATGAAAAAATTTAATGAACTATAAACCGTTCATTTCATATGCAAAATACTAAAAACACTATACATCGTCTATTTTTAATGCAAAAAATTAAATGGGCTATAGATACAAAATATAATTGGCTATACATGGTTGATTTTTTAAATTTTTATGAAAAACATTAATGGGCTATAAATTGTCCATTTCGTATACAAAAACTTAAATGGACTATATACGTCGTCTATATTTCGTGCAAAGAATTTAATAAAATATACATCATCCATTTTTTATGAAAAAAAATTTTTTGTGAAAAAAATTTAATGGACTATACATCGTCAATATTTCAAATTTTTATGAAAAAATTTAATGAACTATAAATCGTTCATTTCATATGCAAAAAACTAAAAAGACTATACATCGTCTATTTTTCATGCAAAAAAATTAAATGGGCTATAGATACAAAATATAATGGGCTATACATGGTTGATTTTTTAAATTTTTATGAAAAACATTAATGGGCTATAAATTGTCCATTTCGTATACAAAAACTCAAATGGACTAAATACGTCGTCTATATTTCGTGCAAAGTATTTAATAAAATATATATCATCCATTTTTTATGAAAAAAAATTTTTTATGAAAAAAATTTAATGGACTATATACATCGTCAATTTTTCAAATTTTTATGAAAAAATTTAATGAACTATAAATCGTTCATTTCATATGCAAAAAACTAAAAAGACTATACATCGTCTATTTTTCATGCAAAAAAATTAAATGGGCTATAGATACAAAATATAATGGGCTATACATGGTTGATTTTTTAAATTTTTATGAAAAACATTAATGAGCTATAAATTGTCCATTTCGTATACAAAAACTTAAATGGACTATATATGTCGTCTATATTTCGTGCAAAGAATTTAATAAAATATACATCATCCATTTTTTATGAAAAAAAATTTTTTATGAAAAAAATTTAATGGACTATATATACATCGTCAATTTTTCAAATTTTTATGAAAAAATTTAATGAACTATAAATCGTTCATTTCATATGCAAAAAACTAAAAACACTATACATCGTCTATTTTTCATGCAAAAAAATTAAATGGGCTATAGATACAAAATATAATGGGCTATACATGGTTGATTTTTTAAATTTTTATGAAAAACATTAATGGGCTATGAATTGTCCATTTCGTATACAAAAACTTAAATGGAATATATATGTCGTCTATATTTTGTGCAAAGCATTTAATGAAATGTACATCATCCAATTTTTATGAAAAAAAATTTTTGGTGAAAAAAATTTAATGGACTATACATCGTCAATTTTTCAAATTTTTATGAAAAAATTTAATGAACTATAAACCGTTCATTTCATATGCAAAAAACTAAAATCACTATACATCGTCTATTTTTAATGCAAAAAATTAAATGGGCTATAGATACAAAATATAATTGGCTATACATAATTGATTTTTTAAATTTTTATGAAAAACATTAATGGGCTATAAATTGTCCATTTCGTATACAAAAACTTAAATGGACTATATATGTCGTCTATATTTCGTGCAAAGTATTTAATAAAATATACATCATCCATTTTTTATGAAAAAAAATTTTTTGTGAAAAAAATTTAATGGATATACATCGTCAATTTTTCAAATTTTTATGAAAAAATTTAATGAACTATAAATCGTTCATTTCGTATGCAAAAAACTAAAAAGACTATACATCGTCTATTTTTCATGCAAAAAAATTAAATGGGCTATAGATGCAAAATATAATTGGCTATACATAATTGATTTTTTCAATTTTTATGAAAAACATTAATGGGCTATAAATTGTCCATTTCGTATACAAAAACTTAAATGGACTATATATGTCGTCTATGTTTCGTGCAAAGTATTTAATAAAATATACATCATCCATTTTTTATGAAAAAAATTTAATGGACTGTACATCGTCAATTTTTCAAATTTTTATGAAAAAATTTAATGAACTATAAATCATTCATTTCATATGCAAAAAACTAAAAACACTATACATCGTCTATTTTTCATGCAAAAAAATTAAATGGGCTATAGATGCAAAATATAATTGGTTGATTTTGATAATTGATTTTTTAAATTTTTATGAAAAACATTAATGGGCTATAAATTGTCCATTTCGTATACAAAAACTTAAATGGACTATATATGTCGTCTATATTTCGTGCAAAGTATTAAATAAAATATACATCATCCATTTTTTATGAAAAAAAATTTTTTATGAAAAAAATTTAATGGACTATACATAGTCAATTTTTCAAATTTTTATGAAAAAATTTAATGAACTATAAATCGTTCATTTCATATGCAAAAAAACTAAAAAGACTATACATCGTCTATTTTTCATGCAAAAAAATTAAATGGGCTATAGATACAAAATATAATGGGCTATACATGGTTGATTTTTTAAATTTTTATGAAAAACATTAATGGGCTATAAATTGTCCATTTCGTATACAAAAACTTAAATGGACTATATATGTCGTCTATATTTCGTGCAAAGTATTTAATAAAATATACATCATCCATTTTTTATGAAAAAAAATTTTTTATGAAAAAAATTTAATGGACTATACATAGTCAATTTTTCAAATTTTTATGAAAAAATTTAATGAACTATAAATCGTTCATTTCATATGCAAAAAAACTAAAAAGACTATACATCGTCTATTTTTCATGCAAAAAAATTAAATGGGCTATAGATACAAAATATAATGGGCTATACATGGTTGATTTTTTAAATTTTTATGAAAAACATTAATGGGCTATAAATTGTCCATTTCGTATACAAAAATTTAAATGGACTATATACGTCGTCTATATTTCGTGCAAAGAATTTAATAAAATATACATCATCCATTTTTTATGAAAAAAAATTTTTTAAGAAAAAAATTTAATGAACTATAAACCGTTCATTTCATATGCAAAAAACTAAAAACACTATACATCGTCTATTTATAATGCAAAAAATTAAATGGGCTATAGATACAAAATATAATTGGCTATACATGGTTGATTTTTTAAATTTTTATGAAAAACAATAATGGGCTATAAATTGTCCATTTCGTATACAAAAACTTAAATGGACTATATATGTCGTCTATATTTCGTGCAAAGAATTTAATAAAATATACATCATCCATTTTTTATGAAAAAAAATTTTTTATGAAAAAAATTTAATGGACTATACATCGTCAATTTTTCAAATTTTTATGAAAAAATTTAATGAACTATAAATCATTCATTTCATATGCAAAAAACTAAAAACACTATACATCGTCTATTTTTCATGCAAAAAAATTAAATGGGCTATAGATGCAAAATATAATTGGCTATACATAATTGATTTTTTAAATTTTTATGAAAAACATTAATGGGCTATAAATTGTCCATTTCGTATACAAAAACTTAAATGGACTATATATGTCGTCTATATTTCGTGCAAAGTATTTAATAAAATATACATCATCCATTTTTTATGAAAAAAATTTAATGGACTATACATCGTCAATTTTTAAAATTTTTATGAAAAAATTTAATGAACTATAAATCGTTCATTTCATATGCAAAAAACTAAAAAGACTATACATCGTCTATTTTTCATGCAAAAAAATTAAATGGGCTATAGATACAAAATATAATGGGCTATACATGGTTGATTTTTTAAATTTTTATGAAAAACATTAATGGGCTATAAATTGTCCATTTCGTATACAAAAACTTAAATGGACTATATACGTCGTCAATATTTCGTGCAAAGAATTTAATAAAATATACATCATCCATTTTTTATGAAAAAAAATTTTTTAAAAAAAAAATTTAATTCAATTTTTCAAATTTTTATGAAAAAATTTAATGAACTATAAACTGTTCATTTCATATGCAAAATACTAAAAACACTATACATCGTCTATTTTTAATGCAAAAAATTAAATGGGCTATAGATACAAAATATAATTGGCTATACATGGTTGATTTTTTAAATTTTTATGAAAAACAATAATGGGCTATAAATTGTCCATTTCGTATACAAAAACTTAAATGGACTATATACGTCGTCTATATTTCGTGCAAAGAATTTAATAAAATATACATCATCCATTTTTTATGAAAAAAAATTTTTTAAGAAAAAAATTTAATGAACTATAAACCGTTCATTTCATATGCAAAAAACTAAAAACACTATACATCGTCTATTTTTAATGCAAAAAATTAAATGGGCTATAGATACAAAATATAATTGGCTATACATGGTTGATTTTTTAAATTTTTATGAAAAACATTAATGGGCTATAAATTGTCCATTTCGTATACAAAAACTTAAATGGACTATATACGTCGTCTATATTTCGTGAAAAGAATTTAATAAAATATACATCATCCATTTTTTATGAAAAACAATTTTTTAAGAAAAAAATTTCAATTTTTCAAATTTTTATGAAAAAATTTAATGAACTATTAATCATTCATTTCATATGCAAAAAACTAAAAACACTATACATCGTCTATTTTTCATGCAAAAAAATTAAATGGGCTATAGATGCAAAATATAATTGGCTATACATAATTGATTTTTTAAATTTTTATGAAAAACATTAATGGGCTATAAATTGTCCATTTCGTATACAAAAACTTAAATGGACTATATACGTCGTCTATATTTCGTGCAAAGAATTTAATAAAATATACATCATCCATTTTTTATGAAAAAAAATTTTTTAAGAAAAAAATTTAATGGAATATAATACATCGTCAATTTTTCAAATTTTTATGAAAAAATTTAATGAACTATAAACCGTTCATTTCATATGCAAAATACTAAAAATACTATACATCGTCTATTTTTAATGCAAAAAATTAAATGGGCTATAGATACAAAATATAATTGGCTATACATGGTTGATTTTTAATACATCGTCAATTTTTCAAATTTTTATGAAAAAATTTAATGAACTATAAACCGTTCATTTCATATGCAAAATACTAAAAATACTATACATCGTCTATTTTTAATGCAAAAAATTAAATGGGCTATAGATACAAAATATAATTGGCTATACATGGTTGATTTTTTAAATTTTTATGAAAAACATTAATGGGCTATAAATTGTCCATTTCGTATACAAAAACTTAAATGGACTATATACGTCGTCTATATTTCGTGAAAAGAATTTAATAAAATATACATCATCCATTTTTTATGAAAAACAATTTTTTAAGAAAAAAATTTCAATTTTTCAAATTTTTATGAAAAAACTTAATGAACTATTAATCATTCATTTCATATGCAAAAAACTAAAAACACTATACATCGTCTATTTTTCATGCAAAAAAATTAAATGGGCTATAGATGCAAAATATAATTGGCTATACATAATTGATTTTTTAAATTTTTATGAAAAACATTAATGGGCTATAAATTGTCCATTTCGTATACAAAAACTTAAATGGACTATATACGTCGTCTATATTTCTTGCAAAGAATTTAATAAAATATACATCATCCATTTTTTATGAAAAAAAAATTTTTATGAAAAAAATTTAATTTTTCAAATTTTTATGAAAAAATTTAATGAACTATAAATCGTTCATTTCATATGCAAAAAACTAAAAACACTATACATCGTCTATTTTTCATGCAAAAAAATTAAATGGGCTATAGATACAAAATATAATGGGCTATACATGGTTGATTTTTTAAATTTTTATGAAAAACATTAATGGGCTATAAATTGTCCATTTCGTATACAAAAACTTAAATGGACTATATATGTCGTCTATATTTTGTGCAAAGCATTTAATGAAATGTACATCATCCAATTTTTATGAAAAAAAATTTTTTGTGAAAAAAATTTAATGGACTATACATCGTCAATTTTTCAAATTTTTATGAAAAAATTTAATGAACTATAAATCATTCATTTCATATGCAAAAAACTAAAAACACTATACATCGTCTATTTTTCATGCAAAAAAATTAAATGGGCTATAGATACAAAATATAATGGGCTATAATACATGGTTGATTTTTTAAATTTTTATGAAAAACATTAATGGGCTATAAATTGTCCATTTCGTATACAAAAACTTAAATGGACTATATATGTCGTCTATATTTTGTACAAAGCATTTAATGAAATGTACATCATCCAATTTTTATGAAAAAAAATTTTTTAAGAAAAAAATTTAATGGACTATCGTCAATTTTTAAAATTTTTATGAAAAAATTTAATGAACTATAAACCGTTCATTTCATATGCAAAAAACTAAAAACACTATACATCATCTATTTTTAATGCAAAAAATTAAATGGGCTATAGATACAAAATATAATTGGCTATACATGGTTGATTTTTTAAATTTTTATGAAAAACATTAATGGGCTATAAATTGTCCATTTCGTATACAAAAACTTAAATGGACTATATACGTCGTCTATATTTCGTGCAAAGAATTTAATAAAATATACATCATCCATTTTTTATGAAAAAAAATTTTTTATGAAAAAAATTTAATGGACTATACATCGTCAATTTTTCAAATTTTTATGAAAAAATTTAATGAACTATAAATCGTTCATTTCATATGCAAAAAACTAAAGAGACTATACATCGTCTATTTTTCATGCAAAAAAATTAAATGGGCTATAGATACAAAATATAATGGGCTATACATGGTTGATTTTTTAAATTTTTATGAAAAACATTAATTGGCTATAAATTGTCCATTTCGTATACAAAAACTTAAATGGACTATATACGTCGTCTATATTTCGTGCAAAGAATTTAATAAAATATACATCATCCATTTTTTATGAAAAAAAATTTTTTATGAAAAAAATTTATACATCGTCAATTTTTCAAATTTTTATGAAAAAATTTAATGAACTATAAATCATTCATTTCATATGCAAAAAACTAAAAACACTATACATCGTCTATTTTTCATGCAAAAAAATTAAATGGGCTATAGATACAAAATATAATGGGCTATAATACATGGTTGATTTTTTAAATTTTTATGAAAAACATTAATGGGCTATAAATTGTCCATTTCGTATACAAAAACTTAAATGGACTATATATGTCGTCTACATTTTGTGCAAAGCATTTAATGAAATGTACATCATCCAATTTTTATGAAAAAAAATTTTTTGTGAAAAAAATTTAATGGACTATACATCGTCAATTTTTAAAATTTTTATGAAAAAATTTAATGAACTATAAACCGTTCATTTCATATGCAAAAAACTAAAAACACTATACATCATCTATTTTTAATGCAAAAAATTAAATGGGCTATAGATACAAAATATAATTGGCTATACATGGTTGATTTTTTAAATTTTTATGAAAAACATTAATGGGCTATAAATTGTCCATTTCGTATACAAAAACTTAAATGGACTATATACGTCGTCTATATTTCGTTCAAAGAATTTAATAAAATATACATCATCCATTTTTTATGAAAAAAAATAAATATAATAATAATAATAATAATAATAATAAAATAATTATACATGGTTGATTTTTTAAATTTTTATGAAAAACATTAATGGGCTATAAATTGTCCATTTCGTATACAAAAACTTAAATGGACTATATACGTCGCCTATATTTCGTGCAAAGAATTTAATAAAATATACATCATCCATTTTTTATGAAAAAAAAATTTTTTATGAAAAAAATTTAATATTTGTCAATTTTTCAAATTTTTATGAAAAAATTTAATGAACTATAAATCATTCATTTCATATGCAAAAAACTAAGAACACTATACCTCGTCTATTTTTCATGCAAAAAAATTAAATGGGCTATAGATGCAAAATATAATTGGCTATACATAATTGATTTTTTAAATTTTTATGAAAAACATTAATGGGCTATAAATTGTCCATTTCGTATACAAAAACTTAAATGGACTACTAAAAAGACTATACATCGTCTATTTTTCATGCAAAAAAATTAAATGGGCTATAGATACAAAATATAATGGGCTATACATGGTTGATTTTTTAAATTTTTATGAAAAACATTAATAAGCTATAAATTGTCCATTTCGTATACAAAAACTTAAATGGACTATATACGTCGTCTATATTTCGTGCAAAGAATTTAATAATATATACATCATCCATTTTTTATGAAAAAAAATTTTTTAAGAAAAAAATTTAATGGACTATACATCGTCAATTTTTCAAATTTTTATGAAAAAATTTAATGAACTATAAATCGTTCATTTCATATGCAAAAAACAAAAACACTATACTTCGTCTATTTTTCATGCAAAAAAATTAAATGGGCTATAGATACAAAATATAATGGGCTATACATGGTTGATTTTTTAAATTTTTATGAAAAACATTAATGGGCTATAAATTGTCCATTTCGTATACAAAAACTTAAATGGACTATATATGTCGTCTATATTTTGTGCAAAGCATTTAATGAAATGTACATCATCCAATTTTTATGAAAAAAATTTAATGGACTATACATCGTTAATTTTTCAAATTTTTATGAAAAAATTTAATGAACTATAAATCGTTCATTTCATATGCAAAAAACTAAAAAGACTATACATCGTCTATTTTTCATGCAAAAAAATTAAATGGGCTATAGATACAAAATATAATGGGCTATACATGGTTGATTTTTTAAATTTTTATGAAAAACATTAATGGGCTATAAATTGTCCATTTCGTATACAAAAACTTAAATGGACTATATACGTCGTCTATATTTCGTGCAAAGAATTTAATAAAATATACATCATCCATTTTTTATGAAAAAAAATTTTTTATGAAAAAAATTTAATGGACATCGTCAATTTATCAAATTTTTATGAAAAAATTTAATGAACTATAAACCGTTCATTTCATATGCAAAAAACTAAAAACACTATACATCGTCTATTTTTAATGCAAAAAATTAAATGGGCTATAGGTACAAAATATAATTGGCTATACATGGTTGATTTTTTAAATTTTTATGAAAAACATTAATGGGCTATAAATTGTCCATTTCGTATACAAAAACTTAAATGGACTATATACGTCGTCTATATTTCGTGCAAAGAATTTAAAAAAATATACATCATCCATTTTTTATGAAAAAAAATTTTTTATGAAAAAAAATTTTTTATGAAAAAAATTTAATGGCCTATACATCGTCAATTTTTCAAATTCTTATGAAAAAATTTAATGAACTATAAATCATTCATTTCCTATGCAAAAAACTAAAAACACTATACATCGTCTATTTTTCATGCAAAAAAATTAAATGGGCTATAGATGCAAAATATAATTGGCTATACATAATTGATTTTTTAAATTTTTATGAAAAACATTAATGGGCTATAAATTGTCCATTTCGTATACAAAAACTTAAATGGACTATATACGTCGCCTATATTTCGTGCAAAGAATTTAATAAAATATACATCATCCATTTTTTATGAAAAAAATTTTTTAAGAAAAAAATTGAATGGACATCGTCAATTTTTCAAATTTTTATGGAAAAATTTAATGAACTATAAATCATTCATTTCATATGCAAAAAACTTAAAACACTATACATCGTCTATTTTTCATGCAAAAAAATTAAATGGGCTATAGATGCAAAATATAATGGGCTATAAATGGTTGATTTTTTAAATTTTTATGAAAAACATTAATGGGCTATAAATTGTCCATTTCGTATACAAAAACTTAAATGGACTATATATGTCGTCTATATTTCGTGCAAAGTATTTAATAAAATATACATCATCCATTTTTTATGAAAAAAAATTTTTTATGAAAAAAATTTAATGGACTATATATACATCGTCAATTTTTCAAATTTTTATGAAAAAATTTAATGAACTATAAACCGTTCATTTCATATGCAAAATACTAAAAACACTATACATCGTCTATTTTTAATGCAAAAAATTAAATGGGCTATAGATACAAAATATAATTGGCTATACATGGTTGATTTTTTAAATTTTTATGAAAAACATTAATGGGCTATAAATTGTCCATTTCGTATACAAAAACTTAAATGGACTATATACGTCGTCTATATTTCGTGCAAAGAATTTAATAAAATATACATCATGCATTTTTTATGAAAAAAAATATTTTATGAAAAAAAATTTATGGACTATACATCGTCAATTTTTCAAATTTTTATGAAAAAATTTAATGAACTATAAATCATTCATTTCATATGCAAAAAACTAAAAAGACTATACATCGTCTATTTTTCATGCAAAAAAATTAAATGGGCTATAGATACAAAATATAATGGGCTATACATGGTTGATTTTTTAAATTTTTATGAAAAACATTAATGGGCTATAAATTGTCCATTTCGTATACAAAAACTTAAATGGACTATATATGTCGTCTATATTTTGTGCAAAGTATTTAATGAAATGTACATCATCCAATTTTTATGAAAAAAAATTTTTTGTGAAAAAAATTTAATGGACTATACATCGTAAATTTTTCAAATTTTTATGAAAAAAATTTAATGAACTATAAACCGTTCATTTCATATGCAGAAAACTAAAAACACTATACATCGTCTATTTTTAATGCAAAAAATTAAATGGGCTATAGATACAAAATATAATTGGCTATACATGGTTGATTTTTTAAATTTTTATGAAAAACATTAATGGGCTATAAATTGTCCATTTTGTATACAAAAACTTAAATGGACTATATACGTCGTCTATATTTCGTGCAAAGAATTTAATAAAATATACATCATCCAATTTTTATGAAAAAAAATTTTTTGTGAAAAAATTTAATGGACTATACATCGTCAATTTTTCAAATTTTTATGAAGAAATTTAATGAACTATAAATCGTTCATTTCATATGGAAAAAACTAAAAAGACTATACATCGTCTATTTTTCATGCAAAAAAATTAAATGGGCTATAGATACAAAATATAATGGGCTATACATGGTTGATTTTTTAAATTTTTATGAAAAACATTAATGGGCTATAAATTGTCCATTTCGTATACAAAAACTTAAATGGACTATATACGTCGTCTATATTTCGTGCAAAGAATTTAATAAAATATACATCATCCATTTTTTATGAAAAAAAAATTTTTAAGAAAAAAATTTAATCGTCAATTTTTCAAATTTTTATGAAAAAATTTAATGAACTATAAGCCGTTCATTTCATATGCAAAATACTAAAAACACTATACATCGTCTATTTTTCATGCAAAAAAATTAAATGGGCTATAGATACAAAATATAATTGGCTATATATGGTTGATTTTTTAAATTTTTATGAAAAACATTAATGGGCTATAAATTGTCCATTTCGTATACAAAAACTTAAATGGACTATATACGTCGCCTATATTTCGTGCAAAGAATTTAATAAAATATACATCATCCATTTTTTATGAAAAAAATTTTTTAAGAAAAAAATTGAATGGACTATACATCGTCAATTTTTCAAATTTTTATGGAAAAATTTAATGAACTATAAATCATTCATTTCATATGCAAAAAACTTAAAACACTATACATCGTCTATTTTTCATGCAAAAAAATTAAATGGGCTATAGATGCAAAATATAATGGGCTATAAATGGTTGATTTTTTAAATTTTTATGAAAAACATTAATGGGCTATAAATTGTCCATTTCGTATACAAAAACTTAAATGGACTATATATGTCGTCTATATTTCGTGCAAAGTATTTAATAAAATATACATCATCCATTTTTTATGAAAAAAAATTTTTTATGAAAAAAATTTAATGGACTATATATACATCGTCAATTTTTCAAATTTTTATGAAAAAATTTAATGAACTATAAACCGTTCATTTCATATGCAAAATACTAAAAACACTATACATCGTCTATTTTTAATGCAAAAAATTAAATGGGCTATAGATACAAAATATAATTGGCTATACATGGTTGATTTTTTAAATTTTTATGAAAAACATTAATGGGCTATAAATTGTCCATTTCGTATACAAAAACTTAAATGGACTATATACGTCGTCTATATTTCGTGCAAAGAATTTAATAAAATATACATCATGCATTTTTTATGAAAAAAAAATAAATGGGCTATAGATACAAAATATAATGGGCTATACATGGTTGATTTTTTAAATTTTTATGAAAAACATTAATGGGCTATAAATTGTCCATTTCGTATACAAAAACTTAAATGGACTATATATGTCGTCTATATTTTGTGCAAAGTATTTAATGAAATGTACATCATCCAATTTTTATGAAAAAAAATTTTTTGTGAAAAAAATTTAATGGACTATACATCGTAAATTTTTCAAATTTTTATGAAAAAAATTTAATGAACTATAAACCGTTCATTTCATATGCAGAAAAGTAAAAACACTATACACCGTCTATTTTTAATGCAAAAAAATTAAATGGGCTATAGATACAAAATATAATGGGCTATACATGGTTGATTTTTTAAATTTTTATGAAAAACATTAATGGGCTATAAATTGTCCATTTCGTATACAAAAACTTAAATGGACTATATACGTCGTCTATATTTCGTGCAAAGAATTTAATAAAATATACATCATCCATTTTATATGAAAAAAAATTTTTTATGAAAAAAATTTAATGGACTATACATCGTCAATTTTTCAAATTTTTATGAAAAAATTTAATGAACTATAAATCATTCATTTCATATGCAAAAAACTAAAAACACTATACATCGTCTATTTTTCATGCAAAAAAATTAAATGGGCTATAGATGCAAAATATAATTGGCTATACATAATTGATTTTTTAAATTTTTATGAAAAACATTAATGGGCTATAAATTGTCCATTTCGTATACAAAAACTTAAATGGACTATATATGTCGTCTATATTTCGTGCAAAGTATTTAATAAAATATACATCATCCATTTTTTATGAAAAAAATTTAATGGATCGTCAATCGTCAATTTTTCAAATTTTTATGAAAAAATTTAATGAACTATAAATCGTTCATTTCATATGCAAAAAACTAAAAAGACTATACATCGTCTATTTTTCATGCAAAAAAATTAAATGGGCTATAGATACAAAATATAATGGTTGATTTTTTAAATTTTTATGAAAAACATTAATGGGCTATTAATTGTCCATTTCGTATACAAAAACTTAAATGAACTATATACGTCGTCTATATTTCGTGCAAAGAATTTAATAAAATATACATCATCCATTTTTTATGAAAAAAAATTTTTTAAGAAAAAAATTTAATGGACTATATATACATCGTCAATTTTTCAAATTTTTATGAAAAAATTTAATGAACTATAAACCGTTCATTTCATATGCAAAATACTAAAAACACTATACATCGTCTATTTTTAATGCAAAAAATTAAATGGGCTATAGATACAAAACATAATTGGCTATACATGGTTGATTTTTTAAATTTTTATGAAAAACATTAATGGGCTATAAATTGTCCATTTCGTATACAAAAACTTAAATGGACTATATACGTCGTCTATATTTCGTGCAAAGAATTTAATAAAATATACATCATCCATTTTTTATGAAAAAAAGTTTTTATGAAAAAAATTTAATGGACGTCAATCGTCAATTTTTCAAATTTTTATGAAAAAATTTAATGAACTATAAATTGTTCATTTCATATGCAAAAAACTAAAAACACTATACATCGTCTATTTTTCATGCAAAAAAATTAAATGGGCTATAGATACAAAATATAATGGGCTATACATGGTTGATTTTTTAAATTTTTATGAAAAACATTAATGGGCTATAAATTGTCCATTTCGTATACAAAAACTTAAATGGACTATATACGTCGTCTATATTTCGTGCAAAGAATTTAATAAAATATACATCATCCATTTTTTATGAAAAAAAATTTTTTGTGAAAAAAATTTAATGGACTATACATCGTCAATTTTTCAAATTTTTATGAAAAAATTTAATGAACTATAAATCGTCTATTTTTCATGCAAAAAATTTAAATGGGCTATAGATACAAAATATAATGGTTGATTTTTTAAATTTTTATGAAAAACATTAATGGGCTATAAATTGTCTAATTCGTATACAAAAACTTAAATGGACTATATACGTCGTCTATATTTCGTGCAAAGAATTTAATAAAATATACATCATCCATTTTTTATGAAAAAAAATTTTTTAAGAAAAAAATTTAATGGACTATACATCGTCAATTTTTCAAATTTTTATGAAAAAATTTAATGAACTATAAACCGTTCATTTCATATGCAAAAAACTAAAAACACTATACATCGTCTATTTTTAATGCAAAAAATTAAATGGGCTATAGATACAAAATATAATTGGCTATACATGGTTGATTTTTTAAATTTTTATGAAAAACATTAATGGGCTATAAATTGTCCATTTCGTATACAAAAACTTAAATGGACTATATATGTCGTCTATATTTCGTGCAAAGTATTTAATAAAATATACATCATCCATTTTTTATGAAAAAAAATTTTTTATGAAAAAATTTAATGAACTATAAATCGTTCATTTCATATGCAAAAAACTAAAAACACTATACATCGTCTATTTTTCATGCAAAAAAATTAAATGGGCTATAGATACAAAATATAATGGGCTATACATGGTTGATTTTTTAAATTTTTATGAAAAACATTAATGGGCTATAAATTGTCCATTTCGTATACAAAAACTTAAATGGACTATATACGTCGTCTATATTTCGTGCAAAGAACTTAATAAAATATACATCATCCATTTTTTATGAAAAAAAATTTTTTAAGAAAAAAATTTAATGGACTATGTATACATCGTCAATTTTTCAAATTTTTATGAAAAAATTTAATGAACTATAAATCGTTCATTTCATATGCAAAAAACTAAAAACACTATACATCGTCTATTTTTCATGCAAAAAAATTAAATGGGCTATAGATACAAAATATAATGGGCTATACATGGTTGATTTTTTAAATTTGTATAAAAAACATTAATGGGCTATAAATTGTCCATTTCGTATACAAAAACTTAAATGGACTATATATGTCGTCTATATTTCGTGCAAAGTCTTTAATAAAATATACATCATCCATTTTTTATGAAAAAAATTTTTTATGAAAAAAATTTTATGGACTATATATACATCGTCAATTTTTAAAATTTTTATGAAAAAATTTAATGAACTATAAATCGTTCATTTCATATGCAAAAAACTAAAAAGACTATACATCGTCTATTTTTCATGCAAAAAAATTAAATGGGCTATAGATACAAAATATAATTGGCTATACATGGTTGATTTTTTAAATTTTTATGAAAAACATTAATGGGCTATAAATTGTCCATTTCGTATACAAAAACGTAAATGGACTATATACGTCGTCTATATTTCGTGCAAAGAATTTAATGACATATACATCATCCAATTTTTATGAAAAAAAATTTTTTAGGAAAAAAATTTAATGGACTATACATCGTCAATTTTTCAAATTTTTATGAACAAATTTAATGAACTATAAACCGTTCATTTCATATGCAAAAAACTAAAAACACTATACATCGTCTATTTTTAATGCAAAAAATTAAATGGGCTATAGATACAAAATATAATTGGCTATACATGGTTGATTTTTTAAATTTTTATGAAAAACATTAATGGGCTATAAATTGTCCATTTCGTATACAAAAACTTAAATGGACTATATACGTCGTCTATATTTCGTGCAAAGAATTTAATAAAATATACATCATCCATTTTATATGAAAAAAAATTTTTTATGAAAAAAATTTAATGGACTATACATCGTCAATTTTTCAAATTTTTATGAAAAAATTTAATGAACTATAAATCATTCATTTCATATGCAAAAAACTAAAAACACTATACATCGTCTATTTTTCATGCAAAAAAATTAAATGGGCTATAGATACAAAATATAATGGGCTATACATGGTTGATTTTTTAAATTTTTATGAAAAACATTAATGGGCTATAAATTGTCCATTTCGTATACAAAAACTTAAATGGACTATATATGTCGTCTATATTTTGTGCAAAGCATTTAATGAAATGTACATCATCCAATTTTTATGAAAAAAAATTTTTTTTTTAAAAATTTAATGGACTATACATCGTCAATTTTTCAAATTTTTATGAAAAAATTTAATGAACTATAAATCGTTCATTTCATATGCAAAAAACTAAAAAGACTATACATCGTCTATTTTTCATGCAAAAAAATAAATGGGCTATAGATGCAAAATATAATTGGCTATACATGGTTGATTTTTTAAATTTTTATGAAAAACATTAATGGGCTATAAATTGTCCATTTCGTATACAAAAACTTAAATGGACTATATACGTCGTCTATATTTCCTGCAAAGAATTTAATAGAATATAAATCATCCATTTTTTATGAAAAAAAATTTTTTAAGAAAAAAATTTAATGGACTATACATCGTCAATTTTTCAAATTTTTATGAAAAAATTTAATGAACTATAAACCGATCATTTCATATGCAAAAAACTAAAAACACTATACATCGTCTATTTTTAATGCAAAAAAATTAAATGGGCTATAGATACAAAATATAATGGGCTATACATGGTTGATTTTTTAAATTTTTATGAAAAACATTAATGGGCTATAAATTGTCCATTTCGTATACAAAAACGTAAATGGACTATATACGTCGTCTATATTTCGTGCAAAGAATTTAATGAAATATACATCATCCAATTTTTATGAAAAAAAATTTTTTAGGAAAAAAATTTAATGGACTATACATCGTCAATTTTTCAAATTTTTATGAACAAATTTAATGAACTATAAACCGTTCATTTCATATGCAAAAAACTAAAAACACTATACATCGTCTATTTTTAATGCAAAAAATTAAATGGGCTATAGATACAAAATATAATTGGCTATACATGGTTGATTTTTTAAATTTTTATGAAAAACATTAATGGGCTATAAATTGTCCATTTCGTATACAAAAACTTAAATGGACTATATATGTCGTCTATATTTCGTGCAAAGTATTTAATAAAATATACATCATCCATTTTTTATGAAAAAAAATTTTGTATGAAAAAAATTTAATGGACTATACATCGTCAATTTTTCAAATTTTTATGAAAAAATTTAATGAACTATAAATCGTTCATTTCATATGCAAAAAACTAAAAAGACTATACATCGTCTATTTTTCATGCAAAAAAATAAATGGGCTATAGATGCAAAATATAATTGGCTATACATGGTTGATTTTTTAAATTTTTATGAAAAACATTAATGGGCTATAAATTGTCCATTTCGTATACAAAAACTTAAATGGACTATATACGTCGTCTATATTTCCTGCAAAGAATTTAATAGAATATAAATCATCCATTTTTTATGAAAAAAAATTTTTTAAGAAAAAAATTTAATGGACTATACATCGTCAATTTTTCAAATTTTTATGAAAAAATTTAATGAACTATAAACCGTTCATTTCATATGCAAAAAACTAAAAACACTATACATCGTCTATTTTTAATGCAAAAAAATTAAATGGGCTATAGATACAAAATATAATGGGCTATACATGGTTGATTTTTTAAATTTTTATGAAAAACATTAATGGGCTATAAATTGTCCATTTCGTATACAAAAACGTAAATGGACTATATACGTCGTCTATATTTCGTGCAAAGAATTTAATGAAATATACATCATCCAATTTTTATGAAAAAAAATTTTTTAGGAAAAAAATTTAATGGACTATACATCGTCAATTTTTCAAATTTTTATGAACAAATTTAATGAACTATAAACCGTTCATTTCATATGCAAAAAACTAAAAACACTATACATCGTCTATTTTTAATGCAAAAAATTAAATGGGCTATAGATACAAAATATAATTGGCTATACATGGTTGATTTTTTAAATTTTTATGAAAAACATTAATGGGCTATAAATTGTCCATTTCGTATACAAAAACTTAAATGGACTATATATGTCGTCTATATTTCGTGCAAAGTATTTAATAAAATATACATCATCCATTTTTTATGAAAAAAAATTTTGTATGAAAAAAATTTAATGGACTATACATCGTCAATTTTTCAAATTTTTATGAAAAAATTTAATGAACTATAAATCGTTCATTTCATATGCAAAAAACTAAAAAGACTATACATCGTCTATTTTTCATGCAAAAAAATTAAATGGGCTATAGATACAAAATATAATGGGCTATACATGGTTGATTTTTTAAATTTTTATGAAAAACATTAATGGGCTATAAATTGTCCATTTCGTATACAAAAACTTAAATGGACTATATACGTCGTCTATATTTCGTGCAAAGAATTTAATAATATATACATCATCCATTTTTTATGAAAAAAAATTTTTTAAGAAAAAAATTTAATGGACTATACATCGTCAATTTTTCAAATTTTTATGAAAAAATTTAATGAACTATAAATCGTGCATTTCATATGCAAAAAACTAAAAACACTATACATCGTCTATTTTTCATGCAAAAATATTAAATGGGCTATAGATACAAAATATAATGGGCTATACATGGTTGATTTTTTAAATTTTTATGAAAAACATTAATGGGCTATAAATTGTCCATTTCGTATACAAAAACTTAAATGGACTATATATGTCGTCTATATTTTGTGCAAAGCATTTAATGAAATGTACATCATCCAATTTTTATGAAAAAAAATTTTTTGTGAAAAAAATTAAATGGATATACATCGTCAATTTTTCAAATTTTTATGAAAAAATTTAATGAACTATAAATCGTTCATTTCATATGCAAAAAACTAAAAACACTATACATCGTCTATTTTTCATGCAAAAAAATTAAATGGGCTATAGATACAAAATATAATGGGCTATACATGGTTGATTTTTTAAATTTTTATGAAAAACATTAATGGGCTATAAATTGTCCATTTCGTATACAAAAACTTAAATGGACTATATATGTCGTCTATATTTCGTGCAAAGTCTTTAATAAAATATACATCATCCATTTTTTATGAAAAAAAATTTTTTATGAAAAAAATTTTATGGAATACATCGTCAATTTTTCAAATTTTTATGAAAAAATTTAATGAACTATAAATCGTTCATTTCATATGCAAAAAACTAAAAATACTATACATCGTCTATTTTTCATGCAAAAAAATTAAATGGGCTATAGATACAAAATATAATTGGCTATACATGGTTGATTTTTTAAATTTTTATGAAAAACATTAATGGGCTATAAATTGTCCATTTCGTATACAAAAACGTAAATGGACTATATACGACGTCTATATTTCGTGCAAAGAATTTAATGAAATATACATCATCCAATTTTTATGAAAAAAAATTTTTTAGGAAAAAAATTTAATGGACTATACATCGTCAATTTTTCAAATTTTTATGAACAAATTTAATGAACTATAAACCGTTCATTTCATATGCAAAAAACTAAAAACACTATACATCGTCTATTTTTAATGCAAAAAATTAAATGGGCTATAGATACAAAATATAATTGGCTATACATGCTTGATTTTTTAAATTTTTATGAAAAACATTAATGGGCTATAAATTGTCCATTTCGTATACAAAAACTTAAATGGACTATATACGTCGTCTATATTTCGTGCAAAGAATTTAATAAAATATACATCATCCATTTTATATGAAAAAAAATTTTTTATGAAAAAAATTTAATGGACTATACATCGTCAATTTTTCAAATTTTTATGAAAAAATTTAATGAACTATAAATCATTCATTTCATATGCAAAAAACTAAAAACACTATACATCGTCTATTTTTCATGCAAAAAAATTAAATGGGCTATAGATACAAAATATAATGGGCTATACATGGTTGATTTTTTAAATTTTTATGAAAAACATTAATGGGCTATAAATTGTCCATTTCGTATACAAAAACTTAAATGGACTATATACGTCGTCTATATTTCGTGCAAAGAATTTAATAAAATATACATCATCCATTTTTTATGAAAAAAAATTTTTTAAGAAAAAAAATTTAATGGACTATACATCGTCAATTTTTCAAATTTTTATGAAAAAATTTAATGAACTATAAATCGTGCATTTCATATGCAAAAAACTAAAAACACTATACATCGTCTATTTTTCATGCAAAAATATTAAATGGGCTATAGATACAAAATATAATGGGCTATACATGGTTGATTTTTTAAATTTTTATGAAAAACATTAATGGGCTATAAATTGTCCATTTCGTATACAAAAACTTAAATGGACTATATATGTCGTCTATATTTTGTGCAAAGCATTTAATGAAATGTACATCATCCAATTTTTATGAAAAAAAATTTTTTGTGAAAAAAATTAAATGGACTATACATCGTCAATTTTTCAAATTTTTATGAAAAAATTTAATGAACTATAAATCGTTCATTTCATATGCAAAAAACTAAAAACACTATACATCGTCTATTTTTCATGCAAAAAAATTAAATGGGCTATAGATACAAAATATAATGGGCTATACATGGTTGATTTTTTAAATTTTTATGGAAAACATTAATGGGCTATAAATTGTCCATTTCGTATACAAAAACTTAAATGGACTATATACGTCGTCTATATTTCGTGCAAAGAATTTAATAAAATATACATCATCCATTTTTTATGAAAAAAAATTTTTTAAGAAAAAAATTTAATGGACCATACATCGTCAATTTTTCAAATTTTTATGAAAAAATTTAATGAACTATAAACCGTTCATTTCATATGCAAAAAACTAAAAACACTATACATCGTCTATTTTTAATGCAAAAAATTAAATGGGCTATAGATACAAAATATAATTGGCTATACATGGTTGATTTTTTAAATTTTTATGAAAAACATTAATGGGCTATAAATTGTCCATTTCGTATACAAAACCTTAAATGGACTATATACGTCGTCTATATTTCGTGCAAAGAATTTAATAAAATATACATCATCCGATTTTTATGAAAAAAAATTTTTTATGAAAAAAATTTAATGGACTATATATACATCGTCAATTTTTCAAATTTTTATGAAAAAATTTAATGAACTAAAAATCGTTCATTTCATATGCAAAAAACTAAAAAGACTATACATCGTCTATTTTTCATGCAAAAAAAATTAAATGGGCTATAGATACAAAATATAATGGGGTATACATGGTTGATTTTTTAAATTTTTATGAAAAACATTAATGGGCTATAAATTGTCCATTTCGTATACAAAAACTTAAATGGACTATATACGTCGTCTATATTTCGTGCAAAGAATTTAATAAAATATACATCATCCATTTTTTATGAAAAAAAATTTTTTAAGAAAAAAATTTAATGGACTATACATCGTCAATTTTTCAAATTTTTATGAAAAAATTTAATGACCTATAAACCGTTCATTTCATATGGAAAATACTAAAAACACTATACATCGTCTATTTTTAATGCAAAAAATTAAATGGGCTATAGATACAAAATATAATGGGGTATACATGGTTGATTTTTTAAATTTTTATGAAAAACATCAATGGGCTATAAATTGTCCATTTCGTATACAAAACTTAAATGGACTATATACGTCGTCTATATTTCGTGCAAAGAATTTAATAAAATATACATCATCCATTTTTTATGAAAAAAAATTTTTTTTTTTCAAATTTTTATGAAAAAATTTAATGAACTATAAATCATTCATTTCATATGCAAAAAACTAAAAACACTATACATCGTCTATTTTTCATGCAAAAAAATTAAATGGGCTATAGATGCAAAATATAATTGGCTATACATAATTGATTTTTTAAATTTTTATGAAAAACATTAATGGGCTATAAATTGTCCATTTCGTACATCGTCAATTTTTCAAATTTTTATGAAAAAATTTAATGAACTATAAACCGTTCATTTCATATGCAAAAAACTAAAAACACTATACATCGTCTATTTTTAATGCAAAAAATTAAATGGGCTATAGATACAAAATATAATTGGCTATACATGGTTGCTTTTTAAATTTTTATGAAAAACATTAATGGGCTATAAATTGTCCATTTCGTATACAAAAACTTAAATGGACTATATACGTCGTCTATATTTCGTGCAAAGAATTTAATAAAATATACATCATCCGATTTTTATGAAAAAAAATTGCTTATGAAAAAAATTTAATGGACTATAGATACAAAATATAATTGGCTATACATGGTTGATTTTTTAAATTTTTATGAAAAACATTAATGGGCTATAAATTGTACATTTCGTATACAAAAACTTAAATGGACTATATACGTCGTCTATATTTCGTGCAAAGAATTTAATAAAATATACATCATCCATTTTTTATGAAAAAAAATTTTTTATAAAAAAAATTTACATCGTCAATTTTTAAAATTTTTATGAAAAAATTTAATGAACTATAAATCATTCATTTCATATGCAAAAAACTAAAAACACTATACATCGTCTATTTTTCATGCAAAAAAATTAAATGGGCTATAGATGCAAAATATAATTGGCTATACATAATTGATTTTTAAAATTTTTATGAAAAACATTAATGGGCTATAAATTGTCCATTTCGTATACAAAAACTTAAATGGACTATATACGTCGTCTATATTTCGTGCAAAGAATTTAATAAAATATACATCATCCGATTTTTATGAAAAAAAATTGCTTATGAAAAAAATTTAATGGACTATACATCGTCAATTTTTCAAATTTTTATGAAAAAATTTAATGAACTATAAATCGTTCATTTCATATGCAAAAAACTAAAAAGACTATACATCATCTATTTTTAATGCAAAAAATTAAATGGGCTATAGATACAAAATATAATTGGCTATACATGGTTGATTTTTTAAATTTTTATGAAAAACATTAATGGGCTATAAATTGTCCATTTCGTATACAAAAACTTAAATGGACTATATACGTCGTCTATATTTCGTGCAAAGAATTTAATAAAATATACATCATCCATTTTTTATGAAAAAAAAATTTTTATAAAAAAAATTTACATCGTCAATTTTTCAAATTTTTATGAAAAAATTTAATGAACTATAAATCATTCATTTCATATGCAAAAAACTAAAAACACTATACATCGTCTATTTTTCATGCAAAAAAATTAAATGGGCTATAGATGCAAAATATAATTGGCTATACATAATTGATTTTTAAAATTTTTATGAAAAACATTAATGGGCTATAAATTGTCCATTTCGTATGCAAAAACTTAAATGGACTATATACGTCGTCTATATTTCGTGCAAAGAATTTAATAAAATATACATCATCCATTTTTTATGAAAAAAAAATTTTTATAAAAAAAATTTACATCGTCAATTTTTCAAATTTTTATGAAAAAATTTAATGAACTATAAATCATTCATTTCATATGCAAAAAACTAAAAACACTATACATCGTCTATTTTTCATGCAAAAAAATTAAATGGGCTATAGATGCAAAATATAATTGGCTATACATAATTGATTTTTTAAATTTTTATGAAAAACATTAATGGGCTATAAATTGTCCATTTCGTACATCGTCAATTTTTCAAATTTTTATGAAAAAATTTAATGAACTATAAACCGTTCATTTCATATGCAAAAAACTAAAAACACTATACATCGTCTATTTTTAATGCAAAAAATTAAATGGGCTATAGATACAAAATATAATTGGCTATACATGGTTGATTTTTTAAATTTTTATGAAAAACATTAATGGGCTATAAATTGTCCATTTCGTATACAAAAACTTAAATGGACTATATACGTCGTCTATATTTCGTGCAAAGAATTTAATAAAATATACATCATCCGATTTTTATGAAAAAAAATTGCTTATGAAAAAAATTTAATGGACTATAGATACAAAATATAATTGGCTATACATGGTTGATTTTTTAAATTTTTATGAAAAACATTAATGGGCTATAAATTGTACATTTCGTATACAAAAACTTAAATGGACTATATACGTCGTCTATATTTCGTGCAAAGAATTTAATAAAATATACATCATCCATTTTTTATGAAAAAAAATTTTTTATAAAAAAAATTTACATCGTCAATTTTTCAAATTTTTATGAAAAAATTTAATGAACTATAAATCATTCATTTCATATGCAAAAAACTAAAAACACTATACATCGTCTATTTTTCATGCAAAAAAATTAAATGGGCTATAGATGCAAAATATAATTGGCTATACATAATTGATTTTTTAAATTTTTATGAAAAACATTAATGGGCTATAAATTGTCCATTTCGTATACAAAAACTTAAATGAACTATATATGTCGTCTATATTTCGTGCAAAGTATTTAATAAAATAAACATCATACATTTTTTATGAAAAAAAATTTTTTATGAAAAAAATTTAATGGACTATACATCGTCAATTTTTCAAATTTTTATGAAAAAATTTAATGAACTATAAATCGTTCATCGTCAATTTTTAAAAATTTTATGAAAAAAATTTTTCAAATTTTTATGAAAAAATTTATTGAACTATAAATCGTTCATTTCATATGCAAAAAACTAAAAACACTATACATCGTCTATTTTTCATGCAAAAAAATTAAATGGGCTATAGATACAAAATATAATGGGCTATACATGGTTGATTTTTTAAATTTTTATGAAAAACATTAATGGGCTATAAATTGTCCATTTCGTATACAAAAACTTAAATGGACTATATATGTATGTCGTCTATATTTTGTGCAAAGCATTTAATGAAATGTACATCATCCAATTTTTATGAAAAAAAATTTTTTGTGAAAAAAATTTAATGGACTATACATCGTAAATTTTTCAAATTTTTATGAAAAAAATTTAATGAACTATAAACCGTTCATTTCATATGCAAAAAACTAAAAACACTATACATCGTCTATTTTTAATGCAAAAAATTAAATGGGCTATAGATACAAAATATAATTGGCTATACATGGTTGATTTTTTAAATTTTTATGAAAAACATTAATGGGCTATAAATTGTCAATTTCGTATACAAAAACTTAAATGGACTATATACGTCGTCTATATTTCGTGCAAAGAATTAAATAAAATATACATCATCCATTTTTTATAAAAAAAATTTTTTATGAAAAAAATTTAATGGACTATACATCGTTAATTTTTCAAATTTTTATGAAAAAATTTAATGAACTATAAATCATTCATTTCATATGCAAAAAACTTAAAACACTATACATCGTCTATTTTTCATGCAAAAAAATTAAATGGGCTATAGATACAAAATATAATGGGCTATACATGGTTGATTTTTTAAATTTTTATGAAAAACATTAATGGGCTATAAATTGTCCATTTCGTATACAAAAACTTAAATGGACTATAGACGTCGTCTATATTTCGTGCAAAGAATTTAATAAAATATACATCATCCATTTTATATGAAAAAAAATTTTTTATGAAAAAAAAATTAATGGACTATACATCGTCAATTTTTCAAATTTTTATGAAAAAATTTAATGAACTATAAATCATTCATTTCATATGCAAAAAACTAAAAACACTATACATCGTCTATTTTTCATGCAAAAAAATTAAATGGGCTATAGATGCAAAATATAATTGGCTATACATAATTGATTTTTTAAATTTTTATGAAAAACATTAATGGGCTATAAATTGTCCATTTCGTATACAAAAACTTAAATGGACTATATATGTCGTCTATATTTCGTGCAAAGTATTTAATAAAATATACATCATCTATTTTTTATGAAAAAAATTTTTTTATGAAAAAAATTTAATGGATCGTCAATTGTCAATTTTTCAAATTTTTATGAAAAAAATTTAATGAACTATAAATCGTTCATTTCATATGCAAAAAACTAAAAAGACTATACATCGTCTATTTTTCATGCAAAAAAATTAAATGGGCTATAGATACAAAATATAATGGTTGATTTTTTAAATTTTTATGAAAAACATTAATGGGCTATAAATTGTCCATTTCGTATACAAAAACTTAAATGAACTATATATGTCGTCTATATTTCGTGCAAAGAATTTAATAAAATATACATCATCCATTTTTTATGAAAAAAAATTTTTTAAGAAAAAAATTTAATGGACTATATATACATCGTCAATTTTTCAAATTTTTATGAAAAAATTTAATGAACTATAAACCGTTCATTTCATATGCAAAAAACTAAAAAGACTATACATCGTCTATATTTCATGCAAAAAAATTAAATGGGCTATAGATACAAAATATAATGGTTGATTTTTTAAATTTTTATGAAAAACATTAATGGGCTATTAATTGTCCATTTCGTATACAAAAACTTAAATGGACTATATACGTCGTCTATATTTCGTGCAAAAAATTTAATAAAATATACATCATCCATTTTTTATGAAAAAAAAATTTTTATGAAAAAAATTTAATGGACTATATACATCGTCAATTTTTCAAATTTTTATGAAAAAATTTAATGAACTATAAACCGTTCATTTCATATGCAAAAAACTAAAAAGACTATACATCGTCTATTTTTCATGCAAAAAAATTAAATGGGCTATAGATACAAAATATAATGGTTGATTTTTTAAATTTTTATGAAAAACATTAATGGGCTATTAATTGTCCATTTCGTATACAAAAACTTAAATGGACTATATACGTCGTCTATATTTCGTGCAAAAAATTTAATAAAATATACATCATCCATTTTTTATGAAAAAAAAATTTTTATGAAAAAAATTTAATGGACTATATACATCGTCAATTTTTCAAATTTTTATGAAAAAATTTAATGAACTATAAACCGTTCATTTCATATGCAAAAAACTAAAAAGACTATACATCGTCTATTTTTCATGCAAAAAAATTAAATGGGCTATAGATACAAAATATAATGGTTGATTTTTTAAATTTTTATGAAAAACATTAATGGGCTATTAATTGTCCATTTCGTATACAAAAACTTAAATGGACTATATACGTCGTCTATATTTCGTGCAAAAAATTTAATAAAATATATATCATCCATTTTTTATGAAAAAAAAATTTTTATGAAAAAAATTTAATGGACTATATACATCGTCAATTTTTCAAATTTTTATGAAAAAATTTAATGAACTATAAACCGTTCATTTCATATGCAAAATACTAAAAACACTATACATCGTCTATTTTTAATGCAAAAAATTAAATGGGCTATAGATACAAAATATAATTGGCTATACATGGTTGATTTTTTAAATTTTTATGAAAAACATTAATGGGCTATAAATTGTCCATTTCGTATACAAAAACATAAATGGACTATATACGTCGTCTATATTTCGTGCAAAGAATTTAATAAAATATACATCATCCATTTTTTATGAAAAAAATTTAATGGACGTCAATCGTCAATTTTTCAAATTTTTATGAAAAAATTTAATGAACTATAAATCGTTCATTTCATATGCAAAAAACTAAAAACACTATACATCGTCTATTTTTCATGCAAAAAAATTAAATGGGCTATAGATACAAAATATAATGGGCTATACATGGTTGATTTTTTAAATTTTTATGAAAAACATTAATGGGCTATAAATTGTCCATTTCGTATACAAAAACTTAAATGGACTATATACGTCGTCTATATTTTGTGCAAAGCATTTAATGAAATGTACATCATCCAATTTTTATGAAAAAAATTTTTTTGTGAAAAAAATTTAATGGACTATACATCGTCAATTTTTCAAATTTTTATGAAAAAATTTAATGAACTATAAATCGTTCATTTCATATGCAAAAAACTAAAAAGAGTATACATCGTCTATTTTTCATGCAAAAAATTTAAATGGGCTATAGATACAAAATATAATGGTTGATTTTTTAAATTTTTATGAAAAACATTAATGGGCTATTAATTGTCCATTTCGTATACAAAAACTTAAATGAACTATATACGTCGTCTATATTTCGTGCAAAGAATTTAATAAAATATACATCATCCATTTTTTATGAAAAAAAATTTTTTAAGAAAAAAATTTAATGGACTATACATCGTCAATTTTTCAAATTTTTATGAAAAAATTTAATGAACTATAAACCGTTTATTTCATATGCAAAATACTAAAAAAACTATACATCGTCTATTTTTAATGCAAAAAATTAAATGGGCTATAGATACAAAATATAATTGGCTATACATGGTTGATTTTTTAAATTTTTATGAAAAACATTAATGGGCTATAAATTGTCCATTTCGTATACAAAAGCTTAAATGGACTATATACGTCGTCTATATTTCGTGCAAAGAATTTAATAAAATATACATCATCCATTTTTTATGAAAAAAAATTTTTTATGAAAAAAATTTAATGGACTATACATCGCCAATTTTTCAAATTTTTATGAAAAAATTTAATGAACTATAAATCGTTCATTTCATATGCAAAAAACTAAAAAGACTATAAATCGTCTATTTTTCATGCAAAAAAATTAAATGGGCTATAGATACAAAATATAATGGTTGATTTTTTAAATTTTTATGAAAAACATTAATGGGCTATAAATTGTCCATTTCGTATACAAAAACTTAAATGGACTATATACGTCGTCTATATTTCGTGCAAAGAATTTAATAAAATATACATCATCCATTTTTTATGAAAAAAATTTAATGGACTATACATCGTCAATTTTTCAAATTTTTATGAAAAAATTTAATGAACTATAAACCGTTCATTTCATATGCAAAAAACTAAAAACACTATACATCGTCTATTTTTAATGCAAAAAATTAAATGGGCTATAGATACAAAATATAATTGGCTATACATGGTTGATTTTTTAAATTTTTATGAAAAACATTAATGGGCTATAAATTGTCCATTTCGTATACAAAAACTTAAATGGACTATATATGTCGTCTATATTTCGTGCAAAGTCTTTAATAAAATATACATCATCCATTTTTTATGAAAAAAAATTTTTTATGAAAAAAATTTTATGGACTATATATACATCGTCAATTTTTCAAATTTTTATGAAAAAATTTAATGAACTATAAATCGTTCATTTCATATGCAAAAAACTAAAAAGACTATACATCGTCTATTTTTCATGCAAAAAAATTAAATGGGCTATAGATTCAAAATATAATTAGTAGTAGGGAACTGCCGGTTCTATGGCAATAAAAATTGTCAAATTTGGGTAATTAATGTCAAAAATTTTGTAATTTATGGGAAAATTTTAAAAAAATGTCAAAGGTGTGAAGTGACGAGGGTTAGTTCACTTCGAGGGTATGTTGGGGCGCATGCTTTGTTTGTATGTATGTTTAAGATTTTTGTTTTAACCAAAGGTGTGAAGTGACGAGGGTACTCGATGGTTTGTAGATGTCTGTCGGTTGATGTGCATACTCGCAGTTTATTATGTTGGCGCGCATGCTTTGTTTGTATGTATGTTTAAGATTTTTGTTTTAACCAAAGGTGTGAAGTGACGAGGGTACTCGATGGTTTGTAGATGTCTGTCGGTTGATGTGCATACTCGTAGTTTATTTTCGTTAGCGCGCATGCTTTCTGTGTATGTATGTATAAGATTTTTGTTTTAACCAAAGGTGTGAAGTGACGAGGGTACTCGATGGTTTGTAGATGTCTGTCGGTTGATGTGCATACTCGCAGTTTATTATGTTGGCGCGCATGCTTTCTATGTATGTATGTATACGATTTTTGTTTTAACCAAAGGTGTGAAGTGACGAGGGTACTCGATGGTTTGTAGATGTCTGTCGGTTGATGTGCATACTCGCAGTTTATTATGTTGGCGCGCATGCTTTCTGTGTATGTATGTATAAGATTTTTGTTTTAACCAAAGGTGTGAAGTGACGAGGGTACTCGATGGTTTGTAGATGTCTGTCGGTTGATGTGCATACTTGCAGTTTATTATGTTGGCGCGCATGCTTTCTATGTATGTATGTATACGATTTTTGTTTTAACCAGAGGTGTGAAGTGACGAGGGTACTCGATGGTTTGTAGATGTCTGTCGGTTGATGTGCATACTCGCAGTTTATTATGTTGGCGCGCATGCTTTGTTTGTATGTATGTTTAAGATTTTTGTTTTAACCAAAGGTGTGAAGTGACGAGGGTACTCGATGGTTTGTAGATGTCTGTCGGTTGATGTGCATACTCGTAGTTTATTTTCGTTAGCGCGCATGCTTTCTGTGTATGTATGTATAAGATTTTTGTTTTAACCAAAGGTGTGAAGTGACGAGGGTACTCGATGGTTTTTAATCATTTTTTAAAATGTGTGCAACGTCTTTCACGTTATGTTTTTTTTTATAGGGAAAGCAATACCACACAACAAGAAATAATTTCAAAAATGACAAACGTTGACACTAGTACACACTGTTGCGATGTTACAAAATATCATAGTATGTACTCGGCATTTGTTTTTTGTAATATTCTTCTTAGCTGATGGAGCTGGAAGGGTATTTATAGAAAGAAATTATGTATTCTGGTGAGATATTAATGTTTTTGTTGTTGGTTTTATTTAGTTTTATTTATTTTTTGTTTTTTGTGTAAAGAGGCTGACATTTGTCAAACAAACCATGCACACTTATATACATACATACATTGATATTTTTGAGAACGAGATAGGTGAATGTGATGTCATTCCAAAGAACCAAATGGCATACTTCTATAATGGAAACTTCCAAAATGAAGAAGAAAAGTTTATTGTAGATGAAGAGGACGATGCTTTCTTCATACATATGTATGTTGTAACAATGTAAGAATAGAACGTAATTCGTATAAATTGAGACGTTCTCTAATCTAGCAGCAAGTACAGCATTGTATCTAGCAAGTGCATCATCATCATATAAAATCTTAAAAAATACAATACATTCTATAAATTATTAAAATGGACACATTAAGCAGCAGCCCAATTTTAATATCATTGAACGGCTCACAAATGTCGCTAGATGAGTTTGTGAGATTGTTCTCCGGCAATCGGGAAGAGATGAGCGTTGTCACCCGGGAAGAGGTATCCGTAAGCCCTCTGTCAATAGAGTTTTCGGACGACGATTTGCCTCCTAATGTATCCATTAGAGACATTTTCGAGAACGAGGTAGATGAATATCATGAAATTCCAAACAACCAAATGGCATACTTCAAGAATGGAGATTTTCAAAAGGAAGAGTTTAGGCTGGATGAAGAGGACGATGCTTTCTTGGCAGCGTTTGATTATATGCCAAAAGATGAGGATAAAGATGACATAACCAAAATTTTCATGCAAGACGAAGAGGGGGATGCATTATTGGCGACCGTAAATTTAAGATTTTAATTTGATTAATTTTGTAAACACAAATTCAAATTTATTTACTTAAAACGTAAAAAATGTGTAAACAGATTTTTATTTTCACTTTTTTACATTTGTCTTTGTCCTTGTACAAACCATATGCATATAAATAAATGATTGAACAAAATTTTTTTATAATTTTAATCTACATATTTATTTAAAAAAATATCGTAAATATATGTTGTGACAATGTAAGAATAGAAAATTAAAATAAATTGTTTAGTTATTTTCCTGATAAAGTAAATATGCATTTCTTAAGGCACAAACTCCATAATTGTGATAGCTGCAGTAAAAATATTCCGGATATTTAAGTTGTATTTGTTTAAAGTTGATGGAGCCAAAATCCTCGATGTTGAAAACTCTAATTCGAAGTAGTTTTTCAAACCATTTCTTCTTTTCCACACCCTTAACATAGATTGAATAATGTTTTAAATTGGATTTTAAAAATTTTACAACACTCTTAAATGATATTGATCCGTCATTCCAATTCAGATGATGAAAGTTTCTCGTTAGCCAATTCGCTTCTCTTTGTTTTGCTATTGATAATCTTTTGAAGTTAAACGGTGGTTTAATAATAAAATTTATGTGCTCCTTATTGTTAAAAACAATTGCTATTTCTTTTGCAATGAAGATGTTTGAATTGGATTTAAATCCTTGCATATCGATGAAAACTTTATCCCCAATCATCTTATTTTATTATTTTTTATTTTTTTTACATTATCTTACGAACTTGACCTTTTAAGGGTATGTATTCTATTATACGGTCGTGGATGAGTATACAAAAAGCTGATGTATCGGTAGGTATATTGGAGTCTGTTTCAATTTCAATTTTTATATCAACAGGACCGTTAGAGAGGGCTTCGTTTTGATGACTGACATCTACTACCACTATCGGCACACTATTTTTAAATTCTTGAGCAGTTAGAAGTGGTTGTGATTCCCTCATGTAGTAGCTTTGTTGAAACCGCAGATACATATCATATAGGATGGCAACCCGACCATTTTTAAATTTTACATTTAGATCATCATATGGGTACGATTCAGAATTTAAATGTACTTTTAAATTGTTTAAATTACAATGAACAAACTTATTTTCTTGTTGAAAGGCAATCAACACAAAACGGGGTCGTTCTCTATTTGCAGCCAATTTAACATTCCATATATAGCTAGTTCCTGTATTTAGTTGAGGATTAATGTGACAATCCCAACTGCGAAATGCCATTGGTATAGAAGCACCACTGTTAATAATTTTAATCATATTCAATTTGCTCAGATCGGATAATTGTACATGCGGAATTCTCCATGAGATGTTTGAGATACTAATTTTTGGTTTGTCAGTAGCAACAGTTGAGTATACGAGTTTTTCATCGTTCTTACTACGTAAGAGAACCAATTCATGTTTACCGCTGAGTATAATTTTATTATAGTCTTCAGCGAAACCTAAAAATAGTTTCAGTGGTACATAGAAATTAAAGTGTCCATTTGAAATATCCAAATCATCGAGTTTGTTCCATCCTGCATTGTACAAGCCAACACTTTCTGTTGGTGATAAGGAAACAAAATTTTTTAGGCTGCTTGTAATCGCTAAATGTCTTGTATGATCAATTTCTATGCCATTAAGTTCATATCGAATTTCGTCAAAGAGATGTGCCACAAAGTTATTTTTTAATTTTAGATTTAAAAACGAAGATATTTTGCTATTATTATCATCTACAATACTTCCCTCAACATATATGTAGCTTTCGCTGGGTAGCACATATAAGTCTTGATTTTGTATTGAAATTCGAATCTCATCATTATTGTTGAAGGATTGTAGGTATGGTGTATATGTGTGATAGTCCTTTTTAATTATACTCTCGTCTGATTGAGGTTTTTCTAGAACATCTAGTATGTAACTCATTTCTTTGTCAACTTTAAATTGAGAGACTTTAAAAATTTTTTATTTTCTTGCGTCAAATATTTTTTGTGTAATGATCTCTTTAATTGTGGTTTGGTTTGCAAGAGTGTTTTATGAGTGTATCCAATTTTATCCTTAGATTGCTTGACGTTGTATATTATCATTATTTGCTAGATCTCAAATGTATTCGTGTTGTAATTTCCTCTCCTCGAAAATTAATTAAATCACCGTTCTGATCAACTATGCGTAGAGTTAGAGAACTTATCTCTCGGCAGTTAACTGGCAAATAGATAAGATTTCGAGGAATCTCAACAATTTTATACCCTGGGGGGACATTGATCGCAAATTCATGTAATGTGTGTGCTTGTGAGTTATTCGTATATGTGTTAACCACTATACTGCATTCAACACGCAAGATATTCACGATGAAAATATTGACTGGTAGATCTGAGTAATGGTCTTGGTTAGGAGCTAGAATTTTCTTATTGAATCCAAAAAGTTTTCCAATTGTGTTATCTTTGTTAAAGTATATGGGATCCTTAGAGCTTTTAACTCTAACTTGCATTGTATTGTTATTAGCTTCTATATCAATTTTATTTTCCGGACAATACTGCTTATAGGTATGTTTAATATAATCAACTATATCATTCAATTCATAAGATCCTATTGGTATTTTAATTACATGTTCACCAATATGAAATATATTGTTATAATCATCTACATTGGGAATGCTATTATATGAATGAAAATCAGTTAGAGCACATTCATATTCACCATCCAAACGAATAGGAGGAAAGTAATTTGCAGATAACTCAGATGAGTTTGAGCTAAGAGTAAGTGTTATTGACATTATGGTTGTCTGATTACAAATAAGTGAAATTAAACACAGCACTTTGTATAAAAAAGGAAGTTTATATTTTATTTAATATATTAGATACAAATATAGACTTATATATACACACTTAACTACAATATTTCATTTTTATTGATCCAAGAATTATGTTGATTGGAAAATCCTAACCATTTAACATATGCCTTCTCTCCTTTAGTTTTAAGAACTTTTTCAACTAGATATGTATTTGGATATCTAGTTTTTGAAAGTTCTTCATCATAGAACCCACCTTTGATAGGATTACCACGATAGTCTTCTAATATGTATGTGGCTGGATATGTATTTTGAACTTTTTTAATCGTGAAAATTTCTGTGGTCCAATTTGGTGTATATCCTTTTTCAAAAACATGTTTATATTTACTTATGCGCACATGATCTCCCACATTGAATTTTGATAATTTGAATAGTTTTAAGCGGTTATATACAGTGTTTAATAATTTTTTCTCATTTTTATAGTTAACTTGAATCGGTGGCATTTTGATGGTGCGATGAATTTTCTTATTATATGTATTAATCAAGTCTTTGTAAATGTCGAGCCAGTTATAAGACCCATTAAAGCTAAACTCTTTCCACATCATTCCTTTTAATGTTCTGTTAAATCGTTCTACTATTGATGCTTTCATTCTGCTATATGTTGAGTAGTGATTAATGTTGTATTTATTCATCAATTTTCCAAAGTGTTTATTGAAAAACTCTTTACCATCGTCTGTTTGCAAGTTTTTTGGTATTCGTCCCAGTTGAAAAATATTCTGCATAGCCTGGCTTGTTTCCAATGCAGTCTTTCTTTTCAAGGGTACTGCCCAAGCAAATTTTGAAAATGTATCAATTACAGTCAGCAAAAATCGATAATCTCTATTGTCTGTAGAATAGTTCCCCATTTCAACTAAATCAGCTTGCCAAAGATCATCTATTCCTTTCATAACAACTCTTCGACGTGGAAAATGTTTTCGTGCTTGCTTATGTAGTTCATTTATTAAATTTCTTTTTGAAGTCATTATTTAACGTATTTAGAATTTGACGGGATAAGTTGAGTTCAGTGCGAGTTCATTTAAGTACTGTTGACCATCATATTTCTTATATACCCATAGATTAACTCATTTATCTTTCTAATTTCTTTTTCAAAGAATAATTTCATACTTGAAATTGTTTCCCTAATTTCATTTAGTTTCTGACTTAAAATTAAATGGATTTCATCTCGTACCTCTTCAATTTGACTTTGCAGAAACAATTTATTAACAACGTCGTTTTCCTCCAAAGCTTTTGCCACATTTTTGATTCTTTTGTTTTGAACGTCAATGTTATTAGTTGTATCCATAACGAAGCCCAGCAGCTTAGGAACATTTTTCACAAAAACTCTGCCACTTGTATCATTAAGATAGTGCCCAAACTTATCGATAGACATGATTTACGTAGATAAATATTATTCTATAATTTTTGCTTCATATAATTCTTCGATAATTGAGACAATTTCGTTATTGTGATTAGTATGACCTGCAGCTTGTGATGCTAGCAATAGCCTAAGGCGATCTACTAACTCATTAGGATCATCCCAGTATATATAGTTAGCTTTGTATGGGTTTAGTTTCATCAAACCCTTACCCTTGTAAGGACTTTTTATTGCATGTAGTGATGACGAAGTTGATGAGTTTTTTTCACTTTCTTTCTTAAACAATTTACTGATAATATGCTTATATTTATATGCTCTCGTTCCTTTGATTTGTCCATCAGGTCTATAATCTCTTTTGTATGCATTTGTGCTCACTAAAATTTTCTTATATATATCTAATTCATGTTTATCATAATATTTTGGTGTTTTGTGAAACAGTAAAGAAAATAAACCTGGTGTAAAAGCCCATATGTGATTTCCAATCACTATTTTATCTTCAGTAAGTTTAATACTACTATTGCCAAACTTCCATTCATTATTAAAACCTTTATGTGGACCGTATAGAGTGTCTAATTCATTTCTGCTTTCCAAGAGTGCTAGGTCAGTATAACTCTTATTATTATCTGAATTGTCTAGAGTTTCCGATTGAGAGTAAAAATCATCGTTGTCATCATCATCATCATCATCAGTATCAACATTATCAACCTTGTTTGCGTTTCGATTACTAAGTGAGATATTTTTATTGCATAACGTTTCTTCAACAAGTTTCTTTGGAGTACTTGTCTCTAACTTAACTGATTGTTCGTTGAATGGAAAATTTGAATTTTTATAAACTTTCGTTTTAAGTTCATCTCTTTCTGCCTTAATACTTCTTTTATTATTTTTAGAATTGTTCACAAATTCTGTTAATGGTTCTATTATTGGTTTAAATGTATCTTTGAATTGCTCATGTGTATCTGCTTCATCAACTTTTATACTACGAAATTTTTTCTTTAAAACATTTCTTGTCTTTATTAGCTCTTTTAAAACTTTTTCATCCATTTTCAACTGTTAGACACCAGATCTGGTATCAGCTATCAGATCAGCTATCAGATCAGCTATCCGATCAGGTATCACTTATCAGATCAGGTATCAGATCAGCTATCAGATCAGGTATCAGGTATCAGATCAGGTATAAGATCAGCTATCAGATCAGGTATTGGGGTATCAGATCAGGTATCAGATATTAGATCTGGTAACAGATTAGGTATGGTAAATACTTTAGGAAATAAGTAGATGTACTATGCGCAAGGCCAAATTAAGTACTAATGTTTTACTTTTATGTAGAGTAATTTATATCGTTATAAAATAGTCGAATTGCTTTCTATAGCGACCATTGTTTAAGTCATTATCTTTGCTTATCATCAAAAATCCATATTTATCCTTCCAACACTCTCGACAAATTTCATGAAACTTTTCATAACTCATATCGCTGGAAACATGATCACTATAAACGTGCTTCATGTTTGTCTCATCTTGTTTAAACATTATAATCACATTTGCATTGTCTCTTATTAAGTGCTTGGGGATTCTCGTATAAGTTTGGCACAAGTAGAATGAATCAACATCCTTATGTCGTCCCATGCAAAAATATGCTCGTATATTATTTTGCTTCTCGCATGCAACATCATCAAAGATCATAATAGAATTAGTTTTCGCTTCCTCAGGAGGAATAACTTTTTCATTATCTGTAAATGTGTAGTATCCCATCCCTTTAATTGGTGAAATTAATCGCTTTAAGTATTCATATTTTGGTTGATAAAGGGATTTTGAGTATAAATAGATGTTTTCAAACTTGAGTCCATTAGGACTTTCTAGCAAGCTAATCATAACATTAGTCTTTCCACAATTTGATGGTCCAACTATTAGAGCACGAAAAGAATTTGGTAAGAGAGAGCTATGTTTTATTTTAGATCTGATTTTCGTTGAAGCATCAATATTGCGAATCACAATATTTTTATGTTGTTTTACTAATTGCATTCTCATAACTAATTGCATTTCATAAATGTTACTTTTATTATAGAAAAAAAAATAAAATAAGATGTTAATACATTATAACAAAACGTTTAGTTATAAAAAACCAGCCGTTGGAAAAGGTTTATTGAATAGAGTAATTCACTCTCTGCCTGTTGAATTACACCTTCCTGGATATCAGTTTTGTGGACCCGGAACAAAATTACAAAAACGTTTAGATCGCGGTGACAAAGGAATTAATGTATTAGACGCTGCATGTAAAAATCACGATATTGCTTATTCCAAAACAAATGATTTAAATAGTAGACATCAAGCTGATAAAATTCTTGAAAATAAAGCTTGGGAACGAGTTATTTCAAAAGATAGCAGTCTTGCAGAAAAATCGTTTGCATACATGGTTACTAACGCAATGAAAGTCAAAAGAAAATTTGGTATGGGGTTGAAGAAGAAGGTTGCAAAAAAAAGTGAACAAAATGGAAAAAAGCTGTTCAGTACATCAATTAAAACTGCAACAAAAATATTGAAGAAGGAAAAACCTCAAGACATTAACTCTGCCATTAGGATTGCACGTAAGATTATCAACAAGTCGTTAAGGGGGAAGAAATCGCAAGTTGTAATACCACGCGTAATTAATGTTCCAAAGATTGGTGGCTTCTTACCTTTGGTACCTATTCTTACTGCTCTGAGTGCAATTGGTAGTCTTTCTACTGGCGGAGCAGCTATAGCAAAAGCAATAAATGCTGCTAAGAATGCCAAACAACAACTTGATGAAGCAACCAGACATAATAAAACAATGGAAGCAGTAGCAATGGGGAAAGGTTTTTACCTTAAACCATATAAGAAAGGATATGGATTGGTTTGTCAAGAAAAACAAAAACCAAATTTTTCATAAAGCTGCCCAATAAACCCCTATCTGATGTTGATTTGAGAAACTTTTCAACAAACATTCCATACTTTAGAGGAGTTTTCATGTTGGATACACTACCAAAACGATCGAGAAATCGAGAATGCGGAATCATTAATTTGGATTTATCAAGAGGTCCTGGAACCCATTGGGTAGCATATTATAAAAACAATGAACATAAGGAATATTTCGACAGTTTTGGAAATTTACAACCTCCATTAGAATTAGTTAAATATCTAGGTAAAAATATAAAATATAATTACAATCAATATCAAGATTACGATTCATTTAAATGTGGACATTTATGTCTTCAATTTCTTTACAAAATAAGTGAAAAGAATAAATAAATAACACACACAAACAATTTTTAAATTTTGTTTTGTTTTATTAATAAAAAAAGTTTATAAGATATACTTTTTTTACATATTATTCCCACTGTGGGTATTGAGCATTTGTTAAAAAGATATTTAATTCAGCAGCAGTATCCAACTTTAAGCCACTGTCTCCTTGCTTACATATGCAATATATCCCAGATGCCAGTTCTATTATATCATCATCCGATAGCGTGTTGTACCGATTTGGTAGAAACATTATGTTGTTTTCCAGTTCAATTTGAATTGTAGTGCCATATTTACTAGTCACACGCTTAGCGTTTTTAACTGCATACTTAGTTGAGTCCTGGAGCTCTTTTATATGTATTAATTTTTTTTTATTTAATGTGTTGAATTTTGTGATCAAATCTGGAGGATTCATTATTACAATATTAATTAATTAAATTTAATTTTTATATGTATTTTTTTCTTCTGTTTTTTGTAAACTGATGTATTAAATATTTCTACCAATCTTTAAATAGGTAAAAAATAATTCTTAAAAGAAAGATCAGTATCGTAACTATCTCTTTTTCTCATATTGTAATTATTTTTGATGTAAAATATTTTTTGTTACTTATAGAATTGTAGTGAAAGAGATAGTAGTTATATTGACGTTCTTAAGCGTAACTGAAACAAAAAATGGCAAAACAAAGATCGGAGAGATAGTTATATTGATGTTCTAAAGTGTAACTGGAACAAAATATTTCAAAAAGCACTCAAAAGTGTTTGTAACATTTTAATTTTACAAGAATATTTTACTATAAATAAGAATGTAAGACTTTCAAGAGTACTAGTATAAAAATTGCATTCAAGAAAAAAGTATTCTTTAAAAAAGAAAATTAAAATAACAATTAAAAAATGAGCCAAGTACGTGAACGGTTATTTGAGTTTCTTAATTCCTTTGAGGACTTATTGCTCTATGAGCATAAAGAAACCATAAATTTTTTCGTCTCCATGCTCAATGAAAATGAGGAGTATGGAATTATAGAACAAGAGGACTCTGATAGTGGGCATTTTGCCAGCTGCCCCTGGTATAGCGAAGGATGCGAGGAAGGGCCGGACACATGTCGATGCACCATGTTCCACATAAGGAAAAAAATTATTTTTAAGATTATTGAAACTTATAAAAATTTGTCAAAAATAAATAATGAACAAATATAGAATATATATGTATGTGTATGGGTTTTATTTAGTTTTTTATTGTTTTTTTTAATATATATATATATATATATATATATATATATATATATATATATAGATTAATAGAGCGAAAAACTATTAGTTTAAATATTATATTCATTGAGGATGGATAAATGTACTTTAAAGAATATATTTCACCACAATGAAGAACGAAAACCTCAAATACATGATTTGGTTTTTGAGTTTGAATACTTGCTGAATTGGAAATTGAAGATTTCATGTGGATTTTCAACAGCTTTTGGTTTTAAGCCAATGATATGGCTGAATTATAAAAATAAGCAATACATTGGACTGGACCGGGAAGAGTGGTTACACCTCATGTGCTATAAGGACTATATTCATGATATGCTTAATCGTCGAGATTTTTTAAATTCTATAAATATAATTGATAATGAAAGTGAGAGAGATGTTGAATATAAGTTTAAATATAAAAGGGGTGTTTGTTTTTTAGTTATCGAACAAGGAAACTCTAATATAAAAATCGATTCTGACACTTGGAGATCATTAACTCAAATTCGAGTATTTTTTACATCAATTTTATGTTGGAACAACATTCTAAGAAAACAAATTCTTCATTTCTATTATGAATATTATATACCAACCTGCTCCACTTTAAACAAAACAAAACTCCAATTCAATGAAATACAAGGAATACACGAAAGGGATGTAAAGATTGAACTGACACGACTTTGTTATGAAATTGGGGAAAAAATGCAACACAAGATTCTAACAGATGTGAAAATTCATAAATTATATTTAAGAATGGATAATAAATAAATAAATAAATAAAAAATGTACACAAGAATATATGTTTTATTGTTTTTTATTGGTTATATTTTCTTTGTTTTTTTCATAAAATTTTTTAATAATTAATATTTACATTTATTTTTTAACAAAAGAATTTTTTTAATAACTAATATTTACACTTATTTTAATAATAAAACTTTACAAAAATTTACATTAATTTTAACTTTCTTCTTCTTCTTGAAGTCTATCAATTTCCATTAATAGCATGTCAAGCTCATAATCAGGATTGGTTTCCTCTATTGCTGAATGGTACCATGCATATGTGCTTATACCATCACTTTTGATTTTTCTTTTATCATCTTGATAACTTAGTATTATTTTATGTAGTTGCATAGTATATAATTGATGCAAACTCGACTTAAAGGTAAGCATATTAGCAAATACATTTGATTTATTAAACAGACAATCTCTATATGAACTTAGGCTATACTTATCTAAAATGGTTTTCTTGACCCCCTTCGATTTCTTTACATCATTTTGATCTTGAACACTAAATGAATACATTTTAGATCGCAACCCAACAAACTCTTTCATTATTTTTCCACAATTTTCGTCTTTCATCATACCCAGCACCTTTTTGTTTAAACGAGGAATACCATATATGTTATCTGAAGGATAATCAGATGTGTCAAATTCATCCTGTATGTCCATTTTTATGTCAGCATAGAAGTCATCAGTCCGTATTGTATATATGAATGAATCAGTATCCATATAGTTTAATGACAATTTTGATTTAAATTTGGGCTGCATGTAGCCATAATGGAAATTATACATTTTCCATTTGGAAAGTTCTAGCACACAAAATCCTAAGTAAATAGGCTTATTATAATATGTCTGGAGCCTATTCATTTGAATCGCCACCATGTCTTCTGAAAATATAGACAAACTATGGAAATTGGGCTTAGATATCCAATCTTGGGCTCCCAAATGATTGCAATTCGTTCTGTTCCAGTTTGTTACAATTCTAACATCTTTTCTCTTATCTACATTTTCCATAGTCTTACCATATACCGCATTATTGAGCAATTTGAAGAAGTTTTTCTCAAATGTATTTTTAGCGTTAGCTCTATGCTTGGTATTTAAGTCTATATATGATTTTAACCATGGAGATTGTTTAAAAGTGAGAATCCGATGTATTTTTTTTAGAATCAAACCATACTCTAAACATTGCTTAAGAATTCTGTAGTGAATAATATATGAATGTTTAGTAGAAAAGTCAGCAATTAATTTAGTTTGATTCTTTCCGTAAGGTTTTTTATTTTCCACACAAAAAGGTAGATCATTGTGCGATTCGTGTAAAATGGAGGGATATTCTAAAGTAACTTCATACACATAACCATCATTTGAATTATTGTCTATCCGATTTGGATCCAGATTTAGCTCATCACTTGATAACCATCTGAATCCTCCATATGGAAGATATTCGGACATAGCCCAACCGTAAAGGTTATTGGCATCTAGGTACATTAGAAACTCTGAAGGTTTCTCTTTATCGAAATCCTCTAGATATTTATTGTTTGCTTTTGAATACCTTTTACTACATTGTACAATCCCCCCACGTATCCCTTTTTTAAAAAAATTATACATATCTATATCAGTTAACAACTCCAATTCTATATTTGTGTACTTCAACATAGCATCCCACGACAGTCCAGGAGCAGTATAGTACTGGCTTGGATCTAGGTTATATATTCCCTTACAAACTTTTCGAAAATTTTCGAATACATCAGTTAGCAATAGAACGTCTGTTTTTAAATAAAACTCCATGTAGTCTTGTAAAGTTTTGCAATCAAATGTGTACCAAATTTTTTTTGCATGCTCATAATCTTCATGTGAACATTCTCTATTGGTAAGTGTGTTGAAAAAGTCTTCCCTCGCTGGAAGTTGACTATCATTTAATTTTTCAAAGGAATTGAGATAGTTGTAAGGGAAAACACCCTTCCTTCTAACCAGATCAAACTCTATTTTTGATGGAAATTGCTCTTTAATTGTACAGAAATCGTTATCCGTAAGATTATTGGCTAAAGTTTCTAAGCTTTCGGGCATAAAACGTAAGGTGTCTAGAAATCTAAGTTCAAGATTGAAATCGTCATTCATTTTTGTATATGTTGATAAAGATATATAACGTTCTTTATTTAGCGGAAGGACTTTTATGTTGTCAGACTTTTCTCCTAACTCTTTAACAAAAAGATGTGAGTCATAAGACGAATAATTATGAAAATAAATAGGGATAAATTTTGGTTGTTGATATTTTAAGTTGCACATATTATGAGCTGCACCTCTAAATTTGCCAGTTACATGACAATGATCCCTTACGCGATCACTACCTAAAAATTTATCACATATGTGGCAATTTACAGCATTTCGAAAACTGAATATTTCTGAAGGGGATAAAGAATCCATTTGTGTCTTTCTCATTAAATAATTAGTATATATATCTTCACAATCCTTAACTAAATAAGCAACAAATTTTTCTGCAGCGTCCCTACCAGTATATATTCTAAACCTATCTATATTATGGTTAATATATTTAATGTTATAACTAAAAGCACAGGGAGTATGCTTTTTAGTTAAATTATTTTTTTTACTTACTATACATTGGATGTCCTCAAGTATGCATTCAAAATCTGCATACACAACAAAAGGCACATCCATCTGTCGTTGGTGGTCCTTAAATTTAAGTGTAGCGTTATTATAGGATGGTAGCTGGGCTACAATTTTACCACACTCTGCTTGATGTTGCTCCATGATCCTATCACTGTGAGTAAATTGCAGACATACATTACACAATTTAAGAGTGTGTTCGTGTTTTGTCGTTTGGCCGCTTAATAATCTGTAAAAAATTTAAATGAAATCATTTATAATAAATATTATAAAAAGTTATATATATATATATATTCCCTAGTACTTGACACTTTTAGCTTACCTAGACATATTTTGTATTAGAACATAATGATGACCAACGATATTTTCCAACAACAATAAGTTGATATGATTACATTTTTCCTTCTTTGTTATATAATACGGACCAACAACTACATTATTTTCCTCATCATAACCAAATACGTTTACGCTGATTCCACTATTCCGCTTCTCAAATATTTTAATATCTTTTAAAGATATTGGAAATATTAAATTCTTAAAATCTAGCGTTACACCATTTTGGGTACAAATGATGTCAGCAGTTATGTCATGAATATTGTATGAGCTACATCGCTGTTTACTCTTTATTTGAGAAGTATCTACTGCGGCGATCAGACACCACTTGAAACAATATTGATCGGTGTTTTCTACATTGATGCAAGCTTTTCTTTTTTGAAGTTTTTCTGGTAAACTCATCCAGTTTGCTCCTTTAACTAGAGAAGCTTTATTAATACTTAGCTCTGCTCGGACTATGCGTATCAAAGTCCAACCAGAGTCCTTCTCTTGAAATTCACTCATTTTATTTTGAATTTCTGAAATTTGGTTAGAAAATACTTCATATATTTCATCTCCTCTGGTCAACAAATTCATTTTAGCTCTATGATGAATAATATTGAACTCCAATTCCTCTCCCACAATTTTTACATATTCTGCCACAATACTCATATTAAATTTTATTACAGTGTGGCTTTGTAAATGACTTTCAAGCATCTCTATGAAAATTGATTCATTTTCACCAATGAAATCTTCTAGTAAAAGTTCATCTCTTTTATTATTTAATCCATACGTTACAATATTATTTTTGAACGCTTTGCTTATGGTGTAAAATTTCATATTATCTTTATGTCTTCCTTGCGTTTCTTCATCAATGCTGGTATTATTTATTAAATTACCTCCACAAGCATCCGCTCCTTGAAGTTCTCGTTGTTGTTGTTGTTGTTGTTGTTGTTGTTGTGGTTGATACTGTAGTTGTTGATGTTCATGAGTATTTGTGTACCATTGCATGGAGGTAGAGGGTTGTTGCCAATACATTTCTTTTTGTTGTTGTTGTTGTTGTTGTAGTTGATATTGCAATTGTTGGTCAGTATTTGGGTACCATTGCATGGCCGTAGGATATGGTAGCTGTTGTTGAGGATATTGATATTGTTGTTGCTGTTGAGGATATTGATATTGTTGTTGTTCTTGAAGATATTGGTATTGTTGTTGTTGTTGTTGTTGTTGTTGTTGTAGTTGATATTGCAATTGTTGGCCAGTATTTGGGTACCATTGCATGGCCGTAGGATATGGTAGCTGTTGTTGAGGATATTGATATTGTTGTTGCTGTTGAGGATATTGATATTGTTGTTGTTCTTGAAGATATTGGTATTGCTGTTGTTGTTGTTGTTGTTGTTGTTTTTGTTGTTGAGGATATTGATATTGTTGCTGTTGTTGAGGATATATATATTGGTCCTCAACACCATGATTTTGGATATGATCCAAGAAACACTTTTGATATTTATATATCTTATTGCACATATTACATTTATATACCATTTTAATAATTTATAGAATGTATTGTATTTTTTAAGATTTTATATGATGATGATGCACTTGCTAGATACAATGCTGTACTTGCTGCTAGATTAGAGAACGTCTCAATTTATACGAATTACGTTCTATTCTTACATTGTTACAACATACATATGTATGAAGAAAGCATCGTCCTCTTCATCTACCATAAACTTTTCTTCTTCATTTTGGAAGTTTCCATTATAGAAGTATGCCATTTGGTTCTTTGGAATGACATCACATTCACCTATCTCGTTCTCAAAAATATCAATGTATGTATGTATATAAGTGTGCATGGTTTGTTTGACAAATGTCAGCCTCTTTACACAAAAAACAAAAAATAAATAAAACTAAATAAAACCAACAACAAAAACATTAATATCTCACCAGAATACATAATTTCTTTCTATAAATACCCTTCCAGCTCCATCAGCTAAAAAGAATATTACAAAAAAACAAATGCCGAGTACATACTATGATATTTTGTAACATCGCAACAGTGTGTACTAGTGTCAACGTTTGTCATTTTTGAAATTATTTCTTGTTGTGTGGTATTGCTTTCCCTATAAAAAAAAACATAACGTGAAAGACGTTGCACACATTTTAAAAAATGATTAAAAACCATCGAGTACCCTCGTCACTTCACACCTTTGGTTAAAACAAAAATCTTATACATACATACACAGAAAGCATGCGCGCTAACGAAAATAAACTACGAGTATGTACATCAACCGACAGACATCTACAAACCATCGAGTACCCTCGTCACTTCACACCTTTGGTTAAAACAAAAATCGTATACATACATACATAGAAAGCATGCGCGCCAACATAATAAACTGCGAGTATGCACATCAACCGACAGACATCTACAAACCATCGAGTACCCTCGTCACTTCACACCTTTGGTTAAAACAAAAATCTTATACATACATACACAGAAAGCATGCGCGCTAACGAAAATAAACTACGAGTATGCACATCAACCGACAGACATCTACAAACCATCGAGTACCCTCGTCACTTCACACCTTTGGTTAAAACAAAAATCTTAAACATACATACAAACAAAGCATGCGCGCCAACATAATAAACTGCGAGTATGCACATCAACCGACAGACATCTACAAACCATCGAGTACCCTCGTCACTTCACACCTTTGGTTAAAACAAAAATCTTAAACATACATACAAACAAAGCATGCGCCCCAACATACCCTCGAAGTGAACTAACCCTCGTCACTTCACACCTTTGACATTTTTTTAAAATTTTCCCATAAATTACAAAATTTTTGACGTTAATTACCCAAATTTGACAATTTTTATTGCCATAGAACCGGCAGTTCCCTACTACTATAATTGGCTATACATGGTTGATTTTTTAAATTTTTATGAAAAACATTAATGGGCTATAAATTGTCCATTTCGTATACAAAAACTTAAATGGACTATATATGTCGTCTATATTTCGTGCAAAGTCTTTAATAAAATATACATCATCCATTTTTTATGAAAAAAAATTTTTTATGAAAAAAATTTTATGGACTATATATACATCGTCAATTTTTCAAATTTTTATGAAAAAATTTAATGAACTATAAATCGTTCATTTCATATGCAAAAAACTAAAAAGACTATACATCGTCTATTTTTCATGCAAAAAAATTAAATGGGCTATAGATTCAAAATATAATTGGCTATACATGGTTGATTTTTTAAATTTTTATGAAAAACATTAATGGGCTATAAATTGTCCATTTCGTATACAAAAACTTAAATGGACTATATATGTCGTCTATATTTCGTGCAAAGTATTTAATAAAATATACATCATCCATTTTTTATGAAAAAAAATTTTGTATGAAAAAAATTTAATGGACTATACATCGTCAATTTTTCAAATTTTTATGAAAAAATTTAATGAACTATAAATCATTCATTTCATATGCAAAAAACTAAAAACACTATACATCGTCTATTTTTCATGCAAAAAAATTAAATGGGCTATAGATGCAAAATATAATTGGCTATACATAATTGATTTTTTAAATTTTTATGAAAAACATTAATGGGCTATAAATTGTCCATTTCGTATACAAAAACTTAAATGGACTATATATGTCGTCTATATTTCGTGCAAAGTATTTAATAAAATATACATCATCTATTTTTTATGAAAAAAATTTTTTTATGAAAAAAATTTAATGGATCGTCAATTGTCAATTTTTCAAATTTTTATGAAAAAAATTTAATGAACTATAAATCGTTCATTTCATATGCAAAAAACTAAAAAGACTATACATCGTCTATTTTTCATGCAAAAAAATTAAATGGGCTATAGATACAAAATATAATGGTTGATTTTTTAAATTTTTATGAAAAACATTAATGGGCTATTAATTGTCCATTTCGTATACAAAAACTTAAATGAACTATATACGTCGTCTATATTTCGTGCAAAGAATTTAATAAAATATACATCATCCATTTTTTATGAAAAAAAATTTTTTAAGAAAAAAATTTAATGGACTATATATACATCGTCAATTTTTCAAATTTTTATGAAAAAATTTAATGAACTATAAACCGTTCATTTCATATGCAAAAAACTAAAAAGACTATACATCGTCTATATTTCATGCAAAAAAATTAAATGGGCTATAGATACAAAATATAATGGTTGATTTTTTAAATTTTTATGAAAAACATTAATGGGCTATTAATTGTCCATTTCGTATACAAAAACTTAAATGGACTATATACGTCGTCTATATTTCGTGCAAAAAATTTAATAAAATATACATCATCCATTTTTTATGAAAAAAAAATTTTTATGAAAAAAATTTAATGGACTATATACATCGTCAATTTTTCAAATTTTTATGAAAAAATTTAATGAACTATAAACCGTTCATTTCATATGCAAAAAACTAAAAAGACTATACATCGTCTATTTTTCATGCAAAAAAATTAAATGGGCTATAGATACAAAATATAATGGTTGATTTTTTAAATTTTTATGAAAAACATTAATGGGCTATTAATTGTCCATTTCGTATACAAAAACTTAAATGGACTATATACGTGTCTATATTTCGTGCAAAAAATTTAATAAAATATACATCATCCATTTTTTATGAAAAAAAAATTTTTATGAAAAAAATTTAATGGACTATATACATCGTCAATTTTTCAAATTTTTATGAAAAAATTTAATGAACTATAAACCGTTCATTTCATATGCAAAAAACTAAAAAGACTATACATCGTCTATTTTTCATGCAAAAAAATTAAATGGGTTATAGATACAAAATATAATGGTTGATTTTTTAAATTTTTATGAAAAACATTAATGGGCTATTAATTGTCCATTTCGTATACAAAAACTTAAATGGACTATATACGTCGTCTATATTTCGAGCAAAAAATTTAATAAAATATACATCATCCATTTTTTATGAAAAAAAAATTTTTATGAAAAAAATTTAATGGACTATATACATCGTCAATTTTTCAAATTTTTATGAAAAAATTTAATGAACTATAAACCGTTCATTTCATATGCAAAATACTAAAAACACTATACATCGTCTATTTTTAATGCAAAAAATTAAATGGGCTATAGATACAAAATATAATTGGCTATACATGGTTGATTTTTTAAATTTTTATGAAAAACATTAATGGGCTATAAATTGTCCATTTCGTATACAAAAACTTAAATGGACTATATACGTCGTCTATATTTCGTGCAAAGAATTTAATAAAATATACATCATCCATTTTTTATGAAAAAAAATTTTTTATGAAAAAAATTTAATGGACGTCAATCGTCAATTTATCAAATTTTTATGAAAAAATTTAATGAACTATAAATCGTTCATTTCATATGCAAAAAACTAAAAACACTATACATCGTCTATTTTTCATGCAAAAAAATTAAATGGGCTATAGATACAAAATATAATGGGCTATACATGGTTGATTTTTTAAATTTTTATGAAAAACATTAATGGGCTATAAATTGTCCATTTCGTATACAAAAACTTAAATGGACTATATACGTCGTCTATATTTTGTGCAAAGCATTTAATGAAATGTACATCATCCAATTTTTATGAAAAAAATTTTTTTGTGAAAAAAATTTAATGGACTATACATCGTCAATTTTTCAAATTTTTATGAAAAAATTTAATGAACTATAAATTGTTCATTTCATATGCAAAAAACTAAAAAGACTATACATCGTCTATTTTTCATGCAAAAAAATTAAATGGGCTATAGATACAAAATATAATGGTTGATTTTTTAAATTTTTATGAAAAACATTAATGGGCTATAAATTGTCCATTTCGTATACAAAAACTTAAATGGACTATATACGTCGTCTATATTTCGTGCAAAGAATTTAATAAAATATACATCATCCATTTTTTATGAAAAAAATTTAATGGACTATACATCGTCAATTTTTCAAATTTTTATGAAAAAATTTAATGAACTATAAACCGTTCATTTCATATGCAAAAAACTAAAAACACTATACATCGTCTATTTTTAATGCAAAAAATTAAATGGGCTATAGATACAAAATATAATTGGCTATACATGGTTGATTTTTTAAATTTTTATGAAAAACATTAATGGGCTATAAATTGTCCATTTCGTATACAAAAACTTAAATGGACTATATATGTCGTCTATATTTCGTGCAAAGTCTTTAATAAAATATACATCATCCATTTTTTATGAAAAAAAATTTTTTATGAAAAAAATTTTATGGACTATATATACATCGTCAATTTTTCAAATTTTTATGAAAAAATTTAATGAACTATAAATCGTTCATTTCATATGCAAAAAACTAAAAAGACTATACATCGTCTATTTTTCATGCAAAAAAATTAAATGGGCTATAGATTCAAAATATAATTGGCTATACATGGTTGATTTTTTAAATTTTTATGAAAAACATTAATGGGCTATAAATTGTCCATTTCGTATACAAAAACTTAAATGGACTATATATGTCGTCTATATTTCGTGCAAAGTATTTAATAAAATATACATCATCCATTTTTTATGAAAAAAAATTTTGTATGAAAAAAATTTAATGGACTATACATCGTCAATTTTTCAAATTTTTATGAAAAAATTTAATGAACTATAAATCGTTCATTTCATATGCAAAAAACTAAAAAGACTATACATCGTCTATTTTTCATGCAAAAAAATTAAATGGGCTATAGATACAAAATATAATGGGCTATACATGGTTGATTTTTTAAATTTTTATGAAAAACATTAATGGGCTATAAATTGTCCATTTCGTATACAAAAACTTAAATGGACTATATATGTCGTCTATATTTTGTGCAAAGCATTTAATGAAATGTACATCATCCAATTTTTATGAAAAAAAATTTTTTTTTTAAAAAATTTAATGGACTATACATCGTCAATTTTTCAAATTTTTATGAAAAAATTTAATGAACTATAAATCGTTCATTTCATATGCAAAAAACTAAAAAGACTATACATCGTCTATTTTTCATGCAAAAAAATTAAATGGGCTATAGATACAAAATATAATGGGCTATACATGGTTGATTTTTTAAATTTTTATGAAAAACATTAATGGGCTATAAATTGTCCATTTCGTATACAAAAACTTAAATGGACTATATACGTCGTCTATATTTCGTGCAAAGAATTTAATAAAATATACATCATCCATTTTTTATGAAAAAAAATTTTTTAAGAAAAAAATTTAATGGACTATACATCGTCAATTTTTCAAATTTTTATGAAAAAATTTAATGAACTATAAATCGTGCATTTCATATGCAAAAAACTAAAAACACTATACATCGTCTATTTTTCATGCAAAAAAATTAAATGGGCTATAGATACAAAATATAATTGGCTATACATGGTTGATTTTTTAAATTTTTATGAAAAACATTAATGGGCTATAAATTGTCCATTTCGTATACAAAAACTTAAATGGACTATATATGTCGTCTATATTTCGTGCAAAGTATTTAATAAAATATACATCATCCATTTTTTATGAAAAAAAATTTTGTATGAAAAAAATTTAATGGACTATACATCGTCAATTTTTCAAATTTTTATGAAAAAATTTAATGAACTATAAATCGTTCATTTCATATGCAAAAAACTAAAAAGACTATACATCGTCTATTTTTCATGCAAAAAAATTAAATGGGCTATAGATACAAAATATAATGGGCTATACATGGTTGATTTTTTAAATTTTTATGAAAAACATTAATGGGCTATAAATTGTCCATTTCGTATACAAAAACTTAAATGGACTATATACGTCGTCTATATTTCGTGCAAAGAATTTAATAAAATATACATCATCCATTTTTTATGAAAAAAAATTTTTTAAGAAAAAAATTTAATGGACTATACATCGTCAATTTTTCAAATTTTTATGAAAAAATTTAATGAACTATAAATCGTGCATTTCATATGCAAAAAACTAAAAACACTATACATCGTCTATTTTTCATGCAAAAAAATTAAATGGGCTATAGATACAAAATATAATGGGCTATACATGTTTGATTTTTTAAATTTTTATGAAAAACATTAATGGGCTATAAATTGTCCATTTCGTATACAAAAACTTAAATGGACTATATACGTCGTCTATATTTCGTGCAAAGAATTTAATAAAATATACATCATCCGATTTTTATGAAAAAAAATTTTTTATGAAAAAAATTTAATGGACTATACATCGTCAATTTTTCAAATTTTTATGAAAAAAGTTAATGAACTATAAATCGTTCATTTCATATGCAAAAAACTAAAAAGACTATACATCGTCTATTTTTCATGCAAAAAAATTAAATGGGCTATAGATACAAAATATAATGGTTGATTTTTTAAATTTTTATGAAAAACATTAATGGGCTATAAATTGTCCATTTCGTATACAAAAACTTAAATGGACTATATACGTCGTCTATATTTCGTGCAAAGAATTTAATAAAATATACATCATCCATTTTTTATGAAAAAAATTTAATGGACTATACATCGTCAATTTTTCAAATTTTTATGAAAAAATTTAATGAACTATAAACCGTTCATTTCATATGCAAAAAACTAAAAACACTATACATCGTCTATTTTTAATGCAAAAAATTAAATGGGCTATAGATACAAAATATAATTGGCTATACATGGTTGATTTTTTAAATTTTTATGAAAAACATTAATGGGCTATAAATTGTCCATTTCGTATACAAAAACTTAAATGGACTATATATGTCGTCTATATTTCGTGCAAAGTATTTAATAAAATATACATCATCCATTTTTTATGAAAAAAAATTTTGTATGAAAAAAATTTAATGGACTATACATCGTCAATTTTTCAAATTTTTATGAAAAAATTTAATGAACTATAAATCGTTCATTTCATATGCAAAAAACTAAAAAGACTATACATCGTCTATTTTTCATGCAAAAAAATTAAATGGGCTATAGATACAAAATATAATGGGCTATACATGGTTGATTTTTTAAATTTTTATGAAAAACATTAATGGGCTATAAATTGTCCATTTCGTATACAAAAACTTAAATGGACTATATATGTCGTCTATATTTTGTGCAAAGCATTTAATGAAATGTACATCATCCAATTTTTATGAAAAAAAATTTTTTTTTTTAAAAATTTAATGGACTATACATCGTCAATTTTTCAAATTTTTATGAGAAAATTTAATGAACTATAAATCGTTCATTTCATATGCAAAAAACTAAAAAGACTATACATCGTCTATTTTTCATGCAAAAAAACTAAATGGGCTATAGATACAAAATATAATGGGCTATACATGGTTGATTTTTTAAATTTTTATGAAAAACATTAATGGGCTATAAATTGTCCATTTCGTATACAAAAACTTAAATGGACTATATACGTCGTCTATATTTCGTGCAAAGAATTTAATAAAATATACATCATCCATTTTTTATGAAAAAAAATTTTTTAAGAAAAAAATTTAATGGACTATACATCGTCAATTTTTCAAATTTTTATGAAAAAATTTAATGAACTATAAATCGTGCATTTCATATGCAAAAAACTAAAAACACTATACATCGTCTATTTTTCATGCAAAAAAATTAAATGGGCTATAGATACAAAATATAATTGGCTATACATGGTTGATTTTTTAAATTTTTATGAAAAACATTAATGGGCTATAAATTGTCCATTTCGTATACAAAAACTTAAATGGACTATATATGTCGTCTATATTTCGTGCAAAGTATTTAATAAAATATACATCATCCATTTTTTATGAAAAAAAATTTTGTATGAAAAAAATTTAATGGACTATACATCGTCAATTTTTCAAATTTTTATGAAAAAATTTAATGAACTATAAATCGTTCATTTCATATGCAAAAAACTAAAAAGACTATACATCGTCTATTTTTCATGCAAAAAAATTAAATGGGCTATAGATACAAAATATAATGGGCTATACATGGTTGATTTTTTAAATTTTTATGAAAAACATTAATGGGCTATAAATTGTCCATTTCGTATACAAAAACTTAAATGGACTATATACGTCGTCCATATTTCGTGCAAAGAATTTAATAAAATATACATCATCCATTTTTTATGAAAAAAAATTTTTTAAGAAAAAAATTTAATGGACCATACATCGTCAATTTTTCAAATTTTTATGAAAAAATTTAATGAACTATAAACCGTTCATTTCATATGCAAAAAACTAAAAACACTATACATCGTCTATTTTTAATGCAAAAAATTAAATGGGCTATAGATACAAAATATAATTGGCTATACATGGTTGATTTTTTAAATTTTTATGAAAAACATTAATGGGCTATAAATTGTCCATTTCGTATACAAATCCTTAAATGGACTATATACGTCGTCTATATTTCGTGCAAAGAATTTAATAAAATATACATCATCCGATTTTTATGAAAAAAAATTTTTTATGAAAAAAATTTAATGGACTATATATACATCGTCAATTTTTCAAATTTTTATGAAAAAATTTAATGAACTATAAATCGTTCATTTCATATGCAAAAAACTAAAAAGACTATACATCGTCTATTTTTCATGCAAAAAAATTAAATGGGCTATAGATACAAAATATAATGGGCTATACATGGTTGATTTTTTAAATTTTTATGAAAAACATTAATGGGCTATAAATTGTCCATTTCGTATACAAAAACTTAAATGGACTATATACGTCGTCTATATTTCGTGCAAAGAATTTAATAAAATATACATCATCCATTTTTTATGAAAAAAAATTTTTTAAGAAAAAAATTTAATGGACTATACATCGTCAATTTTTCAAATTTTTATGAAAAAATTTAATGAACTATAAACCGTTCATTTCATATGGAAAATACTAAAAACACTATACATCGTCTATTTTTAATGCAAAAAATTAAATGGGCTATAGATACAAAATATAATTGGCTATACATGGTTGATTTTTTAAATTTTTATGAAAAACATTAATGGGCTATAAATTGTCCATTTCGTATACAAAAACTTAAATGGACTATATATGTCGTCTATATTTCGTGCAAAGAATTTAATAAAATATACATCATCCATTTTTTATGAAAAAAAATTTTTTATAAAAAAAATTTACATCGGCAATTTTTCAAATTTTTATGAAAAAATTTAATGAACTATAAATCATTCATTTCATATGCAAAAAACTAAAAACACTATACATCGTCTATTTTTCATGCAAAAAAATTAAATGGGCTATAGATGCAAAATATAATTGGCTATACATGGTTGATTTTTTAAATTTTTATGAAAAACATTAATGGGCTATAAATTGTCCATTTCGTATACAAAAACTTAAATGGACTATATACGTCGTCTATATTTCGTGCAAAGAATTTAATAAAATATACATCATCCATTTTTTATGAAAAAAAATTTTTTATAAAAAAAATTTACATCGTCAATTTTTCAAATTTTTATGAAAAAATTTAATGAACTATAAATCATTCATTTCATATGCAAAAAACTAAAAACATTATACATCGTCTATTTTTAATGCAAAAAATTAAATGGGCTATAGATACAAAATATAATTGGCTATACATGGTTGATTTTTTAAATTTTTATGAAAAACATTAATGGGCTATAAATTGTCCATTTCGTATACAAAAACTTAAATGGACTATATACGTCGTCTATATTTCGTGCAAAGAATTTAATAAAATATACATCATCCATTTTTTATGAAAAAAAATTTTTTATAAAAAAAATTTACATCGTCAATTTTTCAAATTTTTATGAAAAAATTTAATGAACTATAAATCATTCATTTCATATGCAAAAAACTAAAAACACTATACATCGTCTATTTTTAATGCAAAAAATTAAATGGGCTATAGATACAAAATATAATTGGCTATACATGGTTGATTTTTTAAATTTTTATGAAAAACATTAATGGGCTATAAATTGTCCATTTCGTATACAAAAACTTAAATGGACTATATACGTCGTCTATATTTCGTGCAAAGAATTTAATAAAATATACATCATCCATTTTTTATGAAAAAAAAATTTTTATAAAAAAAATTTACATCGTCAATTTTTCAAATTTTTATGAAAAAATTTAATGAACTATAAATCATTCATTTCATATGCAAAAAACTAAAAACATTATACATCGTCTATTTTTCATGCAAAAAAATTAAATGGGCTATAGATGCAAAATATAATTGGCTATACATAATTGATTTTTTAAATTTTTATGAAAAACATTAATGGGCTATAAATTGTCCATTTCGTACATCGTCAATTTTTCAAATTTTTATGAAAAAATTTAATGAACTATAAACCGTTCATTTCATATGCAAAAAACTAAAAACACTATACATCGTCTATTTTTCATGCAAAAAAATTAAATGGGCTATAGATACAAAATATAATGGGCTATACATGTTTGATTTTTTAAATTTTTATGAAAAACATTAATGGGCTATAAATTGTCCATTTCGTATACAAAAAATTAAATGGACTATATATGTCGTCTATATTTCGTGCAAAGAATTTAATAAAATATACATCATCCATTTTTTATGAAAAAAAATTTTTTAAGAAAAAAATTTAATGGGTATACATCGTCAATTTTTCAAATTTTTATGAAAAAATTTAATGAACTATAAACCGTTCATTTCATATGCAAAATACTAAAAACACTATACATCGTCTATTTTTAATGCAAAAAATTAAATGGGCTATAGATACAAAATATAATTGGCTATACATGGTTGATTTTTTAAATTTTTATGAAAAACAGTAATGGGCTATAAATTGTCCATTTCGTATACAAAAACTTAAATGGACTATATACGTCGTCTATATTTCGTGCAAAGAATTTAATAAAATATACATCATCCGATTTTTATGAAAAAAAATTTTTTATGAAAAAAATTTAATGGACTATACATCGTCAATTTTTCAAATTTTTATGAAAAAAGTTAATGAACTATAAATCGTTCATTTCATATGCAAAAAACTAAAAAGACTATACATCGTCTATTTTTCATGCAAAAAAATTAAATGGGCTATAGATACAAAATATAATGGGCTATACATGGTTGATTTTTTAAATTTTTATGAAAAACATTAATGGGCTATAAATTGTCCATTTCGTATACAAAAACTTAAATGGACTATATACGTCGTCTATATTTCGTGCAAAGAATTTAATAAAATATACATCATCCATTTTTTATGAAAAAAAATTTTTTAAGAAAAAAATTTAATGGACCATACATCGTCAATTTTTCAAATTTTTATGAAAAAATTTAATGAACTATAAACCGTTCATTTCATATGCAAAAAACTAAAAACACTATACATCGTCTATTTTTAATGCAAAAAATTAAATGGGCTATAGATACAAAATATAATTGGCTATACATGGTTGATTTTTTAAATTTTTATGAAAAACATTAATGGGCTATAAATTGTCCATTTCGTATACAAAACCTTAAATGGACTATATACGTCGTCTATATTTCGTGCAAAGAATTTAATAAAATATACATCATCCGATTTTTATGAAAAAAAATTTTTTATGAAAAAAATTTACATCGGCAATTTTTCAAATTTTTATGAAAAAATTTAATGAACTATAAATCATTCATTTCATATGCAAAAAACTAAAAACACTATACATCGTCTATTTTTCATGCAAAAAAATTAAATGGGCTATAGATGCAAAATATAATTGGCTATACATAATTGATTTTTTAAATTTTTATGAAAAACATTAATGGGCTATAAATTGTCCATTTCGTATACAAAAACTTAAATGGACTATATACGTCGTCTATATTTCGTGCAAAGAATTTAATAAAATATACATCATCCATTTTTTATGAAAAAAAATTTTTTATAAAAAAAATTTACATCGTCAATTTTTCAAATTTTTATGAAAAAATTTAATGAACTATAAATCATTCATTTCATATGCAAAAAACTAAAAACATTATACATCGTCTATTTTTCATGCAAAAAAATTAAATGGGCTATAGATGCAAAATATAATTGGCTATACATAATTGATTTTTTAAATTTTTATGAAAAACATTAATGGGCTATAAATTGTCCATTTCGTACATCGTCAATTTTTCAAATTTTTATGAAAAAATTTAATGAACTATAAACCGTTCATTTCATATGCAAAAAACTAAAAACACTATACATCGTCTATTTTTCATGCAAAAAAATTAAATGGGCTATAGATACAAAATATAATGGGCTATACATGGTTGATTTTTTAAATTTTTATGGAAAACATTAATGGGCTATAAATTGTCCATTTCGTATACAAAAACTTAAATGGACTATATACGTCGTCTATATTTCGTGCAAAGAATTTAATAAAATATACATCATCCATTTTTTATGAAAAAAAATTTTTTAAGAAAAAAATTTAATGGACTATACATCGTCAATTTTTCAAATTTTTATGAAAAAATTTAATGAACTATAAATCGTTCATTTCATATGCAAAAAACTAAAAAGACTATACATCGTCTATTTTTCATGCAAAAAAATTAAATGGGCTATAGATACAAAATATAATTGGCTATACATGGTTGATTTTTTAAATTTTTATGAAAAACATTAATGGGCTATAAATTGTACATTTCGTATACAAAAACTTAAATGGACTATATACGTCGTCTATATTTCGTGCAAAGAATTTAATAAAATATACATCATCCGATTTTTATGAAAAAAAATTTTTTATGAAAAAAATTTAATGGACTATACATCGTCAATTTTTCAAATTTTTATGAAAAAAGTTAATGAACTATAAATCGTTCATTTCATATGCAAAAAACTAAAAAGACTATACATCGTCTATTTTTCATGCAAAAAAATTAAATGGGCTATAGATACAAAATATAATGGGCTATACATGGTTGATTTTTTAAATTTTTATGAAAAACATTAATGGGCTATAAATTGTCCATTTCGTATACAAAAACTTAAATGGACTATATATGTCGTCTATATTTTGTGCAAAGCATTTAATAAAATGTACATCATCCAATTTTTATGAAAAAAAATTTTTTGTGAAAAAAATTTAATGGACTATACATCGGCAATTTTTCAAATTTTTATGAAAAAATTTAATGAACTATAAATCGTGCATTTCATATGCAAAAAACTAAAAACACTATACATCGTCTATTTTTCATGCAAAAAAATTAAATGGGCTATAGATACAAAATATAATGGGCTATACATGGTTGATTTTTTAAATTTTTTTGAAAAACATTAATGGGCTATAAATTGTCCATTTCGTATACAAAAACTTAAATGGACTATATACGTCGTCTGTATTTCGTGCAAAGAATTTAATAAAATATACATCATCCATTTTTTATGAAAAAAAATTTTTTAAGAAAAAAATTTAATGGACTATACATCGTCAATTTTTCAAATTTTTATGAAAAAATTTAATGAACTATAAACCGTTCATTTCATATGGAAAATACTAAAAACACTATACATCGTCTATTTTTAATGCAAAAAATTAAATGGACTATAGATACAAAATATAATTGGCTATACATGGTTGATTTTTTAAATTTTTATGAAAAACATTAATGGGCTATAAATTGTCCATTTCGTATACAAAAACTTAAATGGACTATATACGTCGTCTATATTTCGTGCAAAGAATTTAATAAAATATACATCATCCATTTTTTATGAAAAAAAATTTTTTATAAAAAAAATTTACATCGGCAATTTTTCAAATTTTTATGAAAAAATTTAATGAACTATAAATCATTCATTTCATATGCAAAAAACTAAAAACACTATACATCGTCTATTTTTCATGCAAAAAAATTAAATGGGCTATAGATGCAAAATATAATTGGCTATACATAATTGATTTTTTAAATTTTTATGAAAAACATTAATGGGCTATAAATTGTCCATTTCGTACATCGTCAATTTTTCAAATTTTTATGAAAAAATTTAATGAACTATAAATCGTTCATTTCATATGCAAAAAACTAAAAACACTATACATCGTCTATTTTTCATGCAAAAAAATTAAATGGGCTATAGATACAAAATATAATGGGCTATACATGGTTGATTTTTTAAATTTTTATGGAAAACATTAATGGGCTATAAATTGTCCATTTCGTATACAAAAACTTAAATGGACTATATACGTCGTCTATATTTCGTGCAAAGAATTTAATAAAATATACATCATCCATTTTTTATGAAAAAAAATTTTTTAAGAAAAAAATTTAATGGACTATACATCGTCAATTTTTCAAATTTTTATGAAAAAAGTTAATGAACTATAAATCGTTCATTTCATATGCAAAAAACTAAAAAGACTATACATCGTCTATTTTTCATGCAAAAAAATTAAATGGGCTATAGATACAAAATATAATTGGCTATACATGGTTGATTTTTTAAATTTTTATGAAAAACATTAATGGGCTATAAATTGTACATTTCGTATACAAAAACTTAAATGGACTATATACGTCGTCTATATTTCGTGCAAAGAATTTAATAAAATATACATCATCCGATTTTTATGAAAAAAAATTTTTTATGAAAAAAATTTAATGGACTATACATCGTCAATTTTTCAAATTTTTATGAAAAAAGTTAATGAACTATAAATCGTTCATTTCATATGCAAAAAACTAAAAAGACTATACATCGTCTATTTTTCATGCAAAAAAATTAAATGGGCTATAGATACAAAATATAATGGGCTATACATGGTTGATTTTTTAAATTTTTATGAAAAACATTAATGGGCTATAAATTGTCCATTTCGTATACAAAAACTTAAATGGACTATATATGTCGTCTATATTTTGTGCAAAGCATTTAATGAAATGTACATCATCCAAGTTTTATGAAAAAAATTTTTTGTGAAAAAAATTTAATGGACTATACATCGTCAATTTTTCAAATTTTTATGAAAAAATTTAATGAACTATAAATCGTTCATTTCATATGCAAAAAACTAAAAACACTATACATCGTCTATTTTTCATGCAAAAAAATTAAATGGGCTATAGATACAAAATATAATGGGCTATACATGGTTGATTTTTTAAATTTTTATGGAAAACATTAATGGGGTATAAATTGTCCATTTCGTATACAAAAACTTAAATGGACTATATACGTCGTCTATATTTCGTGCAAAGAATTTAATAAAATATACATCATCCATTTTTTATGAAAAAAAATTTTTTAAGAAAAAAATTTAATGGACCATACATCGTCAATTTTTCAAATTTTTATGAAAAAATTTAATGAACTATAAATCGTTCATTTCATATGCAAAAAACTAAAAACACTATACATCGTCTATTTTTCATGCAAAAAAATTAAATGGGCTATAGATACAAAATATAATGGGCTATACATGGTTGATTTTTTAAATTTTTATGAAAAACATTAATGGGCTATAAATTGTCCATTTCGTATACAAAAACTTAAATGGACTATATACGTCGTCTATATTTCGTGCAAAGAATTTAATAAAATATACATCATCCATTTTTTATGAAAAAAAATTTTTTAAGAAAAAAATTTAATGGACCATACATCGTCAATTTTTCAAATTTTTATGAAAAAATTTAATGAACTATAAACCGTTCATTTCATATGCAAAAAACTAAAAACACTATACATCGTCTATTTTTAATGCAAAAAATTAAATGGGCTATAGATACAAAATATAATTGGCTATACATGGTTGATTTTTTAAATTTTTATGAAAAACATTAATGGGCTATAAATTGTCCATTTCGTATACAAAACCTTAAATGGACTATATACGTCGTCTATATTTCGTGCAAAGAATTTAATAAAATATACATCATCCGATTTTTATGAAAAAAAATTTTTTATGAAAAAAATTTACATCGGCAATTTTTCAAATTTTTATGAAAAAATTTAATGAACTATAAATCATTCATTTCATATGCAAAAAACTAAAAACACTATACATCGTCTATTTTTCATGCAAAAAAATTAAATGGGCTATAGATGCAAAATATAATTGGCTATACATAATTGATTTTTTAAATTTTTATGAAAAACATTAATGGGCTATAAATTGTCCATTTCGTATACAAAAACTTAAATGGACTATATACGTCGTCTATATTTCGTGCAAAGAATTTAATAAAATATACATCATCCATTTTTTATGAAAAAAAATTTTTTATAAAAAAAATTTACATCGTCAATTTTTCAAATTTTTATGAAAAAATTTAATGAACTATAAATCATTCATTTCATATGCAAAAAACTAAAAACATTATACATCGTCTATTTTTCATGCAAAAAAATTAAATGGGCTATAGATGCAAAATATAATTGGCTATACATAATTGATTTTTTAAATTTTTATGAAAAACATTAATGGGCTATAAATTGTCCATTTCGTACATCGTCAATTTTTCAAATTTTTATGAAAAAATTTAATGAACTATAAACCGTTCATTTCATATGCAAAAAACTAAAAACACTATACATCGTCTATTTTTCATGCAAAAAAATTAAATGGGCTATAGATACAAAATATAATGGGCTATACATGGTTGATTTTTTAAATTTTTATGGAAAACATTAATGGGCTATAAATTGTCCATTTCGTATACAAAAACTTAAATGGACTATATACGTCGTCTATATTTCGTGCAAAGAATTTAATAAAATATACATCATCCATTTTTTATGAAAAAAAATTTTTTAAGAAAAAAATTTAATGGACTATACATCGTCAATTTTTCAAATTTTTATGAAAAAATTTAATGAACTATAAATCGTTCATTTCATATGCAAAAAACTAAAAAGACTATACATCGTCTATTTTTCATGCAAAAAAATTAAATGGGCTATAGATACAAAATATAATTGGCTATACATGGTTGATTTTTTAAATTTTTATGAAAAACATTAATGGGCTATAAATTGTACATTTCGTATACAAAAACTTAAATGGACTATATACGTCGTCTATATTTCGTGCAAAGAATTTAATAAAATATACATCATCCGATTTTTATGAAAAAAAATTTTTTATGAAAAAAATTTAATGGACTATACATCGTCAATTTTTCAAATTTTTATGAAAAAAGTTAATGAACTATAAATCGTTCATTTCATATGCAAAAAACTAAAAAGACTATACATCGTCTATTTTTCATGCAAAAAAATTAAATGGGCTATAGATACAAAATATAATGGGCTATACATGGTTGATTTTTTAAATTTTTATGAAAAACATTAATGGGCTATAAATTGTCCATTTCGTATACAAAAACTTAAATGGACTATATATGTCGTCTATATTTTGTGCAAAGCATTTAATAAAATGTACATCATCCAATTTTTATGAAAAAAAATTTTTTGTGAAAAAAATTTAATGGACTATACATCGTCAATTTTTCAAATTTTTATGAAAAAATTTAATGAACTATAAATCGTTCATTTCATATGCAAAAAACTAAAAACACTATACATCGTCTATTTTTCATGCAAAAAAATTAAATGGGCTATAGATACAAAATATAATGGGCTATACATGGTTGATTTTTTAAATTTTTATGAAAAACATTAATGGGCTATAAATTGTCCATTTCGTATACAAAAACTTAAATGGACTATATACGTCGTCTGTATTTCGTGCAAAGAATTTAATAAAATATACATCATCCATTTTTTATGAAAAAAAATTTTTTAAGAAAAAAATTTACATCGGCAATTTTTCAAATTTTTATGAAAAAATTTAATGAACTATAAATCATTCATTTCATATGCAAAAAACTAAAAACACTATACATCGTCTATTTTTCATGCAAAAAAATTAAATGGGCTATAGATGCAAAATATAATTGGCTATACATAATTGATTTTTTAAATTTTTATGAAAAACATTAATGGGCTATAAATTGTCCATTTCGTACATCGTCAATTTTTCAAATTTTTATGAAAAAATTTAATGAACTATAAACCGTTCATTTCATATGCAAAAAACTAAAAACACTATACATCGTCTATTTTTCATGCAAAAAAATTAAATGGGCTATAGATACAAAATATAATGGGCTATACATGTTTGATTTTTTAAATTTTTATGAAAAACATTAATGGGCTATAAATTGTCCATTTCGTATACAAAAACTTAAATGGACTATATATGTCGTCTATATTTTGTGCAAAGCATTTAATGAAATGTACATCATCCAATTTTTAGGAAAAAAAATTTTTTGTGAAAAAAATTAAATGGATATACATCTTCAATTTTTCAAATTTTTATGAAAAAATTTAATGAACTATAAATCGTTCATTTCATATGCAAAAAACTAAAAACACTATACATCGTCTATTTTTCATGCAAAAAAATTAAATGGGCTATAGATACAAAATATAATGGGCTATACATGGTTGATTTTTTAAATTTTTATGGAAAACATTAATGGGCTATAAATTGTCCATTTCGTATACAAAAACTTAAATGGACTATATACGTCGTCTATATTTCGTGCAAAGAATTTAATAAAATATACATCATCCATTTTTTATGAAAAAAAATTTTTTAAGAAAAAAATTTAATGGACTATACATCGTCAATTTTTCAAATTTTTATGAAAAAAGTTAATGAACTATAAATCGTTCATTTCATATGCAAAAAACTAAAAAGACTATACATCGTCTATTTTTCATGCAAAAAAATTAAATGGGCTATAGATACAAAATATAATTGGCTATACATGGTTGATTTTTTAAATTTTTATGAAAAACATTAATGGGCTATAAATTGTACATTTCGTATACAAAAACTTAAATGGACTATATACGTCGTCTATATTTCGTGCAAAGAATTTAATAAAATATACATCATCCGATTTTTATGAAAAAAAATTTTTTATGAAAAAAATTTAATGGACTATACATCGTCAATTTTTCAAATTTTTATGAAAAAAGTTAATGAACTATAAATCGTTCATTTCATATGCAAAAAACTAAAAAGACTATACATCGTCTATTTTTCATGCAAAAAAATTAAATGGGCTATAGATACAAAATATAATGGGCTATACATGGTTGATTTTTTAAATTTTTATGAAAAACATTAATGGGCTATAAATTGTCCATTTCGTATACAAAAACTTAAATGGACTATATATGTCGTCTATATTTTGTGCAAAGCATTTAATGAAATGTACATCATCCAAGTTTTATGAAAAAAATTTTTTGTGAAAAAAATTTAATGGACTATACATCGTCAATTTTTCAAATTTTTATGAAAAAATTTAATGAACTATAAATCGTTCATTTCATATGCAAAAAACTAAAAACACTATACATCGTCTATTTTTCATGCAAAAAAATTAAATGGGCTATAGATACAAAATATAATGGGCTATACATGGTTGATTTTTTAAATTTTTATGGAAAACATTAATGGGGTATAAATTGTCCATTTCGTATACAAAAACTTAAATGGACTATATACGTCGTCTATATTTCGTGCAAAGAATTTAATAAAATATACATCATCCATTTTTTATGAAAAAAAATTTTTTAAGACAAAAATTTAATGGACTATACATCGTCAATTTTTCAAATTTTTATGAAAAAATTTAATGAACTATAAACCGTTCATTTCATATGCAAAATACTAAAAACACTATACATCGTCTATTTTTAATGCAAAAAATTAAATGGGCTATAGATACAAAATATAATTGGCTATACATGGTTGATTTTTTAAATTTTTATGAAAAACAGTAATGGGCTATAAATTGTCCATTTCGTATACAAAAACTTAAATGGACTATATACGTCGTCTATATTTCGTGCAAAGAATTTAATAAAATATACATCATCCGATTTTTATGAAAAAAAATTTTTTATGAAAAAAATTTAATGGACTATACATCGTCAATTTTTCAAATTTTTATGAAAAAAGTTAATGAACTATAAATCGTTCATTTCATATGCAAAAAACTAAAAAGACTATACATCGTCTATTTTTCATGCAAAAAAATTAAATGGGCTATAGATACAAAATATAATCGGCTATACATGGTTGATTTTTTAAATTTTTATGAAAAACATGAATGGGCTATAAATTGTCCATTTCGTATACAAAAACTTAAATGGACTATATACGTCGTCTATATTTCGTGCAAAGAATTTAATAAAATATACATCATCCATTTTTTATGAAAAAAAATTTTTTAAGAAAAAAATTTAATGGACCATACATCGTCAATTTTTCAAATTTTTATGAAAAAATTTAATGAACTATAAACCGTTCATTTCATATGCAAAAAACTAAAAACACTATACATCGTCTATTTTTAATGCAAAAAATTAAATGGGCTATAGATACAAAATATAATTGGCTATACATGGTTGATTTTTTAAATTTTTATGAAAAACATTAATGGGCTATAAATTGTCCATTTCGTATACAAAACCTTAAATGGACTATATACGTCGTCTATATTTCGTGCAAAGAATTTAATAAAATATACATCATCCGATTTTTATGAAAAAAAATTTTTTATGAAAAAAATTTAATGGACTATAAACTAAACATCGTCAATTTTTCAAATTTTTATGAAAAAATTTATTGAACTATAAATCGTTCATTTCATATGCAAAAAACTAAAAAGACTATACATCGTCTATTTTTCATGCAAAAAAATTAAATGGGCTATAGATACAAAATATAATGGGCTATACATGGTTGATTTTTTAAATTTTTATGAAAAACATTAATGGGCTATAAATTGTCCATTTCGTATACAAAAACTTAAATGGACTATATACGTCGTCTATATTTCGTGCAAAGAATTTAATAAAATATACATCATCCATTTTTTATGAAAAAAAATTTTTTATAAAAAAAATTTACATCGGCAATTTTTCAAATTTTTATGAAAAAATTTAATGAACTATAAATCATTCATTTCATATGCAAAAAACTAAAAACACTATACATCGTCTATTTTTCATGCAAAAAAATTAAATGGGCTATAGATGCAAAATATAATTGGCTATACATAATTGATTTTTTAAATTTTTATGAAAAACATTAATGGGCTATAAATTGTCCATTTCGTATACAAAAACTTAAATGGACTATATACGTCGTCTATATTTCGTGCAAAGAATTTAATAAAATATACATCATCCATTTTTTATGAAAAAAAATTTTTTATAAAAAAAATTTACATCGTCAATTTTTAAAATTTTTATGAAAAAATTTAATGAACTATAAATCATTCATTTCATATGCAAAAAACTAAAAACACTATACATCGTCTATTTTTCATGCAAAAAAATTAAATGGGCTATAGATGCAAAATATAATTGGCTATACATAATTGATTTTTTAAATTTTTATGAAAAACATTAATGGGCTATAAATTGTCCATTTCGTACATCGTCAATTTTTCAAATTTTTATGAAAAAATTTAATGAACTATAAACCGTTCATTTCATATGCAAAAAACTAAAAACACTATACATCGTCTATTTTTAATGCAAAAAATTAAATGGGCTATAGATACAAAATATAATTGGCTATACATGGTTGATTTTTTAAATTTTTATGAAAAACATTAATGGGCTATAAATTGTCCATTTCGTATACAAAAACTTAAATGGACTATATACGTCGTCTATATTTCGTGCAAAGAATTTAATAAAATATACATCATCCGATTTTTATGAAAAAAAATTGCTTATGAAAAAAATTTAATGGACTATACATCGTCAATTTTTCAAATTTTTATGAAAAAATTTAATGAACTATAAATCGTTCATTTCATATGCAAAAAACTAAAAAGACTATACATCGTCTATTTTTCATGCAAAAAAATTAAATGGGCTATAGATACAAAATATAATGGGCTATACATGGTTGATTTTTTAAATTTTTATGAAAAACATTAATGGGCTATAAATTGTCCATTTCGTATACAAAAACTTAAATGGACTATATACGTCGTCTATATTTCGTGCAAAGCATTTAATAAAATATACATCATCCATTTTTTATGAAAAAAAATTTTTTAAGAAAAAAATTTACATCGGCAATTTTTCAAATTTTTATGAAAAAATTTAATGAACTATAAATCATTCATTTCATATGCAAAAAACTAAAAACACTATACATCGTCTATTTTTCATGCAAAAAAATTAAATGGGCTATAGATGCAAAATATAATTGGCTATACATAATTGATTTTTTAAATTTTTATGAAAAACATTAATGGGCTATAAATTGTCCATTTCGTATACAAAAACTTAAATGGACTATATACGTCGTCTATATTTCGTGCAAAGAATTTAATAAAATATACATCATCCATTTTTTATGAAAAAAAATTTTTTATAAAAAAAATTTACATCGTCAATTTTTCAAATTTTTATGAAAAAATTTAATGAACTATAAATCATTCATTTCATATGCAAAAAACTAAAAACACTATACATCGTCTATTTTTCATGCAAAAAAATTAAATGGGCTATAGATGCAAAATATAATTGGCTATACATAATTGATTTTTTAAATTTTTATGAAAAACATTAATGGGCTATAAATTGTCCATTTCGTACATCGTCAATTTTTCAAATTTTTATGAAAAAATTTAATGAACTATAAACCGTTCATTTCATATGCAAAAAACTAAAAACACTATACATCGTCTATTTTTAATGCAAAAAATTAAATGGGCTATAGATACAAAATATAATTGGCTATACATGGTTGATTTTTTAAATTTTTATGAAAAACATTAATGGGCTATAAATTGTCCATTTCGTATACAAAAACTTAAATGGACTATATACGTCGTCTATATTTCGTGCAAAGAATTTAATAAAATATACATCATCCGATTTTTATGAAAAAAAATTGCTTATGAAAAAAATTTAATGGACTATACATCGTCAATTTTTCAAATTTTTATGAAAAAATTTAATGAACTATAAATCGATCATTTCATATGCAAAAAACTAAAAAGACTATACATCGTCTATTTTTCATGCAAAAAAAATTAAATGGGCTATAGATACAAAATATAATGGGCTATACATGGTTGATTTTTTAAATTTTTATGAAAAACATTAATGGGCTATAAATTGTCCATTTCGTATACAAAAACTTAAATGGACTATATACGTCGTCTATATTTCGTGCAAAGAATTTAATAAAATATACATCATCCATTTTTTATGAAAAAAAATTTTTTAAGAAAAAAATTTTTCAAATTTTCAATTTCAATTTTTCAAATTTTTATGAAAAAATTTAATGAACTATAAACCGTTCATTTCATATGCAAAATACTAAAAACACTATACATCGTCTATTTTTAATGCAAAAAATTAAATGGGCTATAGATACAAAATATAATTGGCTATACATGGTTGATTTTTTAAATTTTTATGAAAAACATTAATGGGCTATAAATTGTCCATTTCGTATACAAAAACTTAAATGGACTATATACGTCGTCTATATTTCGTGCAAAGAATTTAATAAAATATACATCATCCATTTTTTATGAAAAAAAATTTTTTATAAAAAAAATTTACATCGTCAATTTTTCAAATTTTTATGAAAAAATTTAATGAACTATAAATCGTTCATTTCATATGCAAAAAAACTAAAAAGACTATACATCGTCTATTTTTCATGCAAAAAAATTAAATGGGCTATAGATACAAAATATAATGGCCTATACATGGTTGATTTTTTAAATTTTTATGAAAAACATTAATGGGCTATAAATTGTCCATTTCGTATACAAAAATTAAATGGACTATATACGTCGTCTATATTTCGTGCAAAGAATTTAATAAAATATACATCATCCATTTTTTATGAAAAAAAAATTTTTTAAGAAAAAAATTTAATGGACTATACATCGTCAATTTTTCAAATTTTTATAAAAATTTAATGAACTATAAACCGTTCATTTCATATGCAAAATACTAAAAACACTATACATCGTCTATTTTTAATGCAAAAAATTAAATGGGCTATAGATACAAAATATAATTGGCTATACATGGTTGATTTTTTAAATTTTTATGAAAAACATTAATGGGCTATAAATTGTCCATTTCGTATACAAAAACTTAAATGGACTATATACGTCGTCTATATTTCGTGCAAAGAATTTAATAAAATATACATCATCCATTTTTTATGAAAAAAAATTTTTTATAAAAAAAATTTACATCGTCAATTTTTCAAATTTTTATGAAAAAATTTAATGAACTATAAATCATTCATTTCATATGCAAAAAACTAAAAACACTATACATCGTCTATTTTTCATGCAAAAAAAAATTAAATGGGCTATAGATGCAAAATATAATTGGCTATACATAATTGATTTTTTAAATTTTTATGAAAAACATTAATGGGCTATAAATTGTCCATTTCGTACATCGTCAATTTTTCAAATTTTTATGAAAAAATTTAATGAACTATAAACTAAACATCGTCAATTTTTCAAATTTTTATGAAAAAATTTAATGAACTATAAACCGTTCATTTCATATGGAAAATACTAAAAACACTATACATCGTCTATTTTTAATGCAAAAAATTAAATGGGCTATAGATACAAAATATAATTGGCTATACATGGTTGATTTTTTAAATTTTTATGAAAAACATTAATGGGCTATAAATTGTCCATTTCGTATACAAAAACTTAAATGGACTATATACGTCGTCTATATTTCGTGCAAAGAATTTAATAAAATAAACATCATCCATTTTTAATGAAAAAAAATTTTTTATAAAAAAAATTTACATCGGCAATTTTTCAAATTTTTATGAAAAAATTTAATGAACTATAAATCATTCATTTCATATGCAAAAAACTAAAAACACTATACATCGTCTATTTTTCATGCAAAAAAATTAAATGGGCTATAGATGCAAAATATAATTGGCTATACATAATTGATTTTTTAAATTTTTATGAAAAACATTAATGGGCTATAAATTGTCCATTTCGTATACAAAAACTTAAATGGACTATATACGTCGTCTATATTTCGTGCAAAGAATTTAATAAAATATACATCATCCATTTTTTATGAAAAAAAATTTTTTATAAAAAAAATTTACATCGTCAATTTTTCAAATTTTTATGAAAAAATTTAATGAACTATAAATCATTCATTTCATATGCAAAAAACTAAAAACACTATACATCGTCTATTTTTCATGCAAAAAAATTAAATGGGCTATAGATGCAAAATATAATTGGCTATACATAATTGATTTTTTAAATTTTTATGAAAAACATTAATGGGCTATAAATTGTCCATTTCGTACATCGTCAATTTTTCAAATTTTTATGAAAAAATTTAATGAACTATAAACCGTTCATTTCATATGCAAAAAACTAAAAACACTATACATCGTCTATTTTTAATGCAAAAAATTAAATGGGCTATAGATACAAAATATAATTGGCTATACATGGTTGATTTTTTAAATTTTTATGAAAAACATTAATGGGCTATAAATTGTCCATTTCGTATACAAAAACTTAAATGGACTATATACGTCGTCTATATTTCGTGCAAAGAATTTAATAAAATATACATCATCCGATTTTTATGAAAAAAAATTGCTTATGAAAAAAATTTAATGGACTACACATCGTCAATTTTTCAAATTTTTATGAAAAAATTTAATGAACTATAAATCGTTCATTTCATATGCAAAAAACTAAAAAGACTATACATCGTCTATTTTTCATGCAAAAAAAATTAAATGGGCTATAGATGCAAAATATAATTGGCTATACATAATTGATTTTTTAAATTTTTATGAAAAACATTAATGGGCTATAAATTGTCCATTTCGTACATCGTCAATTTTTCAAATTTTTATGAAAAAATTTAATGAACTATAAACCGTTCATTTCATATGCAAAATACTAAAAACACTATACATCGTCTATTTTTAATGCAAAAAATTAAATGGGCTATAGATACAAAATATAATTGGCTATACATGGTTGATTTTTTAAATTTTTATGAAAAACATTAATGGGCTATAAATTGTCCATTTCGTATACAAAAACTTAAGTGGACTATATACGTCGTCTATATTTCGTGCAAAGAATTTAATAAAATATACATCATCCATTTTTTATGAAAAAAAATTTTTTATAAAAAAAATTTACATCGTCAATTTTTCAAATTTTTATGAAAAAATTTAATGAACTATAAATCATTCATTTCATATGCAAAAAACTAAAAACACTATACATCGTCTATTTTTCATGCAAAAAAATTAAATGGGCTATAGATGCAAAATATAATTGGCTATACATAATTGATTTTTTAAATTTTTATGAAAAACATTAATGGGCTATAAATAGTCTATTTCGTACATCGTCAATTTTTAAAATTTTTATGAAAAAATTTAATGAACTATAAATCATTCATTTCATATGCAAAAAACTAAAAACACTATACATCGTCTATTTTTCATGCAAAAAAATTAAATGGGCTATAGATGCAAAATATAATTGGCTATACATAATTGATTTTTTAAATTTTTATGAAAAACATTAATGGGCTATAAATTGTCCATTTCGTATACAAAAACTTAAATGAACTATATATGTCGTCTATATTTCGTGCAAAGTATTTAATAAAATAAACATCATCCATTTTTTATGAAAAAAAATTTTTTATGAAAAAAATTTAATGGACTATACATCGTCAATTTTTCAAATTTTTATGAAAAAATTTAATGAACTATAAATCGTTCATCGTCAATTTTTAAAATTTTTATGAAAAAATTTAATGAACTATAAACCGTTCATTTCATATGCAAAATACTAAAAACACTATACATCGTCTATTTTTAATGCAAAAAATTAAATGGGCTATAGATACAAAATATAATTGGCTATACATGGTTGATTTTTTAAATTTTTATGAAAAACATTAATGGGCTATAAATTGTCCATTTCGTATACAAAAACTTAAATGGACTATATACGTCGTCTATATTTCGTGCAAAGAATTTAATAAAATATACATCATCCATTTTTTATGAAATAAAATTTTTTATGAAAAAAATTTAATGGACTATATATACATCGTCAATTTTTCAAATTTTTATGAAAAAAATTTAATGAACTATAAATCGTTCATTTCATATGCAAAAAACTAAAAACACTATACATCGTCTATTTTTAATGCAAAAAAATTAAATGGGCTATAGATACAAAATATAATGGGCTATACATGGTTGATTTTTTAAATTTTTATGAAAAACATTAATGGGCTATAAATTGTCCATTTCGTATACTGGTTGATTTTTTAAATTTTTATGAAAAACATTAATGGGCTATAAATTGTCCATTTCGTATACAAAAACTTAAATGGACTATATACGTCGTCTATATTTCGTGCAAAGAATTTAATAAAATGTACATCATCCATTTTTTATGAAAAAAAATTTTTTAAGAAAAAAATCGTCAATTTTTCAAATTTTTATGAAAAAATTTAATGAACTATAAACCGTTCATTTCATATGCAAAAAACTAAAAACACTATACATCGTCTATTTTTAATGCAAAAAATTAAATGGGCTATAGATACAAAATATAATTGGCTATACATGGTTGATTTTTTAAATTTTTATGAAAAACATTAATGGGCTATAAATTGTCCATTTCGTATACAAAAACTTAAATGGACTATATACGTCGTCTATATTTCGTGCAAAGAATTTAATAAAATATACATCATCCATTTTTTATGAAAAAAAATTTTTTATGAAAAAAATTTAATGGACTATACATCGTCAATTTTTCAAACTTTTATGAAAAAATTTAATGAACTATAAATCATTCATTTCATATGCAAAAAACTAAAAACACTATACATCGTCTATTTTTAATGCAAAAAATTAAATGGGCTATAGATACAAAATATAATGGGCTATACATGGTTGATTTTTTAAATTTTTATGAAAAACATTAATGGGCTATAAATTGTCCATTTCGTATACAAAAACTTAAATGGACTATATACGTCGTCTATATTTCGTGCAAAGAATTTAATAAAATATACATCATCCATTTTTTATGAAAAAAAAATTTTTATGAAAAAAATTATACATCGTCAATTTTTCAAATTTTTATGAAAAAATTTAATGAACTATAAATCATTCATTTCATATGCAAAAAACTAAAAACACTATCCATCGTCTATTTTTCATGCAAAAAAATTAAATGGGCTATAGATGCAAAATATAATTGGCTATACATAATTGATTTTTTAAATTTTTATGAAAAACATTAATGGGCTATAAATTGTCCATTTCGTATACAAAAACTTAAATGGACTATATATGTCGTCTATATTTCGTGCAAAGTATTTAATAAGATATACATCATCCAATTTTTTTGAAAAAAATTTTTTTATGAAAAAAATTTAATGGACTATACATCGTCAATTTTTCAAATTTTTATGTAAAAAATTAATGAACTATAAATCATTCATTTCATATGCAAAAAACTAAAAACACTATACATTGTCTATTTTTCATGCAAAAAAATTAAATGGGCTATAGATGCAAAATATAATTGGCTATACATAATTGATTTTTTAAATTTTTATGAAAAACATTAATGGGCTATAAATTGTCCATTTCGTATACAAAAACTTAAATGGACTATATATGTCGTCTATATATGTCGTCTATATTTCGTGCAAAGTATTTAATAAAATATACATCATCCAATTTTTTTGAAAAAAATTTTTTTATGAAAAAAATTTAATGGACTATACATCGTCAATTTTTCAAATTTTTATGAAAAAATTTAATGAACTATAATCGTTCATTTCATATGCAAAAAACTAAAAAGACTATACATCGTCTATTTTTCATGCAAAAAAATTAAATGGGCTATAGATGCAAAATATAATTGGCTATACATAATTGATTTTTAAAATTTTTATGAAAAACATTAATGGGCTATAAATTGTCCATTTCGTATACAAAAACTTAAATGGACTATATATGTCGTCTATATTTCGTGCTAAGTATTTAATAAAATATACATCATCCATTTTTTATGAAAAAAAATTTTTTATGAATAAAATTTAATGGACTATACATCGTCAATTTTGAAAATTTTTATAAAAAAAATTTAATGAACTATAAATCGTTCATTTCACATGCAAAAAACTAAAAAGACTATACATCGTCTATTTTTCATGCAAAAAAATTAAATGGGCTATAGATACAAAATATAATGGGCTATACATGGTTGATTTTTTAAATTTTTATGAAAAACATTAATGGGCTATAAATTGTCCATTTCGTATACAAAAACTTAAATGGACTATAGACGTCGTCTATATTTCGTGCAAAGAATTTAATAAAATATACATCATCAATTTTTTATGAAAAAAAAATTTTTATGAAAAAAATTTAATGTACTATATTTTTAATGCAAAAAATTAAATGGGCTATAGATACAAAATATAATTGGCTATACATGGTTGTTTTTTTTAATTTTTATGAAAAACATTAATGGGCTATAAATTGTCCATTTCGTATACAAAAACTTAAATGGACTATATACGTCGTCTATATTTCGTGCAAAGAATTTAATAAAATATACATCATCAATTTTTTATGAAAAAAAAATTTTTATGAAAAAAATTTAATGGACTATACATCGTCAATTTTTAAAATTTTTATGAAAAAATTTAATGAACTATAAACCGTTCATTTCATATGCAAAATACTATACATCGTCTATTTTTAATGCAAAAAATTAAATGGGCTATAGATACAAAATATAATTGGCTATACATGGTTGATTTTTTAAATTTTTATGAAAAACATTAATGGGCTATAAATTGTCCATTTCGTATACAAAAACTTAAATGGACTATATACATCGTCTATATTTCGTGCAAAGAATTTAATAAAATATACATCATCCATTTTTTATGAAAAAAAAATTTTTAAGAAAAAAATTTCAATTTTTCAAATTTTTATGAAAAAATTTAATGAACTATAAATCATTCATTTCATATGCAAAAAACTAAAAACACTATACATCGTCTATTTTTCATGCAAAAAAATTAAATGGGCTATAGATGCAAAATATAATTGGCTATACATAATTGATTTTTTAAATTTTTATGAAAAACATTAATGGGCTATAAATTGTCCATTTCGTATACAAAAACTTAAATGGACTATACACGTCGTCTATATTTCGTGCAAAGAATTTAATAAAATATACATCATCCATTTTTTATGAAAAAAAATTTTTTATGAAAAAAATTTAATGGACTATATTTTTAATGCAAAAAATTAAATGGGCTATAGATACAAAATATAATTGGCTATACATGGTTGATTTTTTAAATTTTTATGAAAAACATTAATGGGCTATAAATTGTCCATTTCGTATACAAAAACTTAAATGGACTATATACGTCGTCTATATTTCGTGCAAAGAATTTAATAAAATATACATCATCCATTTTTTATGAAAAACAATTTTTTAAGAAAAAAATTTCAATTTTTCAAATTTTTATGAAAAAATTTAATGAACTATAAACCGTTCATTTCATATGCAAAATACTAAAAATACTATACATCGTCTATTTTTAATGCAAAAAATTAAATGGGCTATAGATACAAAATATAATTGGCTATACATGGTTGATTTTTTAAATTTTTATGAAAAACATTAATGGGCTATATATTGTCCATTTCGTATACAAAAACTTAAATGGACTATACACGTCGTCTATATTTCGTGCAAAGAATTTAATAAAATATACATCATCCATTTTTTATGAAAAAAAATTTTTTATGAAAAAAATTTAATGGACTATATTTTTAATGCAAAAAATTAAATGGGCTATAGATACAAAATATAATTGGCTATACATGGTTGATTTTTTAAATTTTTATGAAAAACATTAATGGGCTATAAATTGTCCATTTCGTATACAAAAACTTAAATGGACTATATACGTCGTCTATATTTCGTGCAAAGAATTTAATAAAATATACATCATCCATTTTTTATGAAAAACAATTTTTTAAGAAAAAAATTTCAATTTTTCAAATTTTTATGAAAAAATTTAATGAACTATTAATCATTAATTTCATATGCAAAATACTAAAAATACTATACATCGTCTATTTTTAATGCAAAAAATTAAATGGGCTATAGATACAAAATATAATTGGCTATACATGGTTGATTTTTTAAATTTTTATGAAAAACATTAATGGGCTATAAATTGTCCATTTCGTATACAAAAACTTAAATGGACTATATACGTCGTCTATATTTCGTGCAAAGAATTTAATAAAATATACATCATCCATTTTTTATGAAAAAAAATTTTTTATGAAAAAAATTTAATGGACTATATATACATCGTCAATTTTTCAAATTTTTATGAAAAAATTTAATGAACTATAAATCGTTCATTTCATATGCAAAAAACTAAAAAGACTATACATCGTCTATTTTTCATGCAAAAAAATTAAATGGGCTATAGATACAAAATATAATGGGCTATACATGGTTGATTTTTTAAATTTTTATGAAAAACATTAATGGGCTATAAATTGTCCATTTCGTATACAAAAACTTAAATGGACTATATACGTCGTCTATATTTCGTGCAAAGAATTTAATAAAATATACATCATCCATTTTTTATGAAAAAAAATTTTTTATGAAAAAAATTTAATGGACTATATTTTTAATGCAAAAAATTAAATGGGCTATAGATACAAAATATAATTGGCTATACATGGTTGATTTTTTAAATTTTTATGAAAAACATTAATGGGCTATAAATTGTCCATTTCGTATACAAAAACTTAAATGGACTATATACGTCGTCTATATTTCGTGCAAAGAATTTAATAAAATATACATCATCCATTTTTTATGAAAAAAAATTTTTTATGAAAAAAATTTAATGGACTATACATCGTCAATTTTTCAAATTTTTATGAAAAAATTTAATGAACTATAAACCGTTCATTTCATATGCAAAATACTATACATCGTCTATTTTTAATGCAAAAAATTAAATGGGCTATAGATACAAAATATAATTGGCTATACATGGTTGATTTTTTAAATTTTTATGAAAAACATTAATGGGCTATAAATTGTCCATTTCGTATACAAAAACTTAAATGGACTATATATGTCGTCTATATTTTGTGCAAAGCATTTAATGAAATGTACATCTTCCATTTTTTATGAAAAAAAAATTTTTTGTGAAAAAAATTTAATGGACTATACATCGTCAATTTTTCAAATTTTTATGAAAAAATTTAATGAACTATAAATCGTTCATTTCATATGCAAAAAACTAAAAAGACTATACATCGTCTATTTTTCATGCAAAAAAATTAAATGGGCTATAGATACAAAATATAATGGGCTATACATGGTTGATTTTTTAAATTTTTATGAAAAACATTAATGGGCTATAAATTGTCCATTTCGTATACAAAAACTTAAATGGACTATATACGTCGTCTATATTTCGTGCAAAGAATTTAATAAAATATACATCATCCATTTTTTATGAAAAAAAAATTTTTAAGAAAAAAATTTAATCGTCAATTTTTCAAATTTTTATGAAAAAATTTAATGAACTATAAACCGTTCATTTCATATGCAAAAAACTAAAAACACTATACATCGTCTATTTTTAATGCAAAAAATTAAATGGGCTATAGATACAAAATATAATTGGCTATACATGGTTGATTTTTTAAATTTTTATGAAAAACATTAATGGGCTATAAATTGTCCATTTTGTATACAAAAACTTAAATGGACTATATACGTCATCTATATTTTGTGCAAAGTATTTAATAAAATATACATCATCCATTTTTTATGAAAAAAAATTTTTTATGAAAAAAATTTAATGGACTATACATCGTCAATTTTTCAAATTTTTATGAAAAAATTTAATGAACTATAAACCGTTCATTTCATATGCAAAATACTAAAAACACTATACATCGTCTATTTTTAATGCAAAAAATTAAATGGGCTATAGATACAAAATATAATTGGCTTTACATGGTTGATTTTTTAAATTTTTATGAAAAACATTAATGGGCTATAAATTGTCCATTTCGTATACAAAAACTTAAATGGACTATATACGTCATCTATATTTTGTGCAAAGTATTTAATAAAATATACATCATCCATTTTTTATGAAAAAAAATTTTTTATGAAAAAAATTTAATGGACTAACATCGTCAATTTTTCAAATTTTTATGAAAAAATTTAATGAACTATAAACCGTTCATTTCATATGCAAAAAACTAAAAACACTATACATCGTCTATTTTTCATGCAAAAAAATTAAATGGGCTATAGATGCAAAATATAATTGGCTATACATAATTGATTTTTTAAATTTTTATGAAAAACATTAATGGGCTATAAATTGTCCATTTCGTATACAAAAACTTAAATGGACTATATATGTCGTCTATATTTCGTGCAAAGTATTTAATAAAAAATACATCATCCATTTTTTATGAAAAAAAATTTTTTATGAAAAAAATTTAATGGACTATACATCGTCAATTTTTCAAATTTTTATGAAAAAATTTAATGAACTATAAACCGTTCATTTCATATGCAAAATACTAAAAACACTATACATCGTCTATTTTTAATGCAAAAAATTAAATGGGCTATAGATACAAAATATAATTGGCTATACATGGTTGATTTTTTAAATTTTTATGAAAAACAGTAATGGGCTATAAATTGTCCATTTCGTATACAAAAACTTAAATGGACTATATACGTCGTCTATATTTCGTGCAAAGAATTTAATAAAATATACATCATCCGATTTTTATGAAAAAATTTTTTATGAAAAAAATTTAATGGACTATACATCGTCAATTTTTCAAATTTTTATGAAAAAATTTAATGAACTATAAATCGTTCATTTCATATGCAAAAAACTAAAAAGACTATACATCGTCTATTTTTCATGCAAAAAAATTAAATGGGCTATAGATACAAAATATAATGGGCTATACATGGTTGATTTTTTAAATTTTTATGAAAAACATTAATGGGCTATAAATTGTCCATTTCGTATACAAAAACTTAAATGGACTATATACGTCGTCTATATTTCGTGCAAAGAATTTAATAAAATATACATCATCCATTTTTTATGAAAAAAAAATTTTTAAGAAAAAAATTTAATCGTCAATTTTTCAAATTTTTTATGAAAAAATTTAATGAACTATAAACCGTTCATTTCATATGCAAAAAACTAAAAACACTATACATCGTCTATTTTTAATGCAAAAAATTAAATGGGCTATAGATACAAAATATAATTGGCTTTACATGGTTGATTTTTAAAATTTTTATGAAAAACATTAATGGGCTATAAATTGTCCATTTCGTATACAAAAACTTAAATGGACTATATACGTCGTCTATATTTCGTGCAAAGAATTTAATAAAATATACATCATCCATTTTTTATGAAAAAAAATTTTTTATGAAAAAAATTTAATGGACATCGTCAATTTTTCAAATTTTTATGAAAAAATTTAATGAACTATAAATCGTTCATTTCATATGCAAAAAACTAAAAACACTATACATCGTCTATTTTTCATGCAAAAAAATTAAATGGGCTATAGATACAAAATATAATGGGCTATACATGGTTGATTTTTTAAATTTTTATGGAAAACATTAATGGGCTATAAATTGTCCATTTCGTATACAAAAACTTAAATGGACTATATACGTAGTCTATATTTCGTGCAAAGAATTTAATAAAATATACATCATCCATTTTTTATGAAAAAAAATTTTTTAAGAAAAAAATTTAATGGACTTATACATCGTCAATTTTTCAAATTTTTATGAAAAAATTTAATGAACTATAAACCGTTCATTTCATATGCAAAATACTAAAAACACTATACATCGTCTATTTTTAATGCAAAAAATTAAATGGGCTATAGATACAAAATATAATTGGCTATACATGGTTGATTTTTTAAATTTTTATGAAAAACAGTAATGGGCTATAAATTGTCCATTTCGTATACAAAAACTTAAATGGACTATATACGTCGTCTATATTTCGTGCAAAGAATTTAATAAAATATACATCATCCGATTTTTATGAAAAAAAATTTTTTATGAAAAAAATTTAATCGTCAATTTTTCAAATTTTTTATGAAAAAATTTAATGAACTATAAACCGTTCATTTCATATGCAAAAAACTAAAAACACTATACATCGTCTATTTTTAATGCAAAAAATTAAATGGGCTATAGATACAAAATATAATTGGCTTTACATGGTTGATTTTTAAAATTTTTATGAAAAACATTAATGGGCTATAAATTGTCCATTTCGTATACAAAAACTTAAATGGACTATATACGTCGTCTATATTTCGTGCAAAGAATTTAATAAAATATACATCATCCATTTTTTATGAAAAAAAATTTTTTATGAAAAAAAATTTAATGGACTATACATCGTCAATTTTTCAAATTTTTATGAAAAAATTTAATGAACTATAAATCGTTCATTTCATATGCAAAAAACTAAAAACACTATACATCGTCTATTTTTCATGCAAAAAAATTAAATGGGCTATAGATACAAAATATAATGGGCTATACATGGTTGATTCTTTAAATTTTTATGAAAAACATTAATGGGCTATAAATTGTCCATTTCGTATACAAAAACTTAAATGGACTATATACGTCGTCTATATTTCGTGCAAAGAATTTAATAAAATATACATCATCCATTTTTTATGAAAAAAAATTTTTTATGAAAAAAATTTAATTATCAATTTAATTTATCAAATTTTTATGAAAAAATTTAATGAACTATAAATCGTTCATTTCATATGCAAAAAACTAAAAAGACCATACATCGTCTATTTTTCATGCAAAAAAATTAAATGGGCTATAGATACAAAATATAATGGGCTATACATGGTTGATTTTTTAAATTTTTATGAAAAACATTAATGGGCTATAAATTGTCCATTTCCTATACAAAAACTTAAATGGACTATATACTTCGTCTATATTTCGTGCAAAGAATTTAATAAAATATACATCATCCATTTTTTATGAAAAAAAATTTTTAAGAAAAAAATTTAATGAATATACATCGTCAATTTTTCAAATTTTTATGAAAAAATTTAATGAACTATAAACCGTTCATTTCATATGCAAAACACTAAAAACACTATACATCGTCTATTTTTAATGCAAAAAATTAAATGGGCTATAGATGCAAAATATAATTGGCTATACATAATTGATTTTTTAAATTTTTATGAAAAACAATAATGGGCTATAAATTGCCCATTTCGATATGCAAAAAACTAAAAAGACTATACATCGTCTATTTTTCATGCAAAAAAATTAAATGGGCTATAGATGCAAAATATAACTGGCTATACATAATTGATTTTTTAAATTTTTATGAAAAACATTAATGGGCTATAAATTGTTCATTTCGTATACAAAAACTTAAATGGACTATATATGTCGTCTATATTTCGTGCAAAGTATTTAATAAAATATACATCATCCATTTTTTATGAAAAAAAATTTTTTATGAAAAAAATTTAATGGACTATATATACATCGTCAATTTTTAAAATTTTTATGAAAAAATTTAATGAACTATAAATCATTCATTTCATATGCAAAAAACTAAAAAGACTATACATCGTCTATTTTTCATGCAAAAAAATTAAATGGGCTATAGATACAAAATATTATGGGCTATACATGGTTGATTTTTTAAATTTTTATGAAAAACATTAATGGGCTATAAATTGTCCATTTCGTATACAAAAACTTAAATGGACTATATACGTCGTCTATATTTCGTGCAAAGAATTTAATAAAATATACATCATCCATTTTTTATGAAAAAAAATTTTTTAAGAAAAAAAATTTAATGGACTATAATACATCGTCAATTTTTCAAATTTTTATGAAAAAATTTAATGAACTATAAACCGTTCATTTCATATGCAAAAAACTAAAAACAATATACATCGTCTATTTTTAATGCAAAAAATTAAATGGGCTAGAGATACAAAATATAATTGGCTATACATGGTTGATTTTTTAAATTTTTATGAAAAACATTAATGGGCTATAAATTGTCCATTTCGTATACAAAAACTTAAATAAACTATATACGTCGTCTATATTTCGTGCAAAGAATTTAATAAAATATACATCATCCATTTTTTATGAAAAAAAATTTTTTATGAAAAAAATTTAATGGATTATACATCGTCAATTTTTCAAATTTTTATGAAAAAATTTAATGAACTATAAATCATTCATTTCATATGCAAAAAACTAAAAACACTATACATCGTCTATTTTTTTAAATGGGCTATAGATGCAAAATATAATTGGCTATACATAATTGATTTTTTAAATTTTTATGAAAAACATTAATGGGCTATAAATTGTCCATTTCGTATACAAAAACTTAAATGGACTATATATGTCGTCTATATTTCGTGCAAAGTATTTAATAAAATATACATCATCCATTTTTTATGAAAAAAAATTTTTTATGAAAAAAATTTAATGGACTATACATCGTCAATTTTTAAAATTTTTATGAAAAAATTTAATGAACTATAAATCGTTCATTTCATATGCAAAAAACTAAAAAGACTATACATCGTCTATTTTTCATGCAAAAAAATTAAATGGGCTATAGATACAAAAAAAATTTTTTATGAAAAAGATTTAATGGACTATACCTCGTCAATTTTTAAAATTTTTATGAAAAAATTTAATGAACTATAAATCGTTCATTTCATATGCAAAAAACTAAAAAGACTATACATCGTCTATTTTTCATGCAAAAAAATTAAATGGGCTATAGATACAAAATATAATGGGCTATACATGGTTGATTTTTTAAATTTTTATGAAAAACATTAATGGGCTATAAATTGTCCATTTCGTATACAAAAACTTAAATGGACTATATACGTCGTCTATATTTCGTGCAAAGAATTTAATAAAATATACATCATCCATTTTTTATGAAAAAAAATTTTTTAAGAAAAAAATTTAATGGACTATATATACATCGTCAATTTTTCAAATTTTTATGAAAAACATTAATGGGCTATAAATTGTCCATTTCGTATACAAAAACTTAAATGGACTATATACGTCGTCTATATTTTGTGCAAAGCATTTAATGAAATGTACATTATCCAATTTTTATGAAAAAAAATTTTTTGTGAAAAAAATTTAATGGACTATACATCGTCAATTTTTCAAATTTTTATGAAAAAATTTAATGAACTATAAACCGTTCATTTCATATGCAAAAAACTAAAAACACTATACATTGTCTATTTTTAATGCAAAAAATTAAATGGGCTATAGATACAAAATATAATTGGCTATACATGGTTGATTTTTTAAATTTTTATGAAAAACATTAATGGGCTATAAATTGTCCATTTCGTATACAAAAACTTAAATGGACTATATACGTCGTCTATATTTCGTGCAAAGAATTTAATAAAATATACATCATCCATTTTTTATGAAAAAAAATTTTTTATGAAAAAAATTTAATGGACTATATATACATCGTCAATTTTTCAAATTTTTATGAAAAAATTTAATGAACTATAAATCGTTCATTTCATATGCAAAAAACTAAAAAGACTATACATCGTCTATTTTTCATGCAAAAAAATTAAATGGGCTATAGATACAAAATATAATGGGCTATACATGGTTGATTTTTTAAATTTTTATGAAAAACATTAATGGGCTATAAATTGTCCATTTCGTATACAAAAACTTAAATGGACTATATACGTCGTCTATATTTCGTGCAAAGAATTTAATAAAATATACATCATCCATTTTTTATGAAAAAAAATTGTTTATGAAAAAAATTTAATGGACTATACATCGTCAATTTTTCAAATTTTTATGAAAAAATTTAATGAACTATAAATCGTTCATTTCATATGCAAAAAACTAAAAACAGTATACATCGTCTATTTTTCATGCAAAAAAATTAAATGGGCTATAGATACAAAATATAATGGGCTATACATGGTTGATTTTTTAAATTTTTATGAAAAACATTAATGGGCTATAAATTGTCCATTTCGTATACAAAAACTTAAATGGACTATATACGTCGTCTATATTTCGTGCAAAGAATTTAATAAAATATACATCATCCATTTTTTATGAAAAAAAATTTTTTAAGAAAAAAATTTAATGGACTATATATACATCGTCAATTTTTCAAATTTTTATGAAAAAATTTAATGAACTATAAACCGTTCATTTTATATGCAAAATACTAAAAAACACTATACATCGTCTATTTTTAATGCAAAAAATTAAATGGGCTATAGATACAAAATATAATTGGCTATACATGGTTGATTTTTTAAATTTTTATGAAAAACATTAATGGGCTATAAATTGTCCATTTCGTATACAAAAACTTACATGGACTATATACGTCGTCTATATTTCGTGCAAAGAATTTAATAAAATATACATCATCCATTTTTTATGAAAAAAAATTTTTTATAAAAAAAATTTAATGGACTATACGTTCATTTCATATGCAAAAAACTAAAAACACTATACATTGTCTATTTTTAATGCAAAAAATTAAATGGGCTATAGATACAAAATATAATTGGATATACATGGTTGATTTTTTAAATTTTTATGAAAAACATTAATGGGCTATAAACTGTCCATTTCGTATACAAAAACTTAAATGGACTATATACGTCGTCTATATTTCGTGCAAAGAATTTAATAAAATATACATCATCCATTTTTTATGAAAAAAAATTTTTTATGAAAAAAATTTAATGGACTATACATCGTCAATTTTTCAAATTTTTATGAAAAAATTTAATGAACTATAAATCGTTCATTTCATATGCAAAAAACTAAAAAGACTATACATCGTCTATTTTTCATGCAAAAAAATTAAATGGGCTATAGATACAAAATATAATGGGCTGTACATGGTTGATTTTTTAAATTTTTATGAAAAACATTAATGGGCTATAAATTGTCCATTTCGTATACAAAAACTTAAATGGACTATATACGTCGTCTATATTTCGTGCAAAGAATTTAATAAAATATACATCATCCATTTTTTATGAAAAAAAATTGTTTATGAAAAAAATTTAATGGACTATACATCGTCAATTTTTCAAATTTTTATGAAAAAATTTAATGAACTATAAATCGTTCATTTCATATGCAAAAAACTAAAAACACTATACATCGTCTATTTTTCATGCAAAAAAATTAAATGGGCTATAGATACAAAATATAATGGGCTATACATGGTTGATTTTTTAAATTTTTATGAAAAACATTAATGGGCTATAAATTGTCCATTTTGTATACAAAAACTTAAATGGACTATATACGTCGTCTATATTTCGTGCAAAGAATTTAATAAAATATACATCATCCATTATTTATGAAAAAAAATTTTTTAAGAAAAAAATTTAATGGACTATACATCGTCAATTTTTCAAATTTTTATGAAAAAATTTAATGAACTATAAACCGTTAATTTCATATGCAAAAAACTAAAAACACTATACATCGTCTATTTTTAATGCAAAAAATTAAATGGGCTATAGATGCAAAATATAATTGGCTATACATGGTTGATTTTTTAAATTTTTGTAAAAAACATTAATGAGCTATAAATTGTCCATTTCGTATACAAAAACTTAAGTGGACTATATATGTCGTCTATATTTTGTGCAAAGCATTTAATGAAATGTACATTATCCAATTTTTATGAAAAAAAATTTTTTGTGAAAAAAATTTAATGGACTATAATACATCGTCAATTTTTCAAATTTTTATGAAAAAATTTAATGAACTATAAATCGTTCATTTCATATGCAAAAAACTAAAAAGACTATACATCGTCTATTTTTCATGCAAAAAAATTAAATGGGCTATAGATACAAAATATAATGGGCTATACATGGTTGATTTTTTAAATTTTTATGAAAAACATTAATGGGCTATAAATTGTCCATTTTGTATACAAAAACTTAAATGGACTATATACGTCGTCTATATTTCGTGCAAAGAATTTAATAAAATATACATCATCCATTTTTTATGAAAAAAAATTTTTTATGAAAAAAATTTAATGGACTATATCGTCAATTTTTCAAATTTTTATGAAAAAATTTAATGAACTATAAATCGTTCATTTCATATGCAAAAAACTAAAAAGACTATACATCGTCTATTTTTCATGCAAAAAAATTAAATGGGCTATAGATACAAAATATAATGGGCTATACATGGTTGATTTTTTAAATTTTTATGAAAAACATTAATGGGCTATAAATTGTCCATTTTGTATACAAAAACTTAAATGGACTATATACGTCGCCTATATTTCGTGCAAAGAATTTAATAAAATATACATCATCCATTTTTTATGAAAAAAAATTGTTTATGAAAAAAATTTAATGGACTATACATCGTCAATTTTTCAAATTTTTATGAAAAAATTTAATGAACTATAAATCGTTCATTTCATATGCAAAAAACTAAAAACACTATACATCGTCTATTTTTCATGCAAAAAAATTAAATGGGCTATAGATACAAAATATAATGGGCTATACATGGTTGATTTTTTAAATTTTTATGAAAAACATTAATGGGCTATAAATTGTCCATTTCGTATACAAAAACTTAAATGGACTATATACGTCGTCTATATTTCGTGCAAAGAATTTAATAAAATATACATCATCCATTTTTTATGAAAAAAAATTTTTTATGAAAAAAATTTAATGGACTATAGGACATCGTCAATTTTTCAAATTTTTATGAAAAAATTTAATGAACTATAAATCGTTCATTTCATATGCAAAAAACTAAAAAGACTATACATCGTCTATTTTTCATGCAAAAAAATTAAATGGGCTATAGATACAAAATATAATGGGCTATACATGGTTGATTTTTTAAATTTTTATGAAAAACATTAATGGGCTATAAATTGTCCATACTTAAATGGGCTATATACGTCGTCTACATTTCGTGCAAAGAATTTAATAAAATATACATCATCCATTTTTTATGAAAAAAAATTTTTTATGAAAAAAATTTAATGGACTATACATCGTCAATTTTTCAAATTTTTATGAAAAAATTTAATGAACTATAAATCGTTCATTTCATATGCAAAAAACTAAAAACACTATACATCGTCTATTTTTCATGCAAAAAAATTAAATGGGCTATAGATACAAAATATAATGGGATATACATGGTTGATTTTTTAAGTTTTTATGAAAAACATTAATGGGCTATAAATTGTCAATTTCGTATACAAAAACTTAAATGGACTATGTACGTCGTCTATATTTCGTGCAAAGAATTTAATAAAATATACATCATCCATTTTTTATGAAAAAAAATTTTTTAAGAAAAAAATTTAATGGACTATACATCGTCAATTTTTCAAATTTTTATGAAAAAATTTAATGAACTATAAACCGTTCATTTCATATGCAAAAAACTAAAAACACTATACATCGTCTATTTTTAATGCAAAAAATTAAATGGGCTATAGTTACAAAATATAATTGGCTATACATGGTTGATTTTTTAAATTTTTATGAAAACATTAATGGGCTATAAATTGTCCATTTCGTATACAAAAACTTAAATGTACTATATACGTCGTCTATATTTCGTGCAAAGAATTTAATAAAATATACATCATCCATTTTTTATGAAAAAAAATTTTTTATGAAAAAAATTTAATGGACTATACATTGTCAATTTTTCAAATTTTTATGAAAAAATTTAATGAACTATAAATCATTCATTTCATATGCAAAAAACTAAAAACACTATACATCGTCTATTTTTTCATGCAAAAAAATTAAATGGGCTATAGATGCAAAATATAATTGGCTATACATGGTTGATTTTTTAAATTTTTATGAAAAAACATTAATGGGCTATAAATTGTCCATTTCGTATACAAAAACTTAAATGGACTATATACGTCGTCTATATTTCGTGCAAAAAATTTAATAAAATATACATAATCCATTTTTTATGAAAAAAAATTTTTTAAGAAAAAAATTTAATGAACTATAAACCGTTCATTTTATATGCAAAAAACTAAAAACACTATACATCGTCTATTTTTAATGCAAAAAATTAAATGGGCTATAGATACAAAATATAATTGGCTATACATGGTTGATTTTTTAAATTTTTATGAAAAACATTAATGGGCTATAAATTGTCAATTTCGTATACAAAAACTTAAATGGACTATATACGTCGTCTATATTTCGTGCAAAGAATTTAATAAAATATACATCATCCATTTTTTATGAAAAAAAATTTTTTATGAAAAAACTTTAATGGACTATTATACATCGTCAATTTTTCAAATTTTTATGAAAAAATTTAATGAACTATAAATCATTCATTTCATATGCAAAATACTAAAAACACTATACATCGTCTATTTTTAATGCAAAAAATTAAATGGGCTATAGATACAAAATATAATTGGCTATACATGGTTGATTTTTTAAATTTTTATGAAAAACATTAATGGGCTATAAATTGTCCATTTCGTATACAAAAACTTAAATGGACTATATATGTCGTCTATATTTCGTGCAAAGTATTTAATAAAATATACATCATCCATTTTTTATGAAAAAAAATTTTTTATGAAAAAAAAAATAAAAATTTAATAAACTATAAATCGTTCATTTCATATGCAAAAAACTAAAAACACTATACATCGTCTATTTTTCATGCAAAAAAATTAAATGGGCTATAGATACAAAATATAATGGGCTATACATGGTTGATTTTTTAAATTTTTATGAAAAACATTAATGGGGTATAAATTGTCCATTTCGTATACAAAAACTTAAATGAACTATTATACATCGTCAATTTTTCAAATTTTTATGAAAAAATTTAATGAACTATAAATCGTTCATTTCATATGCAAAAAACTAAAAAACATGCAAAAAAATTAAATGGGCTATAGATACAAAATATAATGGGCTATACATGGTTGATTTTTTAAATTTTTATGAAAAACATTAATGGGCTATAAATTGTCCATTTCGTATACAAAAACTTAAATGGCCTATGTACGTCGTCTATATTTCGTAAAAAGAATTTAATGAAATATACATCATCCAATTTTTATGAAAAAAAATTTTTTATGAAAAAAATTTAATGGACTATAAATCGTTCATTTCATATGCAAAAAACTACAAACACTATACATCGTCTATTTTTCATGCAAAAAAATTAAATGGGCTATAGATACAAAATATAATGGGCTATACATGGTTGATTTTTTAAATTTTTATGAAAAACATTAATGGGCTATAAATTGTCCATTTCGCATACAAAAACATAAATGGACTATATACGTCGTCTATATTTCGTACAAAGAATTTAATAAAATATACATCATCCATTTTTTATGAAAAAAAAATTTTTATGAAAAAAAAATTTAATGGACTATACATTGTCAACTTTTCAAATTTTTATGAAAAAATTTAATGAACTATAAATCGTTCATTTCATATGCAAAAAACTAAAAACACTATACATCGTCTATTTTTCATGCAAAAAAATTAAATGGGCTATAGATACAAAATATAATTGGCTATACATGGTTGATTTTTTAAATTTTTATGAAAAACATTAATGGGCTATAAATTGTCCATTTTGTATACAAAAAGTTAAATGGCCTATATACGTCGTCTATATTTCGTGCAAAGAATTTAATGAAATATACATCATCCAATTTTTATGAAAAAAAAATTTGTATGAAAAAATTTTTTCAAATTTTTATGAAAAAATTTATTGAACTATAAATCGTTCATTTCATATGCAAAAAACTAAAAACACTATAAATCGTCTATTTTTCATGCAAAAAAGTTAAATGGGCTATAGATACAAAATATAATGGGCAATACATGGTTGATTTTTTAAATTTTTATGAAAAACATTAATGGGCTATAAATTGTCCATTTCGTATACAAAAACTTAAATGGCCTATATACGTCGTCTATATTTCGTGCAAAGAATTTAATGAAATATACATCATCCAATTTTTATGAAAAAAAATTTTTTATGAAAAAAATTTTTCAAATTTTTATGAAAAAATTTATTGAACTATAAATCGTTCATTTCATATGCAAAAAACTAAAAACACTATACATCGTCTATTTTTCATGCAAAAAAATTAAATGGGCTATAGATACAAAATATAATGGGCTATACATGGTTGATTTTTTAAATTTTTATGAAAAGCATTAATGGGCTATAAATTGTCCATTTCGTATAAAAAAACTTAAATGGACTATATATTTCGTCTATATTTCGTGCAAAGAATTTAATAAAATATACATCATCCATTTTTTATGAAAAAAAATTTTTTATGAAAAAAATTTAATGGACTATACATTGTCAACTTTTCAAATTTTTATGAAAAAATTTAATGAACTATAAATCGTTCATTTCATATGCAAAAAACTAAAAACACTATACATCGTCTATTTTTCATGCAAAAAAATTAAATGGGGTATAGATACAAAATATAATGGGCAATACATGGTTGATTTTTTAAATTTTTATGAAAAACATTAATGGGCTATAAATTGTCCATTTCGTATACAAAAACTTAAATGGCCTATATACGTCGTCTATATTTCGTAAAAAGAATTTAATGAAATATACATCATCCAATTTTTATGAAAAAAAATTTTTATGAAAAAAATTTTTCAAATTTTTATGAAAAAATTTATTGAACTATAATCGCTCATTTCATATGCAAAAAACTAAAAACACTATACATTGTCTATTTTTCATGCAAAAAAATTAAATGGGCTATAGATACAAAATATAATGGGCAATACATGGTTGATTTTTTAAATTTTTATAAAAAACATTAATGGGCTATAAATTGTCCATTTCGTATACAAAAACTTAAATGGCCTATATACGTCGGCTATATTTCGTGCAAAGAATTTAATGAAATATACATCATCCAATTTTTATGAAAAAAAATTTTTTAGGAAAAAAATTTAATGGAAAAATTTAATCGTCAATTTTTCAAATTTTTATGAAAAAATTTAATGAACTATAAATCGTTCATTTCATATGCAAAAAAATTAAATGGGCTATAGATACAAAATATAATGGGCTATACATGGTTGATTTTTTTAATTTTTATGAAAAGCATTAATGGGCTATAAATTGTCCATTTCGTATACAAAAACGTAAATGGCCTATATACGTCGTCTATATTTTGTGCAAAGAATTTAATGAAATATACATCATCCAATTTTTATAAAAAAAAAAATTTTATGAAAAAAATTTTTCAAATTTTTATGAAAAAATTTATTGAACTATAAATCGTTCATTTCATATGCAAAAAACTAAAAACACTATACATCGTCTATTTTTCATGCAAAAAAATTAAATGGGCTATAGATACAAAATATAATGGGCTATACATGGTTGATTTTTTAAATTTTTATGAAAAACATTAATGGGCTATAAATTGTCCATTTCGTATACAAAAACTTAAATGGACTATATACGTCGTCTATATTTCGTGCAAAGAATTTAATGATATATACATCATCCATTTTTTATGAAAAAAAATTTTCTATAAAAAAAATTTTATGGACTATTATACATCGTCAATATTTCAAATTTTTATGAAAAAATTTATTGAACTATAAATCGTTCATTTCATATGCAAAAAACTAAAAACACTATACATCGTCTATTTTTCATGCAAAAAAATTAAATGGGCTATAGATACAAAATATAATGGGCTATACATGGTTGATTTTTTAAATTTTTATGAAAAACATTAATGGGCTATAAATTGTCCATTTCGTATACAAAAACTTAAATGGACTATATACGTCGTCTATATTTCGTGCAAAGAATTTAATGATATATACATCATCCATTTTTTATGAAAAAAAATTTTCTATAAAAAAAATTTTATGGACTATTATACATCGTCAATATTTCAAATTTTTATGAAAAAATTTAATGAACTATAAATCGTTCATTTCATATGCAAAAAACTGCAAACACTATACATCGTCTATTTTTCATGCAAAAAAAATAAATGGGCTATAGATACAAAATATAATGGGCTATACATGGTTGATTTTTTAGATTTTTATGAAAAATATTAATGGGCTATAAATTGTCCATTTCGTATACAAAAACTTAAATGGACTATATACGTCGTCTATATTTCGTGCAAAGAATTTAATGATATATACATCATCCATTTTTTATGAAAAAAAATTTTTTATGAAAAAAATTTTATGGACTATACATCGTCAATATTTCAAATTTTTATGAAAAAATTTAATGAACTATAAATCGTTCTTTTCATATGCAAAAAACTAAAAACACTATACATCGTCTATTTTTCATGCAAAAAAATTAAATGGGCTATAGATACAAAATATAATGGGCAATACATGGTTGATTTTTTAAATTTTTATAAAAAATATTAATGGGCTATAAATTGTCCATTTCGTATACAAAAACTTAAATGGACTATAAACGTCGTCTACATTTCGTGCAAAGAATTTAATAAAATATACATCATCCAATTTTTATGAAAAAAAATTTTTTAGGAAAAAAATTTAATGGACTATACATCGTCAAGTGTTCAAATTTTTATGAAAAAATTTAATGAACTATAAACCGTTCATTTCATATGCAAAAAACTAAAAACACTATACATCGTCTATTTTTCATGCAAAAAAATTAAATGGGCTATAGATACAAAATATAATGGGCAATACATGGTTGATTTTTTAAATTTTTATAAAAAACATTAAAAGGCTATAAATTGTCTATTTCGTATACAAAAACTTAAATGGACTATATACGTCGTTTATATTTCGTGCAAAGAATTTAATGAAATATACCTCATCCAATTTTTATGAAAAAAAATTTTTTAGGAAAAAAATTTAATAGACTATACATCGTCAATTTTTCAAATTTTTATGAAAAAATTTAATGAACTATAAACCGTTCATTTCATATGCAAAAAACTAAAAACACTATACATCGTCTATTTTTCATGCAAAAAAATTAAATGGGCTATAGATACAAAATATAATTGGCTATACATGGTTGATTTTTTAAACTTTTATGAAAAACATTAATGGGCTATAAATTGTCCATTTTGTATACAAAAACTTAAATGGACTATATATGTCGTCTATATTTCGTGCAAAGAATTTAATGAAATGTACATCATCCAATTTTTATGAAAAAAAATTTTTATGAAAAAAATTTAATGGACTAATTTTCAAATTTTTATGAAAAAATTTAATGACCTATAAACCGTTCATTTCATATGCAAAAAACTGAAAACACTATGCATCGTCTATTTTTTATGAAAAAAAATTAAATGGGCTATAGATACAAAATATAATTGGCTATATATGGTTGATTTTTTAAATTTTTATGAAAAACATTAATGGGCTATAAATTGTCCATTTCGTAAACAAAAACTTAAATGGCCTATATACGTCGTCTATATTTCGTGCAAAGAATTTAATGAAATATACATCATCCATTTTTTATGAAAAAAAATTTTTTATGAAAAAAATTTAATGGACTATACATTGTCAACTTTTCAAATTTTTATGAAAAAATTTAATGAACTATAAATCGTTCATTTCATATGCAAAAAACTAAAAACACTATACATCGTCTATTTTTCATGCAAAAAAATTAAATGGGGTATAGATACAAAATATAATGGGCAATACATGGTTGATTTTTTAAATTTTTATGAAAAACATTAATGGGCTATAAATTGTCCATTTCGTATACAAAAACTTAAATGGCCTATATACGTCGTCTATATTTCGTAAAAAGAATTTAATGAAATATACATCATCCAATTTTTATGAAAAAAAATTTTTATGAAAAAAATTTTTCAAATTTTTATGAAAAAATTTATTGAACTATAATCGCTCATTTCATATGCAAAAAACTAAAAACACTATACATTGTCTATTTTTCATGCAAAAAAATTAAATGGGCTATAGATACAAAATATAATGGGCAATACATGGTTGATTTTTTAAATTTTTATAAAAAACATTAATGGGCTATAAATTGTCCATTTCGTATACAAAAACTTAAATGGCCTATATACGTCGGCTATATTTCGTGCAAAGAATTTAATGAAATATACATCATCCAATTTTTATGAAAAAAAATTTTTTAGGAAAAAAATTTAATGGAAAAATTTAATCGTCAATTTTTCAAATTTGTATTAAAAATTTAATGAACTATAAATCGTCCATTTCATATGCAAAAAAATTAAATGGGCTATAGATACAAAATATAATGGGCTATACATGGTTGATTTTTTTAATTTTTATGAAAAGCATTAATGGGCTATAAATTGTCCATTTCGTATACAAAAACGTAAATGGCCTATATACGTCGTCTATATTTTGTGCAAAGAATTTAATGAAATATACATCATCCAATTTTTATAAAAAAAAAAATTTTATGAAAAAAATTTTTCAAATTTTTATGAAAAAATTTATTGAACTATAAATCGTTCATTTCATATGCAAAAAACTAAAAACACTATACATCGTCTATTTTTCATGCAAAAAAATTAAATGGGCTATAGATACAAAATATAATGGGCTATACATGGTTGATTTTTTAAATTTTTATGAAAAACATTAATGGGCTATAAATTGTCCATTTCGTATACAAAAACTTAAATGGACTATATACGTCGTCTATATTTCGTGCAAAGAATTTAATGATATATACATCATCCATTTTTTATGAAAAAAAATTTTCTATAAAAAAAATTTTATGGACTATTATACATCGTCAATATTTCAAATTTTTATGAAAAAATTTAATGAACTATAAATCGTTCATTTCATATGCAAAAAACTGCAAACACTATACATCGTCTATTTTTCATGCAAAAAAAATAAATGGGCTATAGATACAAAATATAATGGGCTATACATGGTTGATTTTTTAGATTTTTATGAAAAATATTAATGGGCTATAAATTGTCCATTTCGTATACAAAAACTTAAATGGACTATATACGTCGTCTATATTTCGTGCAAAGAATTTAATGATATATACATCATCCATTTTTTATGAAAAAAAATTTTTTATGAAAAAAATTTTATGGACTATACATCGTCAATATTTCAAATTTTTATGAAAAAATTTAATGAACTATAAATCGTTCTTTTCATATGCAAAAAACTAAAAACACTATACATCGTCTATTTTTCATGCAAAAAAATTAAATGGGCTATAGATACAAAATATAATGGGCAATACATGGTTGATTTTTTAAATTTTTATAAAAAATATTAATGGGCTATAAATTGTCCATTTCGTATACAAAAACTTAAATGGACTATAAACGTCGTCTACATTTCGTGCAAAGAATTTAATAAAATATACATCATCCAATTTTTATGAAAAAAAATTTTTTAGGAAAAAAATTTAATGGACTATACATCGTCAAGTGTTCAAATTTTTATGAAAAAATTTAATGAACTATAAACCGTTCATTTCATATGCAAAAAACTAAAAACACTATACATCGTCTATTTTTCATGCAAAAAAATTAAATGGGCTATAGATACAAAATATAATGGGCAATACATGGTTGATTTTTTAAATTTTTATAAAAAACATTAAAAGGCTATAAATTGTCTATTTCGTATACAAAAACTTAAATGGACTATATACGTCGTTTATATTTCGTGCAAAGAATTTAATGAAATATACCTCATCCAATTTTTATGAAAAAAAATTTTTTAGGAAAAAAATTTAATAGACTATACATCGTCAATTTTTCAAATTTTTATGAAAAAATTTAATGAACTATAAACCGTTCATTTCATATGCAAAAAACTAAAAACACTATACATCGTCTATTTTTCATGCAAAAAAATTAAATGGGCTATAGATACAAAATATAATTGGCTATACATGGTTGATTTTTTAAACTTTTATGAAAAACATTAATGGGCTATAAATTGTCCATTTTGTATACAAAAACTTAAATGGACTATATATGTCGTCTATATTTCGTGCAAAGAATTTAATGAAATGTACATCATCCAATTTTTATGAAAAAAAATTTTTATGAAAAAAATTTAATGGACTAATTTTCAAATTTTTATGAAAAAATTTAATGACCTATAAACCGTTCATTTCATATGCAAAAAACTGAAAACACTATGCATCGTCTATTTTTTATGAAAAAAAATTAAATGGGCTATAGATACAAAATATAATTGGCTATATATGGTTGATTTTTTAAATTTTTATGAAAAACATTAATGGGCTATAAATTGTCCATTTCGTAAACAAAAACTTAAATGGCCTATATACGTCGTCTATATTTCGTGCAAAGAATTTAATGAAATAGACATCATCCAATTTTTATGAAAAAAAAATTTTTTATGAAAAAATTTTTTCAAATTTTCAATAAAAAATTTATTGAACTATAAATCGTTCATTTCATATGCAAAAAACTAAAAACACTATACATCGTCTATTTTTCATGCAAAAAAATTAAATGGGCTATAGATACAAAATATAATGGAATATACATGGTTGATTTTTTAAATTTTTATGAAAAACATTAATGAGCTATAAATTGTCCATTTCGTATACAAAAACTTAAATGGACTATATACGTCGTCTATATTTCGTGCAAAAAATTTAATAAAATATACATCATCCATTTTTTATGAAAAAAAAATTTTTATGAAAAAAATTTAATGGACTATATACATCGTCAATTTTTCAAATTTTTATGAAAAAATTTAACGAACTATAAATCGTTCATTTCATATGCAAAAAAACTAAAAACACTATACATCGTCTATTTTTCATGCAAATAAATTAAATGGGCTATAGATACAAAATATAATGGGCTATACATGGTTGATTTTTTAAATTTTTATGAAAAACATTAATGGGCTATAAATTGTCCATTTCGTATACAAAAACTTAAATGGACTATATACGTCGTCTATATTTCGTGCAAGGAATTTAATGAAATATACATCATCCAATTTTTATGAAAAAAATTTTTTATGAAATAAATTTAATCGTCAATTTTTCAAATTTGTATGAAAAAATTTAATGATCTATAAATCGTTCATTTCATATGCAAAAAACTAAAAAGACTATACATCGTCTATTTTTCATGCAAAAAAAATTAAATGGGCTATAGATACAAAAAATAATGGGCTATACATGGTTGATTTTTTAAATTTTTATGAAAAACATTAATGGGCTATAAATTGTCTATTTCGTATACAAAAACATAAATGGACTACATATGTCGTCTATATTTCGTGCAAAGAATTTAATGAAATGTACATCATCCAATTTTTATGAAAAAAAATTTTTTATGAAAAAAATTTAATGGACTATACATCGTCAATTTTTCAAATTTTTATGAAAAAATTTAATGAACTATAAATGATTCATTTCATATGCAAAAAACTAAAAACACTATACATCGTCTATTTTTCATGCAAAAAAATTAAATGGGCTATAGATACAAAATATAATGGGCTATACATGGTTGATTTTTTTAATTTTTATGAAAAACATTAATGGGCTATAAATTGTCCATTTCGTATACAAAAACTTAAATGGCCTATATACGTCGTCTTTATTTCGTGCAAAGAATTTATTAAAATATACATCATCCATTTTTTATGAAAAAAAATTTTTTATGAAAAAAATTTAATGGACGTCAATCGTCAATTTTTCAAATTTTTATGAAAAAATTTAATGAACTATTAATCGTTCATTTCATATGCAAAAAACTAAAAACACTATAAATCGTCTATTTTTCATGCAAATAAATTAAATGGGCTATAGATACAAAATATAATGGGCTATACATGGTTGATTTTTTAAATTTTTATGAAAAACATTAATGGGCTATAAATTGTCTATTTTGTATACAAAAACTTAAATGGACTACATATGTCGTCTATATTTCGTGCAAAGAATTTAATGAAATGTACATCATCCAATTTTTATGAAAAAAAATTTTTTATGAAAAAAATTTAATGGACGTCAATCGTCAATTTTTCAAATTTTTATGAAAAAATTTAATGAACTATTAATCGTTCATTTCATATGCAAAAAACTAAAAACACTATAAATCGTCTATTTTTCATGCAAATAAATTAAATGGGCTATAGATACAAAATATAATGGGCTATACATGGTTGATTTTTTAAATTTTTATGAAAAACATTAATGGGCTATAAATTGTCCATTTCGTATACAAAAACTTAAATGGCCTATATACGTTTTCTATATTTCGTGCAAAGAATTTAATGAAATGTACATCATCCAATTTTTATGAAAAAAAATTTTTTATGAAAAAATTTTTTCAAATTTTTATGAAAAAATTTATTGAACTATAAATCGTTCATTTCATATGCAAAAAACTAAAAACACTATACATCGTCTATTTTTAATGCAAAAAAATTAAATGGGCTATAGATACAAAATATAATGGGCAATACATGGTTGATTTTTTAAATTTTTATGAAAAACATTAATGGGCTATAAATTGTCCATTTCGTATACAAAAACTTAAATGGACTATATATGTCGTCTATATTTTGTAAAAAGAATTTAATGAAATGTACATCATCCAATTTTTATGAAAAAAAAGTTTTTTATGAAGAAAATTTTTCAAATTTTTATGAAAAAATTTATAAATCGTTCATTTCATATGCAAAAAACTAAAAACACTATACATCGTCTATTCTTCATGCAAAAAAATTAAATGGGCTATAGATACAAAATATAATGGGCTATACATGGTTTATTTTTTAAATTTTTATGAAAAATATTAATGGGCTATAAATTGTCCATTTCGTATACAAAAACTTAAATGGACTATATACGTCGTCTTTATTTCGTGCAAAGAATTTATTAAAATATACATCATCCATTTTTTATGAAAAAAAATTTTTTATGAAAAAAATTTAATGGACGTCAATCGTCAATTTTTCAAATTTTTATGAAAAAATTTAATGAACTATAAATCGTTCATTTCATATGCAAAAAACTAAAAACACTATAAATCGTCTATTTTTCATGCAAAAAAGTTAAATGGGCTATAGATACAAAATATAATGGGCTATACATGGTTGATTTTTAAAATTTTTATGAAAAACATTAATGAGCTATAAATTGTTCATTTCGTATACAAAAACTTAAATGGACTATATATGTCGTCTATATTTCGTGCAAAGAATTTAATGAAATGTTCATCATCCAATTTTTTATGAAAAAAATTTAATGGACTATACATCGTCAATTTTTCAAATTTTTATGAAAAAATTTAATGAACTATAAACCGTTCATTTCATATGCAAAAAACTAAAAACACTATACAACGTCTATTTTTCATGCAAAAAAATTAAATGGGCTATAGATACAAAATATAATGGGCTATACATGGTTGATTTTTAAAATTTTTATGAAAAATATTAATGGGCAATAAATTGTCCATTTCGTATACAAAAACTTAAATGGCCTATATACGTCGTCTATATTTCGTGCAAAGAATTTAATGAAATATACATCATCCAATTTTTATGAAAAAAAAATTTTTATGAAAAAAATTTTTCAAATTTTTATGAAAAAATTTATTGAACTATAAATTGTTTATTTCATATGCAAAAAACTAAAAACACTATACATCGTCTACTTTTCATGCAAATAAATTAAATGGGCTATAGATACAAAATATAATGGGTTGATGGGTACATGGTTGATTTTTAAAATTTTTATGAAAAACATTAATGGGCTATAAATTGTCCATTTCGTATACAAAAACTTAAATGGACTATATTTCGTGCAAGGAATTTAATGAAATATACATCATCCAATTTTTATGAAAAAAATTTTTTATGAAATAAATTTAATCGTCAATTTTTCAAATTTTTATGAAAAAATTTAACGAACGATAAATCGTTCATTTCATATGCAAAAAACTAAAAACAGAATACATCGTCTATTTTTCATGCAAAATAAATTAAATGGGCTATAGATACAAAATATAATGGGCTATACATGGTTGATTTTTTAAATTTTTATGAAAAACATTTATGGGCTATAAATTGTCCATTTCGTATACAAAAACTTAAATGTACTATATACGTCGTCTATATTTCGTGCAAGGAATTTAATGAAATATACATCATCCAATTTTTATGAAAAAAATTTTTTATGAAATAAATTTAATCGTCAATTTTTAAAATTTTTATGAAAAAATTTAATGATCTATAAATCGTTCATTTCATATGCAAAAAACTACAAACACTATATATCGTCTATTTTTCATACAAAAAAATTAAATGGGCTATAGATACAAAATATAATGGGTTGATGGGTACATGGTTGATTTTTTAAATTTTTATGAAAAACATTAATGGGCCATAAATTGTCCATTTCGTATACAAAAACTTAAATGGACTATATACGTAGTCTATATTTCGTGAAAAAAATTTAATAAAATACACATCATCCATTTTGTATGAAAAAAAATTTTTTTAAAAAAAATTTAATGGACATTTAATACATCGTCAATTTTTCAAATTTTTATGAAAAAATTTAATGAACTATAAATCGTTCATTTCATATGCAAAAAACTAAAAACACTATACATCGTCTATTTTTCATGCAAAAAAATTAAATGGGCTATAGATACAAAATATAATGGGCTATACATGGTTGATTTTTTAAATTTTTATGAAAAACATTAATGGGCTATAAATTGTCCATTTCGTATACAAAAACTTAAATGTCCTATATACGTCGTCTATATTTCGTGCAAAGAATGCCCGTTTAAATCATAAATATAGAAACAAATTAAGTTCGAAAAATAATAATTAAAACTAACTAAAATAATAATAATTTTTAAAACCTACTAGGAGCATTTTCGTTCTAAAAGGTGTATTAAAGTAAATGCATATTTATAAATATATAAATATTTATTATCTTAGTATATCAAAAGTACCTAAGTATATTTATTTGACACTTAGAGCCTATTTCACCAATGCGAAACGGGACTTTTGCAAAATAAATGGTAATAAAAGTGGAACTAATAAACTACTGATTGTACTTCCATGAAATTACGAAAATCTTTAAAAGAGGACTAAGGCCAAGCTTTAGTACTAAGGACTAAGGACGAAGGAACATATCGTATAATTTTATTGTATAACATTTTAAATTAATTTTTTTTTTCTATTTAGGTTGAAATTCACAACAGTTGTGATCAGTTGATGTGTGAACACAGGGAAAGAAGTTAAGCGCCTTCTATAAATTTTTTTAATTTCACCCTACAATCTGAATATCTAGAGATCTGTCAAATATATTGGAATAATTTTTTCAGGCACATTAAAAAGACTCATATTAAATCCCAAAATGTCAATTTAAGAAAAGAAAATAATTTAGTTACATATTTTTTATGGTAAAAAATAACATTTTCGCCAAATTTTGACGTTTAAAAAATCTTTGCGTTTATCCTTATTTATTAAAAAGCTTAAATTAAAATAAAGATAAATAAAGGACATAAATATATATATATATATATATATATATATATATATATATACATATATATATATATATATATATATATATATATATATATATTTATATATAAATCTAATTTAAAACAAAAAAACCCACCGTGATAAAAGTGAACTTTAACAATCGAAAATCAAATTGTGTGAATTTGTAATAGAGAATATACTCATTGTTTGCCTATCGTTATTAGATCTCTATCTATCGACAAATTACTTGCTATTCCAAAGCTTGAATCATTGAGCGGAAATGAAATATCGGAAGTCATATTTAATTCAGTTAAATAATATAAAATTCTTGACCTCATTAAAATTATTTGTTCCGGCACATCTGCATATAAAACGGGTGTAGAAAATTGTTCTGATACTTTGCTTGAAGGAAAAGGAAGGAAGGTAAGTCGCGATTTATAATATTTCCAATATAGACATTTCCACACCTACCCAGGCAGAAAGAGACAATCAGCACGACGTTGCTACGATTGTCTGCGGGTAAAACTAACATTAGTACCACATTCGTTTACCAAAATTTTAATGTACTCATAACATTAAAATGATAACGCCGAATGACCGTCCTCCGACTCTTGTTTTCAATGTTGTCACAATACTCTAAATACAAATTTATAAGGACTTCACAATGTAAATTTCTCAACTTTAGTAAAATTTTTGTATTTACGGTGTTGTAAACGAGGTATTTGGGGAACTAAAGTAAAATTTTTGTATTTACGGTGTTGTAGCGGTATAGAATTATTGTAAACGGGGTATTGGGAAACTAACGTCAGATTTTTGTAAATCTTGTTGTAGTTGTACAGCATTATTAAGAACGCGGTATTTGTAAACGTTAAGTCATATTCATGTGTTTACAGTACTGTGGTGGTACAAACATTTTGGAAGAATCGTAATTTTGGATTTGCAGTGTTGTGGTGGTATATATTTTTGGGCAAAGTCACAATTTCTGCCTGAGTAGCTCTGTTATAAACCAGAAAAAAATATCAAACGTAAGTTTTTTTTTGAAAAACTATCTATGTCATCAATTAACGTAACGTGATTAAAATCGGACTTTTCTGTGGAAATGCACATATATGAGTTATTTTTCCGAAAAGTATTTTACATAAGAGTCGCTACAAGCAAATACTAGAATAATTAAATTAATAATAAATTAAAGTAGTGTCTAGATAATTTGAAAGAATGGGATAGTAGACGCGATTGAAAATAATTGTTACAATGAGTTATCAGTTTGGTATGATGCCAAATGGTAACAAGTCATAAGCTACTTGTCCTGTGGTGGTTTTCTTAGTCCTTATTTACACTATGCAAGTCTTATTGCTAAGCTGATTAGTTTTGGGGAAAGAAAGACGAGGGGAACATAATCATGACTTTTCCTCTCGTCTCTCGCTCTCCTAACAAACTAATCCGCTTAGCAATAAGACTTGCACAGTGTAAATTAGGACTTAGTACCAGTCTCAATTAGGGTTTAATAACACTTTAAGAAATATGTATATGTAGATAAATCTTCCGATGCGACGCTTAGTGAGGAAATTGTTTTTTTTTTTTATAATATGTTCCATTTTTATGTCACGAAATAGGAAATGTTTGTTTCATACCCATTTTCACCAGTCATAGAGCAGGTATGTTCAAGATAACTGCTACAACATTTCCCGCAGGATTCCTGCTCTCCGTATTCTTTCAATATTTGCAGGAATTTTCTTCATATATTTACGTAAGTATGTATGTATGTATTTTAATTTAATGAAAAAAAGTTATAGATAAATAATACACAAACATTTGTATGCTTACCTATCTATTTTTATTTTATTTTAATGAATAATTTTTTTTTTAATTTTTGATTAACAATCATATAATTTTGTAATGTTACTATTGGACACGTACACACGATTTAACATAATAAATAAAGTATTTAAAAAAAATTAAACACATTATTTTTTTATTGAACCGCATTTAAATTCATTTTAGATTAACAATGAAATGAATTAAATATTTGCGTATTATTTGCAGGTGTTAAATATCACTTTATTAAGGGGTAAGTGATTGAAATAAATCAAAATTTTTTTAATTATATGTGAATTTTATATCACAAAATTAAATAAAATGTGTAACAAAAATACACACATGAATACGTTTATAGTTTTACATATTTAAATGTTATTAAAACTATGGCCACCATTTAATGAATAATGGATAATGAAAGGCATGAATCGTTAGACCGCATTTATACACGAAATCATTTCGAAGAGAAACATTTAGCTTGTTAGCAGTTTACGGGTGGGGAAGACAGAATCATTTTTGTGTTCGGTAATCGGCGACACGCTTTGTTTTCGTATTCTTTGCCACATACATACAGACATACATACATGTGGAAATATGCTTGCTTTTATTCAATAATATTGGAATGTCGCCGGCAACATTTTCATCTGTGTGAGAATTCCAGATGTTTTCCTTCCAAATCTTCTCTCGTCACAACTAGGACTTAGAAAAAGTAAAAGAAAATTTTGCTACACATTGGCAAAAACTTGTGTAAAATTTAAACTTTTTTTCAATTCACCAAAAACCTATGTACATATGAATGTATATATACTAATGAGTTGCATTTGTATAACCATGGTATGTACCATATAATTGTAGTTTGAGCGACAGAACTAGTATAACAGCCTGTTTCACAATGTCGAATGAAAACCTAAGCGAACGAAGGCTAATCACTCGATATGAAGTAAATTTGGGTTTCACGAAATCACGTTCGTTCGTTCGCTTGAAGTTACGTCTGTCAATTTTTATCTCTTACGAAAAGTAATAGATCGGCATTGCCAAATCAAAAATTTTAGTAAATTTTAGAGATTTTCCATTAAAATAGCAAAAATTACTACTTAATCGCTTTGAAGTAAATGCAACCATTCATAAAAGCGATCAGCTGTATGTGACGAATATTAAGTAAATTTTTATCAACCAAGAAATAAACAAAAGAAACATTAAAAAGTGAAAATTATAAATACATATATAAACTGCACAAGAGTGTGCAGTTTTTTTTCCAAGATAATAAATGAATTTTTGAAGCCAAGAAATGATTTTAAGTAATAATTTTTATTCTAAGATGTGTTTGTGCATTAATTTACCACTTCTTATTTTTTAAGAACTTTTTTTTTAATAATTTAAAAATTTTTTACTCGGCGAATGCAAAGCAACAAGTGAGTTATTTTGACATTTGCGTTCGCAATGTTGACGACACGTTCGATATTGTGAAACCCAAATCTGTATGAAAACACTTACGTTTTCATTCGCATTGTCGTTCGAGTGACTAATCGCAGAACGATAAGATAAAGAAACAGAATTCGGTTTTCGTTCGCTTAGAATGCGAATGAACATGTTTATTCGACATTGTGAAACATGCTGTAAGAGTTATTGTGTGTGTGCGTGCTTTTCCAAATTACAATACAATTAAAAACAAATAACAATTGCTTAGCGTATTGCTGCTGAGGAACAGTTTGTATCTGTTTTTGCTCAAAAATGCTAGTTGTAACACGAATATATGAAAAAACCACTGTTGAAAGAAATACATGATAAGCAGATTTTCGTGCGCACGTTCGTAAAGTTTCTTGTGGCGCAGACAAGGCACACAATCGTATTGTGTATAATTTTGTTTTTGTATTTGAGGCGCATGTGTTTCGTGTATCATTTACTCGCATACATATGTATATATGTATGTGAAATTTTACTTTTATTCATTCCTTCGTCAGCCACGTAAATTTTTTCTCAACACACCATAATGTACTTATGGTAAAAGCAGTTTTATGTATCTTATTTGTTTTAGAAAAACAAATACAAACAAATGTGTTGTTATCATTTGCTCATTGCCCAACCATACAATAATTGCTTTTAAAAATCAACATTAACAACTAGTAACGGAAACGCTAAATAACATATTTGTTCATACCAGAACCAAAAACACGCAAAACTGGTGCAAACAGTTCTATCTGTGCAATGCTTCAATATATACCCTTTATCGTGGGTATATGTATATGGGCACTTCCAGAGAAAAGTCAACCATGACAGAAAAAATTAAAGTTAACCAAAAGGTTTTTTTCTTGTATTATAAATAAGAAATATTTAAAATTAACTAAATTTAAGAGTTCGAAGCTTTCCTCAGTTGTGATGGCGAAATAATGGGCTACAAAGTCAGGCTTCTCGTTTTTGGAAGTTTTAGTTACGGCCTGGCTCACGATGTCGACAAGAAATTATCTGTCGCTTAGTTATATTGAAAACAAAAACAAATTTTCCTATTTTGTTTTTGTTTTCAATACAACTAAGCGGCAGATAGTTTTTTTCGACATCGTGGGCCAGGCCGTTAATTTCATTATAATTTTCTGTTTAGTTTTTATACTTCTAGGATCAATTGCACAATAATATTGCAGAACTATTGCTACAACAACAACTAATCATAGACAAATGAAGGAAAAGCCATTATATATCAATTAATGGTAAAATTTAAGTTTTCTTAAAACGATATTTCAATATAACGTAGCATTAGGAAAAGTAGCATTTATATTCAATAGCTATACGCTAATGATCGCAAGTGCGTGAAATTTCTCCTGGTAACAAAGTGTATTAGCTTATGTGATAATAAAAAAAATCGTTTATAAAACATATATTTATTAAATATCCCAAGTGTCATAGTATCTTAACATTTTAACATAGTTTAAAAAAATCGTTGTTGTGGCTCAAACAAAAAGGTCATAAAGTAATAAGACTTTTTCATCTATGTTTACTGTTTGTCATAACTACATGTAGAAATGCGTGAGAGTTTACCAAACAAATTGAGAGAGAGGGAAAGAGTAAGCTATATACAAAGGTGCTAAACAAAAATACAAATAAGTACAATGTTTATAACTGCAAATTATAAGGGGTTGCTCACAGCACTCATATTTTTGACCCTAAAAAGAAGACTACTAAACTTAAAAAAAACCTTTGAAGTAATAAAAAACTACCCAAATTATGTTTTTCGAATTAACCAATCTTCTTTTAATGTTAAAATTCTAAACATATAATTTAAACATGAAAATACGAAAACTGATTGTTCCACTGCAACTTATTGCATCTTAAAATAATTTACTGCGCCATTTGCAGAGATACCGCTTACATGTATTAAAAAAAACGCTTGACGCTAAACAGTACTGCCAAGTTTTGCATTTTTGAACGTTAGATGTTCGTGATGCTGCATATGTGCACCCGAAATGCTTTTACGAACGTATCCTGTGTATTGTAACGCCTTGTTAGTATTTTTTTGTATGTTTGTTTAAAATTTACGTAAGAATTTAATTTTGAGTTTGTTCGTTTGTTTTCTTCACTTTCACGCCCAAACCGTTAAAACGATTTTTAAATCATTCATCACTAGAAAGCTACATTATCAGCGCCAAAGAAAGTATATTTTTTGTATCCGGTTCAGTACCGGTTTTTTTGTATATGCTACGGATTTTTTCCGAAAAAGAAATTTTTGGTTAGTAAGGGTAGCTTTCAATTCGGGTTTGACTTTTTAAACAGTCTTAAAACCGGTTTTTATTTTGTTTTTAATTTTATTTTATCGCATTTATCAGCGACTAACAATTAACACAATATTCATAAGATTAAGTATATTTTCTAAACTATAACGTGAACCGAGCTGCGGATAAAGCTAATAAGTATATATAAATAACAAATATATGCTAGGAACACAACTGGGACGCACAACGAATTTCGCCCACGTCGACGAATTCCTCAAAAAGCATTCGCTGCGTTAATTCGTCGTGTGATGCATAATAATGACGAACTTACTCACCAAATTTCTCTCTCATATATGATAAAGTTGGTTGTTGTATGTACAAAGCCAGAGAGAGAAAGAGGACGTATAAAATAGAAATAAATATATCTCAGAGTTCGTCACGCACGACGAATTTCGTTCGACGGCGGAATTGTGTTCTTTTTCATACGAAAGTTCGCACCGAAAAATTCGTCGTTCCTTCAAGTTGTATTCCTAGCAATAGTTTTCTTCCACTTTTGTGTATCTTTTTCTTAATATTTAACCAAAAAAATATCAAATGGACATTTATCTAACGCAACGCCAGATACTAAGGCTAACAGAAAAAAAATGGAAACATATTTTTCAATCTAGAAGCTTGGGAAGTAAATGTATATTAGTTTAAGTCGTAATAAAAAAGTTTTGTCTGAAAATACTTGCCCAATTCGTAGATTTAAGAAATTTTGTTAGTCAAGTCACACCCCACTTCTGTTTTTTGTAACGTAATGCCAGGTCATATTTTGCGTATATTTTCAATTTCCTAGGTTTGATTTTTAAAATTTTTTCAAAGAATATAGAGCTGTTTAATCACTTCCCAAATGTTAGAAAAAAACTTTTTTCAAACATGATTTTAAAATGCTTTTTAACCCTTTGTCGTGCAAATGTCATGTAACGCCAGAAAAGAGTCTACCATATAGTTACATATATAGGTTTGTCATTGCGTGTGTAATTTCTACAATATTAATATGCGATCCATAAAGAATATTCTGGATATGAATAGGGAAGACGAATAAGCATGTCTGTATGTCCGCCCACCATCTGCCTTTACGTGAAATCGGTTTTCAGAAGCTCCCCGAAAGGCAAGAGATTTTGGTCTTAGACTGGTTCGTCAGAAATGGTCCAAAATAAATTAGTATTAAAAGTCAGCAAAATTGAGCAGACGTGTTCAGAGATGGAAAAAGTAAACTTTATTTTTTCCATATAAAAGTAACCAGCTAAATACGCTTATTTTGTACACGTTATTTTATATTAAAAAGACGTTTACAGAGCTGGAAAACTTTAACTTTTTTGTTATATAACAGTAACATATTAAAACAAAAATATAAAAAATAAAAAAAATATTTGCAAATCATATTATCTGTTATTGCAGAGATTTGGTAGTAACACATGAGTTTTATAGGAAGAGATAATACCTGTAATCCATGCATTACACAGAATAGGGTCCACGAGATTGTCAAAGAGATATACCTACGTATGTGCGGAGACTTTTTTAAGAAAAAAAAATTATAATTTGGAACAATTTTCTGTCACTCCGCGGTCAATTCGGTTTACAAACAAGGCAAAAACTTGTATGATTATTAACTTAATTTGTTGTGAAATGTCGGTAAATCGTTCCAAATACTTCAGTTAAAAAACAATTGCTTAATTCACAACAATCTTTATCGTGTATTTGTGTATCAAATACACTTTTTGTTTTTTAATTGTGAACACCCTCTGTGTAGTGTATTAATGTATTTTGCATTTTTAATGAAAAAAGAACAATCTACATACAAATTCTCTCAGAGAGCCTCTCTCTGAATACAACATTTTAAAAACATATGAAATAAAAGTGTAATAGTGTATTTCATTTTTATATGAAAATTTCATACAACAAATGTTACACTCTTGTATTTAATATGATAATACAATCGATACAAAGAGGTTTTGTGAACTAAGCCAATGTTTAATAATTTTAATATTACTTGCAGTTTATGATGTTAAAATTACCTTCGTTGTTGACAGCTCTCGTGAATCTGTTATACTACAAACTCCTTATAACTTTTTTCGCCGACTTTAAGCTGGGCTGCCAGATATTTTTTCGTCAACCCCAAATATGAGAAAATACAGACTTTGGTACCATGTACCAGTACAGACTGTGTACTTTTATAGACACACATCCATACGTATATATAACAAATTTATTTCAAAAAGTAATAAAATCATAAACTTACCTATCTCCACCTTGTGACATAAAAATGTTTGTGCTTTACAGATCTTCCGTTTTCTTGAATTCTTGACAGAAGATTATGTTTGCGTTCAAACGAACATTTTCAACTTCAAAAACTCATACAATTGCTTAGCTTTAGTCTAGTCAAATTCATTACGAAAAATATATGTTCCATGCATTACAATGATTTGCTTGTTGAGATCGAAAACACATAAAGTAAGGCCTGGCACAATTCCTTCCTTATGATGCCTCATGACAACTGCATCTTGAATGTTAAAAAGCTTTGTTCAAAATTATATTAAATTTAGCGAAATATGGTTTTTAAAACATTTAATTAAATTAGTAAGTGAACGCTTATTGCACTCTCTGTCATATATGTATATCATAGGAAATCTTTTTGTCTATGAATTCAAGCAATATTTCCTTGACCATAGCACATTTTGTTTGCGTTACTGTACTTATACATTTTAGTACATCAAGGCATCATTTCCATTCATGTGCCTGGATACAGAACAAGTTATTTTCTTAATACAACATATTTTATGACGGCATATGATAAAAATATTTTAAAAGAAATAATTTTAATTATAAGAAAAATAATGAAATTAATTTCTTTAACATATTGTCAGAAGTGTAAATACAATAATTGAAATTTATTTGCTGGTGGTTCAGCATGGCTGTATACATATTTCATTGGCACTTGAAATCATCAATAGACTTCAACCACAAATTTTGAACAGTGACAAACCAAAAACTATATGAGAATTCATAAAATAATAATATTTTTTAAAATACATTTAAAAAACATGAAGTATTTACATTTCAAGACTGCTTACGCAGGCCACTAATACATATGTGCATATGCTACAACTTGATTAATTGCATATTGGAACTCTAAACTTTTCTTTATATCGTTTTAATGAGCTGAGCAGCAGGTGTAATGAAAGTAAAGAAAAATGCTAACAAGAAAACAAGTGTAATAAATAATGTATGAAGTGCGCCACACACGAAAATTGTTTGTAGAATTATTTAATTAATTATTATTAATTATTATTAATTAATTATTAATTAATTAATTATTTATTTTTGTCGTATTAAATTTTAATGTGAGCACTTGACTTGTGTTGCCATTATCATTTTATAAACACATTTGTATAATGATGTTTTTAATTACAATGTGCATCAAAATCAAAATTTTTTTTAATTAATTGAGTCTTAAAAAATGATTTTGGGAAAGAATTTGTTGTTATTGTTGCGTATCGGCGTTTATAACTGAACTTAATTATAAAATGGGCAAATTATTTTAAGTTCAAAAATAAAAAATCAAAATACATATATGAACTATACGAACAATTGGTTTATATGACTCTCATCAGAAGCGATTAGAGCGTAAACTGGAAAAAACGCAGTTTCCAGACAAATTTATTAAAACGTGTGAATGTTTTTTTTAACCAAAATTGGGAAATTAAAATTATTTTTTCGTTATGATAAGCACTAAACATATTCATTACAGCAAGCTACCGACTACAAAATGTTACGGATGGAATATACATGTTCATTAGACTTATATCGAACTCTTTCAGTAGCTCGTAATTTAAATGGGTTTGTTAATTGATTTGTGTCAAAAACGAGCTAATGAATAAGTTCGACACAAGTCTAATGTGTATATGAGAATGAATGATTTTGAATAAACTTGTATCGAACTCATTCAGTAGCATATTTTTGGCACAAACAAACGATCGAACCCATGTAATTTAAATGGTATTGATCATTGGTTTATGTCAAAAATGAGCTACTGAAAGAGTTTGATACAAGTCTAATTTTGATGGGATCAAGGCAACAGGCTACAGGTTGTTGTCCGTGCTAAACTTGTCGTTGTAATCAAATTAAACTAATTTCTTTTTTAGTTAATTTAACTATTATTTTTTCGAACTTAATTTGTTTCTATATTTATGATTTGAACGGGCTAAAGTTCGTAACGCTTTTTAAGCCAAATTACATGTGATAATTATTAATGAACAAATAACATCAAAGTTAGTTGTAAATATTCTGACAACACATAGTTGAACGGAACAGTCAGCCGTTTTCGAAGGCCACTAAACCTTCATCATCAGCGTTCTTCTGTGTTGGTCCACAATACGATGAATCAAGAAAAGAAAAGAAAGAAAAGAAGCAAGAAAGCTTCGTATATAAGGCAGAAATCTACATCAACTGACACCACACACAGTGGGCCAACTCAAAAGAACGCTGATGATGAAGGTTTAGTGGCCTTCGAAAACGGCTGGCTGTTCCGTTCAACTATGTGTCGTCAGTACTGTTTTCAACATTATAATCATATGATTATGGCAAACTTCTTTATTGAGTTTCAGTAAGGATTTGTGCAAAATTGATTTTTTTTACACCTTTATTAGAAAAATTAGAGGATTAATAATTTTTCACTAATAATATTTGGCGAAGCAACAAAAAAACTTTAAAATAGTAAATACTAAAACTTGCAACTCAAGAAATAAAACAGTAACAAAGAACGTAAAAAGAATGTTTAATTGCGTTCACTTTGACTGTGACTGTTAGTATTTTCAAAGCAGAAACGTAAGAAAAGGCAATTACACAAATAAGAAGTTTTTAAACGCTGCTTCCTAACTAGAGTGCGCTCTGGTTTCGTAAATTAACATGTAAAATATACTTACGCGAACTGTCGTTAAATATCAAAATGCACCATGGTCCACTCAAGTGCTTAGGAATCAGAGATCAGCAATGACTAATGAGTAGAGGTGAATCATGGCTTAAAATTTATTGTATTTATGCGCACTCACACTTATTGCAATGTTGTCTATGAAGCAAAATCACTCGAAAGTTTGAAGTGCGCATCAAAATCATACTTAAGCCCCGTTCAGAATATTATACAAGTGTTAATACTTTTGTGAAAAATGCTTGTATAATAGTCTGAGTGTATAATAGTCTGAGTGGCCCTTTAGCATCATTTATGACGTTGTTGTCATTATTAAAGTTCCCATTATGTCTTTCTCTGTTGCTTTTTTATTTTGTTTTTTTGTTTTGCAGTAATTGAAAAACAACCCTATTTACCATACTGCTTACTTCTTGCAAAGTCTTTAGTGACTAAACTTTTAAATAAGCATACATGCATGAGTTGAATGAGCTGAATCAATGTGAGTGGTATAAGTATTTTCCTTAAATTAGAAATCAAACTGAGGTGCTATGTGAGTGTGAGTATGCGATGAATATTCGATGTCGATGTCACATTCACATTTATTTCAACCTATTCTTGTAAACAAATCTTATTGTGAATTTGAGTAAATCAGAGTATTTGAGTTTAAACGAAGTCAACGTATTTATGTTTAAAATTTCATGAATAGCAAAAAACTATTCATTGCAAATCACTGTTAGGAATACTATTATACAAATCCAAAAACAAAATTTACTCTGCACCGATAAACTAACTGGTAACGTCGGAATTATATTCTGAATTTTTCATTGACATAAAGTGAAACTAATCCACAAAAATCATCAATTTCAAATTATTCTAAAATTGTACGATTCTTATTTTTTAGTGTTACAAAAATTTTGCCGTCCCTAAAATCATGCCGCCCTAGGCCCTGGCCTCACGGGCCTATACGTAAATCTATCACTGTATGAAAATTTATTTGTGTGTGAAAATTATATCACTATTATTTTCGCTGTTCCAACAAATTTTTAGGTAAATGTTCCCTGATGATGTGCAGTCCTAACTTTCACTGCGCGTAGGATCCAGTTTAACCCTTAATAACCAATTTCAATGTATTTTTAATAATAATATTTTAGTGGATAACCAAATAAATATTTTTGGATTACTAGTGCGTTAAGAAATGTTAAACAATCGAATTTTTGTTTAAAAATTTAGTTAATTAAAGTTTTATTTAAAAAATAAACTATTGCTTAAAAATTTTATTTATAAAAGAGTATAACTGACATAATAAAATTTTTAATTAATTTTTGTTGTATTTTGTTTATTAAAGGTGTTTGTTAGAGATACGACTTTTTTTCGAATTTTTAATACAGTTTGATTTAACGTTCGTTTCGTCAAAATAACGTAAAATAATTTCAAGACATTGCACATATTTCCACCAAATATTTTTGACATTTTGCAAAAATTCCTTATCAATTCTCATATTCTGTTCGATAAAAAAAGATATTAAATGCAAAGTTTATTTTGATTAATAAATTAAAAATTTAATGAATTTCGTAAAGTGCGACTATACTTGTAAACAAATCTTATTGCGCACGAAAGCCTCCGTACTGACACTAGATATGTAATATTATACGAACTTTAGCCTATATAGTTTTGGCATTTTTTTTCGTTTTTTAGATTGTTCGGTTTTGGACGTTTTTTTTATTATTTTATTATATATTTTTTAGTTTTGACGTTTATTTGCGTTATTTCGGATCGGGTGATTTTTTAAATAATTTTTGGAATTTTTTTTCATTTTGGCGAATTTTTTAATTTTTGCGATTTTTTTCATTTTGGCAATTTATTTTAGTGCTGGTTTTTTGAATTTGGTGTCTTCTCTCGTTTTGGCGATTATTTTCGGTTTTTGGCGATTTTTTCAGTTTGACGATTTTTTAATTTTGAGATTTTTTATATATTATATATTCATTATATATTCAAAGTTACATTAACTGATAGAACACCCTTTCATTTTATTTTTTTTTAATTTCTGTATAAAAATAAACTAACTTTACAAATTTCAAGTGCCTATACACTGAACACCCTTTAATTTTTAATTCTCATGTATTTGTTGTTGTAGTGGCCAAGGTCTTGCACACTTTGTCCAAATTTCAGGTCCGTAGCTCTAACGGTTCTCGAAAAAATTGCCTGTGACGGACAGACAAACAGACAAACAGCGTAGCGAAAACCATAGGGTCTACGGAACCCTAAAACTAGAAAAAACTGTTATATATGATTTAAGCACTTCCGCCCATGTACAAATTCAGTATTATAATCCATATTCCTGAACTTTGTATGTTATCTATCTTCTTCGAAGTATGTTTGCATAAGTACTTATATAGTTTTTGTTGTTTTTTGTGCTTAATTCTCGAGGTGCAACATAGTTTAGCACTTTGTCAAATTAAAACCATTAACTAAGAGAAATATCTTCTTGTATTACCAGTATATACACCACTTTGTGTTGCAAGCAATTTTTTTTTGTAGAAGGGCAGATTTAGAAACAATATCTCCCAAATACTATTGTTACAAATTAACTTTTGCTGTTGTGCTCAATGACCTAAATTTCCTTTAGTTATCAACAGTAAACAACTGCAACTCCAACAGTTCAAGTATAACAGAAGTTAACTTTATATTCACGTTTAGTTATAAACTTACAGGATGTTATAATGTTTCTGCTTTTGGAGAAGAACTGATGAAACAAAACATACTTCTTTCGTCCAATACAAAACAAGTACAAGCACAATAAAGTGTCTTGTGCATTGTGTGGGTTTTTTGTCATACAACTCTTGTGCTACTCCGTATGTACAATACATAAATACTTTTTTGTGTTTCTACTTCAATGTCTCCTGTAAATTTCGATATGTACTTTTTTGTAGTTTATAATTAGGAAATAAGGTGAACTTTTGAGGTCATTGATATTGAGAAGGTGGTTGGTTAATTAAAATGAAGAGAAAAAACTGCAGCAAGTAACTGCAACCAACAATGGTTACATACACAAGTCGTAAACAAAATTTAAAGTGAAAAGTAATAAACTTGAAAAATGTTGCTAACTACAGCAAAGTGTTGTAAAATAACTGAAAAAGTTGTTGAAATTTGGAGTTAATGTTTAACTAGGGTTGCCATATCAAATTAATTACTTCAAACGTTTTTATCATCTACTTTTATCTACTTAATCTATTTACTCTATATTTTACATACTTCTACTCCGGTGTCTCTTAAAAAATTAAGCAAATTACTCGGTCCTTATTATGACACAATGGTGCACATATCACCCTATAACTTATTATTTTATGTAACTCTGCCCCTTTGAACTGGCGCAGACATTATGAATATATATATATATATATATATATAACAGACTATAACAGACTAAAAATTTAAAATTTAAAAAGTTTAATTAAGAAAACCTTCCAAAAAGTAGTCAGATCCTCACAAAAACATAAATGTGAAGAAAGGCCAAATTCCTTTCCAAAATATCGGCCATCAAAAGTAGTAAGATAAACATTTTTACCAAGTTCATGTTTGGTACAAAACCTATCACTGCAATAGGTATGCATTATATAAATTTGTAATCGTAAGGGTGTTATATAATTTCTAGATAATGTGCTAACTTGGCAATATTTTTACTCTTCTAAGAAAGGAGAAAATAATGTATATTTGTTCGTTTCTTTATATCGGGAAAAATGTTGTCAAGTAAGCAAATATAATATATATAATATAATTTCTAGATAATTTGCTTACTTGACAAAATTTTTCGAATAGGTGTAGCATGTGTAATAACATCCAAACTCACAAGAAAACATGTGAAAACGATATGAAAGCCGGAACATATACGAATCGACGGATTGGTTATGTTCTAACTTTTGCAGCATTTACAATTTTAATTCTCATTAATGAAATATTGTTTTGTTTTCTTTATGCTTTCCTTATATTGGTATATTGTTAACCCAGCATCAGATTGATTGGATATGTTAGATTTAACCAGAATACATTTTCCCTCAATTTTATGTATTGCTATTGTGCATCTTAATATAAAAATGTATACTTTACAAAACTCTTGTTTAATTTTTTTTATAAAAAAATTGAAAGGGGGAGTATCCTGGCAAGAAAAAAATTGTGGCGAATGTCTTTTATTATTTTTTGCATAGCTATAGCTAGTTAAAATCTTTTAAGTCAGCACTAAATTTAAGTATTCCCAAAATTACTACGACCTAGCCTTGACTACTGCACCTACACATATTTTGTTGGGCGGCTTTTTGTCTTCGAAATATCTAACCAACTATGCTTCTTGATGCCTCTACTCTTGGATATGAACTAATTAAAATAATTTTGCAAATAAATTCACTTTTTCTGGCCCTATCTCAATTTAAGTTAGACAACTTTGACACATTGTTGCTTTATAAAATGTAATCTATTAAAACAAAAATCAACTCCCTTTTGAACTCAACTCGAAAATAAATTGTTTTCAAAGCTTCTTGCAACATCAACGACCATAGCAAAAATTAAAAAAAAAAACAAAACTCTAAAAAAAAATTTTATGTCGATAAGATTAACAGAGATTCGACGAGAAAAAAAATGGCTAAGAACTTAAAGTTAAATGTTTGTATGTATTACAAGGAAAGGCATGTTTTAAACATTATCAAGAAAAAAATCTTAAAGACGGTCTTATTCAAAAGTGTTTTCTTTATGTTGCTTAAAAGTTTCCATTTATCTCTAAAAGACTATGAACTAAATAGTAAATATATCTATCTCCTCGCATCTATTCATTCGTATTTGTGTTATAGCTGTTAGCAAAAGCATCATACGTAAGTGTGCTTTATTAATAATACACACACGAATGCGTCTACATTCTAACAGTTTATTCTATGCTTTTCACCATTTACATCTGAAAAGTGAAAACCTAAACGAAAAATATTTATATAATTTGCAGTATGTTACTTTAATGCTTACAAAGGAAATCGGAGGTAAAATGAGAATAATCTTAAATGGGCCTTCTATAAGACCGTACACACAGAAAAGTTTTATAGCAAAACCTGCGTAAACAAGTTTAATTTAAGATTATTCAGCAATGATTTTTCTTCATATGTATGTGTGTAATGTGAATACATTATGATATACAGTAAGCCTCAAGGAAAGTTTTTCCTTTTGAAATGACTTTATTTCATATCGATTTAAAATTCCAGTACAATTAAAACAAAGTGTAGAATCATGTTGAATCAAAGTTTTTTCAAGTTAAAACAACATAAATATGATTTAATAGCGTCAGCCTAGATGCAAGAAAATGTTTGTGTTGGCTTCACCGCAGCGTAGTCATAACAAACTCAAATATGATTTATATACACACTGTCATCCTGAATTAAATTTTAAAATAACATTTACTTGAAATTTAGGTCATAGTTAAAAAATACGTAAACAGCGAACCTGCTTTGGATTGTCTGCAGGATCTTAAGCTGTGACTATAAGACTAACCAACAGCAAAACAAGAACAAGTCAAACAAATGAGTACAATAGTGTTTCAAGTACATTTTCACGATCAGTAACTTTTTGTCTATATACATCAAAAGTATTAAAAAAAGTTATTATTTTATTCACTATGGGACACTTCCTATTATGCACATAAAATTATTAGATAGATAACTACCAACCATTACTTTTTAACCCATTAAATGAGTACTATTCATTACACAGTATCGAAAAGTTTTTGCTGGGCAGTAAAGTGACAATACCCAACAAAAACTTTTCAAGAATTTGTAATGGGTAGTACGCTTCCAATTGCTTTTAAAGTAATGAATGGTACTTATTTATCTAACTTTTTCATGTGTTTAATAATGACTGTCCCCTAATGAACAAAATAATTATAAATTGATACCATTATATTTTATATAATGGTATAGTACTTACTTTACTTTTCAGTTATTACTAAAATATATATACTGACGAGAATTTATTAATCGCAAACATGAGCTTCGAAAACAAAGAAAATTCATGCTTGAATTTTCAATAAACTAACTTTAGTTTTACGTTTACCTGACTATACTTTTTTTTTAAATCACATATCCTGCAATATTTTCTTTATAAAATTACGATTTTTAATAATCTCAAAAAAGGTACAAGTTTAAAATTTTTTTTACAAAATTTTATGTATTTTTATTAGAAAAAATAACCAATTAACTTTTAGATGTTATTAAGCAAAAGTAATCTATCAACTTTTGCATATTTGTTAGCAAAAAAAAGGGCATACTTGTTGAACTTTTCGAACAAAAATAATGGGTTAATCAGTCAAATCGTAAGTACTTTCATACGTCTGGTAGCACATAATTTATTTCGCATTTTAGTAAGCAAAGTTTTTGCTGGTTATAGGCATATTAAAAGCACTTTGGCGCTTCCTTATTGAAAAGTTATGTTCCTCACCAACAGGCTGACTAACACTTTTCGAGTTTTCTACTGTTTTTGATTTGAGTTTTTCCTATGTTGACCAGGGCCCTATTCCACAAAAAACTTATCAACTTTTCACTTTGCATTTATCAAATTGCATTCTTTGGCAAAGTGATAAGTGTTTCTGTTCCTCAAAATTCTTTGCACATTTAACTTTGCACTAAACATATTCTTAAAAAGACTTTGCTTGCATTTTGCAGGGAATGAAAATGACTTCTTGGATTTTGTACCAACTATGAAAACAAAATGTACTTTTTAGACCATGACGGTACCATTTTTTTATATCTATATAACTTATAGGAAAACATTTTTTTGTAATCCCTTTTACGCTGGTACTACTGCACCGATTTAAAAAGATTTATATGATTTTAAAGGGCAGATTCTGCATATCTGTAGCAAAACAGATATGCAGAATCTATATTTTATTGAAATCGGTTTAGTATTTTGGGAGCTATAAGCGTTTAAAGTTGCTACTACTACATGCACACATATTAAAGAAACAAAACATGACATTGTGTCTGTGTTTGAAGTATTTCTATTGATCTAAATTTCTTTTCTCTTATTTGTTACTGTATGAAAGCCATAATACTTAAAGGAAGAGAGTTCAATAAATTGAATTAGCTTAGTTGAAGGGATTTCGTTTGTATTTTTAATTTCATGTTTTAATTACTTATGCATATGTATGTAAGTATGTGGGTGGCTGTGTTTTAATGCATATTTTTCTCTGAATCTTAATAAAATTATTTACATTTAGATTCTAGAATACGGACGATAGTGTCGTCCGTTGGTATATCTAGTTTATAATAAAAACTGAAACGTAAAAAATGTGTATTAAAATTCAGAAGTATACAATAAAAACAATAACAAAATTTGCATAAAAATTCAGTATACAATAATAAAACATAAAAAATATTAAATATTATATTCATAACAAAAATTAAAAATTTTTAAAATCCCCCCGATATATACAGAAAAGATGTGATATCTTCTAAGCGGCTAGACCGATTTTTTTAGACATAGCTAAGAACAATCTCGATTAAGTCACCTTTCAAACAAAAAAAAATAAATCAAAATCGATCTAGCCGTTTGGTCTGTACAACTATACTTGTACAGTACAAGTATACTTGTACAGACACACAGAAACACAGACACTCACTACAAACTTATAACAGCCCTTTTTTTGGTCGGCGGTTAATAAAGGTACATTCGCAGATTCGACTATTATATCAGACACTGTAGTAAATAAAATAATCAATTGACAAAAAACACTAACTTATAAATTAATTATTTTGCAAGTGACTACCAATTGGTTTAAATCTCATGCAGATATCAACCAAACATATTGAATTTAAGCACACGTAAGAAATAAATAAAAGCAAAATAATTAAATGAAAAGAAAATAAAAAAATCAAAAGAAGCATGCCATGAAATCAAATGCTAAATGTTTGTGTTGAAAAAAAAAACTAAATAATTTCAACACTTAATATGTACATATGTATAATATTTTCTATGAGCGGTTCGTGTTTTTATTTTTAGTGAATATAATAATAATAAATATTTATATATACATACATACCCAGGCAGAAGTTGTGACTTTGTCCAAAAAATATATACCACCACAACACTGCAAATCCAAAATTACGACTCTTCCAAAATTGTTGTACCACCACAGTACTGTAAACACAAAAATATGACTTAACGTTTACAAATACCGCGTTCTTAATAATGCTGTACCACTACAACACTGTATTTACAAAAATCTGACGTTAGTTTCCCAATACCCCGTTTACAATAATTATATACCGCTACAACACCGTAAATACAAAAATTTTACTTTAGTTCCCCAAATACCCCGTTTACAATAATTCTTTACCGCTTCAACACCGTAAATACAAAAATGTTACTTAAGTTGAGAAATTTAAATTGTGACGACCTTATAAATTTATATTTAGAGTATTGTGACAACATTGAAAACAAGAGTCGGAGGACGGTCATCGGGCGCTATCATTTTAATGTTATGAGTACATTAAAATTTTGGTAAACGAATGTGGTACTAATGTTAGTTTTACCCGCAGACAATCGTAGCAACGTCGTGCTGATTGTCTCTTTCTGCCTGGGTATGTACATATGTATACATATGTATTTATATACATATATACATAGATATGTATAAATATACACATATATGTATGTATGTATGTATAATATATGTACATATGTATGTAATATAAATATGCATATATCTTTTTTTTACTATAATATTAATTAACTACAAATTAGTTGAAAAATAAGTAGTTAGTAGTCAATTTAAAAGTTATGCCTATGTTAAAATAGTGACTCGGCGACATGGAAAAAAGTCACTTAATCAACCAGTTGTGGTTATTAAAAAACCAGTTTGAAGTTACTTACAAACTTACCTATAGGAACTCAAACCCGTTCCTATAGGGGAGTTTCAAATACAACACATAAAAAAAAATTAAAGAGAACATAGGTAAAATTAATGTTACCATATACATAGTGAAACATTGAAATTTTTAAATTGCACCAAGTAATTCGCGGTAGTACCACGGTACCAACAAGGTCAAAAATGTACCAGAAAAAGTACAATTAATTGTACCATGATTTTCATCCGTGCTTTGTGAAGTATTTGCGCTCTTTGCAAACGTCTTTGCGTTTTTCTGCAAAGTGAGTGTGCAAAGTGTTCCTGAAAACGTTCCAACATCTTTGCATTTCTGTCTTATAACTTTTCACTTTGCATTCCTAAATAGAACTTGTTAAAATTAGCCCGCAAAATAAAAATGAAAAAAAAACTTGCAGTGCTTCATGTGCTTAAAAACAATAAAGTTTTTTTTTAATTATTGTTTTGTATTTATGTACTCCATATTCATAAAAAAAATTAAATGCATTTGAAATCCATTTAAAGAAGTTTTTTATGAAAAATTTTAATTAAATCAAATACATATGAAATTTTTTTTAAATATTATGAATATTAGGGTTAGAAAATATTAAAACTATCATTTAATTTTGAATGTTAATAAAATAGATAAAAAAATGCTGCTTGTGAAGAAGTTTTGAAAAATCCCAATCCCAATTTTGAACGTAGCGTTTGCTATGTGTTATTCTAAAATTATTTTGCTATCTTTAATATACGAGTTCTCGTTGTACCTTCATAGTGAACGGTCGATTACCGGAATTTTACATAATTAAAAAACAAAAAATTATACAAAAAAATATTCGTAATACATATTATTCGTAATAGATATATACATAATGACTTTAATAAATAAGCTAGCTTTATTTGCTTTGCTAATATATTTTACATAGTCAAAAATAACAAAAACAAAAAAACCGCAAACAAAAAAACACAAACAAACAAAGTGCCCTTGAGTAATACTCTATATGAGTACCACAAAAACAAAAAATTGTGAAGTGAGCTCTAACGGCAGAAATCCCTATATTACTGTAAGTTCTGAAGCTCTTGATGAAAACAATAAAAACAAAAAATCTGATTTGAGGCTTACTGTGAGTTCTGCAGCCCTTAATGAAGGCAATAAAAATAAAAAACCTGATGACAGACTTTTTCTAACGACAAAGCCACTACTTCCAGCCAGCGATCAACCTCGCTTTGTCCAATAATAACTAGTGATTCATTAACATTACCGTTGCCTAGTACCTCTACATTTAACTCAGCGATATCATCCGTTTCGGGCTCGTGGTCATCAATTAACCAAGTTTTCAACAGTAGCCCAAAACTCAAGGTAGAAGTTGGAATGGACAGATATATAACTGTAATAAAGCGCGGGCGAAGCTCAAATTCTACCAAAATTGCATCTGCGCCAAAGATATTAGGGATAACAGCGCATCCTCCACAAAACGTGAAAACCGTTTTCAAATCCTTACGATCAACAACCTCAAAGCTTTTCGAAAAGCTGCTCATGACTAAATTGTCCAGAATTTTAGCCGATAATGGATGCATGCCGAACCATCAATTTGGTTTTAGAAGTCAACATAGCACTATTGAGCATACGCATAGATTGGCTCAAGTTATAAGAAGGACATTTGAAGAAAGAAGTATTGGTCTGCCCTTTTTATTGATATTTCTCAGGCATTTGATAAAGTATGGCACGAAGGTATATTTTTAAAATTTAAGACATATCTGCCAATAAACATTCAAAAACTTTTGGGAAGTTATATTATTGGTAGGAAGTTCATTGTTGTCGAAGAAGACTTCATTAGTGTGCCCAAATCAATATCTTTCAGTGTGCCTCAAGGTAGCATTCTGCTGGACCAAAAATACTACCTTGTATTTAATATATGCCTGTGAGCAATAATATCCACACCTCTACATTTGCCGATGATACAGCCTGTATGAGTATGCACAAAAGCCCTTATGAGGCATCCCGTACTCTCCAGGAACATATTACTGAGTTGGAAATGTGGTTAAACTTATAGAAAATCAAAGTAAATGAACAAAAGTGTGTCCATATAACGTTTACTCTAAGAAAAGATACTTGTTCTCCCATTCGAATCAACAATCAAAATATTCCTCAACATTCCCAAGTGAAATACCTTGGTATACACCTTGATCGAAGGCTTACATGGAAACATCATATTGACTCGATGCGTACTGAAATGAAACTGAAGTTATCTCAACTACATTGGTTGATTGGCAAAAATTCAACACTTAGCCTAGAAGGCAAACTTTTACTATACAAGTCGCTTTTGAAGCCAATATGGTGCTACGGAATTCAGTTATGGGGCACTGCTTCAGCCTTAAATGTTGAGAAAATCCAACGAAGACAAAACAAAATTTTAAGGTTAATAACATCTGTTCCATGGTACATTAAAAATTCAAATTTACATCGTGATGTACGTATGCCACTAGTGACTGAAGAAATTGCAAGATACGCAGGCAAATACTTAACCAAACTCGAGTCACATCCTAATTCCCTTGCCCGTAACATCTTGAATTTTACTGGGCACATCTGCCTTAAAAAGATAGACACGAGGGCTCTTATACTTATACACTCCAGATGGGACTGCTTGAAAATACTTTTTTCCCCTTGATTTTCACTACTTATGTATTATTTATAACTATCACTAAGTTTATTTCCGACACTAGTCAGGTCTAATAATTATATTTTTAGATTTAAGATTTGAATACTTATTGTTAGTTCGTTTTTGAAGATACAATAAATAAAACATGTATAAAAAAAACTTTAATAGACTATATAAGAATGCGTAAAATAAGTTTATACAAATTTAATTTAACATAATTATATAATTTAAACTCTAGTATTTTTTATCTTTTTTTGGATATTTTTGTACATAAAAATGCAAAGTAAACTTGTTATGATTATTATGTTTGAAAATAATCGAAAATTTATCCTCAAACTTAATTTTGTTAATTTGCTAAGAGATCGTTTAACTTGCAAATTTTTGACAAACTTATCAAAATTTGCTCTGCAAAAATAGAATTTACATTTATTGTGCAACGAAAAAGCATAATTTTTTGCAAAGTCTTTGCAAATTACACTTTTCAATATTAACTTTGCACTTTGCAAGAGAGAACGTACGTGGAACAGGAACCGCAAAGAGAGCTTAAAAATTGCAAATATTTTGCAAATTACACTTATAGATTTCAACTTATCACTTTTCAAATTTTACAGTTCTGAGGAACGAAAAGCTTTGCAAATTGTCGAAAAATTTGATCAGTGCAAAGTGAAAAGTTTATAAGTTGTTTTGTGGAATAGGGCCCAGGTCTCTTAAATTTTTTTATCTTCAGCATTCTTCAGATGATATAAAAAAGAACAAAGTTCAAAGTGTATCTCTTACTAAGTTATACCTCTAGAGGCTGTGAAAATGCAACCTGATCTAACGAGTTGTTATTGTTTAGAAAATTTTTACAAACTCAATTATATCATAACTACAGTTTTTTTAAATTATCTTGAATGCCAGCCTTATGAGATTTACAAATGAGAATAATTTCATTAAGCCCCAAATCTTAAGGCCTTGCAATAGTTTATTTCTGAAAAACGTAGAATACGGAGTGTATATAAAAAATCTTTCATGCATAGCATTGTTTTTTATGCTACTGCTACGAACTTACAACTATATACACAGCTCACATTTTTATATGTATAACTTATTCGAGTTTAAATTTTAAATAGAAAAAATTGGTTTTTTTAAAGATCTACCGCAATACGGTTTCACCACTAAATGCTATAAAAATCTGGACAAAAGGGGAAAAAAATACTATTGTAGTAAACATCAAAAATAATGCCAATTCTGCTTTTCAAAGTGTGCACAGTGGGAGTCAATATTTTAGAAATTATATTTTTAACATTAAAAAGATTTTGTGTGCAATTAAAAATATTAAGCAGCGATGCATCGCGATGCTATCTTAGTGCTTTTATGTAACGAATAATCTTTACTAATGTACAACTAAACAAAGTACTAATTCCAACGTATTCTAAGTCCTTTTTAGTCTCAGTAATATTCTTAGCAAGTTTTCTGAAAATACAAAATCTTAAAAAATTAATAAAAAAAATTTAAATCTTTTTGTAGATGAATAAAAAAATGTTTCACCACATAGAGCGCAAACAAAACTATATTGTACAGAAAAAATTATGATGCAAAAATGCATGATACAAACATCTTTTTGAAAATGATTTTAAGTTTAAGTTTTTTATTCTATTAAGCTTTTAAAAATTTTGATAGACAATTATACCAAATACCATGGTAGGTCCTATATCAGTAAATATGTTTTTTGATGTTTGAATTTAGTAATTGTATACACAATCTAAGCAAACGGTACTGCGCCAGGCCAAGTTCCGGCCAATGCACGCAGTGTGTATATTTACAGGAAGCCATTCGTCGTGTTTTTAGCACCTTGATAACTCTGTTCCTCGCCGTTGTAAAATTCTAAAATTTAATTCATAATTACAATAAATCCACGTTACCTCATATAAGAAGTTTGAAAGTCTTAGAACTAAAGTTTCTTGAGATATGGAGATGCAGAAAGTGCTTATTTTAAGACATAGTCACTGACCACTGACCACTGACCACTGACCACTGACCACTGACCACTGACCACTTACCACTTACCACTGATACACTCATCAAATTGATGAAGCACTACCGCTGTAGCTAGAGAGCTGAAATTTGTTACACGAGTAGACCTAGGTAAGCAATGAACTAGAAAAATCTGACAACACGAACATTTTAGCCAGGGGCGGGGCTACGCCCATAAGCATTAAGATTTGTGATAATGAGCTGAAATTTGATACAGACCTAGGTCTAGGTTAGCGATAAACTAAAAAAATTTTAAAACCCGAAAATTTTAGCCAGGAGGGCTGGGCTACGCCTATAAATGTCAGAACTGAAAAAGCAAATCTAAAGCGCTTAACTGAATATTGAAATTTGGCATATATATTGCGATAATACAAGGCTAAACATTTTTGGTTAAAAAAGTGGGCGTTAACACGCCCATACTATTTAAGCCTTATATTGTACTACGGCTCAGCCTATTTAGATATTCAATTTATGTAGGTATTATTATCCGTTTGCAACTAAATTTGACACGACCGATAAGCACTAGCCGAAAAAACTTAAGTTTGAAAAAGTGGGCGGGGCTACACCCATAAAATTTTTATACTAAGAGTTGCGCTAAGGAGCCGAAATCGGATACTGAAATAGGTCTAGGTGAGAAACCAATTAAGAAGCCCTGGAAACCCCGAAATTTTAGTCAGAGGGGCGGCGCTACGCCCATAAAAACTAAAAATTAAAATTTGCGCTAATGAGCTGAAATTTGATACACAAGTAGGTCTATGTGAGAAACCAACTATACAAACCTGATAACCCAAAAAATTTTACCAGAATGGGCGGGGCCACGCTAATGCTGTTCAGATTGAAAATTTTCTTTACAGCTTTTTTAACTCAAACTATTTTCGTGAAATTTTGCATACAAGTTGCACTTATGCAAGGCTTTAAACTGTCACCTTAAATAGTGGGCGTGATCACTCCAATAAAATGTTTAATTTACTTCGGTCTATTATGCTTAAGAAGAAATTTAACATAAATTATAAGTGCTTGGCAATACTGTCATCCTTGTAATACAAAAGATAAAAGCGGATATTTATTTTCTTCTATGCATGGGGAAAAATTATGTCAAGTAAGCAGGTGGCCTAGATATAATATGAAACCCTGACGATTTCATATTTATAAAATAAATGGCAGATTATAGTGATATGTATTGTGCAAGAAAGAACTTTGTCAAAATTTATATCTCACTACTTTTAATGGCCGAAATTTTGGATAGGAACTTGGCCTTTTTTCACATTTATGTTTTTGTGAGGATAAAGTTTTTCTGTGTGATTTATTACTTTTCTTTGAATACCTACTTAGTTTTTAAGTTCTTATTACTTAGTATTCTAGTCTAAATAGTCATAGAGTAATAAGAAAGACAAAAGTTTGTAAAAAGGTTCAGCTGATTTCTTAAATTTCGAAGGTCAAAAATACTGAGATCCGAGCTTCGACAAATTTCTTGATTGCTACGATACCTACCAAATAATGATGCACGAATATTCATATTCGAATTAATGAATATTTGGCTATTTTCAGGCAAATACGGATACGAATATTTTTCAAAAGAAATTAAATAAATAAATGCATAAATCCGAAACGAAATTTAATTAAATGACTAAAAGTTTTAGTTTCTGCAAATACATTTATTTTTTATAGAAATTAGTGCTTTGTATCATTTTCAAATATTATATAATAACTGTTTCAATGATATTAGTGGAATCAATTACTATTCAGATAACTATGGGATTAATAATAGAAGAATCAACAATTGCAACAATATATATGAGATGGACAGAAGGACACATTTAAATCAAAATAATAATATTGAGGGAATAAATAACAACTATTCAACACAATATAGAAGAAGAATTTTCAATGTATTAAATTACATATATAGTATATATAGTTCTTTAAAAAGGAATGAGCAATAAATTTATAATAATTTAATTTCCTGAAGAAGCTACACAAAGTTGAAGCGAAATATCGATAAAAATAAATAAAATTGTAAATTTATTACAAAAAGACCTATAGCTTAAATAAAATTTATATATTATTTAATAACCATCATTAAATTTTTGGTACTTTTATTAACTTTAATGTACGCCAACAAGGATGAAATTTTTTAATATTCCATATTACCTATAACATTCTTATTCGTATTTTCGAATATCGTTTCATATATTCGTATTCGTATTTGTATTTGTTTTCGCGAATATCAAAAATTTACATTCGTTACATCACTACTACCTAAGTAAGGTATTATGCAACTGCTACTTGATAGCATTCTGTTTCAACTTCGGCTATGAGCTCACTTCAATGCAGCTCTGATAAAAGTAGAAACAAGATTCAATTAAAAAATACTTTCAACCAGCCACGGAAATTTAAGTACATACTAACTTAAACAGCCCAGGCAGAAAAAAACAATCAGCACGACGTTGCTACGATTGTCTGCGGGTACAACTAACATCAGTACAACATTCGTTTACCAAAATTTTAATGTACTCATAACATTAAAATGATAACGCCGAATGACCGTCCTCCGACTCTTGTTTTCAATGTTGTCACAATACTCTAAATACAAATTTATAAGGTCGTCACAATGTAAATTTCCCAACTTAAGCCAAATTTTGGTATTTACGGTGTTGAAGCGCTATAGAATTATTGTAAACGGGGTATTTGGGGAACTAAAGTCAAATTTTTGTATTTACGGTGTTGTAGCGGTATAGAATTATTGTAAACGGGGTGTTGGGAAACTAACGTCGGATTTTTTTAAATACATTGTTGTAGTGGTTTATCATTACTAAGGACACGGCATTTGTAAACGTTAAGTCATATTGTTGTGTTTACATTACTGTGGTGGTACAAAAATTTTGGAAGAGTCGTAATTTTGTATTTACAATGCTGTGGTGGTACATATTTTTTGGGCAATGTCACAATTTCTGCCTGGAAGTTTAATTGATTTTTTATTTTTTCAATTGAACAAATATTACATTAACTAAAAATTTAACTAACTTTTTTTTAAATTCAATTATGCTTTATTTTAAATATTTTTAAAAATTCAATTCATTTTAAAAATTAATTTAAGATTTTAAAAGGTTGAGTTTAAACCTTAAATAATATATGTTGAAAACTCTGTTTCTTGGATATAATATTTAAGTTAAAAAAAATAAAAACAAGATGTTATATAAAATTTCCAAAAACGGAAAAATTTTTATATTGTGCTAAAAACAAATTGACGTATCGCATTGGTTTTGAAGTTCGAATGATACACACATATGCACAATGTAGTAACAATGCCATCCCTGTTTAGTCTTTAAGGCATTGCTTGTTCAGAGACAAGAGAATAAAATGAAGTTCAATTTTTTAATTTAAAAATTTTACTTTTATTCAAAGCGTATACACATTTTTTTGCTCGCATATAAAACATTAAAAATAATTAAAAGATTGATTAAATATTTTAATTGAAAATAATGGGTAGTATGAATAAAAAAATATTTGCTTTTTACTCAAAATATTGTTTTAAAACCAAAAAATTTGTATGTGTTTTTTGTTTTTTAAACAAATTTTTAAGTAAAACCAAATACTTTTTTAATTCATACTACCCAATGTGGCTCACTCTGAAAAACTGATTTATTATTTACATACTATTAATACATATGTACATATCTAACAAATATTGACAATGTAATTGTATTCTTAGTTAAAAGTGATAATACTTTTTTGATAGAGCATTAATTTCAATTAAAATAAAAATATATTTAATTAAAATATTGATCAAAAATATTAATTTTTCCTGAGTAAACACTTAATTGAATATATGTAAATTAACAATAATTTGTTCTGTGCTTATTGCTGTGTTTCGAGTTTCGTAATTTTATAACTAAGGGGGGAAAAATTATAAAGGTGGTAAAACCAGGACGAATGGATTCGTGTGAATATATACACTGAGTGGATAGGCCAGTGCTTATAGAGACCTTTTTAATCTACGCGCTGATTTCACCGATTAAGGGCTTTGCACTATACAACCTTGATTTGTTATTTTTTTTATCCATTCAACATTATTACTATTAATAGTAAGAATAAAAAATGGAAGTTGTAATGTTGCAGACAAAATCCTACCTTTAAGTAACTTGCAAAGTTGTAATAGTGGAAAACCAAGCACAATTAAATGGCGCAATCGTTCTCATTATTTTGGATTCTTTTAATTGTAAAAAAACAAAACAAGACTAAAGCAAAAGTTTTTATTTATTTTCTTTCACTGATTTCTGATTTTATATGGAAATGGGTCCAAGTTTTTTTACCTGCGCGCATGAGTAATTTCAAAGCTCAAGTAATATTAATCTTATTACGAAATACTTTAACGATGCTGGAACTTATTTGTATACACTCTCATGCCATTTCATCCCATTAATAGAAAACTTTAATCACTATTATGTTTTAAGTAATTAGTACTACGGGTGTATGAAGTATAGCACGTACATCCAGAATGCAATTTTGATACATTACGGAATGTTTCCTTGAAAATATTTATATGCAAATTGGCATAGGATTGCAATTTAACTAAGCTGCATCATTAATCAAAGTGCAGAATATTTTTTTTATATTTTGTTTTAGGAACCACCAAAGAACTCCAATTCCAATCACACTATAAGTGGAAAAAAATATTGTTTGCTTTAGCCACTGTATATAAATTTTTTCTTGCAACATTCCAGTGTAACTCCTTTATTTTGCTTCGAATACTCTGCGGGCGTAACAGTTTCAATTTAGTGTTCTTTCTATGAATGTCTGTATATTTTAACAGACTTCTATAAAGTAGCTATCGACACCAGCAGTTACTCCCCACAATAGAAAAAAAGGTAACAGCAGCAAAGCCAAAAGATTGTTGCTTTATAGACGTAGTTTCTCGAACAGTGCAAAACATTGCCACAACCAAAACGTCGTGCTTGAAACGAATTAATTGTGTGGTTACAATGCTTCCAACTGTATACGAGTACTTTTCTAAGCACAAAAGGTACGATAAAACAATGTATGAGAATGTATGTAAGCACATACATACATACATACGTATGAGCGTATGTTAAAAAAGGTTAATATGTCCTGCAGCATGTTTGCGTAAATTCTTATTACTCGTACAATATATTCGTTATGTGCATGCAAGTGTCTTTTAAGCATTAGTTTTTGTTATTTTTGAAAAATAGAGATAAGAAAAACTTAAATGATTCAAAAGGTGGAAAAAATTTTGCCCAAAATACAAAGTGAATACATTTGTGTTAAAAAAAATTATTTTTTCTTGAAATATCTGTAAGGCACAGTAGAACCAAACGCATAAAACAAACCACACAAAATACTAAGATTTTGAGAGCGGAGAAGAGTTTTCATAATATTTTCTGAGTCCCAAATGCTACAATTCTGCTTGTTAACGTAGACTTGGAGGTGAAAATGAATATCAGTTTCATATAATTTTTAGATGATACATTTAAGGCCCCAATCGGCAAAAGCGCGACTTTATTGATGGTCGGTAGGCTCGAGTTCTTGTATTAACTGAATTTTAAAAACATGCAAATGTGGTTTAATGTCTTTTTTGGAATGCCCAACTTCAAAGAGCGTCGAAAAATGGACAAAACTGGTTTTCGTTCCACACAATGGACTACAACAGCAATAGTCTCAGTTGGACTTGGGTCGAACTCGTTCACTAGTTCATTTTTGCCACAACCCAATTATCAACCCCATTTAAATTACATGGGTTTGCTCATAGGTTTGTGGCAAAAATTAACTAGTGAACGAGTTCGACCCAAGTCTAGTCTCAGTCGAATTAAAATGTTCGATTCTTAATTTTACTAACTTGTTCCAACAGGTCAATAATTGTTGAACGAGAAGGTGCTTCATTTCAGAGTCAAAAATGCTTTAGTTTGCTAACTGTGATCGCGGAACTTTCACCGCTATCATGTGCAGTTAGTTGGCGCAATTTTGTTATTCTTGAAATATTTATAGATTTAGCTTTTCAAAAAGCCTTACTGAAAAATCCTACAGTACAAAATACACATAAAGTTTAACTTCTAAACTATAGATCTATGAGCAAGTTAGTGCGACACGTCAAACTCCAGCATTCGTCGTGTTTGTATCCCCTTATAATTGTATTCCCTATATTCATAAAATGATGAAACTTAAAACTTAGAATAAAAGAATGCTTCGGAAGATATATAAGTATAAAAAATTAATTAATTAATAATAAATGAGACATACTCACTTATTGGCTGACATATTTATCTAATCATATACTCACTGTGTATGTAAGTTAGAAAGCTGAAATTTGGTAGAAAAGAAAGTCTAGGTGGGTAACAAACTAGAAAAATCTGAAACCCTAAGAGTTTTAAGTTGGGGAGTGGCCTCACTCTTTAAAGCTCAGAATTAAAAATTTAAATGAAATCAAAACCAGCGATTCTATATAAACTCTGTCTATCTAACAAGGCCATAAAATTGAGTTTTCGAAAGTGGTCTGGATCATGCCCTTAAATTTATTTGTTACATTTAATGTACTTTAATTGATTTTAGTTTATTATTTGTTGGTTTTTCTTCCTAAGTACTGGTTATAGTTAAATCTTGCGTTTTATGAAAATTAAACGTTGTATTTTAACGCTTAAATTCTTAAATTTATTTATACAAGTAGGCCTAGACAATAATCAGACGATAATTGTATATGAGAAAGAATATTTGATATATCTTAGTATGGAAAATATTGTCGTATATAAGGTGATACCGTGACCGTGAAATATAAAATGCATGAGATTTAAGTGATAGGTATTGTACCGAAAAAGAACTTTGTCAAATTATTGATATCAGTTATTTTGATTGCTAGGATTTTTGACAGAAACTAGAAATTTTGTCGGGCCTTCTTTTAAATATGCATACATATTTCTATGGGAAACTTGTCAAATAAACCTGGAATAATTTTTATGAATGGGGGCAGTCAGTATTCTTTGTGTTGTTTTTTGTTTACTTTTATTTCTTAAAATAATTCCAATTTCAAATCAAAACTCACCATATATTACCTTATAAATTTGCTTCACTGTGCATTACTAGTTTCTATGATTGACATTGCAGGCAACTAAAAAACATAACAGCAGCTGGAAGAGTAAAATATCTCATTTGGGGTACATTTTAAATGGCTGCAGTAATAAAATTATAAAAAATCAATGGACTAGGGTTTTGTTCAAATCTTTATTTTTGAGGGAGGAATACTTTCAATTGACTTTCATATTACAAAGTTGATTTCAAAAATATTTGTAAGAACCTCATTAGAAAGAGTAAATGTTATCAGAAGATTATCTATTTGATGTTTTAAGTACCGATTTTCGTCAGCTCACTGAAATAAAGTTATGAGTAACGCGATAAATTTGCTTTATTTCTCAACTAACTCAACCACACTGCGTTGGTAATAAAGCTATACAGACTTATGCACGAATTAATTAAGTAATAATGCCATTTTGGCTTATTTCTTATGACTTGATTGCAGTGAGCCGACAAAAATTGGTACATTGTGCCGATCGTGAATTCCATGCTTTACTAGTATTAAGATTGTTACATAGCAACTCTGAAATTTAAAATACCGGAAAGTACAAGTGAAGAACGCCGCAGCTAAGTTTATGGCAAAACAGTTGCTTACTTCATCTAAGACTCAGCCATATAATTGTAATTGCTATCAAAATAAATGCAGTATCTGAGAACAAGTCAGAGTGAATCAGATAAGCATTAGGCCGGCGGGAAAAGGTTATGAACAAGCACAGTATGTATAATTTTTCATTACAAATTTAATTACTGTTAACACAGAAAATAATGAATTATTTAAATGCGTCTGAGGAATAAATTCCATAACTAATTTCTTTTAATGTATAATCTATTTCATTATATTATTTATGCATTCATAACTAATTATATCTGCTTACATATAATTAATTAAGTTATTAGAATCAATATTTGTTCTTTTCTATTTTATGTGTCAATCTTCTCCAAATGCAATTTTTTCAAGAGATATATACACAATTTTTACACCCATTGAACTTCACTGGCATGCGATCAAACACAAACTGCGCCTTTGAATAAAAATAATAAAGTTTATTAATTAATACGAGGTATTTATTAACAAAATTTTATGTATCATAGGAAATGTTAGAACTCGGACTAATCCCTATCACTTGCAGACCGGTCACATTAATAGTCTTGTGTCAGTTTCATTTAGCGCAGAATACATTTTATGTACGATATGACTATACGCATTGAGATAAGAGACGTGGCTAAAAAGTATTATCAGTGTTGGGATATTTTTCCGGCAGGTGAATGCAAACTTTTTAAGAAAATTATTAACTGCGTCTTCCACTACGGAGAAAAAACGTGGTTTCATGAGCATTCTAAGCTAAAAAACAGATTTTAGTTTTTATCTAGGAGCACAGTAGTGCGCCAGGACAAGTTCCGGGCAATGCACGCAGTGTGTACATTTATAGGAAGCCATTCGTCGAGTTTTTACCCCCCTGATAACTTTGTTCTTCGCCAACGTAAAATTCTAAAATTTAATTCATAATTAGAATAAATTCATGTTACCTCAAATGCGAAGTTTAAAGATTTTAAAATAAAAGGTTCTTGAGATATGGAGGTGCAAAAAGTGCATATTTTAAGACATACTCACTGACTCATGACTACTGACACACTGATGAAATTGATGAAACACTTCCGCTGAAATTTGTTACACAAGAAAATCTGAAAATCCAAAAAAGTTTCAATTAGGGGCGGGAACAAACACTTTAAACTCAAACTTAAGATCAGCTAGTTGTTCTGTTCTACTACGTGTTTGCCAGAATATTTACAATTAACTTTGGTGTTATAAACATTAACAATTATAACATTATCACTATAAACCTTAGCCTGATCAAATCATAAGTTAAGATCAATTTTATTAAAATTTTTCATATACATTTCACTTATCCAAACTAAAAATTTCCTGTTTTGAAAAGTGGTCGTGTTTACACCCATAAATCTTATTTATTTTCTTTCATGTACTTCGGCCTAGCAGTTTAAGTAGCAGGTGGCCTAGATATAATATGAAACCCTGCCGATTTCATATTTATAAAATGCATGGCAGATTATAGTGATATGTATTGTGCAAGAAAGAACTTGGTCAAAATTTATATCTCACTACTTTTAATGGCCGAAATTTTGGATAGGAGCTTGGGCTTTTTTCACATTTATGTTTTTGTGACTATACCCTTTACCAAAAAATTGTAAAAGGGTATTATATTAATAAAGTATATATATACAGGATTTGTATGCATAGGGAAGACACACAAGCGATGTCCGTCTGCCTGTACGTGAAATCGGTTTTCGGAAGCTCCCAGGACAGCTAGAGACTTCGTTCTTGGACTGGTGTGTCAGAAATTTTCCGAAAAAGTTTGGTATTGAAAATCAGCAAAATGGAGAGACGGTGTCAGAGCTGAAAAACTAAAACTCTATTTTCTATTTCTCTATTTTTTATTAAATTAAATTATTTTATACTTAAATTGGTATTTCTAATTTAAAAAATATTAAAAAAAAATTCAAAAAATTAAAAAGACGTTTCCAGTGTTGGAAAACTTTAACTTGTTTCTTATAATTAAACATATTTCATGTTTTAGGAAGAAGGATATTTTCTCAAGAAACGTAAGATCTACAGTTCTGAAATTTTGACACAGTACGTAGAACTTTGGTCGACACAACAACAAATATATGAATGATAAAAATTAATGGGTGATCCAAAACGAAAAATATTAAAATGCCATGTAATATATATACAATTGTATGTACATATGTATGCATATAGACACTTGAAATTTGTAAAATTAGTGTATTTTTAGACAGACTACAACAATTAACACTTAAATTTAAAAAAAAATTTAAATTAAAGGGTTTTCTATCAGTTTATGTAATTTTGACAACTTGCTGTATCTTGGAAACCGTAAGAGGCAAAGTCTTAACATTTTAAAAACGGTAGAACAAATACATCCCGAGATTATAAAATGCCAAGCCGAAAAAAATCGCCAAAAACCCGAAAAAATCGTCAAAACGAAAAAACACCAACTTAAAAAAAATCCAGCATTAACATATATTGCAAAAATGAAAAAAAAAAATCGCTAAAATGAAAAAAATCGCCAAAAATGAGAACAAATCGCCAACATAAAAAAACACATAAAATGTAAAAAATCGCTAAAACAAGACAAAAACTAAATAAATTCAGTAAAGTGCGACTTTGACCCGTGCACGAAGGGTTCCGTACGGACACGAAATATGTAATTCAGTACGAACTTTTTGGCATATTTTTTCGTTTTTTTTTAATTTTGGCGATTTTTTTAATTTGGTAATTTTTTTTAATTTTGGCGATTTTTTTTTTTGGTTTTTGGAGTTTTCTCCCATTTTGGAAATTTTTTTCTCGTTTTGGCGTTTTTTTATTTTTTTCGCAATTTTTTATTTTTCGCGGTTTTTTTTTTAATTTTTGGCGATTTTAAATTTTTGCAACTTATTTTGGTGTTAGAAATCTTTTTTTAATTTTGGGTATTTTTTGCGTTTTAACGATTTTTTTAAATTTTTGGCGATTTTTTTTTGTTTGGCGATTTTATAATTTTCAGATTTTTTAGTTTTACACTTTTGAAAATTTCAAAAGTTTACCTCTTACGGTCAAAATTGCATTAACTGATGTACCACCCTTTAATTTAATTTTTTTTAAATGTTTGTGTTAATTATTATAGTCTATATAAAAATACACTAAGTTTACAAATTTCAAGTGTAAATATACATACATACATTCTCGTTCCTTTGGGCTGAACAAATTCGAAAAAATTCTTTAAGAATAAACGTTTACACAATACCACGATATATATGTACCTTTTCTAATGCGATTTTTAAATTGAGGCACTGAACAGTTTTGCAAAATTAAAGATTATTAAATAAAACAAGCAAGTTTACTTGGTATGGAGGTACAATACTAAAACTATTTTATAGGGCTATTAAAAAAAGAAGAGAGAAGTTGGAAGTTCGAAGCTTTAGCTAACATTCGCGTTTTTTTTAGATTTGCTAACAAATATTGAACAATTTTTTTTCGAAACTCCTTCGCTTTAGTGAGCCTTCGTTTTTCTCGAATCTCAGGTCAAGTGGGATACTAAATATTGTTTTCATTGGGTAGTTTTGATATAACGGAGTTATTTGTTTGTACAGCTATGACTGCAACAAACGAGTAACTTATTGACCAAATATCAAGAATTAAAATTACTCTTAATTTAGTTTGCTCAATAAATTTGCTTCATAATTAAACTAGAAAAAATAAGTGTATTATAACTACTACTATACATAGATGTAATCAATTACTTTATAATTGCATATGCACTTTTATCCAAACACCGAAGTATAAAGAGATAACCCGTTTTTTTACTCTCCTGAAAACTTGTATTTTTTAAGATACGAGGTTGAGAAAGTAAGGCATCGAATTCAACTTATTGCTTATATCAAAAAATATTCAATCGAAAAATACCGAGAGGTCACTTACTAAAAATTGTACTAGAGCAAAAATTATGAATTTTTTCACAAAATAAATTGCTTATATCAAAAAATATTCAATCGAAAAATACCGAGAAGTCACTTACTAAAAATTGCACTAGTTCAAATATTATGAATTTTTTCACAAAATAAATATATACCTACATACATATCTATGTGCTTATGTATGTATTTCTATACTACATAAACGCACTTTGGTAAAGGGTATATAAGATTCGACAGAGCCGAATATAGTACTGTAAATTGTTATATCTTACTTTCCAACAAAGTGAATGCAATGTCAAAATCAAGCACTTGCTGTTTGCTTTCGACTAGTAAAATTTATTTCCAAATAGTCCAATAAAGTTTGTAAAAATATTATATTATCACTTAATGATTTGTTTATTCACATTACTCAAATATTTTTTTTATTTGTATACTAAAGTCATAAAATATTCATCAAAATATTATTAAACATTTTTGTTTTGAGTTTTGTTTTATATTCATTATACAAAGTACACGCACATAATTGTAAAGCAAAACAATAATAACATTACACTATTATGCGAATACTTTGTTTACTTATAAATTAAAAACTATTTTTTGAGCTTTAACCGAAGGTTATTGAAATATTGAACCAATGAATTGAAATATAAACTGATCTAAAGCTCAAAAAAATGGTTTGAGTTTAACTTTAAAAAAAAGGTTGGAAAATTAGATAAAAATATTTGTTTAATTATTTTTCATTGTTCAATATGGTTATATTTATTTGCATGTAAGTGTTAATAAATATAAAAAAAAACGCTTGAAATACTGGAAATTAATAAATTGGCACTAATTTGGTTTACAAACACATAAAACAAAACGTTACAGACGTAATCATAGTAAAATTTATTAGAAATCGAAAGATTAGTTTCCCTCGCAGGGGGTTTCTTTTGACAAAGTGACAAATTTAATTTTTTACATCATTTAGTTATGATTGCCTTAAAAATCTAACAGCAGCATTTCTTAATTGTACGTTACTGTAATTAAGTTTAATCCGACCGAAAAAAAATAGTTTATTTTCTTATTAGTGACTCTGCATGATTCAATCGTATATTTAAACATTACTTTCCTTTTCTTTATGTTTCGATAAGACTAAAAATTTAATTTTGATTTGAGACAATTTGCGCGCACACCTGCTGATGGTATGCTAAATTCATTTCATTGCTTTCAATATTCAATTTTTATTTAAAAGAATTGTCTAGACATTATCTTTTGTTTTTTACTCAGAATATATATGATTGATTTTTTCCTATTCCATGAAAAAAAAACATGTCGAAAACACTACAATTATAAAAACGCACACAAGTTAAATATAACTAAAATCTCACTAACTCAACGACTAACAAACTTAAATGATTTAAAATACCCGAGGGAAATAAAAATGACAATTGACTACTGCATTTGGTTTCCCAAACATCCACCCATTCCCCTTTCAAAAAAAATTAAATAAAAATATTAAAAATGTCTAATAAATGCAAAAAATTTTCAAAAACAATGAGATATATAAAAACATTTGTTAAAATAAATTGTGCAGAAGATAAATCAGTAAAACTTTTTAACAGTATTTAAAAAAACAACTGGAATGATTTTTTTTTAATTTTTTTAATAAAATGTTATCGAAAGGTGGTTCAGGATTTAAAAAAAAAATTAAAACATTAAAAGGATATCAAAGTCTGATAGTTAAAACTGCAAAAAAAAAATAATTGGGAACAATCAATTTATTTTTTGCGATACTGAAGATAATTCGCGATAAATTGCAAAATTGCAAGTCCTAAAATTACTAGGTGTTTACCTAAAGATATAAGAAATTCCAAATAAATCGAAAAAAATTGTCAAAATTATAAAAATTCTCACCAAATTGCTAACATCAAATAGATAGATGGATTAAAAATCGATAAAATGGTAAAAAGGGAAGATTTGCCTTAAAATAACTTTTATCGCAAAAATAGCGAAAATTGGCGACAAATTTTAAAATCAAAAAAGAAGTTTTATCAACATTATTGTAATTATATAAATTATCTTTTTATATAGTATGTGATAAAACGCGTTTTAAAACTTTTCGGTTTTAGTGTTAAGAACTTTTTAATGTAAGTGGATTAAATTAAATTTATTAATTTTGTATGGAAAGAAGTTATTTAATACAAATACAATAATATTACCTATTGAAATTTGCCTGAATCACAACAGTGTTTCTAAAAAATTAGGTGAGTGTAGCATACATAATTATAATTTCACTACATACCTTCATAAGCTTTAAATTAATATATAAATCTCAAAATATGGTTTCTTAATTATAGGTTACATTTCTGCCAGGCAGTTAGACGAAGTGTGACAAAACATAAATCCCTATTAGATTTTATTAGGTATCAAAATATGCGTCAATACTTTACTACAAAATTTTGGCACTTCCTATATTACCGCCTGATTTAATAAAAAGTTCTTTTGTGGCATTAAGATCCAAAATACTATTGATGGATACCAAATGCTTATTGGGGTTTTAGTTCATTGGGGACTTAGTTCCTACTGCCAGTCTCGGTAGGTGATACATCTTTAATGACCTAACACCCCAAAACAAATATGAACAAAGCCCCCAAAGTTTTATATGAAAAAAAAACATCGAATTTTGGGGAATTAGTTCTCTTTTAGTTAAATTTTTGGGGGCCAAGTTCATTTTTATATTTGGGGACTTAGTTCATAGCGAAATAACTCCCCAAACTTTAGGGACTTAATTCATTTATGTTTTGGGGACTTAGTTCATTGGGGACTTAGTTCTTGCCGCCTACAAAACTATGACCGAGTCACAAGAGTAAATATGGAACTCAGTCATAATAAAAGTTGTGACTGACTTAAGACTTTTAAAAATGTGAATTTCTTTAGAGAAAAACATGTATACGTATGTACCTTTGGGTAGCTGTTTTTTTATTTTTTTTATTTCTTCTACTCTAACCCCTACCCCACCCCCCCCCGCATTTTAGCGGGTGCGTCCGTCCCTCAAAGTTGGCCCTCAAACCCATATATTCAATGTATTTGTTTTATTCTATTTTTTATATTTATTTTGACTATACATATATACTGTGTAAAAATGAAATAATTTAATATAATATAAGCTCTTACTTTACATGCTTAAAATAAAAAATTTCCATATATGTATATATAATTTTGTTACATAAAATTTTTGGTATTTTATTGGTTATTTTCCTCATTATTTTCTAAAATATTAATTTTAGCAAAAAACTTTCTTTAAGACTAATGTTGTTGACTTGAAGAGCTAAAATATTGTCATACATATGTCATATTTTTGTAAAATGACTTTTTTAAAAGATAGTCATATGCAAAAAATTACATTAACAAATGGGCTTGAAGGCCAACTTTGAGGGACGGACGCACCCCCTAAAACTCAACTCATCGGTATGAAATTTTTTGTATTTTTTTGTTTACTGAACTGATTTGGGTGGGGGGGGGGGGGTTGAAAGTAGAAGAAATCAAAAAACAGAAAGTCTCCATACAATTAACGGCCACTCTAATATATATAAAATGGAGGCACATTTTCTTAATTTATTGTTTTTCTTCCAGTAAGCCACATAAATTAAATTTAGTTTTTTTTTATCATATCTGAACAGAGATGGAAAGTGTAATTTTTGTGTTTGTTAATGAATATAATTAAAAAATTATGAAAAATGTATAAAAATGGTAAATAATGCGTTAAGCTGTGTAAAGTATTTGGTATTAAATGTCGATTTTCAAACAAGATTATACAAAATACATCAGAAAAAGTACAATTGTATCATGATTTCATCCATGATTCTGATATGAATAAAATTTTCTCTCAAAGTTTTTACAATTAAACCGTTCATTTACTTTTTTATTTTTGAGAGAGTAATTTTGAAAATGTCTGCCTTACTCTCCCGTTGGTAGTTTCTACTTGGAAAGTAAATAAATAGACCTTTTTTATATATCTATCCCTAAGTGTTGATTGGTATTTAACAAAGTGTTGATTGCTATTTAACATTTAAAAACAAACTGTCTTTCAGAGGCAGCGCATTTAGTACTTCAGGTGCGACACTAATGTGAATATTCTGATCACAAACATACTTCTAAGTACCCAAAAAAGATGTTTCACTATAATAGGCCGTTGATTAAATAAGGAAGATAAACTTACGCTTTTTGGATACCGTATAATAGGTTTCAGATGTAATCTTCTCGTATTTGTCCATTGTCATTTATTAAAAAATTGGCCTCAATGTAAATTGAATTGAATATTCTTTTAAAACCATTATTGTGGTGCATGTTTTCAATCAGTCATGATTAGTAACTTTTTGTACCACGAATATTTTCTCAAGCCATCGCAAGGTTTGTTTGAATCATTGACAAAAATTTTTCACTTGGTGTATTTATAATAAGCGCCAACCGCTAAGTTAACTATCACCTTTGTCAAGTAACAAATACCAATCTTGATAACTTTTGCTGTCATACATTTGCCCATATACGATAATTTGGAATTCTTTGATAAGAAAAGTACCACTATTACCGATCCGATATCAAAAATTTTTACAAATAATCATTTAATTTTTAAAACCAAACTCCCACCGAATTTTTAGTTCCACAGATACAGAGCGGTCTTCTCCCACACTTAGTCCGCTAAGCTTTTGTTTAAATAGACGAGGTATTTATATTTTCATCTACACCAAACATGAACAGTCTCAATATTGCAGTTCTACAAAAAAAGGGGTTACTACTCCCCTTTCTCCCTTTTCAATAATTCTTTACAAAATTGCAGTTCTTATACCATGGTACATCAAAATTTCTGATTTACGTGCTGATTTAAATATGACACTAGTATCTGAAGAAATTGCATAATACGCAGGCAAATACTTATCAAAACTTAATTCCCATCCTAATCCCATTGCTCGTAACATCTTGAATTTTACTGGACATATCCTCTTAAAAAAGAGGGACACAAGGGCTCTTATACGCAACACTACACATGAAATTTCTTGAAAATATTTTTGTGCTTAATACGACATTTATGTATTATTAATTACTATCACTAAGCTTATGTCCGACAATGGTCGGGCCTAATAATTATATTTTAGAGTTAAATTTGAGTACTTAGTGTTAGTTAATTTTTGAAGATACAATAAATTATTAGCAAAAAAAAAAACTCCCACTACACAAGTTAAATAGAAACTCTCATGATCCGACTATACCACACTTCTAAAAGATAATGAGAAAGAATAAGGAAAGTAGTTACTAATCTTCACCAAAATACCTATTACTTTAAATTAAAACCATAAAATCTTAAGTTTGTTTCTTAAGGTAGTTCATGAGCATTAAAAAATTAACAAGATTATTGCTTTCTTGGTCGTAATTACGTTATCTGTGTTCATAACTACTACTAAACGTTCTTTTAAAAATTAAATACATGCCTTACTCATTAGAAATAATTTTGGATTACAAAACGCTTAACGAACAAATTCTCATACTAAATTTGTTTTGTAAACTAAAACAATTTTTTAAGAATGTAGCACCTAATACTTTAAAACTTCTGATTTTTTTCGTACATTTTAGAACTGTTTGAAACACTTTAAACAAAAAGCCATCAGTCATTTTTCAAACAGAAAAAAATCTGTGACTTGTAGGTTGAACGATCTAAAATAGAATTTTGACAAAATGGGACAAGCAAAAATAAGCATATTCCATGTTTAACAGTCATACCCAGCAAACAAGAATATTTTGTCTTAAATGACTAACAATAAAATTCTCTTGTCTTGTAAGTCTTAAGATATGCCTTAGATAAGTTGCGAAAAGAAATAAAGTCATTACAGTGTGTGAATATGTATGAGAGAATTCTCATTTGGTTAATATAAAAATTAATATGTACTAAACATTATTTTCTATTCTTTAAACTGCATTGTAATTTTATTCCAGAACAAATAAGATTATATAGATATAATACTAAAGTATAAAAAAATATCTGTTTGCCAAGGCAGGGTAAATAAATCTTTACTTGTTCGTGTTCTGTGTTATATTTGTAATGGAAAATTTTTCTATATAAAACTACATGAATCATGCATCCATGAGCAAAGAAATGTACATGGGTTATGCCCCATGTTCCACCAAGGAACTATGGGAACTGAATAATAATAATGATAACATATGGATGTGTGAATATATGTATGTATTTATGTGTTTGCATGGCTTTAGCAAAAACAAACATTTACATATGTAAGTATATCCCAAACGCATACATATTTTCTTGGTATTCGGTAAAAAAAACTAAAAAAAGAAAAGCTTAACATGGCGTACAGTTTTGAATACGCGAAATATATGTTAAAAAATCACGATGTCGTCATTTCATTCATATTTATTTCAACCTATGTACATATGTATATTTATAAACCAATGTCATCGTGAGTATGCATAAATTAGAGTAGTTGAGTTCTATAAAATTTCATGAGCCATTATGAATTGCGAAAAAACGATGCATTGCCGATCACTGATACATATACGAATAAAATTAGAATTTTAGATGTATTTCTTTATTTTGTGAGTTAATCGCACATTTATTTGCACCCACCACCTCACAAAGCGGCGCTGCATTAGATTATAAACCGCATAACTCAATTCGATACGCTCTTCAGGCTGAGCAAAGCAGATTGACTTTAGCTACGAAAAAAATTCTGTTGGAAAAAATTGCAACCAATACCCAACTGTTAATTGGCGAGAAATTGCTCAACTAAGCTTTTCTAGGCCAAACATTAAACGATTTTACATTTACGTTTATTAACGCAACCATTGTTCAATTATGCAGCTATTGTCTAATTTATATAATAATTATGAAATTTATTCTGAAAATTAAAATTGAAATTGTAAATTTTAATTCATTAATTTTTGTTTCTAACTCCAAAAGTATTTAAAAAATTATAATAGGTCTGTTCATTTACTTTCCCAGCAGAAACTAGCCATGAGAGAGTTAAGGTACGGTCACACTTGTCAAAAATTTGCCCAAAAAAGCGCATTCACTATATGTTAATGAAAAATTTTTCAAGAGAAGCAAAGAGAAGTCAAAATCTTGGATATTATCTATTAGTCGTATTTGACACTATTTAATTTGATAAACGAGTGTCATGATCAAAAATTTTTTCATTAGTGATTATTGGTTACGTTTTTTTGGGCAAATGTTTGACAATATGACCGTAGCTTGAGTCAGAAATTTACAAAATTACTCTCCGAAATATGAAGAAGTAAATGAACTTTTATGAAAATCATGATAAAATTTTACTTTTTCTGGTGTATTTTGTTCGATAATATTTTAAATTACAAATTTTTTTAGAAATTGACATTTAACATGAAATTCTTTACACAGTTTCATGTTTTATTTAAATTTAATTTTTAATTTTTAATTTCATTCATTAACATGAAAGAAAAATAATAAATCAAGAAAACATGCTTTCTTTTTACATGCATATAAATGTATTTTTAACAAAGAAATGCACTTTTTTCAGTTTTCTTTTTTCAGATATTTCTGAAATAATTAATTTGAATACAAAGCAAACAACAGGTGGTTGTATAATTCTTACAAGTAAAAATGTTACTAGTAATAATTTGGAATTTTTTTGTCTCTCAATTTTTTGTGTCTTTTGAAAAACTCTCCTTGCAACCTTTTTGAGTTCATGAACACTTTCCAGTAAAAATTGTTACAAATTCGTAACAATTTGTAGTATATGAACAAACCCAACAAATTTAAATGAATGAATAAAAAAATATATGTAATTATTGAGTGAAACAACTCAGCAACTGAAATTTGGATCTGAATACCGTAAAGATTTTGTTGAATAAATTAAGCACTAGTACTAAAAAACAATTTAGTGAATAAGGACCTGAAGAAAAATGTCTGTTTTTATTTTTTTTACTTGGACGCTTATTCTTGTTTTAGCTAGTGTATGTATGTTATGAATTTTGATCATGGTAACTTATCAAATAAACTTCAAATTAATTCGTTGAAAAGCTTAAAAGCTTCCTATCTATAAAAGAAAAATTTACAATATTATTGAGAGTTGTTAAATATCTAGCAAAAAAGGACACAAAGGCATCACTAAAACTACAACATATGCACATATTTACATATATTGTTTAATTAATTTTTATAGTAATTCGCATTAATTTAATTGGCGTTAATTTATAAAAATAATTCAGATAAATGTGTCCTTGTCCGGGAAAAGGAATCTAGTGTATTAAAAAGGAAGTTTTGAGAAAAATGCATTTAAAGTTTAAAGTTTTAATTCTTTTCTAATTTTTTCCTATTTTCTAGAGAACCCTTTTTTGACACACTAGGTCCCTTTTTCTCGGAGAAGGTCACACATGTATTTATTATGTTCATATTAAAACACAACATGCATATAGTGGGTTAACGCTTGATGTAAAAGTAAAACTCATAATAAAAAATTAATCTGTGTGCTTGTTGGGCTTCTGAGAAAAATAAAAATAAACGCTTAAATCTGTGAGCCATTGCAGGTGACAGATGGTTGAAAAAAATCAACACACGAAAAATAACATTCCATTTATTTCAACAGTTTTATAAACGTTTTTCTTTTATTTTTAACAAAATGGCAAATTGATGACAAAAAGCGAACGACCTGATAAAAAATTTTAGTTTAATGCAGTTTCAATCACATACAAATAATAAAAGAATTGAAATGACAAATCACTTTTGCATTGAAATCTGAAACAGATTGCCTCACGGTTATTAGAAGTTTAGAGTTTAATAAAATTACATTGAATGATTATTTATGTAAATCGTAATAAATTTTTATTATTATTTAATGCAGACACATTTTCGTCGGTACAATTATTATTAGTTTGTTGTCTTGCAAAGTTTCTTTAATTGATTCTAGAATCGATTTATTTAAGCTGTTGTGCATATAAATTATTTCAATATACCATACTATGTAATAGAATTAAACATTGGAAATTCATTAATCGGATTAGGTATGTATACACATATGCATATGTATGTATATACATATGTATGTTTTGTATTAAATTTGATTCAATTGATTAGAGGTAATTCATAGTCTTAAGATAAACATAAATAAGGATTCATGGATTTGAAATCTAAACAAGTCTGTGATTGCAAATTGTTTTTCTTGTTTATATATTCTGGAAGTTTGCACAAGAGGAAAAATAAGGACAAAAAAACAATAACAAATTAGTCATCCTATTGTGTACATGCACTGTTATCTCTCAAAACTGTACAAGTCACTTAATCTATCATGTTTTTTGTATAAGGTAGAAAGCAAGGACGACGGCATCTAGTCAAAAATACTTGTGTGGCAACACTCTATTCTTGAATAGCTGTTGTTGTTATTTACATTTATTTTCTGAAAAAAAGTAAAAAACTAAAAAAACATGTTGATTATTGAGTTCTTGTTTCAACTTTGATATTTGTAGAGCTTCTCGTTTGTTTAAATGAAAGTTTATAACATAATAACTCTAGTTGTTCTAGGCTCCCTGATGATCTGCATTAGCAACAGTGGACTGCGCATAGGATCCAGCTAAACCCATCAATAATCAATTTCAATGTATTTTTAATAATAGTTATTTTACTAAATAAGTAAAATAAAAATTTGGGATTATTAGTACGTTAATAAATGTTAAACTTAAATTGTAACAATTCCCAACAAAAAAACACTATTTATTATTTATTGTTGAAACTTCATTTGTTTCTAAATTTCTGATTTGATTAGGCTAAAGTTTGTATCGTTTTGTAAGCCAAATCTAGGCGCACGGCAGTGCGCAAGGCCAAGTTCCGGCAAATGCACGCAGTGTGTATATTTACAAGAAGCCATTCGAGCTGAACAAAGTTATGACGGGGGTTATCATAACTTTGTTCCTCGCAATCGTAAAATTATAAAATTTAAGCCATAATTAGAATAAATTCATGTAACCTCATATTCAAAGTTTGAAAGTTTTACAATGAAAGGTTCCGGAGATTAGGAGGTGCAAAAAGTGCATATTTTAAGACATACTCACTGACCACTGACACTTTCATCAAATTAATGAAGCACTTCCGCTATAGCTAGAAGGCGAAAATTTTAACCAAGGGTGCGGGGCTACGCCCATAAAGTTAAGAATTAAAAAGACATTTCTAAGGCGTTTAACTCAAGCGATTTTGTTAAAATTCGGCACACATGTTGCAATAATACAAGGCTCTAAAGTTTTATTGAAAAAAGTGGGCGTTAGTTAACAGGCCCATATAATTTAAGCCTCCTATTTCATGTGTTTCGGGTTGGCACATTTAAATGTACTATTTATGTATTTACTATTATCCGTTTCCAACGAAACTAAACAGGGAAGATAACTGTTAGCCAGATAAAATTTTGGGGTTAAAAAAGTAGGCGGGAATAGTTATAGATTAGCAGGTATTGACTACAGCAGGTATTGAGATTGAAAAAGTGGGCGTTATCACGCCCGTAAGCACAAAGTAAATAAAATATACGCTAGTTAGCTGAAATTGAATAAACAAGTAGGCCTAGATTAGCAACTAACTAGAAAAATCTGAAAACACGAGGATTTTAACCAAGGGGCGGAGCTAGTCCAATAAAGCACACAATTAAAAGAGCAAATTTAGAATGTTTATCTCAAGCGATTTTATTGAAATTTGGCACAAATATTGGAATAATGGAAAGTTATATGCATTATCTAAATTTGTAATCGTAAGGGTGTTATATAATTTCTAGATAATGTGCTAACTTGGCAATATTTTTACTCTTCTAAGAAAGGAGAAAATAATGTATATTTGTTCGTTTCTTTATATCGGGAAAAATTTTGTCAAGTAAGCAAATTATCTAGAAATTATATTATATATATTATATTTGCTTACTTGACAACATTTTTCCCGATATAAAGAAACGAACAAATATACATTATTTTCTCCTTTCTGAGAAGAGTAAAAATATTGCCAAGTTAGCACATTATCTAGAAATTATATAACACCCTTAAGATTACAAATTTAGATAATGCATATCTATTGCAGTGATAGGTATAGTACCAAACATGAACTTGGTCAAAATTTGTATCTCACTACTTTTGATGGCCGCAATTTTGAAAAGGAACTTGGCCTTTTTCCACATTTATGTTTTTCTGAGGATTACGTATTAAAAACAAATAACACCCAAGTCAATCGCAAATTAATTTGATAAACTCTTAGTAGAACGGAACAGCTAGCTGTTTTTGAAGATCAGTACACCTTCATCATCAGCCTTCTTTTGTGTTTGATCCACTGTTAGTTGTGTCAGTTGATGTAGATTTCTGTATGTATCATAAAATCCACAAAAAAGTCAACCGCAGGGCTAAAAATTAAAATTAAAAAAATGTGTTATTTTCATTGAACTGAATTTTTTTTCGTTTCCAATAAAAGATACAAATAAAGACAAAAAATCAATTTGGATTGCAGTTTATTTATTAGCTTGTTTGAAACGAATGAGTACGTATCACAAACGTACCGTGTATTTGTGCGTGACAGACTTAACATGTGCGTGAGGATGTAGAAAGTTAAAAAACTATAATGTACATATATAATTTTGTCAAAGTTGTATAGCTATTTATATAATCTAAGATAGCTTCTTATAGCTGTAAAAAAATAAGAAAAATCTATCTCAAGTGGATTCGCAGAAATCTAAAATATAAACTGACATCATAGTTTTAGAGTATACTTTTTGTAGCGCGTGCGTACGCAAAATTTCTATTTATATCAACGAAAATAAAAACTCGTTTTATAAACACTTTACACATTTTAAAAACGGGTAAAAAATTGAATAGTTAGAGCCTGAATGTACTTACGTAAGAAAAACCTTCCTTAAAAATAAGTTATAATTATACGCACGCCGTAACGTGAGTGACATGAATTTTATGATATGTAGTTTTCATTGCAAATGGAATATGTGAATTTTATTTTTATTCCCAGGCGACAGACGCGACATTCACACACTTTTAGTTGAGCAAAAAATACGAAAGGAATGGAAAGTGTAAATTAGCTTAATAAATTAAGTTTATTCTACATATAGAGATTTAAATTAAAATAAATATTTAAGAAAATCGACGGCATTAAAATGTCATTTGCTATAAAAAGAGGATTAGCAGGTTTACACTCTTTACTTTGATATGTATAATAATTCTTTCTGCCAAAGAAAATCGAATTCAATATAAAGATCTGATAGAAGAAGATAAGAAGAAGTACGTGAAACCCGAGCATGTTTTAAATGCAATGTTGTATGTTTTTTATTGCTTTGTAAAAATCGGTAAAGCAAAACCACTTAAAATAATATATTAAAGTTAATGCGCGTGACTCCGCCCATTCTTTTTAATTAGGGGATTATGTCTATTTTAAAGCTCAAGTTGTGTGGTAAGTTTCGTAAAAATTGGATAAGTAGAACCGCGTGAAATAGTTTAATAACCAATAGTATAATAACAAAGTTTCAAATTATGTGATTACAAGAACCAAATGTGCTTTATAGGTTTCGCAACAATCAAATTAGTAGAATATCATAAAATTATATAAAAAAATTGTAGGTGTTCCGCCGACCATTATTTTACAATGGGACCAATGGGAAGCTATACCATCTCAAACAATAAAAAAAAAATTTACAATCGCTCTAAAATGTACTGAGTTATGAAGATACACACCTAAAAAAATAGAGACGAATTGTTAACCTCCTCCTTTTTTGAAGTAGGTTAAAAATAAGAGGGTAGTGTGTTCTTTAAACATTTTAGAGGTTAAATATACCGTCCATACATAAATAATATACAGTCCATACATAAATAAATGACAACTCGAAAATACATCCCATGGTATAAATTTTTTCGGATTTGCCCATATGCAAATTAAAGACGCATTATATGTGGGTGAATTAATTGCCGTTGAAAAATGCTGATATTTGTTAAAGTCCTCTCTTATTAATTTTAGATTTTTTAGCTGCAAAAAAATTCAATATAGCAAAAAATAAATGAACTAAATAATTAAAACCTAAAGTAAATGAATAATTTTTCTTTCAAAACACATATTGTTGAAGGATGTCATCAGAGAATGGACTTATTACTATTGAATGCAACATTGCTGCATGCTATGTTTTTCCTGTTTGTTTGCCATGTTTTTGTACCTTATACGCTCAGTGTAATTTTTATATTCAAGTAGACCATACCTTAGAAAGGAAAAAACAAGTTTTAATAAAAAACTTAATATTAATTGAGAAATTTAACCATCCGTGTGTTTTAGTTGAAACTCCATACAGTCCGCTACTACAAGTCAAACACATATGTATGTACACATGTGTGAAGTTATGTATGTATGTATGTGTGTAGTTACTCCATACTTTCTTACTTTGTGAGAATGGTTGAAATAAGATTATGGGTGATTTGTGTGTTGTCTAAGGAAAGTGTTGGGTTTTCCTTAAATTCAACCTTAAACTTATTTTCGCACACTGTATATCACTTCTACACTTTTTAAAGTCTTATTTCGATCCCGAAGGCATTTTGGTGTAAAAGCATAAATTGATAAGAAATATGTATATAAAATAAATCTTTATGTCAACTGTTACACATTTCATCTTTAATTACCCAAGTTCATTTTCATGGTGTTGATAACTTCACACTCAAAAAAAAAGTAAAGCACAAAAACAAAGCAGTTTGCTTTGTTGACGTAGACTTGTGCTATTGATCTCTAGACACATAAATCATCTTCCGTTATTTTTTCTGCTGTCTGACTATTATTCAGTTTTTCCAATTGTATGCTTGAAGGTTTTAAATGGATTTTTCTTAAATATACATGAACTTCTGATAGGAAGCATATGACTAAAATTATGAATGAATGTTTGCATGTATGTATGTATGCGTGTATGTGTATGCATCAGAAAACAAGTGCATTCAACTTCTCCACTCTTATATTCGTATCAAGATGTGGGTGTGCTTTCCTTTATCCTTTCCATGCTGCGGACAGTAATATCCCGTTTACTTACCTTTAGATTTTACCCAAAAAACTTTATCCGTTGAATTACATGAGCCATTCTATAACGTAACAAGTTTTAAAGTAAATATATATGATTGTTTCCTTTTTGTTATCATATGAAATCTGATTATCTCAAAAAAAATTGTATTTTTTATTTGTACATATGTATTGCACGAAAAGAAAAGATATGGTTGTAGAATGGTTGAGAAAACAATATTATGTTCTCAGAAACAAATGTTTGGTCGTTGAAAACTAGTTATTGTTAATTCAAACAATACTTTTGTTACGGTAAGCAAAGTTTGAATTTAATAATTGCATTATTATATTCATAAAAAAGTGTGATATGGTTAGAAATTAAGAATATAGTTTTGTTAAAAATGTATGCCTGCAACATAATTTTTATTATTATTTAAAAATAATATAATGTAAATAACAATATAATGTTATACAAAACCATACTTTATTAAGTTTTTAAAAAATCTTTTTAAAAAATATCTTATGTCAGTTCAGTGTTTCGTTTGTAAGCTATCGGTAGTGCATGTGTGGTGTTAAATAAATAAATAAACTAAATACAAAAGGGTAGACGAATAAAAATATATATACATACATATGTATATCTCCTTACGTGTCTGTATTTCGAGTATATACACATATGTAAGTGTACATTTCTATATATATTTTATTTCAACAATATTAATTGATTTTTATTTCGGATTTGATGCACAGCTGTTTTGAACAAGAGATCTATCAATACATATATGATTGAAAAAGAAAATATTATTATTATTCTAAATAGTACTGTTGTCGTATTAAACAACATTATTATAATATAAGAACATTATATGGTGAGTCTCAATTATATTTTAGTGACATCTAACAATAGTGTTGTCATATTAACAATAATAAAATTAGTTGTAACAAAGTTCATTGTTTTTGTTGATAATATTGTTATTAGCTCAGATAATAATATTACTAAAACTTTGCTTTTTTATTGAACATATATGATTTAACTACACCCATATAATTCAATCATAAAATGTTGCTGTTTGATTATGGTTACATCAACCATATTTTTTCTTAACGCTTACTAAGCATCAGCATGAATCTACTGGTGTGCCATTGGGAATTATTAAACCCTTTACCAAAAAATGGTAAAAGGGTATATATAGGTTTGTCATTCCGTTTGTAATTTCTACAATATAAATAAGTGACACATAAAGTATATATATTCTGCATCCTTATGCATAGGGAAGACGAACAAGCGATGTCCGTCTGTCCATCTGTCCGTCTGTCTGTAAGTGAAATCGGTTTTCCCAAGCTCCCAGAAGAGCTAGAGACTTCGTTCTTGGACTGGTATGTCAGAAATTTTCCGAAAAATTTTGCTATTGAAAATCAGCAAAATCAAGCAGACGGTTTCAGAGCTGGAAAACTCAAAACTCTATTTTCCCATAGAAAATAACTACCGAAAACAAGTTTTTATTACTTTTTTATTAAATTAACTTATTTTATACTTCGGTATGAATAAAATTGGTATTTATAATTAAAAAACAATAATAATTGAAAAAATTAAAAAACGTTTCCAGGGTTGGAAAACTTTAACTTTTTTCATAATAATTAAACATATTTCATGTTTTAGAAAGAAGTGTATGTAGTGTATGTAGAACTTCGGTCGCTACAACAACAAATATATAAAAGCTAAAAATTAAAGGGTGTTCCAAAATGAACGACGAAAACTTTTAAAATCCCATGTAATATACATACAATTGTATGTACATATGTATATTGACAATTGAAATTTGTAAAATTAGTGTATCTTTATATATTAAAAAAATTTAAATTAAAGGGTGGTCCATCAGTTAATGAAATTTTGACTGTGTAATTATGACAAATTGCTATATCTTGGAAACTGTAAGAGTTAAACTCTTGAAATTTTCAAAAACGGCCAAACTAAAAAATCCGAAAATTATAAAATCGCCGAAAATTTAAAAAAATCGCCAAAACGAAAAAATCGCCAATATGAAAAAACACTAAAATTAAAAAAAAAACGCCAAAAACCAAAAAAAAATCGCTAAAACAAGAAAAACGTGTCAAAACTAAAAATAAATTTCCACAATGACAAAAAAACGCCAAAAACCGCAAAAATCGCCAAAACAAATATAATGCTTATATAAACAAAAATCGCCAAAAATTAAAAAAAAATCGCCTAAATGAAAAAAAATTCGCCAAAATGAAAAAAAAAATCGCCAAAACGAAAAAAAATCGCCAAAACAAAATAAGTTGCCTATATGAAAAAAAAATCGATAAAAATTAAAAAAATCGCTTAAATGAAAAATAAAATCGGCAAAATCAAAAAAATCGCCAGAACGAAGAAAAAAATCGCCAAAATTAAAAAAACGCCAAACCCGAAAAAAGACGCAAAAACGAGAAAAAAGTGTCAAAACAAAAAAAATATCTACAATGACGAAAATCCGCAAAAATCGCCAAGGAAAAAAAATCTTATATGAAAAAAATCGCCAAAAATTAAAAAAAGTCGCCTAAATAAAAAAAATCACCAACATCAAAAAAATCGCCAAAACGAAAATAAATCGCCAAAATTAAAAAAACGCTAAAAACCGAAAAAATCGCCAAAACAAAAAAAAATTGCCTATATGAAAAAAATCGCCAAAAATTAAAAAAATCGCTTAAATGAAAAAAAATTGCCAAAATCCAAAAAATCCGCCAAAACGAAAATAAATCGAAAACATTAAAAAGCGCCAAAAACCGAAAAAAATCGCCAAAACGAGAAAAAAGTGTCAAAACTATAAAAAATAAAAATTAAAAAAATCGCTTAAATGAAAAATAAAATCGGCAAAATCAAAAAAATCGCCAGAACGAAGAAAAAAATCGCCAAAATTAAAAAAACGCCAAAACCCGAAAAAAGACGCCAAAACGAGAAAAAAGTGTCAAAACAAAAAAAATATCTACAATGACGAAAATCCGCAAAAATCGCCAAGGAAAAAAAATCTTATATGAAAAAAAATCGCCAAAAATTAAAAAAAGTCGCCTAAATAAAAAAAATCACCAAAATCAAAAAAATCGCCAAAACGAAAATAAATCGCCAAAATTAAAAAAAAACGCCAAAAACCGAAAAAATCGCCAAAACAAAAAAAAATTGCCTATATGAAAAAAATCGCCAAAAAATAAAAAAAAATCGCCTAAATGAAAAAAATTGTCAAAATTAAATAAATTCCAGAAGGAAAAAAAGTCGCCAAAATTAAAAAAAAAGCCAAAAACCGAAAAAAAATCGCCAAAACGAGAAAAAAAGTGTCAAAACTAAGAAAATTGCCACAAAATAATAATCAAAAAATAATACATATATAAAAAATATAAAAATCGCCTAAATGAAAAAAATCGTCAAAATCAAAAAAATCGCCAGAACGAAAAAATCGCCAAAAGTAAAAAAAACGCCAAAAACCGAAAAAAATCGTCAAAACCAAAAAAAAATTGCCTATATGAAAAAAAATCGGCAAAACTAAAAAAATCAGCAAAATAAAATAAATCGCCAAAATGTAAAAACCACCAAATTAAACATAATGCCAAAAACCTAAAAATTGCACTAGAGAAAAAAGTATGAATTTTTTTACAAAATTAATATGTACCTACATATCTCTGTGCTTATGTATGTATCTCTATACTACAAAAACGCACTTTGGTAAAGGGTATATAAGATTCGGCACAGCCGAATATAGCACTCTTACTTGTTAATATTGTAGAAATTACAAACGGAATGACAAACCTATATATACCCTTTTACCATTTTTTGGTAAAGGGTATAAAAATATATGGACCATATATAATTATTTTAGCTGGGTTGTTAAAACAAATGTTTCATTAAATACAACTTCTCTCTCAAGTTTAAGAAAAATTAATTTTAGTAATTTAAAAGTAATTTAAAAACCAGTGCGCTTTTGTGAATCAAGAGTGTATGAATATTAATTTTGCATACTGTGGAGGGAATTTACACATACATGTATGAAAATTTATGAATATATATAATCATATTTGCCTATATACCCTCATTTTTCGGATCCGAACCATATATGGGATATCATATATGCTCCATACATATTTTTTTAGCTAGGAAGTTACATTATTTACATACAATTAATATGTAATAATTGTTAACCATTTTATACTATTAAGCACTGTTGATAACACTTTTTTGACAGTGCAGTAAATTCAATTAATATACAAATATATTCAATTAAAATATTAATCAAAATTATAATTTTTTCTAAGCAATCACTTAATTGAAAAAAGTTCAAAAATAATTTTTTCTGTGTGCGCATTCTCATACGGAGATGTTCACGTATTATTTTTCAATAAATACGCATAAAAGAACCGTTAGTGCCAATTCATAGCACTATGGGCGTATGATAACCAACTAATTTTTATATGAAATTAAGGATTATGAACTGGACGATGTGTGATTTTAACAAGACCGTGCCTAAGCGGATAATCACCTAACATAGAAAACAAACATTACGAAAAAAATGGTAGAAAACTAACTCAAAAGGATCGACTGCTTTAATCAATCTAGAATCGGTCATTTAAATGACATTGTGTTTTGTATGTAAGACAAGTTCCAAGGATTATAACAAAGCAAAAGTTTTATCGAAATCAAAGCTAAAACTAAGAAATGGAAAACCATTACAATATTTTAAAAACTTTTTGTTGGCATGAGCTCCTTTTTCTGTTCAAGTGTTTGCTTATTTCCTACACACAAAAAAGTAATATGAATGATTTTGTAATATTAATTAAAATATTTGTAGTATCAATTAAAAAATTAATTAAATTTTCACCTATAAACAATTTGATAATATCAATTAAGTTTTTCTAGTTAAATTAATTAATACAATTAAAAATTTAATTAATATAATTAAATTCTTAATTGAAAATATTAATTGGTGAACACTTTTTTCTGTGTAATCGATTTGATTTTATTTAATTTGACTCGTATGTTTCAGTTGAGCCCTTTGTGTTCACAAGTACTGCTCGTGATTCGAAAAGCAAGAAGACTCCTGCATATATTTATATGTACGGATAATTGTATCTGCTCATATATTGATTCCTCTTTGGAAGTATTTAAAAGGATTATGTCACTTAACTCAATAAGTTAATTAAACTTGTTCGGTTGAATGTATTTCACTTATAATCATCTAAAAATCTTGTGAATTTCGCAGAAGTAATTAAAAGGAGATTACTGTAGTGATTTTAAAGGATGTGTTTGTTCATAAATATTATTATTTCCTTTTTTCGAGCTTACTTATTTTCTTGTTTTGGTTGCTATGCCCTTCATGTTTGTCATTTTATTTGTGACTATTCATAAATGTGAAAACGCAATCAAAGATTCAAATAAGAGATACGATGACATTTTTGCATTTATTCATTCATTCTTTGGATTGTAGGACTATTTTTGCATTTGAATAAAAAAAATAAGATTCATATACATAGTTTTAGAAGAGGTTTTCTAGCAAAAAATTTGTATTTGTTTGTTGACACATTAAACAAGAACACTTCAATAATAAAGTGAAATAAAAAACGATAGTATTATGAATAGAAACTCTAATTCATTCATTTGGACATAGATATATTTATATGTATGTATTAGTGATGTAACGAATGTAAATTTTTGATATTCGCGAATATGAATACGAATATTTCAAACGATATTCGCGAATACGAATACGAATATTATATGCAATATGAAATATTAAAAAATTGTTATGAAAAAGGACACTCTTGTTGGCGAACTAAAAAGTACCCAAAATTTTAATGATCGTCATTGAATAATATTTGAAAATGATACAAAGCACAAATTTTTATAAAAAAATAATATATTTTTACAAACTAAAATTTTTAGTAATTTATTCAAATTTCGTTTAGGATTTATGCATTTATTTATTTAATTTCTTTGGAAAAATATTCGTATTCGCATCCGCTTGAATTTAGCGAATACGAATACATTCGTATTCGACTGAAAGTTACCGTATAATCGACAATTCGAATACGAATATTCGACAATTCGAATAAGAGTATTCGTGCATAACTAGTATGTATGTATGTATCTTTTACAGCACAACAACTAATGCTAGGAACACAACTGGGACGAACGACGAATTTTTCGGTGCGAACTTTTGCCATAAAAAATCAAACACATGTTTGCATATGAAAATGAACACAACACCGCCGTACGTGTCGAACTCTGATATAGATTTAATTATATTTTGTACGCCGACACACGACGAAAAAACAAAATTGAGAGAAAATTCTCTCCCTCTCTCTCGGTTTTTGTACACACAACAATTAACTATATCAAATATGATAGAGGAATTCGGTGAGTAAATTTGTCGGTATTGTGCTTCACAGGACGAATTTACGCAGCGAATGCTTATCGACGAACTTGTTTACGTGGACGAAATTCGTCGTTCGTCCCAATTGTGTTCCTAGCATAATACAAATAATTTTAGTCTCATTGTGTCTGACGAACTTTTGGGAGACATTGAAAACATGTTTGTTATTAACATTACAATTTATTTATTTTCGACTGTTTAGGTTGCGTATGAATCAGCTCACTTGGGTGTTATTGAATAGTGTTTGTATTATATCAACGGAATAGAAAAATAGCAACGATATCCTACATCATCATGCAATTTGCTTAGCATAGAAATAAGCCGAGCTTCGAATAAGCGTGCTTAAGCCTTTTGTTTTCACGTTCCGAGATTTCTCCAAGATTTTTCAGAGTCTGAGTGCTGGTTAGTGTTCGTCAAATGGGATCCAGCACATCTTTCGGAAAAGAAATCCTGAGAAATTTGTGCGAGAATTCGCGTGATTTTTTATGTGTTATTATGGCAAAAATTAATTATTTATTTATTTTATTTATTAAACATATTAATGCAAAGTAAATTTGCATAATATGGTGTTGCACAAATATGGGCGGAGTAACGTAGACCATATGCCCAAGATGGTATTAACAGAATTTTATAAGGTTTTGTGACTGACTGTACACGACCTATGCCTTCACATAGGAAGTAGGCAACGTGGTTGTTAAAGAAATTCCACAAACAACCGCAAGATTATACGGTTATCCGTGGCAGATCAGTCAACCAGTGCGAGCGAGACGAAAAACTCTCGAAGGCCAAACAACACACACAAGCCTGACCGCACTTAAGAAATAATTACGATGACGCGAGAGATGTTCCCCGACCCAGAGCTGCTTAACGACTGGCAAAAATTAATTTGTTCTAACATGTGTACATATTTCTTGATGAGTGTCGAATTCATTTAATGAATGCGATAGTGCAATAATAAGATGACGGCAGCAGTGTATTTTGTAAGCACTTCTGTGAATTAGTTTTGGAAAAGAAATTAATATATAATTTATGTGGAAAAATTATTTTGCTTAATTGTTAACGTGCTATACTGTAAAATTGAAATTCTAAGCCACAAAATTATAAATTAAAAAAACGTGTAAAAACAGTTTAAATAGAATAAATAGTCTAATAAGAAAAACGATTAAAGTGGCTTCGTATCTAAACTAGAGCTGACAAACTATCAATAGTCATGCCATTCGATATTTACGATAGTTTGTTTGAAAACTATCGACACTATCAATAGTATCGGATTCCTTTACTTCCAGTCTACACATAACATAAAATTACTAACTTTAACTTCTAGTCGATGTTCAATGGAAGGTTTTCATGTTAATGTTTGGTTAAGTCTTTAATATGGCTATTGAGGAATCTGTGTTAACAACTCAGTTAAAATAAGAAATGACAAAGAAGGAGTTAGCACAGAAGAATTTAATATATTACATCCCTATTCCACAACCTTCAATTAACTACTGCTAGGCGGAACTCTAATAGTTAATGTTAAAGTATTTTCATGTCGGAAGGAGTCGAGGAGTAAGGAATATTATATATTATTTTTCAGTACATATCGCTGATTTACTCAAACAACGTCATAACCCAACATAAACGGTTTTGAAAAAAATGATTTTAAATTTCAATTTACACACAACTCAGTGGGTATATTAAAAATTGTTCTCCTATCAAAAGTTGAGCCATTAGTTCCCATCCGTACAGTAAAACATTTACATTAAATTCTATTTTGAAATTGCATTCCTGTTCTTACTGTGAAATTTTCGTTTTGCACCTTAATACATTTTCTCATATATTTCTCATGAGAATCAGAACAACAAGAATGCATGAATTTTTTACAAAATATGGCATGGCGAAGTATTCTATATTATTAAATAATACATAAATTTATTTTTAGACTTATAACGCTGTGTTATGCAAACAAAACTATCGATACTATGGATATTTTGCCAGTTCTAATCTAAACTAGTCACAAATGATCAGTTTTTTAAGGGCTGATACTAAAAGCACATTTAAATACTATTGATTGAATATATAATGATAAGAGTGGAATATTAATATTTGATGAAGCAATTAGTAAATACAACACTGCTTATACTCAAAGAATATCACTTTCGATTCAAAGGGAATAAGAACTTTTTGAATTAAACAGTGATAAAACTTCAAGTATATGGATTCTATGTAACGTTCTTTTGACTTTAAAACCAGTACTAATGGAAACGTGAACGTGTTTTTAATTAATTATTGGGCATTACATTGAAATACATGTCCCCACAAAATTTCAAATCTTTATCATAACAATCAGCCATATTGAAAAAGAAAATAAGGAAACTTTACTTGACTATTTTTGTTTAGTTTCTTTCTTTCTCCTATAAAAGTTAAACTGTAGTTACGTGATTTTACATTTCAGCTAACGATATGTAGTTCTGGGAAAAGAAAAACTCTATTACAAGTTCAAACGAGCCATTTAATAACGGTGAGAGTCAAGTAGCGCCAAAGAAGTTGTTAAGGAGTTTCCTCTTCGCCCTCATCTCTACAGATTCTACTGAAGTTATTGTGCTATAAATTTGCAATGCAGCAATACTCTAACTAATTTATCGGTATTTCGGCTTGACAGTCAGTCTTGCCCAGGCTATGTGCACTATTATACTCGTATCCCGAATTTGGCTTATAGTATCTAATTTCCTCAGTAAGAAGCGTCCAGGATTAGTAAAGTAATTTTGCTTACGTATATACTCATAACATAGTTTTAACCTCAGCATATTCGTTTGTCTGACTTATCATCTGTACGCTTGTTCACCTGACTGCGACACATCAGAGAATGCCTGTCTGTCTGATGTTCTGCCTGCAGGGTATTTCTGGCATATAATGTGTGTGATAATCTCTAGTATTTTAGTCTTTTTAATTTGGGCTTTCAGAAGTTACCTTTAATTACGGGTTACCCACAAAACATACGTTTCCCAAAAACCGTGGAAAATAAAAAACCCCGGTTTTTGGTTTTAAGCTTTTAAAAGATATATAATAATTTAAAAATAATCACTCTTTCTTGAGAAACAAATAGAATTTTTTTCGCTTGAAATTTTCATTCCCCTCGAAGAGGAAAATATTATCTTGAATACACCGTGAAATTTTTCTCCGCTGCCCGTCCACATGAGTGTAAGAAAGGTAAGAAAATTTGTTAAACTTAAAAATTAATTGAAAATCGGACAAATTTAAGTACAATAAAAAAATTATTCATTTAGGTGCTTCTGCTGATTTAGCTATTTTTTCATTAAGTATACTACCCTGGTATACCACCATGAAATTTACTATCTGTGAACCAAAGATATTCATAATATATGAAAAAATGTGTTGTAACAATCGTAGATTAGTAAATCTTTTCCTAAAAATAAATATTTATAACTTTTGATATATAACTCTAAGAAAAATATCGATTATTCGATGCAATAACTCAGTTCACTTGAAAAGATAAAAATTTTCAAGTGAAAAAAAAAATATTCATGATAAGGGAATTTAAAAAAGGGAAAACATTTATGGGAAAAATTTTTTAAGAGAAAAAATTTTTACTACTGGGGTTAAAAAGTTTATCTGGTTTGTATTTAATTTAGGTAATTTTTTTAAAAAAGCAACATTAGTAATGAACAGGGAAACCAGAAATATGCTCCAAAAAGAGTGTTTTATGCGCATTCAATATGCACTAAAAAATTCGAAATATGCACTAAAATCTCAAAAAATATGCTCTTAAAAATAACATAAATTGGATTATTTGGAAATGAAAATCTAATTTTAAATCAGCAATTCAATAAAATTTACATATAAAACAAAGCAGAAATAAACAGCCATATTTAAACTTATTAAGGCTTTAAATAGGTTTTTTTAGAAAACATTTTTATACAAATTTTCATTAAAAAGTCTTTATAAAGTCTTAATAATTTTTATAAATTAGGCTGATAATAAACAGAAGAACGAAACAATAAAAAAATTAATTAAGATAAAAATGTAACTTTTACTTCAAAAGCGACCACGATATCAGAATTAAAAGTTTGGAACTGTATTTTGAAGAATAGGATAAGCTTTTTATTTATAATTTTTATTGCAATAAGCAAAAACTATACACTTTTTATAAAATTTTTTTTATAAAAATCATCGCCGGTCTCATCTAAATAAACTTTTATACATTGAAAATGTTCTTTTTAAACCTCGACTGATGTATTCGGGGCAGCTTTCGCCACAATTACCAAACCAAGTTTTTATTGAAATTAGAGCCCAGTGAGGATGTTAAAACTAGGGATGTAACGATACACCGTTTTGCCGATCCGATACCGATACCGATACTCCAAAAAAAATTTTGACGATACCGATACCGATACCGATACGCATATTGAACTTAAGTTAAAATTAACAAAACCTTTTATTATACAAAATTATAGTGTAAGAGATTATTAATAATTAAAATTGAATTGATTGATAATTGATTGAAAAAAAAACTATTTTTTTTAATACATACATGATTTAGTATTGAGAGAACATTTCACTACTATCGTGCAAAGCAAAACAAAAGAAACGTTTATATTTTCTGTTTAGACTTTATGTTCTACTTTTAATATGTTATTTCTCTTAGTTTTTATGCAAAAAAATCGTTGAAAATTTATTGTTCAAAACAGCTCTAAAAAAAGGAAAATATGGCCGATATCGATATATCTGCAAATCAGAAATATCGCCGATATATCAGAATCGGTATTCGTATCCGTTACATCCCTAGGTAAAACACATCTTTACACCTCTTTAAGTTTTGGAAAATAAAAATCAATAGTATTTGTTCCAGCATTAAAATTTAGCAGAAAAAAATTGGATATGGACTATTTAATATATTTTAATTTTCTTGTTTCGTTTTTCTCTTACAATTGTCTGAAAATTAAAACATTTTAAAAATTTTAATAAAATTTGGATGTCAGAACACATACTGAAAATTAGTATATCTAAATTTCAACTTAAACACGTGTAGCATGTGATTTAACATCAGATCTCACAAGAAAACGTGTGAAATCGATTCGGAACTCAGAACATACACAATGGCCTTTTTTAAAGTCTACCTTCATAATGGTAGCAAAATATTGCTTCCCCATACTACTGTTTCTTTCACTACAAAATGAAATTTTGACGGAAAAATTGTTGCCCAAAAAATTTTTTTAAATAAAATTTTTTTTAAAAAGTATCAAAATTTGCTCTAAAAACGCCAAATATGCTCTAAAAATTCGAAAAATGCTCAAAATATGCGTGTTAGACTGAAGTATGCAAAAACATGCTTTAAAGGGTAAAATATGCAAAAATATGCATAACGAATCGATGCCAGAATACATAAAAAGTTCTGAAACGGATAAATATCTTAATTCCGCATTGATATATCAGACAAGAAAAAACATGCAATTGCATATTTGTGGTTTCCCTGGTAATGAATATGTGTATAAAAAGCTTAAGAATAAAATATATATATATATATATATATATATATATATATATATATATATATATATATTTTTTTGTGTAAAAATATTTCATAAAATCCTTAGGATTTATATACTCATACATAATACATAGGAATGTACATATGTATGTATTCCTTGGTGTGCATATATTCGAACTGAGTAAAAATCACAATAAACCTAATTTAGATGAATTTTTTTGTTCTTCTCCTTCAGCTCCATTTTTCTTTTATTTAACATACAGGCTGACGATTTTGTGTGTCTTGAATCAATTATTTTGTTGAATGCTTTAGACTGATGTCTAAATATCATTTAATGTTTCTTTTCTACTCCATAAAAAATATGCATGTTTTGCCAAATCACCTAAAATTTTTCAAACGATTTCATTGTTTTTGTTTCTAAAGCATGCTTGAATGAATGTTCCTATATCAGTAGTTCAAAATGCCTAAAGTATATTTTTATACTAGAGAAATATTCGTAATATAAGAAATTTTAAGTCTTTGTATACATACATGTGCATATGTCTGTATTTTTGTATACATGAGCAAATATTGGCAGCAAACCACTTTTGATTACGTACATGTATGCCTTAGAATATAAGTACATATGTAGTTATGTTCATGCCACAAGTGCAATTATAAAAACATTACAAGTTTTAATCAAAATTTTAAAATTGAAAAATCAAATTAATTTTTTATCTATGTATTATTTTGAAACAATTATCTTGGTTTACATTTCACAACTTAAATTACATTCTTCACCTTCAGTGAGCATTAATCAATAGTTATTTGTCTTCTTGCATACAAAAAAAATGTTATACTCATTATTTGCACCAATAGAAATAAGAGATTAGACTGTCAGTTTTATCAATTGCCTGCAAATTATTTATATTTCTCTTATTCAGTGTAGTAGAATCTTAGCGTTATTTGGCTCATAGATTCAGTTGTTAAATATAAAAAACACCGAGTGATTAGGAGTCCCAGTCCCAGTAATAGTGTTTTCACACTGAGATGGTTTTAATAAAAGTTGGTTTTAACGTTAAAACCATCTGTTAAAATCTGGTTGTAACACAGAAATTGTTTTTGTTAAAACCAACTTAAAACCATATTTGATTTGGTTTTAAGTTGGTTTTATGAAATGCAACCTAGTTTTTGCTGGGCTAAATTCATTGCTGCCAAGTTAAACGAACAGGAAGCAGCTGATAATATGTATGCCAGTGAATAAGAATATTTACCAATTGATAAATATCCAATTTAAAAATGGATGTAGCCGCAATTATAATCAAAAACTTGCGGAAAAAAAGAATCTTTTGAACGAAAAACAACAGAAATATTTTCATTGACCTGTGGGAAGTGAAAAAAGACAATATGACCGACATCGATCCGTAAGTAAGTAGTCTATAGCGTTATGGTTTGATGAGGAAAACGATCGCATAGAACGAGTCTTAAGAGATATGTAGATCCAAAACACTCTCTTCAAAATTTCCGTTTGAATAAGGATTTCTTAATGTTCTTAGCACTATTGCAACATTTATAATAAAAAGGACTTTTATTTAAAATTAATTTTAAAAATTTATTTGGTGAGCGACTGTAGCACGCTCTGAAATTATAATTTAAAATGCCTACTTACTACAAAAATATTAAGGCTTATATACTACTTATGAGAAGATTCTAGATTTAGAATTAATACGAAATAAATGGAAAATTACAAACCAATTGAAATATGATAAATGTCTTAAAAGCTAAATGCCTAAAATTAGTATAAACATATGGTGGGAAATTAAAGTGTAATACGATCCATCCTTTAAATATTATTTCATTCCCACAGCAAACAATCACCGCTAGTATGCGTTCAAGGTTAGTACGATATTTGACTCTTGAAATTATGCATGCAGGCACTTAAAATAATGAAAACAATTAGTGCTGTATTTAAAAGAATGTGATAATGCTACACCTCCACTTTTCGCAAGAATGTTCATACAACGTTAGTTTTATGGACATTCTTTTACATTTAATTTATAATATATTTTTAGTTAATGTATGTTTATTAATATTATTGTTATTACTATATACTGCGCAGTAAAATATTAAGTTCTATTAGGTAATGTATAGCTTAAGTCTATTTTTATGCACTACTTGTTGCTTATTAGTTTTCTTATCAAATATTGTTATATTATTTCTTATATCTATGTTTTGAATTTCGTATGGTCCTTTATAGTTTGGCTCTATTTTGTGACCTGATTCATTTTTAAGTAAAACTAAATCTCCTATATTTAAATTACAATCTATAATGTTTCTATCATAATATTCTTTTTGTCTAATTTTATTCTTATCTAGTAATTGTTGGGCCCTCTTATAAGCTACTTCTAACCTAAACTTTGCTTCCTTAGCGTAATTATCTATATTATATAATGGAGTTATTCTATCTACTTCAGTAAATTGCTTAAAGATGTTGGGTAGTTTTGCAAACACCAACTCAAAAGGACAATAATTATGTACAGTTGATGGCGTCGTATTGAAACAATACGTGAAATATCTTAGCCATTCGTCCCAATCGTTTTTGTCTACTGATATGTAGGAACGTACATATTCGTTAAAAGTTCTATGACTTCTTTCAATTGTACCTAAGGTTTGGTGATGGTGTGCAGTGGAAGTTAGTTTTTCAATTTTGAGGAGATTGCATAATTCTGCTAATATAGAATTTTTATATTCCGTACCCATGTCCGAGATGAACGTCTTCATTGGACCATAGGTAAGTATAAAATTTTCAAATATCGCCTTAGCGATTGTTTTAGCGCTTTTGTCTTGTATTGGTATTGTCACTAAATATTTAGTTAAATCACATATTATTGTGATTGCGTATTCATTTCCGAGTAATGATTTCGGAAACGGTCCTATTGTGTCCACGTACACCGTGTCAAATGGTTTTGATGGTGTTGGTGTAATTGTCATTGGGCTTTTAGAATGTTTTAGTGTTTTGGCAGTTTGACATTTATGACATTGTTTTACATATTTAGATATGTCTTTTGACATATTTTTCCAATAGTAATATCTTTTTATTTTTTCTAATGTTCTATATATTCCGCAATGACCTCCTTCGATGGGATCATCATGATATTTCAGCATAATTTCAAGAATTGCCTTAGCATTCTTATTATTAATTTGGGTCACCTCATTTAGTAGCGCTACTATTATATTTTTTAAGTATTTATTGCCCATTTCTTTAAAATTAATTATTGAGATAAATTCGAAAATTTTCTCTGTAGGTGCCACTTGTAATTTACTAATATTGTATTTACCGGCCACTTTTTCGAGCCTAGGGAAAAACTGTCCTAAGTCAAGATTCCCTTTAGTAAATAAATCATTAATTTGTACATGTGCAATTATTGATTTTCCTCTTTTGATGTAACATCTACCGGGAATAATTTTTAATTTGCAAAATTTTCTGACGTCAGTATTATTTAATGGTACAAATATATTGGGCTTATTATTATTGTTTATTTTATGCTGATTGTTTATTTTATTACTATTCTTTTTTATTTCTTTATTGGTCATCGATCTTGTCGTGACTCTCAATATAGAACAAATGTTATTATTCATGTCTTTAAGATCTTTTATGGTAACGCGCGATAGTGCATCGGCAACATAGTTATCTTTTCCCCTAAGGTATTCAACCGTAAAATCATATTCCTCTAAATCGAGTCTAATTCTTGTTAGTTTGGAGCTTGGATTTTTCATTGAAAACAAATAAGAAAGTGGTCTGTGATCTGTGCGGACAAGAAAGTGTTTTCCATAAATGTATGGTCTAAAATGTGTTATGGCCCAATGTATGGCCGTTAGCTCTTGTTCTATTGTTGATTTGTTGCTTTCACCTTTAGTAAATGTTTTTGATGCATAAGCTATTGGAAGGTGTTTACCCTCATACTCTTGTGTTAATACTGCTCCACAAGCATATTTGCTTGCATCTGTTGTAATGCAAAATTCTTTAGTGAAATCTGGGTATTGCAGTAAAGTAGGACTCATAAGTGTCTTTTTGAGGTATTTAAATGCAGAGTCGCACTCTTTCGTCCATTCAAATGGTGTATTTTTCTTTGATAATTTTGTTAGATGTCGAGAGTATTCAGAAAAATTTTTAATGAATCTACGGTAATAGTTACAAAACGCTACGAATCTTTTGGCACTGTCCGCATCTGTTGGTGTAGGATAATTTTCAATTATTGAATATTTATTATCATCTGGTAGTATTCCTTTGTCTGTGCATTTGTGACCAAGGTAAGTTACCTCTTTCCTGAAAAATGAGCACTTTTCTGGATGAAGTTTTAAATTGTGTTTGCGACATAGATCAAAAACATTCTTTAAGTTTACTAGCATATGTTTTTCCGAACATCCCAGAACAACTAAGTCGTCCATATAAAGGAAAGCTTGATCTGGATTCAATCCACTAAAAGCAAGTGTCATCATTCTTTGGAAAGAATTGGGAGCTATTTTTAAACCGTATGGTAATCGTGTGAATCTATATGATCCATTATTTGTTGAAAATGACGTTAAGTCTCTTGAGTTTTTATCCAAACTAATTTGATGGAATCCTGACATTAAATCTAAACAAGAGAAATATTTTGCTCTGCCCAGTTGGTCTAGAATGTCATCTATTCTGGGTAATGGGAATTTGTCTGCTATCAATTTCTTATTTATTTGTCTGTAATCTATAACCAATCTCCATCTTTTGTTTTCAGAATTAGGCAATGATTTCTTTGGTACTAATAATATTGGGCTATTGTATTCAGATTGTGATGGTTCGATGATATTGTCGTCTATGAGCTTTTTTACTTGCTTATCAATTTCTTCTTTGTGTGAATGTGGTATTCTATAATTTTTGATGTATACAGGTTGTGTATCTTTTATTCTCAACTTTTGTTCATAGAAATTATTAGTAGTTATTGTTTCTGTTTCTAAACCGAAAATATCACAATATGAGGTACATAGTGCTGTTAAAGTATTTTTAAACTGTTCCGGAAAATTTTTCTTTAAGATTTTTAATACTTCTTCATTTCTATTTGTATTTATTTTAGGATTACTTTTAAATATGCTGTAGTTTGAAATGTTTTCGGTTTTTATTTTGTTTTGTTTGATTTTGATGATGTTATCGTTAGTGTTAAGGATTCTGATAAATGCATTATTTGTTGTTACCAATGTATTTGCTATAAAAACACCTGGTTCTATTTCTTGATTAGGGATTAATAATTCATTGTCTGATGAAATTAGTTTTATTTGTCGTATAACTTCGGATCTTGGTGGTAAAATTATGTCATTACCATTATTTGTGATTGGTATTTCTATTGGATGTGCGATATAAAATGGGCGTAGGATAAGGTAATCAAAATCATTATTGAAATCTAATATGCAATTATATTTTTTAATGAAATCCATGCCAATAATGCCATCGCATGGTATTGGGAAATTGTTTTTTACTACTTGAAATTTATGAGGTATTAAAAAATTTTTGTGTTTTAAATCAAAAAATATACTACCGATTGACTGTATTTTACCTTGTCCTATTCCGCTTAATGTTGTTGTTTTATAAGTATTTATTTGATTTATGTTGAAATGTGTTATTTTTATTAGTGAAATATCTGCTCCTGTGTCTATTAGTAATGTTATTGGGGTGTTAGTATTGGCTATTTGTAATTTAACGCAGAAACATAAGTTGAGATTGAGATTGTATACCTTATTATTTATTGAATTGGTCTTAGGGGAACATCCTGGTTTTCCGAATCAAATTCGTTTGATTCTGTTGCTCTAACATAGTTTGTATTTCTACTGTTGTTGTTAGATCTTCGCCTGTAATTGTTATTTGTATTGTTGCTACTTCTGTTATTATTGTTATTGTTATTATAGTTTCTATTATTATTAATATTTCTATCTTTTGGGTAATTATTTCTTCCACGAAATCTTGTGAAATTTCCACGGAAATAGTTATTCCTGTTATTTGGTCTTTGACCAAAGTGAAGTATGGCATTTTGTTGTCCAGTTGCTTCTGTGCAACTGTTTATAAATTTAGTAACAGCTTCGTTCATGCTGTTAAATTGGCCTGCTTCCATGATAAGTTTTACCTTATCTATGGTGCAGTTTTTAGTGAGAGCTTTTACGGCAACTTGTGTTGAATATTTTGTTGCTAGCTCATTTGTTAATCCGTCAGATATGTAGGCTGTTTCCAATGATTTTGTAAGAAGTTCTATTTCATTACAATAAGCATTGGCTGTTTTATTATTTTGTTTTGTATTTAAAATTTTTGCAGTCAAGACTTCTACTGATTCGCCTCTGACTGAACTTTTGAGTTTATCTATGATTGCCGAAATTGTGCTTTCTTGGTCAATTAAATTTCTAGCATTACCTTTTAGCTTTGTTTTGATGATAGAAATGGCTATGGCCTCGTGTGTGTCTTTTATTGTGTCTATTAATAGTAAGGAATCAATAAATGCTCTTAAATTTTCTGGTTTGCCATCAAAATCTATAATTAGTTTTGAGGCTGTATTGAGGAATTCTATTGCTGTCTGTGGCATTATTGTGTTTGGTTTTTCTTCTAATTGCGAAAGGTAACTGTCAACTTCTATTATTGTATGAAGACTATCTGTTATGTTGAGTGAAATATTTTTCTTAATTAGCAAGTTTGAAAGTTTATTTCTAATATCCTGATAGAAAGCGTCTGCAGCTATTTTATGTGGAGTAGCTAGTTTTTCATAATTTTCATTTAAAGTTTTTCTTATTTCTTCTAAACTCTGTAAGAGAATTTTAAGGTGTTTTATTAGAGTTTCTTGGCTAATTTGTCTGTCTATATTGAGACATTTATAGGATTTATCAAAGTTTATTTGGATTTCTCTACAGTATTTTATGACAGTTAACCAATCCATAAGTTATAAAAAAAATATTAAAGTTTTCTTTTTTCTTTCTCAATGCGTTCAGACCATTTTATTGCTGCTATTGTTTCCTCTTCTAATCTTGGAGCATTTATAATATCTTCTTCAGTAGGTGTACCTTCTAAACCTATTAGTTTCCATAGTTCAGCTAACCAGTTAATTTTTTCTTCTATACTCATTTCATTTTCATTTATGGTTTCGGCCCATTGTATTGGGTTTTTAGATTTATTTTTGTTTTTGTTCCTATTCATTATAAAGAACCATTTACAATTTATTTTGCCAGAAATAATTTAAGGAAAAAAAAATATTATAAAAATTTTATATACATATATTTTGAAGATTTTGCAGATTTCATGTACTTTTACAGTGATTTTGTTATAAAACAAGTTTTATTGTTAATTATATATTATTTTGTTAAAAATATTTTGTATATATATATTTTTTTTTCATTAGTATTTTTAGACAATCACAATTTATTAAAACTTAATTAAAATATTTCTTTTTTTTTTTTTTTTATTTTTTTTTTTTATAATAAAAGGATTTTTTTTTTTTTTTTTTTTTTTAATTTTTTTTTTTTTTATATTTTTTTTTTTTAATCTCTTTTAATGTTTGTTTAATATTTGTAATTTTATTTTTAATGATTTGGAGTTCTTCTCCTTTTGTATAAAGTTCTTGATGTAGGAGTACCCTCAGCTCTACCTTCAGTTTGTTTCTGCGGCCTCCTCTTGATTTATGGACGTTTGGAATTGGAAATATAGGATATGTTGGCTCCTCCGGCCTTTTCTTCTTGATTATAAGCGGTTTTGGTCCTTTATTTAAAATTGCTGGTTTCTCACTAGGATGAGCGCCCTCTTCTAGTAGCTGCTTCCAACGGACTTCCGCCTCTGCTATATCCTTGAGGATCTCTTCCAAAGATTGTTCCATGTATTAGGTTCTAAACAATTTTTTCACAGAATACGACTGAGCATAAGCTATGTATGCCGTATTCTAGTGTCCTTTTTCTTTAAAACTTACAGCAAGAAGGATAAGCAATAATTGCTATGTAGTCCTTTTGCTTTACCGTTTTTAAAGTGGCAGGATCGCCATGCAACATTTATAATAAAAAGGACTTTTATTTAAAATTAATTTTAAAAATTTATTTGGTGAGCGACTGTAGCACGCTCTGAAATTATAATTTAAAATGCCTACTTACTACAAAAATATTAAGGCTTATATACTACTTATGAGAAGATTCTAGATTTAGAATTAATACGAAATAAATGGAAAATTACAAACCAATTGAAATATGATAAATGTCTTAAAAGCTAAATGCCTAAAATTAGTATAAACATATGGTGGGAAATTAAAGTGTAATACGATCCATCCTTTAAATATTATTTCATTCCCACAGCAAACAATCACCGCTAGTATGCGTTCAAGGTTAGTACGATATTTGACTCTTGAAATTATGCATGCAGGCACTTAAAATAATGAAAACAATTAGTGCTGTATTTAAAAGAATGTGATAATGCTACACTATTCAACACGAACTAAGAGTTTTAATTCCAACTATTATAAAACTAGTCGCATTAAAATTATTTTGCCAAGCAGATACCAACATGAAATTGGCCAGGACCATACCAACAGTCAATATGACATTGCTTAAAAGATATTTGCCTGGCATTGAGAGAATATTATTTATGTTCCAAACGTGTCAAATTTGATTTGATGGTAGTCACATGCAAACTGTTATACCGGCCAAAAATAAGCAATTACACTTCAACAGAAAATTGAAGCACAGTATGAATGCTTTGGTTTGGTTAATTATATTTCACCTTGATTTTACATTTTTAGATACATATATGTATGTTATTAGAAAATGTAATGCATTTTTTTTTTTTGCTTTTACTCAAAAAATAATTTCAATATCATATATAAATATTTTTTCAACGTGGTCACATGTTTTTCTCCCTTTGCGATTGCTATTTACCTATCGCAAGATGTTTGCGATTATCGAACGATTTTTACATACACTTTCGCATTACAGAGTAAGGTGATGCCAGGCTTGCAAATGAAAAAAATAGATAGAGAGTACCAATCGCTCGAATTCGTAGCATTTTTCTTTCGCATCGCAACAGAAAGTAACCCCCAGATGATGTCAAATAAGTATTATAAAAAACAGTAAAAAAATACAGCAAAAAATACATGCATTCCAGCAGGAGATTTATTTTACTTTGAATAAAGTTATTAGGCAGTCTATGAGTTAAACCCTGAACTTAACAAACAAGCAGTGTGAATGCAAAATCAGCTGTTTATAGTTATAACGTTAACACCAGGTTTTAGCTTTCAGTATGAAAACACTACTTTTTATGATAGTAAAAGTGAACTTTGTCCTTAATTTTTGCAAAAAAAGTGCACGAATAAGCTATTTTTTTTAAAGATTTTAACAAGTTTGGCAGATTCTTACTTAGCCTTTACATTCTTGCAATATACAGTTTAAGGGTACCACGAAGTCTAAATTAGCTGTTTGTCAAAAACTGATGACACCATTTTTTGAAGGCGCACTGATTTTTGAAATCTTGGGATGCCCATAAAAAAAATTTATCACCGAAATCCTTAAACTGAATATTGGGTTTACTTCCCTCTGAGGTACTACCGAACCTTTATTGTAAAGACCGTGTGGATTTTTCACTTTGCAAATTTTTTTATTTATCCAACAAATCTTAAATAGAGCTGAGATGTTTGGGAGTAAAACTTTCCTATGAAGGTTTGACTTTTGCTGCTGTTGTCCTACGCTGCTAGTGGGTGAGACGTTGAATTTTGAATTCCCCAAACATTCAAGGAAAGCTCATGTTAGCACGTGCAGCAGAAGCTGTTCTGCAATATATATAATCTACAAATCTTTATTTTCTTTTATTGATAACATATATTACGATTTAAAACATTTGCAACGCTCTAGACTACTATTAGTTAATATTGCAATTTTGTTGATGCGACAGGGTTTTGCAATTGTATCAATATGAAAAAACTTTTTTTTTTAATTATAAAAAAAATTTTGAAAATTATTGTTTAAAAAATAAAAGAGCATTACATACTTTGACTTCAGTACCAGAAATAATATTTGCTTACTTTCTCATTATTTGAGTTACAGATGATATTTTTTTTGCATAGAAAATAATTGAAATAAAATTGCTGACATATCAATGTCACATCAGTCTTTTGCTGCTAAGAGCAATTCAGGTGCTTTTTCTTATTAATTTTTTCATTTTATCTTCATTTCTCTCCTTTGAGTTAGAAAATATAATAATTGGAATTTGATTTATCTTAGTATTATCACAATTTTTCTATGTACAATGTCACATAGTAGACAAACAAAAAATAAATTGTAGAAAATCATGACAAAATTTAATTTGATATTTTTTCTTGTTGCACAAAATTAAGTATTCCTATAATTTACTTGTATATTTTACTCAGCTGAGCAGCACGATAGAGTTCGTTTTGAAAAAGAAATATTTTATAGTTACTAGTTTTAATTAAAGAAAAAATAAGTAAATAGAAATTTATATCTGGCACGTGTTTTGCTTATGGGTTTGTGGAAATTGAAAATTTATTAAATGTATTCGAAACCTACTTACATTCATCGGGACAAATAGACAACGAAAAGCCTTTGGTTAAAGACCAGACGAGCATGATGCAAATAATGTCTATAATTATAAAAGAGAATAACAATAAGAGCTTCCATAGTCTATCTAAAAATCGTTTTAATCTTAATTCGGATACTAGAATACATATTGGGGGCTATTCTGGAAAACGCGTCGAAGAAGTGAAACTTTACATTCAAACAAAAACAAATTTTCAAAAATTGTTTTTGTTTGCCATGCATTTCATAAATAAAATAAACGTGAGAATTTCAACGCGTTTCTCTTTCTTTCAAAAACGGTTAATTTTGTATGAGAAACAAAAACAAATTTTTTACATTTACACAGTTTTGTTTTTGTTTTCCATATCAGTTTCACCAAGTCGACGCGTATTTCAGAATAGACACCATTATTAATTTGTATTTTCTAAATTTCAACTTTAACAGGTGTAGAATGTGCTTTAACACCCGATCCCGCAAGAAAACATTCGAAAACGATGTGGAAGCCAGAACAAAGACTTATAATGTTTAATTTATAGAGGAAAAGGAAAAATTAGTTTTTGTAGGTTACTTTCATACATAAAAAAATTCAAATTTTCCAAACCTGCAAGCATCTTTTTGATTTTTCTTTTCGTTTTCGTCCCGAAATATAAAATAAGTTTAATTAACAAAACATTTAACAGTTCTAGTTTTTTTTTATATGGCAAAAATAATTTTTATATTCCAGCTCTGCTCGATTTTGCTGATATTGAAAACCAATCTATTTCGAACCATTTCTGACACACCTTTTCAAGGCTGAAGTCGCTAGCTTTTCTAGGAGCTTAGGAAAACCGATTTCACTTACTGACAGACGGACCGGCGGACATCGCTTATTCGTCTTCTCTATTCATATATACGTGCATGTTCTGGCTTCCACATCGTTTTCACATGTTTTCTTGTGGGATCGCATGTTAAAACACATGCAACACCTGTTTAAATTGAAATTTAGAAAATAAAAATTAAAAGTATGCGTTCTAGCATCCGAATTCAGATGAAAACAATTTTTTAATGGACGATTTAAAATTTTTAGATTTTTTGGTTTTCACTTTTGGAAAAAATACTAGTAATCTTTTCATTTGTTAACAGTCTAATTGGTTTATTTTTGTTATTTTTACCATTTTTGGTAAAGGGTATAACAAGTTGTAATGTTGTTCAAATATATGAGCAATATGAATGTATCTAGGTGCACGGTAGTCCGCCATTATAAGTTCCAGCCAATGCACGCAGTGTGTATATTTACAGGATGCCATTTGTCGTGTTTTTACCCTCCTCATAACTTTGTTCCCCGCCCTCGTAAAGTTATAAGATTTAATATGTAACTCGAATAAATTCATGTTACTTCATATGCGAAGTTTCAAAATTTTAGAACAAAAGGTTCCTGAGATATGGAGCTCCAAGAAGTGAATTTTTTAAGACATACTCACTGACCACTGACACACTCATCAAATTGATGAAGCACTTCCGCTGTAGCTTGAGAGCTGAAATCTGTTACACGAGTAGATCTAGGTGAGCAATGAACTAGAAAAATTTTAAAATACGGAAATTTTAGTCAGAGGGCGGGGCTACGCCCATTAAAGTTAAAATTTGTGCTAGTCAGCTGAAACTCGATAGAGAACTAGGTCTACGTTAGCCATAAACTAAAAAATTTTAAAACCGAAAAATTTTAGCCAGGGGGGCGTACGCCTATAAAGGTCAGAATTAAAAAAGCAAATCTAAAGCGCTTAACTGAAGCGATTTTATTAAAATTTGGCACACATATTGCCATATTGCAAGGCTATAAATTTTTCGGTAAAAAAGTGGGCGTTGACACGACCATGCAATTTAAGCCTCATATTTCATGTACTACGGCTCAGCCTATATAGATATACAATTTATGTAGGTATTAGTATCCGTTTGCAACGAAACTTGACACGAATGATAAGCACTGGCCGGAAAAAAACTTGAGCTTCAAAAAGTGGTTGGGCTAGCCCATAAAATTTTTAAATTAAAAGTTGCGCTAAGGAGCTGAAATAAGTTATTGAAGTAGATCTAGGTGAGAAACCACTAAGAAACCCTGAAAACCAGGAAATTTTAGTCAGAGGGGCGGGGCTACGCCCATAAAATCTAAAAAATAAAAGTTGCGCTAATGAAATGAAATTTTATACACAAGTAGGTCTAGGTGAGTAACCAACTATAAAAATCTGAAAACCCCTAAAATATTACCAGACTGCGTGGGCCCACACTAATACTATTCGGAATTAAAAATTTTATATACAGTTTTTAACTCAAACTATTTTAGTGAAACATTGCATACACGTTGTACTTATGCAAGACTTTAAACTGTTACCTTAAAAAGTGAGCGTGATCACTTCCATAAAATGTAAGCCTTATGTTTAATCTGCTTCGGTCTATCATATTTTAGAAAAAAATTAGCATGAATTATAAGCGCAGTTCACAACATAATCGTGACTTTAAGATAATGGGCGAGTTAATGTTCATAAAATTTGAAGGTTTAATTCAGGCTAGAGAAGTTTTATACAGAGGTAAGTGTAGATGAGTAGGCCAATAAAAAATCTTAAAAACAAAAAGTCTTATCCGATATGGGGACCACGCCCTTAAAACTCAAATTTGCGCTAGAGAGCAGAAATTTTATACAAAAATAAATCTAGATCAGAGATCGCTAAGAAAAATCTAAAAACTGGGAAGTTTTAATCAGGGGTGGGAACAAACACTTTAAGCTCAGACCTCAGATCAGCTAGTTGTTCCGTTCTACTACGTGTTCGTCGGAATATTTTCATTTCATCTCATTTATTTATTCAATATGTATACCTAGCCTATGAACCATATTCGGTCACATCATACAATTAACTTTGGTGTTATGTTTTCATTAATAACTATCACATTATCACATGGCTTAAAAAGTGCTATAAACTTTAGCCTGATCAAATCATAAATTAAGAGAAATTTTTATTGAAACTATTCATACACATTGCACTTATCCAAAATGAAAATTTTCTGTTTTGAAAAGTGGTTGTGATTACACCCATAAATTGTATTTTTTTCCTTTCATGTAGCTCGGCTTAGCAGTTTAAGTTTATTACTTATGTATTTCTCATCAGATTTTTCCTACAAAACTATACATGAACCATAAGTACTAGCAGATAGAAAAGTGGTCAAGGATAGACCCATAAATATTTTACTTAAGATTATACTGTCGAGCGCTGACATTTGTTAGACAAAATTTAGTTACTCAATCGGAAAATCCAAAGTTAAAGCACCAGCTACCCTATTGAAACTTTGTATGCACATTGGGCATATTGTTTTGATTTATGTCCTTCGGCTAAGCAGACTTTAATGTGTGAATATATTTAGCACAGTAGCGAGGGTCATGCCCACTAAAATTTATGCTTTACTTTTGATCTTTCTTTTCAAAAGAGTTTTACCAAATTGCGTGCACACTGGCGGCGTTGTAATGACACAATAATGAATTTTTAAGGTGTGCAATCTAACAACCATCACACTTTAACCTATTATTTTATATAACTATGCCCAGTGAACATGAATAAAAATAAAATGCACTAGAAATTTCAAGTTTAAAAAGTATTATTAGAGAAAATTTTTCCAAAAGTAGTCAGATCCTCACAGAAACATAAATGTGAAAAGAAGCCAAGTTCCTGTCCAAAATGTCTGCCATTAAAAGAATTGAGATATTAATTTTGACCAAGCTGTTTTTTGCTCAATATATATCACTATAATCTGCCATGCATTTGAAAAATATGAAATCATCAGGGTTTCATATTATATCTAGGCCACCTGCTTACTTGGCAATATTTTCATCCTTGTAATACAAAAAAAAATAGCGGATATTTATTTACTTCTTTGCATGGGGAAAAATGATGTCAAGTAAGCAGGTTGCCTAGATATGATATGAAACCCATGTATTGTGCAAAAAACAACTTGGCCAAAATTTATATCTCACCGAAATTTTGGATATGAACTTGGCCTCTTTTCACATTTATGTTTTTGTGAGGGTAAGTATTAGACGTGACATTCAAGTTGTCCATGAACCTCGAAATTAAAATATATTTTTGACATTGAATTTAATTTAAAGAAAAATGGATAAAGTTAAGCAAAATAAGGCCATTCAACAAATAGTTCTTAAAGTGCTCACATTGACAATATAGCTTGAAAAAATAAAACTTTATAAACACCGTCGATATATCTTTTCTTCTACAAATGTTTTTCAAAGTTAAAGGTTTTATTTGATATACATACATACATATGTAGAACGTACATACAATTTAAGCTTATACAATTTAACCAGTAAATTTAATTTATGCATTCATAAACCTAAGTTTTTCACAGGAACCTAAAATTACCCAACAAGAAACAAAAATAATATAATAAAACTTTTGTTATCAGTGTTTAAAAATTTATTTTCTAACAAGGCAATCATGTTAAAAAGCAACAAAAAGGAAGAAAAGCAACTTATGTGCAAATAAGTATGTGTTTCCCAACTGCATAGATGGACGAAACCTAGTGCTTAATCCCAAACGTAATGTAAGAATTGGAAATAAATTCTTACTCATTACGAGTTGAATTATGTATGTATATGGCAATAATGAAAAAATTCATGAGTCATATTTTTTGATTTACAGAAGAGTAGTTTTAAGCTTTAAGTCGATTTTTGGAGATTTATTCCTTTACAGCTAAATTGGGAAATTATGTGTCAACTTCATTGTCTGTAAGAAACCATCGAGTATATACTATAAATAATGTATTCAATTTGGTAGAGCAACAACTCTTCGCGATTCTATAATGGGTAGTACACCTCTGGTGGCTGACAAAGTAATGTCAATTGTCCCTTAATTATTAAAATAAGCACTAATTTATATTATTAGTTGAAAAGACTTGGTGTAGTACTTTCTAGTTACTAATGTATTTTTATTACACTGTATTTGTATTTGTTTTGATTTTTAACCGCCTCCCTGCAGTTTCAAAAGAAGAAATTTACTCAAAATCGTTAGATATTTCAGTAACGAAAAATCGACTATCTACTACAGTTCCCACAAGTGATGCAAGAGTTCGCCTTTTGACTCTATCCCTCATGTACGTATATATTAATGCCTTTAACCTCAGAAATTATTTTTTGGAGTGGAAAAAAAACTGTGCTGTTATGCTAACACAGAAAAAAGTATTCACCAATTAATATTTTTAATTAAGAATTTAATTGTATTAATTAAATATTTAATTGTATTAATTAATTTGAGTGGAAAAACCTAATTGATATTATCAAATTGTTTATAGGTGAAAATTTAATTAATTTTTTAATTGATACTACAAATATTTTAATTAATATTACAAAATCATTCATATTACTTTTTTGTGTGAAAGAAAATCAACAATAAAAAAATTATTTTAAGTAATTATTTTGATTTTGTGTTGGCGTCAGTTACAATTGGGAGTTCGTGGTCAGTGAACTTGTTATTTTTAGTGAAAAAAGTGTTTATTTTTAGCAAGGTAAAATAATAATAATAATAAATTTATTTTTATATAACATTTTTTAAAAAAAATTTTATTAAATAATCGTATAAGAATTTTGCAGAGAGAAGAAATAAAATCGCGAAAAATTATTACTTTTAAATTTTTCTCATCCAAACTAAAAACGCATTAATTACTTTAATTAATATGAGAAAAAAAATTTTTTTAGTTTCTAGCAGACGAGTTTTGGTATCATTTATTTTCTGAATTGCGAAAATTTTGAAGTTCAATTTTGTTAAAATTGACTCACATAGTCCGAAATATGAATGGCATGTTAGGATATTTAGTACAATATGTGTATATACTTACTTATACTCTATTATTTGAAATACATTTTTTTAATAAAAATGTATAAGTATCCCGCATGTTTGGGGACCACTGGTCGAAAGGAAAAGTTCTTTTAGTAAAAAAAATAACAAATATAAGAACACTTTTTTATTAACTAAAGAAAATAAACAACAAAGTTATGTTCAATTTTATGGCCCCAAAAACAAAGTGTTTAAATAAATAATGGTGATGGAACAGGAACAAAAGTAAAAAGTTTTTTCATGAATTATTTTCAAATAAACTTTATTACTTAAACCAAACTCCATACGTTTAAAACTTTAATCAATACATTCTGTGGTATGTATTTGTTAAAACGATTTAAAAACTTTTTAGTTTATATGCAAACGGTAACAAGTGTTTTGTGAAAATATATTAGTTGTTCTTGGACACGTACGAAACTTTTTATATAAAAACTTTGGAAAAGTTTTTCACTTTTGAATTCTATAAAATCTTTTTAACTGCCAAGCATTTCTATGTATTTGTTTTATATCTTTCAACCAGGCTTAAAAATATGCTGGGACTTATTATTATTGCTTTGTGGTTTGTTGCTAATGTAAAATTTTTAAATGATGTGCAGTGAGCTTATGTTTTTTATTTAATTATTGTTTGTTGGCTTTTTTCAATTAAAATAAGTTATTGGAAAATATAACCAAACTTTACAATTGAAATTAAATTCCATGAGGATGGCGTTGGCTGAAGTAGTTAGAGCGGAGCTCGGAGCTCGGTTCGAGCTCCGTTACTAACAAATTCATTAAATAACAACACCACACGTTTTTCTAATGTGAATTTGTGTCCCTTTGTTAGAATTATTACGAAAGGTCAAGTGATGAATTCATAGACTTTGGTCACGCAGATACTCATACTAATGTAACATCAGAGCGCCCTCCTTTGTCGGTATTGTGTAGCAGAATTAACAGCGAAATAAACTAACAAATAAAATGGCTACTGAACACAGCTTCGCAAATTTAATACGTCTCATTAACACCAGAGGCGCTTTCAGCTGCATTATTAAAAACGTGTAAAAATCAGAGTTGTAAAAGAATGAAGCTTTCCTTTATATCTTGCTTCACCACCTCTATTACTATCTCTTTCCTATGAAGGTAAGGTATTAATTGGCAAAAAAATTTATTGACCTAACTAATGTAAAGCAGTTACAAAATTAAAATATTGTATTCGTTATAAAGAAACATGTCCAGTTACTTTACTGTAAGGAAAATATTATTGACTACGTTTATGTGTATTTTTTTCTACTTAAAATCTCATCGGTAGACCTCAAAAAAATTTATATTTTTAAAGTTGAATGCAAATATAAAAGTTTTGAGTTTCTTTCTGAGATTTCTTAACAAATTGTTTGAACAGCATTATTTAAATAATTAAAATATAAAAAATAAAGATTCAGATTGTATGATACTTAAACTGTGATCTAAAACAATAATGAAATTTTTTTCATTATAATCCTTTTTTATTAACAATATTTGTTAAATTAAGTAAAAATTTTCTTTAAGTGTACAACAAAATTTTATTTAAACTCATTTACATGTAACTTAACCTTTGAAATTATGCTTCAACAAATTATTGGATAAAATTGTATTTAACTGATTCACATTGGTTGACGATATGTTTGTTCTGTTTGACAGGTTATTATTTACAATCAGTTCAATCAAATAAAACATTAAAGCTTTCCTTGTTTAAAATAAAAACCTTTATTTTTTCAAATATTTTAAATGTCATCAGCAGCAGTCATCTCAAGTGTAATTATTAATATGTTTCCAATTGAGACTGTATTTCAACTCCATAAAACAAATTTGAATGACTTGGCAAATAAAGATATTTATTTATTTATTCGTTTATTTACTTATTTTTTTTTTCAAAAGTCTCAACAGGGGGCCAGCTTATATTATTTTTTCTTTTTGTTATTTTTTTTCCTTGAGTTAAATTTATATAAATTTATTAGTAAAAATGTACGACTGAGTGTATTGTATTGATGATCTCAGTTAGTTTAATATTTAAAAGATTTTTTTTTAAATACAGCATTTGATTTGTAATTACAATTACGTGGGCTTATGTTTTATTTAATCATTTTGCTCTATGTAAACATGGAATAATTGGTTTCTCATGTGTTTTTATTAAAACAATTAAATAACACTTATTTTTCTAATTAAAATAATTTGTTGAAATCTTTAGTTGAACCGAAATCACAATTGATTGACATTGTATATAACCCAGTTGGCTTGTAAGAATTATTCATTATTATCTAGTTTTCTAATCGACAAATTAAAGGAAATCGTCATTCACGATAATCTGAATTACAATATCTTGAATGTTGTCCTTAATAAAACACCTTTCACTTTATTGATGACAATCTGAGTGACATCTCGTGTGTTTTGTCACAAACACGCGAATATTTTGACCTCTTGTTGACAAAGTTTTATGTGCTGCTATAAGCGCAAAAGCTTAAATTAATAGACTCCGTTTTCAGTATGTGTGAATTGCTTTGATTCATAGTATTAGAGTTTTCTAAAAGATTTCTTGCATTGAACACTCAATTTTACCATCTTAAAATTTTCAACAGCCTTGCTATTCGTTTTTTAGTTAATATACATATGTTAGTTTACTTGCTTATTTTTGTTTTGTTTTTAATACCATGAATCAAAACAATTCACATATTCCATTAGCACTGAAAACTATGTATGTATACAAAGCAGAAACCTACACCAACTCGAACCACAAACAGTGGACCAAACACAAAGAACGCTGGTGATGAAGGTGCAGTGACCTTCGAAAACAGCTGGTAGTTAGTCCTCGATTGTCAGACAGGGATTATTCCTGTGTAATAGATTTTTCCGTTTAATAGAGTAAAAACTTTTACGTTTTCTTTATATGTTTTACTTACATATTAATACTCTTCACCAAAAATGGTAAAGGGTATATATATTGGTCATTCCATATGTAATTTCCACAATATTAATATGCGATACGAAAAGGATATTTATTCTGTCTGTATGTGAAATCGATTTTCCGAAGCTCCCAGAAAAGCTAGAGACCGATGGACCGATGTGTTAGAAATTGTCCGAAATAGTATTGTATTAAAAATCAGCAAAATTGTGCAGTTGGCTAAAACCTTAAACTTAAACTTTTCTTTTCCACATAATAGTAACAAGCTTTAACTTATTCGTTTTGTTAAATAAACTTATTTTATATTTCAGTACGAAAAAAATCAACATTAAGAATCAAAAAAAAAATGTATACAAAATTTAAAGTATTACTTGGTCTAATTAATTTTTTTTTATTTTTTTATTAATTAAAAATATTTTATGTTTTGAAAAGAAAAGTTGGGTTTATTAAATTTTAAATATAAAAACCACACGGTTTAGCAACATCGAAGATTATTAAGTACGGGAAAATATAAATCAAGTTGGTTTACTTGGTATGGAGGTAAAAGTCTAAGAATACTTTAGGGTTATTAAATAGTAGCACGTTTTTTGGACATCTCGAGACCGAGTAAATAAGCCCCAAGTATTATATTGACGTAACATTGATGTTAACAACTAGAATTTGTGTCAATGGTAAATAGTTCTTATTTATATACAGACTGTATAATAAAATATTGAAATTATGACTTTGTGTCAAATAAATAGACTTCAGTATTTTATATATGAAAATAAATAGTTTTAGTTAATTATTCTAATTCTATTTACCAAAAAAATTAAATTTACAGCTGTGGAACTCTATTTTTGAATATTCTGATTATCATTACCAATATTTTTATGCCAAATTCTGACACATCAATTCTTCAACAATTAAAATAGCTTTAACGTACAGACAGACGGACAGACTAACATCGCTTATTCGACTACCTTATTCATAAACACCTACTTTATGTTATTGCATATGAATATTATGATAATTACACACGTAATAATAAACCAATATACATATGTATACTCTAACTTTTTTGGTGAAGGGTATAAGATCATATTATATAAAAACAATTTCAAAGAAGACACTCCAAATTCTGGTATTTTATTGTGATCTTACTTTTGCATATTTCCTTTTTATACTTAAAGCAAAATTTATGAAATTTATAAGCTTTAGGCCACATGTGGAGTTTAACTCCAATAGAAATAAGAGTCTTGCGTTTATTTGTATCGTTCTCAAAAATTCTAAGACTACATGCGGTGTTTTCAAATTAAGTTATGAACAAGTGTGCCCTACTCATAGCCTGGATAAAGAAGAAAACAGCAAAAAATTTGGAAATTAACAATGATTCTCAAAAACTTTAAATTTATTTAAATTAAGGAAATATTAATTTAATTTTCTTCTCCATTAAAATGGAATTTCTTGTACAAAAGCTAGTGAAGCAAAAGTGAATTTGATTTTATATAAAAATGGAAATTATTAAAGTGCAATTATTTTATGGCATTAACAAATAAGTGAATGTATGTATAGATGAGTCACTGTTTCGCTGACTGGTTGATTCAAGGTTTGTCTGTATTTCTTGATAAGTATATTTTGTCTGCCTTGTCTCAAGTTAGCTTTATAAGTACTTGTATATTAACCGTCAAAGTTTCTGGCATTGTAGAAAAAATCTTAATTTTCTCTTTTGATATCTTACTTTTAATAGATTACGCTGCTTACCACCACCCACATCGCTGTTAACTGTATTTCTTTATGATGTCAATATTTTTTTTATTACAATAATAACAGAGATACTTATCGAATAACTATATTTCCAGAAAAACGTTATTCATATTATAACGGTCTTATTCATGAAAATTCCTTATTTCAGCTTTAATCTGTAAATTACTTATGAAACAGATTTTGCTTTATTAAGCTCTAATAAAAATTTTGTATTCATAACTGATTAATATCAGTGAATTAACTATTAAACGATTTTGCTTCTTTTGTTATTTTATGTTGGCAATATCATGTCACTTTCGCTCTCAATTTATGTTTAGTGATGCATACAACGAAGATTCGATTATCTAGGTAGTCTGTTAGAGTCGTATAAAAAGTATATAATTAAACAAAATGTGATTAAAATCTCACTTAAAATGATGTTTTTTAACTTTTTATTAATAAATAAAACTAAAAAAATTTAAATGTTATGAAAGATTGTATTTAAACACATTTATATTCGTCTGAGTACAGAGGTAGGCAAATACCCACTTTATTGTGGTCGATTATGCATCACTATTTTGTTTTAATTTTAAAATGTTATTGTGCATACATACATACACACACATACTTATGTGTATAATTCTAATTTTCTTTTTGCCAATGAATAGGATTTCTGTAATTTTCAAGGATATTTATATGTACTCACATATGTATTTTTCTTTTTATTCGAAAGAATTTCATAAGAATCAGGGATGGGCATATTGCACTAAATTTTTAGTGCACTAAAAATTAAATAATTAGTGGTAGTGCTATTAAAATTTCAGTACCACTAAATGGTTAGTGGTAGTGAAATATCAAATTGCAATAACACTAACCATTTAGTGGTATTAAAAAAATTTTTGTATATATAGACCAAGCTGAACCACCAGCAAATAAATTTCAAATTAAAATATAATTATGACAATATGTCGAATAATAAATTTCTTAAATGTTAAATTTTAGATTTTATTTTTCATTTTGCCTTGTAATTACTTTTATTGTTATCCAATGGATTTCTAATTGTATAAAGGTGTAGAAAAATAAAATAGATTCCTATCGAATATAGATTTTTTTCTTATAATTAAACCTATTTCATGTTTTAGCAAGTAGGCAATTTTCTCAGGAACCGTAAGAGCTACAGATCTGAAATTTGGACAAAGTATGTAGAACTTTAGTCGCTACAACAACAAATATATGAAAGTTAAAAATTAAAGTGTGTTCCAAAACGAGTAACGAAAACTTTTAAAATCCCGTGTAATATATATACAATTGTATATATGTAATATGTATAGACACTTGAAATTTAAAAATTATGTGCATTTTTATACAGACTACTACAATTAACACAAAAATTTATAAAAATTAAAATTAAAGGGTGTTCTATCAGTTTATGTAATTTTGACTATATAGTTTTGACAACTTGCTGTATCTTGGAAACCGTAATAGGCAAAGGGTTTCGTACGGTCACTAGATATGTAATACTATATGAACTTTAGCCTATATCAAATATAGGTGTGGCATTTTTTTCGTTTTTGGGGTTTTTTCGGTTTTAAGCGTTTTTAATAAGGTTTTTGGCATATTTGTTTAATTTGATCCTTTTTTTAGTTTTGGTGCTCGTTTTAGCGATTTTTTTAAGATCTTGGGGTTTATTTTTATTTTATGGATTTTTTTAGTTTTGGTATTATTTTTCCGTTTAGCGATTTTTTTCATTTATGCTACTTATTTTAGTGCTAGATTCTTTACAATTTGGTGCTTTTTTCTCGTTTTAGCGATTTTTTAATTTTTTCCTTTTTTTATTTGGTGCTTTTTTAGTTTTGGTGCTTTTTTCTCGCTCAAGCGATTTTTTTTATTTTTTTTTTATTTTGGAGATATTTTTTCATTTAGGCGATTATTATCATTTTAGCGATTTTTTTCATTTTTGCAATATATTTTAGTGCTAGATTTTTTTCAATTTGGTGCTTTTTTCTTTATGGCGATTTTTTAATATTGGTGATTTTATAATTTTGGTATTTTTTTGGTTTTGAAAATTTCAAGAATTCGCCTCTTGCGGTTTCCAAGATACAACAAGTTGTCAAAATTAGATAGTAAAAATTACATAAACTGGTAGAACACCTTTTAATTTTAATTTTTATAAATTTTTGTGTTAATTGTAGTAGTCTGTATAAAAATGCACATAATTTTACAATTTCAAGTGTCTATACACATATGTACATACAATTGTATATATAATACATGGGATTTTAAAATTTTTGGTTACTCGCTTTGGAGCACCCTTTAATTTTTAACTTTCATATACTTTTTGTTGTAGCGATTAAAGTTCTACATACAATTCAGGTCCGTAGCTCTTACGGTTCCTGAGAAAAAAGCCTTCTTCCTTAAACATGAAATATGTTTAATTTTTAAGTTTTCCAACCCTGGAAACGTCTTTTAAATTTTTTATTTTATTTTTTAATTTGAAATACCAATTTTATTCGTACCGAAGTATACAATAAGTTTATTTAATATAAATAAATAAAAATTAGTTTTCGGTAGTTAATATTTTATATCCCAAAGAGTGTAAGTTTCCCAGCCCTGGAATTATCCTTTTTGATTTTTCTGATTCCTTATATCAATCTTTTTCTTTTAAGAACATAAAATATGCTAAGCTTATAGAAAAAAAGGAAACATTTGTTTTAGTAAACAACTTTTGTATAGAAAAAAAAGTAAAGGTTTTCCAACCATGGTTAATTTTTTATTTGTTTTTTAATTTTAAGTACTAATTTTATTCGTACTGAAGTACGAAATAAGTTTATTTAATAAAAATAAATAAAAAATTTATTTATGGTAGTTAATTTTATATATCACAAAAATTTTAAGTTTTCTAACCGTGGAATCATCCTTTTTGATTTTTCTGATTTCTAACATCAGTCTCTTTCTTTTATGAATATAACATATGTTTAATTTATAGAAAAAAAGAAAAATTTGTTTTAGTAAGTGACTTTTGTATGAGAAAAAAAAGTTAAAGTTTTCCAACCCCGCCTTTGGATTGAAATTGCAAAACTGCTCCTGTCAATAGGCAACTGTCAGTTGACTTCTGTCTTAATTTTATATAGGCTGTCTCAATCAAACCAAGGAAAACCTCGATAAATACAATGGGGACTCTGAACCATCGATTTCAATGGTAAAAAAAGTGGTTTACTGACTTTCGTTGTTGCCGCACAGGTACAAATGACGCTGAACGTTTTAGACGGCCAATTGGCGAAAAAATCTATGAAATGATATTCGCCGATCGAAGAGTAAAAGTGCGTGGGATTTGGTGATACCATAGTCATTTCATATGGCAGTGTGGTTTCGATTTTAAATGATCAGCTGGGTTTAAAAATTGTCTGCAAGCTGCCACCGATATTTGCTCTCAATTGACCATAAACGCAAACGAGTAACAACTTCAAAGGATTCTTTAGAGTTGTTTAACCGAAATCCGAATGAATTTTTGCGGCGTTTTGCAGCTGTTAATGAAACATGGATCCATTAATGTATTTCGGAGGCCAATCAGCAGTCTAAACCTGCTCCGAAGAAGGCCAAGGTGAGTTTGTCGGCAACAGTTTTTTGAGATGCAGGTGGGATAATCCACATCGATTACCTTAAAAAGGCGAATAAAAATAAACGGCGAATATTATGCCAACTTACTAGACCGATTTAATGAAGAAAGAAACGACCCGATATGGCCAAGAAAAAATTTATTTTTCATCAAGATAATGCACGAGTGCACACGTGTTTAGTCTCAATAGGAAAACTCTATGGGCTACGAATTGAACCCCATCCACCATATACTTTTCATTCAGCTCCTAGTGACTACTTCCCATTTCCAAACCTATAGAAATGGCTCGTTGGAAAGAGATATAGCTCCAACGATGAAATTATTGCCTATTTTGAGGACCTCGAAAATCCTATTTTTTAGAAAGGATACAAAAACTGGAGAAAAGTTGGACTAAGTGTATTGAGTTAAAAGGAGATTAGGTTGAAAAATTAATTTTTATTTTACAAAAGCATCTGTGGTTTGCATTTTTTATAATTTTTGCATATGAGATAAAGTAAATTAGAAAAGTTCTGTTATTATACTGTATACTGATGCAAGCACTACATTTTTGTTTTTTATAGCAAATAATATTTTAAAACTATAAATAAACAATTTTAAGAAACAAAAGTTTTGTATTTTCTTTGATTAATTACTAGTTTAATATGTAACATTATATAATTCCATTGGAGCTGACGATATGCATAAATATACATAGTTACATATCATTGCTTTTTAATGGCTATAAAGAAATAATAATTTACATGTTTTATCAACATCTTATTAACCTTACGCTTGTTAATTTTTCAAGAAAGAAATGCTTTGAGAAATGAGTGACTAGTTATTTAAAATGCTGCACAAACAATGGTACCAATCAGATAGATTAATGATAACTTATAAGAATCGGTGATATATTATTTTTAACTAATTAATACATTTAATTAAACACAAATAATTTGCATTAAATGTTTCATTAATATTTTTTATACCCTTCACCAAAAATGGTAAAGGTTATATATAGGTTTCTCGTTTCGTGTGTAATTTCCATAATAATTATATGCGCCCCATAAAATATATATATATATATATATATATATATATATATATATATATATATATTCTGGTCTTTATGAATAGGGAAGACGAATAAGCGATGTCCGTCTGGTGAAGGGGAAATCCGTTTTCCGAAGCTCCGTGAAAATCTAGAAAAACTTCGGTCTTGGACTGATAGTCCAAAATAGATTGGTATTGTAAATCAGCGGAATCGAGCAGACGGTTTTAGAGCTGGGAAGCTTAAATTAGATTTTGCAATTAGAATTAACTTGATAAAACTAATTTTTCAATTCTTTTGAAATAAATTTATTTTATGATTAAGCACGAACGAAATTGTTATTAAAAATATAAAAAAAATCGTTTCTGGGGTTGGAAAACGTTAACTTTTTTGTTATATAAAAATAACCTACTCAAAGTAATTTTTCTTTTTCTCTATAAATTAAACATATCTTACATTCTCAAAATAAAAAATTGATGTTATAATACAAAAAACCCGAAAAGGATGATTCTATAGTTGGGAAACTTAAACTTTTTGTGATATATAAGAGTAACTAGGTCTTATTAATTTTTTTCTTTTTCCTTTTAAATAATATATATTTTGTGTTTTAGAAAGAAAATTTGGGTATATAAAATTCGAAAAGTAAGAACCACATCTCCAGAGCTGGACAATTTTAAGTTTTTTTGGTATTAATGTAACTAAGTAAAACAATGTAACTAAGTAGAACAAAATCTATATAAGGAACCAGAAAATCTAAAAGGATGACTCCAGGCTTGGGAAACGTGCACTTTTTGTGATATATAAAACTAATGAAATAAAACTAGTTATGAAATAAAACTAGTTATTTATTTATATATTCTATATTTTAGAGAGAAATAAATTAACATTGAAACCAGAAAAGTCAAATTCATATATAATTAAATACATATACATGAATGTGCCATAAATATTTCAATACATTTTTTAAAATTTAAATCTAGCATTTCTGTTGAACATTTTAGCAGATATTTTTTTGTACAGATTTAGCATCATTATTTTTTGGCAACACTAAACCGGAACTTTAGAAGTTAATCGTATATACCAACATATTACAATTAATTTCCACTGTGCATCGCAGACTAATCATAACCATAATAGTATTTGGAATATTTACTTTAATTATTTGTATGCATTCATTTTGTCATGAAACGACTAAAAGCAGACAATGAACAAAATAAATTGTTATTATATTGTTCTCCTTTAAAAGATACTACTCGCCCGTAAATTATAAAGGAAGAAAGGAAAATATCATTGACAGTGGTAAAAGCGAAATTATAAGATTTTATCTATTTATGAATAAAATATAAAAATATTCGTACCATTTATTCGTTTGTTATAACAAAAAATATGTATAAGCAATCTGAAATAGCAAAATTAGTTCATGTTATGTATTTGTTCTTCTAGTGCTTTTTCTATGTATGTAATCCATACAAAAAAGAGCTTGAAAAGCAAATGGGAATACACACATAAACTTGCATATTATTTAATTGCAAATGAACAGAAATTACGTTTTATTTGGTTCTAGCTTGAAAGATCTTTTATATATTATCTGCAAGAAAGAAGTAGAGTAATATGACACAATTCTGTTATTCGAAATGTAGAAGAAATACCTATTTCATTTCAAAGTCGAAATGTTCTGTGGAAATAAAATGTTTACCTATTATCGCGATATACATATATGTATAAGTGAGCGTACCATGGTAAAATAAAATAATAAAATAAAATTTTACAGCCCTTATCTTTAAAATTTTATTAAAAAAAAGTTATACACAATTTTGGAATTTTGGCAATTTTAAACTATGGATAGGCTCACAAGATTTTAATTTCAATAAAGAAGTATATTTTCGATAACATGGCGCTTGCGATAAAATCGAAAATAAGGCTCACTTTTACTTGTACAAGCGGCATAAAAAACTCCTTCATCCGTTAAGTTGTTGTGTTGTAGAATTTTTTTCTGTTCGTGTTTAGGAAACTTTGTAAAATCCCTTGAATAATATTGTTGGCATATGGAAAGCAGAAAAATTTTTAAGTGTTGTTTTTGCAACTAAATAAGAGAAACTCAGTGCATAATGGGATACTTCAAATACAAAAGTAATTTAGCTAAATGCAAAAATTTTTAACAACTTTTGGATTTAAGTTTCATATTTTTTAATATTTTCAAACTCGCTTTCGCTGTTTTGTTTGCAAAGCACAGGGCATTAACGCCTTTGATAAGAAATGGAAAAAAAAGAATCAAATGAATTCAAAGTTGTTAAATTCAGAACAGTTTTGTTAAACTTTTCTTTTTGATACTGTTTTTCAGTTATTATTTGGTTGGAAAAACTTTTTCAAGTATTTTTGATAATCTTAACACTTGTATTTTTAAATCAAGAATCAAGAAAACGCAACATAATCCTAACTTCTTAACTATTAAAAAAGTTGTGAGTAGAATTATTTGTGTTCTTAAAAATAAACTTCATCAGGCTAAATGAATGAGGTTTTGTTTGTTTTTTGTTAGATGAGTTGCAAACAAATTGTCTTAAGTATTTGGAGGGCACAAATTTCAGTTGTTTTAAGCATTTTTCAAGAGCCTTTAGTTGCTTATTGTTAATTTTCTGGAAAACAATTTTACATACTTAAAATTCAAGAAATCTTCAGTAGATTTGTTAGGGCGGCAATGAAATGCATAGAGACAATGCTTAACCACCAGCAAATAAACTTTAATTAACATATAGTCACACTTGTCAAATATTTGCCCAAAAGAGCATAACCGCTAAATGCTAATGAGAAATCTTTCAATTCAGACGATAGTTTGTCAAGTTAAATATAAACAAGTGTCTGGATCAGAACTTTTTTCATTAGTGTTTGTTGGTTACGGTTTTTTGGGCAAATGTTTGACAAGTGTGACCGTACCCTTATAATGGCACTATGACAACATTTCAATTAATATATTTCTTAAATGTTTAATTAAGATTTTATTTTTCATTATGTCTCGTAAATATGTACTTTTATTGTTATCCGATAGATTTCTAATATTAAAGGTATTCACGTCAACTCTTGCAACTATGCAAAAAAGAATAATTGCACTTTCTGACGTGAGCAACCCATTTTGTTTAGTTGTCTATAAAGCAACAAAATATGTGCAAAGATATATTGTACTCAAATGCTTCTTAATTGGTAAAAGAGTTTGTTTAAATGCTGAAACAAAGTGTTGGAACTTCGCTGATTAATTCTGTAATAAATTCACTGATAAAAATATCAATATTAATATTTATATTGGTATTATTTAACAAAATTATAATAACGATTTGAGCCATAGTTCTTTTGAAAATAACAATATTATGTACTTGTTATCTTAAAATCGAATTTGAAGATTTCTTTATAATTTCTAGCTAAGAATTTTTTAAAAAAATTTTATTTCATAATTTATTAAATTAATTTATTTGGTCCAAAACTATCTTCCACTTGTTTTTTATTTAAAAGAAAAACATTTAGGTATTTCTGCGTAGTAATTTGGTGGTAGGTTGATTTTATAAGTACATTTTGTCCATTTTTTAGGGTTCCGTACACCAAAGGTGAAAAAAGGAACCCTATTTTTTTCGCTACGCTGTCCGTCTGTCCGTCACACGGTATTTTCTCAGGAACCGTAAGAGCTACGCACCTGAAATTTGGACAGAGTATGTAGATCCTTGGCCACTACAACAACAAATACATGAGAATTATAAATTAAAGGGTGCTCCAAAACGAGCGATGAAAAATGTTAAAATCTCATGTAATATACATACAATCGCATGTACAGATGTATGTATATTGACACTTGAAATTTGTAAAATTAGTGTATTTTTATATAGACTACAACAATAAACATTAAAATATTAAAAAAAATAAATTAAAGGGTGGTCCATCAGTTAATGCAATTTTGACTATGTAATTTTGACAACTTGCTATATCTTGGAGACCGTAAGAGGTAAACTCTTAAAATTTTCAAGAACGGTAAAACTAAAAAATCCGAAAATTATAAAATCGCCAAACCGAAAAAATCGCCCAAACCTAAAAAAAATTGCCAAAAATTTAAAAAAAATCGCCAAATCGAAAAAAAATTGACAAAATTAAAAAAAATTCTAGCACTAAAATAAATCGCCAAATTCGAAAAAATCGTTTAAATGAAAAAAAATCGCCAATATGAAAAAAACGCCAAAAACCGAAAAAATCGCCAAAACGCGAAAAATGCGCCAAAACCAAAATAATTGTTTATGTGAAAAAAAATCGCCAAAATTAAAAACAATCGCCAAAATTAAAAAAAAATCGCCAAATTTAAAAAAATCGCCAAAATTTAAAATAAACGCCAAAAACCGAAAAAAATCCTCAAAACGAAAAAAAAGTGCCAAAACTAAAAAAAAATCGCCAAAACAAAAAAAATCACCTATATGAAAAAAACGCCAAAATTAAAAAAAATCGCCAAAATAAAAAAATCGCCAAAATAAAAAAAACGCCAAAATAATAAAAATTGCCAAAATTAAAAAAACTTCAAAAACCAAAAAAAAAATCGCCAAAACGTGAAAAAAAGTGCCAAAACTCAGAAAGCGCCAATAAATTCAAAAAACCCCCAAACTAAAAAAAACGCTTAAAACCGAAAAAAATGCCAAAACTATAGTTTATATTGTTCGTATTGAATTACATATCTCGTGCCCGTACGGAACCCTTCGTGCGCGGGTCAAAGTCGCACTTCACTGAATTTATTTGGATTGACAATGCCATAAAAAGTTGCACAACCTTGCAAAATTTACTCTGATAATCTTGCACTTACTCAGACCCTGACAATTTTGCATATTTTGTGCAAAATAATTTTGCATGCGGTTGTTGTTATATTTTTTTAAAATCTTGCAATTTTGCTTTTCCGCAACAGTGCAACTTTTGACGTGAATACATTTATTATAAAAGTTTAGAAAAATAAAATAGATTCATATGGAATAAAAATTTCTAAGCTTTAGAAGCTTATATGATTCTTAAAAATTTTATTATTTGTGAGTTCTCAAATAGTTTTTGAAAGTCTGTGCATAGGATACTGGGTTTGGGACGAGTGTGACCAGGTCCCAAAAATGTTTGCAGACCTTCAAAAGAAGCTAAAAAATTAAAAAAAAAATAATTGAAAAGCTAAAGCATAATGCAAAGATTTAATACATACTTCTTTTTAATCACATTGTTTCTTTTAAAGGGCTTATTTTTGCTATTTCTCCTTTTATTGCCTTACAAATTTGCATTTTCTTTGAATGAAACAATATTTTTAAAATTCTTGAACTTAAACGGCATTATGTATAATGTCCTAACGAGTTTTGTAATACAATTTCACATTAAACATCACGCTAAAATATATATACTTGTTGGTTGAAACTACATTATGCGCAAATTGTTTATGTCAAATTTTATGAAAGAACTCGTTAAAACATTGTTGAATTTTGTCACTTATGCTAACTTTCAGTTTTTCATTAGAAGTACAGCAAAAATATTAATTCACAGTTGAGTTTTCAAAAACGAGCCTTTCTTTAATTGTACTTCGTTGATAAGCACACCCAGAAAAAAGATTGGTTGGAAAATGGTAAGGTAAATAAAATATCATTTGCGTTAACTATATTTCAATTCATGCTATCAATTTTCTGTTAATCCAAAAAACAATCCATGTTCATGGCCATAAGGGCATATATATGTAATAAAAATATGATTCTGACAATTCTTAAATTGATTGCCATGAATTGGTACACAGAGCACCAATTGCTTGCGAAAACGTTTTGAAAAGGTGTGTATTGTCAATATTTTGTACTACGGCGCTATAAAACAATACACTTTGTTCAAAGACAAGAATATTTGCGTTTTGGAAGTTAGCCATATTTTCGTATAACAGAAAACACAGAGAAAACTTAAAATTAATTAATTTTTTGTCACTGACATGAAAATGATTTAAATTTATAAAATCATGTTTTTTTTTCTTTATTATTTTTAAGAACTTATTATTGTTCATTTTCGAAAACTAAGCTTTTCTTCTGTTCTCACACAGATCATGGATCAAACGTTTTGAAGCTAATGTGGTTGTTCTATTGAAAATATCCTTAAATTAAATAGTAAATGTTCGTTTATAATTTTACGCACATATTTAATAAAAATTATGTTCTTTGTATGTTGTTACAATATTAATGTAAAAAATTAAACGGATTTTTAAGTTAGCATCTGTGGAATTAATTAACTTACATACAAATTTATAAGCAAATGCATCATTACTCATATTAAAAATACACCATCAAATAGGTTACTCGTCAAAATTACCCAAAAGTTGCATAAAGATTGTTAAAAGGTGTGTAGACTACATTACAAAAAAAAAATGCTATAAAATGCTAAATATATAATTGAAAAATGCTAAAGAAAATGCTAACTGCTATATATACAATTTTGCAGCTAAATCAACAAAAAAATTCTAGCTGCAAAAATGCTAAAATGGTCACACAGTTTGTGAGTTTTTAAAATGTTTCCGATATAAAAAATTAACAAATATGCATTAGTCTCTACTTTTTAGAAAGGTAAAAATATTGCCAAGTTAGCACATTATCTAGAAATTATATGACACCTTTACGATTACAAACTTGTACAATGCATACCATATTTCAGTGATAGGTATTGTGCCAAACAAGAACTTGGTCAACATTTTTATCTCACTACTTTTGATGGCAAAAATTTTGGAAAGGAGCTTTATTCATAATAACTGCACCAGTTAAAAAAGCCAGGGTTGCATAAAATAATAGGTAAGAGTGTGATATATGCAACATTGTGTCATTACAAGGACCGAGTAATGTACTTAATTTCTTAAGAGTCATCTGAGTGTAAACTTTAGGGCAAGTGACTGCGTTTCGTTTTCAACGGATTATAGTAAATACATAAATAGTACATTTAAATGTGCTGACCCAAAGTACATAAAATAGTAGGCTTAAATTCTAAGGGATCGTTAAAGCCTACTTTTTACAACAAACATTTTTAATCTTGCAATAATGCAACATGTATGCTTATTTTAATTCTGAATTGTATGGGAGTAGCCCTGCCGGAACTAGGCCTGGCGCATTACCGTCAGCCCAGATGTGCTGTAAATATTCGCTTTCGATATCTAATACACAAAAATTAAAATTCATAATTCGCATTTGCTAAACTGACATTTGCTACATCCTTACTAACTTAGGTGTGAGATTATTCGTCGTTGGATTCAAATCTCTTTTCACCGAGGCATTTCTTGAAGTTTTGCAACAAGAAATATTCAAACCGTGCTAAATTTATAGATCAAGGAGGACGACGGAGTAATTCGTAGCCCAATTGAAATGGAAATTGCACATGCTCTTGCAGTTGATTGTGAGGAAACGCAGCACCCATCTTGCGAAGAGCTTTCTCATATCCAAGTAATACTTTAAAATTAAGACCATTGAGCTATTTCACTTCCGCAATGAATCCATCAAACATTCAAACTTCTTTCTTCTTTTCTCCGTTTTTTTTTTTGCAAAAAATATGCTTAATGAGCACACTAAACTCACTTTTTCCATTTTCTTCTTTAAACACGTACCTGATATCAACAGTTGCCAAAAGCAAACTAAATGACGCAAATATAGACAACAATCAACTTACAGTTGCCTGCCGACAGGGGCATTGTTGCCATTTCAAGCAAGTGGCTTGAAATTCAGAAAGACTCACCCTCGTAAAACGATACTACAGTTATCTTCATTTAAAAATCAGTTCAAATTAAAATTTCGTTTTTCATATATACTACATATGGGCATTTTCACAGGAATGTCAACTTTTTGTAGCGTGCTACACTAAGCAAATATGCTTGTTTTTACGAAGAAAACGAAACATTTTTTTACTTATTTATATATTTGTGTAGGACGTAAGCAGCTATACTTTAGGTAAAGTTTTATAAAAAATCGAGTAACGTTGTTTAGAAATGCAAGTTTAATTGCTTGCTGTTGCACGCGACAAGAATTGGAATTTCTCGGAAAAATTCCCATATACATACATATATATTATATATAGAAATGTATTTGTTTTTTTTTAACAAAAACTACTTTTCAATCTGAACTGACATAGAAAAATTGGGGAAATATTCTCTCAATATTTAAAATATAAAAAAATAAATAAATAAATTTACATATCGTTACCATTTAATTATTATCATTATTTTTTTGATATCGAGATTTTTGAGCCTTTCTATATTAAGGTAACGATATACTGTATTCTCTTGTCAATTTGAAAGTTTAAAAAAATCCCATTTACGCTGGACTTTGTCAAAATTTAAACGTGTATATTAAAATGATTAGCCTTAATACAAGCATTTGGCAGTGAAAAAAATTTTTGTCTTTTATTCAATTATTTTGAAGATATTTTTCTTATAATTCGTTATCATATTATTCATCGTATCTATCTTTGAATTTGCATTAAAATTAGCCTATCATATCCTGCAACTGTTTAGGAATTATGCCACCAGAGACTAATTAAATTAGCACGTTTTCATTTTCTCAAGAGATACACACGCTTAGCAAAAATGTGATGAAGTGCTTTCGTTTAACTTACACCAGTAGCGTAGATATTCCGCTTTGTGCTAGGGTGCACTGCACATTGGCACTTGCTGTTTATCAAATTTAATTAATTTAACAATAATAATAATAACAAGTAAGAGTACTATATTCGGCTGTGCCGAATCTTATAATATATATAATGTATAGAAATACATACATAAGCACATTGATATGTAGGTACATATTTATTTTGTGAAAATATTCATAATTTTTGCTCTAGTGCAATTTTTAGTAAGTGAACTCTCGGTACTTTTGGATTATCTCTTATCTTAAAAAATACAAGTTTTTAGGAGAGTTTGGATAAAAGTTCCTATGCAATTATTAAGGAATTGATTACATCTATATATATTAGTAGTTATAATATGCTAATCTTTTCTAGTTTAATTGTGAAACGCATTTATTAAGATACGAGTTTGCTGCATTAAGAGTAATTTTAATTCTTGATACTTGATGAATAAGTTACTCGTTTGTTACATTCATAGCTGTATAAAGAAATAACGCCGTTAAATCGAAACTATCCAATGAAAACAAGATTTAGTATTTTAGCACGTTTTCATTTTCTCAAGAGATACACACGCTTAGCAAAAATGTGATGAAGTGCTTTCGTTTAACTTACACCAGTAGCGTAGATATTCCGCTTTGTGCTAGGGTGCACTGCACATTGGCACTTGCTGTTTATCAAATTTAATTAATTTAATAATAATAATAATAATAACACAATTTTCACTTTGTTTTGAAATTTCTTTCGGTTTTGGGGGGTTTTCCGTTTTAAGCGTTTTTTAATAGGGATTTTTTTGTAGCTTCGGCGTTTTTTGGCGTTTTTTTTGTGCTTTTTTTAGTTTTTGTTCTTTTTTCTCGTTTTAGTGTTTTTTTTTTAGTTTTTGGCATTTTCTTTAATATGGCGATTTTTTTAGTTTTGATGCGTTTTTTTTCGTTTAAGCGATTTTTTAAGTTTTTTGGGTGTTTTTCTATTTTGGCAATTTTTTTTTATTTTTAGCGATTTTTTTCATTTTTGCAATTTATTTTAGTATCACATTTTTTTAAAATTTGGTGTTTTTTTCGCTTTGTAAAACACCAGAAGCGTTTATTTTATTTTTTTTTTAGATTTTAAGCACTTTTTAAAGGTTTTTGTTTTGGCGTTTTATTTGGCACTTTTTTTAGTCTCAATGCTTTTTTCTAGTTTTAGGGTTTTTTGCGTTTTTTACTTTGATGCTTTTTTAGTTTTGGTGTTTTTTTACATTAAGCGATTTTTTAAAGTTTTTGGCGCTTATTTTTTATTTGGCGATTTTGTATCATTTTGGGTTTTTTTTTTTTATTTTAACGATTTTTTAATTTTGTAGATTTTTTTAATTTTTGCAATTTATTTTAGTGCTAGAATTTTTTTAATTAAATAGTTTTTTCGTTTGTGTGATTCTTTTCGGGGTTGGTAATTTTTTTTATTTGGTTCTGTTTTTTAGTTTTGGTGATCTTTTTCTCGTTTTAGCAATTTTTTAGATTTTTGGCATTTTTTATTTGGTGTTTCTTAGTTTTGGCAATTTTTTTCATTTTGGCGATTTTTTTCATTTTAGCGATTTTTTTTATTTTTGCAAGATATTTTACTACTAGAATTTTTTAATTTGGTGGTTTTTTCCTTTTGGCGATTTTTTTAATTTGGTGCTTCGAAATTTTTTGGCTTTGAAATTTTTTTTATTTCGTTGATTTTTTTGTAATTTTGGAGATATTTTTCATTTTAGAGATTTTTTTAATTTTTGCAATATATTTTAGTGCAAGAATTTTTTTATTTTAATGCTTTTTTCGTTTAGGCGATTTTTTTCGGTTTGGCGATTTAATAATTTTGGGATTTTTTTGTTTTACCGTTTTTGAAAATGTCAAGAGTTTGACCCCTACGGTTACCAAGATAGAGCAAGTTGTCAAAATTACATAGTCAAAATTACATTAACTGATAGAACACCCTGTAACTTGAATTTTTATAAATTTTAGTATTAATTGTTATAGTCTGTATAAAAATACAGTAATTTTAAGAATTTCTAGTGTCTATATACATACATATGTGCATACAATTGTATATCTGTATATTATATGGAATTTTAAGATTATTCGATGCTCGTTTTGGAACACCCTTTAATCTTTAACTTTCATATTTTTGATGCTGTAGCCACCAAAGTTCTATATAGTCTGTCCAAATTTCAGATCCGTAGCGCTTACGGTTCCTGAAACAATAGAATTTTTTCTAAAACATAAAATATGTTAATTATAAGAAAAGATATTAAAGTTTTCCAATGCTGGATACGTTTTTTTAATTTTTTTAAATAAGAAACACCAATTTTATTCATACTGAAGTATAAAATAAGTTAATTTAACAAAAAAGTAATAGAAACTAGTTTTCGGTAGTTATTTTGTATGGGAAAATAGAGTTTGAGTTTTCCAGCTCTGATGCCATCTGCTCGATTTTGCTGATTTTTCATAGCAAAATTTGTCGGGAAATTTTTGACCCACCAGTCTAAGAACGAAGTCTCTATCTGTTCTGAGAGCTTGGGAAAACCGATTTCACGTACAGACAGACGGACAGACGGACATCGCTTGTTCGTCTTCCCTATCCATAAGGATCCAGAATATATGTATATATTTTATGTGTCGCTTATTAATATTGTAGAAATAACACACGGAATGACAAACCTATATATACCCTTTTACCATTTTTTGGTACAAGTTATAATAATTTTATGGAGTCTAATAATATTAAAAATACTTGAAATTTTCCTATGTTTTTGATACAAATTTCCAAAATCTTGAAAAGGCCAAAAGCACCTTCATATGTACATATATTGCTCCTAATTTCTGCAGTAAAGAATTTCCATGAAAAGCAAAATCAAACTTTTAAAAAATTTAAATTTTGTTTTTGTTTTTCATCCAATTTTCATTTTATAGTTATTGTACTACATTCTTAAAATTATTTGCAATGGAATATTATTTAATTGGTCGCATTCATAAGACGTAACAGTTGCGCAACCGTTGAGTGTTTGTCTTAGAAACGCATAGTTGAGTATCTCCGCACCACTCGACAGTTGAGTAATTTTCCATCATGAAATTTTTTCACTACCTGTAGTCAACACGTTGTGCTCAGCATGAACAGCTGGTCAAATAGAGCTATTTCTTTTATATGCTTTGTTAGGTGGCAGCAACAAATATTTGTTAAGTTTTACATTACAAATGGGATCAAGTAACGAAATAAAGGTATACAATTACATTATATACATCAAGCCGTTTTTAAGAAGTAGCTGTTGGGGCCAACAGTTGCCAGCAGTTTCACAAGTGTTGAGCTCAACAGCTACTTCTTATGAATGCGCCCATTGAAAAAAAAGTGGTTGGCTACGCCACTATCAAAAAAATGAGCGCAAGTAAATGCAAGCTATACGGGGTTGCCAGATTAAATTATTTCCTTAAATCTTTCATTTCGCAAATAACATTAGCATATTAAACAAACACGATTTCAATACTGAGTACTGTGTACTTTTAAGTTATACACATTTCATCTGACATCATTGTGGGTCGATTCGGTTGTCATACTAAAGTTTGATTACCTATTTTAGAGGCATCAATAAAATAATAAGATTCTTTTAAATTATTTTATTACATTCATCATTTATCCATCGATGAACAGTTCATGGATAAATTGACAAAATTTTAAATTTTCTACTGCCGAAGTAAGCTTTTATTTTTAAACCATGTTGTCATTTAAAAGATTGTCAGGTATTTAATGATGATTTTTTATGCTCACTATTTTATTCACAAAAAGTAGTTTTGGTAAATAATTGACACAATAAATAAAAATTTGTTCCATAAACCTTTTGTAATAGCCCTTAATTAATTAACAATTGCTGCTTAAGGTTTATATTAAAAATCGTAAGGGACATACATACAGATGTGTCCTTAGATCTATACCGCAGATAATAACTGCAGGATTTTGCAAGTACACCAATACTTTTAAAAATTTTATTTTTATTTGTTATTTGTTATTAAACAAAGTGGCCAGTGGACAAACATTACAAAATCACTTAAAAAAAGTTTGCTGTCAGTAACATTCTGGCCATTTTTCCAGGCTATTTGCACGTGCTCGGCCTGCACCCATACAAGATGAATACTAAAATAGTCAAATAAAAACTTAATTGTCGTAATTCAATTTTTTTTTAGAATTTAAAACGATTATAAGTTGTTTCAAATATTTATTTATGTCAATTAAACTTTTGTTTAAAAATTCCGTTAATTAAGTTTAACTAACAAAAATTTTTAACTCAATATGCCAGGTAATAGGAGATTAATGTCTTCTTAGGTAGGGGCCATAGTATAACTTTTAAAATAATAGATGTTGAGGGAGAGGGAGTCGGTATATCCTATTAAAATTTAGCTTCGGATCTCCAGAGCATAGTTTTAGAAATATAAAGTAATTGTGCTCAAATTACTATATTTAAAATTAAATATATAGTGATAAGAAATTAATTCTAGAGCTTACTACATGGGCGTAAGTTATAAATGCATTCTAAACAAAATTCTAACTCAAGTTTCAATATGTCATTGAAGTGATTTTATTTAAGCTTTGATATAATTTAAAGTTTGTATGAGGTACCGATTGAAATTTTGAAGTGCACCACATGTGTATTTTTCTTTTATATTACGTTTTACTGCAATAGCTGGCAGCACTGCCTTTAAGAATACAGTAAATTTAACATATCGTTAACTTAATATAGAAAGGCACTAACTCATTACTTTATTTTGAAATCGAGATTTTTGCATTTTTCGATACATTAGATATTATCTTAACGAAATATACAAAAAACTCGATTTAAAAAAGAAATAATGATTTAAGGCATTTCCATATTTAGGTAACGATATGTATGTACATATTTGTAATTTATAGCAACTGCACGGTTAGACTAAAGGAACCCCTGCCTCAATATAATAAAAACTTTTTGTAGCAAACAGGCTTGAGCAACATGAAAATTATACAGATGTTCATACAAATATAATATCCCGAAATATTTAGTTATTAATACAAATACTGCTGTAGAAAAATATTGTGCTAATGAAAATTTGATGGATATGCAAGCTTAGCCGACAATAAAGTTTTACGACTTTTCAGCCATTTGATAAGTAAAATATGGTAATGAATTTACTTTGGCTGGTTAGTTTCGAAATGGTAAATAAAGAAATATGCTGCAAAAACATTACAATACTATGACTTGTTTATCACTTAAACCAATTTAACATTCAACATTAGAGAACAATCTTTTGTTGGGTCTGAGAAAGACTTTACCCATAATTTAGCCAACATAAGGAATTTAGTTTTAAAGTTTCTTGCGTTGCTTTTGTACAACTTAGCTGGTAAGCAGAATATCTGTGATATAACAAACAATAGCTTTACAAAACTTCTAATGGCAATGATATAAATTATTCAATTATAAGTTACGATTATATCCTCGCAATTGTGAGCAGCTTTTAATTTATTATACTGAATGTATACTACTTAAACGTACTCATTTGCATAAAAATATGTATGAATCTCTAAATACGTACGTATGTACATATCGCACACTAAATCATAAACAGTCACAACTCCCAATATTTCAGATGCTAAGCAGTAGCAGGGTGCCGCTGCGGCTGAGTGGTAGCAATGCTAGCCTCTCAGCCTAGAGGTCGTGGGTTCGATTCCCACCATAGACTCTGGGTGTTTTCTGCAGACAAGCTAATCGCTTTGCAGATTGTGTTTGTTTAAAAAAAATAAAAAAATAAAAAAAAAATTATGAATGAATGATCATAATGTCATAAAGCCCTAAATTAAAAAAAAAAAATTAAAGGAGTAATCAAACTTTAAAAAAAAAAATTTAATAAAAAAAGCATGACATGAAATTCAAGATCAATTTATATGGTAATTGTTCAGTTCCCGAATATTCGACTTTTTTACGATATTCGTATTCGTACTCGCCAAATTCAGACGAAACGAATGTTTGAATATTTCAAATCACGCAATAAACAATATTTTTGTGAAAGTAAGTACTTTGCTTCACCTCAAGAGACCAATCTTTAAGTTCAGATATAAAAGTTTCGAAAATTTTTCTCCACCATCTCTGTTTGAATTAAACTTATTTTTTGTTATAAATATCAAATTCCAAATGTTTAAAAAAATGTATTACGCCACTTTAAAACAAGATATGTTTTTAAATATGTACACATTTCTAAAAATCTAATCTGCGCCCGGTGAAAAATAAAAATACTGCAAAAATACTGAAAAGTCCCATTTTTAATTTAATTTTATTGGAAATCGCCGGGAACTCAAAAGCAAATTATATTCGTTACTACTTTCTGTGTATTGATTACATCATTTTCTACCTAAGAGAGACTTTTCAGCCGAAAATATTAATTGGCGAAATTCTTTTTTAAATGCGAAATAATTAACCCACCTTTTTCTTCAAAACTGCCGAAAATCTAGCATTTTTAATTTTAGTTTAATTTGGGTATAAATTTTGAATTAATTGTAATTTTGATACCATTTTTTTTAATGTTACAAATTTTGTCCCTTATTCATAACGAGCTTAATTTTATAAATCTCACAAGATTTGACTTCTCCGGTAGCAGAGCAGTGGGCCAAGGTTGGTAAAAAGCCAAAATCTTAATCTTTTTTCTCTAATATTTTCTAAACTGTAAGCGAAAACACACAAATGTAGAATACTTTTTTTAGCTCCTTGGATAGAAAACAATCCACTTGCAAAAAATCTTCTTTATCTGATCAAAAACATGAGCATCGATTTTAATTTTTCACTAACCCAAGGTTGCCCACTTTAGTGCTTTGTGGCTCCGTCGTCTAAATTACAGACTTGAGCTCTCTGAAACCTCATTCAATGCTGTGTAAAATTTCATAACAATTGGACAGCTACTTTAGAAACTTTAGAATTATTTCCAATTTTTTTTCCACTGCTTATCGGGTACTCTAGGCCTCGCTAGGCTTTTATGGCAGCAAACCTCATATTTTAGACAGAGCACATATGTAGTAAATCAATTAAAGAAAAATGTCTTTGCGACCAGTTTAATGTGCATATATTAAAAATGAACTCTTCAAAACTTAAAATCTTCGCATCTGCTTGTGTATCTGGTACAGCCAATATACTAATTTTCGCGATTTCATATACAATAAATGTGGCTTACAATGGCTTTGCTATTTTTACCATTTTAAAACATTTATATGTCTAGAGATACGTTTTTCGTTCCTAAAGGCATTAAGCAGCTCACGCAATTTGTTAGTATTTCGCGCTAGTGATGATTATGATATGATTGCACTTTCCGGTTAATTAAAAACAAGAGGGCTTCGTAAGAATGTGTGAAGGAGAACAAAAACGTGTTCATAAAAGAAAGTTAATTAAAATATATTTTTGAAATTTTCGTTTTGGTGGGAATCGGTATACCGGTACATACCGGTATAGACGTAAGCGGTATTCTGGATACCGGTATTTTCTAACCGAAAAGGATTTCGGTATCGCTATCGATACCGGTATCTAGTTTTAGCGGTATTTGAATCGGTATCGGTATTTTTACGATACCGTTTGCCAACCTTGATATAAGCACATACATACATATTTGTTTTGTAAAAATTTATCATTTATTGCTCTAGTTCAATTTTTAGTAAATAAATATTTGTTTTTCGATATTAGCAATAAGTTGAATATTTTATTCTAAGCTCTGTACTGAAAAAATATTTTACATTCACCGTTATTGCGGTTGTCAAAAACAACGTAACGTCATACAATACGTTACAATACAAAAACTCGGTGCTTGTTCACTGGCATTCGAGATGTTCTAAAACCGTGCTACTATTTAATAACCCTACAAAATAGTTTTATTATTCTACTTCAATACCAAGTAAACTAACTTCTTTTAATTTACAATTTTTAATGTTGCAAATTGTTAAATGTCTCAATTTAAACATCCCATTGCAAAAGGTATACATCGCACTATTGTGTATACGTTTAGTCCTAAAGAATTTTTTCAAATTTATTCAGCTCAAAGGAACGGTTTCAGGAAAATGAAACTGAACATGTTCTTAAATTCATTTTATATTTAGGACTGCTCTCTAGCTATAAATCTCTGTTAACTAATAATTAATTTTAAATTAATTAACTAATTAATTAATTAATTAATAACTAATAACACCTCGTTACAAGCTGTCAATGAAAGACCATCGATTTGAAACACAACTATGTTGAAAGCATAATAATTTTGATTTTTCTAATTTTTAATACTAAATTATTTATTTCAAAAATATGTAATATATTTTTGTTTACCATTTGCATAAAAGTTACGTCCCACACTACGTACAGTGAACAAACACAAAAGAACGCTGATAATGAAGGTTTAGTGGCCTTCGAAAACAGCTAGTTGTTCCGTTCAACTATGTGTTAGCCAGAATATTTACAACTAACTTTACAGTTATTTGTACATTATCATTAATAATTAACGCATGTAATTTGGCTTACAAAGCGATACGAACCTTAGCCCGTTCAAATAAGAAATAATAATTAGTTCTATTTAATTAGTTTTATATACCAGAAAAACTTTTAAGTTTTCCAGGTCTGGAGCTGTGTTTTTTGTTTTCTTAATTTTTATGCCAAACTTTTCTTTTTAAAACATAACGTATAAATAATTTCTAAAAAAAACAACAAATTGAGACATTTGAGGATTTTTAATTGAACTTTAGTGGTTTTTTAATCAGAAATAATTTTTAGTCAGGCTTAAGTTCAGTAATTTGAATTCTTATTGAATGAAATATTTTTATTAATTAATGTGAGTTTTTAAAGAAGAAAATTAAACTTAGACTTTAAGCTGGGGGAAATACCAAGTAGATAGACTAGGGTGCTGATGAAGTGCGTGGCTGCACAGAAAAGTATCGGTATTTCCTCCAGCTTAAAGTCTAAGTTTAATTTTTCTTCTCTTCTTTAGAAACTCACATTAATTAATACAAAATATTTCATTCAATAAGAATTGAAATTACTGAACTTGAGCCTGACTATGAATTATTTCTGATTAAAATTCACTACAGTTCAATTAAAGAATCTAAAAAATTTCTCACTTAAAAACAACAAATTTAATTTGCCAACCCTGGAATCAGCGTTTTGGATTTTTTGATTCCATATACCAATCTAGTAGTTCTTACAAACAAAGAACAAAGAAAAAAGGAAATTAAGAAAATAGTTTATTTAGTGACTTTAATACGCAGAAAAAAAGTTTTAAGTTTCCATCTCTGGAGCTGTGGTTCTTATTTTTACAGGAAGCCATTGTTCGTGTTTTAATCCCCCTGATAACTTTGTTTCCCATCGTCGCAAAGTTCTAAAATTTAATTCATAATTAGAATTGATTCAAGTCACCTCATATACCAGATTTTAGAGCAAGAGGTTCCTGAGATATGGAGGTGCAAAAAGTGCATATTTTAAGCCATACTCACTGACTCACTCATCAAATTTATGAAGCACTTCAGCTATAGCTATAGATCTGGTATTTGGTACACAAGTATACCTGGATGAGCAGTTAACTAGAAAAATCTAAAAAACTACAAATTGTATGCAGTGGGGCAGTGCTACGCCCATAAAAATTAAACTTTGCACTAGTGAGTTTAAATTTTGTACAAAAATAGAACTTTGTGAGTAATCACCTAAAAAATCTGAGAGCCCGAAAATTTTTACCAAGGATGCGGGGCTAAGCCCATAAAGCTCAGAATTAAAAAAACACATCTAAGCCGTTTTGCTCAAGCGATTGTATTGAAATTTGGCAGACATATTACAATAATACAAGGCTATAAATTGTTTAAAAAAGTGGGAGTTAATACACCCATACAATTTAGGACTCCTTTTTCATGTACTTCGGTTAGTACATTTAAATGTACTATTTTACTATTTACTATTATCTGCTTGCAACGAACCTAAGCAGCAACGCACTAGCCAAAGAAAATCTTGGGTAACAAAAATTAGGCGGGGACACGCCCATAAGAAGAAAAAATAAAAATTTCCGCTTGAGAGCTGAAATTTGATAGACGAGTAGTTATAAATTAGCAAATAATTGGAAAAATCTGAAAACCTAAAAAATTTACCTGGGGGCGGGGCTACGCCAATAAGGCTCAGAATTTATTAAACAAATTTAAGGCGTTTAACTCAAGCGATTTTATTGAAATTTGGTTTACATGTTGCAATAATACAACGCTGTAAGTTTTTGTCGATAAAAAATGGGCGTTAGCACGCCCATACAATTTCGGCCTCTTAATTCATATACTTTGGAGCAGCACATTTGAATATACCACATATTTATGTTTTTATTTCTATCCGTTTCCAACGAAACTCGACAGGAAAGATAACTGCTGGCCAAATAATGTCTTTAGATTGAAAAAGTGGGCAGTATCACGCCCATAAGAACAAAATTTAAATTTGCGCTGGTGAACCTGAAATTTGATTAAGAAGTATGTCTAGGTTAGCAACTAACTAGCAAAATATGAAAAACCGAACATTTTGACCAGGAAGGCGTGGATAGGCCCATAAGTTTTGGAATTAAAAGAAGCAAATTTTAAGCGTTTTACTCAAGCGATTTTATTCAAATTTGGCACAAGTGTTGCAATAATACAAGGTTATAAATATTTTTTGAAAAAGTGGGTGTTAACATGCCCATAAAATTGAAGCCTCCTATTTCATGTACTTCGGATAGCACTTTTGAATATACTACATCCCAGTGAAAAAAAATGGAAGTCATTCTAGCGGAAGTACATTTTCATTGCTTTCAAAAAATCGATATTTTTAATTTGCCGAGAGTGAGCAAAAAACCATGTAGAAGTTATTTTAGTCACACAAAACCTTGTAACTCCTCCATAGTGTTAGAAAATACTCACCAGAATTTTAAAAAAATTTATTTTTTTAAAGAAATTTATGAACTAATTTTAGTCTAAAATTTAAAAGTTATTTGCTTAAATTTACATGAAAACTTTGTTTTGGGCTTAAATTCGTATAAAAAGAAACGAATTGTTAAAAAAGGTAACTATTTACCATTTTTCCTAGATGAAAATATTTTCATAGAACACAAAAAAGGGAATTTTTCTTAATATCGCTTCCAATTCAGTGACTAGGCATCGAAAAAGAGAACTTCTTGCAATGACAACCCTATGTAAAAATCATTAGATCGGATCGAAATTTGCACTACTTCCGCATCGTAAACTCTACATTTTCATGACTTTTTTGGAGTCTCTTTTTTTAATGGAATATTTATGTATTTATAACTATATTTTTCCAACGAAACTCGACAGTAAAGATAACTACTGGCCAAAGAAAATATTGAGATTGAAAAGGTGGGCGGTACACCCGTAAGAAAAAAAATTTAAATTTTCGCTAATGAGCTGAAATTTGATACACAAGTAGGTCGAAGCTAGTGTAATGGCATTTAAACAATGAACAATCATATATACATTTTACTAACTTTTTTTTGAGTTAATACATTGGTATGTTAGTAATGCCACCAACAATTTACAATGTTAATAGTATTGTCACACAATGCAAAAAATGTAATTGTTATGATAAACAAAACCACTCAAAATTATTAATATATATTATTGTAATTTTGTCAAAAAAAATATTATAATAAGCACTTCAACTATCCCATTATTTTTAAATATAAGAAAAGAAATTTTAAAAATAAAATCAATTATATTTTTTCATTAAATAAAAATTGATATTTCTTTTTGCATAGCATATAAATCTGCCTATAATTTGTCCGCCAGTGGCATAAGATACGCTGGTATCCATCGGGTAGGCAACAAAATTTCTTTCACCCTTACACTAGAAACTATCGAGAAAAATCTTAAAACGCGGAGAATATAGCCATAGGGGCGGGGCTTGATTTACGTGACTGCATTCTACATGTAGGCATTCAAGTAGACTCCAGATGATTCCTTAAAAAAATAATAGCCATAGGAGCGGGGCTACTCCCATTAAGTTTAGAACTAAAATATGAAAAAAAAACTTTAGAAAAATTGGCGGGGTCACTCCCACTAACATTTACACTATATTTTACATATTTCTACTCAGATGGCTCTTAAAAAATTAAGTACCTTACTCGTTCCCTGTAATATCACAATGGTGCATATACAACACTCTAACCCATTATTTTATGTACAACAACAGCAGACTAGAAATTTTAAGTTTAAAAAGCTTAAATATGAAAAAATTTCAAAAAGTAGTCAGATCCTTACAAAAACATAAATGTGAAAAAGTGCCAAGTTAAACTCTCATATAATTTCTAGATAATGTGCTAACTTGGCAATATGTTTACCTTTTCAAAAAAAAGAACAGAATAATGCATACTTGTTCATTCCTTTACATCGGGAAAAATGTTGTCAAGTTAGCAGATTATCTAAAAATTATATGAGACTCTTACGATTACAAATTTATATAATGCTAAACATATTTCAGTGACAGGTATTGTGCCAAACAAGAATTTGGTCAAAATTTTTATCTCACTACTTTTGATGGCCAACATTTTGGAAAGGAACTTGGCCCTTTTTCACATTAATGTTTTTGTGAGGATAGTTTTCTACAGCAAACTTTTCTTTCCAAAAACTTAATATATATAATTTATACAGAAACAGAAAAAAATTAATTAGACCTAGTTAGTTTTATATATCACAAAAAGTGTAAGTTTCCCAACCTTGGAGTCATCCTTTTTGATTTTATTGATTTCTTAGACCAATCTCCGATATGTTTAATTTATAGAAAAAAGGAAAATTTGTTTTAGCAAGTTACTTTTATATAACAAAAAATTTAAAGTTTTCCAACCATTCCTTTCAATTTTTGTACTTATTTTTTTTATTTTAAATACCTATTTTATTCACCTACAGACATATGGACAGACGGACATTGCTTGTTAGTTTTCCCATAAGGATCCAGAATATATATTCTTTATGGGTCGCTTATTAATATTGTGGAAATTACACACGGAATGACAAACCTATATATACTCTTTTACTATTTTTTGGTAAAAGGTATAAAACCAATATCACTTTGATAAATTGGAGTTGTGACTGTTTATAATCTAGTGTGCGATATGTACTGTATGTTATCAGTCAGTAAAGCAGCCAGACAATCATTTTATTGAATAGAAATATGAATGTATGTATTAAATGAAAGGAATCAAGGCTTACAACCCCTACCACTTCTTATTTTGTTTTTTTTACTGCTTATTTAAACATAAATACAAACTAAATTGCAGTTTCATTAGAAACATTTTAGTTTATTTATTTTTACTATTATTTTGTGTTTATTTGCTTCTGTTTATGGTTGTTTGTTGACAAGTCATTGGCAAAGTATCCAATAAATGGTATAAGTCAGAAGAAAAATCTTTGGGTAGTACACATTTAAAATATATTTTTAATCATATACAGTGTCCAGCATAACTCCAGGAACCTCAGCTGAAATAAGCAAGTTCATTAATTTTACAAAAAATTATCTGATCAATCATTATTTTTTAATATGTTAATTCACATGTGTAATACAAAGCAAACAAAAAATTTGGTTTATAACAAAACAAAAAACTATGCAAATATATGAAGTTACCAAATATTTGAACGCTTAATTTTTTTTGTTGTGTACCACATTTTTGTTTGTTTATTTTTGGATAAAAGAATTAAAATATTATTAAAATAATAAAAAAATTAAATTTGATCACATAAATTTATGTAAAATTGATGAACTTGCTTATTGAGTTATGCTGGACGGGGTATATGTGTATGTGTTTGTGATGTAACGAAAGTCAAATTTTGATATTCGCGAATACGAATACATATATGAATATTTGAAACAATATTACATTTGAAATTTATAGATATAAAAAGAACTTCAACTTCATTTCGTACTTTAAAGTTAATACAAACTACCCAAAATTTTAGTGATCGTCATTAAATAGCAATGAATTAATGAATTCGTACACAATGCAACAAGTTTTAATTTTTAATTTTTTGCAGAAAAGTCACTTAATGAAAAACAATCTAGAGACAAATTGTAGTCAAACTGTTTAAATGCTTTTTATTTTTTCATCATTTTTCCCTATACATAACTTATTTGCATATGCAACTACAAAATTTATTAACAATAAAGGTAGGAATTATATAGAAGTGCTCTTGCAGAAGCTTATGACAATATTTCTTCCAATTCTCATGGACAAAAAAGTGTCCTTTCTAAAAATATATTCTTACATGGATATGACAATATCAAATTATAAGTTTTAAAATTGAGGTTGACCCACTTGATGCTATATCGAATAAGATGTATTAATGTAAACTTTAATACATAGACGTATTTTCAAAGCGATATTATTTTATTTTTTTTTAAGAAATTTATTATTTGACATATTTGTCATAATTAACTGCCTGTTCCAGGATGTCACTCATTTTCGTTCGCACGCATTTTAAACGACAAACAGCTGTTTTGCGTTTCAATAAAAGCCTTTACCACGACAAGTCGAAAGAAAATGCATGCGAACGATAACGTAAGCATTTCAATACAAATTTGTGCCCCAATAAAAATTTTTTCACTCATTTGTACGAACTCTAATGTCAAAAGCAGGCACTTGTATTTTAATTGTCGACTGAGACAAAATTAACCAAATTATTTTAAATTACATGAATAAAATACAATGACTCTGCGAATTAGTAAATACAATGCCGGATATTCTGGCAATGGATTTGTTGCGTAACCGGTCGTTGGCAGTTTCCTCACGTCTGGACTTGCAAATAAGCGGGTTTGCTTCCTTTGGCTGGGATTTGTGATATTCTTCTCTAGGTATGTATGTATGTTTGTATGCTCGACAACGGCTTCGATGAGTAAGGAATGTCTGCTTACCACGCCTTCCGCTAGTTATAATACCAGTTGGTTAAAAGCTGTTTATTTATGTGAGCGGGTATTTTACATACGCAGAGAGGAAATCCTTAAGCCATCCGGATATGCAGAAAATTCTTACTTATCGGAGCCGGTATCCGATACATGTACGTACATACATATGTATATATGCACATACATACATAAATACAGGAGACAGTCCTTAAGTCCGGACGAAGGCCAGCTTAAAAAAAGTATACATAAGTTCTTGGCATTTTTCCAAGACCTATCCACAAAATTTTGCATTAAGTAGTTATTCGTTTTTTCCCTAAAAAAAATTTGTCAAGTTTGTTTATTTTTAACTGACTTCATTCTAATTTATTTTTGGCTGCCACTTGTTGCAAGCTGAATTAAAACAGAGTTTCATTTTTTAAAGCACAATTTACACATTTGAACGATTTTTTATTTCCATTTGACGAAGAATGTGTGAAATTTTTGATGTGGCAATATGGATATTTGACAACGGGTATACGGCTTACGTTAGAAACGTAAATCCAATCGAACGATAAGTTGAAAGATAGTGGAACACTTTTATAGAAGAAAATGAGTGACTTACTTTCGTTCTCTTAAGTTTTCTTTCGACATCGTGGGGCAGGCAGTAAATTTTAATTTTTTATTTAACCGAACTAAAGAAAATATTTTTATAAAACAGGACTTATCTAGGATCAAGACCGTTGGTCCAATCAATATACTTAAAGAATACTTCATAATATTTTAGTATGGAGAAATAATTTTCGGACAAATATTAAATAGAAAATTACTTTAACTTTTTTAATGTTAATTGCATAAGGAATTTGTTTTTTCTTTTTAACTTGGGTACAAGAATTTAATTGAAATAATTTTTTTTTTAATTATTTATACCAATGCATTCATGGATGATTCCGAAAGCGATAATACTAATGATAGTGACTTAAATATATTTCTTTCATGTTTACTAAAGGAAAGCAAACTGCATTTGCCAACATAAAAATGAACTTGAGCACTTCCTTACGGAAAAAATTTTGATATAGGGTAGTATGAATAAAAAAAATATTTGCTTTTTACTTAAAAATTAAAAAAAAATACATACATATTTTGGGTTGTAAAACACATTTTTAAGTAAAAATCAAATACTTTTTTCTTCATACTACTTGATTTGTATCTAACTAGGTGGCAGCGCTAATTCAGCTGATAGTTTTTTTCTCTATGTACTTTGTAGCTAACGAATGTCAAAAACTTCGTTTTTTTGGATTTGTTACAAATGTTGTTGTGCTTTTGACATTCTTCGGTTCTTTACACAGCTATAGTTGCCGTTTTATTTTTTAATACGCAGTCGCCTGTTTAATTAAACCATGATACTACCCATAATTTTGGTCTCTGAAACTCATTTGACTTCGAAAAGCATCTTTAAAATGAATGGCTACACTGTATATGATACAAAGGACCCTAGAGGAAGAGCTTGCGGTGGATCAGCAATTCTAATAAAGTCAAGACTCAAACACTATATTCTTGACAACATTTGTGAGGAACATCTACAAGCAACTAATAATTGCGTCGACAATTTTTGTACGAATTTAATAATATCTTCAATTTACACCCCTACAAATTTTTCAATCACTGAGAATCAATAAGAGGATTTTCATAAATCACTTGGATCTTGCTTTGTAGCAGCTGGCGACTACAATGCAAGACATAAGTACTGGGGCTCGTGTCTTGCTACACCTAGAGGTCAAGCGTTGTTGAAAACAATTTCAAAAATGGCCTTAGATGTCATTTCGAGTGCGAAGCCTACTTAGTGGCCTGCTGACGTACGAAAAATTTCGGATGTTATAGATCCTCCGATCACCTCCTATCACACTCCCACAGCAGTTACAATATTCTACCCACTAAGGAGTGATTTAACTAACTCATATGTGAAAATTATTAATGGGATCAACTGGCTAGGAGTCAAAAAATATCTTATGCCTGCATTATAATTAGTTTTTACTAAGGAATTATAAGGGTAGAATTATTAAAATCGTATCGGAAAGATGCGTGTCAGCTGACAAAACCGTAACATATGCAATGCATGTTACTTGTTATAAAACAGAAAACAGATTTTTCTGTAGCAAATGTCAAAAAAAAACGCATTAATACAAAAACAACAATAATTTACTGTGCAAACTGTTACATTTTCAGCTAAAATCACATGCTGATATTGATTTTAACATTGCCAGTCTTAACGCAAATATTAAATATGCTGCTGAACATGTCACTATCTACCCGTAGACTGGCTTTAATAGAATTCATTCTACGGAAATTGAACGCCTTGTATGTGGATAAAGGAGAACTAGAAGAGATTGGCAACAACAGAGATCACGCCCAAATAAAATCAGACTTAAAGAATGTACTAAACGACGCAAATAGCTGCTTTCATCGGAAAAAACTGCATTACTGGAAAAATATTTAGAAGGTCTCGATGTTACGTCAGCATCTAATTACTCTTTCTGGCGCGCTACTTTAATCACCACTGCGCACTTCGACCGGAGGCTAGGTAAGAAGCGATAGTGAAAAGGGTAACTTATTTGCTGAGCATTGAAAATCTGTATTCTCTCTTAATTCATGTGCTGCTGATTTACCAAGTGTAGTTTCTCTACCCCCACGCCCCTTAAAGTTTAAGATGCGTGAAGTACAAAAAGTAATTGCTGAGCACAATCAGAATAAAGCACCAGGTATTGATGGCATTAGTAACAAAAGGCTGATGAGCTTGCGCCATATTTCAATAAGAATCCTGCTATTTATTTTTAATGCTATTTTAAGAATGCAGTATTTCCCTCATCACTGGAAAGTTGCCAAGATAAAAATGATTCCAAAGCCGGGCAAATATCTTACCAAGACTGAGTCATGTAGGCCTATAAGCTTACTATCTACAATCTCAAAGCTCTTCGAAAACCTGCTCATGACTAAATTGTCCAACATTTTAGCTGATACTTAATAGTAACAAACAAAAAAAGTTTGTCTTAAGTAGAACAAAAAAATAAGTAAATTAACCAACATGTGCATAATTAGTAAAGAATAAACGACAATGGTAAGTCTGTTGTAAATTAGAGATGGTAAATTTGGGCTTTCATTACAAAACACGTTTTCAGCAAATTGAAATACGATGACTCAAAAACAATTCACGTATTCCATTTGCAAGAAAGTTTCGTATATAAGGCAGAAATCTACATCAACTGACACCACACACAGTGGACCAACACAGAAGAACGCTGATGATGAAGTTTTAGTGGCCTTCGAAAACGGCTGGCATTTCCTCCGTTCAACTATGTGTTGTCAGAATATTTACAACTAACTTTGATGTTATTTGTTCATTAATAATTATCACATGTAATTTGCCTTAAAAAAGCTCGTATCTCTTTAGGCCGTTTAAATAAATCATAAATATAGAAACAAATGACGTTCGAAAAATAATAATTAGAAATTAATTTAAAAAAATTTTTCATTTTTTCAACTTAAAATTGACATTTTAAGCTTGAAACATAATTAGTGGTTTAAGGTCAAACATAGCGATTTTTAATTTGGCTTGTCTTAATACTAGCAGTTTCTAATTACGAAAATTTGACAACATTTAAAAATGTTGTTTCCGTTTTATATAGTTTGTTCTTTCTAACATTTATTGTTGCTTTCCATCTCGTCAATATGAAATCAGTGAAGAAAAGGGGCTTTAACGACTGATTACTGATTTATGTTGGGTTCACTTTACTTCGAAGAATACTACAGGAATGTTAGGCTGTTTTGTTTAACTGAGTCTAAAATATTTTTAACTGTTTAGTGCTTATTTTTGAAGTCGGTTTAATATTTTGTAAAACCTCTTTTTCTATTAAGCTTTCGAGTTACTATTTGCTTTTCATTCAAACCGAAACTTTTTCTTTTACATTTAAAATATTTTTTCAATCGTTTCTAACCAAATATTTTTTTAAATTGTTTTCCATGCTTTGTTTTTTTAATTGTTGCACACATTTTATTCTCAACATGTTATTCTATTTAACCGCACTGAAATGAAAACAAAATAAAGTAGACCAGAAAAAAGAACAAATACCAACAAAATAAACATTGTAATTGCATTAAAAAATCCTATTTTAAAAACAAAGAAGAAACCAAAAAACAAAATTTTTTTAAAGGAAAACTTGACAAAAAGTATAATATTTTTCTAACTTTAACTAAGCACGCATACATATTGTATATATGAATGCAAGTGCTTTCAAACGCAAATGAATACATACATACTAACGTGTGCACTACCTCTGCTTCGTTATGAAAGTATGTGAGAGGTGTTTGACCTGGAAACAAAATCGGAATAAGGATGATATAGAAAGTGAACTGCTCACAGGGATCCAAAAATATATGACTCACGAAGGGTGAGATTTCCCTTCCGTTCACTCTCCCACGATCGTTACAATTTGTAGCCCACTGAGAAGCGCTTTACCTCACCCATATGTCAAGATGATAAATTGTGTTAATTGGCTGGGATTCAAAAAATATTATAGTAGTCATTGCAAGGAAAATATTTCAATAAGAACACCCAATGATATTGAATCTAACATTGCCAATCTTAACGAGAATATTAAACAGGCTTCTGAACATGCCACTACCTCCCATCCGCATACTGGGTTTAAGAGAATTTATTCTACAGACATTGAACGTCTCTTACGTGAAAAAAGACCAGCTTCAAGGTAATGGTAACAACGCAGATCTCCCCAACGTAAAATAAGACTTAAAGAGTGCTATAAACGACTCCAAGAGTTGCTTGCATCTGGAAAAACTGCATCTTTTAAAAATGATCTGGAAGGTCTTGATGTCATACCAGCATCTAATTACTCTTTGTGGCGCGCTGCTAAAAAGCTTAAAACACCCGCTGAGTTTAAGTCACTTTTGCGCACATCTACCGGAAGTTGGACAAGAAGCAATACTGAAAAAGGTAACATATTTGCTGAACATTTAAAATCCGTATTTACATACAACACATGTACCGGTGTTGCTGATTTGCCGAGTGTAGTTGCTCTACCCCCACGACCCTTAAAATTTACGATGTGTGATGTACAAAAACTAATTGCCGAACTCAACCCGAAAAAAGCTCCCGGTATGGATGGAATTAGTAACCAGATGCTGATTAAGTTACCTCGTACTGCAATTAGAATCCTGTTATTCATTTTTAATGCCATTTTACGACTGGAGTATTATCCAGACTGCTGGAAGCTTGCCAAGGTTAAAATGATTCCAAAGCCAGGTAAAGATCTTTCCAAGGCTGAGTCATATAGGCCAATAAGTTTACTGTCAACAATGTCAAAGCTTTTTGAAAAGCTACTCATGACAAAATTGTCTTCAATTTTAACTGATAATGGATGCATCCCGGACCATCAATTTGGTTTTAGAAGCCAGCATAGCACCATTGAGCAAACGCATAGATTGGTTCAATTTATCAGAAAAACATTTGAGGAAAAGAAGTATTGTTCTGCCGTGTTTATTGATGTTTCTCAGGCATTTGATAAAGTGTGGCATGAAGGCCTGATTTTGAAATTGAAGACATATTTACCAATAAACATTCTAAATCTTTTGGAAAGTTACATTGTTGCACGAAAATTTACAGTTGTGGAAGGACACTTTATGAGTATGCCTGAAACTATCTCATCCGGTGTGCCACAGGGGAGTATACTGGGGCCATTTTTATATTTGATTTATACTTGTGATATGCCTGTGAGCAGTAGTATCCACACTTCTACATTTGCCGACGATACCGCCTGCCTTAGTATGCACGAAAACCCTGATGAGGCATCCCGAAAACTCCAGGAACACATTAGCCAGATGGAACTATGGTTAAACCTATGGAGAATTAAGGTAAATGAACAAAAGTGTGTCCATATAACATTTACCTTACGAAGAGATACTTGTTCCCCCATTCGGATTAATAATCAAGTTGTTCCTCAACATTCACATGTGAAATATCTTGGTATACACCTCGATCGACGGCTTACATGGAAACATCACATTGACTATAAGTTAACTCAAATGAAACTAAAATTAACTCAGGTACATTGGCTGATTGGCAGAAATTCAACACTCAGCCTAGACTGCAAACTTTTAATATACAAGTCGCTTTTAAAGCCAATATGGTGTTACGGTATCCAGTTATGGGGCACTGCTTCAGCTTCAAATGTAGAGAGAATTCAACGAAGACAAAACAAAATTTTAAGGTTAATAACATCTGCTCCATGGTACATTAAGAATTCAAATATACATCGTGATTTAAATATGCCACTAGTGACTGAAGAATTTGCAAAATACGCAGGCAAATATCTAACTAAACTTGTGTCACATCCTAATCCGCTTGCTCGTAACATCTTGAACTTTACTGGACACATCCGCTTAAAAAAGAGAGATACAAGGGCTCTAATAATAAACACTCCGAATGAAGTTGCTTGAAAAAAAATTTTTTTTTTTGCTTATCACCACTTATGTATTATTTACAACTATCACTTAGTTATGTCTGGCATTGGTCGGGCCTATTAATTATATGTTAGATTTAAGATTTGAATACTTATTGTTAGTTCATATATGAAGATACAATAAATAAAAAAAACATGCATTAAAAAAAAAAAAAAAAAAAAAATATTTAGTTCATATATATAGATACAATAAATAAAAAACATGCTTAAAAAACGAAGTGTGAAATTAGAAAAATTGAAGATCATTACATCAAGTTCTGGAGGCAGTGTGAATCTGATGTAAAAAGGTGCTCTATATTATCTTCTAAAAGACAAAAATACAGTTTGAACTAATTTCTTCAGAACCCTAAAATCTAAAACTCACACTGCTAAAAAAAAAACAAGCCAGCTGATGACCGCAGCAGTAGAACAGAAGCCCAAACATTCAGTCACCATTTAACATTTCTGTTCGTTTCAACAATCAGATCAGTAGCTATTAAATTGATACACCCGATAATGTCAGGTTTCACATTATATTGCCATATATATAAAAAAATTTCTATAAAACATTAATAATGAAATCTTATTATGACATTGCATTCATTCATTTACGTAAATATGTATGCATATATACACACACACACACACAAGTAGCTACCCACACACATGAAATCGAACATATTTTGATACCACCCTCCTATGTCCCAGAATTTGAATTTAATGTTTAGTATTTCGTTAACTTTTTCCTTTGCCTGAAAAAACCTCTTTTTTTTTTGATTGTAGAGATTTAGAAAAAACTGAATTATTTTCTATAAATATTTTAAGAGTGCCATAGAAGAAAAAACAAGGAAAAGTTTAAATTCTGTTTGCTGCACCGACTTTTATATTTTAGTCAAATAATGCAGGTTAAGTAACGTTAAAAATGTTTGCTAACCCTTCAAGCACGACTTCATAAAGTTAGAGTCGCACACGATTTTCACCAAATGTTGCACATAATAAATGTTCGTGTTCTCAATTTCATAACCAACCTCGTTTAATACATGTTCGTCGGAACAAAAAAAAATAAGATATTGAATTAGTTGGATTTAATATTATAATATTATATATTAAATTATAATAATGTTACTCTAAGTTCATTATTAAAATTTAAGTGCAGAAAATGTAGGAAATATAAGTCTTAATAAGACATGTGTGCATCACAACTTTAGGCATAGTTAGATATGCATGCAGTCTTTGATAACGATTGAAGGTATCTGCAGAATGCTGACTCAGATGTTTTTCCACGTCCCAACTACGTCTATACAAAAAAAAAATTAATAAATAAATTGAAGCAATTTGGATTTTAAAAATTAGTAAAATTGATTAAACCAACAAACGTAAAAATGTATAACAGTGTAATTTCGAAAGTTAACGTTCTCATTTATTATAATTTTTTTCTTGGAATACAAGGCCTAAAGGCTTAATAACTATATATCAAAATAAATAACTAAGTAAGTTTAACAAATTTCATTGATTAAAATTGCACCACTCAGTCATAGCTCTGATAAAACAACCATACAACATACTTTAGAAGCGCTATTCTATCATCATTATAAATGCATACAATCTACTAGGGTATTCATTTAATCGGGTTTTTGCTTTAATCGGTTAATCGCTCGATTAATAAATCAAGGTTTTTGCTTAATCGGTTAATAATAGGTTAATTTTGGTATTAACCGGTTAACCGATTAATAAACTTTCTCCATAAATCAAGTGTTTTCAACAAATAAAAGTGTATAAAATATTTATTAATTTGAGTTTATTGGTAAAACCAAAAACACACATAATAATTTTTAAACTAATTCGGTTAATTTTTTTAAAACATTTCTTGTAATACTATCGATAGTTACTTCTGTTGGCGGGTCGTCATCTGACTCATAATGACAGAGCTCAGCGACGAATATTCTGCAAAAAAAGTTAACTTGTGAATTTCTTGGCTTTCGTTTTTGTACTGTCTCTCAATAAATCGAATCCTTTTATTAAATTATTAAATAAAAACTTAATAATTCCCCTCAGTTAGAGTACCACAATCTCTAGTTAAACTCTTTTATAGTCATGTTCAAAGATTTTGAAGTTTTACTTAAGTTAGGATCACTGCACATACTTCTTTGTTTGTATGAAAAATAATTTCTAAACACTCACCTCTTGCAAATGAGACGAAACAAATAATTATTCACACAAAAAATAAGTTGTAATACTAAAAAATATTAAAAAAATTGTTACGTCGTTTAATCGGTTAATCGACTGAAACTAACCGGTTTAACCGTTAACCGGAAAATGCCGATTTTAAATTAACCGATCAGTTAATCGGGTAGTAATTAACCGGTTAAACGATTAACGGTTAATAAATTGAATACCCTACAATCTACCATAACCCAAGCAAAGCAAATACAAATATGTTGATTTAAAATATTTCACCATCTTGTTAGTAGTCTTTTATTCAAAGAAGCGTTTATTTAATAGTTTACAATTGTGCAGTAAACCTAAAATTTCAAAGTTATACTTTTTAATTTTAATTAAATTTAAATTAATTTTACAGCATACAACAAGCAGGACTTAAACAGTATTTTTGAGCATTTATTTGCCATTTAGCCATTTCATTTATTATTTCACGTTGTCGATGGTTTTGCTACATAATACCGACCAAGAAGGTTGCTCTGATGTTACATTAGGATTAATTTCCACTGGATCAAGTGTAGTTCAGCTACCAGTCAGTGTGCCTCTAATACTTGAACTTTCCTACACAAATTAACACAAAGGGATAGAAAAATGCATAATGACTGGACTTGAACCCAGAACCTTTAGTTTTATGGTCAATGTGCTAACTATTTCAGCCAATACCACCTTTGTTTAAAGTTTTTTTTACTTTTTTTCGATAAGTTCTGTCAACCGTCGATATCTACAAGATTACCCCAAAAATAGTAAAATGTATTTATTGTGTTTATGTTTTGTGACCAATTTCGTTTGTTTATGTTTTTTATTGTGTTTCACGTTGGTTATTTATGGTCAGATTTCTTGATTCTTAGGATGCAAATAAAACCAATTTATTTCATCTTTTTTCTCAACGTTTCGTCGGCTTTTTTCTGACGTCTACCACTCTACCCAGCCAATGAACACGAAAATAAACACGGCAATAAATCTCATTACCAAAATTATCAACATAAGTGACAAACGATTTAGAAATAGCAACATCAGCAAAATAAGAAATATCATGACGAAAAACAACTTCCCAATATACATCACGAACAACTTAATAAATAAATACTTAAGTAATAAAAAACAAACTGGTAACACTCCTAATAAAGAAGTAAAAAAATAGTTTTTTACAATGTATGTACCATATGTTCCTAAGTTGACTGAAAACAAAACATTAAGACATATGGTAAATGATGCAACAACAATAGTCACACACAGATCCAACAAAACACTGAGGCATCTATTTACGCGGGAAAGAACAAAATTGGACAAACTAGAAACAGACAACGTTGTATATGAGATCACTTGTCAAGGAAATGAAGTGGAAAGGTGTAACAAAGTATATATAGGAACAACAAAACGGAAACTTGGGACTAGAATATCCGAACACGAAGCAGATATTAATAAAGGAAAGGAGACAACAGCTCTGGCCCAACACGCGAAAGAAACGAAACATAAAATAGATTTTAAAGGAGTGAAAATACTAGACAGAGAAAAGAACAAAAGGTATACACTAGGAAGCCTACGGATACAAAAATGCATAAAGAAATCTATAAACACCAAAGAAGACAAAGACAACACTAAACTACAATATGCCATTGCAATAACCTGACAAGTTAAGTTCTGTGTTATTAGTTTTTAAGTTCGCCTGTGGTATTTTCTTATATTTATTGTTATTTAAATTATACACTTAATTGTTCGTGATGTCCCGTTTTATAATTTATTTAGTAATGTAACTGAAGAATCGTGAGTACAGCATAAAAACTAATATAACATATGTACATAAAACTATAAATAACAAACATTTTGTAATTTGTTGATAGAGCCAACGTGAAACACAATAAAAAACATAAGTAAAATTAATTGTTTTTAAGCTATACGCCTAAAAATTTACTTCGGCAATAAGGTAACAACTAACATTGGTAAGATTAACCAAACGACCAGCACGTTCACCTAGATTTCTAAAACAGCTTCAATTAACATTGAAACAACCACTAGAAATTGTTTTCATTAACCTTATTAGCTCTGGAGTAATTTTTAAGCCATCATGAACCTAAATTGATTACATGCCATGTAATAATAACATAGATACCCAGTAAAAAAAGAGACTCCAAAAAAGTCATGAAAATGTAGAGTTTACGATGCGGAAGTAGTGCAAATTTCGATCCGATCTAATGATTTTTACATAGGGTTGTCATTGCAAGAAGTTCTCTTTTTCGATGCCTGGTCACTGAATTGGAAGCGATATTAAAAAAAATCCCTTTTTTGTGTTCTATGATAATATTTTCATCTAGGAAAAATGGTAAATAGTTACCTATTTTAACAATTCGTTTCTTTTTATACGAATTTAAGCCCGAAACAGTGTTTTCATGTAAATTTAAGCTAATAACTTTTAAATTTTAGACTAAAATTATTTCATAAATTTCTTTAAAAAAATACATTTTCTATAAAATCTGGTGAGTATTTTCTAACACTATGGAGGAGTTACAAGGTTTTGTGTGACTAAAATAAGCTTCTACGTGGTTTTTTGCTCACTCTCGGCAAATTAAAAATATCGATTTTTTGGAAGCAATGAAAATGTAGTTCCACTAGAATGACTTCCATTTTTTTTCACTGGGTATGTATGTACATGTAGTCTTTCTTATGCTTACACAGGTGCTACCTCTGGTAATGTGTTTGACAAGTGTGTCACATTCGAATTTCGGGAAAAAATACCAACAATACTAGCATATTGTCACTAATACTTATTTAAGAAAATACAAAGAACATTTTAATAATTCTACTATAGGCTCTCAAGATGTTACATACAATGTTGAAACATTGCCATCTTTTTTCAAGCGTGCCTTCTTGCTTCAGAGTTGAAAAGTATAAAAAATTACAAACTATAAGAAAACTGGAAGGACAATTATTAACATACATAAATTGCATGTATATGTGTACTTTGTATATTACTTACATCTTTTTGGTTTCTATGTATGTATATTTCTTTTCCATCAAAAACTTCTTTCAAATATCCACTTGCATTTATTTGTGTCTTGTATTTGTATCTTTATTACACTTTCATCTCATCTTTTATTTATGTGCAGTGAGCATCAAAGAAACCAGTGCATCAGTTCAAAGCTCAAAAGAAACCCCGCTGCTTTTTAATGAATGTTTGAGCTGCCGCCGACTGAAGATACTTTTTGCGACACACAAGTTCAAAAAAAGTACAAAATCAAATAATGAAGTTCGTGCTACCGACTTTTTTAATTGCTCTTAATTTCCTATATTATTCAATACTTATTGATATCTTTTTTCTCAAAAACTAAAATAAATGGGCCACAGATACGTTTAGGTTTTTAGATATAGAGCTGTATTTCTTATTTGTTAACTCTCAAGTATTCGAAGTACTGGTATTCAAATTGAGTTATCATAATTCTTATACGTACCAAGGAATGATAATGCGTACTCAAAATAAAAAATTATACGTAACTAAATAGTATTAATTTTAGTAACTGCGTATAATCATAATTGAAGCGGCCACATATTTTCTCTCAAGCAACTGTGACTATAGCCAACTCCAACATAAAAGAGCATCTCTACTTCGCTTAAGCGGCCAATACACTACAACAGCATGCACGCGCAACCAAGCTATTGAGCAATCAGGCTCGACCCACATAACATACCTGCCAGCTGGTACAATATAGTGACACAGTTATTTGCTTAAATTTTTATTGATATTTTGTAAATATTAGCAGCTTTGTACAACTAAAGTGCTCAAATTCCATTTTCCATTGAAAAGAACTATTTTTAAACAAATTACAATTTTTAAATGAATATTTACTCCTTAACAAGTTTACTCAACTGAGCTTACTTCACTATTTACAATACCAGCAAGCTTGTACCATCAGCAAAATATCAAACTCTATTTGACATCACTACAGCAAAACGTATAATCCCACAAAATGCCCATACACGACCCAACCGCTGGCACAAACACTTGATTGCGCATGCATTCTGTTGTAGGGTATGGGCCGCTTTATGCAAAAAACTTAAATACGCAACTACTCTCTCTCTATCTCTCTCTCTCTCTCTCTTATACTTACCATGGATATTTAGTTGGACAACAAAAATATACGCATGGTACTTTGGATATATATGTTAATCATTTGCGACAGTATACACAAATTTGTTTATAAAAAATAGAATGCAAAATGTGAGAATGTATGTGTGGCTGTTTGAAAATATGCTAAATATGAGTGTGTAAGTAAAATAGCCCTGCATATATGCATGTGTTACCGCTTAATAGTCAGAATATTTTTATACTCATTTGTATGATTGTAGCCACACAGTCTATATATATATATTGGTTTTTGTCAACGTGTATATATGAACATAGTTCTTAGATGTTAATAAGTAGATATGTATAAGCATTCGGTTTAAAATTAATGCGTCTCTTTGCATATGTATATTTTTTTTTAAATGAACGCATAGTTATTTGGCAGCCAATACTCAAAAAGTATTTACAACGATACCTTCGCCATGATTTGATGCTTTACTAACTTGAAAATATTTTTACCGATTTAAAGAAATGAAAAAATAAAAATTGTTCTCTCCTTTTTTAGAAAAGTAAAAATATTGCCAAGTTAGCAGATTATAATAGAAATTATGTGACACCCTTATGATTACAAATTTATATAATACATAACATATTTTTGTCTTGGGTATTGTGGCAAACAGGAACTTGGTCAAAATTTATATCTCACTACTTTTAATGGCCGAAATTTTGGACAGGAACTTGGACTTTTTTCACATTTATGTTTTTGTGAGGATCTGACTACTTTTTGAAAAATGTTCTATAATCAGGTATGTGATGGAAAACGATCGTTTTGAAAAGGTGTGATGAATTCCAATCGGTTTTGAGTATCGTTTTTGAGCTAATTTTAAACTTTTGACTTCTGAAAAGCACACTAAAAGATAATATATAAGCCAGATAATAGGGTTGTGAAAAGAAATTTATCAAAAATATTTGGTAAAACTATTTAAAACAAGTTTTAAAATTATTGACAAAACGACAATAGACAATATATCACACTTTGTATCGGTTTCAAATTGTTTTTGTGTCTAAATCGTTTTTCATCATATACACGAATAACACTTTTTAAACTTAAAATTACTGGTATGTCTTATTTCTATCAATGATCACTGTGCCAGTTAAAAATGGCATAGTTGCATCAAATAATGGGTAAGAGCGTGATGGGTGTTGGATTGTAGACCTTAAAAATGCACTATTGTGTCATTACAATGGGTCGCTAGTGTGTACGGAATCTGGTAAGAGTCGTCTGGAAAGAAACATGTAAAATACAGAGTAAATTTTAGTGGACGTGACCCCGTATATTTTCTCAATATATTTACGTATTAAAGTCTGCTTAGCCAAAATACATAAACAAAAAGGATATTCCCAATGCGCCTGCAAAGTTTCAATAGCGTAGATGGTTCTTTAATTTTATGATATTCCGATTGAGTACATCAATTAGTTTTTGTGTACAAAATGGCAGCTCTCTATATAATATTATAATATTATAATATTATGTAATAAGTTGTTATTTTAAACAAATTTTATTTATTTTATTTAATTATTTTATTTATTTATTTTAAATAAAATATAATTTCCTGAGCTCAGCTAGGAGCTCTTAGGAACGTTGTTTAATAATTAATTTTAAAATAAAAATACATTGTCTTATATACTAGTTATGAAAATAAAGCTTAACCTATCTTAAAATAAGAGGAAAAAGAAAAAAAAAAAGAATTGTTCCTTTTAGTTTCCCGCGATAGGCGTGCGGCGTGTGTCTCATAAGAAATTTGGAAAACATGGATTTTGTATTGTTTATATTTATTATATAAACACATGTGGTTATTAATTATGATTCATTCAAGTGCATTATGCTGCGGCCTTTGATCAGGCTGGTGAGTGTCAAATAGCAGTTGCACAAAATACATATTTACGTTGCAGTCTGTCAAATGCATTTATCTAACACTTCATGCAGCGGTATTTTCCAGATTGCATGAGTGTCAAATGTCCAGTGCACAAAAATAATTTCAATTCCATTGGATGTTATGTATGTTGCGGTCAAGTTTTACTTTAAGTGTTTACTATACAATCTTGGTCGTAGTGATAGTCAGAACACGGTACAATTATATTATATAATATTATAATATTATGTAAAATATTTATGGGCCTGGCTCCGCCGACTTTTATATCTGCTAGGGCTAATGTTTTATGCAAAGTTTAGTATTAAAAAGTTAATGATTAATATATGAGTAATAAATTAAGCCGAAGTACATGAAAGAAAAAGCTACGATTTATGGGTGAAGTCACGGCTACTTTTCAAAATAGGAAACTTTTAATTTGGGTAAGTGCAATGTGTATTGAAAGTTTTAATAAAATGTATCTTAATTTTGAATTTGAAGTGCTTATTTCCACCACCTGATAGCAACTTCTGGTTTTTCAGATTTTACTTTGATATCTGATCTAGATTTATCTGTGTATCAAATTTAAGCTCGCTAGTGCAAATTGAAGTTTTAAAATCGTGGTCCCGTATACCGGGTAAAACTTTTTTGTTTTAATATTTTCCCATTGGCTTACGCAGCTACACTTATTTGTGTATACAATTTCAGCTCTCCAGTGCGAATTATACCTTTAAATTTTATCAGCATTACCTCTTCCACTATTTCTAACTCAAAATTTTGTTGTGAGCAGCGCTTATAATTCATACTAATTTTCTTCTAAAATACGCTAGACCAAAGTAGATTAAACACAAGTCTAACATTTTATGGGAATGATCACGCCCACTTTTTAAGTTGATAGGCTAAAGTTTTGTGGGTTTTCAGATTTTTCTAAAATAAATATGTACTTTTTGCACCTCTATATCTCCGCAATCTTTTATTGTAAAACTTCGTATATGAGGTAACATGAATTTATTCTTATTATGGTTTAAATATCATAATTTTACGATTTCAGGGAACAAAGTTATGAGGAGGGGTAAAAACAGCTCGAATGGCTTCCTGTAAATATAAACCCTGAGTGCATTGGCCAGAACTTGGCCTGGCGCACTGCCGTGCACCTAGATGAAGTAACTCACAAATTTATATATGCCAAACAAAAGCCACATTTCGTCAAAAACTCTTATAATGGGGATTTGTTTTAGTTCACAACTTTAAGTTAGTAGGTTATTTGACAATCGATTTAACAGCTGATTGTTGTTTTTTATTTATTCGGGGTTGCTATTTCATCATGTTAAAACATAAGTGAGAGCATCGCTCTCAGCAAAATAATGGATTTATAGATTAACAGAATATAGTTTGATATTCTATGAAATTTTTTTCTGCGATGAAGCTCATTGTTGGTTGGACGAATTTACTTCCTGGTACGTTTTATGGGCTGGTGGAGTCACAAGTCTACATATATGTATTCAAAAACGATGAAGGATAAAATATTTCTGTAAATTTTTATATATTTTCCCAACTTCATTAGCTGACATTAATCTTGCGGATATGTGGTTCTCAAAGAAATTTTACTATTACTCATGTTCCAATCTTCAATCATAATGAATGAGTTTAGACAAGAATTATATGGGGTTCTCGAACAGCATAATTTTCACTATCTATTTCAGGCAGCAATACCCCAATAAGCAGATTGTGTAGAAAATAGGCAAAAAAATAAACTGACTTAACAAATTTTTCCTTTTAAAAGTCGACAAAGAATAATTAAAATTAAAATGTAAAATACTTCAAACATCAAAAAGGTCAGCTTGGAATTGTCTTTTTTTTATTGCAAAAATAAATCAATGTGAACACTAGTCCAAATGATAAAATGAAATTTTATATGAAAAATCACCCAAATAAGAATGACTGAATGAAAAATTTTTCTGTGTGTATAAATATTTTCTAAAATGTTTGCAATTGTTCATTAAGAGCAAGTACCCAACATTTAAAAAATGTTAAATAACCCAAAGTCGATGAGCCATCACTCAGTTTTTTTTTTCAAACATTTCTGGAGAATACTGAATGTTTCTGTTTTGGGCATTTTTTCAGTTGAGTGATTATTTGTACACCCCTGACAATAACAAACTTGTTATTTCAAAACAAGAAATAATATATATTTGTGCTTACTACAGACGTATTGTATTGTTCCTGATTAACAATTGTTATAAATATTATTTTATTTTTTGCCTGATTAAACTTTCCATTTTCATTAGATTTTTTTCACTTTCAATTTGCTTTTATTAAATATCAGCTTAAATAAAGCTCAGTAGCTTTATATTGTATTGTCATTGAAATAGAAATGGGGGTTGTAAAAAATAAGCAAACGACCAAACAAACGTAGCAGGAAATTCCTACTAAAATAAACAGAAAATTGTTTTACGGTGGGTGTCTCTTTCCGCTTCCTTGAAGTTAAATACGTAAGCACACAATACATACTACTGCCTTATGAGACACAATACCACACATACTTAAATACTGTTATAAAAAAATCTTCCAGCTTTCACTTTCAGTTACTAACTGAAAAATGATTCAGCTAATGTACATTGAAATTTTTAGAAAAACAAATGCAAAATAGATCGATTCTTTAAATTTTTTATATTGCAGACAAATATTTACCAAGTGATATTAAAATTTCTACTTTAATCTATTAATACCGAAAGCTTAATTCATAATGAAAAATATATTTTTATCTCAATTTGCTGGAGTGTTCATTAATTTGAGTGTTACAGAAAATAAGTTTTTTTTCCTCTCCTCGGCGAAACTTCATTCTGAGCTCGCCTCATCCTGCTCTCACAGGTAATGGGAAACAAAAAGAACTAAATAAGTCAGTTAATGTAAACTGCTAGTCTGTATAACGCAACCTTGAGTAAGGCCCTAACTAATTATATTTTTTTTTAAAATCGACTATTTTATATATTTCGATACAAGAATATTTAATGTAATCTCGATCTCAAAAAATAGTGCGATAGGGCCTTTTTGTATTAAAGTATCAATATGTATGTACTAGTGATGTAACGAATGTCAATTTTAGATATTCGCGAATACGAATACGAATATTTCAAAAGATATTTGCGAATACGAATACGAATATTTGAAACGATATTCGCGAATACGAATACGAATACGAATATTCTATGCAATATGAAATATTAAAAAATTCTTATGAAAAAGGACTTCACACTCTTGTTGGCGTACTTTGAAGTTAATAAAAAGTACCCAAAATTTTAATTATCGTCATTGAATAATATTTAAAAATGATATGAAGCACAAATTTCTATAAGAAAAATAATGTATTTGTACAAACTAAAATTTTTAGTCATTTATTTAAATTTCGTTTAGGATTTATGCATTTATTTATTTATTATTTTGGAAAAATATTTGTATTCGTATTCGACTGAATTTGGTGAATACGAATACATTCGTATTCGAATACGCCTGAATTTGATGAATACGAATACATTCGTATTCGTCTGAAAATGGCCGAATATTCAACAATTCGAATACGAATATGAATATTCATGCATCACTAGTATTATGTACATGTACTAATCATATTGAGCCCTACAATTGCATAATAAAATATCTGCAATACATTATCAAAAAAGCAATTGTGCATTTTTGATGCTTACTTAATTACTTGATATAATGGAAATAATTAAATTTATATTTAAAATCTTTTCACATAATTGAAATTTTTAAATATCGTGTCCATTAATATAATTTTGCAAATTAAACCTTTGTAAGTGTTTTATATAAAAAACAATTAAATACATTTTAATTCATATTGAACTGCAAAATCTCTTTGACCGATGAAAAATTGATGTACCAGGGAATCTTATTAAAGAAAAACATGAATTAAACATAATACTAAGTTGACCTTTTTATAACAAAATCAATATTTTACTTATTCAGTAAAATTTATTTTTATTAAAGATAGATTCAAATTATTTGTTTTATGTAATTATCATCATCGGCGTCCACATATTTTACCAAATGTGTTCAAATAAAAATAAAGAATTAACTTACTTAATATTTATTTAGTATTTGTTATATTCTGTTATACCCAATCTGGTACGCAATTAGACAAAGTTTGAATTTTTAACATGACTGGAGAGAAAACACATCAAAAGTAAAGTTTGCCAAAGAATTCGTTTAAAATATGCACAGTAGTGGGGTGGTATGCTGCTAAAAGCAGTGTACCAGTAGGCAGTAGTAGTAGTGTACCAGGTACACAGTGTACTAGTCTTGCATTCGGAGGACGCAGATTCGAGTCCTGGAGTCAAGTCAAAGTATTTTGTATTTTTTTTTAAGTAAAATTTTTCAAGTTAAGGCATTTTGTTTTTTTTAACTAAAACTAACAGCCTGTTTTTCGAATGAATATACGTTCCTTAAAATAACGAACAAAACTATGTTTACGTTTTTAAAACATTTATTTATTTTCATGTGAGTGACAAAAAAAGAGTTTTAATTTTTCTACACTCATAAAATTGTGTATGTAAAATTAATTAAAATTTGGTCTACATATTTTTCATTTGACCTTAACGAAAATTCAATTTAATTTTTAATGTTGAACTGATAACTGACTTAGGAAGCAATTTTGTGTTTTTAATTTCTTACTTTAACTTATTAATTAAATAAATGAGAAAATGTGAAATGTCTGCTTGAAGTGTACGTTAAATCAAAATTTCTATACTAAAACGGGTTCTAACGTACTCTTGAAGCACACGTTAGTTTTATTTTGCACATGGTGGGTTTTCTATAATCGGATCAACTTAACTTTCACTAATTTTTCTGTTACCAAATTCAGTATAACAAAATAATATTTGCATTATTTTTCATAATTTAACTGTCAAACAAATTACATTGAGTCAAAATAAAGTATGAGTTATAAGAAAAAATAAAACTTCTAATAACAACGCAAAATACAAAATACAATGATAATATATATTAAGCTGTGTATAATTTTCTAAATGCATGCTGGAATCAATTAAAAATTAAATTGCTTACCACCTTGTTCTTAAAATTTAAAATGAATTTTATTTAAAATTTTTCATTGAATTTGTTTTAATAGACTTTACTTTTTTATAGTCCGTCACTGCTATAATTTTGTGAGTGTGTTTTTTTAGTTACACCTAAAAAGCTCTTTTTATATCAAAACGAACGATTTTGAAAATGTTATATAAAAAGCAAATTTTAAACATTATTGTTTATAACCGAAACATAAAAACGAAAGGGCTTATGTTTTCGAAAAACAGGCTGTAAAACTAAAACTTTTCAAACGTAAAATGACTAGAAATAATGTTAAATTATAATTTATTTCAAGATGGTACATATTTAGTGTATATCTTAAAAATATTTAAGGTTGTTGTGGTTGCAGGTGTAAGCACGTTGACTACTACGCGATGAGTTCCGAGTTCAAATGTTGGCTGGGGAAGCCAATTTAACTTATATACAAAAATTTTTCTGATGTCTATGTCAACCACACGTAAGTTAAATAATTAATAAAATACAACTACTACATTACATACATGTTGATTTAACTTGAAATAACTTTGATTCAACATAATTCTTCGTTATGATTTTAACAGTACTTAAATGTTAATTCAACGTGAAATAAAGTTATTTCAAAATGAAAATTTTTTTTTGAAAATTACTATAAATCATGTTAAATTAACATGAAACACACATGAAGCAAAATCATTGCCAAAAAATGTAAAATTAACCCTATTTTTAACGATTCTACATTAATTTTTTCTGTGTGTAGTTGCTTTTGCTGCGTAATGTAAAACACAGTTGTATAAAGATAGTTGTTGGATGCTTAAGGCTATTAAAGACTATAATACAAGTATTAATACTTTTGACAAAAATTCATCCCTGCCCTTATATTTGTTTCAAAAATTTCAAAAAAACAATAACAACTCAACCTGTTAGAGCTGCATTTTCCACAAAACTCTTTATACATGTATAATAATCTGAGTGGCCCTTTATAAATATACGTATTCGGTTTAAAATTAATGCGTGTGTTTTCATATGAGCCTCTTTTTAGGGTTCCGTACACCAAAGGTGAAAAAAGGAACCCTATTGTTTTCGCTACGCTGTCCGTCACACGATATTTTCTCAGGAACCGTAAGAGCTACGGACCAGAAATTTGGACAGAGTATGTAAAACCTTGGCCACTACAACAACAAATACATGAGAATTAGAAATTAAAGTGTGCTCCAAAACGAGCGACGAAAAATGTTAAAATCTCATGTAATATACATACAATTGTATGTACATAAGTATTATATTGACACTTGAAATTTGTAAAATTAGTGTATTTTTATATAGACTACAACAATTAACATTAAAATATTAAAAAATTTAATTTAAAGGGTGGTCCATCAATTAATGAAATTTTGACTATGTAATTTTGACAAATTGCTATATCTTGGAAACTGTAAGAGTTAAACTCTTGAAATTTTCAAAAACGGTCAAACTAAAAAATCCGAAAATTATAAAACCGCCAAAAATTTTAAAAAATCGCCAAAACGAAAAAAATCGCCAAAATGAAAAAAAACGCTAAAATTAAAAAAAACGCCAAAAACCGAAAAAAATCGCCAAAACAAAAAAAATGCTTATGTGAACAAAAATCGCCAAAAATTAAAAAAAAATCTCCTAAATGAAAAAAACAATTGCCAAAATCAAAAAAAAAAAATCGCCAAAAATTTAAAAAAAATCGCCAAATCGAAAAAAATCGACAAAATTAAAAAAAAAATTCTAGCACTAAATCGCCTATATGAAAAAAACGCCAAAAACCGAAAAAAATCGCCAAAACGCGAAAAATGCGCCAAAACCAAAATAATTGTTTATATGAAAAAAAAAATCGCCAAAATGGACAAAATTCGCCAAAATTAAAAAAAAAAATCCCCAAATGTAAAATAATTCGCCAAAACGAAAAAAATCGCCAAAAATTTAAAATAAACGCCAAAAACCGAAAAAATCCTCAAAACGAAAAAAAGTGCCAAAACTAAAAAAATCGCCAAAATAAAAAAACGCCAAAATAATAAAAATTGCCAAAATTAAAAAAACTTCAAAAACCAAAATAAAAAATCGGCAAAACGTGAAAAAAAGTGCCAAAACTCAGAAAGCGCCAATAAATTCAAAAAACCCCCAAACTAAAAAAACGCTTAAAACCGAAAAATCCCAAAAACGAAAAAATTCCAAAACTATACTTTACATTGTTTGTATTGAATTACATATCTCGTGCCCGTACGGAACCCTTCGTGCGCGGGTCAAAGTCGCACTTCACTGAATTTATTTTATTTTTGGTTGTACGCATGTTTGATGATTAATACTCAAAGACTACTTACAACGTTAATATTATCATTCTCTGTTATATACATACATATATATGTTCATACAGGTACGTTACTGTTGTAAAGGTTTTAAAAATTTTTCTACAACAATCAATTTTCTATATAACCAATATTTAATTGATAAAATAAATAAATACGTTTATTTCACAATATTTTACATTCAAATTAAATCTTATATATGTATACAAGAATTTATTTATTTTTATATCCGAGTATATGAGTACATATGTATGTGTTTCAATAAAAATCTCAGATTATAATTTTTTAACATTAAATTATTAAGTTACTGTGTTGCTTACTTTTGTTCATATTTGTTTAAAAAAATTTATTATTTATTTAAAACCGTTAAGAGTTGTAAACAATAATAATTCAACTGATGATGAAGTTTTGCATTTTTTTCTTTGTTAAAGTGATTGATTTTTTTGAAACTGCAACTTTTAGACATTATGCTAAGAATTTTACACTAGCAAAATCTCATATTAAACAAGAATTTTCAAATTGAGATATCACAATACTCTAGTTAAAAAATGGACATGAAACATAAAATATTATTGCCTGGTACATAAATATTTTTCTAATATAATAAAAAAATACAAATATTACCAACACAGAAAATATGCACAAATAAAAACTCTTACTTATTTTAATTAAATTATTTCCTTAAGATAAATTTAGAATTTTTTTTGTCATATTTATTTTAATATTCGCATGTTGTACTTCTCTTACTTTATTTTTTAATACAAACTAATTGCTTTCTATTTCTTAAAAAGTTATTTTATATTTATTTTGCTTGTTATTTTTACAAATTAACATTTATGGCAACAGAAGAGAAATACACAAGAAAATCTAGCAAAAGTGTACTGAACACAATGTTTGATGTTTCCGTTTTGGTTTACATGTCTTGTTTATTTGCTGTGAACACTAATAAATACACATGCGTTTTATTTAAAGTTGTAGTTTGTGTTGAAATTATTAAGTCTTCTTTCTTCTCGAATGGTCTTCTTCGCCTCTTTCCCTTTTTAATTTTTATTTTATAATTCCGAAGCATTTATCAAAGCAAAAACCACATTTTCAAAAGAAACGTTTTGGGTTCATTTTTTGTTCGGTAGTTGTGGACAAAGCAATTTGTTTAATTTACTGGTACAATGTTTAAAGAATCCATTACATGATTTCTCATACATACATAGACACATAAAAGAACTTAAAATATAACAAGAAATAAACAATAAAGCTATGAATAAAATGCAAAAGAAAAATTAAAAACTTTCAATACTTGAACTTCAAATTTAATATTTATAAAAACTTTAAAAATATAACAGGAAATTACCTTAAGTCGTAAACGTAAAAAACATGGATACTAATAAAAAAATCCACAAAACTATAAAGTCCCGATAGAAAGAAAAAATTACTCTTTTGTAATTATGCTAACGGTAATTTTGTTTTAATTATTCTAAGGTTTAGCTATGAGATTTTACATATCGCACTTGATCAACAAGACGATATTAACTCGAAATTTTTTAAATTTCACTTTTTGCAACTAATAACATCATTATCTATCCACTTTAAAATTTTCAACGTATTCCGTATTGCTCTTTCTTCTCCAAAATCACGTTTGACACCATTTTTGTGATAGTGAAGTGATTAACATTATATCACAAAAAAGGCACTATTTTCTGTTAATGCAAAAATGGAAATAGACACACAAAAAAAATATTGACCAATTAATGTTGTCAATTCAGAATTTAATTGATGCAATAAAATTTTTAATTGTAGCCATTAATTTGAGTGGAAAAACTTAAGTAATATTATTAAATTGATTATAGGTAAAAATTTAATTAATTTTTTTTTGAATTGATATTACAAATATTTTACTTGATATTAAAAAATTATTCATTATACTTCTTTGAGTGAATGTCTTTTATGTTTTCATAAAAAAATTATTATATTGATTTGAACCTTTATTCAAGTTAAAAATAATTAAAATTTTAATGTAACCAGTAACAGTTCATATCGACTGAAAAATTAAAATTTTTGAGTTAATACCCTATTGTTGATTAAGTGCGATATGTACATTAAGTGGGGTAAATTTTTATAGTAAAAACGAAATTTACATATAATTCAAACCCTATACCGCGCCTCTCGACATGAAATTGTATATTGTAGACAAGTCTAAGGTAGCTCACGAAAAATTTAAAAACAGGGAGTACGTACGTTGCAGGAAAAATAATGAGACGAATTTAGTAGCATTTACATATTTCATTACATAAATTTGTATACCCTTTACCAAAAAATGGTTTATCATTCCGTTTGTAATTTCTATAATATTAATAAGGGACACATAAAGCATATATATTCCGGATCCTTATGCATAGGGAAGACTAACAAGCGATGTCCGTCTGTCTGTGTGGCCGTCTGTCTGTACGTGAAATCGGTTTTCCAAAGCTCCCAGAACAGCTAGAGACTTCGTTCTTGGACTGGAAATTTTTCGAAAAATATTGCTACTGAAAATCAGCAAAATCGAGCAGATGGTTTTAGAGCTGGAAAACTCAAACTCTATTTTCCCATAAAAAATAACTACCGAAAACAAGTTTTTATTACTTTTTTATTAAATTAACTTATTTTATACTTCGGTATGAATAAAATTGGTATTTATAATTAAAAAAAATTTAATAATCTAAAAAATTAAAAAAACGTTTCCAGGGTTGTAAAACTTTAACTTTTTTCATAATAAATAAAAATATTTCATTTTTTAGGAAGAATGCCATTTTCTCAGGAACCGTAAGAGCTACGTATCTGAAATTTGGACAGAGTATGTAGAACCTTAGTCGCTACAACAACAAATATATAAACGTTAAGAATTAAAGGGTGTTCCAAAGCGAGTAACGAAAAATGTTAAAATCCCATGTATGTATACAATTATAGGTAAATATGTGTATAGACACTTGAAATTTGTAAAATTAGTGTATTTTTATACAGACTACAACAATTAACACTAAAACTTATAAAAATTAAAACTAAAATGTTTTCTATCACTTTATGTAATTTTAACTATGTAATTTTGAAAACTTGCTGTATCTTGGAAACCATGAGAGGCAAAGTCTTGAAATTTACAAGCAAAACTAAAAAATTCGAAAATTATAAAATCGCCAAGACAAAAAAAATCGTCAAACCAAAAAAACCGTCAAAACGAAAAATCACCAAAATTATATTTTACTTGTTCAGTAAAATATTTTTTAATAAAATACATTGAAATTGATTATTGAGGGGTTTAGCTGGATTCTATGCGCATTTCACTGTTGCTAATGCAGATCATCAGGGGACCTTTACCCAAAGTTTCTTAGAACAACTAGAGTTATTATGTTATAAACTTTTATTTAAATAAATGAGAAGCTCAACAACAAATAACAAAGTTGAAACAAGAACTCAATAATCAACATGTTTTTTATTTTCTTACTTTACCATTACTACACTGGCTGACTTTTTTTCAGCATCAAATTGTAGATATAAAGAGTATGTAAAAAGAAAATAAATGTAAATAACAACAACAGCTATTCAAGATAGAGTGTTGCCACACAAGTATTTTTTGACGGGGTGCAGTCAAATTAATAATTAGTGTTTTTATGGGAATTTTTACAATTTAAGTTTAAAATTTGTAAACGCACTAATAATCCCAAAATTATATTTTACTTGTTCAGTAAAATATTTTTTAATAAAATACATTGAAATTGATTATTGAGGGGTTTAGCTGGATCCTATGCGCATTTCACTGTTGCTAATGCAGATCATCAGGGAACCTTTACCCAAAGTTTCTTAGAACAACTAGAGTTATTATGTTATAAACTTTTATTTAAATAAATGAGAAGCTCAACAACAAATAACAAAGTTGAAACAAAAAATAAAATAATAATAAATAAAAATTCCCATAAAAACACTAATTATTAATTTGACTGCACCCCGTCAAAAAATACTTGTGTGGCAACACTCTATCTTGAATAGCTGTTGTTGTTATTTACATTTATTTTCTTTTTACATACTCTTTATATCTACAATTTGATGCTGAAAAAAAGTCAGCCAGTGTAGTAATGGTAAAGTAAGAAAATAAAAAACATGTTGATTATTGAGTTCTTGTTTCAACTTTGTTATTTGTTGTTGAGCTTCTCATTTATTTAAATAAAAGTTTATAACATAATAACTCTAGTTGTTCTAAGAAACATTGGGTAAAGGTTCCCTGATGATCTGCATTAGCAACAGTGAAATGCGCATAGGATCCAGCTAAACCCCTCAATAATCAATTTCAATGTATTTTATTAAAAAATATTTTACTGAACAAGTAAAATATAATTTTGGGATTATTAGTGCGTTTACAAATTTTAAACTTAAATTGTAAAAATTCCCATAAAAACACTAATTATTAATTTGACTGCACCCCGTCAAAAAATACTTGTGTGGCAACACTCTATCTTGAATAGCTGTTGTTGTTATTTACATTTATTTTCTTTTTACATACTCTTTATATCTACAATTTGATGCTGAAAAAAAGTCAGCCAGTGTAGTAATGGTAAAGTAAGAAAATAAAAAACATGTTGATTATTGAGTTCTTGTTTCAACTTTGTTATTTGTTGTTGAGCTTCTCATTTATTTAAATAAAAGTTTATAACATAATAACTCTAGTTGTTCTAAGAAACATTGGGTAAAGGTTCCCTGATGATCTGCATTAGCAACAGTGAAATGCGCATAGGATCCAGCTAAACCCCTCAATAATCAATTTCAATGTATTTTATTAAAAAATATTTTACTGAACAAGTAAAATATAATTTTGGGATTATTAGTGCGTTTACAAATTTTAAACTTAAATTGTAAAAATTCCCATAAAAACACTAATGAAAAATCACCAAATTTAAAAAATCTAGCACTAAAATAAATTGCAAAAATTACAAAAATCGCTAAAATAAAATAAATAAATCCCCAAAATTAAAAAAAAGTCGCCAAAATAAAAAAAAAACGCCAAAAACCTTAAAAATTCACTAAAATGAAAAAAAGCACCAAAACTTAAAAAAGCACCAACTTAAAAAAAAACGCATAGAACCTAAAAAAATCGCCAAAACGAAAAAAGCACCAAATAGAAAACAAATATATAGTACTCAAATAAGTTCTCAAAATGAAAAAAATCGCTAAAATGAAAAATATTATCAAAATAAAAATAAAATCGCCATAACAAAAAAAGCGCAAGAAACCTTAAAAAAATCTACAAAGAGAAAAAAACAGCAAAACTAAAAAATTCACCAAATAAAGAAAACGCCGAAAACCTAAAAAAAGCTTAAAAGCGAAAAAAAATCGCCAAAATAAAAGAAGCACAATAAACATAAAAAATCGCTAAATCGAGAAAAAAGCACCAAAACTAAAATAACACCAAATTAAAAAAAAAAACCCGAAAAAATCACAAAAACGAAAAAGAAGCACCAAGTTGGAAAAAATCTATCACTAAAATAAATCACCAAAATGATAAAAATCGCTAAAATGAAAAATTTCATTGAAATGTACAAAATCGCCAAAAACTTAAAAAAATCGCTAAAGAGAAAAAAACACCAAAACTAATAAAACGCCAATTTTTAAAAAAATTCCAAAAATCTAAAAAAACTCGCTAAAAGAAAAAAAGCACTAAAACCTTAAAGGCTCCAAATAAAAAAAACCCACAAAAGACGGCAACACTAAAAAACCCAATTATTATAAAACGCTTAAAACCGAAAAAACCCAAAAACGAAAAAATTCCAAAATAATATTTTATATAGGCTAAGGTTCATATAGTAGTACATATCTAGTGTCCGTACGAAACCCTTCATGCGGAAGTCAGAGTAGCACCTTAGTAAATTATTTTTAGTAAATGGAGATGGAAAAAAAATTTATCGCTAAAATACAGTCATAACTATAAAATTAATTAAAGAACATGTTCCGTTTCATTTCCCCGAACAAATTTCATTGTGCTGAACAAATTCGAAAAATTCTTTAGGAATAAACGTTCACATAATACCGCGATATATACCTTTTGCAATGGAATGTTGAAATTGAGACACTTAACAATTTTGTAAAATCAAAGATTGTTGAATAAAGCAAATTATTTTACTTGGTATGGAGGTACAATACTAAAACCCTATAAAATGGGTCATTAAAAAGAGAAAAGAGAGCCTCGAAGTTCGAAACTTTAGCGTACATTCAATTTTTTTAGATTTGCGAATAAATGTTGAACAATTTTGTTTCGAAGTTACTTCGCTTTCGTAAGCATTCGTTTTTTTTATCGAATCGCAGGTCAAGTGGGATAATAAATATGGTTTGCATTGGATAAACTAAGTATGGACAGTAAATTAGGAAACGAAGAAATTGATGCAAGGATATGATCAAATTCTTGTGGTATTATTTTTAAAAAAATACTTAAATTATTTTTCTCAGATAAATTTAAGGATGGGAAACCATAAGCTGTCACAAAATATAATCATGTTCCTTTAAATTTGGTAATAAAATTTCTATGATTTGCGAACATTAAATGATTATATACCAACATTATTTTATGTTACATATTTTATATGCTGCCCAAAGGAAAATATTTAAACGATTAGCAGTTATTACGGCCAAAATTTTATGTATATCAGATGGTGTTGTTTTTGTGTTAAAAATATAAGAAAAAAGTCTTAAAAGGAAATAACGCAATTGCATGAATCAAATTTTAATAAAATCTTTTTTATGACGAAATACGTAAAAATTCCTGTATTTTTGAAATTAAAATAATACAGGTTTTTATGTCACATAAATATGTACATATGTATGTATGTATTTTCAGATATATTTTTGCTGACGGGTTTTCATCATTGAAAGATTTTGATAATTCTGGAAAGTTTATAATTCTCATCGAAACAGAAAGTTAATTCGTTGGAAAATATAGAGAAGAGCGACTCATTTAATTTTTATTTTCTAAATATATACACACACAAAAGTAATATGAATGATTTTGTAATATTAATTAAAATATTTGTAGTGTCAATTAAAAAATAATTTAATTTTCACCTATAAACAATTTGATAATATCAATTAAGTTTTTCCAGTAAAATTAATTAATACAATTAAAAATTTAAGCAATACAATTAAATTCTTAATTGAAAATATTAATTGGTGAATAATTTTTTCTGTGTATTATAATAACATTTTATTAATGTATATTAACAAATCATTATTAAATAGAAATTAATTTTACGATTTATTATAAATTATGATTATTCGTTATCAAATGCAATTGTTAATATGTATTTAATAATTAAGAACTTAAATTTTTTTGGAGAAAAACACCCGAGCACATTATAGTTTTGCTGTACAACTTCTAAACTAGAGATGGTATCGTGATTAAAAAATTGCTCATGATCAAACACGCTGACAAGTTAAGAAAATATTGACTGCAAAAAAAGGTGGAGTTTATTAATTTGCCTGTTATGTGTTTTACTTCATAACAGATTACCTTCATTAGAAATTATATTTTTGATGCCTTATGACTATCTTCCATTTAAGCAGTTACCCGCTTAAGGTTTGGTTTATGACCTGATATGGCCGTTCCCATAAGCTAGATTAAAGTCTTATCAGGTACAACAGAATAATACATATTTTTAGCAAATTTAAATGTTGAATACAATGATGAGCACAAACAGAAAGCTCTTTTAGAAAAGCTTGCATATTAAACTGAATCACTTGAAAATTAAATTAACAGAAAAATTTAAGAAAATAATTTATCAAAAAACGTTTTCATTTTAAATTTAAAATCTAAACCTGTGGTTGGCAAAATAAGTGCGGTGCGCCTCTTAATATAGTCTTCTATTACTAGTGTGTACATATGCATTGATGAAAAATAAACAACCTTAATCAGTCTAGCTTAAACATTCAAGCATACAGGTTGTGTGTATCGTTAAGAATGAGCGCTGCCATAATAAGAAACTATATGTGATGATTATTTACTAAATTTTTAATTTTTAGAAAACTATTTGACAAACCAGAATATTTGATTTAACAACGTGCATTGTCATGCATGAAAAAAATGACAACCAAAGACATTTTGAAGCAAATTTTTAAATTATTTTAAGAAAATATCCTATAAAACTATATTTTTATTTATAATTACATTGACGTACATATTTTTACTCATAATTACATTAACGTAGCAATAAAAAAAGATGCCTTTCTTTACAAACAAAACTTAACCACAATAAAATCAAATTAGCCTTTGGAGATTTATAATTTCAAACTAGGGAAATGAGACGAAATTTCACTGGCAACACCGGATCGTGGTGAGAGTATAACTTACACAATTGTAAAATGCAATGGTATAGGTTGCCGACCACGGATCTAAACTGAGTCACTTAGATTAGATTAATCCTACAATGTATAGGATGTATTGTATTGCTTGGAAAAATATGTAAATGGATCTTCAAAATATCAATGCGTGAACGTGGCTCCCGAAATAACTACATATATCTGGCCACCCCTATTGTAAGCCAAAAAGGTTGATGAGTACGTATGAGTAATACTGGTGTAAAATAAAGTGTTAGCGTATGAGTAATACTGATGCTAAATATTGTATTACTCATACGTAATTATATGCAAAAGAGAAAATGATGTATAAATACTCCTAAACAATAACACAGTGTGACAAAAAAAAAATACCTGCAAAGTGTTACTATTTTTCTGGTAGGTATTCTCGAGTATTACAGTAATCTGTAATTGAAACCTCAAAAAAACATAAATGTAAAAAGAGGCCAAGTTCCTTTCCAAAATTTCGGCCATCAAAAGTAGTGAGATACAAATTTGGCCAAGTTCGTGTTTAGTACAATACCTATCACTGCAATAGGTATGCATTATCTAAATTTGTAATCGAAAGGGTGTTATAAAATTTCTAGATAATCTGCTTCCTTGACAACAATTTACCGATATAAAGAAACGAACAAATATACATTATTTTCTCCTTCCTTAGAATAGTAAAATTATTGCCAAGTTAGCACATTATCTAGAAATTATATAACACCCTCACGATTACAAATGTATATAATGCATACCTATTTGCAGTGATATGTATTGTACCAAACACAAACTTGGCCAAATTTGTATCTCACTACATTTGATGGCCCACATTTTTGAAAGGAACTTGGCCTCTTTTCACATTTATGTTTTTGTGAGGATCTGACTACTTTTTGGAAAGTTTTCTTAATAAAGCTTTTTAAAATTTAAATTTCCAGTCTGTTATAGTTCTATTCATAATGTCTGCGCCAGTTCAAAAGGCAGAGTTACATAAAATATTGGGTTATAGGGTGATATGTGCACCATTGTGTCACAATAAAAAGACCGAGTGATTTGATTAATTTTTTAAGAGTCTTCTGAGTAGAAATGTGTAAAATATAGTGTAAATTTTAGTGTAGTAAAGAAGACGAAGTCCTTTAGAAAACGCGAAACTAAATGAGTGAAGCATGAGTAAAATGAATGTGCATGCAAGGTTTCAATACAGCAGCTTGTGTTTTAAATTTATCTAGTTGGTAACTTACATCAGGCTATTTTTTTTTTTTTGCAAAACTTCAGTTCTCTTCCATATAATATTTCAATACAAATATGATAAACGTGGCCCGACTTCTCTAATTTAACAATCGGTGCTTTCAGATTTTTCCTGTTCGTAAATCCTTTAACTTAAATTCTTAATTTTGAGCTTAAAGTGCGTGTCCATGTGCCCAATTGAAACTTCCAGGATTATAAATCTTTCTTGGTGATCTCTAATTTAGATTTATTTGTGTATTGAATTTAAGCTTTCTAGTGCAAATTCTAGCTTGAAATGTTATGACCGTTACCCCCACTCTCCGTCACTATCTTAAACTCAAGATTTTGTTATGAGCAGCGCTCAATTATCATCGTACCCTTTTTAAGATGATAGCTTTTAGTTAAAGCTTCAGTTAAAACCTTCAGTAAAAAATTATCGTGGCCTCTGCCACTCCTGGTTAAAATATTTGGGGTTTTATATTTTTCTATTTGGTTTCTCATCTTGACCTACTTTCAGCTCTCTAGCGAAAGTTTAATTATTTAATTCTTATGGGCGTACTCCCACCTACTTTTTTTAAATAAATTTTTTGCCAGTGCCAATCATACGTGTCAAGTTTCATTGGAAACTGATATTAATATTTAAATAAATAGTATATTTAAATCTGCTTATGAGGCTTAAATTGTATGGGCGTGTTAACATAAACTTTTTTCAACGAAATTTTAAAACATTATTCCAACATTTGTCCCAAATTTAAATTAAATCGCTTGAGATAAATTTGCTCTTTTAATTGTGTGCTTTATTGGAATAGCCCCGGATCCCTGGTAAAAATCTCCGGGTTTTCAGATTTTTCTAGTTAGTTGCTAATCTAGACCTACTAGTTTATTAAATTTCAGCTAACTAACGTATATTTTATTTATTTTGTTCCTACTTTTCTTTTTCAATCTCATTACCTGCTGTAGCCATTACACAGAAAAAAATATCATCGAAATGCATTCAGCAAAAGAAATTGTTAATAGTTAATTTAAATTGAAAATTTTTCACTAAATGTATTTTTTTTTCGGTTTTTTTCGACACTTTTATCTTTGGACTCGTTGTTAAGCAATATTTTTGTACTGGAACCATAGTGTTTATAACTTTTTTTTTGTAAAACACAATTAATTAGAAGTAATTCGCAATTTTGTTTTAAAAAATTTCCTTGAAATTTACCGAGTTATTAAACATTTTATTAGAAGACTTTTTGTTAAAAAAAAACTCCTGTATGATATATTTCGCGTTCTATTTATGTACTTTCTGTGTATTTAGACTTCGAGGGTGATGAAAGTAAAACTTTTAGAGAACTGCAAGAGAAAAAAGTTTGTATAAATTTTTTGATGCATTGGTCTTCGTGTACATGAGTAATAACGAGGGCTGTCGCGATGACTTCTTATTAATAACCAACGATCAAAAGAACTAGTGTTAATGCATGTATGCTTCCTATTTGGCATATTTTACATTTGAGTGTGTGTGCAAGATTTAGATGGTAAGCTGTTTTATGTTTAAGGGTGGTTTTTTAAGGCCAGCGCATACGCAGTGTGTGCGTATATACATGCATGACATTAGTATAAGGACCCATGCGTATGACGAAGCAAGCATCACAAATTTTTCCGTCATTAAGGATTTTCTTCTTGGCTTCTATATGTGCAATAACTGAAACAAAACCTAAGCGTTTGTTTTTTACTACAGTGAAAAATTCGTCATGTCTTAAAAGTTATTGTAAGTGGTCGTTTGCAGGGGTATATTGTATACATGTATTTCGTTCCCACTTATTGAACTCATCAGTAGACTTCAATCCAAAAGACTTTAAATTCAGTAATATACATATGTATATAGAATTGATTTTTTGACTCTCAGCCCTCTGTTACATAATTTAAAGCAAAATTAGATGATATGAATTTTTTAATACTTACCACCCTCATCTTAAACACTGAAATTATAATAAACATAGCAAAATTAACTAAATAACATATTAAGCCACTGAAGTAAACATTGTCTGCTGTCATTATACATACAAATAAAATTGTTAATGTTAATGGCGTTAACGTACAATTAAAGTTGACATACCTGACAAAATTACTAAACAAACATAAGTAGCATATACACCAACTGAAAATTAGCACTACATATACATACATACATCCATTCATAAAAATTTGATATTTGAAATGAAATCATGTTTTTATGACTTTTTATGGTTAATGGTATTTGGTGGTTTTGCTAGACAATTCAAAGGAAAAAAATTACAGATACATACATAAGTATTAACATAGATATAAAAATACATTTACTGTAGTATGCACTTATTTACTTCAACAACGCCATAACTCAAAAGATGCAACTTTAGTATACAGAAATAATCCTTGCATTTTCAATCGTTTTGTGTAAAAAATGCATACAAGTACTCGAAAGAAAAATTAAGTTTTGCTTTCCTATTGACGTCTGTAATTTCTTCAAAAAGATATCTTATAATTGTACAGATATCTATCATATAAATTAAATTTTGTAAGTCAAACTCATAGGTTTACATGTTATGTAAGTTATAATTACCGTCAAAAGTTGTGTGTAGATTGTAAGTTTTACGTTCGTACTCTCTAAAACTATTATTTTTGAGTTGTGATGTTGTGTAAATAAATGAGCGATACGTATGTACATATTTTTATGAACGTACTATAAAAACCAACCAAACTTGTTGTGAATATTAGTTATACAATTTGCAATGCGTTATAAAATATTTTATCTCCTTTAGTTTTACTTCCAACGGAGGAATAAATTTATAAAATAAGCTCACATAAAATTATACACAAATAATATATAAACATGTACAGAAATATATATACATGTAATATTTCTGTACTTAGTCATGTAAGTAATACTTTCTCTAAGGCATTTTTAATTAACTTGGCACTTAACACTCTAAAAAAGCACACGCGCTAGTTTATGTTTCATTGTACTTTTGTTAAGACTGATTGGTTTAAAATAAAATAAATAAAAAAAAATATACATATATATAAATTTTTTTTTTTAAAGGAGTTGAAAATTTTTGTCAGTCATTCTAAAAACATCTCACCTGGGAATTATTCTTAATAATAGTATACACAAATTATTCATAAAGTTGAGAAAAAGGTTCTTAGCGTTCCAAAATTGTGAAAAACTAAAGTGTTTGAGGTACAAAGCGGCCTATTTGTGCTATTAGGGTGCCAAAACAAGTTCAAATTGTATTGATATGTTTTCAAAAATTGGCCATCTTTACTGTAGCTACAACTTTGCAAACTATTGTTTGCAAAAAGTTAGGAGTGCCGGTTAGTTATTCTGTAAAAAGTTGAAAAAAAAAATTTTTTTACTTTGCAAAAAAAGTGCGCGAAGAAAGTTTTTTTTCTCATTGAATGTTAAAAATTATGATACTGTCTTCCTCCTAGAAATTAAAATATTAAATACAAATGTTAAAAAGATTTATTAAATGAACTCTTAGCTTCATAGTTCTCGTACATAGTTAAGAGCTATCACCAAGTCTGAATTAGCTGTGGGTCACAATCTGATGACACCATTTTTAGAGGGTGCACTGATTTTCGAAATCTTTGGAGGCCCATAAAAAACTGGTCACCAAAATCGTCGAACAGAACTCTGTAGTCAAACACAAGTCAGAAGAGAACTATGGAACTATGAACTGTTTACAAATCTACATCACATATTTTCATAGAAATTCTTTCTGGACATTGCGCTAAGTGCCTAATAGACGTACATATACGTTATTCCAAATACTGTAAGAGCTGGATATACAAGTGGTTCATCACTTGATATATAAAGCAAGAAAAAATAAAGAAATTTACCAATACAAATAAATATTGAACCTCTTTTGTGATGTAATTTGCAGTGCAAAATTATCTTATCAAGAGTTCAGCGTTTTTCGTGTTTGTTACTTCATATGCACTTGTTATGCGTTAGTCATACCAGTATAGATTACACTGCTCTGCAAAAAAAAAAAAAAAAAAAAATATCGGGAGCAAGAACTTATTTATGTGATTTTAATAGACTTAAGTGTGTTGTGCACAGATTTATCACATCTAGATTTTGGAACTTTATTATTAAAATCAAATACTGATATTGGTGTATTATATACCCATTTATTATTAATATAAAAGTAAAAATCGGCTTCTTAATTAATTATAAATCAAAATATAACATGAAACTCTAATAAAAAATCAACTACTAATTAGTAGATTACTCTTTTTGAGTTCTATCTGCTGTTTCGCGATTGGTTTCCCAGCACAATCAGCTAATATTTCTGGGGACTACTTGCCGGTATATCTTTTTTCCATGTGCTTCATATCTCGTTAGAATCTTTCACAATGCGCATCACATACGGCATCACGAAAAAAATTTAAATGCGAATGCATTTATACATACAATTTCAAAAGCTACCCATGCTCTTGTGTGTGTATTAATCAACTTATATTTGAACAATTATTAAAGGATTTCTTTTATTTGGGGACCAACAAGTGTGACTTCTCATCTGCAATGTTTTTGCTTCCTGGAATCCCATGTGATCTAAAGTACCCATTCACATAAAAAAGCAACCATATATTTTAAATACTCCTGCATACCTATTTCTTTTAAATTGGCATATTCTACAAATAGCGATCGCGCTGTTTTCTATTGAGCGAAAATTTTAAAATATTCTATTTTTCATAGTTTCTGCTCTAGCTAATGGTACGGACGGATATTAATTTATATTACGTAGCCATACTGCTTTCCGACCCATTGCATACATATATTTATATTATTACTATTTTTTTTAATAGCAGAAACCCTACAAAAACAGTGGGCTACCTGCTTTAAACGTGAATAAAATCAAAATTTTTATTCAGGCTTAAGTTCAGTAATTTCAATTCTTATTGAATGAAATATTTTTATTAATTAATGTGAGTATCTAAAGAAGAGAAGAAAAATTAAACTTAGACTTTCAGCTGGGGGAAATACCGATACTTTTCTGTGCAGCCACTCATTTCATCAGCACCCTAGTCTATCTACTTGGGTAGAGATTCTTGTTAACATCAGCTATTTAACTTAAATGTTCAATGAAACGGAATATGAGAAACCATTGTTGTGTATACAATTGATTTACCTTTGGTAAACACATTTATAAGTATCACTATTAATTTTCTGTTTTCCATTTTTTTTTATGATGAAGTGCGTGGCTGCACAAAAAGTATCGGTATTTCCCCCAGCTTAAAGTCTAAGTTTAATTTTTCTTCTCTTCTTTAGATACTCACATTAATTAATAAAAATATTTCATTCAATAAGAATTGAAGTTACTGAACTTAAGCCTGACTAAAAATTATTTCTGATTAAAAAATCACTAAAAGTTCAATTAAAAATTTACAAATGTTTCAATGAAATCAACATTTTTACAGATTTTCTTTGCTTTTAGCTTATTTTAATCAAAGCATTCATACTTTCCCAAAAATGTAATATTCGCAAAAAAGATTAATAAATTTGGTGTGTTAATTATACCCTTCACCAAAAATTGTAAAGGGTATATGTATATAGTTTTGTAATTCAAAGCTTAATTTCCACAATATGAATGCGAATATAAATATTTATATTCTGCGTCCTTATGAATAGGGAAAATAAATGAATATGGAACGTATTATTAAAAACCAGAAAAATGAAAACTATGGTTTCAGAGTCGGTAAATGATTTTTTTTTTGTAAAAAATAATCAAAAATATTCTTATTCATTTGAACAAACTTCATGGTCTATATTACAAAATTTTGTTATATACATACATTCAAAATATTATGTAGGTAAATTATTAGGGGAAATAAATGGAAAATAAAAAAAAACAAGCAAAATATCATTTAAAACCCCTTTCACTTACATTTCATTTGAATCAAGAGAGTTTTTCAATTATTTTTTAATGTTAATTTTTAACTACCACAATATGTAAAAATAAACAAAAATCATTTATTTTATTAAAAAAAAATTAACTTATAGCGTAGACAGACGACAGCGTTAATTTGCATTAACTGTCTTAATTCAAATTAACTTGTGAATTATCCCCATTCCAATGCGTATTACATTTACCGTAAATGCACTAAATGAAACTGAATTAATACTGAATTTAACTATATGATAACACCGCCCTCTTATGGTAACACGGTAACACTATCAACCATTCATCAAATTGTGGCAAATTGTTTCCGTTTTCAAAATTAAAATGGATTCAAAGTCAGGAAATTTAAGTTATTTTAATTGTTTTTAGAAAAAGAAAAAAAGAATATTAAAATCGAGACATAATTTTTCTAGTTTAAGATTTCCAAGGATTATAATCGAAGTGTGTGGTACGAAAGGGATGCACAGATTTTGCTAGCTGTTTACTTAATGCAAATAACAGTCGTCTGTCAGGGTAAATTTTTAATTCACATAAGTGAGCTCTTAATGCAAATTAACGCTGTCGTCTGTCTACGGTATTAGAATTATTTATTAACAATGGAAAATAACTGAACATTTTGACTACACGAAAAATCATTTCAATTTTGTAGTCGTTTTTTTAGTAACATACATAAAAAGTTAAAAAATAATTTTTCCTAGAACAACTGCATTTTCATTAAGTTTGACTTAACGGTAAACTTCTAAAACAACTACAAATAGTTAATGTAAAACTTTTTTGAGTGTATGTAAATTTTTTATATGGATATCTGAGTTGCTTATTATCGCAAAAAACGAAACAATTTTTTAAAAATAAATCTTTTACATTAGGGATTACCGTTCGTTCGGTTTTAAGCGAAACCGAAATCACGTTTTTAACCTAAACCGAAATCACGTTTATAAACCCATAAAAACCGAAACCTTAATGAAACCTTATTATTAACATTTTAATCGTGTTTCAAAATACGGCAAATGCACTTTACATTGAAGACTTTTATTCATTCTGTAATAATGAAAGTTAAGAAAATTGTAAAATTTAAAAAATTATAACAATTCCTTACAGAAAGATTTGTAATCTGTTATCAAAAAAGCTCTAACAAATGTAAAGCAAAAAGGCGATCATTTTAACGTTCTTCGACAAGAATTTGTTCAATGAACAACAAAACAACCAATATATTATTGCTTCACATGGCATTAACCCAATAAAGACCTCGTACACGAGAAGATCTAGGCGAGCAATGAATCAGAAAAATCTGAAACCCCGAAAATTTTAACCAGCAGGGCGGGGATACGTCCATAAAAATTAAAATTTGTGCTATTGAGCTGAAACTCGATATAGATCTAGGTCTAGGTAAAAAATAAAATAAAAAAATCTGAAAACTTGAAAATTTTGGCCGAGGGGCAGGGGTGCCCAGAAAAGTCAGAATTAAAAAAGCTAATATAAGACTCTTAATGGAAGTTTTTTTATTGAAATTTGGCATATATACTGCGGTAATGTGGTTATTAATATCCGTTTGCAACTAAACTTGACACGAATACTAAGCACTGGCCGAAAAAATTTTTGAGTTTGGAAAAGTGGGCAGGGTTACACCCATAAAAATTAAAAATTAAAAGTTGCGCTAGGGAGATGAAATTTGATATACAAGTAGGTTTAAGTGAGAAACAAACTAGAAAAATCTGAAAATCTGGAAATTTTAGTTAGAGGGGCGGGGCTGCCCCCATACAAATTAAAAATCAATAGTTACGCTTATGAGCTGAAATTTGATACACAAGTAGGTCTAGGTGAACAACCAACTAGAAAAATCTGAAAAAATGTTAGCCTTGTGTTTAATCTACTTTGATCTATCGTATTTTAGAAGAAAATTAGCATGAATTCTAAGCGCTGCTCACAACAAAATTTTTAATTTTGAAACAGTGGAAGAGGTAATGCTGATAAAATTTATACCTTTAAAATTCGCGCTGGAGAGCTGAAGTTTTATACACAAATAAGTGTAGCTGCGTAAGCCAATGGGAAAATCTTAGAAAAAAAAAGTTTTACCCGGTATACGGGGCCACGACTTTAAAACTTCAATTCGCACAAGCGAGCTTAAATTTGATACACAAATAAATCTAGATCAGAGATCACTAAGACAAATCTGAAAAACCAGAAGTTGCTATCAGGTGGTGGAAATAAGCACTTTAAATTCAAAATTAAGATAAATTTTATTAAAACTTTTAATACTGTGACTTCACCCATAAATCGTAGCTTTTTCTTTCATGTACTTCGGTTTAGCAGTTTTAAATTTACTACTCATATATTTCTCATTAACTTTTTAATACCAAACTTTGCATAAACCATGAGCACTAGTAGAAATAAAAGTAAATATTTTACATAATATTTTGCTATAGAGAGCTGACATTTTGTACACAAAAACTAACTGATGTACTCGATCGGAAAATCCTAAAATTAAAGCAGCATCTACCCTATTGAAACTTTGCAGGCGCATTGGGAATATCCTTTTGGTTTATGTATTTTGGTTAAGCAGACTTTAATATGTAAATATATTGAGAAAATAGAGGGCGTCACGTCCACTAAAATTTACTCTGTATTTTGCATGTTTCTTTCCAGACGACTCTTACACACTAGCCACCCAATGTTATGACACAATAGTGCATTTTTAAGGTCTACAATCCAACACCCATCACGCTCTAACCCATTTTTTTATGCAACTATGCCATTTTTAACTGGCACAGTGATCATTGATAGAAATAAGACATACTAGTAATTATACCCTTTACCAAAAAATGGTAAAAGTGTATATATAGATTTGTCATTCCGTTTGTAATTTCTACAATATTAATAAGAGACACATAAAGTATATATATTCTGGATCCTTATGCATAGGGAAGACGAACAAGCGATGTCCGTCTGTCCGTCTGTCTGTACGTGAAATCGGTTTTCTCAAGCTCCCAGAAGAGCTAGAGACTTCGTTCTTGGACTGGTGTGTCAGAAATTTTCCGAAATATTTTGCTATTGAAAATCAGCAAAATCTAGCAGACGGTTTTAGAGCTGGAAAACTCAAACTCAATTTACCCATAGAAAATAACTACCGAAAACAAGTTTTTATTACTTTTTTATTAAATTATTATTATACTTCGGTATGAATAAAATTGGTATTTATAATTAAAAAAATTTTTAAAAACTTATCAAATTAAAAAACGTTTCCAGGGTTGGAAAACTTTAACTTTTTTCCTAATAATAAAACATATTTCATGTTTTAGGAAGAAGGCTATTTTCTCAGGAACGGTAAAAGCTATGAGTCTGAAATTTGGACAGTGTATGTAGAACTTTGGTCGCTACAACAACAAATATATAAAAGTTAAAAATTAAAGGGTGTTCCAAAATGAGCGATGAAAACTTTGAAAATACCATGTAATATACATACAATTGTATGTATGTATGTACATATGTATATTGACACTTGAAATGTGTAAAATTAGTGTATTTTTATATAGGCTACAACAATTAACACTAAAATTAAAAAAATTTAAATCAAAGAGTGGTCCATCAGTTAATGAAACTTTGACTATGTAATTATGTCAAATTGCTATATCTAGGAAACTGTAAGAGTTAAACTCTTGAAATTTTCAAAAACGGTCGAACTAAAAAATCCGAAAATTATAAAATCGCCAAAAATTTAAAAAAATCGCCAAAATGATAAAAATCGCCAAAATGAAAAAAAAGCTAAAATTAAAAATAAACGCCAAAAAAACAGAAAAAAATTGCCAATACAAAAAAAATGCTTATGTGAACAAAAATCGCCAAAAATTAAAAAAAAAATGGCCTAAGTGAAAAAAATCGCCAAAATCCAAAAAAATCGCCACAACGAAAATAAATCGCCAAAATTAAAAAAAACGCCAATAACCGAAAAAAGTCACCAAAGCGAAAAAAATTGCCTGTATGAAAAAAATAAATAAATAATAAATAATAATATAATAAAATAATAAATAATAAATCGGCAAAATCAAAAAAATCGCCACAACGAAAATAAAAAAAATAAAATAATAAAAAATTGCCTGTATGAAAAAAATAAATAAATAATAAATAATAATAAATAAAATAATAAATAAGAAATCGGCAAAATCAAAAAAATCGCCATAACGAAAATAAATCGCCAAAATTAAAAAAACGCCAAAAACCGAAAAAAATCTCCAAAACGAGAAAAAAGTGTCAAAACAAAAAAAAAATTCCCACAATGACAAAAATCCGCAAAGATCGCCAAAACAAAAAAGCTTATATAAACAAAAATTAAAAAAAATCGCCAAAATCTAAAAAATCGCCAAATCGAAAATTAATCGCCAAAAATAAAAAAACGCCAAAAACCGAAAAAATCGCAATAACAAAAAAAATTGCCTATATGGAAAAAATCGGCAAAAAAATAAAAAAATCGCCTAAATGAAAAAAACGTCAAAATCAAAAAAATCGCCAGAACAAAAAAAATCGCCAAAATTAAAAATCGCCAAAACGAGAAAAAAGTGTCAAAACTAAAAAAATTGGCACAAAAAAATAAAAAAAAATATATATATAAAAAATAAGAAAATCGCCTAAATGAAAAAAATCGTCAAAATCAAAAAAATCGCCGGAACGAAAAAATCGCCAAAATTAAAAAAAAACGCCAAAAACCGAAAAAAATCGCCAAAACCAAAAAAAATTTACTATATGAAAAAAAATCGCCAAAATTAAAAAAGCACCAAATTAAACATTATGCCTAAACCCTAAAAATTGCACTAGAAAAAAAGTATGAATTTTTTCACAAAATGAATATGTACCTACATATCTCTGTGCTTATGTATGTATCTCTATACTACATAAACGCACTTTGGTAAAGGGTATATAAGATTCGGCACAGCCGAATATAGCACTCTTACTTGTTTTAATTTTAAAAAGTGAAAACGATACAAAGTGTGATATATTTCCTATAGTCGTTTTGTCAATAATCTTAAAACTTGTTTTAAATAGTTCTTCCAAACATTTTTGAAAAATTTATTTTCACAGCCCTATTATCTGGTTTATATTTTATCTTTTTTCAGAAGTCAGAAGTTTAAAATTAGCTCAAAAACGATTAGTCAAAACCGATTGGAATTCATCACACCTTTTCAAAACGATTGTTTTGAAAACGATCGTTTTCCATCACATACCTGGTTATAGAACATTTTTCAAACAGTAGTCAGATCCTCCCAAAAACATAAATGTGAAAAAAAGCCAAGTTCCTGTCCAAAATTTCGGCAATTAAAAGTAGTGAGATATAAATTTTGACCAAGTTCTTGTTTGCCACAATACCTTAGACAAAAATATGTTATGTATTATATAAATTTGTAATCGTAATGGTGTCACATAATTTCTAATATAATCTGCTAACTTGGCATTATTTTTATTTTTCTAAAAAAGGGGAGAAAAATTTTTATTTGTTAATTTCTTTAAATCGGTAAAAATATTTTCAAGTTAGCAAATTATCTAGATATTATGTGACACCCTTACCATTACAAATTTATATAATATATAACATTTTTCTATTTGTTTTTCTCGATAGGTGTGATTATTTTTAAATAATCATTTATCTTTCCAGCATACGTACCTATTTATATACATTCAATACTTTTAAGACTGAACCGAAACCGACTGGTTTTAATAGCTTAAGCCCGGAAACCACAGTTTTTTAATTTACACGGTTTTTGGCAAACCCTAGTTTACATAATACCGCAATATACGAGTATACCATTTGAAATTGGATGTTTAAATTGAGACACTTAACAGTTTTGTAACATCAAAAATTATTAAATACGAGACAATATAAAAAATGGAGGTAAAATATAAAGACTATGTTAGGATTATGAAATAGTAGCACAGTTTTTCAACATCTAGAGAGTGAGTAAACAGCCTACATTTTTTGTATTGCAGTGACGTGACGTCGATGTTGACAACTGGAATAAGGGTGAATGTAAGACATTTCTTAAATACTGAGTGTACTTTAAAGCATTCAGCTATTGCTAAGATTGAAAATAAAATATTTGAATAAAATTCCTTACTAAAAATTGTACTAGAACAAAAACTATAAATTTTTTCACAAAACAAATATATATGTATGTACTAATGTACATACATATGTATCTCTATACTACATATATGTACATACTTCGGCACAGCAGAATATAGCACTCTTACTTATTTGTAATTTAATTTAAAATCAAATAAAATTAAATTTTATAACAAAAAATGGGCAAATTTGCAAAATAATCATAAATTTTATTTACTGATCTCGTCCTAAAAATAAATATTTCATGCGAAAAATTATTCGTATGATTGTGTTGTGGTTATATTAAATGTGGGATGGAGTCTGATGCTTTAATATGACTGAACAAATTCACCCTTGAATCGAAATTTTCATACTAATTTGAACATTATAGGTCTGCACAGATATACTTGTTTACACCAGTTTTAAGTGTGTTGGGTGTTCAGTGCTGTATGTTATTCAGCGTTTCTGTTACTAGTCATGTTTTAGACTCGATTGTTTTTCTTGAATCAAATCTGAGTTTATGACTAGTACCAAGTTATGACTAGTAACTGAAACGCTGAATGACATATGTACCTGTACATTCCATAACCAACACAGGTTAAATTGGTGCAAAAAGTTATATCTGTGCAGACCTATAGTGAACACACAAGCAGGGAAATTTCATTTTAAGAATGTAATAAAATTAGTTTATATGAAAATATTCCCAAAAAAAGGTCAAATAAAATTTGGTTTCATTAATTTTTTTTACTATTCCATTAAACAGTTTGTTCCAATTTTATTTTAATTCATACAATTAATATAAAAATTATCATTTTAAACAAAATTTTGTTAGAGAAAACTTCTGCTACAATATAGAAATTGCTTACTATACAGGACAGTTATTTGTTTTATTTGCTTATTAAATTCAGCTAAAAAATTTATTGAATCAGACCATTTCTTGCTTGAAAAGACAGAGTTTTTTTAAACAAACAATTACAAATTCAAGCCAGATCCTAGAAAAAAATCTGTGAGTTTACATAAAAAAGAATTTACAAATTTCTTTGTAAGATCTGAATTGACAAAATAATATTTGCTTCAGAAAATTTTGTGTATGAATGTATGTTTTCTGTGCACTTATTTCACTCTATCAGAAATTGTTTAATTTTTCTGATAGTTCTGCTTAATTAAATCATATTATTTTAATTGTGTCAATAAATATATTAAAAGTGTATTGTGTAAATTATGCACCCGCTTAGTTGACCGGGAAATTTTTTAAAACAAACAAACAAACAAGCGGGAAACACTGTACATAAACATATTTGCTGTATAATAAACATAATTTTCTTTTTCCAATCTATATGGAGGGAATAAGAATAAATAATAAAAACATTGCAGGAACAAAATTACAAACCACGAAGCATGTGCTTATCTTATGTCATGATTATCTTCCTAAAATAATATACTTGTTAAAAGAAACCTCATTCACTATTTGAGTGTCTACAGCTACAGCTTTTCTCTCTGTTTTCTTAATAAAGCTAAAAAAAAATTACAGCAAGAACAAACACTACAAATTTTTATGCTACCAACAATCACACTTTGATACCCTTGAATATAATAAAGGGAGTGTTCGTGAATAACAAAGTTACAAAAAGAAAAGAAACGGAAGAAGAACTCCTAGAAAAACTCCTTAACCGTTTTTGTATACGAGCATGCATTAAACGAATTCATCAAGTAAAACGAAAGTCATCAATTTTGCCAACAAAGGAAATTATATATTTTTACGATATTTTTATAGCTCTACCGTCGTCTAATAAAAACTTTTCTAAATTTTCTATTTACTTTTGTTGTTATGGAGGGAAATTTATATTTTTTCTCTTTTGCATACTGTAAGGAACTACAACTTGAATACACCCTTTTAAGTTAGAGTTCAAAAAAGTTCATATGTAAAAAATTTAATACACGCAAAGAAAAGATATGGTTGCAGAATGGTTGAGAAAACAATATTATGTTCTCAGAAACAAATGTGTGGTCATTGAAAACAGGTTATTGTTATTTTAAACATTAATTTTGTTACGGTAAGCAAAGTAATGTTTGAATTTAATAATTACCTTATTATATTCATAAAAAAGAGTTTTATTGGTTAGAGTTTAACAATATAGTTTTGTTAAAAATTTATGACTGAAACATAAGTTTTGTTATTTTGTTAAAAATAATATAATGTAAATAACAATATAATGTTATCCACAACCATACTACGTTAAGTTTAAAAAAAAATCTTTTTCAGCAACATCTTCTGTCAGTTCAGTGTTTTGTTTGTAAGCTATCGGCATTGCACGCGTCCTGTTAAATAAATAAATAAAGTACAAACAAACAAAAGGGTAGACAAATAAAAACATATGCATACATACATACGTACATATGTTTATCTCTTTATACAGACGTGCCTGTATTTCGAGTATACGGTATTCATTTCTATATACACATTTTATTTCAACAATATTAATTTATTTTTATTTCGGATTTAACGCACAGCTGTTTTATGATAAACCAATAAATATATGATTGAAAAACAAAATATTATTATTATACTAAATAATACTGTTGTCGTATTTAACAATATCATTGTAATATAAGAACATGGTATGGTCAGTATCAATTATATTTTAGTCACATCTAAAAATACTATTGTCATATTTACAATAATAAGATTAGGTGTAACAAAGTTCATTATTTTTGTTGATAATATTATTATTAACTCAGATAATAATTTTATTAAGAGTTTGCTTTTTTATTGACAATAATATGATTTAGCTACAACCATATAATTCAATCATAGTTTGTTGCTGTTTGATTATGGTTACCTCAACCATATTTTTTCTTTGCGTGTATGTATATGAACTTTGTCTAATATTCCATAAAATCCACCGGGTGTGCTCTTATTTCCTTATTTATTAAAAATTTTATTGCCTAAAACAGGGTTTAAAGAAAATTTTTTACGGAAATATGTTTTATACAGAATTTTTTATCAGAGAGAGAAAGTTTTAAGTTTAATTTAACATCAATAATGAAACATATTAGCACATTCTTCGCTAAACGAAAAACATTATTACGTTCTTAAAGAAAATAATTATAGCAATAAATAATAGCAATTTTCTTATGAGAGAGTTTGTACTAAATAGTTTGTTCCCTATGGAACACAAAAACAAAAATTAGTTTAATCGTTAAATTGCTTGAATCAGTGAAAAAATTTTGAATCTTGCATCTATTATCATCAGAATTAAAAAAATGAAGTATTTTTTTTAAAATAATTGCAAGTAAAAAATTAATAATTAATTGAAAATCAATTCAAAACTATGATTGAATGAATGATTGAATTAAACACTTTTATGAAATATTTGAATTATTTACAAGGTATCATACAGTCATGTTTCATAAGTTAGAAAACAATCAGAGATATATGACTGTTATGAATAATTCCTCATGCTTTAGTTTGCTATTTGAAACATAAACAAGATGATCCAAAACAAATGAGAAAAAATATTACAAAATTATATGAAAATATATTAACGGATTTTAAAGTATCCGAAAATTATTTGATATATGTATGTATGTAAAAGCAAGTTTTTTTCAAGCATTTATCTTTTTTAATTTTAACAGCCTTATTTATAAAAATTATTAAGTCTTTATAAAGACTTTTTATGAAAAATGTGTATGAAAGTTTGTTCTAAAAAAACCTTTTTAAAGTATAAATTTTATAAAAAAAGGCTCTAAGGCTTTAGAATTTATTTGCACATTTTAGTGATTTTGTGAAACAGGTAATTTTTAATAAAACTCATTGGTGTTGTGCATAATATTAACAAATTAGGTCCGTGTCAAGCCATTTTGGCCACTGCCTGTAACAAGTACTTTTTCTTTGCAGTTTTTACAGTTTGTACGAACTTTTAACTAATTAATGCTTTGCTATTTTTTTGATGTTATCAAGTCTTTGCAACTTTTCGAAATATATATTTCTAAATTTTTCCTAATTTTTGGCATTCCTTACAATTTTATTTTTAAGAAATTTTTATAGCCAAATCTTTTCTTTTTTTTACCAATTTCCCGATGTTTAATCCCTCTATCTATACTGACGTTAGCAATTTTGTGGGAATTCTTTAATTTTGGCAATTTCTATTTTCGTATTAAATATCAAATGTATAGGCCTTTTATCTCTCATTTCAAAGCTGACAGCAAAAAATTTGTCAATCCAGCTTAAGATATGATATGTTTTTAAATAATTTCTAAAGTATTACTTACGTCTGGCGAAAGATAAGAAAAATACTTCAGAAATACCAAAAAATTAAATTTTTGGAATTTTATGAAATTGTTTTGGAAATGTTCGGGAACTCAAAAGAAAATTGTATTTGATTTAATCTTGTGTGTAGTTGCACTTGCATAATGTCACACCTAATTGAGAATTTTCAGCCGAAAATATTGAATAATTGGAATTTTATAGCATTCCTTTGTGTAAGACGTCTGTATATGTGGTAAGCAGGTGATGCAGGTAATTAGAAAAGAAGTAATACAATTTTATTTTTATAGGAAAATTAATACTTCCCAGCTAAAAAAATATGTATGGAGCATATATGATATCCCATATATGGTTCGGATCCCAAAAATGAGGGTATATGGGCATATATGATTATATATATTCATACATTTTCATACATGTATGTGTAAATTCCCCCCACAGTATGCAAAGTTCATATTCATACACTCTTGATTCACAAAAGCGCACTGCTGTGCAATATATTAAATTACTAAAATTAATTTTTTTAGACTTGAGAGAGAGGTTGTATTTAATGAAACATTTGTTTGGACAAATAATTCAAAACTAACTAAAAGTCATATTCATATTCATCATATTCGTACATAACATTTGGCTTAAGAAATCAGATTAAAAACTAATGCAATTAATTATAAAAGAAAAAATAATCCCTCTAACAATAGTTTTCAATACAGTAATATAAACTTTGTTTCTTATCTAGAGAATTTTGTTATTTTCTATAAAATTAATGACTAAATTATCCTTTTGATTGTTTGATATATTAACTGGGGCCACAATGTATAAAATCATACAAGAATGGTTTTTTGTAACAAAAAGTTTTTCTTTTTTAAACTTTGCATACCGTATGTATTTTCCAATGGATTTCCAATTAAGCAGTGATAAAATTCCAAGCTTTTTTGATTGCAAAAACGATCTTATGTGAGTTATCATGTATGCATACATTCTTATATGCTCCATATATAAAATCTTATATTTATATATGGATCCACATATGAAGAGCTTCATAATTAAATGTTCATATATGAGCTCATATGTTATAATACATTTCATATATTAGTCCATATATTAGTTCACATATAATAGTTTTGCCATGTATAATCCCATATATTTCCATACATGAATTCATACATATTCATATATAGTTATATACATTCATATATTAAAAATATATGGACCATATATAATTTTTTTAGCTGTGTTATTTATTTTTTTTATGGTTACTGGTAGCTGTATTAATTGAATATATTGGTGTAATATTTATATAGATAATTAAACAGCTACGTCTATTTTTTTTAAAATACCTCAGCAAATACTCGTAAACACTTGTACACTGGGCTGTCCCAAAAATAATTTTTTTTGGGCTAAAGCATAATTTGAAAACTTACTTTTCGGAAGAGGTTTAGAGGTCACACAAGTTGAGTTTTTGGCGAAAATCGAGTTTGTCATCCGTTTTTTGTATTTTCTTCACAACTTTAACCATAACCACGATTTTTTTAAATTTTGAGAAAACAACTTAAAAGAAAAATTTTCAGGCCTTATTTTTGAGTGCAAAAACTTGTAGTTTTCGAAATAATTTGCTTTCTTAGGTAGCCTACATTACAATTTATTGTAATTTTTGTATAACCCAGCAAAAAAAGAGACTCCAAAAAAGTCATGAAAATATAGAATTTTTCTTACCGTTCCCATAGCGACAGTTAAAAGCGAGTGTAATGCTGAAAGGACTTCTGCCAAATTGGATGTATGTATGTATCGTTAAAAAGCTCATGTAAATGATAAAATTGTTTTATTAAAATGTGTGTCCGTTCAATCAACGTTCTCTAATTTTCATTTTTCGAAAAATCACAATCATTTCTGGATGAATGCTTAACCCAACATGCAAGAGCATGCAATGGATTTCGAAAAAGCAAATAGCGAACTGGCAGTGTCTTCGTCCATATTATTTTGAGCACGACATTGAACAAGCGTTTACCGTCAACGTCGAAAACTTGCAATAGATGCTTATGAACTTATTTTGGAGAGAATTTGATGATGTGGACACCAGCAATATGAGGTAGCACACAGCTCATGACAAGTTGGAAATAGAGCTTGAGCAAGATAAAATGAATGGTCATCTCGCTTCGAAGTGATGTGAATAGACCACCGAGTCATTGCCCAAATTCAGCCTGATCTATATGCCAAAGTCATGAAAAATTGGACATCTTTAATGCGCGCTACCCAGCTAAGATATTTTCGCGATGTTATTTTTAATACACTTGGATTGCCCGGTGGTCTAAATTAGGCCACTTGTCTTTATTTATCATAAGCATGTGTTCACTTATATGTTTCATTGTATAAAACATAAATTTGTTTTTTTTCAAGCAAATTTAAATCGCTTTTTATATTGTGCATATCTACACAAAATTATATTTTAAACCATAAATATTGCACCAATATTGGTGGACGATAAGATACTCAAAAGTGTACAACAAAAAAATGTGTATCGTATTTATATATAAGATTATGGTAACAAGAGGTCTTTCAAACAAATAAAAACATTAGATGATAAAAAAAATAATAATAATAAATGAATTTTTATTTATTATTATTATTATTAATTAATTAATTAAAAATAATTAAGATTCAGTTAACTAAAATATTTTTAAATGCGCCAGCACATCTATCATGTTAAGTGGTATTGATAGAGAATTTACCTGAACAAGGTAACCAGCTGTTATTGAAACCATCATCATAACAACCAGAAACACAATTGTAGCTTTTCTAGAATTAAATGCATCAGCCATATAGGCTACAGGGCTACTGATAATGGCATTCGAAATCGTTGTATTTATTTATGCGTTTACTTATTATTATTTTTATTTGGGTGCCCCTGTGGCTGAGTGGTATCGATGCTAGCCTCTCAGTTCAGAGGTCGTGGGTTCTATTCTCACCATAGACTCTGGGTGTTGTCTGCAGACAAGCTAATCGCTTTGCAGGTTGTGTTTGTTCTTAAAAAAAAAAAAAACATATGAAACTATTTTATTTAATTAAACCTAAATTGTTTTTAACTTCTTCTTCTTCTTCTTCTTGCTTATTTTTGAAATCAGTTAAATTGGGCGTGGTCACACCCACTTTTGCAAATATTAATGGCACCACCCACTTTTACAAGATATTACAACTTTCAGAGCTCAACGTGTGTGTCAAGTTTCGTCAGAATTATTCATGCATCCCATTTTGTAAATGCAGGATCTTGTAATTTTTAAAGCTCAAGGTGTACGCAAAGTTTTATCAGAATCGATTAATCGATAATTAATAACGTAAATTTGTTTTAAGTTAGAGATTGTGTCATTACAAAAGCCTAAGGTGTGTGCCAAGTTTCTTAGCTATCCAATTGGTAAACATACGTGTAGACGAAGAAAAAAAGATTAATGGACATGTGTCTTCTCGCTTTTTTGTTAACGGGACAACCTTCTAGCCAAAAAAAAACGATATTTCAAAATCGGTCTAAAAATGACGGAGTTAGCACATAAAAAATACAAACGAATCGACAACCTTTTCTGTATTGAATTCGATTAAAAATAAATTTCAAACCAGTTGTTAAGAAGGGAATTAATTCTTTATAAAATTTTTTTTGCAAAGCAGAAGAATTAAATTAAAAAGTAGATATTTCAGCAGTAAATTGAGTGAAATTGTGGCCTGGAATAGTTTAGATTTTGTATATGCTAATAAATAATGTGCTTATATTTAATTTAATAAATAAATGCAATTTTCCTAAACTAATTTCTCATTGAACATTTAAAGTTATGTTAGGGCATAGTATTAATTTTAGCAAAATTTTGTCTTTTCGCTTATTTTTTGTTGTTTTTTCCTATCGTGTTTATAAATTATGCAGTTAAATAAAACGTTTTACTAACCTACAGTTTTAGGGGAAATATCTACTGTTATTTCAGAGTGTTGGTAGGAACACAATTGGGACGAACAACGAATTTCGTCCACATTGACGAATTTGTGATAACCATTCGCTGCGTAAATTCGTCGTGTGAAGCACAATAACGACAAATTTACTCACCGAATTCTTCTCTCATATTTGATAAAGTTGGTTGTTGTGTGTACAAAAACTGAGAGAGAGAGAGAATTTTCTTTCAATTTTGTTTTTTCGTCGTTCGTCGGCGTAAAAAATAGAAATAAATCTATCTCAGAGTTCGTCACGCACGACGAATTTCGTTGTACAGCAGTGGTGTGTTTATTTTCATATGCACAAATGTGTTTTGTTTTTTATGACGAAAGTTCGCACCGAAAAATTCGTCGTTCGTCCCAGTTGTGTTCCTAGTATGTATTTAAAGTTAATACTCGTACCACAGTTGTGTGTAAGTGACAGGGGATTTTTTGATCAAAACATATGTATGTACACTTGTGGTCATATTAATATGAGTGTGGGTAGCTAGCTATTTGAATTAAAAAAATTCAATAGTTTATTTTTATTGAACACCTGTTTGAAATGAATACTTATTTAAAAATTAAATTGTTTGTTGGTTCCGCACGTCGGGATGAACTTCGTGGCTGCTTAAGCAATACAAATCAGTACACCTCAACCACAATTTAAATAATTCTGTCAAAATAAAAACCAACTTCAATGCAACGATCTGATAGACAATTTTCGAAGAAAATTTATGGGAGATATAAGATACAAGATAAAATTAATTAAATTGTAATGGGCGTGCCTCCGTTCATTTTTTATATGCAAGATTTTGTGTTTTTCAGAGCTCATGGTGTGTGCTCAGGTTTGTAAAAATCGGTGCAGTAGAACCACTTAAAATAAAATATCAATTTTAATGGGCGTGAATCCGTCCATTATTTTAAATGGAAGATTGTGTTTATTCTTCCGCTTAAGGTGTTTCGTACGAATCGGTTAAGTAGAACTATAAAAGGTGTTAATGGACGAAGCCCCGCTCATTTCTTAAACTTTAAAATTGTGTAATTAGAAGAACCAAAAGTGTTTGGTAGGTTTCGCAGCAATCGAATAAGTAGAATATCATAAAATCAAATTGTGGGCGTGCGACCGTCCAATATATTTGCAATGGTACCCAATAAAAAAAGAGACTCCAAAAAAGTCATGAAAATGTAGAGTTTACGATGCGGAAGTAGTGCAAATTTCGATCCGATCTAATGATTTTTACATAGGGTTGTCATTGCAAGAAGTTCTCTTTTTCGATGCCTGGTCACTGAATTGGAAGCGATATTAAGAAAAATTCCCTTTTTTGTGTTCTATGATAATATTTTCATCTAGGAAAAAAGGTAAATAGTTGCCTTTTTTAACAATTCGTTTCTTTTTATACGAATTTAAGCCCGAAACAGTGTTTTCATGTAAATTTAAGCAAATAACTTTTAAATTTTAGACTAAAAATAGTTCATAAATTTATTTAAAAAAATAAATTTTTTTTAAATTCTGGTGAGTATTTTCTAACACTATGGAGGAGTTACAAGGTTTTGTGTGACTAAAATAAGCTTCTACATGGTTTTTTGCTCACTCTCGGCAAATTAAAAATATCGATTTTTTGGAAGCAATGAAAATGTACTTCCCCTAGAATGACTTCCATTTTTCTACTGGGTACCAATGGCAAGCTATACTCTCTCAGAAAATACAAACATTTTTACAATCGGTCTAATATGAAGCAAGTTATGAAGTAACACCGCCTAAAAAATATAGACGAATTGATAACCTTTTTTTTTGACGTCGGTTAAAAAGCTTGTAACCGTGCTTATAGCAAACTCTCAATAGATTATTGGGAATTAAAAAACTTCAAATAAAGTAGGTTAAGAAACTTAAAAAAAACAACAAATAATATTATGAAGCATGCACGCAAAGTGACCATAATCAAACACCAACATACTATGATTGAATTATATGGTTGCAGTCAAATTGTATTATTGTCAATACAAAAGAAAAGTTTAAATATATTATTATGAGTTAATAATAATATTATCAAAAAAACAATGAACTTTGTTACAACTAATCTTACTATTGTAAGTATGGCAACACTATTATTAGATGTGACCAAAATATAATTGAGACTCACTATACCATGTTCTTATATTATAATAATATTATTAAATACGACAACAGTATTATTTAATATAATATTATTATTTTGTTTTTCAATCATATATATATATATATATATATATATATATATATATATATATATATATATATATATAAACTGAAATAAAAATAAATGAATATTGTTAAAATAAAATATATACATAGAAATGTATACTCACATATTTGTGTATATACACGAAGCAATCAGACAAACAAAACTAAACCATCACTTTTTAAATACATCTTTATACGATTATATTTTTATCACTTATTTCAAACGCAAAAAGTCCCTATTATCCACAAAAGAAAAATTAATTTAAAAAAAATTTTGTAATATCAACTAAAATAACAAATAAATAATAAAAATAAATTTTTCTGCTTGAATTAATTACAGCTATCAAAAACTTAATTAATTCAAATAATATATGCTATTAAATTCCCAATTGAAAACATTAATTAGTGAGTATTTGTTACTGTGCGTTGGCTGACGAATTAACTAGTTTATTAATTATTTTTTCCTTATTATTTTAACAAAATAAATTTTTGAATATTCCAAATAATATCGATCTAATCGATAGGTAAAGTTGCTAAAATAATAGTAAATGTACCCTTAATTATGAAAGTGGTCTAAGTCATACGCATTTTTGCTTCGAAGTTTTAAGTGAGTCTTAAAAAAACATGAATAGATATTCAATAAATATTAAATACATTTATCTTAATAGAGACTGCTACAACTCTAAATTAAAATATTACATATTATAAAAATGTTTTTTGATTTGTTCAAATATAATTTACTTAATATCTAGGCCAAAGAAATATATGACTTAGACTACTTTCATAATTAAGAGCACAAATAATTTAATGACTTTTTACTACGAAGTTAAATGCCTATTTCCCCTAATTTTATAAACACGACTGTATGGTTACGAGTATTATTGTGAAGCATAACACGTGTTGTTTTCTCTCCTTTTGTTGATTTCTTTTGGGTTTGTTATTTATTTCACAATATGTTAAACATCCTGTTATTCTAAACTTTAATACAGCTTTGTCGTGCTCTTTGCTATGAGAATATTTACTACTGTCAGCCTACGTCTCAATATGCATTACTGAGGATTAACAAATAAAAGGTATTCAATTCAATTTGAAATTTATTTAGTTAAAAGAAATCCTAAAAGAAAAAAATTTAATCAATTTTATTGACTTTGGAATGGTAATAAATTTTATTAGAAAATGTTTTGAAGTCAACAAACCAAAAAGCTTATGTTATCTTAATTTTTTTAGCCATTAACTTGTCTCAATAAATTCTGTTTATTGCTTTGCTAAAACAAAACTTAAAAGTGCACATACATACATACATATGTACATACATACATTTGTATATAAATAGTTTTATATCAACAGAAGAGAAGCTTATAATTATAAGCCTCGTTAGCATTAATTGAAATGTCAAATGTTTTATGGTCATTAACAAAATAACAAGGCACGTGCAAAACTTAATCATGTCTTAATTGTGTGGTCGGTACATTTTAAAACGCATTTTACATGTAAGTTACTCATTTAAAATAATGTTTTAACTAAAGTAATTAGTTTTTATTTTAAATATGACGTAAGCATTTGGTTCTTTTATTTTTATTACACAGATAAATATGCATTTAACTTTGCCAGCCAGGTAATTGTAACCATTTTTCAACGTTGAATAGCCAATTGCATGTTGCACTCTTATTAAGAGATAACGAATTTGTTGTTTTTGTAATGAATTGAATTTTCACACTTGCAGTCGCGTGAACTCAACCGCAATCATTTTGTACATTCTTGAAGTAACAACAAATGACCGATTCATTAATTTTAATAACACCTTTAATGGCAATCAGTTTCTTTAAGTGGAAACTATGTACACAGAGAAAGAAAACATTTAAGTTAGATGATTCTGAAATGTGTGAGAAATATTAACGGCCATATGTGACGAAATTGAATTAGGGGTGTTAAAGATTTCCTCTATAAAATGTGACCTACTACTAAGTCCTAGTGTGATTTTTAGTGTGAAGTTTCGTGGAAAAACTCTTTAAGATCATGTTAAATTTTGCCACTTATGCTAACTTCCTGCCAGTTTTTGCTTAGGCATATGGCCGTAATTATTTGCAGAAGTCAAGGCTTTTATGTTTGCTTTTGAAACAATATAACAATTTTCATGATAGTAGCCTTCTGTAATTTTCTTAAAAGAATTTCACTACCGCCCAGTGAAAAAAATGGAAGTCATTCTGGTGGAACTACATTTTCATTGCTTCCAAGAAATCATAATTTTTAATTTGCCGGGAGTGAGCAAATAACCATGTAGAAGCTTATTTTTAGTCATATAAAACCTTGCAACTCTTCCATAGTGTTAGAAAATACTCACCAGAATTAAAAAAAAAACTTTTTTTTAAAGAAATTTATGAACTATTTTTAGTCTAAAATTTAAAATTTATTTGCTTAAATTTACATGAAAACACCGTTTCGGGCTTAAATTCGTATAAAAAGAAACGAATTGTTAAAAAAGGTAACTATTTACCATATTTCCTAGATGAAAATATTATCATAGAACACAAAAAAGGGAATTTTTCTTAATATCGCTTCCAATTCAGTGACCAGGCATCGAAAAAGAGAACTTCTTGCAATGACATCCGTATGTAAAAATCATTAGATCAGATCGAAATTTTCACTACTTCCAGATCGCAAACTCTACATTTTCATGACTTTTTTCCAATAGCAATTTTCATGACGAAAGGAAAAAATATAACATCCTGGTCCATAAGCATATATATAGATAGGTGATGTATGAAAGAAGGACATCGTAAACTTTTTGTTTTGCCCTATGTTGATCTTCATAATTTTTTAACCGCTACAAGGTGGTCCCAATGAAGTATTTAGTCGCAACTCTCTTTTACCAATACCTATAAGCATAAAAATTAGTATGAACAAATAACTTAGCATGGCACGATCTAAAGCCAAAAATTTGTGAATTCTACTGAGTGGGTCTTACACATTTTATACAAAACCTAACTGACATAAGACCTGCAAAATCATTTCATAATCTCTAGCATGAAATGATTTTTTTGTGTTGTACATTCAAAATATGCAAATACTGACTGCAAACATATCTTATCAATCAAACAATACACCAGAGGATAACTTTATTTTGATTCCAGAGGTTTCGTATTTACTAACCCCCCACCAATAAAAAAGGATATTATAAGTTTGTATTATGGGTCTGAAATAAAAAATAAGACATTGTGTTTGCTACGGAATTTACAATTCCTCAAATAAATTGTTCCTGTCTTTAGGCTTAACTAGAAGTGAGCTGAATATTCTCCTAGCAGGTTTGCTTGCAGATGAATTTACAATTCCCTAAGCTCTGTGACCTGTGGAAGTTGACTCAGTTGCGGTCACTAAATTTTTGTTTTATTTTGTAGAGTGAAATGTATGCATAAGGGACAATATTTGTAACATTAAAAGAAGTGGGTTAATTATTTCGCTATATTATAAAAAAAATTTGACAATAAATATTTTCGGGTGAAAAGTCTTTCTTAGGTAGAAAATGATGCAATACACAGAAAGTAATAACCAGGGAAACCAGAAATATGCTCCAAAAAAAGTGTTTTATGCGCATTCAATATGCACTAAAAACTTCGAAATATGCACTAAAAACTCAAAAAATATGCTCTTAAAAATAACATAAATTGGATTATTTGGAAATGAAAAACTAATTTTAATTCAGCAATTCAACAAAATTTACAATACAAGACAAAAATAAAATAAACAGAAAAAGGAAACAAAAAAAATTAACTAAGAGCGAAAATTTAACTTTACTTCAAAAGCGATCATGAACTGTATTTTGAAGAATAAGATAAGGTTTTTTATAATTGTTATTGGAATAAACAAAAACTCTTCACTTAGCTTTTTAAATAAAAATCGCAGCCGGTCACATCTATATAAACGTTTATACATTGAAAATTTTCTTTTTCAACCTCAACTGATGTAATCGGAACAGCGTGCGTCACAATTACCAAACCAAGTTTTTATTGAAATTAGCGTCCAGTTAGGATGTTAAAACACATGTTACACCTGTTTAAAATGAAATTTGGAATATGCAAATCAATAGTATTTGTTCCAGCATTAAAATTTAGCAGAAAAAAATTGGATATTTAAGATTTAAATTTTTTTAATTTTCTTGTTTCGTTTTTCTTTCACAAGACTCCTTACAAGTGAGTGAAAATTAAAAAAATTTTATTTCTTTTGTTCTAAATTTGGTTGTCAGAACACATACTAACAATTAGTACATTCTAAATTTCAACTTAAACACGTGTAGCATGTGATTTAACATCAGAACTAACAGGAAAACGTGTGAAATCGATTCGGAAGCCAGAACATGCACAATGCTCTTTTTTAAAGTCTTACTTCATAATGGTAGCAAAATATTGCTTCCCCATACTACTGTTTCTTTCACTACAAAATGAAATTTTGACAGAAAAAAGTAGAAAATTTTACCAAAAAAAATGTTTTTAAATATTAAAATAAAATTTTTTTAAAAAGTACCAAAATATGCCCTAAAAACCGCAAAATATGCTCTAAAAATTCGAAAAATGCTCAAAATATGCCCGTTAGACTGAAGTATGCAAAAACATGCTTTAAAGGGTAAAATATGCAAAAATATGCACTAACAAATCGATGCCAGAATTCATTAAAAGTTCTGAAACGGATAAATATCTTAATTCCGGATTGATATATCAGACAAGAAAAAACATGCAATTGCATATTTGTGGTTTCCCTGGTAATAACAAATACAATTTGCTTTTGAGTTCCCGGAAATTTAAAAAAAAAATTACAAAATCCTAAAACTGGGACTTTTCTGTAATACTGCAAATATTGTTCTTATTTTTCGCCGGATAAGATTTTTGGAAATATGAGACATTTTTAGATTTAATTGAACTGTAGTGAATTTTAATCAGAAATAATTTCTTATTCGGGCTTAAGTTCAGTAATTTCGATTCTTATTGAATGAAATATTATTATTAATTAATTAATGTGAGTTTCTAAAGAAGAGAAGAAAAATTAAACTAGACTTATAGCTGGGGGAAATACCGATACCTTCCTGTGCAGCCACGCACTTCATCAGCACCCTAGTCTATCTACTTGGGTAGAGATTCTTATTAACATCAGCTATTTAACTTTTCGAAGTAATTTAAAAAAAAATTTTTTTTGCTATGTCCACTGTCTAAACTAATAAATTTAGCAGTAATATCGGTATACCGGTATTATAAGCTCGGTACCGGTATGTACCGGTAATACCGATACCGAAATAAAAAAAAATACCGATACCGTTACCGATACCGAAATTTAAAAAAAGTTGCACCGGTATCAATACCGATACCGTTATTAGTTTCGGTTTCCAACCTTGTTTTAGACCGTTTTGAATAAAACACAATTATCAAATTCTAGTCTAAATCTATTTATTTAAAATACAAATATAAAAATTGCGTTCTGTACAATCGCGTATGCGTTCAAAGCTAATACATTTTTTTAAGTGAGCGAAAAGATGGCGCCAAGCCTAGATATATATACATATAGTATATAAGGAGTACATAGGAATACAGCTATATAAAAGTACATATCGCTCATTTACTTCAATAGTGGCACAACTCAAAAAAAACAGTTTTGCAGAAAACGCGTTTTAAGTTTTCAATTTGCATACAACTCAATGGAGAAATGAAAAAAAAATCTTCTCTCAGGAGCTGATGGTAAAAACTATTTGTATGAAATTTTTACACAAGATAAAATACGAAATGCCGCATCTTTCTGCATTATTAACTCAAAAAACCCATTTTTTGAGTTATGCCACTATTGAAGTAAATGAGCGATATGTAGACTTGCGCTAATATACAGAGTTATTAATTTAGGTAGCAAATTACGATAAATATTTTTGTGATGCCAACATCTCCCTGTCTTTAAAAAAGATGATAATCTGGAGTCCAGACTGGAGGCTGCTTTCTGCGAGCAGATCTTCTAGTACAACCGGGATGTTGATTAGACGATGAACTTTGAACAGTACTGCGTTCTATGTGATCAGATGTTACATTTGATGGTACCAGTTGCGGTTCATTTTCACTTTGGGAATCAGGCCCAATAGTTTCAGCTATTGACGGTTGACTATTTGAGACTCCATTGGTTTTATTTTCAGATGATGAGAGTTGAGGCATTATTTTGAACAAATCGAATAAGATTTCCTGCGTGGATGGATCTTGGGAGGTTACCATTGAGTCATATAAATTTTTCCAATTAATTTCATTTTGCTAAAAGATTTTATGAACACAGAGCTCTTTTATTTAAATTATTGAAAAGTGGCAGCCATTTGAAATTATAAGATTACTTTTGCGCATCCTTGTATTAATAGTTTTCTGCTTTAATTTGTTTCAAATTTAATATTTTGAATTTAATAAACAAGCAGTATATAAATAAATAAATAAATAGTTCAACTGAAATGGAAAATTATACCACTCCAATGAGTTAATTAGACTTTTAAATTTTGGATTGAAAGGTCTGCTGCAATTTCAACTTTCACTGGAAATTTTGCAATCAGCCTGCTTGTTTTTAGGACAGGAAGGCAAGTGAAACTGCATTCATATTATAAAAGGTGAAAATTCTGAGAGATTTGCAAATTTGCACACATAAATACCTACAACTAAAATGTTTCATTTTTTCTAGTGTTGTAAAGTAATTTTGTAAACAAGCACTGGGAAAATACAAAATTCATTCGTACTTGAGAATTTCTGACTCTCACTTTGATGTTGCATGAAGTGTATAATTCAACTCTTTAACACATTTTACATGTTTGATTGCGACATGACTCATATTTACACCAACAGACAATGTTCATATCGCTCATTTACTCAACGTCATAACTCTAAAAATTAGCTTGTCAGAAAACGAGTGTAAAATTTTCAAATAACACAGAACTTAACCGAAAAAAATTAAATTTTTCTCTCAAGAGTTTTTATAGGACATGAAGAACGTTATGAGTATTAATTCTGCACCACTAACTAAAAATTGCATTATTTGAGTTGTGACGTTCTTTGATTAAATGAGCGATATATAGAATAGAAATTCAAATGAAAAATGTTTACTCAGAATGAAAAAAAATATATCCTGTGTTGAAAAAGAAAATTTTAGAGTATTACTATTTGACAAAATGGTGAATAGTGAACAAAGCTGACAATACGGAATATAGTTAAGCCTATTTTTCTCATTATTAAAAACAATACATACAATTTAATAAGTAAATAAGTGGATTTGTAAGTTTTTATAAAATTTCAAAAATTCGGCTGTGCCGAATCTTATATACCCTTTACCAAATTGAGATACATAGCGAGATACATACATAAGCATATAGATATGTAAGTACATATTTATTTTGTGAAAAAAATTTATAATTTTTGCTCTAGTTTTTCGATTAAATATTTATTTTGTTTTGTTTTGATATTAGCAAAAAGTTGAATATGGATGCCTTACTTATTATTAAGGAATTGATTACATCTATATATATATATTAGTAGAAATAATATACTAATCTTTTTTAGTTTAATTATGAAACGCATTTATTGAGATACGAGTTTGCTGCATTAAGAGTAATTTTAATTCTTGACACTTGATAAATAAGTTACTCGTTTGTTGCACTCATACCCAGTAAAAATAGACACTCCAAAAAAGTCATGAAAATGTAGAGTTTGCGATGCGGAAGTAGTGAAAATTTCGATCCGATCGAATGATTTTTACATAGGGTTGTCATTGCAAGAAGTCTAGTCGATGCCTGGTCACTGAATTGGAAGCGATATTAAGAAAAATTCCCTTTTTTGTGTTCTATGATAATATTTTCATCTAGGAAAAAGGGTAAATAGTTGCCTTTTTTAACAATTCGTTTCTTTTTATACGAATTTAAGCCCGAAACAGTGTTTTCATGTAAATTGAAGAAAATAACTTTTAAATTTTAGACTATAATTATTCCATAAGCTTCGTTAAAAAGCTTTATTTTTAAATTCTGGTGAGTATTTTCCAACACTATGGAGGACTTACAAGGTTTTGTATGACTAAAGTAAGCTTCTACATGGTTTTTTGCTCACTCTCGCCAAATTAAAAATATCGACTTTTTGGAAGCAATGAAAATGTAGTTCCACTAGAATGCCTTCCATTTTTTTTCACTGGGAAAGAAACGGTTTCAGGAAAATGAAACATAACATTTCTTTAATTTATTTTATATTTATGACTGTTCTTAAGCGATAAATTTTATTTCTATCTCCATTTACTAAAAATAAATTCAGTAAATGAAGACTCTGACTTGCGCACGAAGGGTTCCGTACGGACAATAGATATGAAATACCATATGAACCTTAGCCTACATAAAATCTAGTTTTGGCATTTTTTTCGTTTTTGGGTTTTTTAGTTTTGCCGTTTTTTGACTTGGTGTTTTTTTAATTTGGTGTTTTTTTAGATTTGGAGCCTATTTTTCGTTTAGTGAATTTTGTAGGTTTACGGCATTCTTTAGGTTTGGCAATTTATTTAGTTTTGGTGCTTTTCTCTTATTTCAGCGATTTTTTAAGTTTTTGGCTTTTTTTTATTTTGTCGATTTTATGACATTTTGGTGATATTTTTCATTTTAGCGATTTTTTTCTTTTTAGTGATTCATTTTAGTGTTAGATTTTTTTTCCAATTTGGTGCTTTTTTTCGTTTTTGTGATTTTTTTCCAATTAATTAACTCTAATTAATTTATGATTCATTTGAACGGGCTAAAGTTCGTATCACTTTTTTAAGCCAAATTACATGTGATGATTATTAATGAACAAATAACATCAATGTTAGTTGTAAATATTCTGACAACACATAGTTGAACGGATAGCCAGCCGTTTTCGAAAGCCACTAAACCTTCATCATCAGCGTTCTTTTGGGTTGGTCCACTGTGTTTGGTGTCAGTTGATGTAGATTTCTGCCTTATATACGAAACTTTCTTGCAAATGGAAAACGTGAGTTGTTTTGGTTCATCGTATTTCAATTTGCTGGAAACGTGTTTTATAATGAAAGCCCAAATTTACCATCTCTAACTTACAACAGACTTACCATTGTCGTTTATTCTTTTTAATAATTATGCACATGTTAGTTAATTTGTTTATTTGTTGTTCTACTTAAGACAAACTTTTTTGGTTTATTACTATTAACTATATTTATTTAATTTTTGCCACAGGCCCCTGGCTAATAATTTAATTTAATTATTATATTTCGAACTTAATTTGTTTCTATATTTATTATTTATTTGAATCTCACATATAATATTAGTATTCACATTAGTATTAGCGATTGTTTTATATATATAAATATATAAAACAATCGCAATTTTTTTTTAGAACAAACACAACCCGCAAAGCGATTAGCTTGTTTGCGGAAAACACCCAGGGTCTATGATGGGAATCGAACCCACGATCTCTAGACCACTCAGCCACAGGGAGTTTTAGTTTTTTTTTAATTTGGTGTTTTTTAGTTTTGGTGCTTTTTTCTCGTTTTAGCGATTTTTTTTGGTTTTTCGCATTTTTTTTCTTCTTGTGCTTTTTAATTTTGGTACTTTTTTCTCGCTTTAGCGATTTTTAAAATTTTTGGCATTTATTTTTATACCCTTTACCAAAAAATGGTAAAAGGGTATATATAGGTTTGTCATTCCGTTTGTAATTTCTACAATATTAATAAGAGACACATAAAGTATATATATTCTGGATCCTTATGCATAGGGAAGACGAACATGCGATGTCCGTCTGTCCGTCTGTCCGTCTGTCGGTCTGTCCGTCTGTCTGTACGTGAAATCGGTTTTCCCAAGCTCCCAGAAGAGCTAGAGACTTCGTTCTTGGACTGGTGTGTCAGAAATTTTCCGAAAAATTTTGCTATTGAAATTTAGCAAAATCGAGCAGACGGTTTCAGAGCTGGAAACCTCATACTCAATATTCCCATAGAAAATAACTACCGAAAACAAGTTTTTATTACTTTTTTATTAAATTAACTTATTTTATACTTCGGTATGAATAAAATTGGTATTTATAATTAAAAAAAATTTTAAAAATTTAACAAAATAAAAAAACGTTTCCAAGGTTGGAAAACTTTAATTTTTTTCTTAATAATTAAACATATTTCATGTTTTAGGAACAAGGCTATTTTCTCAGGAACGGTAAAAGCTACGGGTCTGAAATTTGGACAGTGTATGTAGAACTTTGGTCGGTACAACAACAAATATATAAAAGCTAAAAATTAAAGGGTGTCCCAAAATGAGTGACGACAACTTTTAAAATCCCATGTAATATACATACAATTGTATTATGTATGTACATATGCATATTGACACTTGAAATTTGTAAAATTAGTGTATTTTTATATATGCTACAACAATTAACACTAAAATTAAAAAAATTTTAAATCAAAGGGTGGTCCATCAGTTAATGCAATTTTGACTATGTAATTTTAACAAATTGCTATATCTTGGAAACCGTAAGAGCTAAACTGTTGAAATTTTCAAAAACGGTAAAACTAAAAAATCTAAAAATTTTAAAATCGCCAAAAATTTAAAAAAAATCGCCAAAACGAAAAAAATCGCCCAAATAAAAAAACACTAAAATTAAAAAAAAAACGCCAAAAACCGCAAATTTTGCCAAAATAAACAAAAAATGGTTATATGAACAAAAATCGCCAAAATAAAAAAAAATCGCCTAAATTGACAAAATTAAAAAAAAACGCCAAATACTAAAAAAATCGCCAAAACAAAAATAATTGCCTATATGAAAAAAAAAATCGCCAAAAATTAAAAAAATCGCTTATATGAATAAAAAATCGTCAAAATCAAAAAAATCGCCATAACGAAAAAAAATCGCCAAAATTAAAAAAACGCCAAAAACCGAAAAAAATTGCCAAAACGAGAAAAAGTGTCAAAATGAAAAGAAAATTCACACCATGACAAAAATCCGCAAAAAACGCCAAAACAAAAAAATGCTTATATAAACAAAAATCGCCAAAAATGAAAAAAAAATCGCCAAAATCAAAAAAAATCGCCAAAACGAAAATAAATCGCCAAAATTAAAAAAAAACCCAAAAAAACCGAAAAAAATCACCAAAACAAAGAAAAGCCTATATCAAAAAAAAATCGCCAAAAATTAAAAAAATCGCTTGTATGAAAAAAATCGGCAAAATCAAAAAAATCGCCAAAACGAAAATAAATCGCCAAAATTAAAAAAAAAACGTCAAAAACCTAAAAAAATCGCCAAAACGAGAATAAATTGCCTATATGAAAAAAATCGCCAAAAATGAAAAAAAAATCGCCTACATGAAAAAAAATCGCCAAAATCAAAAAAATCGCCAAAACGAAAATAAATCGCCAAAATTAAAAAAAACGCCATGAACCGAAAAAAATCGCCAAAACAAAAAAAAAATTGCCTATATGAAAAAAATCACCAAAATTAAAAAAAAAAACGCTAAACACTGAAAAAATAGCCAAAACAAAAAAAAATTGCCTATATCGCCAAAATTAAAAAAACGTCAAAAACCGAAAAAATCGCCAAAACAAAACAAAAATTGCCTATATGAAAAAAAATTGCCAAAAAATAAAAAAATCGCCTAAATGAAAAAAATTTTCAAACAAATTGTCAAAAGAGGAAAAAAGTCGCCAAAATTAAAAAAAAAAAGCCAAAAACCGAAAAAATCGCCAAAACGAGAAAAAAAGTGTCAAAACTAAAAAAATCGCCATAATAAAATAAAAAAAATATAATATATATATAAAATAAGAAAATCGCCTAAATGAAAAAAAATCGTCAAAATCAAAAAAATCGCCAGAACAAAAAAATCACCAAAATTATATGAAAAAAAATCGCAAAAAAGCACCAAATTAAACATAATGCCTAAAACCTGAAAATTGCACAAAAAGTATGAATTTTTTCACAAAATTAATATGTACCTACATACATATCTCTGTGCTTATGTATGTATCTCTATACTACATAAACGCACTTTGGTAAAGGGTATATAAGATTCGGCACAGCCGAATATAGCACTCTTACTTGTTATTTTTGTGACTTTTTTTAATTTAGGTGATTTTTATACCTTTAACAAAAACTGCTATTGCTGCTGCAATATTAATAATCGACACATACAGTATATATATTCTGGATATTTATGCATAGGGAAGCGATGTCCGTCTGTCCGTCTGTAGTACGTGAAATTAGTTTTCCGAATCTCCCACAACAGCTAGAGAATTCGTTCTTGGACTGGTGTGTCAGAAATTTTCCGAATAAGACTAGAATTGAAAATAAGCAAAATCGAACAGACGGTTTCAGAGCTGGAAACTCTATTTTCCCATACAAAATAACTACCGAAAACTAGTTTTTATTACTTTTTTATTAAATTAACTAATTCTATACTTCAGTATGAATAAAATTGGTATATCTTGCTTAATTGTTAAAAGAGTTTATTTAAATGCTGAAACAAAGTGTTACACCCTCGCTGATTAAATCTGTAATTAATGCACTAATAAAAATATCAATATTAATCTTAGTATCATTTAAAAAAAATTTAATACCAATTTGAGTCATAGGTCTTTGAAATAACAAAATTCGAATTTGAATATTGCTTCATAATATTTAGCTAAGAATTTTTCCAATTTTGTAATTTATAATTTTATAATTAATTTATTTGTATCGAAACATCTCCAACCACTTGTTTTTTTTATTTAAAAAGAAAAACATTTAGGTATTTCTGCGTTGTAGTTTGATGTATGGTTGATTAGTACTTTTTGTCCATGATTAGTACTTTTTGTCCATTTTTTTGGATTGGCAATTCCATATAAAAAGTTGCACATCGTAGCAAGATTTACTCAGATAATCTTGCACTTACTCACACCCTAACAATTTATCGTTATTTGGGCAAAATAATTTTTTATGTGGTTGCTGTTATAGTTTTTGAAAATTTTGCAATTTTTGCTTTTCCGCAACAGTGCAACTTTTGGCATGAATACCTTTATTGTGCTTTTCTTTAAAATGTAACAAACTTTCTCTTGGGATGGTTGCAAACCTGTGAGAATATTTATGCATTTCATGTGACTATAACTAATGCAAATAAATTAACTTTCAGTCGGGTTCACATTTCACATATAGAATTGCATTTCTACATATAAGTATTTAAACATTTTAGTACCATTTAGCAAACACTTTGACTTGGCAAACTAAAAAGCACTTGAAGTTATTTATAATTGTTATAAAGTTGTCTTAATGTATGAGTTTAAAATATATTTAACTATTTTGCTGGAATTTAAATTTGATTGGACTTTTCTGCTTAACCCTACGTGTGATATATTTTTTTCATGACAAAATTCAAACTTTATATTGAAAAATGTTTTTTTTTTATGTAAACTGTTTTTGCTTTATTGAATTTGATATTTGTCATGATAGAAATATATCAGGTGTAAACGTAGGGTAAGATTTAATTAAATTTAGACACCCAGCTAAAAAATATGTACGGAGCATATATGATATGCTATATATGAGTCGGATCCCAAAATACGGACATATATGATAATATATATTCATACATTTTCATACATGTATGTATGTGTAAATATTCCCTTTACAGTATGCAAAGTTCATATTCATACACCCTTGATTCAAAAAAACGCAGTGCTGTGCAATAAATTATATTACTAAAATTAATTGTTTGTAAAATTTTATACAGGTCGTATTTAATGAAAAATCCCAGCAAAAAATGTTCAAGATTTTGCAATGGGTAGTACTCTTTTAATGGTTTACAAAGTAATGAGTGGTACATATTTATCTAATTATTTTATATGTATAATAATGATTGTCCTGTAATGAATAAAATAACAACTTATTTATACCATTACGCGAAAGTACGTATTGTAGTACTTTCTAGTTTATAACGAAATATGTGTATCTACATTTTTTGGGTGATCGTGAAAATAACCTTCAAGGACAACAAAAATAAAAAAATTCTCCTTAACTTTTGGATAATTTCAAATTAAAAATTTGTGCATATTTTTATGCAAAAAATAACTCATTATCTTTTGAATACTTTTAGGCATGGATGTTTCTGGATGTTTTTAGGCAAAAATTATAGGGTACCGCATACTTTTTGAACTTCTCAAACAAAAATAATAGGTTATTCATTCAAATTGTAAGTACTTCCAACTGGGGAGTACATACACTTTTTTGCATTCTAGTAGGCAAACTTTTTTGCTGGGATTTGTTTGAACAAATTAATTAAAAACGAACTAAAATATATTTTGTTCAACATTTAAAGAGAAAACGTGAATCGATTATTTAAAAAAAACCAAAACTAAAATTCGTACATAAAATTTAATTTAAAAAATCAGATGAAAAACTAATGCTATTAATTATAAAGTAAAAATCAACCCATTTTTATACTAACACTAGTTTTCAATACAATTTTTAACAGTAATATGGACTGTATTAATTTCTATAAAATTAATGATTGAATTATCCTTTTTATTATTTGATTTATTAAATATGGCCAAAAAATATATGTATTAAACCGTAAAATAAAAATAGTTATTTTAGTTACATGTTTTTATTTTTTAATAGTTGAGACTATACGTACGTATTGAAATTGCATACCCATATAAAAAATGTATGTATGGTCCATATATTATTAATATATGAATGTATATAAATATATATGTGAATATATGAATTCATGTATGGAAATATATGGGATTATACATGGCAAAAGTATTATATATGAATTAATATATACACTAATATATAAAATGTATTAAAATATATGAACTCATATATGGAAATTTAATTGTGAAGCTCTTCATATATGGGTCCATATACATACATGCATACATATATCAAAATATATGCATACGTGATATCCCACATAAAGAAGTTTTTGCAATCAAAAAAGCTTCGAATTTTATCACCGCTGAATAGAAATCCATTAGAAAATACATACGGTATGCAAAGTTTATATTTGTACCCTCAACGTTTAAAAAAGAAAAACTTTTTGTTACAAAAAAAACATTCTTGTATGATTTTATACATTGTGGCCCCATTTAATAAATCAAATAATCAAAAGGATAATCCAGTCATTAATTTTATAGAAAATAACAAAATTCTTTAGATAAAAGTTCATATTACTGTATTGAAAACTATTGTTAGAGGGATTATTTTTTCTTTTATAATTAATTGCATCAGCTTTTAATCTGATTTCTTAAGCTAAATGTTATGTACGAATATGATTTATGTGTTTTTTAAATAATTGATTCACCTTTTGATGAATGAAATGACTTTTAGATCGTTTTGAATTATTAGTCCAAACAAATGTTTCATTAAATACAACCTCTCTCTCAAGTCTAAAGGAATTTAATTTTAGTAATTTAATTTATTGCACAGCAGTGCGCTTTTGTGAATCAAGAGTGTATGAATATGAATTTTGCATACTGTGGAGGGAATTTGCACATGCGTACATGTATGAAAATGTATGAATATATATAATCATATATGCCCATATACCCTCATTTTTCGGATCCGAACCATATATGGAATATCATATATGCTCAATACATATTTTTTTAGCTGGGTACATATTTTCTTTGCTGGGTATTATATGTATTTTCTAATACATTTCCAATTCACCAGTGATAGAAAGAGTTAATGAAATTTTAATTTTTTTGATTACAAAAACAATTTTTTTGTGAGATATCAGGAATGCATACATTTTGATATACTTATATGGCTCCATATGCTTCATCTGGTTTCTATAAATGGATTCATATATGAAGAGCTTAATAATTAAGTTAATTAATTAAATTAAATATATGAACTGATATATTATAATACATTTTATATATTCGTCTATATGTACATCAATTCATATATAATATATTTCGCATGTATAATCCTATATTTTCCATACTTGAATTCATATGTATATATTCAAATATATTTCTTTTTAGTTTTCTTAATTTTTGCTTCAATAAGATCAAAAAGATAAATTGACGCTGCAGTAGCTTCATCTACGATTCCTGCCATTCTGTTTTTTGTTTTGCAAACGTGATGGAAAAACTACTTCAAACTTGAAAAATAATTATTGGGGCTCAAAAAACGATCATTAGAAGCATTCGATAGGTCATTAAAGAGATGATGGTTCTATTGGACATAGATTTTCGCCAAACGCCGTTAGCCGTTACAATCAAATGCTGGTCAAATAACCAATTGCTTTAAGTCATCTGTTTTATGGAGATACTTGAAAACTCTTAAGCTAACAGCAAAAATAAAGATTGTATTTGTGACTTTAAGACAATGTTAGACTAAAGGTTTGGTGATTTAGGTATGCTAAACGTTGGGTTGAGATAAATAAGCTGAATCGCATTCCTTTGGAATCAGAAAAGAATAGCTGTAAACACATTTTTTGTTTTGAACATTAAACTTGATATATCTAGTCTATATATTTTCTTAATTTCAAATAAAAAAAAATAATAAATACACTGCGAATTCCTAGAAAGATACATTTCTCATCTAATACTATTCATTTAGTCATATTTTAAACACATCAAATCCTCTTGAAGCAAGTCTCTTCAATTCTCTTTAACAACTGCCCGTTCGTTTATACACATACAGTCTTTTTGTTAAATGTTCGTATTGTTTTAATGCAGTGAATAAAATAACATAACAAAATAAAACAATTTAAAAATTGCCAATATGTTCTAAACGGTGAACTCATACAGATACATAGATACACACATCCATAGATACACACACGACAAACTTATAACACCCCTTTTTTTTGGGCAGGTTTTAAAAGAGAATTCAAGTAACTTTTCGGTATAAGCAAGTCTGTACCCATCTTCTTTATTATTTCCTCACTCTTTCATAAATTCAGACTTGCTTCAAGAAAAAATGGTGTGTCTAAAACATGACTTATGCTCAGTACACATTATGGCATTTTGAGATATCGCAATAGTGCGCACTAGTGGCAACGTTTGTCATTTCCGATATTTTTCCTTGTGTGCCATGTAAAAAACATTGAAAATTACACTACAAAATGACTTAACAAGAAATGGCAGATGTGTACTAATTTTTTATAGTACTGTCAAAAGATTGATTGAACAGACTTCATATATCAGATGAATGATGTCAGTTAACATAATGCACTCCCGTGTGTATAGCAAATAATATTCAGTTTTTAAAGTATTTAAAATATTTTTCTATAAATACATATGTAAAAATATATATATTTTTTTTTATATGTAAATATGGAATAAATATAAGCGAGTACAAGCAAACTAAAAAACGGAGTTAGTAAACTCTTGACACACATCAAAGAAACAAAAAAAAAACGCAACTCATATAAAAACTAAATCATTTTAAGCAACGAATTGCAACAATTAGAAAAATTAAATAATTAAAAATAAGCAGGGAAGTACTTGCATATAAATTACAGTTATTCTGTTGATGATTTCTACTTATTAAAAACTATAATAACTACATATGTTTGTGTCTACAAATATACATTTGTGCATACACACATGAAACTTAATCCCCCTTAAAAGTTGCAGACAAGTTAAATACACATAATGAAATGAATGCAGGCAGACAAATGAATTTGTAAATAAGAAAACAAGATTTTTTTTAAAATACTTAAACCACAACCTTTAATTAAAATATAATTTTGAAATGAAGTTGTATCTAATATGCAAATTTATATGTCCATACATACGTACTAGTGATGCACGAATATTCGTATTCGTATTCGAAATGTGGAATATTCGGCCATTTTCAGGCGAATACGAATGTATTCTTATTCGCTTAATTCAGGCGGATGCGATTACTAATCTATTCGTACAACAGACGAAAAAATGCAGTATTTAAATGACTGAATCTAACAGGCGATACTAAAAAACTATACGCGTGTCAGTGTTTTGACAGCTTTCGTCTGAAAGCTTATACAAGAGGAATTGAAGTACCCCAGCCCACTTTTGTTCTGACGAATCAGCATAGAAACCTTGAAGCCCTTTTATTTTAAATAAATGATGTGTTGAGTACTTTTGTTCACAATCATACAAGGAACAAGTTTGTGGAACATTATATTAGTACACAGAAAAAAGTGTTCACCAATTAATATTTTTAATTAAGAATTTAATTGTATTAATTAAATTTTTAATTGTATTAATTAATTGATATTATCAAATTGTTTATAGATGAAAATTTAATTAATTTTTTAATTGATACTACAACTATTTTAATTAGTATTACAAAATCATTCATATTACTTTTTTGTGTGTATACGAGTACATACCTTGACATTTCTGTAAACTAAAATAGCAATTGAAGTATAAGGGAAATTTTAAAATGAATTTGGTTAAAGCGATATAAAATTCCTAATTTGGTTAGTTTAAATGACTGATTGTTTGTTACCTACCAGCAGTCAAGTTCAACCCAAATATTTCGTTTTCATAAATGTCACTCTGCTAGTCCAAGTTCTACACAGCGACAAAATCTTCTGGGTCCAATTCTAGATCTAGTAATGAGTGGCACTGAATCCATCCCGCTGCGTTAGATTATCGGATGATTTCCCCTACAATAATTTTAGATGGCTCTGATAGTTCGTCATGTCAGGGACTCGCAGAGCAGAAGAAAACTGTATTTTCCTTGTCCTGCTGCGACAGAATGTATTACAGGGAAGACGTAACCTACTAGCATGTTCAGACGCGTTGCCCACCAATATCGCAACCAAGTGCGAGCAACTATTTAAAAACTCAGTAGAATAAACATGCATAACTAAAAAAATTTCTATTAAAAAATTTTATTTTGAAAGAGAATTTTGATTTTAACACCCCCTATTGTTAACACATATATACACATACTACAAATGCATATTGCATATATACATACGTATATTTATGTATAAATATTTATGTACGTATTACTGATGTAACGAATGTCAATTTTCGCGAATACGAATACGAGTATTTCAAACGATATTCGCGAATACGAATACGAATATTTGAAACGATATTCGCGAATACGAATATTATATGCAATATGAAATATTAAAAAATTGTTATGAAAAAGGACTTCACACTCTTGTTGGCGTACTTTAGAGTTAATGAAAAGTACCCAAAATTTTAATGATCGTCATTGAATAATATTTAAAAATGATACGAAGCACAAATTTCTATAAAAAAATTAATGTATTTGTACAAACTAAAATTTTTAGTCATTTATTTAATTTCTTTGGATTCGTATTCGTATTGGACTAAATTTCGTGTCACTAGTACGTATGTATGGCTTTTCCTTTTCACACATTGAAGAGTCTAGTATTCATATAAAAATCATTTCTAGTAGCGGTAATCTTCTTTTTATTTGCATACTCTTACTTAAGCACACGAGGCCACTAATTGCATGAATACCTCCAATTGTAAAACTTTTTTTTTAGTCTGAGATTTTCGTATTATTTGATAGACACTAAAAGAACACATGCAACATTATTTATAATCAAAAATAAGCGAGTGTGAGTGCAAGCTTAGAAATAACTTTGTATGGATACATATTGTACCTTTTTATGTCTAAATGTATGCAGATTTATACAATTTTGATGATCATAGTTTTGTTGAGGTTATTAAAATCACCACAACCATATGCCACCAGTTGTTTCTAACCCCATTGCACCGTTATGGTCAACTTCCTAATTCGTAAGACTAACTAAGTAAAGTGTACAAAAAAAAATTAAAAACTCCAAATTGTGCTTGAGACTTTCATTAAAAAAACTAAATTAGAATTTGTGGAGTCGTAAATTTCAAGGTGCACTACCATTTCATAAAAAGAAATATAAATTTCTTGTATTGAATGTTATAGAACAATTATAACTGCGCGAAGTCAAGCAAATTTTAATTCAAATCTTTATTAAAACCTATTTGTCTACACCATTTTTTTTTTTTTGACATTTATGAAGATCTTGTAACCAAAACAAAAACTATTGACAGAAATTGTTCCTCAGTAAATTTACACAAAATCTAGTGATGAAGTTAAAGGTTTGGGAAATTTGCTCGAAATCTACTAGATTTTGCTCGCTATTTACAAAGTACTAAGCCTTGCGCATTATTCAGGTTCGTTATTTTATTTCCTGTTTTTGACGTAGACAAAGATTTTTTTGTAAACAAAGTATATACATTTGTTTGTGTAATGTGCTCTCTCTATATATCTCACAAATTTTACAACAAACAAACGTGTGTTTACTATGATGACGTAGATGAGCAGTAGAAGGGTGTTAACTGCCATACCATCCACTGCTCCTAATATTAAGACCTCAGATTTTATAGTCCTATTTTCAATAACTCGGATAGGCTACTGAAGGATAATCTGCCAAGGAAGCGCAGAAAAAAATCATCCATAGCAGGGCAGAAGCAGAGGGGATGCGAAATGATTTCCTCCTTTTATTCATCATTGCAACCTTAGCATTAATCATTGTAGAGGAAACACATACGTTTAGCATGTGTTCCGAAAGTGCAGTGGCCGCTCAGTGTGGCCAAGAGATTCCTCAAGTGCTTCCTAGTGAAGTCAAGCACCTTTAGCCGAGGCCAAAAGTTGGCGCAATGAGCCCACATGTATCTGTATTGAGCTGAATTGAGAAAGGCAGCATCGAAGCATCTCCAAAAAGTTTAGAGTAGGATGCCACAGAGATTGTCGATATCGACTGCTCTAAGTAAGATTCCCCTCTATACCAGTTCATTCGCAATTATGTTGTCTGAATTAGTCCTGTGTCCACGCACCCAATTCAATGTGATAGATCAGTTTTGCGCAGCTTTATCTAGGGTTTTACGACATTATTTGACAAGGAACAATGTGGAGTACATACCAGTGACGGACTTAATTGCAGATTAACTTTCAGTTATGATATGGATATGTCTGATTGATATTCGATAAAACCTTCACACAAAAAATTAATTAAAATATTTGTAGTATTAATTAAGAAATTAATTAAATTTTCACCTATAAACAATTTGATAATATCAATAAAGTTTTTCCAGTCAAATTAATTAATATAATTAAAAATTTAATTAATATAATTAAATTCTTAATTGAAAATATTAATTGGCGAACACTTTTTTCTGTGTTAGTCAGTATGTTGTTCCTTTAATGGCTGATATTTCTACATGCAATACATTCATCTGTGAGTGCAAAGAACATTTCAATTCCAAATTCTGGAATATATACGCCAACTCTTCTCCTTGTCTTGAGTCGTCCATGAAAATTTGTGCGACTCCGTCCAGTGGGGAGAATGAAACACTAAAACTTCTATTGAAGTAAGGTATGAGAGTGCAGTAGTCAATGAGATCAGTTATGCTGTCTGCATGTCTGCATGATCTATGGTTCCATGCAAAGGAAGACTGCCTTTGTCGGCGTCGATCTAAGAGCACCACTTATCATAAATGTCATTTTTTTTGAGAATCCCTTTTATACGGGAATGACTGATTGCTGATTCTAGTGTTTTCCCCCAGATTGAGATTCATTGAAATAACTGAGGTTTTATGACAATCCGTAGCATCCAACCGACAATTTTTGGGCTTATTCTCCAAGTAGAGCCGATTGCATAGAGGCTTTTACTCTTTGCCTGAAAATTTTCTCTCCAAGAAAGTTTACCATGATAACACTCAGATATTTGGCACTATCCGACAGGGTTTTGCGTGATTGAAGTGAGGGACTTTGTATCTTCTGGTAAAGAGTGGTAGTTTTTTTGGTTGGGTTGACATTGAGGCTGCTCCTAGATCTGATCTAGGAGTTTAGCTGAATCAAAATTATTTTTAACTTCTAAGCGCTTATTTTTGAAGTTGGTTTAATTTGTTTAGGTTATACTTTTTGAAGATTTCATTAATTGTTATCGAACTCATAACTTTTTATTTTAACAATAAAATTCAGTCATTCATATTAGACACAAACATATGACCAAACCTATGTAATTTAAATGGGTTTGATCAAAGTTTTGTTTCTAAAACGAACTATTGAAGAAATTGGACCCTAATTGGACCTGCGTAAAATTTGGGAGTATCTAGTACCTTTTTTCGAGAGAAAACAAATTTGCAAATACTCTTTACTCATCATTTTGATAGCACAAGTGGAATTCATAGCGACTGTTGAAATCTTTTTCACAATTGCAACATCTAGCAATATCCAATTCTCAAAAATATTAAAGACCACATTCTGTGCCTCATTTCTGCAAACTACCAAAACTTTGAAGTTAGAATTATGTTGTTGGATCCATTTACAAGGGGTTGGTTTGTAACACAGAAGATTAAACATTTTAAAGCGAATAGTTACAGCAAACATCTATGCCTTTAGCGTTAAATGAAATAAAATCCATGCGAGGGTGCTTAAAAAGAATTGACATAAATATACATAATATTTTTACTCTATTCAGTGGTTCACTGATTTTGCATTCACACTGCAAGTTTGTTAAATTCAGGTTTTAACTCACAGACTGTCTAATAACTTTGCCCAAAAATTACATAAATGTTCTACAGAAATGCGTGTGTTCGTTTTGTATTTTTTCTGCTCTTTATAACACTTATTTGACAAACTGTACAACAACTGTTTTTGTTTGTATGAAAAAATGGGAAATTTTACAATGCGTTGTAAAATGGAAATTATTTTATATTTTATATTTATTATTTATTTGAACGGGCTAATGTTCGTATCGGTTTTTGAAGCCAAATTACATGTGATAATTATTAATGAACACATAACATCAAAGTTAGTTGTAAATATTCTGACAACACATAGTTGAACGGAATAGCCAGCCGTTTTCGAAGGCCACTAAACCTTTATCATCAGCCTTCTTCTGTGTTGGTCCACTGTGTGTGGTGTCAGTTGATGTAGATTTCTGTGTTATATACGAAACTTTCTTGCAAATGGAATACGTGAATTGTTTTGATTCATCGTATTTCAATTTTGTTGAAATGTGTTTTATAATGAAAGCCCAAATTTACCATTTCTAATTTACAACATAAACATTATCAGCTGTTTCTGGTAATTTTAAATTATCAGCACTGAATTTAGCACAGCAAAAACAAAGTTGCATTTCATAAAACCAACTAAAAACCAATTGAAAAATGGTTTTAAATTGGTTTTAACAAAAACAGGTTGTAGCAGTTGGTTTTTAGGTTAAAACCAACTTTTATAAAAACCATCTCAGTGTCAAAACAATATAAACTTGATACACGATATATATTTATATAAAATTTGTACACAAAATTAAAGTTCGCCATACCAAATCATTGTGCATTATGACACACTTGAAAAAAGGGAAGATATAATTTGTAGGATTAGCAAATGATTATATTTTAATTATTTTGGCGGTATTCGATGTTTGATGCAAACGGTAATGCTTAAGTGAAAATGTAAAATATCGTACCTTTTTTTTTTGATTGTGTGTGTATTTGTTACTGGATTTTAAAGCAATCGTAGCTTTTCTTTTTTGTTACGCCTAAGCAAGACCATTTCGCATTAAACATCGAATACCACCATTGTTAACAAAAAAAAAAAGAAGAACAAAAAAAGTTTGCGACTTTTATATTCACGGTTTTAAAATGTTTATATGAAGAATTTGATGATCAACTTAATTGTTCCAAAAAAAAAAATAAATCAGTCCTAGCTAAAAACTTTTAAGATTGCAGTGATCGTGTCAAAGAGTTTAGGTCTGTTGATTTTCATCGTATTATACAAAGTCCTAGTTTATACTGCGCAAGTCTCTTAGCTAAGCTGGTTAGCTTTTGGGAGAGAGAGGCGAGAGGAACAGAAACGTTGCTTTTTAAAAGACCCTTTTAAACCAACTCAAGACATCAGCCATCCAAACAGAATTTATGTGGGAAAGAATGATAGATAAAATAATTAGACAAATTTTTTTATGGGTTTCACGGCCGGTAGGCGACGACAATTTTATTGAAATTCTAAACAGCAAATATTAGAGAGTTCACAATAGCATTTTAAAATATGTCTGAATATTGCAACGTTTCAGTTTTAATACTTTAATATGGTCTGGCAAGTTCGTTGTCTTTGTTTTGTATGTTAATCAAATTAATTACCAGGTGGCAAGTTTAAAAGTATAAAACGCATGTTATTTTCAAAATGGCAATATGGTAATGTTAAACTAAAGATGTTTAAACTGTCAGCGCAGCTGTAGTTGATAAAAAATATTCTCTCTCTCTCTCTCTCATATTATACACTAATATATATATATATATATATATATATATATATATATATATATAATAAAGATGTATGTGTGTTTATCTGACTTTGATATACACAGAATGCGTATTTATATCTCTGCCTGCTCACATTGGATTAAGAGGAGCAATATTGCCACATTAAAATTTTAATATACTCATTCTGAATACCCTATATATGTATATTTTGTATAATTATATTTAAGTATTTTGCAATTTGGATTGCTGGTCCACCAACCAGGACATTGAAAATGTTTATGAAACTGTGACTGGTTTCTTTTTTATTCCGTAGCTTATTTTGAATGGTTAATAAATTAAAAAATAAAGTCCTTCAATAAAAACATAGTCTTATTTATATCTCATTTCAATAAAAAGATATTGCATGATATTTAATGCTTGATGTTAAAATCAGTGCTTATACAAATTAATTTATTTAGCAATTGCTTTCAGCATATGGAATAAGTCACCATAACAGAAGCTCGCATGTAGGGTACAAGAGCATTAAAAAACTGCGGTAGAATATTTAACGTAGTAAATTATTATTTTCTTTTTTCTTTCCGAAACATATCAGTAAAGTAAAAAATGCAGACAAAATAATTGAGTGTATTCACTTTGAGAGATAAATTAGATAAAGGAAACAGCAAACACTAAGCAACTGAACAAACTGACTGACAACTATGATTTATTATTATAACATTTTGTCTCGTACCTTATTCATTAATTTTTTCTCATTTTCTAAAGTGAAGCAGGGGAATAAGGAATGTATAACTAAAAATGTTAACAAATACTCATTGAATTTAATAATTAAATTAGTAACGGAAATGTTGCATACATATATTTTAAGACATACTCAATGACCACTGACCACTGACGCACTCATCAAATTGATGAATCACTGCCGCTATAGCTAGAAAGCTGAAATTTTTACACGAGTAGATGAGTAGGTGAGCAATGAACTAGAAAAATCTGAAAACCCGAACATTTTAACCAAGGGGGCGGGACTACGCCCATAAAAATTGTAATTTACGCTAGTGAGCTGCAATTTGTTACACAAGTAGAACTACCCAGTGTAAAAAAATGGAAGTCATTCTAGTGGAACTACATTTTCATTGCTTCCAAAAAATCGATATTTTTAATTTGCCAAGAGTGAGCAAAAAACCATGTATAAGCTTATTTTAATCATACAAAACCTTATAACTCCTCCATAGTGTTAGGAAATACTCACCAGAATTTAAAAAAAATATTTTTTTAATGAAATTTATGAACTAATTTTAGTATAAAATTTGAAAGTTATTTGCTTAAAATTACATGAAAACACTGTTTCGGGATTAAATTCGTATAAAAAGAAACGAATTGTTAAAATAGGTAACTATTTACCATTTTTTCTAGATGAAAATATTATCATAGAACACAAAAAAGGGAATTTTTGTTAATATCGCTTCCAATTCAGTGACCAGGCATCGAAAAAGAGAACTTCTTGCAATGACAACCTTATGCAAAAATCATTAGATCGGATCGAAATTTTCACTACTTCCAGATCGCAAACTCTACATTTTCATGACTTTTTTGGAGTCTCTTTTTTTGCTGGGTAAGTAAGTACTCACCTAAAAAAATGTGAAAACCTGAAAATTTTAACCAATGGTGCGGGGCTACGCCCATAAGGCTCAGAATTTAAAAAACATTTCTAAGGCGTTTAACTTAAGCGATTTTATTGAAATTGAGCACACATGTTGCAATAATACAACGTTCTAAATTTTTAGAGAAAAAAGTGGGGGGGTTAACACGGCCATGCAATTTACGCCTTCTATTTCATGTGTTTCGGCTCAGCATATTTAAATGTACTATTTATGTATTTACTAATATCCGTTTCCAACGAAACTAAACAGAAAAGATAACTACTAGCCAAAAAAAATTTGGGGTTAAAAAAGTAGGCGGGAACACGCACATAAGAATAAAAATTTAAATTTGCGCTAGTGAGCTGAAATTTGATAAACGAGTAGTTATAGATTAAAAAATTACTAGAGAAATCTGAAAACTCAAAAATTTTACCAAGGTAGGCGGCGCAGCGCCCATAAGGCTCAGAACCTAAAATACAAATCTAAGGCCTTTCACTGAAGAGATTTTATTGAAATTTGACATAGATGTTGCAATTATCCAAGGTTATAAATTTAAGTTTAAAAAAGTGGGCGTTAACCATACATTTTAAGCCTACTATTTCATATAGATTTGAATATACTGCATATGTATATATTTATTACTATCCATTTCCAACGAATCTCGACAAAAAAGATAACTACTGGCCAAAGAAAATCTTGAGATTGAAAAAATGGGCGGTATTACGCCCAATAGAAGAAAGAATTAAAATTTGCTGAAATTTTATAAAGAAGTATGTATAGATTAGAAATTGGTTAAATAATTTGAAAACCTCAAAATTAAAATTGAAAACCTGAAAAATCCAATGCGTTTAACTCAAGCGATTATGTTGTAATTTGGGTTACATGTTGCAATAATACAAATTTATAAATGTTTTTTAAACAAAATGGATTGGATCAGCACATTTAAATATACTATTTATGTATTTATTATTAAACGTTTCCAACCAAACTCAACAGGAGTGATAAGCACTAGCCAAAGAAAATCTCGAGTTTGAAAAAGTGGGTTTGATCACGCAAATAAGAATAAAAAATTTAAATTTTCGCTAATGAGGTGAAATTTGATAGACACGTAGGTCTAAGCTAGAAACTAGCTAGAAAAATCTCAAAGCCACGAAAATATAGCCATAGCGGCGGGGCTACTAATATTAAGGTTCAGAACTAAAACATGAAATTTAAGTCGTTGTCGTAAGCAGTTTTATTGAAATTTAACATACATGTTTTAATAATGAAAGGCTATAAATTTTCCTTTAAAAAATTGGGCGTTAACATGACAATAAAATTTAAGTTTCTTCTTTCATGTACTTTGGATCAGCAGATTTATACTACTCATGTAGATATTATTGTCCGTTTCCATCGAAGCTTGACACGTATGATTGGCATTGACTAAAAAAATTTTTCTTTTAAAAATAAAATAATTAAATTTCGGTAGAGAGCGTAAATTTGATAGGCCAGTAGGTCAAGCTGAGAAACTATCTAGAAAAATCTAAAAAGTCAGGAATACTAGGGGCCACGCTAATATTGTACTGAAGATTTTAACTGAAACTTTAACTTAAAACTATCATCTTAAAAAGAGGACGATGGTAATTGAGCGCTGCTCATAACAAAATCTTGAGTTTAAGAAAATGACGGAGAGTGGGGGTAACAGTCATATTACTTAAGGCTAGAATTTGAACTAGAGAGTTTAAATTCGAACTTGGTCAAAATTTTTATCTCACTACTTTTGATGGCCCACATTTTGGAAGGGAACTTGGCCATTTCTCACGTTTATGTTTTTGTGAGGATTGAAATAACCAGCCACTTCAAGTAACCAGATAATTTAAAATTGTTTCAAAAGCACAATCACATATTTACTTATGCATGCATAAGTGTATATATGTATGTAATTCGTAAATAATGTTCGAAAATAAATCACTTTTTTGTCAAATTGGATTCTATCGAAAATAATATTATGTAAACTAAATGGCAATTTGAATGAACTTTTATAATTTTTTTTTTCGCTTTATATAATCAATACCACAAAATTTAACGAGTTATTGATTATTTGGTCTTATTACGAGTTAATTAAAAAATTAACACTTCAGTCACTCAAAATCTGATAGTAAAACACTTAAAGTGGCCCACCCACTTGCAATATAATTGTGCAATTTTCCCTATTGTACAATAATATCACTAATGTGTGTGTCATATTCGGAAGTGGCACAATATATTGGCATATATCAAAAGACTTTTGATTTTTATTGTACAATCAAGAAAATTGTATAATGTGGTGACAACATTGTTCAATGTTGTTTACTATTTCACTGTCAGGAAAATTGGACAAAATTTTCCTTGGAAATATTGTACCATTTATTGCATAGTATAGGTCAAAACGACAATAATATATACAACGACATATGCAATAATAATGTATAATGGATGGACCGCGTAAGATTCAATCAGATACATACATGCTATATGGATCATTGAAGTACCGCTGCAAATGTTTATATAGGCTGTACCTGCAATACATCATCGAAATCAGACCAGAGCACAGTGGACAATTTGGCTTCGCTAGCGGCATTTTATTCAAAATAAAGAAGATATCTTCAAAAAAAATTTTTTTCTCAATTCAGAAAAAAAATTAAACAATTTTTGGAAAAAAAATTTAATTTTTTCCCAGCTAAAAAAATATGTATGGAGCATATATGATATCCCATATATGGTTCAGATCCGAAAAATGAGGGTATATGGCCATATATGATAATATATATTCATACATTTTCATACATGTATGTGTAAATATTCTCTATACGGTATGCAAAATTCATAGTACTCACTTTATTGAAAAAAGCGCACTGCTGTGCAATAAAGTAAATTACTAAAACTAATTTTTTAAGTTCGAAACACGGAGGTTGAATATAACGAAACATTTGTTTGCACAAAATAATTAAAAACGAACTAGAAGACATTTTGTTCATTATTTTAAAAGACAAGGTATACCGAACACAAAACATAAAATTTAATTTAAGAAATCAGATTAAAAACTACCCTACAAGAACACTACCAGTCAATTGACTGCTCATTTGATCGATAGTCATGCAGGCTATATTCATCATTGCGTAGAGCAAAGTTTCTATCAAATTATTAAAGGCAAAATGAAAAATATGATGGAAACTTTTGTGTACGTGTGACGTTGCATCACACTTCCGATCAAATGACTAGTCAATTGACTGTCATTATTGAATTGAATGTAAAATTATTTTAAATGTGTTAGTGAAAAAATTTGTTTGTGTTAGTTTCAATCACTCATTTCTTGTAGGGTAATGCAATTAGAAAATATAATATAATCTGTTTTTATACCAACACTAGTTTTCAATATACAATATAATTTGCAGTAATATTAACTTTGTTTCTTAAAAATATCTAGAGGATTCTGTTGTTTTCTATCAAATTAATAACTCCTTTTGATTATTTCATTTACTAAACAGGGACATTGTCTATAAAATCATACAATAAGAATAGTTTTTGAACATTGAAGCTATACGTACATATACATATAAACTTTTAACTTTTTTTTTTCTAATATATTTCCAATTCACCAGTGATAAAAGAGTTAATAAAATACCAGCTTTTTTATTTCAAAACGATTTCATGTGAGATATAACGTATGTATATTCTGATATACTTATATGGCTCCATACATCTTATTTCTATATATGGACCCACATATCCAGAGCTTTATAATTATGTATACATATGTATATGAGCTCATATATTATAATACATTTCATATATTCGTCCATATATCAATTCATATATAATACTTTTCGGATGTATAATCCTATACATTTCCATACATGAATTCATACATATTCATATATAGTTATATACATTCATATATTAAAAATATATGGACCATATATAATTTTTTTAGCTCGGTTTCTTATTTTATTTTTAATTTTTTTTTAATTTTAAATTTTTTTTTAATTTTTTTTTAATTTTAAATTTAATTTTTTAATAATTTTTATTTTGTTTTTAATTCAATAAACATTTTCCACCATATATTCATACATAAAATAAAAAAAATTTTCAACTCAAAGAGAAACCATATTATAAAAGAAATATTAATGAGATTCTTCAGTATCAGATTCAGAGAAATCATCTTCAAAATGATGCATTATAAGCAAGCTTTTAACTTCCTTATCGAAACTAATATTTCTGGAATAGGAAATTGATGAGCTGTTGGACAATGAAGATATTAAGGGATCAGAAGAAACAAAAAGAACGTTAATTATATCTTCCATTCTATTTTTCCTGTAATTTTTTCTGGTATTATTTTCACGGATGTTCCGATAATCTTTATTTCTGGCTGCAAGCGCTTCCTCGGACATCATACCAATTGGAAGCGAAAAATGATTGATTATGTCTGCTCCATGAATTAAAATTCATGCCCTCAGACGAGGGCATATAAAACCAAGGGTATAAACTAACAAAAATTTCGGCAGTTTCCATTGCGTAAAGTCTGAATGCCTCCGTGTTTATATCGTATCCACATGCAAGTACTCGTAAGACGACGCTGAATCGATATATTAAATTTTCGTTCACTCCAGTTATACGAGCGGCTAAATCTGGTTGTTGAAAGAACCTTCTTGCCGTATTTCCGTTGTTGGTATTTCCAGTAACAGCCATGGGTATGTCGACCAACAAATGCCTTTCTTCTCGTAGCTTCTGCTGTATATTTGTTTTAATTTTTCGTAGCATGGATATATATCGGCGTTTTGGTTTCTTGCTGATTTCTTGTTCAAGTTCCAAGTGTATCTGGTATGTCCAAGATCTACAAATAGCGCAAGCGCTTTATTATCCGAAAATTTTGATGGAAGGGCTTTGGTTTGTTTATATTTTGTATAACCTTTCCGCTAAAATCCTCATCGCCTTTTACCATTTCTACAACTTTGGAAGCACTGCGCTTTCCAGCTTTATATAAACTGCAGCTTGCAGCTACCAACAATCCTTCACATGACACTTCCTCTGTAAGCCCTGACATCTTATTGACTTGCGTTTTTCTGCAGCACTCGGAAAGCTCTTTTTCCGGTCGTCCAATATTTTCATTTGCTTTTTTTTCCAATAATACCAATGGTGTATCTAGCCATTCTTGGTTAGTTTTTTCGAAAAACACCTTACTTCTGACACAGGCCTTCCACTTTTGGATAAGCCTACTAGCAAAATTTCGCAGTTTCCTTCCAATTTCGCACTGCTCCTTCTGAGTATAGGTAAGTTTGCTCAAAACGGTAGCAAGAACATAATTTTCCACGGCGAGAAACTTTTTGGTGGGGATCGCTTCTTCATGCCATATTAAAAAAAGGGTGGGTTTTGTCACTGACATTTTGCCTAAAAAGTACAATAAATTGAAGGCTCGCAGTAAATTTTGGACATTTTGGACACACTATGGTTTACACATATAGTAAAATTTACAATTACACTGAATGCAGGTGAATTTTGTAAGTTCTACTCCACGAAAGACAGGTGTACGTTACAATGGGCGAGTTGCTAATACACTTAAACACGATTACGTTTTATAAATAACATAAGTATACACAGATCACAACCACAGTTTTTTTATTTAATACATACCTTGGCGTTAGTATATAACAAAACTTTTAATGAAAATAATAAAAGTTGCAAGTTTAACACGAATAGCAAAACAATGATCAAAAAGGCGGAAATATTTTGCAAAACACTTGCAGAAACATATGCTGACTTTGACAGCTCACAGCTGTTCATCAGCTGTAAGTTGAGCTTTTAAAAATCGATACAAATCGATTGTTAAAAAAAAATTAACGGTTTTGCAAATTTGAAAATTTGAATTAAATGCCGCTAGCGAAGCCAAATTGGCCACTGTGTAGAGATGTACTTCCTCAATGATAGTCAGAACCAATAACTAACAGCAAGCTGGAAAGAAAGGCACTGATGTTTTGTGCTTTTCAATTTCGGGAATATTGTCCATCGTGCCTCAGAATTCTCATTCAGTTATCAAGAGTAATTTGTAAGGTTTCAAACTTTAGAGCTAAACAAAGACAAGTAGGCCGCTTAAAGGAACCAAAACATTTCGAAAAAGATCTGCTCTTGTAAATATCGAATTAATGTCTCTTAAATATTTAAAAAAAAATATCTGCGCCTGTCAAAAAATAAGCAAAATATAGCAAAAATATTCCGAAATCCAACTTTTTTCTTACTCAGACGTAAATTTCGTTTACTGATATTTTTCGCATTTATTACATAATTTCATGCACAGAGGTGAGAATTTTGTGCTGAAAGTATTGATAAATAGAATTTTTATCGTATCCTTTTTTCTTCTTAGTGTAGTTTATGTAAAAAGTAATCTCTTTTTCTACTATAAAAAAAATGAAATGTACATTCAACAGTTTCCAGTATAGAAAAAAACAGAGAGTGCTATATTCGACTTTGCCGAATATTATATACCCTTCAAAGATGTACGTATATATACATATGTGGTATACATTTACATACATACATATTTGTTTTGTGAAAAAAAATAATAGTTTTTCCTAGTTGAATTTTTAGTAAGTGACCTCTCGGTATTTTACGTTACACAATTTGATATAAATTTTTTTTTGATGTTAGCCCTAGTTGAATATTTTATTCTTCATTCTGTATTTGCATTCACCTCTATTCCAATTGTTAACATCGAAGTCACATCAATAAAATAAAAAATTGGGGCTTGGTTAATTAATCGCTCTCGAGATGTTCAAAACGTGTGCTTGTATTTAATAGCTCAAAATAGTTTTAGTTTTATACCTCCATACCAAGAAAACTAAGTTATTTTATACTTTCCGGTATTTAATATTTTGCAAAAAATGTTTAGTGTCGCAATTTGAATGTCTCATGGCATTGCGATTATGTAAACGGTTTATTTTTAAAGAATTTTTTTGATTTTGTTTAGCAGAAAGGAATGGTTTCAAGGAAATGAAATCGAACATTTCCTTTAGCGATAAATTTTATTTGTATCTCAATTTACTAAAAATTTATTAGAACTAGGTACCAGCTGTCAACGCAAGACTATGGATTTGAGATATATAATTGTGCTGAGAGCATAATAAGCCACATGACACAAAAAATTATTTTTGGCTATTTTTTCTTTAAAAAAAGTTTTAAATTTCAAACCCTGCAAACATAATTCTGATTTCTTAAACGAATTAACTTTTATTTAAGATATAGAATATTTTTAATAACCAAAGAAATAATTAATTAAGAAAAAATTAATAAGACCTAGTTACTTTTATATATCACCAAAAGTGTAAGCTTCCCAAGCCTGTAGTCATCGATTTAGATTTTTCTGATTTCTTATACCAATATGTTTATGTATATTATATTTATAGAAAAAAAAGGAAAATTTTTTTTTAGTAAGTTACTGTTATGTAAAAAAATTAAAGCTTTCCAACCCTGGAAACGTCTTTTTATTTATTTTTTAATTTGAAATATTAACTTTTATATATAATAAAGTATAAAATAAGTTCATTTAATAAAGAAAATAATAAAAATTAGTTTTTGGTAGTTACTTGCTTGTGGCTAAATAAAGTTTGAGTTTTCCAGCTCTGAAACCATCTGCTCGATTTTACTGATTTTCAATATCAATCTTTTTCGGATCCTTTCTGTAAAACCAGTTCAAGACCGAAGTCTCTATATTTTCTAGGAGCTTTGGAAAACGAATTCCACATACAGACAGATGGACAGACAGACAGACGGATAGATGGACATCGCTTGTTCGTCTTCCCTATGGATAAGGATCAAGAATGTATGTATATACTTTATGGGTTGCTTATTAATATTGTAGAAATTACAAACAAAATGACAAACCTAAACACATTTATAAAATTTTGGTAAAGGATAAAGGATAAAAAGGCCTTTTTTTGTTGTCTGAAATATTTTTTCGTCAATTTTTATACGTTATAAAGAGATTAAAATACTTAGGGTGACTTTTTGAGTTCAAGATTATAGATTAAATTAACCTTAATCTTCGTTTGTGATTTTTGGGTAGTCGATTATATGGTTTTACTTGCTAGTTTAAGCGGACAATTTTGGTGATTTAATCTTACATTAATATATACAACATGCATTTGTGAAAAGTATAACTTTATGTAAAAATTATATCATAAAATAGTTTAAAAGCCCATTAATAAATCTATATCGAGGGTTTATATTCAAAAAGTGATATCTGCAATTCTTATATATTTTAATATACAAAATAAAACTGTTATTTTCTCTAAGTCCAAGAGCAATAACTGTATTTGATTAACATTAGTAGATTAAGATGACTTCTGTAAATTTTACTATTCATCAAAATTTAGTTATTAGCCCTTGCACTTTGAGAAAATAACAGTTTTTATACCCTTTACCAAAAAATGGTAAAAGGGTATATATAGGTTTGTCATTCCGTTTGTAATTTCTAGAATATTAATAAGCGACACATAAAGTATATATATTCTAGATCCTTATGCATAGGGAAGACGAACAAGCGATGTCCGTCTGTCCGTCTGTCCGTCTGTCCGTCTTTCCGTCTGTCCGTCTGTCCGTCTGTCTGTACGTGAAATCGGTTTTCCCAAGCTCCCAGAAAAGCTAGAGACTTCGTTCTTGGACTGGTGTGTCAGAAATTTTCCAAAAAATGTTGCTATAGAAAATCAGCAAAATCGGGCAGACGGTTTCAGAGCTGGAAAACTCAAACTCTATTTTCCCATAGAAAATAACTACCGAAAACAAGTTTTTATTACTTTTTTATTAAATTAACTTATTTTATACTTCGGTATGAAGAAAATGGGTATTTATAATGAAAAAAAAAATTTTTAAAACTTAACAAAATAAAAAAACGTTTCCAGGGTTGGACAACTTTAACTTTTTTTCTAATAATTAAACATATTTCATGTTTTAGGAAGAAGGCTCTTTTCTCAGGAACGGTAAAAGCTACGGGTCTGAAATTTGGACAGTGTATGTTGAACTTGGGTCGCTATAACAACAAATATATAAATGCTAAAAATTAAAGGGTGTTCCAAAATGAGCGACGAAAACTTTTAAAATCCCATGTAATATACATGCAATTGTATTATGTATGTACATATGCATATTGACACTTGAAATTTGTAAAATTAGTGTATTTTTATATAGGCTACAACAATTAATACTGAAATTAAAAAAATTTAAAGTAAAGGGTGGTCCATCAGTTAATGCAATTTTGACTATGTAGTTTTAACAAATTGCTATATCTTGGAAACCGTAAAAGCTAAACTGTTCAAATTTTCAAAAACGGTAAAACTAAAAAATCCAAAAATTATAAAATCGCCAAAAATTAAAAAAAAAATCGCCAAAACGAAAAAAATCGCCAAAAAGAAAAAAAACGCTAAAATTAAAAAAAACGCTAAAAAGCGAAAAAAATCGCCAAAACGAGAAAAACGTGTCAAAACTAAAAATAAATTTCCACAATGAAAAAAAAACGCCAAAAACCGCGAAAATCGCCAAAACAAAAAAAAATGATTATATGAACAAAAATCGCCAAAAATTAAAAAAAAATCGCCTACATGAAAAAAATCGCCAAAATAAAAAAATCGCCAAAAAGAAAATAAAACGCCAAAATGAAAAAAACGCCAAACACTGAAAAAAATCGCCAAAACAAAAAAAAATTGCCTATGTGAAAAAAAATCGCCAAAAATTAAAAAAATCGCTTATATGAAAAAAAATCGACAAAATCAAAAGAAATGCCAAAACGAAAAAAAAATCGCCAAAATTAAAAAAACCGAAAAAAATCGCCAAAACGAGAAAAAAGTGTCAAAACAAAAAAAATTCCCGCAATGAAAAAATCCGCAATAATCGCCAAAACAAAAAAAAATGCTATATGAACAAAAATCCCCAAAAATTAAAAAAAATCGCTTATATGAAAAAAAAAATCGGCAAAATCAAAAAAATCACCAAAACGAAATAAAATCGCAAAAACCGAAAAAAATCGCCAAAACGAGAAAAAAGTGTCAAAACTAAAAAAATGCATAAAAGAAATAAAAACACCAAAAACTGAAAAAATCGCCTATATGAAACAAAATCTCCAAAAAAATAAAAAAATCGCCTAAATGAAAAAAATTTTCAAAATCAAAAAAATTGCCAGAGGTAAAAAAGTCACCAAAATTAAAAAACGCCAAAAACAGAAAAAAATTTTCAAGGCCAAAAAAAAATTGCCTATATGAAAAAAAATCGCCAAAACTAAAAAAATCAGCAAAGCAAAATAAATCGCCAAAATTTAAAAACCACCAAATTAAACATAGTGCCAAAAACCTAAAAATTGCACTAGAGAAAAAAGTATGAATTTTTCACAAAATTAATATCTATGTACCTGCATATCTCTGTGCTTATGTATGTATCTCTATACTACATAAACGCACTTTGGTAAAGGGTATATAAGATTCGGCACAGCCGAATATAGCACTCTTACTTGTTTGCGCTCTTCTAAAATTTTCAAGCCTTGCAGATAGCACTTTTTGAATATAAACCCTCGAAATAAATTATATATTATTTATCCTTTTACTTTACTACGCGCAATATTTTACTTGTAAATAATAAAATATGGCAATTTCTTCTTCTCCCCAGAAAATGTTGCCACTATTTGGTTCCACAGTATGGTAATACTGCACACAACAAGAAGTTCAAACTACCACTCAAAAACATCAAACTCAATTAATATTAGATTATGTTAATTTTTAGATGTGGTAATTAGAGAAATAAATTAATATTAAGTTTAAAAAATTCAAATGAGCTTCTCATTTGTTTAAATGAAAGTTTATATCATAATAACTCTAGTGTTTCTCAGAAACTTTGGGTAAAGGTTCCCTGATGATCTGCATTATCAACAGTGAAATGAGCACAGGATCCAGCTAAACCCTTCAATAATTAATTTCAATGTATTTTTAATCAAAAATTAATTAATTTTAAACTTAAATTGTAACAATTCCCAATTAAAAAAAACACTAGTTACTCTATTAAATATCAGCTATTTTTATTTAAATAAAATGAAGTGAACGTGTTCTCCTGAAAATTAAGCAACATTCATTAAAATTTAACGAAACCACTCATATGTACGTTTCGAAGAACCAGTTGATTTGTTAATTTGAAGCTACACCGGCCAAAAAAGCACCAGAATGCCGATTATCAATACAAATGAATACATTCCTCTTGGTGGCCAGTATTGATTTAAAGTATTGTAGGAGTATATTCTAAATGTAAGTATAATGGTGATGAAAGAGTGCATTTAATTTATATTCCACTAATCAACAAACAAATGGTTAGTAATTTTTATCACACACCTTTTTTGACGACTTATTAGAATAAAAAAATATAAACATACGTATATACCAAAAATAAATTCAGTAAAGTGCGACTCTGACTTGCGCACGAAGGGTTCCGTAGTAATACTATATGAACTTTAGCCTATATAAAATATAATTTTGGCATTTCTCTTAAAAATTATTTGGAAAGTCTTGATGTCACACCAACATCTAATTACTCTTTGTGGCGCGCTGCTAGAAAGATTAAAACACCCGTTGAGTTTAAGCCACCTCTGCGCACATCTACCGGAGGTTGGGCAAGAAGCGATACGGAAAAATGTAAAATATTTGCTGAGCATTTAAAATCCGTATTTACCCCAAATACATGTACTGGTGTTGCTGATTTACCGAGTGTAGTTGCTCTACCCCCTCGAGCTTTAAAGTTTAAAATGCGTGATGTACATAAAGTAATTGCTGAACTCAAGCCAAAGAAAGCTCCAGGTATTGATGGAATTAGTAACAAGATGCTGATGAACTTGCCGTATATTCCAATAAGAACCTTGCTATTTATTTTTAATGCCATATTACGACTGGAGTATTATCCACAAGTCTGGAAGTTTGTTAAAGTTCAAAGTTAAAATGATTCCAAAGCCGGGCAAAGGTCTTAGCAAGGCAGAATCATACAGGCCAATAAGTCTGGTATCAATCATGTCAAAAGTTTTCAAAAAACTGCTCATGTCAAAATTCTAATTGGTAGTGTGTGCATCCCAGACCATCAGTTTGGTTTTAGAAGTCAGCATAGCACCATTGAACAAACGCATAGATTGGTTCAATGTATAAGAAGAACATTTGAAGAAAAGAAGTACTGTTCTGCACTGTTTATTCACGTTTCGCAGGCATTTGATAAAGTGTGGCATGAAGGCCTAATTTTAAAATTAAAATCATATCTACCAATGAATTTGGTGAATTTATTAGAAAGTTACATTACTACCCGGAAGTTCACGGTTGTGGAAGGAGAATTCATGAGTGTGCCCGAATCTATATCATCCGGTGTGCCAGAGGGGAGCATATTGGGGCCAGTTTTGTATTTGATTTATACTTGTGATATGCCTTTGAGCAGTAATATCCATACATCTACGTTTGCCAGTGATACAGCCTGCCTAAGTATGCACGAAAACCCTCACGAGGCTTCCCGATATCTACAAGAACATATTACACAACTCGAACTATGGTTAAAATTATGGAGAATTAAGGTAAACGAGCAAAAGTGTGTTCAGGTAACATTTACCCTGCGAAGAAATACTTGTTGCCCAATTCCAATCAACAATCAAGTTGTTCCTCAACATTCACATGTAAAATACCTTGGTATACACCTTGATCGACGACTTACATGGAAACACCATATTGACTCAAAGCTAATACAAATGAAACTTAAACTAACTCAGATATATTGGCTGATTGGTAGAAATTCAATACTCATCCTAGACTGCAAACTTTTACTATACAAGTAGCTTTTGAAGCCAATATGGTGCTACGGAATTCAGTTATGGGGCACTGATTCAGCTTCTAACGTCGAGAGAATCCAACGAAGGCAAAACAAAATTTTACGCTTGATAACATCGGCTCCATGGTACATCAAAAACTCAAATATACATCGTGATTTGAATATGCCACTAGTGATTGAAGAAATAGCAAAATACGCAGGCAAATATTAAACAAAACTCGAGTCACATCCTAATCCGCTTGGTCGTAACATCTTGAATTTTACTGGTCACATCCGTTTGAAAAAGAAGGACACAAGGGCTCTTATACTCAACACTCCAGATGGGATTGCTTGAAAATATTTTTTTTCGCTTTTTTTTTTCTTGATTATCACTACTTATGTATTATTTATAACTATCACTAAGTTTATGTCCGACAGTGGTCGGGCCTAATACTTATATTTTAGATTTAAGATTTGAATACTTATTGTTAGTTCATAATTGAAGATACAAAAAATAAATAAATGTATTTTAAAAAAAAAATTAATAGTTATCACATGAGATTTTGAATAAAATAGCGATATGAAATTTACCCCGTTCAAATAAATTATAAATATAGAAACAAATTAAGTTCGAAAAATAATAATTAAAAACTTACTTATACTTAATAAAACTAAATATTACAAAACTGTTTAGTGCCTCAACGTGCCAACGTTGCGTTCGTTAAATTATATTACGATATTATGTAAACTATTTATTCCTACAGAATTTTTCGATTTGTGTCAGCAGAAAGCAGCAGTTTCAAGAATTTGAAATCGAACATGCCCTTAAATTTATTTTGCCATTATTATTAATTATTAGCAATATATTTTATGTTGTTACCATTTACTAAAACTGTATAGAAACTCGTTGCAAACTGTAAACGTATGACCATCGATTTGAAACACAATTGTGCTTAGAGCGTAATAAGCAACATATTACAAAGCTTGGTAAGACTAATGAGTGCCCATGTTTATCGTTCAATTATGTTCTCATACCAAAAAAAAAAAGATCTTCCTAATATATAATTTTATTAACTAAAGAAAAGTATTTATTCACTTTTTACCAAAAAAAAGTATCAATTTTCCAACCCTGTAATATGGTTAATATGGTTTTTCTGATTTTTAATACTAATTTATTCCTTTCCAAAATATAAAATATTTTTATTTAATAGAGAAAATTTTTTTATTATTAATTGCTTTTATGTATCATAAGGTATACATATACATACATATGTACTGCGTCCCTATGAATAGGGAAGACGAATAAGCGATGTTCGCCTGTCCGTTCGTCGGGTGAACGTGAAATCGGTTTTCTGAAGCTTATAGAAAAGATAAATACTTCGGTCTTGGACTGATGTATCAAAAATGGTCCAAAATAGATTGGTATTGAAAATCAGTGAAACTAGAAGACAGTTTCAGAGCTGGAAGGCTTAAATTTGTTTTCCTTATAAAAGTAACTAGCTAAAACTTATTTTTTTTTGTTAAATAAGAATTAGTTAGTTTTTTATTATTATTGTTCGAACTCCACTTGTTTCTATATTTATGATTTGATGAGGCTAAAGTTCGTATCGCTCTTTGTAAGCCAAATTAAATGTGATAATTATATATTTTTTTTAATAGATATTTTTTTAATAGATCCCATCAAATATTAATACATAATATGCATGTACAAAAAATATTATATATTAATATATATTGTTATATTTTTTCATTTTTGTTTTGACACTTGATAATATATTTAGAAAGTTTCCATTGGTACATATGGAATGAAACGTTACATTACCACAAAACGAGAATTTTTTAATACACAAGCTTAGTGAATTTTACGTAAAACTTTATTAAATATAAAGCACCCCATACACGTTTAATTCAATTTGCAACTGAGTCGGTTCTTGTCAGTGTTGCCAAAACGGCGGTTTTCCCGCTATATATGACTGTATTTTGTTGTCATTAGCGGCAAGTCTATTTAAAAAACCACCAGCGGGAATTTTAGCGGAAGAATTTCTTAGCTGACGGATTTTCAGCGTTTTTTCTTAAACTTATAAAGAAAGATATTAAATCAAATTAAAGTATTTTTAACGCAGCTATGCGACACGTATCCTGGTATGTATGTTGAGTTTTTTTCCATATTAACACGTACAGCGAAAAGAAGCTAACATCACTTTTTTTGCAAATAAAAAATTGTCATATTGTGGTCGTGTAGTATCGGAAAACAAACCGAAAACTGGGTGATTGGACTAGTGAGCATGATGAAAACATAATATCAACCAAAATCTCTCAAAACAATAACTTTTTCTAAATAATTGGTTTTTGATTAGAGACTTTTTATTGACATTTTATTTCGAAATTAAACTTCCAGAATGTGAAGTGATCCACAGAGTTTACTTCATCAACACAATTTTTTTATTTCAGATAGTCAGAAAACCAGGAAATTTGAACAATATTTTACAAATACTTCAAGCAAAACGGCAAGATATTATTCCACACGTGTAGAATAATTAGGGTCTACCGCAGAAAATGTTGAAAAGATAATGAATCAGCTTAAACATTAATATTAATAGATGGAATAGTCCCTTGGATTCTAATTTTTCCTGGTTCGATGTTCGTGTATGGAAACTCTGCAGGAAATAAAATACCTAGCTAAAGAGTAGGCTTAGTTTTGCTTACAAATATTGGGGAAATATGAGATTTCCACAAACATATACCTATGCATATGTACGCATATTTTATAAAATTTATCTTATTCTTTTTTTGCCAATAAACCATAAAAAATACATATGTTGGTTATAGAAAATTCAGCGGTGATATTACCGTTAAGTTTTATTCAACTAGCGGTTTTTAGCGGGGCTATATGGTGGGAAATGCCTACAACATTTTGGCAACACTGGTTCTTGTCGAAATCAAGGCGTGTATGGCTTTTTCAATTGACTAAATTGGCAGTTGACGAGTTGGTTTTTGATTTTGATTAGTTTAATTTTTCTTTCAAATAAACATTGTTTATTATTAAAAAAAATTCCTACCTTTTACGAAATTGTTATTTTTTGCAGATTATTTTACAAAACTATTTTTAAAATCTACAAAAAACAATTGTTGTCTTTTGCAGCTTTTTAGTATTTTAACCACAATATATTTTTTCCTTATATGAAATTTCGCATTTAACATAAAATTGTTTTTAAGGATTCACTTATTTATTTTGTAAGAGAAACATTGTTTTTTGTAAATTTGAGAATTATTTTGTAAAAATACAAAATTTTCTTATATGCAGGAAAAAGCATTTCGTGAAAAAATATCATTTGTACTACTTACGAAGCATTTCGTAGCGTAAAAATAAAAAACATGAACCACATTTTTCGTTTATTTAACCTGAGAAATATTTTTAGCTTAAGAAGCTTTTGCAAAACATCAAATTCAAATGAATGTAGTATATACGGCGTTTTGTGTTTTAAGTGCAGATATACTAATGAGTCGTGAACTACGCATATAATTTATGCTGTGTAATTTTTTTTTTCAAGAGAACGATAAAAAATTCAATAAATAATTAAAGAGTATACCACTTTACTAACAGTGTAATTGCTATAATAAGGGTAAACTATCCGTATCACTATACTACTAAACATTAAGGTAGGGATTGCCGTTCAGTATTAACCGAAACCGAAACCGCGTTTTTTAACCCATAAAAACCGAAACCCACCAAAAAAGCGCTGGTTTTTAAGTATTACTTTAATATTTTTATCTTGTTTAAAAATACAGGAAATGTACTACACTCAAAAAAAAAGACATGTACTATTATTAAGAAAAACTTTTTCCTAAATTCAAGTAAAAAAATTTTCAAAGTTTAAGTAATTTTTTCTAAGTTTAAGTAAATTTTTACAAAAATCTCATAAAAATTACTTAATATGAGTAAAACATAACAAGTTCATATCCTCAAAAATAGTTCATAAAAACACACAATAAATTTCTCACATTTCAGGAAATGTTTACTGACTTAAAGGAAATATTTACTAAGAGTAGGAAAATGGTTATAAACTGAAGGAAAATTTATATTAAGGACTAGTCAATTTCGTCTTAAATGAAAAAATAAACATAAGGAAATGAATTATTCCTGATTAGTTCATGAAATTTGACTTACTTAAAAGATGTAAAAAGGTAAAATAAATTTTAATAAAATATTTACCAATTTTAAGTATTTTTTCTTTAAATTATAGAATATGTATATTGTTTGCATTGAGCAAATAATCTAAGTAAATTTTTCATATTTTTGAGGAATATTTGAACTTGAAATTTATTTTTCTGTAAATGAAATAAAATTTTAAAACTCAATAATTTCAATGCTTATTCAGGCTGCCTTGTTTGCAATTGGTTATAGTGCTTGCCTATCAGTCAGAAGGTTGCTGGTTCAATACTTGTCTCCTCTCAAGGAATTTTATATGTATGTATGGTGAAAGGTGAATTATAATTAAGAATATAATATGATGATATAATAAATAACATATCATTTGGTATAGAATTTAATTAAAAATTAAAATAAGTACCAGAATTAAAGATAAAAAAAATTGGAAAATTTACTAAATTTGAGATCAAAGACGAAAATTTTTTTGCAAAGCTCCGAATTGCATTCTGTAACAATGACAGGTAAGAAAATTGTAGTTTTAAGAAAATTTCAACAATTCTTTGCAGGAAGAATTGTAATATGTTATCAAAAAAGCTCTAGCATATTTAAAGCAAAAAGACAATAGTTTTAACGTTCTTCGACAAGAATTTGTACTTTATATAAAAAGGAACAACAAAACAACCAACCAACAATATTATTGCTTCACAAAGCAATAACACAATGAAGCCCTCTTCAACTGAAACACAAAAATAAGATTTCGTTTAAACAACTATTTATTGAATGTTTTAACGTTCCTGAAAATATATTACTTGGATAATTAAATATAAATTTTTTATTCTTAAGTACCTGAATTTAATACAAAACCAGAGAAATTTTATTAGACCTATAGTAACAATTTCTTTGGTTCACAGTCAGCACACACAGAAGCATCTCCATTACACACAAAAAAGTAATATGAATGATTTTGTAATATTAATTAAAATATTTGTAATATCAATTAAAAATTTAATTAAATTTTCACCTATAAACAATTTGATAATATCAATTAAGTTTTTTCACTCAAGTTAATTAATACAATTAAAAATTTAATTAATACCATTAAATTCTTAATTGAAAATATTAATTGGTGAATACTTTTTTCTGTGTAGTAAAACTTTATTTAAAATTAAATAAATTTCATTTAGAACCTAAAATGTGTGTGATTTTTTTATTAAACTTAAATTTGTACGATTTTCAATTAATTTTTAAGTTTAACATTCACGTAGACTGATAGCGGGGAAAATGTTCATGGGATATTCAAGAAATCATTTTTCCCTTAGAGGGGAATGAACATTTCACGTGAAGAAAAATTCCACGATAGGAGTCATTATTTCTAAATCATCATTTGGCTTTCCAGCATACTTTTAAAACCAAAACCAACCGGTTTTAAAGTTTAAAACCGGAAACCGCGGTTTTTTAATTTCCACGGTTTTTGGCAAACCCTACATTAAGAACATGAAGACTGACTAAACAGAGAATTATAATGTATGTCAATTGGTTATTGGTAGCAAACTTTCATTTATACTACCATTTGTTTGCCAGCGCTTCAGCAGGCAGACTATGGCAGAGGCAATCAAATTTGTTACTATGAATAGAAAATTATGTACATACATACAAATGTATATGCATACATACATACATTCACATTTATATCCAGTAAAAGCAGACTTTTCAGAGCCTGTTAGTTAGTCATACATATATAGATACGTACATAAGTATATAATTTTGCTTGTTTTCTCTAATTACATCGTTGTTTATATAACTACTTTTTGTGCAATATACTTACGTATATATACATACTTGCTTTTTTGCTTCGAATTCCATTTTCTATAATATTGTTAAATATTTATAAATCGTCATTAAAAGGAACACTAAGCACATTCAATAACAAATCTACACAGAAAAAATTATTGTTGAATTTTTTTCAATTAAGTGTTTGCTTAGAAAAAATTATATTTTTTATTAATATTTTAATTGAATATAGGTATGTTTGTTTTAATTGAATTTACTGCTTTATCAAAAAAGTGTTATCAACAGAGCTTAACTCAGGATACTATGAAATGGTTAACAATTATTACATATAAATTGTAAGTAAATAACGAAACTTTTGTTTTTATGTATGAAAATTTAGCTGCTTTTTATAGTATGCCACATTGTTTTGAAAAAATATTTTCAATTAAAATACCCAATTAATCTTTTAATTGCTTTTGATATTTTATGTGGGAGAAAAAAACTACTCAGTTAATTTTTTATTTTTTTGATTCATATTAATTTTGATATGCGTGGAATAAAAATAAAATATAAAATGAAAAAACAGAAATTCATTTTCTTCTCTTTTCTTAAAAAAAAAGCATATAATAAAAAGAAATACAAGCTGATAGATCAAATATGGATGGTAAAGCTCGTACATTGGCGGTATTTGGGTTCGATGCAAATGGTCTTGCGTGAGTATGTATGAATATGTTGTGGAAAATATCGTAGCCTTTCTTTAAAATCCAATCACAAAATACACACAAAATTCAAGGAAAAGCTGCGATATTCTACATGTACACTTACGGAACACTATCAAACGCCAAATACGGCCATTGGACGTACTTTCGTGCACCATTCGAACTTGAAAAACCATACGGTGCATGAGTTAGGTTTATGGTACAATATACCAACGTTTCCATTTTTGGAAATTATTTATACATACATAGCATCATTTTTTTAAATTTTTATACCATTAAATTTTTTCTATATTTCAATTATTATTTTAATTGAATCCTTGACAATTTTTCACTAGTTTTTTAACTGAATCGTCGAAAATATTTCGATTAATTTTTTAATTGAATCTTTAAAAATATTTCAATTAAATTTTAATTGGATCTTTAAAAAACCATCAATTAAATTTTTAGTTAAGGTAATATTTTTTTAATTGAAAAAATCAAAAAAAAATTCAATTAAAATGGATGAGTTAATTCAAAAGAAAGAAATTGTAATACTACAATTTCTGTGATTGGTTGAAAACTAATTATTTTTTTAACTGAATCTGTGTATTTTTTAATTGAATCTTTACTTTTTACTTTTTTCTGTGTATAAGTGCCCGCCTATAGATAAACACATGACTATCTTATATGAATAAACATATTTATCTACATATCGTCATATAAAACAAAAATAAGCTTAACTGATTAAAAAACTCAAACTAAATTAAAATATCGAATTTAATAACAAAACTCAAAAGCCTTCTTTCTCTAAACTAAATCCTCACAAAAAAATAAATGTGAAAAAAGGCTAAGTTCTTTTCCAAAATTTTTTCCATCAAAAGTAGTGAGATAAAAATGTTGACCAGGTTCTTGTTTGGCACAATACCTTTTACGGAAATATGCTATCCATTACATAAATTTGTAATCGTAAGGGTCATACAATAATAAAAAATAATAATAATAAATATACATTATTCTATCCTTTTTTATTTATAAAAGTAAAAACATTGCCAAGTTAGCAGATTATATAGAAATTATATGACACCCTTACGATTACTAATTTATATAATGCATACCATATTACAGTGATAGATATTGTGCCAAACAAGAACGTGGTCAATATTTTAAGCATTAAACACATTCACCACAGCAAGCTACCGACTACGAAATGTCAAAAATAGAATACACATGTTTATATGAGAGTAATTATTTTGAAGACAGCAAGTCAACATGGCGGCAGGTTTTTGCCTATGCTGATTTTGTTGTTGTAGTCCAATTAAACTAATTTCTATTTCTTTGGCTGCAATGAGAAAATTCAGTGCTACCAGTATAATAAAAAATATTGAAAAAGTGATATCGTACAATTATTTCATATTATTTAACAGAAACAATATCCAAAAGTTGATGTAAAGAATAAATTGATTCATTTTTATACTTTTACATCACATAAGTACATTTTCAAAGAGTAATATAATATTTATAAATGCGACATATTTGAAGCTGGCAATACTGAAGTATGTATTTATACTCAAATATGGGGAGCAGATGGTACTGCTGCCGACTTCAAAATAATTAAGTAGCTGGCTACGAGGCGAAAAATGCTAGTAGCGGCATTTGGAGTCTTGTATTCGTCTAGCCTGCTGTGGTGAATGTGTTAATGCATTAATCTCACTACTTTGGATGACCAAAATTTTGAAAGGGAACTTGTACTTTTTTCACAATATATGTTTTTGTGGAATCTGACTACTTTTTGAAAGGTTTTCTTAATAAAGCTTTTTAAACTTAAAATTTCTAGTATCTTGTAATTCTATTCATAACGATTGCACCAGTCGAAAAGGGCAGAATTACATAAAATAATAATTCTTAATTTCAATTGAAACTTCCAGGTTTTTGTTTTCTTTGTGATCTTTTATTTAGATTTATTTGTGTGTCGAATTTAAGTTTTCTAGTGCAAATTGTAGCTTTAAGTATTAAAGACTTTACCCTCACCCTCTCCTATCACTCAATTATCATCGTCCTCTTTTTAATATGATGATTTTAAGTTAAAGCTTCAGTTAAAAGCTTCAGTACAATATTAGCATGGCCCCTGCCACTCCTAGTTAAAATATTTGAAACTCAAGATTTTGCTGTGAACAGCGCTCAATTATCATTGTCCTCTTTTTAGGATGATAGTTTTAAGTTAAAGCTTCAGTTAAAAGCTTCAGTACAATATTAGCATGGCTCCTGTCACTCCTAGTTAAAATATTTAGGTTCTTAGATTCTTCTAGTTCGTTTCTCATCTTGATCTACTTGCGTATTAAATTTCAGCTCTCTAGTGCAAATTTAACTTTTTTTATGGGCGTTTTCCGCCTTTTTTTAAAGAAAAAATTTGTTTAGTGCTAATCATAAGTGTCAAGTTTTGAAGGAAACGAATAATAATATCTACATAAATAATAAATCGAGGATTTATATTCAAAAAGTGCTCTCTGCATTTCTTGAACATTTTAGTAGACAAAATAAAACTGTAATTTTCTCTTAGTTCAAGAGCAATAACTGTATTTGATTAACATTAGTAGAATTAAGATGTCTTCTGTAAATTTTACTATTCATCAAAATTTAGTTATTAGCCCTTGCACTTTGAGAAAATAACAGTTTTTTGCGCTCTTCTAAAATTTTCAAGACTTGCAGATAGTACTTTTTGAATATAAATCGTCGATATTTATATTTACCGTACATGAAATAAGAAGCCTTAATTTAATGGGCTTGTTAACGCCAACTTTTTTAAAGGAAAGTTTATAGCCTTGCATCATTCAAACTTATTTTTTTTTTGTTAATACATGTATTTATTTATTGTATCTTCAAATATAATAAGTATTCAAATCATAAATCTAAAACATAATTATTAGGCCCGACCACTGTCTGACATAAACTTGTTAATAGTTATTAATGATACATACATGAGTAGTGATGGTCAAAAAAGGGGGAAAAAAGTATTTTCAAGTAGTCTCATCTGTAGTGTTGAGTATCAGAGCCCGTGTGTCCCTCTTTTGTATGCGGATGTGTCCAGTAAAGTTCAGAATATTACGAGCAAGCGGATTAGGATGTGATTCAAGTTTTGTTAAATATTTGCCTACGTATTTCTTCAATCACTAGCGGCATATTTAAATCACAATGTATATTAGAATTTTTGATGTACCATGGAGCCGATGTTATTAACCGTAAAATTTTGTTTTGCCTTCTTAAGACTATCTTGATATTGGAAGCTGAAGCAGTGCCCCATAACTGAATTCCGTAGCACCATATTGGCTTCAAAAGCGACTTGTATAGTAAAAGTTTGCAGTCTAGGCTGAGTCTTGAATTTCTGCCAATCATCCAATATATTTGACTTAACTTAAGTTGGATCTGGGTTAACTTAGAATCAATATAATGTTTCCATGTAAGCCTTCGATCAAGCTGTATATCAAGGTATTTCACGTGGGAATGTTGAGGAATAGTTTGATTGTTGTTTCTAATAGGGGAGCAATTATCTATTCTTAGGGTAAACGTTATATGGACATACTTTTGTCCATTGAATTTAATTCTCCATAAGTTCAACCATATTTCCAGCTGGGTAATATGTTCCTGAAGATTGCGGGATGCATCATAAGGGTTTTCGTACAGACTCATACAGACTGTATCATCGGCAAATGTAGAGGTGTGGATATTATTGCTCACAGGCATATCACAAGTATATATTAAATACAAGACAGGACCCAGAATGCTACCCTGTGGCACACCAGAACATATAGATTCGGGAACACTCGTGAACTCTCCTTATACAACAGTGAACTTCCTATCAATAATATAACTCTCTAAAACCTTTTGAATGTTTATTGGCAGATATGTCTTCAATTTTAAAACTAGGCCTTCGTGCCATGCTTTATCAAACACCTGAGAAACATCAATAAAGAGAGCAGAACAACACTATTTTTCTTCAAATGCTCTTCTTACAACTTGGAACAGTCTATGCGTTTGTTCAATTGTGCTATTCTGACTTCTAAAGCCAAATTGATGGTCCGGGATGCACCCATTATCCGCTTAAATTTTGGACAATTTAGTCATGAGCAGCTTTTCGAAGAGCTTTGAGATTGTAGATAGTAAGCTTATAGGCCTATATGACTCAGTCTTGGTAAGATCTTTGCCCGGCTTTGGAATCATTTTTATCTTGGTAAGTTTCTAGATATGGGGGAAATACTGCATTCTTAAAAAAGCATTAAATATAAATAGCAGGATTCTTATTGCAATACAAGGCAAGTAGATCAGCATTTTGTTTAATATTTTCGTTAATTTTGGCAATGTTGAATTCAATATCATCAGGTAATCTTAGCTGAATGTTTTCACTGTAGTGACTACTAAGATAATTTTTGAATCCTAGCCAGTTGACCCCATTAATCATTTTCACATATGAGTTATTTAAATCACTCCTTAGTGGTTTGAAAATTGTAACTATTGTGGGAGAGTGATCGGATGAGAGATCTAGATAGGACTCCACATGAATTAAGTTCCTTGAATATTTTTCATGACGCCAAAATCTATAACATCTGAAATTTTTCGTACGTCAGTAGGCCAGTAAGTAGGCTCCCCACTCGAAATGACATCTAAGCTCATTTTTGAAATAGTATTAAACAACGCTCGACCTCTAGGTGTTACCAGGCGCAAACTCCAGTACGTATGTTCAAACTTATATGCCAAACGCATTAAATTTCATGTTTTAGTTTTGAACTTAATGGGCGTAAGCCCGCCCTAAGGCTATATTTTTCGGGTTTACACATTCAAAAAAAATTAACTAAAACTTTTGAAAATTTTCTAAATTTGAATAAAAAAAAGTTGTCGCATGGCGCCAAAGCTGTTTTTTACTTGAATCCAGTAAAATATTTACTAAATTTCTAGTTCATTAATGAACTAGTTTAAAGTATTTATATTTTTATATTTAAGTAAAATTTCCACAAAATTAAGTAATATTTTCCCATAAAATTAGGAGCTTTTCCAAATTTTTTGTCCTTAATTCTGGTACTTATTTTTATTTTTAATTAAATTATTTATATTTATATCATATTCTTAGTTATAATAATTCACCATACATATCTATAAATTCCTTGAGAGTTGACAAGTATTAAACCAGCAACCTTCTGATTGATAAGCAGGCACACTCTAACCAATTGCCTTACAAGGCAGCCTGAATAAGCATTGAAATTATTGAGTTTTAAAATTATATTTTATTTAAAAAAAATTAATTTCAAGTTCAAATATTCCTTTAATTTTATGGGCGTGTTAACACCCACTTTTTTGAACGAACGATTACTATTTATTATTGCAAGATGTGCGCCAAATTTCAATAAAATCGCTTGAGTTAAACGCCTTGGATATGTTTTTTTAATTATGAGCTTTATGGGCAGAGCCCTGCACCATTGGTTAAAATGTTCGGGTTTTCAGATTTTTTTAGGTGATTACTCACCTAGTTCTACTTGTTTACCGAATTGCAGCTCTCTAGCTATAGCGGAAGTGCTTCATCAATTTGAAAAGTGACCAGTGAGTCAGTAAGTCAGTGAGCATGTCTTAAATAATGCACTTTTTGCAGCTCAGGAACTTCGCATATGAGGTGACATGATTTAATTCTAATTACGAGTGAAATTTTAGAATTTTATAATGGCGGGAACAAAGTTATTAAGGGGATAAAATCATAACGAATGGCTTCCTGTAAATATACACACTGCGTACATTGGCCTAGCGCACTACCATGCGCCTAGATACTTGTACTTGACTGCCCAATTTGCCGAAAGTGGTATTCCAAAACTAGTATTAAAAAAATTCAACTTCTTAAAACAGTAATAAATGGGAAAAATTTTCCAAAATTTCATTTATTAGATATGTTGGAACTTTCGTAAGCTTTCTCACGGAAGTATACACTGCGTATACTTAATACTGAATATATATATATATATATATGTATATATTAAGTATACGCCATAGTTTCTATGGTAATTGCAAGAGCAAGTTAAGCCATTTTATTTAATAGATACTAGTTTTTACTTACAAGTCCAATAACTTTACACTTTTCAAAGAGAATGGAAGACATATAGTAAATCAAAATTTATAAAAAGTGTTATCAGAGTTTAACAACCTAAACTTTTTGAAAGAAATTGGGCAAAACATGGGGATAAACTTTGGTTTTGCCTATGCTATAAAATTGTTACCTACGAATATTTTCGAATAAAATTTTGCAGTTATATAGAAATTATTATCGTGCTAGCAACCAGTGGTAAGATTTGCTTCTGGAAACCTCAGAAATGTAGCAAAATTGATATTTTGATTCGATATATCGAGAGCATATATTCAATATAAGCCTGACTGAAAGCCTCTTGCAACTCAAGGTGAACAGCAATCTCTCATACAACATGCTCACCTAAAATTTTCAATTTCGAAAACTTATATCATTGACTGTTATCAGTCCAAGCATGTTTCTATTCGACTAACAACTTAAAAGTTACACATATATTACCCATTTTTATTATCAGAACCGCTACACAGAGAAAAAAGATTGACTAAAACCTGTTGGTGCAACAAATATTTATTTATGTATTCCAATGTTCCATATTTGCTATCAATTATCAATCAAATGTACGATTTTTTCATATTAATAAACAAAAAACTAAAATTACAATACAAACAGAAGTCTCAGAATATTTAATTAGTCATAACAATTGATTCCGTTCATTTGTAATAACCAGTTAATAGTATTGGTAGAGACAACTGAATTAAATATAATATTAGAAAGTAAAGTGACTGAATATTGGCTTTTGAAATTAAAAGCACTATTCTTGTAAACAATATTTCATTTGAAACCAAAAATTCGGTTATTGTACTGAAATTGTATTGTAATGTAAACGGAAAGAAAATGTAATACAATATTGATATTCCTAACCGAATAAAACGTTAACCCAAAAAAAATTTTATTCTGAATACATTTGCGGAAAAATTTGTGGAATGTAAAAAAATATCTTTTGAAGAATAATTACACAAAATCCTGATATAAAAAAAGGTAAGGATATTATTATATATTAATCCTGTTATGAGAAGTGATGCAAATTTAGCCATTTTCTGGCTAAATTTAGCAATTTTTCATTCCATTTAGCCAGAAGAAAAGTGATTTTAGCTATTGGCTATTTTTTAGCCATTTTTATTTTAAACTAGCTAGTTTTAAGCTATTTTTAAAAAATATGAAATATTTTTGTAACTTTTCATAAAAATTTTAACTCGCAACAAAGAAACATTCATTAACTACAAAAAAAAACACAATAGAGTAATGTGTTATCGTTTTCGTATTAATATCTAGGCGCACGGCAGTGCGCCAGGCCAAGTTCTGGCCAACGCACGCAGTGTGTATATTTACAGGAAGCCATTCGAGCTGTTTTTACCCCCTTCATAACTTTGTTCCCGGCAATCGTAAAATTATGATATTTAAATCATAATTGGAACAAATTCATGTAACTTCATATGCAAAGTTTAAAGATTTGAAGATTACAATGAAAGGTTCCGGAGATATAGAGGTGCAAAAAGTGCATATTTTAAAACATACTCACTGACCACTGACACACTCATCACATTGATGAAGCACTTCCGCTATTGCTAGAGATACACAAGACGATCCAGATCCGAGCAATGAACCAGAAAAATCTGAAAACCCGAATATTTTAACTAGCTAGGCGGAGCTACGCCCATAAAAATTTAAATTTGTGCTATTGAGCTGAAATTCGATGTAGAGCTAGGTCTAGGTAAGAAATTTTGGTAAGGTGGGCAGGGCTATGCCCATGAAACTCATAATTAAAAAAGCTAATATAATAGAAGCTTAATGGAAGCTATTTTATTGAAATTTAGCGTATATACTGCTGTAATGCAAGGCTATAAATTTGTTATTATTTGTTGACACGCCCATGCAATTTAAACCACATTTTAATCCCCTGCGTCTCAGCATATTTAGATATACTATTTATGTGGTTATTATTATCCGTTTGCAACGAAACTTGACACGAATACTAAGCACTGGCCGAAAAAATTTTGAGTGTGGAAAAGTGGGCACGGTTACGCCCATAAAAATTAAAAATTAAAAGTTGCGCTAGGGAGATGAAATTTGATACACAAGTAGGTCTAGGTGAGAAACCAACTAGAAAAATCTGAAAATCCAAAAAATGTTATCAGAATGGGCGGGGCCACGATAATATTATTTTGAACTAAAAACTTGATCTACAGCTTTTAATTCAAGCCAATTTAGCGAAATCTTGCATATGCACTGCAAACTAATACCTTAAAAAGTGGGCCTTGTGTTTAATCTACTTTGGTAATTAAACTGATAAAATTTCAAGGTATAATTCGCGCTGGAAAGCTGAATTTTTATAAACAAATAAGTGCAGCTGCGTAAGCCAATGGGAAAATCTTAAAACAAAAAAGTTTTACCAAGTATACGGGGCCACGATGATAAAACTCCAATTCGCACTAGCGAGCTTAAACTTGATACACAAATAAATTTAGATCAGAGATCACTAAGAAACATCTGAAAAACCAGAAGTTGCCATCAGGTGGTGGAAATAAGCACTTCAAATTAAAATTTAAGATAAATTTTATTAAAACTTTTCATACACCCATGACTTCACCCATAGCGGATTATCTAGAAATTATATGACACCCTTACGATTACAAATTTATATGATACATAACATATTTCTGTATTAGGTATTGTGGCAAACAAGAACTTGTCAAAATTTATATCTCTCTACTTTTAATGGCCGATATTTTGGACAGGAACTTGGCCTTTTTTTCACATTTATGTTTTTGTGAGGATCAATAAATAACGGTTCACACTTGCCATTTTGGTTGCTGCAGTCTAAAAGCGCTTGTATGAAAGAAATGGCTAAATTGGTAACACTTAGATTTGCTACTCCGTTCTTATAAACGTTGCAATGTTGTTTTAAGCTGTCAAACAAGGATAATTTTTATATTTATGATTTGAACGGGCTAAAGTTCGTATCGCTTTTTTAAGCCAAATTATATGTGATAGTTATTAATGAACAAATAACATCAAAGTTAGTTGTAAATATTCTGACAACAAATAGTTGAACGGAACAGGCAGCCGTTTTCGAAGGCCACTAAACCTTCATCATCAGCATTCTTCTGTGTTGGTCCACTGTGTGTGGTGTCAGTTGATGTAGATTTCTGCATTATATACGAAACTTTCTCGCAAATGGAATACGTGAATTGTTTTGATTCATCGTATTTCAATTTTGCTGGAACGTGTTTTATAATGAAAGCCCAAATTTACCATCTCTAACTTACAACAGAATTACCATTGTCGTTTATTCTTTAATAATTTTGGTTTTACGCGAGTGGAAATAAAAAATTTATTAAAGTTTTAATCAGAAATAATTTCTTATTTTGGCTTAAGTTCAGTAATTTCAATTCTTATTTAATAAAATATTTTTATTAGTAAATGTGAGTTTCTAAAGAAGAGAAAAAAAATTAAAATAGACTTTATAGCTGGGGTCAATTTGATTAAAATTCACTACAGTTCAATTAAATCTAAAAATGCTTCAAATAAAATAAAGTTGAAATGAAAGTTTAAAAAATAGAAAATGAAGAAAAATTATTGAAATTTATTTGCTGGTGGTTAAGCATATCTTTATACGCATTTCATTGGCTCTTGAAACAAATCATTAGTAGACTTCAACCACAAATTTTGAACAGTCGCAAACCTTTTGCTTTATGCACAGACTTTCAAAAACTATATGAAAATTATTTATTTATATTAAGGTGAACTCATTTATTTGCTGGGTTTCGTATCAGTTGCAAAGCCTACTAAGCTTATTTTTTCTTTTGTGATTTTAAAAAATATTATTATTTTATGAACTCTCATATAGTTTTTGAAAGTCTGTGCATAAGAGGTTTGTGACTGTTCAAAATTTATGGTTGTAGTCTGCTGATGATTTGGTTCAAGCGCCAATGAAATGCGTATATAGACATGCTAAACCACCAGCAAATAAATTAAAATTATTGAATGTACACTTCTGACAAAATGTCAAATAATAAATTTCTTTAAATGAATAAAAATTATAAACAACAAGTAAGAGTGCTATATTCGGCTGTGCCGAATCTTATATACCCTTTACCAAAGTGCGTTTATATAGTATAGAGAAACATACATATATAAGCAAAGAGATATGTAGGTAGGTACATATTAATTTTGTGAAAAAATTCATACTTTTTGTGCAATTTTTAGGTTTTAGGCATTATGTTTAATTTGGTGCTTTTTTTCATATAGGCAATTTTTTTGGTTTTGCCGATTTTTTCGGTTTTTGACGTTTTTTTAATTTTGGCGATTTTTTCGTTCTGGCGATTTTTTTGATTTTGACAATTTTTTTTCATTTAGGCGATTTTTTTATTTTTTATATGTATTATTTTTTTTATTTTTTTGTGGCAATTTTTTAGTTTTGACACTTTTTTTCTCGTGGCGATTTTTTTCATATTGGCAATTTTATTTTGTTTTAATGATTTTTTCGGTTTTTAGCGTTTTTATTTCTTTTTGGGAATTTTTTTAGTTTTGACACTTTTTTCTCGTTTTGGCGATTTTTTTCGGTTTTTGGCGTTTTTCTAATGTTGGCGGTTTTTTCATATAGGCAATTTATTTTCGTTTTTGCGATTTTTTTGATTTTGCCGATTTTTTTTTCATATAGGCAATTTTTTTTTTGCGATTTTTTCAGTGTTTGACGTTTTTTTTTAATTTTGGCGATTTATTTTCGTTTTGGCGATATTTTTTTATTTTGGCGATTTTTTTTCATTTAGGCGATTTTTGTTTAATTTTTGGCGATTTTTTTCATATAACAATTTTTTTTGTTTTGGTGATTTTTGCGGTTTTTGGCGTTTTTTGTCATTGTGGAAATTTATTTTTAGTTTTGACACGAGAAACGAGAAACGTTTTGGCAATTTTTTTCGGTTTTTGGGTTTTTTTTAATTTTAGCGTTTTTTGTTTCATTTTGGCGATTTTTTAAAATTTTTGGCGATTTTTTTTCATTTAGGCGATTTTATTTTAATTTTTGGCGATTTTTGTTCATATAACCATTTTTTGTTTGTTTTGGCGATTTTTTCGGTTTTTGGCGTTTTTTTTTAATTTTAGCGTTTTTTTTCATTTTGGTGATTTTTTTCGTTTTGGCGATTTTTTTTAAATTTTTGGCGATTTTATAATTTTTAGATTTTTTAGTTTGACCGTTTTTGAAAATTTCAAGAGTTTAACTCTTACAGTTTCCAAGATATAGCAATTTGTCAAAATTACATTTTCAAAATTTCATTAACTGATGGACAACCCTTTAATTTAAATTTTTTTAATTTTAGTGTTAATTGTTGTAGCCTATATAAAAATACACTAATTTTACAAATTTCAAGTGTCAATATACATATGTACACACATACATACAATTGTATGTATATTACATAGGATTTTAAAAGTTTTCGTCACTCATTTTGGAACACCCTTTAAATTTTAGCTTTTATATATTTGTTGTTGTAGCGACCAAAGTTCTACATACACTGTCCAAATTTCAGACCCGTAGCTTTTACCGTTCCTGAGAAAATAGCCTTCTTCCTAAAACATGAAATATGTTTAATTATTAGAAAAAAAGTTAAAGTTTTCCAACCCTGGAAACGTTTTTTTAATTTGTTAAATTTTTAAATTTTTTTTTTAATTATAAATACCAATTTCATTCATACCGAAGTATAAAATAAGTTAATTTAATAAAAAAGTTTTTATTAACTTGTTTTCGGTAGTTATATTGTATGGGAAAATAGAGTTTGAGTTTTCCAGCTCTGAAACCGTCTGCCCGATTATGCTGATTTTCAATAGCAAAATTTTTCGGAAAATTTCTGACACACCAGTCCAAGAACGAAGTCTCTAGCTCTTCTGGGAGCTTGGGAAAACCGATTTCACGTACAGACAGACGGACAGACGGACAGTCGGACAGACGGACATCGCTTGTTCGTCTTCCCTATGCATAAGGATCCAGAATATATATACTTTATGTGTCTCTTATTAATATTGTAGAAATTACAAACGGAATGACAAACCTATATATACCCTTTTACCATTTTTTGGTAAAGGGTATAAAAATTTCACAAGGAATGGATTAGTAACCAATAAATTTAAAGGCTGTTGCTTGATTACTTGAAGAAAAATTATTTTATTTAATACTTCAATTTATTGTTTTTATTTACTTTAAAAAGCTCTCGATTTTCTTTAAAAAAATAATATATGAAATAGCTTCTGGTTTTTGCTAAAGTTCATGATTTTTGCATTCGATGCCACTTAGCCATTTTTTAGCTAGTTTTAACCCATTTTTAGCCATTTTTTATACATTTAGGCATTTTTGGTGAAAGAATTCTGGAATCACTGGTTATAAGTGTTATTGTTCTGTAGTGAAATTATTTGTGCAAATAATTTGTGGTTTCTTGATAAGAAAATGTATCTTTGAAATAAAGCGGAATACCGGCAAGGGATGTTACATTGCACCACATCGATAAAACTTTTGCACATTTCTCTTCAGAATATAAGCAAGAAATTAAGAATAATTTGCGATAAAGATAATAATGTACTTCTCTTTTGATTCTGCACATATTGTTTTAATGTATATATGTATGTTTGTATGTATGTATGAATGTGTGTATGCATGTATGTAAATATGTATATGAGCCATGCCTACCAATCATTCTTTTAGAAACACCAATTATATTGGTGGTATCAATTAATTATTTATTTTAAAATTTTCGATTTCATTCTAAAAATTCACATATCGGTAATGAAAAATCGGTGCCTATAAATAAACGTGAGAAATTCAACGCGTTTCTCTCTCTTTTACAAACGGTAAATTTTGTATTAAAAACAAAAACAACATTTACACATTTTTGTTCTTGTTTTCCATGTTACTTTAACCATACGCATCAAGTATTCCAGAATACACTCAAAAAATGAACCAAAACTTTGGAAAATTTTCTACATTTGAATAAAAAAAAAGTTGTCGTACGGCAAAAAAGCGGTTTTTACTTGAAACCAGTAAAATATTTACTAAATTTTTAGTTCATTAATGAACTAGTTTATAGTAATTATATTTTCATATTTACGTAATATTTTCCTAAAATTAAGTAAAACTTTCGCATAAAATTCGGAGCCTTGCAAAAAAGTTTTTTCGTCTATGATTTAAAATTTAGTAAATCTTCCAATTTTTTTTGTCTTTAATTCTGGTACTTATTTTTATTTTTAATTAAATTCTATACCAAATGATGTTATTTATTATATCTTCGTATTATATTCTTAATTATAATTCACCACAGATACATATAAATTCCTTGAGAGTTCACAAGTATTGAACCAGCAACCTTCCGATTGATAAGCAAGCACTCTAACCAATTGCCAACAAGGCAGCCTGAATAAGCATTGAAATATTTGAGTTTTAAAATTTTATTTTATTAACAAAAAAAATTTATTTCAAGTTCAAAATATAAAAATAAAAAAATAATAAAAAAAAATACTTAAAACTGGTAAATATTTTCCTTAAATTAAGTATACCTTTTTACACCTTTTAAGTAAGTGAAATTTCATCATAATCAGGAGTAATTCATTTCCTAAAGCTTATTTTTTGATTTAAGACGAAATTGACTAGTCCTTAATATAAAATTTCCTTCAGTTTATAACCATTTTCCTACTCTTAGTAAATATTTCCTTTAAGTCAGTAAACATTTCCTGAAATGTGAAAATTTATTGTATATTTTTATGAACTATTTTTGAGGATATGAACTTTTTATTTTTTACTCATATTAAGTAATTTTTACTAGATTTTTGTAAAAATTTACTTAAACTTAGAAAAAATTACTTAAACTTAGAAATTTTTTTTGCTTAAATTTAGGAAAAAATTTAATAATAATAGAACATGTCTTTTTTTTTGAATGTAGACACCACTTACTTCTAAATAATTACAAGTTTGAGTAGGGAGTTTTCATTTGAATTTAAACATTTAATTTCATAAAATTGTTTTTTTAAGGAGTTGGGTAGGCACAGTGTTGCCATAAGTAACGGAAAATTCATACATTCTTAGAGTGTTGCCAAAAATAGGGTGATATTCCTACATGTAGTTATTTTGTCGCTAATACAGGAACGTAAGGAAAATCTGGCAAATATTTTACTTCTCAAATTGCTTATAAGGAGTGTTGTAAAAATTTTCTACTTTCATTTATACTATTAAGAATTGCAAGTCTGTACATACGAGTGTTTCTATCTAAATAATATTTTTAAGCAGATAAGGATCATTGTTCTTCGAAAACGGTTGTTGTCTTTGATAATTAGAAATAAAAATATTATATCCACATTTTTAAAACAAAGAAATTAAATTAAAGTATTATTAAAGCATATACACAAACCTTTTAGCATAGACAATAAAGAATAATTGTCTCAAAGAATAACACACAATTTTAGAAAAAAAATTAGGGCATTATTATTTAAAAAATACATCAACAACAATTTAACTTACATCTCAATCAACTCTGTGAGTTAAGAGAACAGTCAAATGCAATTTTTTGAAAGTGAGCATATCCAACACTTAGATTCTAAACAGTTTTCCATATCCACATTTTATTTTCATTACACCATACCGATGCAAGAGCAATTAAGAATTGGATATTCGCATCAAAAGATGAAATAAAAATAAAAAATTCAAACGAATCGCAAAAAAACCAAAATTGCCCAGTTGCAAAATTCAATTCAAATCAAAATGAAGAACCAAAGTGGCATGAACCAAAAAACCAAGATCGCGCATTGCGCAGGTCCATTAGTTTATTATCTGCTTGTGACGTAGACATACAATATTTGTTGTGAACAAAGTACATATATGAACATTTGTGTGTCTCTCACACACACATTTTTACCACAAACACTAGTTTATATTCTGATGTAGATGCGCACCATAAAATTTGTTTGTACGCCTGAGTGCGCAATCTTGTTTCCTTGATTCATGGAATAGAGATGACTTTTTAGTATGCCTAAGAATTTTTTCCAAAACTTGATGGTAACACTGGACAACCACAAATAATTCTGTAGTACGTGAATGTATGAATACTTATTGTTTGCCATTTACTTTTTCTGTCGATAATGAAAATACCTCTTGCTGTGTCTTGAATGATTTTTGCTGAAGTCATAGAAGTCTTTTCATTTAAATTTTAATGACATTTTAAACCGTAACGAAATAAAGCAACAGTATACTCTTTTACTGCCATAAACAAAAATACTGAACTCAAATAAAAGATTAAAGAAAAGTTTAAGAAATGATATTGTTAGTAATAAATAATTTTTGTGGGCCATGAAAAAATTCTAAAATTACAGATGCAACAACACAGACTTTTTACTTTAGATTTTACTTCCTTTTAATTTAAAAGTTTTGTTATGCCCTTTACCAAAAAATTTTAAAAGGGTATATATAGGTTTGTCATTCCGTTTGTAATTGCTACAATATTAATAAGGGACGCATAAAGTATATATATTATGGATCCTTATGCATAGAAAAGACGAACAAGCGATGTCCGTCTGTCTGTAGGTGAAATCGGTTTCCGAAGCTCCCAGAACAGCTAGAGACTTCGTTCTTGGACTGGTGTGTCGGAAATTTTCCGAAGCATTTTGCTATTAAAAATCAGCAAAATCGAGCAAATGCTTTCAGAGCTGGAAAGCTCAAACTCTATATTCCCATAGAAAATAACTACCGAAAATTAGTTTTTATTTATTTATTTTTTTTATTAAATTTACTTATTTTATACTTCAGTATGAACAAAATTAATGTTTTTAATTTAAAAAAAATTTAAAAAAAATAAAAAAATTAAAAAGACGTTTCCAGGGTTGGAAAACTTTAACTTTTTTTCTTATAATTAAAAATATTTAATTTTTTAAGAAGAATGCCATTTTCTCAGGAACCGTAAGAGCTACGTACCTGAAATTTGGGCAGAGTATGTAGAATTTTAGCCGCTACAACAGCAAATATATAAACGTTAAGAACTAAAGGGTGATCCAAAACGAGTAACGAAAAATGTTAAAATCCCATGTATGTATACAATTGTATGTAAATATTTGTATAGACACTTGAAATTTGTAAAATCAATGTATTTTTATATAGACTACAACAATTAACACTAAAATTTATAAAAATTAAAACTAAAGGGTGTTCTATGAGTTTATGTAATTTGTAATTTTGTAATTTTGACAACTTGCTGTATCTTTGAAACCGTAAAAGGCAAAGTCTTGAAATTTACAAAAACCGCAAGCAAAACTAAAAAATTCGTAAATTATAAAATCGCCAAAACAAAGAAAATCGCTAAACCAAAAAAAAAACCCAAAACCAAAAAAGCACCAAATTAAAAAACATCTAGCACTAAAATAAATTGCAAAAATTTAAAAAATCGCTAAACTGGAAAAAAAAACTCCAAAACGAAAAAAAAGTCACCAAAATTTAAAAACGCCAAAAATCTGAAAAAACCGCTAAAACGAGAAAAAAGCACCAAAACTTAAAATAGAACCAAATTAAAAAAAACGAATAGAACCTAAAAATAATCGCCAAAACGAAAAAAGCACCAAATAGACAACAAATATATAATACTCAAATAAGTTTTCAAAATGAAAAAAATTGCTAAAATGAAAAAAATCACCAAAATAAAAAAAATAACCAAAACAAAAAAAGCGCAAGAAACCTTAAAAAAGCTACAAAGAGAAAATAGCACCAAGACTAAAAAATTCACCAAATAAAAAAACGCCGAAAACCTAAAAAAAGCTTCAAAACGAAAAAAATCGCCAAAATAAAGAAGCGCAATAAACATAAAAAATCGCCAAAACGAGAAAAAAGCACCAAAACTAAAAAAACACCATATTAAAACAAAAACCCAAATAAGCACCAAATTGGAAAAAATCTATCACTAAAATAAATCACATAAAATGATAAAAATCGCTAAAATGAAAAATCTCATTAAAATGTAAAAAATCGCCCAAACTTAAAACAATCGCTAAAGAGAGAAAAAAGCACCAAAACTAAAAAAAATCGCCCAATTTTTAAAAAAATTCCAAAGATTTAAAAAAATCGCTAAAACAAAAAAAGCACTAAAACCTAAAAGCCTCTAAATAAAAAAACCCCGCAAGGGACGGCAACACTAAAAAAACTCTTTTATAAAACGCTTAAAACCGAAAAAACCAAAAACGAAAAAATTCCAAAATAATATTTTATATAGATGGGCTAAGGTTTATATAGGCTAAGGTTCATATAGTATTACATATCTAGTGTCCGTACGAAACCCTTCATGCGGAAGTCAGAGTAGCACCTTAGTAAATTATTTTTAGTAAATGGAGATGGAAATAAAATTTATCGCTAAAATACAGTCTTAACTATAAAATTAATTAAAGAACATGTTCCGTTTTATTTCCCCGAACAAATTTCATTGTGCTGAACAAATTCGAAAAATTCTTTAGAAATAAACGTTCACACAATACCACGATATATATATATATATTTTTGCAATGGGATGTTTAAATTGAGACCCTTAACAATTTTGTAAAATCAAAGATTATTGAATAAAACAAGTTATTTTACTTTGTATGGAGGTACAATACTAAAACTATTTTATAGGGTTATTAAAGAAAGAAGAGAGAGCCTCGAAGTTTGAAACCTTAGCGTACATTTGATTTTTTTAGATTTGCGAATAAATGTTGAACAATTTTGTTTCGAAGTTACTTCGCTTTTGTAAGCATTCGTTTTTTATCGAATCGCAGGTCAAGTGGAATAATAAATATGATTTGCATTGGATAAGTTTGATATAACGGCGTTATCCGTTTTGTATTGCTATGAGTGCAACAAACCAGTATCAAGTATCAAGAATTACAATTACTCTTTATACAGCAAACCCGTATCTCATTAAATGCACTTCATGCTTAAACTTAAAGATTAGTATATTATTACTACAAATAAACATAGATTTAATCTCTTAATAATTGCATTCGAACTTTTATCCAAACACCGAAGTAAAGAGAGATTGACCGTTTTTTTTGCTCTCCTGACAACTTTTATTTTTTAAGATACGAGGTTGAGAAAGTAAGGCATCGATATTCAACTAATTGCTAATATCAAAAAAAAAAAAATATTTAATCGAAAAATACCGAGAGGTTACTTACTAGAGCAAAAATAAGGATTTTTTCACAAAATAAATATGTACCCACATATCATACATAAACATAATACATAAACGTACTTTGGTAAAGGGTATATAAGATTCGGCACAGCCGAATATAGCACTCTTACTTATTTTTGGCTTCTCTTAAATACGTTCATATCTATGTACTCGTATGTATGTATAAAGAAAACAATTAAAAGTGAGGCAATTAGTAAAAAAGTTAATGAAGAAAATGTTTTATTTTATTTTTTTAACATACACATACACACAAATTTACTTTAAAAATTTTATCAAAATATAAAGCTTTGAAAATAAATAGGAAATCTTAAGACCTTATTTTGTACAACGCAACTCCCAGCGTTGACAAATTTTATATGACAATTAATGCAGATTACAAAAACAAAACACAACCAAAATTTTTCAATGCTTACACTAAGAGCCATATTTTTTGTAAGATGCATTTCAAAAATGCGAAATAAAAAATAATTATTATCTTATTTATACGAGTATTAATTTATTTTTATTTAAGTACAAGTCTATACGAATATGATCTCTAAAAATTTGTTCATTGAAATAAAAGCTTTCCTAACATCAAAGGTTCTAGAACAAGTAAAAGTGCTATATTCGGTTGTGCGGAATCTTATACACCCTTCCCCAAAGTGCATTTATGTACTATAGAGATACATATGTACATAAATGCATACATACATATTTGTTATATGAAAAAATTAATAATTTTTTGCTCTAGTGCAATTTTAGTAATGACCTCTCGGTATATTTCTATTAAACAGTTTTTTTCCAGTTTTTTTTTTTTCTGCATTTAAGAAATATTTTACATTCACCCCTATTTCAATTGTCAAAAACGACGTCATGTCATACAATACCAAAATATCGGTGCTTGTTCACTCGCACTCGAGATGTTCTAAAACCGCGCTACTATTTAATAACACTATAAAATAGTCTTAGTATTATGTAAACGCTTATTACTAAAGAATATGAAATTTGTTCAGAGCAAATGAACGCTTTCAGGGAAGGACATGGTTCATTGTCCTTTAATTAATTTTAAAGTTAAGTCTGTTCTTAAGTGATAAATTTTTTGTATCTCTATTTACTAAAAATTAGTAAGAACTCATTGCAAGCTGTCAAAGAAATATAATCGATTTGAAGCATAATTGTGCTGAGAGCATAATAAGTAGACTTGAATCGAACTTTTTCAGTAGCTCGTTTTTGACATAAACCTGTGATCAAACCCATGTATTTCAAATGTGTTTTATCATTGGTCAAAACAAGCTACTGAATGAGTTCGAAACAAGTCTAATAATAAGCAACATGGCAAAAGCCTTCCTTTATACTTAAATAAAAATTTAACAGATATAAAAAATCTTGATAAAAGATCTTCTTAGAACATGAAATATGTTTAATTGGAAAAAATATTTATATATATATTTTTACCGACAATTTTTTTTCAATTTCCAACCCTGGAGCTATAATCTTTGATTTATTAAATTTTTCGTTCTAAAATATGCAATATATGTATTTAATTACTAAGGAAATTATAAGTTTTAAATACAAAAACAGTTTAAGTTTTCCAGGTCTGGAGCTATGCTTTTTATTTTTCAAATGTCAATACATTTATTTGCCAAAGAAATAATTAGTTTTATATACAAGAAACACTCAGCCTAGACTGCAAACTTTTACTATACAAGTCAATATGGTGCTATGGAATTCAGTTATGCTTCAGCTTCTAATGTCGAGAGAATCCACCGAAGGCAAAACAAAACTTTACGTTTGATAACATCGGCTCCATGATACATCAACACTCAAATATACATTGTGATTTGAATATGCCACTAGTGATTGAAGAAATTGCAAAATACGCAGGCAAATATTTAACAAAACTCGAGTCACATCCTAATCCGCTTGCTCGTAACATCTTAAATTTTAGTAGTCAAATCCGCCTAAAAAAGAGGGACACAAGGGCTCTTATACTCAACACTCCAGATGGGATTTCTTGAAAATATATATTTTTTTTCTTTTTTTTTTTTGATTATCACTATTATAAATTATTTATAACTATCACTAAGCTTATGCCCGACAGTGCTCGGGCCTAATGCTTATATTTTAGATTTAAGATTTGAGTACTTATTGTTAGTTCATATTTGAAGATACAATAAATGAATAAATGTATTTAAAAAAATAATAAAAAAAAATATACAAGAAAAAGTTTAAGCTTTCCAAGTCTGGAGCAAATTTTTTTATTTTAATAATTTTTATGCCAAACTATGTATTTATTTCTAAAACTTAAAGTATAAATAATTTGTAAGCAAAAAGAAAAAACTAATTTAACCTAGTTACTTTTATATACAAAAATTATTTAATTTGTCAACCTTGGTATTATCCTTTTAGATTTTTCTGATTCTGTATACTAATCTAGTAGTTCTTTCGAAAATATAAATAAAGTATGTTAAGTGAACAAAGAAAAAATTAAAGTAAAAAAATTTGTTTTATTTAGCTAGTCTAACGTCCAGAAAAAAAACTTAAAAGTTTCCAGGTCTGGAGTTGTATTTTTTACCTTAAACTTTTCTTTCCAAAGCGTAAAATGTGTATAATTTATAAAGAAAAGGGAAAAAATTAATTAGACCTATTTACTTTTATATATCAGACAAAGCCTGCAATCGTCTTTTTTATTTTTCTGATTTCTTACATCAATCTCTTTTATTAAGAATGTAAGATATGTTTAATTAATAGAGAATAAAAAAAATTATTTTTAGTAAGTTACTTTAATAGAACAAAAAAGTTTAAGTTTTCCAACACTGGAATTCACCTATTAATTTCTCTTATTTTTTTTTTGTTAATTTTTTTATATAAATTTTTTCGCTACTGAAGTATAAAACAATTTTATTTATTTTTTAAGCTTCCCAACCCTGGAATCATACTTTTTTAAGCTAATACATAGCTTTTATCGCAGGCTATGAGGGTGTCGACCGAATCAAGAAATTCCGTAACGAAAAAAACCCTAAGACTATTTTTATTTGAATCGCCCAGTGTATGTTAACCCCTAAAGCATGCTATTGATTTCATTAACATACAGTATTGCTAGAACAGATTTTTACATATAGGAAAACACAATGTGGCGTACTTAAGAGCAATCCTGGTTGACAAAAAATGATAAACACAAACAAACAGACAATTCGAAGGTTTTTTATTTTAAAGAATAAATTTGCATAAGTTGATAAAAAATGCTAAGCAATAGTTTTACTGCGGCAGTCCCCGAGTGCAACACAACTTTTTTTTCTGATCTCTTACACCAATCTATTTCTGTTAAGAAAGATATGATATGTTTAATTTATAGAAAAAATTAAAAAATTGTTTTAGTAAGTTACTTTGGTATAAAAAATGTATACAGGGTTGAAAAAATTGCAACCCTGGAAACGTATCTTTAATTTTTTTTATATAAATTTTTTTTTAATTTGAAATACGAATTTTATTCGTACTGAAGTATAAAATAAGTTCATTTAATAAAAAAAATAAAAATTGGTTTACGGTAGCTAATTTTATATATCACAAAAAGTGTAGGTTTCCAACCCTGGAATCATCCTTTTTAATTTTTTCCCTGGAAACGTATTTTAAATTTTTTTTATATAAATTTTTTTTAATTTGAAATACGAATTTAAAAAAAAAAGTGTAAGTTTCCAACCCTGGAATCATCCTTTTTAATTTTTTCCGACTTCTTACAACCAATCCTGTTCTTTCGAAAATATAAGATATGGTAAATTTATTGAGAAAAAGGATATATATATATTTTATTAAGTTAAAGTTTTCCAACCCAGGAAATTTATTTTTAATTTTTTTAAATTAAAAATGCCAACTTTATTAATATTGAAGTATAAAATGAGTTCATTTAATAAAAAAATAATAATAATTAGTTTCCGGTATTGAATTTTATATGGCAAAATAGAGTTTAAATTTGCCAGCTCTGAAGCCGTCTGCTCAATATCAATCTATTTTGGACTATTTCTAATGCACCAGTTTAAGAATGAAGTCTGTAGCTTTTCTGAGAATTGCTGAAGAACAATATTATAAGTACCACCAAACACCATGATGATGTTATGAAATGCTTTATTTTAATGTCTTATAAGAAAGTGTGCTACATAGACAGCATCGAGAAACTAACGTCCTGGCCCACGATGTCGACAAGAAACTATCTATTGCTTACTTATATTGAAAACAAAAACAAATTTTCTTATTTTGTTTTTGTTTTCAATTTAACTAAGCGACAGAAAATTTCTTGTCGACATCGTGGGCCAGGCCGTAAGTCTTAGAAATAATTTATATTTTCAGTAAGAGAACGATCCAGAAAACTCAGCGCATCGCGCTCCATTGTATATCATTCACCAATCACTAGATATTTAGCCGTCATGTACCCACTAAATTATAATTTAAAGAAATTAAAAAACAATATTGGGAACTGATGTTAAAAAAAATTGGTTCATTGTATTCCAAGATAGTTAAAATAGGTTATAAGAACGAAAGAGTACAGAGTGCCCTAAAATATATTAATTTGTTCTAAATTTGATTTCATAACATAATATACAGCTTGAGTACTTTTGTTGAGTACTTTTGTCCAACTGAATTCGTGTTTTGAATAGAAAAATTGTTTTTGTTTCGCTTAAGCAACATTCTGTATTCTAGTTCTTCTCATATTTATATAAGAAAGGTGTTAAACTTATCGGGCTATATCGTTTTCTTCAAAGCTTATAAGAGATCAAAATCAAATATGCATGTTGCGTTAGTATGTTTGTCCACCTCTGTTTTTTTTTTTTGAAAGAAATACAATTTTTTATTTAAATGATTCGTGTACAAAATTTGCCATTCAATTAATTGTGTTATTACTTCTTTAATTATGAAAAAAAACTTATATTTTAATGCTTAACAGCAACTTTATTAAGACATTGCCAAGAAAAAAATACTTGATAAGTAAGGACCTCAATGCCAGTGATCTTTTACAAGCATGTTTATAAAATGTTTATATCCCATACAGACTGAATAACTACTATCATTACAACAAAGACAATGGACACAATGTTTTTATAACAATTTAGTTTGAGAACAATCTTTTTTCCTTAATTTTACAGTGCACAGACAATTTGTGTTTAATCTTCCTTGAAGGAAGCGAAAAAAAACAAATAACTAAATAAAAATCGTATGTTTTCCAAAACTACACAATAGAAACAAAATCCAACTAACTCTGCTATGACCGCGCTTAAGCGTCTTGCATGTCAGCTTTATACTGATTTTCAATTGCCATTAAAAAGAAAAATATCATAAAAGGAAAAAAATACTAAACAATGAAAACTAACAATTGCATACAAAATAAACATTAAATATTGTATGGGATTTTGAAAATGTGTTTTTGTATTCATCCATGAGTCAAAGTCACTAGCTGGGAGTGGGTGACCAAATAAATGAAATAGTATTTATGTATATCGACTGCAGTTGCTAAACTAAACCAGCTATTACTCACTCCAGTATATTTAGTATTTTATCAGCCGCATTTAAAGTATTATTATTTCTGACTATACACTATACACGAGTATATACATACATAGTAATCTTCGAAGAAGACGGTACATTAATTTCTGTTTGCATGATACATTCATTAATTAAACAAATATGTTAGTAAATTTAAAATTATAATATGAAATTAATTACACTGTAAGTAAAATGTCAACTTACGAAATTACACAGAAAAATTCAAGGACATCCCAGTTCAATTTTTGGGCCGTAGAATTCTGTTTTGAAAGATTAGGTCAAAATCAAGAGGTATTGCATTTTTAATTTTGTATTGTCGCTGAAGCGATTTGTTAATGTTTTAAGGGAGAAATATATATATATATATAAACATATATTTTGAAATGACTTTAGTTTTTATATACAGATTGGTTAAAAAACTGTTAGAGCAACAAATATTAATTAATGTATTCCAATGTTTCATATTTGCTATCAATTATCAATCAAATGTACGATTTTTTCATATTTATAAACAAAAAACTATTATTGCAATACAAATAACATTCTCACAATATTTTAAAAGTAATAACAATTGATTCCGTTCATTTCTGACAACAACTGAATTAAATATAAGTTAGAAAGTAACGTGACTGAATATTGGCTTTTGAAATTAAAAAAACTATTCTTGTAAACAGTATCCCCACAAAAACATAAATGTGAAAAAAGACCAAGTTCCTTTCCGAAATTTCGGCCATTTAAAGTAGTGACATAAAAATTTTGACCAAGTTCTTGTTTGGCACAATACACATCACTGTAATATGCTATGCACCATATAAATTTGTAATCGTAATAGTGTCATATAATTTCGAGATAATCTGCTCATTAGCACAAATTTTAATTTTTCAGCTCTCTACCTACAGCGGAAGTGCTTCATCAATTTGATGAGTGTGTCAGTGGTCAGTGAGTATGTCTTAAAATATGCACTTTTTGCGCCTCTCTATCTCTGGAACCTTTTGTTGAAACTTCGCATATGAGGTAAAATTGATTTATTCTAATTATGAATTAAATTTTGGAATTTTATGACGACGGGGAACAAAGTTATCAGGAGGTAAAAACACGACGAATGGCTTCCTGTAAATATACACACTGCGTGCATTAGCCGGAACTTGACCTGGCGCACTGCCGTGCACCTACCCAGTGAAAAAAAATGGAAGTCATTCTAGTGGAACTACATTTTCATTGCTTCCAAAAAAGCGATATTTTTAATTTGCTGATAGTAAGCAAAAAACCATGTAGAAGCTTATTTTTAGTCATACAAAACCTTGTTACTCCTCCATAGTGTTAGAAAATACTCACCAGAATTAAAAAAAAAATAATAATTTTTTTAAAGAAATTTATGAACTAATTTTAGTCTAAAATTTAAAAGTTATTTGCTTAAAATTACATGAAAACACCGTTTCGGGCTTAAATTCGTATAAAAAGAAACGAATTGTTAAAAAAGGTAACTATTTACCATTTTTCCTAGATAAAAATATTATCATAGAACACAAAAAAGGAAATTTTTCTTAATATCGCTTCCAATTCGGTGACCAGGCATCGAAAAAGAGAACTTCTTGCAATGACAACCCTATGTAAAAATCATTAGATCGGATCGAAATTTTCACTACTTCCGCATCGCAATCTCTACATTTTCATGACTTTTTGGAGTCTCTTTTTTTACTGGGTAGATAATGTACTTACCTTTTTATTCTACATATATTGTATTTACCCAGTCAGCATTTTTTGAAATTTTCAATCAAATTCTAGTATATAGTACATATATATATATATATATATATATATATATATATATATATATATATATATATATATATATATATATGTATATATATAATACAAAAATATTTTTATTCTTCTTTTTAATTTTTTTTTGTATTCCACTATTTCTAATTTATACATCTTTTATAATTTTTTAATAATAATATATCAAAAAAAAAAACTTTTAATCAATTAGCAAATTCATTTAATTGATTATTCTAATACAATTCTGTCGTATGACATGACACCATATTAGGTCGGCCATTTTGAATTTGCAAATTCTGATAACGGATTCATAATCAGCGACCCCATATACCAGTCTGTAGATCATTTTCAAAATGTTTCGACTTTTGGCCGCATAAAGGGCCTTTGGCTGCACTGTGTGCCGGCAGAACAAGTCTGAAAAATTCATTAACTTCTTTGTTGTTATAAAGCATATCAAAGTATTTTGCAATAAAGATGGAATATTTACCAATTTTGTTCTGCCTCTTTTCTTTCCAACATTGTTACTCGTCCATGTGCTCGTGCATCGTTGTCAGAGCATGGAAGAAACATGGACATGAGCTGTCTCCATTAGGCATTTGCGTTGTCCGATATGATGCTCATACCAAGTTCATGGTAAGTGGAGAGCCCCTAGTTAATGTTGCATTTTCCAAACATCAGTTGACATGTGAACACATTTCGTTTGCATTTCAAAATTATTTTTAGCTATTTGTTAGACATTTTATTATTGTTTCCGAAGTTTATGCATATGACAATGGTATCATTTTATCAGAATTCTGCACTGCACATGCTTGGTTTTAAAGAAAAAGTAAAGTGCTAATATACAATAAGATATATGCAGCCAAAATCTTTGCAATTGTAAACATAATAATTTATGTGTTATTTTTTATTTTTTGCACAACACAAGCAACACATAAGAACCATAAGAACAGATCTGACAATTTTTGCGTGACCTGACAACTATTTGACTGATGATTTTTCCGAGGTAATTTATTATCGCCTACTAAAAACTTGTAAGATATTCCTACAAATTGTTTTGACAATCTAACTTGTTCTGGCATTTTTACTTGTCAGTATATTGCCAGCACATTCTACAGACAGATCTAACAATATTGTGAGGTCTGACAACCGCCTGTACAGACCCTAATTTTTTTTTTGAAAAATAAATTTGTATAGTTATTGTAAAAAAAAATTAAAGCTTATAATTATTTTAAGTGTTTTCCTTTCCATTGCAAATATTTTGTACAACGTGCAATGACTTGCAAACCAAAATAGAACTGCACCAATTTCATTTATATACTGCGAACTACGCAAACTGAATCATTTCGACTAACTGGTTCACATAGTAAAACATTAAGTTAATTGCTTAACTGGGTTAAAATAATTTGGAATATGGAGAATATGGAGAAAGAAGTTTAATGAAGTTATAAAACTTATTTTCATTTTATATATTTTTAACTTTTTTACGTTTATTATTCTTTATGGAGCGGATATTAATAATACACGAAAGTAAATAAATATCAGTATTTTAAAGAATGTTTTCACTTTTAACAGATACTGATATAAATAATAATATGTACATATACATATATTTTCGGATTACCTCAAATTGTTTTTGAGAAATTCGGAAGGGTATTGCATTTTAGTTTAGAAATATAAAGTTACATAGAGAAAAATGTATGGTAAAAGCTGCTGCTCTTAAAAGTACTAAATACACTAACAATGTTTTTTTTTTGTTTTAATTACTTTAAGGCGTAATAGAAATGAGGAGCTGACGAACAAAACTAGACATGTCCACAGTAAATGATTTTCTTATTTATTTATTTTTGGATTTCCAAGTACACATTCAGGAAGCTACGAAATATTTTGAGTCAAAACCAGTCCGATCTTACCTTAAAAACTGACTTTGCCTTGCTAGTCTCTATCTAGCTAGGTCAGTAATTTGCATGTCCTGTAAAAAAAACTGTTAACGGGAATAGTCTGATTTTGTTCGCCAGCTCCTCAAATTATATAAACATGTACATATTAAATACTTTTTTATATTCTTAAAACTAAGTAGTCTACCTACCAGTACAACATGTGACAAATTTTAGGTCTTTCTTTTTGGCAACAATGCGTCTATACACCCATTATTCTAAGCCTCAAACACAGTCCCACTGAGTTTTAGATTTTGCATTTCCTCATTTGTGTTTCTTTTTAAAGGACTTTACATTTATTAATAATGCTCTTTTTGAATATTTTTATTCACGTAAACATGAAACTTTTGTTAAGCATTGTAGCTTTAAAAAAAACTTCATCAAATCGTTTATTTTATTCCCCTTAACAAATCTATAATAATTCGTACCCTTAAGAATTTACATACCGCTATCAGTTTAAAAGCTGTGGATGTTGACTTTGAATAGCATTGTGATTCTGACTGATTCTAAATTATTTGGAATGAGAATTGCTTGGCCTTCTTCGTTTATTTAAATTTGAGTTATTAGACCTTATTTCGAGTGTCGTATTACGACTATTGGGAATGTTGTGATTAAATGTTGCATCTACATTGCCTTATTCAACATTAAACCACCAAGACGTACACGTAGAGTGTAGACAGAGGAAAACAGCGCAGCTGTATCCGCCAGTGTTATTGATGACCTTGAAATATCGATTCGGCGCCATTCGTCTCTGTTACTTTTTTTGAAAGAGCTGAATTTGGCTGACAAGTAATTTCAGTAAGACGGTGTCACATGTCACGCATTACGCAAAATAATGGTCCGATTGAGTCCGGTTAATTGGTCGCCTAGATGTGCGACTTTGCGCCTCTAGACTGTTTTTTGTTGGCCATTGTTAAGGCTCATGTCTATAAAGACAAGTCCGCAGCGGTTGACGCACTGGAAGACAATATTGAAGAATTTATTCGTGAGATATTGCACACAGCGTATGAACCATTTCACACGTATCCGCTGTCAAAATTTACATACAATCATCTTTAAACATTGACTAATATATACCAACTCAAATAAAAATGTTATACATTTCTAAATTTTATGCATTTTTTCGTAAATCAAATCCTCACAAAAACTTTCGAAAATAATTTAGAAAGTCGTATGTTAAATTCTGATATTAATTAATATTAGATGTAATTCTAAAACGTCGAATGGATTCTTTGCAATGCATGCAATACTTGTAAATACACATTTATTCACTTACATATAAAAATGTGTTCAAATGTACATGTTAAAAGTTTATTGTGCACTCATGTATCGACATATGTAAGTACATAAATATGTATACACATATGTACATGTTAAATATATGTATGTATGTAAATTTCCCTAGATGTAAATATAGAACATGCGAAAAAAATACAAACGTTAAATTTAAATCAGAATTGAAATAATTTAATTTGCACCACCAGCATGAAGTGAAAGTTGAAGATTGCTATTTTGACGCAAAATTTAAAACTATTGCCTTAACTCTAATACTGTGTTCACACTTTTGTGTTGAACGTCCCACTCGTGTTTGAGAGCTTTAACACAATAATTTTAGATATTTACCATACATGTACTTGTTTTGTTAACACGTTCGCCACTCGCTTATTTTTCGCGCTTTAAATAAAAACTCACGAACAAAGAAAAAAAGTAATTTTAAAATAACTGCTGACCCATATATGTGACATGAGTTTTTTTGAACACCCCCTGTCACATATATGTGACGCTGAGTGGCGAAATGTTCAACTTAAAAAAAATCAAAAAGTTAAGGAAAAAAATAATCTTTTCGACTGAAAACAATGAAAATATCTTCACTGGAAGTGAAAAAAAACGATATGACTGGCATCCATCTGTCAATAAAAAATGTTTCATTTTCAAGCACTTCTTCACTTTGTATTAGTAGTTTCATAAACTTAAAATTTGTATTGCAAAGTTTCTGATTTCAATCAGTAATAGTTTCTTAATCGGGCTTAAGTTCAATAATTTCAATTCTTATTGAATGAAATATTTTTATTAATTTATGTTATTTTCGAAGAAAGAGAAAAAAAGGTAAACTGTTAAGCACTTTTTTAACTGGGGAAAATGCGCATTTTTCTGATCAGCACCGTAGTCTCTCTACTTGGGTAGAGATTGTTAGTAACATCAGCTATTTAACGTGACTTTTTAATGGAATGGAATATGAGAAATGATCATATTGTGTATACAATTATTGATTTACTTTTGGTAAATACATTTGTAAGTATCACTATTCATTTTCTGATTATCCGTTTTTAGGGTTCCGTACACCAAAGGTGAAAGAAGGAACCCTATTGTTTTCGCTACGCTGTCCGTCTGTCCGTCTCTCCGTCTGTCCGTCTGTCCGACTGTCCGTCACACGGTATTTTCTCAGGAACCGTAAGAGCTACGGACATGAAATTTAGACAGAGTATGTAGAACCTTAGCCACTACAACAACAAATACATGAGAATTAGAAATTAAAGGGTGCTCTAAAACGAGCGACGAAAAATGTTATGTATCTCATGTAATATACATACAATTGTATGTACTTATGTATATTGACACTTGAAATGTGTAAAATTAGTGTATTTTTATATAGACTACAACAATAAACATTAAAATATTAAAAAATTTAAATTAAAGGGTGGTCCATCAGTTAATGCAATTTTGACAATGTAATTTTGACAACTTGCTATATCTTGGAAACCGTAAGAGGTAAACTCTTGAAATTTTCAAAAACGGTAAAACTAAAAAATCCGGCAATTAAAAAATCGCCAAACCGAAAAAAATCGCCAAAACCTGAAAAAAATCGCCAAAAATTTAAAAAAAATCGTCAAATCGAAAAAAAATCGACAAAATTACAAAAAATTCTAGCACTAAAATAAATCGCCAAATTCGAAAAAATCGTTTAAATGAAAAAAAAATCGTCAATATGAAAAAAATGCCAAAAACCGAAAAAAATCGCCAAAACGCGAAAAATGCGAAAAATGCGCCAAAACCAAAATAATTGTTTATGTGAAAAAAAATCGCCAAAATGAAAAAAAATCGCCAAATTTAAAAAAAAAATCGCCAAAACGAAAAAAATCGCCAAAATTTTAAATAAACGCCAAAAACCGAAGAAAATCCTCAAAACGAAAAAAAAGTGCCAAAACCAAAAAAAAATCACCCATATGAAAAAAACGCCAAAAATTAAAAAAATCTCCAAAATAAAAAAGTCGCCAAAATAAAAAAAAACGCCAAAATAATAAAAATCGCCAAAATTAAAATAACTTCAAAAACCAAAAAAAAATCGCCAAAACGTGAAAAAAAGTGCCAGAACTCAGAAAGCGCCAATAAATTCAAAAAGCCCCCAAACTAAAAAAACGCTTAAAACCGGAAAAACCCAAAAACGAAAAAAATGCCAAGACTATAGTTTATATTGGCTAAAGTTCGTATTGAATTACATATCTCGTGACCGTACGGAACCCTTCGTGCGCGGGTCAAAGTCGCACTTCACTGAATTTATTTTTTTTTCTATTCAGATTAGCATGAAGTTATATTACTCTACCTAAGTATGTTTCACTGTTCTTGTTTATCTTTTACTATCACATTAATTATTTTAACTTATTCGATGATCCGTCGGTAAATACAAGTAAGTGTTATTGTATATCGATATTACTCGTATGTTATATTGTGTTTGCTTTCTATAGTTGGTTTAACTTTAAGTACATGAACTGTAATTGCCAAGTGAAAAAATATTTGTCACGTGCCCATAGTGATTTAAGTGATATATATTAAATTTAATTGAAATCAGGAATAATTCCTTAATAAATTCTTATTGAACGAAATATTTTTATTACTTAATGTGATTTTCTGATTTTATATAAACACAGCTGTTGTACAGTTTGTCAAATAAGTGTTCTAAGAATCAGAAAAATTACAGCGACAAATACGCGTATTTCTAGAGGAGACTTTTTTAATTTTGAACAAATTTATTAGACAACCTGTTGTTTAAAACCTGACTGTATCAAAATCAGGTTCTAGCCTCAGGTGCGAACTTGATTTGATTTTCTTTTGTTAAAATTAGCTGTACTTATTCTAGAAGAGAAAATATGATTGAAAAGCATGATACTAAATGTAAAACCTACAGTACGCGACATGTAAAAAGCCACATGCGCATAGATCGGACATAATTTAAGCATCATTATCACCATTATGTAGCTACATTTTCTATATTCCGTGTACTAGTTAGTACTGCATGTACATGTAGACATTCACATGTTTTCAGATTTGCATTTTGGGGGGAAAATACTCTCGTTTAAAAACCCTTAAAACTTTTGCTTTAACTTTTTAATTTTTATTTCGGAAGCGTAATTTCTTTATACCTTTATGAATTTATATAAATTGTTTATATTCCTGAAAATTGTTAATCAACATTAAAACTTTTTAATTAATGTTTCAGTTAGCTAGAAATATTTTTGTGCATAAATATTTTCACTTTTTTTCCAATCTAGAAATACGGAAATTATGCTCTAATTACCATTTACATACATACATAACATGCATATGTAAGTGTAAGTGTACTCTACTCAGCAAATATTATTTAATAGGAAAAATTAATATCATTTGAGTTAAAAAAATATATGTTACATTTCATTTATGTATACAAATACTTTTTTACACTTTCCTATCCTTGCACATTCTTTTTGAGATGATAAAAATGAATTATATAAAAAAAAACGAATGAAAGATATGTAAAATCCTTAGAATGATGTTGAAATTATTCAACCAAAATAATAATCACATGTATCCTACAAACTACTGACTGAAAGAAATTTATAAATTTCTTTATGTATTTGTTTGTTTTTGTACAATCTCTCATCTTTATTTAAAAATCTACATACGACTGCACACATTCACATTACCATGTAATAAATTACATGTGAACTTATAAATGTAACTTTTGTATATATGGTGGTGCACACTTGTATGTCAGATTTCTTTGTATTAATAGACAGATTATTATTTTCACATAAAGATATTATACTCGTATGCAACCAAAAAATATGAATCACACGACACACTCTAGGAAACATATTTTAGTCAGAAAAAACACATTACACTACATCAACATCGATGACGGTGAATACTTTACTTAGAAAAATAGGAAAACCCAAAAATAGTAAAAAAAAATCAAAAAACTATAATTTGCAAATAGTGCAATAACAATTTTTACATAAGCTTGTCATTGCATAAAGTTCTCTTTTTTCTCTATTTTAATGAAATAATGAAAAACTTTAAGTTCCTGTACGTTAAGGTACTCGTAAGATCACACTCCAATCTATTTCTCATTTGGACCAATCAAATGCAACCCTGGTGCTGCAGTCATGTGAAAAGTTTATAGGCAATCACGCGCCAACGTAAAAGTTAAAAATACACCAATAATGTATGTTTTGACTTCCATATCGTTTTCATACGTTTTCTTGTGAGTGCGGATGTTAAAACACATGCCAAACCTGTTTAAGATGAAATTTAGAATATACAAATTACTAGTATGTGCTCTACCATCCAAATTTAAAATTGTTTCATTTTTATACCCTTTACCAAAAAATGGTAAAAGGGTATATATAGGTTTGTCATTTCGTTTGTAATTTCTACAATATTAATAAGAGACACATAAAGTATATATTGTCTGGATCCTTATGCATAGGGAAGACGAACAAGCGATGTCCATCTGTCCGTCTGTCTGTACGTGAAATCGGTTTTCCCAAGCTCCCAGAACAGCTAGGGACTTCGTTCTTGGACTGGTGTGTCAGAAATTTTCCGAAAAATTTTGCTATTGAAAATCAGCATAATCGGACAGACGGTTTCAGAGCTGGAAAACTCAAACTCTATTTTCCCATAGAAAATAACTACCGAAAACAAGTTTTTATTACTTTTTTATTAAATTAACTTATTTTATTTATACTTCGGTATGAATAAAATTGGTATTTATAATTAAAAAAAAAAATTTTAATTTAACAAAATAAAAAAACGTTTCCAGAATTGGAAAACTTTAACTTTTTTCCTAATAATTAAACATATTTCCTGTTTTATGACGAAGGCTATTTTCTCAGGAACGGTAAAAGCTACGGGTCTGAAATTTGGACAGTGTATGTAGAACTTTCGTCGCTACAACAACAAATATATAAAAGCTAAAAATTAAAGGGTGTTCCAAAATGAGTGACGAAAACTTTTAAAATCCCATGCAATATACATACAATTGTATGTACATATGTATATTGACACTTGAAATTTGTAAAATTAGTGTATTTTTATATAGGCTACAAAAATTAACACTAAAATGAAAAAAATTTAAATTAAAGGGTGGTCCATCAGTTAATGAAATTTTGACTATGTAATTTTGACAAATTCCTATATCTTGGAAACTGTAAGAGTTAAACTCTTGAAATTTTCAAAAACGGTAAAACTAAAAAATCCAAAGATGATAAAATCGCCAAAAATTTAAAAAAATCGCCAAAACGAAAAAAAAACGCCAAAATGAAAATAAACGCTAAAATTAAAAAAAGCGCCAAAAACCGAAAAAGACCGTCAAAACGAGAAAAACGTGTCAAAACTAAAAATAAATTTCCACAATGACAAAAAAATTGCCAAAATTAAAACAACGCCAAAAACCGAAAAAAATCGCCATAACGAGAAAAAACTGTCAAAACTAAAAAAATTGCAAAAAATAAATAAAAACGCCAAAAACCGAAAAAATCGCCATAACAAAAAAAAATTGCCTATATGAAAAAAGTCGCTAAAAAATAAAAAAATCGCCTAAATGAAAAAAATTGTCAAAATCAAATAAATTGTCAGAACGAAAAAAAATCGCCAAAATTAAAAAAAGCCAAAAACCGAAAAAAAATCGCCAAATCGAGAAAAAAAGTGTCAAAACTAAAAAAAATTCCACAAAAAAATAAAAAAATCGCCTATATGAAAAAAAATCGTCAAAATCTAAAAAATCGCTAGAACGAAAAAATCGCCAAAATTAAAATAAACGTCAAAAACCGAAAAAAATCGCCAAAACCAAAAAAAAATTGCCTATATGAAAAAAAATTACCATAACGAAAAAAATTAGCAAAATAAAATAAATCGCCAAAATTTAAAAAGCACCAAATTAAACATAATGCCAAAAACCTAAAAATTGTATGAAAGTATGAAAGTATGAATTTTTTCACAAAATTAATATGTACCTACATATCTCTGTGCTTATGTATGTATCTCTATACTACATAAACGCACTTTGGTAAAGGGTATATAAGATTCGGCAGACCCGAATATAGCACTTTTACTTGTCTTGATTCGTTTTGTTTTCACAGGACTGTTTGCAAGTGAAAATAATACGAGTTTCTTTGCTCAAAAGTGAAAACGAAACATCAAAAAATTTTAAATCGTCCATTACCATTTTTATACCCTTCACCAAATATGACAAAGGGTATATAGGTTTGTCATTTCATGTGTAATTTCCATAATATGAATATGCAGGCCAAAAGGTATATATGTTCTGCTTTCAAATGAATAGGGAAGGCGAATAAGCGATGTCCTTCTGATTTTCTGGCTGTACATGAAAACGATTTTTCGAAGCTTCCAGAAAAACTAGAGACTTCGGTCTTAGACTGGTATGTTAATAATGGCACGAAATATATTGATATTGAAATTCAGCAAAATTGAACAGTTGGTTTCAGACCTGGAAAACTTAAACTTTATTTTGCCATATAAAAGTAGTTATCTAAAACTAATTTTTTTTCTTTTTCTTTTTGTTGAATAAACTTATATTTCAGTTTGAATAAAATTGTATGATGAAAACTTTAAATATTTGAAGTATGAAAGTAACCTACTGTAACTAATTTTTTATTTTCCTCTATAAATCAAACATATTTTAATTTTCAAACAAAATTTGTCTTAAAAGGTCCCTATAAAGCCTTCATAAGTTTTATAAATAAGGCTGTTAATATTTATTTTATATTTTGGATAGAGAAGTTTGGTATAAAAAATTTTAAAAATAAAAACCACAGCTTCAGCGCTGGGAAAGTTTAACTTTTGTTTGATATTAAAGTAACTAAATTAAACAAATTTTTCCTTACTTCCGTTTTTTTTTTGTTGTCTTAACATATTTTTTATATTTTTTAAAGAACTATATTGGTACAAGGAAGCAATAGATCTAAAAGGATGATGCCAGGGCTGGAAAATTAAATTTTTTGTGTATATAAAAGTAACTAGGTCAAATTCATTTTTGCTTTTTGCTTTTAATATACTTTATGTTTTAGAGATATATAAAACTAATTAATTTAAACTAAATATTTCTTTGGTAATTAAATCGATCGCCTTTCGTTGACAGCCTGTAACGAGTTCTTAATAATTTTTAGTAAATAGATACAGAAATAAAATTTATTACTGAGGAGCAGTCATAGCTATAAAATAAATTATATGAAATGTTCCATTTCATTTCTCTGAAACCATTCCATTCTGCTGAACAAAATCGAAAATATTCTTTGAGAATATGGATGGAATGGCATGACATGAAACAGATTTTCAATATCAAAAATTATTAAATATGGGAAAATATAAAACATGTTAGGCTACTTGCTATGGAGCTACATTACTAAGACTATTTTAGGGTTATTAAATAAAAGCACGATTTCTTAATATTTCGAGAGCGAGTAAACAATCCCCAATTTTTTGGTTTTATATTGACGTGACTTTGATGTTGAAAACTGAAATAATGGTGAACGTTAATGTGAAAGTATTATTATAAAATATTTGAATTTGAATTCTTTAGTCGAAAAATATCGAAAGATCATACTAAAAATTGCACTAGAACCAAAAATTATATTCTTTTACAAAAAAAATTTATGTATGTATGTACTTATATATGTATTTCTATTTACATACGTACTTCGCTAAGGGTATATAAGATTCGGCACAGCCGAATATAACTCTCTTACTTGTTTGTTATTTTTTGTTTTGGTACACAGAGAAAACAGATTCTTTGAGACAACCGAATTTGTTGCCAATCGAATTTTGGCGGTTGCACCAACTACATAGAATGCTGGTATAACGACTGCAATTTGCTTGTGGTAACACCATATTTTAATTATAACCCCTAACCAAATAGTTGCAGCAACAGAAAAAAATGGTTAACAGTATTGAATTTGAAATAAATGTTATTCATGCTACCGAAAATATGGTTAGTATAACTAAAACAATATCATAATTGGTTCCTGTGAAAGAAAAATTTGCCTTCCTTACTGAAATAAAAATAAACAAAAGTTAATTTTTAATTTCCTGCTTAAACTATGATAGTAAACTCAACCTCTAGTCAGTTGCAGCAACTGATAGAAAGCTTTTATTTTAACCTTAATAGCTATAGAACGACAATTTTTTGTTGTTGTAAAATCCAATTCATAATATTTTGTTTGGTTGTGTTAACCAATAAGTCAGGACAAAAGCAAAATACGAAATGTATTTAATGTAAATATACGAATGTATTTGCATTCGCTAAATTCAGGCTGATGCGAATACGAATGTATTCGAGAGTAATATATATAATTATTTATACATATTACGCATACGTAACATCTAATTATTCCCTTAAATAAAACTAAAAATACATAATTAAAATCGGTTCAGATTTGTAAGAGCCCGGAGCTTTGAAAAGTTTTAATAAGAGGACGTAGTCAACTTTGACACCCTGTTCTTCAGATTATATTATAACAGTATGACTAAAAAATAAAATTTTAAATAGATTAAGTGCTCTTCTAATGTCCAGTTGTTTGGCTTGGGAACCACTCGTTGCCAGCTTAGCTTTTTCAAAGCTTTTTTTGTATATTAGCATAAAACTTATTTTTAAGCTCCATGAACTTTTTAGTCTCTTTACACTTTTGAAAAAATTATATAAAACTTAAATTATCGTCATTTTTACTTTTTGTAAACACAACTCACAAAACCATATTTATATTCATTTTAATTTTTGAAGTGAAGTGTTTCGAGAACGGAATCACATTTTTGTGTTTATAATCAAAGTGCTTCACGACAATTATTTTAAGGAAGCATTTGCAGCAGAAAGGTTTAGGATACTTATATTCATTTAATTTTATATATTCGCAAATTGTATAACTTAAACAAGGCCAACAGCAAATACAACATTTTCAGCAACTAATTAAAAGGAACAAATTCATTTTTATTTAAATATTAAACCAGGTCAGTCTTTGAAAGTAATCGTAAGGGAATAATAAAAGCAACAATATTCGCTTGCGAGTATAATACTTTCTTAAATAAACATTTTTTATAAATGTTATCGCAATAGCAGATTAATGAACATGATATTGCATCCTCTCCATTTCAATTGACAGCAAATGCATCAAGCGGAAAAAAAACAAATTCTACTAAAAAAGTATCACAATTTGTTAATCTGCATGCAGTGGATGTGAGTGATGCGTTATTTCCTCTATTTTTTTATGCCCAAAGCTGCTTTGAAGCCTTTGGAATAAATTTCATGTTCGTTTGAATGCAGATGTATGGTTACAGATGTCTATCAATATTCACAGAAAATAGCAGAATGAAAAATCAAAGAAATAGAAGAAAAATAACATTTGTACTCAATCGTATATAGCAAACACTGGCTATACTTATTTCGTTTTTTGTTTAAATGATTTTCACTTTTTAATAAATTTTACAGCTGGAGGTTGTTTAATCAAATAAATAAAGGGTGCACAATATTAAACAAGTAGGCTATTAATGAAATGTGGGTCAGAATAGTCTTAGCATTTTCAAAAATATTTTTAACCAGTTTTTGTGGCCATGCTTTCGCCCATTCGAGATGGGTGCGGCAAATTTACACAAAAAAAATTTGTGTATACAATAAATTTTTTTGTAAATACAATTAATATTTTAATTGAAACTGCAACTACAAAGATTTTTGTTAATACAACAATGACATTTAATATGAATAAAAAGTATTTTAATATGTGTGTTCGTACGAGGGTGGTCTCAAATTAGCCCACCTAAGAAAAAAATAAAACAAATTTTTGTAACAGTTGTCTTTATTTCTCAACATAAACTCCTTTCATCTCGATACATTTTTCCGGGTCTAGCTCATTAAATTATCCATAAACAACAGATTCAACCATTTGATTGTTAGCAAGTGAGCCACTTTTTTCCCAGTTTGAAAATAGAAGATAATCCGAGGAAGCTACCCTGCAGAAAATTTGGTGGCAATTGATTCAAACGTACTCGTCTTATAACTTGAGAAAATGCAAAGATATATCGTGTAAATGGTTACATATTTGCCTTCTTCCTGATGTGTCATTTTGATCTTGAGCTAATTTATGGTACTGAACATGTTCAATGTATTCAATCACATCGAATATGTTCAGTGCATATCAGGACCTATGAAATAGTGTATATAATGTTAATTGTTCCTCCAACTTGACTCTGGAACCAGTCTCGTACCTATACCTAATTGTTAACCTAAACTTAACAGGTACTTATAGTTTTGAAATATGAGTGTTAGGACTCGAACTAGTCGCTATCACTTGGGGACCGATCACGTTACTAGTCTTATGTCAGTTCCATTTTTTGCAGAGTAAAAAAAAAATCTTTTAGTTTTGGTGGCTTAAGAAAACGCCAATAAACAGCGTGACGGTTAGAAACTTGAAACCCATGTTTTATAAGGTTTTATTATTACCAAAGTAATTTTTTAAATTACTGCCGCCATCTATAGGCGGTAGGAACTAAGTCCCCAATGAACTAAGTCCCCAAAACATAAATGAACTAAGTCCCTAAAGTTTGGGGAGCTAGTTCGCTATGAACTAAGTCCCCAAACATAAAAATGAACTTGGCCCCCAAAAATTTAACTAAAAGAGAACTAATTCCCCAAAAGTCGTTGTTTTTTTTCATATAAAACTTTGGGGCTTTGTTCATATTTGTTTTGGGGTGTTTGGTCATTAAAGATGTATCACCTACCGAGACTGGCAGTAGGAACTAAGTCCCCAATGAACTAAAACCCCATTAAGCATTTGGTATCCATCAATAGTATTTTGGATCTTAATGCCACAAAAGAACTTTTTATTAAATCAGGCGGTAATAAAGGAAGTGCCAAAATGTTGTGGTAAAGTATTGACGCATATTTTGATACCTAATAAAATCTAATAAGGATTTATGTTTTGTCACATTTCGTCTAACTGCCTGGCAGAAATGTAACCTATAATTAAGAAACCATATTTTGAGATTTATATATTAATTTAAAGCTTATGAAGGTATGTAGTGAAATTATAATTATGTATGCTACACTCACCTAATTTTTTAGAAACACTGTTGTGATTCAGGCAAATTTCAATAGGTAATATTATTGTATTTGTATTAAATAACTTCTTTCCATACAAAATTAATAAATTTTTAGTAATTAATTTTTAATCCACTTACATTAAAAAGTTCTTAACACTAAAACCGAAAAGTTTTAAAACGCATTTTGTCATTCTATATAAAAAGATAATTTATATAATTACAATAATGTTATCTATGTTGATAAAACTTCAATCATTACAGGGTTTGTGAAAAAAAACTGGTTGAGTGCAAATGGGTTGTAAATTAAAATTTCGCGCGTTATACATATAACTACATTTAAGGAAAGTAAAAATGTATATGGTGGTTTTACCTTTTATGATACGATGTTTCTTATTTGCTACTTGTCAAAAATTCTACTAGACCCTGAGGCTAGTGAAATTTTATTCACCTTAGAAGTGTCAAAAATTTGTCTTTGCTACCGTTTGGCACAGGACGTCAATATGGAAAAATATTAATTTACAGTGTTACTTTTTTAATTTTATTTATTTTTTTAAGTATTTTAATATACATTTTCTATTACATTGAAAACTATTAAATTAATGTGACGCATTCTTATTTTTAAGTTGCAGCTTTTCCCTGAGTGTACGCATGATACTTGGGATATTTATTCATCATTTGCCACCGTAGACATACATACGTTTGTGAATATAATATGAAATGGAAAATGTGTTTCGGGTATTTGAAAACATACTTTATGTGTGTTTAAAAAACAACCCTGTATATATGCATGTGTAGAAGAATAATAGTCAGATTAATTTTATACATCATGCATATGATTGTAGCTCATTCACTATATAAATTTTAGTTATAGTAGTTTGTGCTACGCGGTTAATCCAATTTGTATAAACATAGTTATAGTTATATGTATTCTGCTTAAAATTAATGCATGTGTTTGCATATGAGTTTTTTATGTTTTTTATTCTTATCTGTCTGTACGCATTCATAGTTGTTTGACGCTCAATACTAAAAGAGTACTGAAAACGCTAATTTTGTCATTCTCTGGTTTAGATATAAGTTCCAAAAGATTGTAAGCCTGAGCATCAACTGTAAGACCGATGCACTGATTGCTTGTTTGCATTATCAATGCGTGTGTATTTTCAAACTGTTGCACTGTAATTTTATGGAATATCTTCGAAGACATAGGCAGCTGACATTTTTGAAGTCGGCCTATATAAAAAATTCACATCAGCGTTAAGAGAATTTATGGTTGCTTTTTCTGTAGTATGTAACGATCTTTTAAACGAAACTTAACATTTTGTGAATTTGTTGAAATATTTCTATGCTTTGCAATTTTTTACCACAATCACAAAATGAGTCATTGAGCATTATTTTGTGATATAAAGCTCAGTTATATTAGCTGAAAAACTTATTAAAACTTTTAAATGTGAAATCATTAATTTTTTATTGAATCAAATGAAACATACATAAAACTTCTTTTGTTTTGAGACCTTTCCATTCTTAATCTTCTTATTTTTTAATAAAAAAAAACAATATACAAATTCTACAATTAACAACAATTAGGTATTTGAGCAGTAAATGTTTAGCATGTAGCAGTTAATGAGTTGGCAATAATAGCAAAGGAAATAAGAAATAATGAACACAATTAAAAAAGTACATGTGTACATACTGTATATGGAATGGTATTTATGACTTCATATACATACATACATACATACATATGCATGTCCATGTGCGAGCTTGTACTCGTATTAAACAACTACAAAGGCATATTTACACACTCCTTGTAACCATAAAATAACAATTAAATAAAAAGTGCCTATTTGTCCTGAACTTTTAATAAGAAGTACACGTTCAAAATTTCACAACGCAACCTTTATACAAATGGTGTAAATTGAAGGACCACTCTTGAAGAGACACCTTCAAACATACAATCCTCACCCCCACCCTCAAAAAGTATCGCAACTCGTAGGCCCAGCAATAAACGTTTATTAAAAATAAGAACACTGACTAAATGTTATAAGAAATTTTCGGCAGGTATAAGTCGACTTTTCAATTTAATTATTTAAGGCCGAGATTTCTACTTTCTGAAAACAAACAAACTAAATTAACATTTGTTAAATACACTAATAATCCCAATTTACTATTTTACTTATTCAGTAAAATGTCATTTTGTTAAAAATCCCAGTGAAAAAAAAAATGAAAGTAATTCTAGTGGAACTACATTTTCATTGCTTCCAAAAAATCGATATTTTTAATTTGCCGAGAGTGCGCAAAAAACCATGTAGAAGCTTATTTTAGCCATACAAAACCTTGTAACTTCTCCATAGTATTATAAAATATTTGCCAGAATTAAAATAAAATTTATTTCTTTAAAGAAATTTATGAACTAATTTTAGTCTAAAATTTAAAAGTCATTTGCTTAAATTTACATTTTTCCTAGATGAAAATATTATCATAGAACACAAAAAACGGAATTTTTCTTAATATCGCTTCCAATTCAGTGACCAGGCATCGAAAAAGAGAACTTCTTGCAAAGACATCGCTATGTAAAAATCATTAGGTCGGATCGAAATTTTCACTACTTCCAGATCGCAAACTCTACATTTTCATGACTTTTTTGGAGTCTCTTTTTTTGCTGGGATATATTGCGTCAAAACTGCTAAAATATCAAAAATTTTAAATCTTTTGTAACCCCCTAATAAAAAAAGGGTTGTAGTAAGTTTTGTAGTGTGTGTCTGTGCATCTTTGTATATGTCCATGTCCACGTACAGACCAAACGGCTGGACCGATTTCGATTTAGTTTTTTTCTGTTTGAAAGGTGATTTGATCGAGAGGGTTCTTAGTTATGTTTAAAATTTTTAGTATATTTTTTGTATATACATATATTGAAATGTCCGAGTAATTTTCTAGAGAGCTTATCTATATTATTCCGCCATTGCTCAAAAATTTTTTCAGATGACTGGGTGTGATTTCCTCAATATTAAAGTTTTTCTATTAAGGATATATGAAGCACAGAGCATACCAGAGTTGAAAAAAATTACTTATGAAAAAAAAAAAACTAAAACCATCTGATATGCGTACTGTGAAAAAGAGATAAAAGATAAAAGAGTGTGCTTGTTAATAATATTTTTGCAGGAAAATCAAGGCAAACAACGAAAATTTTTTACAAAATAAAATTAACGAATTTTTGTTATTGAACTAAAGAACAGATTGTGATTGTGCTAATTGCCAATTTTTATTATCATTAAATATATTAAATTTTACCTTTTACTTACAAAAAGCACACAACGAATGAGACCACCTAGAATAAAATGAAAATATTTTTGCACAAGTGACAAGGGGTAGACATGCCCTTACACCAACCGCCATGAAGTTTTACATAAGTAATTTAAAATTTTCACGGAGTCCTGACCACAAACTCAGCTAAAATGTGATTTAAAATTAATTAAAATTAGATTTTAAGTTTTTCAAATGTTACAATCATAATTGCTGTTAAAATTAAATTTAAAGAATTTGTTATTTAAGGATTTCAGTCAAAGCTAATCTCAAGCTAGGCAATAACAATTTATCAAAACGTAGTTAGATCCTCAAAAAAACATAAATGTGAAAAAGGCCAAATTTCTATCTAAAATTTTGGCCATTAAAAGTAGTGAGATAAAACCTTTTACCAAGTTCTTCTATGCACAATACCTATGACTATAATCTGCCATTCCTTTTATAAATATGAAATCATCAGGGTTTTATTAATTAAGTCATTGACTGATTCAGTAATTTTCTTTATTGAATAAAAATTATATATTTATCCTTCCAATTATATTTTTGATTGATTTTGAAATGATATTCAACTAAAATATATACCATAATAATTGAAATTTATTTGCTGGTGGTCAAGCATTTCCTTTAGAGTGGCCGTCAGTTGTATGGAGAATTTTTTTGTTGATTTCTTTTATTCTCACACCCCCCCCCCAAATCGGTTCAGTTTTATGTAAAAGAATACAAAAAATTTCATAGCGATACTACAAAATATAATTTTGGTTTTTAGATTTTTTTATTGTTTGTTTGGCTTTGCTGTACCAGTTAGCTGATAGTTGCAGTCGTAATATATTTACAAAAACGACATGAAAATTTCCTGAGTTGGTTTTGGTTGTTTCTATAAAAGGGTTAACATTTACCGACCGCTGGCCAAATTTTCTATCCGTATTCACTCCTAATCGATACATTTTGCTTTTACATGAAAAGATTTTGTATAACCTACAGCATTTTTTGATATGTACCCAGTAAAAAAAGAGACTCCAAAAAAGTCATGAAAATGTAGAGTTTTTTGGAAGCAATGAAAATGTACTTCCGCTAGAATGACTTCCATTTTTTTTCACTGGGTATTAATACATTGTATTACCATGTAAAGACAGCTTTAGTAAAAACATGAGGCTTCCAGTGAATGTGTCAGCTGTTATTGTATTTCTCTTTGTATCTTTATATCAATGCTGGCTACTAAGAGAAAAACTGGCTCCAGAATGCCGAACATCAATCGGCTTTTTATACAAATGAATACACATACGCTTATACATTTCTCTCGTGTTTCTCTTTGTGGGCAGCTATCCTTTATACATGTATTTGTATGTATGTATGTGTGTGTAAGCCAGAAATTGACGTTTGAGACGTAAAAATCTATTATTTGAAGATTTGTTGTGATCAGTGCTGCCACAACCAAAAAATTTTTACAACCAAAATTCGCTTTAAAAGTTACCAAATGAAAAAAAATATAACCAAGTTTCCATATGTAGTATTTTTATTAAATAACATCACTCCAAAAAAGTCATGAAAATGTAGGGTTTGCACAGATCTGTTAGCGTGTTAACAGAGCTCTGTTAAGCTATAAAAATTCGGCTAATGCCTTTCCAAAGGACTTTTCCATTAAATGATGCAACCGAGACGGGAAAAATTAGTGTAAATTTATAGATAAAGTTTTCCTTTATTAAAGCCCATGAATCAGTTTCTGAAAAACATGAATTTGAACCAAATATCGTCAAGTTTTAAACTTGGAATTTTCTGAGAGTTACGCACTTTTCTTGGGAAGGAGGTGATGCTGGCGGACAAAAGTGGTCACCTACCAAATGGTACTCTAAAAACGTGCATACTCAGAATTACTGGAAGTTCGAGTTTTCAGGAGATTTTCGAAAAACTTTAAATTTGTCCAACTAATTAACATTTTCCAAGATGTGACCAATTTTTTTAGGAAGGAGGCTATACGGGCTGATAACCAAACTCACCTCCCATGGACTACATAGTGGTCTGTAGTACAGAGTTGCGACTATTTAGCTAAATTGAAAGTTGTTGACAGTGTTGTAAAAGAAAAGTATTGTAAACAAGTGAGTAGCAATCAAGGCGAATTCATAACAGGTGGCTGCACTAGCGATTTAAGCCACAGCTATTTTATTTTCAGTTGCCTTGGTAGCAATACTAAAAATTGAAGAACATAAAAGCTTGAAAAGTATAACATAAAAAATATGTGCATGTGTATCATTATTTTGGCAAAAAAAATAACCAAAATGAGAAAAATATTCACATCTCCACATTAAAGAAAAAAATAACCACTTTTGGTTAGAAATAACCAAAAACGGCGGACCTGGTTGTGATAACCGAATTTGTAGCCAATCGAATTTTCTCGGTTCCATCAATTCTGTTGTAAGAACCAATCGTTAGCGATATGTGCATTTTTAGAGTAAAATGGTTATTCCAACAGAAAGTTTTAATTTTGGCTATAGAGATAATTAATTGATACAACCAATAAATTGCCATTTCTAAAGGACACTTTGGTAGACATGGTTCCTATGCACACATACATACATACATATGTCTATACATATGTACATACATAACAGCAATTTGTGCAGAATAAAAAAGATAAGTGCATTATTATATTTTTAGCAAATTATTTTAAATTTTTTTATATTCTGAAGTGAAATGTGCAAATTTGTTATCCACGTGGTGCATTGTAACATCTTTTACCAGTGTTCGGCTTTATTCCACAGAGACTTTTTCCTATTCATTTCACTTCAGAATAATAGTAATAACACTTCCAATCTTTTGCGATACATGTACATATATAAAATGTCCTCACCTTTTTTATAAAATCAAGATTATGAGTAACTATTTTGCAAAGTAAATTTTTTTAAATGACATTTGTATATAATTTTTTATTTTTTGTTTCTTATATTCCAATATTTTCCACAAATGAGGAATAAGCAAACATACATATGTATGTATGTATGTTATTGTTAACTAGTGTTTATTATAGTTTAATTATCAATTTTGTAAATAAATAAAGAATAGAAAAACGTAAGTTTTCAAACTAGACCATATCAAATGCCATAATCTTTGAAAGTATCACGATACCAGCTATAGAGTGTTTCAATAAAAGTTCGCTTACTTCGTTCGTGCCATGTATTGGCAACAAAAGCAATTGTTTGTTTGAAAATCAACGGCATTTGCAATTTATTGTTACTGTTGAGCAGTAATAAAACTGCAACAGCAGAGTTACTATTTGTATGTTTTCTTTTTTTAATATTCTGTACACTTTTAAACAACTTTTTTTATTACAGTACTTTTTGAGCCAAGTCCAATATCGACCAGGAACCAGTGACTATTTAATAAACATGAAAACATATCCGTTGGCACACCAAAACCAACAACATCAGTTAAAAATACAATCCAAGTTAAAACAACAATGCAAAAAAGGACAAGTTCAACAACTATGCCAACAACATAAAAAGAAGCAGCAACAGAAACAGCATGGAGTTTGTAAAGAGGAAACGGATGTTGCACTGGTTGTTAGCAGGGCAGCATGGTGGATTCCTATATTGGCTACAAATAACAATATGCGAAATTTAACATTCGCCGAAGCATTGAGAGATTTTCTGCAGAATGTTTCATTTCATTGTTATGGTAAATTAGTTGAAACAGGACGTTGTTATCAGGAGAGGTACGTTTTTAAGTATGAACAACATTCACATATGCACAATATATACGTATGGATGGGCATGTATTAGTACAAGCACTCAAATAGATGTTTGTTCGATATGTCCAAATTGGTTATAACTTTTTGTATGAGTGTGAGTGATGGACGTAGCAAAGGAGGTATTTGCTGTTTACACCCACGTATTACGTTTGTAATTGGACAATACCGCCACATTTTGCTATCATTTCTTTCTTTTTGTTTTGTGCTTCTTTTATGCACATTGTTGTTTCAAACAAAAACAATCCATTACATCTTTTTAAAACAAGAAAGAAAATTAATTGCATATACTATTTATTTTGGAGCCAGACTATTTTGGTTGGTTTTCCATGCGGCTGCATTGTCTACGCTAATTATTTTCCTTTGGTATAATCGCAATACTGGTGGTCAAAAGTTGAGGATAGCTTTACATGATCCTTTATATCCCATACATAAGGTACCATTTCCAGCAATTAGTGTTTGTTCAATAAATCGCATTTCAAACGCGTCAGCCACCCGTTACGCTGAGGAACTGTAAGTCATTATTGCCAGGGACTGTATTCCACACGAACTTTATTTACTCTTATTTGTACGGCTTTCAGTCACAAAATGGATCCAAAGAAGAGAGATGTCAACTTTTTTTATAAACAAATTAAAATGTTACGATACAACTATGATGTACCAGATGACATTCGCGACTACTATGAAGCGTTAACATTTCAAAGATTTCTGGACATCTATGATCGAGAAGATACCGAAATATTTTATGACACCAGGAAACGAATGGCAATGGTAAGGGGAATTTTTATTTTTGAAATCAAACATATCGAAAACAAGTAAGAGTGCTATATTCGGCTGTGCCGAACGAATCTTATATACCCTTTTCAAAAGTACGTATTTGCAGTAGAGTTGGGCATAGTTGTTCCTTTTGTGGATTGTTCCTTTTTATTGCCAACAACATAAAGAACTAGTTAGTTGTTCTTTTCGGTCAGTTGTTCAGTCAACAACAGAACAGAGATTACACAGTCATTGAATCCTCTTCAATGTTTTATTAGTGTGTTAATATTCTAAAGTTTAATTTCATTTTTAGTGACCTTATTTAATGAAAAAATTTTGATTGAAAATGTTTAAAATCAAGTTTGATCATTTGAAAACTACTTTATATCACTTTTTTAATACTAATTTATATTCAACACAACAAATTCTTTCTTTTAATTGAGTAAAAATGTTACTTGCTTAGACGTATAATAATCACTTTTTATACCATTTACCAAAAAATGGTAAAAGGGTATATATAGGTTTGTCATTCCGTTTGTAATTTCTACAATATTAATAAGAGACACATAAAGTATATATATTCTGGATCCTTATGCATAGGGAAGACGAACAAGCGATGTCCGTCTGTCCGTCTGTCTGTACGTGAAATCGGTTTTTCCAAGCTCCCAGAAGAGCTAGAGACTTCGTTCTTGGACTGGTGTGTCAAAAATTTTCGAAAAATTTTGTTATTGAAAATCAGCATAATCGGGCTGACGGTTTCAGAGCTGAAAAACTCAAACTCTATTTTCCCATAGAAAATAACTACCGAAAACAAGTTTTTATTACTTTTTTATTAAATTAACTTATATAATACTTCGGTATGAATAAAATTGGTATTTATAATTTAAAAAAAAATTTTTTAAATATAACAAAATAAAAACACGTTTCCAGGGTTGGAAAACTTTAACCTTTTTCCTAATAATTAAACATATTTCATGTTTTAGGAAGAAGGCTATTTTCTCAGGAACGGTAAAAGCTACGGGTCTGAAATTTGGACAGTGTATGTAGAACTTTGGTCGCTACAACAACAAATATATAAAAGCTAAAAATTAAAGGGTGTTCCAAAATGAGTGACGAAAACTTTTAAAATCCCATGTAATATACATACAATTGTATGTATGTGTGTACATATGTATATTGACACTTGAAATTTGTAAAATTAGTGTATTTTTATATAGGTTACAACAATTAACACCAAAATTAAAAAAATTTTAATTAAAGGGTGGTCCATCATTTAATGAAATTTTGACAAATTGCTATATCTTGGAAACTGTAAGAAATTTTCAAAAACGGTCAAACTAAAAAATCCAAAAATTTAAAAATCGCCAAAAATTTAAAAAAATCGCACAAAACGAAAAAAATCGCCAAAATGAAAAAAACGCTAGAATTAAAAAAAAACGCCAAAAACCGAAAAAAACGCCAAAACGAGATAAACGTGTCAAAACTAAAAATAAATTTCCACAATGACAAAAAAACTGCAAAAACCGCAAAAATCGCAAAAGCAAAAAAAAAATGCTTATATGAACAAAAATCGCCAAAAATTAAAAAAAATCGCCTAAATGAAAAAAATCGCCAAAAAAAATCGCCAAAACGAAAATAAATGACCAAAATTAAAAAAACGCCAAAAACCGAAAAAAATCGCCACGAAGAAAAAAAACGTTCAAATTAAAAAAACGCCAAAAACCGAAAAAAATCGCCACGAAGAAAAAAACGCTCAAATTGAAAAAACGCCAAAAACCGAAAAAAATCGTTAAAACGAGAAAAACGTGTCAAAACTCAAAAAATTGCCAAAATGAAATAAAAACGCCAAAAACCGAAAAAAAACCCAAAACGAAAAAAAATTGCTTATATGAAAAAAATCGCCAAAAAATAAATAAATTGCCTAAATGAAAAAAAATTGTCAAAATCAAAAAATTGCCAGAAGGAAAAAATTCACCAAAATTAAAAATAACGCCAAAAACTAAAAAAAATCGCCAAAACGAGAAAAAAAAGTGTCGAAACTAAAAAAATTGCCACTAAAAAATAAAAAAAAATAAAATATATAAAAATAAAAAAATCGACTAAATGAAAAAAATCGTCAAAATCAAAAAAATCGCCAGAACCAAAAAATCGCCAAAAATTAAAAAAAACGCCAAAAACCGAAAAAAGTCGCCAAAACCAAAAAAAAATTGCCTATATGAAAAAAAATCGCAAAAACTAAAAAAATCAGCAGAATAAAATAAATCGCCAAAATTTAAAAAGCACCCAATTGAACATAATGCCAAAAACCTAAAAATTGCACTACCTACATATCTCTGTGCTTTTGTATTTATCTCTATACTACATAAACGCACTTTGGTAAATAATAATAATATTGAACATATTAATGCAAAGTAAATTTGAGTAACGTAGACCATATGCCCAAGATGGTATTAACAGTATTTTATAAGGCTTTGTGACTGACTGTACATGACCTATGCCTTCACATAGGAAGTAGGCAACGTGGTTGTTAAAGAAGTTCCACAAAAAACCGCAAGATTATACGGTTATCCGTGGCGGATCAGTCAACCAGTGCGAGCGAGACGAATAACTCTCGAAGGCCAAACAACACACACAAGCCTGACCGCACTTAAGAAATAATTACGATGACGCGAAAGATGTTCCCCGACCCAGAGCTGCTTAACGACTGATAAATAAATAAAATATAATATTTTACTTGAAATCTTTTGCATGTGTATTGGTCAGGAAAAGAGAATAAGATAAATAAAACAAAATAAAGACCAAAAATGAGCGATCGAACAAAAAAAAAAAGAACTACCAAGAGAACAAGAATGACCAAAAGAACAAGACTAAAAGAACAACAAAGACCAAGAGAACAAAAAGGAACAACTAGTCTGAACTAGTTCACATCGTTCACTTATGGGAATATTCAATTGAACTAATTCGTTCTTTTTGAGCACAACCCTTATGTGCAGTATAGAGATACATTCATAAGTACATACATACATATTTAATTTGTGAAAAAATTTATCATATTTTGCTCTAGTGCAATTTTTAGTAAGTGACCTCTCGTTTTTTTTTTGATTAAATAATTTTTTTTGATATAAGCAATAAGTTGAATATCGATGCCTTACTTTAAAAAAAACTGTTTATCTCAGAATTCTGGAAAGCCAAATAAACTGTAGAAAGCAACAACAAAGTAACATAAAGCCACTACAATAATACTTACATGCATGTACCGATGGTACATCGAATAAGTAAAAATAATTAATGTAATGATCGTAAGAGGTAAGCAAGAATAGCGAAACAGACTTAGGTAGAGTAATATAATTTCGTGCTAACCTAAATAGAAAAATGAAAAAATGGAAAAACAGAAAATTAATTTAATAGTGATACTTATAAATGTGTTTACCAAAGGTAAATCAATTGTATACACAACAATCATTTCTCATATTCTGTTTCATTGAAAATTTAAGTTAAGTAGCTGATATTAGTAAGAATCTCTACTTAAGTAGATAGACTAGGGTGCTAATGAATTGAGTGCCTGCACAGAAAAGTATCGGTATTTCCCCCAGCTTAAAGTCTAAGTTTAATTTTTCTTCTCTTCTTTAGAAACTCACATTAATTAATAAAAATATTTCATTCAATAAGAATTGAAATTACTCAACTTGAGCCTGACTATATAAATAATTTCTCATTATAGTTGTTCAATATTGGTTCGCAAACCAAAAACAAAATTCGAATGCTCGCTTCGAAGCTTCGAAAATTCTCCCTTAAACATGCTGTCTTCTTTTTTAATAACCCTTTAAAATAGTTTTAGTATTGCACCTCCATACCAAGCAAACTGACTTATTTTATTTAACAATCTTTGACTTTTCAAAATTGTTAAGTGTCTCAATTTAAACATCCCATTGCAAAAGTTATATATCGCGGTATTATGTTAACGTTTATTCCTAAGGAATTTATTCGAATTTGTTCAGCTCAAAGAAACGGTTTCAGGGAAATGAAACGGAACATGTTCCTTAAGCGATAAATTTTATTTTTATCTCTATTTACTAAAAATTAATAAAAACTCGTTACAAGCTGTATACGAAAGACAATCGATTTGAGAGCATAGTAAGCAACATGGCACAAATCTTCATTTATACTTAAAACTTGAAATACGTTTAATTGAAAAAAAAAATTGTTTTTGGTTATATTTTTACCAACAATTTTTTTTCAATTTGCTATCCTGGAACCATAATTAAGATTTTTCTAATTTTTAATATTTATTTATTCCTATATGCAAATAATACCAAAAGAAATTCCAAGGATATAATTAGTTTTATTTAATTAGTTGTATATACCAGAAAAAGTTTAAGTGTTCCAGGTCTTGAGTTATGTTTTTTATTTTTATAATTTGTGTGCCAAACTATTTCTTTCTAAACAATAAAGTAGAAATAATTTGTAAGCAAAAAGAAAAAAATAGCTTGACCTACTTACTTACTTTTAAATACAAAAAAAAATTGTTTTACAACCCGGGACCATAATTTTGGTTTTCCTTATTTTTAATATTTATTTATTTCTTTCTAATGCAATGTAATTTATTTATATATCTATATTTAATTGCTAAACAAATTATTAGTTTTATATACCAGAAAAATTTTAAGTTTTCCTAGTTTGGAGCTATTTTTTTTTTTAATTTGTATGCCAAACTATTTCTCTCTAAAACATAATGTACTATAACTAATTTATAAACAAAAAGCAAAAACTTATTTGACCTAGTTACTTTTATATACAAAAGAATTTAATTTTCCAACGCTAGAATCATCCTTTCAGATTTTTCTGATTCCTTATACCAATCTAGTAGTACATACTTAAAAAATATGTATAAAGTATGGTAAGTGAACATAGAAAAAAGGAAATTAAAAAAATAGTTTTATTTAGTTAATTTAATATCTGAAAAAAAGTGCAAAGTTTCCAGCTCTGGAACTGTTGTTTTTGTTTTTATAATTTTCTCTACCAAACTTTTCTTTCCAAAACGTAAAATATGCATAATTCATAAAGAAAAAGAAAAAAATTAATTAGACCTAGTTATTTTATATTACAAAAAGCTTAAGTTTCCCAACCCTGGAATCATCCTTTTTGATTTTTCTGATTTCTTACACCAATCACTTTTTTTTTAAGAAAATAAGATATGTTTAATTTATAGAGGAAAAGGGAAAATGTGTTTTAGTAAGTTACTTACTGGAAACGTCTTTTTAATTTTTTTTAATTTGAAATACCAATTTTATACGTAATAAAGTATAAAGTAAGTTAAAAAAAATAAAAATAAGTTAGACTTAGCTACTTTTATATATCACAAAAAAGTAAGTATTCCACCCTTGGAATCATCCTTTTTGATTTTTCTGATTTCGTACACCAACCTGTTTCTTTTAATTTGATTTGAAATACTAATTTTATTTGTACTTAAGTATAAAATAAGTTAGCTTTTGGTAGTTACTTTTGTATGGCAAAATAAAGTTAGAGTTTTCCAGCTCAGAAACCGTCGGTTTGATTTTGCTGTTTTTTAAAAAAAATCTTTTTCGGACCCTTTCTGATACACTAGTTCAAAACCAAAGTCTCTGGGAGTTTCGAAAAACCGTTTTCACGTACACACAGGCGGACAGACGGACATCGCTTGTTCGTCTTCCCTATTCATAAGGATCAAGAATATATATACTTTATGGGTCGCTTATTAAAATTGTGGGCTAATTGTTGCTAGAAATTTCCTTAATTGTTAATTTTTCACTTTTGTGATCATCTCTTTAATCAATAGTATTATAGTATATCTTATAATTACAACTTTTTTGCATATGAAGTTTTCAACTTTTTAGAAGGAAGTGTGAGCAAATGTTTATTGTTTTTAGTAAACGCATCTGGATCTTTTATTTCCTTACCCATTTCTGTTTTTAGTTTCATAAATTGCGTCAGAGCTAAATTTTTCGTAATCCGCTTTTGGCAAATAAAGGCTACTAAGTTTAGGATACACAGAGAAAACAGTGCCTAATAAATACCTCATAAAATAGAACAAAATTACTAAGATATCTCTATGGTTTTTTTTTCAATAAGGAAATCTTATTAATTCCATAGAGAAAACCTTTTTGAAAAAATCAAGAAGAAATCTTTGTAGTTTTTATGAGGTTATCTTATTGATTTTTTCAAAAAGGTTTTCTTCTTGATTTTATTAGGCAACCTAATAAAACATGAAAAAAATTGTACTTTTGTATTTTCATTTAAATTCTGTACGATGTATTTATGTATGTCTGTAGTATATTTAGATGTTATTTATTTATACATACATACATACATATTATATTATATTCTTAATTAACTAACTCACCATACATACATACATATTTATTACTTGGGAGGAGACAAGTATTGAACCAGCAACCTTCTGACTGATAGACACGAACTCTAACCAATATGCTAACAAGCAGCCTGACTCCGCACTGAAATTTATGTACAAAAACATGCTTATACAAGAACGAAAAATATCATGAAAAAAAAAATTTACAACCAAAATTCGCTTTAAAAGTTACCAAATGAAAAAAAATATAACCAAGTTTCCATATGTAGTATTTTTATTAAATAACATCACTCCAAAAAAGTCATGAAAATGTAGGGTTTGCACAGATCTGTTAGCGTGTTAACAGAGCTCTGTTAAGCTATAAAAATTCGGCTAATGCCTTTCCAAAGGACTTTTCCATTAAATGATGCAACCGAGACGGGAAAAATTAGTGCAAATTTATAGATAAAGTTTTCCTTTATTAAAGCCCATGAATCAGTTTCTGAAAAACATGAATTTGAACCAAATATCGTCAAGTTTTAAACTTGGAATTTTCTGAGGGTTAAGCACTTTTCTTGGGAAGGAGGCGATGCTGGCGGACAAAAGTGGTCACCTACCACATGGTACTCTAAAAACGTGCATACTCAGAATTACTGGAAGATCGAGTTTTCAGGAGATTTTAGAAAAACTTTAAATTTGTCCAACTAATTAACATTTTCCAAGATGTGACCAATTTTTTTAGGAAGGAGGCTATAGGGGCTGATAAACAAACTAACCTCCTATGGACTACATAGTGGTCTGTAGTACAGAGTTGCGACTATTTAGCTAAATTAAAAGTTGTTGACAGTGTTGTAAAAGAAAAGTATTGTAAACAAGTGAGTAGCAATCAAGGCGAATTCATAACAGGTGGCTGCACTAGCGTTTTAAGCCACAGCTGTTTTATTTTCAGTTGCCTTGGTACCAATACTAAAAATTTAAGAACATAAAAGCTTAAAAAGTGTAACATAAAAAATATGTGCATGTGTATCATTATTTTGGCAAAAAAATAACCAAAATGAGAAAAATATTCACATCTTCACATTAAAGAAAAAAATAACCACTTTTGGTTAGAAATAACCAAAAACGGCAGCCCTGTTTCTATGTTTATTTATAGATATGAAATAACAAGAAACCTAATAAAAACAAGAAGATTTCCTTATTAAAAAAATTAATAAGATGCTTTACACATAATCATATAGGAGTATAATAAAATCTGGAAGAAAACCTTATTGAAAAAATCAATAAGGCAACCTAATGAAATCAATAAGGAAAACCTTTTTAAAAAAATCAATAAGGCAACCTAATGAAATCAATAAGAAATTCTTATAGTTTACAATTTATAAGAAAACCTAATAGAATCAAGATGATTTTCTCTATGGATTGTTTTTTTGGTGCCAAAAATAACGGAAATTGAGTAAAAAAAGTTGTGATTTCTTCTTGATTTTATGTGGTTTTCTTCTTGATAAAATTAATAAGATTTACCACATAAAAACAATAAGGAATCTCTATGAAACAATCTTCGCTTCTTTCTGCTGGGATACCCCTTTGCCTAAAAACGTTTCATAGAGAAAATCTTATTGATTTTATTAGGCAGTTTTTTCTCTGTGTATATAAGATAAATGTACTATTTTCAGAAAATCCAGTTTTTATTACTTAATCTTCTTCTTTTTTTTAACAAATTTTTATTTTATATTGGGGCTTCGATTCCAAATTTTTAGAATTTTGCCCAAATATCGAATAAAGCCACTAGTACATTTACCCTCACGCAAAATAATTTTCCACATACATTTTCTTTTTAATTTTTCTTTTCGAAGATTAATTTACAGAAGTACTTATAAAACGCCAGTTGTCGTCCCCTTTTTATTGCACCATCGCATTCGTAAAATTAATATCGACACTCTTTTTATTTCTTGACATATGCGTACAAACTAAATTTACCATAATAAAATATACAAAATCCAAAACAAATGGAATAATTTTGAATTAAATTATTTAAAAAATAGAATGTGCAGTGATGATGATATTTTACAAAATATATCTAATTGCACAATATAAACCAAAAGATTTTTTATTTTATTTTATTTTAACTAATAAAAAATCATTCATACATATGAATATTTAAATATTCTTTACTTTTGAAGCTTACACCCAACTGTACTGATATTTTACAAGAATGTCGTTTGGGTGGCAAAGTTATTAATTGCGCCGACGAGTTCAAAGAAAAGTTCACATCAAGAGGCCTTTGTTGCACTTTTAATAGCAATAACAAGTAATAAAAGAATTAAAATTTAAAATTATAAGCCAATTCATCAAGTTTAAGTTTTCTTACAGATATTCGACAACAAACATTTTTCGCAGAAATTACTTTGGAAGCAATATGGGTCTAATATTATTGCTTAGTGCACCACAGACAGATAATTTTTATAAAATGGTTACTCTAGATGGATTTCTGGTATGTTACAGTAAAACAAAATGTTAATATTGATTTCGGAGAAAATTAATAAAAATCCTATTCAAACAGATTTCATTACATTCACCATGGTTGCATCCTGATCACTCATCTGGAGGAATTGCCGAAAATTTTGCTTTAACCGGTGTTGATACATATTTTTCGGTAGCAGCAACTATGCTGGAAACAACTAGTGAAGCGCGTTTTTTAAGCCCTGAAGTGGTTAGTTGACAATTGTATAAATACTGTAGGTGAAATTATGAAAAGAGTTTTTAGTTACAACTATGCAGTTTCATGAGCAAAATACTTGACACGTGCACTAGAGCTGCAAAACTATCGAAAGTAGGGAATGATTTTATAAATTTTGCAACATAATTGACATTTATCATAGTGAATCCCTTTTATTGGTCCGAGGATCTAAAAATATATGTACAGTATGGAAATAAAAATAAAAAGTTGTGTAGAGAAACATGCTGGAGTATTAGTATGCCTCGCAAAAAAAATGCTCCGTACACCACCGAACATAAAGTAATGTTGCAAAACAAATTTTTCATTATATCTACGGCATTAAAGTCTGATCTTAAAGTGTGATATATCTTTGTTTTTGTCTCGAGCGGACCAATGTTTTTCTTCAAATATCCCGTTCTAGTATTTACCAAGCAGATCTCAGTTCCTACAACGCTGTCACCGATGGGTAACGCATGGGCCAAACGCGAGAGCCGCCAAAAATGCAACCAACTGGAATCATGTAAAAATATGATTGATTAAATTTTTTTGTTTGATCTAACATTAATTTTTTAATGCTTGTTGTGTGAGTTGAAATATGATGGCTAAGTACGAGAAAAGAGTAGTTGAGGTCAATAATTATTGAAGAAGACAAAAGGACTCTTCGAGACAAAAACATCGATATATCCAACTGTATACACCAAAGATATGACAAAAAATTTAAAAAGCAACCCCTATATTCGGCAGAAAAAATTAATTTATTTATTATTTTGTAAATAGTTATGGTAGAATTATCGAAATACTTGCTCAGCAAAAGTTTAAAAAATTTTCCGATCCAGCTACCACTGAAATGTATCTTTGTATCGAAGACGTCGAATTTATGAAGATAGTTCTAGCTACTATTTGTCGAATAACACTTAACACGACTTATACATATGTATATACATAACTACAGTAAGGCCCCGATTATGCGTGATTGGATCAACCGTTAGCGTTAATCGGGAAATAAAAATTTTAAATGTTTTCTTTTTGTCCACCGATTTCATTTGTCTTAAGTAGAACAAAAATAAGCAAATTAACTAACATGTGCATAATTAGTAAAGAATTAACGACAATGGTAAGACTGTTGTGAATTTAGAGATGGTAAAATTAAGCTTTCATTACAAAAAAACTTAAAGCAGTTTCGTATATAAGGCAGAAATCTACATCAACTGACACCACACACAGTGCACCAAACATAAAACCATGCTGATGATAAAGGTTTAGTGGCCTCCGAAAACAGCTAGTTCTACCGTTCAAGTATGTGTTAGTCAGAATATTTACAACTAACTTTAGAGTTATTTGCTCATTAATAATTATCAAACGTAATCTGGCTTAAAAAGCGATACGAATTTTAGCCCGTTCAAATCATAAATATAGAGGCAAATGAAGTTTGAACAATAATAATTAAAACAAGTAAGAGTGCTATATTCGGCTGTGCCGAATCTTATATACCCTTTACCAAAGTGCGTTTATGTAGTATAGAGATACATACATAAGCACAGAGATATGTAGGTACATATTCATTTTGTGAAAAAATTCATACTTTTTTTCTAGTGCAATTTTTAGGTTTTTGGCATTATGTTTAATTTGGTGCTTTTTAAATTTTGGCGATTTTTTTTCATATAGGCAATTTTTTTTTTGGTTTTGGCGATTTTTTCGGTTTTTGGCGTTTTTTTAATTTTGGCGATATTTTTTTCATTTAGGTGATTTTTTTTAATTTTTGACGATTTTTGTTCATATAAGCATATTATTTTTGTTTTGGCGATTTTTGCGGATTTTTGTCATTGTGGAAATTTTTTTTTGATTTGACACTTTTTTCTCGTTTTGGCGATTTTTTGCGGTTTTTTGCGTTTTTTAATTTTGGCGATTTATTTTTGGTTTTGGCGATTTTTTTGATTTTGCCGATTTTTTTCACATAAGCGATTTTTTTTAATTTTCGGCGATTTTTTTCATATAGGCAATTTTTTTTTTGATTTGGCGATTTTATTTCAGTTTATGGCGTTTTTTTTAATTTTGGCAATTTATTTTCGTTTGGGCGATTTTTTTTATTTTGGCGATTTTTTTTTTTCATTAAGGCGATTTTTTTTAATTTTTGGCGATTTTATAATTTTCGTATTTTTAGTTTGCCCGTTTTTGAAAATTTCAAGAGTTTAACTCTTACAGTTTCCAAGATATAGCAATTTGTCAAAATTACATAGTAAAAAGTTCATTAACTGATGGACCACCCTTTAATTTAAAGTTTTTTAATTTTAGTGTTAATTGTTGTAGCCTATATAAAAATACACTAATTTTACAAATTTCAAGTGTCAATATACATATGTACATACATACATACAATTGTATGTATATTACATGGAATTTTAAAAGTTTTCATGGCTCATTTTGGAACACCCTTTAATTTTTAACTTTTATATATTTGTTGTTGTAGCGACCAAAGTTCTACATACACTGTCCAAATTTCAGACCCGTAGCTTTTACCGTTCCTGAGAAAATAGCCTTCTTCCTAAAACATGAAATATGTTTAATTATTAGGAAAAAAGTTAAAGTTTTCCAACCCTGGAAACGTTTTTTAATTTGTTAAGTTTTTAAAATTTTTTTTAATTATAAATACCAATTTTATTCATACCGAAGTATAAAATAAGTTAATTTAATAAAAAAGTAATAAAAACTTGTTTTCGGTAGTTATTTTCTATGGGTAAATTGAGTTTGAGTTTTCCAGCTCTGAAACCGTCTGCTCGATTTTGCTGATTTTCAATAGCAAAATTACTGACACACCAGTCCAAGAACGAAGTCGCTAGTTCTTCTGGGAGCTTGGGAAAACCGATTTCACGTACAGACAGACGGACAGACGGACATCGCTTGTTCGTCTTCCCTATGCATAAGGATCCAGAATATATATACTTTATGTGTCGCTTATTAATATTGTAGAAATTACAAACAAATTAAAGTGTATAATTAACTACGATTTCATTTTCAATCAACCGCAATTTGCGAGAACGCAAATATTTTCAGCCAAAATATTTTTTTCCTTATAATACATATCGTTACCTTAATATAGTAAGGCCCTAAATCATCAATCTTTTTTTAAGCGAGATTTTTGTATTTTTCGATACATTAGATGTTTTTCTATCGAAATATACACAAAAATCGATTTCAAAAAAAAATATGAGTTAAGTCCATTGTATTTTAAGTTAACGATATGTATGTTTTGATTAAACACAAGCATAAAATCCATGAATTTTTCTTTTATTATACTTGTATGAATGAAAAATATAAAAATAACAATAACAGGGAAAATTAATTATCCAGAATGCTCAGTTTTCTGACCATTACGGATAATTGAGACCTAACTGTGCATATGCATTCTCCGAGAACTTCCACTATTTTGTAGCGTACGATAGCAACCAATTAACCTTTAATTTCTGAACAACGTGATTAAATTTTTCTTAAAATTTTACCTAACGAAGAGCTGCTGACGGCCTACACAAACATATAAAGAAGTAAAAAAAATTCGTTTTCTTTAAAAAAACAAACCTTTTTTCTTGGTGCAGCATACTACAAAAAGTTTACATTCCTGTGGAAATACCCATATGTATAATTCTTGATAGTTTTGCAGCTTTATCATGTACTCCAAGGTAAGCGTCGAATAAATTGTCTTAAATTATGCAAATTTTACATTAAGCAAGTATTAGGAAACAATTTAAAGATTATTCTCATCACAAACATTTGCTGAAATCGTTTGACGTTTGCTGAAATTGTTTGTTAGCAAAAAAATTTAAGCGTGTTTTCTTTTGTATATCACAAAGTTTCCTCCAACTCATTTTAAAATGTACATTGGAAAAGTTTACATATGTGACGCGCAAAATAGTAAGGGATCTAATGGTAAAAACCGGTTTTGTTCAGGAGAGCCATTTTAAAGATTTAAATACGTGTATCTTTGGTGTACTTCAATTTCATAAAATGCGCATATCTCTGGGAGGGAACACTTTTGGGGCATGTGATCGGTCTCATTCGATGCCAGAGACCTGCGCCGAGAGCAATTTTGTCGGCTGCGGCTGGCTCATAAAAAAATCGGATGTCAACCGGCTGAAACAACTTCATATATAACCATGATACGCTCATATATAGGTAGAGAAATTCAAATATAACAGGGAACAATCAATAGAAATAAAATAATCTTGCACGTTCTGGATTCGTTTTCACATGTTTTATTGTGGGATCGCATGAAATTTTACACTAACAAATATATAAAATATGCACATTGAGACCACCTGGTATGAATCCGCCTTGGTTTCTACCATTTCCTTTTTTTAATAGAGAGGAACCAAAATATATACATAACTGTCATGTACACTAAACATATACATATATGAGATTTCACTATTTATATGGTTGCAATGTTTCTATGTTATTTTCATATTTAGCTGTTTTTTAGTTTTATCTTTGAAACAATCATATTTTATATCCGATAGTTCTGCAAATTTCTTATATTAATTTATAAAATTTCTCCAGTTTTCATTATTTTCAATTTTCAACATTTTCGTATTTTTTTAATCACCCCGCGAATCCGTGATGCATTTTGAGTTTTTTGGTTGAGGGCCAAAAAGGAAACACGAATTGCAACAAGAAACATTTATACAAAATTTTCCAACATTTCATTGATATACATATATCCTTGCCTTAATATAGGAAGAACTTAACAAAATATTTTTTTTAATCGAGAATTTTGCATTTTTCGGCATATTATATATTTCATCACGTGGTTACTGGTTTGCCGCACAGCATATTAATAATACATTATTACTGCTGAAAACCAATAAGCAGCCGACGATTTATCTATCGGAATATACAAGAAACTCAATTTCAAAAAAAAAATATAATGAGTTAAGGCTTTTCTATATTAAGGTAACGATGAAAAATTTACAAATTGAATAAATTCAAATCTATGAATTATTTCCAAGATACATAAAAAACAGTTTTTCAGACAAAAAAATTTATTACAAAATTATATCAATCGGCAGCTAATTTCCAGCCGAAAAAAATCAGCGGCGGCGGTTAGTTAAAGCCGGCTCGGCTAAGCCGGCTCTCAGCCGATCGGCGCAGGTCTCTGTTCGATGCTCAGATGTTGTCCACATCAAAAAAAAGTGAAAATTGATTTTTTTTACCCTTAGGTCCCCTTCTCTATGAGCTGTCACATATGTACCTTCAGTTATGCTGAATAAATAGCAATAAATTTGCTTAACGAAACATTTAGTAAGACAGTCAAGAAAATTTAAAAGCAACTGAGTAAAATTTACGAGCGAAAAATTAATGCTTGAGTTTTTTGTGGTCTTATGTGATTCGCTTTTTTTATACCCTTTACCAAAAAATGGTAAAAGGGTATATATAGGTTTGTCATTCCGTTTGTAATTTCTACAATATTAATAAGAGACACATAAAGTATATATATTCTGGATCTTTATGCATAGGGAAGACGAACAAGCGATGTCCGTCTGTACGTGAAATCGGTTTTCCCAAGCTCCCAGAAGAGCTAGCGATTTCGTTCAATCAGCAAAATCGAGCAGACGGTTTCAGAGCTGGAAAACTCAAACTCAATTTACCCATAGAAAATAACTACCGAAAACAAGTTTTTATTACTTTTTTTTATTAAATTAACTTATTTTATACTTCGGTATGAATAAAATTGGTATTTATAATTAAAAAAAAAATTTTAAAATTTAACAAATTAAAAAAACGTTTCCAGGGTTGGAAAACTTTAAATGTTTTCCTAATAATTAAACATATTTCATGTTTTAGGAAGAAGGCTATTTTCTCAGGAACGGTAAAAGCTACGGGTCTGAAATTTGGACAGTGTATGCAGAACTTTGGTCGCTACAACAACAAATATATAAAAGCTAAAAATTAAAGGGTGTTCCAAAATTAGTAACGAAAGCTTTTAAAATCCCATGTAATATACATACAATTGTATGTATGTGTGTACATATGTATATTGACACTTGAAATTTGTAAAATTAGTGTATTTTTATATAGGCTACAACAATTAACACTAAAATTAAAAAAATTTAAATTAAAGGGCGGTCCATCAGTTAATGCAATTTTGACTGTGTAATTTTGACAACTTGCTATATCTTGGAACCGTAAGAGGTAAACTCTTGAAATTTTCAAAAACGGTAAAAGTAAAAAATCCGAAAATTATAAAATCGCCAAAAATTTAAAAAAATCGCCAAAACAAAAAAAAATCGCCAAAATGAAAAAAAAACGCTAAAATTAAAAAAAAACGCCAAAAACCGAAAAAATCGCCAAAACAAAAGAAATGCTTATGTGAACAAAAATCGCCAAAGATTAAAAAAATCGCCTAAATGAAAAAAAATCGCCAAAATCAAAAAAAAATCGCCAAAACGAAAATAAATCGCCAAAATTAAAAAAACGCCAAAAACCGAAAAAAATCGCCAAAACGAGAAAAAAGTGTCAAAACAAAAAAAATTCCCAGAATGACAAAAATCTGCAAAAATCGCCAAAGCAAAAAATGCTTATATGAACAGAATTCGTCAAAAATTAAAAAAAATCGCCTAAATGAAAAAAAATCGCCAAAATCCAAAAAAAAACGCCAAAACGAAAATAAGTCGCCAAAATTAAAAAATAAAACGCCAAAAACCGGAAAAAGTCGCCAAAACAAAAAAAAATGCCTATATGAAAAAAATCGCCAAAAATTAAAAAAATCGCTTAAATGAAAGAAAAAATCGGCAAAATCAAAAAATCTGCCAAAACGAAAAAAAATCGCCAAAATTAAAAAACGCCAAAAACCGAAAAAAAAGTCATTAAACGAGAAAAAAAATTACCAAAAAGAAATAAAAACGCCAAAAAACGAAAAAATCACCAAAACTAAAAACAAATTGCCTATATGAAAAAAATCGCCAAAAAATAAAAAAATCGCCTAAATGAAAAAAATCTTCAAAATCAAAAAAATCGCATGTATGAATTTTTTCACAAAACGAATATGTACCTACATATCTCTGTGCTTATGTATGTATCTCTATATTACATAAACGCACTTTGGTAAAGGGTATATAAGATTCGGCACAGCCGAATATAGCACTCTTACTTGTTATTATTAAAAATAAATATTTGACATATTTTTTCTCTTCATAATTTATATATTCTTATTTACAGCGTAATTGTTTGTTTAGCGATGAATCTCCAAGGTCGCGCGACAATTATTATAGTTTTAACAACTGCATAACACTTTGTCGTATTCGCAGTATATATGTTTTGTGTAGTTGTTTACTCTTTCAAACACCCTATGAAAATATAACCATCCCCACAGAGGCGATATTTTGCAGTTTGCAGCATAAGGAGTGTCTAAAGCGTTACGACTGTAAGTATTTTATTTTTATATACGAGTACATGTAAGACTTTTCAAAGAATTCATTCATTACAAATTTCATTTAACAAGTGCGTTGTTTAATCGCCCAAGATTTATGATGTGAAAAAATTTAAGGATCACTCATATATTTAGGTCATTATTAGGGTTTTGTAATCTGGAATTCCCTGAAAAACTCTTTCTAATATTCTTGGAACATTTTTGAGATTTAAAATACACGTTATTTTATACATATACATAATTACATATATGTATATGTATAGACTTGTGTGACATAAATATTTATATAATGGCGTACGTGACAGACAAGTTGATTTTGGTTCATATAAGAAATTTGTTTTACTTTACCATCAAAATTTTCAATGTTTTTTTATATGTATAGTACAAAAGTTCGTTTGAATGATTATATGACTAAATTAACACGATGAAATTGTTTAAGTTCTCTTTTAAAGTTGTCAGAATATTTACAACTAACTTTTATGTTACTATATTTATGATTTGAACGGGCTAAAGTTCGTATCGCTTTTTAATTCAAATTACATGTGATAATTATTAATAAACAAATAACATCAAATATTTTTATCTAATTTTTCGACCTTTTTTTAAGTTAAATTAAAAAACTATTTTTTTTTGAGCTTTAGGTCAGTTTATACTAAATTTATTGGTTCAATATTTCGTTAACCTTCGGTTAACTTCTTTAGGATTTATATTGTTTCTCGTTTTTTTGATATTTAGTTTTTTTTTATAAAAACTACTAAAACTAAACTAAATATCAAAAAAACGCGAAACAATATAAATCCTGAAGAAGTTAACCGAAGGTTAACGAAATATTGAACCAATAAATTTAGTATAAACTGACCTAAAGCTCAAAAAAATAGTTTTTTAATTTAAATAACATCAAAGTTAGTTGTAAATATTCTGACAACACATAGTTGAACGGAACAGCCAGCCGTTTTCGAAGGCCACTAAACCTTCATCATCAGCGTTCTTCTGTGTGGGTCCACTGTTTATTTGTTCATTAATAATTATCACATGTAATTAATTTCTTTAGCCCGTTCAAATAAATCATAAATATAGAAACAAATTAAGTTCGAAAAAAAATAATTAAAATTTAACTTAAATTATTAGCCAGGGGCCTGTGGCAAAAATTAAATAAATATACTTAACAGTAATAAACCAAAAAAGTTTGTCTTAAGTAGAACAACAAATAAACAAATTAAATAACATGTGCATAATTAGTAAAGAATAAACGACAATGGTAAGTCTGTTGTAAATTAGAGATGGTAAATTTGGGCTTTCATTACAAAACACGTTTCAGCAAATTGAAATACGATGAATCAATACAATTCACGTGTTCACGTGTTAATTTAATTATTTTTGTTTTTTTGTTGTCTAAAAGGGTATAGCTCCCATTTGGTCCAATTGCCACAAAATTGGACGAAACCACTTCCAAAATATGTTTTATTAATTTTCCCTTTCTGATTGCTATAAAACTTAGCAAACACTTTGAGCTCTTATAATAACATAATCTTGTGTTTAAAAAGGGGACGAGGCCACGCACATTAAAATTCGATATAAAATTTCACGAGCTTTTATTAAACGAATTTGGGATGCAATCAGATGTTTACATATGTAAGTGAAAACTTAAATTTAAAATTTAAAAAAGTTGAAACTTGAAATTTAATATTTTCATTCAAAAACTATAAATTAAACTTAAGAACAGTTAATCGGCTTGAAATGCATTCACTTAAAAGTTAAATAAAATATTTTTATGTTACTACGCTTATATCCGCATTATTTGTAAATAAATTAACTCACTGCTTATTCTATGACAAAGTACAAAAACTTGGTAGGACTTATATAGAAAACTTACTCATTTTGGCAAAAAAAAAAAGTAGTGTAATGTGTAAAATAGCAAATAATTATTTGTTTTAGTCGCCATGATTTTCTTTTATCAATATTTTTTGTGTGATATTTTTGTATTATTTGTAAATAAGTCGTGCATATAAACGTATGGGCATGTTCTGACACTTGCATATTGCATAACATTTGCGATTGTGACTTGAACTCGCAAGAGAGCTGTTCTGTAAACCGCAATCGCAAGACTCTTGGCGAGTTCAAATCGCAAAAGTATACTAAAGTGAACTGAAGAACTTAGCCTAAAGCAAACTTTAACGAAACATTAAAATTTTTAATAAAAGAAATTAAATATATTTTCTTTTGATTTAATCAAAAATGGTAATAGTTTCGCAATAGTTTTTATTATAAAATTGAAGTTTATAAAATTTCTTTTTTGTTTTGTTAATTTTGTGTTTGCATTGCTTACTTATTTATACACGGACGATTTCAACAAACAGCTAACCTAAATCAATATGGCAAGTCACAAACAAAACGCATGAGTTACAGAGCACGCTTGGCGATTTGCAACTCACTTGCGATTTGAAAACCATGCGAATGTCAGAACATACGTGGTAATATGTGTTACCTACATATACTGTTGGAAGCCGAAGTAGTATAGTGCTAACCGACTTCAAAAAGCACTATATGTAATATATAAAAATTCTTTTGTTTTTTCTTTGTTTTCTAAAATATGTTTAACTCTTTAGTAATTATATTTCAATTCGGTTTGGAGAATAAACCTATGAAAGTGTTCATATGCTCCTATATACATATACATACAACATATATATAAATACATACATATATATACATACATAGATACATAATTATGCTCTATTAAAATGATGTAATGAATGAATTCTTATTGAGAACTGCTTAAAAAATATATTGAGTTAAAATTATATATACCTACATATGTACAGATATAAAATTACTTTCAGTTAAATGGTATAATGTTATAACAGAAAGACAAGATATTCGTGGTCTTGAACGTGAAATGGAAGATTCATTATATTGCCCACATTGTTTGCCATCATGCTCGGAAACTCGATATAAAACGCATGTTATGGGATTGCCGTTAAACGAGTACAATATGAAATCATTTCCGTAAGTGTGACTCAAGTAAACAAAATCAAAAATATGGTAAATATGTAAATTCACTCATACTTGTATGTATGTACATTAGGTCGGTTCGATTTTTTTTTTTTTTGCAAAAATCGTATAGCAAATATGTAATCTACAAGAAGTTCTGAGAAAATTCTCCCAAGAAACCACATCTCTATAATTATTGATTATAATCAATCCCTATACCGCGCCTCTCAACATGAAAATGTCCCTGCTAGCATTTTTGGAAATTTTTAATTAAATTTGATTCTTTTTTAATACTTTCAAGTGATCAAAAAACAAGAATATGCGCTCGTTTTCTGAGCATAAAAAATAGTTTTGTCGGGAGAAAATGGTACCCTACATGCGACTCTTCTTGAGGAGTCTTTTATTACCCGCTTTTCTGATCAGTTTCGACTCATTTATGACTCATATATTTTAAAATAAATAAATAAATTACTTTTAAAGCATAAGCACGACTCATTTTCGAGTATTTTTTCAAGCGCGCAAGTGTTTAATCAGGAGGCAAATTACGGCATTCGATACCGTTCGAAATTTTAAAATATTTCCATATAAACTCTATTGAAATATTTCGTAATTTCGAACGTTAACGAGTGCCGTAATTTGCCACCAGTTTTTAATCGTCAAAAGTACTCGAGGAAGACTTAGTTAGGTGATTTTTTATAAAACAATCTTCCAAATGCTAGCAGGGGTATTTCCTCTACTTTAGACAAACAATTTTAGTTTTTAAATTACAATTTTTTTCAAATAGAAAAATGTGTGTATTAAAATACATGCTACTAAATTCGAGAGAGAGAGGTGCGGTATAGGGTTTTATTTTAGACTCATGGTTTCTTAGTAAAATTTAGAATTATGTGATTTTTTTTTGGTTTTACTATGCGACTTTTTAAGTCTTTTTTTCATCCACACAAATCGAACCGGCCCATTGTACATACATACATATTTATATTCTGACTGCATATTATTAAATTAATAATCATATTCGAGTCTCTCTAGACTCCTCCAACTGTTTATTCGGAAGAAAATGGTACTCGCGCTTCTGATCGATTTCGAATCATTTTCAAGTCAGTTTGTGGTAGTACTTACCATCACTTGCGAGTCTTTTTCAATTCCTCTGCGTAATTAAAATAATAATTTATACGCTTGTTTTCGTGTCGAAAATACTATTCTTACGAGAGAAAATGGTACACTAACCGAAGGTTATTTCACTTTCACTATAAAAACAACATTCAAAATCATCATGAAAACTGCTTTCGTTGAATGTTTATTCTGATACACTTTTTCATTTTGAAACATGATATTTTTTTGCCAATCCTTATATTTTTTAGCTGACACTACCTTTTTGTTTTAAGTTGTTATATAAATTCACTGACAAATTTCATACACTTTATAAACATATTTTTCACTTTACTTCAGGAGCTTGCTGACCTATCCAACATTTTACTGACCTATCCAACATTTGTAAAATTTTACAGGAGTGCAGCTTTTATGATTGTTTTCTGAAATATATTTACTTTAATAGGCTCAACAGTAATGTTTACAATCATAAAAATTGTAGACAAGGTCTATTATGACTCATAAGCTCTAGTAGTGGTCTCAACTAAGTTTTCAAAAAAAATGTCAGTTAGGTCGGTTAGTTAAAACAGCTACGATATGTAAATGAGCACAAATTTATAAAACTCATTTGCTTCAAGATATGTACAAAAAATTGTTCCGTTATAAACATTAGCAAAAACAGAACTAAAAATGTTTAAAACATTCACATTTCGAGCATATGCGTGATCTATTTATGATTGAGCATATTCTGTATATTTTGTTTTTGCTTCTTAAACCAATCACTTTCTAAGCATTTTTGGGAATCATATCGAAATCGAAATACACTAAAATTTTATCAAACAGAAGTGACCACAGTCAAAGTTTAAAGGAACAGCGATTTAGAAACCACTTTCACAAAGAGAATAGTGTGCTAGCCTATCAGTGTGGAGGTTGTGGGTTCGATTTCCCACCATAGACTCTGGTTTGTTACACTACAACGAGTGAAGGTCTTTGTTACTATTCTCATTTAAAATTAAGGCATGATATAATTTGTAATTGTATTTATTACATTTAATAAATAAATAAATAAAATAAAGAATCACAGTATTGCTCATCTCTACACGAAACATATTATTCAAATAGTTTTTTAACAAAAGGTCCTCTAATAAAATTTGTGCAGTTAGTAAAGCCAAATGGCAGAAACTTTATTACTGCATAACGATGTTGCTGTTAGGCGCAAATTACCATCTGTGTTGTTGTTTACTATTGGTAGCCAGGTGATCAAACAGCCTTCTAACACTATCTGGAAAATTCATGTCACTGTTTTTAGATGTTTGTAGATAATTTGATTGACCGTTATTTTGAATTTCATAGTTACTATGTAACGACTTTTATATTCGTAATACCGTATGTTACTGACAATACAAGATAGTTACGATATATCGTGTTCGCACTATATGTGTTCGCACTTTTATGTGTATGTGTGTATGGCTGTACCCTGCAGGAAACGTCAATAGTAAAATCATACTGATTATCTATTGACAATGTCACCAGTACTACTGACAAATTATACCCCAACTAAAGCTATTTACTATTGGCATTTAAAACAGGCGTGTCCTACGAAATCTACCACTAGACTGTGTCAATACTGACTAGGTAGTTCTTGTGGGACTAAATGGCGAAATGTTAATAGTAAGATTGTACTGACTTACTATTGACTATATCACCACATTGTGGGAAATTTCCGTAGTAAAACTGTAATGATTAATTTAAATTGTATGTGTCGCTGAATTAGTAAATTCAGGCACTTAAGTATGGATCTGAAAGTGAGACAAATCTCATGGTACAAAATTTTCCACAGAAAAATATTTCCATAATTGGCACTTTCACTAAAATTTGTTTAATTTTCACATTTTTTATTTTTATACAATATGAATATGAATTGTTCAATACACGTTTACTTAGGTATTAACCTTTTAATTTGATTTCTTAAACTAATTTTTATAAGCACTTAAATTTTGCACGACGCCACTTTTTATTTCCGACAAACCAATAAAACATTAAGAAGAAGCATAGTTGTGTGTATCTGAAAGAATATTTTCTACGCATCTAAAACAATATTAATATGTAGACGCTCCGTTGATAATGTCACCAAAATAGTCGACAAGAGTGATGACTTGGGGACACTTAACCCCACGTTTCCTTCAGGGTAGCTACACACATGTTGATGATATGGTGCTTGCACGTGAATACGTATGTACGTTTAGTTCCTTAGTTTAAATTTAACTAAAATTTAACTGTAAAATACTTCTAAAGGCCCAACTATAATATGAATATGCTGGCTTAAGCTAATGCCAGAATTGAACGATAAGTCTGTCAAATACTTAAGCAATTCAGATGTGACTTTTGTGTCCACAATGTACTTACATGCACTTAAGTATTCTTTAGCCACAGTTGCACATATAGGTATTGTTCAAATTATTTTAGTAATTTTGTTTCTTCTTATAACTACTAAATGAATGCAATTCAATCAAATTAACTTGTTGGAATGTCCTAATCTGTTAAAAATTCACATATAATTATATCCACCACTTTATTGCTTGTTTTATTTGTTTCGCCTACTAAAAAGTACAACAATGAACATACATGAATAAACTCATGTGTATGTGTGTGTATATGTGTATTGTAAAACAAAGAATGAAAATAAAATTTTTGCTTATTTTCTGAGTTTAAAATAAGAAACAATAAAAAAATATTTAAAATCAATGATTATTTTCTGCTGCTGTTTGCTTGAGTTTAAAAAAATACAAAAACAGTGTTTTCCGTACGGAATGTGCGTTCAGTTTGGCACTTAACTTAAGCAAATGACATTTGACGAAACTTGACGAAAAGTTCCATAAGTACATTATAGTTTGCCACATACGTTTTATATGTAACCGCACAGTTGCTTAAGTTCGCTTATTCCTATTATAGTTGGACCTTAAATTTGCGATCCCCACACATATACATACAGGGTGGCCCAGAAAGACCGAAGTGGTGTGAATTCCTTATAACTTTTTATTTAAGACATATTTTTTTAATTTTTTGTTTTTTAAATACAGTAAATTTATAGGGAATATTTTTAGATTAGTTATTAAAAATTGTATCCCGCAAGTGGTGGCCATTTTCTGCTTCGCACAAATGTGCTCTTTCCATTTCCATTATTCATAACTTATTTATGAGTGACGAAGCCCATTTCCAATTAAATGGGTTTGTTAACAAGCAAAACTTTAGGATATGGGCTAAGGAAAACCCGAGAGTACTTCATCAACGACAATTACACCCAGTTAAGTGTACTGTTTGGTGCGGTGTTTCTTCAGAAAGGATCATTGGTCCATATTTTTTGGAAAATGAAAGAGATGTCGCCATTTCCATCAATGGTGATCGATATCGGGCCATGTTGGAAAATTTTGTAAGGCCAGCCGTGGAATACCATCCGCAAATATGGTTCCAACAGGATGGAGCCACAGCGCACACTCCGAGGGCCACAATGGCTATTTTACGCGACATCTTTGGGGAAAGAATAAATTCGCGTAGAAGCAATTTTAATTGGCCTCCGCGTTCCCCGGATTTAACCGCTCCAGACTGTTTCCTTTGGAGTTATTTAAAAGGGAAAGTTTATGTTAATAAGCCTAGGACTATTGAGGAATTAAAAACCAATATTCCAGACGAAATTAACAACATAACACCGGAAGTTTTGCGAAAGGTCATGGAAAATGTGTTGAAAAGAGATCATTTGTGCGAAGCAGAAAATGGCATCCACTTGCGGGATATCATTTTTAACAACTAATCTAAAAATATTCCCTATAAATTTACTGTATTTAAAAAACAAAAAATTAAAAAAATATGTCTTAAATAAAAAGTTATAAGGAATTTACACCACTTCGGTCTTTCTGGGCCACCCTGTACATTCACACTTATGTTTGCGTTGGTACTTCGGTTTTGAGCGTAATATCTGTTGCTTTCAAAAAGAAATTAATGCACATTTGATGTACATATTTTAAATAGTATATTGCAACTTAGTTTCAGATATGATTATTCAAGCTCTAAAAAGTAGAAAGCCTTGAAAATAAACTAATTTAAAAAGAGTCCATTGTTGTCTATTAAAATGTGACTAAACAACCGGCACATATGAATAGTCTGAGATTAAAGTCGTAACCCTGATTGTATTAACAATTGAGTACACAGTCAGGGTGACCGATAACATTTTTCAAAAAGTGGCAACAAAAAGGGGATTTATCAAAAAAAAAGGGGCGAAATTAAAAAAAACGAGAAAACTACACTTAACTTTTTATTTTTAATGTACTTTTATACAATTCACTCTAAAAAAATGGAGACAAAAAGTGGCAAAAGCACTCGGTCAAATGGTCACGCTGTACACAGTACATAAAAATACAAGTTATCTCTTATTGCCCTCTTCATTATTGTGAGAGCACTCGCACGCGTGCACGGTTTTAAGATTGCTGTTCTAGATCCGTGATCGGCAACCATTGTATAGGTTGCAGACCACGGATCTACAATTGTGTGTATTATACTCTCACCACGCTCCGGTGTTGCCAATGAAATTTCCTAATTTGAAATTTTAAATCTTCAAAGCAAAATTTATTTTATTATGGTCAGAAGAAACACTCAAGTTTTGTTCATAAAGAAAGGCATCTTTTCTTAGTGCTACCTCCATATAATGGTTAGTAAAAAGATGTTTTTGTAGGAAATTTTCTTAAAATAATTTAAATGTATGATTGAAAATGCCTTTGAATGTCATGTTTTTCATGCGTGACAACACACATTGTAAAATCAAACACTCTGGTTTGAAAAAATAACTTTCTGAAAATTTAAATTTTTAGTATATTATCATCCCACATATTTTCTTATTGTGGCAACGCTGATTGTTAACAGCATGAGATACACACAACTTGTCTGCTTGAATGTTCAAGATAGACTGATTAATGTTGTTTATTTCTCATCAATGCGTGTGTACACATACGTAATAGAAGAGTATATTAAAAGATGCTGCGCCCTTATTTCGCCGACCAACGTTGAAGATAGTTATTTGCATTGACCCTGTAGGAATATTTTCACTTAAAACATATTTACATTCATTAATCCTGTTGGAATATTTTAACGTAACAAAAATATTTTATGTTTACAGTGATTATCAACAAAACTATTCCGATTTGGCTCTGGTCCATATATATTTTGGTGAGAAAAATGCTTTGTTCTTTAAAAGAGTTCTAGTTGACTCATGGTTTGAGGTATTAAGTAAGTTTTAGTAACATTTCCCTTTTAAGGCTTAATTACACATTTCATATTTTTATTGTATATTTCAGGTTACGTTGGTAATATTTGTGGTGTAATTACCGGGTTTTCATTGATTGGAGTTTGTGAAGTGATTTTCTTTTTGATTAAACAAATTGTAATAACATGTAAAACTGAAGTAATTTGGGATGGAAATCGTAAAGTAACTGTAGTGGATCGAACATTGAGAATTTTACCATAAGTAATTTTAAAATATTCATATTCCCATGCAAACTTTTACAAAATAAAAATGATAATCGCTTTCTTATGCATTAGAGGGCTGCGTAAACAGCCCTCTTGAAATGTAAATTCTTCTATTTTTAATTAATTATCTTAGCATGTGTTATACTAAACCAATAATAAGTAGATGTAACAGATAGCTTCACAAATTAAATTAAAAGAAGTTTTTAATTTTGATCTAAATTATTTTTCCAGAGCTCAACTAGGAGCTCATAGGAATATTGTTTAACAATTAAATTCTAAAACTAAATTACATCTGCTTATATACTAACTATGAGAATAATGCTTAGGCTATCTTAACAAAAGAGGGAAAAGGAAAGGTATATGCTTACTAGCTAAAATGTTCCATTTAGTTTCCCACGGTAGACGTGCGGCGTGTGTCCCATAAGAAATTTAGAAAAACCCAAACAGTGCCTACATGTGTTTAACATATATTTTGTATTGTTTATATTTATATACAAACACATGCGGTTATTAAATATGATTTATTCAAGTGCTTTATGCCGCGGCCTTTGATCAAACTCATGGCATCAAATATTTTAGTTGCAGTCTGTCAATGCAACTTGACACTGTTTTGTGTATCAGCAATGTTGGCTTCACATGTTTACGATACACTGTTGGTTATAGTGATAATCAAACCACGCTACACCTCCACCTTTTGCAAGAATGTTCATATAACGTTAGTTTTATGGACATTCTTTTACAATTTGTTATTTTAAATTATATAATAGAGTAGAATTATTTATTTATATTTTTGTAGTCCGGACATACTTGTATATTAACTTATTTAGTTTTATATGGCTTAAGTCTATTCTTATGAACTATTTGCTCTTTGTTTCATTTCTTATCTACTAAGGTTACATTATTTCTTAAATCTATTTTCTTAATTTTGTAAGGTCCTTTCTATTGGGTTTCTAACTTATGACCTGCTTCATTTTTGAGTAAAACTAAGTCTCCTATTTTAAAATTATATTCTATTATTTCCTTATCGTAATTTAATTTTTGCCTAAGTTTATGTCTATTTAGCAACTGTTGAGCTCTTTTATATGCTACTTCTAACCTAAATTTGGATTCTTTAGCATAGTTGTCTATATTATAGAGTGGAGTAATTCTATCTACTTCATTAAACTGTTGAAAAGAATTTGGCTGTTTTGCAAAAACTAATTCATATGGACAGTAATTATGTACTGTTGAAGGTGTTGTATTAAAACAGTAAGTGAAATATTTTAGCCATTCATTCCAATCAGTTTTATCAACTGTTATATAAGATCGTACGTATTCATTAAAAGTTCTATGACTTCTTTCAATTGTACCTAATGTCTGATGATGGTATGCAGTTGAAGTTAATTTTTCTATTTTAAATATATTACATAGTTCTGTCAATAATTAATTTTTATATTCGGTACCCATGTCCGAAATGAACGTCTTCATTGGACCATAAGTAAGTATAAAATTATCAAATATCGCCTTAGCAATTGTTTTAGCGTTTTTGTCTTGTATTGGTATAGTCACTAAATATTTAGTAAAATCACATATTATGGTCAGCGTGACCGTTTGGCCGACTAAAGTGGCAATTTGCCACTTCTTTGACTGCCTTGCCACTATTTCGACTGCCTTGCCACTTTTTGTCTATCTCTTTTTAGAGCGAATTATATAAAAATACATTAAAAATAAAAAGTTTAGTGTAGTTTTCCCGTTTTTTTTAATTTTGCCCCTCTTTTTTGATAAATCCCCTTTTGGTTCCACTTTTTGAAAAATGTCATCGGTCACCCTGATTATGGTGACTGCGTATTCATTTCCAAATAATGATTTTGGAAATGGTCCGATTGTGTCTACGTACACCGTGTCAAATGGTTTTGTTGGTGTGGGTGTAATTGTCATCGGACTTTTAAAATGTTTCAATGTTTTGGCCGTTTTACATATTTAGATATGTCTTTTGACATATTTTTCCAATAGTAATATCTTTTTATTTTTTCTAATGTTCTATATATTCCGCAATGACCTCCTTCTATGGGGTCGTCATGATACTTCAGCATAATTTCAAGAATTACCTTGCCATTCTTGTTATTAATTTGGGTCACCACATTTAGTAGCGCTACTATTATATTTTTTAAATATTTATTGCCCATTTCTTTAAAATCATTTATTGAGATAAATTCGAAAATTTTCTCTGTAGGTGACACTTGTAATTTATGAATATTGTATTTACCGGCCACTTTTTCGAGCCTAGGGAAAATTCTCCTAAGTCAAGATTCCCTTTAGTAAATAAATCATTAATTTGTACTTGTGCAATTATTGATTTTCCTCTTTTGATATAACCTCTCCCGGGAATAATCTTTAGTTTGCAATATTTTCTGACGTCAGTATTATTTAATGGTACAAATATATTTTTATTTATGCTATGCTGCTTATTTATTTTATTACTATTTTGGTTGTCATAGGTCATCGATCTGGTCGTGACTCTTAATACGGATAAAATTTTTTGATTCATTTCTTTAAGGTCTGTTATGGTAATTCGCGATAAAGCGTCAGCAACATAGTTATCTTTTCCTCTAAGATATGCTACTGTAAAGTTATATTCTTCCAAATCGAGTCTAATTCTTGTTAACTTGGAGCTTGGGTTTTTCATTGAAAACAAATAAGAAAGTGGTCTAAGATCAGTACGGACAAGAAAATGTTTTCCATATATATATATGGTCTGAAGTGGGTAATTGCCCAATGAATTGCATTTAATTCTTGCTCAATGGTTGATTTGTTACTTTCTCCCTTTGTGAATGTTTTTGATGCATAAGCAATAGGTAAATGTTTACCATCATATTCCTGTGTCAAAACCGCACCACAAGCGTACTTACTTGCATCTGTTGTTATACAAAATTTCTTAGTAAAATCAGGATATTGGAGTGAAGTTGGACTCACTAGTGCTTTCTTAAGATATTTAAAGATTCTGTCCACTCAAATGGTGTATTTTTCTTGGATAATTTTGTTAAATGTCTGGAGTATTCAGAAAAATGTTTAATGAATCTCCGATAGTAGTTACAAAAAGCTACAAATCTTTTTGCGCTATCTGCATCTGTTGGTATTTGATAGTTTTCGATAATTGAATATTTACTATCGTCTGGTAATATTCCTTTATCTGTACATTTGTGTCCAAGATATGTTACTTCTTTCATGAAAAACGAACATTTCTCTGGATGCAGTTTTAGATTGTGTTTACGGCATAAGTCAAAAACACTCTTTAAATTTGAAAGCATAAGTTTTTCTGAACATACCAGGACAACTAAGTCGTCCATGTAAAGGAATGCTTGATCTGGTTTTAGTCCAGTAAAAGCAAGTGTCATCATTCTTTGAAAAGAATTTGGTGCTATTTTTAAACCATAAGGTAATCTAGTGAATCTGTATGAACCGTTATTGGTTGAGAATGGTGTTAAGTCTCTGGAGTTTTTCTCCAAACTGATTTGGTGAAAACCTGACATTAAGTTTAAACAGGAGAAATATTTTGCTCTACCAAGTTGGTCCAAGATATCATCGATTCTAGGCAATGGGAATTTATCTGCAATTAATTTTTTATTTATTTGTCTGTAATCTATGGCAAGTCTCCATCTTTTCTGTTCGGAGTTTGGAAGTGATTTCTTTGGTACTAATAAGATAGGACTGTTGTATTCAGAAAAGGAAGGTTCAATAATTTTATCATCTATTAATTTTTTCACTTGTCTATGAATTTCTTCTTTATGTCTATGTGGTACACGGTAATTTTTAATCTATACTGGTTGGAGCAGGGGAGGATGGCTGTTGGAGGTGCCCAAAAATTAAAATATCCAGGTGTTACTTGCTTTTTACACTTAAGCTTTTACTTTTAGTTTATTTCTTTTAGTTTTTCTCAAAAAGTTTTGTCATTTCTTGAAATTAGCACTAAAACTTCATTTGTTTGCATAAAAACTAAGTTTTGGCCTAATCTTTGGATGTAAATTAAATATGTATGTATATGTATGTATATATATTGAGCATTTGGGATTCAGTGGGTAGTGTGGTTTAGGTTTATATATCTTTTATTTCAACAAAATTCCTTTGCTTTTATTAAATCTTTTTTATTTTATTTCATATATCATTGTTTGTTTGTTTTTATATGTAAGGTTCTTATATTGTTTTGAAGCAAAATCAAAGTGGTTTTAAGATAATATTTTTTTGCACAAAAAATTTATATTGATTTATTTTTCAAATTCATTTCCTTTTGTTTATTTTTTTAATTTCAAAGTAATATTTTTATAACACAAATTATCTGTTGTATCTTCAAAAAAATATGCCGCGCACTACTGTAGGGTTTGCTAGTTAAAAGTCAACTCAATCGTTTTGCTCATGAGCGATGCCTTCAAACCTATTTCTTTCTCTTACAGCATTAAGTATGCATGTATGTATGTATTTAATTAGGTTAATAGGTTTGAAGGCAAAGCAAAAGACAAATAATAAGGAGTGATTACACTCATCGAAATTCTCGTGCGTAAACATCCCGCCCCCTTGCTATAATGCAATTAACACAAGGTGGTTTGGGATGGTGGAGTGACAAGAGCATCATAATGATGGCAGTGAGAGTGCGTGATATATATTATACAAAATAAAGTTATTAATTCCTTTGAAAAAACAGTTAGGTAAATTGATAATTGTATAATTGAAATAGTAAGAGTATAATTCATTGTAAATATATATAAATGTATAATTGGAGTGTATAATTCATGTTAAATTTTGCGTTCAAATTTTGAAAAAAGTTGTAAGAAATTTGTAAAGTTCGAATTTGAAAGATTTTGCATTCAAATATTACTGTCAAAAAAAATTCAATAATTTCAATTCAGTGGCATAAAAGGAAAAAATACAGTAGATAATTATTATTTGAATGCAGCGTCTCAAATGCGGACTTGGACAATAATTTGTTTAAAAACCAAATTTCCCAATGAGAGTCCAGCCAAGTACAGTATTTTGCGCCATGTGCGCCGCCAAAGATGCTGGTTGGATACCAGGTTTGATGAGTTGCGGATAGACATCGGCTTCCAGTATCATGTTGATCGTACCATTGGTGAAAAAATCTGGATCGGCAAGGCGTAAATTGTTGTGATAATCCGCCACACGGTCATCGAGTCTCCGTTTAGATTGCGATTTCGGTAGATCTTTATTAACTCTGGCAGTTAGTGAGAAGGTTGGTCCGTTGTCAAAACGCGATCGAAATGAAAGGGTGCACCATTGTGCATAATAGGGTAGTAAAATGGGGTGTCGTTCGTCATAAGTCAATCTAGGGGAGTTAGACAACCTGCCATTGATTCTCATTATTCCATTCGCATCTATAAAAGGGTTGAAACTTAAGAGTGGGCTCTTCCGGGATAAGGGTAGATTATTAGATAGTTGTTGATACTCCTCGGAAAAGTAGGTTGTCTGATTGGCGATTATTAGGCGACGTTTGGCTATGTTAATCTCGGATGACGTAATTTCGTTATGGTTTACATTTTCGTGGTTAAGGGAATTTTTTAAACGATGGAAAAAACGGAGAATATAACACGTAACTCGTAATGCTCTGGGGAAATCTGAAAAAACCTTTAGAATATCTTCATTTCAGCCACGAGGGCCCGTGCCACCATAGATCATTTGAAACGAGTTCAGAAACCGTGAGGCCAAGTCAGCGGGGTTGTTTTTTTACTATAGGTGACACCATGAGTCATTTCCAACTTTATCAATTATTGAGGAAACTCTGTTTGCAACGAAGGTTTTCCATTTATAGGGGGTTTTTGGAGCCATGCCAAGACTATAGTGGAGTCCGTCCATAAGAGGTTTGAGGTTGAGTTGAGTCTGGATGGAGTCAATCATAGTTGCCATTAGTTCTGCGCCGCAAAGTTCTTTACGTGGTAAAGAAATAAACTTCACGGGGGCAACTCTGGTTTTTTCGACCAAGAGATGAGTGCTGACAAAAGCATTGCATTCTGCACGAATATATAGGGTGGACGCGTAAGCCTTTCCTGAGGCGTCACAGAAGCCATGCAGTTCAATAGAGTATGATGGGTTGAAATCGACGAAGCGAGGTATTTTAATTTGTTCTATTTGCGTGTAGTCATTTAAAAAAGTTTGCCATTGTAAAAGTGTAGGAGGGTGAAGATTCTCGTCCGATTCAGTGCCGTCCTTCCATACTTGTTGCATGATAATTTTTGCGACAATAATCTTAGGTGAAAGCCACCCTGCGGGGTCGAATAATTTGGCTATTTCTGAAAGCACAGCTCTTTTTGTAGTCATCTTTTGATCGAAAGGGGATTTCGATTTAAAATAAAATTGATCGGTACCAGCGTTCCATCTAAGTCCTAGGGTCTTAGTAGTACTTGAGCCCGATAACTTTAGAAATCCTTTATCAAGTAGATCGTTTGGGGGTAAATCCTTTAAAAGCAAATCATTATTTGCTGTTCACTTACGCAGCCGGAAGCCAGCTGATTTCAGTACAGATATGAGGTCATTGCGAGATTTTATGGCCGACGAAATGGTGTGGTGTCCGGCTAAAACGTCGTCGACGTACATATAGTTCCGGAGAATATCGGATACATGGGCGAAATTGGGCTCACATTCTTTGGCGAGTTCGAGTAAAGTTCTGATGGCCAGATATGGGGCACAGTTGACACCAAAGGTTACTGTGTTTAGTTCATAGTCACACGGGGGTTGATCAGGGGTGGTACGAAATATGATCCGTCGATATGGTGTATGGGATGTATTTATTAGAATTTGGCGGTACATTTTCTCAATGTCCGCGTTAAAAACATAGCGGAAAAATCTCCATCGTAGCACAAGGACAGTCAGATAGGCTTGTAAGATAGGTCCGAGGTAGAGGAGATCGTTTAAACTAGTTCCATTTGACGAGGGGCTGGAGGCATTAAACACTACCCGTAATTTGGTAGTAGTACTATCAGGGTTTTCAAGCCCCAAGCGTGATGTGGTAAATAATATGAGTTGCCAGCTGGGGTAATAGTGGTTACGGGGGTCATTTGACCTAGAGTATGATATTCAGTGATGACCTTATCATATTCCGATTTAAGTTGAGGGTTTTTAAGGAGTTTCGTTTCATTTCGTATGAATTGTGACAACGCGATGCTTCGAGAATAACCAACGTTAAGTTTCTCCGAGACTTCACGTTTGAAAGGCAAGGATACAACGAATCGTCCTTCATTATTCCTAAAAATTGTGGATTCATATAGTTCATCGCAATACGTGTCCTCAGGAGCGCGTTTGGGTGGCTTAGGCACATCTTCAAGTTCCCAGAAACGCTGCAACTGTTCCGAGAGAGCGAGTTCATTAAAAAATTATGAGATTAATTTATTGTTAGTAGACGAGGTTTTAATACGACCGGTGAGAATACACCCAAATACAGTCTTTTGGGCTACGAGAGAGTGCGTGCTATTCCACTGTAGACCATCTTGAATTATTTTGGGATAGATATCAACGCCGAGTAATAAGTCAATTTCAGAGCCATTATGTCGGTATGTGTCAGCCATTTGAAGATGTGCGAAATCGTTTTTCCTCAGGTCGGATATAGGGTAATAAGGGAGTTTATTGGTGAGTTTTTTGACGACATAAGCGTCCGCTGGCATAACCACCGAAGGGTCAATTGGAGAGCCGAGTTTGAGGTGGCATATTTGAGAAGTGGTAGCCGTGATGGAATCATTTAATCCTCGAACTTCGGCTTGAGAGGAATGTGTTATGAGGTTCAATTTGTTTTGAAACCGTTTTGAGATAAAAGTGGCTTCAGATGCTGAGTCAATTAATACACGAACTGTACATTTGACATCATTTTTATATATGTCCACAAGAGCGGTGCCGAGGATGACGGAGGATGTGGAATGCATATGAGTCGTAAATGACTGCAAATTCCGATGAGCAGCTTCCTTTGATGTACATGGAGAGGTATCTAGTTGATAGGGGGTGCTAGATACTTCAGCAGGTGCAGTAGCAGGGTTATTAGGAATATGTTTTGCTTCTGCTGGGGTATGATAACTTAAGGAATCGTAGTAAGGGCGATGGAGTAATGGGTGGTGCTTCTGCTTGCAAATATTACAAACAAATCGGCTTTTACACTTTTTGTAGTTATGAGAGATTCCAAGACAGTTGGTACAACGTTTTTGTTGTTTAACGGTATTATAGCGGTTTTCGACTGACATCGCGATAAATGATGGACAGAGTCGAAGAGGGTGTATTTTACGGCGGAGGGGACATAGACCCGATGCGTCATTAGATACATTATTGTTATAGCTATGGAGCCTTTTATCTTGCGAAGAATTCGATTGTTTAGGGTTGTTGACCTTATGAGGGCTAAGGGAAGGTGCATTTGAAAAGGTGGATCTGATATCAGCAACAGAATCTAGAGTTTGGAATCTAGATGTTAAGAAAGCATCCATGTCTTTCCACGTGGACAAGTTGGAGCTAGGGGGGAGTGAATGTTCCCAGAGGCTGAGAGTGACATCGGGTAAACAAGTGGAACAAATATACACAAAAATGGGGTCCCACGTTGCCGTATTGATGTTGAGTAAAGTTAAGTTCGTGACACAATCATTGATAGTGCGCTGTATGCGTCGGATGTTTGATCCAGTTTCCTTGACCAGGGGGTTTAGGTTAAAAAGAAGTTTGAGTTGAGAATTTATCAGGATTCTTTTATTTTCATAGCGATTTACTAAATTATTCCATGCCATGTCGACGGTGACGGGGCAGGTTTTAAGTAAATCGCGAGCTTCACCCTGTGTCTTTTTGAGTAAGTGACACATTTTCTCAACGGGTGATAGACGTGGGTTGTTTCCGTATAGGGACGTGAACATATCACGAAAAGTAGGCCAAGATTTGTAGTCTCCATGGAAAATTTCGGTATCGCATGGGGGTAAAGAGATTGAAGGGGTATTGTCAAATGGAGGCCTATTACGACTTGTGTCTGCTTCAGAGCGAAGGTGTGCAATATGTTTATCGATTTGCGATAGGACTTTAGTATGAACATCGAAGGACGCGAAAAATCGTGCCTTCAATGTTTCCAGATCAATTTCCTTTTTCAATTCTTCAAATTTATCCAAGGCATTGTCGTACCTTATCCGGAAGGTAGACCATAGCACCAGGAATTCATTCCTTTGAATTTCTAGAGTATGAATTGTATGTTCGGCTTCATCACGCCCTTCGAAATAGGTTCGGAAATCAACTAGACGATCAGAAGCTCGAATCAGGGCCTGTAATAACGCCATTTTATATGACAAACGAGTCGTCGTTATGAATTACGATAAATTCTCAAAAAAAAAAAAAACGAGAAAATAAATTCAATTTGGAAACGTGTAGATGACCTTCGGAGAGGTGAGATTCAAGGGAGTTAAAGTAATAAGTTTTCCAATGAATTGCAAGATGAATCGAACGTACTTTCTGTATCCGCCTGGTCGTAATGGTAATCACTCACCGTTGTTAACGAGAGTTTGAATTTCTCGGAGAGAAGTATGGGGAGAAATTGGGTTTCGTTTGTCGCGCAAGGGACAGTGGGAAAAATAATATGTTTAAATATATGGGTTGTGCCTCGGAAAAGCGACAATTTTATAATTTCTCTTATATAATTAAATTTAAAACACTTTTCGATTGAGCCTCTTAGAAGCGTTATGGTTGACTATTCGTATTCCAAATTTTAAATTAAGTTTAAAAATAATATTCCTTGAGGAGAAATGCCAAAAAAATTTAAAGCCACTTTTCGTTTGAGCCTCGTAGAGGCGTTATCGTTAAATATACGTATTAAAAAAAATTAAAAATTAAATTTGAAAGTAATATTTCTTGAGGAGAAATACCAGAAAATTTAAAGCCACTTTTCAATTGAGCCTCGTAGAAGCGTTATCGTTAATTATATGTATTCAAAATTTTACAATATGTACATATAGTTATTTGAAAATAATATAAATTTTAATCAGAAATAATTCATAGTTAGGCTCAAGTTCAGTAATTTCAATTCTTATTGAATGAAATATTTTTATTAATTAATGTGAGTTTCTAAAGAAGAGAAGAAAAATTAAACTTAGAAAATATCTAAAAATTTCTCACTTAATACATCATGGGCACGTGACAAAAATATGTTCACTTGGCAATCACTGTTCACTTGGCCATCACAGTTTCAGAATGCTGGAAATCCAAGTAAAAACTGTAGAATGCAACAACAAGTAACATAGACCACTACAATAATACTTACATGCATGTACCGATGGTACATCGAATAAGTAAAAATAATTAATGTGATGATCGTAAAAAGATAAGTAAGAATAGTTAAACATACTGAGGTAGAGTAAAATAATTTCGTGCTAACCTAAATAGAAAAATGAAAAAATTGGAAAAAACAGAAATTTAATAGTGATACTTATAAATGTGTTTACCAAAGGTAAATCAATTGTATACACAACAATCGTTTCTCATATTCCGTTCATTGTACATTTAAGTTAAATAGCTGATGTTAATGAGAATCTCTACCCAAGTAGATAGACTAGGGTGCTGATGAAGTGCGTGGCTGCACAGAAAAGTATCGGTATTTCCCCCAGCTTAAAAGTCTAAGTTTAATTTTTCTTCTCTTCTTTAGAAACTCACATTAATTAATAAAAATATTTCATTCAATAAGAATTGAAATTACTGAACTTGAGCCTAACTATGAATTATTTCTGATTAAAATTCACTACAGTTCAATTAAAAAAATATCTAAAAATTTCTCAATAATATAAATTTTCAAACGACACTTTTGGGATGAGCCTCGTAGAAGCGTTATGGTTGTCTTTATGTATTCACAGCTTATATATTTACATAAAGTTATTTACATGTAAGTATGTATAATAACAATTCTGTAAGAATGCAAATATACTTATGCACATACATACATATGTACATACATATGTATATGAAACGAAAAATTTAGACGGAATGAGTTCTTACTTCTTTGCATACATATGTACATACATATACATATGTTCATTAAAGTTGTTATGCGGTGCTTATTTATCTATTCATATACATACATACATATGTATGAAACAAATGGTAAAGGGTTCAAATGAATTGAATTTTTATTTAATTACATATGTATGTATAAACGTATACATATGTACATACATATGTACGTACATTTAAGAAATGTTAAGCGGTATTTATTTATTTTTGCATGTATATACATACATACGTTCGCAGAGGGGATACAGTAAATTGTCTGGTTAAGAATTGTAAGATGAGTTAATTCTTAATTCCCTTTAACATTTAGCCATACATACAAATTTGCTTTATTAGTCAATTCTTAAGAAACATACATACATACATTGTTCGATGACATACATACATATGTACATGCCTCACACAAGTTGGATGATTGATTTCAAAGAGAAGGTTCGATACCAACCCTTATTTTCTCTCGTTGAAATGTGATCTCCGTTGGTGACAATCAAACCGCAGACGGTTTGAACGAAATAAATGTTGAAAGCTATGTACGTTTATGAATAAAGAAGAATGCAAAATTTTGTGGTAGGTCAAGTTCAATGTCAAACCAAATTGAAATATTTTTCTATTTTCTTTTAAATCGTTATTTGTTTTCGAGCAAAAATTCCTAACGGTTTGGATAAGTTAGGTTTATAGAAATTTATGTATGTACATATGAATGTATGACATGTATTTATATATATACATATATATATGTACATATGTATGTATACATATGTATCATTTATTTAAGATATGCAACGGTTTCACTTTTGATTTCAAGGTTTTTTGATATGAAGGTTACACAAAATTAATGTATGTTTGTATGTACTATTTATTATGACCGTATGTATACATGCACTATGTATGTACATAGGACATATTGACGTTGGTATGTAGATTTTTTTTTTGATGATTTTATGAACGTTTTAGCTAACGGAGTTGACTGTAACGACTGCACAATGTGTGTGTGTATGTACGTACGGTTTTAAGTATGTAAGGTTTGTATATGCATGGGCTTGTTAATTCGGGTTTTTTTTAAAACCGTTATGAGGACAAGTCAACGGAATCAACTGTACCTCGAATTAATGGATGTCTGTATGTATGGGTAGACGTACAAAAGTCTAGGGAGCTTTATGCTATATTAAGGGGTGTCCGTGGGACAGGACTATGGGGCATATACAGGTGACTCATATATAAAATTTCTCGGGTACTTACTTTGGAAAAAATCCGGCTCGAAGGACCAAAAAACGTTGGGGCAGGGGAGGATGGCTGTTGGAGGTGCCCAAAAAATTAAAATATCCAGGTGTCACTTGCTTTTTACACTTAAGTTTTTACTTTTAGTTTTTCTCAAAAAGTTTTGTCATTTCTTGAAATTAGCAACAAAACTTCATTTGTTTGCATAAAAACTAAGTTTTGGGCTAATCTTTGCATGTAAATTAAATATGTATGTATGTATATATGTATATTGAGCATTTGGGATTCAGTGGGTAGTGTGGTTTAGGTTTCTATATCTTTTATTTCAACAAAATTCCTTTGCTTTTATTAAATCTTTTTTATTTTATTTCATATATCATTGTTTGTTTGTTTTTACATGTAAGGTTCTTATATTGTTTTGAAGCAAAATCAAAGTGGTTTTAAGATAATATTTTTTTGCACAAAAAATTTATATTGATTTATTTTTCAAATTCATTTCTTTTTGTTTATTTTTTTTTTAATTTCAAAGTAATATTTTTATAACACAAATTATCTGTTGTATGTCTTCAAAATAATATGCCGCGCACTACTGTTGGGTTTGCTAGTTAAAAGTCAACTCAATCGTTTTGCTCATGAGCGATGCCTTCAAACTTATTTCTTTCTCTTACAGCATTAAGTATGCATGTATGTATGTATTTAATTAGGTGAATAGGTTTGAAGGCAAAGCAAAAGACAAATAATAAGGAGTGATTACACTCACGAAAATCTCGTGCGTAAACACTGGTTCTCTATTTGTATAGCCTTTACCAAAAAATGGTAAAAGGGTATATATAGGTTTGTCATTCCGTTTGTAATTTCTACAATATTAATAAGCGACACATAAAGTATATATAAATTCTGGATCTTCATGCATAGGGAAGGCGAACAAGCGATGTCCGTCTGTCTGTACGTGAAATCGGTTTTCCCAAGCTCCCAGAAGAGCTAGAGACTTCGTTCTTGAACTGGTGTGTCTGAAATTTTCCGAAAAATTTTGCTATTGAAAATCAGCAAAATCAAGCAGACGGTTTCAGAGCTGGAAAACTCAAACTCTATTTTCCCATAGAAAATAACTACCGAAAACAAGTTTTTATTACTTTTTTTTATTAAATTAACTTATTTTATACTTCGGTATGAATAAAATTGGTATTTATAAATAAAAAAAAATTTTAAAATTTAACAAATTAAAAAAACGTTTCCAGGGTTGGAAAACTTTAAATTTTTTCCTAATAATTAAACATATTTCATGTTTTAGGAAGAAGGCTATTTTCTCAGGAACGGTAAAAGCTACGGGTCTGAAATTTGGACAGTGTATGTAGAACTTTGGTCGCTACAACAACAAATATATAAAAGCTAAAAATTAAAGGGTGTTCCAAAATGAGTGACGAAAACTTTTAAAATCCCATGTAATATACATACAATTGTATGTTTGTGTGTACATATGTATATTAAAACTTGAAATTTGAAAATTAGTGTATTTTTATATAGTAAAATTAAAAAAATTTAAATTAAAGGGTGGTCCATCATTTAATGAAATTTTGACTATGTAATTTTGACAAATTGCTATATCTTGGAAACTGTAAGAGTTAAACTCTTGAAATTTTCAAAAACGGTCAAACTAAAAAATCCGAAAATTATAAAATCGCCAAAAATTTAAAAAAATCGCCAAAACGAAAAAAAATCGCCAAAATTAAAAAACGCCATAAACCGAAAAAAAAACTCCAAAACGAGAAAAATTGTCAAAACAAAAAAAATTCCCATAATGACAAAAATCCGCAAAAATCGCCAAAACAAAACAAATGCTTATATGAACAAAAATCGTCAAAAATTAAAAAAAATCGCCTAAATGCAAAAAAATCGCCAAAATCCAAAAAATCGCCAAATCGAAAATAAATCGCCAAAAACCGAAAAAAATCGCCAAAACAAAAAAAAAATTTCTATAACAAAAAATTTAAATTAAAAAGATGTAATTCGAGGCACATGCATCGGGTGCCCGTAATTCTACAACAAATATTACAACAGCAAAACCATATGAACTTTGTTTGTATAAATTACCATTACACTTTTCAAAGAGGTGTAAGGTTGTCAGAGTGTATGTTTCTTGTGGGAAATGTCAAACACCATATCAATCTGAATATTTGTTGGGTGTTTGAAGATAATCTAAATGAAAGCATATTCCCAAATTCGACATTCGGTTTGGTTAACATATGTTAATCACCTGACTCAGTGCAATCACCTTATTAAGATAAATACCTTTAATGTATTTGTGTAACTGATATTGAAAAAAGACATTTATTTCATTTATTTTTATATGCACAAAAAAATATTCACCAATGAAGAATTTAATTGATTTCAGTACATTTTTAATTGCTTCAACTAATTCGAGTGGAAAAACTTAATTGACATAATCAAATTGCTTACAGGTGAAAATTTAATTATTTTTTTTAATGATATTACAAAATTGTTTACATTATTTTTTTTTGTGTGTATTTTAAGGTAAAATATACAATTTATCAGACTTAAGTTTTAAGTCGTTACGGTTTTTGAGCGAGTTGGAGTTATGTTCACTATTTAGGACAAACATTTTCACTGCGATGTATAAATATTTTGCAACAAAAAATAATATTTCAAATACAGCCACCATAGAGAAGCCCAAAAATATTGAAACAATATTGCCAACAGTACCTTTAACGAATAGAAATAAGCACATATTCATACATACAAGTGCATGTGTATTCATTAATAAGTTTTATGAAATAATCTTATTAAAGTTACAATACTTACTGAATGCCTCCTCCCAGGTATTACTTATCACACGTTTATAGTATAGAGCAGTCGATTCGCCAAAATATACACGCAACACTGATATGTCTTCGACTTTTAAATTCAAATCTCTATACATAAAAAAATTTCAGAAGTAGAGAAATTAAACGAAAGGAAAGTAGTTTTCACGTGAGATTTTTAGTTGCTATTACACGTTGAGTTTTATTAAATTTCATTGAATTTAGCAGAAACTTACCCCAAATTATCCGGTATCACTAGACGATCTGTAGGCAGTGACATGACTGTAATATAATATTGTGTATCATCACACGATGGCAGACATTCGGGACAATATAATGCCTCCTCCACTTCACGTTCTAAGCCCAAAATCTTAATGCGTTTCGTTAGCACGTTATGCCATTTAACTAGATATGAATTGAAATTGTTATTTCAATTGTTATATAAAATATAAACTACTGTTCTTTTTTCCTCCACATAGGTATGTATAAGCAGTTGCTTAAAGTAGCACATGAAAATATGTAGAATAATTATTTGCATGTGTGTTGCTTACAAATGATGACCTTTATGTAAATGTAAAGCATCATTTGTATAAATTCTTTAACTGAAAGTATGCAGTGCAAAGGTAATTTGAGTAAAACACAAAATGAAAATGTTAAAAAAGTAATATGCAGGATAATAAAACGATAAGGTTAATATTCGTATCTTCTTTGTTAATTTTTAATTCTTCTTTAATTTTGTTTTCACTACTTTAAATCATGTGAAAAGCTTGACCGATACAAGTAAGTATCGATGCTTTTTATTCGATACTGAGTATGTATCGATACTTCTAAACCGATGCCGTATCAAGTAAAAGTATCGATACCTTAGTGGTATCGTTTCATCCCTAATTGCGAGAAGTTGCAAAATCGGAAGGAAGCTGGAATAAGAGTTATTATCTTCTTCAGAATCAACTAAATTTTTTTTTATGAAATTGTAATTTCCTTTATGTTTTACGCACCCGAATCCACCATTAATATTTCTGCAGTATATTTTTCACATTTACCTTTTCGTTTTAATCAATGGTACCATAGGTTTAATATGCAGTAAGTTGCCGAATTTAATAGAAAAAATTACACATCAGGCAACACTACTTACATGAGTAGAGTTAAAATATCAATTCTATTTGCTATCAAATTCGGTGTATGCTGAAAAGCTTAAATAGGCTTTTAAACAAATAACTTATATGACATCATACATAGAAAATTTGTTACAAACTACAAATATGGTGTCTACACGATATGCTAAAATCATGAACAAACGTTTGTTGGTAACATTAACAAATGCCCTTCATATGTAGTTAAGCATACGTATATTGAACAAATTTTGTGTCTACACGATATGTTGGCCTTGGTAACAAATTTTTCACCATAAATATGCTGATTCAAAATATCGTCTAGACTTAGCTTTACATATTTTTAATAAAAATCTTTTTATTTTCATATTAATGAAATAGTTTTCCATTTTACTGTTGCAGTAGGCGCAGTACCAATCTTTGAACAAGAAGCAATAATCGGGGCTATCTTGAATAAAATTCCACTTGAAATTTTTTCGTGGATTTCAAACTAATAGCAAGTAATAGGGAAAACAAAAAATTCTAATTGGAAAATGGAAAAATTTCACGTGGAATTTTATTCATGATAGCCCTGAATATTTTATGTGCCTGAAGATAAATTTTAAAATTTAGAACCCTAGACACAAACCGTCTTGTGTAACAGAACTCTGTTAACAAAAATTAGGGTTTTCCCACAAAATGGACTTATCGGCAAAATGGTGCATTGATTTTAATACGAGTTAGTTAAATACTGGAATGTTACAGGGATACATTTACAAAACATATTAGTTAAATACTGGAATGTTACAGGGATACATTTACAAACATATATGTATGTACATTAGGGTGGGGCGATTAGCATGGAAGAAAAAAATCTTAATGGGCGCTTCGCGTTTCTGATTCTTGGGATTGTACTGAGCAAAAAAGTCCACTAGACCATACGCCTACGGTGAAAATCAAGCTTCCAGATTTTGACTTGCAGTTTTTGCTCAGAATTTTTTCACGTTTTTTTTTTTTGATATTTTGGCCTTTAACAGCCAAACCCTTATATTCTAAATTTATATCAATCTTTGCAATCTTTACAACTAAACATTAGTACTAACTTTTGTTCTAATATCTTCTTCTAGGCATATACATTCAATATCTTCGGCTACTAAATTTTCCAATCTTTTTCTTGCTTATAAAATACATCCTTCAATCGTAGAATTCCGCCAATGTTCACCAAACTACTTATTAAAAGACATATTTCTGTTGTCGGCGGCGTTGGCGTTTAAATATTGGCTGAGGCTTAGCTTATCCCTGCTTCATTTATTTATTATGTAATTTAATATTTCAAAAGTCATCTCTTACAATAACTTTGTTAAACGTTTAAAAGTAAGACTCATATTTCCAAGTTGGCAGACTATCTAGAGATTATATGACACCCTTACGATTAGAAATTTATATAATGCATAGCATATTTCAGTGATAGGTATTGTGCCAAACAAGAACTTGGTAAAAAATTTTATCTCACTACTTTTGATGGCCGAAATTTTGGAAAGGAACTTGGCCTTTTTTCACATTTATGTTTTTGTGAGGATCTGACTACTATTTGAAAGGTTTTCTTAACTGAATCTTTAAAAAACAACCAATTAAATTTTTAGTTAATGTAATATTTTTTTAATTGGAAAAATCAAAAAATTTTCAATAAAAATTTATGATTTAATACTAAAATTTCCATGATTGGTTGAAAACTAATTAATTTTTTAACTGAATCTTTGTTTTTTCTTTAATTGAATCTTGTTTTTAGTTTTTTCTGTGTATACTTATATGTTGGTATTTTTCCCTAAGAAATTTTATAGCATCACACCCCATAATTACTGAAAATATGGAAACGTTTTAGAAGTGACCGAAAAAATAGGAATATCAACTTTATTTTCATTTTATTGGAATTATTTTATTTAGCTACCAAATAAGTGAAAAGTTAAGAAAAAGTTAACCACTAAAGAAAGATCTTATACGTGGATTTGCAGACTGCAAAACTTTGTGTTAAATTGGAGCTTATACTATAAGCAGTTTCATTCGATTGCAATATCCTCTGAAAGTTTAGACAACATGTATATTAGGGCGGGTAGATTTTATTTTTTGCAAAAATCGTATAGCAAAAACGTAATCTACACGAAATTCCGAGAAAATTCTCCCAAGACAATACTTTTCTAAAATCAATCCCTATACCGTGCCTCTCGACATGAAAATGTATTTCCTTTTCTTTAGAATGACAATTTTGTTTTAATTAAAATTTTTCCAAATAGAAATTTTTAATTAAAATTTTTCCAAATGAAACAAATGCTACTAAAGTTGAATCATTATTCTTCCTTCCACGTACGTACTCCCTGCTTTAAGTTTTTTCGCGAGCTACCTTAGAGTTATCCATAATATTTGGTTACACATTTTCATCTTTAAAGTCAATGTCTTTAAATATGGCAGCCAGTAGCCAAACAAGAAGCAGCTCAGGAAGAGGAAATAAATGTTCATGCCGAGGCGCGTTATAGCGATTGATGTTAGACACGATTTCTTCTTAGAATTTTCTTAGAAATCTACATATCGATGGCTTCATATGAAAAGGTCGTATCTCGTTTTTTCACAAAATCGCGTTTTTTTGCATATTCTGGCGAAGGACCCTCAAATACACGTTTCTTACAAATTTTTTTTATGTTAACAAATAAAAAAATTATAAACATTTAAAAAAAAGCCCTATCTCATTTGAGAAAATTCTTCGAAGAAAAAAAGCCCTAACTCATTTTAATATTAATGCACTTTGTTGATGTGGTTGATGGATTAGTTTTTAAAGCAGCGTTGCTTTTATTATAACAGTCACAAAAATAACAGGGTAGCAATCAATAGTATAGTATAGAGTCGCAATCAGTAACATAGTTACTCTGCCACTGGGTGAAATAAAAAAGAATGGGTTTTCCCCGAAATTGTATGAAATTTGCATCATTGTAATATAATAGTGTGGAGAAATGACACTTTAAATAATTGAAGCGTGAAAAATAAATTGAAGTGTCAAAAGTAAATAAAGTTATAATATGAATTGCGCAACAAAAAATGTTGCCTCCGTTGCTGTAAATTCAGATGATATTCGCAAAAGGAATAGCGTCGCGAATAAATAAAAATGGAAAGAAAACGTCAACAAAAAGAAAAGAATGGAAGGTGAGCAATATGTGGGCATATCTAACAAAGAACTTTCCCAAAAACCTCCTCGACAACTCGGTGAGTCGTGTTCATCACAGTATTGTGTGAAAAGTGCATTGAGGAACTGTTCAGTGTTTTCCGAGGCCACTCGAAAGGAAATATTTAAATTGTTTTGGGAAATGTCCTGGGAACAAAAGCGGATGTATGTTACTGGTCTTATTAAAATTTCGGAGAAAAAAAGTAATAGTTCTGAAAATTCGAGACGAGCATATACAATAACATACTTCCTCAAACAGGATTACAATAGATTACAAGTATGCCGCCACATGTTTCATTCAACACTAGGACTAAAGGAAAAGATGGTTCGAAATTGGATCGACTCTGCAGGTAAACACGGTTCGCAAAATAGCCCCGACAAATCATTAAGTGTGTGCAAGTCTGCTAATCTATCAACAGTAGCAGGTAAGCACAATCAAAAACGACATTCTTTCTTACAAACATGGCTGGATGAGTTACCAAAAATGGAGTCTCATTATTGTCGGAAAGATTCCAAGAAATTATATTTTCAGACGGATTTTTCTTCATATCAAGAAATTTGCCGGATCTACGTCCACGAGTGTGAATCCAAAAAGGAAAATGAGAGCATGAAAATATCATATCCTATTTTTGATGAAATAATGAAGAAATCGAACTATTCCATTTTTAAGCCCAGAAAGGACCAGTGCGACTTTTGCGTATCTCACAAAGGAAATAATGTATCGGACGAAGATATAGACGAAAACATAGAGATGACATTGAAAAAATGCGTCAAGAAAAATACAACGATATTAAAAATGCCGAAGACGGATTATGTGCAGTTTTTTGTATGGATGTGCAAGCAGTGAAGTTGCTGCCTCAAGTCAATGCCAGTGCTGCTTATTATAAAATGAAATTGCAACTGCATAACTTCACCATCTACGATATTGTCACACACGATTCAGACAATTATGTTTGGGATGAAACAGATGGCAATCTAGTCTCCTCTGTTTTTGCAACATGCCTTATTAAGCACTTGCGAAATTTCACTGCTCGTTCTCCAAATATACATCACATAATAATTTACTCGGACGGATGTTTTTACCAAAATCGTAATGTTGTTTTGTCTAATGCTTTGCTTGCATTTTGTAAGGAAACGAATATAACGGCTGAACAAAAATATTTAATAAGTGGCCATACCCAAATGGAGTGCGATGCAACTCATTCGCTTATTGAAAGAAAAATGTCTAAATACAAATAAATTTGCCATCTCAATTCGTTCAACTTATAAAGGAAGCGCGCAAAGTTCCTACACCTCTACAAGTACATCATTTGCATTATGAGTATTTTTTGAATTATGAAAAAAGTTCACAAGTGTACTCATCTATACGTCCACGTAAATAATATTGCACTCTAACTTAATTCTATAGGTACATATGTATACTCACATATTGTCTTAAATTTTAGGCAGAGTCGTTGGTGAACCGACAGTAAGCATGATACGAGCTCTTGCATATGAACCATCCGGAGTAATTTATTTTAAAACTAGAATAACCGACGACTATGACTTGCTTCCGCAGAGATCAGTTAGAAGAATTATTGAAGAAATTCCCCCCGAAAGTCTTCACAAAGAAAAAATTCCACTAACGAAGAAAAAGTGGGACCACTTGCAGGATTTAAAGAGATTCCTTCCATCAGATTGCCATTATTTCTATGATAAATTACCGTTTAGACACTAATTTTGGTTAAAAGTGACCTATTATATGTTTCTCACCTGAATTTTTTTGTTGAGTTTTTTCATTATTTATAACATGAATTACTTATTTGTTTTCTTTTATTAAAATATCTAATTTTCACCTTAGTGTAAAAAAGCCCTAACTTGAATTTTCTTTCAAGAATATGATTAACTAAAAGCCCTATCTTACATATCTTCATTAATATTAAAAAAAATTGAAAATAAAAGTAGTCATTGCATTCCTGCTTGTTTTACTAAAAAACTGCGTTCAAAAACAAACATATTCCCAAATCGTTCCGATTATATTCAGATTTTTCCTTGTCCTGTAAAGTAGCTAAAAGTTGAGATACGACCTTTTCATATTAAGCCATCGATATAGTTTTTACTATACGATTTTTTTTTTGTCATCCATACAAATTAGGGTATTCATCTAATCGGGATTTTCTTTTAATGGGTTAATCGCTCGATTAATTAATCGAGGTTTCTGCTTAATCGGTTAATTTCGGTATTAACCGTTTAACCGGTTAATAAAGTTTTTCCATAAATCAAGTGTTATTAACAAATAAAAGTGCATAAATTATTTATTAATTTGAGTTTATTAATAAAACAAACAAAAAACACACATACAAACTAAATCAAGCCAACAAAAATTCATAAAAAATAACAAGTTTGTGACGTCGTTATATTAGTTACTTCAATACTTTAAAGAGATCTTCTAACACAATCTTTCAGAAAAATATTTTGTTTTAAATGTTTAGCATTTAAGCGATCCTCCTCTTTTAAAACCTGACTTAAAGAAATCCTTTTACTTATCGTAGATGTTAAGGAAATCGAAAGCAATTCATAGAGAGTCCTGTTATAACTTTTTTTCAACTTCATAAAACTTCTAATTGTTTCGGTTAATTTTGTTAGAACATTTCTTGTATTGCTCATACTGGGAGAGCTCAGCGACGAATATTCTGCAAAAAAAGCTCACCTCTGAATTTCTTAGCTTTCGCTGTATTTTTGCTACGAGGAAATATTTCCGAGTGTAGGTGTAAAACAATTGAATTAGTCTCTCATTAAATCCAATCGTTAATTAAATCGTTGGCAACAGTACTATTGGCTTTTATTAAATTATTAAACAAAAACTTAAAAATGGCTTCTATTTACGAGTACCAGAGTCATTACTAAACTCTTTTATTGTCATGTCCAAGGATTTTGAAGTTTTACTTAAGTGAGGATCACTGAACATATAAGTACTTCTTTGTTTGTGTGAAAAATAATTTCTAAACCCTCACCTTTAGTAAATGAAACTAAACCAATAATTATTCACACAAAAATAAGTTGTAATACTACAAAATATGAAAAAATTTGTTATGTCGGTTAATCGGTTAATCGACTGTCAAATCGAGTCGGCCTAATGTACATACATACATACATATATGTATATTTTACATATTTTGGGTATAATTCATAAAAAATATTTTGATTTTATAAAAGGTTTATTATTATTTGTTTCATAAAGCCCTTATTAAAATGAAATATTTTTTATGAATAAGGCAGTCTATATTTAAACTTTGATTTCAGCATTTGTATGAATTGAAACAGTTTTAATGATTCTTTTTGTTAGAAAAAACGTACATTGGCGACGGCATTTGCGTTGCTTGAAAAAGCATAAAAGCGATTCATAACTTCAATTACGTTTACGAGTAAAAAGTGCGATTGATGGCGATTTCGATTACGATTATAGTCGCAATTCTAACCCTAGATCTGTTATTTGGACCCAAATGAGCTGAAAAGTTGTTTTCTCTTCTCAACAACCTGCTAACCTAACCTAACCTAACATAACATCACACAGACGTGAAATGCAAAAATGTGGTAAAAAGTATACAACTTTTGAACTAGGCAACCGATTTCTATGAGACCAACTGTTTTAGAAAGAAAAAGTGTTGAACTTTTAAGGTAAAAAGTTGGAAACTGCGGGTATCGGAATTCTTGAGAATCTTGTAACTTTTCTAAATATCGACCAATTTTAATACATCATGATTTCTGTAACAAAAAGGAAAAAGTGCTCCAGTTGTGATAAGCTAATATTGAGTTAATTTCATCCTTATGATCAGAAAGTTATGCTGCTTAACTTTTTTCCACTTATGGAATAATGCGAAGAACTGTGTTTTTTGCTAAATTAAATAATAGTGAATTTCCCAAATAAATTGTTAAGGAAATATATTTTTCAAAATTTACTTGAAAGTTTAAATGTGCTGATGATTAAATATAAATTTTTTTTGTGTAGGCAAATAAACTGAAACAAGAAAATAAAAAACCTCAGTTATCAGAGAAAGAAGTTTTGTTTATTTAAAGTTCACCGTCATCAATGAAATCCACGATGCAAACAATAAATAATAATAATAAAAAAAATGCAGAAATAAGGTGCAAGTCAAGAAGTGTAGTCAAAATTATTTTTTGAAAATACACAAACATGCATAGCTTTTTCAGAATTATTTTCCAACAACAAAGGAAAATAAAATATTTTAAAACTCACAGGTGTATCGTTGGATGCAGGCTACTTGATGCAGGGTACAATAAGGAACCCCAATTTTTTCCATCAATTTAACCGGTACATAAAATGGTACACAATTGCATAAAACGGAAATACTGTGAATGCGACAGCATATTATACAATTCGAAAACGAATACGAACGGCCAAGGCACAAATTGTCATCTGGCGATTCATCGTCAAAGTAACATTGGCGCTTAAGTAATAGTAAGGATATATGTAGTTTAAAGAAAAATTAAATAAAGAGCAGCAAGTAAAATGCGTACATATAATGGATCAAAAGTTTTCAAATCTTTACTTGTATCGACCAACTTGGAAGTCAACGATATGAACGTTTCCTCATTGTGCATTGGAAATACTTCGATAGCACCACCCGAACTTACATCTGGAAAATCATTAGGATTATGAACAATAACAATATAAGCATCCATATTAAGCAAAGAAACCAGATCATCAGAATGCGAAGCGTTTAGCAATATAGTTAGACCCAGTTCGGGGGCTATTAAACGAAATGTGCTATTACGTCGTCTATAGCTAAATTTTGTTAAACGTTTTAATAGTTAAACATATTTATAAACATTTTTAAAATAATACATACTTATCGTTGGCATTGAATGTACAACAAGGTCCATACATTGTAAAACGATCCTGAAAAGCATCCTTACCAAAACATTCAATTTCTTTGCCATTTAAAAAACATTTTATAATCAAATCATTACAATGCGGTGTAAGCTTGTTTTGTTTGGTTAAGAGTATGATAGTTTAAATTTAGAATTAGATGATTAATAGATTTTCTTTAACTTACCCTTATTAGATCTTTTGTTATATCATAATACATTACATTATCATTTGTTTCATAAATATTCAAAAAAATTTGAAATCCATCGAAACTATCGTAATCATAATCTCTTTGGAATTTGTAGTAGAGACTATTGAAATATGGCATGAACTTCATGAAATATCCTGCAGATCTGTTGCGGGGATCCTTAAATGATCTGGAATGAAGAAAAAATTAAACTAGAAAATATTAACAGCAGCTCAAAGCATTTGGAGAAGAGATCTATAGCCCAATCATAAACAAAAATTCCGTGCGAGATTTTTCACTTTTCCCTTTTCTCCTATTATGCATTAATTTTTTCCCTGTTTTCACCAATTCCCAGGGGAAAAGTAGGTATTATGAATGCAATTGAACTTGATGGAGTTTATGAAAATTTTCAAAACACAATAACAATTCATCACACCAGGGTTGTATTTTTTCGTAGATCGCACGACTGATAGTGAGTCATGGCATTTAACGAAAGAGTACACATGTCAACCTCTGTAGTTGATCTTTTGGCTTATTGCAACTAGCAGTACCGTGTAATTCACTGCACACAACACAAACAGTACGTAGTTTGTAATAAGTTTTTGTATGGCTATATTCTTGACAATTATGGGACTGTCCGGGTCCTAAACGCTTGTATGGTTCTTCGGTATAAGAAATATTTTAAGCTATAAATTGGATGGGTCTCATTTTTTCTATATTTTATGTCATTTGTTTCCAGTTCAACGAGAAATAGAGGTTGGGGGATCTTCTCCCTATTAGATACATTTTTACCTTAAATCCCTGGAGGACTAGTACATCTCTTATTTCTTCGGGAACAACATAAAAATATATGCCCTTCAGTACGATATGCAGTCCTTTAGCAATCTTAAGCTGGTACGTATAAAAACTTGTTTTATTTTTTTCGAATTCAGCAACAATTTTGCGGAAATTTTTTTCTTATTATATTTGAATTTTAGTTTCGTCAATGCTACCACCTTGTATTGGAATAATATAATTTTCACCAATGGCCTTTGCAGCCAGTGCTATCAATATATATATTAATGTTATATTTTATATAATTTTAATAACAAGTAAATAAATGAATAATAATAATTTTTGGAATTTGGGCTTCGCCCGTGCTTTACAACTGTGTTATATCTGTCCATTCTGATATAAACTTTAGATTTCTGACTACTGTTATCTATAGTGATAACTTGATTAAGTGATGAACACGAAATTTGACAAAGCGAAGTTTATCGTTGACGAAAAAGTGGCTTTGCCTTTAGAAAAAGACTATCATCAGATTTTTTGTTTTCATTAAGGGCTTCAAAATTTATATTCATTTCTGCCTTTAGAACTCTCTTCAAAATTTTTTGTTTTTGAGGTACTCATATAGAGTATTCCTCAATGTCACATTGTTTGCGGTTTGTTTTTTTGTTTTTGTTATTTCTGACTTTGTAAAAAATATTATTACAGCAAATAAAGCTTATTTATCGAAGTGAATATGTATTATGAATACTAGGTTTGTTCATTTAGTAAAAATTGTTAAGAATTTGTAACAATTGTTACTGTAAAGTGTTTATTATTTCAAAAAGCTTGCAAGGAGAGAGCGTCAAAAGAGAAAAAAAAAGATTGAGAAATAAAAAAATTATTACAAGTTATTGCTAGTAAAATTTTTACTTCCAAGAATTATCCATGTTATGTGTTTTGTTGTCAAATAAATTATTTAAAATATATCTGCAAAAGGAAATCTCAAAAATTTGAATATCTATATTAAAATAACATGTATACGTATGTAAAAAGAAAGCATATTTTCTTAATTTATTGATTTTCTTTTATTAAGCCATCTAAATTAAATTTTATTGTCAAGGAATTTTGTTTGTTTATCATATCTGATCAGAAATGGAAAGTGGCTTTTTGGTGTTTTTAATGGACTAGAATTAAAAAATAAAGAAAAATGCATAAAAATAGTAAATAATACGTCAGGAAAATTGCAATTGCATCATGTTTTCCATCCGTGGTTCTATATGAATAAAATTTTATTGCAAATTCTTACAAGTAAAGCGTTCATTTACTTTTTCATATTTGGTAGAGTAATTTTGTAAATTTCTGCTTTAATCTTTCGTTGCTAGTTTCTGCTGGGGAAGTAAATGAACAGACTAAGAATATTTTTTTGTATAATTTGTTTTATTTTTTTTAATGTATATAAAAAAAACTCCTCTAAGACGTTTGTTTACTATGAAGATTCAACGAGAACTCACAAAGGTCAATATATTTTGCCGACAGCAAGTCGGCAATTAGGGCAATCACAACCGAAAAATTAAACTCTAGGGCAGATTTATAAAGGACAGAACATGATAAACGATTACGCAGTACATGTCAACATTCGTCTTGTATGGGTGCCGGACCACTACGAAGTAGTGGTAGCGAAAAATGCCAGAACGTTGCGAACGAAGATAAAACAAGGGGACTGTTGAAACTAAAAAACCCAAAGCTAGGAAGATTGACCGGCACCTTAAAGAGACACTATAACCTACGAGGGCATTTCTACCATAGGTCATGGAGATAATGGAGCAATCCCTTCGTCATTGTCCAGCTTTTGGCCAACAGAGATCACGTTATTTTGGGAATGACACCTTACCGGGTGTTACCCTCCTTAAATTTTTGACTGGAAAAGTTTGGACTTGCTTATGTGTATGTCTCCGAACATGAGCGTAATGGCACCTTTCTTCAACCTAACATAAACTAGTTTTTCACTTACATTTTTGTGCTTTGATATATGTTTTCGACTTACAGAATACCGACTTTTTCGCCTTTTAAATTCGAATAAAAAAGTACTTTGCGAAATTGTAACCAGAATAGCAATTGTTCACGTTTATATATTTTAAAGCCTCTAGGTTTTTAGTTCTATCTTTCATTGTGTTTCTCTTTAACATGGTTAATACTTACAGTTGATTGGCATAATTTTCTGCTGCTTGGCGTGATATGCGATTATTTGAGCATATTGAGATGCCAGGAAAAGGAACATTCTCTACTGGATAAAGGGGATCGTGTAAATTAAGTGCAAAATACTGTGACACAAACTTATCCCAGGTGTAGGACAGTACTGTTATCACAATGATCAAATTAGTAACATGTAGACAGAACCAAATTAATCTGTAAATAAAAAGCAAAAAAACCAGAATTAATACGAGAGCCAACCATAAAATAATGTAGGGTATGTAAGTACATATCTACGTATAATTAAGTATAATGTGTAGAGTGAGTTAAGTTGCATTATATAGAGTAAACTTCTGAAAAGCTTTACAACAATGTTGGGCACTGTCAATGGATTAGTATATTTTGTATGTGTTGAGGTTGCGAGCTGCCCACCAAACACAAAGCCAAGCGTTTGAAACATGATGGTGCATTATGTTATCATACATAATTGGACATAATTTTTGTCTTGAAAAAAATCCAGTAAGTTAAAATATTAATTGAAAATAAAGCTTTTTCTAAGTAAACAGCCAACCGAAAAAGATAGGGCAATAATGTTTTATGTTTTCCATTCAAGAAAAAAAATAAAAGATTGATTGCTTGGTGGAGCATAACGGAGTAAATTCACCAAATGTATAAAACTTAATAAGCATTGAGACGAGTATTTTTCGGCACGGAAAATCATTTTCATTTTCGGAAACATATTAAAAATATTTTTTAGAGTTGGGCATAGTAGTTCCTTTTGGGGATTGCTCCGTTTTATTCCCAACAACAAAAAGAACTAGTTCGTTCTTTTCGTTCAATTGTTCTTTTCGGTCAGTTGTTCAGTCAACAACAGAACAGAGATTACATTCATTAGTCATTGAATCCTCTTCAATGTTTTATTCGTGTGTTAATATTCTAAAGTTTCATTTCATTTTTAGTGGCCTTATTTAATTAAAAAATTTTGATTGAAAATGTTTAAAATGAAGTTTGATCATTTGAAAACTAATTTTAATCACATTTTTAATTCTGATTTATATTCAACACAACAAATTCTTTCTTTTAATTGAGTAAAAATGTTCCTTGCTCAGACGTATTTTCATTTGTGCTTTGTAGTCTTATTTGTTGTATGCTTTTAGTAAGTAAAAGGTAATAATCACTTTTTTTAATTCTAATAATCTTTTTCACAATGTGTTTTACTACAAATTATTTCTATTAATTTTGTAAAACTCACTTGTATATTTCACTAAGTATAAATTTTCTTTTGTTTGTTTTGATTATTGTGCTGAAAACTTAATAGGCACGATAAACTATAATATTTTACTTGAAATCTTTTGCATGTGTATTGGTCAGGAACAGAGAACAAGATAAACAAAACAAAATAAAGACCAAAAATGAACGATCGAACAAAAAACGAAAAAACAAATACCAAGAGAACAAGAAAGACCAAAAGAACAAGAAAGACTAAGAGGTCAAAAAAGACCAAGAGAACAAAAAGGAACAACTAGTTTGAACTAGTTCACATCGTTCACTTATCGGAATAGTTCAATTGAACTAGTTCGTTCTTTTTTAGCACAACCCTAATGTACATATCGCTCATTTACTTCAATAGTGGCATAACTCAAAAAATGGGTTTTTTGAGTTAATAATGCAGAAAGATTCGGCATTTCGTATTTTATCTTGTGTAAAAATTTCATGCAAATAGCTTGTACCATCACCTCCTGAGAGAAGATTTTTTTTCATTTCTCCATTGAGTTGTATGCAAATTGAAAACTTAAAACGCGTTTTCTGCAAAACTGGTTTTTTTGAGTTGTGCCACTATTGAAGCAAATGAGCGATATGTACAGGGTGGCCCAGAAAGACCGAAGTGGTGTAAATTCCTTATAACTTTTTATTTAAGACATATTTTTTTAATTTTTTGTTTTTTAAATACAGTAAATTTATAGGGAATATTTTTAGATTAGTTGTTAAAAATGATATCCCGCAAGTGGAGGCCATTTTCTGCATCGCACAAATGATCTCTTTTCAACACATTTTCCATGACCTTTCGCAAAACTTCCGGTGTTATGTTGTTAATTTCGTCTGGAATATTGGTTTTTAATTCCTCAATAGTCCTAGGCTTATTAACATAAACTTTCCCTTTTAAATAACTCCAAAGGAAACAGTCTGGAGCGGTTAAATCCGGGGAACGCGGAGGCCAATTAAAATTGCTTCTACGCGAATTTATTCTTTCCCCAAAGATGTCGCGTAAAATAGCCATTGTGGCCCTCGGAGTGTGCGCTGTGGCTCCATCCTGTTGGAACCATATTTGCGGATGGTATTCCACGGCTGGCCTTACAAAATTTTCCAACATGGCCCAATATCGATCACCATTGATGGAAATGGCGACATCTCTTTCATTTTCCAAAAAATATGGGCCAATGATCCTTTCTGAAGAAACACCGCACCAAACAGTACACTTAACTGGGTGTAATTGTCGTTGATGAAGTACTCTCGGGTTTTCCTTAGCCCATATCCTAAAGTTTTGCTTGTTAACAAACCCATTTAATTGGAAATGGGCTTCGTCACTCATAAATAAGTTATGAATAATGGAAATGGAAAGAGCACATTTGTGCGAAGCAGAAAATGGCCACCACTTGCGGGATACAATTTTTAATAACTAATCTAAAAATATTCCCTATAAATTTACTGTATTTAAAAAACAAAAAATTAAAAAAAATATGTCTTAAATAAAAAGTTATAAGGAATTCACACCACTTCGGTCTTTCTGGGCCACCCTGTACATGTTTTAGCGCCGAAATTGGAAATCAGCTGTTCTATACATTTTACTGCATTTTACCATTTTACCGTTCGCGTACTTTTATATGCAAGCTTTTTTATTGAGAGTAATTTCCATATATAACTCAGTTACATGATTTTACTGTATACACGGAAAGAAAATATATGGTTATAGAATGAATGAGAAAACAATATTATGTTCTCTGAAACAAATGTGTGTTCGTTAAAAAATAGTTATTGTTATTTTAAACATTAATTTCGTTACGATAAACAAAGTAATGTTTGAATTTAATAATTACATTATTATATTCATAGAAAGTGCTATATGGTTACCCCCACATTCATAAAATTTAAAATGAATTTGAAATTAATTTTATTTCAACTTTTTCTATCTTGGATGAATAAATGAAAATGAAGATCAAAATGAAACAAATGGATTTCAAATTCATTTAATTTTTTTTATGAATATGGGTGTTAGAGTTTAACAATATAGTGTTGTTAAAAATTTATGACTACAATATAATTTGTATTATTATGTAGAAACAATATGATGCAAATACAATATAATGTTATACAAAACCATACTATGTTAAAATTAAAAAAATCTTCTGTCAGTTCAGTGTTTCGTTTATAAGCTATCGGTAGTGCACGATTGGTGCTAAATAAATAAATAAAGTATAAACAAAAGGGTGAATAAATGAAATATATGTATGTATGTATATATATATATATATATATATATATATATATATATATATACAGGGTGGCCCAGAAAGACCGAAGTGGTGTGAATTCCTTATAACTTTTTATTTAAGACATATTTTTTTAATTTTTTGTTTTTTAAATACAGTAAATTTATAGGGAATATTTTTAGATTAGTTATTAAAAATTGTATCCCGCAAGTGGTGGCCATTTTCTGCTTCGCACAAATGTGCTCTTTCCATTTCCATTATTCATAACTTATTTATGAGTGACGAAGCCCATTTCCAATTAAATGGGTTTGTTAACAAGCAAAACTTTAGGATATGGGCTAAGGAAACCCCGAGAGTACTTCATCAACGACAATTACACCCAGTTAAGTGTACTGTTTGGTGCGGTGTTTCTTCAGAAAGGATCATTGGTCCATATTTTTTGGAAAATGAAAGAGATGTCGCCATTTCCATCAATGGTGATCGATATCGGGCCATATTGGAAAATTTTGTAAGGCCAGCCGTGGAATACCATCCGCAAATATGGTTCCAACAGGATGGAGCCACAGCGCACACTCCGAGGGCCACAATGGCTATTTTACGCGACATCTTTGGGGAAAGAATAAATTCGCGTAGAAGCAATTTTAATTGGCCTCCGCGTTCCCCGGATTTAACCGCTCCAGACTGTTTCCTTTGGAGTTATTTAAAAGGGAAAGTTTATGTTAATAAGCCTAGGACTATTGAGGAATTAAAACCCAATATTCCAGACGAAATTAACAACATAACACCGGAAGTTTTGCGAAAGGTCATGGAAAATGTGTTGAAAAGAGATCATTTGTGCGAAGCAGAAAATGGCCTCCACTTGCGGGATATCATTTTTAACAACTAATCTAAAAATATTCCCTATAAATTTACTGTATTTAAAAAACAAAAAATTAAAAAAATATGTCTTAAATAAAAAGTTATAAGGAATTTACACCACTTCGGTCTTTCTGGGCCACCCTGTATATATATATATATATATATATATATATATATATATATATATATATATATCTTTATACAGACGTGTCTGTATTTCGTGTATACATATATACATGTATAAGTATCCTTTTTTGCTATATATACATTTTATTTCAACATTATTAATTTATTTTTATTTCGGATTTAATGCACAGCTGTTTTAAATAAAAGATCTGCCAATAAATATATGATTAAAAAACAAAATATTATTATATTAAATAATACTGAGGTCGTAATTAACAATATTATTTTAATATTAGAACACAGTATGGTGAGTATCAGTTATATCTAGGCGCACGGTAGTGCGCCAGGCCAAGTTCCGTCCAATGCACGCAGTGAGTATATTAACAGGAAGCCATTCGAGCTATTTTTACCCCCTCATAACTTTGTTCCCCGCAATCGTAAATTTAAACCATAATTAAAATAAATTCATGTGATCTCATATGCGAAGTTTGAAAGTTTTACAATGAAAGGTTCCGGAGATATGGAGGTGCAAAAAGTGCATATTTTAAGAAATACTCACTGACTCACTCATCAATATTATGAAGCACTTCCAATATAGCTACAGATCTGAAATTTGGTAGATTAGTAGATCTAGGTGAGAGATGAACTAGAAAAATCTGAAAACCCGAAAATTTTTACCAAGGGTCCGGGGCTACGCCCATAAATCTCAGAATTAAAAACACATATCTTAAGCGTTTAAATCAAGCAATTTTATTGAAATTTGGCACACGCCCATACAATTTGAACCTCCTATTTAATGTACTTCCGACCAGTACATTTAAATGTAATATTTATTTAACTACTATTATCCGTTTCCAAAGAAACTAAACAAGAAAGATAAACACTAGCCAAAGAAAAGTTTGAATTAAAAAAGTGGGCGGAAACACGCCCATAATAATAAAAAATTAAAATTTGCGCTATTGAGCTGAAATTTGATAAGCAAGTAGTTATAGATTATAAAATTACTAGAAACGTCTGGAAACTCAAAAATTTTACCAAGGTGGGCGGGGCGGCGCCCATGAGGCTAAGAATTTAAAAAAATCAAAGGCCTTTAACTTTATTGCATGTTGCAATAATACAAGGTTATAAATATTCTTTAAACAAAATGGGAGTTAGAAACCAACAAAATTTGCATTTATATTTCATGTATGTACTTCGAATCAGCACATTTAAATATACTTTTTATGTATTCATTATTACATGTTCCCAGCGAAACTCAACAGGAGAGATAAACACTCGCCAAAGAAAATCTATAGTTTGAAAAATTGTGCTTGATCACGGAAATAAGAATAAAAAATTTAAATTTTCGCTTTATCAGGTGAAATTTGATAGACAAGTAGGTCTAAGCTAAAAACTAACTAGAAAAATCTTAAAGCCAGGAAAATATAGCCATAGGGGCGGGGCTACGCCCATTATTTTAGAACTAAAACATAAAACTTAAATCGTTGGCGTAAGCAGTTTTATTGAAATTTGGCATACATGCTTTAATAATGAAAGGCTATAAATGTTCCTTTAAAAAAGTGTGCGTTAACATGACAATAAAATTTAAGTCTCTTCATTCATGTACTTCGGATCAACAGATTTATACTACTTAGATATTATTATAGATATTATTGTCCGTTTCCATCGAAACTTGACACGTATGATTGGCACTGACTAAAAAATTGTTTCTTTTAAAAAAGTGGGCAGGAATACGCCATAAAAATAAAATAATTAAATTTGCGCTAGAGAGCTGAAATTTTATACGCCAGTAGGTCAAGATGAGAAACCAACTAGAAAAATCTAAAATGCCAAATATTTAAACTAAGAGTGGTGTAAAGTATCTCACATTCAAATATAATTAGTATGTAGTTAATTATAAGATAGGGTATCCAAAGTATCCAAAATTGTAAATAAAGAACACAGATTGATCCTGCCTTTAACTGGCAAAGTGTTTTAATTAATAGAGCTTTCACCAGCTCGGCAAAATTAAAATAAATAAAACAGGCATTACACTGCCCTCAACAAAATTGGCCAGTGCCGTTTATGAGCGCCGGCAAAGTATGGGTAGGCAGAATAAAGCTAAATAAACAAAAACAGTACAGTGGCAGGGGCTACGCTAATATTGTATTGAAGCTTTCAACTGAAACTTAAAACTATCATCTTAAAAAGAGGACGATGATAATTGAACGCTGCTCATAACAAAATCTTGAGTTTAAGAAAGTGACGGAGAGTGGGGGCCACTCTCCGTCTAAAAAAGAAGAGAATAACGCATACTTGTTTATTTCTTTATATCGGGAAAAATATTGTCAAGTTCGCAGATTAACTACAAATTATATGACACTCTTACAGTTACAAATTTATATAATGCATAGCATATTACAGTGATAGGTATTGTGCCAGCAGATTATCTAGAAATTATATAACACCCTTACGATTACAAATTTATATAATGCATTCCTATTGCAGTGATAGGTATTGTACCAAGAACGAACTTGGTCAAAATTCTTATCTCACTACTTTTAATGGCCGAAATTTCGGAAAGGAACTTAGCCTTTTTTCACATTTATGTTTTTGTGGGGATTTTAGTTACACCTAACAATAATGTTGTCATACTTACAATAATAAGATTAGTTGTAACAAAGTTCATTGTTTTTGTAGACAATATTATTATTAACTCAGATAATAATATTATTTAAAGTTTGCTTTTCTATTGACAATAATATGATTTGACTGCAACCATATATGTATGTATGTATGTAATTCAATCGTGGTATGTTGCGGTTTGATTATGGTTACCTCAACCATATTTTTTCTTTGCGTATACGTATACATTTTATGCCAGATGAATTATGTGTAGTTTCCACAATGCAAGCAAGCTACTTGTCTAGAAAAATTTTATAGGAATCACACAATGTATTTGTCTTAATCCCGGGAGTGTCACTAAAGATATGTCAGTTGTCAAAATTCAAAATGGTGGCCAATTTGATTTTTTTTGTATAAATACTTTTTAGACAAGTCGCTTGCTGGCATTGTGCAAGGTACACGTTAGTCTCGTGTAATTTGGAAAAGAACAAAAATTGGGCGGCTTAAAAATTGTTCTCGCGTATATTACCTCATTCAGAGCTTTAAACTTAAGAATGAAGCTTACCTCTTTCTCTTCCTTCAACACCTGTCTTCTCTATCACTATCCCGTTTCTAAAAAAGGTAACACCTAGTAATTGTTGTAGGCAGGGTTGACAAAGTTAGTACAAGTGATTTTTTTTTGTACTATTCAAACTCATTTTGCATCTTTTATTAATTATTTAATTTATTAAAATTTAATAAACCGCTATCTAGTTATACTGAAATAACATAGCGTGACCGCCTTGTTTATGGGTTAATATTAGCCACACACATTAAAAACATCACAGACAAAAACTGAAAACGGATTCGAGTTTAGGGCACAAATGTTCATATAAAAAATATTCTTATTTAAAAGACATTTTTTTGCTGAACAGTATTATTTTAATAAAAACAAATAAATATATTTAATTTGAACAAAAAGGTACAATTAATGCAAAAAAAAAAATTTTTTAAATTTGTTTGGTACAATTTTGAAATTCTCAATGCCATCACGTTGTAGGCATTCATTGCCTAAGTGTTACTTCTCTTAAAAAAAAGAGACCCATCCACTGTCAATAAATTTGCTGGTGTTGCGTGCAGCGTGACCGTTTGACCGACTAAAGTGGCAAAGTGCCACTTTTTCGACAGCCTTGCCACTTTTTCGAGTGCTTTTGCCAATTTTTGTCTCCATTTTTTTAGAGTAAATTATATAAAAATACATTAAAAATAAAAAGTTAAGTGTAGTTTTCTCGTTTCTTTTTTATTTTGCCCCTTTTTTTTTGATAAATCCCCTTGCCCCTTTGGTGGCACTTTTTGAAAAATGTCATCGGTCACCCTGGTTGCGTGTCTGACGATACAAAATATTAAATTTTTTCTTTATTGGAAATTAATGTATATGTACATATTTTACACCTAACATCGTTTCATCTTTTACGTGTCAATTATGCTCAATACGAAACGACCCGACCACGCACGAAATCAGATTTGAGTCGTGCGTGTTCGTGTCACGAAAAGAAACACCACACGCGCCCATTTCTATAACAAACTCACAAATTAACTCACCCACCCACACACACACACACACAGAGAATGAAAATATTAAAATGTATTTAAAAATTTTTACGTACTTTTCGTATAAAAATAATTCAGCTTCGAGAAGTTTATTGTATCCATGCATGGATATATTGCAAAATAAATCTGTCATATCCTGACACAATGTGTTACGATGTTGAAACTTTTTTGGATATTTTATCCACCATACTGCGTTCGAAGTGGTTTTAATATCAACCATTTTTTTCCTTTCTTACGCTCGATTTCGCCTTGAATTTTTTTCTTTAGACACAATTTTACTGGTAGGTATGTTGGAATAAATGTGATTTCAGTAGGACCTTCAAAAACAGAAAAAAACGCAAATTACGGTAAAAATAAAATAGAAAACGACTAGCACGTAACACAAATAAAAGTTGATAAAACGGATATGAACACATGCTTTTTGAAAAAGTGTGCTTATTTAATACATACATACATATGTACATACATACATTTGTATGTACATACTTAAATACCTATCGAGCCTTATTTTAAATGTTATCGTAAGCGACAAAAATTTAATTTTTCAGAAGGTTTTTTTTTAAATATTCAAATTTGTTTTTGTACGCAAATTGTCGCTTACGACAAAATTGAACAGCCTGTATCTTAAAAGTTATCAACAATTTTGGCATTTTGATAATTCTAAATTATGGATAGGCCCATAAAATTTTAATTTCAATCAAAAAGTAAATTTTCGATAACATGTCGCTTACGATAAAATCAAAAAAGGGCTCGATATCTGCATATGTATGTAGATATATTTATATGGCCATATGGACATAAGAATCGCTCATTTACTCAAACAACGTCATAACTCAAAAAAAAAACAGTTTGCCCCGAAAACTTGTTTAAAGTTTTCAATTTAGACACATCTTAATGAAAAAAGAAAATTTTATTTTTATCTCAAGAGTTGAGCAAACAAAATATGTATTTGTATGAAATTTTTACACAATATGAAGAACGATATGAGAATTTATTCAGCATCACTTACTCAAAATTTTCATATGTATTTTGAATTATGGCGTTGTTTGAGGAAATGAACGATATGCTCTTACTCGTAGTTAAAGATACTTGTACACGATGTTTTTGTCCATGCTGCAGTTACTTGTGTACATGCATATACAGGATTTTGTTTCCTATTGTTGACCAACTCATAAGTATGTTGCCTTTTTGTACACTGTTTTTGTTCTTATTATCTGGACTTAAAGAGATTATTTGTCAAGTACTTTGCTGTATTTTTCAACTGATGAATTGTTTACGCCTGTAGTTGACAAATGTATGTACATATAATCGTGTAGCATAAAGAAAAGTTAAATGAAAACTTAACAACTTTGGTTGCTTGATGATTTGCTATCTTACCAAAAAGTGTTCCTCGTTGACGCCGGAGTGTACGTTTTTATATCAAAAAAAAAGCAAACCTTGCTAGGTTTTGTTATTAGAAAACCATTATTATAATAATAACACAGCTAATTATTGACGGAAGGCGTTTTAATAGCAAAACTTTATTAATTGCTAGAATACTGTAAAATTGTATCCCGAAATTAATGCAGTGGTTCTCGAATTGTTTTTATCGTAGACAAGTTAACATGGTTTTTATATTCTGTGGTCAAAGAGTATGCACCACTTATATATACATAAATACATATATACATATGTGCCCTTAATTATGAAAGTGTTCTAAGTCATCTAAGTCGGCTTATTTAGTAGATTACTTTTAAATAAATCAAAAAATATTTATATACATACATATGTATATGCAACATTTTAATTTAGAGTTGTAGTAGCCTCGATTTATATAAATATATTAAATATTTATTGGACTTTTTGTAAGATTTATTTAAAATTTCGAAGCAAAAATACCTATACATATGACTTAGACGACCTTCATAATTAAGGGCTCATATGTATGTATGTACAGGGTGTTTTTTTTAGAGGTATAGAACTTCGAATTGAAATAAAACACAAGAAAATCGTTTTAATGTCCATCAATTTGGCTTTATTGGAAGGATAATTTTATGCCATTAATGTTTAAGTATGATTTCGGGCATAAAGCCAATTCTACAGGTCCAATTTTCAACCACTTTTTCGAGCATATGGGGCCGTATGTTGGCAATAACGCCACGAATGTTGGCTTCCAAGTCCCCTAACGTTTCTGGTTTGTTGGCGTAGACGAGCGACTTCACATATCCCTAAAGAAAATAATCCAATGGTGTCAAATCACACGATCTTGGTGGCCAATTGACAGGTCCATTCCGCGAAATTATGCGCTCATCGAATGTTTCCTTCAATAAATCGATTGTGACGTGCGCTGTGTGGCATGTAGCGCCGTCATGTTGAAACCACAACTCATCCACATTCATGCCATCCAATTCGGGAACAAAATAGTCGGTTATCATGGCTCTATACCGGTCTCCATTAACGGTAACTGACTCTCCAGCATTATTTCGGAAGAAGTATGGCCCAATGACTCCACCAGCCCATAGAGCACACCAAACAGTCAGTTTTTGTGGATGTAATGGCGTCTCAAGGGTCTCATATAGATTCTCTTCACTCCAAATGTGGCAATTTTGCTTGTTGACGTAGCCATTCAACCAAAAATGAGCCTCATCACTGAACAAAATTTTGCGATGAAAATCAGCATCGAGATCAATCTCATTTTCGGCCCATACATAAAATCACGACGCATTGCATGGTCTCGCGGCTTTAATTCTTGCACAAGCTGGATCTTGTAAAGTCGCAAGCCAAAATCTTTGCGCAAAATCTTCCATAAAGTTGATGGACAAAGCTCCAATTGCTGTGCACGGTGGCGAATCGATTCATTCGGGTCCTCTTCAACACTTTGCTCTACAGCGGCAATTGTTTCTTCGGTGCGCACTGTTCGACGTCTCTGCGGATGCGTATTATAACATAGAGTAAACGTAGTGCGAAAACGATCCATGGTTAACCGAATTAATTGCTCTGATGGACGATTATGTCGACCATAAAATGGACGGAGCTTGCGGTAAACTTTTTGTGTGTCTTAAAACCAAAATATAAGTCCACAAATGTTAGACTCCCGATACTTAAGGAAAGTATTTTACAGTTATCAAACAAAGCTGAATGTCTAGGTACAGTCCGCGAACATGGCCTTTCCTGAAAACAGATTATAAGAAATCATCTATATTTAAATGTTTTGCTTGTATACATAATTATGTATTAAAGATAAAAATAGTTAACGCTGCAGTTTTTAGACCCACAGCCATAACAGTAATACTCTTTACCGAAACATCTCAGTATAGTTCATAACTCTAAGCTTTTCTAGGAACATATTATTTACCAGTAAAAAAGAAAGCAATATGTGTAATTATTGGAATTATTGAAATTGGAAGTTGGGGCACACGGACTAAAAATAATAAGGTATGTGATGGAAAGTGATCGTTTTCAAAACAATTTCAAAATGATAAATTTTAAAAAGTGTAATGAATTCCACTGGATTAATGCATGTTTTACATATTCACTATGTTTATGGTCCAAGGCTTTAGACGCGTTACTCACAGCCTCTCTAGAGCAAATGTCAACTTCAGGCTTCACGCGGCGGATCTTGTTTTGACAGATGAGGCTCTGGCGTCCGAATAAAAGGCGGTATAACCTTTCAACTACAACAGCTATGCTCTAACAGAAAATGGTTAGAACAACGGGAGACAAGGGAGCAGTTTGGAGGCCCTCTTATTCGTGTTACCCAATCACACCCAAGGTAGCAGTCTACTACCACCAAACTAGGCAACATTAGGCTAATCCCCTATTGCGGCTGGATCAACATACGATTACAACACAAACACAAAACAGACAGATATATTGATGACGAACCCCGCATGCCCCCGGATACGATTTACTACATGGAATGTAAACACTTTGTTTCAAACAGGAAAGTTAGCTTAACTGTCGGCAGAGTGCAAAATACTGAATATATCTGTTATAGGTATTAGCGAAATGAGGTGGAACGGTAGCGGAGACTTCACAAGCTCTCAGGGTAACCCCATACTGTTCTCTGGTCGTAAAGAAGATGAAGCTCATACGCACGGAGTAGGAATATTTATAAGTCATAGATTTGCGAAACACCGTAATAAACTGGTCAGCTATTTCCGAGCGAATTATAACAGCCCAGCTCAAAAGCAGTATCGGCAAAATTACAATTGTTCAATGTTACGCGTCTACCGAGGTAGATGCCCTGGAAACTAAGGAACAATTTTACGATCAACTAAATCACGTTTTACATAAAGTTGATAGGAACGATATCTTTATATTAATGGGTGACTTTAACGCGTGCATCGGGCATCAAAATGAAAACATTGATCGAATTATGGGGAAAAACAGCCCGGGCGATAGGAACGAAAACGGTGTTCTGTTTCAGGAAACATGTGCGGCACATGAACTTGCTATAGGTGGCTCCTACTTCCCTCACAAACTACAACACAAAATAACGTGGCAATCGAGAGACACACGACATACCATTCAGAGCCAAATCCATCATTTCTATATTACAAGAAAATGGCTCAAAATACTACAAGACGTCAGAGTATTGCGTAGAGCTGATATAGCTTCCGACAACTACCTCTTGATAGCCGAGTTAAAACTAACGCTTCGCAAACACAAGCACCTCCCGGTATCGAATCAACTAAATAGGAGATTAGTTTCTTGCATTGCTGAAAACATCAAAGTATTCCACTAATCTCTCAACTAAGCTCTAACTTAGATGACGAATGGACAAGGATTCAGGCTATTATCAGCGACTCCGCTAACGAAATTGTTGGTTTTTCCAAAAAGAAAAATAAAGAATGGTTGTCAGCTGACTTTTAGAGCGTTCTGGAAGAATGGCGTAAAACCAGAGTAATGATGCTATCAGAAAAAGTCCTCTCTCGTAAAAACGAGCTGCAATCCAAACTGTCAATCCTTATCAAGAAAGTTAGAGACAAGCCAGGAACGACAAAAGAAAATATTTCAACACCCTCTCCACTGAAGCTGAAAACGCTGCAAGTCAAGGAAACCTAAAAACCGTTTTTAACGTGATCGGAAAACTTTCCGGTGAAAAACCCAACACAAATATACCTATAAAAGATAAAACTGGAAATATGCTAACTTCTATCGATGAACAACTTATAAGGTGGAAGGAATATTTTGAGAAAACACTAAACCATCCCTGTAATGCAGACAGCTCCTCACAAAGTGATGATGCAATCGATTCCAGAACTCCACCCCCACTGACAACAATCTGCATAGTTCCCCCCACTCTCGACGAAATATTAAAAGCCATTACACAACTAAAAAATGGATGAGCTGCCGGCATTGATAGCCTACCCGCCGAATTTTTCCAATCTGCGCCTACACCATCGCTGAAATATTACTGCCTCTATTCCAAAAAATATGGACGACTGACACCTTTCCCCAGGAATGGGAAGAAAGTATTATAATTAAAATACCAAAAAAGGGAGATTTAAAATCATGCAGTAATTGGACAGGTAATACTTAACCGTATGCTCGAGCCTTTGGATCTGCAGCTCAGAAAAGAACAAGCCGGCTTCCGCACCAACCGCTCTTGTGTAAACCAAATAAACAGTCTACTCCACATAATAGAACAATGTAACAAGTATAACACAACGCTATACTTAATGTTTATCCACCTTTGAAAAGGCTTTTGACGCTATAAGCAGAGAAAAATATGGGGAGCTTTAGAAAGTAAAGGCATTCCGCAGAAGCTAATTAACCTAATAAAAGCCCAAAACACCGATGCAAAGATGTGTGTACTACACCTCAATACATTAAGCGGTGTAAGACAAGGATGTCTTCTCTCTCCGCTCCTTTTTATCACAACCCTTGATATTATTCTTGCATATACAAATGGTCAAAACATGGGAATCAACTGGAGAATAAACCAGCAACTCGAAGATTTAGAATACGCTGACGATATCGTCCTACTTTCCACAACGAAAGACAACCTGCAGAGAAAGATTGATGACCTGTCCCTAAGAGCCGAAGAATTTGGTTTACGAATAAACGCAGCAAAAACAAAGTGTATCGCAGTTAAAAGTAACCAGCAAACAACATTCACTCTGAACAACAACCCAATTCAACAAGTTAATAGCTTCTGCTATCTTGGAAGTAACATCACACCCGACGGTGGTGCAGTTGACGACGTAGATATGCGAATACATAAGGTAAGGGCAGCGTTTTATAAGCTGAGAAAAATATGGTCATCTAACGCCCTTTCACTAAAAATAAAGATCCACATACACAACGCCTGTATTAAGTCGATACTTTTATATGGCTCCGAAACATGGTTGGTAAACCAAACCATTAAAAGTAAACTGCAAAGTTTCACAAACAGATGCCTGCGCAATATGTATATTAAAAATCTGGTGGCCAAGAATAATATCAAATGAACAACTACTACAAATTTCTGAGCAGGAAGACATCAATAAGCAAATCAGAAGAAGAAAATACACTTGGTTAGGTCACACTCTTCGCAAACCATATGACGAAGTATGCCACGCAACACTACAATGGAACCCACAAGGTGTACGTACGCTCGCGGGGAAGTCCGAAGACTACTTGGAGACGCACTATCTACCTTGAGACAGGGAAATCTTTCAACGAACTTAGACACATTGCAACAGACAGAAACGATTGGAGATTCTACGTAAACAGCTTATGTTTCTGATGGAATACGCTAATAAATATAAAATACTATGTTTATGGTCTGTTATAAGTTTTAATTTAAAAAAGCTATTCTCCATCCCTTTTTTGATATAATAAACAAGTCTTCAACAATTCTAGTTCACTGACCATAAAACTGTATTGGTATGGCTTAATCAGAAGAAAGCAATTAAGTAATAAAATTTTGTTTCTTAAGGAATGCTCACACTTGGGCAAACATTTGCCCAAAAAAAGCGTAACCACTAAATAATGGAACACCTTTCAATTCAGACAGGTGTTTGTTATGTTAAACAGTTTTTAATAATATTGGATTCTATGACATTGGTGGCTATTCGGGAAAACGCGTCGAGGAAGTGAAACTTTACATTAAAGCAAAAACAAAGGCTCAAAAATTGTTTTTGTTTTCCATACAATTCTAAAATGAAATAAACGTGAGAATTTCAACGCGTTGTTCTCTTTTTTAAAAACGGTGAATTTTGTATGATAATCAAAAACAAGTTTTTAATACAAGTTTTAATACTTTTTAAACAAAACTTCATGTTTTTGTTTTGCATGTAAATTCCACCAAGTTGGCGCGTATTCCAGAATAGACACCATTGTCTAGGTGTGTGAATCAAAAGGTTTTTCACTAATATTTAGTGGTTGCGATTTTTTTGGGAATATGTTTGCAAAGTGCGACCATATTTTTACATTACATAAATGTTTATACCCTTCAACCAAAATGGTAAAAGGTATATACTATTACGTTAACATTTTATTAAACGTGTGAGTTCTTTTGAATGCTCAAAAATAAAAATAAATAACACACAATTTTTATTTCCTACTGTTCTTCCTCTTATTCTTGACTAAGCAAATTACAACTTCTCTCTAATTAATTACTTCTTATCGTTATTATCCACCGCACGAGGTGTTTACTTTCAACGATGTTTGACTCGACTACTTTCTGGTTAGCACTGACTCATTCTCACACAGGGAAGTTCTTTTTATACTACAAGAAGCGGATCTAGAATGTTCGCCTGATGGATGGCGTAATAACATACATGCATGTTATTAGTAAAGCCAACTGGAAGAAACTATTACTGCACAACGATGTGGCTGCTTAGGCGCAAATGTTTATTGGTAGCCAGGTGATCAAACAGTAGGCTTATTCTTAATTGCGATGCGAAAATCAATGCGATGCGAAAATACATAAATGCGAACAATAGCTATTCTGTATTGCGATATTCGCAAAGTTCTTTTTTAATCGCATTTGAAATGCGAAAAGGTGGCAAGTCGGTATTCTACATTGCGAAAACAGATGTCAAATTCGCAAAATTTATTCGACAACAAAATAGCATTCGCAAGGTACAAACATGTAAGTGTGAAAGATAATATTTTATTTATTTATTCATCATATATTATTTATTATTTAATTCAGGGAAGCAAGCAATAAGACCACCAAACCGCGTCAATTTGAAATAATGATATAATTTATGAATAAACACAGCCAATCTGCAAGAGGCCATTTGAAAACACCAAATGCACGTCAGTCGGCAAAAACTTTGTGGCAAACGTTAACTGAAGTACTAAATATCAATGGAATACCTATTAGAGAAGCTGTAGGATGGAAAAAAGTATGAAATATATAAAAAAATAAGTATTCTGCATACATAAGTAAACGTTTATTTTTCGCAAGCATCATAATATATTAGCTTTTTTCATTCAAGAATATCGGATTTGCTTCTAAGCAATCTTCTCTGTATCCTTTCATTTTGCTAATGCCCTTCTTCGTCGTCGAACCACAGTGCCACAGAATCTATTTTTATTATTTTTTTTTCTTACAGAATTTCCTAAATAAATTTTATAAAAAATGTTCTAAGCCAAACACAAACACCTAATTATGACGAAAACTTTTATGAAGTCTATTTTTCGACGTCACTTTTTGTTTGGAAGCAAACGAGGTAGAGAAGAAAGAGTGGTAGAAAAAAATACTCCATTTCTGTTTTCCATGGTTTTTTTCATATACATATCTCTTTACATTGCTCTTGTTGTTATTGTTGTTACGTTTTAATAGGTGTGTTTCTTTACTCTACATTGGGATCCCGCGGGATCCCAATTTACACGAAAAGCGTTCCCGTACTCGAAAATTGGGTAAATGAGATAGGTTTTGTGAGAGTAATGTTCTCTTTCTTCTTGTACGAAACAGCCCGTACTTTTTCTTCGTGCTAGTTTGGGCAAACACAAAATCAAACAGCTGTTTGAAAAATAAACAATTGCAAAAAAAAAATTACATTTACCTAAAAACTAAAAAAAATAGAAAAATTTATGAAAAAATTTTTAAAAACAGGTGGTAGACAAAGTTCTATAAGTTTTTATATGAAATTAAGATATAAAACCTATGCAAGTATGCTGAATCATATGAGTAAGTACGTGCGTGTGTATGTACATAAGTATGTGTGTATGTACATAAGTATGTGTTTAGTTATGTGTATACGTATGTATATGAAAACATGCATTGACGTTTATTTTCGTGTTAAAATTTTGGGTTTTTGCGTTCCCGAACTTTTGTGCATTTATGTATATTATTGAGCGAAATTATAGTTTGCTCTCATTTTACCGAACTTTACCCAAGAAGTAAAGAAACAAACCTAATGTTACTCTTCAACCCTGTTGGAATATTTTACGTAACAATGCATATCGAGCCATAACCGCACAAATAGCTTAAGCAACAAAAACAAAACTTTACAGGAGAAGGTTTTTTTTAATTATCTTCGCTGTTATTTCATTATTGAATTCATTGAATTTTAATAATTAAGTGTTATTATGCTAAATATAAGTAACGCAACGAATTTTAACTAAATATTAGCATAATAACGGTATTTTTTGTCCCTTAAGCTTTTTTTGCATTGCCCAGCAAAAAAAATATGTATGGTCCATTTTAATCTATGTATATAAATATATGTATGTATATGAATTCATGTATGAAAATGTATAGGATTATACATGCTGATGAAGTTTGCTACATTAAGAAACTGGAATTATTTTTTTGTAATGGATGGAGTTTATTCAATATTTTTTCATTTCAAAGCCTATTGAATTCTATTAAAAGTAATTGAATTATTCTTAAAAATAATTGCTCGCCCTGCTCGTTGATGCACGTAAGACTTCACAGCAAGACGTTGTTTGTCAGCGCCCACAAAGTTGATATCGTAATTGCAGCTATTGACGCAGTTGAACAATCCTGTTGAAACCACACAGAGTTGAAAGGAATTACCTTTCAGAATGGGTGCATTCATAAGAAGTAGCTGTTGCGCAACCGTTGTCTGTTTGTGTTAGAAACGCATAGTTGAGTATTTCCGCTCCACTCAACAGTTGAGAAATTTTCCATCATACAATTTTTTCGCTACCTATAGTCAACACGTTGTGCTCAGCCTGAACAGCTGCTCAAATAGAGCTATTTCTTCTATATGCTTTGATAGGTGGCAGCAACAAATATTTGTTAAGTTAACCATTACAAATGCGATGAAGTAACGAAATAAAGATATGCAATTACATTATATACATCAAGCCGTTTCTAAGAAGTAACTGTTGGGGCCAACAGTTGCCAGCAGTTTCACAATTGTTGAGCTCAACAGCTACGTCTTATGAATGCGCTCAATAGTTTCGGCTAAAAAATTATTTAAGCATGCTCAAGTAACGGTCTCCATCAACCGTAATACTGTGTTCGTTTTGTTGAATATAATATAGATCCACAATACAGCATGAAGCAACTTCACACAACACTGTGATGCGAATTGGATGAAATTGCCTCTGATGCAGTTGTAACCACTCCCCATATGCGACAATTTTGTTGGTTTACATTACCGTTTAGCCCGTTCAAATCATAAATAATAATATATAATATTATTATATATTATTATATAATTCATAAATATATATGAAAATGCAGCATTTTTAAAACAAAAACGCTAAATTATTGTTTCAAGCATGCTTTTTTGGTGCAGTATAGAAGACAAGTAAAAATTCTCGTCTGCCTTTTACATATTTTGAAAACAAAAACAAAGCACTCACAAATTTGTTTTTGTTTTCAATATAGACAGACGAGCATTTTTACTTATCTTCTATAAACTGCCAGTTATAAAGGACAGTTCAGGAAATTATGCGGATTAAAATCAAATTTCGTTTTAGAAACACACGTTTTTGTATTTTCCAATGTAATTTTAACTTGTCGAAAACACACACAACGTATGATTTACTTATTTTGACAATGAAAGAAACCTAAAATCACAAAATCAAATATCTTCAACCGCAAAAAGTCGGTCCCTAGATTTTTCTTAACTTTTTAGGGTTCCGTACACCAAAGGTGAAAGAAAATGAACCCTATTATTTTCTCTACGCTGTCCGTCACAGGCTGTTTTCATCAGAACTAAGAAATCCCGAAATTAAAAAATCACCAAACCGAAAAAAATCGCCAAAACGAAAAAAGCGCCAAACTTAAAAAATCTCTAAAATAAAATAAATCACCAAAAACCAAAAAAAAAAAATTCCCAAAATGAAAAAACGCAAAAAAAAACGGAAAAAATTCCAAAAGCCCCAAATAAAGAAAACCCGCCCAAAACTAGAAAAATCGCCAAAAAGCGAAAAAAAGTTTACCGGGTAATTAATTTTTTTTTGAATGTCTACATCAGGTAAGATATTTATTTATTTATTTATTAAACATATTAATGCAAAGTAAATTTGCATAATATGGTGTTGCACAAATATGGGCGGAGTAACGTAGACCATATGCCCAAGATGGTATTAACAGTATTTTATAAGGTTTTGTGACTGACTGTACACGACCTATGCCTTCACATAGGAAGTAGGCAACGTGGTTGTTAAAGAAGTTCCACAAAAAACCGCAAGATTATACGGTTATACGTGGCAGATCAGTCCACCAGTGCGAGCGAGACGAAAAACTCTCGAAGGCCAAACAACACACACAAGCCTGACCGCACTGAAGAAATAATTACGATGACGCGAGAGATGTTCCCCGACCCAGAGCTGCTTAACGACTGGGGTAAGATATTTGATAATGGTCGCATTCATAAGACGTAACAGTTGCGCAACCGTTGAGTGTTTGCCTTAGAAACGCATAGTTGAGTATCTCCGCTCCACTCAACAGTTGAGTAATTTTCATTCATAAAATTTTTTCGCTACCTATAGTCAACACGTTGTGCTAAGGCTGAACAGCTGGTCAAATAGAGCTATTTCTTTTATATGCTTTGTTAGGTGGCAGCAACAAATATTTGTTAAGTTTTACATTACAAATGCGATGAAGTAACGAAATAAAGATATACAATTACATTATATACATCAAGCCGTTTCTAAGAAGTAGCTGTTGGGGCCAGCAGTTTCACAACTGTTGAGCTCAACAGCTACGTCTTATGAATGCGCCCATTATTACATATGTAGTGTCGGTACGAAACCGTTCGTGTTTAAGTTTTTTTTTATAACACAACTACATAATTGTTCAAGAAAATTAATAAAGAACATTTTGAATAATATATTTAAGTAATTTATTATAACGTTCGCCATATAATAATCGCAAAAATAACGCAATGATTGCTGAACATTTTGAAATCACAAAATTATGTGCACAGAATACATATTTAGTGGTTATAAATCACATGGATGAAATGTGATTTTCAGAACATGCCTGATTGATTCCTTTTTTATAACTTTAACACGGCATTCAAATCTAAAGTGAAATCGATTTAAAATAAAAACATAAATCACTTCCAATAAACAACTCCTCACTTACATCCATTACATTAATAATAAAGTAAATAAGAAATACTAAGAGAAAAAAACTAAAAGTCAGCAAGATACATTTTATTTCAATGCAAGGGGATGAATAGTAAAAAAACCCCAAACATTTCAACTATGTAACTTAAAATGTAAAATTTGCAAATTTTCTAGGCAGCAGATACAAGGAAGAGTACATTCAATTTAAATAGCAAATTGACCTCGATTTTTTTTAAATTGAACGTAGAAACATGTCATACTGAATACACCAGGAATAATAAAAGTTGATAAAGAGAATTTAAATTCAGATGGTTTACATTTTTTATGGTGTTACATTTATTTCTTATTTTTTAAGATTAATTTGATTGCTAATTTTACATATTCTAACTAAATGTTAAATGAGAAATAAAAAAGAAATGTTAGATAAAGAATATTTAAGAATACTCTTAAAGCTTAATAGAAGTTATTAAAATATGTATATTTTTTATAAATTTATACATTATGGCTATAAAAAATCGTGTAGACATTTTAATTAATATAATTTGCAAAATATAGCTAAACGATTAAAAATATAAATAGAAAACATACGAAGGTTATTAAACAATAAAAATAAAATGCAAAATCAAATAAAATGTTACTCAAATGTAAAACAGGTATGCATGTATGTACGATACGATGTTGTGAGGATTAGATAAGTGAAACCTGGTGTGTAGATATGCAAGGAGTATATAATAGTTCTAGGATGCAGCCTGGCTCCGCTAAAACAGTGTATTATTTGCAAAATGAAATGCAATAGAGTTCTACTAATCACATTAAATACTTTTTACCACAATTACTAGCGAGATTATATGTATGTACATACATACGCATATAGGCAACATTTCTGTTAGTCCTCAAGAGCAAAATTTGATAATTTCAAGTGTTGCAAATTGTTACGGGCTTCAAAGTATGCAGTATCTGTGGGATCATCTGGATTGGGCACAAAAGGTGGTTCTTCCGACTCCAAATGTTGCCAATCTATACAATTAAAAAATGCCATTTGTTGCACCTCTTTAGCAGCTGGTCTTGCGGCAGGGTCCATAGTAAGTAAGAGCTCAACTGCTTCTACGGCATCTGATGATAGAGCCTCATCTCCCTCTGGCCATTCAATATCTGTGGAAAAACGTTTAAGTAAAAAACAAAAACATATACAAAACAAAATTTTTTTTTAAATATTAAATAATAATACATAATTCAAACACCAAATATATATGTTTGTATGTACATATGTATGTATGTATTAATAACAATTGTTCAAAATTAAATTAAAAACCCATGAATACATCTAGAAAATATGTGATATCTTCTAAACAACTGGACCGATTTTCTTCAAATATAACTAAGAACACTCGCGATGAAGTCACCTTTGAAAACTAAAGCAAAAAAAGTTATACTAGTCATAAACAGCGCGAGTAAGGTTGGCTTTATTGCTGATATGTATGGACGTTTTAAATTTGTATTAATGTATTGACCTGAAATGTAGGGCACTTTGGGTAAGAACATGGTGTCTTTTCAATTGCGGTAAAGTTGTGGATACTCCATCTCAAGGTCCAGATCTATATCCTATTCAAAATTTATGGGTTTAACTGAAAAATAGTGTTTCCAAATTATATTTCAAGAACTAAATGGAGTTAAGAACAGTAATACGAGGGGAAAGTGAGAAATTTCAGCGGTATATATGGAAAAAAAAATTTTTTATGAGAAGTCGTTTTACAGGCCTATTTGATGCCAATGGCGGCCAAAAACAATATTCATTTTTGTACACCTTAAAATCTTTCCCATTTGCTTACTATATAATACAAGGATGTAAAAACATTTTCTTGACAAAGAAATTTTTGAGTTTTTTTGGTTTTCATGTAATTTTTATGCTCTCATTCTTAATTTTGCTCATAACTTACGACTATATGTGCACTTAAATGTATATAAAATGAAGTCAGCTACAAAAAAATTTCATAATGCAAAAAGGGAGAAAAATATTTACGATAAAAGTCAAAATGTACAACGATTTTAACTATGTAAAAACAATTACTTGACATACTGTATATCTGTGCAGACCTATAGTGTGTAGGTATGCATGGAGTATATCTAAGAGTTCTTAGGATGCAGCCTGGCTTCGCTAACACAGTGTATTATTTCTAGGGATTTAACGAACACCGATACCGATTCCAATATATCGGCGATATTTCCGATTTACCGATATATCGATATCGGCGATATTTTACTGTCGATACGACGATACTTCTTAAATTTTTTAGAGCTGTTTTGAACAAACAATTAAACTGAGGGAAAAACATATTACAAGCAGAACATAAAGTCAAAACAGAATAATGAAATTGTTTCATTTGTGTTGCTTTGCACCATAGTAGTGAAATGTTCTCTCAATGCTAAATCATGTATGTGTTTGTGCGTTTTAAGATTTCTTTCTAAGCCCATTCATACAAGTGGTAGTAATTCTATAACAGTCCTAGGTAAGACCTCCTAATATTCCTAGGGACACAGATCCTCTTGATTAATGGCGTAATGACATATCCTACCCAAACTTAAAGAAACTGGCGCAGAAATACTTAAGCTTTCAAATGAGTTCTGTCGCATCTGAGAGGCTATTTTCTACTGCAAGTCTGCTTCATAGAGTTGCAAAACTATAGATGGTACTATCGATAGTATCGATAGTTTTATTTTAAGTAGACTATCGATATTTTTTTTTCGATAGCGATACTATGAACAAAAATACGCTACTACAAAAGTAAAAAATAATGTCAATAAAAATGGTATGACGGCGACTGTGGAATAAAAATGCAACATTCAAAATTACTTGTAAACCTTTATAATAATGGTCATCATTACATATATAAATGTGGAAATATCTTAATTAGTTTAGCATTTGTTTCAACATAAGATGTTATAGATGTAACTAGTAAAATTGCATAAAAAATACAATTATTATGTACCAACGGCTTTGACACTTGCATAAATTTGGCGGCGGCTCAATTTGACGACTATTAGACTGTTCCTGCTCTTTACTTTTAAATAAACGGTGACGCTAAATAGTTTGATTCCCCTACTTGCGGTCTCCACCTGACATGAAATGACTAACTTCAACATTAACTTCCAAGTTATTGTTATATATAGACTGCTAAAGTTTATGCCTTTTTCAATTGCAATTGTTGTAATTGTGCAATTGTTTATTCAACCCAGTTATAACATCAAGTTACAACAAAATTTCATGTCAGGTAGAGACGTAGAGTTATCTTAAATTAATACTTTTTAGATAACTGCAATAGTTTAAGTAATTTACATTTCATTTCATTTATTCATCCAACATAGAAAAACCTAGCCTGATGGCCATAATCGGTTTCACTTATACTACTACATATAAAGTTCTACATCAATGATAATTTAAAGTATAGTAAGTATGTAAAAAATAACAATATTAATTAATGAATAATTTGCAAAAAATATTAATAAATAAACAAACAAAAAATATAATTAAACAAGAAATATCTTGAATAATATATATGTATATGATAAAAGAATTTCTTTACTTTTTATTCCTTTTAATTTATTTTTTATTGATCTATGTACGTATATATGTTTTGTTTGTTTTTCGATCAATTTTAATACGTATCTACATATATGTATGTATATGCATGTACATTGTATATGTATATGTATGTATATTAAAAACATTGAAAATAAATGTTTTTTTTTTAATAATTTCCTTTTTACTTTAAGGAATGATTAAAAAATTTTAGATTTTATATTCGAAAACTACACATTTGAAAAGTTTTTAAGAATCAAAAACTAACGATAGTATCGATGGCATTAAAATATACTATCGAAACTATCGAATGGAGCCACTATCGATAGTTTTGCTTCAAACGGATTTGCGAAATCGTCTATCTCCGCAAAATTTGAGAACACTTTGTTTTTTAAACAAAAATCTTATTAATATCAATTTTAAATATTAATTTCTTACAATGTTTTTTTATAAAAAAAATAATTATTTTTTGTGAATTTTACCATGATCTCAAATTTAATTCGTTGCTTTTAAATTCTTATTATTATCATACCGGCCGCCTTTCCGGTGGGTCATGGGACTCATCGGGGCGCTATCTAATTGGCGCCCGATGGGTCCCGTGTCTCCTCGGACTGGTGGTTACTCATATCAACATTTACTTTATATTTATATATATTTCTTTACTTCAAAATATATACCCACAATATTAACCTGCTCTTTTCCAACTATGACGATTAGTTTAATCCAATGGAACATCAAAGGATATGCAAATAATTACAACCAACTACAGTTGATATTAAAGAAATATAGCCCAAAAATAATCGCACTACAAGAAACTCATTTCCACTCCATTTCCCATCTCCCAATACCATTAAATTACGAATGCATTTTCAAAAATAGTGCACCACACTCTTATGGCGGTGTTGCCCTACTAATACACAAATCTCTGCAATACACTCCATTAACACTTACTAGCGGGATCGATTCGGTCGGAGCTATTATCCAATCAAAAGAAAAATTTACAATAATCAATTCCTACATTCCCCGTCTAAGACTTTCAATTTCTCTACACTAAGTAACCTTTATGATCAATTCAGCAATAACACTTTAATAACGGGCGACTTTAATAGCTGGAATTCTTTGTGGGGATCAACTACAAATAATGTAAGAGAAGATACTTTAGCAGATTATATCGTAAAATCCAATTTCGTTATTTTTAACGACGGCTCTCCAACACACTTCAGTACCAGACACACTTTCACTAATATAGACATAACATTTTGCTCACCTAATCTCAAAATTCAATCTAGCTGGAATACCATAGATAATCTTTATGGTAGTGACCATTTTCCAATTCTTATAACCCTATTCAACCAATCCCAAGCCCTTGCACCTAAGCAGACACCTAAGTTCATTACTGACAAAGCCGATTGGCAAAAATTTCACGACCTCTCATTAGTATTCGATAGAAATCGTCCATTTTCCAACAACATTAACAAAGAGGCCTCCAACTTACAAAAAATCATACTTCAAAGCGCTAATCATGCTATTCCACAAACCAATATGAATATTAGGAAAAAAGTTCCTTGGTGGAATAATCACCTAAACGACCTCAAGCGAGATAAAAATCATTATTGGAGGATACTGAAAGTAAACATTAATACCAACAACATTATTAACTACAAAAGAGCAGCTGCCCGCTTTAAAAGGGAATTAAAAATTGCCAAATCAAAATCTATTTCTGAATTTACCTCCGAAATTAACCCCCAATCTCCAACTAAAAAGATATGGCATAACCTTAGAACTTTCTGCGGCCTAAACCCTTCCAATTCCATACATACATTACAATCATTATCTTCCCCAAACACCTTCTTAACCGATAGCCAGTCTATTGCAAATGAATTTGGAGAATTCTATAGTATTTGACGTGAATTCAAATAACACGTCAAATACTATAGATGGTAATATCAGTTTACAAGAATTAAACTTCTCTCTTAAAAAACTAAAAGGAAAAACCCCTGGGATAGATAGAATTTCTTATCCCATGATAAACAATCTCAGCATTGAAACAAAATTAAGACTAGTTCGTCTATACAACCTAATTTTACATAACTTCATACCCAATTTTTATAAGATAAGCACAATTTCCCCCATATTGAAACCCAATACAGACAAGACACTGATTAACTCTTATAGACCAATTTCGTTGAATATTTGCATTTCCAAACTTTTAGACAAGATAGTAGCCAACAGGTTATGGTGGTTTGTTAACTCTAAAGATCTAATATGTGCTCATCAATTAGGATTCAGAAAAGGCAAATCAGTTGTCGATGCACACCTCTTTCTAGATCACCTTATAACTAAGTCCTTATCCCAAAAAAGCCACTGTTCAATTATTTCATTAGACTTCTCCAAAGCCTTCGACAAAATTGGCATTCACACAATTTTACATCAGCTAGTAGAATGGGCCCTAGGTCCGAATATTATAAATTACATAAAAAATTTCTTAACAAACAGGTATATTAGAGTAAAAGTTCGCAACACGTATTCCAAAACATATCCCCTGCACAATGGCATACCGCAAGGGTCCCCCCTCTCTGTTATACTGTTTTTAATCTCATACAATAAACTTAGTAAACACCTACTCTCTCTTCGTGAGTACAAGTTCTGTGCTTATGCTGATGACTTTATCATATTAAAAAACTTAACAAACGAAAAGAACCAATCAATAGACATAGAAAACCTTGTAAACTATATTGAGAACTGGTGCAAATATTCTGGCGCCGAACTATCCTTATCCAAATGTAGACACCTACACATCTGCAGGAAAAAAATTTGTCAAACTTCTATATCCACAGGTACTTTTAGCATTACCAATACCGAAACACTTAAAATATTAGGAATAATATTCAATAAAAAATACAACTGGAACGACCATATTAATCATATTACCAGTAACTTGTTGCAAAGACTTAACATTATAAAATGCTTATCTAATAATAAATTTAACTGTAACATATACTCAATCATATTAGCAATCAAAGCATTACTACTATCTAAACTTCAATACGGTCTTTACCTTTATGGATGGACCTCTAAATCATCCTTCAAAAAAATACAAACAACAATAAATTCGGCTCTCAGAATATCTCTCGGAGCCTTCCGCACCACTCCTATATTTAATATGCTCCACGAAGCCAATATTAATTCTCTCGAAACCACAAGAAATATCATCACTTTTAAGCTTATTCGTCAGATTATCAACAATAGTGATTCCCCTATCAATAAAATCTGTGAAAACTATTGTAGTAGAACTAACAGAAACCATACCCATTCAGTCCTTAGCCGAATACTGAAATTTGCTGAAGAAAACAATCTGCCAACAATACCTTACACTAACTACTCCATCTCACCTTGCCCTCCGTGGCATTTAAAAAACGATACGTTAAATACCACTCTTAGTCAATATCCAAAGGATAACACCTCCCCCGAAACTTATAGAAAATTATTCTTAGAAACGTCCTCCCTTTATAAAAACTACACTTTCATATATACTGATGGATCCAAAGATGAAGCGAACGTGTCATATAGCATCACAACTGAAAACACAATAATAAAAAGGTCCTTACTCCCAGAATACACATCCATCTTCTCCACAGAACTAATTGCCATTTTTGAAGCTATAAAACATATAGACCATAAACCCATAAAAACCTTGATTTGCACTGACTCACTTTCATCTATTTATGCAATAAAAAACTTACACAACGATAATTATTACGCCAATTACATTAGAAATCACCTGATTAATAATTATCCTAGAACTATAATTCTTTGGACACCAGGGCACTCCTTTATCACTGGCAATGAATTCGCCGATAAATGCGCTAAAAAAGCCCAAAAATTCCCACTTGTACTTACCAATAATATCAATCCCAATGATATACTCACATACGTTTCCAAGAAATTTACCCTCCTAAATAACACATGGACTAAAACCTCACAATGGTACAAAGAAATCAATAATAATAAGATTAACATAATAAATTACCGAACTTCAAATATAGATACTTTCTTTAACAGCACAGACTGTAAGAAGTTCATAAGACTCAGACTTGGTCATACATTTATAACTAAAAAATTTCTAATTGACCCAAATACTTCAAATATATGTCCCTACTGCGAGATAAATAGAATATCTATTAGACATATTCTAATACATTGCTCAAAACTCAACACAAACCGAAATCGTTTCCTTCTGATGAATCCTACCATATACTTCGCCAATCCTTCCATACACAGCATACAGACTATCATAGCATTTCTAAAAGCCTGCAATATATACAAAGACATCTAAAACATTCATTAAAAGTTATTTGCACATCCTTCGAATCCAATTTATCAACTATATTTCAATATATAACCTTTTTTTTCCTCTTTTTCCTTTTCATACAAAAAGCTGAAGGCTTTAGTAGCCATTGCTTTCTAATATAAGTTATATTAACTAGTCTCTTACTATAACTTATAATGTAAATAAATAAATAAATAAATAATAAAGCAAATTTAGATATTGAGCCAATTTAAGTTGAGTGTTTGTTATTTATTATTTATTTTGTAAAATCATAAAATGTTCGTATACTTTTCTTGTTTGAAAATTTGAAGTTTATAGCCCATTCCGGCTGACACTAAACTAAGTCATTTCAAGCTCAAATTAGGATCGAAATGAAAACTGTTTATGCAGGTACTGAATGACATTTGAGTTGATTTCGCAAACATATTATTCACTGCGGCAGACATTGAAGTAGTTTTTTCAGTTGAATAAATTCTTTGTTGCACTTATCCAAATTTTTCTTTCAAAAATTTTCATAAATTTAATAATTTTCAATATTTTTTTAATTTAATATTGAATGTCAAAATTTTTATTTCTTTTACGCTGCAGCCACACGTTCAATAAATGGCTTTCGATTCTATTACACATATTGTGTGTCAAAATTCCTTGAAATTAATAGCTGTGACACAAATTGATAATCAATTTAATTTTTTAAATGCCACCGACTCAAATTTGTAACTTCAATCAATGCGTGCTGTGACCAGCTGCTCATATTGCAAACTAAATTACCATTTAGATGGAGAGGTGAATTTGAAAGCAATCTAGTTTTCAATTCAATAAGTTTGATTGTGTTAGTGAAAAAAGTGTGAGTGTATTACAAATTGAATGGAATTGATAGTCAAAAATTTAACGTGTGCCCCAAGTTAATTCTAGTTTCTCATAGTTGTAAATTTACTCATGTTTGAAAAAAATAGTAGTTTTAGTGCAAAAACAGAGTTGTATATTGTAATTTCTTGTTAATTTCATCGAAATTAAGTAAAATAACTTAATTTGGATATGTCAAAATGTATGGGAAATTACTTAATTTGAACTTAATTTCGACCGAAATACGAAATTGCTTAATTTGGCGTCAGCCTGAATCGGCTATAAAAAATTGAAACTATAAGAAATTGAAACTAAAAAATTAAACTATTTTTTTGACCTTTAGGTCTGGTATTATTTGTATTTTATTTGATCAATATTTCGTTAACCTTCGGTTAACTTCTTCAGGATATATGTTTATTGGTTTTTGTTTTTTAATAATATTAATAATATTAATTATATTAATATTAAGGTTAACGAAATATTGATGAAATAAAAGACAGATAATACCAGACCTAAAGCTCAAAAAAATAGTTTAATTGAATGTTATAATAAATTTAAATTTTCGCCCATCTTTCAACTTTCAAATTGGGGTTTTATATAGTATGCGGTGTTCCGCATACTTTTTTACAATGGGTCCAATGGGAAGCTATACCCTGTCAGACAAAAAAAGAATTTTTACAATCGGTTTAAAATGTACCGAGTTATGAAAAGCGTGATCGATTATTCTGCTTTTTCCAGAATCCGGTTTTCTAATACATAGTTCGAATATTTGAAATTATGAAAAACCCCGCTTCGGTTTTTACAATTCAGGAAAACCGGTCAACCGATTTTTTTAAGTAAAAAATTATCATACAAAAATCTAGATTTTAAATTGCTTTATGATTTACAAAAAGAAGAAAAAAAGAGTTAACCAAGAAAAGTTTAAAGGTTGTAGATGAGCCAGCACGACTGACTAATTTCGGATATTTAAGGCACAGCTTTACCTTTGCCACAACCACTACTTTGTGGCCACAACGCTCAAAGATCTGTTACAATTCTGTGGTGCGATTCAGTAACTTTTAACGATCCGACAATCGTATTTTTTGTCTACATACATACCATTTTGTCGCTTAAAATAACGATTGTGTGATTCTGAAACTTTTTTAACGATGGAACTCAGATGATATTTTCTGTTGATTTTTGTCGATAAAATTAACAGCACATACATATACATATGTATATGTTCGCTTAAATAACGACACAGCTGACATTAATGTACAGCGAATATTGTTAAAAATTTTACTAATAGCCAATTAGATAAATTTTCGTTATAATTATTTTAACGATGCGATTACCGTTAAAAAAGTTAGTGAATCGCACTACTGATCGCATTTAAAATAAACAATTTTATTTTATAAAATGTGCAAATTATGTCTACAAATGTACCATGTGTTTACTTACTAGACCTGAGCACGAGCCATTTGCTTGCTGAATTTTCTTGATGTACATTCATCATATAATTGTTATCTCTTTTTAGTGCTCTTGATTTTATGAGAATACTAAAAAAGCAATTAAGGAATCTACCAAGTGATGGTATTAGTTATTGTCAAGAATAGGACGATTGTGAGAAAAATTAGAGATAAAAACACGGCCAATTAATTTTTTGTGTATAATGAATTGGAGTTCTTGCAAAGATTTCGTTTAACAAAGAGGTCTGTGTCTGATGGTTTTAGAATTAATTGGAAAGAGTGTATTTCGTTGGGTTTAAAATTTAATGATCTTTTTTTAAATCCATATCATTAATTTTTTTATTTTACAAAAATTCAGAATTCAGTTATTGAAGTTTTTTTAAATAAATTTAAAGAATTGTCACATCGCTTTTTAAGTGTTGCCCCATTTACGTAAACTATTTTCAAGAATGTCACATCTATATTGAAAACAAAGTATGGCATTTCTAGCTAAATTGAATGAACAACATGGACGGTTAAATCCCGTTTAACTTTGTTTCTTGGTTAAATCAAACGCATGTTAAACTAAGTTTAACTATTTAGTAAGAAACTAGCCCTCAAAGAAGTTTATTCAATTTAATTTTAATTTTTCTAATTTTACTGATGCATTCATTAATATTATGGAAAGCTTCTAGGAGAGTAAGCAAACAGAAAGATCTAAAATTGCATAACCCATTCTCTACAGGCCAAGTTCTTCTTAACTGTCACCATAATTTGCTACACATTTTTTATTGGGACAATACTTTTAGCAGCCCAAGTTTTCAGATAATACCTTTGATATTATTTTCATATTTATGTTTTTGTCCGGACATACATACAAGTATGTATGTATGTATGTATTTGCGTAAAGCATATTCCAAGGCACATTTATTTCCAGGTAATATCAGGATTACAAAAACAATGAATAAATACAACAAAAACAGAAAAACAACATACCTTTTAGTTTATCCAAAATATCAAAAATAGAATTTTTTATATCACAATAATAATAAAGATTATTCACAAAAAGTTGAAAAAATTTCTCCGCGGCAGCTATCACTAACAATATTTGCTACGTTTAGCACTTTTCACAATTTTTTTAATAGTTTTTTTTCGTATTTTTAAATTTGTTTTCAATGAATTTTTTAATAAAATATTTTTCCTATTGAAAATTTTTTTAAATTTGTTTAATTTCTCCTTCGTAAACAATTTCCGCTACTACCTGGTGAATGTGTCTTGGCATATTCAATATGTAAAATATTCGCCATAGCAATATATGTACAAATACACATATTTCGATAGAATAAATGTTACTTACTTTTATTAAGAATGTTGTCAAATACTTTTTGTGGAGTTTCATCATTGAACGGCGGTATGCCCGTTAAAAATTCATAAAAACATACGCCTAATGCCCACCAATCTACAGCAAAACTATGTCCTTGTCTAACAAAACAAACACGACAAAATGGATATTTTTATATAAATTTCACACAAACTAAAGCCTAGATCACACGATCGGTACAATGTGCGCGTTTTTCGTCGGCTCACTGCAAAAAAGTCATAAGTAATAAGTCAAAATGACATTATCACTTATTTCATTCTTGAATAAGTCTATATGGCTTTATTACCAATGCAAATTTACCTTATTACTTATGACTTTATTTCAGTGAGCCGACGAAAATCGGTACATTGTACCGATAGTGTGATCTAGGCTTAAAAAAAATACTTACTTTAACAATAACTCTGGAGCTAGATAATCTGGAGTACCTAGAATACGTTCGCTGGATGGACGGCCGCCTCTTCGCACCGATTTTGGTGTTCTAAAGGGTGTATTGATCTTTTTGGGTGTTTTCGAAGCCGAATTCGTATTTAAGTTTATGGGTGACATAGCAGGATCATCATCGGCCATTTTTAAATATTGCACACATGAGGTTTTTTCAGCCTCTATTTCTCTTTTCTTATTTTCTATTGATATTGGTAAAGCGAATCGTGTTGCTTTTTTTAATTTTCCCAGCAGACCACCATCACGCCTGGGTAATTTTTGTGATGACACTGGTGTGGAAAATACCACATTGGCAACATTTTCGTTAAGCGATTGTGGAATTTCATCATCAGACAACGAACGCACTTTTAATACACCTCTAATAGGCGATTTCGCCTTACGTTTTTTTGGTGTACTTGAGCCGATATCCAATATATCAATTTCTTGTGTTAATCCTGTGCTACCAGAGCCATTATTAGAACCATCTATATCATCCATTGAAATGTTTTCCGAACGATTAATTAAATTGATTTTCCGTTTTATGCCTCTGAAGGAGCTGTCCAAATGTAAGTGAAATGCAAAATAGGTAATTGTGAATAGACAAAATAAAAAGTTTGTAAGCACCTTTGAAGTTCTGGTCGCTTAAAATTCCTTGATATATTCCTAAATGGCGAATGCATTCGTATTCCGCTTGTTTCGTTTGTGTTGTTTATATTATAGCTAAGAGATGATAACATAAAAATGAATTTTTTGAAATTACATGTATGTTGAAAGTTAGTGAAAGAAAGTGCAAATAAATATTTCATTTTTTAAAAATGAACAGAAAAATCTATTTGCATTTCGTTTCTTCTTAAGAAACTCAATAGTAGACATCAACCCAAAATTTTTGAAATAAATTTAAAAAAGAATTTCACATGTTTATAATAGAGTTTTTCTTTTCTCGGAATTTTTCGTTTCCCGGGAAATGATACAAAATATTATACATACATGTAGTTTAAGTTATTAAAAAGAATAATGGTGGCTATTCTAAAATACGCAGGTTGCATTGAAATGATATGACATCCTGGCGATTACAATTTTATATAATGCATAGCAGATTGTAGTGTTCAAATGTCTGGGTTTTCATCTTACTAGCGCAAATTTTAATTTTTGTGGGCGAAGACCCGCCCCCATGACCAAAATTTATGGGTTTTAAAATTTTTCTAGTTAATTTCAAATTTCAGCTCTCTAGCTATGTGCGGAAGTGCTTCATCAATTTGATGAGTGTGTAAGTGGCCAGTGAGTCAGTGAGTATATCTTATTTAGAAATACTGTAGCAAATTTATACTCTGTATTCGATAGGTCCGTTTGTTTGCTTTTCAAGTAGTTTGAAAATATTACTCTGAAGAATGTCTCTTGTACAAAAAAGTACGCGACCGGATTGCGATTGCCAAAATTTGCAGATTAATAAAAACAGCTGTTGTATAATATGTGTTCTTTTGATTACCTATCAAATAGATGTTTTTGGTTATTGATGCATAAATTTGAAGCGACATATATTTCTACAATAGAAGTTTTATGATAGCTTTAGCTTGCATTTGGTTTTTCAGTTTTTTATTCTGTTTAAATGGCATACGAAAATTCATCAATATTTGATTTCTGATAGTCGTTACTAGAGATGTGCAAATGTCCTGATTTTATAGTGTCACGTGTGAATCACGTGAAAATCATACGAAAATTCATCAATATTTGATTTCTGATAGTCGTTACTAGAGATGTGCAAATGTCGTGGTTTTATTGTGTCACGTGTGAATCACGCGTGATTTTATCGTGTCACGTGTGAATCACGTGTGATTTTATCGTGTCACGTGTGAATAACGCGTGAACGTGATAAAATATATAATATATCACGCGTGAGTGCGCAAGCGTGACTTAAAATAAATTACTCGTGCGTGATCGTGCGTGAACTATTTTTAAGAATCACGCACGAATTCTCACACTCTCACGAGATATCATTCAAGCACAGGTACGACTACTTACACATCGCACTGAATCAGCAAGAGGGTATTAACTTAAATTTTTAATTTTTGCAAGAAATCAAATCTACCATAAAAATTTCAGCGTACTCCGGTTACTCTTTTGTTCATAAAATTTGTTTTACTTTATGATTTTAATTCGAAATGTGACTGTTTTTATGATAAAATTGCCCAATTGTGACTTCAGTTGTGACTCTTTTCAAAACAATAATTGTAAGATTTTAGAATAAAAACAATGGAAATATATTTTCAAATGGAGTAAGCACAACTACTATGTATTCAGATTTTCAAATTCTTTTAAAATATAACCACAAACAGTTTCTCGTCTCTACTGAAAATTTTAAAATTTCGAGTTGATACCCTGTTGTTGATTTGAACAGTTGATTCGAAATAAATTATTTTATAATAATAAATCTGTATGTTTTAATTTGAAATTTATTTCCTGGTAGTTAAGCATTTTCTAAATGCATTTCATTGTTGGTTTAACAAATCGTGACTTCAACCACGTATTTTGAACAGTCACAAACCTCTTATCTTATGCACAGATTTTCAAAAACTACGAGTACTTGAGAATTCAAAAATAATAATATTTTTGAAAAACCAAAATAAGCGTAGCAGACTTAGAAACTTAGGTTGAGTTTACATCTGGCATTTCATGTGTGCCATGTGTCCAAAGGAGCGTAACCATGAATTCACATGACTGGAAGCTGTCTAAGTGAAAAAATACATGTCTGAATCAAACAGTTTTTCATTAGTAATTAGTGCCTACACTTTCTTTGGCACATGGCACACAGCTACGCTTACATGGAAAAACACATCGTATAATTATGAGAAATATTTTTTATTGCGAAAAGTGTACATATGTACTTAAAAAAGCGTATACTTATGGTATAATATTCCAAATTTAGTTTTTCGTTTCTATTTATGTAGAATTTTAGAAATCACAACAGTTGTAAACGCATTCTATATATTTTTTGAACTGCACCCTACAACCGGAATATCTCGAGATTGTTTATATCTATTGTTATATTTTTTTCAGGCGTAGTAAACAAACGTACGAAATTCAATTTAGGGAAATAAAATTGTTTTAATATATTTTTTTTATGGTACTCAACCAGATTTTTCCTAATTTTTGACTTTTTCAGAAAATGTGCGCGTATATCCTCATTTATGAGAATGCACTTTTAAATTTTAGTTCAAAATGTTAAAAACTATCTACATAATAAAATGTGGTAGTTAAATTATTTTCAAAATCTATCGTCACAACTTTTATAAGGGATTAAGCACAAAAAATATTTTTAAAAATTACTATTTTGTGACATTGCTGAATGTAGGGTACATGTCCTAAATACAAAATAACAGAATCTAAGCACATTCTTAATGCATTGTCCTTAGCGCTATGTGGTTAGAAAGTGAATGAATTAAACAGTTTTTTTTTACAAAATTTAAAATAATGAAGAAAGATACTAAAGAAGCATGTTTTTCTGGGAAATTTTAAAATTTAGAACTTTAGCCTTTTCCCGATTTCAGTAGTAGTTAGATATTCATAATTTTTTTCTTATTTTTATTTGGAATTTTGTACAAAATTTAATTCTGTATTTGAATTTAAAATCCAGCTATAAACTGAAAAGTTATGGGCGAAATACTAATAAAGTCAATGCAAAATTTTTTTTGTCTTAAGTAAAATATCTCCTAAGTTATAAGAGATATGGAAACACATCTTAGGAAATTATTCTTTTAAGCTTGGCTCAATATGCTACATCCGGTAAAAATCGGATAATTTTTAAAAAAGTTACAAGTCTCAGAATTTTTTGAGTACCAGGTGGTCAACTTTGGCCCACTGTAACTCTTCTCCACCTCAAGCTAGAAGGCTGTCATGACATGTGTTATAAAGTTTGATACACACAAAAAAGTAGTATGAATGATTTTGTAATATTAATTAAAATATTTGTAGTATCAATTAAAAAATTAATTAAATGTTCACCTATAAACAATTTGATAATATCAATTAAGTTTTTCCAGTCAAATTAATTAATACAATTAAAAATTTAATCAATACAATTAAATTATTAATTGAAAATATTAATTGGTGAATACTTTTTTCTGTGTATATGTACATAAATCCAATCAATAGTTTGGCAGTTCCAGATTAATTACCATTTATTTTCTAAAAGCCCACACTGTGCAATGTAAATTTTACATATACACGTGCATACACAGCTACACACATACATATGTACATACACACATACATATGTATTTGTTAAAACCTATTTTTTCAACCCAAACACCATACAAATTTGATTATATACTTTTTCGTGAGCGTGCGTGATTTTAAAAATTCAAGAATATAATTTTAAAATCAAGACAAGGTTCTTGATTTTAAGAATTCATTCTTAATTTAGAATTAATTTATTCTTAATTTAGAATTTATGCTAAATTTGAGAGCGTCAATCTTACTGAAAAAATTTCAAGATTGACATTTTAAAATTTCTACAATCTAAATTCAAGATTTTTCTTCTTGAAATTACATATATCGTTAATTTTCTATTAGTGTACGAATTGTGTTAAATCAATTTTTTGATAGCAAACTTTTTCTAGGACGAAGTATGTATATGTATTTTTGCTTTATTAATTTATTTTTTTTTATCCACATCTTATGAATTTATATCATAATAAATGAACAAGTTCATATAAAAACTATATTTTTTATACCGTTTTTTATACGAAGTTGTTCATTCATCATGACATAAATTCATCATGTTCGGACACTCATTACATCTATAGTATTAGTATTTCTGTTTTTTTTTTTGTAATAATGCGAGGCCCAAGATAAAGTTATCTGCCAACCGAATGAAAAATATTTGTATCAATAGTAATGAAATTTTTGAAATATTACGACGTTTTTGAAATAAAATTGGGAGAATATAGTAAAATAAAATAATAAATTTAATAAGTCCTTAATTTGGATTTTAATTATCGTTTTGCCTTATAATATTGTTATTGTATTAAGTCGTAGGAAAATAAAATAGATGCATATCGAATATAAATAGTTTCTCTTGTTTTTTATAAGTTTCTGAGCCTAATCGCTTATTCTATTGGAATTTCCAATAAGGTTATGTAAATTCTCAAATGATTTTTGAAAGCATGTGCATAAGATAAGATGTTTGAAAATTTTCAAAAGTATGGTTGAAGTCTACTGCTGATTTGTTAAAACGCCAATGAAATGAAAACATATAGACATGTTTGTTCCAAATATATTCATATACTTTGTATTAAAAATTTTGATTTTAATTTTGTATGAGTTGAATTTGAACTGTATGCAAAATTGGCAATTATTTGCTTGAAAAATGAAAAATTGTTTAATCGTAATCGAGCGATTAATGGGTGCGATTACGATTACGATTATAAGATGAAATTAATCGCGATTACGATTAGGATTATAATCGCTGTGCAAACCCTATTGGCAATGTTCATTCAAGGTCAACTCGGGGCAGAGTCCGTCACAAATAGCAAAACCGAATTTTTATTTAAACTGACGTCCGTAATAACGGTGTAATATATAAGAAAAATTTATATACTACATACAGAGAACATTTCAAATGAGATTTAGATGGCGAAAATTAAAAATAAATATTTTGGTCAACACATACTAAGCTTGAAAGCATATTAAAATAAAAAAAATTCTATAAAGTATGAAATAGCCCTAAAAGCGTAAATTATGCTCTAAAAATTAGAAAATATGCGTGTAAGACTGATATTTGCAAAAACATGCTTTAAAGGGTAAAATATGCAAAAATATGCACTAACAAATCGATGCCAAAATTCATAAAAAGTTCTGAAACGGATAAATTTATTATCCCCTCATTAATACAACATACAAGAAAAAACATGCAATTGCATATTTGTGGTTTCCCTCATTAGGATATACGAGTATTTCTCATATTTAAACATTTTTGAAACAAATGAGATTGAAGTTCTATTTTTTATTTTCTCTATTACACTATGCAACAAATTGAGACTTTTGGAAAAATAAACGGTCCTGACAGTATAGGTTCGATAGTACCTACCACTGTCATGTTTTAGACTTGGCAGTTTTTCCTGATGCTGTTCTCTTCAATTCTCTATTAAAAGTGCTACACACGGACGGTTTCTAGTTCAATTTCCCTATTGTTTTAATGTAGCGAATAAAATAACAAAAGAGAATTCAAATAACTTTTCTGTACAAGCAAGGCAGTACCCCTCTTCTTTCTTCTTTCCCCCTCTTCAACAAACTCAGACTTGCTTCAAGGAAAACTGCCGAATCTAAAACAAGAGTAAGGGGTAGGTAGTAAAACCCTATAACCACTTTTTCGCTTTTGGTGAACAATTTTGTTATGGGCCTCCAAAGGTTTCGAATACCAGTGCACCCTCAAAAAATGTTGTCATCAGTTTCTGGCCAACAGCTTACTGAGACTTATTCAGTGATAGCGCTAAGCTACATATAGCAGTAAGTAGCTAACAGTCTACCGAGCAAATCTTGCTAACATCTTATGTCAAAAAAAATTTTATTCGTACTTTTTTTATGCAAAAATTAAGGAAAAAAATTTTATTTAATCTTCAATACTTTTATAGGCTTTATTACTGAAATGTAAATAAATGAATATAAATATTAATTAAAAATCAATACTTACCTTTTGGAATAATCGGAACAACTATAGTCATCACCGAAATTGCACAAGTTTTCTACTTTATCCATCGATATCGAATTAGTTTCCCCATTAATATTTGAATAATCACTTTTACGACTTGAAACGCCTGAGTCTTCTGGTCCTTTTGAAGACCGCATACGCTTAAGAGGTTAAATAGAATCGTTATGTTAAAATCATTGCCTTTGTATAATTTAAAAAAGTTACAAATTAAATATAAACCCAGTAAATTCCCATGTAAGCAACACTTAAAAACAATGACACATCTAACTAAGATAATGACATGAACAACAGAAAAATTTAAATATTTGATGTAAAATTTATATAGAACACACCTCATCAATGGATCGACGGATCATAGAAAGTTCAAACGAAGTGTCGTCAGCGTTTTCCACTTTAACTATGTTCTTACTACAGATATTTTCTTTATCATAACCCTTAGAACTACTATCATATAAGCAACCCTTTTGGCAAAGGAAAATATTTTGAATAAGAAATTTACAAAATTTGTTTAAATAAAAGTAAAGTGAAGTAAAGTACTTACATTACAATTTTTTTCATCTAACGCTAAATTCGTATTTTCAGCAAACTCAACATGTCGTGTTAGATTTTTATTTTTGCACACCGCTTGATCTAAAGGTGAAGACAACTTGCTAACATCTGTAGATGTGCAAGTATGGTATGAAGACGAACTATCCATTAACTTTAAAGAAATCAAGAATCAACATTATATGAATTTAAGATTTGTTGTATTACATACATCATTATTATTATTATTGCTACAAGTCTTTGATATAGAGACATTTATTTCCTCGGCTGAAAAAAATGGAGAAACTCCGGAAATTTTACTATCATCTATTTTCTCCGCATCGTTAAGAGAAGTATCTGTCTCACTATCAGAAGTTTCACATGCATCTGTAAGAAAATTATATGGTTTGTATTATTAAGAGCTAAATGGTTAATATACCTACTATGTTTATTAATTGCATTTATAAAATTTGAAGTTCCCCCACAACATTCTAATTTCCTCTCTGAACCGAAAGATAAATGGGAAGTTAAAGAAAGTAATTGACCAGGAGTTCTTGTATTCAAATTTGGTGAAGAATAAATAAAATCTGACATTTCCAAATCTGAAAAGTTTACAATAGTTTAGTTTAAAAAAATTGTTGTTGGTCCAAACTAACAAATTTCAAAATTTACCTCTTTCACCCTTTTTCATTTCGATTTTACTCAAACCAAAATCAGTTAATTTCACATGACCGGTTCCAGATATCAACATATTATCCGGCTTTATATCACGATGAATAATACCATGATCGTGTAAATATTGCAATGCCGCAACGACTTCAGCAACGTAAAATCGGGCAGTTGCCTCATCAAAATAACCATACATGGCTAGTAGAGACTTAAGATCACCTCCCACCATATAGTCCATTACTAAATACACATACGAAACGGACTGCAGAGAATAAAAAAGACTAACGCAAAAAGGACTTCGTGACAGCGCCAATGCATTACGTTCTGTTATAACTTGAGAAACCATATTTTTGTTTATCATTTCCGATTTTCTCATCACCTTAATGGCAAAGAGTTTATTGGGATCAGTATTTTTATAGCCCAAAAATACTTTGCCAAATGCACCACGACTTATGGGTTTAATAATTACAAAGTCCTTAATTGTAGGAATCTAAAAGAGATATTAGATAGTTTATAGTTAATCCATTATGTTATCGGTATGTGCATGTGTCTATAGTTATGTACATATTTTTAGGGATATCAAGTTTGTGATGAAATTCAATTGGTTTCAAAAGTTAACTTATAAGGGTTGAATAAATTTGGATACAACTAATTTTCTTTATTCTTCTGCATAAGTAAAAATAACTCGTTACGTACTACTTTAATTTACAATTGGTGCTTTTTTAAAAAAACTGGAATTTGATCGAACAGGCCGGCTTGAAATTTTTTGTAAGAACTTTTAAAGACTCATTTTGTATTGCTTTATGTAATTTTTGCTTGAATGTACATTTGTACATACAATAGAAATGATTTGATATTCACCATTGCTTCGTGATTAAATTTTAGTCCTTCAAGAAACTATAAGCCATTTTGTTTGTTGGGATAGTATTAACAATATGTACTTATTTTCAATTTGCAATCAAAACAACAAAACTTAATATTCAATATAACAGGACTTTTTAGAATAAATTAAGAACGAGTAATCATTATAAGCGTACACCGGGATGAAATACGTATCTTACAATAGATTAATTGGAACTTACCTTTGTACATGCTGAACAATTATCTGGTTTCGTTGTCAAAATATTTATTTTGTCTAACAAACGTTCGCCATCAATTAACATCGATCTCTTGGGTGTCTTATACTCTATTTGAGGTGCACTTTGCCGCCCAACAGAATCGTCTTGATCCATGGCATCGTTAGTACTATTATTTCCAAATTTACTGCAAATCTTTGCCAAAGGTTCACGAACCTCCATTTAGTATTACAATCCGCTTTGATAGTTTTCAATTGTTGGGAACAATTAAAAAGTTTTATTATCTTAGCCGATTTATGAAATTTGCCGAATTACGTAAATGTAAACATTAACAGTTTAGGTACTTTGCGACGTATAAATTAAAATTTATATTTTACTGAAAATGCAATTTGCATGCACATAGACGTTGTAAAATTAAACCATTTTGTGCACTGAGTTGCATTAACTTTAGCACTAATGAACTAAATTTAGTACACAAATATTTTATTTGAATGTGAAACAGTATTGATGGTCTTATTTAAGCACTTACTAATATGACAGAATGTCAAACTCCATATAAAGAAATTATTAATCATATAAAATCATATTATGAATCACACTTAATTACTTGCGTGAGTCGGAGGTTTTCCTATGAAGACATTACCATTCAGTGTTGTAAAATTACCCAATATCAAAGTCTGTACGAAATAGCATCTCTGTTTTATAATATAAGTACTAGTGATGCACGATTATTCGTATTCTAGTTGTCGCATATTCGACCATTTTTAGATGTTCGTATCCGTATTCATAATCGACAAATTCAGGCGAATACGAGTACGAATATCTTTCCAAACAAATTTAATAAATGCATAAATCCTAAACGAAATTTATATAAATGGGTAAAAATATTTGTTTGTACAAATCCATTACATTTTTTATAGAAATTTGAGCTTTGCATCATTTTCAAGTATTATTTAATGATGATCATTACAATTTTTGGTAGTTTTTATTAAATTATAAGTACGCCAACAGGAGTGTGAAGTTCTTTTTCATAATAATTGTTTAATACTTTATATTGCAGGCGTAAATAGAACCCCAATTAGGTGGACACAATGTACTTATATGCACTTAAGTATCCTTTAGCCACAGCTGCAAATAAAGGTATTGTTCACAAATTTTTAGTAATTTTGTTGTTTCTTTTTATAACTACTAAATGAGGTAGTTTACACGGGATTAAATATGCTGGCACAACATGCCAGTTTGTTGGCAAATTCGGTGAAGAGAGTGGTTTTTTGGTTGGCATAATTTTTCAACCAGCTTCAACCCCGCATTAGCAGCACAAAACCAATACATACACACTTGCGAACCACAGGTTCGGTGTTTTTTATTTTACAGTGCGTATTTAGGCCTTGGTATTTTTGCTCTTATGCAAAAACGATTGTTAAAGTTAAAGCATGCGTTAAAACCGGTTTTGCGATACAAAATTTGTATGTTAAACTAACTTTAAGTTTACAAATTTTTTTTGCATAAGGGGGTTAGTCTTTAGTTGGCCATCGTCACAAAACATACAGAAGAGCCAGGAGACGGAAGATAAGGGTATTTTTCTGTTTGTCTCGTTTTCCCTCAAATTTTGTCATCGTTTTTGTTTTGCTACGTCTTTCTAGCGCAATAAATTTTTATTAGCTGTGTTAATTGGTAAGTAGTAATACACTACAGTATCAAATACACTATACTTTTCTCTTTTTTCCACGAGTTTTAACAAAAACATGATTGGAGCTGTTTTTACCTGTCACTTTATTCACTTCTGTGTATTCTGTGCCATCGTCGTGGAAACATGAATTTAAAAGAAGAAAGGGGTTGGCCACGTCAACAAACTTTAAAACTAATAAATAATTTTATTGTTTTTTCGTGTCTTATATATAAAATTTATTAATGCTCTTTAAGAAAATTTGTTTAAAAAAACCTTTTTAAAGCCTTAATAAGTTATAAATAAGGCTTTATGAAAATAAAATGAACGAGATTTTATATAATTCTTTTAAAAAAAGTTACAAAAAGTACTTCTGGATAATGTAACTATTTAGAAATATAAGTACATTTTCGCATTAATTCATAAAAGATAATGAAAAAATTTTTTTCATACATATTAATTTTTAGTAAATATTGCCAATAATAAACAATTGCTCATTTATTACAATTTTTCCTGCAAGTATGTTCCGATACGTTTATAAATAACGAAAACCAAACTTCAAATGAATAAATAAAACACTAACACACACAAAGATGTGTATACGTATACATTTTGTGCCAGGTTAATTAGTCTCGTGTAATTTGGAAAAGAACAAAAATTGTGCGGCTTAAAAATTGTTCTCGTGTAAACTACCTCAATGAATTCAATAAACTTAACTTGTTGCAATATCCTAATCTATTTAAAATCCACGTATAATTAATTATATCCACCACTTTATTACTTGTTTTGCCTACTAAAAAGTACAACAACGAACGTACGTAAATAAACTCATGTGTATTGTAAAACAAAGAATGAAAATAAAAGTTTTGCTTTCTTTTCTGAGTTTGAAATAAGAAACAATAAAAAAATATTTAAAATCAATGAATATTTTCTGATGCTGTTTGCTTGAGTTTAAAAAATGCAGAAACAGTGTTTTCCGTACGGAATGTGCGTTCAGTTGGCACTTAGCTTAAGCAAATGACATTTGACGAAAGTTCCATAAGGTCATTATAGTTTGCCACATAAGTACGTTTTATATGTAAAATTTGGTTAGTACTTTTTTGATCCCGAGACTACTAAAAATTATTATTTATTTATTTAAATTATTAAAAATTATATAAAATTAATTTACAAAGAAATAAAAAACGTAACATAAAGCATATACATACATACTGTTACGTAAAAAGATTCCTACAAGGTTAATGCAAAGAACTATCTAGAAGTATTTAACTAAAGCACTAAACGTACACACATATTCACGTGCAAGCACTATAGCAACAACAATTGTGTACAAAGCTACAGACATACACGTATACAAATAAAAGTGCGAGCACTTATGGTAACCACCCTGTACTAAAAATAGCACACTGCATTAACAACATACAAGTCGTTACTTTGAAAATTCAAAGACTAACGGCCAATCGAATCACCTACAAACATCTAGAAACGGCGACATGAATTTTCCCCATTATGCTAGAAGACTGTTTGAACATCTGGCTACCAATAAACAAACACGCCTATACGGCCATATCGTTTCTTCTGTGTTGGTCTTTACTAAGTACATGCATGCATGTTGCCACACCATCTGCTTGCGAATATTCTAGATCCGGTTTTGGTTGTATAAAAAGAGCTGCCATATGAATTGAAGTCAGTCAGTATTAATTGGAATTTAGTGGAGTGAACATCGTTGAAAGTAAAAGACATCGTGCCGTGGATAATAACGTTAAGAAGTAAATAAGAAAAGACAAGTTGTATGTGGCAGCACTCTGGGGTCGATAATGCAGTATTGATAGTGGCAACCTCAGAGGTAACAGCTGGTTACCGGGCTTTGGTAACAGCTGATAGCAACAGCTGGAAGAAAAAAACAAATTAAAGACAAAAACAAAACACTATTTATAAAAACCCAATAGAGGAAAATGGCCAGGAAAGTTCTGGAAAAGACAGTGGCAATTGGAAGAAAAAAAAGATGGACGACAGCTGGGGATTTTTGGCGCACACCGAGTCGAGGTAGGTCGAGTAAGACGATAGAGGAGATGAATCACGATTCTGGCTTGAGGAAGTGAACGGCAAAGACAAATCTGTGGGAAAAAGTGTTGTGAAAAAAAAAAATTAAGAAAATAAAGAAAAACAGCATAAAGTGAGCAATTTCATCGCTTTTATTTTTAAACAAACAAGCAATGCAATTTAAGAAAATAAATCTAAAAAATAAATAAACTAAATATAAATAAAAATATAAACTAAAGCTAAATAAAATTAACGACACAACATTTAACAAAATAGCAAAAACCAAATAAATTAACAAAAGCAAAATAGCGAATACTTGAAAGCTATCAAAAAAAAGAAGACATTATAACACAAATAAAACATTAAAAAGCCAAGCAGAAAAAGAAAGCAAAGAAGAAAAAGGTTGGAGAAGCAAAGCAGTTTGGTAAAATTTGATCCGCAACCAGGACTAGATTGAAGGCGCTCCAGAAGGCAGTCCGATTGAGGCACCGTAAGGAAGTAAGCGAAGTTTTTTTGTTCCGGAAGAATCAACAGGTATCACCGTGAGAAGCACCAGCTTTACCCTTAATACAAGGCAGAAAACAGGTATAGTGCCCAGTGACCCGTACGACCACAGAACGGACGACGAAATGAACTGTTGAAATTTAAAGAAATAAAAAAAAAAACAATATATATATATATGCCTAAATTAATATTTTTGTTAAAGAGGTTTATTTAGGAAAACACCCATATACGTACCTTTTTTTTGTGTCCCGTAGGTTTATTAATTTGCCTACACCCCAACGCTGGTCTGAGCTCGAACCTCCGTTAGTTTTGCATCTAAATTTGTTTAAACAGGAACTTATTGGTTTCACAGGGGTTTTCTTAAATTCATAAACTCGGCTTTGATAAAAGAAAAATTTTAATATATATATATATATATGTGTGTACATAAGTAATTAGTATAAATTGTTGAGACTTAACTCGTTGGCACCCGTACAGCACGGACGAAACGGGCTTCCTACAAAACCTGCCCCAAGTCCCCATAATAAGCTCTTAGGCTTAAAAAGATAGGTGTTTACCCTACATAATCAGAAATATAAATTTGTTTTATTTAGAAATCCATTTAAACCATTTTGTTTATTTAAATTTACTTTGCCTTTTTCTATAATTTTTTGAGAATTTTCTTTTTTTTATTATTGTTAATTAAATCAAAGAAAAAAAAATAATATTTTAAATATTAAATAATTTTATATTGAGTAGTTTTTTTTTACATTTTGTTTTTTTCTTTGAATAAATAAATTAAAATGTATTGTTATTTTTCAATATGATTTAAATTTTTTATTGCCCAAAATGATGGGTTAAGGTAAATTTTTCAGGCTGTAGAGACTAGTGGTAAGTAACCATCATGAAGGTATGGGATAACCCACATACAAACATAGGCCGGGTTATCATGGTGAAATCCAGTAGGATTTCTGTGGGAGGGAGGCCACGGTTAGCCAAAAAGACCGGCTAACTCAATATTTATGTTGAGAGAGCAGACTTGTAAGTATGCGTGGTTAGTGGTATATGTAAATATTTTTGTTTTTTTTCAATAGTTTGTTTTTTTTCAAGTACAAATTTCCACTTTCGGGCTCCAAATTTCATATATTTATAAACATTTTTTTTCTTGGTGTTACATCCTTCCAAGCGCAGCTGGCATGATTTTTTTTGTTTATTGTTGCTTATTGCCCGAAAGTCGGCAAGAACACCCCCCAAGACGGCGAGCTCAGCCGGAGCAGAACGCCAGCATGCCAGCGAGGCCGACAAATCTGGCAACCGTACAAAATGATGCCCAGACTGAAATGTCTAAACCAACAGCATAGGCAACCCGGTAGCAAACAAACAATATAACAAAAAATGGCGCCCAACGTGGGGCCCGAAAGTGGAAAATTCAAATTCATATTCGAATAGATTCTCGCGTGTTTTCAACTAATGTAAGGCCCGTTGAGTCATTAAGAGTCCTCAACGAGAAGCGACATTAGTTGACTCACAAAGTCCACTTTAAGTTTTTTTAAATTCCGTAATTTGTTTTTATACTACTCACTATATTTTCCTTTTATTCATAAATATTTTCTAGAACTACAGTATGACGTAAGTCCCGGAAGTAGAATTTTTTTTATTTCTTCCGCGTTGCGACGGCATACTGGAATTTTGGGAAGTATTTGTCTTCTGGTAGTGGTATGAGTCAAACTAGATAAATTGTTACCAAATGTAATCAAATTAGTTTTTGCTACATATCATACCAAAGCTTATGAATACCATCCAATAATAAATTTAGTCACAATAGACAAAATTCTAATTCTAGTCCGAAACCCATGGACAAAAATAAAGTAAATACTTTTATTATTGTGAAGTTAGGAAGTAGTCCTGACAACGTAAAAGGCGAAGAACCTCAGTGTCAGTTGCCTCTCTAACCGAGCAATATGGTAGGACAGAAAATTGAAGATTTATTCCATACCTTTTATGTTACCACAAACCATACAAACATATTTACAAGTCTAGAGGAAAACAGTATAGAAATTAGGAAAACAATTACTTTTTCGATGCTTCTCAACATAAATGAATCGGTGAATCTAATTTAATTGGATTCAAATAAATTCCTTTAATGGTGGTTACGTAGTGCCGCAAAGTACTACAGCCGAATAACAAACTTAAATTTAATTTAACATTTTCATATTTTTTTTTTTTTTTGTAAAAGAGAACAAATTTTTTTTTATAATTTTTCCTTATAGGATTTTTTTTGAATATAAGTTTTCTATTGGAAAATATAGATACATTTTTTGTATATAATTTTTCTATTTGGAAACATACATATATTTTTTTTTTTTTTTACTTTTCTTATATGAATTTTTTTTATATATATATTTTTCTTTTTGAAAACATAGTTTTCATTTTTTTTTTATAATTTTTTTTTCATTTTTATATAGTTTTTTTTGTATAATAATTACATACTTTAATAAGAAGCTATTATACAAATAATATCGCAATTGAAAGCATATTGGAGTTTTTGCTTTCTAATTAGTTTGGAGTTACATTTTTTTTTTTTATATTTTATATATATATATTTTTTTTGTTTTTTGATATACACAGGTATATAGTTTTATATTATACATCTATAATTTTTTATTTTTTTGAATTTTGGGGTGATTTACATTCTCTTTTTCGAAATTTTCTTTTACTTCGCTGATTGCGTAGTACAATTTACATAATTTTGGTTTTGCCTACGCCTTGTTAAAGGCTAGACATATTAAATTGTTTCTGAGTTTTCTTTTATTTTGATGGTTTTAACTCGTTCGGAGAGAAACCGATTAATTGCAGCCGGTATTGACGTAAATTCCGTGATGAATAGAGACGAACTCCCAATTACATCAGGGGAGGCTATGGTGCCACCTGCTGTTCCCACAGTCGCTGTTTCGACGGGAAGCGCGACTAATGTAACAGAAACAGTTACTCCGGCAGTACAACAATTTTTAGCTATGGCACAGGGCAATGCTAATAACAGCTTTGTACAAGAAGCCCACCAGTCGTCTAGTACTATACCCACTCCTGAGTATAGTAATATCACCTCTAGAACGAGACAGGGTGAATTTCATATCAACAGACCCACTGTACAACCATCTAATCAGAGGCCAGTTGTTGATTTAGGGGGTGATATAGCCAGTCTAATCAGGGAAGAGTTGTCCCGGCAAATGCAACAATTGCAAGTGACGATGCAGCAGGAAATCAGCCAAGCAGTACGACAAGCAATTCGCCCTCAAGCGAATCCAGCTTCAGGTGGTCAGGGTAGTAATTTAGCCGCGCCCAATACACCTCAAGCTGAATTAACTGCTCGCACGCCACACCTATTTGGAGCAGGAAGTAGTCAAAATTTTAATCTTGGTATAAATCAGGCAAATAATTTAAACATACCTGCATTTCACCGAACACCAGCACGGGAATTTCATTCAGCTCCTTATCCTCCTCCAGGTATGCAATCACAAGCGGCGCCCTTACAACCGTCACCAGTTCATCTCAGTACACAGGCTCACCGACCAGCTGACAGTACTTACCCAGTAGTTAAAGCTGACTTGTCTAAATGGGGTCTCAAGTTTGACGGAACGTCTAAGTCTATGAGTGCCGAAGACTTCGTTTTCAGATTGGAAACGTTAAGGCAAGACTACAATATGTCTATTGTAGAAATTAAACGTAGTTTCCATACCTTACTCGAAGGCCAAGCCCTAGAGTGGTATTGGAATGTGAAAAAGTTGAACCCATTCCAATCCTGGGACGAATTGATAGGCGCGTTTTTGACGCAATATAGGAGGTACGAGAACGAATTTCAGATTCAAAAAAGAATTATGGACCGCAGGCAAGGGGCACAGGAGTCCTTTGAAGATTTCTTCAATGCCGTTATAAGTCTGAGAAATCAGCAACGTACTCCTTACTCGGAGTCTGACCTCATAGAGATAATGAGGGGAAATTTGAAACCCTCATTATCGCAATTACTGTTTTCGGCAAGGATACAAAATCTGAATGATTTCTGCCAACAGGCCAAAAGAGCTGAAAGTCTCGTGTCGAGTCAAAGGCAGCAGTATGCACCCAGACATTACATACCACCCCGCGTCCATGAGCTGGATTACCAAGAGCTACCTGAACCTGTCCACGAAATAGAGGCCTTGGCAGGCAGTAGCCGCTACATATGCTGGAACTGTAAGCGTGTTGGTCACGGTTTCACAGATTGTCCATCACCTACGCGCCGAATCTTTTGTTACAGGTGTGGATTGGACAATGTGGTTACGCCGCAATGCCCAAAGTGTCGGGGAAACCAGACATCGAACGCGTCTCGAACTGGGGAGGCTTGTTCGACACACACCCAGACCCAGTAGAAAAACCATTAGTACCCACCGAACCTAGGCAAAATATAATAATTTTGAAAAACACTGACAGAAAGTCAGTGAAACCAACACAGCCGGAAGTTCGGTGCATTAAACCCCTGCATTTACGTGTAGTTGAGTACCAACAGACCAGAGACAGAATTTTTGGAGAGGTGTCCAGTAAAATAAAGAAGGCTAGGGAGCGTTATAAGCGCAGAAAGCAAAAAAGAAACGAGATTTTGGCAGCCACCTTATACGAAGGTGAAGATACGCGTTTGTACGCCAAAATTCGTTTAAATGGTACTGAAGTGGAAGGTCTGTTAGATAGTGGTGCAACAGTCACGTGCTTAGGGAAAAATTGTATGGAGTTAGTACAGAATGCTGGAATGCACATACATAAATTTTTCTCCTATATCAAGACTGCTGATGGAAGCCCACACAAAATTCTGGGATTTGTTAAAGTAAATGTTACTTATAACAAACTCACCCAGGAAGTAACCTTTTACTTAGTACCAACTTTAAATCGAGAACTATTTTTAGGCGTTGACTTTATGCGTATGTTCGGCTTATTCGCATCAGTCAGCAGTTTGTCCAGTAATGGAGTGAACTTATGCGAGGAAGGGAACGAGGGTACTGACCAAGTAGAAATTCATTCCTTAACACCTGTGCAGCAGCAACAGTTAAATGAGGTCGTGTCTAGGTTTCCTTGCTACTCGAAGCGTGGACTAGGTAAAACCCACCTCGAAACCCACTCCATTGACACACGTGAGGCAACTCCTGTTAAGGATAGACATTATCCGGTCTCCCCGGCAGTGCAGAAATTAATGTACGCGGAGCTGGATAGGATGCTTGATCTTGGGGTCATTGAGGAAAGCGAAAGTCCTTGGAGCCACCCTGTTACTCTCGTCCGCAAAGGCGAGAAAAACAGGCTGTGCTTGGACGCTCGTAAACTCAATGCTCTCACGATTAAGGATGCTTACCCGCTCCCGCACATTGAAGGTCTCCTCAGCCGGTTGGGAGATACGTATTTTATCTCCAGCGTCGACTTGAAGGATGCATTCTGGCAAATACCGCTAGAAACATCCAGTAGAGAAAAAACTGCTTTCACCGTGCCAGGTAGACCACTTTACCATTTCACGGTCATGCCTTTTGGGTTGTGTAACGCAGCTCAAAGGCTATGCCGTTTAATGGATAAGGTGATCCCAGCTGCACTTCGTGACAGAGTTTTTGTCTACCTGGATGACCTTTTGGTGGTATCTCCAGACTTCTCGACGCACTTGAAGTTGCTAGAGCTGGTATCAATGCAGTTGGAAAAGGCAGGTTTGACGATAAATGTCTCTAAGTCCAGATTCTGCTTTAAAGAGCTTCGATACTTAGGGTACATAGTAGGAAAAGGACAACTTAGACCCGACCCAGAAAAAGTGAGCACGATTTTGAAATATTCGTACCCCAAAACTGCTAAACAGGTGCGAAGTTTTATGGGTGCTACTGGTTGGTATCGTCGTTTCATTCCAAATTATGCCACAATTTCAGCTCCAATTTTTAATACCCTGAAAAAAGGGAAAACTTTTACTTTTACTGATGAGGCCAAAAATGCTTTCGATTATTTAAAAACAGCTCTTACCACTAGTCCGGTCTTGACACACCCCAACTTTGAGAAACACTTTTTCGTCCAGTGTGATGCTTCCGACATAGGAATAGGTGCAGTTCTGTTTCAGAAGGATGACGACGAAGGCGAGCATCCCATAGCATTTTTTTCTCACAAGCTTACCAACGCTCAAAAAAATTATTCCGTAACTGAGAGGGAATGCTTGGCCGTGGTGCTTGCCATCAAAAAATTCAGGCCTTATATAGAATTGATGCCATTTACTGTGATTACTGACCACAGTAGTCTTAAATGGCTCATGTCTCATAAGGACCTGAGCGGCCGCCTTGCTCGCTGGAGTCTTCACTTGCAAGCCTACGCGTTTTCGATAGAGCATCGCCCTGGACCGAAAAATAAAGTACCAGATGCTTTGTCTCGTTACGACATGGAAGAGGTTTCTGTAAGTTTTGGTAATTTGGTCGATATAGAATCGGACGCTTTTAAAACCGATTCCTATGCCGACTTAATTGCCAAAATTTCAGAAAACTCTGACCACTTACCAGACATCAAGGTTATTGACAACCTTGTGTACAAACGTACAGCCCACTATGATGGTATCGCACTCAACGAAGATTTCGCCTGGAAACTTTGGGTCCCACCTGAGCTTACCGAAAATATAATAAGAAATGCACATGAGCCACCACAAGCAGCTCATGGAGGTTTCGTTAAGACTCTTAAAAGAGTACGTGAATATTTCTATTGGCCAAATCAAAATGCCCAAATTAGAAATTTTGTTAGAAATTGTCAAACTTGTAAAGAGTCAAAAGCGCCAAATATCACTTTACGTCCACCAATGGGGAATGAAACCTTGACCGAACGCCCTTTTCAACGGCTATATGTTGATTTTTTAGGACCCTACCCTAGGTCTAAAGCAGGAAACTGCTACATTTTTATTGTGCTAGACCATTTTACGAAATATGTTTTATTGAAGGCCTTAAGCAAAGCAAGCAGCAAACAAATAGTGAAATTTTTAATTTCAGAAGTTTTCCACAAGTTTGGAACGCCAGAAACCGTGGTATCCGATAATGGAAAACAATTTTTGAGCAAAGAGTTTATTGACACCATGGCACATTTCGGCATAAATCACATGAAGACCGCATTTTATTCACCACAGGCAAATGCCTCTGAGAGGGTGAATCAGTCGATTTTGTCCGCCATAAGAGCATATGTTAAAGACGATCACTCTAATTGGGATAAATATTTATCCGAAATAGAGTGTTCATTAAGATCCTCTCTGCATGGCTCAATAGGAGTGACACCGTATTTTGCATTATTCGGAACAAATATGATTGGCCACGGTAGCGTATACAAACTTGCGAGAAAACTTCAAATGCTCAACGATCCTGAGCTTAATGTTTTGCCTAAGTCCGTATATATGGAAGGTATTCGTGAGAAAATCCGAGAAAGTCTACATAAAGCCTATGAAAAAGGAGCGAAAAATTATAATATAAGATGCAGACAAGTCAGATTCATTCCGGGGCAAGAAGTGTATAGAAGGAACTTTCAACAAAGTGACTTCAAAGCTGGCTACAACGCGAAACTCGGGCGAAAATTTCTAAAATGCAGAATAGTACGTCCAATCGGTAACAGCTTGTACGAGATCGAAGATCTGCAAGGAAAATCGTTGGGGGTATTTCACGCCAAGGACTTAAAGCCATAGGCTCTAATATCCTTGGTGGTTTTAGTCCCAACGGTTCCAAACAGTCCAAAACCTATACAGTTCATTTTAATTTTTTTTGTTTAAACTTATATGAGTTGCTTTGGTTTACGATTAAAAACTTTTTAAACAGCGAACGATACCAGTTCATATGTATATATGGTCTTATAGTTAGTATTTATTTCTTTTTGTTTTGCCAATAGGTGAACATTTTCGTACACAACGAATAAATCAACAAATTTACTATCAACTTAAGCCTACGTTTCTAAACTGATTACTTAGTGTAATCGTCATCGCTCCAAGGGTGCAGCCCTATAATCACTCTGGAGAACTATGCTATTAAGAGCTAAAGGCTGTTAGTCACCTAGAGCGATAACATTTTTCTGAGACCGTTCTTACGGCGAGTTAAAGTAAAATTTGTTGATTTCATAAATCAATGATTGTGAACAAACATTGATAGTTCAATGTAACAATTAAATTTAATTTGTTGGCAATAACAATATAATTTTTTTATTAACTTATTCATTTATGAAACTACTAACTGGTACCGAATTAAGTTTACAAAAGTAAGTCTTGCAGAAACAAAAGCAAAAAAGTTGAAAGGTGATTATAAATCATAAGTTTTTTTTAAAATTTACCCGTTGAACGTTTCAACACGTTCATAAGTTTTTCCTAATTTTTCATACGAAGAAAATTTTCGTAAATAATTGTATATCTTCCGTTAAGTTGTAACTGAAGACTGTTACGGCCTATAAAAGGGTTAAAACCTCTTTTCAGTTCAAGTATTGGCAACTGAACAAAATTCACTTTGGTAAACTCTTACAGTGGACAGTTTGATTAGCTACTATTAGCATAAAACTTTTTTAATTTTTTTTTTTGTCACGAAGTATAAGAGCCAAAATGAATATTGTCCAGAGGGTATAAACAGTCCCGAAGTTATAAACAATTGTTCGAAAAATTTGGATTCTTTTAAATCCTACCACAAGAGCCAACAATAAGAGTACGCACTTTGAATCTAAGCTGTCCGAAACATTGTCGTAAAATTTTAATTATATTTGTCTACCGGTGTTGTTGGAATAAGTCTAAAAATTCTAAGTTTTTAAGACGTATTTTGCACAAAGTTCTTCCCACAAAAATTTATTAAAACTGAGTACAAATACGTAGTAATTTATTTTAAGAATAGAAACAAAAATATTTTAAAACGTAAGACTTACCAAAAACACGCTTGATAGTTGCTCCAACGCAGCAGTCATATTTATATGTATGTATGTTTGAAACAAATCGACTCCTGTCGAATTTGTTGTGATGCTTCATCAAAAACTTCGTCGGTTATACCTACAGAAACATAAATAGAAATTGTTAGTAATGTAACGACAGGATAAAATAATGCAAATTGGTTTCTATTACTTACCTTTGTCCTGGGAACACTAGTATTTCCCCAAGCGTCTTGATTAACGTTGAATCTGTAAATAGAACTTCAGGTTAGTTTGATTTCCTTAATACATTATTACACAAATTACTAGTTTATTTTATTTCACTATATATAAAATGGTTATTTCACTTAGCCTTATACAATTTGTATACATACATATTTAAATTCTATTTTATGAATACATAAATAGAATAGAATTGAATAATCTAATTATATACCCGTAAATTTTTTTTTTTATTTTACACTCTAAAGGAAAAATCAAAATCAAAATTTAAAAAAAAAAAACCGCCAATTTAGCTTTACGCTCGAATTTCTGTTTTTCAATTTTTTTCACGCACATCAATTGGTAGTTAGTTACCTTTTTATTTATTTAAACACACACCACAGTTATTTCTTTATCAACTCAAGTTTTCTTTTTCTTTTCTCATCATTTTTAATAAATTCTAAATTGAAAATTAAAATAAACCGATTAAGCGGCGGCTTACTATTGTACCACCGGCGTACCTTAATTTTTTTTAAATACGCGGCGACCAAAGTTAACGGCGACGATAACTAATAGATCACCGGCGGCGGTGTGCCTTATCGATAACGATGTATCGACCAGTCACATAAATAAAGACAAACACCACCAATAAAAAGGAAATTAAGTCTTCTTACCTGTTTTCCCGTAACAATATGGAGCCATCTAACGGTCCAGCCATGTTACCCGGCATTAGAGCCCTAAAATGAAATTTAATAGAAAGGTCCATTATACATATATATTCACAAATTTTTGATTTTTTTTATACATACCTTTTACACATCCAAGCAATGTCCACAACACCACGGTCACCTAAAGCATGAAATAAAACAAAACGTCGAATACACAATAGCTTTTATATTTCACTAATTAAACACTTACCTTCACAAAACCGCCTCAGTTCCAAACACTACTCACAATTTTTTCATTTTTTTTATATTATTTCTCCATTTTATAAACTCGTTTAATTATAATTATTTAATACACATTTTATCCACGATCAAACTTAACACAAGCCACTTGATGCTTCGTTGAGTCGATGTACACATATAGATGTACACTTAGAATTTCAAAAAAAAACCTCAATTTAGTTATTACTGTCAAAGTGCATACAAAAATAAACACCAGCTGAAAAGACACCAGCGATTGACAGTAACACTACAACAGCTGATCATCTAACCATCCGGTCGCTCTCACCCGTCGAAAAAACAGAGTAGTAATTTTTATTAGTAGGTCGTTACTACATCACGTACGATGCACACCAGGTTTAAAGCTAAAATAGGGAGGCCAGATCGTCAATTTTAGAAAAACGTTTAAAAAAAATCGCCAAAAGAGAATTCAGCTATACAAGTTAGTGAGAAGCTTCCCTCCCATTCTAGGTCCACTGATGGACTCGAGAATGGTTGGGTTTGTGGCAGCACTCTGGGGTCGATAATGCAGTATTGATAGTGGCAACCTCAGAGGTAACAGCTGGTTACCGGGCTTTGGTAACAGCTGATAGCAACAGCTGGAAGAAAAAAACAAATTAAAGACAAAAACAAAACACTATTTATAAAAACCCAATAGAGGAAAATGGCCAGGAAAGTTCTGGAAAAGACAGTGGCAATTGGAAGAAAAAAAAGATGGACGACAGCTGGGGATTTTTGGCGCACACCGAGTCGAGGTAGGTCGAGTAAGACGATAGAGGAGATGAATCACGATTCTGGCTTGAGGAAGTGAACGGCAAAGACAAATCTGTGGGAAAAAGTGTTGTGAAAAAAAAAAATTAAGAAAATAAAGAAAAACAGCATAAAGTGAGCAATTTCATCGCTTTTATTTTTAAACAAACAAGCAATGCAATTTAAGAAAATAAATCTAAAAAATAAATAAACTAAATATAAATAAAAATATAAACTAAAGCTAAATAAAATTAACGACACAACATTTAACAAAATAGCAAAAACCAAATAAATTAACAAAAGCAAAATAGCGAATACTTGAAAGCTATCAAAAAAAAGAAGACATTATAACACAAATAAAACATTAAAAAGCCAAGCAGAAAAAGAAAGCAAAGAAGAAAAAGGTTGGAGAAGCAAAGCAGTTTGGTAAAATTTGATCCGCAACCAGGACTAGATTGAAGGCGCTCCAGAAGGCAGTCCGATTGAGGCACCGTAAGGAAGTAAGCGAAGTTTTTTTGTTCCGGAAGAATCAACAGGTATCACCGTGAGAAGCACCAGCTTTACCCTTAATACAAGGCAGAAAACAGGTATAGTGCCCAGTGACCCGTACGACCACAGAACGGACGACGAAATGAACTGTTGAAATTTAAAGAAATAAAAAAAAAAACAATATATATATATATGCCTAAATTAATATTTTTGTTAAAGAGGTTTATTTAGGAAAACACCCATATACGTACCTTTTTTTTGTGTCCCGTAGGTTTATTAATTTGCCTACACCCCAACGCTGGTCTGAGCTCGAACCTCCGTTAGTTTTGCATCTAAATTTGTTTAAACAGGAACTTATTGGTTTCACAGGGGTTTTCTTAAATTCATAAACTCGGCTTTGATAAAAGAAAAATTTTAATATATATATATATATATGTGTGTACATAAGTAATTAGTATAAATTGTTGAGACTTAACTCGTTGGCACCCGTACAGCACGGACGAAACGGGCTTCCTACAAAACCTGCCCCAAGTCCCCATAATAAGCTCTTAGGCTTAAAAAGATAGGTGTTTACCCTACATAATCAGAAATATAAATTTGTTTTATTTAGAAATCCATTTAAACCATTTTGTTTATTTAAATTTACTTTGCCTTTTTCTATAATTTTTTGAGAATTTTCTTTTTTTTATTATTGTTAATTAAATCAAAGAAAAAAAAATAATATTTTAAATATTAAATAATTTTATATTGAGTAGTTTTTTTTTACATTTTGTTTTTTTCTTTGAATAAATAAATTAAAATGTATTGTTATTTTTCAATATGATTTAAATTTTTTATTGCCCAAAATGATGGGTTAAGGTAAATTTTTCAGGCTGTAGAGACTAGTGGTAAGTAACCATCATGAAGGTATGGGATAACCCACATACAAACATAGGCCGGGTTATCATGGTGAAATCCAGTAGGATTTCTGTGGGAGGGAGGCCACGGTTAGCCAAAAAGACCGGCTAACTCAATATTTATGTTGAGAGAGCAGACTTGTAAGTATGCGTGGTTAGTGGTATATGTAAATATTTTTGTTTTTTTTCAATAGTTTGTTTTTTTTCAAGTACAAATTTCCACTTTCGGGCTCCAAATTTCATATATTTATAAACATTTTTTTTTCTTGGTGTTACATCCTTCCAAGCGCAGCTGGCATGATTTTTTTTGTTTATTGTTGCTTATTGCCCGAAAGTCGGCAAGAACACCCCCCAAGACGGCGAGCTCAGCCGGAGCAGAACGCCAGCATGCCAGCGAGGCCGACAAATCTGGCAACCGTACAAAATGATGCCCAGACTGAAATGTCTAAACCAACAGCATAGGCAACCCGGTAGCAAACAAACAATATAACATGTAATTGGTTTAGTCAAGAATAAAAGGAAGTTCAGTTGCAAATAAGAAAATCGTGTTGTTATTTATTTTTATTTTTGAGCAATCAAAAGAACTCACACGTTTAATAAAATTTAAACGTAACAATACATACAAATGTACAATAAATCTTTGGCCTGTATAAGAATTGATACTCTCGGAACAAAAAGCCTGTTCATTTGGTTTATTTTCTTGAGATTTTGTAAGAGAAAATACTTTCAACAGTTACAGAAGAGTGAGGTATAGACGAAATTCGGTACAGTACTCTCGATTTATCAGGAAACATGTAATAATTTAATGCGTTTTTATTTTTAATCGCTGTATATCAGAATCTGCATATATTTTCTGTTGTTAATGGTTTCAGTTCTTCCATATCATTCGATGCTCTATATTGATTGTTAATATTTTCAAAATTTTGCTTTCTAAAGCCTGGTACTCTGTTCAACATTTCACGCGAAATGTAAACATAATCCATATAAAAAAATTTACATGAAATATTTATGAAAAATGTTTCATCACTGGCATATTGGGAAAATTTATCGATATATATCGTATCGATATTTTTGAACAGTATCGATATATATTTTCGTAAAACATCGATATTTCGATATATCGATATTTTTTACATGAAAAATTATTTTTCCCAAAAATATTTCAAATTTGAAATTAATTTACATACTAACATACATACATATTTGCAAACATGTTAAAACTTTAATATTTATTTATCAAACAATTCAACAATAATAATATAAAAAAAGATCAAATAAAAATAATAAAACAATTCAATATAAACAATAAAATAATGGAAACAAAAAATTTAACAAAAACAAGGTGAAAGGAATATTTTTGGGTAAAATAGCTCGAAACAAAAAAACTAATTTTTGTCTGATGTTTTATTGGTGCCTATCTGAAATACGCGTCGACTTGGTGAATAATTACATGGAAAACAAAAACAAAATTGTGTAAATTTAAAAAAATTGTTTTTGTTTTACATACAAAATTAACCTTTTTTAAAAGAGAGAGAAACGCGTTGAAATACTCACGCTTATTTCATTTTAGAAATGTATGACAAACAAAAACAAATTTTCAAAAATTCGAAATTAATAATTTTAATGCAAAGTTTAACTTCTTCGACGCGTTTTCCAGAATAGCCACCATTATTTTATTTTACTTTCAAAAAATTATATCAGTCAGTGCTGTCAGTATATTTTTAGAAAAGTACCTGCGTTAAAACTTTCGCTTCGAAATTAATCATTTTAATTTAAAGTAGTATGACAATTTTTACTTCTATGTAAAATATGTCAAATTATGAAAAAAAGAGTTGTATGGAACATTTGTTTTGCTAAAGCTGGGTTTTGTATGTCTTATGCTAGGAACACAATTGAGACGAACGACGAATTTCGTCCACGTCGGCGAATTCATCGATAACCATTCGCTGCGTAAATTCATCGTGTGAAGCACAATAACGGCGAATTTACTCACCGAATTCTTCTCTAATGTTTGATAAAGTTGGTTGTTGTGCAGCGTTGTCAACTTTTAAATTTCAAAAAGCACTGAAACCACTAAAAAGCGCGTAATTTAAGAAAAAAGCACTAAATTTTTAATTATTATCATATATTAAAAAAAATGTTGTACACAAATATGCATATAAAAAATATATTAATCGGTTGACTTTGCAATACATTTTTAAAACTATAAATTTGAGGCATCCGATACACATTTTAATTGTATAAGAATCAGTGAATTCTCAAATCAGTTTGACAAAGCCTTTTGTAGTTATTATAAAAAAAATTTATGTTTAATCATTTTTCGTCAGGAAACAAACGTATTATTCGAATTCAATCAAATTATAAATATCCGATAATTCTCAACTGAAAATTCGATAGTGGACTAGTTATATTTTCCCTAGACTAGACAAAATTTCGATATTAAACTAACACTTGGGTAAATACTTCTATTATGCTTTCTTTGTTGCGTGGTAAAACATTTTTTATATTAATTATGATTTAAATGTTAAAGTTTAAGGGAAACATGGCGCTTATTTCTTCCACCAAGCCTTGTACAAACTTGGTAGAATTTTTTTAAATGCTCCGTTTAAGTTCAGAGCTTATTTTTTATATATGTATATGTACATTTCCTCGAAAGAAAAAATAGGTGAGGAAATTTTTCTTCGAATTTTTGTTTTAGTGCCGCCGACTCGAAACAAAAAGCACCGAAATGAATTTAAAAAAGCACTGAGTACTAACTTCAACATTTTTCGCGTCGAAAATTTCAAAAAGCACTAAAAACGGTGCGAAAAGCACCGAGTTGACAACGCTGTTGTTGTGTGTACAAAAACTGAGAGAGAGACAGAATTTTCTCTCAATTTTGTTTTTTCGTCGTTCGTCAGCAGTGTTGTCAACTTTTAAATTTCAAAAAGCACTGAAACTATGAAAAAAACGCGTAATTTAAGTAAAAAGGCACTAAATTTAATTATTTTATTATATTAAAAAAATTGTTATACATAAATATGTATATAAGATATATAGGGATCGGTTGACCCTGGCTTTTATACCTAAAACTTCAAATTTGAGGCATCCGATACACGTTTTAATTCTTATTAATTATTAGTAAAATAAAATGATAACTATTGTTTAAATAATACTTTTTGATTACATTTCTTATATTCTTTCTTAAAAATTGATAAAAATAAGTGCTCGCTCATCTAAGTTTATCGTGAAAGATATTAACTTAGTGCAGAAATTGGTTCGGCAAAACCAAAACATAATAGAAAATAAAAAAAATAATGTATTGCAGCTAAACACAAAGAAGATGCTTTACACGTACATACATATGTATGAAATGTATCCAAAATTGTTTACCACAGGATATTATGTTGTTCACAAAACATCAATACTGATAAAGTTTACAACGAAGCAGCTGTTGTATAAAACTATTTCTTAACCAATGACGTTTGGCGGTTTAACTAATGTTAAACCAAAAGCTGTGAATCAAATATTATTGGATAAACTATTGCTATTAGCTAACTTAATGACTGTGAATTTGGGCCTAAGAGAATAAATCGATCTAAATTTAAGAACAAAATTCTTCAATTTAGATTGCAGAGATCTTAATATTTCAATCTTGAAATTTGGTCAGTAAGATTGAAGTTCTCAAATTTAACATAAATTCTTAATTTATAGAATGAATTCTTAAAATCAAAAACGTGCTCTTAAACTTTAATAGCGCAGTCTTAAAATAAAGAACGTAATATTAATTTTAAGATTATATCCTTAAATTGTTAAGAATATGATCTTAATTTAAGATTTTTATTAAGAAAAAAATCAAGAATTTGATCTTAAAAAAATCAACATTTTATTCTTGAATCAATAATTTTCGCATTAAACAGACTATAAATTTTAAAATGATTTGAGTTTTGAGCGTAAAATCTTGATTTTAGCACGCTTTTCCCCTTAGTGTATAAAAAAGAATATTCACAATTCAATTTTCTCGTTTCAGACCTTTTTTATTATGAACAAACAAAGTGTAAGGATATATTGTTACGTTTGTTAGACTTAAATAAAGTCGTAGAGGTAAAAATCTACTTCTGCGCGCTTAAACATTGAAGTGACAAAAGATTGATGGAAATGCAGTTTTTGATAATGCCTCAAACGAGTTTATATCCATTAACTTTACATAAACTTATTCGATTTTACTTCTGCCCAAAACTCGACATTGGACTTAAAGTTTCTCCATTCTCCATCAATTGTTATAGTAACTAGACAAAATGATGATATTAAACTATATTAGGGTACCTATTTGCTTAATGTCTTCTTTACATTAATTATGCTTAAAATGTTAAAGCAAGCATTTTACAACCTTATTCGAATTTTTCGAAATGTTCTGCTTTTTGAACGATAGCCTTCCTCGAAAAAAATAGATGTGGAAATTTATTTTTGAATTTTGCGTCTAGTGCCACCGCCACGAAACAAAAAGCACTAAAAATTAATTTAAAAAGCACTGAGTACTAACTTCAAAATTTCTGGCGTCGAAATTTTCAAAAAGCACTAGAAACGGTGCGAAAAGCACCGAGTTGACAACGCTGTTCGTCAGCGTACAAAATAGAAATAAATCTATCTCAGAGTTCGTCACGCATGACGAATTTCGTTGTACGGCGGTGTTGTGTTCGTTTTCATATGCACAAATGTGTTTTATTTTTTATGACGAAAGTTCGCACCGAAAAAGTAGTCGTTCCTAGCATAAGTCATATTGCATTTTGTTAAGTATTTTTGTTTTGGTAGTGTTCATTATTGGTTAATCTGCTTGATACTTCTTCCTTATTAGAAATCATTCACTATGAATAGTAACACACATTTTTAAACTTGCCTCAAGGCACATTTAATACAGGTACATGCATTAGGCAAAACTTTCTGGCAACTCTGTGCTTCTCACATAGCTTTTCAGCGGATGAGCAATATGCCTGATACGTGTACCTGTTTGATATGCCTTGACTTGCCTCACGCATATTTCTTAGTTTAAAAATCATTCTTATTATATGAGTATAAAAAAAATCCCAACAAAAATCCTAAAATTTGGTTATCATCCTCAGATTCCCAATACGAAATTTTCATCCCCAATCGAGAAATAAAATCCACAATTTGGATATTTCTCGTATTCCGCAATGATGAACTTTGAAGTGTTCAACACTGGGCATTCATTACACCAGGATTAACAACCTTATTTATAACAAGTAAGAGTGCTATATTCGGCTGTTCCGAATCTTATATAACATTTACCAAAGTGCGTTTATGTAGTATAGAAATACATAAGCACATAGATATGTAGGTACTTATGTATTTATTTTGTGAACAAATTTATCATTTTTCGCTCTAGTGCAATTTTTAGTAAGTGACCTCTCGGTATTTTTCGATTAAATATATTTTTCGACATTAGCAATAAGTTTAATACTTTATTCTACGCTCTGTATTTAAGAAATATGTTACATTCACCCTTATTCCGGATGTCAATAACGACGTTATGCAATACTAAACAATCGGTGCTTGTTCACTGACACTCGAGAAGTTCTAGAACCGTGCTACTATTTAATAACCACAGAAAATAGTCTTATTATTTTACCTCCTTACAAAGTAAAATAACTTTTTTATTTAATAATCCTTGATTGGCAAAATTGTTAAGTGTCTCAATTTAAACATCCCATTGCAAAATGTGTCGCGGTATCGCGGTATTATGTAAATTTTTATCCTAAAGAATTTTTTCGAATTTATTCAGCACAAAGGAATGGTTTCAGGAATATGAAACGGAACATGTCCTTTAATTAATTTTATAGTTAGGACTGTACTTCAACGATAAATTTTATTTCCATCTCCATTTACTAAAAATAAATTCAGTAAAGTAAGACTCTGATTTGTGCACGAAGGGTTCCGTTCGGATACTAGATATGTAATACTATGTGAACTTTAGCCTATATAAAATATAGTTATGGAATTTTTTTAGTTTTTGGGGGTTTTTCGGTTTTAGATGTTTTTTAATGGGAGTTTCTTAGACTGGACTTTTTTTAATTTGGTGCTTTTTTAAAAGTTAGTGCTTTTTCTCGTTTTAGCGACTTTTTAGTTTTTTGGAATTTTTTTTATTTGGCTTTCTTAGTTTTGGTGCTTTTTTCTCGTTTTATCGATTTTTTTTAGTTTTTGGCATTTATTTTTATTTTGGCGATTTTTAATTTAACTTTTCCGATTTTTTTCATTTTAGCAATTTTTTTTTCATTTTGGCGATTTATTTTAGTGCTAGATTTTTTTCAATTTGGAGCTTTTTGGTTTAAGTTATTTTTTTCGGGATGTACGCTTTTTTTAATTTGGTGCTTTTTACTTTTGGTGCTTTTTCATGTTTTAGCGATTTTTTTAAGTCTTACGCGTTTTTTTTATTTCAGCGATTTTTTTCATTCTTGTAATATATTTTAGTGGTAGAATTTTTTTAATTTGGTGCTTTTTCTCGTTTTGGCGATTTTTCTCGGGTTTTTGGCGATTTCTTTTCGGTTTTGCGATTTTATAATTTTGGAATTTTTTTGTTTTAACGTTTTTGAAAATTTTAAGTATTTGCCTCTTGCGGTTTCCAAGTTACAGCAAGTTGTCAAAATTGCATACATAGTCAAAATTACATAAACTGATACAACACCCTTTAATTTAAATGTTTATAAATTTTAGTGTTAATTAATGTAGTCTATATATAAAAATACACTAATCTTATGAATTTCAAGTGTCTATACACATATGTACATACAATTGTATATGTATATGTATATTACATAAGATTTAAAAAATTTTCGTTACTCGTTTTGGAACACCCTTTAATTTTTAACTTTCATATATTTGTTGTTGTAGCGACCAAAGTTCTACATACTGTGTCCAAATTTTAGATCCGTAGCTCTTACGGTTCCTCAGAAAATAGCCTTCTTCCTAAAACATGAAATATGTTTAATTATAAGAAAAAAAGTTAAAGTTTTCCAACCCTGGAAACGTCTTTTTAATTTTGGTAATTTTTTTAATTAGAAATACCAATTTTATTCATACTGAAGTATAAAATAAGATAATTTAATTAAAAAGTAATAAGAACTTGTTTTCGGTAGTTATTTTCTATGGGAAAATAGAGTTTGAGTTTTCCAGCTCTGAAACCATGAGCTTGATTTTGCTGATTTTCAATAGCAAAATTTTTCGGTAAATTTCTGACACACCAGTCCAAGAACGAAGTCTCTAGCTCTTCTGGGAGCTTGGGAAAACCGATTTCACGTACAGACAGACGGACAGACGGACATCGCTTGTTCGTCTTCCCTATGCATAAGGATCCAGAATATATATACTTTATGTGTCGCTTATTAATATTGTAGAAATTACACATTATATATAGGACAAACCTATATATACCCTTTTACCCTTTTTTTGGTAAAGGGTATAAAAATTGTTGTTGCTTTCTAAAGGCTGAATAAGCAACATTTTTTTGGAAATCTGTTTTAAAATTCCATTATAAAGTCTCAATAATTGTTTAAAATTTATGTGGCTTGAACTTTTTTGCCTTTTATGGCACGAATATGTTAGTATGTGTATTCATTTTAGGTTGGGCATTTTTGGCAATGTTTGTAGGCGAAAAATATTGATATATCGTAATACCGATGTTTTAAAAAAATATACATCAATACTGTTCAAAAATATCGATACGATATTAGTCGATACATTTTTTCATTTGCCCATCCCTAAAACGAACGCAATTTAGTAAAATGCTAGGAACACAACTGGGACGAACGACGAATTTTTCGGTGCGAGCTTTCGTCATAAGAAATAAAACACATTTGTGCATATGAAAATGAACACAACACCGCCGTACGACGAAATTCGTCGTGCGTGACGAACTCTGAGATAGATTTATTTCTATTTTGTACACCGACGAACGACGAAAAAACAAAATTGAGAGAAAATTTTCTCCTCTCTCTCTGATTTTGTACACACAACAACCAACTTTTTTCAAATATGAGAGATGAATTCGGTGAGTAAATTCGTCGTTATTGTGCTTCACACGACGAATTTACGCAGCGAATGCTTATCAACGAATTCGTCGACGTGGACGAAATTCGTCGTTCGTCCCAATTGTGTTGCTAGCATAAAGGTCAGTAAAAATGTGCAAAGGCTTTTGAGTACGCGAACGCAATTTATATGTATGTATGTACAAATTTACCATGTGAATAAGTGACCTTCCACAAGAAAAACACATACATATAATGTGAACACAGCTTAACTTATTAACCGAATAAAATCATTATTATCCCTAAATTTTACAGAATCAGTAAATGTAAACATAATTGCTGATTGAACATGAAAGGTTTTCAATATAATGTACTCGAATTACAGGGAGGCGCAGAATGAGCTGTGTGTTTTGAATTCTTTATAACTTTTTTAATTATTATTCTTTCTTTGTTTTTTCAACATTTTGTGAAGAAGACTTGGGGAATTAACTATGAATCATTACACGATCGAAAGATGTACATATTAATAATTAAATTTAATTTTTCAAACCACCAGTAATATTCGGCGAACACATTATTACGCACGCAAGTGATTTTAACTGGCCTCCACGTTCACCAGATTTAACAGCTCCTGACAGTTTTCTTTGGGGATATTTGAAAGAAAGAGTGCACGTTTACAAATAAAAAACATACTCCAACTAAAAACCAACATTCGAAATGAAATCATTATGAAATATACTAAAAATAGCACGTATGTGCGAAGCAGAAAACGGGCATCACTTACAGGATATCATTTTTCGAAGCTAATTGCAAAAAATTCCCCAATAATATACTGTATTTAAAAAAAATTAAAATAATCGCATAAATAAAAAAGTTATAAACTATTTAAACCATATAGCTCATTCTGCGCCACCCTCTATTAATTGGACTGCTTATTATTAATATACTTTCCAATTTTAATAATATACATACTTATATTGAGAAATGAAAAACTATAAATTAATAAACAATGAATGCATTTTAAATTATTAATCAATCATATTGTTTGTTTTGTTTTATTAGGAATACAAATTATAAATTTTTTAGAAATTTATAAATAATACATTTTTGGATATATTTACATAACTTTACAAATTGCAATGCATTAAAAACAAACTGCAGATGTTGAAATTTAGTTTTTACAGTTAGATTATAAGTTTACATCATAATAATCGTCTGGTGAAACAATATGCGGACCACCATAGTAGTCCAAGACATAAATATTTTCAATATCTACTTCACATAAGTAAAAAGAGTGTGCTGAAATATAAAATTAGCAGAGAAAATATAAATGTATTGTATAACAATAGAAATACATAAATATATAATTTAAGAAGAGAAAACTTACCCTCTAACCATTTTGTGGCAGCAGGATGTCTTTTGATGAAAGCTGCAAGAGCGCCATCATAATTTTCTCCACTTTCGTCCATCTATTAAATAACGAGTAAAATAATGAATATAAATAAAACAATTTGTTTTTACTTTTTTAATACAGAAATAAAAAAGTAATAACCCACATTTTGTAAGGCGTTGGCGATGGAAAGCTTGGAATTTTTCGATAGGATTAACAGCCTGCCCCACGATTCGACAAGAAATGTTCTATCGCTTACTTAAATTGAAAACAAAAACAAAATAAGACAATTTGTTTTTGTTTTCAATATAATTAAGCGGTAGAAAGTTTCTTGTCTTCATCGTGGGCCAGGCGGTAAATAATAAATTTAAAAATTAATATGTAAACGTCTTACACAATATAAGAAGGGGTTTTTGGAATGAAAAATTTTAAACTGAGGATAAAGTGTAAAATAAAACTGCGAGACCTAAGCATAGGTATTTTCTTTTCTAATTTTAAGTCGTTTCCTAAAATTTTGCAAATACATACATGCGTACATATTGTGACGTTTAAGCGTGTGAGTTCTTTTGATTGCTCAAAAATAAAAGTAAATAAACACAATTTTTATTTGCTACTGTTCTTCTTTTTATTTTGACTAAGCAAATTACAACTTGTCTCTACTTAATTACTTCATATAGTTATTATCCATCGCACAAGGTCTTTTCTTTCAACGATGCTGATTCGACTACTTTCTGATTAGCACTAACACTCATACCTAAACAAGAGCGGCAAGCGTCACGTTTGCAGCAGGGTATGCATTTTCAGTAAATTTAAACGTGAAAACATTATTTCATTGTACTGAAAATTCGTACCCTGCTGCTAACGCAACGCTTGCCGCTATTATTTAGGTACGAGGGTAACTCATTCTCACACAGTGCACCTCTTTTTATAGTACAGGAAACGGTTCTCGAATGTTCGCCCATCTGCTCATAGGTAGCGTAATGACATGTCTGTACTTAGTACATGCCAAATGGCATATATGCACGTTGCCATCAGTATTGTCATTTACTATTGGTAGCCAGATGATCAAACAGTCTTCTAGTACAATTGCGAAAATTCATTTTGCTGTTTCTAGATGTTTGTAGATAATTCGATTGGCTGTTATTTTGAATTTCAAAATAACGACTTGTATGTTGGCAATGCGGTGTGCTACTGGTAATACAGGGTGGTTATCATAAGTGCTCGCACTTTTATGTTTATGTATTTACGGGTGTAGCCATGTACACAATTATTGCTGTTGCTATAGTGCTTGCACGTGAATATGTGTGTACGTTTAGTGCTTTAGTTAAAAACCTCTCGATCAGCGATCCCCACACATATACATTCAAACTTATGTTTGTGTTGGTGCTTCGTTTTTGAGCGTAATATCCTTTGCTCTTCTGCCGCGAAATATTTTTAATATATTTGTAAAACTGTAATTCGAGCCAATTTCTTGTATTTAAAAAGAGATTAATGCACATTTGGTGTATTTTAAATAGTGAATAATTACTTAGTTTCAGATATTAGAGAGATTATTCAAGCTCCAAAAAGTACAAAACTTTGAAATTAAACTAATTTAAAAAGAATCCTTTGTTGTCTACACAACCGGCACATATAAATAGTCTGAGATTAAAGTGTTAACCTTGATTTTGGTAACAATTTAGTACACATTAAATAAAAATACAAATTATCTCTTACTGCTCTCTTCATTATTGTGACAGCACTGTTGCCAATTCAGCTATTTTCTCGTCAAGTCTAGCGATTTTTAAGTACATTTTGCGGGAAAAATTATGATTTAGCTACTAGCGTGAATTCTAGCGATTTTTGTGCATCATAATTCGCTTTAAAATGTGAGCTTGTTTAGATGCAGTGAACGCATAAGAGGCAAACTAAAAAATAAAGTTCGATAATGTACCCCTCCATCTTGAAAAGCGCTTTCATACATAAGCAAAAACGTTTATGTCATTAATCCTTTAAATAGCACTTCAGATAACTGCTATGTTTACATGTTTTATTAGATTCAAAGAATGGCTTTTATGAGCAGAAATGTAGTACTCCAAACCGGGAAATCGCCATATAAAAATCAGGAGTCGTCAGCGCTACTTTTACTCTATAATAACAGAAGCCTTCTATATTTGAAACAATTTTTTTTACTGGGAAAGTCCTGAATTCAGTAGTTATAATATTTTTTATAAACATAATAAATATGTATATAATGAATACATGGATATGAATAAATGAACCTTTTATTACCCTATCACATTGCTTTTATTTGGTATTTGATAAAATTATTAGAGAAATTCGGGAAGTATATAAAATGTTAACAAGTTACCGTAATTTTTTTTAAAAAATTTAAAAATAAGTTTGTTTTTAGCTATTTATAGCTAAATTTTCATATGTTTTTGAAATTTAGCTATTTTCTAGCTATTTTCTTGTCTACTTTAGCGATATTTGTTGGAAAAAAGTTGGCAACACTGGTGCGCGGGTTTGAAGATCGCTGCTCTAGATAGTTCTTTGCATTAACCTTGTAGGAATATTTTCGCGTAAAACTTACATTAACCTTGCTGGAATATTTTTACGTAACAATATACTTACGTCCCTTTTCACAATGTATAATTGAGAGTTAACATGAACTTTAACCGACAGTTCTTCATACAAAACTTGCCGTTAAAGTCCCTCTTAGCCTTTAATTGTACATTGTGCAAAAGGCCGTTATATGTATTTCTTATTAAAGTTCTCCAATTTACTATATCCGAGCTAAACTAATTATCATAATTACCATGGGCCTTTCCAAATTTTAGTTTCCTCTAATGTACATAGTAGTAATAGAGAAAGGTCTCAACTCATTTATTTTTTGAATTCGCGATTTTTGTATAGATGCAGATCTAGTGCATCGAAGAATGCATAATCTTGATTTCGAAAAAATAATGAGTTGGGGTCTTTCTATATTAAGGTAACGATATGTATGTATTGGAGGCCTGCGTAAACAGTCTTGAAATGTAAATACGTCTTGTTTTTTAAATACATATATTCTCGTGGTATATATTCCCAGCAAACACGAAGTCAAGCTTTTGAAATAAGATGACTCTATAATTTAATATCAAGTACAATTCTCCAATCTTTTTTAAAGGTTTGTGTTTAACACTTGAATTCAAGTTGATAATGTTAATAATGTTTTATTAATTTTGTTTCAACTTGATGGCAAGTGTCATTCTCAAATTATAAATTCACATGGCAACTGAGGCATATTTATTAATTCGCCTGGGTTGCAACACTATTTAAAGCGCAAAATAAATTGCAAACGTTTTAAAAATATGGCGATCAAAGCGTATTACAAGTAAAGAAAAATTACATTACTGCTTGCTCGTGAAAAAAGTATACTTATTGGTTGTGAATATAAAATTAATTATGAAAAAGGAAAGGATGGCGCAGCTGCGAGTCGTGTTTGTTTCTCTCACACATTTCTTTCTAACGTATTTTTGGTATGTTATGTTTTGTTTGGTATTCCAATTGATTTGTAAAGTTTTATAACATAAATAATGTATATAAAATTAAAAATTTTATATAAAATTAAAAATCTTACCTTAATAATTCGCCCACTTATAATAGTGCGTGCACAAGTTGGCTCCATGGGATCAATACTGGGTCGCGCTTCGCTGCAATGTAATAATTGCTCATCGGAAAGCAATATGCTTGCCTTATTGTCGTATTGCCAATCAGTTCCAGTAAAATCCAAATCGGTTAAAAGAAATTGTATGTGCCCAGTTGATTTTCCCTTAACATTATTGTCATTAATTGAAATAACATTAACCATTGGATAGCCTTTAATAGCTTTTTCTACCGATATAGTACCGAATGGAGCCCAGTCCGCTTGGTGTACTAGTTTACGTGCGATTTTTGCATGATTTAATTGTATCGTTCTTGTTGCGTTAAGACGCACCTGCCGCTTGTATTGATTTATAATTCTTGCATCTTCCATAGCTGAATAACACGTTCCAAATTCATAATATATACCAATTAGCAATATCAAAATTGCAATAGCCTTATGCGTCATTATGTGCAGGGTTTTATCTCCTTTATTTGAAGCTGGAAATTTTTTTCAATCGTATTAATATTCTTAATAAAAAAAAATATTTATTTTATTTTACTTGTTTATTTTAGTATTTATAATTTAATTTAATATTATAATGTACATATTTGTACATTGTATGAATAAAGACTTCTAAATAGATATGCGCATACTTTCTACTCGTCGAAAGTAAATAAAACACTTTCGAATTTGTACGTTATTAACATTACATTTCGAAAGCATTTTCCTTCGTTTCGAATATTTGCAAAGTAAGTTCTTTACAAAAAGAAATACAAGTTTTCTTTTCACAAAGTATAAATGATCTTCACCATACGAGTGATTAATGGTCGCATTCATAAGACGTAACAGTTGCGCAACCGTTGAGTGTTTGTCTTAGAAACGCATAGTTGAGTATCTCCGCTCCACTCAACAGTTGAGTAATTTTCCATCATAAAATTGTTTCGCTACCTATAGTCAACACGTTGTGCTCAGCCTGAACAGCTGATCAAATAAAGCTATTTCTTTGATATGCTTTGTTAGGTGGCAGCAACAAATATTTGTTAAGTTTTACACTAAAAATGCGATGAACTAACGAAATAAAGATATACAACTACATTATATGTATACATCAAGCCGTTTCTAAGAAGTAGCTGTTGGGGCCAACAGTTGCCAGCAGTTTCACAACTGTTGAGCTCAACAGCTACTTCTTATGAATGCGCCCAATGTTTGCTGCATATTGGGCCAAGTGAATAAAAACGTAGCTTATGCTACATAGTTCCAAGTAGAAGCACCAGCTTTATCTTTTCAGTACTAGCTAAAGCTATAGCTATATGAATACTGTTTAACTTAATAAATGCGTGTCTGCATCAAATAGTTTTTCATGAGTTATGACAAAAAGTTGCCAGTTCACACGGCTTGTAAGAAATTGTTAGCACATTTACGTACCTTTTCACAATGTATGGTTAAAAGATAACAGGGACTTTAACGGCAAGTTTTGTATGAAGAACTGTCAGTTAAAGTTCACGTTAACTCTTAACCATACATTGTGAAAAGGGACGTTAAATAACAATATTTTAATATCTGACAACCGGCTGTACATAGCTTTAAGCCTGGATCATATGATCGGCACAATGTACCAATTTTCGTCGGCTCACTGAAATAAATTCATAAGTATCAATATAAATTAGCCTTATTTCTCAACTAATTGAAATATAATTACATAACTGCACTACACTGCACTGGTAATAAAGCCATATAGACTTATTCAAGAATTAATTAAGTAATAATGTCATTTTGGCTTGTTACTTATGACTTTATTGCAGTGAGCTGACGAAAATTGGTACATTGTGCCGATCGTGTGATCCAGGCTTTAGTTATTTTAGTGTTGAAGCATATTTCACTATTGCATACTGATTGACAAGTGTAAAATGAAAACACAAGTGTAAAAATTTGTGTATCTATGTGCAAAAGAAAAAACAAAACAACGCCGATTCTTTGAGCGTATTAGTTCGCATGCGATACTGTTGTAAGTCTTGTAATTTACTAATTTTAGCATAATAACATATACAAATAATAAAATCTTGCTCACATTTTTCATAATTTCCTCTTATTTAGAAAAAAATCTTAGATTGATTTTTTTTCAAATAGAAAAATGTACATAATACATACATACGTACATATGTTAGCAGGCCGCTAGTAGTAAATGTAGAAAGTCAGAATCCAGAAATCCACAGAATTCACTTGGATCCAATACAATGATCCCTCTTTTTTGGTAACTTTCTGAGAAAAACTTTCATACGATTTGTTTTCTTTTTCTGTTTTTATCAACTCTCACGATAACTTGTCAAATTTAAATAAATTAAATCACTTGGAAAACCAAAACAACTAATATGCAGAAATATTTACAAGGGTTAATTTTTCGAATCAGAAGAATTCTAACGTTTTTTTTAGAGGAGGACACGAAGTTTATTGAAAAAAAAACAAAGAAACAAAAAAAATTTATTTTTTATATAATCCTTAGTTTTTTGCAAAAAAAAATTTTTTTGTAAATGCAAATCGGGGCTCGACTGCATTTTTAATAATTGAATATTTTGTTTACTTTGAATAGATAACCTGGAATGCATATAAATATAACATGATTTTCAAAAAAAAAGAACTTTTGTAGCTCAGCAAGAGGAAATTTTCATATCGACAGGCGCGGTATAGAGGTTAATTTTAGACTCAAACCGCAAAATTTTTTTAGATTTCGGTTTTACTTTGCAATTTTTTAATTTTTTTCATCCATTCAAAACCACCCGGCCTAATGTATATACTTTCATTTAAGAATATTTTACTTAACGGAAGCTACATACATACATATGTATATGATTTAATTTAACTAAATTATTTGTAGCTTTTTAGTACATAGACCGTATTTAGACACGAAAACATTTGGAAGGGAAATATTTAAAATATACTTGTTTTTGTCCAATATTGGAATGTCGCCGACAATATTTTCGTCCGTGTGAACACGAAGGAAACAACAAAAGAGAATTCCAGATGTTTTCCTTCCAAATGTTCGCTCGTCTAAACTAGGACTTATATTTGAAATCGGTTCAACTTTTTTCCGAAATTAACTATTATAAAATTGTAACAATATGGCATGTTAATGCTTTTCTTTTATTTAAAAGAAGTGCGCTATTATTATTTAGCCGTTTGCGCGCTTTTTTATTCCCTGTGCATTTTCATGTTTCTAAAATCTGGTTTCCCTATCTGTAACTCTAAAATTTATTAGGAAAAGTCACCAAAATTTAAATAAAAATGTCTTTATTATTGGTGATAGTGGTTCAGAACACAATTTTTTTTTATTTTAATGAATAGTGTAACATGTACATACATATGAATTGTGCATAAATTGGTGTTTACGATTAAATTATTTATTTGGGAATAAAAAACAATTTTTTTTAGCTCTATTTTGACATTTTGCATTTAGCTTGATCGATGGGCTTTACATACATATGTATGAATGTACTATGTACAAACATATGTATATACACATGTATCTGCATAATAAATGATAAGCAAAATTTCAGTTGCGGCTATTCTTTATTTATTCAAACACATTTTAATGCGATTTTTTAATTCTAGTGTGTCTTTTAGTCAATGGAATTAATTTGTTAATAAATGTAGCAGGTATATATGTATGTACCTACACATGTATGTACATTTTTACATTTGTACATACATACATACATATGTACATACATATGTGTGTATCTATATCTGTATGTCTGTTTTTTTTAAATTAACACAACAAAATAAAGTTTTCATCAATTCGATCGTTACACATATTCAATAATTTTTAATTTTTTTGTTTGTTTATATTTTATTCACCCGTTCATTCAAATTGTTTTTAAACTTGTACATATTTACATATGTACATGAATGTAAATACTTACGTTTATAATGAAAATATAATTGTTAATTTCTGTTTATATTTTTTTCAACTCTTCAGTTAAATCGACGATCCGTTACTGAATCTTTATGTTTGATTTTATAACAAAAGTAAACTATTCTTTGTTTGAAATTAGTGCTGCCATACGTTAGGAATATTCACTTACCATAGTGATTGCTGTTTTTTTTTGGCGATTGAATTATTTTGGCTAGCTGAGCGTTTACACCTTCAAGATCATATTTTTTAATAACACATTTAAATTTTTTGCACTTGCAGTCAATCGGGCGTTTTTTTTCATGAAAGTACTTGCATGTCTAAGCACAGAGTAAGTGAACGTATGCACCTGCAAGTGCAAATTCGAAAAACTCAATACACTCAAACTTTTTTACTAAAACATTTACACTTTGCGCACTTACAGTCAATCTGCCGTTTAGTTTTTATAAGACGTACACAGCGCTTACATACAAAATATATGACAACTGACATCTTAACTATGCTGAATGTCAAATAAATATAAGTATGTAATTCAGTATTTCTTATAAATATAATTAGTCACTTTTTTTCCCGTTTTGCAACTTTGGTATTTTGCTTTCCGTCCTTCCACTGTAATGGCCTCGTTAGTCAAATCGTATCGTCTTTCTTTGAAGTTATTGTATCGCTTAAGTTTGGATCTTAGTAAAAACGTGGACGTCATGGATTTTGTCAGCTGATATGCAAGAGCACTATAAGGTTTGACTAACGAAGTGATACACGAATAATCGTATTCGAATTGCCGAATATTCGACCATTTTTAGATATTCGTCTTTGTGTTCGCCTTTAATTATTTTTCCAAAAAAAAATTAAATAAATAAGTGCAGAAATTAAATAAATGGCTATAAATAAATTTTCATTAAATTTTCTATAAAAATTTGTGGGTAGTTTTTATTAATATGAAGTTCTTTTTCATAACAATTTTTTCATATTTCAAGCGTAAATAGAACCGCAATTTTATGTCTATAAATTTTACATAAAATATTCGTATTCATATTCGCGAATATCGTTTCAAATATTCGTATTCACATTTTGAAGCAGAAAACTTGTTTTGCTCAAAAACCAATGTTTTGCTACATGTTTTCCCATACATTTTTCATATCAGCAAAACAAATCAAATAAGTTGTAAGCAGTGTAACACTGCATTTCTGGCTGAAACCTCGAAAACAATCCTTAATATGCTTAATATAAATTAGCGTTTGTTTAGAATATTTCGCTATAGTAAAGCCTTTGTAAAATCTCTCGTCTTGAAAGGTCTTATAAATGGTCTTGTGTAGGACTTTAATATGTATGTAACCCACTTGGCGCAACTGTCCTTTTAAAAGGACACTCTATTCCGAAAAAAATATACATATATGGTTTGTTTCACAATAACGACACGAAACTTTCGACTTACAATTTAAATTGAAAACAAAATCAAATTTATATATTTTATTTTTGATTTCAATATAAATTCTAAGTCGAAAGTTTCGTATCGCTACTGTGAAACAGTCCAATAATTTTTTTCTATAAACTTATTAAAATTTTATTTTCAAAACAAAAATTAAAATTTTAAAGAAAAAAATATTGCGCGCGCTATCTGGGGTAAGTAGCAACCCAGCAAAAAATTGGACATTGCCATCTCAACTACTTGCCATATAATGACTTACTTTTTTGATGGCGCAATTGAAGTACTCGCTTACAAATCACATTTCGTAAAATTTTAAAAATAAGAAGGAGAAGTGGAACATATTCTTTGGGTTTTAAAAGAAGACATGAAAAAATTGCCAAAATATGTAGTTATTTTAAACAAATTATATATAAATATTTTTTTTTACATTTTGGAAAATTTACTATTTAAATATAAGTAGTTCCAAATAATTTTTTTTCATTTTCGGTTTTATAAAAGTTCATCAATCAAAACAATTGAAAATTTTTCTAAATATATTATCTATTTATAAGTATCAATACAGGCACGGTTACGAATAAAATAACCCACTTCAATTGATTTTATGAAAGAAATTTTACAAAATGGTGTATTTCGTACTAAAACAATAGTTTCTTTATACATATTTATTTCTATTTTTTTAAGTTATTATATATATAATCAAACTGAGTTTTTAATCAAGTTCTTTCATTTACACAAACAACGGCATATTTAAAAAAGAAGTAGTTCCATTAAGAAAAAAATAACTATTTCCTCCAATGAAAAAAATAATTACTTCTTACAATAAACAACATCACTACTTCTCAAGAATCGATTATTTTAGTCCCACGCCTTGTAAAAATCATTAAGTTGGTAATCCAGTAAGGAGCAGCTTCCAATACCAGCGTTGTCAACTCGGTGCTTTTCGCACCGTTTTTAGTGCTTTTTGAAATTTTCGACGTGAAAAATTTTGAAGTTAGTGCTCAGTGCTTTTTTAAATTCATATCGGTGCTTTTTGTTTCGAGTCGGTGGCACTAAACCAAAAATTCGAAGAAAAATTTCCTAACCTATTTTTTCCTTCGGAGAAATCTATATATATAAAAAAAAAGCTCTGAATTTAAATGGAGCATTTAAAAAAATTCTACCAAGATTGTACAAGGCTTGGTGGAAGAAATAAGCGCCATATTTCCCTTAAACTTTAATATTTAAATCATTATTAATATAAAAAATGTTTCGCCACGCAACAAAGAAGGCATAATAGAAATATTTACCCAAGTATAGTTTAATATCGAAATTTTGTCTAGTCTAGTGAAAATATAACTATCGAGTTTTCAGTTGAGAATTATCGGATATTTATAATTTGATTGAATTCGAAAAATACGTTTGTTTCCTGACGAAAAATGATTAAACATAATTTTTTTTTATAATAACTACAAAAGGCTTTGTCAAACTGATTTGAGAATTCACTGATTCTTATACAATTAAAATGTGTATCGGATGCCTCAAATTTATAGTTTTAAAAATGTATTGCAAAGTCAACCGATTATTATATTTTTCATATGCATATTTGTGTATAACAATTTTTTTTAATATATTATAATGATTAAATTTAGTGGTTTCAGCGACTAAAATCGCAAGCTGAATTTCAAAGCTAGGAGGTCAACACCACTGAAATGTGTTTTAGTTTAAAATTGTGTTTTGCGCGTTCCAACAGTTTTAATGCGCCTTTTCTTTGTGTTGTTCGGCACAGAATATCAACCGCGATCAGGAAGTTGTACCGGCTAATATATATGCTAAAGATTAACCTCCTGCGATCCAGTACATTTAATATTTACTTTCTAAATTGTGCGGGCGAATTGATAAAAATTTTAGTGCGACCGACCGCGGCATCATTTAGTGCTTTTTTACTTAAATTACGCGCTTTTTTTAGTGGTTTCAGTGCTTTTTGAAATTTAAAAGTTGACAACGCTGTCCAATATAAATGCTTAATTCCACACTCGATTACTTTTTTTGAAATTTTTGCTGGGAATGTAGCGATTATTTTTTTAGCATGACAAAATTCTGTGAAATAGGAATTAATAACTACATAATAAGTTTAACATGTAACGTATAATAATAATAATAAAATTTTTACATAAACATACATCCATGCATACTTATTGATGTAAATATACGAAAACGAGATTTTACAGGTAACCCACGCATAAATACTTTACCAAAGAAACATACATAAATTATGTACATATGTATGTATGTATTTATTTTCCCACCAAACCAAAAGTTTCGACTTTTCCTGAAGGCAGAATTGTAACGAATTCGTTAAGGCATTTCGATAGTTTTTTTAATAATTTTTTTTTTTGATACATTTATTTAAAGCCAGTTTGTGCAAATAATAATCAAAATCTTGATGCACAAGCATCAACAAGAACATAGCTGTAAATAATTTTAAACTTACTAATGACCTATTTCTCACCTGCGAATGAAAACGTTCGACTTACAATTTATATTGAAAACAACAATAAAATATGAAAATTTGTTTTTGTTTTCAATATAAATTGTAAGTCGAACATTTTCTTTCGCAGGTGAGAAATAGGCCATAAGATTACGTTGCAGCCTCACAATAAAAGAAAATAGTAAAAGCTAAATTTTAAAACAGTTGAGTCGAAAGTTGTGTCAAGTGTGCAATATTTTTATTGTGCGTTCTAAATGTAGTACACAATACTTCATTTCATAAACTCAAAATTTCATAAAATATTAAGTGATAATAAAACTTTTTACAATTATATCCATTGTGAAAGATATTTTTTTTTTATTTATTTATTTTATTTTTTAGTCTTAAATTAATAAATTATAAAACTTAGAAAAGTATCGCATACGATTATCATTCGGTGTGCACTAGTGAAATATGCTTCAACACTACAATAACCTTGCAATCTGCCTTGCTTGGCAGCTAAACAAATGCTGTTGCATACCTTTGCTAAAAGAGTATACCAGTTTTAGTATTCTCATAAAACCAAGAGCACTAAAAAGAGAGAACAATTCAATACTGTAGACAATGAAGATTAAGCAAGCAAACATCTTGTGCTCACCTCTAGTTCGTACAAGAGCTGCAGGTAATTTCAATAACAAGATTAAGGGTTTTCATGATTATGTTCAAAATTGTCGCAAACTGTGCAGTTGTGCATTTTTACTTTATAGAAATTTAGTTGCACAAACCTGTTAAGTTTGCCCAATAATTTTGATATGTAAACTTAAGCTGTGCAATTGTGCATTTTGTAAATAACCATTTCTTGCTTTTTTGGATTCATTTAGGCATTTTTAGACACACACACACAATTTTATATTTTTATAAAAATATATAAACGTTTTTATATTAAAAATCTCTTGAAATTTTATTTTTATTAAATGTAATTTTTGACATTTGTTACAAATGTACATAAACTGTTTGCCCAAAAGTTCAAAAGGGGCTTCATGAAACAAGTCTCGCAAGTTTGCCCAATTGCACAAATGGCAATTTTAAGAGTTCTCATGAAAACCCTTATTGTTTATAATCAAATGTTTACATAGAAATTAGCAAAAAACGTTTGTATGAACTACGACTCCTACAATAGGTTGCGAATTTAGCAATTGTAATGAATAAATAAAATGGTGAAAAATTATATTTAAATAGCCCTAAATATTAAAATGCAAAAAATTCAGGGCAATCATTTGAACTAACAGCAAGTAATAGGGAAACAAAAAATTATAATTGGAAAGGGAGAAATTTCACGCGGAATTTTATTCATGATTTCCTTGATTATTAAATATTTAATATATCAATACACAGTGACACATTTCGAGAGAAGGCGGTCAAAATTCTATAACTTTTGATATTGTGGATAATTATAATTTTTAAAACAGTTTATTTACTGGATAGAAGGCACTTTAGGAAGTGTAAGTGATTCCACATTGCATTCTGTAAGTAACGTAAAAGGATATAAAAAATTATTTGCGTTTTATTTATGACATGGTTAAACTAACGAAGAGATATGTAAGAGATCATCAAGATCTCGAACTGTAACTTCTATAATTTTTTTTTTAAATAAGTACAAAGATATAAAACTTTTTCGAAATCTTGTTCCATTTAATTATAGACATTTATTTTTTTCTTTATTGATTTTAAACTTACTTTTTTGCCACTTTAATTACTTATTTTTTGTTTTATTACAATTTGTATTGTTCGTTTTATATTAATTGGATTATTAAATATACTTTATATTTTATACATAGTAATTTGTTTTTTTTTATATTTATTATGTACTTCTTAAAATACAATCATTGGTATTTTTGTAGTAAAATTTTACATGATCGGAAAATAAATTTTTGCTATATTTTTTTCTATAACCGAATAACGTTTACAGACTCAATAAACTTTAAGAATAAAATAATCAACATCAGAACGTAAAAATAATACATACATTGTAAATTAAATTATCAAATAGTTAGGCATGAACATATCGCACACTAGATTATAAACAGTCACATTTCAAAATGATCAAAGTGGTTTTGCTTGTTTATAAATCAGTTAATTGAACAAATCTCTAACGACCGCAACAATTTCTTTTTCTTTTTTTTCTTGAAAAATATATTTATAATATCCCATGATGCTTGTTTTTATGTTACATACTTGCATCATTTGTACAGTATCAACAGTTATTTGCCCCTACTGAGCATCCGAAATTTTTTGAGTTGTGACTGTTTATGATTTAGTGCGCGATATAGACGTATTTATACGCCCACAATATCAGGCTCAAAATTTAGTGTTTCTATATGAAGCGAATTGCAGATTGAATTATTGAATTTTACGGAAACGTTTTTTAATTATAACGATTTTCTCTACTCCCCACAAATCATTCATTTCATGATAAAAAATTATGCTTTAAATTAATTTACATATCGTTTATTTTCATTTTCATGATAAAGTTTTGAAAATTTGAAATGACATACACACATACATATATGTGTTTCGAATCAATAACACTGTGCTCGAATTCGAAACTTTTTTGTAACAAGCTGGGGACCTTGTGGGTAAACCTAATTCGAGTACGCTGATTCCAATTGTGCTAACCATTTTATTTTGATTAGCTCTTGTTTAAAAAATAATTAAGATTGAAAACTTAGTTAAAAGCACGTAATAAAATCAAATTTTTTTCCTTTTATTAAAAACCTATTTCAAAAATATTTTACATACTACATACTTACAATAAAAGTGATAGTTATTGCGTGTTCGTAATTGCACCTCTCACGGTTAATATACTTCACCACAAAGATGGTTGGAAATGCAACTTTGAAGTATCAGTCTTCAGAAATCTGTTGAAATTGTTTTGATTACGAATTTACATTTTGATCGAATTTGTTTTCGATAGGGGCAATTCGATTGTTAGACTTTCGATTTTCGATTTTATCGTACACGACATGTTATAGAAAATATACTTTTTTATTGAAATTAAAATTTTATGGGCCTACCCATAGTTTAGAATCATCAAAATGCCAAAATTGTTGATAACTTTTAAGATACAGGTTGTACAATTTTATCGTAAGCGACAATTTACGTACAAAAACAAATTTGAATATGTATGTATTTAAAAAAATCCTTCTGAAAAATTACATTTTTGTCAGGGATACTTCATATATATTTTTACATCCAAGTGCAATATGTTACATTTTAAATTTGTTTGTCTTTAGTCCTCGTCTAGACTATAAATTTTTTTTCTATTACACCACAAATTTCCCTGAAAAATTAAGAATTCTGTTTACTTTTATTATATATATTTCCTCCTTATGCAAAAACAATTGGTAAACTTACAGTTGGTTTAATAAACGAATTTTGTATGACAAACCCGGTTTTAATGCATGCTTTAACTTTAACAATTGTTTTTGCATAATGCATTAATTTAAAGTATGCCAACAAGAGTGTGAAGTCCTTTTTCATAAAAACGAATTTGCGAATATTATTCGCAAATGAGCGAACAATGGTATAACGCTCATTTTAGCTATATTCAATTATTTCATTCCGTTACCTCAGTAGTAGGAGTGGAAAGCTATCGATGGCACTATCGATAGTTAATTTTTTTTACTATCGATGTTTTAATTCTTCAATCGATTAATACTTGAAAACAATCGATATTTTTTAGTCACTATCGATAGTAAATGATACACTTCTAAAAGCAAAAAATTTAAATATGTTGCTTTTCATAAACAAAAATAACTGAACGTTGGGAAAATTTCTTTTGCTGATCTCACTTATTTTTCATACAATTATTTTAGTTTCGTTATATAGTGAACTAACAAATAAAATTCTATTTTATTTTGTTTTGTTTTGATTAAAAATATTTTGTTTTAAATTTTTAGAGTAAATAAATATGTACATTATCCGAGAACCATACAACTTCGATACTTTCACAATAGTATCGTCGATTTATCGATAGTTTTTCTAACTTTCGATAGTTTTGGTTCGATATACCGATAAAGTTTTTTAAACTATCGAAAACTTCCGATAGTGACACTATCGATAGTTTTCCACCTCTACTCAGTAGTTCATTTGTTATGACGGTAAGGAAATAAATTGAGCAGAATGCAAGAGTAAAAAGTGATAGATTTATAATACAATTACAATAAGTAATTTCAATTGGAAATCTTCAATTACAATTACTTGTAAGTGTAACTGGATATGTTTCAACTGCATATTAAAGAAGTTTGTGACTGTTCAAAATATGTTGTTGAAGTGTACTGATAATTTGTTATAGCAACAATGAAATGCATATAGAAAACGCTGAAACACCAGCAAATAAATTTCAAATTATTTTTGTAACCAATAAAAAGAAAGCAATTATTACATAAATTTTCTATAACTACTTTATTAAGGAATTATTTTTTCCATTCACATGTAACTGCAACTGTTTGTTTTTCAATTGCAAGGGAAATGTAATCTAGTATTTTCAATTAAAATCACATGTAATTGAAATTGAGATTCCCCCCCCCCCACCCTTTACATTTAAATGTAATTCTTATTTAATTTTCAATTACAAAGTTGCCCAAGTCTGTTTTAATCAATATACATACATATCGATACCTTAATATAGAAAGGCCCCACCTCATTATTTTTTTTTAAATCGGGGTTTTTACATTTTTCGATACCTTATATGTTCTTCTATCAAAATATACAAAAAACTACACTTAAAAATAATAATGAGTTTGGGTTTTTCTAAATTAAGATAACGATATGTAGATATATTTATGTATGTAGTATGTACGTTATACATGTATTTTCAAAATTATAATTAATTAGTACTTAATACAATTAACTAAAATTAATTTTCAATAAAGTTAATGAATCTGTAAAACCGTTATATTTCATTTCTATGAAATAATAAAACTTAAAATATTTTTTAAAAAAAAGTTAAATAATTTACAAAAATATATATGTATGTATATAAATCCTATATATTTTATATTTGTAATATTTTATTACAAAGTGTGCGTGTTTTTCTTTATACTTTAATTAAACTTATATTTTTTGTTTTTTTTACTTATTCTACTGTTAAATATTTGTTTATTACATTTTAATATGGCATTTTTTTCTCTTTAATATTGAATAATGTTTGCGAAAATTCAGATATTTTTGTTGGTTTTTAAGTACACGGTAACTGCCTTATTCATAAAAAATGTTTGTTTCATAAGAGGATTGATTAATAAACCTTTTAAAAAATCAGAATATTTTTTATGAATTAGGCCCTAAGTATTTAATTATAACTATTATACATATTTATAATATGTAAGAGAGTTTTGTTACTAAATTTCGGGGTGGTTACAATGAATTATTTAATAATTTTTATTGTATTTATTTACTATTTTGTTTTCGTGTATTGTTTGATTTTGTACCAAAAAGTTTGTCTACTTTTGTTTTTAGATAAAAATTAAAATATGTATATTTTATTTTGTTTAAAAAATAACTTGAAAATGATTATAACAAAAAAGTAAACTTAAAGCATTATTCGTTGATATATTTTTATTCTTGTTTGATTTGAATAAATTTTAGCAAAAATATTTAAATTTTATAATTTAAAAATATTAAAAAATTAAAATTTTATAATTTATAAATATTAAAAAATTAAAATTTTATAATTTTGTTGTATGAAAATATGGAATTTTTTATTTATATTGAGGGTATTCATTTCAGTTTTTTTCCTCGTTGGAAAAATTAAAAAATGTAATTTTTTACAACAAACACAGGGAAAAAAATTTTAAAAAAATTTTTGAATTTTTTTTCCTTGTGTTTGTTGTCAAAAATTACATTTTTCCATTTTTCCAACGAGGAAAAAACTGAAATGAGTACCCTCATTATTATTTTCACATAAAACAAACTCAAAATTAATTTCTATTCATGATCATCATTTGACAAAATGAGGCAATTGGGAATCTCATTTTGTAAAACGAAACTTTTTTAAGTCATTTGTTTAGAAAGAAAATTTTCTTCATACAAATTTTAAAGTTTTCGTTTTAAAAAATTAGTTTTTTTTAAAGAAACCCACACATTTCTGGCGAAACGTTTTTAGATGTATTTAATTTATCTTAAAAATACATGACTGGGATTTTTTTTAATTTAAATTTGTTCAACGCATTGAGAAATATTTCGTTTTTGAAAATGGCGTCTTTTATTATACATCTGTTTTTCCAATCGTTTCCCCATTACAAACAGGCACAGAAAGAAAACATTTAGAAAATTTATATAAAGAGTATTAAATGATTCAAGGCATTTCTACACCAATTTTCTATTGAAATTGGCAGCTTGTAATGTGAAAACTACATCCAAATTGTTTGCTTTGTTTAGAGTTTATGTTTTGTGTTTACTTGGAGGCTACACGTTAAATTTTTATTTCAGAGATCAATACATTCACAATTTTTTACTACCACACTCATACATTTGAGAATTGAATACCAGGTGGACTTCAATTTTTCTTTCAAAGCTTCATAAAATTTTTCTTTCAATTTAACAGTTGTTTTAAAATAATTTTTGTGTTTGTAAAAAATTTAAAACAGAAGTAATTTTCTTGCTGAAATAAAATATGTGAGGCCAAAATTTTTAATTGTTTCCTCGAAGACGGCATTTTGAACATAAAACTGGAAATCAAATTGTTTGCAGCCTACAACACAACTTCAATTTTAGTAAATTTTGACAAACCATATGTGTGAAAAATTTAAAGCAATTTATTGAACGTGTAGCCACAAGGATATACAAATTCTCAATCATATGTGTGTATATCGTCACTTAAAACCCAAAAAGGCCGTAACAACCATAAAATTCAAAACAGACTTTTTGATTAATTATGATGTGATTAAGCAAACCACATCTTTCCTTAAAATTTTACTCACATATATTCAAAAATACCGATTTTATTCATTATTCAATTTGGCAGCTAACAAATAAATAGTCTTAAATTGATTAAAACTTAGATTGATTGATTGGAGTGATTTTTCACCGAATCAATGAAAAAATTTTTGGAAAATGTAGTGGAATTTTTTAGCTCATAGAAGGTGTAAAAACTTTGAGTTGGCAATTCTTGAATTTATTATAAGTCCATTATTATTGAAAACCTGACGGAAATGTTTTAAGAAAAATAAAATGAAAAATCGAAGACATTTAGACAGCGCACCTGACTATAGTACTGTCAGATAAAAATCCTCCTGGAAATTTTTCAAGAAGAATAAGAAACAAGCAAACAAGAAACAAGATATCTTAATGTGTAATAACTATAAACTCCACTTGCTTGAATTCACTTAAAAATTGGTTTTAGAACTGCTTTTATATGTATTAACTTTAATTAAAAGAATGCTTACATTAATAAAACAATCGAAATTTCGCCAATTTTTATTTAACAAATGTACTTAATTTAGAAAATTAACTTTTGCCGGTATTCCCGGGAACGCGAGTTTTTCATTTCCGTTTCCCGCAAACTGGAAAATTCCGGGTGATCCCACACCCTACTGGTTACTGATCGGTCAGAGCATGGACCAGCATTTGGAAAACTGGAAATCCAGTTTTCTGTAGGATGTACGAGGATGGAAAGGAACCAAAATGTTATATGTCATTGCCCGGATAACACAACGCCATTGGCTTAGATTGCTGAGCAGACGTTTCCATGAAAGCATTAGTGCCGTGGTCGGCAACCTATACAACTGAATTTTACAATTGTGTGTGGTATAGTCAGAGTTGGGCAATAAAGACCTGCAAAAGACGTCTTATAAGAACTTTTAAGACATGAGGGCAATTTCAAATGCTTTACTACAGTGAAATCTTCTGAAACAAACGCTAAACAACGTGTTCGGCAATACATTTGTTTAACTTATTGCAGGTATAAGAGTAAAGAAGAGAATAGTTCGTGACTGAAGAATTTGTGGTGACTGTGCTTTTTTCTCTCATTGACGCGTATACTAACGTCATGCATGTACATACATACATAATTTTTGTATGCTCTCTTATTTTTCTGCGCACATACAAACGCACACATGCATTTACATGAGTTGTGTGCGCTTGCGTTAAAAAACCTAAAGGCCCAACTATAATATGAATAAGCGAACTTAAGCAACTGTGCGGTTACATGTAACGCGTATGTGGCAAACTATAATGTACTTATGGAACTTTTCGTCAAGTTTCGTCAAATATTATTTGCTTAAGCTAAGTGCCAAACTGAACGAACATTCCGTACGGAAAACACTGTTTGTGCATTTTTTTAAACCCAAGCAAACAGCATCAGAAAATATTCATTGATTTTAAATATTTTTTATTGTATCTTATTTTAAATTCAGAAAAGAAAGCAAAACTCAGTCGTTAAGCAGCTCTGGGTCGGGGAACATCTCTCGCGTCATCGTAATTATTTCTTAAGTGCGGTCAGGCTTGTGTGTGTTGTTTGGCCTTCGAGAGTTTTTCGTCTCGCTCGCACTGGTTGACTGATCTGCCACGGATAACCGTATAATCTTGCGGTTTTTTGTGGAATTTCTTTAACAACCACGTTGCCTACTTCCTATGTGAAGGCATAGGTCGTGTACAGTCAGTCACAAAACCTTATAAAATACTGTTAATACCATCTTGGGCATATGGTCTACGTTACTCCGCCCATATTTGTGCAACACCATATTATGCAAATTTACTTTGCATTAATATGTTTAATAAATAAATAAAATTATTTTCCACCATAAATAAGCAGTTACTGCTTGCAAAAGCTTTATTTTTTACACTATTGCCATAAATTTTTGTGACCTAATGTATTTGTGTAAAATGAATTGCAATAAATTTCGTGAAAAAAAATGAGTTAGGGCCTTTCTACTTGTGACCGTCGATATATAACTATAAGTATAACTGTTTTTTTGTTGTTAAAATAATAATTTTTCAGCGTAGGGAAAAATATTTTTGGTTGGAGGGAAAAAATGGAATTTTTTTCTAACGTGTAGGGAATTTCAAAAATATTCACTGGCATCACTGATCTGACTCATAATGACAGAGCTCAGCGACGAATATTCTGCAAAAAACTTAATATCTGAATTTCTTAGCTTTCGTTTTTGTACTGTCCCTCAGTATACTGAGGGACATAGTATACTATTGGCTTATATTAAATTATGTATTAAATAAAAACTTAATAATTCCCTCTAGTTAGAGTACCAGAGTGTCTAGTAAATTCTTTTATAACCATGTCCAAAGACTTTGAAGTTTTACTTAATTTAGGATCACTGAACAATCTTTTTTGTTTGTATGAATAATAGTTTCTAAACAATCATCTTTTGTAAATGAAAGGAAACAAATAATTATTCACGTAAAAAACAAGTTGTAATACTACAAAATATGAAAAAATTTGTGACGTCGGTTAATCGACTGAATTTAACCGGTTTAACCGTTAATCGAAAAATGTCAATTTTAAATTAACCGATCAGTTAATTGGGTAGTAATTAACCGGTTAACCGATTATCAGTTCACATTATGTTTTTTGTTTGGAACGCAATGACTTTCTGAAGTCATCTCATAATGTGTACTCAGCATTACATAATATAACAGACATAGATATAAGACATAAGGTAGAGTTGAAGTTTTTTATAACAATTTATATAAATTTTATAAAAACCAAATCACTTCACTTTCCGTTCGTAATCTTGAACGCGTTATAAGTACACTTAAGACGTTCTTATTTTTGTTTTTGATTGATATGCATTTGAAAATGTTTTTTTAGAACAACTTTTGATTTCAATCTCGAAAATTAATTTTTTTTTCTTGCTTGACTTTATATGGAAATGTTTCCTTTCATTTAATATAATCAATTCAATAAATGATAAGTTTTTTTTATTGAATTTACTAAAATTAAAGAAAAACAAAATTATCTTAAAAAGCTTAAAATTATTTCCATGGAAAAATATTCATAGATTAAATTAAGCCATTTTTGATTGAGGTGTATAGATTTAAAAACTCATTTATAAAATGATAAACATTTGCAGTTATCTAATGAAGCTTTCTATTTTAAAAAGTTGAACGAATTTTCAGCGAACTATGTATGTATGTATGTATGTATATACATATGAATATTTTACTAAGTCCCGGTTCACACACTTCAAGAGATATTTGTACTTCCTTTTTCTGTCTTTCTTACATCTGAATTACAAATTACATCTGAATTACCAAAAGTTAAAGCATGTGAACCAGGACTAACGGCCTGGCCCACGATGTCGACAAGAAAGTTTCTATCGCTTCCTCAGTCCCGGTTCACACACTTCAACTTTTGTTGATAACTCGTAATTCAGCTGTACGGGAAATTGAGGTCAGTACACCCGAAAATGTCGAAAAATCCACGATATGGTGTTGGCCGAGATTGTTGATGTCATAGGCAGTGTGGTTTCGATTTTAAATTATCAGCTGGGTTTAAGAAATTTGTCTGCAAGATGTGTGCCGCGTTTGCTCTGAATTGACCATAAACGTAAAAGTGTGAGAACTTCAAAGGATTGTTTGGAGTTGTTTAATCCCAATCCGAATGAGCTTTTGTGGCGTTTTGAAACTGTGGGTGACCGGAGACCAAGCATCATTCCAAACAATAAGTTTCTCCGCGATTTATATTGAAAAAAAAACATACACAAAAATTTTTTTTTATTTCAATATACGAGTACAGAAATTGTCAGGCGGAAATTATTTCAGCTTTTAGAGTTTTTCTTCTTAAACACATAAATCTAAGGTCCACGACATAGCTTCCCATTGGTCCAATTGTAAAAAGTGGGGTTCGACACGCACATAATTTTTTAAACATAATTTTATAATATTCTACTTATTTGATTGCTGCGAAATCCACCAAACACTTTTGGTCCTTGTAGCTACAAAATTTAAACTTTATTATAATATTTCACGCGGTTCTACTTAACCGATTTTTACCAAACTTACCACACACCTTGAGCTGCAAAATAGACACAATCCCACATTTAAGAAAAAAAATTTTATATTTTATTTTATGTGGTTCTACTTTACTGACTTTTACAAGACTTAACACACACTCTGAGCTCTGAAAAACAGACAATCTTGCATTTAAAAAATGGGCGCATGGACGCCCATTTAAATTTAATTTTATATTTCACGTACTTCTTCGTATCTTCTTCTATCAGATCTTTGCATTGCATTCGTTTTTTTTTGACAGAAGGAATTGTTTATGTGAGTGACACTTGGTCTCCGTGGAATTTACAACAACCAAGGACTAGTTAATATTTTTTGCATTCAGATTTTTTTACGAAGTAATGCCTTAAAATATTTCCGCTTAAATTGTAAAGCTTTGATTAGAATGCTTTACTTTTAAGTATATTTATCTTTTTCATTTTGACTTTTGCCGTTTATTAATCGTAAACCATTTTCGTAAAACAGGTACAATTTTTTTTTGTCTTTAGTATTCGCTTAAAATAACTTTAGCGAATGCAAATATCAAAAGTAAGCGAATAATTTGCGAATGTGAAAGCGAGGGCGAACATTCGTTACATCCCTAGTATAAATAAGACTTTTAATACGTTATTGAGAATCACAATATACAAACATATGTAAGTTTAAAAGCCTTAAGCAAAAATCTCTATGAAACAAGCATCTTTATCCGCTTTTGCATCAATTTTATTTTTCAACACTGAGTGTGCTCGTAAATGCATCACTGTTCCGCATTATACGTGCAAACTTTTATTTAAAATGCAATGCAAGTTCGCTTATAGTCTGTTTCAGTAGTAATCATGTTTTTGCGCCATTTTTGACATTTCTTTGTGCGTTATCTACTTCAGTGAACAAGTTTAGAATATTTAAATTTCCATTTACAGCGCAGTGATGCATTTATGAACATACCCCTTTTTACAAATAGTTAGTTGCCGCATTGGGTAACAATAAAAGTACAAATTTAAGCTTGTTTTAAGCATGATAAGTTGCAACAATTTGTTTAAGTCAATGGACTCAGAAATATATCCTTCTTATTTCTTCATCTTTATAAAATAAAATTTACAAAAAAAAACATAAAGCATAACCATAAATTAGCATTACTAAAAAATTATCAAATAGACTGAAAGCAGACACTTGTCAGAACGATTTGGAAGAATGTATTCTTTTTGGAAGAATGTATTCTTCACTTGGAACTTATTAATAAATACATATATACAATTTCAAAAGAATAGGTATTTAATAACTGCAAATGCCTAAAAAGAATAATATTATCGGGCCTGTTCTGAAAATCACGGTGATTTCAAACCACGTGATTTCAAAAGTCAACTAATAATAGCTGAATTGATGGTGGGTTTTTATTGTATTTTAAGTTTTTGTCATTTATAATAGAATATTTTCTTACAACTTTCAACGCTAAAAATCGTGGAATTCAAAGCAATGATTTAGCTTTCATTAATTTATTGAAATCACCGTGATTTGACATGTCGTGATTTGCAGAACAGGCCCATATACTACACATTCAGAATCGAATTTTAAAATTTTTATCAAAACTTTAAATGGTTAAGTAAATTTTTTTAATTATGCTGGTTTTTCATTAAATAAATAAGTGATATGAATCATTTCCCAAAAAATCTGTACGAATCTGCGTACATTTATTGTAAAAATAAAAACGAAAGTGAACTTTTATCAAAAAGGGACACAAAATAATGCAAATGATACTAAAAGGGGATTTAAAACTGAGGGGCACAAAAAGTGGCAAGGCAGTCGAAAAGAGGGCATAAAGCGACTTTGGTCGCACAACGGTAACGCTGTTCACGAACTATGTTTTTCTTTACCCCTATACCTGCAATAAGTTAAACAAATGTATTGTTTAGCGTTTGTTTTAGAACATTTCGCTGTAGTAAAACATTTGAAAAATCCCTCATGTCTTAAGAGTTCTTATAAGAGGTCTTGTGCAGGTCTTTATGGTGTACTTCTTTTAATATGATGTCTTAAAAAAACGAATTTATGCACAAAATTACGAAAGTATACTTTTTTATACGGATAAGCTCACGACGGTCATCGCTAGAGCCCTCGAATAATTTGGGAATTCTCATTAAAAAGGCCGAACTTTAACTCGAGAGGGGTAACAAAAACACCAGCATCTAAAGCACCTTGAACATATGTACATACTAAGCCTATAGGGTTTTACAAAAACCGTGGAAATAAAAATCCGCGGTTTCCGGTTTTAATAGTTTAAAACCGTCGGTGTCGGTTTTAAAAGTATTCATGTATATAAATAGGTATGTTTGCTGGAAAGATAAATGATGATTTAAGAATAATCATTCCTAGCGTAATAAACAAGTGGAATTTTCATTCACCTCGAAGGGAAAAATGCTATCTTGAATATCTCGTGAAATTTTTCCCCGCTATCAGTCCACGTGAATGTAAAAAAAAGAGAAAATTTAAGTTTAATAAAAAAACCACACAACTTTTATGTTCTAAATGAAATGGTTTTAACTTTAAAGTTGTATTCATATTTTTCATGAAGTTACCAGCGATCGAAAACACTATTTAGCTTTCAGTTGAAGAGGTCTTTATTGTGTTTTCGCCTTGTGAATAATAAGTTGGTTGTTTTGTTCTTCGAAATGCTCAAACTCACTTGGCAAACTGGAGAGCAGAATTATTATTAAAAGCTCCTAATTAATAGCTATATCCATCTCTGCAAGTTTCTCAGCCAATTCTGTAAACACGTACATATATACTGACTTGCATTGCCACCCCCTGTCATTGTCAAGTTTAGAAGACGATTATATAACACCTTTTGGATCGGACCCCTAGGCTTATAAGTGTCTTATAACTTCTTCAAGCTTCATAGGAAGTTGCAACATTTTTAATCATATTTAACTGTGTCGGCTTTACACACAATATTATCATTGCCAGCGCACGTTCATCATTCTCATCCCAAGTAACCTTAGCAGCATCGTTAGATGCAGACTCCTCCTTGGCACTTCCATTAGCGGGTTTCCACCAACTACTATGCATGAGCACACTGCGTATCTGTATACATCAAGTGCCGTAATTAGCATCACCAATCTTCTCTACCAGGTACATTGACGAAATTTTTAACAACGCCTTTCTCAACAAAAATTTGTAAAATTGTATTTTCCTTTATATTTGCTTAATTCACAACAATTAGTATCGTGTATTTGTGTATCAAATACACTTTGTTTTTGATTGTGAACACCCTGTGTGTAGTGTATTTATGTATGTATTTTGCATTTTTAATGAAAAGAGAAGAACAAGATTCATACAAATTCTCTCAGGAGCCTGACTTTGAATACAACATTTTAAAAACATTTGAAAATTTCAAACTAACTTCATGCCAATTTTTGCTTATACATATAAACTGGACTGAGTCCTGGGCCCATAACCTGTTTAATATTTAAGTTTAAATATTAAAGTTTTTATTAAATATAAAAGTTAGCGTCTTAAAAGAGTAAAGGCCCAACTATAATATGAATAAGCGAACTTAAGCAACTGTGCGGTTACATATAAAACGTATGTGGCAAACTATAATGTACTTATGGAACTTTTCGTCAAGTTTCGTTTAATTTCATTTGCTTAAGCTAAGTGCCAAACTGAACGCACATTCCGTACGGTAAACACTGTTTGTGCATTTTTTTAAACTCAAGCAAACAGCATCAGAAAATATTCATTGATTTTAAATATTTTTTTATTGTTGCTTATTTTAAACTTAGAAAAGAAAGCAAAACTTATATTTTCATTCTTTGTTTTACAATACACATTACACGCATACACATAAATTTATTTATGTACATATGTATGTTCATTGTTGTACTTTTTAGTAGGCAAAACAAATAAAACAAGTAATAAAGTGGTGGATATAATTATATGTGAATTTTTAATAGATTAGGACATTCCAACAAGTTAATTTGATTAAATTGCATGCATTTAGTAGTTATAAAAAGAAACAAAATTTAAAAAAAAATTGTGAACAATACCTATGTATATGTGCAGCTGTGGCTAAGGAATACTTATGTAAGTGCATGTAAGTACATTGTGGCCACCTAAAAATCACATCTGAATTCCTTAAGTATTTCACAGACTTATCGTTAAATTCTGGCATTAGCTCAAGCCAGCTTATTCATATTATAGTTGGGCCTTAAGTGTAAAAAAGGATCAACAAAAAGCAAAAGGGAAAACAGTGTTAACGGCGTTCACATTGTTATGGGGTTGCCAGGTAATTCACAAAATCTCAACACTAATAGCAACACATACCACTAGAATAAAAATAGTTGAAGATAAAAAAAGTTTTCAACTATAATTAGGATGGTATGGAGAAATTAGTTTCTAGAACACAAAACTTTTTTGAAAGATTCTCAATAAATTTTTTTTTTAATGCAAAATCTTTTTATTGGAATCAAATCACTGATTTTACTAAAGCAAAAGATGTTGTCAATCCTTAGAAATTGCTGGATGACCAAAAATATTGTTTTGCTGCTGAAACTGCTATTAATTAATATCAACAAGAGCAAAATTATGTTATATTTAAAAATTTAGAAATATAAATATTTTTCAAGTTATAACGAAAATCAATGAAATCAACAAATTCTCATAGTATTCAATGTCTTCTTTGAGTTATCGATAAAAGAAGCAATAATAAATAATACACTTATGTAGGTTCTTAATACTAGTAATTAAACATATATATATATATAAAATTTATATATTTACGCTTCTTATTTTTATGTATGTTTTTAGCTCACATTAAACTCACATGTTTTTTTTTTAATTTTAAACGTATTTTTTAACACATACATATAACATATAAACATATACAATTGTTTTACATAATTTGTGTTATTTTTTTTGTAAACTATGTTAAGGTTTCAATATCTTTATGTTTTAAAAGAAACAAAAAATATTACAACTTTGCTCTTACACATGGAAGTATGTACATATGTATGTATGTATTTTCAGAGATATTTGTTTCAAGGTACACAAATATTACATCGTTTATGATTGATTGGTGGTTAGAAATAAAATTATTAGGTATTTTTCATTTGTTTAATATTCATAATTATATGTGTTTAATAACTTTTCGCTCATTTTGCTATTATGAGTTCTTAATGTGTTTCCTATTTGCATGAAACCAATGACCCAAAATAAACAATGCTATCATGTTATTGAGTTTAATTTATTCTTACAAGAATGAAATGGTATTTCGTAGATCACTCTAGCGCGTGGAAGATTCTGCAATATTTGCACCTCTTAAATTATAAGCCAATCATACGCCCAATGATAGGGTTTACATTTGGACGTTATTAAAGGTGTTCAGGTCAACTCTGTGCAAAATGGATAATTGCACTTTTTGACGTGAGCAATCTACTTTGTTTAGTTGTCTATGAAGTATTAAAATATGTACATATACATACATACATATGTGTGTACATATATATATACATATACATGTATGTATGTATGTATATATGTATATACATACATATATTGTACTAATATATGTATTTCTTGATTGTTAAACGATTTTGTTTAAATACTTTAAATGTTAGAACTTCTCTAATTAATTTCGTAAAAAGATTAGACTCTTTTAAAAATCGGCAAAAATGTTAGGGCTCTGAAAACATGCAAAAAGTCGCTTTTATCGCGAGCTTTGCAAAACAATTGCGAAAAGTTGCAAAATTTTAAATAAGTATAATATTGATTAAAAATCTCTAAAACTGCAAGGAATGCAAACAAAATCGAGAAAGTGTCGAAAATCTGCAAAAACTTACTAACAGCGGGATGATAACGAAGAGAAGTTGCAAAATCCGAAGCTCTAAAATTGATTAGAAATCACCAAAGCGGTTAAAAGTAAAAAATTCATTCGTTCAAACGTTATTCTCAATTGTTTTTCAAATGTGGATTGTAATATAATGTGGAACATATATGAAGAATAATTTTTGTAAGTTTGTGTTTAATATTTAAGTTCATGGAATTCATTATTGACTGACATATTTATTTACTTTTATGTCCATATGAAATTATAAGTAAATAGTATTGCATAGTAATAATAATATAATAATCTGCCTTATCGTTGTTGGCGTATTTCAAACACGAGTACGACTCTTTGGTAATATATTAAAGAGGACTTCAACAGCTTTTCTTTAATATATTACCAAACAGTCGTAGTCGTATTGGAAATACGACAACAACGATAAGGCTGAATATCTGAATTAATTGAAGTTTTGAGAATGACACTTGACATCAAGTTGACACAAAATTGATAAAACAATGGTTGTCAAATGTTTATATTTAAATCATTATCAACTTGAATTCAAGTGTTAAACACAAACCTTTGAAAAAGATTTGAGAATTGTGTTTGATATCAAACTGTAAAGTCATCTTATTTCAAAGGTTTGAGTCCGTGTTTGCTGGGGAACAACAAACACACATAATTATAAACAACAAACACAAATAAAAAGCAGAAAGAACATACACATGCACAAAAGCGCTCAGTCACGTTGGGGGGGCTCTGCTTTTAACTTTTGACAGCTTGCAGCGCTACTCGTTACACTACTATTCTGTTCCAGCTTTAAATGTTTGAATTTTTTTCAATTCGAAAATATAAAAAAATTTATATATTTTGCAGTGATGTGGTATTATTACTAGACATTAAAATTTCTGCGATGTTAGCAGTTCTTGTTTGCTATTTTATCAAATTTTCTGAGATTTTGTTATTCTGTTTTATTTTTAACAATTTTGGCGATTTCTAATGAATTTTAATGATTGTTTTTGGTTTTCCAACTTTTCGCAAATTTTTGCACTGATCGCGAGTTTTTGCAGGTATTCTGCTACTAAAACCTGGATAGACTTATTTCTGAATTAATTGAGTAATACTGTCATTTTAGCTTACTACTTATGACACTGCAATAGTGAGCCGACGAAAATTGGTACATTGTGCCGATAGTGTAATACATGCTTTAGCATAATTTTCGTGCCATAACCGCCAAAAAAGCTTAAGCGACATAATTTTCGAACTTCATTTTTTGACCAAGATCGATCATAGTCGATTTTCGTAAAAAAACAAAATGTAAAATATGTGCCGCTTAAGCTATTTTAGCGGTTATGGCTCGATATATGTATGCTAGTGATTTTTGTATCAGTGAATATTTGCATCATTTGTATTCATGGGCTACAAAAATATCTAGAACTGTTCGGTCGTCTTTAATTGTTTCAAAACACGAAATTAGGCAACGAATTCTTGACGGCAAGTTTGTCGAACATGTGAAGTGCATCGTTCGTCCCAAATGTATTTATAGCATCAAGTTATTTTGGAAAAGTTATTTCTCAATAGGCCGGTAATCAAAAACTATTTTTGGCAATATTTTGCAGTTTAAAGTGCATTATTCACGGTCAACATGCATGACCTGCATTATAATAGTTTTAGTTAAATTTTGTCTGTATGAGTCATACTATGCTTGAAGTAAAACCTTTTTTTTTATTTTAGCACATGCATGATGTAACACAAACATAACAAGATAAGCTACTCAAAGCAGTAGATTATACAAAAAAATTTCAAATTCTATACGTAAAAAGTTTTTGTATGAAGTTTGACAATTGGGATATATGGTGCATATGATGTAATGCATGCACGTGTATGCCGAAACCTTCATGCACACGTACACGATGCTTGTGTCACGCATTTTGACCGTGAATAGTGCGCTTAAAGTTTAAAAGCTACATATGTACACGAGTATGCCTTCGCAATTTTGCAATGATCTTCGAAATTCCTGCTAAACTTACTTTTCACACTTAGCGCCAGTTTAGATGAGGGGTGGCCTAGCTGCGACGACACATCGCCTACGAGTCGTTTGTAGGCGAAAAGTGAAGAGAAGATTGAGGGGTAGCAAAAGTCGCACGTACTGGGAATTGAAGCTACAATTTTAACTCTTCTCTCTCACATATTTCTTTATCTCGTATTTTTTTGTATGCTACAGTCAAATCCCGATGATTCGTAATCGCAATTTCTTACGAATTATAGGGGGTTTCGATTTAGCGGGGTTTCGATTTAACGGGGTTAAAATAAAATATAAACGAAATAACGGGGTTTTTCAATTTATTTACTAAAACGAAAAAAAAAATAAATTCTTTATTATTCATTAACAAACTGATCTTAAGAAAATAAACACAAAAACAAACAACCCACGCAAAAAAATAGCGGTGAACAAAAAAATCATTCTTTCCATGTTTCTATTGTTTTTATTACGAATTATAAGTGGTAGTTTGCAAGCAATTACGATTTATAAAAGGTAAAGATTTTATTTGGAAAAAAATTAGGAATTAGCGAGGGGACCAAAATACATTGAAATTTTACGAATTAACGAGATATTTTCAATATATATATATATATGTATATATATATATATATATAAATTTATAAACAAATAATGTAATAGTGCATTTACACCTGCACAAAATTTAGCAGATTTTAATTAAAATCTTTATGAAAATCTATACCGTTTACACCAACTTTTTTTTTACATTTATCAATATTTTTTATACAAAACCCATTAATTGAAAAATTCCTAAAACTGCAACCAAATAGCTGCAATGTAGAAAATTCACACACCTTTTTAAGCAGACCGTAGCTAACTCAATCATCTTTTTTATAAAAAATGTTAGATTTTCAGTAGATTTCCTACAAATCTACTGACAAATTAGTTTTCGTTTTGTATGGGAAATCTAGTAAAAAGCAGCTATATTTAGCTTGAAAACTCGTAAGAGTTTCTAGATTTCGAGACAATGTAAGTGCCCTATAAGGAGAGAAAAGGAATTATTGCATTTTGGTAGTAAATAAAAAAAAAAAAACAAAAATATATGGACATATTAATTCTACATTTCCTAAACTTACAATTAGTTACTTTACGGCAACACTGCTGCGAATGAACGAATAAATAGCATGGATCAAATTAATATCAAAAAGACCTCTGGCTATTGCGCCAAAAAAAGTCTTCATGGATTTAATAAGGGACTCCGAAAGAGAACGTAAGCGTTGTCGCAGCTAGATTTCACCCTTCATCTAAACGGGCTCTTAGCATCATTTAGTTTGGCGGCATTGAAAGGTCGGTTATTTGAAAGGCAATATTGTCCGTTGTTAATGTAATTTTTTATTTTACATACAAATAAACCTTGCAAGTTGTTTTATTTCTTTTTAATTTCTAATTAGTATATATGTAATGTTTAAATTTTTTTTTAACAATTCCTTGGCGAGAGTTTTTTTTAACCAATTATTTTAAAAATGTATAAAAAATATCTATTTTTTAATAATAATATTTAAAGCTCAGTGTTTTTTTTATAAAAAAATAAAACAAGAATAACTTAGTTTTAATATTAAAATAATATTTTAAGAAATAAATTATATACATACATATTTACGTACGTAATCTCGTTTTTAAAAGTGACTAGATTTTAAAAGTTACAATATACAATATTATAAATTGTAGTTTCTGTTGTATCTGTACTATATGAACATAGAAATTCATTCGAAACAATAATTGTTTTAATTGTCAAAGTTTGTTAAGTGGGCAAACTTTGTTGTTCGGAAGTAATCATTATCTTGCTTGTAACTATTGGTTGTAGGTAGAACATAAAAAACTCCTGTTGACTGCAATTAAAAAAAGAAGAAACATTTTATTAGAAATATTAATATTTTTAAATCATTATATTTAGCAGAATGCATAGTTTAATTATTTTTAACTTGAAATCTAACATTAAATTATAAAGAAGATTTAAGTCCCTATTGTCGGTCTCAACGCAACTCAGTTTGGTTGCCTGTTTGTTTACATTGGCATTGCCATTTACATTTTAAATAGTGATTGAGTTTCCATTATCAAGTAAAAATTTGTTGTGATTCATAATACTTACAAATAGTTGTGTTGTCAGTTACAGATATTTCAGAAACCTTTTCGAAAACACTTAGACAGGCACTTTCAATTGCTTTCTCATTAAGATAACATTAATGTGATAAGAATTTTCGTATATTGTTAAACAATTTCATTTCATTCATATCACTTGAACACGGGACTGATTAAAAATTCTTACTTTGATAATAATACTGTATGACAGTGTAAAAATAAAATTTAAAAAACGATTTTAATATAGATTGCAGAACTACGTGAGTAGATAGATACTAGGGTATTCATTTAATCGGGGTTTTGTCTTAATCGGTTAATCGCTCGATTTATTAATCGAGGTTTTTGCTTAATCAGTTAATAATCAGTTAATTTTGGTATTAACCAGTTAACCGATTAATAAAGTTTTTCCATAAATCCATAAATAAATAAAATGTTTTCCACAAATAAAAGTGCATACATTTTTTATTAATTTGACTTTATTAGTAAAACCAAAAAGCACACATAATAATTTTTAAACTAATTCGGTTAATTTTTTAGAACATTTCTTGTATTACTATCGATAGTTCTTTCTGTTGGCGGGTCTTCATTTGACTCTGAGCTCTGTCATAATGACAGAGCTCAGCGATGAATATTCTACAAAAAAGTTCTTTTCTGAATTTCTTAGCTTTCGTTTTTGTGCTATCTCTCAATAAATCTAACCCTTAATTAAATTGTTCGCAACAGTACTATTGGATTTTATTAAATAAAAACTTAATAATTTCCTTTAGTAAAAGTACCAGAGTCTGTAGTACAAGGGTAACCAAGATATATATATAAGGTTGTGTGAGTGAGCGAAAAGTATAAACACACAGGCAGAAACAATTAAATGTAATTCTTATATGATTTTTTTATGAAAGAATTTTTTTCTATAAGCCCGCTTCAATAAAAGATAATAAATAAACATTATTAATCACATAAATTCCGAGTTTAAAACTCTTAAAAACCAATTTGTAAGCGAAAATAATTTTTTGTTGTATGTAGGCAAAAGCATTTTTTAACATAAACAGCATAAATAATAAATTTCTCGCAGTGCGTTTGAGAAAAATGAGTAAAAAGAAAAAAAAGCAAAAAATTGTCTCAGATAAGACTAAATGAAAGAATAAGAATACGTGTGAATTCGATTTGCACAAATTTGCTACATAATGTTCACCCATGCTCTAGGTAAACTCTTTTATAGCCATGTCGAAAGATTTTGAAGTTTTACTCAAGTTCGGATCACTGAACATACTTCTTTGTTTGTTTGAATAATAATTTCTAAACATTCGCCTTTTGTAAATGAGACGAAACAAATAATTTCTTACACAAAAAATACGTTATATAGTACTAAATATTTAAAATTTTTTTACTTCGGCTAATCGGCTGAAATTAACCGGTTTAACCGTTAATCGAAAAAAGCCTATTTGAAATTAACCGATCAGTTAATCGGGTAGGAATTTACCGGTTAACCGACTGAATACCCTAGTAGATACATACATAGATAATTTTTTTCAGTTTTATAAATTCAATTGGACCATCAAAATCGGAAGTTATCAAATGAATTCAATTTTGTTTTTACTTTTTGGACTAAAATTATTTTAACTGGGTAATTTTTGCAATAATTTGCTATTTTCGAACATACTTTTATTTTTTCACTTTTGATGAATTTTTTGCAACACTTTCTTTGAAATATTATTTTTAACACGTACATACGTATATGTATGTATGTATGTATGTCATTAAAATTAAAAAAATTACATCATTCGAATCGGTTAGTGCAATAACATTTTTTTAGGGAGGACATTGTTTTAACGCACATCCACTGGGAGAGCCGATCGGATCCATTGTGATAATAATGAATATATAATATGGAATATACAACAACTTCTAAGAAATTGGTCAGATTATTTTCAAATTCGACATGTCAACAGATCATGATATGTTTTCCCGATATATTTTACAAATATGTTTTGTTTGGCCGCTAACGGCTAACTAAATTTTATCTCAATATTTTTGATGGCCGTAATTGTGGATATGATAGGAACTTGCTTTTTTAACATTTAAGGTTTTGGGAGGGTCTTTCTAACTGCTTTTTTTTAGATTTCTGTAATAAAACATTTTAAGTTTAAACCTTCTAGTCTGTTATGTTTCTATTCATGATGAATGCTTAGTTGGAAAGGGCAAAGTTAGATAAATAAATTATTAGAGGTTGATGGATGTATGCTTTTATACGTTGAACATGCACTGTTGTGTCATTAAAAGAACGGTCGTACTTTTGTAAGCGGATTAATACATTAAGGTCTGCTTAGTCTAAGTGCATGAACAATTTCAATAAAATAGCTTGAGTTGTTTATTGCATTTTAATTTATAATTCCAATTTTTAAGGTCGCGGCCTCAGCCCATTTGGTTTAAATTTATTGGAATTTCCCAGGCCAACTTGTGTACAAAATTTCAGCTCTCTAGAGCAAAATATAATTTTACGGTCTGGCCCACGATGTCGACAAAAAATGTTCTATCGCTTACAAAATAAGATTTGTTTTTGTTTTCAATATAATTATCGATATAAAGTTTCTTTTCGACATAGTTGGCCAGTTCGTTAGACTCAGTATTATGATATGGCTAGTGCTTATGATTCATCTATTTTCATAGAATAGCATGATCTAAACGCTTTAAATTTAGTTTTCAGCTCCGAAATTTGCGGGTGTGGCCTCGCCCCATATTAAACATTTCGGGTTTTCAGATTTTTTAGTTGGTTTCTCACCTAGGCCTCCTTTTGTATTAAGTTTAAGCGCTCTAACGCAAATTTTAACTTTTAGTTTTTATAACAGTCAAGCCCGCCCACTTTTTTAAACTCAAAATTTTTCTGTGGCCAGTGTTTATGATTCATAAATAACACAGTGGTACAAAATTGAATGAAATAGAAAAACCTGGGGAGTGATATGTTTTTTCATGTAGGTCTTGTCGAGCAAAAGAAAAATCCAATAGTGAAATATGCTGGACACCCCCAAAATCCGGATTTACGGTTAAGAAACCGGTTTTTTTACCTTTGCGCACTTATAAGCCTGTAACTTTGTTGATAATGATCCGATTTTCAATTTCTTACTATATTGAAGAAGAAACTGAGATCTTTCGAATGATAACTAATAATTTATTTAAGAAAACTTGAAAAATTTGGGTGTTATTGTCCAGCATAAACAAATTTTGTAAATTTTTCAAACATTTTTCAACTTTGGTGACGTTTTTATACATTATTTTATTAAGAAACTATAATACTATTGAATTTATTAAAAGTACGTTTATTTACAATTACAATGCATATTTGGGGTTAAAAATAGATAAGCACTTTACTGAGTTATTTAACTTTTCAAGCCCTACAAGAAAAATAATATCCGGTCCCAGGTTTTTTGGACTGGCACACCGTCTAATAGCTTTGAATTTACAATCCACTAAACAGGTCGTTGAAATTTTATGGACATAGTAACACATTATTTTTTAAATGAAAATATATAGAATTGAATTATTTCGACGTGTGCGCCAAGTACCAATGAAATCGCTTGATTAACACGTTGAGTGCCGTCATACAAAATTAATATAAATTTGTGAGGCTCTGATTTATAATAACAGATGTAAATTAATATTTTTGTGATAAAGAATTAATTTGGGAAAAATGTTTTTCGTATATGTGTGTCACCTGGCGGTAAACTATAATCTTAAAAAATGGGAGTCACCACGCACATAATAATAATAAAAACTTGTTTTTTATCTACTTCTGCTTAGGATACTAAAATTTATTATTTATGTATTTGAAATAAGCCGTTTCATACTAATGAATGAAATAATATAATGTAATAATTCCCAAATGGTACATACATAAATTAATGTGTAGTTTTTCCAATACAAGCAAACGACTTGTCTAGAAAATTTTTAAATTATTTTTGTTATGCTATGTACGAGGAGTGTTGCCAGTCAGACCTATTTTTTATGGTGTTGGGAAATTAGAGATTAGTTAATTTATAAGGTTTATGAAATACACAGTTAAAGCATAAAACTTATTAAAAAAATGAAGAGAAATGGAATTATTGTATTTTGGTGATGATGACGATGACTTTTATGACCTATATTTTTAATAATTCCTTTTTGAAGTTGTCTAATTTTACTTCCTTCCAGCCATATAACGAATAAGCTAGAAGAATAACAATAAGAAATAACAATAAGCTAGAAGAGTAACATTAAAACGTAACAACAATAACAGTGTAAAGAGAAATATGAAAAAACAACATGGAAAATAGAAATCGAGTAATTTTTTCTAAACCTCTTTCTTCTCTACACCGTTCGCTTACAAACCAAAAATGACGTCGAAAAATAGGTTTCATAAAAGTCATTGTGTGAATCCTGTGTAAAAATATGTCGACATATTAATTCTACATTTCCCAAACTAACAATTAGTTCCTTTATTGCAACACTGCTGCGAATGAGCATTGATCAAATTAATGTCAAAAAGTCCCTTGACTATTGCGAAAAAATATTCTTGTAAACGCGCGTGAATTTAAGAAGGCACTCAAAAAGAGAACGTAAGCGTTATCGCCGCTACGTCACCCTTCATCTAAACGTGCATAAATCAATATTTTGTCAACCTTCGTCGTTGCGTTAATGTTGAAAAATGGGATGTGCATATTTATGCGCCTGCAAGCATAAGTGCATAATTTTCATAAAATGCATACATATATAAATGCTTTAAAAACAACGAAGGTGTTGTCAAACTAGAAATTTAAACATTTTTAGGGATGGACACTGTAAAAAAAACATCGATTTTTTTCGCAAACATACATCGATATTTAATAAAATACATCGATGTTTTTCGTTCAACGATTGTTGTTTTTTTTAATTATATATTTCAAAAAATCTTAATAATACTTTTTTTTAATACTGTGTAGAAATAAAAGTTTAGAAAGATTTTTACCACTCAATCTTACACGAACTTATTCGCCGCTTATAATAGTGTTGCCACTTCTTCGGGTGGTTACTGGTTTCCGCACATATGTTAAGAATACATTATTATTGCGGAAACCAGTAACCACCCTACGAGTTGTTCACATCATATTTACAACGTTTGTATGTACGAACTTGAATTATGTCAACACATATAGATACATATCGAACCTTAGTTTAGATTTTATCGTTAGTGACATGTAATCGAAAATATAATTTTTTATTGAAATTAAAATTTTATGGACCTACCCATAGTTTAGAATTATAGAAATGCCAAAATTTTTGATAACTGGCTGTAAAATTTTATCGTAAGCGACAACTTATGTATAAAAAATATTTGAATATTTAAAAAAACGTTCTCCTGAAAACTTTAATTTTTGTAACTCACGATAAAATCGAAAAAAGGCTCGATATCAATCTACACATTCTGTATAAAATTTTTAATTTCGATGAATCGAAAGAATACATCGATGTTTTCCGATTGTTTAGGAGCAAGAAAAAACTCGAACTATATCGATGTTTTAAAAACATCGATGTTGTTTGTCCATCCCTAGTCCCAATGTAAAATAAGAGGGAAGCGACAGGCCCACAATTTTGTAATTTGTTTTCATGATATTCTATTTATTTGATTGCTGCAAAACTTAGCAAACCCCTTTGATTCTGTTAATTGCACAGTTTTAAAGTTGAAAAAATGGGCGGGGGTACACCCATTAAAATTTATTATTATATTTCAAGTGGTTCTACTTAACCGATTTTTAAGAAAATACCACACACCTTGAGCTCTAAAATAGACAAGATATTCTATTTAAGAAAATGGGGGGAATTACGCCTATTAAAATTTAATATTTTATTTTAAGTGGTTCTGCTTTATCGATTTTTACAAAATTTGACACACACCCTGAGCTCTGAAAAATACACATTTAATGGACGGAAGCACGCAAATTAATTAATTTAATTTTATGTTTCTTAACAGATTTTCAAATTTTGTTTGAAATAGTTTACTTTTGGTTTGGTACCATAACTTTTTTTTTCGAAAATGTTCTATCACGGGGGTTATTATGTAATTCGTTTCGAAAAAAACTGTTCGAATTTGTATGTCATTAGCATTACAATTCGGAAAACATTTCCGTTCGTTATTTTTCTTTTACAAAATAAAATAATCAGGTGTAATGAAAAACAATTTAAAAGCGAAAAAAGGTTAAAAGGTAAAGTGGAAAAATATGCACTAACAAATCGATGCCAAAATTCATAAAAAGATCTGAAACCGATAAATATCTTATCTCCGCATTAATACGTCACACAAGAGAAAACGTACAATTTCATATTTGCGGTTTCCGTGGTTATGAGTACATTAAAAAGTTGGTAATGGCTGTTTCAGACTATAATACAAGTATTAATACTTTTGTGGAAAATGTATGTAGCTCTGACATGTTGAGTTGATATTGTTTTTTTTGTAATTTTTGAAACAAATATAAGACCAGGGATGAATTTTCGTCAAAAGTATTAATACTTGTATTATAGTCTTAAGCAGCCTTAAGCGAATGTTGTACTGATGTTAATTGTACCCGCAGACAATCGTAGCAACGTCGTGCTGATCTGCCTGGGTAGCTTAAGAAACTATCCGAATACTATAGGTTTTTTTTCGAGATGTAAAGGGTCCGCCAGATAACTTTTTTTTTTGAAAATGCTTCGGCCGTGTGGCACGTAGCGCCGCCGTCCTGTTGAAACAAATGATGCCAATATCCTCCTCTTCAATTTCAACATGACCCGATAACGACCGCCATTGACTGTAACGGTCGCTCCTTGCTCATTTTCGAAATTATGTCTCTGTACCAAAATTCGCACCAAACATTGACTCGTTTTGGGTGCGTCGGCTTTTCAATGTATCCGTGCGGGTTTTCTGTGCCCCAAATGCGACAATTTTGCTTGTTTACATACCCGCCTAGATCAAAAAGAGCTTCATCTGAAAATATAATTTTTTTTGGCAAAATCGGCATCTTCTGTAAGTCGATCGCAGGCGAACTCAGCGAAGCGAAAACGCATTGGATGGTCAGTTGGCTCGTTCAGCGGAAGGATAAAACTAATTATCTGTCAAATCAGACATGAGCTAAGTGTTACCATTCACGAAATAAGCACTAGTTGAAAAAAACGTTAGATGGCGGACCCTTTATAATTTCAAATTAAAATAAATAGTTTATCCAGTCGAAACGGCATCTCATTTTCTTTTGAACGGCATTAAAATGTCATATGTTATAAAAAGTGGATTTAGTAGCGTTACACTAAGCCGACGATATACATAGTTTAAAAAACTCTAATTAATAATTTACATTTTGTTCATTGAAAAATATTTAAAAACTATATATTTATATATATACATATATATATATATATTTAAAAAATATATGAAAACTGTTTCAACTTTTATCAAACTTAACATCGAAATGCTAAAATTTTAAAACATATCGACATATATATACATATGTAATTCAGTACTTACCCTCATATTGGCAGACGACTTCAAAGCAAGCTTGTAGAAATTGTTTAAGGAGATTCTGATTTTTAATTTTTTTTTTCGCAAAAGTTGACTAAAAATTCAAATTCCATTCATAACTGCTTCATGATTTGTTTAAGTTTTTTATGTTTAGTAACCATTTTTAGTTTATGTTTAAGCAGACCTAAGCATTGTTTTAAAGCCTTTAACTGTTTTTTCTTTTTTTTAGTTAAGAAATTAAAGCTTCGTAATTTATAATTAGTGCTGATGTATGTATATAGATATCAATTTTCTTCAAGTTCTGGTAAAGCATTCGTTTTGTTTTTTATATCTTATAGTGGATTCTTTTAAGGGATAGTACAGGCATCCCGTGATAATGTAAAAATAGTTGTTTTGAAGAAATAATTTTCTAAGATATGAATCAGATTTTATTACAGATGTCATAGACGCATACTCATGTGATTACACATTTCTTTCTAGCTCTCTGTTAGTTTTGCTCTTGCGTTTGATGATGCGTTGGCGAATTTTGGTAATAATATGCATTTCCCACGTAATAAGTATTTAAAACACCATCCACTCACATCTGCCTGTACGGTGAATGCATTTTTAGCCACTGCAAAACTAACGAGGGTCCTCCCGCCTGAATCTCTGGTGGTATAGTACTCAGAGGACATTTGTCGATGTTTAGATACTTAAGATTTGTGCACAATGCCAGCTCGTAGGGTAATTTTTGCAAGCTAAGATTTTGATTGATATAAAGATTTTCCAAACTCTCCAATGAACCAATTTCTTCGGGCAAAAATTGTAAATTATTTTCGCTCACCGATAAATGAGTTAAATTACTTAAATGTCCTATGCTGCGGGGCAACATTGATATTTGATTCGTCTGTAGTATCAATTTTTGCAAATCGTGCAGCAGACCAATTTCGTTGGGCAGGACCTCTATACGATTCTCTTCTAAGTCTAGTATTCGCAGTTTGCGTAATTGTCCTATAGTACTAGGTATCTTTTTGAGCATATTATTGGAGAGTATAAGTATCTCTAGATTTTGTAAATTCATAATATCGTCGGGTAGTTTTTGTAAAGCATTTGTGGCCAAATTCAACTCGACCATATTTACCCAGGTACCTACATCTAAGGGCAATGCCGTCAAGACGTTTTCCTTCATATTTAACTTCGTTAAACCCTTGGCTCTAGAAAATATTCCGTAAGGTATTTTATCAATACGATTATGTTCCAAATTAATACTATAAACATTGGTAAATTGTGCCGGCCCACCAGTGGGATAACTGGTGAACGCATTCCTAGAGAGCGTTATGGTAGTCAGAGCACTCAGCGATGCCAATAGCCCATCTGGCAGTTGAGTAATACTGTTACCTTCAACGTTGAACTCATCCATGCATTTGCAATTCTTGAGCGAATTCGGCACCGAAGTCAAGCGATTATAGCGCAAACCCAAACGTACTAGGTTCTTCAGATTTCCTATGGTCTCAGGAATATCTAACAATTCATTGTGTTGTAAGTCCAAAGCACTTAAATTAACACAATTACCAATGTCTTCAGGTAAATGTTCCAAATGGTTATGTGACACATCCAGTGTAGTCAAATTAACCAAAGCCCCTATACAATCGCCCAACTCGCGAATTTTATTTTCTCTTAAGCTCAACATAGTTAAGTTTTTTAAATTTCTTAAATCGGGAGCCACCATTGTGATTCGATTGAATCTCAAGTACAAAGTAGTTAGAGAAGTCAGTTTGTAGATTACAAATGGTATTTCCGCCAGCTTATTGTGTCTTAAGTCCAGTACCTTAAGTTGTTTGCAGTTCTGTAAGGAATCAGGTAGAGAAGTCAGAGAGTTTTCATTTAAAGCCAGGGTTTTTAAATTTATTAAATATCCGATTTCTTGTGGCAATTGACCAATTTTATTACTATACAAATACAATTCCGTTAAATGCACGCAGTCTTTGACGCTGGGCGGTATAACCGTTATTGATGATTTGCTCAAGTCTAAACGTTTTATGCCTATAAAGATAAAATAGTTATGTGACACATTGGAGTAGAATAATTTTCGATTTTCTTTAGACTAACTCACCTTCATCTCGACACTTCTGCAAAGCTTTAATTACATCTTGATCAGCCTGTATTGGTTTTGGTTTTTTAACTGTTGGTTTTGGTTTATTCGATTCTGGATGCTTGACAGTCACCACTTTTGGTTTGATTTCTGGTGGCATTTCGTTGTTATTAGAACTATTTCCGTGATTATGACTATGAGAAATCGATGAAGTTGATGTGTGTAAACTGGGCGCCGTTAAATTTCCAAAACAATGTGTTGTCAATGCTACAGCAGCGCCACCGCCACCACCTCCCCCACCACAGGCGGCAGAATTTGAACCACTGGCACCACCACTGCCACCGCTAACGCCCCCACCACAGGTCGCTTCTTGTTGCGAATCGTCTGATGCTAGCGATGTCGATGATGCTGTTGCACCCACCGATGAACACAAGTTCATAATTTTTCCCAGTTTTACGTTTGGTAATGACAACTTGCTGCCCAAAATGACGCTGTATATTTAATAACAAAAGTGTGTATACAAATAACTAATCAAAGAATATAATAAGGAGGACGTATGTATGTCAGTAGGTGGAACAACTGCAGTTTGCTAATTGAATTCAGTTTGCGTTTTGTTGGTATCTTCTATTTCTTTCCTTTAAGAAAAAATCTGCAAAAAAAAATTAAAAGAGAATGAAATTAATACTGGATCAATACTGCTCGTACCTAAAATTTAATCAGTCATATGATGGAAATAGATTTTCCATATAGTCGATCTAAAATGGAAACAAGTTGATCATTATTTACTTTTTTGGATATACACTCCCGATCAGACGATTAGAACCACTTAAATTTATATTTTTTGTTAGAGATATAACATTTTAAATTTTTTTACGACTGAAATTGTATTTATTAAGTGCACACCACAAAAATATCAACAACTAAAAATAATTCTTATTTCAAATGATTAGAACAATTTAACTACTATTAATTAAACATTTTTATTCAATAATTTAATAATAGGAACCATTAAGCTTAAGTAAAGTTGATAATCAAAGGTATTTTGTAAATCGCGCGTTTTGAAATTATGCGATTTCCAAAAACGAAGAACAGTATTCTGCTCATCGGATGATTTAGTGCATTCGAAGTTAAGGTAGTTTAAATATAATAGTGGGTGCTAGCCTCCTTAAAATAATTTCGAATATTCGGTTTTTAGGTGAACCATATAATCCGAAGAAATCTCATTCGGGGAGTCTATAATGGCTTGAAATGGTGAATTTTATTCCTACTTGCGTAAATCTTGCAGAAAATTCATCCCTAAACATTTTCAATTCGTGAGAATGTGGTGGCCAATTAAGAGACGGACATTTTGAACTCTGACATTATATATAGGGACTTTGTCGTGCTGCAGAATCCATGTAATTGGTCCAAAAATATGATCTTGTAAGTTTCTCCAGTAATTTTTTACCTTGATGTTCTAAATCGATTCCGCCGCAATGCGTATTTTCATTTTGGATTATAACCCAGAAAAAATAATTTTGGTACAAGTAAACACTAAGATAAAAAGAGGCGATTATACTACTGTATATACTAAAATTCTTAAAGTTTTTTATAATGCTTACGTCGATACAAATTTGGATGCGATAGAAATTTTTACGAATTTTGAATGAAAATAAAAATGTGCTTCGGTAGTCCAACGGGTAGTGTTCTATCCAAACATACGGAGATCCTGGTATCGACTCCTGATTCAAGGCGCGAGCGAAAAGTATTTGATTTGATATTGTATTTAATATATCAATACAAGATCGTTTAGAAACAACAGTGTTGCCACTTGCTCAGTTTGTATTATGAATGTCGATGAAAATACTTTTCATTTTATAGGAGTTTGTCCATTATACAACAGTTTTAGACTTAAATACTTTTGTAAAGCTCAACTCAGCTTTAAGGAAGTGCTCGATATCCTAAATGACTCGAATTGCAATTTTACCTATCTCCACAAATATTTAGAAGCATGTTCTAAATATAGAAGGTTGTTATTAAATGAGTTTGAATTCTAATTTTAATATAATTTATTTTTGTTCCCTTATACAATAATGTATATCTCTTTTCCTAATTTCTTATAATACGCCAATCTGACTAACAAATATTAGAGTTATCCATATATAGATATAATAATACCATTGTAAATATGTAAATGAATTATTATTATTAATAAATAATAATAATAATAAATCACCATGCCAAAAGGTTGATCCAAATTCATTCAAATGACAGTAAATTTACAAGAAATAATATGTTGTTTGAGTGTGTTGGTGTTTATTTGCTTTGGTGTTATTTTGTTTTTTTAACTAAAACTAAAACTTTTCAAATAAATTATATGTTAAATGATAAAAAATAATGTTAAATTATAATTTAATTCAAGGTAATACATATTTTGTGTGTATCTTAAGAATATTTAAAGTTGTTGTTGTGGCTGCAGGGGTAAGCACGTTGACTACCACGTGATGAGTTCCGAGTTCAAATATTGGCCGGGGAAGCCAATTTAATTTATATACAAAAATGCTTCTGATGTCTATGTCAACCACACGTAAGTTAAATAATTAATAAAATACAATTACTACATCAAACTTGAAATAACCTTGATTCAACATGATTCTTCACTTCACACGTGAAATAAAGCTATTTCAAAAGGAAAAATTTTCTTTGACAATTACTATAAATCATGTTAAATTAACATGAAACACATATGAAGCAAAATCATTGCCGAAAAATATTAGGTTAACCTTGTTTAAAGTTGAAATTTTTCTGTGTGTACAAGTAGTTTGGGATACTTCTTCGGACCACAACTTCAAACGTCAGTGAAATTTTATTAAAAAAAATATCATACATTTTATACTCACACATATTTGGTGTCATGAACGTGTAAATCACTTGTCGATGTATCAAATTTTTCATTACTTTTGTCAATATACAACGAGTACATCTGTATATATATACTAATTTCCATGCCATACATATAATAATTGACAGGAAAACCTTTTTATAACAAAGTTGAAATTTAAGTCTTTATTTGAAAAAAATAAAATATGTGCTTCATTGAGCATAAACTGCAATTAATTTCAGGCCAATATTGTCAAAGTATTGTTATGGTGCGTATCGCAAAAACAAAATAAAAAATAAGTTTTTAACACATGAAACGTGATCATATTACATAATCAAATAACAATCTTAAAAGGTAAAAAATCAAGAAGAAAGGAAAACTAACATTAAGAATTTATTGCAAAAGGAAAGTACAAGCTTAACAAAACAAAAAAAAAACCCCAGTGTGAATCATATAAAAAGACAACATTTTACTCAAGGAAACAGGTTGGACATACAAATGTGTATAAAAAAATTTGGATATCGAAGTAGAAAAATCGTAAATTGGGAACAGCCCTGCTTCCTGTATCTAAAACAATTTTACAGTGCAGTTCCTAGCGTTCCCTGAGAATTTTACAACAGTAAGACAGTAAAAGAAAGTATTTTAGATGGTTTCAATGAGGTTTTTTAGATTAATACTCGCCAACAATTATGTAAGTCCATAAAATATATGTAGCCTAAAATAGCAACAGGGTTAAGTGAAGTATTGGTTTAGAAACACAGCAAGTGCTTCAATTCATTTAATTATTTTGTTTGTTTCGAACTTTACAAAAATAGTTCTTGATAACTACCATTACTGCCATAGTTCTTCATGACTACTGAAATGGAGTGGGGGTGTGATGCACCACCACCTTTCCTAACCTAACCATTCAGTAACTTTTAACAATTCGACAATCGTAATTTTTGTCTATCCATTTTGTCGTTTAAAATAACGATTATGTGATTCTGAAACTTATTTTTAACGAAGGACGCAGCTGAACAGCACATAAATTATTGTCGCTTAAATAACGACACAGCTGACATTAGCCTACTACAGCGAATATCGTTAAAAATGTTACTGAATAGCAAACTCGATAAATTTTCTTTATAATTATTTTAACGAGGCGATTATGCTAAAAAAAAGTTTAAGCAAAAAAAATTAGCTGGTACACTTTTGACATATCAATCTTATAAGATTGCACATTGGTTAACTGCGTCCAAAAATTATTATTTTTCCGTTAATTTCATCAAAAAAATTTATCCTATAGCATTTTCAGTTTAAATTAAACCTCTTTCAAAATAAACGAAACCATTTTAAAATTAAGCGAAACTATTTTCAAATTAAGCGAAACTATTTTCAAACTAAGCGAATCCTTTTTCAAATTAAGCGAAACCTTTTTCAAATTAATCAGAACCTTTTACAAATTAAACGAAACGTGTTTCGAATTAAATGCAACTTTATTCAAACTCAGTACAACTTTTTTCAAATTAAATGAAACCATTTTTATAGTTTTGTTGGAGTTTTTGTGCTTTTTGCTTTGTATTAATTTTTTGAACCATTACATTGGTGCTGGTATTATAACGGTTGTAGGAAATTAATTTTCATTCGCAGTTCAATGCAGTTTAATAACCAAGTAGTATTAATTGTAGATTCAAAGTCATAAGTTAAAAATTAGTGATTTGGATGAAACAGAGACTCGCCCATCAAGAGACAGCAGAGGAAGATATGCTATCATTTCAAAAAATGTGAAATTAATGATTATAAAATTGTATAACGAAGGGAATACTATCGCAGAAGCAACCCGCATAACTTCCGTAAATACAAGCTCCGCCAAAACCATAATTGCACGATATAAAGCAAATGGTTGCGAATTAGTGGAACTTTCTCGTGGGCAAAATATTCGCAAAAAGTTATATGATAAATTCAACGTAACGTTAGCACTATCTTCAATTTTCAATGGCCTGAAAGAGCTAAAAAATTACGTTAAAAATGGCTTCCACCGAAATGGACCGTATGAATAGTGTGACGACCATTGAAAGTCGTCGACAGTATGCTCTAGAGTTTCCAATTTGGTCTCCGCATCAAAAAGAAAAAATTATTTTTATAGATGAGTGCGGGTTTAACTTACACCTGCGGCGTTCACAAGCACGGGCCAAAGTAGGTGAGAGTGCTCATGTTGTTGTTCCGAGTATAAGAGGCAGAAACATGACTCTAATTGCTGCGACGAATAATGCTGGCATTGTTCACAAAAAAGTTATTTCACTTTCCACTGTGAACTCGGCCCGTTTCCAAGAACTGCTTCAGTAGCTCTAACACAAAATTGAAAGCAACCCAGAGTTACATAATTCATTTTTAATTATGGATAACGCCGAAATCCATAAGTCCAGAAAAATGTGGCATTTGATGGACAATAGTGAATGTACACTGAAATCTTTACCACCCTACTCTCCCATGTTAAACCCGATCGAGAAGGCATTTTCTACTCTATTAAGTGACATAACCACTGAGCGAAACATAGTTAGTGTAATCGAACAAATTAATCCAAATGATTGTGCGAACTATGTCAAGCTCGTCATTAATGTTATAAATTAATATGTATAATATTTTTAATTGCGATATTATTTTTTATATACTCGTAAAATGGATTATGCTTTTGTGGTTTAATTTAATTTGAAAATTTTTTTATTTTATTTGAAAATGGTTTTCTTTAATTTGAATAAAGTTTCGTTTAATTTGAAAAAGGTTTCACTTAATTTGAAAAAGGTTTCGCTTGACTTGGAAAAGGTTTCGCTTAATTTGAAAAAGGTTTCACTTAATTTGAAAATAGTTTCGCTTAATTAGAAAATGGTTTCGCTTAATTTGAAAATATTATCGTTTAATTTGAAAAAGGTTTAATTTAAACTGAAAATGCTATAATTAAAAATATGTGTGTGTAATATAGGGACATTAATGCCCTATTCAAATCAGTTTTCAGTTTATATATCACGTTCAGTTTTTTTAATAGGCATGGCTTATATGACACTCTAACTTATTTAAATATAACTCGATAAGGATTTGTTCAATTTCAGTAAGTTAAACGCAGAAAGAAACGCTTTCGTAGTTATTCAGAAATTAGTGGCGAAAAAAAATATTTTTAATGCAAAATTAAATTTTTGCTTTGTCTTAAAAAATTCATAAAAATAAAAATATGTATGTATTTTACATTTTTGTTATTGCTCGGAAGCTATATGTACATATCGTCACCTTAAATGCAAACGGACGTAACTACACAAAAATTCGAAATCGAGTGTTTGATTGATTATAGTTCACTTTATCAAAATACATGTTTACGCAAATATTTAGACTTCTGCGATCAAAAATTACGACTTTATTAAAGAAATTCAAACAGACCTAACTACGAATGCATCCATTTTTTATTGCAAGGAACGTAACTTACATAAAATCTTAAATATATGTAAAAAGGAAATAAATAAATGTAAGTATCCATACTACAAGTAAATTTCGAAGAACATTTTCAAGAACACTTTATTATTATTGATTTTGAAAAGCCTTTTGTTTCCGTTACTGGAAATCAAATACGCTATAAGTAATGGAAATCCTCACAAAAACATAAATGTGAAAAAAGGCCAAGTTCCTATCCAAAATTTCGGCCATTAAAAGTAGTGAGATATTAATTTTGACCAAGTTCTTTCTTGCACAATACATATCACTATAATCTGCCATGCATTTTATAAATATGAAATCGTCAAGGTTTCATATTATATATAGGCCACCTCCTCTATTATATTTTGTATTACAAGGATAAAAATATTGCCAAGTAAGCAGGTGGCAAGATATAATATGAAACGTGTCTAAAAAATGTCAGCGCTCGACAGTATAATCTTACGTAAAATCTTTATGGGCCTATCCTTGACCACTTTTCTAACTGCTAGTACTTATGGTTCATGTAGTTTTGTAGGAAAAATCTAGTGAGGAATACATAAGTAAGAAACTTAAACTGCTAAGCCGAAGTACACGAAAAAAATAAGATTTATGTGTGTAATCACGATCACTTTCAAAACTGGAAAGTTTTACTTTGGATAAGTGCAATGTGTATGAAAAATTTCAATACAATTTATCTTCATTTATGATTTGATAAGACTAAAGTTTATGGCACTTTTTAAGCCATGTGATAATGTGATAATTATTATTGAAAATATAACACCAAATTTATTCGTAAATATTCTGGCAAACACGTAGTAGAACGGAACAACTAGCTGATCTTAAGTTTGAGTTTAAGGTGCTTGTTCCCGCCCTTGATTGAAACTTTCGACTTTTTAGATTTTTCTTAGTGATCTCTGGTCTAGATTTATTTGTGTATCAAATTTCTGCTCTCTAGTGCAAATTTGAGTTTCAACAACGTGGCCCCAATAAGGGATAAAACTTCTTGGTTTTAAGATTTTTCCATTGGATTACTCATCTACACTTAACTGTGTATAAAACTTCTCCGGCCAATGCACGCAGTGTATATTTACAGGAACCCATTCGTCGTGTTTTTACCCCCCTGATAACTTTGTTCCCCGCCGTCGTAAAATTCTAAAATTTAATCCAGAATTAGAATAAATCCATGTTACCTCATATGCGAAAGTTTTAGAACAAAAGGTTCCTGAGATATGGAGTTGCAAAAAGTGCATTTTTTAAGACATACTCAGTGACCACTGACACACTCATCAAATTGATGAAGCACTTCCGCTGTAGCTAGAGAGCTGAAATTTGTTACACGAGTATATCTAGGTGAGCAATGAACTAGAAAAATCTGAAACACGGAAATTTTAGCGGGGGGGAGGGCATGGCTACGCCCATAAAAATTAAAATTTGTGCTAGTGAGCTGAAATTCGATACAGAACTAGGTCTAGGTTATCCATAAGAGGGCGAAGCTACGCCCATTAAGGTCTGAATTAAAAAAGCAAATCTAAAACGCTTCACTGAAGCGATTTTATTGAAATTTGACACGAGTTGACACGCCCATACAATTTAAGCATCATATTTCATGTACTAAGGCTCAGCCTATTTAGATATAAAATTTTTGTAGCTATTATTATCCGTTTGCAACGAAACTTGGCACAAACGCTAAGCACTAGCCAAAAAAACTTAAGTTTAAAGAAGTGGGCGGGGCTACGCCCATAATATTTTTAAATTAAAAGTTGCGGTAAGGAGCTGAAATTGGATATTGAAATAGGTTTAGCTGAGAAACCAACTAAGAAGCCCTGAAAACCCGGAAATTTTAGTCAGAGGGGCGGGGCTACGCCCATAAAAACTAACAATTAAAATTTGCGCTACTGAGCTGAAAATTGATACACAAGTAGGTCTAGGTGAGTAAGCAACTATACAAATCTGAAAACCCAACAAAGTTTACCAGAATGGGCGGGGCCACGCTAATACTGTTCAGAACTAAAAATTTTATATACAGCTTTTAACTCAAACTATTTTAGTGAAACATTGCATACAAGTTGCACTTATTTAAGACTTTAAACTGTCGCCTTAAAAAGTGAGCGTGATCACTCCCATAAAATGTAAGCCTTATGTTTAATCTACCTCGGACTACCATACTTTAGAAGAAATTATAATGAATTGAATTATAAGCGCTGTTTACAACAAAATCGTGACTTTAAAATAGTGGGCGGAGTAATGCTCATAAAATTTAAAGGTTTAATTCAGGTTAGAGAAGTTTTATACACAGTTAAGTGTAGATGAGCAATCTAATGAAAAAATCTTAAAACCAAGAAATTTTATCCGGTATATTGTCAATAAAGTAATTAAAGATAATTCATATTATGCGTATTCGGAAAATATCTTGCTATCAATGTTGTTTAGCAAAGAAAAGCGAGACTGTGCTATAAAGAAAATTCTACGCTATCGAACCTATGTTGAAGATCAAACGGAAGTTAGAGTTTATAAAAAACCAGCGGTTATACCAGGGGCTGTTCCACTGGCATAGGTGGGTCAGCCCACCAAAATTAGTGGGTGTCGGTCATACATTTTGACTCGATTGAGGAACTCTAAATGGGCCAAAGTGAGATTTTTTAAAATTTGACCTTTCGGATCAAAATTCGGGACATCAAAATACATTTTAGAGTATGGTTCCTTCGGCAAAGTTTCTTATTTTGATCCCTAGAATACGATTTTCCTTGTAATTTGAGCGATTTTTAAATCGACCCGCCCTAATATACATATACATATGTATATGTATATCGAGCCATATTTCTTTTTTTGAATCGTAAACGACAAAAACTAAATTTTTAAGAAGTTTTAAATATTCAAGTTTGCTTTTGTACGTAAATTTTCGCTTACAATAAAATTGTACAGCCTGTATCTTTAAAGTTATTAACAATTTTGGCATTTTGATAAGGCATACTAAACTATGGGTAGGCCCATAAAATTTTAAATTCAATAAAAAATTCTATTTAGAAGTCGTCTTCTGACCGTTATATCACTAAGTTTTGGATTTAGTTGGTTTTTATTTCCCTGGATGATTTAAAAGCATTGCACTTGGCTGGCTTTGGCTGAACTTTTTCTTTTACAACTCTAATTTCTGCTTTATTTTTATATTTAATTGCATTTGATATTACTTTTGCAGATCATGGGAGAAGCCTTTGAATGTCTTAATAAGATATTCCCTCTTTTCTTAATTATTAAATTCATTTTTACTGCTCAATAGTGCAGTGTTTAGTGTGACCCACTAAAGCCAAAAATGATCGTAAAAGTATATATTTAACATTCAATATACCATAAATTAATATTATTTAACATACTTTCACTGTATTCTTCAAAATCATTTGCTTTTTGCCTATTTAGATATAAAATTTTTGTAGCTATTATTATCCGTTTGCAACGAAACTTGGCACAAACGCTAAGCACTAGCCAAAAAAACTTAAGTTTAAAGAAGTGGGCGGGGCTACGCCCATAATATTTTTAAATTAAAAGTTGCGGTAAGGAGCTGAAATTGGATATTGAAATAGGTTTAGCTGAGAAACCAACTAAGAAGCCCTGAAAACCCGGAAATTTTAGTCAGAGGGGCGGGGCTACGCCCATAAAAACTAACAATTAAAATTTGCGCTACTGAGCTGAAAATTGATACACAAGTAGGTCTAGGTGAGTAAGCAACTATACAAATCTGAAAACCCAACAAAGTTTACCAGAATGGGCGGGGCCACGCTAATACTGTTCAGAACTAAAAATTTTATATACAGCTTTTAACTCAAACTATTTTAGTGAAACATTGCATACAAGTTGCACTTATTTAAGACTTTAAACTGTCGCCTTAAAAAGTGAGCGTGATCACTCCCATAAAATGTAAGCCTTATGTTTAATCTACCTCGGACTACCATACTTTAGAAGAAATTATAATGAATTGAATTATAAGCGCTGTTTACAACAAAATCGTGACTTTAAAATAGTGGGCGGAGTAATGCTCATAAAATTTAAAGGTTTAATTCAGGTTAGAGAAGTTTTATACACAGTTAAGTGTAGATGAGCAATCTAATGAAAAAATCTTAAAACCAAGAAATTTTATCCGGTATATTGTCAATAAAGTAATTAAAGATAATTCATATTATGCGTATTCGGAAAATATCTTGCTATCAATGTTGTTTAGCAAAGAAAAGCGAGACTGTGCTATAAAGAAAATTCTACGCTATCGAACCTATGTTGAAGATCAAACGGAAGTTAGAGTTTATAAAAAACCAGCGGTTATACCAGGGGCTGTTCCACTGGCATAGGTGGGTCAGCCCACCAAAATTAGTGGGTGTCGGTCATACATTTTGACTCGATTGAGGAACTCTAAATGGGCCAAAGTGAGATTTTTTAAAATTTGACCTTTCGGATCAAAATTCGGGACATCAAAATACATTTTAGAGTATGGTTCCTTCGGCAAAGTTTCTTATTTTGATCCCTAGAATACGATTTTCCTTGTAATTTGAGCGATTTTTAAATCGACCCGCCCTAATATACATATACATATGTATATGTATATCGAGCCATATTTCTTTTTTTGAATCGTAAACGACAAAAACTAAATTTTTAAGAAGTTTTAAATATTCAAGTTTGCTTTTGTACGTAAATTTTCGCTTACAATAAAATTGTACAGCCTGTATCTTTAAAGTTATTAACAATTTTGGCATTTTGATAAGGCATACTAAACTATGGGTAGGCCCATAAAATTTTAAATTCAATAAAAAATTCTATTTAGAAGTCGTCTTCTGACCGTTATATCACTAAGTTTTGGATTTAGTTGGTTTTTATTTCCCTGGATGATTTAAAAGCATTGCACTTGGCTGGCTTTGGCTGAACTTTTTCTTTTACAACTCTAATTTCTGCTTTATTTTTATATTTAATTGCATTTGATATTACTTTTGCAGATCATGGGAGAAGCCTTTGAATGTCTTAATAAGATATTCCCTCTTTTCTTAATTATTAAATTCATTTTTACTGCTCAATAGTGCAGTGTTTAGTGTGACCCACTAAAGCCAAAAATGATCGTAAAAGTATATATTTAACATTCAATATACCATAAATTAATATTATTTAACATACTTTCACTGTATTCTTCAAAATCATTTGCTTTTTGCCATACAAATTAAATGAAAAATTACTCACTCGCTTATCACTGGTATTTCAATGTTAAAATTTTATTCATGTTCAATGTTGCCATTATTTTCAGGTACATATATCAAATTTTTTCCAAAATTTATTTATTACAAACAATAGGTCTGTTCAATTGCTTTCCCAGCAGAAACTAGCAACGAGAGAGTAAGGCAGAAATTTACAAAATTACTCTCCCAAATATGAAAAAGTAAATGAACGCTTTACTTGTAAGAACTTGCAAGAAAATTTTATTTACATCAGAACCATGGATGGAAATCATGATACAATTGTACTTTTTCTGATGTATTTTGTTTGATAATATTTTAAGTTGCAATATTTTTAAGAAATTGATATTTAAAATTAAATTCTTTACACAGTTTCATGTATATTTACGATTTTTATGCATTTTTCATACTTTTTTAATTTTATTCCATTAACAAATACAAGAATTCGACTTTCCATCTCTGATCATATATGAGAAAGATACAAAATTATTTGCCATTAAAACTGAATTTATGTGGCTTATTGAAAGAAAACAATAAATTAAGAAAACATGCTTTCTTTTTTCATACGTATAGCTACATGTTTTTTAACAAAGAAATGTATATTTTTTCAGTTTTCCTTTTTCAAATATTTTTTAAATAATTTATTTGACAACAAAACACACAACAGGTGGTTGGATAATTCTCGCAAGTAAAAATTTTACTAGTAATAATTTGTAGGAATTGCGAGTTTGCTATGACGTATAAAATTTTATTTAAAACTTTTTTAATAATGCAGTAAAAAATTAAAAAAAAAAAGTATCAGGGGCTATTTTCCTGTTCGCAACATATGTAACGAATGTCAATTTTTGATATTCGCGAATACGAATACGAATATTATATGCAATATGAAATATTAAAAAATTGTTATGAAAAAGGACTTCGCACTCTTGTTGGCGTACTGTAAAGTTAATAAAAAGTACCCAAAATTTTAATGATCGTCATTGAATAATATTTGAAAATGATACAAAGCACAAATTTCTATAAAAAATTAATGTATTTTTACATACTAAAATTTTTAGTCATTTATTTAAATTTCGTTTAGGATTTATGCTTATTTATTTAATTTCTTTGGACAAATATTCGTATTCGTATTCTCAGGCGGATGCGAATACATCAGGCATCCGCCTGAATTTAGCGAATACAAATACATTCGTATTCGCGTTAAAATGGCATAGGACGCCAAGTATGCATATACATATGCATATACTAGGGTGATCGACTCGGTTTCTCAATCGGTTTTAAAACCCGTTTTTTTTTCTTCAAAATACGGTTTGTAGGTTTCTTCAAAATGTTAATTTTTTGAATGTCGAATAGTCCGGTTTTTTACAATTTAAAACCTGGCTGAGTCGAATACTTTTTGACTTCAATATTTTGCAATAAACTTAGTTTTTACTATTTTAAAACTTAGACCAACGGGTCTGTTAATGTTCCTAAGTATTTTTTCAGTGTAAAAGTTCTCGGCGTTTTTTGAGCATCGCAATACTTACTGGAACATGAAATTAAAGCAAAATTATTTTAAGAGGTGGTAGCAGAGGCGAATTAAATTAGCCTAATGGTGTTCACTGGATGTCAAAATCCATTTGTAAAAAGTGTTTATTTTGGTTTTGTAGATTATTCACCGCAGACCAAAAATATTTGTTTGTATTGTTTCATTTACATATAAAATGTAAATGTAAATCTCAAGAAGCAAGAACACAAAACTTTAAATCTGTTTGAAACGCTACTGAAAAGAAATTCGATATACATACATATATGTATATACGTACATATGAATAAAATTAAATACATTTTTAAATCTGAAACGCAAGCAGTAGAACTGAGCACAAGCCATAGAAAAGTGCACAGTATTTAATTTTTTTCGAAACCGAACATTGTTTGTAGTGGTAATTGTAATTGAGTGTAAAGCAAATACAGAGAACAAGGAAACAAAAAACAAACAGACAGTTGTGTCAAGTGTGCAATATTTTTATTGTGCACTTCATAGTGGACATATGTACTTCATTTCACAAACTGGAAAATTCATAAAATATTAATGGATAATAAAATTTGCAATTATATCCATTGTGATATTCCCCTCATTACAGTAAAAGTTGTCCCTTGTCTACTCTTTGTCAACAAGAATTTACTACTATACTATATTTATACTATATATTAATATATTAACATGCTATATTAACTTACAAAGCTTTATAGATTAGTAAGAGATTATCAGTAAGAGCCGACAAAGAGTAGACAAGTGACATTATTTACTGTCGTCTTGATGTGTCGTCGACAACGCCATTCACAATAAGGGGGATTATTTTTTATATTTATTTTATTTTATTTTTTATAGCCTTAGATTAATAAATTATTAACAGTATCGCATGCTGCGAACTAACACGCTCAAAGAATCTACGTTGTTTGTTTTTTCTTTTACATATACGCATATTTTTAAATTTGTCAATCGCTATGCAATAGTGAAATATGATTCGACACTACAATAACCAATGCCTTGTTTTTGATAAAAGGGAATAACAGCTTTAGTGTTCTCATAAAATCAAGAGCACTAAAATGAGAGATCAATTATATAATGTATCACAGTGAAAAAAAATGGAAGTCATTCTAGTGGAACTACATTTTCATTGCTTCCAAAAAATCGATATTTTTAATTTGACGAGAGTGAGCAAACAACCATGTAGAAGCTTATTTTAGTCACACAAAACCTTTTAACTCCTCCATAGTGTTAGAAAATACTCACCAGAACTTAAAAAAAAAATTATTTTTTTTTTAAGAAATTTATGAACTATTTTTAGTCTAAAATTGAGCAAATAACTTGCTTAAATTTACATGAAAACACTATTTCGGGCTTAAATTCGTATAAAAAGAAACGAATTGTTAAAAAATGCAACTATTTACCATTTTTCCTAGATGAAAATATTATCATAGAACACAAAAAAGGGAATTTTTCTTAATATCGCTTCCAATTCAATGACCAGGCATCGAAAAAGAAAACTTCTTGCAATGACAACCCTATGTAAAAATCATTAGATCGGATCGAAATTTTCACTACTTGTAGATCGCAAACTCTACATTTTCATGGCTTTTTTGGAGTCTCTTTTTTTACTGGGTATGTACATCAAGAAGATTAAGCAAGCAAATGGCTCGTGCTCAGGTCTACTAAGTAAGCACATTTATAAAATAAATTTTTATATTTTAGATGACGTCAGAATTGTGACAGTTCTTTGAGCGTTGTGGCCACAAAGTTGTGGTAGTGGCAAAGGTAAAGCTAAGTGCCTTAAATGTCCGAAAGTACTCAGTAGTGCTGGCTCATCTACAACATCCCTCTTTAACTTTTTTGGTTTACCCTTTTTTCATATAGCAATTTAAAATCAAAACTTTTGTATAAAAATTTTCTTACTTCCTGAATTTTAAAAACCGAAACTGGGTTTTTCATAATTTCAAATATTCGAACTATTAGAAAACCGGTTTCTGGAAAAAGTCGAATAATCGATCACCCTAGTATATACCTACATATATATACAGCGCCATCCAAAACTAGCCGCACATAAAGAGAAACTTGAAACTGTTGTTTTTAAGCGTTTTGTATTTTTCATCTGCTAGTTTAATAAGACTTGGGTGACATTTGCGGTTAAATCAATGAAATTTTAAAAAAGTTTTACAAAATGAAATATTGAATAAAAAACATTGGCAATTGTGCTTATATTATCAGATGTTTCGAGCACCACTGTAAGCACAAAATTGCCACAAGTTCATACATAAGTACAGACATACACAAGTATTTAAAAATTCGTGAATTTTTTCTGAGTCACTTTTATTAAACACAATATTTTTCTATTGTTTTTATTTCTTTAAAAAAATATAGAAAGAACAACTACAACCAAAATAACGATAATGAGCAAGAATTCATAAATAAAATACACAACAAAAAAAAACATATTTAATGCATCTACATATGTACATATAAACAATTGCGGAAAAACTTTTTGGATATTTAAAAGAAGCTTAAGGCAAGTAAAGAGACTGTGGGGCTTGGTTATTGTAGAATGCAACAAAATTAAAAATCAAGGCGATATGAAATATAAATAAACAAAAAAAAACAACATAAAATAAATAAAACATTAGAAAAAATCATTTCTTGTCTAATAAAATAATGAAATGTCCCATCAAACAAAATGCTCAGAGTTCATAAAAAATTCGTAACGACATACATACATATGTATGTACTACGTAGTATATGACATACCCCTAAAAAATGTTACGACTTTTTCTGAAGTCAGACTTGTCGTACCCAATCGTTAAGTCATTTCGGTGGTAGTTTCTATGAACAATTTTTTTTTATAAAAATGTTAAAATCATTAAAACTTTAATTTTTAAGTACATAAGGAGAAATCTGTGAAAATTTTTCGATATTAGCTATAAGTTGAATATTTTATTCTATCTCTGTATTTAAGAAATATTTTACATTCACCCTTGTTCGACGTCATGTCATACAATAGCAAAAAATCGGTGCTAGTCCACTGACACTCGAGATGTTCTAGAACCGTGCTACTATTTAACAACCTTAGAAAAAGTCTTATTATTTACCTCCTTGCCAAGTTCATTTGTTTACATTTTTAAAACATTTAATGCCAGATGTAAGTAAACTCAGACTAAATATTATTTGAAACTTAACAAATCCAATTGTTTTGACACTTATATTAAATACGATTTAGAAAGAAATTTTAATTCTGAAATGTATTATTAACTGTATACTTTAGCTTGTGAAATCCATTTATATGATATTAAAATCTACATACATATATGTATATATATATCCTTTTGGGTTCATGTTTATAATAAATATACGGCCTGGCCCACGATGTGGACTAGAAATTATCTGTGGCTTAGTTATATTGAAAACAAAAACAAATATTCTTATTACCTAACACAGAAATATGTTATGTATTATATAAATTTGTAATCGTAAGGGTGTCATATAATTTCTAGATAGTCTGGTAACTTGAAAATATTTTTACCGATTTAAAGAAATTAACAAATAAAAAGTTTTCTCTCCTTTTCTAGAAAAGTAAAAATATTGCCAAGTTAGCAGATTATCTAGAAATTATATGGCACCCTTAAGATTACAAAATTAATTTATACTACAGAAAATATTTCTGTGTTAGGTATTGTGGCAAACAAGAACTTAGTCAAAATTTATATCTCACTACTTTTAATGGCCAAAATTTTGGACAGGAACTTGGCCTTTTTTTCACATTTATGTTTTGGTGAGGATCTGACTACTTTTTGAAAAATGTTCTATAATAACACTTTTAAACTTAAAGTTTCTAGTATGTCTTATTTCTATTAATGATCACTGTGCCAGTTGAAAATGGCATAGTTGCATAAAATAATGGGTTAGAGCGTGATGGGTGTACGCAATCTGGTAAGAGTCGTCTGGAAAGAAACATGTAAAATACAGCGTACATGAAAGAAAAAGCTACGATTTATGGGTGAAGTCACGGCTACTTTTCAAAATAGCAAACTTACATTTTGGATAACTGCAATGTAATACATAACATATTAATAATGATAACTTTTTAAACTTAAAATTTCTGGTATGTCTTATTTCTATTAATGATCACTGTGCCAGTTGAAAATGGCATAGTTACATAAAATAATGGGTTAGAGCGTGATGGGTGTAGGATTGTAGACCTTAAAAATGCACTATTGTGTCATTACAACGGGTCGCTAGTGTGTACGCAATCTGGTAAGAGTCGTCTGGAAAGAAACATGTAATATACAGAGTAAGTTTTAGTGGACGTGACTCCCTCTATTTTCTCAATATATTTACATATTAAAGCCTGCTTAGCCGAAACTTATAAATCAAAAGAATATTCCCAATGCGCATGCAAAGTTTCAATTGGGTAGATGGTTCTTTAATTTTTGGATTTTCCGATTGAGTACATCAATTAATATTTGTGTAAGAATGCCAGCTCTCTATAGTATAATATTATGTAAAATATTTATGGGCCTGGCCCCGCCGACTTTTATATCTGCTAGTGCTCATGGTTCATGCAAAACTGCTAAACCGAAGTACATGAAAGAAAAAGCTACGATTTATGGGTGAAGGCACACGTGTATGAAGTTTTAATAAAATTTATCTTAATTTTGAATTTGAAGTGCTTATTTTCACCAACTGATAGCAACTTCTGGTTTTTCAGCTTTTTCTTAGTGATCTCTAATCTAAATTTATTCGTGTATCAAATTTAAGCTCGCTAGTGCGAATTGGAGTTTTAACGTCGTGGCCCTGTATACAGGCTAAAACTTTTTTGTTTTAATATTTTCCCATTGGCTTACGCAGCAACACTTATATGTGTATACAATTTCAGCTCTCCAGTGCGAATTATACTTTTAAATTTTATCAGGATTACTTCTCCCACTATTTCTAACTCAAAATTTTTTTGTGAGCAGAGCTTATAAATCATGCTAACTTTTTTCTAAAATATGCTAGACCAAAGTAGATTAAGTACAAGGCTAACATTTTATGCTAATCACCACGCCCACTTTTTAAGGTGATAGTTTAAAGTCTTGAGCACGTGCAACGCGTATGCGAGATTTCACTAAATTGGCTTGAATTAAAAGCTGTATATTAAGTTTTTAGTTCAAAATAATATTAGCGTGGCCCAACCATTCTGATAACATTTTTTGGGCTTTCAGATTTTTCTAGTTGGCTTCTCACCTAGACCTACTTGTTTTTCAAATGTCAGCTCATAAGCGCAAGTATTGATTTTTTTAATTGTTGTGGGCGCATCTCCGCCCCTCTAACTAAAATTTCCAGGTTTTAAGATTTTTCTAGTTGGTTTCTCACCTAGACCTATTTTTATGGGCGTAACCCTGCCCACTTTTCCAAACTCAAACTCAACTCAAAATTTTTTTTCGGCCAGTGCTTAGTATTCGTGTCAAGTTTCGTTACAAACGGATAATAATAACCACATAAATAGCATATCTCAATATACTTAGCCGCAGGGCATTAAAATGAGGTTTAAATTGTATGGGCGTGTCAACGCCCACTTTTTTAATAATAAATTTATAGCCTGGCATTACCGCAGTATATATGTCAAAGTTCAATAAAATAGCTTCCATTAAGCGCCTTATATTAGCTTTTTTAATTCTGACTTTCATGGGCGTACCCCGCCCATCTGGCCAAAATTTCCAAGTTTTCGGATTTTTTTTATTTTATTTCTTACCTAAACCTAGCTCTATATCGAATTTCAGCTTAATAGCACCGCTCTCCTGGTTAAAATTTTCGGGTTTGCAGATTTTTCTGGTTCATTGCTCACCTCCCAATAAGCAATTTTGCTTGAAATCAAGTGTAAAACAATTGTTATTCAAGTCACATATTCAATTGTCAAGTGTTGAATTATGCTTGATTTACACTTTATTTCAATAGCATTCTCCAGTGAAATGGGAACTTGAATTCAATTCAAACATTCCAATTGTATTACAGTTCAATTCAAGCCTTGAATTATACTGTAATTCAACCTTGAATTACAATTGAATTCAAAAACAATGCAAAATGCAATCGGTAATTTTTTTTTTATGATTATTTCTGCATATCTACCTTCACCTTTGTTTCCACGATTTTAATCACCTTTTGTTTTTTAAAAAATCTCTTTTTTATTTATCTTTTATATTAAAATAAATAAAATTTATTTGCTGGTGGTTTAGCAGGTCTATATACGTATTTCATTGGCGCTTGAACCAAATCATCAGTAGACTTCAACCACACATTTTGAACAGTCACAAACCTCTTACTTTATGCACAGACTTTCAAAAACTATATGAGAATTCATAAAATAATAATATTTTTGAAAATCACAAAGACAAAATAAGCTTAGTAGGCTTTGCAACTCATACAAAACCCAGCAAATAATTTATATTCAGGTGAACTCATTTTATTTTTCTACATCCTTATACAATTAGAAATCCATCGGATAACAAATACTTTTATTGTTATCCGTTGGATTTTTAACAAATACTTTTATTGTTATCCGATGGATTTCTAATTGTAACGAAAAAAAACTAATTCTAGTTTAAATTATAAAAATTTTCCTAAACCCAGCAAATAATTTATATTCAGGTGAACTCATTTTATTTTTCTACATCCTTATACAATTAGAAATCCATCGGATAACAAATACTTTTATTGTTATCCGTTGGATTTTTAACAAATACTTTTATTGTTATCCGATGGATTTCTAATTGTAACGAAAAAAAACTAATTCTAGTTTAAATTATACAAATTTTCCTACTTTTAATTTTGTACCTTCTATTAATTTTTTTGCTAAAATAAAAATTAGTCCATTTAATTTGTACTTTGTTTTTTTTTAAGGAAACAATTTTTTTTTCTTCATAGGTACATATATTGCAAATTGAGTTAAAAGTATTTTATAAAGAGTAATGCAACAGAAAAGTTGTTATTAATATAAAATTTTCAAACATGTTTATTATGCTACAGGAAACCGGGACAAATTCCCATTTTAAAGGTACCTTCCGGGACACCGGGACGGTGAACTGGAAATCGGGACTGTCCTGCCGAAAGCGGGACGGATGGTCACATTACGTATACATAAGTATGTATATGTAGAATATATACATATATACTTTTGTATACGGCATATGTATATATGTGACAGTGCATAGAGAAAAGGACCTAAGGATAAAAAATCAATTTTCACTTTTTTTTTGATATGGACAACATCTGAGCATCGAATGAGACCGATCCCATGCCCCAAAAGAGTTCCTTCCCAGAGATATGCGCGTTTTGCTCAGTGATGGTACATCAAAGATACACGTATGTATTTAAATCTTTAAAATGGCTCTCTTGAATAAAACCGGGTTTTACCCTTAGGTCCCTTTCTATTTTGCGCGTAACATATACATATGTATATGTAAATATATACATACATATATTCAAAAATTGCAAGTCTGAACCGAAACTTACCGAGTAAATTTTAGAGAAAAACTATTGCTTGCCAGCATTTCCACTTTCTGTTTTTGTACCACAAAAAAAAACGCAAAAGATAAAACACAATTCAATTTTATATTGATTTTATGTGTAATAAGAAGTGTTTTTTTATATATGATAATTATCTAGCAATTTTTCCCACTTTGTGGTACAAAATAAAATTTACTTTGACACAATTGTTAAGCCGACTCAGCCGAATTTCAGCTCGGCGCAGGTCACTGCACCAAAGTAAATATTATTATAAATTTTTATTAAATAATCTTCTGCTTACTATGTAATATTTTTCCGGCTTAATGATTCTATATTTTTTTAACATCTTTGTAATTTTATCAAGTTTGCTTTTCTTTCTTTTTAATACAATTTGTGACAGTTCTTTTTGCTATACATATTCATATGTATGTATTTATAAACACTCTTCATAGTTTATTTTTAATTATTTAATTAATGTGTATAACATAACAAACTTTTATTTTCATTTTTTTTCTAATAGCATTCTTTGCTTTTTGTTTTGAACGTTCTTGGTCTGTCTGCTGCTGTCTGCTTTCTGCAAGCAATTATTTTGTTGTTGGCATTTGTGCCTGTTTCAGCGTTACCATTTGTCAAGTTTTCCCTTTTTATACCCTTTACCAAAATATGGTAAAATGGTATATATAGGTTTATCATTCCGTGTGTAATTTCCACAATATTAATAAAGGTCCGTTAAGACTATTATACAAGTATTAATACTTTTATGGAAAATGCAGCTCTGACATGTTGTTATTGTTTTTTTAAATTTTTGAAACAAATATAAGACCAGGGCAAGGCGAATTCAGGTGACCTTATCAGCCCGGCTGATTATCAGCTTTTGATGCAAAATTGAGCAATTTGAACCAAAATGTCAAAATTTGCTCAGAAATCTTTTGACAGATTGGTTTAGTAGCATAGCAAACTACATGTTTTTTGTGTTTTAAAATTATATATATATATATATATATATATATATATATATATATCTATAGACTATAATACAAGTATTAATACTTTTGACGAAAATGCATCCCTGGTCTTATATTTGTTTAAAAAATTTCAAAAAAACAATAACAACTCAACTCTTTTTTTCTCTCCTGAAAACTTGTATTTTTTAAGATACGAGGTTGAGAAAGTAAGGTATCGATATTCAACTTATTGCTAATATCCAAAAAAAAATATTCAATCCAAAAATACCGAGAGGTCACTTACTAAAAATTGCACTAGAGCAAAAAATTATGATTTTTTTTGCAAAATATATATGTACCTACATATCTATGTGATTATGTATGTATTTCTATACTACATAAACATCACTTTGGTAAAGGGTATATAAGATTCGACACAGCCGAATATAGCACTCTTACTTGTTTTTGCAAGTTTTTGGAGATGCCAAAAAGTTTTTTGAAAATATAAAGTTTCGTAAAGTTTTTTTTGTAATACATAAATTAACTTTTGCAGTATATTGGATGAAAATATTAAGTGATGTTTGTATGCAATAAAACGATATTATATTTTCTCACCCCATTATTAATGGAACAGCGTCTAATTATGTTTATGTATGTATATGAATTTTATGTTATGTTTTTCTCTATTAAATTTTATGTTTTTGATTTTAATCGTTGTTATATGTTAAATGAAATGAATTGCAAATACATTTTTATGTTTTCTTTTACAATTTTAGTACTTTTGTAAAAAAAGTTATTTTTTGGAAAAAAAAATTTTTTCAGTTATAACAAGTTTTTTAAAAAAACATATATGGTAACGCTGCCCTGTTTATAATCTTAGTGATGTCAATCAAATGTTTGTCTCTTCAATAGTCGGGCGCTTTTCGGGTAATGCAGAATTCACTGACGCGAGAATTTTATAATAAACCGATAAAACAGTACCTTCAATAATTACTACTATAGACACTAATTGCGTTCGCGTACTCAAAACTTTTTACAAATTTGTACTGAACTTTACTTCATTTTACTAAATTGCGTTCGCGTACCCAAAATACAGTAAATGAGAACACAAATTGAGAGAGTAAAGTAACAGTTCTCGACTGAATGTTTTTCAAAATTTTTACTGCAGAAATTTGTCGCAGTAAAGTTTGGTAATATAAAAATATATAATATATACCCAGAAAAAATGCACAGAAAAGTATCGGTATTTCCCCCAGCTTAAAGTCTAAGTTTAATTTTTCTTCTCTTCTTTAGAAACTCACATTAATTAATAAAAAATATTTCATTCAATAAGAATTGAAATGACTGAACTTTAGCCTGACTATGAATTATTTCTGATTAAAATTCACTACAGTTCAATTAAAGAATTTAAAAATTTCTCACTTTAATTAAATTTATTTATTTGAAATATTGTCAGAAGTATAAATACTACAACAATAATTGAAATTTATTTTGCTGGTGGTTTAGCATGTCTATATACGTATTTCATTGGCGCTTTTTCTTTGTGATTTTCAAAAATATTATTGTTTTATGAATTCTCATATAGTTTTTGAAAGTCTGTGCATAAAGTAAGAGGTTTGTGACTATTCAAAATTTGTGGTTGAAGTCTACTGATGATTTGGTTCAAGCGCCAATGAAATACGTAAATTTCAAATATTTTAATATATATAATATTTATTATAAAATATTTTAATATATTTAATATATACTATATTTTGTACACATATATCGTTAGCTAAAATGCAAAAAGGTGAAACTAACATACATAAGTATAATTTTACAGGAGAAAAAAAAACTAAAACAAAACTAAACAGACTTCTAGTTAAGACCAATTGTTTTTTGTTAATAAAAGCTTTATTTTTGATCGCTGAAGTGTAAAACTTTGTCAGGACATGTAGTTTAATGGCATTCATAATAACCAATCAAAAACTCAATGTTAAATTTTGTGATAATTATGCCTTTTTGGATTTTAGCTAACGGTTTGCCACGAGGTTGTGAATACGGATGTTAACCCTAAAACCATAATGTACGTAAATTTTACGTGCATTTGTTTTTAAATGTACGTACATACATATATATGTAAATATGTAAAACAATTGTTTAGCATTGTAATGCTAGAGTTAATGTCGATGTCGTTGACGGCGTCTTAACGCCGAAATTGTGATGTTTGTCGTAAAATTTAATTTTGCTGTTAATGTAAACACCGTCGACAACGTTAACACAGCTGTGTACTAATGCATTGAATATACAACAACATTGAAAATAAAACAACATTGAATATACAAAAACATTGAGCAACACCGCAACGACGCCGAAAAAGTTGAAACAGATTGGACTTTTTCGCCATCGAATTTCTTACGGCGTTGAGATTAACTGCTCTCATACAATTTCATACGATTCAATTTTTTTGACATTTGACGCCGTCAACGACGTCGACATTAACTCTAGCATAAGTAATGATTTACAAATTTCAGGTCTTACGCGTCAAGTCTTGACTTTTTAGAAGATAGAGGAAAAGAGAATGAAGAGGAGTTTTTTCGTTTTGTTTTGTCAACGCGGCAACGCAAATTGATGAAACTTGATGAAACAAACTTGACGATGTGTATGAACGCAAGTGCAGGTTCAAGACAAGAACTGGTCAGGTGAACTTGATCCTTCCAGCTAATCTTTCATCAAGTGTATTGATTTGCTTACAAGTCATCGGTTTGTTATTGGTTTGCGGCACAGTATATTAAAAATAAATTATGTCTGCAGCAAACCGATAACCAATCGACGAAGTGTTGAAGCACAACATATTTCTTTATGATCAGTATGTACGTATTTAAAAACTACTATTAGTCTTATAAGAAATTAATTTAAATAAATAAATTGAATTTATTAAAATCATGAATAAAAATGAAATCTTACCGCATATACATATGTCATTTATTGACATTTATCAAACGAACGATGTTATGTACGTAAAATAAACGTATCGTTGGTGTTATCGTATTATAAAATATCGTTAAGGTTCTAGGGTTAATTTATGAAGTTCCAAATTTTTTATTATGTTATTCAACATTTTCAAAAAAAAAAAAATAAAATAATTTATGATGCCGTAGAAATAAAGATGTAAACATGCATGCCAAAATCTGATTGTTATATATTTTTCTAATTGTTTTCTTTCATCCTTCATTTTCTATGAAATACCTACACACGACGAAAATATTAGTTGCTGAAAAAACTACCCTACATGAAAATATGTGGGTATAGGAAAATGTTATACATAACTTATGTTTAGACAATTTTATCAATAAGCTAAATCGATGATTTTTTTGTTTAATTTCAACAATCTGAAATATATCTTCTTTTCAAAAACATTGATAATTTTTACAAACTTACTTATACAATTGTCAAGTTATTCAAATATGAGTACATCTGCTTGCTTCACAGTTCACGTTGGAATGAAAATGTATAAGATGAACTTGGTGCAGGTTTCATTAAATCTACGAGTATGTTTATGTTATCGCTTATTTATTAATTTATTTATGATAGAGAGTGCTTTGTTTAAATTGGCTTTATGTTACTTAGAACATTATTAAAATTTATTATTATTTTATTTATATTTTTTATAATACAAAACTTTTCTTTACAGATGCACAATGAAAATATTACGTGGACTAGGACAATCAGAAATTTTTACTGTTATTGTGTGTTAAAATAAAACTCGATACAGTTCTGTATTTTTTTATAGGTATGTAATGCGCATGTTCCGCTGTAAATGTCAGTTTAAGGGAATGTATTTAATAGGAATTTTTTGAGAATTTGACAATTTTGCAAATGAAGAACCACCAACATTATTTAAAAGAATTTTATAAATAAATGTTTGTTAAAATGTTGTGCATATATTTGAGAAATACGAATATATAATTGTAACATCAAACGTTAAGCATCTCTGGGCTGAAGAACATCTCTTCGAGAGTTTTTCGTTCGTTCGCACCACCGCGAAATCAGTATCAGGTGACCTTATCAGTACAACAATTTTACAACACAAAAAACAACATGTAGCTTGCTATGCTACAAAACCAATCTGTCAAAAGATTTCTGAGCAAATTTTGACAGTTTGGTTCAAATTGCTAAATTTTGCTACTTCCTTTGTCAAAGCATATGTCCATTTTTGTGCAACCATATTTTACAAATTTACTTTGTAGAGTATGGTATAAATAAATAAATAATTGTAACAGAGAAGAGTGTTCATATCAGAGAATAGTGCATTACATATATACAGCCTTATTTAAAAAAATTATTAATAGCCTGTTTGTAGAACGTGACAAAGGCGACTCACGACGAGCCAATTCATGGACGACTACGTAATGAAAAGCGTTTGTATAACGCGAGTCGACTTTGTCGTGCAGCTTACGTTAATTCGCCTATATGTATATCCCACCCTGTGGCAAAACATTATGTTGCCAAACTGTCCAAAAATAGTTTTCATTTATCTTTTTTCATAGAAAATTATAAATTCAACTTGAAAAAATGGTAACCCTATTCTTGTGTTGAAAAAACACAACTGGCAATTGAATGAAAAATTATTTTTATATATTATTATTAAGGGTTTTCATGAGAAGTCTTGAAATTGTCATTTGTGCAATTGAGCAAACTTGCTCATTTTTGTTTTATGCAGCCCCTTTTAACCTTTTGTGCAAACAAGTTATGTAAATTTGAGACAAACGTCAAAAAATCAATTAAATAAAAATAAAGTAATAAAATTTAAATCAATTTTTAATTAAAAAACATATTTATAGTTGTGTGTGTGTGTCTAAAAGTGCCTAAAGAAGTCCAAAAAAGCAAGAAGTTAATGTTAACAATATGCACAATTGCACAGCTTAAGTATACTACTCAAAATTATTGGGCAAATTCAACAGGTTTGTGTAAATAAATTTCAATAAAATTTTTGACATTTTATTTGCGAGAGTTTAAAAATACACAATTGCACAGTTTGCGAGACTTTTGAACAGTCTCATGAAAACCCTTATTATTTTCTTATAAAAAATTAATTGTTCTTCGAAATTTCTATTGTTATTTTAAGAACAAAAAGTGTAATTTTTATGAAAATATGTAAGCAGTATGTGGATGTACATACATATGTGTATAGTCAGTATTTTATATATTTTGGTGCACTTTTTTCGAGCACGATTACAATTTTTTAAACGCCCGTTTTGACTTTTATAATGAGCCAAACCGTGATATACAAACCCAAAAACATTGACAGTTTTTACGTTTTTTTTCACCATCTAAAAACCAAAAAAAGGAAAATGCTTTAATGTCAGCGCTTATTATGGACTAGTCGTGCTCTGCAAAAAGGCTGTAAGGCTTTATAAAGGCTTTTTAAGAAAAAGTTTGTAGAAAAATTTGTTTTAAAAACTAATTATAAAGACTTTTTCTGCCGTATTCAGAAAAAAATATTTTGGTTTACAAAAGGCTTACAGAACAAATTTTGTATGGAAATTTTTTATTAGACGTTTCGTTAATTTTAAACTATTTTTTTTTCTGAATAAGGCCTTTTAAGGTTTATAACTTTTGCGTTGAAGATTCGCTTTGACATCTAAGATGATATGAAACATGTCACTTTTGCCGCAAAGCCAAGCGAAAAGTTAGGCAACTCTCAACTTTTTGCGGGCTTTGACAATCACTTGGTATACTTTTCTTAATTTATTTGACAAAACTCGCATGTAAATATAAAATGTTTATTAAAATTTCAGTAAATTTAAATAAAAAACGAAAAAGAGGCATTAAAGAGTCAAACCTAAGGGACGGGGCACAATGAATCCGTCATACGTTAAACTTCGCTAAGTTGAAATACATGGTTTCTTATGAGGTCTGTTACATTCAGTACGTGTCCGTCAACGCAAAGTACAAAAATTGTTCAACTTTTTGCGTACTTTGAGTGGTTTGACAGATATTGCTTTGTTTTTTTTTTGGTGTGTTTGTATTTTGTTGCAGCAAAAAAAACAAAATAAATAAACGAAATACATAAAAAGTTGAGTTTGATAATTAAAATGAAGAATCAACCTACAAATTCTTCCTTCAATAAAGTACTCATTGTGCCAATCTTCTCCGTCGTTGCTTTAATGTCAGTTGAAAAAGGCGAAGTTTAACGTATGACGGATTCATTATGCCTCGGCATTAAATTAGAGCGTCAAGGGTACGCATTTTCAGTACAGGGTGGCCCAGAAAGACCGAAGTGGTGTGAAATCCTTATAACTTTTTATTTAAGACATATTTTTTTAGTTTTTTGTTTTTTAAATACATTAAATTTATAGGGAATATTTTAAGATTAGTTATTAAAAATTATATCCCGCAAGTGGTGGCCATTTTCTGCTTCGCACAAATGTGCTCTTTCCAACACATTTTCAATGACCTTTCGCAAAACTTCCGGTGTTATGTGGTTAATTTCGTCTCGAATATTGGTTTTTAATTCCTCAATAGTCCTAGGCTTATTAAGATAAACTTTCCCTTTTAAATAACTCCAAAGGAAACAGTCTGGAGCAGTTAAATCCGGGGAACGCAGAGGCCAATTAAAATTGCTTCTACGCGAAATTATTTTTTCACCAAAGATGTCGCGTAAAAGAGTCATTGTGGCCCTGGAAGTGTGCGCTGTGGGTCCATCCTGTTGGAACCATATTTGCGGATGGTTTTCCACGGTTGGCTTTACCAAATTTTCCAACATGGCCTGATATCGATCACCATTGATGGAAATGGCGACACCTCGTTCATTTTCAAAAAAATATGGGCCAATGATCCTTTCTGAAGAAACACCGCATCAAACAGTATACTTAACTGGGTGTAATTGTCGTTGATGAAGTACTCTCGGGTTTTCAATATCCCATATCCTAAAGTTTTGTTTGTTAACGAGGCTTCGTCACTCATAACTAAGTTATGAATAATGGAAATGGAAAGAACACATTTGTGCGAAGCAGAAAATGTCCACCACTTGCGGGATATCATTTTTAATAACTAATTTAAAAATATTCCCTATAAATTTACTGCATTTAAAAAACAAAAAATTAAAAAAAATATGTTTTAAATAAAAAGTTATAAGGAATTCACACCACTTCGGTCTTTCTGGGCCACCCTGTATATTCAAATAATAGTTATAGCCCATTCAGGCTGACACGAAATTAAGTAATTTTAAGCTCAAATTACGGACGAAATGAAAACTGTTTATGCAGGTACTGAATGACATTTGAATTAATTTCGCAAACATATTATTCACTACGGCAGGCATTGAAGTTGTTTTTTCAGTTGAATAAATTCTTTGTTACACTTATAGACATATTTCTTTCAAAAATTTTCATAAATTTAATAGATTTCATTGTTTTTTTAATTTAATATTGAATGTCAAAATTGTAATTTCTTTATCTCCGTGAAGTTAACAAACTAAAGATAACAAACTAAATTAATTTCACTCATATTAAAGAGAACCAGACCCATATTCTCTCTTTTGCAGACTGTGCAGTTGAGAAAATGAGTTTTTTCTTGGTTTGAGCACTAAATTATAGTGATGCCAAGTCAAAAAATCTTAAATTATTAAATTTATATGGCAATATCTGTAGAAAAATGCTCATTTATGATGAATACATGCTCTTCTTCTTTTTTCGTATATGGGAGAGGATTTTAAAGTTAACAAACTAACTTGGCAAACTTAAATTAGTACTGGCAATTATAATTTAAATATATCCAATAATTTATTAAATATAACAAAAAACAATGTTTTTTTAGCATCAAATATATTTATTTTTGAGGTTTTAAATAAAGCAAACTAAAAAGTTCTTAATATAGTATTTATACAAGTTTACGTTAACATTTCACTCCTTATATATATTTTAAAGTTAAGCAAAAATATCAATTTGTTCGGGGACCGGACCAATTGTGGCTTAAACTACGCCTTAATACCTTTAATTTGGCATATCATTTATATTCCATTTCAGTTTTTTGTTGAACAAAGTTTCAAAAATAAAATTTTATTTGGTACTTCCACTCAAACACTAGGCGTACACTAATACATGAATAGGGCCAAAATGTCAATTTGTTCGGGGACCGGACCAATTGTGGCTTAAACTACGCCTTAATACCTTTAATTTGGCATATCATTTATATTCCATTTCAGTTTTTTGTTGAACAAAGTTTCAAAAATAAAATTTTATTTGGTACTTCCACTCAAACACTAGGCGTACACTAATACATGAATAGGGCCAAAATGTCAATTTGTTCGGGGACCGGACCAATTGTGGCTTAAACTACGCCTTAATACCTTTAATTTGGCATATCATTTATATTCCATTTCAGTTTTTTGTTGAACAAAGTTTCAAAAATAAAATTTTATTTGGTACTTCCACTCAAACACTAGGCGTACACTAATACATGAATAGGGCCAAAATGTCAATTTGTTCGGGGACCGGACCAATTGTGGCTTAAACTACGCCTTAATACCTTTAATTTGGCATATCATTTATATTCCATTTCAGTTTTTTGTTGAACAAAGTTTCAAAAATAAAATTTTATTTGGTACTTCCACTCAAACACTAGGCGTACACTAATACATGAATAGGGCCAAAATGTCAATTTGTTCGGGGACCGGACCAATTGTGGCTTAAACTACGCCTTAATACCTTTAATTTGGCATATCATTTATATTCCATTTCAGTTTTTTGTTGAACAAAGTTTCAAAAATAAAATTTTATTTGGTACTTCCACTCAAACACTAGGCGTACACTAATACATGAATAGGGCCAAAATGTCAATTTGTTCGGGGACCGGACCAATTGTGGCTTAAACTACGCCTTAATACCTTTAATTTGGCATATCATTTATATTCCATTTCAGTTTTTTGTTGAACAAAGTTTCAAAAATAAAATTTTATTTGGTACTTCCACTCAAACACTAGGCGTACACTAATACATGAATAGGGCCAAAATGTCAATTTGTTCGGGGACCGGACCAATTGTGGCTTAAACTACGCCTTAATACCTTTAATTTGGCATATCATTTATATTCCATTTCAGTTTTTTGTTGAACAAAGTTTCAAAAATAAAATTTTATTTGGTACTTCCACTCAAACACTAGGCGTACACTAATACATGAATAGGGCCAAAATGTCAATTTGTTCGGGGACCGGACCAATTGTGGCTTAAACTACGCCTTAATACCTTTAATTTGGCATATCATTTATATTCCATTTCAGTTTTTTGTTGAACAAAGTTTCAAAAATAAAATTTTATTTGGTACTTCCACTCAAACACTAGGCGTACACTAATACATGAATAGGGCCAAAATGTCAATTTGTTCGGGGACCGGACCAATTGTGGCTTAAACTACGCCTTAATACCTTTAATTTGGCATATCATTTATATTCCATTTCAGTTTTTTGTTGAACAAAGTTTCAAAAATAAAATTTTATTTGGTACTTCCACTCAAACACTAGGCGTACACTAATACATGAATAGGGCCAAAATGTCAATTTGTTCGGGGACCGGACCAATTGTGGCTTAAACTACGCCTTAATACCTTTAATTTGGCATATCATTTATATTCCATTTCAGTTTTTTGTTGAACAAAGTTTCAAAAATAAAATTTTATTTGGTACTTCCACTCAAACACTAGGCGTACACTAATACATGAATAGGGCCAAAATGTCAATTTGTTCGGGGACCGGACCAATTGTGGCTTAAACTACGCCTTAATACCTTTAATTTGGCATATCATTTATATTCCATTTCAGTTTTTTGTTGAACAAAGTTTCAAAAATAAAATTTTATTTGGTACTTCCACTCAAACACTAGGCGTACACTAATACATGAATAGGGCCAAAATGTCAATTTGTTCGGGGACCGGACCAATTGTGGCTTAAACTACGCCTTAATACCTTTAATTTGGCATATCATTTATATTCCATTTCAGTTTTTTGTTGAACAAAGTTTCAAAAATAAAATTTTATTTGGTACTTCCACTCAAACACTAGGCGTACACTAATACATGAATAGGGCCAAAATGTCAATTTGTTCGGGGACCGGACCAATTGTGGCTTAAACTACGCCTTTATACCTTTAATTTGGCATATCATTTATATTCCATTTCAGTTTTTTGTTGAACAAAGTTTCAAAAATAAAATTTTATTTGGTACTTCCACTCAAACACTAGGCGTACACTAATACATGAATAGGGCCAAAATGTCAATTTGTTCGGGGACCGGACCAATTGTGGCTTAAACTACGCCTTTATACCTTTAATTTGGCATATCATTTATATTCCATTTCAGTTTTTTGTTGAACAAAGTTTCAAAAATAAAATTTTATTTGGTACTTCCACTCAAACACTAGGCGTACACTAATACATGAATAGGGCCAAAATGTCAATTTGTTCGGGGACCGGACCAATTGTGGCTTAAACTACGCCTTTATACCTTTAATTTATTAATTACAAATTCAATATAAATAAATGCCCAATATATTCAGATTCTTCATCAAATTTATCTGGCAGCCACGACTGTGTGCAGAATAAAAGTACTGCCAAGTACTGTAAATTATGGAAGTGTGGCAACTCTATTACTGCAAATGGCGTCATTTTGGCTTGGTTGGTTCATTGGTTTGTTCTTAGTCTATGGTTTACTTTTTTGATCTATCTATTATCTCTAGTTTAACTTCTCGCACGCAGTTTTTCATATTTTCGCTTTAAAAATGGTAAGTAAAGTGAATAAAATAAATGGGTAAATTTAATAAAAAAAGCATTTACTTTTTTTAGTTTCAAAAGTGCCCACATTGTGGGAATGGAGTTGTTGTCTCCCTTAAAATGCGGAAAATGGGTAATCCAAGACAGCAATCCGCCCAACAACATTTAAACCAACAACCACACCCGGCCCAACAACCACACCCGGCCCAGCAATCACCATATGGGCCAGTTTACTACTACTGTATGCCGCCACTGCCTGGACCGCTGCCATCTGCACCGCTTCCATCTGCACCGCTTCCATCTGCACCGCTTCCATCCGCAACATCTAATGCAGCATCAACCCCTGTCCAGGATACCGTACAAAAATAAAATCATTATTTTTTTATGTATTGAATTTAATAAAAAAACATGTATCTGTTACTTTTATTATTAAACAATAAATTCAATTACTAATATTAAATTTTTTTATGTATTGAATTTAATAAAAAACATGTATCTGTTACTTTTATTATTAAACAATAAATTCAATTACTAATATTAAATTTTTTTAGACTTGAGAGAAAGTTGTATTTAATGAAACATTTGTTTGGACAAATAATTTAAAACGAACTAAAAGTCATTTCATTCATTAAAAGGTGAATCAATTATTTAAAAACACATAAATCATATTCTTACATAACATTTAGCTTAAGAAATCAGATTAAAAACTAATGCAATTAATTATAAAAGAAAAAATAATCCGTCTAACAATAGTTTTCAATACAGTAATATGAACTTTGTTTCTTATCTAGCGAATTTTGTTATTTTCTATAAAATGATTGACTGGATTATCCTTTTGATTATTATATATATTAAATGGGGCCACAATGTATAAAATCATACAAGAATGGTTTAAGTTTTTCATTTTTAAACGTTAAGGGTACGCATATAAACTTTGCATACCGTATGTATTTTCTAATGGATTTGCAATTCAGCAGTGATAAAATTTCAACCTTTTTTTGATTGCAAAAACGATCTTATGTGAGATATCATGTATGCATACATTCTTATATGGCTCCATATATAAAATCTCATATTTATATATGGATCAACATATGAAGAGCTTCATAATTAAATGTTCATATATGAGCTCATATGTTATAACACATTTCATATATTAGTCCATATATCAGTTCATATATAATAGTTTTGCCATGTATAATCCCATATATTTCCATACATGAATTCATACGTATTCATATATAGTTATATACATTCATATATTAAAAATATATGGACCATATATAATTTTTTTAGCTGGGGAACTAAACATTCATCATCGATTTTCTCGAAAACACATTTTTGTCCAATACATTAAAACAGAAACAAACCAATACAAAAGGGGCACAACTAAAAGTTATAAAAGTGCTTTTGTTTTTTTATAAAACAACAATTTCTTTTGCAATAGTCTTTCGCAATACATCTGAAGTTTTTTGAGTTGTGCCTCTTTTGTATTTAGAGTGCGATATGTATATGAGTGAATTTTTATGAATACGCCAGTTATTTATGTTATTTCTATGAATACGCCGGTATAATTTTGATTTTATTACATTATTATTTTTAATAAACAAAACCCTAAAACAAATTTGTAAAAATAATAATAGAGTACTCAGTTTCCTACAGGGTAATTTGTTTTGTTACATGCAAATATTCCTAATGGGTCATTTGATTTGATACATACAGCTGTTGTCAAAATAGTAGCACCACAAAAGTTATAAGAAACATTATTTTAACAATTATTTTTAAAAATGCTGCATTTTAATAACCGTTGTTTTTAGCTTCAACAATCATGTCGTACGTATCGAATTGTAGCTTTTTCATCACCTCCAAGTAACGTTCTTCAATTGATTTGCTCTGTGGCATACCTTCCATATCGTTGGCCATACCACCCTCATATGTAAATGAAAATTGATTGTGCTGCTGCTGATCTGTTCTTTTAGCAGTTTTCTGAACTAGAATCGCCGTCTCTTGAATATCAGGAATTAGAAGAGCCAATCACCCTTATTCCAGTTGTCGCCATCGACGTCACTTTAACACAATACCAAAAAATTGGTGCTCGTATATTCGTTGTCGAAAACAACTGACTCCTGTTGGCAGTTTTATGCTATTTTTTAGACCTTAGGGAACGGAAATATATTTTCAGTTGCGCAAAATTTTTCTCGAGAGCGAGTAAACAAGCCTCAATTTTTTGGTATTGTGTTAAAGTGACGTCGATGACGACAACTGGAATAAGGGTGAATCGTTCATCGTCAGCATCATCGATATTGACAGTTACCTGTTGCGTTTGCCCTTTCATGTTCGATTTTTTATTTAATCTAGAAAATAAAATAAAAACAAAAAATCCGTAATGGCGACAAATTCAACGAAAACTTTGGCTGCGATCAAGGAATGGAAATGCTTGATTAAAACTTACTTTAAACGCTTCGCATAAGTGTCAACGCAAGTCCTCATATTTGACAATAATTCTGCTATGGATGGTGAACTTTCGCCTGAACTTTGGGGCTGATATTGCACGTAATAACTGTAGTATGGCACGGTAAAGCGGAATGTGACGGGTTATATCGAGTACGGAATCGTTTCGTAAATAGGAACTGAGTGCAGGAATGAGACACGACTGTTTAAGCAGATATGAAAACTCACTTGGAAGTTCATCTGATAGATCTGTTATTTCATGATATGGCATTTCATCATCAGTTGGTATATAATCGCCCGGATTTATGTAGCTTGCCAGAACCTTCAAACACACATGAAAATTAATTATCGCTCTTTTTAAATAAATAATAAAATAAATTCTACCTGCAGTAGAACTGTAACATGTTCTTCACTTTTATGCATCAACAACGCCTGTTCAACATTCCAGGACTGTGTTGTTGCTCCCTTATCACTTCGATCAAGAGAATTGTAAGTATGTTTTGATTGCTGGGGTGACACGCGGTAACTCGTGAAAAGAAATTTATTGTTGCCCTTTCTATGCGTATAAACGCTTGTTGCGTTGGCTCACTACTGACTATATGAGTCATGGGGGCAAAGTTGATTGGCCGATGATTGCAAAGAAGGTTCAATAGTGGTTTCCAAAATATGGAACCCTGCTGTGTTCCCAACCCATCGCGCATATCGCCCTCTGAACAGCATTCCGAAAAGAAATCAAGCAGGCCATAGCGATAGTTGCCAAATATGATGGTTTCCCAAATATTGTAGACAAGTTGTCTGCTGCCACATTTGTATACCAAACACGCCCGCTAACCTCTTTGTTGTCATCCGTTGAACCACATTCATCATTTCCTTTCATCGACAAATTTGAATCAGCATCACTTTGAGCTAAGTTCACATTTAGTCTCGTTAGTAAGTTTGTAAAATGAATGAATGAATGAATCGAATGCTATTTTCATCGCCATTTTAATTAGGGTGCGGCTTCATGTACAGAAGTAATGCCAAGTTTTTTTATATTTTTCTGCACAAAAAGATATTGCCACACTGATTGTTTATATACAAGCGATGCCAGAAACTTTAAAAATTAGTCGAACGTATATAATGGTCAAAATAGTAGCACCACAAAAGGGTTATAGTTCATACAAAATTTATAAAAACAATTTACAACGCAAATTAAATTGAAATATTTTTTACTGGCCGAAATCCTGGTAAGTAATAGAATAAGTATAATTAAACATGAGTAGTAGAAGAAGCTACTTTAGGAACGTAAAAAATTAAAAATTTCGTTTGGCTAAAATTTTGTCAGGAAAACTTCTGAAGTGTCAACTAATTCAACTGAATTATCACAGCATTATCAAAATGTTCCTGAACATTTTTTAGAAAATGAAATTAATGATGAAACTGTTGAAAATTTTGTCCAAAGCTCCTCACAAACCTTACGGCAAAAACTACAGAGCTTGTTATTCACACATCATGCAGCAGTCTTTTAAAAATTTTAAGCTCTGAGAATTTGGATGTATAAACAAGTGTTTCTAGTCTCATTAATTGCAACAAAAAATGTGTAGTAAGAACGGTAGCTCCTGGGGAATACATCCATATAGGCCTTCAGAAGCAACTTCTAAAAATAAAATACGTTTTGTTACGACTTTCTACAGAAACTATAGTCTTGGACATTGGCATAGATGGTCTCCCATTGTATAAAAGTTCTGTCGGGTTGTGGCCAATTATGGGCCAAATTGTCAGTGTGTCGGAAAATGAAGTCTTTTTAATTAGAAGTTATATTGGAATTAGTAAGCCAATAAATATTAATACGTTTTTACATGATCTGGCAGAAGAGATAAAAGATCTTACTAAAGGATTAATGATAGAAGGAAAAATATTTACCGTTCAAATAAGAGTTTTTATTTGCGGCACTCCAGGAGGGGCTGGGTGCCACAAGTGCTGCCAAAAAGGGTCCCGAATGGGGCACCGCACTGTTTTTTCTTCTATTATTGGAGCCGAAAGAACCGATATTGATTTTAAAAATAGATCCGATACGCAGTATCATAAGCAAATAGTGATGGATACAGGCTTAGAACTAGAGTCATTGGGAACTGGAATGCAGAGTAGCAAGCCGAGCAAAAAATTTCGGCGGCTGAACGGCTTAACGCCGATTTGTTTAAGCATTTGAAAAAAAAATTTTAACCCAGTCTGTTTTTAGAAAAATACGTGAAAAATACTCGTTGTAACATTATTTATTTTGCAATAGTTTGAATATTGCAGTAATTAATATCCTAAATAGCTTCGTAAATTATTTGTTAAATCATAGAAACATATTCTAGATTATCAGGGAAATTATGAATAAAATTTCGTGAGAAATTTCTAATTTTTCAAATTAGAATTTCTTTCCCTATTACTTGCTATTAGTTGTTAGTTAGTAGTAGTTAGTTGGAATTTTTCCCTTGGAAAAATTTCTCGCGCAATTTTATTCATGATTGCCTTCTACATAAATTTTATTTAAGTTTTCCGATTGAATTAAAAATTAATTACTTTATTGGAACACTGTTACGGATCAACAAACAAAAAGCTTTGAACAATTAATTATCAAAACAGTCGCCTGACTGCTTAAACAAAAAAGTCTATGTAAACGTGAATGTATTTAAGAACGGACTCCAAAAGAGAACGTAAGTGTTGTCGCAGCTACGTTACCATTCACATAAATATTTTCTTTTTATGTGGAGGCAAAAACAACTATCTTTCCGGGATGCTCGCTATCATATTAAATACAAAATTTTAAAAAGTATAAAAAATAAAAGACAAAATAACGGCTGAGCACTAAGCCGCCAATAAGCCAAGTGGTTCGGCGGCGGCTCGGCTTGTGTAAAAAAAACGGCTGACTGGCTAGCCGCCAGCCGCGCCGGTACGGCTTGCTACTCTGCTGGAATGATAAGCCAGTTTCCTATAGATCCCATGCGCCTTCTTGACATCGGGGTAACTAAAAAAATACTTTTTCTTTTGATTCACAATAAGACCATTGAGACCGTCCGGCACTCCACTAAAGCAATAATCTCTACTGCTTCGGTTTCTTTTGCCCCACATATAGTAATGGAGTTTGCTAGAAAACCCAGAGTACTAGAAAAAATGTCAAAGTGGAAATCAGTACAATACCGTCAGATATTGCTATATACTATATAGCAGTGAATATTATGAACATTTCTCTTTGTACTTTGTGGGTTATAGAATATTTCTCGGTACTAAAATATTTAACCAAAAATTTGTCAGAAAAAGATGCAAAACAAATGTTTGAACGATTTGTTGCGGATTTTGGATCAATTTATGGACCAGAGTATCTCTCCTATAACGTTCATAACATGCTTCACGTAGCAGATTGTTTTCAGCAATAAGGTAATTTTTTTATGCATGTTTTTTTATTTATTGTATCTTCATATATGAACTAAAAAATAAGTATTCAAATCTTAAATCTAAAATATAATTAATAGCCCCGACCAATGTCAGACATAACTAAGTGATAGTTGTAAATAATACATAAGTAGTGATAAGCAAAAAAAAAAATTTTCAAGCAACTTCATTTGGAGTGTTTAGTATTAGAGCCCTTGTATCTCTCTTTTTTAAGCGGATGTGTCCAGTAAAGCTCAAAATATTACGAGCAAGCGGATTAGGATGTGACTCGAGTTTTGTTAGATATTTGCCTGCGTATTTTGCAATTTCTTCAGTCACTAGTGGCATATTTAAATCACGATGTATATTTGAATTCTTAATGTACCATGGAGCAGATGTTATTAACCTTAAAATTTTGTTTTGTCTTCGTAGAATTCTCTCTGCATTGGAAGCAGAAGCAGTGCCCCATAACTGGATACCGTAACACCATATTGAGTGTTGAATTTCTGCCAATCAGCCAATGTACCTGAGTTAATTTTAGTTTCATTTGAGCCAACTTATAGTCAATGTGATGTTTCCATGTAAGCCGTCGATCGAGGTGTATACCAAGATATTTCGCATGTGAATTGATTATTAATTCGAATGGGGGAACAAGTAAGGTAAATGTTACTTGTACACACTTTTGTTCATTTACCTTAATTCTCCATAAGTTTAACCATAGTTCCATCTGGCTAATGTGTTCCTGGAGTTTTCGGGATGCCTCATCAGGGGTTTCGTGCATACTAAGGCAGGCTGTATCGTCGGCAAATATAGAAGTGTGGATACTACTGCTCACAGGCATATCACAAGTATAAATCAAATATAAAAATGGCCCCAGTATACTCCACTGTGGCACACCGGATGCGATAGTTTGAGGCATACTCATAAAGTGTCCTTCCACAACTGTAAATCTTCGTGCAAGAATGTAACTTTCCAAAAGATTTAGAATGTTTATTGGTAAGTATTTCTTCAATTTCAAAATCAGGCCTTCATGCCACACTTTATCAAATGCCTGAGAAACATCAATAAACAGGGCAGAAAAATACTTCTTTTCCTCAAATGTTTTTCTGATAAATTGAACCAATCTATGCGTTTGCTCAATGGTGCTATGCTGACTTCTAAAACCAAATTGATGGTCCGGGATGCACCCATTATCAGTTAAAATTGAAGACAATTTTGTCATGAGTAGCCTTTCATAAAGCTTTGACATTGTTGAGAGTAAACTTATTGGCCTATATGACTCAGCCTTGGTAAGATCTTTGCCTGGCTTTGGAATCATTTTAACCTTGGCAAGCTTCCAGCAGTCTGGATAATACTCCAGTCGTAAAATGACATTGAAAATGAATAACAGGATTCTAATTGCAGTGCGAGGTAACTTAATCAGCATCTGGTTACTAATTCCATCCATACCGGGAGCTTTTTCGGGTTGAGTTCGGCAATTAGTTTTTGTACATCACACATCGTAAATTTTAAGGGTCGACGGGGTAGAGCTACTACACTCGGCAAATCAGCAACACCGGTACATGTATTTGGTGTAAATACGGATTTTAAACGTTCAGCAAATATGTTACCTTTTTCAGTAATGCTTCTTGCCCAACCTCCGGTAGATGTGCGCAGAGGTGGCTTAAACTCAACGGGTGTTTTAAGCTTTTTAGCAGCGCGCCTCAAAGAATAATTAGATGCTGGTGTGACATCAAGACCTTCCAGATAATTTTTAAAAGATGCAGTTTTTCAGATGCAAGCAACTCTTGGAGTCGTTTAGTGCACTCTTTAAATCTGATTTTGTGTTGAGGTGATCTGTACTGTTGCCATTCCTTCTAGCTCTTCTTTTTTCACGTACAAGATGTTCAACGTCTATAGAATAAATTTTATTGAAGCCAGTATGCGGATGCGAAGTAGTGGCATGTTCAGAAGCTTGTTTAATATTCTCGTTAAGATTTGCAATCGATTCAATATCATTGGGTGTTCTTAGCGTAATATTTTCCGTGCAATGACTACTAAGATATTTTTTGAATCCCAGCCAATTAACACGATTTATCATCTTCATATATGGGTGAGGCAAAGCGCTTCTAAGTGGGCTACAGATTGTAACGATCGTGGGAGAGTGATCGGACGAGAGATCTAGGGAAGCATCAACGTGAATTAATTCCCTAGAAATACCTTTTATGACGCCGAAATCTATAAAATCCGGAATTTTTCGTATGTCAGTAGGCCAGTAAGTAGGCTCCCCACTCGAAATAACATCCAAGCCCATTTTTTAAATTGTGTTGAACAACACCCTACCTCTAGGTGTAATAAGACTCGAACCCCAGAACGTATGCTTAGCATTGTAGTCGCCAGCTGCTACGAAACAAGGTCCAAGAGATTTGTAATATAATAAATATATCTGCGTATGATTTTGAAATTTTTTTGAAGCAAGTGAAGCGTTGTGTTAAAAGTCCTCGCCATATAAGCCAACAAATTTTTAATAGCTTTGATGAAAAAAGAATAGATATGCTGTTAGTACTTGAAGATGCAAAGAAATATAAAGTAGGTAAAATAAAATCTTACTTTGCTTCACCTACAAAATTACATCACCAGATAATATATGCTGCGTCAATAGTAGTACGTATATAGCTATTACATCCATTTCTGAAAATGGATATATTAAGGTAAATAAATTTCTACACTTAAAGAGCTTTTTCGAGGTCCCGATCAATTCTGTTGACATTGGAGTTGTGTATTGTGAAAATTTAGAAACACAAATTTATGAAAAAGTTTTTCAATTAAAAGATTCAATAAAAGTTCAGCTTTTTCCCTACACAGACGGAGCTGTTTTAATACCACTAATTTAATTATAATTTAAGGGTTATAGAAATGAGTTCAAAGAAGAGATCACAAAAGGATTCACATTGTGAACTCGTCAGTATGCTGGATATTATAGAGACAAAATTGGATTTATTAAAAGGTATCATTGGATTTCTTTTCTTTACAATACATACATACGTATGGTATATTTCAGTATTATCTCATAATTTTCTTCTCTTTTTTGAAAAATTTTGAATCTTTTAAAAATGATGTTAAAAAACTAAATTCATTGGTTGTTAGTGTGTTAGGCGAAAAAATTATCGCAATGAAAAACATTATTAAACACCAAAATCCTAAATATAAAAGAATGTTTCCAATAAATTCCATAGCTGAACTTCAGAACGTTGATGACGACATTAATGCAACCAACGAACAAGAATATGTAAGTATGCTGGGATTTATGCAAACCTGTTCTTAAGCTAAAGTTAAAAGATATTGATAACACTACTATAAAGCTTATTTCTTTTTATTTCTAAGATAACTACAATAAAAGCTATTATCGGAACTGGAGGACTAAAAAAAGAATTAGCCGATATTGTTGCTGATGAGGTTTTGGTCAAATTTAATGTAGATGGAACACATGAAAAGTTGCGATTCCTGGAGGCTTATTCTGTATTGCGATGCGAAAGTCAATGCGACTCGAAAACATGCAAATGCCATCACTTACTATTCTGTGTTACGACGTTCGCAAAGTACTTTTTTATTCGCATTTAAAATGCGAAAAGGTGGCAAGTCGGTATTCTGTATTGTGAAAACAAATGTCAGATACATACGAAAATCGCAAAATATATTCGACGGCAAAACAGCATTCGCAAAGAACAAATGTAAGTGAAAAATAATAATTTTGTTTATTTATTGTTACATTAATTGTTAAAATTATTCAGGGAAACAAACAACAAGACCACCAAATCGCATCAATTTGAAATAATTGTGGAATTTATGATGAAACACAGCCAACTGGCAAAGGGTCATTGTTGTTTTCAATGCTTCAAAATAAATTACCTTTTTGCATTCAAGCTTAGAGTATCCGATTTGCTTCTAAGCAATCTTCTTTGCACCCTTTCATTTTGGTCATGCGCCTCTTCATCATCAAACCATAGTGCCACAGAATCCATTTTTGATAAATTACACAAATATTATATATGTAAATTAATGTTATTTTGTAAGCACAATCACAAATTTCTTTTTCTTTCGTAAATTTAACTTTGACGTTTATTTTAGACCAGCGTTCTTATTTCTGGCCAGCGTTGTTATTTTTGACCGGCGTTGCCACGATTTAAAATAAAACTCGAATGCGATTACGAAAGCCTTATAGAATACCAATTTTCTTACGCATCGCATTTCATTTGCGCATCGCATTGATTTTCGCATCGCAATTCAGAATAAGCCTCCTGAATTACAAAAAACTCATAAACGTTCTATTTAGTAAGATATACACACATATGTAGTTTACAAACCTGATAATTAATTTTTTAATTCCTTTGTTTAAGTGGCTACCTGTGAGATTAATACATCAGAAAAATCTTCCAAGGGAATTTAAAACATGGCATAAGACTGGCGAAGAACCGTTTCTTTAAGGACAAAATGAAAAAGAAAAATGTACACTCGAATGATCCAGTAATATTTACCGAGCCTCCAAAAACTTCCAAAGAACCCTTACCCATAAAACTATAATATTTCAATATACATACTTACATACTTAAGCATAAATTCAATTTAATTTTCAATTAAATGAAATAAACTAATGTAAGCATGCATACACACTTATTTAGTTCTTTTATTATATTTAGTTTTTTTTTGGTTCCTGCTCTTATCAACAATTGAATTCCTAAAATTTTAATTTTAGTTGATATTGTTTATTGTTAAATTTATTTAAGGATACTGGTTTGTTTATGTTTGTTCTTTCTTATTGAATATGTATGTACTTATAAAACAAATAAAATAAAATAAGCATAATTCAAAATTAAAAAAAAATAAATTCTTGATTTTTTGAATTTACCATAACGTCATTTTAAATAAAAGCATTAGAATCACTTTAGAAAACTACATTTTGATCTATTCGCGGTAAGCTACTTTTCCTAACTCCATAAAAGTAATGAAAAATTAATTCCCTTGCACTCATTAAGAATACATAAAAAAATCAGATATACTTAACATCATGAAAATGACTTCGGATTCACGGAATATGGATCAAAAAAGAGAACTTCTTGCAATGACAACCCTATGAAAAAATCACTACATAGGGTTGTCACTACTTCTGAATCGCAAACTCTACATTTTCATGACTTTTTTGGAATGTCTTTTTTTACTGACTTGGTTTGTCATTCCGTGTGTAATTTTCTCAATATTAAAAAGCGACACATAAAGTATATACATATATTCTGTGTTCTTATGCATAGGGAAGACGAACAAGCGATGTCCGTCTGTCTGTACCTGAAATCGGTTTTCCGAAACTCCCAGAACAGCTAGAGGCTTCGTTCTTAGACTGGTGTGCCAGAAATCGCAATTGTATAAGAGTGGTATTGAAAATCAGCAAAATTGAGCAGACGGTTTCAGAGCTGGAAAACTCAAACTCTGTTTTCCCATACAAAATAACTACCGAAAACTAGTTTTTATTACTTTTTTATTAAATTCACTTATTTTATACTTTAGTATGAATAAAATTGGTATTTCTAATTTAAAAAAAATTAAAGAAATTAAAAAGATGTTTCCAGGATTGGAAAACTTTTACTTTTTTTCTTGTAATTAACAAAATTTCATGCTTTAGAAAGAAGGTTATTTTCTCAGGAACCGTAGGAGCTACGGATCTGCAATTTGGACAGAATATGTAGAACTATGGTCGCTACAAAAACAAATATATGAAAGTTAAAAATCAAGGGGGTTCGAAAACGAGTAACGAAAAATGTTAAAATCCCATGTAATATATATACAATTGTGTGCACATATGGATGTGTATAGACCAGCTACGTCCAAGCCATATGTACAATGTGCAAACTTTTATAAAGAGCATTTTGTGCTTTCACAACGACGAGAGTACAACATCCATAACAAGCAGCGATGCCAACCTAGCTATTTTAGAGCTAAATTTAGCTCTTTTTGATTGCTTCTAACTCGAAATTTTTCGCTTTAGCTCTTTTTTAATAAAAAGAGCTAACAAAGCTCTTTTTAATTGTGGAAACGGCACGTTTGGCGCTTTTTGGATCTTATAGTAAATTTTCCCGTTTTTACCCTATTGTTTCTGCTTTTGGGCATTTACATTTTTGGCAACTATGTTTTTGCAAATGCAAATACTTTTTTTTCGCAATGTAAGATGCATATATTTATGTATTTAGATTTCTAATTGTAAAACCCCGTTTTTATTATAAAGTGTTCGTTTCTGAGTAATTAGAAAATGTTCCACAAATTATTGAAATGGATTCTTACTGCCAAAAATATAGGAAAGCTTGGAAATCAAATCCCGCGTTCAAAAAATGGATTAAACCAACAAAAGATCCTTCTACAGCTAACTCTTTTTGAAAATGATTGTTCTTATTTTGTAACTTAACGTATATACAAGTATATGTAAATGTGTGTGGTTATATTGTTAATGCAGATAAATATTTGCATCAATTGCTGTGAAATGATTTTATTTTAAATTATTATTTTTTATTTTTTCTTACTATTATTTTTATTAATGTAAAAAAATTTTGAAGTACAAATTGAATAATAAATATGTACATTCATAAATTTAAAACGGAAAAATCTTGAGTTTTTAAATTTAGTTCTTTTTAGCTCTTTTTGGCTACTCAGTTTGCTCGTTTTGCCTTTGAATTGTTGGCATCACTGACAACAACATCACACAAACAGCAATGCTTGCTCTTACTTTGCAAGGAAACAAGAACAAATTTAAGAGCTTTCCAAGCTGTTTACCTAAAATGCAAATGTCAATGTATGTGTGTGTTGGCTTCGAGTTTGATTTAGTTAATAAAAAACAACTTTTAAGAGCGACAAATTTAAGTATTACTTTATTTTCTTTATTTAGAAATAATATTAAAAAGTAAATTTTTACCGATATTTAGACCGCTTTAAAAAAATTTGTTTTCCACTAAACTCAAACTGTTAAAGTAAGCAAAGATGATTAGTTACACTGGTATTTAAATATCACACGATCATAAAACAAATCCGTTATTAAGCTATTGAACAAGAAAGACAAAAAGAGCAAAAGTAGGAATTTATATACTTTGGGTGTGTGCCAAACGGTAGAAAAGTACTATGGTAAAAAAATATTTGGCTGTGGGGAAAAATTTTCATTTTTCTGCTGTGCCAAATGATATCTTTTTTGACAATGTAAAATTTTGACAAATTCCAATTAGCATATAGAGAAGCTGATGAAAAAATTACTGCGGCGGCGAAGCAAAAAATTTTACTACAAGCCGCCGGCTACCAACAATTTTTTAAAAGATTTTTATATAAAAAAATATTCTTGCAGCAGAAAATTATATAACTTTATACATATATATGATGCAAAATTTTTCGCAAATTAAAATAAAAAGTTCGTTTTTAACAGTCTAACTACATTTAAGGTACGTAAAATGTATGTAATGGGTGACGGCTCGAAGCGACGACGGTGGTCTTACATTTAATGATACCATGCTACTTATTTGCTGCTTGTCAAAAATTTATCTGTTGTGTCAAAAATTCTACTATCCCCTGGGGCTAGTGAAATTTCATTCACCTCAGAAGTGTTAAAAATTTACTTACACTAGTACTTTGCTACCGTTTGGCACATGCCCTTTGTATATACATACTTACTTATGTATGTATGTATCCTCGCAAAAACATAAATGTGAAAAAAGGCCAAGTTCCTTTCCAAAATTTCGGCCATTAAAAGTAGTGAGGTAAAAATATTTACCAAGTTCTTGTTTGGCACAATACCTATCACTGTAATATGCAATGCATTATATAAATTTGTAACCGTAAGAGTGTCACATAATTTCTAGATAATATTTTTCCCGATATAAAGAAATAAAAAAGTATGAATTATTCTCTTCTTTTTTAGAAAGGTAAAAATATTGCCAAGTTAGCATATTATCTAGAAATTATATGACACTCTTACGGTTACAAACTTAATGGGTATTGAATTTAAACTCTCTAGTTCAAATTCTAGCTTTAAATATTATAGCTGTTACCCCCACTCTCCTTTACTTTTTTAAGCTCAAGATTTTGTTTTAAGTTAAAGTTTCAGTTAAAAACTTCAGTACAGTATTAGCGTGGCCCCCGCCACTCCTGGTTTAAATATTTGGCTTTTTAGATTTTTCTAATTGATTTCTCATCTTGACCTACTGGCGTATCAAATTTCAGGTCTCTAGCGCAAATTTAATTATATTATTTTTATGGCGCATTCCTGCCCGCTTGTTTAAAAGAAACATTTTTTTAGTCAATGCCAATCATACGTGTCAAGTTTCGATGGAAACGGACAATAATATCTACATAAGTAGTATAAATCTGCTGATCCGAAGTACATGAAAGAAGAGACTTAAATTTTATTGTCATGTTAACGCCCACTTCTTTAAAGGAACATTTATAGCCTTTCATTATTAAAGCATGTATGCCAAATTTTATTGTGTTTTAGCTATAAACTTAATGGGCGTAGCCCCGCCCTTATGGCTACATTTTCCTGGCTTTAAGATTTTTCTAGTTAGTTTCTAGCTTAGAAATACTTGTCTATCAAATTTCACCTCACTAGCGAAAATTAAAATTTTTTATTCTTATTTGCGTGATCAAGCACGATTTTTCAAACTCAAGACTTTCTTTGGCGAGTGTTTATCTCTACTGTTGAGTTTCGCTGGGAACGTGTAATAATGAATACATAAACATTATATTTAAATGTGCTGAATCGAATTACATACATTAAATAGGAATGCAAATTTTGTGGGGTTTTAACTCCCATTTTGTTTAAAGAACATTTATAACCTCGTATTATTGCAACATGTAACCCAAATTACAATAAAATCGCTTGAGTTAAACGCATTGGATTTTTTTTTAATTCTGAGCTTTTTCGAAGGCGGGGCTACGTCCTTGGCTATAATTTTCAGGTTTTCAGATTTTTATACCCTTTACCAAAAAATGGTAAAAGGGTATATATAGGTTTGTCATTCCGTTTGTAATTTCTAGAATATTAATAAGCGACACATAAAGTATATATATTCTGGATCCTTATGCATAGGGAAGACGAACAAGCGATGTCCGTCTGTCCGTGTGTCCGTCTGTCTGTACGTGAAATCGGTTTTCCCAAGTTCCCAGAAGAGCTAGAGACTTCGTTCTTGGACTGCTGTGTCAGAAATTTTCAGCAAAATCGAGCAGACGGTTGCAGAGCTGGAAAACTCAAACTCAATTTTCCCATAGAAAATAACTACCGAGAACAAGTTTTTATTACTTTTTTATTAAATAAACTTATTTTATACTTCGGTATGAATAAAATTGGTATTTATAATTAAAAAAAAATTTTTAAAACTTAAAAAATTAAAAAAGTTGTCCAGGGTTGGAAAACTTTAACTTTTTTCCTAATAATTAACCATATTTCATGTTTTAGGAAGAAGGCTATTTTCTCTGGAACATTAAAAGCTACGGGTCTGAAATTTGGACAGTGTATGTAGAACTTTGGTCGCTACAACAACAAATATATAAAAGCTAAAAATTAAAGGGTGTTCCAAAATGAGTAACGAAAACATTTTAAAATCCCATGTAATATACATACAATTGTATGTACATATGTATATTGACACTTGAAATTTGTAAAATTAGTGTATTTTTATATAGACTACAACAATAAACATAAAAATATTAAAAAATGTTAATTAAAGGGTGGTCCATCAGTTAATGTAATTTTGACAAATTGCTATATCTTGGAAACTGTAACAGTTAAACTCTTGAAATTTTCAAAAACGGTCAAACTAAAAAATCCGAAAATTATAAAATCGCCAAAAATTTAAAAAATTGCCAATACGAAAAAAATCGCCAAAATGAAAAAAACGTTAAAATTAAAAAAAAACGCCAAAAACCGAAAAAATCGCCAAAACAAAATAATGCTTATGTGAACAAAAATCGCCAAAAATTAAAAAAAAATCGCCTAAATGAAAAAAAAATTCCAAAATAAAAAAAAATCGCCAAAACGAAAATAAATCGCCAAAATTAAAAAAAACGCCAAAAACCGACAAAAATCGCCAAATAAAAAAAAATTGCCTATATGAAAAAAATCGCCAAAAATTAAAAAAAAAATTATATGAAAATAAATCGGCAAAATCAAAAAAATTGCCAATACGAAAAAAAATCGCCAAAATTAATAAAAACGCCATAAACCGAAAATAAATCGCCAAAACGAGAAAAAAGTGTCAAAACAAAAAAAAATTCTCATATGAACAAAAATCGTCAAAAATTAAAAAAAATCGCCTAAATGAAAAAAAAAATCGCCAAAATCAAAAAAATCGCCAAAAATTAAAAAAATCGCCTAAATGAAAAAAACGTCAAAATCTAAAAAATCGCCAGAACAAAAAAAAAATCGCCAAAAACCGAAAAAAATTGCCAAAACGAGAAAAAACTGTCAAAGCTAAAAAAATTGCCAAAAAGAAATAAAACCGCCAAAAAACAAAAAAATCACCAAAATAAATTGCCTATATGAAAAAAACCGTCAAAAAAAAAATCGCCTAAATGAAAAAAAAAAATTGTCAAACCAAAAAAATTGCCAAAACGAAAAAAAATCGCCAAAATAAAAAAAAAACGCCAAAAACCGAAAAAAAATCGCCAAAACGAGAAAAAGGTGTCAAAACCAAAAAAAAATTGCCACAAAAAAATAAAAAAAATTAAATAAATATAAAAAATAAAAAAAAAGCCTAAATGAAAAAAATCGTCAAAATCAAAAAAATCGCCAGAACGAAAAAAATCGCCAATATTAAAAAAACGCAAAAAACCGAAAAAAATCGCTAATACCAAAAAAAAATTGCCTATATGAAAAAAAAATCGCCAAAATTTAAAAAGCACCAAATTAAACATAATGCCAAAAACCTAAAAATTGTACTAGAAAAAAAGTATGAATTCTTTCACAAAATGAATATGTACCTACATATCTCTGTGATTATGTATGTATCTCTATACTACATAAACGCACTTTGGTAAAGGGTATATAAGATTCGGCACAGCCGAATATAGCACTCTTACTTGTTTTAGCTAGTTCCTAATCTATAGCTACTTCCTTATCAAATTTCAGCTAACTAGCGCAAATTTTAATTATATTTTCTAATGGGCGTGATACCGCCCTTTTTGTCAATCTCAAGATTTTCTTTGGCCAGTTTCGAGTTTCGTTGGAAACGGATAGTAATAAATTTATAAATATGTAGTATATTCAAATGTATATGAAATAGTAGGCTTAAAATGTATGGGCGTGTTAACGCCCAATTTTTTCAACGTAAATTTATAGCCTTGCATCATTGCAACATGTATGCCAAATTTCAATAACATCGCTTCAGTTAAAGGCCTTAGATTTGTATTTTAAATTCTTAGCCTCATGGGCGCAGACCATGAAAAAAGTTAAAAGTGCTCTCCTGCAAAACAGTAAAATATGCCTTAAGCACTTTTCCCTTATTGCCACAGAAATATAATAATATTTTAGAACAAAGTGATTTTAGTGAATTGGCCACAGTCGTTAAGCAGCTCTGGGTTGGGGAACATCTTTCTCGTCATCGTAATTATTTCTTAAGTGCTGTCAGGCTTGTGTGTGTTGTTTGGCCTTCGAGAGTTTTTCGGCTCGCTCGAGCTGGTTGACTGATCTGCCACGGATTACCGTATAATCTTGCGGTTCTTTTGTGGAATTTATTTAACAACCACGTTGCCTACTTCCTATGTGAAGGCATAGGTCGTGTACAGTCAGTCACAAAACCTTATAAAATACTGTTAATACCATCTTGGGCATATGGTCTAGTTACTCCGCCCATATTTTTGCAACACCATATTATGCAAATTTACTTTGTGTAATATATTTTTCAATAAATAAAAATAAATGAATTGGCCAACAATAAATTAAGAGTTTTATTAACTACTGAATAGAAGAAAATTATATATTAAAATTTCTATAGTTTGATGTTTAATATTTTACATTAATTGCCTTACTGCCAGTTTGTTTCTCACAAATTATTTTACTTTTATAAATGATTTTACTTTCAATAAAAACCCATTGATTGCAATTATAAATATTTTCAGTGCAGTGATTAATTGTTGTTTGGTGATTTTTTTTTTCACAAAATTTTTAAATATTATAAACAAATAAAATAAACAAATATCTCTTAATTGCATCTTAGCACTTGTATAGCAATTCAACAAAACTAAAAAGCAATTTACAAAACGTGATGATTACATTAATAAATAAATAAATATGTATAAATTAAATAATAAATAAGAAAAGTAAAAAAAAATTTTTTTAGAAATTTTGTATAAAACCCTAGCGCTTAGGATGTTTTCACCAACAGTCGCAAAATGAAATCTATCGGCGTAATAGCAATTATCGTTTTTATTGTATTATCCGGAAATTGTAGCTTCGGACAACCACCACCTAATTGCCATAGCAATGTTGCAATCTTATGTGCCGGCGGTGGGCCAAAGGTTTCTGCTAGAGCTGGTCAGGGTTCATGTGAAACGTATGACAACAACTGCCTGGTAGAACAATTAAATTGTATCCGCTACAGGAATGGAGAACCACGTAAGTATTTTGGTAAAAAGGATTTTCTACAAAATTGTAATATTTTTTTATTCAATTGCAGTTTTGACCTCATGTTAAGATACAAATTTCTATTTTTGGAAAGGTTACGACTCTTTTACAAGTAATTTTAAATAAAGTGTAGTTAATTTTGTATTTAAAAATACTTAACACAATTGCTGTAAATTTAAATAAAAGGATATACATACAAAGCTATAGAGTATTTGCTCGAAATTATTGAGAACAAATATTTTTTAATTATAAAGGTAAAATGGACAGCAGCGCTATATTACCAGGGTAAGCGATCCAAATAGGAGTCTCCTTCAGAACTTGAACTGCGATCTGTACTTAAGTGCAGACAGTAGCAGTTCTGAAGTCTTAGTGGTGGAGATAATATCCAGCAGGGAAAAAATCTCCACCGAGTCTTTAATGGTCTCCATCAACATCTCAAACTTAATTAAGTCCTCCAGGGTACATATAAGACGAGCAAGTATTATACTATACCAACAATAAATGCTGTCGTATATTAAGCGAAGCACGATGGATGTAGTGATGTTCGTGTATTGAGTGTGAACACTCTTTGTTCATAAGTCCTAATTTACACTATGTAAGTTTATTGCTAAGCTGATTAGTTTGTGGGAAAGAGAGACGAGGGAAACAGAATCGTTTCTCTCCTAACAAACTAATCAGCTTAGCAATAAGACTTGCATAGTGTAAATTAGGACTAAAAAACACTCCAAATACAACAAGAAGAAGTAGTATCTTCACCTTAGAATCTAAGGCTTAGATGCTTGTGTGCTTGTTATTTTGAGTATTGTACGTTTGAGTTTGTGTGCAAGAGTAGATGAGTCTATTGTGAATCGTGTGCAGAGCATTTTTAATCGCAGACGAGCTCACATTTTAATCGTGGAAGATGTTTCGCACGGAACCAGACAATTCATATACACACAAAAAAGTAATATGAATGATTTTGTAATATTAATTAAAATATTTTTAATATCAATTAAAAATTTAATTAAATTTTCACCTATAAACAATTTGATAATATCAATTAAGTTTTTTCACTCATATTAATTAATACAATTAAAAATTTAATTAATACAATTTAATTCTTAATTGAAAATATTAATTGGTGAATACTTTTTTCTGTGTACATATATGTAAGAGCCACAAAAGACGATTTTATTTTTCGTAAATGCAATCATTTGAAATTTATCTAGAGATTATCTAAAGCTATGTACAGACGATTGTCAGGTCTTACAATATTGTCAGATCTGTCAATGTGCTGGCAATGTACTGGCAATCGAAAATTGCCAGTACAATATTCCTTGTCAGTTCACACGATTGTAAGAAAATCTTACAATTTATTGCCAGACGGTTGTATGGCAAAAAATTCATCTGACAAAATCGTCAGTCGAAAAATTGTCAGTTCACACGGTTGTCATATGGCCAAATTGTCAGATCTGTTTTCATGCGCTGCCAGACTCAAAGCATTTTTTAGAAATTGTTAAATATCAATCGTTTGTGTTTGTGTTAAATGTAAAAAGTGAATGTATAAATTATTATGGACCATAAAGAAGCAATTGCAATGAGTTTGTGTGCATATATTTTATTATAAATGTTTTATTTAAAATCAAGCGTGTGTAGTGTTGCCCATAGAAATAATTCTCTTACAATGACGCCATTGTCAGATGCATAAACTTTGCACATCTGACAACGTTAAAATGTCTGACAAATATCTGGCAATAATTTCACGGCGTGTTCACACGATTGTAAGATGTCTGACAATTTGTTGTCAGCTGCTAGTCCTTCAATGGACTGACAATGCTTTTTCTGGCAACGACGTCTGACAAAATTTGTCAGTTCACACGATTGTAAGAAATTTTGAGCACATTTTACTGGCAATATTGTAAGATCTGACAACCGTCTATACATAGCTTAACACTACTTTTTTGAAGAACATTGAGATTCGTTTGAGGCTCCTCAACGTTAATCTTATATGAGCCATTGGGAGATTTATAAAATAATCATTCGATAATGATTTGGAGAATCGTACAATACTCAGTATGATTTTTATTCTGCTAGTTAAATATGAAAGTAAAACAAATTAAATATTTTTAATACTTATTAATAAAAAACCTCTCATTTATTGATTAAAGCCTAATTAAAAAATTTAAAATTAGAATTCTTCCTTAACCGGAAAATAGTTTCAAAACTCACAAAATAAAAGATAAATTAATACAAAACAAATTAAAAAAACTAAGAAATTATAGAGTGGAAAGTATTTTATATTTTTGAAATAAAAATTTTAAAAAATTATGGAACTACTTGTACGAAGTGAAGACGTGCTTGGAAATTAAGTTTTTATATACATATGAATGTAAATGCACAAATACATTACAGGCTAAACCTTTTTTATGGGCAGATGAATGTCAGTCATATAGTTTATTTTCTGTTCCCAGAGCTAAAAAAAAATATTTTCGTTGTTATCAGTCCAAAATATTTTTTCTCCTCAATTTTTTGATTATTGTTGCGGCTGCATCCATTCTTAAGTGGAAAATGTTTCAATCGCTATTTATTTTTATTAACTGGCATAAATATTATCAGGTGCTTCTGCACAGAAAAAATTATTCCAAAAAAATTTTCAAACAAAAGTTTGTTTGAAATAAAGTTTTGATTCAGTAAATATTTTTTACTATATATGGAATGAAAAATTCTAGTTGATACAATTAATATAAAGTAATACTTGTAACAAAATTATTAAGAGAACATTTCTGTTCCAATATAGAAATTGCATACTGTACACAACAGTTATTTATTTTACTTACTTTTTATTTTCATTAAAAAATTTTGTTGAATCAGACAATCTGTTGATTAAAAAAATCGGGGGTTTTTTCCAAACAAATTATTACAAAATCTTGCATTTGAATTTACAAACTTCTTTGTAGGACCTAATTGGAAAAAATTAGTATTTGATTCAGAGAATTTTGTTTGAAATGGAAAATTATTTTTTTCTGTGTGGCCATTTTAACTTGACAGCACTGAATTTAGTACAGCGATAACAAGGTTGCATATCATAAGATCTACTTTTTTTTATTGTATCTTCAAATCTGAATAACAATAAGTAATCAAATCTTAAAGCTAAAATATAATTATTAGGCGCGACCAGTGTCCGACATAAACTTCGTGATCGTTATAAATAATAAATACGTATTAGGGTATTCATTTAATCGGGGTTTTGCTTTAATCGGTTAATCGCTCGATTAATTAATCGAGTTTTTTCCTTAATCCGTTAATAATCGGTTAATTTTGGTATGAACCGGTTAACCGATTAATAAAGTTTTTCCATAAATCAAGTTTTTTCAACAAATAAAAGTGTATAAATTATTTATTAATTTGAGTTAATTAGTAAAACCAAAAATACACATAATAGTTCCTAAATTAATTCGGTTAATTTTTTTAAAACATTTCTTGTAATACTATCAATAGTTCCTTCTGTTGGCGGGTCATCATCTGACTCATAATGACAGAGCTCAGGGACGAATATTTTGCAAAAAAGTTATTTTATGAATTTCTTAGCTTTCTTTTTTGTACTGTCTCTTATTAAATCTAATCCTTAATTAAATTGTTGGCAACAGTGCTAGTGAATTTTATTAAATTATTGAATAAAAACTTAATAATTCCCTCAAGTTAGGTTACAGAGTCTCGAGTTAAACTCTTTTACAGCCATATCCAAGGATTTTGAAGTTTTACTTACCCAGGCAGAAAAAGACAATCAGCACGACGTTGCTACGATTGTCTGCGGGTACAACTAACATCAGTACAACAACCAACCAACCAAAATTTTAATGTACTCATAACATTAAAATGATAACGCCGAATAACCGTTCTCCGACTCTTGTTTTCAATGTTGTCAAAACACTCAAAATACAAATTTATAAGGTCGTCACAATGTAAATTTCCCAACTTAAGTCAAATTTTTGTATTTTCGGTGTTGAAGCGGTATAGAATTATAGTAAACGGGGTATTTGGGGAACTAAAGTCAAATTTTTGTATTTACGGTGTTGTAGCGGTATAGAATTATTGTAAACGGGGTATTGGGAAACTAACGTTGGATTTTTGTAAATACAGTGTTGTAGTGGTATATCATTATTAAGGACGCGGCATTTGTAAACATTAAGTCATATTTTTGTGTTTACAGTACTATGGTGGGACAAAAGTTTTGGAAGTGTCGTAATTTTGTATTTACAGTGTTGTGGTGGTACATATTTTTTGGCCAAAGTCACAATTTCTGCCTGGGTAAGTTAGGATCACTGAACATACTTTGTTTGTATGAAAAATAATTTCTAAACACTCACCTTTTGTAAATAAGACAAAACAAATAATTATTCATACCAAAAATAAGTTGTAATACTAAAACATATGAAAAAATTTGTTACGTCGGTTAATCGGTTAATCGAAATTAACTGAAATTAACCGATTTAACCGTTAAACGAAAAATGCCGATTTTAAATTAACCGATCAGTTAATCGGGTGGCAACTAACCGGTTAACCGATTAATGGTTAACCGTTTAAATACCCTAATAAGTATGTAGTGATAATCAAAAAAGAAAAAAAAGTATTTTCAAGCAATCCCATCTGGAGTGTTGAGTATAAGAGCCCGTGCGTCCCTCTTTTTTAGGCGGATGTGTCCATCTTTATATTTGTTGCTGCCACCTAACAAAGCATATAAAAGAAATAGCTCCATTTGACCATCTGTTCAGGCTGAGCACAACGTGTTGACTATAGGTAGCGAAAAAATTTTATGATGGAAAATTACTCAACTGTTGAGTGGAAAGGAGATACTCAACTATGCGTTTCTAAGACAAACACTCAACGGTTGCGCACTGTTACGTCTTATGAATGCATACTTGTCTGTCAAAGCAAAGTACAAAAATTGTTCAACTTTTAACTTTTTGAGTACGTTGAGTGGTTTGACAGATATTGTTTTGTTTTTTTTTTTTGTATGTTTTTTGGTGTGTTTGTATTTTGTGGCAGCAAAAATAAAATTAAACAAAAGAAATAAACGAAATACATAAAAAGTTGAATTTGATAGATAATAAATGATAAATGGAGAATCAACCTACAAATTCTTCCGTCAATAAAGTACTCATTGTGCCAACCTTCTCCGTCGTTGCTTTAATGTCAGTTGAAAAAGGCGAAGTTTAACGTATGACGGATTCCATGATACAATTACACTAGGTACATGCACAAGCCCAGCCTGTCACTGTAAACATTGCCCCTAATTGTCAAACTTTGTTTACAAGCTGCAAAAATGTTAATGTATGTGTGTAAATAAAATGATTACAGTGTTGCCAATGAATTTACACATGGCTGTGTCTCCAATTACACATTGAAGAAAATTACACTACACATCTTTTGTGTAGGTTAAAATTAAAACAATAATTAATAAAAATAGAACCCAAAGTAGAATTACACACTTATTATACAAGAATTTAATTACATCGCCTACACATGTGAGTAGAAATTACACACTGTCTAACTACATCCATATTGGCAACACTGAATAACTATAATCATGCAGGAATGCCGCGTCTGCAATTCTACTTTAGTTACCCTGTAATTGTTATTTTTATAAACAAAAGACAGTTGTTTCCGACAATTTGGGTTTTGTTTATACCAACAAAATACATGTGTTTTTTGGTGTTGTAATTTTGTTGTAGTTCTGCATGTACCTAGTGTAATTGTATCATGACGGATTCATTGTGCCTCGGCCTTAACAGTTTATTCTAACGACGAATGCTTTTAGATATTGCACAGCATTTTTAATAATTACAAAGTGGCCTTTATATTTAAACTACTTATGCCGACTACGTAGCGTCTACTTTGCACTATGCACACATTTTGAAAATGACACCATAAAATGACAAAAAAACAATAAATATCAAATGTGTATATACTCAGCATTGGTTCACAATTTTCTTTGTTGGAATTTTTGGCTTTTTTTTGGTTGACTTGTGTCTTTAAATTCAATAATAAGCCAAAATATGCACTCATAAATCTTTAAATGCAACAATGAATGATATTTTGGTTTTTGTTGGTACCCCACACAAAATGCGAATATTTGTAAGTGACCAACCAACCAAATCCGTATATCAATAAGGAGACATCTGGTAAAATTCAAAAATAAAAAATACTCGTAACATGAAAAGTTTTATTTACAAACGCATTCACATTAATCACATATATAAATATGTTTCTTTTACCTTTTTTAAATGACAGAATATAAACATGCATATCATTACCTTCATATAGAATGGTCCTAACTCATTATTTTTTTGAAATCAGGTTTTTTGCATTTTCAATACATTAGATGTTCTTCCATTGAAAAATGCTAAATACTCGATTTCATAAAAATTATGAGTTAGGGCCTTTCTATATTAAGATAACCAACCATATGTACATACATACTGCTAAAGTTAAAAATAAAAGCTTTGGTCTGAAACTCTGGCCAAAAAAAAACAGCACGTTTGGGTGGTCTGATAGCAGCTCTATCACCAAACTTGGGAATGAAGGTTAGCAACCTATGTACGTTACCTGAAATAAAAATGCTACCGAATCGCTAACAAATAATGATTATAATAAACCGAATTACTCGTTCACGATCTTTGGGTATCGTATATAGACTATGATTGGATTCTGGAATGTAAGGTCGCTCAGAGACCTTGATAATATCAATCCAAATATGAACTCCAAGTTTCTGCAAGCTGAACGTGAAATGCTCCGATATCGCATATCTATACTGGGACTCAGCGAAGTTCGTTAGAATGGCTCTGGAGAATGCAAAAATATAGTCATATATAAATCAAAAAGTCGAACGCTGTCGACATCGTGGGACAGGCCCAAATTACATAACTGCATTTATGCATAATACGCAACATATCCAAAGCTTCGTAAGAGTAATGAGTGCCCATGTTTATGGTTAGATTATATTTTTAAATAAAATTGAAGAAATAAAAAAAAAACTCTTAAATAAAGGTTTTCCTAATATACAAAAAATTTTTAATTAAATAGAAAAAAAGAATTAGTTTTATTAAGTTACTTTCATAAACTACTACAATAAATTCAATTTTCCAACCCTGGAAATACGACTCAGACATAAAGTTTCAAAACGTTGATACACTTGAGTTTTCCTTGAAATCAGTCCTTGGATAAAGTTTGAGTTTTTTGGGCAGTGTAGTTTTTCTATTTTTTTTTGCAGCAAACTTGCTACAAAATTTAATTTAAACATGTAAATAACAGCTTTATATTCGTTTATTAAAAGTAAAATGCGTGAGTGGTGTATTAAATTAAAAAAAGAAATAAGTAACAATCAGCCAAATAAATAATAGCATAAAAAATTAAATTTTGTTACACACAGATCTCGTATTTTTTTATTTGAATTTTGTTTGTCTTAACAACCAAACCACTTTTTAGAACAATTGTTTTTAGTTTATACATACACCTACCCGTATTTTTACAAGTTGCATGGCTTAATATAAAAAGGGCGTATCACGATTTTTTTCGAAATTGCTTTTTTAATTTTTTCTAGGAGACATCGTTAAATTGCGTCCTCCTTGAAGATCTTGGTACGTTACAGTTAAAAATCAAGGACTTATGGCAACTTAAAAAATTATTTCTGCATGTACATATATGCTTTAGTTTTTTGCTTCTCCTATAAAATGTAGAAAATTTTAGTTATGCTATACTTATATCTGTGGCAAATAGGAAAAAGTGCTTAAGTCGAGATAAGCAAATTTTGAGTTCATAGTACCTCCGTAATCTGCATATTTGAAAGTACCCCCGGTCAAAATCTCAATTAATTTGCGTGATTTTTCAGGAAGTTATAGCACTATGACTTGGGACTTATCTTTTTTGGAATTCCTATCTCATTTGGATTAAAAACTTAATTGAGGTTATACTTTCATATACATATTTCAACTCAAATAAATTACTTATAGTGCGTAGAACGATGTTTGCTTAAAAAAATAAAGATTAGCAGAGAATTTCCCAATTTAACTGTAAAAGATATAAATTTCTCAAAATCGAATAAACGCTTAACAGTGCTCTCCTGCAAAACAGTAATATATGACTTAAGCAGTTTTTGCTTATTGCCACAGATATTAAGTCATAGAAACGTTCCAGAGAAATCCTTATAAAGCTAAAACGCAAATGTTGCATGAAAAATAGAGTAAAACTAAGAAAATACAGAATTTTGTATGAATAAACAGTATTTATTGACTCTATAACAAGTTATTTTACAGATTGTTATAACTAATTAAGCGCTGTTCAGCCTATTATGCTTTTATTTACGCACGCCAAATATTCAAATAATACATTTAAAATGTGAATACAAAATGTCCTGACGAATGCTAAATAATACCATAAATAGTTGGTATTTTTCTTTGTCCTAAACCGGCTTTAAATTTTGAATATGTTTATGGTATTGAAATATATTTCGTGTAACACATGTCTGAATGCTAAGATTTTTTTTATTTTTCTTTCCTTTCTCTTATACTTAAAATAAGGGATTTCGCTTACTTTGAAACAGTCGAAACAAATGGCCTTAAATTTCTTTCTCGTAAAATTTGATGAAAGTCTTTATATTTGTATAAAAGTCTGAGTAGCTCGTTATAAAAAAAACCGTTTAAGATCGATAACGTGTAAAACGAGCACCGTGTAAAACGGAGGATAGCTGTAGTTAGAAAGGATCTGGCTGACCATGCTTCACCAGCAAAATAGTTATCTAGCAACACCTTAATTTTTTTATATAATTTTTCAGTGTTTTAAGGCTTTTTTCTTTTGTATGTTTAAGATGTTGTTTAGCAACAAGCAAAATATGTACAAATATACTTACATACATGTGTACATAGTATGTCACTATGTGAAAATTTTTATGTTTAAATAAATGATAAACCAGACAAAATATTTCTTTCAAAGCTGAACTAAACGAAAAAATTATATACATAAGCAAGCAAAATTTTTTTTACAAATTGGTCTGAAAATGTTATACGTGTGGTGTACATTGTACATATCTGCCCTTAATTATGAAAGTGGTCTAAGTCATATATTTCTTTGGTCGATATATTTTGAAGATTACATTTGAAAAAAACTAAGATCTCGATTAATATAAATTTTTTTTAACATTTATCAAATATTTATATTTATTTTATTTATTTAAGATTTATTTGATATTTTGAAGCAAAAATGCATATGACTTAGACCACTTTCATAATTAAGGTCACATATATATATATATATATAAATGTGCACTTAATTATGAAAGTGGTCTAAGTCATGTGCATTTTTGCTTCGAAATATCATATAAATCTTTAAAAAACTTCAATAAATATTTAAACATTATTAAATAAATTTATACACATAAAAAAGTAATATGAATGATTTTGTAATATTAATTAAAATATTTGTAGTATCAATTAAAAAATTAATTTAATTTTCACCTATAAACAATTTGATAATATCAATTAAGTTTTTCCTCTCAAATTAATTAATACAATTAAAATTTTAATTAATACAATTAAATTTTTAATTGAAAATATTAATTGGTGAACACTTTTTTCTGTGTATATATCGAAACTAGTACATCTCTAAATTCAAATGCTGCATAATATAAAAGCACTTTTTGATTTCTTCAAATGTAATCTACCAAATATCTCGACCAGAGCAATATATGACTTAGACCACTTTCATAATTAAGGGCACAAACATGAACTATTTATTTTGAAAGTGGGGCAATACCATTTTTGAAAAGAAATAGAGAGGATAGCATTCATATATAAAATTATGTATGTTATGATGTACTAACTGGCAAAACATGTACATATATGAAATTGCGCTATATTATCAAGACCCATTTATGTAGATCATAGAAAATGTTGTCATTAATGAATCACACCTGTAAATGTTACTCAATAAGTCCTTAGAAAATATATGGGAATCGGCCAACTTTGCAGGTCATCCATGAAACTTCCCACTAAGCTAGATACTTCGCTCAAATTTGAGATATCAAATACACTTTTTAAGTCCATACAAGTCATTGAATATCTTTGATTTGATGAAGACTTTTGAAACTATTAGAAATTTTTTATACAATAAATCACCCGATTTAAGTCAAACAATCGATATGTTTTCTTGATAGGTTAAGATCTGATTAGATTTTGAACTCTATCGGCTTAGTAGTTATAAATTTGTTTAAGAAAAACAGATTTTTAAAAATTTTGTTAACGATAATTGTAGGCATCATCGTAAATCAGTCAGAATCGAGTTCAAGGACCTCTAAAACGACCAATAATGATGAAAACTTGATTTCGAAAAATGGGGACAAATCAGTTTGATACCTAACCCTAGAGCCCTAAATATTAAAGTAAAATTTATTTAATGGTTTGAATCTAAAAATAAAAGAAAAAACTGATAAGGCAGGGAAATATGACATGTCAAATGTAATATAAAAGGTGCGTGAAGCCAGTTGTACCAAAAAAAAAGCCACTTAACTAAGTGTGGTCACTTTATCGATGCATCTTTGTAGGGACTTACATTGGCGGCATTCGGTGTGCAGGCGAAAAATATCTTAAGGCTCAGTTAGCCGACTATAATGTATGATCGATATTTTCATATGAAAAGTAGATTACGTTACATTACATCTCTATACAAATTTTCATTACTTTTCACATAACAATACCGATCAGCTGTTCCCTGCTGTTACAGTTACATTACATTACAGTCGGCTAACTGAGCCTTTATCTTTTCTTTAAAGACCAAAAACAAAATTCACGCACAATTCAAAGAAAAGCTTCCGCAAGATCATTTACATCAAACACGGAATACCGCTATTGTCGTTTTTAAATTTTATACAACAGCACTTAAAGGGTTGTTATCTCAATAGAAAAGACGAGAACAATGCAATTTTAACAATAAACTTTTAGTGAATTAAAAACATGACTGTATTTGCACAAATGTTTAAAAGTTATTGTAACATCTTCTTATTGTTCAAAAACACTTATGAAATTCTTTTGATTTTAATTTCTTATATACATATATTGGCATTATTAAGTATTTAAAACTGAGTTGTTCCAAATAAGTATTTATTTCAATATGTGTATATATCCAGTTCTAGCAGTTATTTTACTGGCTTGCAGTATCACTGGCACTCAAGCAACGCCCGTATGTAATAAGGCATGTACCCGTGAATTAAATCCTGTTTGCGCCAGACTTCAGCGTCCGAATGGTAAAATAGTAATATGTAATTTTGCAAATCCCTGTTTGCTTCGTGTACATCGCTGCCAGACGAGGGAACGTAAGTTAAAATAATATCAATGTTATAAAAATGTATAAATAGAAGTTTTTTTTTTCAATTATTTTATAATTTAGTGAATATTTCCATTTAATATTTTACGGTCCAATTCATAAAACAATTTATTTCAGATTTAAAAAACAAAGTAGGTAGATACAGATAAATCTCGGGCCAACCCATATTTGATATAAAGGGCCGAGGAGACGGTGAGATAAATCCATCAATCACATACTTGCGTGCTATACATTATCGTCCTTGCTATACGCATTATCGTCCGTGATTGATGAGAAAAAAAATTTTGATACACATTTTTATTTGAAGGCTGATGATTTTATCGCCTCCAGCTCTGATGAAAAAATGTCATTTGATTTGTGGCGACATAATAAGTGCGCGAACGAAAACAAATTATTTTGCATTTTATGGAAATTCACTATTGATCTTTGTAAAAAACGTAACGTTCAAAACTCTACAAGTAGTTTTACTATTATTTATTATTAATGTCGCATAGTCATTTTACTGGGAAACACCCATCACCCAGCAAAAACTTATTTTACTAGAATGCCAAAAAAGTATATGTATTCACCAGACATTAATACTTAAAAGTACTTAAGTACTTATGTTGGATGAGTTTAAAAAATATAAGATTGTCCTTAAAAATATACCTTCAAAAAAGTGCAGTTGTAAGATTGCTAGATTGCTATTATTAACTTGACTGCACCAGGTCAAAAATTTTTGTGTGGCAACACTCTATTCTTCAATAGCTGTTGTTGTTATTCATATTAGGTCTGTCTGCGTAAATACTCAGCAAACTTTTTTGGGAGAGTAAGACCAATTTTACTCTGTCGGCTGAAAATATCTCAAAAAGTACGCAGACAGTATCCAGTGAAATCTTGCAAGAAAACAGCTGATCGGTGTTTAAACAATTAAAATAACAAAGCAAAAGAATTTTAGCCAGAAAAAAAGCATTATTGGAATCATTGGTTCTGCTTTTACGCCACGGTCGCACTGTATATTTGGACGTTTCTAGCATGAAATAAAATGTTTCGTTTATTATAATTTATTATAAACGTTAAAAATTAAACACAATTCTAACTATTTACCTCTGCCATTGTTAAATTTCAATTTTTATTTTCATTTCACAAAAATTATTTCATTCAAAAAGTAATAAGAACAGCTGTTCAAACTAGTTGCAAAATCTTGCAAGCAAAAATTTCTCCAGCAACATTTTGCAAGTTCTCTAACTTCCAACTGTTAAAAAATTCTCTTTTTGGCTCTCTCGCTGCAAGAGATTTGGAGTACGCAGACAACATTTTGCAAGAGTTTGTAACATTTTGCACAAAATTTTGCAAAATATGTGTACGCAGACCAGTGTTGCCAAAATGTTGTAGGCATTTCCCACCATATAGCCCCTGAAAACCCGCTAAAACCGCTAGCTGAATAAAAATAAACGCTAATATAACCGCTGAATAAGATAAATTTTATAAAATATGTGTACATATGCATAGATATATGTATGTTTGTGGGAATCTCATATTTCCCCAATATTTGTAAGCAAAACTAAGCCTACTCTTTAAGTAGGTATTTTATTTCCTTCCGAGTTTCCATACACGAACATCGAACCAGGAAAAATTAGAATCCAAGGGACCATTCCATCTATTAATATTAATGTTTAAGCTGATTCAGTATATTTTCAACATTTTCTGCGATAGACCCTAACTATTCTACACGTGTGGAATAATATCTTGCCGTTTTGCTTGAAGTATTTGTAAAATATTGTTCAAATTTCCTGGTTTTCTGACAATCTGAAATAAAAAAATAGTGCTGATAAAATAAACTCTGTGGCTCACTTCACATTCTTGAAGTTTAATTTCGAAATAAAATTTCAATAAAAAATTCTCTAATCAAAAACAAATTATTCAGAAAAAGTTATTGTTTTGAGAGATTTTGGTTGATATTATGTTTTCCTCATACTCACTGGTCCAATCACCCAGTTTTCGCTTTGTTTTCCGATACTACACGAACACAATATGAGTTTTTTATTTGCAAAAAATGTGACGTTAGTTTCTTTTCGCTGTACGTGTTAATATGTATAAATACCAGAATAAGTGTCGCATTTTAATACCTTTCTTTATAAGTGTCAGAAAAACGCTGAAAATCCGTCAACTAAGAAATTCTTCCGCTAAAACTCCCGCTGGTGGTTTTTTAAATAGACTTGCCACTAATGACAACAAAATGCAGTCATATATAACGGGAAAATCACCGTTTTGGCAACACTGACGCAGATAGACCTATTTATTTTCTTTTTACCTAGGCTGAGTTTACATCTGGCATTTCTTGTGTGTCATTTGCCCAAAAAAAAACGTAACCAACTAATTACTAATGAAAAACTGTTTGATTCAGACATGTATTTAGTGATTTAAATAGTTTGCAATCATTTTGGATTCTATAAAATTGTCTATTAATTATGTATTAAACTGTTTAACTTAATAAATACATGTCTGAATCAAATAGTTTTTAATTAGTAATTAGTTGGTTACGCTTTTTTACGCTTGTGTGGCATTTGGCACACAGATGTAAACCCGGCCATACTCTTGCAACTACAATTTGAAGTTGAAAAAAGTTAGGCAATGTAGCAATGATTATTGAGTTCTTGATTCAACTTAGTTATTTGTTGTAGAGCTTCTTTCTCATTTGTTTAAATGAAAGTTTCTTAAGATAATAACTCTAGTAGTTCTAAGAAACTTTTGGGTAAAGGTTATCTGATGATCTGCAGTGAAATGAGTATAGGATCCAGGTAAACCCTTAAATAATAAATTTTAAGGAATTTAAAAAAATTTTACTATATAAGTTAAATAATAATTTGGGATTATTAGTGCGTTAATAAATGTTAAACTTGAATTGTAATAAGTCCCAATAAAAAACACAAGTATTTTTGTTTGTATGAAAAACTCGGAAATTTTACAATGCGTTGTAAAATGGAAATTATTTTATATTTTGTAAATAAATATTTTAAAATTATGGAACTAGTAATACAAAGTGAAGAAGTGGCTGGAAATCAAGTTATTGTATATGTATAAAATGCATAAATACATCACAAAATTAAATTTTTTTTAATCGGAGGATCGATGTTACTCTATCGTCTATTTTCACTTCTTCCCAGAGGTCAGAGTAAAAATTTTCGTTGTTTTCCTTCCAAAGAACTCTTTTTTCCCATAATTTTTTGATTATTTGTTGCTGCTGCATCCATTTTTGAGTTGAAAATCTTTCAAGCGACATTTATTGTTATTCTCTGGCATAAAAATTATCAGCTGCTTCCGGTCATTTTGACTTGGCAGCACGGAATTTAGCACAGCGAAAACAAGGTTACATTTCATAAAACCAACTTAAAACTAATTAAAAAATGGTTTTAAGTTGGTTTTAACAAAGACAATTTGTATGGTAAAACCAGGTTTTAACAGTTTGTTTTAACGCTACAGCCAACTTTTATTAAAACCATGTCGATGTGAGAACACTATTATAGCCGACTGTATAGGAATGTAACTGCAACGGTAAGAAGCTGCTGATCGATATTGCTATGTGAAAAGTAAAGCAAATGGTTATAGAGATGTAAACGGAATGCAAGGCTCGGTTAGCCGACTGTAATGTAAACTAACTGCAATAGTAGGAAACACCTAATAGATATTTTTATATGAAAAATAGGTTACGTTACATTAAATCTCTATAACCATTTTCATTACTTTTCACATAACAATACCGATCAGCTGTTTCCTACTGTTGCAGTTACTTTACATTACAGTCGGCTAACTTGAATCTCTACATTACTTTTCACGTAACAATATCGATCAGCTGTTTCCTACCAATTCAATTACATTCCATTACAGCCAACTAACTAAGGCGTAAGCCTTTGAATTTTTATGAATTAAACCAGCTACGTCCAAACACATACTCAAACAGCTTTGAAAGCATCTAAATTTGTTTTTTTTTGCAAATTAAGAGCAAGCATTGTTGTCACAGAGATCTGATTGGATGTTGTGCCCTCGTTGGTGTAAAAGTTCGAAAGCTCTTTTGTAAAAGCTTACACATTTGGTATATAGTTTGGACGTAGCTGAAGTAAACCGTAAATGTAATTTTTTCTAAATACAAAATATTATTAAAAAATAATTTATTTTAAAATTAGCTAAAATTTTAAATATTTTCTATTCCAGCATGGATTGGAACACTGGGAGCATGTTCGAAAATTTCTCCTGAATGTTTCAGAGCAGTTAGAAGATGATTAATAATAGTACAGTCGTGGAAATAATTGATAATTGTATATGTAAATTGAAAAATAAAATTTTACTGTGACAAATTTTTATTTATTACATTTAAAAAAGGCAAACTAAGTAAGTCTGCACACTTAAAATACATTTGCTGCTCATAGTTTTTAGGAATTTTGACATATTTTATTAAATTTTGCAACGCACAGTATTATAAGTAAAATAATAAACAGCAGTAATAATTATGGATCTTCTGAATGACTTGAAAACAAGACATTTTTTCTGTTGCTGTAAGTTTTGATTTGCAAAGCATTTTGAAGTCCTATAAAGTGTTTGCATATTCCTAAGGCCTTTTGTAAATGAATATCGTTACAAAAACATATGTAAATGTGAAAAAATGCCAAGTTCCTTTCCAAAATTTCGGCCATCAAAAGTAGTGAGATAAAACTTTTGACCAAGTTATTGTTTGGAACAATACCTATCACTGGAATATGCTATGCAATATGCATATGTATAAATTTGTAATTGCAAGGGTGTCATATAATTTCTAGATAATCTGCTTACATGAAAACATTTTTCCCGATATAAAGAAATGAATAAATATATGTATATCACTCTCTCTTTTTTTAGAAAAGTAAAAATATTGCCAAAATAGCAGACTACAATTACAAATTGATATTAAAAACCTGCAAAAGACGTCTTGTAAGAACTTTTAAGACATGAGGGCAATTTCAAATGCTTTACTACAGGGAAATCTTCTGAATCAAATGCTAAACAACGTGTTCGACAATACGTTTGTTTAACTTATTGCGGGTATAAGAGTAAAGAAGAAAACAGTTCGTGACTGAAGAATTTGTGGTGCTTGTGCTTTTTTCTCTCATTGACGCGTATACTAAAGTCATGCATGTACATACATACATACCTACATAATTTTTGTATGCTCTCTTATTTTTCTGGGCACATACAAATGCACACATGCATTTACATGAGTTGTATGCGCTTGCGTTAAAAAACCTCCCCTAAACACAAACATAATAGCTTACCATCTAAATCTTATACACACACCCAAACGTACAATATCCAAAATAACAAGCATACATGTATAAACAGTACTTATTTTCATTGTTTGTTTAAACAAGAAGTCTTGGCGACATCGCTTGTTAACAGTCATATACACGTACACCAATAAATCTATCGTGCTTCGTTTATTCTGCGACAGCATTTATTATTGGCTTAGTATAATGCATGCCACGAAAGTACATTTAAAAAACATGACGTATTTACATTTCAAGACTGCTGACGCAGGCCACTAATTGATATAATGGTTTCTCATCTGTACCTACTTGCGTATCAAATTTCAGCTCTCTAGCACAAATTTAATTATTTTATTTTTATGGGCGTATTCCTGCCCATTTCTTTAAAAAATTTTTTTGGCCTTTGCTTATCATGCGTGTCAAGTTTCGTTGGAAACATACAATAATATCTACATAAATTGTGTATGAAGTACATGAAATAAGAGACTTACCCCCTTATGAAAAAACTATTGGTTAACTTAAAACTGGTTTAACAAACGAATTTTGTATGTCAAAACCGGCTTTAACTCATGCTTTAACTTTAACAATCATTTTTTGCATAAGGGCGTTAAATTTTATGGTCATGTTAACGCCCACTTTTTTAAACGAAAATGTATAGCCTTTTATCATTGTAACATGTGTGCCGAATTACAATAAAATCGCTTGAGTAAACGCCTTCGATATGTGTTTTTCATTCTGAGCTTTATGGGCGTACCCCCGCACCCTTGGCTAAAATTATAGGGTTTTCAAATATTTTTAGGTGACAACTTGACAACCTTGTTCTACTTGTGTACCAAATTGCAGCTCACTAGCGTAAAGTTAGTTTTTATGGGCGTAGCCCCGTCCCCTGGATAAAATTTCTGGGTTTTCAGATTTTTCTAGTTAATTGCTCAGCTAGGTCTACTTGTGTACCAATTTTCAGCTCTCTAGTTATAGCGGGAGTGCTTCATCAAATTGATGAGTGATCGATCAGTGAGCCAGTGAGTATATCTTTAAATATGCACTTTTTGCACCTCCATATCTCAGGAACCTTTTGTTCTAAAACTTCGTATATGAGGTGACATGAATTAATTCTAGTTACGAACAGTGCTTCCAGAAAAATGTTGCCTCTTGCCCCCAATTTAGAACGTCATGTCCCCAAAAATCCCCATTTCAAAAGAAAAATCCAAATTTTTTTCCCCAAAAATATTTTGTCAATATTGTTGTTTGATATGATTTTAAAATGATGCTGTTACTCATTTCATTGCTCCAAAACTCTTTGCACACTTCTTCCAAGATATAACCATCTACGGCCCTATCAATAATGAAAGACTAGCATAAGGTTAGTATGAACTAATTGGTTGCATTTGTATAACTGTCTGTATAGCCAAAACAAATATACCATTTAATGAACCATATAATTATAGTGTGAGCGATAGAAATACTATAAGAGTTATTGTGTGTGCGTGCTTTTCCAAATTACAATACAATTGAAACAAATAACAATTGCTTATTGTATTGCTGCTGAGGAACTGTTTGTATCTGTTTATGCTCAAAAATACTAGCTGTAACACAAATATATAAAAAAACACGTTTGAAACAAATACATGAAAAGCAGATGTTCGTGCGCACGTTCGTAGAGTTCTTCGTGGCGCAGACAAGGCACAAATTCGTATTGTGTGTAATTTTGTTTTTGTATTTGCAGCTCATGTGTTTTGTGTATCATTACAATCTTACATTAAAAATCGAGGCAGAATGTAGTTTTAACCCACTTTTAAATCCTATCGTGATTTTAATGTAAAATTTTATGGCAAAACTCGTTAAGACAATTTTTAATTTTGCCACTTATGATAACTTCATGCTACTTTTTCTTTATGCAATGTTTGACATTTCTCCAAATTTTAAAAATTTATTTTAGTCCACACATAAATTAATTAAATCGAATATTTGTTTGTACTTAAGCTTTCGCAACGGAGAGCGAAAATAACAAGAAATTATATAGAATTGAGAATTGATTTTGCCACTTGTGAACTGCATAGATTCAGTGAATGGCAAACGCACCAATTTGATGCAACTATTTAATTTTTTATACCCTTTACCAAAAAATGGTAAAAGGGTATATATAGGTTTGTCATTCCGTTTGCAATTTCTACAAAATTAATAAGCGACACATAAAGTATATATATTCTGGATCCTTATGCATAGGGAAGACGAACAAGCGATGTCCGTCTGTCTGTACGTGAAATCGGTTTTCCCAAGCTCCCAGAAGAGCTAGAGACTTCGTTCTTGGACTGGTGTGTCAGAAATTTTCCGAAAAATTTTGCTATTGAAATTCAGCACAATCGAGCAGACGGTTTCAGAGCTGGAAAACTCAAACTCAATTTTCCCATAGAAAATAACTACCGAAAACAAGTTTTTATTACTTTTTTATTAAATTAACTTATTTTATACTTCGGTATGAATAAAATTGGTATTTATAATTAAAAAAAATTTTAAAAATTTAACAAATTAAAAAAACGTTTCCAGCGTTGGAAAACTTTAACTTTTTTCCTAATAATTAAACATATTTCATGTTTTAGGAAGAAGGCTATTTTCTCAGGAACGGTAAAAGCTACGGGTCTGAAATTTGGACAGTGTATGTAGAACTTTGGTCGCTACAACAACAAATATATAAAAGCTAAAAATTAAAGGGTGTTCCAAAATGAGTAACGAAAACTTTTTAAAATCCCATGTAATATACATACAATTGTATGTATGTGTGTATATTGACTCTTGAAATTTGTAAAATTAGTGTATTTTTATATAGGCTACAACAATTAACACTAAAATTAAAAATAATTTAAGTTAAAGGGTGGTCCAACAGTTAATGAAATTTTGACTATGTAATTTTGAAAAATTGCTATATCTTGGAAACCGTAAGAGTTAAACTCTTGAAATTTTCAAAAATGGTGAAACTAAAAAATCCAAAATTATAAAATCGCCAAAAATTTAAAAAAAATCGCCAAAACGAAAAAAATCACCAAAATGAAATAAACGCTAAAATTAAAAAAAAACGCCAAAACCCGACAAAAATCGCTACAAGGAGAAAAACGTGTCAAAATTTCCACAATGACAAAAAAACGCCAAAAATCGCCAAAACAAAAGAAATACTTATATGAACAAAAATCGCCAAAAATAAAAAAGAATCACCTAAATGAAAAAAAATCGCCAAAATCAAAAAAATCGCCAAAACGAAAATAAACCGCCAAAATTAAAAAAAAACGCCAAAAACCGAAAAAAATCACCAAAACTAAAAAAAAATTGCCTATATGAAAAAAAATCGCCAAAAATTAAAAAAAACGCTTATATTAAAAAATAAATCGGCAAAATCAAAAAAATCGCCAAAACGAAAAAAAATCACCAAAATTAAAAAAACGTCAAAAACCGAAAAAAATCGCCAAAACGAGAAAAAAGTGTCAAAACAAAAAAAAATTCCACAATGACAAAAATCCGCAAAAATCGCCGAAACAAAAAAAAATTGCTTATATGAACAAAATTCGCCAAAAATTAAAAAATCGCCTAAATGAAAAAAAATGGTCAAAATCAAAAAAATCGCCGGAACGAAAAAATCGCCAAAATTAAAAAAACGCAAAAAACCGAAAAAAATCGCCAAAACCAAAAAAATTGCCTATATGAAAAAAAATCGCAAAAAAGCAACAAATAAAACATAATGCTTAAAACCTAAAAATTGCACAAAAAGTATGAAAATTAATAATGAAAAAAAGGGTGTTCTATCAGTTTATGTAATTTTTAATATGTAATTTTGACAACTTGCTGTATCTAGGAAACCGTAAAGGGCAAAGTCTTGAAATTTACAAAAACGGCAAACAAAACTAAAAAATTCGAAAATTATAAAATCGCCAAAACAAAAGAAAAATCTCCAAACCAAAAAAATCGCCAAAACGAAAAAAGCACCAAATTAAAAAATATCTAGCACTAAAATAAATTGCAAAAATTAAAAAATCGCTGAAATGAAATAAATAAATCTCCAAAATGAAAAAAAGTCGACAAAATAAAAAAACGCCAAGAACCTTACAAAATCGATAAAACGAGAAAAAAGCATCATAACTTAAAAAAGCAACAAATTAAAAAAAACGCATAGAACCTAAAAAAACGCCAAAACGAAAAAAGCACCAAATAGAAAAAAAATATATAGTACTAAAAAAAGTTTTCAAAATTAAAAAATTAAAAAAAAATCGCTAAAATGAAAAAAAACGCCAAAACAAAAAAAAGCGCAAGAAACCTTAAAAAAACTACAAAGAGAAAAAATGCACCAAAACTAAAAAATTCACAAAATAAAAAAACGCCGAAAACCTAAAAAAAGCTTGAAAACGAAAAAAATCGCCAAAATAAAAAAGCGCAAAAAACATAAAAAATCGCTAAAACGAGAAAAAAAGTACCAAAACTAAAAAAACACCAAATTAAAAACACCCAAAAAAGCAATAAAACAAAAAAATGCACCAAATTAAAAAAGCCAAAACCAAAAAAAAATCACAAAAACGAAAAAGAAGCACCAAATTGTGGAAAATATATCACTAAAATAAATCACCAAAATGATAAAAAACGCTAAAATGAAAAATCTCATTAAAATGTAAAAAATCGGCCAATTTTTAAAAAAATTCCAAAGTTCTAAAAAATCGCTAAAACAAAAAAAAGCACTAAAACTTAAAAGGCTCCAAATAAAAGAACCCGCAAAAGACGGCATCACTAAAAACCCTATTATAAAACGCTTAAAACCGAAAAAAATCCAAAAACGAAAAAATTCCAAAATAATATTTTATATAGGCTAAGGTTCATATAGTATTACATATCTAGTATCCGTACGGAACCATTCGTGCGGAAGTCAGAGTAAAAAGGAGATGGAAATAAAATTTATCGCTAAGGTACAGTCCTAACTATAAAATTAATTAAAGAACATGTTCCATTTCATTTCCCCGAACAAATTTAATTGTGCTGAGCAAATTCGAAAAATTCTTTAGGAATAATCGTTCACATAATACCGCGATATATATGTACCTTTTGCAATGGGATGTTTAAATTGAGACACTTAACAATTTTTGTAAAATCAAAGATTATTGAATAAAACAATTTATTTTACTTGGTATGGAGGTACAATACTAAAACTATTTTATAGGGTTATTAAAAAAAGAAGAGAGAGCCTCGAAGTTCAAAACTTTAGCGTACATTCGATTTTCTTAGATTTGCGAATAAATATTGAACAATTTTGTTTCGAAGTTACTTCGCTTTAGTAAATATTCGTTTTTTATCGAATCTCAGGTCAAGTGGAATAATAAATATGGTTTGCATTGGATAATTTTGATATAACGGCGTTATTTGTTTGTATAGCTATGAATGCAACAAACGGGTAACTTATTCATCAAGTATCAAGAATTACAATTACTCTTTATGCAGCAAACTCATATCTCAATAAATGCGCTTCATGCTTAAAGTAAAAGATTAGTATATTATTACTACAAATATATATAGATTTAATCTCTTAATAATTCCATTGGAGCTTATATCCAAACACCGAAGTATAGAGAGATTGACCTGACAACTTTTATTTTTTAAGATACGAGGTTGAGCAAGTAAGGCATCGATATTCAACTTATTGCTAATATCAAAAAAAAAAATATTTAATCGAAAAATACCGAGAGGTTACGTACTAAAAATTACACTATAGCAAAAATTAGGATTTTTTTTCACAAAATAAATATGTACCTACATATCATACATAAACATAATACATAAACGTACTTTGGTAAAGGGTATATAAGATTCGGTACAGCCGAATTTTTACTTGTTTTAAATTATAAAGAAATATTTTTTAACCGCGCACATGGGTTCCAATGGCAGTTATGTTACTAAGGGCAAAAATTCTTTCCAAACCTTCGAGCATCAAAAGTAGTGAGATAGAAATTTTGACCAAGTTCTTGTTTGATACAATACATTTCACTGAAATATGGTATGCATTATATAAATTTGTAATCGTAAGGGTGTCATATAATTTCTAGAAAATGGAGAAATTTGTCATCTAGTCATTGTACTCTAACTTCAAAAAGTCCTTTGGAAACTTTCAGTTAAAATAAACCAACCGAAAACAAAACAGCTGACTTCGAAAATTCGAAGTTCTGCATTAAAGTTTAATTTTTATCTTAATTTGTTTAGAATAGGTGGTTTTTATATTTATTTTATTTTATAGATTCTTATTTATGCATACATATGTATGTATGTATATGCATGTGCACATAAAAGTAAATTTTGTGGATAAATGCGGTTATTTTAATAACCCGTACATCGTATTGAATCAAAAAGTACATATGTATGTACATACATATATAAACATATATGTACATATGTATATGTATATGCACATATATTTCTATTAATTTGCTCTTAATTCTAATATGATATGTATTGGCTTGGCATATCCACGCTTCCATAATAACGATTTCCTTGGGCATCATAATTTATATTACCATAGTCAGCTCCATGCCCTCCATCTTCGTCCCCGTATGAATTTTTACCATGTCCAATTGCCCCAAAGTTGTTTTCGTAAGTACCTTCGCATTTTTGTGGAATAGTAAGCCCAACAACGTTTGCTGCATAAAATAAAATAATTTAGTATAAACTCAACTAAATAATTTTTAGTTCAACTGCTGCTGTAGTACACATAAACATAACTGCGCTTATGTTCATTTACATATGTACATAGCGTGTCCAGCATAACTCAAGGTACCCCAGCTGAAATAAGGAAGTTCATAAATTTTACAAAAATATATCTGATAAAATTTATTATTTTACTCGTATTAATATTTTAATTCGTATATCCAAAAATATATGGTGTGCAACAAAACAAAAAACTCTGCATTTAAAATCTTTACTAACTTCATATTTTTGAACATCAAAAGTCTTGGTAGCACTTTCTTCTTACGAAGATGCTTACTAAAATGGAGTAAATTATCCCTACCTAGTATCTAGGATAACATTTTTAAAACTAATAGCTACATATTGCTGAAATGGCATTGAATGAATAAGTTTTTTGTGTAATAGGGAGATATTTATAGCCATGCACCCATGTAGCCAAGTAGCCATGAAAAGTTCTGGGCTAATTTTTATTAGAAATTGGGAGGTTACGATTTTTTTAATGATCCCACAACTGCTCAGTGTTCAAATCTAAGCTTTGATGAGGAACAGTGTGCATCTTCATTGAAGCACATCCATCGAAGCCAATAATATTTATTTATATGGAGTTTCGTTATGAGCTGAGTTTACATCTGGCATTTCTTGTGTCAATTGCCCAAAAAAGCGTAACCAACTAATTATTAATGAAAAACTGTTTCATTCAGGCATGTATTTATTGATTTAAACAGTTTGCAATCATGTTTGATTTTGTAAAATTTGTAAAATTGTCTATTAATTATGTACGAAAATCTTTAACTTAATAAATACATGTCTTAATCAAACAGTTTTTCATTAATAATTAGTGGTCACGCTTTTTTACGCTTGTGTGGCACATGGCACACAGATGTAAATCCGGCTTTAGCGTCGTTTGCTTTATCATTGTGAGACTTTATTTTTCGTATTGTTTGTTAATTAATATTTATATAAATAAAATAATCTCAAAATTATTAAATTGGCTAGTGCCACCGTCTGATTGTCAAAAATAAGGCAAAGAAAGTGGTCGAAAAGACCAGGGCTTAATATGCGTGCCACAAAAGGATTCTATTATACTCTGCATTCCAGTTTACGGAAACAGGATTTAAGTTGGTTTAAAAATTTCAAGTGCATAGAGACCTAACTGCACCGAAATTTCTGCCCATGCAGTTTTCTTTGCATTTGTATTCCTATAAATGTTACACATATAAAGAATTCCATACAGTCTCACGAACCTCAAAAACTGAATTAGCTGTGTCGTCATATTATGCTTCCAGGGCGCTAGAATTTTTCTCACACTATTCTATGCTTTTCCACTTTCTTTTTCGTTTTCCATATATTTAAATTTTTATACCCGCACACGTTTAAAGTTCTTTCTGTATTTTCTTAATGTCAAAATGTCAACATGCTGACAAAGTAAAGCATTTCAAAAATCTCTCATGTCTTTAAAGGTCTTATAAATGGTATTGTGCAGGACACTATTACATAAGATGCGTAAACAGTTTGTGTGGTAATGCCACACAATGAAAAATATCGGAAATGACAACATTTGCCACTAGTTCCCACTGTTATATTTGCCATACTTATCACAAAATGCCACAGTGTGTACTCGGCCGTAGTACGGAGTTTCTTACGCGTTGTATGCATATTGGCGTTCGGCTCTTTGAATCGATATGCGTATCTGCAAAGACATTTTGCTTGGAGATTCTTTTAACTATGCGTCAATCCTTGGTGCACTTTTTAATTGAGCCTTAATTATAGCTTCTATTGATCTTTCTTCCCGTTTAGTTAGTTTTCGAAGACGTCGTGTTCTTGGTTAATTTTCAAGTATTATTTTTTTCTCTATTTCCCCAGTGAAAAAAATGGAACTCATTCTAGCGGAAGTACATTTTCATTGCTTCCAAAAAATCGATATTTTTAATTTACCGAAAGTGAGCAAAAAACCATGCAGAAGCTTATTTTAGTCACACAAAACCTTGTAACTGCTCCATAGTGTTAGAAAATACTCACCAGAATTTAAAAAAAAATGATTTTTTTAAAGAAATTTATGAATTATTTTTAGTCTAAAATTTAAAAGTTATTTGCTTAAATTTACATGAAAACACTGTTTCGGGCTTAAATTCGTATAAAAAGAAACGAATTGTTAAAAAAGGCAACTATTTACCATTTTTCCTAGATGAAAATATTATCATAGAACACAAAAAAGGGAATTTTTCTTAATATCGCTTCCAATTCAGTGACCAGGCATCGAAAAAGAGAACTTCTTGCAATGACAACCCTATGTAAAAATCATTAGATCGGATCGAAATTTGCACTACTTCCGCATCGTAAACTCTACATTTCCATGACTTTTTTGGAGTCTCTTTTTTTACTGGGTTATTATTTTTTGGTAGCTGATTTGCTTTGTTTTTTTTTTCGTTTGTTACTATACCACATTTTTTTTTGTTTTGTATTGGATATATGTACGAATAATTAAAACATTTATAAAATAATAAATAAAAGAATTTTGATCGGATATTTTTTTTTGGAAAATTGATGATCTTTCTTATTTTAGCTGGAATACCTTGAGTTCTGCTGGACACATTGTGTACATATGTATTTATGTACATATGTATGTACTTACTCATTAAAATACCAAGTACGGCTAAAAGCAACACGATCCTTGATACCATTTCTCTAGGTTTCTGTGAATATTAACTGCGTTTGTGAAAATTTATGATTAGAATAAATAACATAATTTTTTTTTTTAGTATTTATACAATTTTAGAAATTTGTCTACCTTCTTTTTTATTTTCAAGATAAAAAATAAAAAAAAACAAAAATTTCAATTTGACTAAGAAGATATGCATACATATATATATATATATATATAAGGGCAAAAATTCTTTCCAAACCTTCGAGCATCAAAAGTAGTGAGATAGAAATTTTGACCAAGTTCTTGTTTGATACAATACATTTCACTGAAATATGGTATGCATTATATAAATTTGTAATCGTAAGGGTGTCATATAATTTCAAGAAAATGGAGAAATTTGTCATCTAGTCATTGTACCCTAACTTCAAAAAGTCCTTTGGAAACTTTCAGTTAAAATAAACCAACCGAAAACAAAACAGCTGACTTCGAAAATTCGAAGTTCTGCATTAAAGTTTAATTTTTATCTTAATTTGTTTAGAATAGGTGGTTTTTATATTTATTTTATTTTATAGATTCTTATTTATGCATACATATGTATGTATGTATATGCATGTGCACATAAAAGTAAATTTTGTGGATAAATGCGGTTATTTTAATAACCCGTACATCGTATTGAATCAAAAAGTACATATGTATGTACATACATATATAAACATATATGTACATATGTATATGTATATGCACATATATTTCTATTAATTTGCTCTTAATTCTAATATGATATGTATTGGCTTGGCATATCCACGCTTCCATAATAACGATTTCCTTGGGCATCATAATTTATATTACCATAGTCAGCTCCATGCCCTCCATCTTCGTCCCCGTATGAATTTTTACCATGTCCAATTGCCCCAAAGTTGTTTTCGTAAGTACCTTCGCATTTTTGTGGAATAGTAAGCCCAACAACGTTTGCTGCATAAAATAAAATAATTTAGTATAAACTCAACTAAATAATTTTTAGTTCAACTGCTGCTGTAGTACACATAAACATAACTGCGCTTATGTTCATTTACATATGTACATAGCGTGTCCAGCATAACTCAAGGTACCCCAGCTGAAATAAGGAAGTTCATAAATTTTACAAAAATATATCTGATAAAATTTATTATTTTACTCGTATTAATATTTTAATTCGTATATCCAAAAATATATGGTGTGCAACAAAACAAAAAACTCTGCATTTAAAATCTTTACTAACTTCATATTTTTGAACATCAAAAGTCTTGGTAGCACTTTCTTCTTACGAAGATGCTTACTAAAATGGAGTAAATTATCCCTACCTAGTATCTAGGATAACATTTTTAAAACTAATAGCTACATATTGCTGAAATGGCATTGAATGAATAAGTTTTTTGTGTAATAGGGAGATATTTATAGCCATGCACCCATGTAGCCAAGTAGCCATGAAAAGTTCTGGGCTAATTTTTATTAGAAATTGGGAGGTTACGATTTTTTTAATGATCCCACAACTGCTCAGTGTTCAAATCTAAGCTTTGATGAGGAACAGTGTGCATCTTCATTGAAGCACATCCATCGAAGCCAATAATATTTATTTATATGGAGTTTCGTTATGAGCTGAGTTTACATCTGGCATTTCTTGTGTCAATTGCCCAAAAAAGCGTAACCAACTAATTATTAATGAAAAACTGTTTCATTCAGGCATGTATTTATTGATTTAAACAGTTTGCAATCATGTTTGATTTTGTAAAATTTGTAAAATTGTCTATTAATTATGTACGAAAATCTTTAACTTAATAAATACATGTCTTAATCAAACAGTTTTTCATTAATAATTAGTGGTCACGCTTTTTTACGCTTGTGTGGCACATGGCACACAGATGTAAATCCGGCTTTAGCGTCGTTTGCTTTATCATTGTGAGACTTTATTTTTCGTATTGTTTGTTAATTAATATTTATATAAATAAAATAATCTCAAAATTATTAAATTGGCTAGTGCCACCGTCTGATTGTCAAAAATAAGGCAAAGAAAGTGGTCGAAAAGACCAGGGCTTAATATGCGTGCCACAAAAGGATTCTATTATACTCTGCATTCCAGTTTACGGAAACAGGATTTAAGTTGGTTTAAAAATTTCAAGTGCATAGAGACCTAACTGCACCGAAATTTCTGCCCATGCAGTTTTCTTTGCATTTGTATTCCTATAAATGTTACACATATAAAGAATTCCATACAGTCTCACGAACCTCAAAAACTGAATTAGCTGTGTCGTCATATTATGCTTCCAGGGCGCTAGAATTTTTCTCACACTATTCTATGCTTTTCCACTTTCTTTTTCGTTTTCCATATATTTAAATTTTTATACCCGCACACGTTTAAAGTTCTTTCTGTATTTTCTTAATGTCAAAATGTCAACATGCTGACAAAGTAAAGCATTTCAAAAATCTCTCATGTCTTTAAAGGTCTTATAAATGGTATTGTGCAGGACACTATTACATAAGATGCGTAAACAGTTTGTGTGGTAATGCCACACAATGAAAAATATCGGAAATGACAACATTTGCCACTAGTTCCCACTGTTATATTTGCCATACTTATCACAAAATGCCACAGTGTGTACTCGGCCGTAGTACGGAGTTTCTTACGCGTTGTATGCATATTGGCGTTCGGCTCTTTGAATCGATATGCGTATCTGCAAAGACATTTTGCTTGGAGATTCTTTTAACTATGCGTCAATCCTTGGTGCACTTTTTAATTGAGCCTTAATTATAGCTTCTATTGATCTTTCTTCCCGTTTAGTTAGTTTTCGAAGACGTCGTGTTCTTGGTTAATTTTCAAGTATTATTTTTTTCTCTATTTCCCCAGTGAAAAAAATGGAACTCATTCTAGCGGAAGTACATTTTCATTGCTTCCAAAAAATCGATATTTTTAATTTACCGAAAGTGAGCAAAAAACCATGCAGAAGCTTATTTTAGTCACACAAAACCTTGTAACTGCTCCATAGTGTTAGAAAATACTCACCAGAATTTAAAAAAAAATGATTTTTTTAAAGAAATTTATGAATTATTTTTAGTCTAAAATTTAAAAGTTATTTGCTTAAATTTACATGAAAACACTGTTTCGGGCTTAAATTCGTATAAAAAGAAACGAATTGTTAAAAAAGGCAACTATTTACCATTTTTCCTAGATGAAAATATTATCATAGAACACAAAAAAGGGAATTTTTCTTAATATCGCTTCCAATTCAGTGACCAGGCATCGAAAAAGAGAACTTCTTGCAATGACAACCCTATGTAAAAATCATTAGATCGGATCGAAATTTGCACTACTTCCGCATCGTAAACTCTACATTTCCATGACTTTTTTGGAGTCTCTTTTTTTACTGGGTTATTATTTTTTGGTAGCTGATTTGCTTTGTTTTTTTTTCGTTTGTTACTATACCACATTTTTTTTGTTTTGTATTGGATATATGTACGAATAATTAAAACATTTATAAAATAATAAATAAAAGAATTTTGATCGGATATTTTTTTTTGGAAAATTGATGATCTTTCTTATTTTAGCTGGAATACCTTGAGTTCTGCTGGACACATTGTGTACATATGTATTTATGTACATATGTATGTACTTACTCATTAAAATACCAAGTACGGCTAAAAGCAACACGATCCTTGATACCATTTCTCTAGGTTTCTGTGAATATTAACTGCGTTTGTGAAAATTTATGATTAGAATAAATAACATAATTTTTTTTTTTAGTATTTATACAATTTTAGAAATTTGTCTACCTTCTTTTTTATTTTCAAGATAAAAAATAAAAAAAAACAAAAATTTCAATTTGACTAAGAAGATATGCATACATATATATATATATATGTACATATGTATGTACATATAAACCTACGCATATATGCAAATTAATGTACGTACATACAGTGTGGTGCAAAAAAATTAGCCAATGACACACTAAAATATATGAAATTTTTTGTTTTTTTAAGTAACTCAGACTATTTGTTTTATTTGATTAACGGTAGTCTTAAGTAAGGATGGCATTTTTTTTTTATTAACCGATTAATTAATCAAATGATTAATTGAAAGGGTAAAATAATAATTGCAATTAATTGCTAGTAATTAACCGATTAATCGAATTTTTCGGTTAATAGAATTTGTTTAATTTTTTTTAAGTCTAAGTAATGCAATGAAATTTATTAATAGTTTTTTTCTATATATTTTAAGAAATTGTTTTTTATTAATAAAATTATATAAAAAGTAACACAAAAATTAATTCGGTTTCATGTAATATGATATAATGTATGATGTATATTTTATGTAATATAACAAAAAAAATATAAGAAATGGTTACTGAGTATTATTAAATAGTGAATTTAAAAAAAGTAATTTTGATAAACGCTTAGTAGTCAATCTATTTCTTTTTTCCGTTGCGGTTGCACCAGCTTTTGAAAATAAACGTTCGGCTGGAACAGATGTTCCTACCAAAAAGCAATATTTTTGAGCAATAATATATAGCTTAGGATACACTGACTTCATTTCTTCCCAAGCGTCCGGAACGTTTCTTTTCAACTCCAAGACCGGAGCATTGAGATAAAAGCTAAGTTCATCTTGAGTGGATTCATCGTCCTTTCTTCTCCGTTTATGAGCTAAATTTTTGTGAGGCGCCCACAAATCAAATTCGAGTTCACCAGTAGAGGAAGCTTCACTGCTACTCCCTATGCTGTCTTCTGTAGGAATTTCATCCATTTCCTTTCGCAGGTGTCTCATAACTTTTGATACAGCTAGTGGATCTTGGAAGTGGATTTTTTTAAATCTGGGGTCTAATAAAGTTGAAGCTGCTACTAGAAATGAATGCTCGATTTCCCCAAAACGACGGTTAAATTGAGCTAAAATGGTTTCCTTCACTTTATTAGCTACGGGGCATACACAATGCATTTTATGTATTTGTAGCCGCCCACAATGAGTAAGTGGGATTATATGACTTAATGTGGCATATTTTTCTCCACTGATTTGTGATGTCATGGCCTCCAAGGGTCTTAACAATTGTACTAATTCTTCAATTTCCTCTTTGTTTTTTGTTGTGATCATGGGTGGTGCGTCGTAATAATTCAACAAAATTTGGCTTATGTAAGATATTAATTTAAGAAATCGGTCTAGCATGTAATATGTGGAGTTCCACCTAGTTTTTACGTCCATAATAGGTTTTAACATTTTACCTTGAGGAATGCCAGCACGAGATTGCAATCTTCGCAGATCATCATTGGCTTTAACACTTCGTTTAAACCAAGTTACTATTGCTTTGCATTTAGAAATCACATCAGCAACTTCAGGCGTATTTAAAGCATTTTCACAAACTAAATTCAACGTGTGTGCAAAACACGGAATATGACGCCTTTTCCCAAATGCATCATGAATAGCTTTAACGATATTAGCGCCATTGTCTGTTACTATTGCCATTACGTTTTCTTTATTAATTGAAAATTCGAGTAAAGACTCTTCCAATATTTCCGAAATGTGTACAGCTGTATGGGCTTCGGTTAATTTAAAGACACCAATTGTTCCAGAAAATTGATTGCTTCCAAACAAACCATGTACTGTCACACCGAGCATGCTGTTCATTTCAGTGTCGGTCCATATATCCGTAGTCAAACACATATTCGGAATTTCTGACAGCTTCGTTTTGAAATTTTTAGCTTCAGTTTCATAAGTTTTTTCCATATATGCTTCGACAGTATTTCTACATGGTACTGCATAGAGTGGACAAATTATTTTCATAAATTTTCTGAACCCTTTACCTGCAATAAATTTTGATGAAGAATAATAATCAATCAATCGTTACCAGGTCACTTTGAGCCGGGCACGCACCGGAGCCAACGAAACGTTTTTTGTTGGTCCATCAAGAAAACATATTTTTGATATTGAAGAAAAAATGAAAAAATAATATTTTTGTCGCAGCCAAACATTGTTGCAGCCAACAGTATTCGACAAAATGAAAACGTTTGTTGGGCTTTGCTGTATGCTGTTTTGTTTGTTTGATTCGGTCTGTGCGCTCCATAAGCAAAGCTTGACTTTCGACTATATTCACTGCCAACATACATTATGTTTTTTTGTTTGTCGCGCTTGGTGTGTGTGCTCCATAAGAAGCAATGTATGTATTTATATTCGTTACGACATAAAAAACGTTTTGTTGGCTCCGGTGTGTGCCCGGCCTTAAACTTACCTTCGACATGTGAAAAAGGCAAATTATCAGTGACAATCATTTCCATTATTGATTGTGTCAATTTTTGATGTTTGCTACCACCTGATGCATAACTTTGCACATTTGATAAACAGGTCTTTAGAACTGGCTGCCTCAAACTTGATGTAATATTATTGCTGGTACTGGGTGATTCTGCGATGCCTGATCTTGTTTGCTGACTGGTAGTTGCTTTTTCGGTGTTTCTATTTTCACCTTCATCACCGTTTTTGAACTGTGCCTAATAAACATTTAACACAAATTAAACTAATGAACTGCTGGAAACTTTCAATCATACCTTGAGATTTTCGGCGTCCTTTGGATGTTTCAGATGTAAATGCTGAAACATATTTGACGTATTGTTTGAGCACTTCAACAGTTTGCCACACAAGCCACATTTGACTGTTGAATTGCTCTCCTTTGAGAAATGTTTCCATACCTCACTCTTTGTTGGAGCCATGATTCAACTAATTATTAAATTAAAGAAATTTTTGGTTGCCAAAATGCACTAATTGATCACGAACAAAATGTGCACGTGTTGTACGTAGGGATGAGCCGATACTATTTGCAAGTAAACACTACCATCAGTGTTACCGTTTTGCTACTTTCGATAATTCTTCTGCGGGAACACTGACTACCATACTTATCAAAGCGATGGCTGCATACCGATAAAAAAAAATCTTTTTTGATTTGTTATATATATTGCTTTAGACAGATTCATACTTTTAAAAAAAAACCTATAAAAATTTCGGTTATTTTCAGATTAATCGGTTAATCTTTCGATTAATTGAAACCAAATTTTCGATACAATTAAATCGTTAATTGAAAGAAATTAACCGATTAATACTAATCATATGATTAATCGTGCCATCACTAGTCTTAAGTGTAAAAGTGTCCTAATGTTTTATATTCAAACCAAAAATACTTACATATGTCAAACTAACGCCTCTATTTCCGTTGGCGTTTATGTTTCAAAACGACAATTTGACATCAGCATTGGCGTTATCGTTGTTTATCGAAAGTATTTCGATATTCTCCCTTTTGAAACGAATAAAATAATAACAAAGAAACATCCTTTGTATTTCGTCGCCATTTTTTGCAATGAATTTGAAACGACTAGAAGAAAATAAATTTAACAATGAAAATAACATTAAGGTACTTTTCATAATAAATGCTTAACAGTAAGCGTGAACTTTAACTGAAAATTCTTCATACAAAATTTGCCGTTAAAGTCCCTGTTAGATTTTAATTGTAATTACATTGTGAAAAGGGCTTTATGGCAATTTAAAATTTTATTCTGAAATGGTAAAAAATCCCACTTAGGCCGAGGCATTTCAAAGGGTTATAAAACTCCTGAGTTTCGAAAGAAGTTTCGTGAAAAAAAATTAGATTATTAAATTTTTGTGAGAAATTAGGATTAATTAATCCTCTTATCGTTCTTTATCGACTCAACTCTTGAGAGAAAAAAGCTATATGTAAATTGAAAACTTCAAACTCGTTTTCCGGCAAACTTTTGTTTTTTTATATTAATTATTAAATTGTTTGATTAAATGAGCGATATGGGGGTATGATATGTTACATGAAGATATGTTAAAAAGAAGCTGACAAACAACAAAACTAAACCTACTAAGCTTATTTTTTCTTTGTGATTTTCAAAAATATTATTACTTTATGAATTCTCATATAGTTTTTGAAAGTCTGTGCATAAACTAAGTGGTTTGTGGCTGTTCAAAATTTGTGGTTGAAGTCTACTGATGATTTGGTTTAAGCGCCAATGAAATATGTACGTATATAGACATTCTAAATCAGCAAATAAATTTCAATTATTGTATTTACAATTATGACAATATGTCAAATAAATAAATTCCATTAAAGTTCTTATTTTTTAGTTTAAAATAAAAAAGTGGACAAATAATTTTTTTTTAAAATAACTACGTATTTTGGCAATATGTTAATGACATCTTTTAAAACCTAAAATTTTGTTCAACTTCTGGTTCCTATTTTTTTAATTTTACGTAATATGATTTGTTAGCGAGTAATGAAATTTGGCATTCTGAAAAGTAACCCCTTATGCAAAAACAATTGGTAAGCTTAAAAATGAATGACTTTTGTATGGTAAAACCGGTTTTAACGCATGTTTTAACTTTAACAATCGTTTTTGCATAAGAGCGTACGTCATTATGTGGCAAGTAGTTCAGGGGGTCTACTCAGTAATTCGAAACGAAAGAAAATTCTTTCGAATTTGTGTTCTAATTACATGCAAATTCGAAAGCATTTCCGTTCGTTTCGAATTACAGAGTAGACCCGCTGATGTTAATGTGTACTTTTTTGCTGGGTATGCATACAGAAGTTAAATAGGATTTTTTTTTTTAATTTTTGGTACCTATACGAACCAAATATTGGCTCATTTTTGTATCATACTGTAAGTAAGTAGATAAGTACATACATACATATGTATGTATGTATTTATGCATGTATATATGTCTGTATATACGTAAATAGTTATGTTGCTTTAAAAAAAAATGGCTACGCAAATAATATCTTTTTAGGAATGACGCATTTGAAACTAAATTTCAAATTAACTAGAGAAATCAACAACATATGTTGGTATATACATAGTACATATATACAGATGTACATATATGTACATATGTATGTATATGTGTGTATGTATGTAGCTCCTGAGCTGATACCGTGTGTTAAAAAAAAGAACATTCCTTTGAGAAAAGCCTATGTTACTTTCAAGCAATGCAACTTTCTCAACTGAAAAAGTATTCATTCATGTGTACATACATACATATGTACATATGTACATGCACAGCGATACAAACTATTTATGGCCCAAACGTGCTAATACCCTTCTCAAAACGCGGTAGAATGCGCTAAATTACATATATCATTGTCAGCTATTTATAACCAAAATGCGCTATTTTCCTACGCGCTAAATTAAGTTTTAATAAAAGTCGATGTACTTTATTATGTATTAGCAGGCGCGGATCCAGCTCAAGCTTTTAATGTTTATTAATTTGTAACAATTTATTTTTTAATTTAATTTTAATTTAATTTTATTTAATTTAATTTATTCATATCATCAAAGTAATACAAAGCCAACAAGGCCAAAAATATAAATATGTATTACATAGTAACAAAAAAATCCTGATTTCTTAATACTAAATTCCACAAATGCTTATACTTAAACTGTAAATATAAGTAAATGAAGTACAACCAAATTAGTTGATTTGTCTTACCGGCCACGAAAATCCATAGAAAAAATTTGGTGAAAACAAATAATTCTAAAATACAATAGTAACATGGTCCCAATTAGTACTAACAAAAAATTATTGTTTTACAAAACACAATCAGGTAGATTGAATTGGCCAAGAGTACTGGTAAGGAACAGGATATATAACAGGTATACGAATATGAATAAGAAAACATCTTTACATACTTATATGCACCTAAGCTCAATCAACCAGAGCAGAAAAATACTCCAAAAGTTTGAGTCGAAAAACATTATTAGATTCCAGAAACGCGCTATTCTTACCAAATAGGATCTCTCAAAGGGCAGCTTAAAGATCCTTGGAATAAAAATTTGTGGATTTCTAGAAGATCGCAGAAAAGTAAATCTATTACGCAAGGGAGAGGGAAAACCACTTTTCATCACTCTATGGAATAAAACGAGGCACCGATACTGAACAAAATTTCTAAGCGAACAACCCAAGAAGTTATGAGCATAGTATGATATATGATCAAACCATCTAACATTATATACGAATCGTAACAATGCGTCGCATTGAAGAATCGCCAAAACTAAAAAAATCAGCAAAATAAAATATCGCCAAAATTTAAAAAGCATCAAATTAAACATAATGCCAAAAACCTAAAAATTGCACTAGAGAAAAAAGTATGAATTTTTTCACAAAATTAATAGGTACCTACATCTCTCTGTGCTTATGTATGTATCTCTATACTACATAAACGCACTTTGGTAAAGGGTATATAAGATTCGGCACTGCCGAATATAGCACTCTTACTTGTTCCTTTATAAAATTTAACGCAAATAGCAGCCAAAATTGCATACAGATTGCACGCTAAAATACAAAAAATTCCAGATGCCCAGGAGTGGCAGTAAACTGTTAAAACTGTACAAATGACGCAAGTTTGTAACATAAAAATAGGGTAACGACATTTTGTAGATATTTAACTCTGCAATGAAATAATTCCATTAAAAATGTTTTATGAATTATTTCATTTTAATGGCCGGGTTTACATCTGTGTGCCAAATGCCACACAAGCGTAAAAAAAGCATAGCCAACTAATTACTAATGAAAAACTGATTGATTCAGGCATGTATTTATTAAGTTAAATAGTTTAATACATAATTAATAGACAATTTTATAGAATCCAAAATGATTACAAACTATTTAAATCAATCAATGTCTGAATCGAACAGTTTTTCGTTAGTAATTAGTTGGTTACGTTTTTTGGGCAAATGACACACAAGAAATTCCAGATGCAAACTTTTATCCTTTTTACCGATTGGCTGAGTAATGGCATTTGAACGTATTAAATGTAAGTATATATTTAGAATATATATGTAGTAAAGTAAGATCGGACCCCCAAAATAAAGTGTGTAGTTATACTTTATTAACAAGTAGTAATTAAATAAAATCAAAAAACCCGACTGAGACCAACTTTGAACCGTGAAATATCCTAAATCGTCATTAAAAATGAAAATCATAAGAGAAACCTAAAGATGATTTAAAATGATGATGATTCAAATACCTGTCGAATGATACCCATTTTGATATAGTTCACTCTCTTCTTATTTTTTTCGTATTTACAAAATGGCGTCTGTTGGCCGCCATATTGAGTTTTGACTACTGTCATATCTTTAGTGATTAAGACAAATAAATTTAAATAAGAATCATAAAAATCGTTCCACGCGTTCGGTTAATATAGTACAGCAAACGAACACGCATCCATATATACATACATAGGCTGATAAAAACAATACTCTTATTTTTATTTCGATCAAAAATTGCCAAAAATATTTTTTTAATTTTTTTGCCACGCCCACAAATACCGCTCTTTTAGTATTTTGTTCATTGTGTCACCATTTTTATTCCGATCATAACGTCTTGTATACCGGTGTTCATGGCTAAGAGCTACATTTCTGTCTTTAATAATGGTTTACTTATATTATCTCTAATCCTATAGTGGGTGACTGACACTTTTTTTATTTGTAGGGAAGCGAACTTGCTCTACTGCTCCTGTCGATATGTGCATTAGGGATATAGCTTTTGGCCAAGGTTGGCAAACGGTATCGTAAAAATACCGATACCGATTCAAATACCGCTATAATTATATACCGGTATCGATACCGATACCGAAACACATTTCGGTTAGAAAATACCGGTATCAGGAATACCGTTTAGGTCTATACCGGTATGTACCGGTATACCGATTCCCACCAAAAATAAAATTTCAAAAATATATTTCAATTAACTTTCTTATATAAACACGTTTTTTTCGCCTTTACACATTTTTATGCAGCACTGTTTTTTTTAATCAACCGGAAAGTGCAATCATATCATAATCATCACCAGTGCGAAATACTAACGAACTTCATGAGCTGCTTAATGCCTTTATGAACGAAAAACGTATCTCTAGACATATAAATGTTCTAAATTGGTCAAAAGAGCAAAGCCCTTACAAAGACAGTTATTTTAAATAATAACTTTTTAAATAAATAACTTATTTATATGAAATCGCTAAAGTTAGTATATTGGTTCCCAGTGAAAAAAATGGAAGTCATTCTAGCGGAAGTACATTTTCATTGCTTCCAAAAAATCGATATTTTTATTTTGCGGAGAGTGAGCAAAAAACCATGTAGAAGCTTATTTTAGTCACACAAAACCTTGTAACTCCTCCATAGTGTTAGAAAATACTCACCAGAATTTAAAAAATAATTAATTTTTTTAAAGAATTTTTTTAGTCTAAAATTTAAAAGTTATTTGCTTAAATTTACATGAAAACACTGTTTCGGGCTTAAATTCGTATAAAAATAAACGAATTGTTAAAAAATACAACTATTTACCATTTTTCCTAGATGAAAATATTATCATAGAACACAAAAAATTGAATTTTTCTTAATATCGCTTCCAATTCAGTGACCAGGCATCGAAAAAGAGAACTTCTTGCAAGGACAACCCTATGTAAAAATCATTAGATCGGATCGAAATTTGCACTACTTCCGCATCGTAAACTCTACATTTTCATGACTTTTTTGGAGTTTCTTTTTTTACTGGGTTGTTCCAGATACACAAGGTAATGCGGCGGAGATTTAAAGTTTTGAATAGTGCTTTTTTATGTATGCACATTAAAGATTTTTTTCTTTAATTGATATACTACATATGGGCGCTGTCTAAAATATGAGGTTTGCTGCCATAAATGCGGTCTTAATTTTTTAGCTCGATCCGACGCTTTCTTTTTTAATTTGATATAATTCTGCAGTTTTTAAACTACTGAGGAGGTGTTACAGAGCTCAAGTCTGGAATTTAGGCTATATATCCTCAAAAGGTACGGAATCACAAAGCACCAAATTGGGTAAACTTTTAGTTAATGAAAAATTAAAATCGATGCCAAGCTCATGTTCTTGATCAGATAAAAAAGATTTTTGAAAGTGGATTTTTTTCTATCCAAAAGCTAATAAAAGGTGTGCAACATTAATGGGTTTTCGCTTACAGTTTAGGAAATATTCGAGAAAAAGTGTAAAAAAATTTACATTCTTACCAACCTTTGTCCACTGGAGAAGGCAAACGTTGTTAGATTTAGAAAATGAAACTTATTATGAATAAGGGATATAATTTGTAACATTAAACATAACATTGAAATATTAGTTTCGTCTGAATTTGGCGACTACAAATATATCTAAAAACGGACGAATATTCGAGAATTCGAATACGAATTTTAAAATTTTACTAAGTGCATGCAATTCTACATGTACTTCGTGTGTAATATAAATAATACATACACTGTATGTATTTATTTCTATTATTTTGTTTAATTAACCAAATGAGTACTTTATATATGCAAAGTTTCAACTGCAGTTTTCTTATTTTACTTTTTTAATAAATTATTTTTTAATAAAAATATAAAAACGTATATAGAAACATATGAGGTTAAATACTTTTTATGTTTATGTAAAAATACTCCCTTTTCGAAGCAATTTAACAAAAAAAAAAAAGATTTTTTGCTATGTCCACTGTCTGAATTAACAAATTTAGCAGTTATATCGGTATACCGGTATTATAAACTCGGTAGCGGTATGTACCGGTAATACCGATAGCGAAACAAAAAAAAAATACCGATATCGTTACCGATACCGAAATTTAAAAAATAGTTGTAACGGTATGAATACCGATACCGTTATTTGTTTCGGTTTCCAACCTTGCTTTTGGCATATTTTCCAAATATCAAAATTTTCCAGACAAGGCTAAATAGTCCATTGAAGAATATAAAGAATTGTTTTTTACTTTTTCACGATTGTAAAAAAAGGCTCCGCACAAAATGCGATGAAGATTGTGATTTTTTGAAAACTAAACTTAAAATTTATTTATTGTAACACCGAGTTTTTTCTGTTATTTTATTAATATTGGTGTGTTGTTTTTAAATTGTTAAACAATTCTTGGAAGGTATTAGAAATTACATTCAATGCGGAAGGTTACGGTTCCAAACTGACCTAGTATATCGGTTTTTATTATCAGTATTAGTAAAAAAAAGTTTAATCCTTAATGTGCTCACATAAGTGTTGAGTGTGTTTATTTATGTTTTCACCACTTCAAATCATGTGAAGAACTTGATACGGTATCAATATTTTTCAACAGAAACCGTATCAAAAACCGTATCAAGTAAAAGTATCGATACCTTAGTGGTATCATTTCATCACTAAACAAACTATGAACCAGCTAGGAGAAGAAGTCTTTGTATCTATTTTCTACGAGCAAATGCAGTTGGATGCTGGTAAAAAAAACATATGGAATCGGGAAATGAAACTAATATCGTATTTTTCTTAACTTTATGGAGAAGTTCTTTTAGTTTTTTTTTACGTAAATTGTCAGAAAATTTAAAATTCGTACAAATACCAAAACTTCAATTACTTACAGTGTAAAGGTCATATGCAAAAGAGAACTCTATCACCAGGACTATAATTATGTTTAGAATGTTGAAATAGCAATAGTTTGGGTGCTGAATTGCTTGCGTGACCATAATATTTGGTGATACAAAAACCAAGCCTGCTCACTTGCTGCAGAACTTAAAGAGTTATTAAAGAAAAAACAGCGAAAAAAATAATACAAACTGATATTGAATTTCTAGATAATTAACCAGACAGGCCTAAACGATAAACTAAGTATTTGCAGGGAAACAATAAAATATTGAAAACACATGTACTGACGCAGATGGATATGAGTATTGACTTACGTAGGTTAGGGATGCCAGTCCACACATCTCATTTGTATTATTAGTGGTTAATACGGATTGCTTTTTCCTAGTGAAAAACTCGAGACGGTGTACAGTATAAAATCTTTCAGGGGATACTGTTCTGAAACATACATATTTGCTTAGGTTAGATTGAAAAGACGGCCAATCAATCTAATCCGAACAGATCCGGAAGATATTAATCCTCTTACGATCCAGTAAGTATTTTTTGGGTTTTGCTTCTTGAAAAAAGGGGCAGAAATGTATCTTTAAATTAGGATTTAAATGCTCTACAAAACTAATCTTTATAAAACTGTACTATAGAATTCTTATTTCTCGAGAATGTGCGGTGATATAGAGGAAAATATTTATTTATTTATTAAACATATTAATGCAAAGTAAATTTGCATAATATGGTATTGCACACATATGGGCGGAGTAACATAGACCATTTGCCCAAGATGTTATTAACAATATTTTAAAAAGTTTTTTGACTGACTGTACATGACCTATTGCTTTACATAGGAAGTAGCAACGTGGTTGTTAACGTGGTTGTTAAAGAAATTCCACAAAGTATCAGAAGATTATACGGTAATACGTGGCAGATCAGTCAACTAGTGCGAGTGAGGCGAAAAACTCTCGAAGGTCAAACAACAAACGGCTCAAGTATTGTAAATACAGGCTGCGAATAAGACCTGCAAGAAAACTTGTACCTGACTCATCCCATAACTTGGAAGCACTTAATTCAACTTGCGCTAAAATCAAATTTAGTGGCAATTGACACTGGAAAAGGATGTGAATGTTGTATCTGAAATCTACATGTGTGTTATAAAGTTTGCACGAAGATTAATTGCCTCTTGAATTTAAAACATGAGAAGAGAATTAAAAAAGATTTGTGCTCATGAAATTCATTTAAGTGTCGTTTATGCCAAACCGAAGAAATATGTCGTTTTTTAAGCTCAACTTGACTTTAAATGACTGTGGCTGCAAACGTTAGCGGGACCGGAAAAAATTTAATTTAATCGATCAGAAGAGGGTACTTTTTTGATCACTGCTGTAAAAAGTGCCAATAAACTCGATCATAGGAAATCACCATATAAAAGTGACTGGTTTGCTTCATTAGAAGTGACCAGTCGCATCAATATTTTTGTGTCAGTTCCTTTTTCCGTAGCTATTTTTTCACAAGTGCTGATAGTGAACGCTACACTCTGGGAAAAACTGCAACTTAACAACAAGAACGGGTCACATTAATTTAATAACTTTCAATATAATAGAAAATGTATGTTGAGATACTTAAAGATAAATAAAATTAATAAATTAATATTGTAAATTAATATTTTTCCATATTGAAATGAAAAATATCAACATGACTACACTGAAAGAATTGTTTTTCATAAGTTCTATGACATTAATCTAATGAAAAAGTTCATTAAAATTCATTGGATTAATGAAAACAGTTTCATTGAAATTATTTTAATGAAAACAATGAAACAATGAAATAATTTAATTAAAACCACGAAATAATTTCATTAAAATAACGAAATAACTTCATTAAAACAATGAAATAACATTATAATAACAACGAAATAACTTAATTACAACTTTATGTGTAAATAACCATACAAGAAGTACAAGCACAACTAAATTTGATGCAAGCTTTTGGTTGACAACTGTTGAAATACATTTAATTTATCAGATTTTCACAATTACAATGAATTTTTCATTGGGACAACGAAAACATTTCATAGCTATAATGAGATTCTAAATTGCTGTATATTTTATTAATTTTTTTAGTTTTAAAGAATTTAATCTTTAACTTAATTGCTTTAATTGTACTTATATATATTCCAAGAAACAAAAGTAAATATTTTTAAATATAGAAGGGTTTCCTAATAATAAGAAAATATTGTTGTCATGAATCCAATGAAATATTGTTACGAAACTAGAATACCAACGAAGCAATTCCAATGAAATTCTTTCACAATATTCGTAACATTTTCATTAGATTTGTGAAATTATCATTAGACTTGTGTAAAAAATCGAATGAAACTATTCCGTTGGATTTATGAAGCAAAATTCTTTCGGTGTAGACTTTCGTTAATGTTTCATATTAATTCAATATGGTTTTTATTGATTTTAAGCTGTTTTTTCCCTGGGTGTAGTTTTAATCAAAGTACATATAGTCACAAAAAAAAACTTTTACAGCTTTACTCTTACAAAATGCTTGATTTTGTTTTGTTTCGATCTTTGAAGAACGAATTCTCAATTTTTTTTTTGTATTTTTTTTTTTGCACAGGAGCAAAAACAATACATAGTACACAGAAAATAAAAATATCGGAAATAAATGAAAAAGATTTGAAATATTTGCGGCGAACTGGACATCATCATTTAATATAATTTTATTCCATTGCTTTTAAATATATATAAAATTTGTTTTATCAAGCTAAATAGCATAGCTTTAACCGTGTGTCTTAAGACATCTCTCTAATTTATAAATTAAAAGCATAATGCATCAAGTTACTTGTAATAACTGCTGTTCTGTTTTGACAACTAGAGCCATTATTATAAACCATTATTAAAATAAATAGGGAAGAAGCCTCAAAACTTACAATGTATATTAACAGCCTTATTTATAACACTTATTAAGGTTTTGTGAAGGCTTTTTTAAAGGTTTTCATAAAAAAATTTTCATAAAAAGCCTTTATAAAGCCTTAATAATTTTAATAAATAAGGCTGTTAAAATTTAAAAAGTGAGCCTATGTAGAAATAGTAAACTAGGAATATAAAAACACAGGATTTGTTATTTATTTCTTATATCTCATTTGTTGAAATTAAATTTTAACACAACAGCTCTAGTTGTTTTAAGAACATTTTGGGTAAAAATTCTCTGATGACGTTTGACTCGGTCTTAGGGCGGCATTATTTAAAGGGCTCTAAGATTTAAAGGCAAAGGAATGTACATATGGAAGTGCAGTTAAAATTCTAAGATTGATTTGGCCAAATTTAAGAAATGCTGAAACATCGGAAAATCTCTCGACATTTTCCAATCCCAAACCAGTTCGTTTGGGTTTCCTTAATGTACAGACGTCACTGACCTGCGCCGAGCAGTTTTGTCGGCGGCGGCGGCTCATGAAAAATTGTTCGGCGGCGGCTGAAAATCGGCTGAAATTCGGCTGGGTCGGCTTCACATTAGTGGAATTGTGTCAAAGTAAATTCACAACATTTTTTAAAAGTTATATATGCTAATATATATCAGCTATATTTGTTCCATTCTAACATACGTGTTAAGCTGGAACAGATAATGTAAATATCATCTAATACAAAAATAATTGGCAGCATTTTACACCTCATTTGCAAATAGTGCGTTATTGTACACAATTACAATTAAATGTTGCATATTTTGACAAATACACTGCGACCTACCTACAATGCAACCTAAAACCATTAAAACATGTTAATATTTTCTAAACTTCGAACCCAACGATACTCACTATTTGACCGACTATCTGCCTGATTGCATAAACATGTCGCAATGTCTGTGGCTACCATTATTTGCAAACAGTTTTCGTTAGCTATCAACTTGCAGTAAAAAAGTAATACGGCAGCTTTCCATTTTTATTTTTAAATAAGAAGTGCGTATAAACAGGATATATGCCAATCGGAAAGAAAATTTTAAAGCAAATTTACATCAACACTTAAAAGTGTGAAGGTATTGGTGAAAAAGCCTAAAAACCTCCAGTAATATATAAACAAATTAATCAATCGGCGGCTGATCTTAGCCGAGAAAAAATCGGCGGCGGCGGCTAACATAAGACGTTCGGCGGCTCGGCTTAGCCGGCTGTCAGCCGGTCGGCGCAGGTCTCTGACAGACGTACATAAGTATCAATATACGTATGAATTATAACTAATTTATGTATATAGATATATTGAAAATTAAATACATATGTACACTAGATCGACTCAAGTTGTATGGAAGCGAAATTCGTGTAAGGTGTACCCTCCTAAAAATGAACTTTGGACTTTTTTAAGATGAAATTTTAAATATTTCGGCCCCAGCTTTGACCTCTCTTGAGCTGGACTAGTTTGAAAAAGGGTATATTTTCACATGTTTTGTCAATTTCGAGAATCTGTTTCCTTACCAATATATACAATATGGGTATCATAAGAAAGGTTATTTTAAGGTGCGTCCAACTGTATATACAATTTGTACAAGGAAGATCATCCATGACCTTTTTTTGAGGGTATTCTGTAAAAAAATGGTTTTTGAATTTCTTATTCGGGGTTTCTTGCAATAAAAATGCCAAATTAACATATTTTAATTTTGTAGTTTAGTTTTTTTTCATTAATTTTCAATTTGAACAAACGAATTTAACTTAAAACTTAACCAATTATTTGAATATTATTTTTTAACATTTTTGCATGAGTTGAATACTTAACAACAACTGTACATCGATACAATGGTACTTCTGAACTTTATACAAATATTTGTATTCAATCGAGTGTGACACAATAAAACATAAAAATGCTATATTAATATGCATTCAGGGCAAAAGTTTGCTAAGTTGATAGACCAAAAGACAACAAATTTGTTTTCTAATACTGAGTAATAAAAAGCCACTGAATTTAATTATCTCGATGTAAGTGGCAATATTTGTATGAACTCGTGCTTAGATTATCAATAGAAATAGTTGTTTTTTTATATTTTATTCGAAAACTATATTTATTATTTTTTTTATTTTCAAATCTCAAAATTAATGCTGAGTACACATTTGGCATTTTTTGTGTTATCATTTTCAAAATGTGTGCAATGATATTCACATTATATTATTTATATTGAAAGCAATTCCGCACAACCAAAAGTTTTGAAAATCTCTGCCACAAGTACACACTATTGCACAAAAGGCCATAGTGTGTACTCCGCATAAGAAACTTTTCAAAAAATATCAAATTTACATAGTCGTTATGGCCAATAAATGACAAATTTGTTATTAATTACTTTTAATTTGAGTCAACTTCGTTTAACAAATCTTTTAATGTTCAATATCTGTTCTTTTAAATCAAAAACCCAATATACATATTTAAGTAATAAAATTGTTAAACTATGAGTTTATAATTTGTTAGTGCGAACTCAAATTAAATTTTATAATATAAGCAATTAAATAATTAGTTTATGGTTTGCTTAGACTATCGCATATTCCAAAGTTTTCTAATTTTTTTTTATAAAAGGAGAGTGTTTCTGTTAACAGGCAATTGTCAGTTAACTCCTACAAAAATTTGAAAATGCTGAGTTTTTTAGTTTTTGCTGAACAGCCGTTAATAGCATACTACAGCGTGATTTGAAAATGAAATTTAATAAAAAGAACTAAAATTCAAACCTAGGTAAGATTTGCTCCCCCTTGAGGTCACTACACTCGAGACCTAACCTGATCGGACGGACATTGACAACGAGAGATAGTGGAAGCCATGGCTCAGTGTTCATTCAACTGTGAATGATCACCTGTGTATGAATAAAACTTACAAAAAAATTAAACCGACTTCAAACATAAGCACTTGAAGTTGGTTCCAGCAATATTGGTAACTAAGCACATACATACATATGTACATGCATACATACATACATATATGTATGTGTGCACATAAAAAGTACTTGCAATTTTTTTACCGGGCATGTTCCAATGTGATTAGTACCTGTATTACTGGCACCAACTTCAAACAACACTATAGGTAACATAAATATGTAATAATATTTTATTTAACTGGATTAATATTATTTTTAGCTTTTTAGTGGTTATGTTTGAAGTCGTTGTAATTTTTGTTTAAAGTTTTTTATTTATAGCTTTTTAGTGAAATATAGTATTAAATTTCATGGGGCGTGGCTACGCCCATTTTTTTAAAACAAGATGGTGTATTTTTAAGAGTTTAAGGTGGGTGCAAAGTTTCGTAAATATTGGTTAAGTACAAGCACGTGAAATATTATACTGCAATTTAATAGGCGTGCTTTTGGCTGCAGCCATGGCACACACATGTGTGCCAAGTTTCGTAAAAATCGGTGAAATAGAAGCAGGTGAAATATTATATTAAATTTTAATGGGCGTGACCCTGCTAATTTTTCTTAAAGAAGATTTTGTCTATTTTATAGTTTAAGGTGTGTGGTAAGTTTCGCAAAAATCAATTAAGTAGAACCAAGTGAAATGTTATAATACATTTTAATGGACGTAGCCCCGCCAATTTGTTCAACTTTAAGATCTAGGCGCACGGTGCGCCAGGCCAAGTTCCGGCCAATGCACGCAGTGTCTATATTTACAGAAAGCCATTCGAGCTGTTTTACCCCCTTCATAAGTTTGTTCCCCGCAATCGTAAAATTATGATATTTAAACCACAATTAGAATATATTAATTTAACCTCATATGCGAAGCTTAAAAGTTTTATATAGAGATATAGAGGTGCAAAAAGTGTATATTTTAAGACATACTCACTGACCACTGACCACTGACACACTCATCAAACTGATGAAGCACTTCCGCTATTGCTAGAAAGCTAAAATTTGGTACTCGAGAAGATCTAGGTGAGCAATGATTTAGAAAAATCTGAAAACCCGAAAATTTTAGTCAGGAGGGCGAGGCTACGCCCATAAAAATTAAAATTTGTGCTGTTGAGCTGAAACAAAACAAAATAATAAAATCTGAAAACTCGGAAATTTCGGCCAGGTGGGCGGGGCTATGCCAATGAAAGTCAGTATTAAAAAATCTAATACAAGGCGCTTAATGGAAGCTATTTTATTGAAATTTGGCATATATACTGCGGCAATGCAAGGCTACAAATTTGTAATTAAAAAAAGTGTGCATGGACACTGGCCAAAACAATTTCCAGTTTGAAAAAGTATGCAGGGTTACGCCCGTAAAAATTAGTAGTTGATATATAAATTTGATATACAAGTAGGTCTAGGTGAGAAACCAACTAGAAAAATCTGAAAATCTGGAAATTTTAGTTAGAGGGGCAGGGCTGCGCCCATAAAAATTAAAAATCAATAGTTGCGCTTCTGAGCTGAAATTTGATACACAAGTAGGCCTAGGTGAGAAACCAACTAGAAAAATCTGTAAACCCAAAAAATTTTATCACAATGGGTGGGCCACGCTAATATTATTTTGAACTGAAAACGTAATATACAGCTTTTAATTCATGCCAATTTAGTGAAATCTTGCATACGCGTTGCACGTGCACACGACTTTAAACTATCACCTTAAAAAGTGGGAGTGATCATTCCCATAAAATGTTAGCCTTGTGTTTAATCTATTTTGGTCTAGCATATTTTACAAGAAAATTAGGATGAATTATAAACGCTGCTCACAACAAAATTTTAAGTTAGAAATAGTGGGAGAGGTAATGCTAATAACATTAAAACGTAAAATTCGCGCTGGAGAGCTTAAATTTTATACACAAACAAGTGTAGCTGCGTAAACCAATGGGAAAATCTTAAACAAAAAAGTTTTACCCGGTATACGGGGCCACGATGTTTAAACTCTAATTCACACTAGCGAGCTTAAATTTGATACACAAATAAATTTAGATCAGAGATCACTGAGAAAAAACTGAAAAACCAGAAGCTGCTATCAGGTGGTGGAAATAAGCACTTCAAATTCAAAATTAAGACAAATTTTATTAAAACTTTTCATACACATTGCAATTATCGTAAATAAAAGTTTCCTATTTGAAAAGTGACTTCACCCATAAATCGTAGCTTTTTCTTTCATGTACTTCGGTTTAGCAGTTTTTAATTTATTACTCATGTATTTCTCATTAACTTTTTAATACAAAACTTTGCATGAACCATGAGCACTAGCAGATATAAAATTCGGCGAAGCCAGGCCCATAAATATTTCACATAATATTATACTATAGAGAGCTGGCATTCTTACACAAATATTAATTGATGTACTCAATCGGAAAATCCAAAAATTAAAGCACCATCTACCCTATTTAAACTTTGCATGCGCATTGGGAACATGTATTTTGGCTAAGTAGATTTTCATGTGTAAATATATTGAGAAAATAGACAGCGTCACGTCTACTAAAATTTACGGCAAATATGGGTGCCTCGGTAGGCTAGTGAGTGGTGTGCTAGCCTATCAGTGTGGAGGTTGTTGGTTCGATTCCCACCATAGACTCTGGTCTGTTTCACTACACCGAGTGAAGGTCTTTGTTACTATTCTTGTTTAAAAAAATTAAGTTATGATATAATTTTTAATTGTATTTGTAACATTTAATAAATAAATAAATAAATAAAGCAAATATGTAAATACCCAGCAAAAGTTTTCCTTATTAGAATGAAAAAAGTGTATGTACGCTCTTGTTTTAAATAATTACATCTTTATATATAAAACTTATTAAAAAGGTTTTTTAAAACCAATTTACATACAAAATTTTTCTTAAAAAAGTCTTTATAAAGCCTTAATAATTTTTATAAATAAGGCTGTTACAATTTGACAAAATAATCCATTATTTTTTTTTTTTTGGATAACTTCAAAAAGTATTTGGTACCCCTATAAAAACATGTAAAAGTTTTATATGCAGCTGTGATGAATCTTATATACCCTTCACCGACGTGCGTACATGGAATATAATTATACATAAGTGCATATTTATTTTATTAAACAAATGTATCCTATACATTTTGCTCTAGTTAGCACAGTTTATAACGAGTGATAAATGTATGTACATATCTGCCCTTAGTTATGAAAGTAGTCTGAGTCATACATTTCTTTGGTCGATATATATAGCATTATATTGATATATGTAATAAATAAGATTAAAAAAATATGTTATGTCACAGAGTTCCATTCCGTGCGGAAATGGAATTGAATCCAATTCAAAATGTCAAGCCTTAGCCGAAGAATACCCCAGCATACCAGCGCCTCCAACAGTCTGGACATACCTGACAAATTTCCGTATTTTAGTTTTCTTTTTTAGACACCATCTCCTACATAAATGGAGTGGATTGATTTCCGTTTCCGAACGGATTTTAACTCTGTGACATGCCTGAATATGTGGAATTGTAAGCTGACCCCGCCATATAAATATTAAAAAAGTGATACATGTGGTCACTATTTGAAATAATTTTGAAAATTGATGTAATCGAATTTGAAAAATTATAGTTTTTACTTCAGAATTAAAACTTATTAACTAAGCAATAAACTTAGTTCTTTGTCATAAAGTTGTTTTCAAAAATTTTAAAAACAAATTACGTGTTAAAGTATACAGATACAGACGAAATAGCACTTGATGTGGCTTTTATTATTTGTTTTGTAGTAGTTATGAGTGAACAAAAATTATTGAAAACAACTCGTACGTAGTAAATTTAATTGAAGTTCAGGGTTTTTATCGACTCGTACATACATATACAAGTACATACATATAAATGCGCGTCAATGAAATTCTAAATTTAGTTTTAGCGTTTTTGTTCTTTAGATATTCTGTGAAATAACTTTTCATAATAAGATTACTTAAAATATTAAATAGGTTATTTAAATTTGCAAAATTATTTCATAAAAGTTATTATTTGAATCTTTATTATTTCCGAGCCTTGAGAATATCCCTGCTGTAAAGTTCAGTAAGTGTGCAATTTCATATTTGACAAGAATTACCATCAATCAAACAATTTTGATGAATCTCGGCTCAGTTCCAATTTTTGGGTTTCGTAATTCACTTAGCGCCTACTTTTAAATAACTAAAAATGGTGGCTATTTCCATTAAAGCAAAAACAAAGTTTCAAAAATTGTGTTTGTTTACCATACAATTCTAAACTGAAATAAACGTGAGAATTTCAAAACGACGAATTTTTTTACATTTATGAAGTTTTACTTTTGTTTTACATGTAACTTTTAGAAAGTCGACGCATATTGCAGAATAGACACCAATGTTTTGTTTTACACATTAGACTTGAGTCGAAGTCCTTCTGTCAGCCGATAGACTGAACAAGTTTGACCCAAGTCTAACACAAATCTAAATATTTAAGTAAAAATTTACCCTAACTGAATAGAAACTCTTGAAGTGTCAATGTGACGATTTAATTCCGTTTTGTTTTCATGCAATTTTTGCTGGATATTTATTTCACATGCGTTGTTAATGAGTTCAAAAACTATAGCATTACTTACAACTTGCGATGGCATTCAGAAGGCATTCGAAAAAACAAATGGTCAAGAAATCATGAATCATTATTTCATTTTGAACGTGTTCAATTATTCTTTGCTGGGAAATATTAAATTAATTTATGTATATTAATCGGACCTACTGCAACTCTTAATTATAATAATGCAAAATATAAAAATATTTTTTGATATGCTAAAATGTAATCTACGAAATATCTCGACAAAAGAAATGTACGACTTAGACCACTTTCACAATTAAGTACACATATGTACATATGTGCCCACTTGGGTCCATTGTGATATGTATGTATGTATGCAATATACATAAATTTTGTAAGATTTGTCAAATGTCAAATTTTGATACTAGCAAATACGAAAACGAATATTTGAAACGACATTCGCAAACACGAATACGAATGCAAATGTTTTATGTGAAATTAATAGACATTAACTGGGGTCCTATCTATGTCTACAAAAAATTTTGTATGAAAAAGAACTTCATACTCCTGTTCGCGTAAATTAAAGTTAAGTTATTAAAAATATCCTAGATTTTAAATGCCATTACCCAATAAGCAATTTTGCTTGAAATCAAGTGTACAAAAACTGTTATTCAAGCCTTAATGCAACTGTCAAGGGTTGAATTAAGATTGATTTACACTTTATTTCAATAGCGTTCTCCAGTGAAATGGGAACTTGAATTCAATTCGAACATTTCAATTGTATTACAGTTCAATTCACGCCTTGAATCATACTTTAATTCAAACTTGTATTACAATTGAATTCAAGTGTATTTCAAGCTGCAAAAACAAGGCTTTTGAAATAGAAAGCAAATGCAATTCCTTTGTTTTCTAATAATATTTTTCCGCACATCAGCCTCCGCTGTTTCACGATTTTAATCATATTTGTTTTCCAAATTCACTTTTATTTATTTATTTTTGATATTTGCTCAACAATTTTACCCAATAAGCAATTTTGCTTGAAATCAAGTGTAAAACAATTGTTATTCAAGCCACATATTCAATTTTCAAGGGTTGAATTATGCTTGATTTACACTTTATTTCAATAGCATTATCCAGTGAAATGGGAACTTGAATTCAATTCGAACATTTCACTTCTATTACAGTTCAATTCAAGCCTTGAATTATACTATAATTCGACCTGGTATTACAATTGAATTCAAGTATATTTCAATCTTCAAAAGCAATGCTTTTAAAATAGAAAGAAAAATGCAATCGACAAGTTTTCTTACAATTATTTTCTGCATATCCACCTTCACTGTTTTTTTTCACGATTTTAATCGACTTTTGTTTTTTAAAAATCACTTTTTTATTTATCTTTGATATTTTTCACCACAATTTCAATTTTATTAAAAAATAAATTACTTATTTGACAAGGTTTGAATATCTTGTACGTTGCTTGATATATAAATTATTATTATTATTGATTCCGCATAATAGAGAATCTATTTTGCTTACGCTCAAATTTTATGACGGAAAGCGCACGGAAAGAACGAAATGGCACGGAAAATATACAAATTTGGAAAATTTAAGTTTATTTTACATTAATTTGTTTGTTTTATTTTTATAACAATATAAAAAAAGCAATTGTTAATTTAATTTAACTTATATTAAAATTAATTTATTCCAACTTACTCTCTATGATCAATCTGTAAAGCCGAAGGTCCATACCATCCGTTCAATGCGTAGTTGCGTTTTATGCATGTGTCAAAAAAGTAGAATCAAAGTAATTTTATGTTGCAAGTTACAGAACAAAACGCAAAGAACGTATAGACGCATAGGACGGATAAAGTAGATCTACTTTCTACTTTTGTATCCGTCTCATGCACCATGAAAAAACGTCAGATGTTTTTGAAAGCGAAAGATGGCAAATTATATTATATTTTCAATGATATCGATAAAAACGTTAGTGTTGTGGATTTAAATTTTAAGTTTTTTTGTTATAAAAAAGTTTATAATAAATGAAAAATATTTTGTAATAAAGATTATAACTATTTTCAAGAATAAAATATATTAAAATCAGTTTTTAACATAAATATTTCAAAAACAAAATTTGCATTCTAGTTATCGATTGCTTTTGTGTACTGAGTGTCATCTCTGTTGTGTTTATTATTATTTAAGCAAGTGCAATGGAGGAGAAGCTAATTGAAGCTGTGAAAAATCACGAAATTTTGTATAATAAAAGCCTACTCCTCTACAAAATATTATATAGATAAACTCAATGAATTGAGTGAATTCATTTAAAATCACAATTTTACTTTCCATTTTTGCAAGAACTGTTTTTATTTTTAAAAATATTCACACTACAGCTGATCACAACAAAAATATTTGGCGCATAAAACGTATTGCATGTAACTTGAACTTATAATCGAAGAGAACGTACAGAAACGCATACAACGCATATGCATAGAACGGATGGTATGGACCTTCAGCTTAACTCCACTTTCTATATTTTATTGTTTTCACTTTTCAAAAATACTGACATACATATGCATGTACATATGTACATATTTACACATGCTTGTGTGTATGTACATATGTATATCTTTTAAAATGCTTTTTAAACAACAGCCGACACTACACCAGGTCAAAGTTAACAACAACGGGGATGTTAAATCAATTTCACGGAAAGCATTTACCTCAGGAATGAATAATTGCAATTTGCATATCGATCGATAGTTCTTTCCATCGAATTTTCCTTTCCGTGCGAAATCAATAATGCCACCCAATATTTAAAAATATAATTGACAGCTTTTTCAATGATAACTAAGCTTTCTTTCGTGTTCTAAGCGAATGATAATTGATTTGGGTTCATCAACAACGAACATTTATTCGAACAGAATTTCCAAAATACATTTCAGCTACGAGTACGTCAACAAGACTATTAACAATACGAACACAAATGTCAAAACCACTCACAAGCTACTTTGCTTTATAAGTATGTATTTATGTTCCCTTAACTCCCATTGGAGCATAGGGCACCTATATATCGATGCGTTAGCAAATTTTGGGGTTTCTGGAGACGTGGTTTGCTAGCTCTAGTCCCCTAGATTGGTGATAGGGCTGCTATCTTTGCGTCCGATTCCACGATACAAACCACGCTTAAGCGGTGTATCGCCTGCTTTCCTGAGACATCTCAAACACTCAGGATACGTGGTTGTGGTGCCTTCTAAGTCTGGCTAGCTTTAAAAAGGTTGCTTTAAATCCATTGCGGCGGAGGATTGGACAATTTAACAAAAAAAACCTTACTTGAAAATATGTATTTTTATTCTTGGAATACAGAAGATAATAAGGGATATTTATTTACTTCTTCTTATTGGGAAAAATTTTGACAATTTTGACGATTACAAATTTATGTAATAGGTATGTTCATTTTCTTTCCGAGCAGAAACTAGCAACGACAGGGTAAGGCAGAAATTAACAAAATTACTCTCCCAAATATGAAAAAGTAAATGAACGCTTTACTTGTAAAAACTTGCAAGAAAATTTTATTCATATCAGAACCACGGATGGATATTTAATATGAAATTCTTTACGCATTTTCATGTATATGTATGACACTGGGTCCTCACGTAGCAATTTCATTGCTATTTTTTTTTTGCTTCTTGCTTGAGGCGGAGAACACGCATGACAATTTTTCCCACAAATATCACACATGCATAGGTCAAGTATTGACTAAAATATATATTTCCAATGCAAAAGTACGAAAAATCTATGTTTAGGTTTTTTTATTATGTTTTCGGGTGATTTATTTTTATAGTTTGCCCGAATGCGCTGTTTTGAAAAAATTAATGAAAAATACAACAAAAGTGACAGCAGATTGCTTGGCAGTAATTGCTCGAGCAATCCGCACAGCAATCATTGCGCAATGGATTGACACCTATGGCAATCGCTGTCTACACGCAGGAAATTTCATGGACGCAATCAAATTCGACAATTGCCGCAATCGATATTGCTACGTGAAGACCCAGTGTGAGAAACAAATAAAATTATTTGTCATTAAAATTGAATTTATGTGGCTTAATGGAAGAAAAACAATAAATTAAGAAAACATGGTTTCTTTTTTCATACGTATACATGTTTGTTAACAAAGATATGCACATATTTTCAGTTTTCCTTTTTCAAATATTTTTTAAATAATATATTTGACAACAAAACACACAACAGGTGGTTGGATAATTCTTGCAATTAAAGATTTTACTTGCAATAATTTGTAGGAATTTGCTTGTAGCTATCTCAATTTTTTTCTTTCTTTTGACGCTCTCTTGTTGCAAACTTTTTGAGTTAATGAACACTTTCCAGAAGTAATTGTTACAAATTCGTAATAATTTTCAGTAAAGGTGCCTATACATTACATTTTTTTTTACATTGCTCCTGTCAAATTTTAGATAATTCGGTAAAAACATGTAGTTGGTGACCTCAAAAACTTTGCTTGTGTATTTTACACAAGCAAAAACATAAGAAAAATTTTCAATTAGAGCATGTTCTATTTTCTTATGTTCACACATGTGTTTTCAAATGTCTATGCCATGTGAAAACATTTATCGACGGTTGAATGTTTCCGATATCATTAGCCGTCCGTCTAAAGTATTTGCATTAGTGATAAATTAATTATTTTTTATCGAATTTTAAAATTTTAATAACAATGATATAAAGTATATAACAAGTGTTGATACCAGCTCCATATTTTGCAGATTAAAAAGAAAAAAACTTAAATAAATATTTGTGACGCCGGCACTTCAGTGACGTCGGCACTTGAGCAACGCTACCAAAGAAATTTCCAGCGGCTGTTGTAAACAATCATGACCGATGTCACGTGTAATTGTACATACAAGTTGATGACAAAAAATGAAAAACCGCATGTAAATTAATCAAGTTTGACAGACACAAAAAAAAACATGTGAATTGTAAACTTGAAAAAACACAAGCAAAAACATGTAGTGTATTGGTACCTTAAATGAACAATCCTAATGCATATCATATTTCAGTGATAGGTATTATGCAAAGAACAAGGTGGTCAAAATTTTTATCTCACTACTTTTGACGGCCGAAATTTTGGGAAGGAACTGGCCCTTTTTTCACATTTATGTTTATTTGTGGATTTTATTTACTTGTCGTATTTTGTCGGCAACCAAAAACTTTAAAGATTCGTTAGAATCTTTTGTAGAACTTATGCCTAGAAAAATATGAATATGCACAAAATAATTAATATACCAGATGATGTAATTAATATAGGACATTATTTTTCAAAGTTTTCAGTAAAATTAATTTTGGCCTTGTGCCAATTAAAAAGTAAGCACATTTTTTACAAAAAAAAAACATTAGCAAATCTTTTTTCACTGCAACTGCAACGTTGGCGAACCGTGTTGGTTTCTTGAGTAAAAGTGCTTTCTCAGTGCTACAATTATTGTACGATTAGCAATTTTTGCTCAGGATGTTTTTCATATGTGAAATCGGCCCTCTGCAGTTTGGTTTCTATGGTATACATACATATTTGGTTTATGTAGTAACATATTAATTTTATTGGTTTACAAATAAAATAATTTTTTAAGTTTATTAAACACATATATATAAATATGTGCATAAATAATGATTAAAAGTTCCCATTTTATTTATACATATATTTCAAGGCACATGTTTATGTGTTTCACAAGAATTTATTGTTGGAGGTAAGATTTATTTACTGTATTAAAGCTGAAAATTTTTTATGAAGTTGAATTTTAATTTAAAATGTACTAAATACCAAACACTTTTTTATAAAAATTATTAGCACTTAAAAAATTGGTCTTATTAAGGATTTATAAAGTATTTTTTTTATAAGTAAGGAAGTAAGGTTTTAGAACTAAAATTTAAATATATTTTTTACACATTATTTAAATTAAAATTTTTCTTTGCATTCTTCATTATATGGAATATCACACCGTCTTGCGGTTTTTAATGTCTCCCAATCTATTAAATTTAATAATTTTATATTAATATAAATTAAGAATTATGTTAATAACTTACTTTCATTCGTTTTGCACTTGCGCCTTTCTAATATACAATCATTGGGAAAGTTACACGTCAGATTTCCTAATTTAGCACACATCGGATAGTTTTCCCTTGAACAAATTTCCTGGCATTTACGAACAGTGCATTTGGCACTCGAATTGTGGAACATCAAGCCACACAGGAGAACGAATAACTTTATGAGATACATTTTCTTTCACAGTATTTAATTGAATGAATTGTAATTGTATCAGTATTTATAGTTTTTATCAACCATAAAATGTTAATTAGCCTACTAAAGTTCAAAGAGAACAAGTAAGAAAAGTTAAAAGAGAACAAGTAAGAGTACCCATATTCGCAGCGATGCCAACTTAGCTATTTTAGAGCTAAATTTAGCTCTTTTTGATTGCTTCTAACTCGAAATTTTTCGCTTTAACTCTTTTTTTTAATAAAATGAGCTAAAAAAGCTTTTTTCAATTGTGGAAACGGCACGTTTGGCACTTTTTGGATCTTATAGTAAATTTTCCCGCTTTAACCCTATTGTTTCTGCTTTGGGCATTTACACTTTTGGCAACTATGTTTTTGCAAATGCAGATACTTTTTTTTCGCAATTATGTAAGATACATATATTTATGTATTTAGGTATTTCAAATTGTAAAACCCCGTTTTTATTATAAAGTGTTCTGAGTAATTAGAAAATTTTCCACAAATTATTGAAATGGATTCTTACTGCCAAAAATATAGGAAAGCTTGGAAATCAAATCCCGCATTAAAAAATGGATTAAACCAACAAAAGATCCTTCTAAAGCTAACTCTTTTTGAAAATGATTGTTCTTATTTTGTAACTTAACGTATATACAAGTATATGTAAATGTGTGTGGTTATATTGTTAATGCAGATAAATATTTGCATCAATTGCTGTGAAATGATTTTATTTTAAATTATTATTTTTTATTTTTTCTTACTATTATTTTTATTAATGTAATAAATCTTGAAGTGCAAATTGAATAATAAATATTTACATTCATAGATTTAAAACGGAAAAATCTTGAGTTTTTAAATTTAGCTCTTTTTGGCCACTCAGTTGGCTCGTTTTGCATTTGAATTGTTGTCATCACTGCATATTCGGTTGTACCGAATTTTATATACCCTTAACCTACATGAGTATGGATAATATACATAGCCATGCACATAAGTCTGTATACATATGCATTTATTTTTTGCTCTATTGGACATAAGAAATGTTTTTCCTTACATTACGAAAACGGCTCATAGCGTGTCGTTTTGTATACATGTTTTTTTGATGTTCTTTATTAATAGAAATATAGTATCCGACAACTTTCTGCCACGTTCCCATCTAGTTACTATACGATATATCAGTATCCTATCAATGGATATTTTTCATTAAAGGCTGCAACACGCAAAGGAGCTTTCAAAAAGACTTTAAATCCATATGAAATTAATGCGAAACCAGTGGAGAGCGCTTCTTTTTTCTTTTTTGAAGTTTCAATGGTATTGGTATTTTTGACTTCAGCCAAGGTATTGAACTTTTCAAATGAGTTGAAGAAGTCCTACGGTAGTTTTAAATATCGAATAATATCATAAAAATACGATTGTAAATTATTCTCGTCTTCTTACACAGTCGTAAAAACTGCAGCTTTTAAATACTTTGCAGCTCATCAAAATTTGATTTATAGCATGAATGAAAAACTAAAAAATGTATTAACAAGTCAGAGTGCTATATTCTTATATACCCTTTACCAAAGTGCGTTTATGTAGTATAGAGATACAAACATAAGCACAGAGATATGTAGGTACATATTCATTTCGTGAAAAAATTCATACTTTTTTTCTAGTGCAATTTTTAGGTTTTTGGCATTATGTTTAATTTGGTGCTTTTTAAATTTTGGCGATTTTTTTCATATAGGCAATTTTTTTTTGGTTTTGGCGATTTTTTTCGGTTTTTGGCGTTTTTTTTAATTTTGGCGATTTTTTTTTCGTGCTGGCGATTTTTTTGATTTTGACGATTTTTTCATTTAGGCGATTTTTTTATTTTTTATATATTTAATTTTTTTAGTTTTGACAGTTTTTTTCTCGTTTTGGCAATTTTTTCGGTTTTTGGCGATTTTTAATTTTGGCGATTTTTTTCGTTTTGGCAAATTTTTTGATTTTGCCGATTTTTTTTTTCATTTAAGCGATTTTTTTAATTTTTGGTATATAGGCAATTTTTTCCGGTTTTTGGCGTTTTATTTCTTAATTTTGGCGATTTATTTTCGTTTTGGCGTTTTTTTGGATTTTGGCGATTTTTTTTATTTAGGCGATTTTTTTTAATTTTTGACGATTTTTGTTCATATAAAAATGTTTTTTTTTTCTTTTGGCGATTTTTGCGGATTTTTGTCATTGTGGGATTTTTTTTGTTTTGACACTTTTTTCCCGTTTTGGCGATTTTTTTCGGTTTTTGGCGTTTTTTTAATTTTGGCGATTTTTTTTCGTTTTGGCGATTTTTTTTAATTTTTGGCGATTTTTTTCATATAGGCAATTTTTTTTTTGATTTGACGATTTTATTTCGGATTATGGCGTTTTTTTAATTTTAGCGATTTATTTTCGTTTTGGCGATTTTTTTTGATTTTTGCGATTCTTTTTCATTTAGGCGATTTTTTTTTAATTTTTGGCGATTTTTGTTCACATAATCATTAATTTTTGTTTCGGCGATTTTTTTCGGTTTTTGGCTTTTTTTTTTAATTTTAGCGTTTTTTTTTCATTTTGGCAAATTTTTTTTTTGATTTGGCGATTTTTTTTAAATTTTTGGCGATTTTATAATTTTTGGATTTTTTAGTTTGACCGTTTTTGAAAATTTCAAGAGTTTAACTCTTACAGTTTCCAAGATATAGCAATTTGTCAAAATTACATAGTCAAAATTTCATTAACTGATGGGCCACCCTTTAATTTAAATTTTTTTAATTTTAGTGTTAATTGTTGTAGCCTATATAAAAATACACTAATTTTACAAATTTCAAGTGTCAATATACATATGTACACACATACATACAATTGTATGTATATTACATGGGATTTTAAAAGTTTTCGTTACTCATTTTGGAACACCCTTTAATTTTAAGCTTTTATATATTTGTTGTTGTAACGACCAAAGTTCTACATACACTGTCTAAATTTCAGACCCATAGCTTTTACCGTTCCTGAGAAAATAGCCTTCTTCCTAAAACATGAAATATGTTTAATTATTAGGAAAAAAGTTAAAGTTTTCCAACCCTGGAAACGTTTTTTAATTTGTTAAGTTTTTAAAAATTTTTTTTAATTATAAATACCAATTTTATTTATACCGAAGTATAAAATAAGTTAATTTAATAAAAAAGTAATAAAAACTTGTTTTGAGTTTGAGTTTTCCAGCTCTGAAACCGTCTGCTCGATTTTGCTGAATTTCAATAGCATAATTTTTCGGAAAATTTCTGACACACCAGTCCAAGAACGAAGTCTCTAGCTCTTCTGGGAGCTTGGGAAAACCGATTTCACGTACAGACAGACGGACAGACGGACAGACGGACATCGCTTGTTCGTCTTCCCTATGCATAAGGATCCAGAATATATATACTTTATGTGTCGCTTATTAATATTGTAGAAATTACAAACGGAATGACAAACCTATATATACCCTTTTACCATTTTTTGGTAAAGGGTATAAAAAAATATACATTTATAATGAAATATGCAAAAATATGTATTTATTATAAGATATGCAAAAATATGCACTAACAAATCGATGCTATTTTGTCTCTAATCTCTTGAGTCGCAAAGATATTTTATTTACGTTGATCTAAGACCAACGACAGAAAACATGTATTTACATGCAAATCCTTTCCCTATTTATTACTAATCGTTCCAACGAAACTCGACAGAAAATATAACTACTATCCAAAGAAAATCTCGAGATTGAAAAAGTAAGCAGTATCACGCCCATAAGATTATATAATTAATATTTGCGCTAGTGATCTGAAATGAGATAAACGAGTATGTCTAACATTATCTGGAAATCTAGTACTTAAGAGATTTCGAGCTAAATCTACCTGCTTTTTTCTAGACTTCCCACACAAAACAAAATCTAGTTTGTGGGTAGATTTGCAGGCAATCAACTCAAAATCTTATATTTTTATTTTAGTTTTATCACCCTGTACAACATATTTTTATGAAAGATTATTGAATTAGCTACCATCTGCTTAAAAAGGTGTGCGAATTAACTACATTGCAGTATTGAAAATTTTTCGGTTAATGGGCTTTGTTTTGGATAAAATAATCTTGATAAATGTCAATAAAACATTTTGTAAACGGTATTTTCGTAAAGATTTTAATTAAAATCTGATAAATTTTGTGCAGGTGTAAATGTCTTATAAGCGAGAAACTAACTAGAAAAATCTGAAATCTGAATAGCACTGGCCAATTAATTGTTTCTTTTAAAAAAGTGGGCGATTTCAGAGAGCTGAAATTTGATAAGCAAGCAGTTCAAGATGAAAAACCAACTAGAAAAATCTAAAAACCGCAATATTTTAACCAGGAGAGGCAGGGGCCTTGCTAATATTGTACTGAAGCTTTTAATTGAATCTTTAACTTTTATCTATCATCTTAAAAAGTGGACGATGATATTTCAGCGCTGCTCGAAACAAAATCTTGAGTTTCAAAAAGTGACGGAGAGAGTTAAGCTAGATAGTAAAGCTATAATTTGCACTAGAAGAAGTTGGCACATTATCTAGAAATTATATGACAGCCTTACGATTAAAAATTTATATAATGCATATGATATTTAAGTGATAGGTATTGCACCAAACAAGAACTGGGTAAAAATTTTTATCTCACTACTTTTGATGGCCGGAATTTTGGAAAGGAACTTGCTTGGCCTTTTTTCACATTTATAATTTTGTGGGGATATAAGTACCTTACAAGATGGAAATCTACCATACTTTCCATCAATTTGCGATTAAGCTATAATTTTCTGCGTTTTGAGATTTTGAATTAATGGTGATATTTTGAATTAATAATGCCTCCTGTGCCAAATCTCAATTAATTTGTGAGATTCATCAGGAAGTTATAGCAATATGCCTTTGGGATTATCTTTTTTACAGCTCTAATCGCATTTGGAATAATAGTTTTATTAGAATTATATTTTAGTAGTATTCTATACTTGAATGTATTATTTATAGTGTAAAAAAAATATTTGCTTAAAAAATAAAGGTTAACTGAGAATTTCCAAATTTAACTGTTAAAGAAATGAATTTCTGAAAATCGACTTGAAAGCTTAAAAGTGCTCTTCTGCAAAATAGTAAAATATGACTTAAGAACTTTTTCGTTATTGTTACAGATATAATACATAGCAGATTGTAGTGATAGAATTTTTGCCAAACGAGAACTTGGTCAACATTTTTATCTCACTACTTTTTTCGGCCGAAGTTTTGGATAGTAACTGGGTATTTTTTTACATTTATGTTTTTGTGAGGATCTGACTACTTTTTGATTTTTTTTATAAAAATTTTAAATTTAAAATATCTGGAAGTACATGAAGGGGAATGTTACGATTTTATGTGTATTATCATGTTTGAGCTTGTAGATTTTTCTAATTGGTTTCTCATCTAGATCTACTTCTGAACTAAATTTCAGCGCAAATTCGAATTTTTGTAGGCGTAAACCAGTCCAATTCTTGAAACTCTAGATATTTTTTGGGCAGTGCTAATCATTCGTGTCAAATTTCGTTGAAAACAGATAATATGTAGTAACTACATAAATAGTATAATTAAATGTGCTAACCCTAAGTACATGAAAAAGGAGGATTAACTCTTAAACTAAAATGTATAGCCTTGCATTATCGCAACATGTATCCAAATTTCAATAAAATCGCTTTTGTTAAACGCTTTATATTTGCTTTTTTAGTCATGATCTTCATAGGCGTAGCTTCGCTCTCTAACTAAAATTTTCGGGTTTTAAAGCCAACTGCTTTGAATAAAAGAAGTGTTATTTACTTTAGTCATTGTATTTAGAGACACCCTGTTGCAAGAAAATATAGCTCCAAAAAATGTCAAAGTGGTAAAGTGCGGTTGTTTAAATTCTTTTGGAGCCGATTTTACTGATGCTTATACGAGTACTATCATATTAGAAGAATACTTTATTTAAATTTAAATTTTTTCAGTTTTTTTTTCAAAAGTCTAAATTGATAGCCAAGATTTTTGAGATATCACATCGATTTTTTTTTGCATATCAATGCAGAGAAAACCTTTTATTAAAAGAAATTTATAAATATAAAAACAATAAAATGCATTGATTATTTTAAGATCATCAATCTTATTCCAATTGTTGACATCGAAGTCACTTTAACACAATATAAAAAAATTGGGGCTTGTGTACCCGTTGTCGAAAACAACTGACTCCTATTTACAGGTTAATGCTATTTCCTAGACCTTAGGGAATGGAAAGAGATTGTCAGTAGCAGAAAATTGTTCTCGAGATCGATTAAATAAGCCCCAATTTTTTGGTATTGTGTTAAAGTGACGTCGATGTCCACAACAGGAATAAAGATGAATAAAGAAGCTACATACTGAAGAGCAAGAGAAGTCATGGCCTAAAATCAAAAACTATTTTTGAAAGCCAAATAAGTTTAAAACTTTTAAGTTTAAAACTTTAATAGCCATTATTACAACTTAAGGTTAGTTAAAAGTAGGATTTTGTCGGACGTATAAAACGCTATTCATTATTATAAATTTAATTTAAAGTACCAGGAAGGATACATTTGCCTCAACCTTAGCGTTTACTTTAGGTTAAGCTAAAATTGTAGTGATGGACAACTTTTTATACGTACGATAAAATCATAATTTTAACTAACTTTAAGTTGCAATAATGGTCCTAAGAGGTAAGATTGTTATATGTTAGTCTTATCATTGTTTTTCAATGTTGATTCCTCCATTAGGATCATCATTGAGATAAGTTGTTTAATACAAAAGTTAGAAAAGTTAGCTCAGAAAGAATTTCACTACAGGCAGTTTCCAACACTCTTTGACACTCTTTGGATCTATCCAAAAAAATTAGTTATATCGAAATCGGTTAACATTTGTTTAAAATTTTTTTGTTCACTCTTTTGGCCTGTTTCACAATAATGAAACGAAATTTTTGACGTACAATTTTTACTGAAAACAAAAACAAATTTTCATATTTTATTGCTATTTTATATATACATTTTCAGTCGAAAGTTTCATATAAGTTTTATTTCGTTATTGTGAAACACATCATTAGTTTCTTTTTAGATTTTAAAGTCATAAAAAATTTCGAAAACAGGAAATGAGTGGGTATGTATACCTATTTGTATTAAGAAACAATAGAAAATTTTTCACACTTCAGTTATGAATATAAAGTGTTAATACATACGTACATACATGCGTACATATGTACGTATATTAGGGTTTTCAAAACTAATTTGGTCACCACGACATTTCGTTGTTCCTTAGCCCCATATTCATAAAAAATAAAATGAATTTGAGATCAGTTTTAGGAAAATTTTGTATGAAAAATTTGAAAAAAAATACATTTCAAATTCATTTAAAATTTTATGAATATGGGGGTTAATGTGTACAAGAGAATTTAATTTATTAAAATAACAAATAGAACAAACAAAAAATATAAAACTAAATATGAATTTCAAAGGTAAAACCACCGCAAGCCATTTATGTACATATATGAAAATTTCTTACTCGTGCATGAGATAAAATACGTTGTTCGAAATGTCATTGTCGTGCACAAATAACTGAAAAATGCATTAGTTTAGTTATAACTATGGCTGACTTCCAAAAAGTCAATGTTTTTGTCTTCGAAGAAAGTGAAATTTTTCATAATTCTGCAGTACAGAATATATATATATATTACATCCTTTCTAAACGTCTGTGACTGATGATTAATCGCATCGGTTTTGAAGCAAAACTTTAAATGTGAGATTATGAAGAAACTTGAAGAGACTGGAAGCGTTGCAGATGTGGTCAAGTCTGCACATTATCGCAATGTGGTCATTGCCAAAATATCGCTTCTGCTAATGAAAGTGATTTAGTGATTTATTTAGTCAATGGATATAATCCTTACAGACTAATAACAAAATACTTAAATTTAAGTTGCATAACGTGAGTTACATACATAATAAAAGTTATTAATTAATTATTAATTAAGAAAACCAATAATTTTGTGCTTAATGATATTATAATTTGAAGAAAAATCGACAAATTCTGACAAATAATTGTATTGTATTGCATAATTGGATCTACAAAACTTGATAACAAGAGGATTATAATAACGAGTACTACGACAAGGAATATTAAATTTAACAGAATTTAAAGACAATTCAGAGCAAATATTAATTACCATTAATAACGTTCATCATAAAAGTTACATTTAACATTGTACGACGACTTTTTAGAGTAGGTAGTTTTATTAGAGCCAGTCTGCTGGTATAAGAAGGAAAATTTGTTGAGAAACTCCACTGGAGACCACGTAAACAAAACAACAAGAATTGTTTTTGGACAGATTCAATATAAATATTATGAATATTGTAATATTGAAATCCCAAATGATTGATCCGTATTCTAAAATAGGTCTAACTAGAGACACGTACAGCTGCTTCATAATGTAGGGGTCCAAAAATTCTTTAGCCCATCTCTTCATAAAGGCAAGAACGCTTCTAGCTTTATTCACAGTCATCGTAATATGAGGAACAAAACACAATTTTGGGTACAGTAATATTCCAAGATCAAGAAATGAATCAACCAACTCTAACTGATGACCTCCCAGATTGTATTTAGCAGCAATTATATTACTTCTGGAAAAACGTATACATTTACATTTCTTTAAATTGAGCTCCATCATATTAAGTTTGCACCATTCAAAAAAGTTGTTAAGGTCACTTAAAAGATTAATGTGATCGATAAAATTATTAAAGGAGTAAAACATTTTTACATCGTCAGCATGCATCAGTATATAAGCAAATTTTATGATGTTTGGCACATCATTTATAAACAAAGAAAACAGAATAGGCCCAAGATGGCTGCCTTGGGGAACACCAGATAAAACATATATGTATGTACTTAGAGGTACTATTATTAAAACGAATGGTTTGCTTTCTGCCAATTAAATATGAACATAACCAGTTTAAGGTACGAGGAATTACTCCTAATTGATCCAGTTTAGCAAGAAGAAGATGATGGTTGACTTTATCAAATGCTTTGCTAAAATCCGTATAAATAACATCAGTTTGTTTCTTTAGTATAAGAGCAGAATTGACTAAAGATGTTAAATGCAGAATATTAGTCGTAGTTGAACAGCCCTTTGTAAAACCATTTTGATAAGGTAACATTAAAGATGCAGTCTGGTGACAGAGGAAATCAGCAATTAATTTTTCAAACAGTTTCAGAATCGCGCTTAATTTAGCAATACCTCTATAGTTTGTAATATCAGATTTGCTACCAGACTTATATAAACGTATTATATACGAATCTCTCCAAAAAACTGGAAAATAGCCATACTGTATCGAGATATTAAATTATAAAGTTAAAGGCGTAACTAATGATTCGGCACATTGAATTAAAACGCAGCTTGGAACTCCATCAGGACAATTACTAATTGACATCTTGATGTTTTTAAGTAAAACAATATGTCATTACTATAGAGTGTCGGAAAAGAGATAGCTTGATTTGATGCAACCACTTAATAGGATCCATTTCTGTCATCATAAGCAGAATCAGAATAAGTACTGGCAAAAAAATCAGCAAACATATCACATATGACATCAACGTTACTTCTTGATTGCGAAATTTCATAACTGTAGCAGATAATTCGAAAAACTGTAGCCATAATTTCAAAGCGATATGGGTGTATGCTAACCGAATTTTGTTTGCCTACAGTTGAGGATTATGAGCTGGACGATATGTAGTTTCAACAAGACGTTACCACTAGCCATACCACGTTACCGATTTCGGGTTTATTACATTCGAATTTTCAAGAATTAGTAATTTTACGTCTTAACGACGTTAATTTGCTACCAAGATTATGGAATTTGATACAGTTAATTTTTTTTATGAAGCTACCGAAGATCATGTTCACGCTTATAGTCCCCTATAATCGGGGCATTTGAAAACCAACGTTTGTCGGGTTATCGGCGAGGTATTGCCTAAAATGTACGAGAAAGTATTCGTACGAAAAGTGCCTGAAAAGGATTGACTGCTGCAACCACTCAATAGGCTGTAATTTATGGCATATTATGGCAAGGTACATTCATTATAATGAAATAAAACGTCCATCGAAATCATAACTTTATGTGTGTTTTATTTAATTTTAAACCCAAACATGAATGTCCTGTACATTATGTGAATACCGCATGCGAAAAGTATATAAACTTTGCATTGATACGCTTTAGAAGTTAGCATATGTTGCAATAACGAAACGATACGTATGTTTATTTAGAAATATTACAACGGACAATAAAAAAATTAAATATTCATCTTTTCAAACTAAAATTTAGCATAATGGTGAATATGCCAATAAGTCTCATTGATTTAAAATTTATTAAGATAACGTAGATATATACATATACATATAAATGTGTGTTGTATGCATTTTAGAACATATTTAAATTTAAATGTTAATTTTTCATATACATATATACATACATACATCATATTTTAATTAAAAAAATATTAACGGTTCAATTCATAAAATAAATATTTTAGGTTTATTACAGGTTTATTTGACATATTTCCCTTAGAAATATATCAAATAAGCGCTTACTAAATCTGAAATATTTTTTTGGAATATGGCAGTAATACTATATCAATAAATTAGTTGAATTTTCTTGCAATCGAAATACAGAACAAACATTTTCAGCTGGAAATATGTTTCTTAAACGTTTTGTGGACCAAAATAACTTGTTTTTTGGATAAGGCTTATAGAATACATATCTAGGAGCACGGTAGTGCGCAAGTCCAAGTTCCGGCCAATGCACGCACTGTGTATATTTACGCGAAGCCATTCGTCGTGTTCCTACCATCCTCATAACTTTTTTCCCGGCAATTGTAAAAATATAAAATTTAAACTATAATTATAATAAACTCATTTTAACTCATATGCGAAGGTTGGAAGTATTACAAGGAGGGCTTTCTGAGATATGATGGTGCAAAAAGTGCATATTTTAAGACATACTAATTGACTCGCTCATCAAATTGATCAAGCACTTTCGATACAGCTAGAGAGCTGAAATTTGGTACACAGGTAGACCTAGGTGAGCAATTAACTAGAAAAATCTAAAAATTCGGGAACTTCAGCTGGTTGGGCGGGGTTACCCCCACAAAGTTCAGAATTAAAAAATCAAATCTTAAGTGTTTTATGAAAGCTATTTCATTAAAATTTGGAATACATGTTGCGATAATGCATATATTTTCGTTAAAAAACGTGAGCGTTAAAACGCCTATAAAATTTAAGCCTCCTATTTCATGAACTTCAGCTGAGCACATTTAAATATACTATTTATGATTTTATAATTATACGTTTCCAATGAAGCTTGACACGAATGATAAACACTAGGCAAAAAAGTCTTTTTAAAAATTAAAAAGTAAACCTTGCGCTAGTGAGCTGAATTTTGATACACAATTAGTTCTAGGTTAGCAACTAACTAAAAAAATCTGGAAACCAAAAAAATGCAGTTAGGAGGTGGGGCTACGACCACAAAGCAAAGAATTAAAGGGGCAAATCTAAAACAATTAATTTTAGTACTTTTTTGAAATTTGGCATACATGTTGTGATAATGCAAGGCCATAATTTTTTTTTTTTTAAAGTGGGAAAATTAAAGCGTCCAATTGCATGTACTTCAGCTGAGCACACTCAAATCGGCTATTTATGTATTTATTATTATACGTTTCCAACGAAACTTAACACTTATGGTTAGCCTTGGCTAAAAAGCTTTAGTTTAAAAAAGTGGGCGGCGTACAAATTTAAAATTAGATGTCAAACTAACTAGAAATATCTTAAAACCGAGAAATTATAGCCATAGGAGTGGGGCTGCAGCGATAAATCTCAGAATTAAAAACGAAAATCTAAAGCGTTTAGCTGAAGCAATTTTATTGAAATTTGGCATACAGGTTTTTATAATGCAACATGTTGAAAAAGTGCACATTAACACGCCCATAAAATTAAAGCTTATTTTTCATGTACATATGTATATACTTCAGCTCAGCATTTGCAATTATACCATTCATGTATTTATTATTACCCGTTTCCAACGAAACTTGACAAGAATGATAAGCACTGACGAAAAAAAAATTCTGTTTAAAAAGAAGGCCAGGTTGCTCCCATAAAAATAAAAAATTAAATTTGCGCTAGACAACTGAAGTTTTATACGAAAGTAGGTCAAAGTGAGAAAACAACTAGAAAAATCTAAAAACCCCAACAATTTTAACCAAGGCTGGCGGCGCCACGATAATATTGCTTTGGATTAAAAACTAACTAAGTACTAGTTTTAAATCAAGCCTTTTTATTGAAACATTGCATACACACAAAAAAGTAATATGAATGATTTTGTAATATTAATTAAAATATTTTTAATATCAATTAAAAATTTAATTAAATTTTCACCTATAAAAAATTTGATAATATCAATTAAGTTTTTCCACTCAAATTTATTAATACAATTAAAACTTTAATTAATACAATTAAATTCTTAATTGAAAATATTAATTGGTGAATACTTTTTTCTGTGTACACGTTGTACGTATGCAAGCAGTCATGTTAAAGAGTGGACATGATTACGCCCATAAAATTTTAATCTATTGTTTCATCTACTTCGGCTTAGCACATTTCCCATAAATGATATGACATCCTGATGAGTACAAGTTTATATAATGCACTTACTACTTTTGATGGCCGAAATTTCGAAAAGGAACTTGGTTTTTTTCACATTTATGTTTATATGAGGATATTAAATTACAGAAAATATTTTTACCAGACTTGCTTGGTGAATTTGTATTAATCATAAGATACATACATTATGGTTATAATTTTTGCAATTTTTGCAAATATCAAATTCTTTATCGCATGAAATGATGTATTATTTTTTCGCGATCGTTAAAAAAGTTTTTCTCATAAGTATACAAAATTAACATTTAATAACAAAATGTTAAGTATTTTCTACTAATTTCATGAATATAACAAGATCAAACTATTTGTACAGAAGGAGGCCGTAAAAAAAATCGCGATATTATAATTCTATTTCGCGGCTTTTATTTTAATAAACTAAATTTTAATGTCAAATGATAGATGTTGTGATAGATGAGTTATTTGGCGGATATTATATGAAACAGTGATAATTTTCAATTTTACCTTTGCAATTAAACATTTTATTTAATTTTATGTTGGACTTTTCGGACTATCTATATATATATTACTTTTTATACGCACCAATGTACTAAAAAATCTACTTAATCTATTTTTTTTATTAAATATGAGTTAAATCAAGGGAGGTGTCGAAATTTACAAGTGTTTTAATTATGTATTGTTGTTTGTTATATATCAGGATTTTTTCTTTTATTCGTCGCGACTCGCGTTATTTAAAATGTAATTAAAAAAGCTGTTAAGAATATTTCCACAGGGTAAAAATAACTTTTCCAGATTTACAAAGGCTTCAAAAAAATGTTGTGATATAAAAATATGGATTTATCGCTATCTGAGCTAAGCAGAATATATAAAATATATAAACAATAAATTTAACATATCGAGGGTTTATATACAAAAAGTGCTGTCTGCAAGGCTTGAAAATTTTAGAAGAGCGCAAAAAACTCTAATTTTCTCAAAGTGCAACGCTAATAATTAAATTTTGATGAATAGTACCATTTACAGAAGATATCTTAATTCTATTAATGTTAATCAAATACAGTCATTGCTCTTGGACTTCGAGAAAATAACAGTTTTATTTTGTCTACTAAAATATTCAAGAATTGCAGATAGCACTTTTTGAATATAAACCCTCGATATATAATCTGTACACCCAGAAAAAACATTGGTTGAAAAATGGTTAGGCCAATAAAATATCATTTGCATAAACTATATTTCAATTCACGCTATAAATTTTCTATTAATCCAAAAAACAATCCATGTTCATTGCCATAAGGGCATAATTGTAACAAATATATGCTTTGAACAATCCTTAAATTGATTGCATCAACCGAGCGTATGCTTTTGTCATGACTAATTCACTTATTGGTTAACAAAACCAAATAAAATATTATGAATTGGATTTTACGACCAACTTTTGGTATTGGCAATAAAAAAATTGTCGTTCTATATTAAGGTAAAAATAAACATTTTCTATCAGTTGCTGCAACTGACTACGAGGTTGAGTTTACTATCATAGTTTATAGCAGAAAATTAAAAATTAACTTTTGTGCATTTCAAAGGAATTATGATTTATGAATTCTCAAATGGTTTTTGAAAGTACAAAAAATATGGACCAATGATCCTTTCTGAAGAAACACCGCACCAAACAGTACACTTAACTGGGTGTAATTGTCGTTGATGAAGTACTCTCGGGTTTTCCTTAGCCCATATCCTAAAGTTTTGCTTGTTAACAAACCCATTTAATTGGAAATGGGCTTCGTCACTCATAAATAAGTTATGAATAATGGAAATGGAAAGAGCACATTTGTGCGAAGCAGAAAATGGCCACCACTTGCGGGATACAATTTTTAATAACTAATCTAAAAATATTCCCTATAAATTTACTGTATTTAAAAAACAAAAAATTAAAAAAATATGTCTTAAATAAAAAGTTATAAGGAATTTACACCACTTCGGTCTTTCTGGGCCACCCTGTATGTGCATAAGATAATATGTTTGAGCTCAACAGTTGTGAAACTGCTGGCAACTGTTGGCCCCAACAGCTACTTCTTAGAAATGGCTTGATGTATATAATGTAATTATAGATCTTTATTTCGTTACTTCATCGCATTTGTAATGTAAAACTTAATAAATATTTGTTGCTGCCACCTAACAATGCATATAAAAGAAATAACTCTATTTTACCAGCTGTTCAGGCTGAGCACAACGTGTTGACTATAGGTAGCGAAAAAATTTTATGATGGAAAATTACTCAACTGTTGAGTGGAGCGGAGATACTCAACTATGCGTTTCTAAAACAAACACTCAACGGTTGCGCAACTGTTACGTCTTATGAATGCCAAATAATAAATTTCTTAAATTATGTATTTTTATTTGCGTCTATTGTTTATTTTTATTTCAGTAAGGAAGGCCAATTATTCTACCACAGGAACCAATTATGATATCGTTTTATTATCGTTATACTAACCATATTTTCGGTAGCACGAATAACTTTTATTTCAAATTCAATACTGTTAACCAATTTTTTCTGTTGCTGCAACTATTTGGTTAAGGGTTATAATTAAAATATGGTGGTACCACAAGAAAACTGCAGTCGTTATACCAGAATTCTATGAAGTTGGTGCAACCGCTAAAATTCGATTGGCAACAAATTCGGTTGTCTCAACGAATCTGTTTTCTCTGTGTATGTAAATTAAAAAAAAAAATTTTTTTTAGAAAATTCATTTGGTGCGGAAACTTTTTTGGCCAAAATGACCTAGAAAAATCATTTTTATTATCAATACTAAATTGCCCATCGCATGTTGGGATGAAGAAATTTTGTCCAAAAAAAGTTATAACCGTTATGTACATATGTATGTACATGTATTGAGCACATGGAAATGGAATTTCCAAATCTAATAATCCTTTAAAATCCCCGGTGCCGCTGTGGAAAAATCGGGAAATAGCGGTAATTGGGATCACGAACCCGAGATCGGCATCCCTAAAGCAGATACATAACTAAATAACTAGTTTGTCAATACTTAGAATTAAAAAAAATTGTTTTGAACAATTTAAGCTAACTTTCAAACACGTGTAGGCAAATATAACTAAGAGTTCTTTGTTATATCTTAATTGTTGTTTTCGCCGTTTTCGTATTCTTCTTGTTTTTGCTTTAGTCTAATATCATTACCTTTATTTAATTTTTCAACGAGCATTTCTTCAAAACGGCTTTATCAATTTCGACGAATTTTAAATAACAATAGAGTATGCACTTAAAAAAACTATCTATTGCAGTAGATGAATTTTTTTTTAGATTCGCATCCCTAACGTGCATAGATAAATATTTAAATTTGTCAGTACTTTATTGCTTTAAGTTAATTTTGAAACACATAAATATCTATATGCAAACAATAAATTGTTTGCCTTGTTGTTTGTTTAACCGCGTATTTAATTAACTCAAAACTCATAAACATTTGAAATATATATACGATCTTATGTTACATATACATATATACGATTATATACATACATAAATGAGTAAGAAAAATTAATAAGGGTTATGTTTTTCTATAATTTTTCTACTTCTTCTTTGAGGTAAAATCCTTCAATCAGCTGAGTAACGTATCTTGCACGCTACTTCATTTACATAAAAAAAAATTCCTAAGAAGTCACGAAAATGTAGAATTTTCGATTCGGAAGTAGGGCTAATTAACAAAGGAGTTTTCTTTAACGATTCCGAATCACCAAATTGGCAGAGATGCGATGCAATGTAAAGAAAAATTACTTTTTAGGCGTAGCCCAGCAAAAAATAGACTCCAAAAAAGTCATGAAAATGTAGAGTTTGCGATCTGGAAGTAACGAAAATTTCGATCCGATCTAATTATTTTTACATAAGGTTGTCATTGCAAGAAGTTCTCTTTTTCGATGCCTGGTCACTGAATTGGAGGCGATATTAAGAAAAATTCCCTTTTTGTGTTCTAGGATAATATTTTATCTAGGACAAATGGTAAATAGTTACCTATTTTAACAATTCGTTTGTTTTATATGAATTTAAGCCCGAAACAGTGTTATCATGTAAATTTAAGCAAATAACTTTTAAATTTTAGATTAAAATTAGTTAATAAATTTCTTTAAAAAAAATAATTTTTTTTAATTCTGGTGAGTATTTTCTAACACTATGGAGGCGTTACAAGGTTTTGTATGACTAAAATAAGTTTCTACATGGTTTTTTGTTCACTCCATTTCCATTTTTAGGTACCTGCTTTAAATTGCGAATAAAATCAAGATTTATTGCTGGATTTTCACGTTTTATAGCTTGTTTTATTCCTAGGATATGTGGTTTTAAGAAAAATGTAAAAAATATAAAACTATTGAGTTTCTGATTTTTTTATTGCAATTTTCATGTAAAAAAATTACGCGATTTTTGCATAAAAAAAACTTTTTTCTTTTTTAAATTCTGAATAACTCCGAAACCATAAAAGATAGGTAAAAAATGATTATCAATTTTTTTTTAACAAAATTTTGTGGCGCGTCTTTTGGTTTATTATTTATTAAAATCAAAATAGCGGGTTTCGAGTTATAGTAAAATATATTAGTATGGCCGACTAATTTAGGGGGCAAAATTAGCCACGCCCATAAAAAAAAATCTCTACGTGATAGAGAAAAACTGAAAGCAGATTTGAATTTAACGCATCGAAATCCATATAGTCCGCGTAATTTTATCTAAAGGACAGCCAAAAAATGTTATTTTGTTGTACAGTGTAATTTATTAGAAATGACATCCAAATTTATTAACTGTACTGTTGAAAGTGACTTCTTCATCCCATGTAAAAACGATATTTTTGAAAGAAAAATAAAATATTTAACGTACAAGATCAAGCGATGATGTCAACGCGTTAGGCATTAGCATACTGTAAGAAAATAAAATTGAACAACAAATTATTAAGTAAATTATTGAGTAATACAATAATTTTTTTTAGGCCTTATATATGTATTAGGGTATTAAATCGGTTAACCGCTAATCTAGTTGGTAACTTACCTAAGTATATTTATTTTCCAAATTTTAGTTCTATGCCGTATAACATTGCGCTAAGTTTTTATAAACATGTCCCCCAAGTCCCTAATGTAACAACCAGTGCTTTCTGAATTTTCCTGCACGCTACTCACACCTTAGCTTAAGCGGTATTGAATTTAAACTCTCTAGTTAAAATTCTAGCTTTAAATATTTGGGCTGTTACCCCCACTCTCCGTCACTTTTTTAAACTCAAGATTTTGTTATGAGCAGCGCTCAATTATCATCGTCCTCTTTTTAAGATGATAGTTTTAAGTTAAAGTTTCAGTTAAAAGCTTCAGTACAATATTTACTTGAGTTAAAAGCATTGGATTTTATAAATTCTGAGCTAGCCACGCCCCCTGAGTATAATTTTCAGGTTTTCAAATTTTTTTAATTTTTTTAATTTGTCATAAGTTCGTTGATTAAAAAAGGGAAAATATTTTCATCGTATTCGAGGTATTAATGGATGCCATTACGATTATGATTAAAAGGTGCGATTAATCGCGATTACGATTACGATTCTAATCACCGTTCAAACCCTAATACAAGGGCACTTGTACCAGATTAAAGCCACAGACGCCAATGAATGCAGGCCTTGCATAGATCAGAATGAGACAATAGAGCACATTCTTTACATAGTGGATACATAACTCGTAATATAGCGCCGCATAGCAACTGCCATTTTTCATTAATATCAACATAAGACGTTGATTATTTTATATCATTATAAATCAAACAAATATTTGAAAAGTACTTGCCAAAAATATCTAATTTACGTGTTGTTGAATTTGTTGGTCACAAATGATTGCTGTGCCATCTTTTTTAAACAGAAAGTGTTTAATAAACAAATGTTTAATGCACAGTAACACATAAAATGACATTCGGTATCAATATAAATTTATCAGGCCATAAGCTCTGAGGACTAAATCATAACGCTGCCATAATATTTATAAATTGAATCTATGGGTGATGAATTTTCATAATGATTATAATCTTACATTAATCATGATATAAATTCATCAGGTATGGACACTACAGTACCATTACCCAGATTTAACATAGTTCAGATTCCGGTTTTTGAAGATGATACCTTACCTTACATTAACCACCCTAGAGGTATTGACTAGAAAATATTGTAGAACTACGTTTATTATACAGTGTTTCTATGAAGGTTATGGTTCGTTTAATTTAGTTGGGAGCGCACAACAGTCCTATACTTGCTTAGATGTATGTTCTTGACATAAATGTAATGGATGCTCTCGTCAACCGAGCCTGACTAAAATTTAATCATTCTTAGATACAAAAATTTCATGTGGATGGAAATTTGTTTTCTAATTTGGAAAAAACTTTCCACTGTGCAATGTAATCGTGGCCCTCTAGAGACGAGATGCTATGAAATACTCGAGAAAACATTGATTGCAATCATTTTAAAATTGACAACAATTTCATTGCACTGCATCCATGATGACACTCGTATGAATATAAATTGTTTATCAGTCGTTTCATTAAACAAACCTTAAAGGAAAATAAAAAAATAAACTACTAGAGAGAGGGAGTAATAATTAGATCAAGAGAGGCACTAAGAAACAAAACAAACAAAAAAGAAGGAACGAAAAAAAAAGATTTAATACGGAATGATGGCAAGTCATTCCAAATTGACGAAAAATTACACGATTAGTTCTTTTCATTTTCATTAAAATTTTAAAAGTTGCAAATTCATTACACAAAAATTTACTTTTTGCATACAAAAACAAACCTTAGACATTTTTTTAAATTGTTTCCTCCAAGGTTAGGAAAACCGTGGCTATGGTTAAAGTTATGATGAAAATTAAAAATTCAGACGGCAAACTTGATTTTTCCAAAAATTCGACTTGTGCGACCCCTAAACCTCTTCCGAAAATTCTGAAAAATATCTCAATGTTACTTAAAAATAAAAATGCTTGGGGCTCTAAGTATTGTTATATAAGAACTATTTTGCAGATAAAATTCCTTAGTCGACATCCACACATTGGTATGAATTTCTTGTTTTATTTCCTGGATTATGGTTTTATTGCCATTGAAGTTTGTACTCATACTTTTCTATTTGTAAAACATAAATTTCCCTTTTTTATTAAAATATGTTTAGGTTGAAAATTATGTTTTCTTAGTCCTCGTCAAGTCTTGCAATTTTTGTTGCTGCAATTAAAAAATTCTATTACACTACAAATCAAAATAACTGAAAGAGAAAATAAAATAAAACGTCAGATACATTTAGATTAACAAGTGAGAATTTCAAAACAAAAGAGAATTGCAGAGCACATGAAACTGTGTATACCTCCCCAATCTTAACATCCCTCTCAACTATGAACTCGAAAATTGCTGCAACTAAAATTGCATGTCTGGAAACGGACTTGGTTTAAAAATTTACTTACGTATTCTCTTGCGTGCATCCAAACAGGCAGCATTTAAAATTTGTCCAGGGTAAGCGTTGCGCTTTACAAAATAAGGCCCTATATTTTCCAATTATCAATTTAATATTTTTTTCTTCAGAAATTTAATTATTGGTATTTTCGTGAAACTTACTTCAACGCTAAGAGGAAACAAAAGATTTTAGATTGCCAATTTTTACCGTATAAGACGGAATTCCGAGACTTATTCGAGGCTCTGGATATGCCAAAAGAACGTGTGGATTATTTTAATGCTTCTCACAACAAGCATGAAGAGAAACCGTGGTATTTTGGTTGGAGTAATTGCAATCCAGAGACAGCAGAAGAATTTCGACGTTAAGGGTTTTCATGAGAATGGTAAAAAGTCTCGCAAACTGTGCAATTGTGCATTTTTATACTCTCGTAAATAAAATCCTCACAAAAACATAAATGTGCATATGATATGAGTATGGAAGGTATTCCAGAAGGCATCCTTACTCCTCATTTTCCCGCTGGGTACTACATATCATACACATGTACATACTTACGTACGCGTTTACTGCAACTAAAGGCCCAACTATAATAGGAATAAGCGAACTTAAGCAACTGTGCGGTTAAGGCCCAACTATAATATGAATATGCTGGCTTAAGCTAATGCCAGAATTGAACGATAAGTCTGTCAAATGCTTAAGCAATTCAGATGTGACTTTTAATTGGCCACAATGCACTTACATGCATTGTATTGGTATTGTTCAATTTTTTTTTAGTAATTTTGTTTCTTCTTATAACTACTAAATGAATGCAATTCAATCAAATTAACTTGTTGGAATGTCCTAATCTATTAAAAATTAATTAATTATGTTATTATTATTATATTAATTAATTATATCCACCACTTTATTATTTGTTTTATTTGTTTTGCCTACCAAAAAGTACAGCAATGAATATACATAAATAAAGTCATGTGTATGTGTGTATACGTGTATTGTAAAACAAAGAATGAAAATAAAATTTTTGCTTTTTTTCTGAGTTTAAAATAAGAAACAATAAAAAAATATTTAAAATCAATGAATATTTTCTGCTGCTGTTTGCTTGAGTTTAAAAAAAATGCAAAAACAGTGTTTTCCGTACGGAATGTGCGTTCAGTTTGGCACTTAGCTTAAGCAAATGATATTTGACGAAACTTGACGAAAAGTTCCATAAGTACACATACGTTTTATATGTAACCGCACAGTTGCTTAAGTTCGCTTATTCATATTATAATTGGGCCTTAATGTAAATCAGGTATAAGTAAAAAATCTTATTTTTTTTGAGTTGTGAGCATACATACATGCATGGTTGTATGCCAGTATAACGCCTGAATGACGGCATTATAACGAAAAAAAAATTTATTCATTTGAAAAGTGTTTTAGGCTTGAATCAGCGTTGCCACTTTGTTGGTAACTACCCGAATCGGGTGTTATTTTTGCTGTCGTGAGTACAGTTTGGTAGATAGTTTTAAAAACCCTCGATTCCATTTTATATTTTTAATTTTTTCGGTTTTTTTTTCAACCCTTAATAAGCTATTCTATGACATTCTTTAATAAATAAAAGTATATCTATATTTTTCTAGCTACCTAAATTATGATTAAGAATATTTAATTTTTCTTAGTTTTTGGCTACCTGATTACGACTATTATATTTTTCTTGTTCAAATTCTTAATTAAAATTATATAAAAAGGGATATTTTGAAATCTTATAGCTTATGGGAAATGATAATGCATGTGATAATTTATTTTTAAATGTTAATGAAATATACAGACATATGTGTATTGGTATTTTAGTATAAGCATCTTTATCATTCCGTTCCGATATACTTAGAAAGAACAATTTTACTTGAAAATTATAGATAATTTTATCTTGAAAAAGTTTTCCAAATAAAATCAAGATTTAATCTTAGCGATAAAATTTATATCATTTTAGTATTTTCAGGCAAAATGACGGGTTTTCTTGACAACATATTTCCATTCTTTAGATTTTCAAAAACATAAATTTCGATATATAAACATATATGAGCTTCATAGTTATTAGTTTATTAGACAGCGGTATTTAAACTAAAAGATAACTTGGGGCAAGATATCGTCGACATAGAGTGTTAAAATGTTAAATCCACTTTTTATAGCAACCATGCAGAAAATTTGGTGACAATTGATCCAAACGTACTCGTCCTATGACTTGAGAAAATGCGAGAGTTATCAGAAGTACGGAGAATTGTATGATGAAAAAAGGACATATCGTGTAAATGGTTACATATTCACCATTTTGGTGATGTATCGTCTTGATTTTAAGCCAATTTTATTTGGACTCGGTCTAGTATGTAGTAAACGGCATCGAACATGTTCGATGTGGTTGAATACATGTTCCTATCAAATAGTGCATATATAATGTTAATTGCTCCCTCCAATGTGACTCTGGAACCAGTCCCGTAGCTATACTGAGATATTAACCTCAGATTAACTGGTATTTATACTTTCGAAATATGAGTGCCCCAATGGTTGAGTGGGTAGTGTGCTAGCCTGTCATGTACGAGGTTGTCGGTTCGAATCTCAAAAAATTTTCTGCTTAAAAATAAATTATAATTCCATTTGTAACAATAAAAAAAATTATAAGTTTTCATTGTTACAGTTAAATATCGGAATTTTATTTATATAAACTTTATATTACTCTACACCGAATAGGGATAGTTCAGTGACAAGTCAGAAGGTGCATATAAAGTATCAATTAACCCCGTCCTAGGCCATCCCCATGTAAAAGTGACTGGTCCGGTTCATAGGCAGCGTTGGAACAGTTCGATTTTCTGCATTTTAATGCCGTTCGAAAGAGAAAAAGACGGCTCATCGATTTGCTTAAATATTAATTTTAATTTAAATCTCTATATGTAAAATAAACTTAATATATATAACAAATTTTTTAAGCTTTCTATAGAAACCGTTAGTTAATTTGTCTCTCCCGTAAAATTTTCTGGAAATGAGTTAGCAGGTTTACACTCTAAGTCAACGAAATGTTTCCAATATTAGAAAAAGTAATCAATTTAATATCTATTTTGCCATTTTAAAATGTAAAATATTTTGAACCTCCCCTAGATATATGCAACCGAATTCGGAAGTAGCACAAATTAGCACAAATTATCTTAAGTTGTCTGTTTTTTCTTTATTTTTATTTTTGGTTAATTTACACTGTTTATGTTTATATAATACTCATGAGTTTATAACTGCTAAATATACATACATATACATACATATGTATTTATAAAGAACTATAAAGTGTGTCTACTCGTCAACATCTGGAATCTAGATTCTACATCCTAGATTCTAGACCAATGGTCACCAAAAAGAGAAAATTCTTAAAAGCAGAACAGCACTAATGCATGTTTAGTGCGGTTGCACTGAAAAAATTCGCTATTGTTTAATTGGATACATGAAAAATATTTTTATGTGTTAATTTTATATGAATGAACGTTTGTATGTAGTGGTGCCTAATACTGTATGTATCCCAGCATACCATATGCGCTCTAAATGAGCTCATAAAGACTCTTTTGTCGGAACGCTGACGCTCATAATGAGTTCATAAAATAATCATAAACAGTCATAAAACGCTCATATTTGAGTGGCTTTTTCCACTAAAGTGGTCACTCATGAAAGAGCTCTAAATTTTATGCATAAAAGAGTAGTTTCCCAGCTTACCATATGCGCTCTAAATGAGCTCATAAAGACTCTTTTGTCGGAGCGCTGACGCTCAAAATAAGTTCATAAAATAATCATAAACACTCATAAAACGCTCATATATGAGTGGCTTTTTCCAATAAACTGGTCACTCATGAAAGAGCTCTAAATTTTATCCATAAAAGAGTATTTTATGACTCTTTTTATTTTTAATATTACATGCTGGATTTTCTTTTCTTTTCGTATTTGAACGAAGTTAAATTATTATTAATTTGCTTTCTTTTAAGCTTGCTATTTTCATTATTTTAATTATGTATTATTTTTATATTTATTATAAAATAACTCACAATTTTGTCTTTACGCTTCCAAAAATATTCACTAATGAATCAATTTGTGTAACTTCTTTCTTCTGCTTAGCTGGAATTTACCGTTATCTGGCAGCGTGCAGAAATTACTCATAAAAATCACATAAAATTTATCGTTTATGAGCTCAGAAATATGCGGGCAGAAACCAAGCATAAAACACTCATAAAATTTACCGTTTATGAGCTCAGAAATTTACACGCAAGAAACACGCATAGAAAGTCATAAAATCGATCGTTTATGAGCTCAGAAATATGCACGCAGGAAACACTCACAGAAGCTCATAAAATCGCTCATATATGAGCTCATATATAAGAGCGCTCCGATAATGGTATGCTGTGTAGTATGTTTTTTTATACATACTAGACAATCAGTATCTACAAAAGTATTTAAGGCAAATAAAAACTTATTTTTCAACTCTATATTCCACATATTTTTTTTCTCTTTTTTATAGCAATAAACAGATTTAAATTAGATAATTTATTTATATAAATCTGCCATGCATTTTATAAATATGAAATCGTCAGGGTTTCATATCATATCTAGGCAATATTCTTACTTGGCAATATTTTTATCCTTGTAATACAAAAGATAATAGTGGATATTTATTTACTTCTTTGCATGGGAAAAAATGATGTCAAGTAAGCAGGTGGCCTAGATATAATATGAAACCTTGACGATTTCATATTTATAAAATGCATGGCAGACTATAGTGATATGTATTGTGCAAGTAAGAACTTGGTAAAAATTTATATCTCACTACTTTTAAGGCCAAAATTTTTGGATAGGAACTTGGCCTTTTTCACATTTATATTTTTGTGAGGATATAAATAATATAGAAAAAAATATTAAATCATTTTGGTAGTGTGTCAATACTCTTGGTGTATTTTTTTCATAAAAAATGTGGCAGATATCTGCTCTTTTTGTTTGTTTTATGTTCTTGCTTTGGAATTTTGTTAGTAGTTGTGCTGTGTATCAGGGAAGGCATTGAGAATTTTAAAATTGTACCAACAACTTAAAAATTTTACTTTTTTGAACTCAATTGTACTAAAATATTTTTTTAGTTCAAATTACATATTTTTATTTGATTTTATTGAAATAATCCCCTTGGTTATGGCCAGCGAATCGTTTTCACAAATTCCCTTGCAAGTTACACCTGTTTAAGTTGAAATTTAAAAATATACAAATTAATAGCATGTGCTCCAGCATCAGTGATGTCAACTTCTTTGGCTCTAAGAGCACTTTAAAATATAAAAGAAGCACTAAAAAGCGTAATTTTAAGATCTAAAAAGCCTAAAAGGCACTAACGTGAAAATAATAATGTGAAGTTTAATAATGTTTAATATTTTTTAAGCTATTCTCTATTTCGGCAAGAGTATCAACATCTCATATCAGGCGAAAAAAGTATGCTTAATGCCAAAATAAAAAATAATAAATACAGCAAGTTTTTATTTATGTAATTTTAAGAAATACACAAATTTCTTATTTATCTATTTTTTTTTTTTGATTTTCTTGCTGCGTTTTGGTTTCAGAAAACTGTTTTTAAAAAGAAGAAGAATATGAGTTTCATTCTTAAAAAGTGAAAATTGACATATGTAATCGTTTGAAAAGAAATGCGGAGAAATAAATGTAGTAAATTAGTCATTGCTGTACTTTTGTACTTTCCGAGTTTAAATAGTACCAAAAATGGTGCAATTGTACCAACTTTGCTATCCCTGCTGTGTACGTATGCAAAGCAGAATGTTGGAAGAGCCCTAAGGGCAATGGGTTGGTGAACTATGATTTACAGCATTTTTATTTGAATTTGTGTATACGTTCTTAAAAAAAGAACGAAAACATTTTTGTGTTTTTGTAACATTGAATCATTTTCATGTGAGTGACAAAAATAAAGAACTTTGAAATTGTAATTTCAAATTTTAATTTTAAATAAACCAAAATTCACGTAACAGACGAGCGAGCGGGTCTACTTAGTTTTTAACTAAAATTTCATATCATAAAAACATTTTTTCGATTTTCTCTGTAGGGCAAATTACATGAGATAATTTTTAAGAAATAAGTTGTACCAAAAATAAATTAAATTAATTTTTTTCTCTCAGTTTTTTCTTTTTTATTATTTCACAAGTCCAAACATTAAAAAGTTCACTATACTTCAAGCTAAGGCTGTCTGTCTGAAATAATATGATATACATTTAAAAATTTAAAAAACTGAAATGAAAAAAAATTAATTCAGAATTATTTCCTTAGCACTTTTCATAAAAGAATATATGGGAGTTCACCGATATCATCATCAAAAGCGTATCCAAAGCTTTATTTATTTATTTGAGGTTAAGTTAGATTAAGACGTTTGTTAACAAAAGCAATATCGTTCAGCATAATATATTGTTTTTTTAATTATTTAATATCGGCTCTCTTCTCCATATTAGGCACAGTTTTCTTCTTTTTGTTTGGTATATGATAAGAAAAGCTTTAATTTATATCAAGATTACACTTTTACGCTGTACTGAGCACTTTGCTTGCAAATGTCAAAAAAAAGCTTTAATTTATATCAAGATTACACTTTTACGCTGTACTGAGCACTTTGCTTTCAAATGTCAATTTCGACTGCCCATAAATCGGATATATATATTTCTTATAAAAACCAAATATAAAGTTATTTATTCTGATATATTTTAATCGAATTTTATTAACAAAAACACAGTTTATGTTATTGCAAAAAATTATTTTTGGATTTCTGGTCAGATTACCTAATGTGCAAAGTGCGAACAGAACAAAGGCTGTCTTCTCTGCAAGTTTTTATAAACCTTATTCAAACAATTACTTTAAATAAACTTTAATTTGCATTGTTATTACTTTTTTCCTATTTGAAAATACTAAAATAAAAAGAAAAATCTATTATTGTGTTATTTTTTCTTTTAACTGAATTAGAAAAGAAATAATTACTAGATGTCGTGAAGTAGATATACTTCACATTCATAAAAAAGTAAGAGCTTAAAATTAAAAATTTAAATAAAAATATACTCTAAAAAAATTCAATTCGACCGTAGTCAAATCAATCCAAAACGTTGTCACAAGTACGTTAAATACGTATTTTCTTAAATAAAGTACAGGAGGCTTGTTTCCAGTACGGACTGTTTAAGTTCCAACTACTTAATATTAGAAATATTTAATCTTGAATCCTAACTATAAATAACCTCAAAGTAGGTTTTATTTAAGAAAAACTTAGGTTGAATCAATCCTAAAATTCGTTGTTTTAAGAAATCCTAATTTAATTTAATGACTAGAAATATTTTATTTAATTTTTAATTAAAATTTTATTGTATTATTTTTTGTATTAAAAACAGTAATATATTTGCAAAATACAAGCATTCGTAAAATATTTTCCGTTTTGTCAGTTTGTAAGCTGATTAAATTTATAGCCATCCTCGCTCCAAAGAATGTTTCCATATGATTTACCACATTTAGTAACAATCAGACGACTCATTTAGAAACAGCAGAATTATTTCCACTTTTTTTAAATCCCCCACTGTGCAACACTCAAAAAGTACTTAAAACGATACTTTTGTCATTTTCCGCTACATACATTGTTTTTTTTACAAGGACGCGAGCAGAAACAATATTTTCAGGAGAGTCAAAAATTTTATTTTTTAAGCTTATTTCAAAAAAATGTAAAAGTTGTGTTGTGGTTTTACAAAAAAAATTAAGAAGATACGTCCACATTTTTCCAAGTTTTCCTAAACCTGTTTAAATAGCAAACTTGAAAGGAGAAATAAATACGGGCAACATAGGCCGATATTCATGCAAAGCACAGAATTATTAAAAAAAAAAACTAAAACACACAAAATAAAATGTAGAGCACAACCTAAGCTTTCGCATATAAACCAAAATTTTTTACTTACTGTTAAGTATCCATAGGCTGCTTCGCAATCCCAGTCCCTCAGAAGCTGGGCCAGCTGAAGGGTCGTCATTTATTATCACTTTTGCATGTCAGAAAAGCCATTATTTTATTTTAGTCAACTTTAAATTATTTAACACACTATTTCATCTTTTTTCACACTATAAAAATCTGTTTTTTTAATGAATTAATTTTTGGTTGATAATGATTAAAGTTTTTTTACACGATTTAAGCATTTCTTCTATTATATTCTTTTTAAGAGACTTTTCTAAAGCATTCACGTTTTCAGGTTGTTTTTAAAAATTTAACTGTTATTCGTACTCAAATTTTTAAGTACGACTCATACTAAAAAAAAGTGGAAAAAACTTGAATTTAATACGACTTTTCTTTTTTTCTGTGTACATTTCGGGCCATAATAGCCAAAAAAGCTTAAGCGACACATTTTTTTGATCTCGTTTTTTTTACAAAAATCTATTATTTACAATCGCCAATGATCGATTTTGGTCAAAAAATTAAGTTTGAAAATTTTCCCGCTTAAGCTTTTTTGGCGGTTATGGCACGATCATAATTTTTTTTAATTTTATACTTATTTAATACTATATAACAAAAAATTTTTTTAGCTGGAATACTATTTACACCACAAACATTATAAAAAATGCTCTCTTGTAAAATTTTATTAAATTTTAGTTTTATCGAAATTGATTTATTACCAGAAAAATATCTTTCACTTTGTTAAACATAAATATATTATTCTGAAATAAATAAGTTTGCTTAGTAAGAAATTCCTGGATGTTCACATAAAAATTATAAATAAAATTAACAAAATTGTCTGCAACAGTGAGTATTTTTTTAATTTAATAACATTTTCACACATGACATGATTTAAGAAGTAAATTATATTTTCATTTCATAAGAAATATTTTAGTATAGTAGTGTTATTAAAGTTTTATAATTATAACTTGTAAAAATTATAAAAATTCTTGTGAAAAATGGTTAACAAAATGACAAGCCGTAGCATGACAAAAATATTACAAACTATTAAATATTAAATAACTTCATTAGTAAAAACCTTAGAAGGTAAGACAACATTTCAAGTTTTATTAAACTAATATTCACTACAAGTTTAACAAACTTAAATGTTTGTTTTCTGGCAGTTGGTTCGATATTATTTGAAATATTTCAACCATATTGCTAGAAATATAAACATTTTGTGGATTTTGTAATAAAGTAGACAAACAGTAAAGGTGGTGGCCAGTTTATGAGTACATAAAAGTGATAGCAATAAAAATATTTAAGATATTTTTTTAAACAATAACGTTTAAACTTTTGAACACTTGTCGCATTGATGTAAAATGTTACAAGATAATACGCTTTTTGTAATTTGTTTGATTTTGCTCCTGAATGTTTTGTGCAAACCATTTACTTCAGTGTGTAAATATTAAATAAAATATATTTTTTAGGTTGATTATTTAATTTTGGTATTGACTTGTAGTTTAACTGTTTTTTAGTACTTGTCTTTTGCACCTTTAAATTCTTGTCGCTTACTCGTATTTTCGATTTGGTACGTATGTACACACATTCGAGGGTGGTCCCAAAACCAGCTTAACATTTTTCTTTATATCTCAAGTTGAGACTCTCAACATACTCTCCTTTTTGCTGGCTTATTACACTTTTGTCGGCGATATTTTTGAGCTTCGAAACTATGTTTATAGTAAAAACTAACTAGCTCTGTAAAACAGCCATCAACGGCAGACCCCACCTTTTCATTCTTGGTAAATCTTTTATTAGCAGGCTATTTTTTGCAATCTATTTGCGGGAGCTAAATGTGGCGAATAAAGTGCATGACGAAATTAAGATTTTGGCCATTACAATAGCGAATAAGTGCTCTGGTGCATTGTCTTAACGAAACAACATATCATTTTGCACCAAATTCGGCTCTTTACCTATAATTTCACACGTAAGCGTTGAAATAAGATAGAATAATACTCGGCGTTGACAATTTTTGCTGGTTGAAGATAATCAATTAAAATTATAACAGGCTCATCCCAATAAAAATCATACGCCATAGCCTTGTTCGCTTTCCTTGGAGACTGCCGTTCGATTCCAGTGCACTGGTCCACTGTTCTTTTGCCTCAGGTGTGAAGTCGGAAACCCATATCACTTTACCAACCACCTCATAAGTTCGACTCCACAGTGTATAGTCTAATTCGGTTTTAATATTGATTGGATTGATACCTGTCCAATGAAAATATTAAATTAAATAACGCTGATAGATTTTTTTTGGTTGGATCCAAGCAAATGCTAAACAACTGATGCCTTCAAACTTGAAACATTTCTTTTATAAGATTTCCACTTTTTACCCAAGAAAAACTAAATATCGTATCGGCTTCCTTTGGTACCGCCCTCGTTCATATGTACATTGTATATGTATGGTTTTTCTTTCAGCAATTGTAGTTGCTGTCGTAAGTTCATACGCGCTTCTGGAATGTGCCCGCCGCTACTTTTTTTTTGAGTTTTTTTATCAAGTGCAACATAAAATTGCAAGCGAATTGTGCCGGGCTGTGGTGCATAGCACGTTCATAAGGTTTCATTAAATCATTTCTATGCGAGTATTTCCTTTTGTATACTATAAATAAATTTTGAAAGGAAATATGTATTTGTTTGTAAATTTTTTTGTCAATAACTCAAAACCAATTTTTTCTGTTTTTAATTGCAGTTTTCTTTTTTATTTTAAACTTAATAGTTTTAAAAATACCTTTCATTATCTGTAGGAGAAAAATGTAAGTTTTCTGTGAACTTCCTATGCAGCCATTATTTTACTTATTTTAATTTATTTAAATCATAAAAACTTTACAAAGTAAATATTTAATATATTATTCTACAAAAATGGGTGGAGTGACTAGACCATCGCCCTTATTCCAATTGTCGACATCGACGTCACTTTAACAAAATACGGAAAAAATTGGGGCTTGTTTACTCGCTCCCGAGAACAATCTTATTCTACCTACAATCTTTTTCCGTTTCCTAGGAAAATAAATAGAAAATAGCATAAACCTGCCAACTTGAGTCAGTTGTTTTCGACAGATGTGCAATAGCTTTCCGTGAGCACCTGCCTTGACGGCCTAATCTCACGGGTGCCAAAGCACCGGGTGCTAGGTAAGACGCCAGACCATCGCCCACATGCACCCTTTTTAGAATGAACCTATGCCCACTCCTCAAAGGCACATAGGTTGCAATCTTTGTATATAGTTATCCCTGTACTACATTCAAGTACCTTGCTGAGGTACTTTGAGCTATCTAAACTCTGCTGCTATGTCGAAGTCATAGCTGCTGCTATGTCCGTGCCCATAGCAGCTTCTGTTGAATGGCAACAGCACCTAGAATAGTGTCTGGCTGACCGCGTCATGCCAATCACTAGCATTGATTTAACACTGGGAAGCCAAGACTATTCTCCCAGCGATTTTGGTAGCAACCACAGTCACCACGTTAATTCTCCGGCTTCCACGCTATAGTGTTGTGTATACACCATAGCGAGGTCCCCAAGAGAATTCCTCAACCATTGCCGGCACAGCTCAACCACTCATCCGAAATGAACGCATGCCTGTGTCGCCAAATATCCAGTGCCTACTCCACACATACCAAAATCATCCCTTAAACCCCGTGGGGTAGGACGAACTCGGCATTTTAGCAAAGAACACTGACGACCACTACATGCACTCAATAACTTCAAAGCAGCTCGGCTGTCGGGCCACCGGCACCCGTGGAACCAGAAGTAGCCTCTGGTCAGACCTCGAAGTTCCACCACAAGGGCTTCACCTCTATCGTCTTTTGAACTCAGGGGCAGCTCTAGGTGACGCTGCACCTGACTGACATCAACAGGACCTGTCTTCTTTTTGTTATAAATATGTGCACATCCTTTGCTCTGTTATTTCAGAGATCGGGTAGTAACAACATAAGTTCTATGGGTAATGTACCAAGGGTACGTCAATGGAAAAAGCCACATTACCCCAGCTGGGGCCCCGGGCTTGCCACACCCGTAGTCGAAATCGACTCCCCTGGGGGGAGTTGTTTTCGACAACGGGTACACAAGCCCAGAGTAGCAAGCCGTACCGGCGCGGCTGGCGGCTAGCCAGTCAGCCTATTTTTTTCGACAAGCCGAGCCGCCGCCGAACCACTCGGCTTATCGGCGGCTTAGCACTCAGCCGTTATTTTGTCTTTTATTTTTTATACTTTTTAAAATTTCGTATTTAATATGATAGCGAGCATCCCAGAAATATAGTTATTTTTGCTTCCACATAAAAAGAAAATGTTTATGTGAACGGTAACGTAGGTGCGACTACATTTACGTTCTCTTTTGGAGTCCCTTCTTAAATATATTCACGTTTACATAGCTTTGTTGTTTAAGCAGTCAGGCGACTTTTTGATAATTAATTGCTTTTTGTTTGTTGATCCGTAGCAGTGTTCCAATAAAGTAATTAATTTTTAATTCAATCGGAAAGCTTAAATAAAATTTATGTAGAAGGCAATCATGAATAAAATTCCGCGAGAAATTTTTCCTGGGGAAAAATTCCAACTAATAGCAAGTAATGGGGAAAAAAATTGTAATATGAAAAATGAGAAATTTCTCATACACTTTTTCCAGAAAAGAAAACGACATTAGAAAAACGTTTGCCAACAGAAAATGGAGATGATTATATTATAAACGATTTACTGTGTGAGGGATTGGCAAGGTTATAGGGAAATTTTTTATGACAGAAGCACTGCAGGTGTGGTCAGATGTGTGATTATGTCTGTGAAAACAACGGGCAATATTATGGGGAAAGTTTGAACGACGAGAAGTTTGTGAAGTCAGGTCTGTGCACCGTAATATGCTCACTTCCGAAATAAAGCTTCTCTTACTGAAAGTAGAGCGAATAATCTTAATGTGTTGATTCCACTGCGTTCTCATTAATTGGGCTTATCTTATGGCCTGCAATTGAAAATTATGAACTGTATGATAACGACCAATTTTAGCTTTACTGCATGGAAAGTTTATAAAACGTTAAATTCACGTCAATTCGCCACTAAGATCATACGATTGATTGGACGTATTTAGGCTTTTTTGTTGGGATCATTTTGTTAGTTGGATCGTTTAAAAACCATCATCTATCAGGTTGTGCCACCGAGATACCAGAATGAGCGAAAAAGTAGTATACAACTTTGTCAAATGGATCGACTGCTGCAACCAATCCATTCATTATAATCAAATAAAAGCTGCATTGAAATCATAGCTTTAACTGTGTTTTATTTAACTTTACTTTTGAGCCCGAAAACATGATGACCCTAGGTCCAGGCTGTTCAAACTGTCACCAGAGTGCCGAACATCAATCGACTTTTTATGCAAATGAATACACATACGTGAATACATTTCGCTCGGTTTTCTCGCAGTGGCCAGCTTTGCCCAACTTATGCGAGAGTTAATTGCAGTTGTAGACTCTATGTCGTTCGTTGGAGAAATAAGGGCGCCGCACCTTTTAATATACTCTTCTATTACGTATGTGTACACACGAATTGTTGAAAAATAAACAAGATTATGCCAGGAACACAACTGGGACGAACGACGAATTTTTCGGTGCGAACTTTCGTCATAAGAAATAAAACACATTTGTACCTATAAAAATGAACACAACACCGCCGTCGAACGAAATTCATCGTGCGTGACGAACTCTGACATAGATTTATGCTAGGAACACAACTGGGACGAACGACGAATTTTTCGGTGCGAACTTTCGTCATAAAAAATAAAACACATTTGTGCATATGAAAATGAACACAACATCGCCGTACGACGAAATTCGTCGTGCGTGACGAACTCTGATATAGATTTATTTCTATTTTGTATGCCGACGAACGACGAAAAAACAAAATTTAGAGAAAATTCTCTCCTTCTCTCTCTGATTTTGTACACACAACAACCAACTTTGTCAAATATGAGAGATGAATTCGGTGAGTAAATTCGTCGTTTTTGTGCTTCACACGACGAATTTACGCAGCGAATGCTTATCAACGAATTCGTCGACGTGGACGAAATTCGTCGTTCGTCCCAATTGTGTTCCTAGCATTATTTCTATTTTATACGCCGACGAACGACGAAAAAACCAAATTGAGAGAAATTTCTCTCTGTCTCTCTTTGTTTTTGTACACACAAGCACCAACTTTATCAAACATAAGAGAGAGATTCGGTGAGTAAATTCGTCGCTATTGTGCTTCACACGACGAATTCACGCAGCGAATGCTTATCGACGAATTCGTCGACGTGAACGAAATTCGTCGTTCGTCCCAGTTGTGTTCCTAGCATTATTCATAATATACTATTTTGGTTTACAAAAGTTAAATAAGTACCCTGCTGCTTACTTAACCCTATACGCAAGTAATCTTATTATATAACACGCATCTAATCATATTAGCTATAATTTGAAATCTTTTTTGCAATAAATTAGTATTATGCACTTTTTTTGTAGCTTATGTTTGTTTTGTTTTCACTCTCCATTTTATTAAAAACTTTATGGACTCATTATGCTTTTATCAACAATCCTTTATCCTTATCCATAATAGTAGTAGCAACTTCCCCTTCTGCTTTTTGAAATAACTAAAAAATATAATACAAAGGGTCAAAAAGTTATTATCAAGAACCTTATAAATATTTAATTGATCTTGCCCTCACTTGAATTATTTATGCAGCTATCTAGTTCCATTAGACATTTATTCCGAAACTGTCTCACCGTTCCGTTTGCAAACTTCACACAATAAGGATCCGTGTCGTCGAGTGAGCAAATATCTTCACATGTATAAGAAGTTATAACGCCTGCATTAATGACTGTAAAACTTATAAATATTAAGCACAAGGCACTTGTAAATCTAAACAGGGAATTCATTGTTGACCACTTTGATACGCTTGAAGATATTAAAATGTTTTAATACCTGTTATTGACTTTTATAGTCATAAATAGTATATTGTTGGCTTGGAGTGTAAACCTGCTAACTCACTTCAACTAAATTTTACAGGTGATACATGTAACTAAATATTAAAGTTTTTTATACAAAGCTTAAGACATTAGCGGCCTTATGTGTAATAATAAGTGGCAGGAAATGAACATAAGTTGCGACATTGAACAAGGTGCTAACGAGATCCTCCAAAAGGGATCAAGATAAGGGAGGGGCAGTTTTTTTTTCTTAATATTATTTTACGTGGCTTAATCATAATTGAGTTTGAGATTATATTTTTCTATTAAAAATTTAACTTTAATAGAAAAAAGTATTATATTTGCATACAAAAAATATAATTTTTTGATATATTTTTCAATTTAAATACGCATTGCTTACAAATATACCTCCTGTGCTGCAATGTAATGCTTCATGTCTTATGTACAGTAAGGAATTCAAATAAATAAATAATTTTTAATAAAGAAAAATAAATGTCTGTCATTGTTTATTTTCTTTTGGCAGTGGTTTAAACACCTCGGGCGGCAAGAAAAAAATTAATGCCGGTCGAAAATGATCATTGACGATGCTAGCGCCGCGTAGTGGCGTAATTCCTGTAGGATGATTAAGGCTGTTTCAGACTATAGTACAAGTATTAATACTTCGACGAAAATTCATCCCTGGTCTTATATTTGTTACAAAAATTAAAAAGAAACAATAACAACCCAACATGTCAGAGCTGCACTTTCCACGAACGTATTAATACTTGTATTATAGTCTGAAACAGCCTTTAGCGTCATCAACAGGGCTTATTTTTCTATAAAGAGTAAATAGTTTATATTTGAATGCAAAACATCCACATACTTACTTACGTGAACATATTTTATACATATCGCACTTGATCAACAAGAGGGTATTAACTCAAAATTTTAAAATTTTCAATAGAGTCGAAAAACGAAGCAAATTCCATTTGAAAATATATTTACATTGTTTTTATTTTAAAACCTTGAAATTATTGGGGAAGAATATCAATGTTTCGAAAAGAGTCGAATTGGTCACATTTTAAATTAAAATTATAAAGTAAATCAAATTGTATCAAAAAAAGAGTGGTCAAAATAATTTGAAAATTTTAAAGTAGATAGATGTTGATGTTGTTAGTTTATGTCTTGCAAAAAGTAAAAATTCAGTGAAGTGCGACTTTGACCCGCGCACGAAGGGTTCCGTACGGGTACGAGATATGTAATTCAATACGAACAATATAAACTATAGTTTGGGTATTTTTTTCGTTTTTTGGTTTTTTCGTTTGGCGATTTTTTTTAGTTTTAGCACTTTTTTTCGTTTTGAGGATTTTTTTCGGTTTTTGGCGTTTATTTTAAATTTTGGCGATTTTTTTTCGTTTTGGCGATTTTTTTTAAAATTTTGCGATTTTTTTTTAATTTTGGTGATTTTTTTTTAATTTTGGCGATTTTTTTTACATAAAGAATTATTTTGGTTTTATCGCATTTTTCACGTTTTGGCGATTTTTTTCGGTTATTGGCGATTTTTTTTCATTTAAACGATTTTTTCGAATTTGGTGATTTATTTTAGTGCAAGAATTTTTTTTTTAATTTTGTCGATTTTTTTCGATTTGGCGAATTTCTTTTAAATTTTTGGCGATTTTTTCAGATTTTGGCGATTTTTTCGGTTTGGCGATTTTATAATTTGCGGATTTTTCAGTTGACCGTTTTTGAAAATTTCAAGAGCTTAACTCTTACGGTTTCCAAGATGTAGCATTTTGTCAAAATTACATAGTAAAAATTGCATTAACTGATGGACCACCCTTTAATTTAAATTTTTTAATACTTTAATGTTAATTGTTGTAGTCTATATAAAAATACACCAATTTTACAAATTTCAAGTGTCAATATACATATGTACATACAATTGTATGTATATTATATGAGATTTTAACATTTTTCGTCGCTCGTTTTGGAGCACCCTTTAATTTCTAATTCTCATGTGTTTTGTGTTGTAGTGACCAAGGTTCTACATACTCTGTCCAAATTTCAGGTCCGTAGCTCTTACGGTTCCTGAGAAAATACCGTGTGACGGACATACGGACAGACGGACAGCATGGCGAAAACAATAGGGTTCCTTTTTTCACCTTTGGTGTACGGAACCCCAAAAATTAAAAAAATTTGATTGAGTGCGATTGTATTTTTATATTTTGGGATTATTATGGGTATGAAATAAACATAACGTAACGATAGAAGGTTTTATAAATATATGTTTTTAATAGAGATGTCACAAATAATAATTTCCCAGAATTTTGACCTCATTTTGCCCCTACGTGGTTACGCCCATGATCCTCCATACAATTAACATTAAAAATCGGCGGAAAATTTATTGAAAAATTTATGGAAGAAATCGTTAAGATAATATATAATTTTGTTAACTTCTTGCCAGTTTTTGCATATACATAAGGCTGTGGGATTTTCCCCAAATGTACAGTTTCAAATTAAATTAATATTCTAGGCAGTCGACGAGGCGCCTCTTCCTCTTTCGAACTGCATTAGTAATATAAAGTGGATTTAGCAGTTTTACACTCTAGGCCAACGATATGTACATAGAATGAGAAGGGCATAAAACAGATGTTAATTTCTACATATTTGTAGCTGATTAACAGAATTCTTTTGTTGATTACTGCATTAACTGTATTACATCACTATGTGTTTATTTATTTATCTTTTGTCAATTTATATCTATTGATAGGATATATTTATTTTATATACATATTGCGCATTTGACTTAGTGGGAAGATGCAGTTATTAGAAGGAATTAAGTTTTATTCCAAAAGGGTTTTTTTTGTTTGTTTTTGGTTAATTAACGTCTTTTTATATGCATTTCGTTTTTGCTTTTGAAACTTATATATTCATCTAATTTAATATTACTCATGAAAATCCCGTGTATACATATGTATATGGTTGACTTCCAAAACGTGCAAAGTTTGTATACTTTTCGGATGCAGTATTTATATCGTGTATATATGTACAACTCGCTCATTTACTTAAAGAACGTCATAACTCAAAAAACCAGTCTGCCAGAAAACACGTTTTTGGTTTTTAATTTATACACAAATTAATGGAAAATTAAATTTTGTTTTTCTCCCAAGAGTTGATTAACAAGATATTTATTGAAATTTTTACACAATATGAAGAGCGATATGGGGATGAAGTCTGCATCATTAACTACAAAAAATGGATTTTTTAATTTATGACGTTCCGATTATGACGCTGATTGCTTGTTTGCGGTTCGTTTATCTGTTCATTATTGAAGAAAACCCCAATGGGCACCCTAGTAAACTCCTGGCGAAAGGATATCGCAGACTTAAGGCTTCATTAGTCTTTACTTTCTGTTGCTGTTCTGTGCCGTTCTTTTCCGTATAATATATTTTGCAATTACTTTTTCTGTGAAAAAAATCAGCTGGCAACCTATATAATTGATTACACTTGTACACAAAGTATCACACTAATACATACACACTTTTGGGTGTCACTTAACGTTGAATTCTATTTTCTACAGATCTTTCCGCAACAGAACAGAACGAAAAAGAAAAAACTAACCACACATACAGATTTTCAACTAAACAGAAACTAAACAGCTGATTCAGAAAAGAACAGCACGTACAATATAATTCTGCCTTTAAATGCTAAATTTGCAGTTTTGTTATATACAGGGTGTTTTTTTTAGAGGTATACAACTTCGAATTGAAATAAAACACAAGAAAATCGTTTTAATGTCCATCAATTTGGCTTTATTGGAAGGATAATTTTATGCCATTAATGTTTAAATATGATTTCGGGCATCTGGCTGCCGCGGCTGGCTCGAATAAAGCCAATTCTACAGGTCCAATTTTCAACCACTTTTTCGAGCATATGGGGCCGTATGTTGGCAATAACGCCACGAATGTTGGCTTCCAAGTCCCCTAACGTTTCTGGTTTGTTGGCGTAGACGAGCGACTTCACATATCCCCAAAGAAAATAATCCAATGGTGTCAAATCACACGATCTTGTTGGCCAATTGACAGGTCCATTCCGCGAAATTATGCGCTCATCGAATGTTTCCTTCAATAAATCGATTGTGACGTGCGCTGTGTGGCATGTAGCACCGTCTTGTTGGAACCACAACTCATCCACATTCATGCCATCCAATTCGGGAACAAAATAGTCGGTTATCATGGCTCTATACCGGTCTCCGGTGGCGAATCGATTCATTCGGGTGCTCTTCAACACTTTGCTCTACAGCGGCAATTGTTTCTTCGGTGCGCACTGTTCGACGTCTCTGCGGATGCGTATTATCACATAGAGTAAACGTAGTGCGAAAACGATCCATGGTTAACCGAATTAATTGCTCTGATGGACCATTATGTCGACCATAAAATGGACGGAGCTTGCGGTAAACTTCGCGAACTGAACCATTATTTTCGAAATAAAGTTGCACGATTTGCAAGCGTTGTTCTTTTGTCAACCTGTTCATGATGAAATGGCAAACCAAACTAAATATTAATCACTTGACAGCTGACAAAATGGCCGCCAGTTAAAAAAGCGATGCCAAATTAAAGTTCTATACCTCAATAAAAAACACCCAATAGTAGAAATTTTAATTGTAATGCTATAAAACAATCGCTCAACAATATCGTGTCAAATTTTAAGTATTAAGTTGCTACGTGTATTAGCAAATCTGATGTGGGTAAATGCAATCTGCACATAACACAAGTAAATTAATTCATGGCCCTCTTAAAGACTTGATTCATGTCTTTCAAGTCTCTTGCTTTGGTACTTTCTGATTTGATAAATCTACCTTTACTCCAATAAATTCTGGATATGATACCAATACCTCGATGATTGATAAGAGAGTGTTTTAAAATGATCACTATCCACCTGCTTCCTCGAAAATTAACGCAATTCGCTATTTGTTACATATTAGTTGTCACACCGGTTATTTCCTAGGTTTGTGTGGAGTGGTGGGAGGAATTGGGGAAGGAAAGTCACAGGAGATTACTAGTTAAGGTGCCTCGCACAGACGAGCATGCCTCAGGATGCCTGGGATGTCATTCTTTTAATTCCTATAAAGGACTTTGTAGTGGGAACGATGACTAAAAGTCACCTTGGACTCGAAGAAACTATCTTATATGAGACCAGTTTTAGTGATCATTGATATGTAACCCCTAGGTTCACGGACTATAAGATTGCTGAAATAGATTTTTGGAAAACACCGTCAGAGCCACTGGTGGACAGGAATGTAGCTGAAGGTGAAAAAGTAACCTTCAGGGATACATTGTCAAATCGAAATTTGTTAGTGACTGTAGGAGATCCATCAACTTGCTTATGGATAAATATAGTATATAACTATGTTGGTTTCCTGGGTATAGCAGTGGAAATGGAGGGAAATGAAATTGCCTATGAGTTGGCAGGAATAGGGTTAGGGAATGTGTGACAGATTGGGTGAAACTACCGAAAAGTCATTACTACAGGGAACTCAGTAATTGGGTAGAGAGCAGGACCAAAAGTTCATGGCGAAGTAGGGAGTATTATAGAGTCTAGAGGACTATCTGGCCATAACTTGCACGCAAAAAAAAGATATGGTTGTAGAATGGTTGATAAAACAATATTATGTTCTCAGAAACATAGATGTGGTCATTGAAAAGAAGTTATTGTTATTTTAAACATTAATTTTGTTACGGTAAGCAAAGTAATGTTTGAATTTAATAATTACATTATTATATTCACAAAAAAGTGTGATATGGTTAGAGTTTAACAATATAGTTGTGTTAAAAACTTATAACTGCAACATAATTTTTGTTATTATTTAAAAATAATATAATGTAAATAACAATAGAATGTTATCCAAAACCATACTATGTTTAGTTTTAAAAAATTTTTTTTTTCTGAAACATCTTCTGTCAGTTCAATGTTTCGTTTGTAAGCTATCGGTATTGCACGCGTAGTGTTAAATAAATAAATAAAGTAAAAACACACAAAAGGGTAGATAAATAAAAACATGTACAAACGTACATATGTTTACCTTTTTATAGAGACGTGTCTGTATTTTGAGTACATATACACACATATGTAAGTATGCATTTATTTCTATATATACATACATTTTATTTCAACAATATTAATTTATTTTTATTCCGGATTTAACGCACAGTTTCTTTAAACAAGAGATCTACCAATAAATATATGATTGAAAAACAAAATATTATTATTATATTAAATAATACTGTTGTTGTATTTAACAATATTATTTTCATATAAGACCATGGTATGGTGAGTCTCAATTATATTTTAGTCACATCTAACAATAGTGTTGTCATGTTTACAATAATAAGATTAGGTGTAACAAAGTTCATTGTTTTTGTTGATAATATTATTATTAACTCAGATAATAATATTATTAAAAGTTTGGTTTTCTATTGACAATAATATGATTTAACTACAACCATACAATTCAATCATAGTATGTTGCTGTTTGATTATGGTTACCTCAACCATATTTTTTTCTTTGCGTGTGACTCAGGAAGATCCAAGCTGCTACTGGACATGAAAAGGAAGGAGATGCAAATCGTGACAGGTGCATTGACTGGTCACTGCTCGATCAGAGCAAGAACCAGCATTTGGTAAACTGGCACTACAGATTTCTGTAGGACGTGTGCTGATGAAGAGAAACCAGAAACCATTGAACATTTTATCTGTCACTGCCCAAAGCTACATGGGAGAATTACTGATATCGGGAAGTGTAAACAAGAGGACATCAGGGGCTTCATCATGGGAATTCAGTGGCTGAGTGGGATAATATTTCCTTTTAATGGGCAATAGGGGGAATCACAATGGACCCAATTGGTTTCCGAGTTTCCTTCCTAACCTAACTTAATAAGAGGTTAATTCTGAAATTTCACATACGTGGTGCCGATAAGCCTAAATCAAAAGTAACTATACACATATTGAGCTAAAAAGTCACCATGGGATTTAAAAATTTAATGACTTTTTCGTTTACATGTACACGTGATATTTTTTCGGATTATACAAATAACAACTGGAGAATAAAAAATGGAGAGATGTGCAACTAATAGTACGGGTATAATTTTATTATTTAAATCAGATATTAATTAAGATTATGAGTGAGTGAGATTCTTCAAAAATTGACTTGGAATTGCCGTAACCATAAATGAAGAGTGGTATTGGCTTATAATAAAACTTTTTTACGCTCTGCTCTTGAAAACTGATCTAAGATGTAGTTTGAGCAGGACAAAGTTACTACCCACACTGTCCCAGACACAATTGCACTTTAAAGCAAAATTTTTGGAGAGCGAATTGTTTTTTTGGCCCACAGTGTATATCTGATGGTAAGAAAGTGAAATTAAAAAAAACAAATGAGCCTTGGCCTGAAGGGAGCACTGAGCTTTAATTTTTCGCCTGGGAGAGTGGGAGTGGGAGAGGTAATGCTGATAAAATTTACACGTATGATTCGCGCTGGAGAGCTTTAATTTTATACACAAATAAGTGTAGCTGCGTAAACCAATGAGAAAATTTTAAAACAAAAAGGTTTTACCCGGTGTATGGGGCCACGACGTTTAAACTCCAATTCACACTAGCGAGCTTCAATTTGATACACAAATATATTTAGATCAGAGATCACTAAGAAAAATCTGAAAAACCAGAAGTTGCTATCACGTGGTGGAAATAAGCACTTTAAATTCAAAATTAAGATAAATTTTATTAAAACATACACACATACACATTTCACTTATCCAAACTAAAAGTTTCCTATTTTGAAAAGTAGCCGTGACTTCACCCATAAATCGTAGCTTTTTCTTTCATGTACTTCCGTTTAGCAGTTTTTAATTTATTACTCATGTATTTCTCATTAACTTTTTAATACAAAACTTTGCATGAACCACGAGCACTAGCAGATATAAAATTCGGTGGGGCCAGGCCCATAAATATTTCACATAATATTATACTATAGAGAGCTGGTATCCTTACACAAATAGTAATTGATGTACTCAATCGGAAAATCCCAAAATTAAAGCACCATCTACCCTATTTAAACTTTGCATGCGCATTGGGAACATGTATTTTGGCTAAGTAGATTTTCATGTGTAGATATATTGAGAAAATAGACGGCGTCACGTCCACTAAAATTTATAAATGTTTCTTTCCAGACGACTCTTACCAGATTGCGTACATACTAGTGACCCGTTGTAATGACACAATAGTGCATTTTTAGGGTCGACAATCCAACAGCCATCACACTCTAACCCATTATTTTATGCAACTATGCCATTTTCAAATGGCACAGTGATCACTAATAGAAGTAAGACATACTAGAAATTTTAAGTTTAAACATTTTTCAAAAAGTAATCAGATCCTCACAAAAGCATAAATGTGAAAAAAGGCCAAGTTCTTGTCCAAAATTTCGGCCATTAAAAGTAGTGAGATATAAATTTTGACCAAGTTCTTGTTTGCCACAATACCTAACATAGAAATATTTTATGTATTATATAAATTTGTAAGCTTAAGGGTGCCATATAATTTCTAGATAATCTGCTAACTTGGCAATATTTTTACTTTTCTAAAAAGGAGAGAAAAATTTAATTTATTCATTTCCTTAAATCGGTAAAAATATTTTCAAAGTTGGCCTTCAAGCCCATTTTTGAATGTAATTTTTTTCATGTGACTATCTCTTTAAAAAATCATTTTACAAGAAAATGAGCTATGGCAATATTTTAGCACTTCAAGTCAACAACATTAGTTTTAAAGAAAATTTTTTTCTAAAATTAATATTTGAGAAAATAATGAGGAAAATAACCAACAAAATACTAAAAATTTTATGTAACAAAATTATATTTATATGGAAATTTTTTATTTTGATAAAACTAAAAAAATACATTGAATATATGGGCTTGAGAGCCAACTTTGAGGGCCGGACGCACCCCCTAAAACACAACTTATCGGTATAACATTTTTTTGTATATTTTTTTACATAAAACTAAGAAGAGTAGAAGAAATAAAAAAAATAATAATAAGACCAAGCCGTGAATAACCTATTTTAACTTTCTATAGGTTGATTAACGCAAATGAAAATTTCTCAAGTTACACTTAAATTAGTGCTTGGAAGTACTTCACTGCTATGAAGCACGACTTATACTGTTTTCTTCTCCCAGCGAATTTAAAATTAATTATTGTGTACTTAAAGGCTTAAAATTCCATATATAATAGCGGTAAGGTTTCTATAAAAATGTATACTAAACTTTTTCAGAAAAGAAAATGCCATTCTAGAAGGAGTTGTGTTGTTTAGCATTGTTGTTCTTGTACGTATACATTTGATTCATACACTTTTCGAAATAGGAATGTACATATTTAAAAACACGGTATATTAAACTGAATACCCCGAATGTGTAGAAAAGAAACTCACAAAGTCAAGCAAACAATAAGTTTTGTTTTTATAATCATACTGTAGTCGAACTCAATAACAACACGTACAAATATAAATACGAGTATTTGTTTTTTACATTGCAACAATGACAGTTTCCGCCTCTTTGTTTAATTAAAATTCGAATAAATATTTAAAATAAAATATTTTTGTACATTAATTAGAAATTAAATAAGAGGTGTTAGTACTCAAAACATTTTATTAACAAACGGATTAGAGTATAACGAAGTTTATATTGAGTATGTTGCGCTTTAAAGTAATAACATTTCTATTAGTCTTATTGTCTTGCAACCTGGCATCACCAAATAGTACAAAAAACGAACAACAGGCTTTAATAAATTGCTCCATACTACGAAAATGTTCAACAGTGAGGGATGCCGTTTGGGCTACGCCCGGTAATAAAACGTGTTATTGTTTTATAAATGGTTGTATTTTTGGGAATGAAATGTGTAAAAGAAGAGCAAAAAATCAAAAAGGTAATGTGATATTTTATTTTATTGCTCCTTTTAATTTTAAAAATGAGTTGGAATTTTCAGAGTTTGAAATTGTCCCTGAAGAAAAACGCTGCAAATATTGCAAAAATTCTTGCATCGAATATGGACAGGTCGTTTAAATGTAACAGCTAATTTGGATAAAAGTATATTATATAATACACCTAAAAAATGTAAAACAGTGCAAGTACAAAATAATAAAAATTTATTTTGTAGTATAAGTATGTATGTGATCCTTATTTTTTTCTGTCTCACTTGTGTGTCTCTCAAAAAAAGAATGACAGGAAATTTATAAAACAAGATGGTTTTTATCCTACACACATATGTAGTTGTGTTAATACTAAAATAGGCTTGGAATATATTGGTTAAGGGATACAGATACATATTGCTGGCTATTACAATCTCAGCCGACCTGACATTTAAATTTACCTCCTCTAAAAGTTCATAATTCTGGTAAACTCTGGTATTGCCATCATTATTCTCCAACAGTTCACAGTTCCTCTGCTCAAGCCATTTTTATGCAAGTAGAACCAACTATATCTCGGTATGGCATATGAGTTATCTGACAATTCTCGATATCTGATATCTCATAGCGGTCGTTGCCTAACTGCCTCTGTAATATATGGGCCGCGTTATTTCGGTATCAATTTTTTGTTACTACCCGGTGTTGTAACTACAATCTTTAACCAGGGACACAACAGTTATACGAGAAATGACTAAAAGATTACATATATTTAACCGTTAAAATTGATTAATTCAAATAATGGTTATAATCAACGATTATCGTTAGACATATTTTGGTCATTGCAACCAATTATAGCGAGAAATACTTCTTTTTTCCTTACAAATAACTATTATAATAAACAAAAAAATTTTTTTGTTACCAATAACTATTTTCTAAAGAATTTTAATTTTTAGGTTATTGCTACGTAAAATACAGTGTTTTAGACGTAACAATAAAAAATTGTGAGAAAACTATTCAACGGCTTCTATCTGTATTTGAAAATTATTTGCGAATTTATGTAATTTTTGCAATATGTGAACAAACATTTTCGAGCCCTTTTAAAATTTTAAAGCTTTAGGATTTATTTGTAAGTTTTAGTATGTGTAGCGAATCAGATAAGTTTTAATAAAACTTATTGCTCTTCTACATAATTTTAACAAATTAGGGGTGACTCAACCCATTGACGTTATTGTCTGATAAAATATTTTTTTTACAGTTTTTGCCCTTTTTACTGCCGAAATTTAATAATATTACACTCTGCTATTATTTTGATGTTAGCAAGTTATTGCAAATTTTCGTAATTTTCGCGAATTTTCCCGAGTTTTTGTCATTCCTTAATTTAAGGTCACGCTTATCAAACATTTGCCTAACAAAGCGTAACCACTAAATGCTAATAAAAAATCTTTCAATTCAGAGAAAAATTTGTCAAGTTAAAAAAGAGTAACCAATAATGTTGGATTCTATGACATTATCTATTAGTTGTGTTCGAAACTTTTTAATTTGATAAAAAAATGTCTGGATCAAATTTTTTTTCATTAATGTTTGTTGGTTACGCCTTTTTGGGCAAATATTTTACAAGTGCGACCGTAGCTTTATAACTTCACCTAATCATTTTTATGGCTTGTTTGAAGTTTTGCAATTTGTCGCCAATTTTCACTATTTTCGCGGTAAAAGTGATATTAAGCCATATCCTGTATTTTTTCTAATTGTACATTTTTAAACAATCTATCTATTTGATGTTAGCAATTTGGTGCGAATTTTTATAATTTTGTCAATTTTTTCCGATTTTTTTTTGAATTTCTTATATCTTTAGGTATTTCTAATAGCCATTTCACACTATAACTTTTTAGCCTGCCTTGTGTTGACAAATTTTCTTTTAAGCTCCCTACATTAAGCCTTTTTAATTCATACCTTTTTGGCATTTATATACACGCTCAATGCTGAGAGTACGAAAAAGTCAAAGAGAAATGTCATAAACCCATTCGAATTTTCATTTCATGCCTTTGGTATTACCCCTCTAGCTTATCACGCCCTCTCACCAAGAAACTAAAAAAATCTGCCTGCTCAGCGTCTAAGGGTCTTATGCAAAAAAACTTAGCAAAGCTTTGCAAAGCAATGTTAAGTAAAGTTGTATTCTAAAAAAATCATTATATCAAATTTCTAAAGTATGTCCCCACGTTTGTTAAGACTACTTTAAGTTGATATTTTCAAATTGTGTATTTTGTACCTCAAATATTTTTGATCATATAACACATATTGATTCATGTTACATCTGAAAATGAAGCTAGAAGTGTTAGCTCTTAGCTTAGATTTAATATTTCTGTCATGTAATGGAAAACCTCATCAAATTATCCAACTGATTCAAAATACATCGTAAAATCTATAAAAAATATTAATATAAATACAATTGCACAAAAATATTTTAGTGATGTACACACAATCAAAACAAATCGAAAAAAGCTAGATATTCAAATACTCATTTCATTCGAATAAAAGAATTTGTTCCTCATAGTTTTTTACGTATACTTCATAGAAATGTTTATCTGTTTTCCTACCATGTCAAAATATATTATTATTGTTCAAATTAGGTTGCTTTACTTCAAGAAAATAAAAATTTATTTAATAAAATAAAAAAATATTTGAATACCCGAATGAAATTTTATTAAATTTTGTACATCATAAGCTCTGAAGTGGTTGTTGAACACGGTGGTGTTACCAGTACTTATTATTAAATAACAAAATAATTAAAGTTGTGTTTTGCATACAATTTCTTAACAAAGCAATGTTAGCCTTAAAGTGCTTGGCAACTAATATGAACTTTAAAGCTGTAGTAAAATATTTTTTTGCATAAGGGGGTAAGTAATTTTAGAGCTTGTTTGCAATTACCGCGAATTTTCTTTAATATCGCAATAAAAGTGATTGTTTCCGACTCTTTTTTTGGTTGCATTTTAAACTATTTTTTAGTAGGTATCAAACTTTGATATCATCTTGATTTTACCAAGTTTTTGCGAATTTTCGTTATATTTGCAAACCTTTACAATTTTTTTGCATTCCTTTTAATGTTAGCGTTTAAAAATCAATTTTAAGGTTTTTTTTTAAATTATATATATTTTTATATTTTTTATTATTATTATTATTATTTTATTTCTCTATTTTTACACATAAGATCATTTTTGATTTTTAAAATCTACTGAGCGTGTTCATTAATTTATAGAAAAAATATAAAAATTTGTCTGATTGTGTTTGTAAATTACTTTTGAGTGTGTTCATTAATTTATAGAGAAAATATAAAAATTTGTCTGAGTGTTTGTGTAAGACGTTTGAGTTAGAAAGCTTGACGTTTTTGTAATAGCTTAATGGAAACTTGTACAACTTTTCTTGAATGTATTACAAAAATGCCAAGATTTCTAACTCAAGTGTCTTTTGTATAAAAAAAATTACTTTTGTAAAAAAAAAGTTAAAGTTTTTTAACTTTGGAAACGTCTTTTGAATTTTTTTAGTTCGAAATATCAACTATAAAATAAAATTATTTAATAAAAAATATTAAAAATTATTTTACGGTAGTCAATTTATATATATGATATGATATGATATGATATATTTATTTATATATCACAAAAAAGTAAGTTTTTATACTCTGGAATCATCCTTTTAAATTTTTTTTTCATTTAAGAATATCAGATATGTTTTAATTTATAGAGAAAAAGGAAAAATTTGTTTTAGTGAGTTAATGCCAATCTTTTTTGGACCATTTCTGAAACACCAGTCCAAGTTCGAAGTCTCTAGCTTTTCTGGTAGCTTCGGACAACCGATTTCACGCACAGACAGACGGACAGACAGACAGACGGATGCAGGATATATATATATATATATATGTATATATAAATTATAAATATATATATATATATATATATATATATATATATATATATATATATATATATATATTTATATATATATATACTTTATGGGCCGCTTATTAATATTGTCAAAATTACAAACAGAATGACAAACCTATATATAGCCTTTTACCATTTTTTGGTATAGGGTATAAAAATAGCATTTGTTACACAAAATTTTTAATTTGTGGTAAGAAAAACAAATATAGTGACCAAAAGAATTTATAAAGACCAAATGTGAATTTTATGAAGTTTTTTTTAAGTATATTTCAATAACAAAACACAATCAAAATGTTAGGAGACATTCTGTTTTTCAATTTAGTTTTTATTAAAGATTATAACGAGAAGATTCTGTCACTGACAGTTGATGTCATGATATAGCATGATATAGCATATTTGATTTTTCTGTTTTCTTGTTGTTGAAGTCATCTTTAAGGTTATTGAAACAAGCGCTCTTGCATTAAATACTTAAGTCTTAAATATATTTTAACGTCGAGTTTAGTTGTTCCTCTAAATTTTCGAAATTTGATAAAATTTAAATATCTTCAGAGTCTAATATCTTTCAATTGTTTCATTTACTACAATTAAAAATAGTCTTTTGTAGAGCTGCATGGTAAAGTGTTTATAAGTATATTTTCACGAATATTTTATGTATTCGCAATATTTCGGAAAACAACCATTATGTAAATACGAGTATAAAAATAGTGTATTTAGGGTCATATTTCTTCTTTTTCACGTTTGTGCGAAATTTGCTATAAGATTTTCCAACTGTGTTGAGCACAAATTTTAAAATTGTTCACTACGAAATAATAACAACAGCTGATAACAATGGGGGACACTCAAAAATAAAATAACAACAAATAACGATTTTTAAAGATATATGAAACCGGTCACCCGGGTAGGAAAAACCGGTTTCATAAAATCCGGAAATATGCCTAAACCCGGGTTTTCGGCTAATCGGTTAACCGAAATTGAAAACACTATATATGTTCCTCTTTTAAATGAAAAAAAAAGAAGTGGTTGAAGATGCGTTCTATAGAAATAAATTAATTAAACTTCATAGGGTCTTTAAAATTGTTGACGTTAATGATCTTCGGGTCAAATTTGACCCAAATTGAAAATTATGTACTGGCAATGAATGAGAACATTGTTTTATAGATTTAATTCGATTAACACATGATAAAACGTAATATTAAATCGATATTAATACTAATTTTACATAAAGTAATTGTTTCAGAGTGCAGTTTGCATATAAAGTTTTTGCAAGTTATAATATTATCTAATGGTTTTTTATTTTCTGCGTTGACGCATAATTGGCATTGACTTCTTTGGCTCTGTTTTTACCTTGTTCAAATATTTTGCTTTGGATTTGGTTGAAATTTACGGCTACTCAATTAGCTCACATAGTTTTAGTGCAACTTTCTGTGAAAATACTGATATTGATAACGTCTTTCGGTGCTTTATATAAGGCATAGTAACCTGCAATCCTAAAGTTTCTAAAAAGTGTTGACGTTTTGCAAAACAGTTTATTTCCAGCCGCTAGTAGCCGATGTAGATATCATAAAACCATTGTTGGCTTATATATCTAGCTTGTTACTAACCACCACTTGGCAACATTGATTAGTCTTTCTTTTGATCTAACTTTATCCAGCAAATATACCCCTCCCTTTTATTTATTGTAATCTAATCATATTTGCAGTTTTTTGTCTTTTTTTTACTAACTTGAATGCAAAGTACTAAGAAGATTCCCAGACTTTTTTTTACCGGAATAGACCTATGTAAGGAGGGTACGAGTACTATCTTTGGTAAAACATCGTTTGAACTAAAGTGATTTGTGATCTCAGTATTTTTTTTCTAAGCGATAAGATTTAAAAAAATTATCTACAGTCACGTTAGACTTTCTAAATCGTCTGATAATGTATGCAGGATAGCTTCTATTCCACTATCTTTCATTATTTTACAAGAAATACCAGACACAACACTTCCAAACACGGATCAAATTTCACCCGAAGACCTTTAGTGTAAAATCTTGCATACAATTTTTTGGAAAGTTTATATATCCGCAAACCTACTCTATCTGTTAAGATATAAAATTAAATAAAAGTCAGAAAATATCACATAGATCAATCGCTAATTTTCTAAAAAAATAAAAGTTTTTTCCTAAAATGTGTCAAAATTTACCCAAAGACTCTATGAAGGTTAAAAAATTATAAAATTCAAAAAATTTAAAAAATTCGTAACCAGCACAATAAGCAATTTTGCTTGAAATCAAGTGTAAAACAATTGTTATTCAAGCCACATATTCAATTGTCAAGGGTAGAATTAAGCTTGATTTACACTTCATTTCAATAGCATTCTCCAGTGAAATGGGAGCCTGAATTAAATTCGAACATTTCACTTGTATTAGAATTCAATTCAAGTCTTGAATTATACTGTAATTCAACCTTGTATTACAATTGAATTCAAGCATATTTCAAGCTTCAAAAACAATGCGTTTAAAATAGAAAGGAAAATGCAATCGACAAGTTTTCTTATAATTACTTTCTGCATATTTACCTTCACTATTGTTTTCACGATTTTGAGCATCTTTTGTTTTTTAAAAACCCACTTTTTTATATATCTTTAATATTTTTCACCACAATTTATATTTTATTAAAAAATAAATTAATTATTTGACAAGGTTTGAACATGTTGTATGTTGTTTGATTTTTTATTTCAAATTATTTTCAAACTTGAATATTACTTAAAAAAATGTTTGAATTCAACTTTGTTTCCAGTTAAATTTCAAGTGCTTGAATTTAAATTTTTTGAGTGCTTATTGGGAGTGAAAATATACATATGTGCCCTTAATTATGAAAGTGGTATAAGTCAAGTACATTTTTGTTTCTAAATATTAATGCTCTTATGCAAAAACGATTGTTAAAGTTAAAGCATGCTTTAAAACCGGTTTTGCCATACAAAATTCGATTGTTAAACCAACTTTAAATTTACCATTCTTTTTTGCATAAGGGGGTAAATGAATCTTAACAAATTTCAATAAATATTTAATAAATATTATATATTTTTATATTAACCGAGACTAGAACAGCTCTAATTTAAAATATTGGTTAACATAAAAATATTTTTTGATTTGTTCAAATGCAATCTACTAAATATTACGACCAAAGAAATATAAGACTTAGACCACTTTCATAATAAAGGGCACATATCAAGTAATTTTCCAATTCTATTTTAGGATAACAATTAATAATAAAATAAAAAAATACTTTTATTATTTTCAAAAAACCTATCCCAATAAGCACTCAAAAAATTTAAATTCAAGCACTTGAAATTTAACTGGAAACAAAGTTAAATTCAAAAAATTTTTCAAATAAGTTTGAAAATATTTGGAAATAAAAAAATTAAACAACATACAACATGTTCAAACCTTGTCAAATAAGTAATTTATTTTTTAATAAAAAAGTAGTTTTTTAAAAAACAAAATGTGTTCAAAATCGTGAAAATAGTCAAGGTAAATATGCATAAAGTAATTATAAGAAAACTTGTCGATTGCATTTTCTTTTTTATTTTAAACGCATTGTTTTTGAAGCTTGAAATATACTTGAATTCAATTGGAATACAAGGTTGAATTATAGTATAACTCAAGGCTTTAATTGAACTGTAATACAAGTGAAATGTTCGAATTGAATTCAAGTACACATTTCACTGGAGAATTCTATTGAAATAAAGTATAAATCAAGCATAATTCAACCCTTGACAATTGAATATGGGACTTGAATAACAATTGTTTTACACTTGATTTCAAGCAAAATTGCTTATTGGGATGGCTTAAATATGTTATTAGAATTTTGGTAAAGAATACGAATGTTTTTAATATATATACTTTAATTACAGAATTATTCAGTAAAGTTCTGACACCTTTTTTTAGCATTTTAACAAAATTTTTTTATCATCCAGAAACATACGATTACAGTTTATGTATGTATGTACAGAGGCACAGAAAACTCAAAATCCCTCCTCCTAAAAGAAATCATTGTATGCAAAATTTTAAATTTTTTATTAACAAAATACATGGAAACTACCCACTTATCTATAAAAAATATATATGTATGAAGCATATCGTCGCCTTTCTTCTTAAACCAAATGAGCGCCAACAACTCATTTTTCAGAAAACGAAAATAACTTAAGATCTTTGTAAATATGTGTTTAAATTTGTTTTTAGAAAACATGGCTTTGCGACTCTCTGTACAAGTAACTGTAGCCAAATTTGTCACTTACTTGTTTTTGACTCAAACAGAAATTGCCAAAATTTGTCGCTTAAGACAAAAAAAGTTTTGGTGTGTAAATTAACATTTATTATTATTAAAAAATATATGTATATTATATGAAATGTATACAAAGAAACTTATTATTATTATTAACTCATATTCTCACTGAAATGAATTAATCATTTTGGAGGTTTCTAGAATTTATTCGAGATTTTGTAATAGTTTAAAGACAAATCATTCCATTGGTAATTAAAAAGAGTTCTCTTAAACGAATTAAACTTAAAAAACATATTAAAATCTTAATTTTCATTATTGATAACGAAAAACATTTTTTTCAGCAAACATATGACGGTTTGTATGGGAGCTACTATAAGAAGCAGAGATAGAGCTTTGAGTTATTTAAAAGAATTATTGGTTATGCAAAAATTATTACAGTCGGTCTCAGAAATTAGCCCACTATGTGCATGCGTTAACCCCTTAGGGCCAGAAAACGAATTTAGGCTCAGAACGGCTTTTTGTAGACAGGCCATGTTTACATATCGAGATATAGTATAGCTTTTAAGTTATTCGACGAAAATGGTTGTTGTTACAGAGGTTACTGACTTTGAAAGCCTGGCGCCGCACCTAAGGCGAAACGATTGGCCTGAAACTTTACTAAATTTTTTCTTACATATGTATATACTTTTTGAAATGAGATGCTTAATTTGAGACACTGAATAATTTTGTAACATCAAAGATAATTAAATAAAACAAGTTAGTTTACTTGGTACGGAGATACAATACTAACTATTAGGGTTATTAAATAGTAGCACGGTTTTAGAACAACTCTTTTGCCAGTGAACAAGCACCGAGTTTTTGGTATGGTGTGACTTGACGTTGTGTTTGAGAACTGGAATAAAGGTGAATGTAAAATATTTCTTAACACAGAGTGTATAATAAATTATTCAACTTATTGCTAATATCGAAAAACAAATATTTAATCGAACAATACCGAGAAATCACTTACTAAAAATTGAACTAGAACAGTGATCCCCACACATATACATTCACATTTATGTTTGTGTTAGTGCTTCGTTTTTGAGCGCAATATATTTTGCTCTTCTTATAGTAGGGTTGACAAGATATATTTGTAATATATTTGTAGGATTCTAATTCGAGTCAATTTCTCGTGTTCACAAAGAGACTATGGCAAATTTGCTGTATTTTAAATAGTACATAATAATTTAGTTTCAGATATGATTATTCAAGCTCTAAAAAACAAAATACTTTGAAATTAAACTAGTTTAAAAAGAATTAATAGCTGTGTAGTAAAATGCGACTACACAACCAGCACATATGAATAGTCTGAGATAAACGTGGTAGCCCTGATTGAAGTAACAATTGAGTACACACATGATACAATTATACTAGGTACATGCACAACTACAACAAAAATACAACACCAAATAACACATGTATTTTGTTGGTATAAACAAACCCAAAATTGTCAGAAACAACTGTCTTTTGTTTATAAAAATAACAATTACAGGGCAACTAAAGTTCATTTGCAGACGCGGCACTCCTGCATGATTATAGTTATTCAGTGTTGCCAATCTGTGTGCAGTTAGGCAGTATGTAATTTCTACTCACATGTGTACGCCATGTAATTAAATTCTTGTATAATCTGTGTGTAATTCTACTTTGGGTTCTACTTTTATTTCATTTTGTTTTCATTTTAACCTACACAAAAGTTGCGTAGTGTAATTTTCTTCAATGTTTAATTAGAGACACAGCCATGTGTAACTTCATTGGCAACACTGTAATCATTTTATTCACACACATACACTAACATTTTTGCAGCTTGTAAACAAAGTTTGACAATTAAATGCAATGTATACAGTAACAGGCTGGGCTTGTGCATGTACCTAGTATAATTGTATCATGAGTACACATTAAATAAAAATTCAAATTATCTCTTATTGCTCTCTTCACGCGTGCGCGGTTTTGAAGATCGCTGAACTAGAGCAAAATAATAATACATGTAAATGAAATCCAAATACGCAAATGAATACAAATACGCTTATACATTACTCTCGGTTCTATCTCTGTGGGCAGATTTGATGTACGCGCTTATGTATACATACGTGCTGAAAGAGGTAGTTTTACTTTTGGAAATATAATTTATTTTTAAGGCAATTTTTATTTACATGAAAATCTGAGACATTGAAGTATTAATATTAAAAGAAACGAAAATAAAACGCAAGTAACTTATTAAGAAGAATGTGTACATATTTCAATTAAATTTATATATTTCTTTATTTTCACAATGCTTATTTTTGCTGTTGTTATTAATATATTAATTACTCAGGCTTGACCTCCAGTTCTATTTTTGACTAAATTTCATACTAAATTTCATACAATGGGTCGTATGAATAAAAAAAGTATTTGCTTTTTACTTAAAAATTGGTTAAAAAAACAAAAAACACATAAAAATTTTGGGTTTTAAAACAAATTTTTAAGTAAAAAGCGAATACTTTTTTTATTCATACTACTCAATGTTACTGAAAAGGTTATTAATAAAAAAAACCATTGAATGATAAGAACAGTTGTGTCGCTAGCATATCAAAATTCCTAAATACCAGTTTACAATATTCTGTATATCTTAGCGAATTTAGTACGAATGCAGAGAAAATTTTTAACGAATATTCTTAACATGTATGAAGAATGTTGAAAAACATTTGACATAAAATCAGAAAGAGTTTTGACTTTTCTGATACCTTTTACGAGATGTCGTATTGATGTCAGAGAAAATTATGGCTAATACCAAGAGGTATTCGTAATGAAAATATACATATGTATGTATTTCATTTTAAGTTGCAGAATAAACATAAAAACTATTTTCAGAAACTCATAATTGTCGTCTGAAATTCTTTAAACAAATTACAACAAATAAATAAATAAAAAACTTTAAATTTTTGTTTAATTTCCTCTTAATTAAGGTCGATGATAGATCGAGTAATGAAAGTGGTATCAGCTTATGAACTTTTTATGATATCTGTGGCAATATGATATAGTAACTTGCGTCGATTTACAGATAACGGATAAAAAGGCTCTAAGGCATTATTCTACTAACTTATGATCCTTCCTATCCGTATACAGATTTTAACCACTGCAATTTTCAACTGGAAGATAATACAGTATAATAAAGCTAAATCGTCTTAAGTGTAAAAAAATACTATACTATTATAGCAAGGCAAACAGTCATAATAAGGGTTCGAGTTTTAATGAAATAAAAAATTTCACCCAAAATGGTGAAAACAGTAAAAAGTAACTCATAGGTGTAAAAACTTAATTACAATATATTAGCAGTATTTGTTTGTAGATTAAAAAGCTATTTCCAGATCACCTCTAACAATCAGTGCATCCGTAACTTATGAGTAGTACACATTATATGAGTTTGAGACATCGGCATAGTGTCTACTAGCGGCAACATTTGGCATTTTCGATGTTTTTGGTTATGTGGCACTGCTTTCCATATAAAAAACATAATCAGGACAATCACAAATCAAATTCTGCGAGAAACTTCTCTCTTTACCAGCTGCAGTTTGTTGGCCATTTACAAACACCAAAATAAATAACAACAAGTAAGAGTGCTATATTCGGACGTGCCGAATGTTATATACCCTTCACCAAAGTACGTATATGTAATATAGATATAGAGATACATACATATGTATGCACATGCATACATATTTTTTTTTTGTGCAAAAATTTATATTTTAGTTAGTGACCTCTCTCTAAGTTAAATATTTCGTTGTTCGCTTTGTATTTAAGAAACATTTTACATTCACGCTTATTCCAGTTGTCAAAAACGATGACACGACATACAATAGCAAAAAATCGGTTTTTCATTAGTAATTAGTGGCTACGCTTTCTTTGGCACATGGCACACAGATGTAAACCCGGCCTTATACAAAACCCAGGAGCATAATCAGGAAACACCTCCCGATGCCGCTGTTAAATAATAATAACAGTAGCATTTAGCTACCTGTTATTAGCATTAACTACACTTTAATGGAAAAACACATCGTATAATTATGAGAAATATTTTTTATTGCGAAAAGTGTACATATACTTATTGTATAATATTTTGTTTTTCTATTTATGTAGAATTTTAGAAATCACAACAGTTCTAAAGAGCTATTGTGTGAATAAAAGGAGATGAGTCAAACGCATTCTATATAGTTTTTGAACTGCGGCCTACAACCGAAATATCTCGAGAGTAGTTAAATATATTGTTATAATTTTTTCAGGCGTAGTACACAAACTCATATGAACTTAAAAGATACCAATTTAAGAAAATAAAATTGATTTAATATATTTTTTTATGGTACACAACTATATTTTCTCTAAAGTTAAATTTTTTATGAAAAGTGACTTTTAAAACTATCTACATAATAAAATGTGGTAGTTGAAATTTTCAAAATCTACCGTCACAACTTTTTATAAGCGATTAAATACAAAAAAGTTTTTAGAATAGACTATTTTGGGACATTGCTGAATGTAGGGTACATGCCCAATATACAAAATAATAGCCTCTAGGCACATTCTAAATGCATTTAGCACTATGTAGTTAGAAAGTGAATGTATTAAACAAAGTTTTTTACAATTTAAAATTATGAAGATACTTAAATAAAACATGTATTTTTCAAGGAAATTTATAAATTTAGATTTTTAGGCTTTTTCAGATTTCACGAATGTAGATATTCATATTTTTTTACTTATTTATCCAGCAATTAATTAAAAAGTTATAGGCGAAATAATAAAAAAGTGAAGGCAAAAAATTTTTTTGTCTTGAGTAAAATATCTTCTAAGTTATAAGAGATACGGAAAAACATCTAAGGAAATTATTTCTCTTAAGCTTAGCTCATCCGGTAAAAAGCGGATAATTTTTAAAAAATGTTGCAGGCCTCAGAAGTTTTTTTAGTCCCAGTTGGTCAACTTTGTCCCACTGTAACTGCTCTCCAGCGCAAGCCAAAAGGCTGTCATGACATGTGTTATAAGTTTCATATAAATCTGATCAATAATTTAAAAATTGCAGATTTATTACCATTTATTTCATAAAAGTCCCCACTTTGCAATGTAAATTTTACAAATACACGTGCATACATGTATACATACATGCACATGCATGTGTAAAACCCTATTTTTCAACCCCAAAACCATACAAACTTGATTATATTCTTTTTCGTGAGCGTGCGTGATCGTGATAAGTTGCAAACCACTCGTGTGTGATTAAGAAAATTTTATTCGTGAGCGTGCGTAATCGTAAACATTTTTAATATCATTCGTGCGTGAACGTGCGTTATTAAAATATTTTTCCGCGTGAGCGTGCGTGTCCTGAGTCAAAAATCGCTCACGAACACATCTCTACTAACTACCACTTATAATTCGTAATAAAAACAACAGAAACAGGGAAAGAATGATTTTTTGCTCACCGCTATTTTCTTTTTTGGGTACGTGTTTGCTTTTGCTTGTGTGTGTGTTTATTTTTTTAAGATCAGTTTGTTAATGAATAATATAGAAAAATGTTTTTATAGCTTCCGCTAAATCGAAAATGTCTATAATTCGTAAGAAATGGCTGGTCCCTTGCGATTACGAATTATTGGGATTTGACTGTATATAAAATTACTTACGTAAAATAATTTTATATATTTTTAAACTTATTTTATACTTCAGTACGAATAAAATTAGTATTTAAAATTGAAAAAAAATTTAAACAAGTAAGAGTGCTATATTCGGCTGTACCCTTTATATACCCTTTACCAAAGTGCGTTTATGTAGTATAGAGATACATACATTAGCACATACAAACATATTTGTTTGCAAAAAAAAATATATAAATTTTTTTCATATAGTGCAATTTTTAAATATTTTATAATAGTACATTCACATTTACATTAACCCTTATTCCAGTTGTCAATATCGGTGTAACGTAAATATAATGCCAAAAAATTGGGGATTGCTTACTTGCTCTCGAGCTGTTCAAAAACCGTGATACTATTTGATAACCCTAAAATAGTCTTAGTATTGTACCTCCATAGCAAGTAGTAGTAGTTGTTTTATATTTTCCCGTATTTAATCATCTTTGGTGCTGCAAAACTGTTTAGTGTTTCTATTTCCATTTACTAAAAAAATAATACGAACTCGTTACAAGATGTAAACGAAAGACTAAACGAAAGATTTGAAACAACACTGTGCTGAGAGCATAATAAGCAACATGAAACAAATCTTATTTATACTAAAGTGAAATATTCATATAAAAATTTAACATATATAAAAAAACTTGCGTAAAGGTTTTTAAATAACATGAAATACGTTTAACTGAGAAAAATAATTTTTGGTTAATTTTACAAAATTTTTTTTTTTCAATTTCCAACCCTGGAAACGGAGTTTTAATTTCTTTGGTTTTTAATACTAATTTATTTCTTTCTAAAATATAGAATTATCAAACTATTTCTTTCTAAGACGTAAAGTACATTTAATTTGTAAGCAAAAAAAAATAAAAAATAATTGAATTACATAGTTAATTTTGTATACAAAAAAAATTAAATATTCCAACCCTGGAATCATTCTTTACATTTTTCTGACTCCTCATACCTATCTTGTTCTTTGAAATATGTATCAAATACATGTTTTAGGAAAAAAAGGAAATAACGAAAAAAATTAGTATTATTTAGTTATTTTAATATCATAAAAAAGTTAAAATTTTCCAGCTCTGCAGCTATTCCAAACTTTTTTTTCCATAACATAAAATATTATGACTCAAAAGGTCTAGTATTGGACTTAACTCATTTTCCAAAAAATTTCGGTTAGGTCGGTTAGTTAAAACAGCGGCGATATAGGCTAGAGTTCATATGGTATTACATATCTAGTGTTCGCACGGAACCCTTCGTGCACAAGTCAGAGTCGTACTTTATTGAATTTATTTTTAGTAAATAGAATTGGAAATAAAATTTATCGCTAAAGTTCAGTCCTAACTATAAAATTAATTAAATAACATGTTCCGTTTCTATTCCGTGAAACCGTTCCTTTGTGCTGAACAAATTCGAAAAAATTCTTTAGGGATAAACGTTTACACAATACCGCGATATATACCTTTGGCAATATCCCATTACAATTTTGTTTCGAAATTTCTTTGCTTTACTGAGCATTTGTTTTTATCTAATATCAAATCAAGTGTGATATAAAATATTGTTTTCAGTTGAGAGTTTTGATATAACGCAGCTAATTGATTTTATAGCTATGAGTGCAACAAACGAGTAAGGCTGAGTTTACATCTGGCATTTCTTATGTGTCATTTGCCCAAAAAACGTAACCAACTAATTACTAATGAAAACATGTTTGATTCAGACATATATTTATTGATTTAAATAGTTTGCTATCATTTTTGATTATATAAAATTGTCTATTAATTATGTATGAAACTGTTTAACTTAGTATATACATGTCTGAATCAAATAGTTGTTCATTAGTAATTAGTTAGTTACGCCTTTTTTACGCTTGTGTAGCATTTGGCACACTTATGTAAACCCGGCCTTACTTATTTATCAAGTATCAAGAATTAAAATGACTCCTAATGAAGCAAACTAGTATATCAAGAAATGCGTGTCAAAATTAAACTAGAAAAGATAGTTGTATTATTAATACTAATATACATAGATGTAATAAATTCCTTAATAATTGCATTTGAACTTTTATCTAAACACCGAAGTATAAAGGGTTGAACCGTTTCTTTTTTTCTCTCCTGAAAACTTGTATTTGTTAAGATACGAATACCAGGTTGAGAAAGTAAGGCATCGATATTTAATATCAAAACTAAAAAAAATATTTAATAGAAAAATAACGAGAGGTCACTCACTAAAAATTGCACTAAAGCAAAAAAATTATAAATTTTTCCACAAAACAAATATGTAGGTATTTGCTTATGTATGTATCTCTATACCACATAAACCCACTTTGGTAAATGGTATAAAAGATTTGTCACAGCCGAATATAGCACTCTTACTTGTTTCTTTTTACTTAAAATAAATAAGAACTCGTTACAAGCTGTCAACGAAAGACCATCGAATTGAAACACAAATGTGCTGAGAGCATAATTAGCAACATAGTATAAACTCTTGTTTATACTTAAATAAAAATTAAACAGATATAAAAAATATAGAGTAAAGATATTTCTCAAACATAAACTATTTTTAATTGAAAAAAATTACTTTTGGTTATATTTTTACTAAAATTTTTTTTAATTCTAATTTTTTATACTATTATATATATATATATATATACTATACTATTTTTTATACTAATTCATTTCTTTCTAAAATATGCAATATATTTATTTGCCAAAGAAATAATTAGTTTTATTTAATTAGTTTTATATACCATAAAATGTTAAACTTCTCCAGGCCTCGGACTATGGTTTTTATTTTTGTAATTTTTATGCAAAACTATTTCTTTCTAAAACATAATTACTTAATTCACAACAATTTGAATCATGTATTTGTGTATCAAATACACTTTTTGTTTTTTAATTGTGAACACACTCTATGTAGTGTATTAATGTATTTTGTATTTTTATTTAAAAAAGAAGAACAAGCTACATACAAATTCTCTCAGAGCCCCTCTCTGAATACAACATTTTAAAAACATATGAAATAAAAGTGTAATAGTGTATTTCATTTTTATATGAAAATTTCATACAACAAATGTTACACTCTTGTATTTTATATGATAATACAATCTATACAGAGATACAATAGGTTTTGTGAATTAAGCAAATGTATTAATAATTTATAAACAAAAAGAAAAAATAATTTAATCTAGTTACTTTTATATAAAAAAATTAAATTTTCTAACCCTAGAATCCTTTTAGATTTTTCTTAAAAATATATATATATATATAAACAAAGAATAATAAATAAATAAAAGAATATTATTGACAAAGCAAATAGGAAATTAAAAAAAAATTGGTTTCATTTAGTTGCTTTAATATACAGAAAAAAAGTTCAAAGTTTCGCGCTCTGGAGCTGTGGTTTTTATTTTTATAATTTTCTACACCAAACTTTTCTCTCCAAAATGTAAAATATATTTATAAAGAAAATGAAAAAAAATAATTAGACCTAGTTACTTTTATATATCCCAAGAAAAGTTTAAGTATCCTTACCCTGGAATCATCCTTTTTGATTTTTCTGATTTCTTATCTTATGTAAGATATATTTAATTTAGAGAAAAAAGGGAAAAATTCGTTTAAGTAAGTTACTTTAGTATAAAAATAGTTAAAGTTTTCCAACCCTGGAAATTTATTTTTAATTTTTTTTTAATTTTCTTTTAATTTCAAATACCAATTTTATTCGTACTGAATTATAAAATAAGTTTATTCCATAAAAAATAAAAATTGGTTTACGGTAGATAGTTTTATATATCACAAAAAGTGTAAGCTTTCCAACCGTAAAATCATTCTTTTTGAGTTTTCTGATTTCTAAACCCAATCTTTTTCTCTTAAGAATATAAAATATGTTTAATTTATAAAGAGAAAGGAAAAATTTGTTTTAATAAGTTACTTCCGTATAAGAAAAAAACTCAAAGTTTTGCAATCCTGGAAACATCTTTTTAATATTTTTATTTTGTATTTTTTAAATTAGAAATACCAATTTTATTCATACTTAAACATAAAAGTACTTTATTTAATAAAAAAAAAATAATAAGAACTAATTTTCGGTAGTTATTTTATAATATATATATATATATATATATATATATATATATATATATATATATATATATTATAATATATAGTATATATTTTATATACATAAGGATTCAGAATATACATATATACTTTATGGGTGGCTTATTAATATTGTGGAAATTGCAAACGGAATGAGAAACCTATAAGGGGAATCGCAAATAACAGTCTCTTTGATAGGAATATGTATTTCGTTTGTTTTTTGTGTTAACTGCTGGTTCAAAATTCATTAAAGAATATGAAAAATTATACAGTTTAATTCGTTATCTCTGCTGTTTATCCACTTCTATTTGCATTTTCTTTTGTGCCTTAAGTTAAATGCTCAGTTAGTTGAATGTAATGGAATAGAACTGCAATGGTGGGAAACAGCTGATTGATATTGTTATATCAAAATTAATGTACAGACTCGGACATTCCGGTTACTTCACATTACATTATTATTACCATTTTCATTACTTTTCACATTCCAATATCGATCAACTGTTTTCTTCGGTTGCAGTTACATTATGAGCCTTAAGAGTTTCAGCAATTATACTCTTTGTTCAGTATTAATTTTAAAGCATAAAATTCAATCTTGAATACCGCTAATCAAACAATATCACAAATAAAATTTTTTCATTGAAAAATTTGCTTAAATGCGGATATATTACACATATGCGATTAAATAAATATGTAAATATGTATGTATTTACGAACCATAATTAAAAATATATAAAAATAAGACTTTAGTAGGAAAAATATTGTTTTCATAAACGGTTCGAAATTGGGTGAAGTTTAAATTAAAAATGTTGTACTTTAAAACAATAATTTTTTTAGTAGCAATCCTTTGCCATCTTGCATCACCAAAATGTACGCAAAATAAGAAGAAGAGCAAATCGATTAACTGTTTAGTTCAAAGAAGATGTAGTTCGGTAGAAAATATCGTTTGGGCTACGGACTGTGAAAAGTGTTATTTGTTTAGAAATAAATGTATATTTGAAAATGCAATGTGTGCTAGAAGAGATAGCAATCAGGAAGGTAAAAAGTACAATTTTTGGGCTATTCTTATTGCTTTTCCGTTTTTTTTTTGTTTTTGTAAATTTTCAGAGCTTAAACCTGTCAGTAAAAAAGAGTGCAAGAAATATTGTAGTTCTGCTTGTACTAGGGAGCTTAAACCTATTTGCGCTGAGTATAATAACACATATAAAACGTTTAACAATAAATGTCTCTTTTACAGCGAAAGCTGCAATAATAACAAATGTAAGTAAAAAATATATATGTAATTTTACTAGTATTTATTTTACGGTTCCTAAATTTAAGCAATTAAATGGATATTTAGAAAAACTAAACGTTCAACGATATTGTAAGAAAATATAAGCGATCGAAGTCGAATCAATTTGTATAAAACCCTGTCAAAAGTGTACGTTCGTATGCATTTACGTGTGCCAGTTGATATTTATTACGTCGTAATGAATCAAGACATTGCCAGATAGGAAAATTTCATTTTATTCAGCCGTTTTCTTTAAAATTTAAAAATAATACTACGGATTCGGATGAGAATAAATAAATACAACCAAATTGAATAATGAAAAAGCATTCAGCCAAAGAGTCGCACAACAACACTCTGTTATTATTGATTTGTTTTACAAATATATTTATTTTATTTTAAATAAGCGAGTACTTTATATATTGAATATAACACAAAAATCAAAGCAAAAATATTCAATAATATTTTAATTCATACATATTAATGTAAGATACAGTTCAGCTACGTAAACAAGACTATCAACAATACGAACTCAAATTTCAACTGCACATTAGGTCAAATTATCACTTTTTCTGTGCAAAAGTAATAAAAACAAAAGGTGACCTGTTACTTTTTTGTCGTTGTTTTCAATTGTCAAGACTTTAAAATAAAGACATGTTATTTTAATTTTCGGAAAATATTAAGCACTGTTGCATAACTCTGCATCAAATTCAATAGATTTAAATTTTTCTGAAAAGAGTAAGAAGTCGTTGTTCACAAAATGCAAAATTTCACAGCTTAATTTTGCGAATCAAAATTATTGGGCAAACTTAACAGGTTTGTGTAAATAAATTTCTATTAAATTTTTTGACATTTTATTTGCGAAAGTGTAAAATCGCATAATTTCACAGTTTGCAAAACATTTGAACATTCTCATGAAAACCCTTTATTTATATTTTGTGTCTATTGTGTAGAAATAAAAAATTAAATTGAAAAGTTTTGAATAAGCAAAATTATGAAGTGATAAATCAATGTTTTTGAAAGCTGACAAATAAACTTTACCAAATTCACTATAGGTCAAATCACCACTTTTTCTGTGCGATATTAAAACCGTCTACCAAATAATGGTATTTAAAACAAATTCTGAATAAATTTCTTCAAAATTTAATCTAATCCATTATCAAACAAAAATTAACCCTTTAATAACAGCAGTACATACATGCATTAATAAATTTTAATTTTAACAAAACATTACCTAATTGTTTAAATATAGTTTATTTGGTAAATTTAAACAAATAAAAAATAATTGACTTTCAAGTCAAACTAATATAATTTTTTTTTTGCAATTTGCAAAGGTTTATTCAGAAATTATTGGCAAAAAAAATATTTTTAATGCAAAATTAAATTTTTATTTTATCTTCAAAAAAATCCATTCAAAAATTAAAACGGCAAATATTTTAAATTTTCGTTATTTGCTAGCAAGATAAGAACGCTGGAAATAAATAAGCTATTATTTATAAGAATCTGTGGAAAAATGTTGATTTTATTCATTACTAAGCAGGTATCATCGACAAGCATTTGAGGTATTCATGGGTGTCCTAAGTGTCATAAAGTAATAAAATTATTTTTATTTTCTGTCATATTATTCATCCTCTGTATATCTTACTGTTATAACTTATTTTTATTATTTTGCTTTTTACTTTTATTTTTCGACAAAATGTCCATTTATGCTTAAATACAAACTTAATTAAGCAAATTTCTACTAAAACCATTATATATTGCAAAAAATATAAAAATCTGCAAGGGATTAAAATAATGGAAAAAAAGTTGATTATATATAGAACGCAAGAATAAGTAGTAAGTCGAGAATAGGCTTACAGCGTATATGTAAATCGCAAAAACTTGCAACAATTCGAATATATTTAAACAATTTCCAAAACTGCAAAGAGTGTAAACAAACATGCTCAGTAGATTTTAAGAATCAAAAATAATCTCACACGTAACATATTGCAAAAATACGAGAATAGTTTGCTTATTGAAAAAAGCCTTGCAATTTATTTAAAAAAAAATCTAAATTGTAAGGAATGCAAAAAACTTGTAAAAGTTACCAAAAATTATGAAAATTCGCTTACATCAAAGCGATATCAAAGTCTAATACTAACTAAAAAATTTTTAAGCTTGACAAAAAACTGGAACAATCACTTTCATTTAAAAAATTCGCGATCAATTGTAATATTGCAAACATGCCCTAAAATAATTTACAAATACTGAAGGATATCAGAAATTCCAAAAATTCTCAGAAAATTTGCAAAATGATGAAATTTCGCACTAATCTGCTTACATCAAATAGATAGATGGATTAAAAATCGCTAAAATGGTGTAAAGGCAATATTTGGCCAAAAATTACTTTAATCGCGAAAATTGGCGAGAAATTGTAAAATTGCAAACAACCCGTAAAATATAAATATGAGATATTCCAAAAAATTACATTATGATCTTAATACTACCGTTTGAATACCCCTATTGTGTATTACATTTATCCGTGACAAACATGAACCTTGTGGTTCAATTGCAAGGCCACACCGAGTAAAGGAATTATTTTTTATGATTCCTAGAATTAGAAAAGATAGTAAAACTACGAATATATGTATGCGAAGGCTCGAAGAGTATTGCGGCTACATAAAAAAAAAAAATCAATATACATCTGCACCATTAAGCATTAAACACATTCACCACAGCAAGCTACCGATTATCAAATATCAAGGATAGAATACACATTTTTATATGAGAGTGATTGTGAGACAGCAAAGCATTAACACCATTCACCACAGCAAGCTACCGACTACCAAATGTTTATATGAGAGTGATTCTTTTGAAGACAGCAACGCAACATGTCGGCAGGTTGTTGTCTATGCTGATTTTGTCGTTGTAGTCTATTTCTTTGGCTGCAATGAGAAAATTCAGTTTTGCCAGTACAATACAAAATATTGAATGAATGATATCGCACAATTATTTCATATTATTTAACATAAACAATAACCAAAAATTGATGTAAAGCATAAATTGGTTAATTTTTATACTTTTACGTCATATACATTTATATATAGTAATAACATTTATATAGTAATGTATTTAATATATATCACACAAGAATTAAGAATTTTTACTTTCATCATAACAAATACTTATTTAAATATATTCGAATATCAGTATTTTATTTAAATAAGAAAATCTCAAAAACTGTACGTAATGGAATCAATCTGTGAACATATTTGAATTTAGCACATTAAAATCCATTAAAATCACTTAATGAATTTCTTGCTCTCGACCTTTTTTGATTTTTTATCAGGAATGTTCTGAAAATCACGGGGTTTCAAATCACAAGTGATTTATAATTAAGAATGGATATGCAGATATTTTTTTTTTAATTCTCTACGAGTATTTAGTAGTATATCAAATATCATTTCTGAAAGAAATTTATCGTAAATGATTTTAAAAACGTCTGCAGGACCATTATTTATTTATGACATGTGATTTGAAGCCATGTAATTTTCAAAACATGTCTGCTTAAATACATTTTTAAGAAATTAAATTTTTCGTTGTTTAATTCTGATTAAAAATCACACGGCATGTAAAATTATTACAAATTATTTACGAATTATTAAAATAAATACCAAAACCATAATTATAATAATAAAAATTATGATTTAAGAAATTTATTATGCGACAAATTGTCATAATTATATTTTAATTTGAAATTTATTTGCTGGTGGTTCAGCTTGGTCTATATGCATTTCATTGTTGCTGTAACAAATCATCAGTAGACTTCAACCACACATTTTGAACAGAGGTTTGTGACTGTTCAAAATGTGTGGTTGAAGTCTACTGATGATTTGTTACAGCAACATTGAAATGCATATAGACCAAGCTGAACCACCAGCAAATAAATTTCAAATTAAAATAAAAATTATGGTAATACAAAAATATTTTTTTAATTCGAATAGTTTTTCCATTAACTTTTAACCTCTTGTTATTTCCAGCCTACAATTTCCAACATGAGGGTCCCTGTGCAGAGAACAACTAACATGAGCAATTAAATTTTTCTTGGTCTTCTTTTATGCAATAAAATGAAAATACATATATAAAATGCAACTATTTGGTTTTGTTTCTTTTTCATTTCGCCGTGTTTAAGCGACTTCAAAAATTCAATTGCGCATATTGTTTTTATGTGTGTTTATTACTTCATAACTCTATAACTTTTTTTTTAAAGAGAAGTAACTCTCAGGCAATTAATGCCTACTGCAATCACTGTTGCCAGCACTTCTAGAGGTGAAATCGTCAAAAACTACAGATTTCTGTAAAAAAAAATCGTCAAAATCGTCAACTCATTTTAGAAAATCGTCAAAAAATCGTCAAATCAAAAATATTAAATTTTTTTGTATTTTAATTGTTTTATTCCAAAAATTGTTACAATGATTCAAACTTATTAATTATGCTTCCAACAAATACACACATATACATTAATATACACATATGTATATAATCTAAGCATGAAAACAATTAAAATTAAAAATAGAAGTTAAAAAAACTTAAAATGAAATCAATCACATGCGTACATACATATGTATTTATATTTAAAATAGATAATTTATAAAAAAAATAATTAGCAATTATGTTATAGAAACATTTTATGTATAAATATCAGAATATAAAATTTTTAACAAATTTGAACTGATCTCAGTGTCATAGCAGTTTGACTTTTTAAGTTTTAAATAGTCCTTTGTGTATAGGATGACTTCTAAAGAATCGTTTTGTAAACGATTACGAACTTTGGTTTTATTTAAATTCACCTAAATATCCTTTCAACATTTGCCGATGAATGTGGTAAAATCATTATATTGCGAATAAAATTTTTTAAAATTGGGAAAGCCAGACTTGAATCACATCTTTTCATTTCGGATATTTTTTCCAAAATTCTGTAGTTTGTTTCCTTTCCTTCAAAAATAGTTTTAAAATCTAAAAATTGCAATTCCCTATCATTTTCGTTTAAGAAATTTGGAAAAGTGTTTGCAATGTCCAGAATAGAGTTGGATTCGCCATTTAATATTAGGTTTGGATGAACTATGTTTAAAGATTTGTATTGACTTTCAAAATCAAATCATTTAAGTATCTGGTCACATAGTTCAATGTAAAATTGTAGGTATACAATTATTCATTATTTTTTTTCGATTTCGCAAAGATTTGAATTTCAAAGAACTTCTGCAGCGTAAAAACATATATGTATATACTTTTTTATTATTCTGACCTAAAATCGTCACTAGTGCATTTTGAGAGGTAAAAATCGTAAAAATGCAGAGAAATCGTCAATTCTGGCAACAGTGGCTGCAATTACTAGGTGTTACCTTCTGTAGAAAAGGGATATTGATAGAGAAGACAGCTGGTGAAGGAATAGATAGAAGAGAGATTCATTCTTTTACAACTCTGCTTTTTGCACGTTTTTGCTTTAATAATGCAGTGTTACAGTGCTTCTGGTGTTAATGAGGTGTATTACATTTTGTTGGTTATTTTGCTTCTCCGATGGTTCTGCTACACAATACTGACGAAGAAGGGCGCTCCACAGTGAAAGATTTTGAAAAAAATGTAGAAATAATTCTGCAGTTTCTAAACGAGCTGTTTGATTGTAATGAAATTTCATAAATTTAAGAATGTGCTACCAAGCTCAAGTCTGAAGTTGGGATTATATATCCTTAAAGGGGACGGAACCACAAAGCCCCAAAGTGGGAAAACTCGGTTTAATGAAAAATTCAAACCGAAGCCAAGCTGATGTTTTTGATCTGATAAAAACAATTTTTTGTAGGTGGATTTCTCTATCCAAGAACTTAAAAAGCTCTCTTACATTTACGCAGTTTCGCTTACAGTTTAGGAAATATTCGAGAAAAAAAATTAAAGTTTGGGTTTTAACCAACTTTGGTCCATTATTCTGCTAATGGAGAAATCAAATCTTATTCGATTTTAAAATAGAAACTTGGTATGAGCTAAGAACAAAATTTTTAACATTTGGAAAAAAATTTGGTATAAAAATCGCCATTAAGTCAAAAGTTATACGCAAAACTAAATAAAATATTTAAAAAAAGTAGATTTTTTATCGTTTTTTGCAGAAAAAAGTGGGTTAATTATTTCGCTATTATTTTAAATTTTTGCAACGTCATCAACCCTATATTTTAATTTATACAATAGGTAATACTATAGAAAACATTACAAAGAAATTTGTTGTTCAAATTTTTTTTTATTAAAGGTGCCAGACAGTTTCGAAATTGACCTATTTTTGTTATAAATTACACATGTAAACAATTTTTTCTCAAATTCCAAGGCTGGAATTAAAAATTTTATGAATTTACTTTAAGACATTATATGTTTTTAAATATTTCTCAAAATATTATCTGCGCCCGGCATAACATTAGAAAAATACAGCAGAAATACCAAAAAATTCCATTTTTTGATTAACTCTTTTTGGGAATTGCTGAGAACTCAAAAAAATTCTATGTGATCCTAATTGTTGTGTATTTATTGCACAGTTTTCCAGCTAAGTAAGAATTTTGAGCCGAAAATATTGATAAATGCGAATTGCATAGCATTTCTTTGTGTAAGACCTCTGTCTTCTCGGAAAACTATTTATATATTGTAAGCAGAGAAAGTAATCCTCACAAAAACATAAATGTGAAAAAAGGCCAAGTTCCTGTCCAAAAATTCGGCCATTAAAAGTAATGAGATATAGATTTTGACCAATTTCTTGTTTGCCACAATACCTAACACAGAAGTATGTAATGTATTATATAAATTTGCAATCGTAAGGGTGTCAAATAATTTAACTAACTTGAAAATATTTTTCCAGATTTAAAGAAGTGAACAAATAAAAATTTTTCTCTCCTATTTTAGAAAAGTAAAAATATTGCAAAGTTAGCAGATTATCTAGAAATTATTTGACACCCTTACGATTACAATTTTATATAATACATAATATATTTCTGTGTTAGGTATTGTGGCAAACAAGAACTTGGTCAAAATTTATATCTGACTACTTTTAATGGCCGAAATTTGAACAAAACTCACATTTCTGTTTTTGTGAGGATCTGACTACTTTTTGAAAAATGTTCTATAATAACACTTTTTAAACTTAAAATTTCTGGTATGTCTTATTTCTATTAATGATCACTTTTCCAGTTGAAAATGCATAGTTGCATAAAATAATGGATTAGAACGTAATGGGTGTTGGATTGTAGATCTTAAAAATGCACTATTGTGTCATTACAACGGGTCGCTGATGTTTACGTGATCTGGTAAGAGTCATCTGGAAAGAAACATGTAAAATACAGCGTAAATTTTAGTGGACGTGACGCCGTCTATGTTCTCAATATATTTTCATACTAAAGTCTGCTTAGCCAAAATACATAAGCCAAAAGGATATTTCCAATGCGCATGAAAAGTTTCAAGATGGTGCTTTAATTTTTGGATTTTCCGATTGAGTACACCAATTACTATTTGTGTACAAAATGTCAGCTCTCTATAGTATAATATTATGTAAAATATTTATGGCCTGGCCCCGCCGACTTTTATGTCTGCTAGTGCTCATGGTTCATGCAAAGTTTTGTATTAAAAAGTTAATGAGAAATATATGAGTAATAAATTAAAAACTGCGAAACCAACGTACGTAAAAGAAAAAGCTACAGTTTATGGGTGAAGTCACGGCTACTTTTCAAAATAGGAAACTTTTATTTTGGATAAGAACCATGTGTACACAGAAAAAAGTGTTCACTAATTAATATTTTCAATTAAGAACTTAATTATATTAATTAAATTTTTAATTGTATTAACTAATTTGACTGGAAAAATTAATAAATTAATTTTCAAATTGTTTATAGGTGAAAATTTAATTAATTTTTTAATTGATACAACAAATATTTTAATTATTATTTCAAAATCATTCATATTACATTTTTGTGTGTATGAAAAGTTTTAATAAAATTTATCTTAATTTTGAATTTGAAGTGCTTATTTCCACAACCTGATAGCAACTTCTGGTTTTTCAGATTTTTCGTAGTGATCTCTGATTTAGATTTGTTTGTGTATCAAATTTAAGCTTACTAGTGTGAATTGGAGTTTTAACGTCGTGCGCCGTAAACCGGGTAAAACTTTTTTGTTTTAAGATTTCCCATTGGTTTACGCAGCTACACTTAAATACTTGTGTATAAAATATCAGCTCTCCAGTGCGAATCATACGTTTAAATTTTATCAGCATTACCTCTCCCACTATTTCTACCTCAAAATTTTGTTGTGAGAAGCGCTTATAATTCATGCTATTTTTATTCTAAAATATGCTAAACCAGAGTAGATTAAACACAAGGCCAACATTTTATGGGAATGATCACGCACACTTTTTAAGGTGATAGTTTAAAGTCTTGTGCACGTGCAACGCGTATGAAATATTTCACTAAATTGGCTTGAATTAAAAGGTGTATATTAAGGTTTTGTTCAAAATAATAATAGCGTGGCCCCGCCCAATCTGATAACATTTTTTAGGTTTTCAGATTTTTCTAGTTGGTTTCTCACCCAGATATACTTGTGTATCAAATTTCAGCTCATAAGCGCAACTATTGATTTTTAAATTTTATGGGCGCAGCCCCGCCCCCTTAATTAAAATTTCCAGGTTTTCAAATCTTTCTAGTTGGTTTCTCACCTAGACCTACTTGTATATCAAATTTATATATCAATTATTAATTTTTATGGGCGTAACCCTGCCCGCTTTTCCAAATTCGGAATTTTTTTCGGCCAGTGCTTAGTGTTCGTGTCAAGTGTTGTTGCAAACGGATAATAATAACCACATAAATAGTATATCTAAATATGCTGAGCCACAGGGCATTAAAATGAGGTTTAAATTGTGTGGGCGTATTAACGCCCACTTTTTTAATAACAAATTTATGGTCGTGCATTACCGCAGTATATATGCCAAATTTCAATAAAATAGCTTCCATTAAGCGCCTTATATTAGTTTTTTTAATTCTGACTTTCATGGGCGTAGCCCCGCCCACCTGCCCAAAATGTCCAAGTTTTCAGAGTTTCTTATTTACTTTCTTACCTACATCTATCTCTATTCGAATTTCAGCTCAATAGCACAAATTTTAATTTTTATGCGCGTAGCCTCGCCCTCCTGGTTACAATTTTCGGGTTTTCAGATTTTTCTGGTTCATTGCTCACCTAGATCTTCTTCTTGTGTACCTAATTTTAGCTCTCTAGCAATAGGGGAAGTGCTTCATCAATTTGATGACTGTGACAGTGGTCAGAAGTCAGTGAGTATGTCTTAAAATATACACTTTTTGCACCTCTATATCTCCGGAACCTTTCATTGTAAAACTTTTAAACTTCGCATGAGGTTGTATGATTTTATTCTAATTATGCTTTAAATATAATAATTGTATGATTGTGGGGAACAAAGTTATGAGGGAGGTAAAAACAGCTCGAATGGCTTCCTGTAAACATACACACTGCTTGCATTGGCCAGAACTTGGATTGGCGCACTGCCATGCGACTAGATTAGAAAAAAATTAATACAAGTTAATTTTTATAGGAAAATTTTTTTGTTGTTACTTGTAGCTGTATTAATTGAATATATTGGTATAATATTCATGTATATAGTTATACGTCTAATTTTGAAAAATACCTGAGATAATAATGAGTATTTGTACACTAGGGTGTCCAAAAATTTTTTTTTAGAATTTAAGCTTATTTTGAAACTTTATAGGGTCAAGTATTTTTGAGATTTTGTACAGATTTTTCGGAAGAAGTTAAGAGGTCGCACAAGTCGAATTTTCGCAAAAAATCGATTTTGTCGGCAATTTTTTGTATTTTCTTTATACCTCTAACCATAAACATAGTTTTCTTAACTTTTGAGTATCTCGTTTAAAATAAAAATGTCCAAGCTTTATTTATTTGTGCAAAAATTATAAGTTTTTTAATGAATTTGTTTTTTAGGCAGCCTACATTACAATTTTTCGTAATTTTTCCATAAATTTTGTAAATAACGCTTTATAACTTTTAAAATTTTTATAAAAATTAAAAAACTAATAATGTAAGTTGAGAGGTTAATTAGTTTTAAATAATTCAAAATAATATTTCTTGATATTCCTCTTACCATTCCTGAGTTATACCCGTTTTTAGGGTTTAATTTAGATTTTTTTGTTCGGTATAAAATTAAACTGGTTTCAAAGCTAATGCACATCAGAAAAATGCGTGGTGTTGTTATTTAATGAGTGTTGGATACCGAGTCTGAACCTGACATTCGATTGTGTAGTCAACGCAATCACTACTTCAGCCAACGCCACCCACTAGCTCTGTCATTTGCTTACTGCCTGCAAAAATAATTTTTTTGTTTGACAGGTTATAGCTGCCGTTTTGATCCACTGTCAAAAAAGGGCAAAGTCTCACTTATTAAATTTGTTATATATTTCTATAGATTCCTACTACTACTAAAAAATTTGGCCAATGTCTTACGACATTGTAGTGACAAAATATTGTGTTTGAGCAAGTGGAAACGCCCGCCAAAATTTAATATTACATTTGATTTTTTTCCATCCCAACCGATTGTTACAAAACTTTTTAAATGATGCATAAGCTTGCATTTTGAAAAAGGAAGCGATATCACGCCTGTTACAATTCAACATCATATTTTATGTAATTCTATTTGGCAGGTGAGACTTGACACTTGATAAGTCTATCGCAATGATACTAATTTATCATTAGATCTATGATCTGTGTTATTAGATTTTCTTTTCAACTTTTAATGAGTTCATTGAAAATTCTAACTAAATGCAATAGAAAGATAGTAAAGTAAAAATACCAGAAAAGAAGTAAAAATAAATCATTAATTTATGTATGTATATGTATGTACCTATAGTGCTGTTTGAAGTTTGAGCCAGTAAAATTTTATTTACACTCAAAAAAAAAAAAAAGAAATGTACTATTATTAAGAATTTTTTTTCCTAAATTCAAGTAAAAAAAAATTTCTAAGTTTAAGTAATTTTTTCTAAGTTTAAGTAAATTTTTCCAAAAATCTAGTAAAAATTACTTAATATGAGTAAAAAATAAAAAGTTCATATCCTCAAAAATAGTTCATAAAAATACACAAGAAATTTCTCACATTTCAGGAAATGTTTACTGACTTAAAGGAAATATTTACTAAGAGTAGGAAAATGGTTATAAACTGAAGGAAATTTTATATTAAGGACTAGTAAATTCCGTCTTAAATCAAAAAATAAACTTTAGGAAATGAATTACTCCTGATTAGTTCATGAAATTTGACATACTTATAAAATGTAAAAAGGTATTCTAAATTTTAGGAAACTATTTATTAGTTTTAACAATTTTTTCTTCGAATTATAGAAATTATTATTAATTTGCATTTAGCGAAAACTCTGGGTAAATTTTTCATATTTTCGAGGAATATTTGAACTTGAAATTTATTTTCTTTTTTGTAAATACAATTTAATTTTAAAACTCAACAATTTCAATGCTTATTCAGGCTGCCTTGTTAGGCAATTGGTTAGAGTGCTTGCTTATCAACCAGAAGGTTGCTGTCAACTCTCAAGGAATTTATATGTATGTATGGTGAATTATAATTAAGAATATAATATGAAGATGTAATAAATAACATATCATTTGGTATAGAATTTAATTAAAAATCAAAATAAGTACCAGAATTAAAAACAAAAATTATTATAAAATTTGAGATCAAAGACGACAGATGGGAAAATTTTACTTAAATATGAAAATATAATTACTATAAACTAGTTTATTAATAACCTAGAAATTTAGTAAATATTTTACTGGTTTCAAGTAAAAACAGTTTTGGCGCAATACGACAACTTTTTTTATTCAAATTTGGAAAATTTTCCAAAGTTTTAGTTAATTTTTTTTTTGAATGTAACCACACTAATATTGAAAGGTGCTGTTTGCGGGGTGTGTTTGTATGTGAGCGTCTCATAACTGAACTCAACTGGTTTGGAAAATATTAAAATTTAATTCTGAGTGGCTTAAATTAAAAATCCAGTCAGCTTTTGCAATAAAACATAACTTAACTACTGCAAGTTTCAATTAACATATGTATATCATAGTCCAAAGTATTCGGAAACGTGTCAAAACGATTCAAATTGCTATTGTGAACTAACTTCAATACTGCAGAGGTATTGTTGTCGAAAATAAGTATATGTAAATACTTGTTGTTGGAACTCCACAACATCAAGTTTTTTTAAGGTAGAGCTAAGCGAGGGTTCCTAAAATAACCCACAAGCTCAACATATTGCCGTTTTATTGTTTTTTTTTGGTAACTGATACTATTTACTCATAATAAATGTATAATTATAATTATATAAAATAATAATGTTCTATCTGTGGCAGTAAGGAAAAAGTGCTTAAGTCATATTTTAGTATTTTGCAGGAGAGCACTTTTAAGCGTTCAAGTCGATTTTCCTTTACAGTAAAATGGGAAACTCCTTGTTAAACTTTATTTTTTAAGCAAAAATTGTTCTACACACTATAAGTAATGCATTTAAGTTGAAATATACGTGAAATTGAATTTTAAAATTAACAACCCCAAGCAAAATCCTTTAAATTCAACAGATCTCCCTTGACTTGCTAACAATGCTCTTATTATTGATAAGATTAACATATTTTATTGGATACCGAAATTGGGGAGTAAAAATTACTACAATTTAGATACAAATTGTTCCTCAAACTCTTTGAAAAACTTAGAATTTTCACCAACCTGTCATTCTTTAACGTATAATCTTCTGTGACAACTTTTGCTTACTCACGTTTTTTTAAACTAAATAACCCATTTTACACAAATGTTCCATTTTACAAATATTCCATTTTAAGTTTAAATTAGACGTGACATAGCCATAATGCCATAGCCATAACCAAACCAAAATTCAATTGGTTTTTATGGTGAGAGTTATAACGTTATGGCGAGTCACCCATAATCAAATACAGTGTTGCCCATTAGCTTGGTTAGAACGGCTGTTTTCTATGGCTATAGTTATGTCACATCTGATTGAACCTTTAAATGTAATATCTATGTTTTGTTAGGCCAACAAAGCCATGTTCGTATTCCAATCGTGCTTCATTATATACATTTTACAATGGAACCTCACAGCCAGTACCATCTGTACTTGTAACGAAGACTGATATTTTTATGACCCGAAAAAATATGAAAAAGGAGGGGCTAAAAAATATCCATTCAGAAAATTTAAAAAAAAATGCAGTTAAGCGTCAACAGATAAAAACAAAAATTGCGGATCCAAAGAAATAATTTTTAAATTATCAAGCTATGAAAAGTTTTGTTATATTGAAGAATAAAATAAAAGTGTTTTTTCGATTATTTTCCTTTTACTATCCAACAAAAACCAAAATATCAAAAAATAAATTTTTAAGCCATGTGATAATTATTAATGAAAATATAACACCACAGTTAAGCGCAATTTTTAATTTAAAATTTTATGGGTGTAGCCCCACCCAATTTTTTTAACTTAATTTTTTTTGGGCCAGTGCTTATCGTTCGTGTCAAGTTTCGTTGCAAACGGATAATAATACCTACATAAATTCTATATCTAAATAGGCTGAGCCGTAGTACATGAAATATAAGGCTTAAATTGTATGGGCGTGTCAACGCTAAACTTTTTAACGAAAAATTTATAGCCTTGCATTATTGCAACATGTATGCCAAATTTCAATAAAATCGATTCAGTTAAGGGCCTAAGATTTGTATTTCAAATTCTGAGTCTTATGGGCGCAGCACCGCCCACCTTGGTAAAATTTTTTAGTTTTCAGATTTTTCTAGTAGTTTTCTCATCTAAGCGCAAATTTTAATATTTTATTCTTATGAGTGTTTCGCCTATTTTTTTTTAATCCAAAATTTTCTTCGGTTAGTGTTTATCTTTTGTGTTTAGTTTCGTAGGAAACGGATAACAGAAGTTTCATAAAAAGTACATTTAAATGTGCTGACCGGAAGTACACGAAATAAGAGGTTTAACTTGTATGGGGGTGTTAACGCCCACTTTTTTAACAAAAATGTATAGCCTTGTATTATTGTAACACACATGTTTTCAATAAAATCGCTTCAGTTAAGCTCTTTGGAATTGCTTTTTTATTTCTTACATTTATGGAATGTGGCTAAAACTTTCGGGGTTTCAGCTTTTTTGTTTATGGTTAACCTAGACCTAGCCCTGTATCAAATTTCAGCTCACTAGCAAAAATTTAAATTTGTATGGGCGTAGCCCCGCTCTCTTGCTAAAATTTCCGAGTTTTCAGATATTTTTAGTTCATTGCTCACCTAAATCTACTCGTGTAGCAAATTTCGTCTCTCTAGCTACAGCGGAAGTGATTCATCAATTTGATGAGTGTGTCAGTGGTAAGTGGTCAGTGATTATGTGTTAAAGAAATGCACTTTTTGCACCTCCATATTCCAAAAACCTTTTGTTCTAAAACTTTTTAACTTCGCATATGAGGTAACATGGATTTATTCTAGTTATGAATTAAATTTTAGAATTTTACGATGGCGGGGAGCAAAGTTATAAGGGGTAAAAATCCAATGCACGTCCAATGCGTGCATTGGACGGAACTTGTCCTGGCGCACTGCCGTGCGCCTAGATGAAACAATTGTGCGATATCATTCATTCGATAGTTTGTATTGTACTGGCAATACAGATTTTTCTCATTGCAGCCAAAGAAATAGAAATAAATTTAATTGGACTACAGCGACAAATTCACCATATACAACAACCTGCCGCCATGTTACCTTGCTGTCTTCAAAAGAATCAGTCTCACATAAACATGTGTATTCTATCCTTGACATTTTGTAGTCGGTGGGATTTTAACATTTTTCGGTGCTCGTTTTGGAACACCCTTTAATTTTTAATTCTCATGTATTTGTTGTTGTAGCAGCCAAAGTTCTACATACTCTGTCCCAATTTCAGGTCCGTAGCTCTTACGGTTCCTGAGGAAATGCCGTGTGACGGACAGACGTACAGCGTAGCGAAAACAATAGGGTTCCTTTTTTCACCTTTGGTGTACGGAAACCTAAAAATTAACCAACTTATGCTTTACATCAACTTTTAGATATTGTTTCTGTTAAACAATATGAAATAATTGTGCGATATCATTCATTCAATACTTTCTATTGTACTTTACTTGTACAACACTGAATTTTCTCATTGCAGCCAAAGAAATAGTTTAATTGGACTGCAACGTCAAAATCAGCATAGACAACAACCTGCCGCCATGTTGCGTTGCTGTCTTCAAAAGACTCACTGTCATATAAACATGTGTATTCTATCCTGGACATTTGGTAATCGGTAGCTTGCTGAATGTGTTTAATACATTAACGTTAAATTTTTACAGGCATGGTCCCTGCTTTTCAAGGAATTTTCAGTATTCCTATCCAAACAAACCTTATGCTTAAAATGTTAAGTCTCATAGCGAAAGAAGTTTACGAGTTGAATTCTATGGTTTTCATAAACAACAACCTGTGTCATATTATTTTCATTTCGAATTTATGTTGCCAAATTTTTAAAAAGGTCTAAGAAAATTTTGGAAAATATTTACGTACATTAGACCACCCAAATAGTTTGAGGCATGCCGATTCGCGCCACCAGTAGCTTCTTATAGACTGGCCATAAAAAATTACATGTCTGTAAAAATTGCACTGAAAGCATCACTAAATAAAAAAACAATAAACAATTTTAGCCCCATAACTATCAAAAGCGGCATTATCACTAGTGATTTTCATGAGTAATAATAAAAAAATACATGAAATTTTTAATAATTCTAGGGGGCAACACCCATACTTTTTGGGGGAGCTAAGCAAGACCCAGAATGACTTTTCTATGCATATGGTTTAATTTCTACCAAACAGCCAATGTATCTGAGTTAATAATAAGTTGATTTTATGTTAGCTTAGGCCGCGCTTACATCTGATTGCCAAATGCCACACAAGCGTAAAAAAGCGTAACCAACTACCCTGCAGATAAAAGGAGTAGTATGTGGTCGGAAACATACTAGTTGCTTTTGAATTCAGACTGGTTGCACATCTGTTTTTTTTCATACAACGAACTATCGACTTTTACATTGGGTTGTCATAGGAGCACAACTAATTGTTTTGTGTAGAGTAGCATACTAGTTGAAGAACTAGTTGCTCTTATACTAGTTTATAAAAAGTCTTTTTTCCATGTTGTTTACATGATAAACAAAGGAAGTAGAGAGACAGCGCGTCGCTTGTAAAGAAGTGCAGTCGATATTTCATCAAGTTTCTTAGTTCTGTCTCCTTATAACTAGTATAGGACTGTTCCAAAACGGAACTACTCCAAAAATTAGCAACATGGTAATTACTAATGAAACATTTTTTGATTCAGACATGTATTTATTAAGTTAAACAGTTTACTACATAATTAATAGACAATTTTATAGAATCCAAAATGATTGCAAACTATTTAAATCAATAAATACATGTCCGAATCAAACAGTTTTTCATTAGTAATTAGTTGGTTACTTTTTTTTGGGCAAATTACACACAAGAAATGATAGATGTAAACTCAGCCTTAGAGTCGATATGGTGTTTCCATTTATACCGTCGATCAAGGTGAATATCACTTTTGAATGTTTAGGAATAACTTGATTGTTGATTCCAATGGGCGAACAAATATCTATTCGTAGGGTAAATGTTACCTGAACAAACTTTTGTTCACTTAGTTTTATTCTCTATAAGTTCAACCATAGTTCCATCTGAGTAATATGTCTGTGAAGATATCGGGTTGCCTCGTAAGGGTTTTTGGTGCATACTAAGGCAAGATGTATCTATCATCGCCAAATGCAGATTTATGGATATAAAATCACAGGCATATCACAAGTACACAAAAACAAAATTGACCCTAGTATACTCCTCTGTGGGAAATATGTCTTCAATTTTAAGGTAAGGACTTCATGCCACATTTTATCAAATGCCTGAATCAAAAGGGCAGAACAATACTTCTTTTCCTCAAATCTTCTTCATATAAATTGAACCAATCTATGAGTTTGATCAGTGGTGCTTTGCTGACTTCTTATATCAAATTGATGGTCCGGTATGCACCCATTATCAGTTATAATTGGGGACAATTTTGTCATGAGCAGCTTTTCGAAAAGTTTTGACATTGTTGATAGTATAGTTATTGGCCTGTGTGACTCAGCTTTGGTATCATTTGGAATTTTTGGAATAATTTTTATTTCAAGAGAAGTTAAACTCAGGCAATGAATTCCTAGTACTATTACTAGGTGTTACCTTCTTTAGGCAAGGGATAGTGATAGAGAAGGGAGGCAGCCAATGAAGAGACCTTTGCAAGCTTCAAGGTGTGTGAATAGTACTGTAGCCATAATATGGCATTAAAAATAAAAAGCAGAATTCGATTTGCAGTATGAAGGAAATTCATTAACATATTTTTAATAATTCCATCAACACAACCAGAAAAAATATTGGTTGTCAAATGTTTAGGCCAATAAAATATCATTTGCATGAACTTTATTTCAATTCACGCTATCAATTTTCTATTAATCCTAAAAACAATCCATGTTCATTGCCATAAGGGCTTAATTGTAACAAATATATGATTCTGACAATTCTTAAATTGATTGCATCAACCGAGCGTATGCTTTTGTCATGACTAATTAGCTTATTGGTTAACATAACGGAATAAAATATTATTACTTGGATTTTACGACCAACTTTTGGTATTGCCAACAAAAAAATTGTCGTTCTGTATTAAGGTAAAAATAAAGACTTTTTACCAGTTGTTGCAATTGACTACGAGGTTGAGTTTACTATCATAGTTGATAGCAGAAAATTAAAATATAAATTTTGTGATTTTCAAAGGTATTATGATTTATGAATTCTCAAATGGTTTTTGAAAGTATGTGCATAAGATAACATGTTTGTGGCTGTTTAAAATATGTGGTTTAAGAAATGCATATAAACATACTTCACCACCACAAAATAAATTTCAATTAAAATTAATATGTCAAATAATAAATTTCTTAAATTATGTGTTTTTATTTGCGTCTATTGTTTATTTTTATTTCAGTAAGAAAGGCCAATTTTTCTTTCACAGGAACCAATTATGATATTGTTTTAGTTATTTCAAATTCAATACTGTTAGCCAAATTTTTCTGTTGCTGCAACTATTTGGTGGTACCACAAGAAAATTTAAGTCGTTATACCATAATTCTATGTAGTTGGTGGAACCGCTAAAATTCGATTGGCAACAAATTCGGTTGTCTCAACGAATCTGTTTTCTCTGTTACGTGAAGCTTTTTATACCCTTTACCAAAAAATGGTATAAAAATGGGTATATATAGGTTTGTCATTCCGTTTGTAATTTCTACAATATTAATAAGAGACACATAAAGTGTATATATTCTGGATCCTTATGCATAGGGAAGACGAACAAGCGATGTCCGTCTGTCCGTCTGTCCGTCTGTCTGTACGTGAAATCGGTTTTCCCAAGCTCACAGAAGAGCTAGAGACTTCGTTCTTGGACTGGTGTGTCAGAAATTTTCCGAAAAATTTTGCTATTGAAAATCAGCAAAATCGGGCAGACCGTTTCAGAGCTGGAAAACTCAAATTTTATTATCTCATAGGAAATAACTACCGAAAAAGAGTTTTTATTACTTTTTTATTAAATTAACTTATTATATACTTCGGTATGAATAAAATTGGTATTTATTATTAAAAAAAAATTTTAAAATTTAACAAAATAAAAAAACGTTTCCAGGGTTAGAAAACTTTAACTTTTTTTCTAATAATTAAACATATTTCATGTTTTAGGAAGAAGGCTATTTTCTCAGGAACGGTAAGAGCTACGGTTCTGAAATTTGGACAGTGTATGTAGAACTTTGGTCGCTACAACAACAAATATATAAAAGTTAAATATTAAAGGGTGGTCCAAAACGAGTGACGAAAACTTTTAAAATCCCATGTAATATACATACAATTGTATGTACATACATATGTACATATGTATATGGACACTTGAAATTTGTAAAATTAGTGTATTTTTATATAGACTACAACAATTAACACTAAAATTAAAAAAAATTAAATTAAAGGGTGGTCCATCAGTTAATGAAATTTTGACTATGTAATTTTAACAAATTGCTATATCTTGGAAACCGTAAGAGTTAAACTCTTGAAATTTTCCAAAAAGGGTCAAACTAAAAAATCCGAAAATTATAAAATCGCCAAAAATTTTAAAAAATCGCTTAAACGGAAAAAATCGCCAAAATGAAAACAAAACGCTAAAATTAAAAAAAAAGTCAAAAACCGAAAAAAATTGGCAAAACGAGAAAAATGTGTCAAAACTAAAAATAAGTTTCCACAATGACAAAAAAACGCCAAAAACCGCAAAAATCGCCAAAACAAAAAAAATCCTTATATGAACAAAAATCGCCAAAAATTAAAAAAATTAAAAAAAATCGCCAAAATCAAAAAAAAATCACCAAAACGAAAATAAATCGCCAAAATTAAAAAAACGCCAAACACCGAAAAAAATCGCCAAAACAAAAAAAAATTGCCTATATGAAAAAAAATCGCCAAAAATTAAAAAAATCGCTTATATGAAAAAAATCGGCAAAATCAAAAAAATCTCAAAAACGAAAAACAATCGCCAAAGTTAAAAAACGCCACAAATAGGAAAAAATCGCCAAAACGAGAAAAAAGTGTTTAAACAAAAAATTTCCACATGACAAAAATCCGCAAAAATTGCCAAAACAAAAAAAATTCTTATATGAACAAAAATCGCCAAAAATTAAAAAAAAATCGCCTAAATTAAAAAAAATCGCCAAAATCAAAAAAATCGCCGAAACGAAAATAAATCGTCAAAATTATAAAAAAAACGCCAAACACCGAAGAAAATCGCCAAAACAAAAAAATTGCCTATATGAAAAAAAATCGCCAAAAACTAAAAAAATTGCTTATATGAAAAAAATCGGCAAAATCAAAAAAATCGCCAAAACAAAAAAAATCGCCAAAATTAAAAAAACGCCAAAAATAGGAAAAAATCGCCAATACGAGAAAAAAGTGTTTAAACAAAAAAAAAATTCCCACAATGACTAAAATCCGCAAAAATTGCTAAAACAAAAAAAATTCTTATATGAACAAAAATCGCCAAAAATTAAAAAAAATCGCCTAAATGAAAAAAAAATCGCCAAAATCAAAAAAACCGCCAAGACGAAAATAAATCGTAAAAATTATAAAAAAACGCCAAACACCGAAAAAAATCGCCAAAACGAGAAAAAAAGTGTCAACACTAAAAAAAAAATGCCACAAAAAAATTGCTTAAATGAAAAAAAATCGTCAAAATAAAAAAAATCCGCCAAAACGAAAAAAATCGCCAAAATTAAAAAAACGCCAAAAACCGAAAAAAATCGCCAAAACGGAAAAAAAAGTGACCAAACTAAAAAAATTTTCAAAAAGAAATACAAACGCCAAAAACCGAAAAAATCGCCAGAAGAAAAAAAATTGCCTATATAAAAAAAATCGCCAAAAAAATATAAAAATGGCCTATATGAAAAATAATTTTCAAAATCAAAAAAATTGCCAGAAGGAAAAAAAGTCGCCAAAAAAACGCCAAAAACCGGAAAAAGTCGCCAAAACGAGAAAAAAGTGTTAAAACTAAAAAAATTGCAATAAAAAAAATTAATTATATATATAAAAAATAAAAAAATCGCCTAAATGAAAAAAAATCGTCAAAATCAAAAAAATCGCCAGAACGAAAAAATCGCCAAAAACCAAAAAAAATTGCCTATATGAAAAAAAATCGACAAAACTAAAAAAATCAGCAAAATAAACTAAATCGCCAAAATTTGAAAAGCACCAAATTAAACATAATGCCAAAAACCTAAAAATTGCACTAGAGAAAAAAGTATGCATTTTTTCACAAAATTAATATGTACCTACATATCTCTGTGCTTATGTATGTATCTCTGTACTACGGTAAAGGGTAATAAGATTCGGCACAGCCGAATATAGCGCTCTTACTTGTTTCGATTGAGCTCAGCAATTTTTTTCTTTGCATCATGCATCTTAAACTATAAGGGTCGATGCCGTAAATCAACCGCAACAGTACATGTGTTCGGGGTAAATAAGGATTTTAAATGCTCAGTATATAGCTTCTTTTTTCAGTATAGCTTCTTGTCAACGGGTGTTTTAAATTTTCTAGAAAAGCGCCACAAAGAATAATAAGGTGCTGGTGTGACATCAAGATAATAACCAGATAATTTTTAAGAGATGCAGTTTTTTCAGACGAAACCAACCCTTGGAGTCGTTTAATGCCCTCTTTAAATCCGATTTTATGTTGGAGTGATCTGTGCTCTTGCCTTTCACTTATAGCTTTTTGTTTGAGATATGAGACGTTCAATATCCGTAAAATAAACTCTATTAAACCCAGTCTGGGGATGCAAGGTAATGGCATGTTCAGCTTAATGTTTTTCGTACAATGACTACTGAGATATTTTTTGAACCCCAGCCATTTAACATGATTGATCATCTTCATGTACGGGTGAGATAAGTCACATTCTAGTGGCTACAGATTGTAAGGATTGTGGCTGATTGATCGGAGGAGAAGTCTAGAGAAGCTTCTATTTGAATCACTCCACGATCATATATTTTCTCTGCGTGTAGAGATTTTTTGTTGACATCATCTACTTAACAAGAATTTTTTAATAAAATGGATGGAGAAAAACCTGAAAATGAATAGTTATACTTACAAATGCATTTACCAAAGATAAACCAATAATTGCATACATAAAATTTTTCTTTATCGGTAACTCTCGACCTTAGGAATAAAATTGTATTTCTAAAAGTAAAAAATCTAAGGCCTTCTTAGAAATACTTTATCACTGTACCTATTAAAATTATTTTAATTTCTAAAAGCAAATCTAAGAGTCCAATATAAATTAGAGCGCCAAGCGTTAGGGTACGTATTTTCAGTATATTTAAACATATATACATATATATTAAATATATATATTAATATTAAAATTATTAAATACGTATCCTGCTGCTAACGCAATGCTTGCGCTCTTATTTAGGTTTGACTGTTATATATTAAAATTAAGCGTAATAATCTTGAATTAGCATACGGCTAAATAAATAAATAACAATATTATATATGTATGTACGTAAAGAATATTTTAAAATATTTCTGTGAATTATTTTATTTTTGGGTGATTTTTCTTCAGTAAATTAAATTTCCGCTGACATTGAAATGCCAGGAATATTTATGTACTATTGGTCTTATAAAAAATAACAATATGTAAACATATATTATAATTTAAAATATTTCTGTGAATTATTTTATTTTTGGGTAATTTTTTCTTCTGTAAATTGAATTTCCGCTGACATTAAAATGCCTGGAATATTTATGTGTTATTGGTCTTATAAAAAATTTGGAGTAATTATTTTAAAATATTCAAGGCAAGCAACTTAATTATGTCGATAAAATAGTCGTATTACAAAAAAATTAAAAAATACTTAAAAAATAGCACTAACTTTACATAAAAGTATAATTGCTTAATTCACAACAATTTGAATCGTGTATTTGTTTATCAAATACACTTTTTGCTTTTTAATTGTGAACACCCTCTGTGTAGTGTATTAATGTATTTTGTACTTTTAATGAAAAAAGAAGAACAAGCTACATACAAATTCTCTCAGAGAGCCTCTCTCTCAATACAACATTTTAAAAACATAAGAAATAAAAGTGTAATAGTGTAATTAATTTTTATATGAAAATTTCATACAACAAATGTTACACTCTTGTATTTAATATGACAATACAATCGATACAGAGTTACAAGAGGTTTTGTGAATTAAGCAATTATGTTTTGTTTTTGTTGTTTAGTGCTTTACAAAGTATTTGTCACAAAAAACAAAAAAAATAAAACAAGAGCACTACTATTAAGTTAAAGAATGAATGACATTTGCACACGAAAAAAACAACAATGTAAAATCACCATGCCAAAAGGTTGATTCAAATTCATTCAAATCACATTAAATTAACAAGAAATAATATGTTGTTCGAGTGTGTTGGTGTTAATTTGCTTTGTTCATAGCTGCAATACACTTTTATGCTTAATTGTGTAGGTTGTTTTTGTATTGTTGTTGTTTTTTTAAGTTTGTAAGCAGTCGCCAAACTGCTTCTGGCTGATAGGCAGTGTACTAGTCTTGCATTCGGCGGATCGCTGGTTCGAATCCTGAAGTCAAGTCAAAGTATTTTGTATTTCGTTTTTAACTAAAACTTTTCAAGTCAAAGCATTTTGTTTTTTTCTTAAACTAAACCTAAAACTTTTCAAATAAATTGTATGTAAAATGACTAGAAATAATGTTAAATTAAATTTTCGGTAAAAGAGTGGGCGTTAACACACCCATAAAAATTACTCCTCCTATATCATGCACTTCAACTCAGCACATTTTAATATACAATATATGTAGTTATTATTATCCGTTTATAACGAAACTTAGCACGATTGATTAGCATTCCACAAACAAATTTTGTATTGCAAAAAGTGAAAATTAAAATTTGCACAAATGAGCTGAAATTTTATATACAAGTAGGTCTAGGTGAGAAAACAACTAGAAAAATCTTAAAACCTGATAATGCGACCATAAATATTATGAATAAAAATAATTGCTAATGAGCTGAAATTTAATACACAAGTAAGTATAGATGAGAAACCATTTCGAAAAATTTGTAAGCTAATATATTTTTATCAGGGTGAGTGGGTCGGTTTTTAAAAGTAAATATAAAAATTTCCACTCATTCCATTTTATTGAAATCTTGCATACACGTTTCATGTATGCAAGTCTTTAAACTGTTATCTTAAAAAGTGGTTTAGCATTTACGCATTTCGTATCAGCCGTCTACTAGAAAAATAAATAGTGAAATCTTGAGTTTAAAATAGTGGGCGGGATAACGCCCATAACATTTTAAGTTATAACTAGCGCTACAGAGATGAAATTTAGAGTAAGTGAGCCAGTGTAAAAATCCTAAAACATAGAAGTTTAATCCGGTGGGCGGGGTCACACCCTTAAAACGCAAACTTCCACTTGTCTGCTGAAATTTGATAGAAAAAAATATATTAGGAAAATGTAAAAACCCGGGAACGCGCTCTATAAACGCAAAATTAATATTTTGAACGTCTTATAAAACTCGATTAATTTGACTCAAAGTTTTCGCAGACATAGATTTCATTTAAAGCAACAATTCCTGTTTTTAAAATTGGTCACGACAACATACACAAAATCTTAACATTCTCTTTCATGTACTTCTACTAAGCAGATTTTAATCTAGTACTTAAATTTGCACAAAACATAAGCTTTGGGCATAGAATAATGCTGAGACAAAAAAGTGGGAGGTGTCACATCCATAAACAGTTAATGTTACATTTTGCACTAGAGAGCTGAAATTCGATAGATAAATATGCTAAGGTGAGTAACCAACTTGATAATTCAGAAAATCCAAAAATTCAAACACAAGCTACCAGCTTCATGCTCGTTGCACTTACGCAAGGATATGATTTTGCATTTTCAAAAGTGGAGATATACACTTCGATAAAGTTCTATCTTTTTTTTATGTACTTCAGCTAAGAAGACTTTAATACTTGAATATATTTAGAAAAGTGGGCGTGCTCAAGCCCACCAAAATTTATATATATTATTTATATTTGACATATTCCTACCCAAACGATTCTTAGAAAACTTAGAGCATTTTCAAGGCATCTAAGTCTACACTCTTCACGATCTATGTTATTCCATCTATGTAAATCTGCCCTTTTCACCTGGTGAATTCATTATGAATATTACTGTAACAGACCATAAATTTTAAATTTAAAAGTTTTATTAAAAAAAACTTTTCACTAAGGAGTCATATCATCACAAAAACATAAATGTGAAGCAAGGCCAAGCTCATATCCAAAATTTAGGCCATCAAAAGTAATAAGATAAAAATGTTGACCAAGTTCTTGTTTGACACAATACCTGCGAGTGAAATATGCTATGCATTAAATACATTTGTAATCATCAAGTTGTCATATCATTTCTAGGCAAACTGCTTACTTGGCAATATATAAACAAGTAAGAGTGCTATATTCGGCTGTGCCATTTTTTTAAGTTATGACGTTTTTTGAGTAAATGAACCATATGTGTATATGCATATGTATACAATGTAACATACAACTAACGGCCCACTGTGGCGCCTTTTCCCAAAAACCGTGGCAAAAATACAAAATTTTGTAAAATGAATGAACACATCGTATTAAAAACTATTTTACTAATCAGAATTCAAAATTGTTTTCTTAATTGGATAAGAATTATAGCTGGTGGAGCTGATTAAAGACGACACTTTTTTAGAAAGTCCAAAAAAATGTGATTTTGAGAAAAAACCCATTTTAGAATTGAAGTGTCAGAAATATTGCCATGTGATCACTACTTTTTTGGTATTGTTTTAAAGGTATATTTATTGTTTATTAAAAAAAGTAAGAAACTGTCCACCAGATACCCTACTTTTTCGGCGGATGAAGTTTTTCAGACACCCTATATTTAGGTACTTTTTACAATAGAGAATATCTAAAAATGGGCAAAAATGGTCACTCCCATATTTTCTTAACATATTTACTACACAGTACTTTAAATAGTTCAGCTAAATTGGGCCACAAAAAATTACAGGTTTTTTCTTGAAATTTGAAGAAAGATGTTACAATCTTATAGCCAGCGCTGCCATAGCCAAGATATTTTTGCAACCAAAACTAAAAAAAAAAAATTCCCAAATAAGGAAAAAAGCTACCAAAATTTTAATATTTTTTATATTTTATGTTATCTTACAGCACAAAAATTTAAATAAAAGTGGAACTGATTGACATATTTTTGTTAATGTATGCATATGTGCCTACTTTTAAATATGTACATATGTAGCCATATTTCATTGAAATATATATAATCGTGTAGAAAGATCAAATCTTAATTTTCTTTTTTTACAAAAATAAGAGAAAAATAGCTTGTACTTTATGTTTTAAAATGTATTTTATTACTAAAAGTTAAAAAATTACTTTATATATGTAACAAAGATGCCTTCCAAATATGAAAAGAAATTATTCTCTCTATAAAATTGTTTTCTCTGCATCACTTGTTACTAAAATTTATTGCTTCTCGTTAATACGAAATTTTCGCAGTGACTTTTTCCCTAAATTTTTCTTTAACTCTCTTTTAAGTTGACAGCCTTTGTACACCATTCGTCAATAAAGTCTTCAAAAATCACCATAAAAAGTCATAGTATGAATCCCATGTATATGATAAACAATGTTTTGCTGTGTCAGGCATGCTGTGTGTCAGGCATAATTATTACAATTTGTTTATTTATTTAAATTTAAGAACACATTATGAAAATAGGCAGGTAGTTTTAAAACTTGATTTTTATACTAAGTAAAATAAAACTGCAGTTTTAAATAATCCAGTTAATTGTGGCCTAGATTTATGTTTCGCAAATCAGGTAGTTTGAACCTTTTTATTTTTGGGTACAAATTAATCTACAATTGTGTAATGCAATCAGTTAAGGTTTTACTTTGCAAAAGTAGTGATCAGTATCAGAACTCATAATGTCATTTCAAAATTTTGGAATTGTTCGAGTTATTTAGAAAATCACATAATAAAAATGTATTTAATTTGGCTATCGTGGAAGCCCAGGAATGCAAAAACAAAGATTACAAGCACTTTAGATATGTGAATACTTAAAAAATTTCACGGATTAGACAGAATGAGGATCTTTTTAATATGTTGGCGGCCTCTTCAGACCCACTGATTTCATCGCGGAGACATGTAAGATCTCGAAAGGATTTGGAAGAATATAATTACAGCTCCGATATGTTAAGTCTATTACAAATCGCTCAAAATGCGAAGAAAACTAACTATTAGAAAAATTAATAAAAATAACTCAATATCATATTATAATATATCATACTATAAAATAATATTATAAATTAACATTAGTATTAAAAATATTTCAATCATTTTTATCTGTAATATAAATAAACAGAGTTATATTAATATAACATGTTATATTATAGTAGTATTTTTTCTAGACTTCCCTATGAGCTTGTCATTTAAAGCACAAAAAGTTTTATTTTAAATGTTTGAGAAATTTAAAATATATCATTACTTCAAAATATGTGATTTTTGCAACAAAAAAGGTCAAAGGTGTCAACTTGTCCAATGCCTATCACAATAAGGGTCCACTTATTTTGATCCTGAAAAAATCAAGAATTTTTACCCATTACATATTTCTTGGTAACTTCAGAAATTATGATGCTTTCAACAAAAAACCACTGTGCATAGTGCCTCTACAAAGCAATGGCCAATAATGATACTCATTTTTATTAAAATATCTTTCTTAACTCAAAAGTTATGATGTTTGTAATAAGTAATAAGTCGAAAGCAGACACTGTGCAGGGTGCAGCGCCTAACCTATGACCGTGCAAGTCATGTATATTAAAGCCAAAAGAGTTTCCTTTCAAATGCTTTTTAAAATTTTTAAATATCCTTATCAGTTCAAAAGTTATGATTTTTGCAATGAAAAAAGTCAAAAGGCCCCACTGTGCGGCCACTCTAAAAAAGGAATATGACTGATTTCTTAATAGCAATTAAAATATTTCTAATATCAATTAAAAAGTAAATTTAATTTTCACCTATAAACATTTTGATAATATAAATTAAGTTTCTCTACTCAAATAAATTAATTAAATTAAACATTTAATTGAATCAATTAACTTCTTAATTGGTGAATACTTCTTTCTGTGTATGTATATCATGTATTTACTTGACGCTAATATATATATATATATGTAGGTACCTTGGTTTGAGTTAATGCATTTTATGAAAACTTTTATGGTCTACTTTCGGTCTTTGATTGATTTGATTATTGCTAAAAAAAATTAAATTAATGCATTTAAAGAAACAGAAACAAATGTTAATTCGACTATAAAAACACTTAAAAATCTTTATTTGAATTTTAGCTTAAATCCATCCTAAGCTGTGGTCACACTTGTCAAACATTTGCCCAAAAAAGCGTAACCCCTAAATTCTCGTGAACATTTTTTTAATTCAGACAATAGTTTGTCAAATTAAAGAGAAGACAATAATGTTAGATTCTATGACATTGTATATTAGTTGTGTTCGGAACTGTTTAATTTGATAAACAAGTGAATGGATTAAAATTTTTTCATTAGCGTTTGTTGGTTACGCTTTTGTGGGCAAATGTTTTGTAAGTGTGACCGTAGCTTAATGCTTGCAAATGTTTCTTAATGGCAGTAATATCCGCGTATAACATCAAACAAAAACTCAAGTTATTACAAGAATAATTTAAAAGATAATGTTGTTAATCTCAATTTAATGCCAGTAACTCAAATTTGTGCAATTATTGAATTTATTTTTGCAAATTACTACAAATGAAAAATATTATTACAAAAACAACAAATTACATACATACATACAAACGCTCAAGTACTTACTTAGTACTTTCAAATATTAATATTTATCACGGATGTGGCGTGATTTTGTTTCTTTCTACATATAATACTTTGTTCGACGTAGACCTCCGTCGCATAAAAAATTATGCATCATTTCAGTGTATTTTCTTTAACTCAAATCGTGGAATGCAATAAAAGTTTGGCTCCCTTTTACTTGTGGTTTTTTGTCGCAAAGTACATTAACTTGAAGAGGCTATGTTACAGTCATACGAAATTAAATTACATTTTGCTCTCTACACATGGTTAATTTTGTTATATAATATTATAATATTTTATAATCATAATATTTAAAATTTGAGAAATTTATTGTTCGACATATTGTCATAAGTTTATATTAATTTGAAATTTATTTGCTGGCGATTCACCTTTGTCTACAGCATTTCATTGTAAATGATAAAGGGTATATCCTGACAAAAACATAAATATGAAATAAATTCAGTGAAGTGCGACTTTGAACCGCGCACGAAGAGTTCCGTACGGGCACGAGATATGTAATTCAATGCAAACTTTAGCCAATATAAACTATCGTTTTGGCATTTTTTTTGTTTTTGGGTTTTTTTCATTTTTAAGCGTTTTTTTAGTTTTGGGGTTTTTTGAATTTATTGGCGCCTTCTAAGTTTTGGCACTTTTATTTTGGCATTTTTTTTTGTTTTTGGGTTTTTTTCATTTTTAAGCGTTTTTTTAGTTTTGGGGTTTTTTGAATTTATTGGCGCCTTCTAAGTTTTGGCACTTTTATTTTGGCGTTTTTTTTGGTTTTTGAGTTTTTTTAATTTTGGCGATTTTTTTTATTTTGGTGATTTTTTTTGCGATTTTTTTAATTTGGCACTTTTTTTTCGTTTTGAGGATTTTTTTTCGGTTTTTGGCGTTTTTTTAATTACGGCGATTTTTTCGTTTTGGCGATTTTTTTTAATTTTGGAGATTTTTTTTAATTTTGGCGATTTTTTTTTTAATTTTGGCGATTTTTTTCACATAAACAATTATTTTAGTTTTGGTGCATTTTTCGCGTTTGGAATTTTTTTGGGTTTTTGGCGTTTTTTTTTATTTCGTCGAATTTTTTCGTTTTGGAATTTTTTTTTAGATTTTTAGCGATTTTATTCAGGCTTTGGCGACTTTTTTCGGTTTGGCAATTTTATAATTTTCGGATTTTTTAATTTTACCGTTTTTGAATATTTAAAGAGTTTACCTCTTACGGTTTCCAAGATATAGCAAGTAGTCAAAATTACATAGTCAAAATTGCATTAACTGATGGACCACCCTTTAATTTAAATTTTTTAATATTTTAATGTTTATTGTTGTAGTCTATATAAAAATACACTAATTTTACAAATTTCAAGTGTCAATATACACATGTACATTTAATAGTATGTATATTACATGGGATTTTAGCATTTTTTGTTGCTCGTTTTGGAACACCCTTTAATTTTTAATTCTCTTGTATTTGCTGTTGTAGTGGCCAAGGTTCTACATACCCTGTCCAAATTTCAGGTCCGTAGCTCTTATGGTTCTTGAGAAGATACCGTGTGACGGAGAGACGGACTGACGGACAGCGTAGCGAAAACAATAGGGTTGCTTTTTTGTTTGGTGTACGGAACCCTAAAAAGGCCAAGTTCCTTTCTAAAATTATGGCCATCAAAAGCAGTGAGATAAAAATGTTGACCAAGTTCTTGTTTGGCACAATACCTATCACTGTAATATGCTATGCATTATATAAATTTGTAACCGTAAGAGTGTCATATAATTTCTAGATAATCTGCTAACTTGACAATATAAGGAAATAAAAAAGTATGCATTATTCTCTTCTTTTTTAGAAAGTTAAAAATATTGCCAAGTTGGCAGATTACCTAGAAAGGATACTTGGCCTCTTTTCACGTATATGTTTTTGTGAGGATCTCACTACTTATATCGCCAAAACGAGAAAAAGTGTCAAAACTAAAAAAATTGCCACAAAAAAAAATTAAATATATAAAAAATAAAAAAATCGCCTAAATGAAAAAAATCGTCAAAATCAAAAAAAATCGCCCGAACGAAAAAAAATCGCCAAAATTAAAAAAACGCAAAAAACCGAAAAAAATCGCCAAAACCAAACAAAAATTGCCTGTATGAAAAAAATCGCCAAAATTTAAAAAGCACCAAATTAAACATAATGCCAACACCCTAAAAATTGCACTAGAAAAAAAGTATGAGTTTTTTCACAAAATGAATATGTACCTATATATCTCTGTGCTTATAAATGTATCTCTATACTACATAAACGCACTTTGGTAAAGGGTATATAAGATTCGGCACAGCCGAATATAGCACTCTTAATTGTTTTATTTTATTTTAATTTTAAACACACTTGTTAAATTGCCTCTAAAATAAATATTATTATGGTTAGCATTAGTAGATTCTTCTTTTTTTATTTTTTTACAAAGAATATTAAGCACTTTATTATTTCCTCTTATCACAAGAGTATTTAGTTCTTTCTTCCTTAATACGCTTTTATTTAAAAAAACTAACTTTATTAAAAGCCGTTCTGTTTTTTCCCTCCTTTTTTTCGTCACGTAGTCACTGCCACTTAGCATGCTGCTATTGGTCAACCAAATAACGGTACAATCTGGTCATGCAGATGAATGAGAGAGACAAAAAGGAATGTAAGAATCCTAAAGATCAGTGACGTGTTGCCAGACGATATTTAGGAATTATGGCCAACTACAAGAATAATGCAGAATGCGCGAACTGACAGAACCCTATGTTTATAATGCTAAGAAATATGTTAAAGCATTGATTCTACTATGTCGTCATAGTAAAATTTTAACAATTCCTAGCATTTTATATTTCCAGTTTTATGTCTCGTCGATTCCGTAACACATGGTTGATTTTTTAAATTTTTATGAAAAATATTAATGGGATATAAATTGTCCATTTCGTATACAAAAACTTAAATGGACTATATACGTCGTCTATATTTCGTGCACAGAATTTAATGAAATATACATCATCCAATTTTTATGAAAAAAAATTTTTTATGAAAAAAATTTAATGGACTTTTTATGAAAAAATTTAATGAACTATAAATCGTTCATTTCATATGCAAAAAAACTGAAAACACTATACATCGCCTATTTTTCATGCAAACAAATTAAATGGGCTAGAGATACAAAATATAATGGGCTATACATGGTTGATTTTTAAAATTTTTATGAAAAATATTAATGCGATATAAATTGTCCATTTCGTATACAAAAACTTAAATGGACTATATACGGCGTCTATATTTCGTGCAAGGAATTTAATGAAATATATAAAATAATATCATCAATTTTTTATGAAAAAAATTTTTTATGAAAAAAATTTAATGGACTATACGTCGTCAATTTTTCAAATTTTTATGAAAAAATTTAATGAACTATAAATCGTGCATTTCATATGCAAAAAACTAAAAACACTATACATCGTCTATTTTTCATACAAAAAAATTAAATGGGCTATAGATACAAAATATAATGGGCTATACATGGTTGATTTTGTAAATTTTTATGAAAAACATTAATGGGCTATAAATTGTCCGTTTCGTATACAAAAACTTAAATGGACTATATACGGCGTCTATATTTCGTGCAAAGAATTTAATGAAATATACGTCATCCAATTTTTATGAAAAAAAATTTTTTATGAAAAAAATTTGTATGAAAAATTTTGTATGAAAAAATTTAATGAACTATAAATCGTTCATTTCATATGCAAAAAAACTAAAAACACTATACATCGTATATTTTTCATGCAAAAAAATTAAATGGGCTATAGATACAAAATATAATGGGCTATACATGGTTGATTTTTTAAATTTCTTATACAAAAACTTAAATGGACTATATACGTCGTTTATATTTCGTGCAAAGAATTAAATGAAATATACATCATCCATTTTTTACGAGAAAACATTTTTTATGAAAAAAATTTAATGGACATTTCAATTTTTCAAATTTTTATGAAAAAATTTAATGAACTATAAATCGTGCATTTCATATGCAAAAAACTAAAAACACTATACATCGTCTATTTTTCATACAAAAAAATTAAATGGGCTATAGATACAAAATATAATGGGCTATACATGGTTGATTTTGTAAATTTTTATGAAAAACATTAATGGGCTATAAATTGTCCGTTTCGTATACAAAAACTTAAATGGACTATATACGGCGTCTATATTTCGTGCAAAGAATTTAATGAAATATACGTCATCCAATTTTTATGAAAAAAAATTTTTTATGAAAAAAATTTGTATGAAAAATTTTGTATGAAAAAATTTAATGAACTATAAATCGTTCATTTCATATGCAAAAAAACTAAAAACACTATACATCGTATATTTTTCATGCAAAAAAATTAAATGGGCTATAGATACAAAATATAATGGGCTATACATGGTGGATTTTTTAAATTTCTTATACAAAAACTTAAATGGACTATATACGTCGTTTATATTTCGTGCAAAGAATTAAATGAAATATACATCATCCATTTTTTACGAGAAAACATTTTTTATGAAAAAAATTTAATGGACATTTCAATTTTTCAAATTTTTATGAAAAAATTTAATGAACTATAAATCGTTCATTTCATATGCAAAAAACTAAAAACACTATACATCGTCTATTTTTCATGTAAAAAAATTAAATGGGCTATACATACAAAATATAATGGGCAATACATGGTTGATTTTTTAAATTTTTATAAAAAACATTAATGGGGTATAAATTGCCCATTTTGTATACAAAAAATTAAATGGACTATATACGTCGTCTATATTTCGTGCAAAGAATTTAATGAAATAAACATCATAAATTTTTTATGAAAAAAATTATTTATGAAAAAAATTTATTGGACTATACATTGTCAATTTTAAAAATTTTTATGAAAAAATTTAATGAACTATAAATCGTTCATTTCATATGCAAGAAACTAAAAACACTATACATCGTCTATTTTTCATGGAAGAAAATTAAATGGGCTATAGATACAAAATATAATGGGCTATACATGGTTGATTTTTTAAATTTTTATGAAAAACATTAATGGGATATAAATTGTCCATTTCGTATACAAAAACTTAAAAGGACTATATACGTCGCCTATATTTCTTGCAAAGAATTTAATGAAATATACATCATCCAATTTTTATGAAAAAAAATTTTTTATGAAAAAAATTCAATTTTTCAAATTTGTATGAAAAAATTTAATGAACTATAAATCGTTCATTTCATATGCAAAAAAATAAAAACACTATACATCGTCTATTTTTCATGCAAAAAAATTAAATGGGCTATAGATACAAAATATAATGGGCTATACATGGTTGATTTTTAAAATTTTTATGAAAAACATTAATGGGCTATAAATTGTCCATTTCGTATACAAAAACTTAAATGGACTATATACGTCGTCTATATTTCGTGCAAAGAATTTAATGAAATATACATCATCCAATTTTTATGACAAAATATTTTTTATAAAAAAATTTAATGAACTACACATAATCAATTTTTCAAATTTGTATGAAAAAATTTAATGAAGTATAAATCGTTCATTTCATATGCAAAAAACTAAAAACACTATACATCGTCTATTTTTCATGCAAAAAAATTAAATGCGCTATAGATACAAAATATAATAGGCTATACATGGTAGATTTTTTTAATTTTTATGAAAAACATTAATGGGCTGTAAATTGTCCATTTCGTATACAAAAACTTAAATGGACTATATAAGTCGTCTATATTTCGTGCAACGAATTTAATGAAATATACATCATCCAATTTTTATGACAAAAAATTTCTTATGAAAAAAATTTAATGGACTATACATCGTCAATTTTTCAAATTTTTATGAAAAAATTTAATGAACTATAAATCGTTCATTTCATATGCAAACAACTAAAAACACTATATATACATCGTCTATTTTTCATGCAAAAAAATTAAATGGGCTATAGATACAAAATATAATGGGCTATACATGGTTGATTTTTTAAATTTTTATTAAAAACATTAATGGGCTATAAATTGTCCATTTCGTATACAAAAACTTAAATGGACTGTATAGGTCGTCTATATTTCGTGCAAAGAATTTAATGAAATATACATTATCAATTTTTTATGAAAAAAAATTTTTTATGAAAAAAATTTAATGGACATTTCAATTTTTCAACATTTTATGAAAAAATTTAATGAACTATAAATCGTTCATTTCATATGCAAAAAAACTAAAAACACTATACATCGTCTATTTTTCATGCAAACAAATTAAATGGGCTAGAGATACAAAATATAATGGGCTATACATGGTTGATTTTTAAAATTTTTATGAAAAATATTAATGGGATATAAATTGTCCATTTCGTATACAAAAACTTAAATGGACTATATACGGCGTCTATATTTCGTGCAAAGAATTTAATGAAATATATAAAATAATATCATCAATTTTTTATGAAAAAAATTTTTTATGAAAAAAATTTAATGGACTATACATCGTCAATTTTTCAATTTTTTATGAAAATATTTAATGAACTATAAATCGTTCATTTCATATGCAAAAAACTAAAAACACTATACATCGTCTATTTTTCATGCAAAAAAATTAAATGGGCTATAGATACAAAATATAATGGGCTTACATGGTTATTTTTTTAAGTTTTTATAAAAAACATTAATGGGATATAAATTGTTCATTTCGTATACAAAAACTTAAATGGACTATATACGTTGTCTATATTTCGTGCAAAGAATTTAATGAAATATACATCATCCAATTTTTATGACAAAAAATTTTTTATAAAAAAAATTTAATGGACTTTTTATGAAAAAATTTAATGAACTATAAATCGTTCATTTCATATGCAAAAAAACTAAAAACACTATACATCGCCTATTTTTCATGCAAACAAATTAAATGGGCTAGAGATACAAAATATAATGGGCTATACATGGTTGATTTTTTAAATTTTTATGAAAAATATTAATGGGATATAAATTGTCCATTTCGTATACAAAAACTTAAATGGACTATATACGGCGTCTATATTTCGTGCAAAGAATTTAATGAAATATACATCATCAATTTTTTATGAAAAAATATTTTTTAAAAAAAAATTTAATGGACTATACATCGTAAATTTTTAAAATTTTTATGAAAAAATTTAATGAACTATAAATCGTTCATTTCATATGCAAAAAAACTAAAAACACTATACATCGTCTATTTTTCATGCAAACAAATTAAATGGGCTATAGATACAAAATATAATGGGCTATAAATGGTTGATTTTTTAAATTTTTATGAAAAACATTAATGGGCTATAAATTGTCCATTTCGTATACAAAAACTTAAATGGACTATATACGTCGTCTATATTTCGTGCAAAGAATTTAGTGAAATATACATCATACATTTGTTATTAAAAAAAAATTTTTATGAAAAAGTTTAATGAACTATAAATCATTCATTTCATATGCAAAAAACTAAAAACACTATACATCGTTTATTTTTCATGCAAAAAAATAAATGGGCTAGAGATACAAAATATAATGGGCTATACATGGTTGATTTTTTAAATTGTTATGAAAAATATTAATGGGATATAAATTGTCCATTTCGTATACAAAAACTTAAATGGACTATATACGTCGTCTATATTTCGTGCAAAGAATTTAATAAAAAAATATACATCATCAATTGTTATGAAAAAAAATTTTTTATGAAAAATATTTAATGGATCGTCAATTTTTCAAATTTTTATGAAAAAATTTAATGAACTATAAATCGTTCATTTCATATGCAAAAAACTAAAAACACTATACATCGTCTATTTTTCATGCAAACAAATTAAATGGCCTATAGATACAAAATATAATGGGCTATACATGGTTGATTTTTTAAATTTTTATGAAAAACATTAATGGGATATAAATTGTCCATTTCGTATACAAAAACTTAAATGGACTATATACGTCGTCTATATTTCGTGCAAGGAATTTAATGAAATATACATCATCCAATTTTTATGACAAAAATTTTTTATGAAAAAAACTTAATGGACTATCAATTTTTAAAATTTTTATGAAAAAATTTAATGAACTATAAATCGTTCATTTCATATGCAAAAAACTAAAAACACTATACATCGTCTTTTTTTTCATGCAAAGAAATTAAATTGGCTAGAGATACAAAATATAATGGGCTATACATGGTTGATTTTTTAAATTGTTATGAAAAATATTAATGGGATATAAATTGTCCATTTCGTATACAAAAACTTAAGTGGACTATATACGTCATCTATATTTCGTGCAAAGAATTTAATGAAATATACATCATCCATTTTTTATGAAAAAAAAATTTTTATGAAAAAAATTTAATGGACTATACATCGTCAATTTTTCAATATTTTATGAACAAGTTTAATGAACTATAAATCGTTCATTTCATATGCAAAAAACTAAAAACACTATACATCGTCTATTTTTCATGCAAAAAAATTAAATGGGCTATAGATACAAAATATAATGGGCTATATATACATGGTTGATTTTTTAAATTTTTATGAAAAATTTTAATGGGATATAAATTGTCCATTTCGTATACAAAAACTTAAGTGGACTATATACGTCATCTATATTTCGTGCAAAGAATTTAATAAAATATACATCATCCATTTTTTATGAAAAAAAAATTTTTATGAAAAAAATTTAATGGACTATATATGTATCGTAAATTTTTCAAATTTTTATGAACAAGTTTAATGAACTATAAATTGTTCATTTCATATGCAAAAAACTAAAAACACTATACATCGTCTATTTTTCATGCAAAAAAATTAAATGGGCTATAGATACAAAATATAATGGGCTATACATGGTTGATTTTTTAAATTTTTATGAAAAACATTAATAGGATATAAATTGTCCATTTCGTATACAAAAACTTAAGTGGACTATATACGTCATCTATATTTCGTGCAAAGAATTTAATGAAATATACATCATCCATTTTTTATGAAAAAAAATTTTTTATGAAAAAAATTTAATGGACTATACATCGTCAATTTTTCAAATTTTTATGAAAAAATTTAATGAACTATAAATCGTTCATTTCATATGCAAAAAACTAAAAACACTATACATCGTTTATTTTTCATGCAAAAAAATTAAATTGGCTAGAGATTCAAAATATAATGGGCTATACATGGTTGATTTTGTAAATTTTTATGAAAAATATTTATGGGATATAAATTGTCCATTTCGTATACAAAAACTTAAGTGGACTATATACGTCGTCTATATTTCGTGCAAAGAATTTAATGAAATATATAATATAATATCATCAATTTTTTATGAAAAAAATTTAATGGACTATACATCGTCAATTTTTCAAATTTTATGAAAAAATTTAATGAACTATAAATCGTTCATTTCATATGCAAAAAACTAAAAACACTATACATCGTCTATATTTCATACAAAAAAAATTAAATGGGCTATAGATACAAAATATAATGGGCTATACAGGCTGATTTTTTAAATTTTTATGAAAAATATTAATGGGATATAAATTGTCCATTTCGTATACAAAAACTTAAATGGACTATATACGTCGTCTATATTTCGTGCAAAGAATTTAATGAAATATACATCATAAATTTTTTATGAAAAAAAATTTTTTATGAAAAAAATTTAATGGACTATACATCGTAAATTTTTAAAATTTTTATGAAAAAATGTAATGAACTATAAATCGTTCATTTCATATGCAAAAAACTAAAAACACTATACATCGTCTATTTTTCATGCAAAAAAATTAAATGGGCTATAGATAAAAAATATAATGGGCTATACATGATTGATTTTTTAAATTTTTATGAAAAACATTAATGGGCTATAAATTTCGTATACAAAAACTTAAATGGACTATATACGTCGTCTATATTTCGTGCAAAGAATTTAATGAAATATACATCATCCATTTTTGAAAATCTTAACGAAAATATTAAACAGGCTGCTGAACATGCCACTACTTCCCATCCGCAGACTGGGTTTAATAGAATTTATTCTACAGACATTGAACGTCTTTTACGTGAAAAAAGGACAGCTAGAAGGGAATGGCAACAGCACAGATCACCCCAAAATAAAATTAGATTTAAAGAGTGCACTAGACGACTCCAAGAGCTGCTGGCATATGAAAAAACTGTATGTCTTAAAAATTATCTGGAAAATCTTGATGCCACACCTGCATCTAATTACTCCTTGTGGCGAGCTGCTAGAAAGCTTAAAACACCCGTTGAATATAGACCACCTCTGCGCACTTCTACCGGAGGTTGGGCCAGAAGCGATACTGAAAAAGGTAACATATTTGTTGAGCATTTAAAATCCGTATTTACCCCAAACACATGTACTGGTGTTGTTGATTTACCAAGTGTAGTGGCGCTACCCCCTCGAACCATAAAATTTAAGACGCGTGATGTTCAGAAACTAATTGCTGAACTCAAGCCGAAGAAAGCTCCAGGTATTGATGGAATAAGTAACAATATGCTGATAAACTTGCCCCATATTGCAATTAGAATCCTGTTATTTATTTTTAACTCCATTTTACGACTGGAGTATTATCCACAAAGCTGGAAGCTTGCGAAGGTCAAAATGATTCCAAAGCCGGGCAAAGACCTTACCAAGGCTGAGTCATACAGGCCAATAAGTCTGCTATCAACAATGTCAAAACTCTTCGAAAAGCTGCTCATGACAAAATTGTCCCCAATTTTAACTGATAGTGGGTGCATCCCAGACCATCAATTTGGTTTTAGAAGTCAGCATAGCACCATTGAACAAACTCATAGATTGGTGCAATTTATAAGAAGAACTTTTGAAGAAAAAATGTATTGTTCTGCCCTGTTTATTGACGTTTCTCAGGCCTTTGATAAAGTGTGGCATGAAGGTCTAATTCTAAAATTAAAATCATATCTACCAATAAATTTAGTGAATTTATTAGAAAGTTACATCACTACCCGGAAGTTCACGGTTGTGGAAGGAGAATTCATGAGTGTGCCCGAATCTATATCATCCGGTGTGCCACAGGGGAGCATACTGGGGCCAGTTTTGTATTTGATCTATACTTGTGATATGCCTTTGAGCAGCAATATCCATACATCTACGTTTGCCGATGATACAGCCTGCCTTAGTATGCATGAAAACCCTCACGAGGCTTCCCGATATTTACAAGAACATATTACACAATTGGAAATGTGGTTGAACTTATGGAGAATTAAGGTAAATGAACAAAAGTGTGTCCATATAACGTTTACCCTAAGAAGAGATACTTGTTCCCCAATTCGAATCAATAATCAAAATATTCCTCAACACTCCCAAGTGAAATACCTTGGTATACACCTTGATCGAAGACTTACATGGAAACATCATATTGACTTTAAGCTAACTCAGATGAAACTTAAGTTATCTCAAATACACTGGTTGATTGGCAGAAATTCAATACTTAGCCTGAACTGTAAACTTTTATTATACAAGTCGCTTTTAAAGCCAATATGGTGTTACGGTATCCAGTTATGGGGCACTGCTTCAGCCTCCAATGTAGAGAGAATTCAACGAAGGCAAAACAAAATTTTAAGGTTAATAACATCTGCTCCATGGTATATTAAGAATTCAAATTTGCATCGTGATTTAAGAATGCCACTAGTGACTGAAGAAATTGCAAGATACGCAGGCAAATACTTAACAAAACTCGAGTCACATCCTAATCCGCTTGCTCGTAATATTTTGAATTTTAATGGTCACATCCGCCTAAAAAAGAGGGACACAAGGGCTCTTATACTCAACACTCTAGATGGGAATGCTTGAAAATACATTTAATTTTCCTTTTTGATTATCACTACTTTGTATTATTTAAATTATCACTAAGTTTTGACCGACACTGGTCGGGCTAAACAATTATATTTTAGATTTAAGATTTGATCACTTATTGTTAGTTCATATTTGAAGATACAATAAATAAATATATGTAAAAAAAAAAAAAAAAAAAAAAAAAAATTTTTTATGAAAAAATATTTTTTATGAAAAAAATTTAATGGACTATACATCGTCAATTTTTCAAATTTTTATGAAAATATTTAATGAACTATAAATCGTTCATTTCATATGCAAAAAACTAAAAACACTATACATTGTCTATTTTTCATGCAAAAAAAACTAAATTGGCTAGAGATACAAAATATAATGGGCTATTATACATGGTTGATTTTTTAAATTTTTATGAAAAATATTAATGGGATATAAATTGTCCATTTCGTATACAAAAACTTAAAAGGACTATATACGTCGTCTATATTTCGTGCAAAGAATTTAATGAAATATACATCATCAATTTTTTATAAAAAAAAAATTTTTTATGAAAAAAATTTAATGGACTACACATCGTCAATTTTTCAAATTTTATGAAAAAATTTAATGAACTATAAATCGTTCATTTCATATGCAAAAAACTAAAAACACTATACATCGTCTATATTTCATACAAAAAAAATTAAATGGGCTATAGATACAAAATATAATGGGCTATAAATGGTTGATTTTTTAAATTTTTATGAAAAATATTAATGGGATATAAATTGTCCATTTCGTATACAAAAACTTAAATGGACTATATACGTCGTCTATATTTCGTGCAAAGAATTTAATGAAATATACATCATCAATTTTTTATAAAAAAAAAATTTTTATGAAAAAAATTGAATGGACTACACATCGTCAATTTTTCAAATTTTATGAAAAAATTTAATGAACTATAAATCGTTCATTTCATATGCAAGAAACTAAAAACACTATACATCGTCTTTTTTTCATGCAAAAAAATTAAATGGGCTGTAGATACAAAATATAATGGGCTATACATGGTTGATTTTTTAAATTTTTATGAAAAATATTAATGGGATATAAATTGTCCATTTCGTATACAAAAACTTAAATGGACTATATACGTCGTCTATATTTCGTGCAAAGAATTAAATGAAATATACATCATCCATTTTTTATGAAAAAAATTTAATGGACTATACATCGTCAATTTTTAAAATTTTTATGAAAAAATTGGTTGATTTTTTAAATTTTTATCAAAAACATTAATGGGCTATAAATTGTCCATTTCGTATACAAAAACTTAAATGGACTATATACGTCGTCTATATTTCGTGCAAAGAATTTAATGAAATATACATCATCCATTTTTTATAAAAAAAAATTTTGTATGAAAAAAATTTAATTTAATACATCGTCAATTTTTCAAATTTTTATGAAAAAATTTAATGAACTATAAATCGTTCATTTCATATGCAAAAAACTAAAAACACTATACATCGTCTATTTTTCATGCAAAAAAATTAAATGGGCTATAGATACAAAATATAATGGGCTAAACATGGTTGATTTTTTAAATTTTTATCAAAAACATTAATGGGCTATAAATTGTCCATTTCGTATACAAAAACTTAAATGGACTATATACGTCGTCTATATTTCGTGCAAAGAATTTAATGAAATATCAAGGTTGGCAACCGAAACAAATAACGGTATCGGTATTGATACCGGTACAACTATTTTTTAAATTTCGGTATCGGTAACGGTATCGGTATTTTTTTTATTTCGGTATCGGTATTACCGGTACATACCGTTATTGAGTTTATAATACCGGTATACCGATTAGACTGCTAAATTATTAGTTCAGACAGTGGATATAGCAAAAAGGGAGTATTCTTACATTAACATATAAAAACATTTAAACTTATATGTTTCTATATACGTTTGTATACTTTTATTAAAAAAGTAAAATAAGGAAACTGCAGTTGAAACTTTGCATATACATATGTATAAAGTATACATTTTGGTTAATTAATCAAAATAATAAAAATAAATACATACAGTGTATGTACATTATACACGAAGTACATGTAGAATTGTATGCACTTAGTGATGTGCGAATATTCGTATTCGAATTCCCGTATATTCGTCTTTTTTCGATATTCGTATTCGTACTCGCCAAATTCAGACGAAACGAATATTTGAATATTTGATATCAAGCAATAAACAATATTCTTGTAGCCAACTTAAAAATAAACAAAACAAATTTCTCGTACAATTAACATTCATGACCATTATTACAACTTAAATATATTTAAAAGTAGGATTTTGTCGGACGTATAAAACGCTAATTTAGGCTATTCATTATCATAAATTTAATTTAACTTACCAGGAAGGATACAATGCCTTTAACTTAACGCTCACTTTAGGTTAAGTTAAAATTGTACTGATTTTAACTAACTTAAGGTTGTAACAATGGCAATCTTTAACTTTAGATATAAAAGTTTACAAATTTTTCTCCATTATCTCTATCAACCCATTAACCCTACATTTGAATTAGACCCATTTTTTGTTATAAATATCAAAATCCAAAGCTGTAAACAAAAAATGTATTAGGCCACTTTAAAACAAGGTTTGCTTTTAAATATGTATATTCAAAAATCTAATCAGCGTCCACACAGAGAAAACAGTGCCTAATAAATACCTCATAAAATAGAACGAAATTAATAAGATATCTCTTTGGTTTTTTTCAATAAAGAAATCTTATTAATTTCATAGAGAAAACCTTTTTGAAAAAATCAATAAGAAATCTTGTAGTTTTTATTAGGTTATCTTATTGATTTTTTCAAAAAGGTTTTCTTCTTGATTTTATTAGGCAACCTAATAAAACATGAAAAAAAATGTACTTATGTTTTTTCATTTAAATTGTGTACGATATACATATGTATGGATGTAGTATATCTATATGTTATTTATTTATACATACATACATACATATTATATTATATTCTTAATTAATTAACTCGCTATACGTACATATTTATTACTTGGGAGGAGACAAGTATTGAACCACCAACCTTCTGACTGATAGAGAAAAACTCTAACCAATATGCTAAGAAGCAGCCTGAATCCGCACTGAAATTATTGTACAAAAACATGCTTATACAAGAACGAAAAATATCATGAAAAAATTGTCTCTATGTTTATTTATAGATATGAAATAACAAGAAACCTTATAAAAACAAGAAGATTTCCTTATTAAAAAAATTAATAAGATGCTTTACACATAATCATATAGGAAACTAATAAAATCAAGAAGAAACCCTTATTGAAAAAATCAATAAGGCAACCTAATGAAATCAATAAGAAATCCCTATAGTTTACAATTTACAAGAAACCCTAATAGAATCAAGAAGATTTTCTCTATGGATTGTTTTTTTGGTGCCAAAAATAATGGAAATTGAGTAAAAAAAGTTGTGAATAATAAGATTTCTTCTTGATTTTATGTGGTTTTCTTCTTGATAAAATTAATAAGATTTACCACATAAAAACAATAAGCAATCTCTATAAAAAAATCTTCGCTTCTTTCTGCTGGGATACCCCTTAGCCTAAAAATGTTTCAAAGAGAAAATCTTATTGATTTTATTAGGCAGTTTTTTCTCTGTGCAGCGAAAAATAAGAAGAATACTGCAAAAATACTGAAAAGTCCCATTTTTAATTGAATTTTCTTGGAAATTGCCGGGAACTCAAAAGCAAACTGCGCATTGATTGCATAATCAACTTTTGTTCAAAATTTTAGTTTAAATTGAGTATAACTTGACTTAATTGTGATTTTGATACCAAATTTTTTTTTTATTACTACAAATTTTGTCCCTTATTCATAATGAGTTTAGTTTTTTTAATTTAACAAGATTTGACTTCTCAATTAGCAGAACAGTGAACAAAGGTTGGTAAAAAGCCAATACTTCCTTCCTTCGAATACTTCCTACACTGTAAGCGAAAACCCATAAATGTAGTATACTTTTTTTTAGCTCTTGGATAAAAAAGACACTTGCAGAAAATCCCTTTTATCGGATCAAAAACAGGAGCTTGGCATGGATTTTAATTTTTCATTAACCCAAGGTTGCCTACTTTGGTGCTTTGTGGCTCCGCCCCCTTTAAAGATAAATAGTCTAAATTCCAGACTTCTCTAAATGCCAACGATATATTCGATCGAATATTAATATTGGAAACAAAAACAAATTTCAGTTTTTTGTTTTTGTTTTTGATATAAATGTTCGATCGAATTTATCGTTCGCATTTAGAGAAACAGCCCCTTAAGCTCTGTGACACCTTCCGCAATGCTGTCTAAGATTTCATAACAATAGAACAGCTAATTTAGAAATTTATTAAAATTTTTTTTTACAAAATCCTCACTGTGTATCGTGTATTTTATGGCAGCAAACCTCATATTTTATACAGAGCACATATGTAGTATATCAATTAAAGAAATCCCAACGAAACGTCGGATACATTAAGAATGAAATAGAAAACGACTTTTATTTACATTTTGAAGAAGTTGAATGACCTTGAAAGCCTGAATAGATACAATATCTATAAAACTACATTAATTAAAGAAAAATATGTTTGGGACCAGTTTAATGTGCATTATATTAAAAAAGCACACTTTAAATCTTCGCAATAGCTTTTGTATCGATAACAGCCAATATACTAATTTTCGCGATTTCATATACAATAACTCTCGCTTACAGTGGCTTTGCTCTTTTCACCAATTTAAAACATTTATATGTCTAGAGATACGCTTCATAAGAATGTGTAAAGGAAAACAAAAACGTGTTTAAAAAAGAAAGTTAATTGAAATAAATTTTTGAAATTTTATTTTTGGTGGGAATCGGTATACCGGTACATACCGGTATAGACGTAAACGGTATTTTGGATATTTGAATCGGTATCGATATTTTTACTATACCGTTTGCCAACCTTGTGAAATATACATCATCCAATTTTTATAAAAAAAAAATTTTTATGAAAAAAATTTAATGGACTGTACATCTTCAATTTTTCAAATTTTTATAAAAAAATTTAATCAACTATAAATCATTCATTTCATATGCATAAAACTAAAAACACTATACATCGTCTATTTTTCATGCAAAAAAATTAAATAAGCTATAGATACAAAATATAATGGGCTATACATGGTTGATTTTTTAAATTTTTATGAAAAACATTAATGGGATATAAATTGTCCTTTTCGTATACAAAAACTTAAATGGACTATATACGTCGAAAGGTTTTCCTAATAAAGCTTATAAAATTAAAAATATCTAGTCTGCTGTAGTTCTATTCATAATGACTGCGCCAGTTGAAAAGGGCAGAGCTACGTTGAATAATGGGCTAGAGTGTGATGTATGCACCATTGTGTCATTAAGGACCGATTGATGTACTTAATTTTTTAAGAGTCATCTGAGTAGAAATATGTATGTAAAATATAATGTACATTTTAGTGGAAGTGACCCCGCCCATTTTTCTAAAGTCTGCTTAGACGAAGTAAAGTTTCAATAGAGTAGCTTGTGTCTTAAATTTTTCTAGTTGGTAACTTACCTAAGTATATTTATTTTCCAAATTTTAGTTCTATGCCCTAAAACATTGCGCTAAGTTTTTACAAACATGCCCCCCAAGTCCCTACACAACCCACCCGTTAACTTAAGGGGTATCGAATTTATAATCCCTACTTCAAAATCTAGCTTTAAATATTGTGGCTGTTACCCCCACTCTCCATCACCTTGTTAAACTTTAGATTTTGTTATGAACAGCGCTCAATTGTCATCGTCCTCTTTTAAAGATGATAGGTTTAAGTTAAAGTTTCAGTTAAAAGCTTCAGTAAAATATTAGCGTGGCACCTGCCACTCTTGGCTTAAATATTTGGGTTTTTATATTTTTCTAGTTGGTTTCTCATCTTGACCTACTGGTGTATCAAATCTAAGCTCTCTAGCGCAAATTTAATAATTTTATTTTTATATCGTATTCCTGTCCACTTTTTTGAAAGAAACAATTGTTTAGTCAGTGCCAATCATACGTATCAAGTTTCGATGGAAATGGACAATAATATCTACATAAGTAGTATAAATCTGCTGATTCCAAGTACATGAAAGAAGAGACTTTAATTTTATTGTCATGTTAACGCCCAATTTTTTAAAGGAGTATTTATAGCCTTTAATTATTAAAACATGTATGCCAAATTTCAATAAAACTGCTTAACCCAACGATTTAAATTTCATGTTTTATTTCTAAACTTAATGGGCGTAGCCCCGCCCCTATCGCTGTATTTTCATTAGCGAAAATCTAAATTTTTTATTCTTATTTGCGTGATCAAGCCCACTTTTTCAAACTCAAGATTTTCTTTGGCGAGTGTTTATCAATCCTGTTGAGTTTTGCTGGAAACGTTTAATAATAAATACATAAATAATATATTAAAATGTGCTGATGCAAAGTATATACATGAAATAGGAGGGCAAATTTTGTGGGTTTTTAACACAAATTTTGTTTAAAGTACATTTATAACCTTGTATTATTGCAACATGTAACCCAAATTACAATAATTTCGCTTGACTTGAACGCATTAGATCTTAATATTTTCTTTGGCCAGTAGTTATTTTTCTTATCGAGTTTCATTGGAAACGGATATTAATAAATTTATAAATATGTAGTATATTGAAATCTATATGAAAAAGTAGGCTTAAAATGTATGGGCGTGTTAACACCTGCTTTTTTCAACGTAAATTTATAGCCTTGTATTAATGTAACATGTGTGCCAAATTTCAATAAAATCGCTTGAGTTAAACGCTTTAGATATGTGTTTTTACTTCTAAGCTTTATGAGCGTAGCCACGGACCCTTGGTAAAAATTTTTGGATTTTCAGTTTTTCTAGGTGATTACTAACATAGTTCTACTTGTGTCCCACATTTTAGCTCACCAGCACAAAGTTTAATTTTTATGGGCGTATCCCCGCCCCCCGTTCAAATTTTTGGGTTTGCAGATTTTTCTAGTTCGCGGAAGTGCTTCATAATATTGATGAGTTAGTCAGTAGGTTAGTGAGTATGTCTTAAAATATGCAAATAAATAAATAAATAAATATGAAAGTTAAAATTAAATGGTGTTCCAAAACGAGCATCGAAAATATTAAAATCCCATGTAATACACATATATATATGTATATAATTGTACGTATATAGACACTTGAAATTTGTAAAATTACTTTATTTTTATACAGACTACAACAATTAACACTAAAATTTATAAGAATTAAAATTACAGGGTGTTCTATCAGTTTATGTAATTTTGATTGTGTAATTTTGACAACTTGCTCTATCTTGGTAACAGTAGGAGGCAAAGTCTTGAAATTTTCAAAAGCGGTAAAAATTATAAAATCGCCAAAACGAAAAAAATCGCTAAAACCCGAAAAAAATGCCTTAACGAAAAGCATGAAATTAAAAAATTCTATCACTAAAATAAATTGGAAAAATTAAAAAATCGCAAAAATGAAAAAATCGACAAAATAAAAAAACGTCAAAAACCTTAAAAAATCGCTAAAACGAGAAAAAAGCACCAAAACTTAAAAAAGCATCAAATCAAAAAAAACGCCATAGCGAAAAAAGTCACCAAATTTAAAAAATAATACCAATAAAATATATATCAAAAATAAAAAAAATCGCTGAAATTATAAAAATCGCCAAAATGAAAAAATCGCCAAAAAAAATCACTAAAACGAGAATAAAGCACCAAAACTAAAAAAACACTAAATAAAAAATATGCCAAACACCTAAAAAAATCGGTAAAACGAGAAAAAATCACCACAAGAAAAGAAAAACAACAGCAACAAATTAAACAAATGACCAAACCCGTAAAAAAATCACAAAAACGAAAAAAACACCAAAATGATAAAAAAAATCGCCAATATAAAAATAAGCGCCAAAAACTTTAAAGAATTGCTAAATGTAAAAAAACACCAAAAGTAAAAAAGCTTCAAAGTAAGAAACGCAAAAAACATTAAAAACGCAAAAAATTAAAACTAAAAAAGCGCCAAATTAAAAAATAAAACGCTAAAAAACGCCAAAACAAAAAAACCTTAAAAAGACACTTTAAAACTAAAAAAATAAACGTCAAAACCCAAAAAAATCACCAAACCGAAAAAACAATAAATTTATAAAAAATGTGACACTTAAATAAATTGAAAAAATGAAAAAATCGCTAAAATGAAAAAAGTCGCCAACATAGAAAGAACCAAAAAAACCTACAAAATCGTTTAAACGAAAAAAAAGCACCAAAACTAAAAAAATCGCCATATTAAACAAAATGCCAAAAATATAAAGAAATATCTGAAACGAAAAAAACCACTAAAACTAAAAAAAGCAAAAATTTATTTTTAGTAAATGGAAATGGAAATAAAATTTATCGCTAAAGTACCGTCCTAACTATAAAATTAATTAAAGAACGTGTTCCATATCACTTCCCGTTCCTTTGTGCTGAACAAATTCCAAAAAAATTCTTTAGGAATAAACGTTTACATAATACCGCGCCGCGCTATATACCTTTTTCAATGGGATGTTTAAATTGAGACACTTAACAATTTTGTAAAATAAAGGATTATTGAATAAAACAATATGTTATGGAGGAACAATACTAAAATTATTTTATATTGTTACTTAAAAAAGAAGAGTGAAGTTTGAAGTTCGAATCTTTAGTGAACATTCGATTTTTTTTAGATTTGCTAGCAAATATTCAACAATTTTGTTTCGAAGTTTCTTAACTTTAGGGCGTGTGCCAAACGGTAGAAAAGTACTATGGTAAAAAAATATTTGATATCTTTTTTGACAATGTACGATTTAGACAAAAGCGCTTTAGCGTAGAAAGAAGCTTATAAAAAAATTGCTGCGGCGGCGAAGCAAAAAATTTACTAAAAGCACTCGGCTATCAACATTTTTTTAAAAGAAGACTTTTATATAAGACAATATTCTTGTAGCAGAAAATTATATAACTTTACATTTATGATGCAATATTTTTCGCAAATTAAAATAAACAACGCATTTTCCACAGTCTAGGTACATTTAAGGGACGTAAAAATTTATGTAATGCGCGACGGCTTAAAACAACGGCGGTGGTTTTAGCTTTTATGATACCATTCTTCTTACTTGCAGCTTGTCAAAAATTTATTTGGTGTGTCAAAAATTCTACTAGCCGCTGGGGCTAGTGAAAGTTTATTCACCTCAGAACTGTCAAAAATTTACTTACAATAGTACTTTGCTACCGTTTGGCACAGACCCTAAATGAGCATTCATTTTTATTGAATTTCAGGTCAACTGAAATACTAAATATTGTTTTCATTGGATAGTTTTGATATAACGGCGTTATTTGTTTATACAGCTATCAATGCAACAAACGGGTAACCTATTCATCAAGTATCAAGAATTAAAATTACTCTTAATGTAGCAAAGTCGTAACTTCATGAATGCGTTTGACAATTAAACTAGAAAAGATTAGTGTATTATTACTACGAATGTAGATAGATGTAATCAATTCCTTAATAATTGCATATCAACTTTTATCCAAACGCCGAAGTATAAAGAGCTGAACCGTTTCTTTTTCTCTCCTGAAAACTTGAATTTTTTAAGCTACGAGGTTGAGAAGGTAAGACATCGATATTGTCGAATAATAAATTTCTTAAATGTTACTTATTGTTAATATAAAAAAAAATAAAACAAGTAAGAGTTCTATACTCGGCTGTGCCGAATCTAATATACCCTTTACCAAAGTGCGTTTATGTAGTATAGAGATACATACATACATAAGCACAGAGATATGTAGGTACAAATTAATTTTGTGAAAAAATGCATACTTTTTTCTCTAGTGCAATTTTTAGGTTTTTGGCATTATGTTTAATTTGGTGCTTTTCAAATTTTGGCGATTTATTTTATTTTGCTGATTTTTTTAGTTTTGTCGATTTTTTTTTCATATAGGCAATTTTTTTTGGTTTTGGAGATTTTTTCGGTTTTTGGCGTTTTTTTAATTTTGGCGATTTTTTCGTTCTGGCGATTTTTTTAATTTTGACGATTTTTTTTCATTTAAGCGATTTTTTTATTTTTTATATAATTAATTATTATTTTTTTGTGGCAATTTTTTTAGTTTAGACACTTTTTTTCTCGTTTTAACGACTTTTTTCGGTTTTTGGGGTTTTTTTTTGCGACTTTTTTTCCTTCTGGCAATTTTTTTGATTTTGACAATTTTTTTTCATTTAGGCGATTTTTATATTTTTTGGCGATTTTTTTTCATATAGGCAATTTTTTTTTTTGTTCTGGCGATTTTTTCGGTTTTTGGCGTTTGTATTTCTTTTTGATATTTTTTTTAGTTTGGACACTTTTTTTCGTTTTGGCGATTTTTTTCGGTTTTTTGCGTTTTTTTAATTTTGGCGATTTTTTTCGTTTTGGCGGATTTTTTTGATTTTGACGATTTTTTTCATTTAAGCGATTTTTTTCGGGGCATTTTTTTAGTTTTGACACTTTCGGCGATTTTTTTCGGAGTTTGGCGTTTTTTTAATTTTGGCGATTTATTTTCGTTTTGGTGATTTTTGTTTGATTTTGGCGATTTTTTTTTTCATTTTTTTAATTTTTGGCGATTTTTGTTCATATAAGTATTTATTTTTATTTTGTCGATTTTTGCGGTTTTTTTATTTTAATTTGAATTTTTTTAATTTTAGTGTTAATTGTTGTAGCCTATATAAAAATACAAAAATTTTACAAATTTCAAGTGTCAATATACATATGTACATACATACAATTGTATGTATATTACATGGGATTTTAAAAGTTTTCGTCACTCGTTTTGAACCACCCTTTAATATTTAACTTTTATATATTTGTTGTTGTAGCGACCAAAGTTCTGCATACACTGTCCAAATTTCAGACACGTAGCTTTTACCGTTCCTGAGAAAATAGCTTTCTTCCTAAAACATGAAATATGTTTAATTATTAGAAAAAAAGTTAAAGTTGTCCAACCCTGGAAACGTTTTTTTAATTTGTTAAATTTAAAATTTGTTTTTAATTATAAATACTAATTTTATTCATACCGAAGTATAAAATAAGTTAATTTAATAAAAAAGTAATAAAAACTTGTTTTCGGTAGTTATTTTCTATGTGAAAATAGAGTTTGAGTTTTCCAGCTCTGAAACGGTCTGCCCGATTTTGCTGATTTTCAATATCAAAATTTTTTGGAAAATTTCTGACACACCAGTCCAAGAACGAAGTCTCTAGCTGTTCTGGGAGCTTGGGAAAACCGATTTCACGTACAGACAAGACGGACAGACGGACAGACGGACATCGCTTGTTCGTCTTCCCTATGCATAAGGATCCAGAATATATATACTTTATGTGTCTCTTATTAATATTGTAGAAATTACAAACGGAATGACAAACCTATATATACCCTTTTACCATTTTTTGGTAAAGGGTATAAAAATATTCAATCCAAAAATACCGAGAGGTCACTTACTAAAAATTGCACTAGAGCAAAAATTATGAATTTTTTCACAATGTGCTTATGTATGCATTTCTACATTACATAAACAGCACTTTGGTAAAGTGTATATAAGATTCGGCACAGCTGAATATAGCAGTCTTACTTGTTTTGTTTTTTGTTTTGACATGTAAAAGTAACTAGATTAAATTAGTTTTTGCTTTTTTTAAGTTAACTTATTTTATATTTCAGTTCGAATAAAATTTTGGGTTGGAAAACTTAAACGTTTTTGATACATAAAAGTAACCTACTAAAATAATTTATTCTTTTTTGTCTCTATAAATCGAACATATCTTACATTCTTAAAAGAAATATAATGGTGTTAGAAATCAAAAAAATCTAAAATTATGATTTCAGGGTTGAGAAACGGACACCTTCTGTGATATATAAAAGTAACTAGGTTTAATTTTTTTTTTGCTTATAAATTTGGCATTGAAAATGAAACAAATAAAAGATTCAGCTCAAGAGCTGGACAATTTTAATTTTTTTGATATTAAAGTAAGAAAATAAAAATACTTTTTTCTTTATTTCCCTTTTTCTTTTTTCAGTAAATAAAGAACTGGATTGATAAAAAAAATCATGAAGGGACGATAACAGGGTTGGACAATTTAGTATTTTTCTTATTAATTTTTTCTTTTTGTTTACAAATTAAAAATACGTAATATTTCAAAGAGAAATAGTTTGATATAACAAATGGAAAAATAAAAAACATCGTTCCAGACCTGGAATACTTAAACTTTTTTAATAATATACTAATCTTTCTTAGTTTAAGCATGAAGCGCATTCATTGAGATACGAGTTTGATGCATTAAGAGTAATTTTAATTTTTGCTACTTCATGGAAAGGTTACTCGTTTGTTGCACTCATAGATATACAAACAAATAACGCCGTTATAAAAAACTATCCAATGAAAACCATATTTAATATCGCACTTGATCTGAGATTTGATAAAAACGAATGCTCACAAATGCGAAGAAATTTCGAAACAATTTGTTCAATATTTGTTTGCAAATCAAAAAAAAAACTAATGTTTGCTAAAGCTTCGAACTTCAAACTTCTCTCTCCTTTTTTTAATAACCCTATAGGAGTTATGTTATTTATTTTTATAATTTGTATGCCAAACTATTTCTTTCAATAACATAAAGTATATATAGTTTGTAAGCAAAAATAAAAAAATAATTAGACCTTCATACTTACTTTTACATGCAAAAAAAAAATTTAATTATCGAACCCTGTAACTATAATTTTGGGTTTTCTAATTTTTTAATACTTTTTAGTTTTATATACCAGAAAAAGTTTAAGTTTTCCTGGTCTGGAGCTATTTGTTTTATAATTTTTATGCAAAACTATTTCTTTTTAAAACATAAAACATAAATATTTTATATGTCCAAAAAAAATTTCCAACCCTGGAATCATCCTTTTTGATTTTTCTGATTTCTTACACCAATCCCTTTCTTTTAAGAATATACGATATGTTTGTTTTATAGAGAAAAGGGAAAAATTTGTTTTCGCAAGTTACTTTTGTATAAAAAAAATAAAGTTTTCCAACCGTGGAAACGTCTTTTTAATATTTTTTCTATGAAATCCTGTTATTTTTGGGATTCAGGTAATCCCGAATCCCGGGATTTAAATTTTTTAATCCAGGTATTTTCGGGATTCACTCAATTCCGAAACTGTGTACTAGGTTTTGTTTGTTTTATAAAAATAAATTCATCATGACTTTGTCCCATTGATTTCTTCATTAATTGCAATCTATTTGATGATAATAAGCAATATTTTTAACAGCTTTAATAATAATATATTAAATAAAAAAGGTATTCACGTCAACTCTTGCAACTGTGTAAAAAACATACTTGCACTTTCTGTCGATATCAACTCAGTTTGTTTAGTTGCCGATAAAGTAAAACACAATATGTAAATATCTACATACGTATACTACACTCGTATGTTTCCTTATTATTAGAAAATATTGTTAAAATGCTGGAACAAACTGTCCGAACTTCGTTGAGTTCTGTAATCAAAGTATAAATATCAATAACATTCGTATTCTTTAACAAAAATCTAATAAAATATTTGAGGCAAAGGTTTTCTGAAAATAATAAAATTACGTTTTGTTATCCTAAAATTGAATTTGAAAGTTACTTAATATGCTTTCACTAGAACAGAATTTTTATCCATTACATAATTTTTAATTCATTTTTTTGTATAGAACACATCTTTAACTACTTGTTTTTTTCATTTAAATGAGAAAAATATGTCTAAAACAGGTGTTTCTGCTTTAAAATTTTGTGTATAGCTGTTTTTATAAGTACTTTTTGTCCATTTTTTGGGCTTTACAATGCTAATAGAAGTTGCATAACCTTGCAAACTTTGCGTTGATAATCTTGCACTTACTCAAAAAACCCAGAGTCCCGAAAAATTCCTGAATCTCAAAAAATTTCTCCATCCCGAAAAATCCCTAAGTGTTGGGATTTGGTTTTTTGAAATCCCGAAAATCGGGCTCGTAAAAATCAGTCCCAATTGGTATCCTTGTACTCCACCTACTTAAATGGCACAAAAATAATTCACACTTTTATTCACAAATTATAAAAAGAAGCCCAGATTAAGTCTAACGAAACTTTTTTGACTTTTCTTTTCATACACTCTTACTATAAATTGTTAAAATTTTAATAAAAAGTACAACATAATCCCTTCCATTAAATACCTTGAGAGAAGCGACCTCAAATAGATCGGTAGAACACTGCACCTATTCATGTGAAGTGAAGTGCATACCCTTTTCCATTTTTTTATGAAGGGTATAAAAATTATATGTGGTCCATATAATTTTAGTATATAAATGTATATAAATATATATGAATTCGTGTATGGAAATGTATATGATTATACTTTGAGGAGAGTTTTATATGTGAATTGATATGTGGACGAATATCTTAAATGTATTATAATATTTGAGTCATATATGGTAATATAATTATGAACCTGTTTATGTGTGGGTCCATATATAGAAACAATATGTATTATATATATATATATACATATATTAATTTGAAATTTATTTGCTTGTGGTTTAGCTTGGTCTATATACGTATTTCATTGGCGCTTAAACCAAATCATCAGTAGACTTCAACCAAAAATTTTGAACAATCACAAACCTCTTACTTTATGCACAGACTTTCAAAAACTATATGAGAATTCATAGAATAATAATATTTTTGAAAATCACAAAGACAAAATAAGTTTGGTAGGCTTTGAAACTCATACAAAACCCAGCAAATAATTTATATTCGATATGAATCTATTTTATTTTTCTACACCTTCATAAAATTAGAAATCCATTGGATAACAATAAAAGTAATTACAAGGCAAAATGAAAAATAAAATCTAAAATTTAACATTTCATTTAAATTTGGAATACATGTTGCAATAACACAAGGCTATAAACTTTTGTAGAAAAAGTGGGCGTTAACACGCCCATACAATTTAAACCTCCTATTTCATGTACTTCGGGTCAGCATATTTGAATATACTAGATATTTATATATTTATTACTATCCGTTTTCAACGAAACGCAACAGAAAAGATAGCTAATGGCTACAGCAGGTATTGAGATTGAAAAAGTGGGCGTAATCACGCCCATAGGAAGAAAATAAATAAAATATACGCTGAAATTTAATAAACAAGTAGGTCTAGATTAGCAACTAACTAGAAAAATCTGAAGACCCGGAGATTTTAACAAGGGGGTAGGAACTAATCCAATAAAGCTCACAATTAAAAGAGCAAATTTGACAAATGTTGGAATAATGCAAAGTTATAAAATTTCGATGAAAAAAGTGGAAGTTAACACGCCCATATAACTTAAACCTCCTATTTCATGTCCTTTATTTAAATATTAATATCCGTTTTCAATGAAACTTGACACGTATGATTGGCACTGGCAAAAAATTTATTAAAAAAGGTGGTCGGGAATACGCCCATAAGAACTAAATAATTAAATTTTTGCTAAAGAGCTAAAGTTTGATACGCAAGTAGGCCAAGATGAGAAACCAAATAGAAAAATTTAAGAACCCAAATATTTTAACCAAGAATGACAGAGGCCACGATAATTTTTACTAAAGGTTTTAACTGAAGCTATAATTAAAAGCTATAATTTTAAAAAGGGTACGATGATAATTGAGCGCTGCTCATAACAAAATCTTGAGTTTAAAAAAGTGAAGGAGACTGGGGGTAACGGCCATAACATTTCAAGCTAGAATTTGCACTAGAGGGCTGAAATTCAATACACAAATAAATCTAAAATAGAGATCACCAAGAAAGATTTTAAATCCTGGAAGTTTCAATTGGGGGCATGGAGACGCACTTTAAGCTCAAAATTAAGAGTTTAAGTTAAAGGATTTACGAAGAGGAAAAATCTGAAAGCACCGATTGTTAAATTAGGGAAGTAGAGCCACGTTTATAAAATTTTTATCGAAAATGGTCAAAATTTTTATCTCACTACTTTTGATGGCCGAAATTTTGGAAAGGAACTTGGCTTTTTTCACATTTATGCTTTTGTGAGGATTCCTTATACAGTATGCGAAGTTCATATTCATACTCCATTGATTCAAAAAAGCTCACTGCTGTGAAATAAGTTATATTACTAGATTTTGAACAGGTAGGTTGTATTTAATGAAATATTTGTTTGGACAAATAATGAAAAACTAACTGAAAGTCATTTTATTCATCAATTTACGACAAAAGGGAATCAATTATTTAAAAAATTGTCTATAAAATTAATGACTAGATTATCCTTTTGATTATTTGATATATTAAATGAGGACATAATCTATAAAATCATACAAAAATGGTTTTTTTGTAACAAAAAGTTTTTCTTTTTTAAACGTTGAGGATACGCATATAAATTTTGCATACCGTATGTATTTTCTAATGGATTTCCAATTCAGCAGTGATAAAATTCCAAGCTTTTGTGATATGATGCATGTATACATTATTATATGGATCCATATATAAAAAATCTTATATTTATATATGGATCCATATATGAAGAGCTTCATAATTAAATTTTTATATATAAGCTCATATGTTATAATACATTTCATATATTAGTCCATATATTAGTTCATATATAAAAGTTTTGCCATGTATAATCCCATATATTTCCATACATGAATTCATACATATTCATATATAGTTATATACATTCATATATTAAAAATATATGGAAAATATATGTTTTTTTAAGCTGGGAACTCTGGTAATAAAAAAACTATTATTACTGAACGATTTTATATATTGTGGCTCTATTATAAACCAAATAATCAAAAAGATAATTCAGTCATAAATTTAAGAAACTTAATTTATATAACTGTCGAAAATAATATTGAAAACACACTAGGTTGGTATAAAAACGGAATTATTTTTTATTTTATAATTGCATTAGCTTAATTGGATTTCTTAAATTATATGTTATGTACGAAAACTTTTTTGTGTTTTTTAAATAGTCGATGAATAAAATTGATTGATTGATGAATTAAATGTCTTTTAGCTAGTTTTTCATTATTTGTCCAAACAATTCTTTCATTAAATACAACCTACCTGTTCAAAATCTAGTAATATAATTTATTGCACAGCAGTGAGCTTTTTGAATCAATGGAGTATGAGTATAAACTTCGCATAATGTATAGGGAATCTTTACACATATATGTATGCAAATGCATGAGTATATATTATTATATATGGCCACATACCCTAATTTTTCGGATCCAAACTATATATGAAATACCATATATGCTCCATACATATTTTTTTCGCTGGGAATGTATTTTTAATACAAATATTTTACTGAATAAAACAAATTATTTGCGTTAACAAAATTTTAAACTTAAATTGTAACAGTTCCAAAAAAACACTTATTGGTAACACTAACGTTTGATGAGAAAAAAAGTTGTTTTCACTTAATGAAACAAATAAACAAAATTAAATTTGAATTGTTGTAAAAAGCAATTATAGCACGTACAATATATTTTTATGTTTTATTTAAAGTTCTAGCATAACAATGAAAACTTCCGTTTTCTTCAATTGTAAAATTGGTAAGAGGCAATCGCCTTCACATAATTCAAATATTTTAGAATAATGACAAAAATGGATATAAAAAGGTTTGAGTAGTAAAAGTATTTTATTAACAAGCGAGCCGAAATAAAATACAGTTTAAAGTTAAAATGTTGTATTTTAAAATATTATCTTTTTTATTTGCAATATTTTGGGATTTTGCATCACCAAATTGTATGTCATATAACAACAAGAACTCATCTATTAATTGTGACATACAAAGAAGATGTTCTTTCAATGAAGATATTGTTTGGAGTACGGACTATAAACAATGTTATTTGTTTAGAAATCGTTGTCTTTTTGAAAATGAAATGTGCACAAGAAGAGATAATAACCAGAAAGGTAAGACTCAAATATTATTTGAACTTTTTTCATGCGGTTTAATCAATTGCAGTTGTGTTTATTTTCAGAACTTAAGGTTGTCACTAAAGAAGAATGCAAGAAATATTGTAACCATTTTTGTTTCGAAATATATCAACCCATCTGTGCTGAGTATAATAATACCTATAAAACATTTTCCAATATTTGCTTCTTTTACAGCTACAGCTGCGAAAACAATCAATGTAAGTAAGAAATATACATAATATAGATTTGTGTCGAACTATTTCAGTATCTCGTTTAAGACACAAACCTTTGTTCAAAAACATTTAAATTACATGGGTGTGAGTGATTATAGGTTTGTGCCTAAAACAAGTTAGTGGAAGAGTTCGATACAAGTCTAGTATAATATTGCACATACATATGTACGAAATAACTTATGATAGTGATAATATAATTTGAAAAATCAGATAGCTTGAAGCTTAAGCTAAGAAGATATTAAGCTTTCATTAACAATAATTTATGTAACAATTTCCTGTTGCTTGCACTTCCCTTGGAATGTATTACACAGCTTTACAAATTTTTAATTTGAAAAATACCAAGAACGCCACACGATTAGATAACTTCTTTATTGGGACCTCCTGAACAGGAAAAACGCTGTAATTTTTTTCTAAGTAGCGTTTTTTAGATAACGGTACTTTTGTGTTTTTCGGTATATGGTATCACCTCAAACCCTTGTGGAGCCCAACCCAAAATGCGATGGGATAAATGACATATCGTTGAAAAGGTAATTGAATGCCTTTTCCGTCGATATGCTGCAAATTTCTATCTTACAAGGTTGAGTTATGGCACCTCAAAGTTCAAAATTTGCCTATTTGTTACGTTTGTTTAAAAATGTTTCATTTTTATTTCGTTTTTTTTTTTCTACGGTATAGTAAAGATCTGGAATGATTTATTTTTTTACCAAATAGTTTATTTAGTTACCAACATTTTAAACATAATTTGAAAAAAAAAATTTATGAAAAATAAGGTTTTTGTTAAGGATTTTGTGGAACGACAATATTTTAATTTTCATTGCTCACAAACTATATTCGGCGTAAATTCAAAAAATTTAAATTAAAATGATGAGCGACTTGAACTCTTGCGTTTTTTTTTTCTGATGAATCTTCGCAAATGAGGAACCAACAATAGTCCGCCATCAGTTGTTCATCCCATCAGCCTTTGTAACGTTTCTCGATTTCTTCCATTTCTTGGTGAAATCTTTCACCTTGTTCATCACTTTCGGAGCCCAAGTTTGTGGGGAAAATATCCAAATGACTAAATAAGAAGTGTAATTTAGGTGTCATATTTGAACCTAAAAGTTAAAAAGAATAAATTTTTAAATGATAACGGCCTCTTTGATATACATGCTTTCAGTCAACGCTTACCAATGTCATTGGATTTTTGCAGTAATGTATCGATCTTTTCAGCGTAATCAGGACTAATTCCTCAGGAGAAGATAATACTTCCTCCATTACATATTAAGCTTGGGTTATTTACAAATATTGTGAAAAAGTTGCTAAAAGACAGTCTTGCCATGAATTACGTTAAACAAACTACAGAAGTCCTGATTACAGTGAGAAAATCGATACATTACTGCCCAAATTCAATGCCATTGGTAAGCGTTGACTGAAAGCATGTATATCAAAAAGGATGTTATCATTTAAAAATGTATTCTACTGAAACTACTGATTTCAAAAAAAAATACAGTAGATGGCAAAACAAGCAACAGCAAAAAAGCTTTCTTAAAAACAACATTATAATATCAACTAAACAGTATTTTATATTTATATTATTCAAATTATCCAAAAAAAGTTATCCGCCATCATCAGATCAGCTCTATATCATAATAATATTGCATTGTCATTCGATTTAAACATGGATGCAAAATTCCAACTCAATCAGAAACCGGGAAACGGATCAAACTTAATTTGGAATATTTGATTACAGACAGATAACGGGACAGGCGAAACTACATAAAAGCTTGTATTAAAAGAAGCAATTTAATAATGCTGTGAAGCGAAATTAATCAAAAATGATTTAAAAAATTATTAAAAAAAAATTTTAAAACTATTGGTTAACGACTATATTAAATACATCACACCTTCTCTTGTCACTACAAAAGCTTACACTACCAAGTTAACCAGGGAGTCTACCTATCCTGTATTTCGCAACGAAATAAAATGCTTTTGAATTGGTATGTTATTAACATTGGAACTCGAATGCATTTGCTTTCGTTTCGAAGTACAAAACAGACCCTCTGGATATGGTGCCCATTTGAAAGTTATATAGAATGTACACATATGATTGAGAACTAAAACCTGCTTATCCTAACAGGATAACGCTTTAACTAAATATAGTCTCCGGCCGCCAAATAATGGCAACTGCTATTTGACAGAGCTGCAGCAGTAGAAATAATTTTGTTTATAAAAAAATTCACATAATAATATTATCTATGTATATCATTTTACAATTAATCTTTAAAAAATATATGTATGTATATTTCCAGCTTATATATTTCAACAAGATGGCGAATGTCCAGCCTAAGTCAGCAGCAAAGTTTTCTTTTAATTCTTCTATAGAAATATTAAAGTAAAATATTATAAAACCAAAGGCTGCAACACTGGTTTTTAAGATTTATTTGCTTTATAAAAAAAAAAATTAAATTCCAATGTATGTATACTCGGAAAAAACATGTTATTTTTTTATTTTATAAAGACAATAATATTTATAATATAATAGATTTTGAACAACAAATATATTCCTGAAAAATGAATTTTCTTCGCCCAACTTAAAAAACATATCGTTACCTTAATAAAGAAACTCGTTTTCTGTTGTTTATTTATTATTTTTGGCCAAATCAAATTTGTTGTGAATTAATCTCTTATTATTTAGCTGGTGAGGCCTATCTCGTCTTATGTCAATAAAAACTAAATTTTTATTACATATTTATCCAGACGTTTCGTGAATTTTATGTTCACTTCTTCAGGGGATGTGTTTGCAATCGATAATTAAAACCAGCAAAAGCCATCATTTCTTATATTATAATTTTTAGTTAAAGTAAACTTTCATACACTTATTTAAATGTTTTTAATAATAATATAACTCGATTGCAAACACATCCCCTGAAGAAGTGAACATAAAATTAACCAAACGTCGGGATAATTATGTAATAAAAATTTAGTTTTTATTGACATAAAACGAGATAGGCCTCACCAACTAAATAATAAGAGATTAATTCACAATTTGTTTTCTTTTTTGATATCGAGTTTGTTGCATATTTCGATAAAAGACCATTAAATTTATCGAAAAATGCAAAAATCACGATTAATAGTAATTTTCATAGATTTGCTGAACAATTTTAACGCAAAAACTTAAGGCAAAAAAAAAAATAAATACAAACTGGTATACTCCCAATGACTTAGAAGTCGTTACAGTGATATTTAGTAAAATATACATTTTGTTTTTTGTATTTATGTGAATAGTTTTATATCTACAAATCTTCTGTGTTATACTAAGTGTAGGATGATAAAAATTCAAATTGTTTGTAACGGATAGCCTAATACTAGGAACCTGTCTCTCAAGACTTACTTACTTGTAATACAAGTAAAATAGTTGTGAATATATATATATATATATAAAATATAAAATATTTTGACAACAGGCCTTAGGAAGAAAATTTCTAGGAAAGCAAGAATGCAAGGTGCATTCTTGGTTAAGTAGTTGACAAATTTAAGTTATTGAACTGGGATCTGTAGAAAATTGGTTGATCATTATCTGACTGCAATATATTCATAGAATAATTACAAAATAATGACGCATTTTATCTAAAAAAATACTTAATTTATATTAAGTCCTCTTTATCTAGGTATGTATTTCTGCCATCTGCTATGCATAACATAAATTTGTCATCGTCTGACTGTCGTCTAATTAATAGACAACTGCTAAATTGACAATATTTTTTTCCCATATTGAGAAGTGAAAGGGTGAAAGTTATAAGGGCAAAACTATTGCCAAGTTAACACTTCTGATTTATGAGATAAGATATTATTCTTATTTGATTATTTATTTCTCTGTTTGTTCCAAGTTTCATCAATTTACGATTGAGGGAAATAAAATTAAGAAGTGGGTAAAGAGATGTCAAATGGTTTCGTGTAAATATACACACTGTGTGAGAGGCCGGAACTTGGATTGGCGCACTACCGTGCAATAGAAAGTAATAAAACTATAAATAGTAGTCAAACGAGTAATAAATACTCCAGTTAAAATTAGGGATTGCCGTTCGGTTCCAAGCGAAACCGAAACTGCAGTTTTTAACCCATAAAAGCGGTAAACGTACCTTACATTGAAGATTTTTATACATTACTAAGCGGTATGTAACAACGATAAGTAAGAAATTTGTAAAGTTGCAAAAAAATTACAAAAATTCTTTACAGAAGAATTTTAATCCGCTATCAAAAAAAGCCCTAACCGATGTAAAGCAAAAAGGCGATAATTTTAACGTTCTTCGACAAGAATTTTTACGTTATAAAAAAAAAGAGCAACAAGACAACCAACTTATTATTGCTTCATAAGGCAAAAACACACACATTACCACAGTGGTATACTAAATAATTTTTTCCACTGCACCTAAAATATTTAAAAACACAACTTTAGAGTTAAATAAATTTAATTTAGATCCTAAAATTTGTATGCTGCTTGTTAATAAACTTAAATTTGTCAATTAATTTTTAAGCTTTACAAATAATCTTCCATTTTTTAAATTCACGTAGACAGATAGCGGAGAAAAATTGCAAGGGAGATTCACAATAGCATTTTTTCATTCGAAGGGAATACAAATTTCACGTGCAGAAAAGTTCCACTTGTTATTCACGATAGGGGTGACTATTTTTAAATCATAATTTATCTTTTCAGCATACATACCTATTTATATACCTTCAAACTTTTAAAACCGAAACCAAAACAAAACCGACCGGTTTTAATACTTTAAAACCCGAAACCGCGGTTTTTTAATTTCCACGGTCCTTGGCAAACATTAGTTCAAATTAAAACGTATTATTAAATATTAATTAAGACAATAAATGGTAACTGATGCCTTCTATAAATTCACTTAGATTCATAAAAGAGAATATACTCTGTAATTAATTAAACAAGCACATCGTTTGCAATATTATTTGCATGATGAAATACTATCACTAGAAGCCGCTTTTGAATAAATTTAGATACTTCCTTTTGTAAAACCACTTCAGTTTGCAAACTTTGTAGCTTAGACAACCGTAAAACCTGTATTTAAATATCTGTAGATATTAGTAAATTTGTTTTATATCCAATTTGTGATATCAAAAATTCAACAATTCATATTTTGCATTGAAACAAATTGCAATTTCACCAACAACGCAACAAATACATATTACGTTAGTTACGTTAATTAGCATTCAATCACGTACACATATATTTTAATTTAAACAAGTAAAGTTTTACTATTGTAAATGGTGGCTACATAAATATGATCTATGTGTTAACCAACGCAAGTTTTATTTGCATGATACTTTCGTTTCAAGTTAATAAAAGAGACCACCCAGCTAAAAAAATATGTATGGAGCATATATGATATCCCATATATGGTTCGGATCCGAAAAATGAGGGTATATGGGCATATATGATTATATATATTCATACATTTTCAAACATGTATGTATGTGTAAATTCCCTCCACAGTATGCAAAATTCATATTCAAACACTCTTGATTCAGAAAAGCTCAATGCTGTGCAATAAATTAAATTATGAAAATTAATTTTTTTTTAGACTTGAGGTAGAGGTTGTATTTAATGAAACATTTGTTTGGACAAATAATTCAAAACGAACTAAAGGTGGAAGTACATAGTACGCGTTCAATGCGCTAATGGATACAAAAAAAAGTTGAAGTAGTGTGTTTTCACAAGGCAAGTTACATACAGGAGTTCGCGACGCGCGTACCTCGCAAAAAGTTAAACATTATTCAACTTTCACGCACTGTATACAAAACGACAGCTAAATTATTAGAAATTCATTTTGTTATTAAACAATGGATAAAAAAATGCATTAAACATTTAAAGAATAATCAAACTTAAATACACGACGAAAAATAGACGGCAAAGGATTGAAATTTTACAACAAAAAATGCCTCAAAAGCGTGTTGTGTAACTTTCCTTGTATAGCGTTAAACGTTTAACAAGCCAGAAAAGCGTTGCCGCGTAACGCGTGGTAAGTACCTCCACCTTAAAAGTCATTTCATTCATCAAAAGGTAAATCAATTATTTAAAAAACACATATATTATATTCGTACAATATTCGTACATAACATTTAGCTTAAGAAATCAGATTAAAAACTAATGCAATTAATTATAAAAGGAAAAATAATCCGTCTAACAATCACCCTTATTCTGCATTTCGATTACGTTCCCGCATTCAGTTATGCACGGATCGAAAAGAGGTATTCTGCAAAAAAAGAACTGAATCGAAAGAAAAAGAAGAGAAGAGTGTGTTTAAACCTGCTGCTTTGCTATGAAACGGGTGAAATAGGAACAGAAAAATTAAGCAATTTTGCGAAATTTTTAGCAAAAAGTTAAATTTAGTGCAAAAACAGTGATTTATTATTAAAATAAATGATAATTAAATATTGTGAAAAGTTTTATTAAATAAATTCTTGCATATTTAAGTGCAGAGAGTTAAAAAAAACGAGAGGTATTTGTGGCCAAACTTATCTTAACTTATTGTTTACACATAATTGTAACATAAAAATAAAGTTTATTTGTTTAAATTTAATTACATCCGCAGACAATATCGTTTTTCGTTGTCATTAAATAGGTATGTCAAATTTTTATAGTATTCTACCTGTAATAAATTAAATATAAATCGCATTTCAGTACAGAAAAACAAAACAAACTGTGCAGTTCATTAATTAAACATTGGTTTGCATTTAAAACATACATTATTTTTTTAATTAATCTCTTTTTGAAGCTTAACAAACAAAAATTGAAAACGCTCCGTCACTAAAATAACAACTTACAAAAATGTAGTTACGATCGAAATGCCCAATACATAGAATCGAAAGAGAAATCGAAGAACGGAACGCAGAATACCAAAGTTGCTAAACAGAATACCAAAGTTCAATACAGTAATATGAACTTTGTTTCTTATCTAGAGAATTTTGTTATTTTCTATAAAATTAATGACTGGATTATCCTTTTGATTATTTGATATATTAAATGAGGCCACATTGTATAAAATCATACAAGAATGGTTTTTTTGTAATAAAAAGTTTTTCTTATTTAAACGTTGAGGGTACGCATATAAGCTTTGCATACCGTATGTAATTTCTAATGGATTTCCAATTCAGCAGTGATAAAATTCCAAGCTTTTTTGATTGCAAAAACAATCTTATGTGAGATATCATATATGCATACATTCTTATATGGCTCCATATGTAAAATCTCATATTTATATATGGATCCACATATGAAGAGCTTCATAATTAAATTTCCATATATGAGCTCATATGTTATAACACATTTCATATATTAGTCCATATATTAGTTCATATATAATAGTTTTGCCATGTATAATATCATATATTTCCATACATGAATTCATACATATTCATATATAGTTATATACATTCATATATTAAAAATATATGGACCATATATAATTTTTTTAGCTGGGCATTGTGAATCATTATATATATATTGTGTATTTATTTATTATTATTCTTAATCATATTGGTTTCTTTTTAAAAAAAAAAACACCAGCTTTGTTTGATAATAAAACATATGTATACACATGATGTTTATTAAAGGGCCACTCAGACTATAATACAAGTATTAATACTTTTGACGAAAATGCATCCCTGGTCTTATATTTGTTTCAAAAATTTCAAAAAAACAATAACAACTCAACATGTCAGAGCTGCATTTTCCACAAAAATATTAATACTTGTATAATAGTCTGAACTGGGCTTAAATGAAATTTTGGAAAACCCTTCAGTACAGCATAAATAAATAAATCTAATCTTTTAATCTATTAATGAAATCTACGGTTATTTTTATGATATTTAAACAAAATCAGAAGTGTTATTCTAAGTTTTACTTGTTGTTTTGAAATCGCTATTCGCAAAATATTTCACGTTGTATATAAAATATATTTGTAAAACAACGTAAATTAATAAGTTGAAATATCATTTTAAACAAGTTATATTTTTATCCCATAGTGTAATAAATTAAGCTATTTATGAAAGCTAATTTTGCATTAAACAAGTGAATCGGCGCAAATAAATTATCGACATTGAAATAATCCTAAATTAGTTCAAACCAAATCTAGAAAAAAATTTGTTTACATTATGCTAAAAAATTTTACGGACTAAGCTAAAATCACATGATTTTTAATATCCTTACAACAACAGTAAGATATCCTGAAATATTAATCAATGTGGCTCTATCCACATGAAAGAGATTTTTGTGTTAATTAATAATCCAGAAGGTATTTTTAAGTTTGAAGGACCATTCGGGATATATGTATTAACGTATGTATGTATGTATTTAAAACTAGAGCTGATAGGGAAAAAATTATGATGCCATCGTAATCAGAAGTTACGATAAAAATACATAAGGATCAGTCAAGTTTACTTAAACATCATATAAAACCTCCTTTCAAAATTGAGAATGTTTGAATTTTTATTAAGAATTAAGCAGCTTAAAAGAAAATAAGCTAATTTCTCTGTCATTTTAAGGTATCGAATTAGCAGCTAAGTGTTTTTGGTTATATATATCAGTTCGAAGTTTAAAAGGAGTAAAATAATAAAAATATTAAAAATTAATAAAAAGGAAGTTTTGCTTCAAAAGCAAGTGAACTACATTATTAAAGTTTTTACTGTGCGCTTCGCTTACTACTCACTGCAAAATCACGGTTTTTATGTTTCGAAATTCTATTTACTGGTAAAATGTGTTCCGAAGATGATTTAAAGAAAGTGGAAACCTGTATTTGTTATTTTAATATGCAAGAAAAGTTCAAATTTTCCAGCTCTGGAGCTGTGGTTTTTATATTTCTAATTTTCCATACCAAATTTTCTTTCCATAACATAAAATATATCTAAATTATAAAGAAAAAGAAAAAATTAATTATCCCTTCTAAATTTTAAAAGTGTAAGTTTCCAACCCCGGAATCCTCCCCTTATATTTTTTTGATTTCCTACACCAATATATTTTCTTTAAGAATATAAGATATATTTAATTTACATAGCAAAACGAAAAATTAATTTTAGTAGGTACTTTTATATTAGAAAACAAGTTAAAGTTTTCCCACCCTGGAAACATTTTAATATTATTTTTATTTTTTTATATTTGTAATGCTAGTTTTATTCGTACTGAAATATAAAATAAGTTTACTGAACAAAACAATTAAAAATTAATTTTAGCTAGTTGCTTTTATATGAAAAAATAAAGTTTAAGTTTTCCAGCTCTGAAAACGTTAGCTGAATTTTGCTGATTTGCACTAACAATCTATTTTGGACGCATTATAAGACATCACTCTAAGACCGAAGTCTCAATCGTTTCTGGGAGCCTCGGAAAACCGATTTCACGTACACGTAAGGAGACGGACAAACGGACAGACGGACAGAGGGACAGACGGACACAACTTATTCGTCTTTTTTTTCTTTTTATGAATCGCATAACCATATTGTGGAAATTACACATGGAATGACAAACCTATATATACACTTTTCCATTTTTGGTAAAGGGTATAATACTCATTTAAATATGCACCTGAAAGATCATAGAATTGAGTATACACATGCAAGTATATACAATTATTTTCATATGGCTGTTTAAGTAATTAATTTAAAAGGTATAATAATAAAGCTAATATGTACACAAGAATTAAAGCTTCTTGTTTTAAAATTTCATATTGATTTAATTTGTTAAAGATTAAACAACAACATATATTTTTTCTGAAGCTAAAGGGTATAAATTGGAGAAATTTTTTAAATATAATTATAGACATTGAAAGTTCATTGAAAATAGAAGATGTTAGCCAAATTTAAAATTTTTGTGCTTTTTGCAATCGTATCCTCTATTGTGTGTAGAGAGTGCCAACACACTTGCGGTCCGGTTTGCGCTGTGTGGAAGGAGAAGGAAATACAGTGCACTTTTAACAATTCTTGTCTATTGACCATCAGACAATGTGAACATCCAAGAGAAGGTAATTTACCATTAACTTACTTAAATTCAAATATAATAATTATTTCATACTTTTCCTTTCAGAGTGGATAATAATTAATGAGGGCGAATGTAAAGAAGACTCAAAAGTTTGCAGAGAATTATTAAGTCCAAGATTATATTGAGCTTCAAAATTATGACAAAACTAAACACATTTGTAATTAAAATTTATGGGCCTCAAGATTTCGGATTTAAAAAAAATTGATATCACTTTTCGATTAAAAAACTTTCAAGCTTAATAAATATTTCATGCTTAAAAAATAAGAAGTATTTTAAGAAACAATGGTGTCAGTTACTGCAAGTTATTAAAAGAAAGAAATTTTAACAGTGTGAAATTGCGTTCAATTTTGCCAGATATATTATATAAAGGAAGTGTAAGTTTGTTTCTGCATTTGTGTGTTCTGTTTTAAAATTTTTTACGGCATCACACCGTAACGGCTGGGCTGATTTTGGGCAGTTGAGGATTGTATCATCACTATAATTAAATAAAAATTACAGTGATTTGCATGTTAGGACTTAATTTTAATCGTCGTAAGGCCAAATAGCTTTAATATAAATAATGACCTTTAAGTTCGCGAAATTAACATATGTATGTAGGCGAGCTGTAGTGTGGAGACGAACTTTAAACTCGAAATTAAGAAATTAAGTTACGAAGAGGAAAAATCCGAAAGCACTGATTGCTAAATTATGGATGCAGGGCCACCTTTATAAAAAGTTACCGTAAACTTATACGGCAGAGAACTGAAATTTTGAAAAAAAGGCTCTGGAAGAAGTAGAAAAATTTAATACACAAGCTGCTCTATTGAAACAGCCTTTAGTTTTGCGTTTCAAAAGCACTTCTTCTAAGTCCTGATTCCCACACATCAGGTTTACCTGATCAGTTTTAGTTCAATTTTCTTTTGAACCTGCTTTTGCGTTCATACACACCGTCAAGTCAAGTCATCAACTTGCGTTATAGTATAGTATTACGAATGACAAAACAAAACGAAAAAGCAAACTTGACTAATACGGTCAACTCTGTACCCCTTTTTATTCTCTTTACCGCTCTCTCCTAAAAGCTCAAGACTTGACGAGTCAAACCTGACGTGTGTGAATCAGGACTAAGCAGAATTTAGAGAAATAGTCGCGGTCACTCCCATTAAAATTTAAGCTATATTTTACATATTTCTACAGAAAATATTTTGAGTTTCACTTAACTTTTTTCTCTAATGCCATAAAAAGTTAACTAAAAATAAAATTTTTTTTCCAGTTAAATTTTTACAAAATTGTTTTTTGAATCTACACATTTCTTTGTAGGTCCGCATTCACACAAAATATATTTTCTGATTCAATGAATTTGGTTACTGAAAAAGAAATTTAGTTTTTTCTGTGTACCATGCATTTTCTAAATATGAAATCGTTAGGGTTTCATAGTACTGCCAAGCAACCTGCTTACTTTGCAATTTTTTTATCCTTGTAATACAGAAGATGACAGCGGATTTTATTCACTTCTTTACATGGGGAGAAATTATGTCAAGTTGCTTAGGAATACTGTAAAACCCTAACGATTTCATATTTATAAAATGCATGGCAGATTATAGTGATAGGTATTGTGCAAAGAAGAATTTGGTCAACATTTTTATCTCACTACTTATCATAGACGAAATTGATTTTTCTAAAATCTTAAAAGTGTGGAAAAATAATATAGATTCGAATCGAAAATAAATTATTTGCATGGTTTTGTATAAGTTTCTAAGCCTACTACACTTATTTTTCTTTTGTGATTTTCAAAAATATTATTATTTGTGAATTATCAAATAGTTCTTGAAAGTCTGTGCATAAGATAAGAGGTTTGTGACTATTCAAAATGTGTGCCAAGTTACCACATTATCTAAAAGTTATATGACGCTCTTACGATTACATAATGCACAGCATATTTCAGTGATAAGTATTGTGCCAAACACGAACTTGGTCAACATTTTCATCTCACTGCTTTTGATGGCCGACATTTTGGAAAGGAACTTGGTATTTTTTCACATGTATGTTTTTGTGAGGATCTCACTAGTTTTTGAAAGGTTTTCTTAATAAAGTTTATTAAACTTAAAATATCTAGTCTGCTATAGTTCTATTCATAATGACTGTGCCAGTTGAAAAGGGCAGAGCTACATAGAATAATGGGTTAGAGTGTGATATACATATAGACTCGCCTATTTTTCTAAAGTCTGCTTAGACGAAGTACTTTTGAAAATTCAAAATTAAAGGCATAAGTGAAATGTGCATGTAAACTTTCAATGGAGTAGCTTGTGTTTTAAATTTTTCTAGTTGGTAACTTACCTAAGGTCCAATTTTTTTCCAAAATTCAGTTCTCTGCCGTATAACAATAAGCTAAGGTTTTATAAACATGGCCCCAAGTCCCGAATGTAACAACCAGTGCTTTCGAATTTTTTTCTGTACGCAACTTACCCCTTGACTTAAGGGGTATCGAATTTAAACTCTCTAGTTTAAATTCTAGCTTTAAATATTATGGATATTACCCGCACTCTCCACCACTTTCTTAAACTCAAGATTTTGTTATGAGCAGCGCTGAATTATCATCGTCCTCTTTTTAAGATGATAGTTTTAAGTTAAAGTTTCAGTTAAAAGCTTCAGTACTATATTAGCGTGGTCCATGTCACTCCAGGCTTTAATATTTGGCTTTTTACATTTTTCTAGTTGATTTCTCATCTTGACCTACTGGCGTATAAAATTTCAGCTCTCTTGTGCAAATTTAATTGTTTTATTTTTATGGCGTATTCCTGCCGACTTCTTTAAAAGAAAATTTTTTTTAGTCAGTGCCAATGATACGTGTCAAGTTTCGATGGAAATGGACAATAATATCTGCATAAGTAGTATAAATCTGTTGATCTAAAGTGCATGAAAGAAGAGACTTAAATTTTATTGGGATGTCAACACACACTTTTTTAAAGGAAAATTTATAGCCTTTCATTATTAATTAAAACATGTGTGCCAAATTTCAATAAAACTGCTTGCGCCAACGATTTAAATTTCATATTTTAATTCTTAACTTAATAGGCGTAGCCCCGCCCCTATGGCTATATTTTCCTGTTTTTAAGATTTTTTTAATTAGTTTCTAGTTTAGACCTACCTTTCACCTCATTAGCGAAAATCTATATTTTTTATTCTTATTTGCTTGATCACAAGCCCATTTTTTCAAACTCAAGATTTTCTTTGTCTTTGGGTTTATCTCTCCTATTGAGTTTTGCTGGAAACGTTCAATAATAAATACATAAATAGTATATTTAAATGTGCTGATCCGAAGTACATACATGAAATAGGAACGCAAATTTTATGGGTTCTTAACATCGCTTGACTTAAACGCATTGGTTCTGTTTTTTTAATTCTGAGCTATGTAGACGTAGCCCCGCCCCCTGGCTATAATTTTTAGGTTTTCACATTTTTTAGCTAGTTCCTAATATAGACCTACTTCTTTATCAAATTTCAGCTAACTAGCGCAAATTTTAATTCTTTTTTCTAATGGGCGTGATACCGCCCATTTTTTCAATCTCAAGATTTAATTTGGCAAGTAGTTATCTTTCTTGTCGAGTTTCGTTGGTAATAAATCTATAAATATGTAGTATATTCAAATGTATCTGAAATAATCTGTTAACGCCCACTTTTTTTACGAAAATGTATAGCCTTGTATTATTGTAACATGTGTGCCAAATTTCATTAAAATCGCTTGAGTTAAATGCTTTAGATATGTGTTTTTAATTCTGAGCTTTATGGGCGTAGCCTTTGGTTAAAAGTTTCGGATTTTCAGATTTTTCTAGGTTATTACTTTCATAGTTCTACTTGTGTACCAAATTTAATCTTTCTAGCTATAGCGGAAGTGCTTCATCAATTTGATGAGTGGGTCAGTGGTCAGTGAGTATGTCTTAAAATATGCACTTTTTGTAAAAACAGCTTGAATGGCTTCCTGTAAATATACACACTGCGTGCATTGGACGGAACTTGGGCTGGCGTACTGCCGTGCGCCTAGATGAAGCTCTTCATATATGAATTCATATATAGAAATAAGATGTAATATATGGAGCCGTACAAAAATGTTTTATTAAATAATATATCACATTAGATCGCTTTTGCAATCAAAAAAGCTTGCATTTTATTAATTCGATCTTTTTCTCTATTTTTATCATTGGTGAATTGGAATTCTGTCAGAAAATACATACGTTTTGCAAAGTATATATGTATGCGTATAGCCTCAGTTTTAATAAAAAGAAAACAAATTCTTTTACTATCTTATAAATTGTGCCCCTATTTAATAAACCTAATAATCCAAAAAATAATTCCGTCTGTAATTTGGAAAAAAAAGAACGAAGTTCTCTTAATATTTTTAGTAAATAAAGTTAATATTACTGCAAAATTAGTATTGAAAACGGGGGTGATTATAAAACGTATTATTTTTTTCTTTTATAATTGCATAAGTTTTAATTATGATTTGAATTTGAAATTAAATTTTATGTACGAATATGAGTTTTGTGTTTTTTAAATAATCGATTCACCTCTTCTCTTAAATCAATGAATAAAATGTTCGACACCGCTTTCTTTTCAAGATAATTTAAAACTTCATATCGCGAGAATAAAGAACAGAAGATTAAGGGTCTTATGCAAAAAAATTTAACAACGTTTTGCAAAGCAATGTTAAGTAAAGTTGTAGTCTAAAAAAATTATTATATCAAATATCTAAAGTAGGTCCCCACGTTTGTTAAGACTACTTTAGGTTGATATTTTCAAAATGTGTATTTTGTACTTCAAACATTTTTGTTATTATAAAACATATTGATTCATGTTACATCTGTAAATGAAGCTAGAAGTGTTAGCTCCTAGCTTAGATTTACTATTTCTTTCATGTAATGGAAAACCTCATCAAATTATCCAACTGATTCAAAATACATGGTAAAATCCATAAAAAAATATTAAAATAAATAAAATTGTACGAAAATGTTTTAGTGATGTACATACAATCAAAACAAATCGAAAAGAGCTAGATATTCAAATACTCACTTTATTCGAATAAAAGAAATTGTGATAATTATTTTTTGTTCCTCATAGTTTTTTACGTATACTTCATATAAATGTTTATCTATTTTCCTACCATGTCAGAATACATTATTATTGTTTAATTTAGGTTGCTTTACTTCATGAAAATAAAAATTTATTTAATAAAATAAAAAAAAATATTTGAATACCCGAATGAAATTGCATTCGATTTTGTACATCATAAGCTGTGAAGTGGTTGTTGAACACGGTTGTGTTACCAGTAATTATTATTAAATATCAAAATAATTAAAGTTGTGTTTTGCATACAATTTGTTAACAAAGCAATGCTAGCCTTAAAGTGCTTGGCAACTAATATAAACTTTAAAGCTATAGTAAAATAGTTCTTTGCATAAGGAGTGTTACCCTTAGAAGATTTTTTTAAAAACACAAAATTATATTCAATCACATGATTATATACACAGTTTCAATAGAATTGGTTGTGTTTGTATTTCTAAACTTTAAGCTTGTAAAATTTTTGGAAATTCAGAATTTTATATTTGGAAGCCCACCAGAGGCTACTTGTGTAGCAAATCTTAGTTTTTATCGTAGCATAAATTATTAAATTAGTATATTTTTGAATTGTTACAATTTAAGTTTACCATTTGTTGAAGCACTTATAATCCAAGATCATTATTTTACTTACTAAGTAAAATATTTTTTATACAAAATACTTTGAAATTGATTATTGATTCGTTATGTTGGATATATGTGCATTTTATTGTTGCTAATACTTTACTCAATTTTCTTAAACAACTAGAGTTATTATAGAAAACTTTAATTGAAACAAATGACAAGTTCAACAAATATCAAAGTTGAAACAAGAAATCAATAATCAACATGTTTTTTTATTTTTACTTTACCATTGCAATAGTGGTTGCATTTCTTTCAGCTCGTGTTGTAGTTGTAAGAAGTATGTAAAGAAAATAAGTTTAAAAAACAACATCTATTCAATAAAAATAATTATTTTTTTTGTTTTGTTATAATTAAATTTGAACATATGTTATCGCACTAATAATCCCAAATTATTATTTTATTTATTCAGTAAAATAGTTTTCATTAAAAATTCAATGCTTTTTGCAAAATATATTTTTGTCAAAAGTAGTTTGTATAAAACATTCTATTTGTCACAGAATCTTCTTTTATAAAAAGGAATTTTTGTAAAAACAAAATTTTTTGAAAACTATTAATTACTACTTGTTATCTGGTGTATGTATTATATATTAAGGAATTGAGAAACAAAGTGAAGGCAACGTGTTACGCTTTTCCTTTCAATATTTATTTATACTGAATAAAATGAATATAATTTCACTTATCTTAACTTTTTTCTGTTAATAGCTTACCGTGACTGACCTCGTTATTTGAAAATTTCGAAAAAGAAAAAAATGTATTACAGCTAGTTTTTAAGCATGAACAATTTATTAAACTTGAAATATCTTTAATCGTAAAATGTTGTTGTAACTTTTTCAAAGTCCAAGACCATAGCTTGTAAGCTCAAAAATTTTAATTTAATATGTATTTACTCGTATTTTTTTTTAATTTTTTAAAGCTCAATATATTCTGGGATTTAATAATTCTCCACACACTTTTGAGTCTTCTTTACATTCGCCCTCATGAACTATTATCCATTCTGAAAAGAAAAGTGAATAAAGAATTATTAAATTGTCAATCGGGTAATTATTAGATTTGATTTTAAGAAAGTACCTTCTCTTGGATTATCACATTGTCGGATAGTCAATAGACAAGAATTGTTAAATGTGCACTGTATATCGTTCCACTGGGCGCAAACGGGACCACAAGTGTCACGGCACTCACTACACAAGATGGAGGATACGATTGCAAAAAGCACACAAACTGTAAATTTCGCTAACATCTTCTTTTTTCAATGAACTCTCAATGTCTATAATTATATTTCGAAAATTTTTCCAATTTATACCTTTCAGCCTCAGAAAAATTAGATGTTGTTTTAATTTCTTTCACAAAATATATTAATATGAAATTTAAAAAAAAGCTTAAATTCTTGTGTATATATTAGGTTTCTTATTATTATTATTTTAAGTTATTTATTTAAGCAGTCATCTAACATGTGAAAATATTTTTATATACTCGCATGTACATACATACATATATGAATATATGTATGTATTGAATTGCATTGTCTTTCAGGTGCATATTAAAAAAATAAGGTCTTTTATGTGTACTTTTTCGTTTATGTACCCTATAATGCTGTCGGTACTGAGGCATTAGTACTTGCAGAAATAATGTATCTCAATTCTAGTATTTTATATGGAAACTTTGAATTTTTTTTCAACCATTTGTTTGAAATAAATTTTCGCATTTTTCAGGCGTGTGCAGACATTTCTCTGCAGTGCATACTGCATCAGAGCTCAACGGAGTGGCAGCGGGTATTATTATTTATGCACATCTGTTTTATATTTGTAAAGCTAGAAATTTTTTTTTTTTTAAATTTAAATTTAACTGTAAGGTTATCAAAAATTTTATTGAATAAACATCATCTGCATATGTTTCACTTTCAAACAAAGAGAAACAAATAAGATTAATAATAAGTTAATACACAACAAATGATTTACACTTAATTAATTAGTTAAGTATTAATTTTGGTTTATGAAGCACTAAGTTTGACAAAATTTGCAATAGTTAGTAGAAATTCATTTATTACAATTCGAACATGTACGTGATTAAATGTAAATTAACGTAATATAATATTTTTTGCATCATTTGTGAATCGACAGTGTGCTTTTATTTTCATTGGTGTGATGCAAAATATACGGCCTGGCCTACGATGTCGATAAGAGTCTTTCTATCGCTTAGTTAAACTGAGAAAAAAAACAAGAAACTTTGTGTTTCTTTTCAATATAAGCAATCTAAAGAAAATTTCTTGTCGACATCGTGAGCCAGATTGATAAAGTGTTCACTTTTTAATATCACAAGTCGAATACAAACCAAGTTTACTAATCAATATGTTTATACACACATCGTATGCAGATTTGCCAATGATTTAAGAGATGAGATTTGTTAGCCGAAACTTGATATTTTAACTGATTCGAAATATGCTTCTTGTGCCATTAGAGAATCACATCATAAGAATTATATTACAAACGATGTGACATGCTTATGAAGATAAACGTTGATTGGTCTTCCAAAGTTCATTATGTTGCTTAGAACGTGTCGATGAATGGTAATGAATTGGCTGTTTAGAGTAAATAAGAAAAAGTCACCCGCTACTTAACTGGCATTCCAGTTATGGCTAAATCGCTCTCAAGCAAATCTGAGCTTTGCTTCTTAGTGTGCGGAAAACGGAGTACTCGTATTTCTTACATAGAACGTTGCAAGAAACGCAGACCTTATGCTTCTTTCTTCCCATATCCATCTCAGACATCAGCCTATATATATGTGTACATCGTGTTTTCCTGCGGTATCTTTGACTATTTAGCAAATGAAATTCAAACGGCTAATAAAATCAAAGATAACAAAATAAAATGCATAACAGATTGCAGTGACAGATATGGTACCAAATAATAATTTGGTAAAAATTTCGATCTAAGTTATTATGACGTGCTGCTCTAAATTAGCTTTGTTTCCATCTTTAACATTTTTAACATCAACTTAAATCGTTTTATTATTTTTATCGCAATTTTTCCACTTTCCAATGTATTGTTACTAAAGAGGTAAAATATAAAGTTTTCAAAAAAAATGCGATGAAAATATTAAACCTTAAGCCGGGATCTCACGATTGGCAAAAGTGTACCAATTTTCGTTGGTTGACTGCAATAAAGTTATAAGTAATACGCCAAAATATCATTATTTTTTAATTAATTCTTGAAAAAGTCTATATGGTTTTATTACTAATGTAGTGTGATGCAGTTATGTGATTATATACCAATTAGTTGAGAAATAAGGAAAATTTACCTTATTACTTATGACTTTATTTCAGTGAGCCGACGAAAATTGGTACATCGTGCCAATCGTGTGATCCAGGCCTTAATCTAACAAATCCAAAAAAACCACAATATTTTGTTCTTGGTAAATTAAAAATCGCACTAAATTCTGATAGTTTTACTTTGCTCTTGATAAATTAAAAACCGAACTGTAGTCGGATTGAATTTTTTTACATAATTTATTGTTAAAAACATTTCATAACCAAAATGAAATAAGCACCAATAGTTGAATTTCACAATATACCATCTACTAGGTGTAGTTTTTATTTTTTTGGGTTTTTTACTTTAAAAATTAAAAATTTTTTTTTCGTCATTCCGGACATTCGCCTTCTTGTTGTAACATGTAAGCTGTCAGAAGAGATGAAGGTATTTTAAGATTAGCTGTTAAATTATTGAAATAAAAAGAAGATTCGAATAATAATTTTTCATATAATTATAAGCTTAGTTTTACACTTAGTTAAATATGTCTTTAACATTTAATAAAAGAACCATATGTGGCATTTTCATTTTGAGTCGTCGAGGGAAGCATATTAAAATAAAATCAATTCTTAAATGACTTATGTAAATAGTTTACTGATGCTTAATACCCTCTGAACTAATTGTGGATTACAAATATCTAATGAATATATATATGGGTAATTCTAGAAAAAGGTTAACCAAAAAAATTTTTTCTGCCAAAAGGTTTTGTTTTAAATTTTGAACATTCTCGACCGAAATATGGGACTTTTAAAAGAAATATTTTCTTTGCTGAGCCTATTTTTTTAAGTGAATATTTAAAGTAATTTGTATTATTTTTCTTTTTTTATAATATGCAAATTTTTTACTAACAACAATCTATGCATTAGCAAAAAATAAAGAGAAGGGAGTCTAATAAGAGAAGTTTGTTTGAGTTTTTGAATTATATTGTTTATCTAATTTTTCGACCTTTTATATATGTTCAGTGAAACTATTTTGTTAAGCTTTAGGTCAGTAAATTTCATAAATTTGTTAATATTTTTATTTTTATATCAATATTTCGTTAACATTTGGTTAACTTCTTCAGGATTATTCTTGTTTTAATTTTTTGATAATTAGTTTTTGTCTTTTTTCTTTTCAATCAATCAATTATAAATAACAAATATCGATGTAAAAATAAAAATATAAAGAAATTTATGAAATTTACTGACCTAAAGCTTAAAAAAATAGTTTCCCTGAATTATGTATATTTCTATAACTATACAAAAATAATTTCTATATGTCAGAATATTTACAATTAACTTTGGTGTTATTTGAACATTAAAAATTATCACATGTCATTTGGCTAACAAAGCGATATGAACTTTTTTAGCAAAATTAAATCATAAATATAGAAACAAATGTAGTTCGAAGTTAAATAATAATTAAAATTAACTATAATGAAATAACTTGTTTTTTAGGTTGCAACTTTTTAGTAATTTTAAATTATATTTATTTAAAGATATTAGGTTTCCAAACCTTTATATAAATATTTGATTATAGGCTTCATAATATATCATGCACTAATGCCCGTAATTTCTACAAACAAGTAATTTACCTAAGATTTTTACCTACGAGTTTGCCTTATAAAATTAAACTTACACGATAGATATCTGTACACTAGTAGATAGCTTTGGCTAGAAGTAACGGGCATAACTAGGTATCCCGCCAAAACTAAACACCTCATAAAAACTCAATATGATGGCATCAAATGTAGAGGACTAGGACTAACAGAAATCTACCAGAATAATTTCCCCCAAAATCTTCCTCCTAGTTATTGATAAAGTACTTAGTGACACATTTGCAAATAAACGTCGTGGAATACAATGAACACTAAATAGCCACCTCGAGGACTTAGATTATGCTGATGATATCTGCTAACTATCTACAAAACATGCAGATATGCAATCAAAACTAAATGATTTGATTATTAATTACTCTGTGACTGTTGGTTTAAAAGCTAACGAAGTCAAAACAAAACCGTTTAGAGTGCGAATAATAAGAATTAAGTATAATTCTTAAATCAAATGTATTGTCAGTACTGCTTTATATCTTTAAGATATGGTTGCTAACGGATGCCCTAGCATCCTAAGCCTAAGCTTTATAGCTTCACAAATTGTTGCCTACGGTATATATTGAAACATATGGTTGCTCAATGTGATAAACAACAATGACAATTTATATCAGAAATTTAAAATTCTACCAATTGCTACTATTATGAAGAAAAAAATTTAAATAAAAAAGCATACAGAGGAAATATGCTGACAAGCTTTAGAATGGAATCCACAAGGCAATAGAAAAAGAGGTAGACCAAAAGACTACCTGGAAGAACTGTTTGCAAAAATATATAAAGAACAGAAGAATATTGTGGAACGATATTAAAGCGAAGTCATATGACATAATAAATTGGAGAAACCTTGTAGAGGCCCTATGCTCCAATAGGAGTTAAGAGGATAAGAAGAATAAACTATTTTCTATTTACATATACGATGCCGGCTATGGAGAAAATACTCAGCAAAAATTTTTGCTTCAAAAAGCAGGGTTTTACTATTATAAAATAAAAGTAGCACTGAGAAACCTGCTGATATTGCTGCTGATTTTTGTATGGCGAGTTCTCGGTTTGGAGCAATACATTTTTGCTCACTATTAAACCACTTTTTTCCTGTAGTTTGCTTCATATACGTTCACTGCTTTTTAAAAAGCTCGTATTTTAAAGAGAAGTATGCTGCGTTTTATTGCCCTATTGCGTCAAAAAACATGAACATTTTTTACTGGGTAGTGACATAGAAAAAATTCCGTCCAATGAGAGTCTGAAGCATTTTCGTCAACGTTACTTTTATCATATTTTGACAAATAAGTACAAATATACCTAATTTATATTAAGCATTTCTTTCATGAAATTAGTTGCATGAAAATTTTTTATTTTTTAATTGGAGGCCTGGAAGAGAAACGTATATCAGAAGCGTAGCCAAAAATGCATCAGAGATTCTTTCTCCGTCCTTTCTTATATAACATTCTCTTTTATATCGCTACAATTAGCAAATAAAAAAAAGTTGCGTGCAACAAAATTCATGAGATTTTATGAAAATATGCTTAATGTAAATCAGGTAATATATACATACATACATATGTACATGCAACTAATTTCATGAACAATTTCATAATATAAATTCAGGCTTACTTACGTATATCATTATGGCAGCTGTCGCTGTAAAACATACAATAATTGGAAAACGTTTTGTAGGTATTATTGTACTCAGCACAGACGGGATTATATTCCAAGGTACAAATACTCTTACAATACTTCTGGCATTTTTCTCTAGTGATGAGTGTAAGTTCTGAAAATGTACATATACACAAACAAGTAATATTTTAAAATTTTATTTTACAATATATTTTACCTTTCTGCTTTTCTGCTCTTCTCCAACACACTTCACTCCCAAATTGACAGTGATTTCTGAATAAATAACATTGATCGTTGTCCGTAGCATAGACAGTAGTTCCACTTAAAGTACATCTTCTTTGTGCGGAACAATCAATTGATGATTCCTTTTCCTTATGAGATATACACTTTGGTGATGCAATGCCGCAAAATATTGCAACTAATAAAGTTATTGTTTTAACGTACAACATTTTTGCTACAAACTTCTTTCTATTTCGAACCGTTTATTAATAAAACTTTTCACAAGGGAAGCCTTCATTTTATATATTTTTAGTAGAGATGAGCAGGTGTCGTCATACTGCACTAAAATTAATCATGTGAGGGTATGTGAGCTTAATTTTAAATAAAATACTTGTCGCTCAAAAATGGAATTAGATGAAAATTTAAATGTGTATATGTGAGGCCGTCTGCGCAAAAGTGGTGTAACCTCAAGCTATTTAATTACTGCAGTGCTCTATTTAATTATTTAATTGCTACAATGCGTTACTATATAATGTTCTGTCAAAAAAATGATTTTTCGGATCTATCTTTCTATGGATACCAGAAAATGGCTTGATCTCCTTTTTTTTTTTTTGATAGTTGGTAATATAAATGATGTACGAGTATTTATCACCAGAATAGCTTAAAAATATTTGATTACATCTCTTGTGCGGTGATGGCCTCCTATACTAGAAACAATTCGTATTATTATTGCTTTCTTCATAATTTTGCTACTTTCGTCTATATGTATATTCCCAAAGAAGCAAATATTTTGGGCTCAAATCGTCACATCCGTGATAGTATTGATAATTGTATGAAAACAAATTAATTGATACGTCAATCGTATAAACTGAATGGGACTTCAGGACGTTCACGTATGTCATAAACCGAAATTGGTGTTTTTACGTCACGAGTAGTACGGTAACGGATGTGAATTGACGTCAAATGCTTCGAAAAATGCTTCTGGAAATCACTAACGTAAGGAAGGCTCTCGAAAAAGGTAGAAAATTATGACAGAAAACTCTACAAATCAGTAATCTGAATGCGCCAACACTATTTATTATTACTTCTCTGAAGCATTTTAGTAAGGCGAAAAGCTGGGTCATCTCGTATAAAAAAAGGTAACTTATTCATGCGCAACAGTAAGTGATTCTGTAACAGTGTCTCCTTTGCAAAAACACTTGCTGGGTTTCTAGACAAATGAAATTTTGTGCACGTCTAAGTTTTGGGTGAATAGCCAATAAAATAAATTTTTATTCAAAGTTCATAATAAATGAATAACTTCAGATGGCATCAGAGTGCCACAAATGAAAATTTATAGGAATCTACAGATAAATTGCTTTATACCTGAGAAGAAAATGGTCTTTGATGTCAGTGCAGTGCCGAATTTTTTGAGGATTAATCTGCAGCCATTTAAAGAGTGCTTGAGAAACTTGGTACTGAGCATGCTCCTATTCCCAATAAATATGGGGTGAAAAGTATTGGTCAAGTTTTGAGATTCACAAATAATGACAAAGACAAACATATTACATACAACAATTCCATTGCATATCTGTTTTTTAAAATTTCATCGAGAATTTCCCTTTGTTCTAGAAAAACTAATTAATCAAATTATACACCCAGAGAAAAACATCTTAAAATCAATAAAAACCATATTGAATTAATAAAAAACGTTAACGAAAGTCTAGTCATGTTGCAATTTATTATTTCAATATGGAAAAATATGAATTTACAGTATTAATTTATTAATTTTATTTGTTTTTAGTATCTCAACATACATTTTATGTTGTATTGGAAATTATTGAATTAATTTGACGCGTTCCTTTTTTTTAAGTTGCTGCTTTTTCCTGAGTTTAGCAAAAGTAAAAGAAATATTTAAAATGACATGCGATAAATACAATTTCATAGTGATTTTCTTTTTTAATACCTTTTACATAAACGTGAGTGTTGTGAGCCAATACACATCCACTCACAAGCACATCCATAATTTTTAAGGCATTGTTCATAAACATTATATTTATTTACTCGCATTTGTTTAAATACTATTTTTGAATTTAAGAAATAAAGGGAATTTGGCATTGTCTGGTTAAAATTAGAAAATGTTATAATTGTATTTACGTGTTTTAATTGCTTTTTACAAAAACCTAAAATTAAAAGAATTTTTGTTTTGTTTTTCGGATTGGCCGCTCGGTAAATTTGTAATATGTATCTATAGCAATAACAATTTATAATTATTATTTGGCCAGCTTTACTGGAAGAAAGTGCTCAATCGAGTGCTGTTTCTGAAATTTTTAAGAAAAATGCTTCATGTTTATTTCTGTGTGATTTTTTAATTCTTTTTGCTTTAAAATATTAAAATAAAATATAGGGATCAAAATAAGAAACTTTACTGAAGGAATTATACCTCTTAAATGTATTTTGATGTCCGGACTTTTGATCCCAAGGGTTAAATTTTCTTGACCGACCCACAATAATTTTGGAGGGCCGACCCACCTATGCCAGTGGCACACCCCTGGAAAAAATCTTTCAAAGATTTTCAAAGTTTTATTCAAATCCCTAAAGTAAAATCCGTAAGCGTAATTACAAAATATGTATGTATGTATGTCGCAGAAAAAATTGAATTTTTATTAATTTTTTATAACGCATTTATTTCCGCTGTAATAAGATCGAAAGACATTCGATTTCGTTCTTTTTCGTATAAATTTCTTAATATACTAAAAACTCTTCCACAAAATGCGTTACTAACTGGTATTGAAATGACGAAATATACAACTTTTCGTAAATTTTCTAATTCATTGCTTTTAATTTTCATAAAGAAGTAGGACCATATTTTCTCATTTGAGAAATCTTTTGGTAATTTGGAATCTAATTGGTAACTGCGCGAAGACAATATTAAGAACATTTTGTGGATAATTGTTTTACCTGGACAAATTTTATTTTAGCTTGAAACTGGACAGGTACTTAAAAAGCTGGACAGTCCAGCCAAAACAAGCCCGACTGGCAACCTTACAATCAACCAATTCCTATTTCGTTGAAAACATTTTCGCACACATCAAACACTTTCCCTTTGCTTTTCAAAAACTAAAAACTATTTCCAAACACCTCTGAATTTTGATTTAATTTTGATTTAATTTTGATAATTATGATTACATACTTATTTATAGAATATATTCTACTAAAACCATGAAGCTTTACCTAGAATGCTATTAGGGAGGTATGTGTGTATCGTTTTTTCGTGTTTCGTGTTTTTGATATTTGCTGATCATAATAAACTATTTTCTTAAAGGAGGTAAAAATTTCTTTTTTATTTAATATTTGCTTCAAATATTCGCTAACATTTTAGCGAATACAAATAGAAAAATTAGCGAATACACCCCTAGTGCATATTCATCAAACATATGATTAACTTGATAATTTTCCTACAATGCTTCCCGGTGTATTTTTTTAAACCTTCATAATTTGAATTCCCAATGGTTCGAAATTTACCAATCTTTTCCGGTGAGATTTCGTATTAAAAAGTGTAAAATAAACACACACAAAAATATACCAACTTACACTTTTTTTCTTATAATATACATATCGTACTTAATTAACAAGACGGTATTAACTCAAAATTTTTTATATATAACTTTTTGCAAGAAATCAACTATCGACATCAATATCTATCAAATATAAAAAATTTCATGTCTACCTAATATAATATTCCGATTACTCTTCCATCTCGACAACAACATTTGAGACTTTTGTTGTAATAGTGCAGTGGATACCTTTGTACATATCATTCAATTTAAAAATAATCAGATTGTTTTATTTGAAATTTGGTTATATTTTGAGTTAATACTGTTTTGTTGATAAAATTTGTTTTACTTTGCGATTTTAATTTGAAACGTGATAGTTTTTTATGATAACACATATTTTTTGAGCAGTGACTCTTTTCAAAACATAAATCGAAGGTTTATATTCAAAAGTGCTATCTGCAAGGCTCAAAATTTTTAAAAGAGCGCAAAAAACTGTTATTTTCTCAAAGTGCAAGGGCTTATAACTAAATTTTGATGAATAGTACCATTTACAGAAGACATCTTAATCTGCTAATGTTAATAAAATACAGTTATTGCTCTTGGACTTAGAGAAAATAACAGTTTTATTTTGTCTACTAAAATATTCAAGAATTGCAGATAGCACTTTTTGAATATAAACCCTCGAAATATTTTCCCCAAGATTTTAAGATTTTAAACATTTTAAAATAAAAACAAGGTAAATATATTTTCAAATGGAATTTGCTTACTATGATGTATTTGGATTTCCAAATTCTCCTTATATATATCAACAAACAGTTTGTCAAATAATTTCTTTAATCAAAATTTTATATTTTCGTAAACGTTTTTATTCAATACAAAAAAAAATAATTGATTAATATTTCAAAACCCAAAATCGAATCCAAAAAAATTGTTCTCATCCAAAGACATCGTATAAAAAGCATACTCCTTTTTATTTTTATTTTATTTATACAGTAGTAATAAGCAGAGTTAATTTTCCAGGTAATAGTTCCTTCTTGGTCTGACAGCTCGGCCAATCCTGGATCCAAGACGTCCTCGGCTTCATAGTCATCATTTATATCAATATCAGGCTCACCACTGCACCACCTTTTGATTTTATCGGAACTATATACAGAGCAAAATTTACGGCTTGTTATCTTCAGACCTGGTATGTCCTCGATTAAATATCTATCATTACCTAGCACCTTGGTAACTGTATACGGACCACGATATTTAGACTCCAGTTTGCGTGAATCACCCGATGACTGAGGCTCATTTTCAATAAGAACTAAATCACCTTCATTATACACTGTAGGTCGTGTGTGTTTATTATCAAAACGCTGTTTCCAGCGTTCTCTTTCCCTTTGGATATTTTGAGCGGCCAACGCACGCTTTTCGTCGATGGTTATTTTACATTCAGATTCCACGTCGTCTTGTATAGCAGCCAGCAAACGATTTTGTATTAAATCAATTGGATTATAGTTAAAAATCAGTTCATTCGGACAAAAACCAGTAGTTGAATTCTTTTGTGAATTAATCGACCACTGTAGCATATGTAATGATTTGTCCCAATCCTACTGTAATAGTACACCTGCCAGTCCTAAGCTACTGGCATCGGTATGTACCTCGTGTTCTGCTGTCATATCATAAGCGACCAGTACTGGTTCGTTACAAAGAGTCTTGATTAGTTTATTAAATGATTGTTCTTGTGGTTCATCCCAATGGAAATGTTTCTCTTCACTTTTACGCAGCAAGTTGGTGAGCGGTCTGGCTATAATTGCGTAATTTTCTACGAACTTCCGGAAGAAACCAGTTAGACCAAGAAATCGTCGAACCTCGGTGATATTTTCCGGTGTTTTATAATTACGAATGGCACTTATCTTTTCTTTTCCTGGTGTTATACCATCTATCGAAACGTTGTGACCCAAATATGTGATATGCTCTGCCAAGAAGTTGCACTTATCCATTCTCAAAGTAAGACCACTTTCCGCCAAAATTTTTAAAAATCTGTCTAAACGTTCAATACCTTGTTCCCAAGTTCTACTAGGTATTATAACGTCGTCCAAATAAGTCAAAACTTCACCTGGCAACATTCTTTCAGCAATACGATTCATCATACCTTGAAATACAGCCGGAGCATTAACGAGTCCAAAAGGCATTCGATTATATTCGTAATGACCCTCAGATGTAACGAACGCTGTGAATTTTTTTGAATTCTCCTCGATTTCAAGTTAATGGTAACCCATGCGTAAATCGAGCGTCGTAAAATAACGATTTCCCGATAGTCGTGCGAATTTCTCCTCTAATATCGGCATTGGATAAGGAATCTTCGTAGTAATCTGGTTAAGTTGTCGATAATCGACGCATAGCACAACACCAGAAGCATAAGGAGAATTTGATTTTCGTATAATGTTGTTATCTAAAAGATCTTTAACAATGTTAGAGACGATTGATCGCTTAGCAAATGGAATTCTATAAGCCTTAACACATATCGGATGAGGTGTTGTGACTTGAATCTCCATTTTCAACAAGTTGCATTTGCCTAGTTCCTTGATATTTTCGGCGAAACAAGTTTTTCGATTCATAAGTAAAGATTGTAGTTGTTTATCGTTATCATGCGTTGTAGTCTCCTTCGTGTTGACAACATTTACATTTTGAATCCAACAATCGTTGCCTTCTATTACAGTCCGTTTACCTTTTTGACAAAGTACATCGCGGCCCAAATAAACATTTTGGGATAACAACTTATCATCCACCACTAATAATTTAGTCTCGAATTGTATGTCATCTATTTGCATATTTACCTTTACTTTTTCGGTACTATAAAATTCTCCTCCAGCAAAACCTCTCAAAATTTCATTATAATTAAACCTGTTCGTGATATTGTTTGTAATTGTTTTTTTAATAAGACTGTAATCACTGCCGGAGTCAATAAAGGCTTCCATTTCAACGTCATTTATTTTAACCACCTTAGTCAGTTTTTCTTCAGATTTCGAAGTTTTGTTAAAAACTTTGTTGACATTCGCATTTTCGTTACGAATTCGACAATCAGTCGTTTTGTGTGATGTTCGATTACATTTTGTACAACGCATTTTTTTCTGTGGTTCGGGGCATTTAGCAGAATAGTGTCCATAATTTGAACAATTATAGCATTTTATCTTATTCATTATCGTACTACCATCCCTCATGCTGGATTCTGTTTTTGTAATGTTATTATTACCATTTTCTTCACCTTATTATAGGCTGTATTTGATATTTTGACTTCATTGTAATTACAGTAGCTATTAATGTCCCGAAGAAGTTGGTTGCACGTTATATATTCGTTAGAGATCTTCTTTTTAAGGTCAGTATCGTTGATGCCATTTACAATATGACGTGTAATAGCACATTCCGTCAAACCACCCTTTTTCCCAAGGCTTAGCATTTTGTAATAATACTCCTGAGCAGTTTCATTTACGTGACGAATCGTTGTTGACATTTTGATATGTGTGTCGGCAACATTATCTGTGCATGGGAAATCCGAAAGAAATTGATTAGTAAACTGGAACCATGAAAAAAATACCTCTTGCATCGAATCATCGAATCATCTTCTGCTGTACCGCAAAAATTACGCTTTGATCATCCCAACAATACGCATTTTTTAAAATCTCCACACGTTTTACAAATTGTGAAGAGTTCAGTGACTCATTTGAAGTTGGATTGAAATCAGGTAATAGGTTTATTATTTCTCTAACATTCGCATAAGGATTACCAGAATTACCAGGATTAAAAACGTTTTGGAATCCAGGTTGTATTGAAGCACCTTGTGGTATGGTGTTAGTATAATTATTAGTTACAACTGGCTGCCGAACACAAGTTGACGTTAGTGTTTGTTGCCCTTGTACGTTTACTGGTATCTCCTGATTGTAATTTCTATAATAAAATGTATTTGCTTGTGTGCCCATAGGAACGTTTGTTACAGGAATATTGTTATGTGTAGAAATATTTCGAGATGATATCATCGGTGTCGTAACAGAGCATGGGTTAGATATCAAATTCTGATTTCTAATACATTCGACATTTCGTTCACCACAAAAGGGTCGTGATGATGCAAATGTTACGTGAAACGGATTCATTTGCGGCGTTTTTGATAATGGTGGTGTTGATGTAGCTGTTGTATAACCGTTGAACGAACCGCTATTTGTATGTGGGCCAGAATCATTTGGCAACGGAGAAGACGTAATATCTGGAACAAAACTTACTGGTTCGTTACCATTAGCGTGAGCTTGCATATTCGATACAAGTTCTTCCAATTGTAAAACTCGTTCAGCGAGATCAACCGCCTCAGTGTCAATACGTGCCTCAACGTTGTTTGCTTCAAGGCGTTCAATTAGTACAGCCTTTTTCCCAGAAGTTGAGAACCCTTTTTCTTTGCATCTTGATTGCAGTTGTTTGAGAGTCAAGCTGTACAAATTTTCCATTAAGCTGTTTAGGTATCTTTATCCCACTTCTGAATATTGTCAAATAATTTCTTTAATCAAAATTTTATATTTTCGTAAACGTTTTTATTCAATACAAAAAAAAATAATTGATTAATATTTCAAAACCCAAAATCGAATCCAAAAAAATTGTTCTCATCCAAAGACATCGTATAAAAAGCATACTCCTTTTTATTTTTATTTTATTTATACAGTAGTAATAAGCAGAGTTAATTTTCTAGGTAATAGTTCCTTCTTGGTCTGACAAGTTTTTTGTCTTTACTGAAAATTTCAAAATTTTCAGTTAATAACCCTTTGTAAATTGAGTGTGATAATGGGTAAAGTGTGATATATGGGTAAATTGAACCTAATTTCACACTGTTAATTTTTTTCTCTTAATAGCTTGCAGTAATTGAACTCGTCATTTCTTTAAAAACTTCTTAATTTTTAAGCATGAAGAGTTTATTGAGCTTGAAATTTTTTTAATCGAAGTGTTATAAAATTTTTTTAAATTCCAAATCATAGTTTTGAGGCCCATAAGTTTTAATTAGAAATGGGTTAACTTTTGTCATCATTTTGGAGCTCAATATAATTTTGAACTTAATAATTCTCTGCACACTTTTGAGTCTTCTTTACATTCGCCCACGTTTATTACCATCCACCCTGAAAGGAAAAGTATGAAATCATTATTATATTTGGTTTAATGATAGTTGATGGTAACTTGCCTTCTCTGGGATGTTCACATTGTCTGATGGTCAATAGACAAGAGTTGTTAAACGTGCACTGTATTTCCTTCTGTTTCCACAGGGCGCAAATCGGACCACAAGTATCTTGACAATCTCTACAAATAATAGAGGATACGATTGAAGTTGTTTTTGCAATCACTTATGAACAAGTATTCAATATTCCTTTTTAGATAACGCTAAGCAATTATGTTTGATTTATAATTTTTTTCTGATAATTAATGAAATTCTTTATATATTCTACCATACTTACACACAGTGTTTAAAAAACTTTAGTAAAAGTAGCAAAAGGCATACAATTTTAACTTTTCGCTGCTTTGGCTTTTTCCAACTGTTTAAAATGAACCAATAATTTTGCTTGTGTTTCTGAAAATAATTAACAGTCGCAGTCAAAGCAGAAGCAGAAAATGAATTAAGACTTTCAGCAGTTCATGATTTCAAAAGGTAGAATTTGCTTTTGCTTTTGGTTAGTTTCGCTAGTAAAAGCTTAAACAATCTGAGTATTTTTGTAAGTACCAAAGAATTGCAGTCGAAGAAGTAAAAGCTCTTGCTTTTAAAAGTTCAGTCAATTATTTTGTGGTGTTTGTCATTGCCATTGCTTAAAACTTCTAAAAGTAAAAGTTTTTGCTTCTTCGCCTGTGACTGTATGCAACTTCTAAAAGCATATAAACCGGTTGTGGTATTACTTGCGCTACTAAACAAAAGAGAATCAATTTCAAACTTTACAAATCGCTAACTGTTGAAAGTACTGCGCAATTGGTCATAAATCGTTTTGTGATTTTGCTTTGACTCAAACTGTTGTATTTTTCAAAAGCGATAGCTGAAGCAAAACGAAACGGAATGAAAATCATTTCAGTTTTTTAAACACAGCCTAAATACGCATGTGTTTCAAGGAACTATGTGGCCAAATATTGAGTTTTACTTTCAACATTTGAATATGAAGCAGTGCTCCATAGCTGAATTCTGTTGCACTATATTGACATCTAAAGCAACTTGTATATGAAAAGTTTGCAGTCTAGGCTAAGTGTTGAATTTCTGCCAATCAATCAATGTATTTTAGTTAATTTAAGTTTAGTTATATGGACACACTTTTCTTCATATGGGTAGTTTTTTTTTCGTCGTATCAGTTGAGTTGTACCCAATAAAAGTAGAGCGTTTTATTTGTATATAAAAAACTAAAATTCACTTTTTAATGCAAAGTTTAACTTAAACTAATTTTATTAAAAGATTATAGATTTACAATATATAGAATTCACAAGTATTTCGGGCGACAAGATTTTTCGGGCGTGGTTGGGATAAGAAAGAAAATTCCAAATGGATTTTTTTCTCTATACGAGTATAATGTTACCTCTTTGCGCATTATGCAATACCGGTTATTTTTGGTAATCGCGGTTATTTTTGGTAATCACAGGCTGTATCATCGGCAAATGTAGATGTGTGGATATTATTGGTCAAACAAACAAAAATAAAAAACAAAATATAATGGGCTATACATGGTTGATTTTTTAAATTTTCATGAAAAACATTAATGGGCTATAAATTGTCCATTTCGTATACAAAAACTTAAATGGAGTATATACGTCGTCTATATTTCGTGCAAAGAATTTAATAAAATATACATCATCTTGGCGAGTGTTTATCAATCCTGTTGAGTTTTGCTGGAAACGTTTAATAATAAATACATAAATAATATATTAAAATGTGCTGATGCAAAGTATATACATGAAATAGGAGGGCAAATTTTGTGGGTTTTTAACGCCAATTTTGTTTAAAGTACATTTATAACCTTGTATTATTGCAACATGTAACCCAAATTACAATAATATCGCTTGACTTGAACGCATTAGATCTTAATATTTTCTTTGGCCAGTAGCTATTTTTCTTGTGGAGTTTCATTGGAAACGGATAGTAATAAATTTTTAAATATGTAGTATATTGAAATCTATATGAAAAAGTAGGCTTAAAATGTATGGGCGTGTTAACACCTGCTTTTTTCAACGTAAATTTATAGCCTTGTATTATTGTAACATGTGTGCCAAATTTCAATAAAATCGCTTGAGTTAAACGCTTTAGATATGTGTTTTTACTTCTGAGCTTTATGAGCGTAGCCAGGGACCCTTGGTAAACATTTTTGGATTTTCAGTTTTTCTAGGTGATTACTAACATAGTTCTACTTGTGTCCCAAATTTTAGCTCACCAGCACAAAGTTTAATTTTTATGGGCGTATCCCCGCCCCCTGGTTCAAATTTTTGGGTTTGCAGATTTTTCTAGTTCGCCGCTCACATAGATCTACTTGTGTACCGAATTTCAGATCTCTACCTATAGCGGAAGTGCTTCATAATATTGATGAGTTAGTCAGTAGGTCAGTGAGTATGTCTTAAAATATACAAATAAATAAATAAATAAATATGAAAGTTAAAAATTAAAGGGTGTTCCAAAACGAGCATCGAAAATATTAAAATCCCATGTTATACACATATACATATGTATATAATTGTATGTATATAGACACTTGAAATTTGTAAAATTACTTTATTTTTATACAGACTACTAGATTATGTAATTTTGACAACTTGCTCTATCTTGGTAACCGTAGGAGGCAAAGTCTTGAAATTTTCAAAAGCGGTAAAAATTATAAAATCGCCAAAACGAAAAAATATCTAAAACCCGAAAAATGAAATTAAAAAAATTCAATCACTATAATAAATTGGAAAAATTAAAAAAATCGCAAAAATGAAAAAATCGACAAAATAAAAAAATGTCAAAAACCTTAAAAAATCGCTAAAACGAGAAAAAAGCACCAAAACTTAAAAAAGCATCAAATCAAAAAAACGCCAAAGCGAAAAAAGTCACCAAATTTAAAAAAATAATACCAATAAAATATATATCAAAAATAAAAAAATCGCTAAAATGAAAAAAATCGCCAAAATAAAAAAATCGCCAAAAAAATCACTAAAACGAGAATAAAGCACCAAAACTAAAAAAACACTAAATAAAAAATATGCCAAACACCTAAAAAAATCGGAATAACGAGAAAAAATCACCACAACAAAAGAAAAAAAAACAGCAACAAATTAAACAAATGACCAAACCCGTAAAAAAATCACAAAAACGAAAAAAACACCAGAATGATAAAAAAAATCGCCAATATAAAAATAAGCGCCAAAAACTTTAAAGAATTGCTAAATGTAAAAAACACCAAAAGTGAAAAAGCTTCAAAGTAAAAAACGCAAAAAAAATTAAAACTAAAAAAGCGCCAAATTAAAAAATAAAACGCTAAAAAACGCCAAAACAAAAAAACCTTAAAAAGACACTTTAAAACTAAAAAAAAACAAAAAATAAACGTCAAAGGCCAAAAAAATCACCAAACCGAAAAAACAATAAATTTAAGAAAATGTGACACTAAAATAAATTGAAAAAATTAAAAAATCGCTAAAATGAAAAAAGTCGCCAATATAGAAAAAACCTACAAAATCGTTTAAACGAAAAAAAAGCACCAAAACTAAAAAAATCGCCATATTAAACAAAATGCCAAAAATATAAAGAAATATCTGAAACGAAAAAAACCACTAAAACTAAAAAAAGCAAAAATTTATTTTTAGTAAATGGAAATGGAAATAAAATTTATCGCTAAAGTACCGTCCTAACTATAAAATTAATTAAAGAACGTGTTCCATATCACTTCCCGTTCCTTTGTGCTGAACAAATTCCAAAAAAATTCTTTAGGAATAAACGTTTACATAATACCGCGCCGCGCTATATACCTTTTTCAATGGAATGTTTAAATTGAGACACTTAACAATTTTGTAAAATAAAGGATTATTGAATAAAACAATGTGGTATGGAGGAACAATACTAAAATTATTTTATATTGTTACTTAAAAAAGAAGAGTGAAGTTTGAAGTTCGAATCTTTAGTGAACATTCGATTTTTTTTAGAATTGCTAACAAATATTGAACAATTTTGTTTCGAAGTTTCTTAGCTTTAGGGCGTGTTCCAAATGGTAGAAAAGTACTATGGTAAAAAAATATTTGCCTGTGGGGGAAAAATTTAATTTTTAGCTGTGCCAAATGATATCTTTTTTGACAATGTAAGATTTAGACAAAATCGCTTTAGCGTAGAAAGAAGCTTATAAAAAAATTGCTGCGGCGGCGAAGCAAAAAATTTACTACAAGCACCCGGCTATCAACATTTTTTTAAAAGAAGATTTTTATATAAGACAATATTCTTGTAGCAGAAAATTATATAACTTTACATTTATGATGCAATATTTTTCGCAAATTAAAATAAACAACGCATTTTCCACAGTCTAGGTACATTTAAGGGACGTAAAAATTTATGTAATGCGCGACGGCTTAAAACAACGGCGGTGGTTTTAGCTTTTATGATACCATTCTTCTTACTTGCAGCTTGTCAAAAATTTATTTGGTGTGTCAAAAATTCTACTAGCCCCTGGGGCTAGTGAAAGTTTATTCACCTCAGAACTGTCAAAAATTTACTTACAATAGTACAAGGCCTATTTATCAGGTCAACGCATATTCTGTGATGATATTCTGTGTTTCTTGTGATGATATTCTGTGTTTTCTTGTTTAAACTGTCAAAAGCTGCTTGCACCATATACTTTAGTTCATGTTTGTGTGTGTTTCTGACAACTTAAACACAAAGTTGTTTTTTGTATTGCTGTGTTTTTGTAGAGTTGCATAGACCTAATAAATGGGCCTTGCAATAGTACTTTGCTACCGTTTGGCACAGATCCTAAATGATCATTCGTTTTTATTGAATTTCAGGTCAACTGAAATACTAAATATTGTTTTCATTGGATAGTTTTGATATAACGGCGTTATTTGTTTATACAGCTATCAATGCAACAAACGGGTAACTTATTCATCAAGTATCAAGAATTAAAATTACTCTTGATGTAGCAAAGTCGTAACTTCATGAATGCGTTTGACAATTAAACTAGAAAAGATTAGTGTATTATTACTACGAATGTAGATAGATGTAATCAATTCCTTAATAATTGCATATCAACTTTTATCCAAACGCCGAAGTATAAAGAGCTGAACCGTTTCTTTTTCTCTCCTGAAAACTTGAAAGCTACGAGGTTGAGAAAGTAAGACATCGATATTGAACTTATTGTTAATATAAAAAAAAATAAAACAAGTAAGAGTGCCTTTACCAAAGTGCGTTTATGTAGTACAGAGATACATACATAAGCACAGAGATATGCAGGTACATAGATATTAATTTTGTGAAAAAATGCATACTTTTTTCTCTAGTGCAATTTTTAGGTTTTTGGCATTATGTTTAATTTGGTGCTTTTCAAATTTTGGCGCTTTATTTTATTTTGCTGATTTTTTCAGTTTTGGCAATTTTTTTTCTCGTTTTGGCGGTTTTTTCGGTGTTTGGCGTTTTTTTTGATAATTTTGACGATTTAATTTCGCCTTGGCCTTTTTTTTGATTTTGGCGATTTTTTTTCATTTAGGCGATTTTTTTTTATTTTTTTTGGCGATTTTTGTTCATATAAGAATTTTTTTTTGTTTTGGCAGTTTTTGCGGATTTTAGTCATTGTGGGAATTTTTTTGTTTAAACACTTTTTTCTCGTATTGGCGATTTTTTCCTATTTTTGGCGTTTTTTTTAATTTTTGGCGATTTTTTTTCATATAGGCAATTTTTCTTGTTTTGGAGATTTTTTTTCGGTGTTTGGCGTTTTTTTAATTTTGGCGATTTATTTTCGTTTTGGTGATTTTTTTGATTTTGGCGATTTTTTTTTTTCATTTTTTTAATTTTTGGCGATTTTTGTTCATATAAGGATTTCTTTTGTTTTGGCGATTTTTGCGGGTTTTTTATTTTAATTTAAATTTTTTTAATTTTAGTGTTAATTGTTGTAGCCTATATAAAAATACACAAATTTTACAAATTTCAAGTGTCAATATATGTACATATGTACATACAATTGTATGTATATTACATGGGATTTTAAAAGTTTTCGTCACTCGTTTTGGACCACCCTTTAATATTTAACTTTTATATATTTGTTGTTGTAGCGACCAAAGTTCTGCATACACTGTCTAAATTTCAGACTCGTAGCTTTTACCGTTCCTGAGAAAATAGCTTTCTTCCTAAAACATGAAATATGTTTAATTATTACGAAAAAAGTTAAAGCTTTCCAACCCTGGAAACGTTTTTTTAATTTGTTAAATTTTTAAATTTTTTTTTAATTATAAATACCAATTTTATTCATACCGAAGTATAAAATAAGTTAATTTAATAAAAAAAAGTAATAAAAACTTGTTTTCGGTAGTTATTTTCTATGTGAAAATAGAGTTTGAGTTTTCCAGCTCTGAAACGGTCTGCCCGATTTTGCTGATTTTCAATAGCAAAATTTTTCGGAAAATTTCTGACACACCAGTCCAAGAACGAAGTCTCTAGCTGTTCTGGGAGCTTGGGAAAACCGATTTCACGTACAGACAAGACGGACAGACGGACAGACGGACAGACGGACATCGCTTGTTCGTCTTCCCTATCCATAAGGATCCAGAATATATATACTTTATGTGTCTCTTATTAATATTGTAGAAATTACAAACGGAATGACAAACCTATATATACCCTTTTACCATTTTTTGGTAAAGGGTATAAAAATATTCAATCCAAAAATACCGAAAGGTCACTTACTAAAAATTGCACTAGAGCAAAAATTATGAATTTTTTCACAATGTGCTTATGTATGCATTTCTACATTACATAAACAGCACTTTGGTAAAGTGTATATAAGATTCGGCACAGCTGAATATAGCAGTCTTACTTGTTTTGTTTTTTGTTTTGACATGTAAAAGTAACTAGATTAAATTAGTTTTTGCTTTTTTTAAGTTAACTTATTTTATATTTCAGTTCGAATAAAATTTTGGGTTGGAAAACTTAAACGTTTTTGATACATAAAAGTAACCTACTAAAATAATTTATTCTTTTTTGTCTCTATAAATCGAACATATCTTACATTCTTAAAAGAAATATAATGGTGTTAGAAATCAAAAAAATCTAAAATTATGATTTCAGGGTTGAGAAACGGACACCTTCTGTGATATATAAAAGTAACTAGGTTTAATTTTTTTTTTGCTTATAAATTTGGCATTGAAAATGAAACAAATAAAAGATTCAGCTCAAGAGCTGGACAATTTTAATTTTTTTGATATTAAAGTAAGAAAATAAAAATACTTTTTTCTTTATTTCCCTTTTTCTTTTTTCAGTAAATAAAGAACTGGATTGATAAAAAAAATCATGAAGGGACGATAACAGGGTTGGACAATTTAGTATTTTTCTTATTAATTTTTTCTTTTTGTTTACAAATTAAAAATACGTAATATTTCAAAGAGAAATAGTTTGATATAACAAATGAAAAATAAAAAACATCGTTCCAGACCTGGAATACTTAAACTTTTTTAATAATATACTAATCTTTCTTAGTTTAAGCATGAAGCGCATTCATTGAGATACGAGTTTGATGCATTAAGAGTAATTTTAATTTTTGCTACTTCATGGAAAGGTTACTCGTTTGTTGCACTCATAGATATACAAACAAATAACGCCGTTATAAAAAAAACTATCCAATGAAAACCATATTTAATATCGCACTTGATCTGAGATTTGATAAAAACGAATGCTCACAAATGCAAAGAAATTTCGAAACAATTTGTTCAATATTTGTTCGCAAATCTAAAAAAAAACTAATGTTTGCTAAAGCTTCGAACTTCAAACTTCTCTCTTCTTTTTTTAATAACCCTATAGGAGTTATGTTATTTATTTTTATAATTTGTATGCCAAACTATTTTTTTCAATAACATAAAGTATATATAGTTTGTAAGCAAAAATAAAAAAATAATTTGACCTACATACTTACTTTTACATACAAAAAAAAATTTAATTATCGAACCCTGTAACTATAATTCTGGGTTTTCTAATTTTTTAATACTTTTTAGTTTTATATACCAGAAAAAGTTTAAGTTTTCCTGGTCTGGAGCTATTTGTTTTATAATTTTTATGCTAAACTATTTCTTTTTAAAACATAAATATTTTATATAAAAAAAATAATTTGACCTAGTTACTTTTATGTACAAAAAAAATTTCCAACCCTGGAATGATCCTTTTTGATTTTTCTGATTTCTTACACCAATCTCTTTCTTTTAAGAATATACGATATGTTTGTTTTATAGAGAAAAGGGAAAAATTTGTTTTCGCAAGTTACTTTTGTATAAAAAAAATAAAGTTTTCCAACCGTGGAAACGTCTTTTTAATATTTTTTCTATGAAATCCTGTTATTTTTGGGATTCAGGTAATCCCGAATCCCGGGATTTAAGTTTTTTAATCCAGGGATTTTCGGGATTCACTCAATTCCGAAACTGTGTACCAGGTTTTGTTTGTTAAATTCATCATGACTTTGCCCCATTGATTTCTTCATTAACTGCAATCTATTTGATGATAATAAGCAATAATTTTAACAGCTTTAATAATAATATATTAAATAAAAAAGGTATTCACGTCAACTCTTGCAACAGTGAAAAAACATACTTGCACTTTCTGTCGATATCAACTCAGTTTGTTTAGTTGCCGATAAAGTAAAACACAATATGTAAATATGTACATACGTATACTACACTCGTATGTTTCCTTATTATTAAAAGTTATTGTTAAAATGCTGGAACAAACTGTCCGAATTTCGCTGAGTTCTGTAATCAAAGTATAAATATCAATAACATTCCTATTCTTTAACAAAAATCTAATAAAATATGTGAGGCAAAGGTTATCTGAAAATAATAAAATTACGTTTTGTTATCCTAAAATTGAATTTGAAAGTTACTTCATGTGCTTTCACTAGAACAGAATTCTTATGCATTACATAATTTTTAATTCATTTTTTTGTATAGAACACATCTTTAACTACTTGTTTTTTTCATTTAAATGAGAAAAATATGTCTAAAACAGGTGTTTCTGCGTTAAAATTTTGTGTATAGCTGTTTTTATAAGTACTTTTTATCCATTTTTTGGGCTTTGCAATGCCAATAGAAGTTGCATAACCTTGCAAACTTTGCGTTGATAATCTTGCACTTACTCAAAAAACACAGAGTCCCGAAAAATCTCTGAATCTCAAAAAATTTCTGCATCCCGACAAATCCCTAAGTGCTGGGATTTGGTTTTTTGAAATCCCGAAAATTGGGCTCGTAAAAATCAGTCCCAATTGGTATCCTTGTGCTGCACCTACTTAAATGGCACAAAAATAATTTACACTTTTATTCACAAATTATAAAAAGAAGCCCAGATTAAGTCTAACGGAACTTTTTCGACTTTTCTTTTCATATACTCTTACTATAAACTGTTAAACTTTTAATAAAAAGTACAACATAATCCCTTCCATTAATTACCTTGAGAGAAGCGACCTCAAATAAATCGGTAGAACACTGCACCTATTCATGTGAAGTGAAGTGAATAACCTTTTCCATTTTTTTATGAAGGGTATAAAAATTATATGTGGTCCATATAATTGTAATATATAAATGTATATAAATATATATGAATTCGTGTATGGAAATGTATAGGATTATACTTTGAGGAGAGTTTTATATGTGAATTGATATGTGGACGAATATCTTAAATGTATTATAATATTTGAGTCATATATGGAAATATAATTATGAACCTGTTTATGTGTGGGTCCATTTATAGAAACAATATGTATTATATATATATATACATATATTAATTTGAAATTTATTTGCTTGTGGTTTAGCTTGGTCTATATACGTATTTCATTGGCGCTTAAACCAAATCATCAGTAGACTTCAACCACAAATTTTGAACAGTCACAAACCTCTTACTTTATGCACAGACTTTCAAAAACTATATGAGAATTCATGGAATAATAATATTTTTGAAAATCACAAAGACAAAATAAGTTTGGTAGGCTTTGAAACTCATACAAAACCCAGCAAATAATTTATATTCGATATGAATCTATTTTATTTTTCTACACCTTCATAAAATTAGAAATCCATTGGATAACAATAAAAGTAATTACAAGGCAAAATGAAAAATAAAATCTAAAATTTAACATTTCATTTAAATTTGGAATACATGTTGCAATAACACAAGGCTATAAATTTTTGTAGAAAAAGTGGGCGTTAACACGCCAATACAATTCAAACCTCCTATTTCATGTACTTCGTGTCAGCATATTTGAATATACTAGATATTTATATATTTATTACTATCCGTTTTCAACGAAACGCAACAGAAAAGATAGCTAATGGCTACAGCAGGTATTGAGATTGAAAAAGTGGGCGTAATCACGCCCATAAGAAGAAAATAAATAAAATATACGCTAGTTAGCTGAAATTTAATAAACAAGTAGGTCTAGATTAGCAACTAACTAGAAAAATCTGAAGACCCGGAGATTTTAACAAGGGGGTAGGAACTAATCCAATAAAGCTCACAATTAAAAGAGCAAATTTGACAAATGTTGGAATAATGCAAAGTTATAAAATTTCGATGAAAAAAGTGGAAGTTAACACGCCCATATAACTTAAACCTCCTATTTCATGTCCTTTATTTAAATATTAATATCCGTTTTCAATGAAACTTGACACGTATGATTGGCACTGGCAAAAAATTTATTAAAAAAGGTGGTCGGGAATACGCCCATAAGAACTAAATAATTAAATTTTTGCTAAAGAGCTAAAGTTTGATACGCAAGTAGGCCAAGATGAGAAACCAAATAGAAAAATTTAAGAACCCAAATATTTTAACCAAGAATGACAGAGGCCACGATAATTTTTACTAAAGGTTTTAACTGAAGCTATAATTAAAAGCTATAATTTTAAAAAGGGTACGATGATAATTGAGCGCTGCTCATAACAAAATCTTGAGTTTAAAAAAGTGAAGGAGACTGGGGGTAACGGCCATAACATTTCAAGCTAGAATTTGCACTAGAGGGCTGAAATTCAATACACAAATAAATCTAAAATAGAGATCACCAAGAAAGATTTTAAATCCTGGAAGTTTCAATTGGGGGCATGGAGACGCACTTTAAGCTCAAAATTAAGAGTTTAAGTTAAAGGATTTACGAAGAGGAAAAATCTGAAAGCACCGATTGTTAAATTAGGGAAGTAGAGCCACGTTTATAAAATTTTTATCGAAAATGGTCAAAATTTTTATCTCACTACTTTTGATGGCCGAAATTTTGGAAAGGAACTTGGCTTTTTTCACATTTATGCTTTTGTGAGGATTCCTTATACAGTATGCGAAGTTCATATTCATACTCCATTGATTCAAAAAAGCTCACTGCTGTGAAATAAGTTATATTACTAGATTTTGAACAGGTAGGTTGTATTTAATGAAATATTTGTTTGGACAAATAATGAAAAACTAACTGAAAGTCATTTTATTCATCAATTTACGACAAAAGGGAATCAATTATTTAAAAAATTGTCTATAAAATTAATGACTAGATTATCCTTTTGATTATTTGATATATTAAATGAGGACATAATCTATAAAATCATACAAAAATGGTTTTTTTGTAACAAAAAGTTTTTCTTTTTTAAACGTTGAGGATACGCATATAAATTTTGCATACCGTATGTATTTTCTAATGGATTTCCAATTCAGCAGTGATAAAATTCCAAGCTTTTGTGATATGATGCATGTATACATTATTATATGGATCCATATATAAAAAATCTTATATTTATATATGGATCCATATATGAAGAGCTTCATAATTAAATTTTTATATATAAGCTCATATGTTATAATACATTTCATATATTAGTCCATATATTAGTTCATATATAAAAGTTTTGCCATGTATAATCCCATATATTTCCATACATGAATTCATACATATTCATATATAGTTATATACATTCATATATTAAAAATATATGGAAAATATATGTTTTTTTAAGCTGGGAACTCTGGTAATAAAAAAACTATTATTACTGAACGATTTTATATATTGTGGCTCTATTATAAACCAAATAATCAAAAAGATAATTCAGTCATAAATTTAAGAAACTTAATTTATATAACTGTCGAAAATAATATTGAAAACACACTAGGTTGGTATAAAAACGGAATTATTTTTTATTTTATAATTGCATTAGCTTAATTGGATTTCTTAAATTATATGTTATGTACGAAAACTTTTTTGTGTTTTTTAAATAGTCGATGAATAAAATTGATTGATTGATGAATTAAATGTCTTTTAGCTAGTTTTTCATTATTTGTCCAAACAATTCTTTCATTAAATACAACCTACCTGTTCAAAATCTAGTAATATAATTTATTGCACAGCAGTGAGCTTTTTGAATCAATGGAGTATGAGTATAAACTTCGCATAATGTATAGGGAATCTTTACACATATATGTATGCAAATGCATGAGTATATATTATTATATATGGCCACATACCCTAATTTTTCGGATCCAAACTATATATGAAATACCATATATGCTCCATACATATTTTTTTCGCTGGGAATGTATTTTTAATACAAATATTTTACTGAATAAAACAAATTATTTGCGTTAACAAAATTTTAAACTTAAATTGTAACAGTTCCAAAAAAACACTTATTGGTAACACTAACGTTTGATGAGAAAAAAAGTTGTTTTCACTTAATGAAACAAATAAACAAAATTAAATTTGAATTGTTGTAAAAAGCAAGTATAGCACGTACAATATATTTTTATGTTTTATTTAAAGTTCTAGCATAACAATGAAAACTTCCGTTTTCTTCAATTGTAAAATTGGTAAGAGGCAATCGCCTTCACATAATTCAAATATTTTAGAATAATGACAAAAATGGATATAAAAAGGTTTGAGTAGTAAAAATATTTTATTAACAAGCAAGCCGAAATAAAATACAGTTTAAAGTTAAAATGTTGTATTTTAAAATAATATCTTTTTTATTTGCAATATTTTGGGATTTTGCATCACCAAATTGTATGTCATATAACAACAAGAACTCATCTATTAATTGTGACATACAAAGAAGATGTTCTTTCAATGAAGATATTGTTTGGAGTACGGACTATAAACAATGTTATTTGTTTAGAAATCGTTGTCTTTTTGAAAATGAAATGTGCACAAGAAGAGATAATAACCAGAAAGGTAAGACTCAAATATTATTTGAACTTTTTTCATGCGGTTTAATCAATTGCAGTTGTGTTTATTTTCAGAACTTAAGGTTGTCACTAAAGAAGAATGCAAGAAATATTGTAACCATTTTTGTTTCGAAATATATCAACCCATCTGTGCTGAGTATAATAATACCTATAAAACATTTTCCAATATTTGCTTCTTTTACAGCTACAGCTGCCAAAACAATCAATGTAAGTAAGAAATATACATAATATAGATTTGTGTCGAACTATTTCAGTATCTCGTTTAAGACACAAACCTTTGTTCAAAAACATTTAAATTACATGGGTGTGAGTGATTATAGGTTTGTGCCTAAAACAAGTTAGTGGAAGAGTTCGATACAAGTCTAGTATAATATTGCACATACATATGTACGAAATAACTTATGATAGTGATAATATAATTTGAAAAATCAGATAGCTTGAAGCTTAAGCTTAGAAGATATTAAGCTTTCATTAACAATAATTTATGTAACAATTTCCTGTTGCTTGCACTTCCCTTGGAATGTATTACACAGCTTTACAAATTTTTAATTTAGAAAAATACCAAGAACGCCACACGATTAGATAACTTAATTGCGACCTCCTGAACAGGAAAAACGCTGTAATTTTTTTCTAAGTAGCGTTTTTTAGATAACGGTACTTTTGTGTTTTTCGGTATATGGTATCACCTCAAACCCTTGTGGAGCCCAACCCAAAATGCGATGGGATAAATGGCATATCGTTGAAAAGGTAATTGAATGCCTTTTCCGTCGATATGCTGCAAATTTCTATCTGACAAGGTTGAGTTATGGCACCTCAAAGTTCAAAATTTGCATATTTATTACGTTTGTTTAAAAATTTTTCATTTTTATTAAGTTTTTTTTTTCCTACGGTATAGTAAAGATCTGGAATGTTTTATTTTTTTACCAAATAGTTAATTTAGTTACCAACATTTTAAGCGTAATTTAAAAAAAAAAATTATAAAAAATAAGGTTTTTGTTAAGGATTTTGTGGAACGACAATATTTTAATTTTCATTGCTCACAAACTATATTCGGCGTAAATTCAAAAAATTTAAATTAAAATGATGAGCAACTTTAACTCTTGCGTTTTTTTCGGATGCATCTTCGCAAATGAGGAACCAACAATAGTCCGCCATCAGTTGTTCATCCCATCAGCCTTTGTAACGTCTCTCGATTTCTTCCATTTCTTGGTGAAATCTTTCACCTTGTTCATCACTTTCGGAGCCCAAGTTCGTGGGGAAAATATCCAAATGACTAAATAAGAAGTGTAATTTAGGTGTCATATTTGGACCTAAAAGTTAAAAGGAATAAATTTTTAAATGATAACGGCCTCTTTGATATACATGCTTTCAGTCAACGCTTACAAATGGCATTGCATTTTTGCAGTAATGTATCGATCTTCTCAGCGTAATCAGGACTAATTCCTCAGGAGAAGATAATACTTCCTCCATTACATATTAAGCTTGGGTTACTTACAAATATTGTGAAAAAGTTGCTAAAAGACAGTCTTGCCATGAATTACGTTAAAGAAACTACAGAAGTCCTGATTACAGTGAGAAAATCGATACATTACTGCCCAAATTCAATGCCATTGGTAAGCGTTGACTGAAAGCATGTATATCAAAAAGGACGTTATCATTTAAAAATGTATTCTACTGAAACTACTGATTTTGAAAAAAGCACAGTAGATGGTAAAACAAGCAACAGCAAAAAAGCTTTCTTAAAAACAACATTATAATATCAACTAAACAGTTTTTTATATTTATATTATTCAAATTATCCAAAAAAAAGTTATCCGCCATCATCAGATCAGCTCTATGTCATAATAATATTGCATTGTCATTCGATTTAAACATGGATGCAAAATTCCAACTCAATCAGAAACCGGGAAGCGGACCAAACTTAATTTGGAATATTTGATTACAGACAGATAACGGAACAGGCGAAACTACATAAAAGCTTGTATTAAAAGAAGCAATTTAATAATGCTGTGAAGCGAAATTGATCAAAAATGATTTAAAAAATTATTAAAAAAAAATTTTAAAACTGTTGGTTAACGACTATATTAAATACATCACACCTTCTCTTGTCGCTACAAAGGCTTACACTACCAAGTTAACTAGGGAGTCTACCTACCCTGTATTTCGCAACGAAATAAAATGCTTCTGAATTGGTATGTTATTAACATTAGAACTCGAATGCATTTGCTTTCGTTTCGAAGTACAAAACAGACCCTCTGGATATGGTGCCCATTTGAAAGTTATATAGAATGTACACATATGATTGAGAACTAAAACCTGCTTATCCTAACAGGATAACGCTTTAACTAAATATAGTGTCCGGTCGCCAAATAATGGCAACTGCTATTTGACAGAGCTGCAGCAGTAGAAATAATTTTGTTTATAAAAAAATTCACATAATAATATTATCTATGTATATCATTTTACAATTAATCTTTAAAAAATATATGTATGTATGTATATTTCCAGCTTATATATTTCAACAAGATGGCGAATGTCCAGCCTAAGTCAGCAGGAAAGTTTTCTTTTAATTCTTCTATAGAAATATTAAAGTAAAAGATTATAAAACCAAAGGCTGCAACACTGGTTTTTAACATTTATTTGCTTTATTTAAAAAAAAATTAAATTCCAATGTATGTATACTCGGCAAAAACATGTTATTTTTTTATTTTATAAAGACAATAATAATTATAATATAATAGATTTTGAATAACAAATATATTCCTGAAAAATGAATTTTCTTTGCCCAACTTAAAAAACATATCGTTACCTTAATAAAGAAACTCGTTTTCTGTTGTTTATTTATTATTTTTGGCCATATCAAATTTGTTGTGAATTAATCTCTTATTATTTAGCTGGTGAGGCCTACCTCGTTTTATGTCAATAAAAACTAAATTTTTATTACATATTTATCCCGACGTTTCGTGAATTTTATGTTCACTTCTGCAGGGGATGTGTTTGCAACCGATAATTAAAAACAACAAAAGCCATCATTTCTAATATTATAATTTTTAGTTAAAGTAAACTTTCATACACTGATTTAAATGTTTTAATAATAATATAACTCGATTGCAAACACATCCCCTGAAGAAGTGAACATAAAATTCACGAAACGTCGGGATATATATGTAATAAAAATTTAGTTTTTATTGACATAAAACGAGATAGGCCTCACCAACTAAATAATAAGAGATTAATTCACAATTTTTTTTCTTTTTTGAAATCGAGTTTGTTGCATATTTCGATAAAAGACGTATCGAAAAACGCAAAAATCAAGATTAATAGTAATTTTCATAGATTTGCTGAACAATTTTAATGCAAAAACTTAAGGCAAGAAAAAAAAATATAAATACAAATTGGTATACTCCCAATGACTTAGAAGTCGTTACAGTGATATTTAATTTAATTATGAAGCACATCATAATTATGTATTAAAATTTTTTGCTTAGTAAAATATACATTTTGTTTTTTGTATTTATGTGAATAGTTTTACATCTACAAATCTTCTGTGTTATACTAAGTGTAGGATGATAAAAATTTAAATTGTTTGTAACGGATATCCTAATACTGGGGACCTGTCTCTCAAGACTTACTTACTTGTAATACAAGTAAAATAGTTGTGAATATATATATATATATATATATAATATAAAATATTTTGACAATATTGCTTGTATTACAACACTTGTAAATTTTGTAAAACATGCCTTAGGAAGAAAATTTCTAGGAAAGCAAGAATGCAAGGTGCATTCTTGGTTAAGTAGTTGACAAATTTAAGTTATTGAACTGGGATCTGTAGAAAATTGGTTGATCATTATCTGACTGCGATATATTCATAGAATAATTACAAAATAATGACGCATTTTATCAAAAAAAAAATACTTAATTTATATTAAGTCCTCGTTATCTAGGTATGTATTTCTGCCATCTGCTATGCATAATATAAATTTGTCATCGTCTGACTGTCGTCTAATTAATAGACAACTGCTAAATTGACAATATTTGTTTCCCATATTAAGAAGTGAAAGGGTGAAAGTTATAAGGGCAAAACTATTGCCAAGTTAACACTTCTGATTTATGAGATAAGATATTATTCTTCACTGGTGATTTATTTCTCTGTTTGTTCCAAGTTTCATCAATTTACGATTGAGGGAAATATAATTAAGAAGTGGGTAAAGAGATGTCAAATGGTTTCGTGTAAATATACACACTGTGTGAGAGGCCGGAACTTGGATTGGCGCACTACCGTGCAATAGAAAGTAATAAAATTATAAATAGTAGTCAAACGAATAATAAATACTCCTGTAAAAATTAGGGATTGCCGTTCGGTTCCAAGCGAAACCGAAACTGCAGTTTTTAACCCATAAAAGCGGTAAACGTACTTTACATTGAAGACTTTTATACATTACTAAGCGGTATGTAACAATGATAAGTGTAAGAACTCAATACTTAATTTTTGCAAATAATTTAGTTTATTTAAAATTTAGTAATGAATTTAATTGTACAGGTTTGTTCCCTTGCGATTTAGTATGATGAGTGATATTCTTTTTTTGTTTAAATACTTCTTACACCGTAACTTAAGTAACATTGCTTTTGTCACACAACCAGTATTATTAATATATGTATGTATTTTTGTCGCTTTTATGTTTAGCGGAATTGTTAAATATTAATATGACAAAAAAATTAAAGTAAGCAGTAAATGCAATATCATAAGGTACATACAAAACATACATACGTACATATTACTAAAAGGCAATACTTTGAAAGTATATATACATTTGCAAAGAATACATATACTACAATAAGTAAGAAATTTGTAAAGTTGCAAAAAAATTACAAAAATTCTTTACATAAGAATTTTAATCCGCTATCAAAAAAGCCCTAACCGATGTAAAGCAAAAAGGCGATAATTTTAACGTTCTTCGACAAGAATTTTTACGTTATAAAAATACGAGCAACAAGACAACCAACTTATTACCACTTAGTACCACCACAGTGGAATACTAAAGAATTTTTTCCACTGCACCTAAAATATTTAAAAATTTTTAGAGTTAAATAAATTTAATTTAGATCCTAAAATTTTTATGCTTCTTGTTAATAAACTTAAATTTGTCGGATTATCAATTAATTTTTAAACTTTACAAATATTCTTCAATTTTTTAAATTCACGTAGACAGATAGCGGGGAAAAATTGCACGGGAGAATCACAATAACATTTTTTCCTTCGAGGGGAATACAAATTTCACGTGCAGAAAAGTTCCACTTGTTATTCACGATAGGGGTGACTATTTTTAAATCATAATTTATCTTTCCAGCATACATACCTATTTATATACCTTCAAACTTTTAAAACCGAAACCAAAACGAAACCGACCGGTTTTAATACTTTAAAACCCGAAACCGCGGTTTTTTAATTTCCACGGTCCTTGGCAAACATTAGTTCAAATTAAAACGTATTATTAAATATTAATTAAGACAATAAATGGTAACTGATGCCTTCTATAAATTCACTTAGATTCATAAAAGAGAATATACTCTGTAATTAATTAAACAAGCACATCGTTTGCAATATTATTTGCATGATGAAGTACTATCACTAGAAGCCGCTTTTGAATAAATTTAGATACCTCCTTTTGTAAAACCATTTCAGTTTGCAAACTTTGTAGCTTAGACAACGGTAAAACCTGTATTTAAATATCTGTAGATATTAGTAAATTTGTTTTATATCCAATTTGTGATATCAAAAATTCAACAATTCATATTTTGCATTGAAACAAATTGCAATTTCACCAACAACGCAACAAATACATATTAGGTTAGTTACGTTAATTAGCATTCAATCACGTACACATATATTTTAATTTTAACAAGTAAAGTTTTACTATTGTATATGGTAACTACATAAATATGTTCTATGTGTTAACCAACGCAAGTTTTATTTGGATGATACTTTCGTTTCAAGTGAATAAAAGAGACCATTGTGAATCATTATAGATATATTGTGTATTTATTTATTATTATTCTTAATCATATTGGTTTCTTTTTCAAAAAAAAACACCAGCTTTGTTTGATAATAAAACATATGTATACACATGATGTTTATTAAAAGAAATTTTGGAAAACCCTTCAGTACAACATAAATAAATAAATCTAATCTTTTAATATATTAATGAAATCTACGGTTATTCTAAATGTTATTTAAACAAAATCAGAAGTGTTATTCTAAGTTTTGCTTATTGTTTTGAAATTGCGATTCGCAAAATATTTCACGTTTTATATAAAATATATTTGTAAAACAATTTAAAATAATAAGTTGAAATATCATTTTAAACAAGTTATATTTTTATCCCACAGCGTAATAAATTAAGCTATTTATGAAAGCTAATTTTGCATTAAACAAGTGAATCGGCGCAAATAAATTATCGACATTGAAATAATCCTAAATTAGTTCAAACCAAATCTAGAAAAAAATTTGTTTACATTATGCTAAAAAATTTTACGGACTAAGCTAAAATCACATGATTTTTAATATCCTTACAACAACAGTAAGATATCCTGAAATATTAATCAATGTGGCTCTATCCACATGAAAGAGATTTTTGTGTTAATTCATAATCGATAAAGTATTTTTAAGTTTGAAGGACCATTCGGGATATATGTATTAACGTATGTATGTATGTATTTAAAACTAGAGCTGATAGGGAAAAAATAATGATGTCATCGTAATCAGAAGTTACGATAAAAATACATAAGGATCAGTCATGTTTACTTAAACATCATATAAAACCTCCTTTCAAAATTAAGAATGTTTGAATTTTTATTAAGAATTGAGCAGATTTTCTTTAAGCTAATTTCTCTGTCATTTTAAGTTATCGAATTAGCAGCTAAGTGTTTTTGGTTATATTTATCAGTTCGAAGTTTAATAGGAGTAAAATAATAAAAATATTAAAAATTAATAAAAAGGAAGTTTTGCTTCAAAAGCAAGTGAACTACATTATTAAAGTTTTTACTGTGCGCTTCGCTTACTACTCACTGCAAGATCACGGTTTTTATGTTTCGAAATTCTATTTACTGGTAAAATGTGTTCCGAAGATGATTTAAAGAAAGTGGAAACCTGTATTTGTTGTTTTAATATGCAAGAAAAGTTCAAATTTTCCAGCTCTGGAGCTGTGGTTTTTATATTTGTAATTTTCCATACCAAATTTGTTTGCCATAACATAAAATATATCTAAATTATAAAGAAAAAGAAAAAGTTAATTATCCCTTCTAAATTTTATTATCACAAAAAGTGTAAGTTCCCAACCCCGGAATCCTCCTCTTATATTTTTTGATTTCTTACACCAATATATTTTCTTTAAGAATATAAGATATATTTAATTTACATAGGAAAACGAAAAATTAATTTTAGTAGGTTACTTTTATATTAGAAAACAAGTTAAAGTTTTCCCACCCTGGAAACATTTTAATATTATTTTAATCTTTTTTTTATATTTGTAATGCTAGTTTTATTGGTACTGAAATATAAAATAAGTTTACTGAACAAAAATATAAAAATTAATTTTAGCTAGTTGCTTTTATATGGCAAAATAAAGTTTAAGTTTTCCAGCTCTGAAAACGTTAGCTAAATTTTGGTGATTTCCAATAACAATCTATTTTGGACGCTTTATAATACATCAGTCTAAGACCGCAGTCTCAATCGTTTCTGGGAGCCTCGGAAAACCGATTTCACGTACACGTAAGGAGACGGACAAACGGACAGACGGACAGAGGGACAGACGGACACAACTTATTCGTCTTTTTTTTATGAATCGCATAACCATATTGTGGAAATTACACATGGAATGACAAACCTATATATACACTTTTCCATTTTTGGTAAAGGGTATAATACTCATTCAAATATGCACCTGAAAGATCATAGAATTGAGTATACACATGCAAGTATATACAATTATTTTCATATGGCTGTTTAAGTAATTAATTTAAAAGGTATAATAATAAAGCTAATATGTACAGAAGAATTAAAGCTTCTTGTTTTAAAATTTCATATTGATTTAATTTGTTAAAGATTAAACAACAACATATATTTTTTCTGAAGCTAAAGGGTATAAATTGGAGAAATTTTTTAAATATAATTATAGACATTGAAAGTTCATTGAAAATAGAAGATGTTAGCCAAATTTAAAATTTTTGTGCTTTTTGCAATCGTATCCTCTATTGTGTGTAGAGAGTGCCAACACACTTGTGGTCCGGTTTGCGCTGTGTGGAAGGAGAAGGAAATACAGTGCACTTTTAACAATTCTTGTCTATTGACCATCAGACAATGTGAACATCCAAGAGAAGGTAATTTACCATTAACTTACTTAAATTCAAATATAATAATTATTTCATACTTTTCCTTTCAGAGTGGATAATAATTAATGAGGGCGAATGTAAAGAAGACTCAAAAGTTTGCAGAGAATTATTAAGTCCAAGATTATATTGAGCTTCAAAATTATGACAAAACTAAACACATTTGTAATTAAAATTTATGGGCCTCAAGATTTCGGATTTAAAAAAAAATTGATAGCACTTTTTGATTAAAAAACTTTCAAGTTTAATAAATATTTCCTGCTTAAAAAATAAGAAGTTTTTTAAGGAACAATGGTGTCAGTTACTGCAAGTTATTAAAAGAAAGAAATTTTAACAGTGTGAAATTGCGTTCAATTTTGCCAGATATATTATATAAAGGAAGTGTAAGTTTGTTTCTGCATTTGTGTGTTCTGTTTTAAAATTTTTTACGGCATCACACCGTAACGGATGGGCTGATTTTGGGCAGTTGAGGATTGTATCATCACTATAATTAAATAAAAATTACAGTGATTTGCATGTTAGGACTTAATTTTAATCGTCGTAAGGCCAAATAGCTTTAATATAAATAATGACCTTTAAGTTCGCGAAATTAACATATGTATGTAGGCGAGCTGTAGTGTGGAGACGAACTTTAAACTCGAAATTAAGAAATTAAGTTACGAAGAGGAAAAATCCGAAAGCACTGATTGCTAAATTATGGATGCAGGGCCACGTTTATAAAAAGTTACCGTAAACTTATACGGCAGAGAACTGAAATTTTGAAAAAAAGGCTTTGGAAGAAGTAGAAAAATTTAATACACAAGCTGCTCTATTGAAACAGCCTTTAGTTTTGCGTTTCAAAAGCACTTCTTCTAAGTCCTGATTCCCACACATCAGGTTTACCTGATCAGTTTTAGTTCAATTTTCTTTTGAACCTGCTTTTGCGTTCATACACACCGTCAAGTCAAGTCATCAACTTGCGTTATAGTATAGTATTACGAATGACAAAACAAAACGAAAAAGCAAACTTGACTAATACGGTCCACTCTGTACCCCTTTTTATTCTCTTCACCGCTCTCTCCTAAAAGCTCAAGACTTGACGAGTCAAACCTGACTTGTGTGAATCAGGACTAAGCAGAATTTAGAGAAATAGTCGCGGTCACTCCCATTAAAATTTAAGCTATATTTTACATATTTCTACAGAAAATATTTTGAGTTTCACTTAACTTTTTTCTCTAATGCCATAAAAAGTTAACTAAAAATAAACATTTTTTTCCAGTTAAATTTTTACAAAATTGTTTTTAGAATCTACAAATTTCTTTGTAGGTCCGCATTCACACAAAATATATTTTCTGATTCAATGAATTTGGTTACTGAAAAAGAAATTTAGTTTTTTCTGTGTACCATGCATTTTCTAAATATGAAATCGTTAGGGTTTCATAGTACTGCCAAGCAACCTGCTTACTTTGCAATTTTTTTATCCTTGTAATACAGAAGATGACAGCGGATTTTATTCACTTCTTTACATGGGGAAAAATTATGTCAAGTCGCTGAGAAATACTGTAAAACCCTAACGATTTCATATTTATAAAATGCATGGCAGATTATAGTGATAGGTATTGTGCAAAGAAGAATTTGGTCAACATTTTTATCTCACTACTTATCATAGACGAAATTGATTTTTCTAAAATCTTAAAAGTGTGGAAAAATAATATAGATTCGAATCGAAAATAAATTATTTGCATGGTTTTGTATAAGTTTCTAAGTCTACTACACTTATTTTTCTTTTGTGATTTTCAAAAATATTATTATTTGTGAATTATCAAATAGTTCTTGAAAGTCTGTGCATAAGATAAGAGGTTTGTGACTATTCAAAATGTGTGCCAAGTTACCACATTATCTAAAAGTTATATGACGCTCTTACGATTACATAATGCACAGCATATTTCAGTGATAAGTATTGTGCCAAACACGAACTTGGTCAACATTTTCATCTCACTGCTTTTGATGGCCGACATTTTGAAAAGGAACTTGGTATTTTTTCACATGTATGTTTTTGTGAGGATCTCACTAGTTTTTGAAAGGTTTTCTTAATAAAGTTTATTAAACTTAAAATATCTAGTCTGCTATAGTTCTATTCATAATGACTGTGCCAGTTGAAAAGGGCAGAGCTACATAGAATAATGGGTTAGAGTGTGATATACATATAGACTCGCCTATTTTTCTAAAGTCTGCTTAGACGAAGTACTTTTGAAAATTCAAAATTAAAGGCATAAGTGAAATGTGCATGTAAACTTTCAATGGAGTAGCTTGTGTTTTAAATTTTTCTAGTTGGTAACTTACCTAAGGTCCAATTTTTTTCCAAAATTCAGTTCTCTGCCGTATAACAATAAGCTAAGGTTTTATAAACTTGGCCCCAAGTCCCGAATGTAACAACCAGTGCTTTCGAATTTTTTTCTGTACGCAACTTACCCCTTGACTTAAGGGGTATCGAATTTAAACTCTCTAGTTTAAATTCTAGCTTTAAATATTATGGATATTACCCGCACTCTCCACCACTTTCTTAAACTCAAGATTTTGTTATGAGCAGCGCTGAATTATCATCGTCCTCTTTTTAAGATGATAGTTTTAAGTTAAAGTTTCAGTTAAAAGCTTCAGTACTATATTAGCGTGGTCCATGTCACTCCAGGCTTTAATATTTGGCTTTTTACATTTTTCTAGTTGATTTCTCATCTTGACCTACTGGCGTATAAAATTTCAGCTCTCTTGTGCAAATTTAATTGTTTTATTTTTATGGCGTATTCCTGCCGACTTCTTTAAAAGAAAATTTTTTTTAGTCAGTGCCAATGATACGTGTCAAGTTTCGATGGAAATGGACAATAATATCTGCATAAGTAGTATAAATCTGTTGATCTAAAGTGCATGAAAGAAGAGACTTAAATTTTATTGGGATGTCAACACACACTTTTTTAAAGGAAAATTTATAGCCTTTCATTATTAATTAAAACATGTGTGCCAAATTTCAATAAAACTGCTTGCGCCAACGATTTAAATTTCATATTTTAATTCTTAACTTAATAGGCGTAGCCCCGCCCCTATGGCTATATTTTCCTGTTTTTAAGATTTTTTTAATTAGTTTCTAGTTTAGACCTACCTTTCACCTCATTAGCGAAAATCTATATTTTTTATTCTTATTTGCTTGATCACAAGCCCATTTTTTCAAACTCAAGATTTTCTTTGTCTTTGGGTTTATCTCTCCTATTGAGTTTTGCTGGAAACGTTCAATAATAAATACATAAATAGTATATTTAAATGTGCTGATCCGAAGTACATACATGAAATAGGAACGCAAATTTTATGGGTTTTTAACATCGCTTGACTTAAACGCATTGGTTCTGTTTTTTTAATTCTGAGCTATGTAGACGTAGCCCCGCCCGCCTGGCTATAATTTTCAGGTTTTCACATTTTTTAGCTAGTTCCTAATCTAGACCTACTTCTTTATCAAATTTCAGCTAACTAGCGCAAATTTTAATTCTTTTTTCTAATGGGCGTGATACCGCCCATTTTTTCAATCTCAAGATTTAATTTGGCAAGTAGTTATCTTTCTTGTCGAGTTTCGTTGGTAATAAATCTATAAATATGTAGTATATTCAAATGTATCTGAAATAATCTGTTAACGCCCACTTTTTTTACGAAAATGTATAGCCTTGTATTATTGTAACATGTGTGCCAAATTTCATTAAAATCGCTTGAGTTAAATGCTTTAGATATGTGTTTTTAATTCTGAGCTTTATGGGCGTAGCCTTTGGTTAAAAGTTTCGAATTTTCAGATTTTTCTAGGTTATTACTTTCATAGTTCTACTTGTGTACCAAATTTAATCTTTCTAGCTATAGCGGAAGTGCTTCATCAATTTGATGAGTGGGTCAGTGGTCAGTGAGTATGTCTTAAAATATGCACTTTTTGTAAAAACAGCTTGAATGGCTTCCTGTAAATATACACACTGCGTGCATTGGACGAAACTTGGGCTGGCGTACTGCCGTGCGCCTAGATGAAGCTCTTCATATATAAATTCATATATAGAAATAAGATGTAATATATGGAGCCGTACAAAAATATTTTATTAAATAATATCTCACATTAGATCGCTTTTGCAATCAAAAAAGCTTGCATTTTATTAATTCGATCTTTTTCTCTATTTTTATCATTGGTGAATTGGAATTCTGTCAGAAAATACATACGTTTTGCAAAGTATATATGTATGCGTATAGCCTCAGTTTTAATAAAAAGAAAACAAATTCTTTTACTATCTTATAAATTGTGCCCCTATTTAATAAACCTAATAATCCAAAAAATAATTCCGTCTGTAATTTGGAAAAAAAAGAACGAAGGTCTCTTAATATTTTTAGTAAATAAAGTTAATATTACTGCAAAATTAGTATTGAAAACGGGGGTGATTATAAAACGTATTATTTTTTTCTTTTATAATTGCATAAGTTTTAATTATGATTTGAATTTGAAATTAAATTTTATGTACGAATATGAGTTTTGTGTTTTTTGAATATTCGATTCACCTCTTCTCTTAAATCAATGAATAAAATGTTCGACACCGCTTTCTTTTCAAGATAATTTAAAACTTCACATCGCGAGAATAAAGAACAGAAGATTAAGGGCCTTATGCAAAAAAATATCACAAAGTTTTGCAAAGCAATGTTAAATAAAGTTGTAGTCTAAAAAAATTAGTATATCAAATATCTAAAGTAGGTCCCCACGTTTGTTAAGACTACTTTAGGTTGATATTTTCAAAATGTGTATTTTGTACTTCAAACATTTTTGTTATTATAAAACATATTGATTCATGTTACATCTGTAAACGAAGCTAGAAGTGTTAGCTCCTAGCTTAGATTTACTATTTCTTTCATGTAATGGAAAACCTCATCAAATTATCCAACTGATTCAAAATACATGGTAAAATCCATAAAAAAAATATTAAAATAAATAAAATTGTACGAAAATGTTTTAGTGATGTATATACAATCAAAACAAATCGAAAAGAGGTAGATATTCAAATACTCATTTAATTCGAATAAAAGAAATTGTGATAATTATTTTTTGTTCCTCATAGTTTTTTACGTATACTTCATATAAATGTTTATCTATTTTCCTACCATGTCAGAATACATTATTATTGTTTAATTTAGGTTGCTTTACTTCATGAAAATAAAAATTTATTTAATAAAATAAAAAAATATTTGAATACCCGAATGAAATTGTATTCGATTTTGTACAGTGGTGTACAAGTGTACAAGTGTACAGTGGTGTTACCAGTAATCAATATTAAATCTCAAAATAGTTAAAGTTGTGTTTTGCATAAAATTTCTTAACAAAGCAATGTTAGCCTTAAAGTGCTTGGCAACTAATATGAATCTTAAAGCTGTAGTAAAATAGTTTTTTGCATAAGGAGTGTTACCCTTAGAAGATTTTTTTAAAAAACACAAAATTATATTCAATCACATGATTATATACACAGTTTCAATAGAATTGGTTGTGTTTGTATTTCTAAAATTTAAGCTTGTAAAATTTTTGGAAATTCAGAATTTTATATTTGGAAGCTCACCTGAGGCTACTTGTGTACCAAATCTTAGTTTTTATCGTAAAATAAATTATTAAATTAGTATATTTTTGAATTTTTACAATTTACCATTTGTTGAAGCACTTATAATCCAAGATCATTATTTTACTTACTAAGTAAAATATTTTTTATAAAAAATACTTTGAAATTGATTATTGATTCGTTATGTTGGATATATGTGCATTTTATTGTTGCTAATACTACTTTACTCAATTTTCTTAAACAACTAGAGTTATTATAGAAAACTTTAATTGAAACAAATGACAAGTTCAACAAATATCAAAGTTGAAACAAGAAATCAATAATCAACATGTTTTTTTATTTTTACTTTACCATTGCAATAGTGGTTGCATTTCTTTCAGCTCGTGTTGTAGTTGTAAGAAGTATGTAAAGAAAATAAGTTTAAAAAACAACATCTATTCAATAAAAATAATTATTTTTTTTGTTTTGTTATAATTAAATTTGAACATATGTTATCGCACTAATAATCCCAAATTATTATTTTATTTATTCAGTAAAATAGTTTTCATTAAAAATTCAATGCTTTTTGCAAAATATATTTTTGTCAAAAGTAGTTTGTATAAAACATTCTATTTGTCACAGAATCTTCTTTTATAAAAAGGAATTTTTGTAAAAACAAAATTTTTTGAAAACTATTAATTACTACTTGTTATCTGGTGTATGTATTATATATTAAGGAATTGAGAAACAAAGTGAAGGCAACGTGTTACGCTTTTCCTTTCAATATTTATTTATACTGAATAAAATGAATATAATTTCACTTATCTTAACTTTTTTCTGTTAATAGCTTACCGTGACTGACCTCGTTATTTGAAAATTTCGAAAAAGAAAAAATGTATTACAGCTAGTTTTTAAGCATGAACAATTTATTAAACTTGAAATATCTTTAATCGTAAAATGTTGTTGTAACTTTTTCAAAGTCCAAGACCATAGCTTGTAAGCTCAAAAATTTTAATTTAATATGTATTTACTTGTATTTTTTTTTAATTTTTTAAAGCTCAATATATTCTGGGATTTAATAATTCTCCACACACTTTTGAGTCTTCTTTACATTCGCCCTCATGAACTATTATCCATTCTGAAAAGAAAAGTGAATAAAGAATTATTAAATTGTCAATCGGGTAATTATTAGATTTGATTTTAAGAAAGTACCTTCTCTTGGATTATCACATTGTCGGATAGTCAATAGACAAGAATTGTTAAATGTGCACTGTATATCGTTCCACTGGGCGCAAACGGGACCACAAGTGTCACGGCACTCACTACACAAGATGGAGGATACGATTGCAAAAAGCACACAAACTGTAAATTTCGCTAACATCTTCTTTTTTCAATGAACTCTCAATGTCTATAATTATATTTCGAAAATTTTTCCAATTTATACCTTTCAGCCTCAGAAAAATTAGATGTTGTTTTAATTTCTTTCACAAAATATATTAATATGAAATTTAAAAAAAAGCTTAAATTCTTGTGTATATATTAGGTTTCTTATTATTATTATTTTAAGTTATTTATTTAAGCAGTCATCTAACATGTGAAAATATTTTTATATACTCGCATGTACATACATACATATATGAATATATGTATGTATTGAATTGCATTGTCTTTCAGGTGCATATTAAAAAAATAAGGTCTTTTATGTGTACTTTTTCGTTTATGTACCCTATAATGCTGTCGGTACTGAGGCATTAGTACTTGCAGAAATAATGTATCTCAATTCTAGTATTTTATATGGAAACTTTGAATTTTTTTTCAACCATTTGTTTGAAATAAATTTTCGCATTTTTCAGGCGTGTGCAGACATTTCTCTGCAGTGCATACTGCATCAGAGCTCAACGGAGTGGCAGCGGGTATTATTATTTATGCACATCTGTTTTATATTTGTAAAGCTAGAAATTTTTTTTTTTTAAAATTTAAATTTAACTGTAAGGTTATCAAAAATTTTATTGAATAAACATCATCTGCATATGTTTCACTTTCAAACAAAGAGAAACAAATAAGATTAATAATAAGTTAATACACAACAAATGATTTACACTTAATTAATTAGTTAAGTATTAATTTTGGTTTATGAAGCACTAAGTTTGACAAAATTTGCAATAGTTAGTAGAAATTCATTTATTACAATTCGAACATGTACGTGATTAAATGTAAATTAACGTAAAATATAATATTTTTTGCATCATTTGTGAATCGACAGTGTGCTTTTATTTTCATTGGTGTGATGCAAAATATACGGCCTGGCCTACGATGTCGATAAGAGTCTTTCTATCGCTTAGTTAAACTGAGAAAAAAAACAAGAAACTTTGTGTTTCTTTTCAATATAAGCAATCTAAAGAAAATTTCTTGTCGACATCGTGAGCCAGATTAATAAAGTGTTCACTTTTTAATATCACAAGTCGAATACAAACCAAGTTTACTAATCAATATGTTTACACACACATCGTATGCAGATTTGCCAATGATTTAAGAGATGAGATTTGTTAGCCGAAACTTGATATTTTAACTGATTCGAAATATGCTTCTTGTGCCATTAGAGAATCACATCATAAGAATTATATTACAAACGATGTGACATGCTTATGAAGATAAACGTTGATTGGTCTTCCAAAGTTCATTATGTTGCTTAGAACGTGTCGATGAATGGTAATGAATTGGCTGTTTAGAGTAAATAAGAAAAAGTCACCCGCTACTTAACTGGCATTCCAGTTATGGCTAAATCGCTCTCAAGCAAATCTGAGCTTTGCTTCTTAGTGTGCGGAAAACGGAGTACTCGTATTTCTTACATAGAACGTTGCACATTAACGCAGACCTTATGCTTCTTTCTTCCCATATCCATCTCAGACATCAGCCTATATATATGTGTACATCGTGTTTTCCTGCGGTATCTTTGACTATTTAGCAAATGAAATTCAAACGGCTAATAAAATCAAAGATAACAAAATAAAATGCATAACAGATTGCAGTGACAGATATGGTACCAAATAATAATTTGGTAAAAATTTCGATCTAAGTTATTATGACGTGCTGCTCTAAATTAGCTTTGTTTCCATCTTTAACATTTTTAACATCAACTTAAATCGTTTTATTATTTTTATCGCAATTTTTCCACTTTCCAATGTATTGTTACTAAAGAGGTAAAATATAAAGTTTTCAAAAAAAAATGCGATGAAAATATTAAACCTTAAGCCGGGATCTCACGATTGGCAAAAGTGTACCAATTTTCGTTGGTTGACTGCAATAAAGTTATAAGTAATACGCCAAAATATCATTATTTTTTAATTAATTCTTGAAAAAGTCTATATGGTTTTATTACTAATGTAGTGTGATGCAGTTATGTGATTATATACCAATTAGTTGAGAAATAAGGAAAATTTACCTTATTACTTATGACTTTATTTCAGTGAGCCGACGAAAATTGGTACATTGTGCCAATCGTGTGATCCAGGCCTTAATCTAACAAATCCAAAAAAACCACAATATTTTGTTCTTGGTAAATTAAAAATCGCACTAAATTCTGATAGTTTTACTTTGCTCTTGATAAATTAAAAACCGAACTGTAGTCGGATTGAATTTTTTTACATAATTTATTGTTAAAAACATTTCATAACCAAAATGAAATAAGCACCAATAGTTGAATTTCACAATATACCATCTACTAGGTGTAGTTTTTATTTTTTTGGGTTTTTTACTTTAAAAATTAAAAATTTTTTTTTCGTCATTCCGGACATTCGCCTTCTTGTTGTAACATGTAAGCTGTCAGAAGAGATGAAGGTATTTTAAGATTAGCTGTTAAATTATTGAAATAAAAAGAAGATTCGAATAATAATTTTTCATATAATTATAAGCTTAGTTTTACACTTAGTTAAATATGTCTTTAACATTTAATAAAAGAACCATATGTGGCATTTTCATTTTGAGTCGTCGAGGGAAGCATATTAAAATAAAATCAATTCTTAAATGACTTATGTAAATAGTTTACTGATGCTTAATACCCTCTGAACTAATTGTGGATTACAAATATCTAATGAATATATATATGGGTAATTCTAGAAAAAGGTTAACCAAAAAAATTTTTTCTGCCAAAAGGTTTTGTTTTAAATTTTGAACATTCTCGACCGAAATATGGGACTTTTAAAAGAAATATTTTCTTTGCTGAGCCTATTTTTTTAAGTGAATATTTAAAGTAATTTGTATTATTTTTCTTTTTTTATAATATGCAAATTTTTTACTAACAACAATCTATGCATTAGCAAAAAATAAAGAGAAGGGAGTCTAATAAGAGAAGTTTGTTTGAGTTTTTGAATTATATTGTTTATCTAATTTTTCGACCTTTTATATATGTTCAGTGAAACTATTTTGTTAAGCTTTAGGTCAGTAAATTTCATAAATTTGTTAATATTTTTATTTTTATATCAATATTTCGTTAACATTTGGTTAACTTCTTCAGGATTATTCTTGTTTTAATTTTTTGATAATTAGTTTTTGTCTTTTTTTCTTTTCAATCAATCAATTATAAATAACAAATTTCGATGTAAAAATAAAAATATAAAGAAATTTATGAAATTTACTGACCTAAAGCTTAAAAAAATAGTTTCCCTGAATGTATGTATATTTCTATAACTATACAAAAATAATTTCTATATGTCAGAATATTTACAATTAACTTTGGTGTTATTTGAACATTAATAATTATCACATGTCATTTGGCTAACAAAGCGATATGAACTTTTTTAGCAAAATTAAATCATAAATATAGAAACAAATGTAGTTCGAAGTTAAATAATAATTAAAATTAACTATAATGAAATAACTTGTTTTTTAGGTTGCAACTTTTTAGTAATTTTAAATTATATTTATTTAAAGATATTAGGTTTCCAAACCTTTATATAAATATTTGATTATAGGCTTCATAATATATCATGCACTAATGCCCGTAATTTCTACAAACAAGTAATTTACCTAAGATTTTTACCTACGAGTTTGCCTTATAAAATTAAACTTACACGATAGATATCTGTACACTAGTAGATAGCTATGGCTAGAAGTAACGGGCATAACTAGGTATCCCGCCAAAACTAAACACCTCATAAAAACTCAATATGATGGCATCAAATGTAGAGGACTAGGACTAACAGAAATCTACCAGAATAATTTCCCCCAAAATCTGGTGTAAGACAGGGACGTCTATTATCCTCTTTTATCTTCCTCCTAGTTATTGATAAAGTACTTAGTGACACATTTGCAAATAAACGTCGTGGAATACAATGAACACTAAATAGCCACCTCGAGGACTTAGATTATGCTGATGATATCTGCTAACTATCTACAAAACATGCAGATATGCAATCAAAACTAAATGATTTGATTATTAATTACTCTGTGACTGTTGGTTTAAAAGCTAACGAAGTCAAAACAAAACCGTTAAGAGTGCGAACCCGTTTTAATAATTCTTAAATCAAATGTATTGTCAGTACTGCTTTATATCTTTAAGATATGGTTGCTAACGGATGCCCTAGCATCCTAAGCCTAAGCTTTATAGCTTCACAAATCGTTGCCTACGGTATATATTGAAACATATGGTTGCTCAATGTGATAAACAACAATGACAATTTATATCAGAAATTTAAAATTCTACCAATTGCACTATTATGAAGAAAAAAATTTAAATAAGAAAGCATACAGAGGAAATATGCTGACAAGCTTTAGAATGGAATCCACAAGGCAATAGAAAAAGAGGTAGACCAAAAGACTACCTGGAAGAACTGTTTGCAAAAATATATAAAGAACAGAAGAATATTGTGGAACGATATGAAAGCGAAGTCATATGACATAATAAATTGGAGAAACCTTGTAGAGGCCCTATGCTCCAATAGGAGTTAAAAGGATAGAAGAAGAATAAACTTTTTCTATTTACATATACGATGCCGGCTATGGAGAAAATACTCAGCAACAATTTTGCTTCAAAAAGCAGGTTTTACTGTTATGAAATAAAAGTAGCACTGAGAAACCTGCTGATATTGCTGCTGATTTTTGTATGGCGAGTTCTCGGTTTGGAGCAATACATTTTTGCTCACTATTAAACCACTTTTTTCCTGTAGTTTGCTTCATATACGTTCACTGCTTTTAAAAAAGCTCGTATTTTAAAGAGAAGTATAATGCGCTTTATTGCCCTATTGCGTCAATAAACATGAAAATTTTTTACTGGGTAGTGACATAGAAAAAATTCCGTCGAATGAGAGTCTGAAGCATTTTCGTCAAGGTTATTTTTATCTGTTTAATGCCTCATATTTTGACAAATAAGTACAAATATACCTAATTTACATTAAGCATTTCTTTTATGAAATTAGTTGCATGAAAATCTTTTATTTTGTAATAGGAGGCCTGGAAGAGAAACTTATATGTATAAGAAGCGTAGCCAAAAATGCATCAGAGATTCTTTCTCCGTCCTTTCTTATATAACATTCCCTTTTATATCGCTACAATTAGCAAATAAAAAAAGTTGCGTGCAACAAAATTCATGAAATTTTATGAAAATATGCTTAATGTAAATCAGGTAATATATACATACATACATATGTACATGCAACTAATTTCATGAACAATTTCATAATAAAAATTCAGTCTTACTTACGTATATCATTGTGACAGCTGTGGCTGTAAAACATACAATAATTGGAAAATGTTTTGTAGGTATTATTGTACTCAGCACAGACGGGATTATATTCCAAGGTACAAATACTCTTACAATACTTCTGGCATTTTTCTCTAGTGATGAGTGTAAGTTCTGAAAATGTACATATACACAAACAAGTAATATTTTAAAATTTTATTTTACAATATATTTTACCTTTCTGCTTTTCTGCTCTTCTCCAACACACTTCACTCCCAAATTGACAGTGATTTCTGAATAAATAACATTGATCGTTGTCCGTAGCATAGACAGTAGTTCCACTTAAAGTACATCTTCTTTGTGCGGAACAATCAATTGATGATTCCTTTTCCTTATGAGATATACACTTTGGCGATGCAATGCCGCAAAATATTGCAACTAATAAAGTTATTGTTTTAACGTACAACATTTTTGCTACAAACTTCTTTCTATTTCGAACCGTTTATTAATAAAACTTTTCACTAGCGAAGCCTTCCTTTTATACATGTTTAGTAGGGATGAGCAGGTGTCGTCATACTGCACTAAAATTAATCATGTGAGCTTAATTTTAAATAAAATACTTGTCGCTCCAAAATTGAATATTAGATGAAAATTTTAATGTGTATATGTGAGGCCGTCTGCGCAAAAGTGGTGTAACCTCAAGCTATTTAATTACTGCAGTGCTCTATTTAATTATTTAATTGCTACAACGCGTTACTATATAATGTTCTGTCAAAAAAATTATTTTTCGGATCTATCTTTCTATGCATACCAGAAAATGGCTTGATCTCCTTTTTTTTTTGATAGTTGGTAATATAAATGATGTACGAGTATTTATCACCAGAATAGCTTAAAAAAATTGGATTACATCTCTTGTGCGCTGATGGCCTCCTATACTAGAAACAATTTGTACTATTTTTGCTTTCTTCATAATTTTGATACTTTCGTCTATATGTATATTCCCAAAGAAACAAAAATTTTGGGCTCAAATCGTCACATCCGTGATAGTATTGATAATCATATGAAAACAAATTAATTGATGCGTCAATCGTATAAACTGAATGGGACTTCAGGACGTTCACGTATGTCATAAACCGAAAATGGTGTTTGTACGTCACGAGTAGTACGGTAACGGATGTGAATTGACGTCAAATGCTTCGAAAAATGCTTCTGGAAATCACTAACGTAAGGAAGGCTCTCGAAAAAGGTAGAAAATTATGACAGAAAACTCTAGAAATCAGTAATCTGAATACGCCAACACTATCTATTATTACTTCTCTGAAGCATTTTAGTAAGGCGAAAAGCTGGGTCATCTCGTATAAAAAAAGGTAACTTATTCATGCGCAACAGTAAGTGATTCTGTAACAGTGTCTCCTTTGCAAAAACACTTGCTGGGTTTCTAGACAAATGAAATTTTGTGCACGTCTAAGTTTTGGGTGAATAGCCAATAAAATAAATTTTTATTCAAAGTTCATAATAAATGAATAACTTCAGATGGCATCAGAGTGCCACAAATGAAAATTTATAGGAATCTACAGATAAATTGCTTTATACCTGAGAAGAAAATGGTCTTTGATGTCAGTGCAGTGCCGAATTTTTTGAGGATTAATCTGCAGCCATTTAAAGAGTGCTTGAGAAACTCGGTACTGAGCATGCTCCTATTCCCAATAAATATGGGGTGAAAAGTATTGGTCAAGTTTTGAGATTCACAAATAATGACAAAGACAAACATATTACATACAACAATTCCATTGCATATCTGTTTTTTAAAATTTCATCGAGAATTTCCCTTTGTTCTAGAAAAACTAATTAATCAAATTATACACCCAGAGAAAAACATCTTAAAATCAATAAAAACCATATTGAATTAATAAAAAACGTTAACGAAAGTCTAGTCATGTTGCAATTTATTATTTCAATATGGAAAAATATTCATTTACAGTATTAATTTATTAATTTTATTTGTTTTTAGTATCTCAACATACATTTTATGTTGTATTGGAAATTATTGAATTAATTTGACGCGTTCCTTTTTTTTAAGTTGCTGCTTTTTCCTGAGTTTAGCAAAAGTAAAAGAAATATTTAAAATGACATGCGATAAATACAATTTCATAGTGATTTTCTTTTTTAATACCTTTTACATAAACGTGAGTGTTGTGAGCCAATACACATCCACTCACAAGCACATCCATAATTTTTAAGGCATTGTTCATAAACATTATATTTATTTACTCGCATTTGTGTAAATACTATTTTTGAATTTAAGAAATAAAGGGAATTTGGCATTGTCTGGTTAAAATTAGAAAATGTTATAATTGTATTTACGTGTTTTAATTGCTTTTTACAAAAACCTAAAATTAAAAGAATTTTTGTTTTGTTTTTCGGATTGGCCGCTCGGTAAATTTGTAATATGTATCTATAGCAATAACAATTTATAATTATTATTTGGCCAGCTTTACTGGAAGAAAGTGCTCAATCGAGTGCTGTTTCTGAAATTTTTAAGAAAAATGCTTCATGTTTATTTCTGTGTGATTTTTTAATTCTTTTTGCTTTAAAATATTAAAATAAAATATAGGGATCAAAATAAGAAACTTTACTGAAGGAATTATACCTCTTAAATGTATTTTGATGTCCGGACTTTTGATCCGAAGGGTTAAATTTTCTTGACCGACCCACAATAATTTTGGAGGGCCGACCCACCTATGCCAGTGGTACACCCCTGGAAAAAATCTTTCAAAGATTTTCAAAGTTTTATTCAAATCCCTAAAGTAAAATCCGTAAGCGTAATTACAAAATATGTATGTATGTATGTCGCAGAAAAAATTGAATTTTTATTAATTTTTTATAACGCATTTATTTCCGCTGTAATAAGATCGAAAGACATTCGATTTCGTTCTTTTTCGTATAAATTTCTTAACATACTAAAAACTCTTCCACAAAATGCGTTACTAACTGGTATTGAAATGACGAAATATACAACTTTTCGTAAATTTTCTAATTCATTGCTTTTAATTTTCATAAAGAAGTAGGACCATATTTTCTCATTTGAGAAATCTTTTGGTAATTTGGAATCTAATTGGTAACTGCGCGAAGACAATATTAAGAACATTTTGTGGATAATTGTTTTACCTGGACAAATTTTATTTTAGCTTGAAACTGGACAGGTACTTAAAAAGCTGGACAGTCCAGCCAAAACAAGCCCGACTGGCAACCTTACAATCAACCAATTCCTATTTCGTTGAAAACATTTTCGCACACATCAAACACTTTCCCTTTGCTTTTCAAAAACTAAAAACTATTTCCAAACACCTCTGAATTTTGATTTAATTTTGATTTAATTTTGATAATTATGATTACATACTTATTTATAGAATATATTCTACTAAAACCATGAAGCTTTACCTAGAATGCTATTAGGGAGGTATGTGTGTATCGTTTTTTCGTGTTTCGTGTTTTTGATATTTGCTGATCATAATAAACTATTTTCTTAAAGGAGGTAAAAATTTCTTTTTTATTTAATATTTGCTTCAAATATTCGCTAACATTTTAGCGAATACAAATAGAAAAATTAGCGAATACACCCCTAGTGCATATTCATCAAACATATGATTAACTTGATAATTTTCCTACAATGCTTCCCGGTGTATTTTTTTAAACCTTCATAATTTGAATTCCCAATGGTTCGAAATTTACCAATCTTTTCCGGTGAGATTTCGTATTAAAAAGTGTAAAATAAACACACACAAAAATATACCAACTTACACTTTTTTTCTTATAATATACATATCGTACTTAATTAACAAGACGGTATTAACTCAAAATTTTTTATATATAACTTTTTGCAAGAAATCAACTATCGACATCAATATCTATCAAATATAAAAAATTTCATGTCTACCTAATATAATATTCCGATTACTCTTCCATCTCGACAACAACATTTGAGACTTTTGTTGTAATAGTGCAGTGGATACCTTTGTATCATTCAATTTAAAAATAATCAGATTGTTTTATTTGAAATTTGGTTATATTTTGAGTTAATACTGTTTTGTTGATAAAATTTGTTTTACTTTGCGATTTTAATTTGAAACGTGATAGTTTTTTATGATAACACATATTTTTTGAGCAGTGACTCTTTTCAAAACATAAATCGAAGGTTTATATTCAAAAGTGCTATCTGCAAGGCTCAAAATTTTTAAAAGAGCGCAAAAAACTGTTATTTTCTCAAAGTGCAAGGGCTTATAACTAAATTTTGATGAATAGTACCATTTACAGAAGACATCTTAATCTGCTAATGTTAATAAAATACAGTTATTGCTCTTGGACTTAGAGAAAATAACAGTTTTATTTTGTCTACTAAAATATTCAAGAATTGCAGATAGCACTTTTTGAATATAAACCCTCGAAATATTTTCCCCAAGATTTTAAGATTTTAAACATTTTAAAATAAAAACAAGGTAAATATATTTTCAAATGGAATTTGCTTACTATGATGTATTTGGATTTCCAAATTCTCCTTATATATATCAACAAACAGTTTGTCAAATAATTTCTTTAATCAAAATTTTATATTTTCGTAAACGTTTTTATTCAATACAAAAAAAAATAATTGATTAATATTTCAAAACCCAAAATCGAATCCAAAAAAATTGTTCTCATCCAAAGACATCGTATAAAAAGCATACTCCTTTTTATTTTTATTTTATTTATACAGTAGTAATAAGCAGAGTTAATTTTCCAGGTAATAGTTCCTTCTTGGTCTGACAGCTCGGCCAATCCTGGATCCAAGACGTCCTCGGCTTCATAGTCATCATTTATATCAATATCAGGCTCACCACTGCACCACCTTTTGATTTTATCGGAACTATATACAGAGCAAAATTTACGGCTTGTTATCTTCAGACCTGGTATGTCCTCGATTAAATATCTATCATTACCTAGCACCTTGGTAACTGTATACGGACCACGATATTTAGGCTCCAGTTTGCGTGAATCACCCGATGACTGAGGCTCATTTTCAATAAGAACTAAATCACCTTCATTATACACTGTAGGTCGTGTGTGTTTATTATCAAAACGCTGTTTCCAGCGTTCTCTTTCCCTTTGGATATTTTGAGCGGCCAACGCACGCTTTTCGTCGATGGTTATTTTACATTCAGATTCCACGTCGTCTTGTATAGCAGCCAGCAAACGATTTTGTATTAAATCAATTGGATTATAGTTAAAAATCAGTTCATTCGGACAAAAACCAGTAGTTGAATTCTTTTGTGAATTAATCGACCACTGTAGCATATGTAATGATTTGTCCCAATCCTACTGTAATAGTACACCTGCCAGTCCTAAGCTACTGGCATCGGTATGTACCTCGTGTTCTGCTGTCATATCATAAGCGACCAGTACTGGTTCGTTACAAAGAGTCTTGATTAGTTTATTAAATGATTGTTCTTGTGGTTCATCCCAATGGAAATGTTTCTCTTCACTTTTACGCAGCAAGTTGGTGAGCGGTCTGGCTATAATTGCGTAATTTTCTACGAACTTCCGGAAGAAACCAGTTAGACCAAGAAATCGTCGAACCTCGGTGATATTTTCCGGTGTTTTATAATTACGAATGGCACTTATCTTTTCTTTTCCTGGTGTTATACCATCTATCGAAACGTTGTGACCCAAATATGTGATATGCTCTGCCAAGAAGTTGCACTTATCCATTCTCAAAGTAAGACCACTTTCCGCCAAAATTTTTAAAAATCTGTCTAAACGTTCAATACCTTGTTCCCAAGTTCTACTAGGTATTATAACGTCGTCCAAATAAGTCAAAACTTCACCTGGCAACATTCTTTCAGCAATACGATTCATCATACCTTGAAATACAGCCGGAGCATTAACGAGTCCAAAAGGCATTCGATTATATTCGTAATGACCCTCAGATGTAACGAACGCTGTGAATTTTTTTGAATTCTCCTCGATTTCAAGTTGATGGTAACCCATGCGTAAATCGAGCGTCGTAAAATAACGATTTCCCGATAGTCGTGCGAATTTCTCCTCTAATATCGGCATTGGATAAGGAATCTTCGTAGTAATCTGGTTAAGTTGTCGATAATCGACGCATAGCACAACACCAGAAGCATAAGGAGAATTTGATTTTCGTATAATGTTGTTATCTAAAAGATCTTTAACAATGTTAGAGACGATTGATCGCTTAGCAAATGGAATTCTATAAGCCTTAACACATATCGGATGAGGTGTTGTGACTTGAATCTCCATTTTCAACAAGTTGCATTTGCCTAGTTCCTTGATATTTTCGGCGAAACAAGTTTTTCGATTCATAAGTAAAGATTGTAGTTGTTTATCGTTATCATGCGTTGTAGTCTCCTTCGTGTTGACAACATTTACATTTTGAATCCAACAATCGTTGCCTTCTATTACAGTCCGTTTACCTTTTTGACAAAGTACATCGCGGCCCAAATAAACATTTTGGGATAACAACTTATCATCCACCACTAATAATTTAGTCTCGAATTGTATGTCATCTATTTGCATATTTACCTTTACTTTTTCGGTACTATAAAATTCTCCTCCAGCAAAACCTCTCAAAATTTCATTATAATTAAACCTGTTCGTGATATTGTTTGTAAGTGTTTTTTTAATAAGACTGTAATCACTGCCGGAGTCAATAAAGGCTTCCATTTCAACGTCATTTATTTTAACCACCTTAGTCAGTTTTTCTTCAGATTTCGAAGTTTTGTTAAAAACTTTGTTGACATTCGCATTTTCGTTACGAATTCGACAATCAGTCGTTTTGTGTGATGTTCGATTACATTTTGTACAACGCATTTTTTTCTGTGGTTCGGGGCATTTAGCAGAATAGTGTCCATAATTTGAACAATTATAGCATTTTATCTTATTCATTATCGTACTACCATCCCTCATGCTGGATTCTGTTTTTGTAATGTTATTATTACCATTTTCTTCACCTTATTATAGGCTGTATTTGATATTTTGACTTCATTGTAATTACAGTAGCTATTAATGTCCCGAAGAAGTTGGTTGCACGTTATATATTCGTTAGAGATCTTCTTTTTAAGGTCAGTATCGTTGATGCCATTTACAATATGACGTGTAATAGCACATTCCGTCAAACCACCCTTTTTCCCAAGGCTTAGCATTTTGTAATAATACTCCTGAGCAGTTTCATTTACGTGACGAATCGTTGTTGACATTTTGATATGTGTGTCGGCAACATTATCTGTGCATGGGAAATCCGAAAGAAATTGATTAGTAAACTGGAACCATGAAAAAAATACCTCTTGCATCGAATCAACCCAATGCTTTGCGGGACCAATCATCTTCTGCTGTACCGCAAAAATTACGCTTTGATCATCCCAACAATACGCATTTTTTAAAATCTCCACACGTTTTACAAATTGTGAAGAGTTCAGTGACTCATTTGAAGTTGGATTGAAATCAGGTAATAGGTTTATTATTTCTCTAACATTCGCATAAGGATTACCAGAATTACCAGGATTAAAAACGTTTTGGAATCCAGGTTGTATTGAAGCACCTTGTGGTATGGTGTTAGTATAATTATTAGTTACAACTGGCTGCCGAACACAAGTTGACGTTAGTGTTTGTTGCCCTTGTACGTTTACTGGTATCTCCTGATTGTAATTTCTATAATAAAATGTATTTGCTTGTGTGCCCATAGGAACGTTTGTTACAGGAATATTGTTATGTGTAGAAATATTTCGAGATGATATCATCGGTGTCGTAACAGAGCATGGGTTAGATATCAAATTCTGATTTCTAATACATTCGACATTTCGTTCACCACAAAAGGGTCGTGATGATGCAAATGTTACGTGAAACGGATTCATTTGCGGCGTTTTTGATAATGGTGGTGTTGATGTAGCTGTTGTATAACCGTTGAACGAACCGCTATTTGTATGTGGGCCAGAATCATTTGGCAACGGAGAAGACGTAATATCTGGAACAAAACTTACTGGTTCGTTACCATTAGCGTGAGCTTGCATATTCGATACAAGTTCTTCCAATTGTAAAACTCGTTCAGCGAGATCAACCGCCTCAGTGTCAATACGTGCCTCAACGTTGTTTGCTTCAAGGCGTTCAATTAGTACAGCCTTTTTCCCAGAAGTTGAGAACCCTTTTTCTTTGCATCTTGATTGCAGTTGTTTGAGAGTCAAGCTGTACAAATTTTCCATTAAGCTGTTTAGGTATCTTTATCCCACTTCTGAATATTGTCAAATAATTTCTTTAATCAAAATTTTATATTTTCGTAAACGTTTTTATTCAATACAAAAAAAAATAATTGATTAATATTTCAAAACCCAAAATCGAATCCAAAAAAATTGTTCTCATCCAAAGACATCGTATAAAAAGCATACTCCTTTTTATTTTTATTTTATTTATACAGTAGTAATAAGCAGAGTTAATTTTCTAGGTAATAGTTCCTTCTTGGTCTGACAAGTTTTTTGTCTTTACTGAAAATTTCAAAATTTTCAGTTAATAACCCTTTGTAAATTGAGTGTGATAATGGGTAAAGTGTGATATATGGGTAAATTGAACCTAATTTCACACTGTTAATTTTTTTCTCTTAATAGCTTGCAGTAATTGAACTCGTCATTTCTTTAAAAACTTCTTAATTTTTAAGCATGAAGAGTTTATTGAGCTTGAAATTTTTTTAATCGAAGTGTTATAAAATTTTTTTAAATTCCAAATCATAGTTTTGAGGCCCATAAGTTTTAATTAGAAATGGGTTAACTTTTGTCATCATTTTGGAGCTCAATATAATTTTGAACTTAATAATTCTCTGCACACTTTTGAGTCTTCTTTACATTCGCCCACGTTTATTACCATCCACCCTGAAAGGAAAAGTATGAAATCATTATTATATTTGGTTTAATGATAGTTGATGGTAACTTGCCTTCTCTGGGATGTTCACATTGTCTGATGGTCAATAGACAAGAGTTGTTAAACGTGCACTGTATTTCCTTCTGTTTCCACAGGGCGCAAATCGGACCACAAGTATCTTGACAATCTCTACAAATAATAGAGGATACGATTGAAGTTGTTTTTGCAATCACTTATGAACAAGTATTCAATATTCCTTTTTAGATAACGCTAAGCAATTATGTTTGATTTATAATTTTTTTCTGATAATTAATGAAATTCTTTATATATTCTACCATACTTACACACAGTGTTTAAAAAACTTTAGTAAAAGTAGCAAAAGGCATACAATTTTAACTTTTCGCTGCTTTGGCTTTATCCAACTGTTTAAAATGAACCAATAATTTTGCTTGTGTTTCTGAAAATAATTAACAGTCGCAGTCAAAGCAGAAGCAGAAAATGAATTAAGACTTTCAGCAGTTCATGATTTCAAAAGGTAGAATTTGCTTTTGCTTTTGGTTAGTTTCGCTAGTAAAAGCTTAAACAATCTGAGTATTTTTGTAAGTACCAAAGAATTGCAGTCGAAGAAGTAAAAGCTCTTGCTTTTAAAAGTTCAGTCAATTATTTTGTGGTGTTTGTCATTGCCATTGCTTAAAACTTCTAAAAGTAAAAGTTTTTGCTTCTTCGCCTGTGACTGTATGCAACTTCTAAAAGCATATAAACCGGTTGTGGTATTACTTGCGCTACTAAACAAAAGAGAATCAATTTCAAACTTTACAAATCGCTAACTGTTGAAAGTACTGCGCAATTGGTCATAAATCGTTTTGTGATTTTGCTTTGACTGAAACTGTTGTATTTTTCAAAAGCGATAGCTGAAGCAAAACGAAACGGAATGAAAATCATTTCAGTTTTTTAAACACAGCCAAAATACGCATGTGTTTCAAGGAACTATGTGGCCAAATATTGAGTTTTACTTTCAACATTTGAATATGAAGCAGTGCTCCATAGCTGAATTCTGTTGCACTATATTGACATCTAAAGCAACTTGTATATGAAAAGTTTGCAGTCTAGGCTAAGTGTTGAATTTCTGCCAATCAATCAATGTATTTTAGTTAATTTAAGTTAAGTTATATGGACACACTTTTCTTCATATGGGTAGTTTTTTTTTCGTCGTATCAGTTGAGTTGTACCCAATAAAAGTAGAGCGTTTTATTTGTATATAAAAAACTAAAATTCACTTTTTAATGCAAAGTTTAACTTAAACTAATTTTATTAAAAGATTATAGATTTACAATATATAGAATTCACAAGTATTTCGGGCGACAAGATTTTTCGGGCGTGGTTGGGATAAGAAAGAAAATTCCAAATGGATTTTTTTCTCTATACGAGTATAATGTTACCTCTTTGCGCATTATGCAATACCGGTTATTTTTGGTAATCGCGGTTATTTTTGGTAATCACAGGCTGTATCATCGGCAAATGTAGATGTGTGGATATTATTGCTCAAACAAACAAAAATAAAAAACAAAATATAATGGGCTATACATGGTTGATTTTTTAAATTTTCATGAAAAACATTAATGGGCTATAAATTGTCCATTTCGTATACAAAAACTTAAATGGAGTATATACGTCGTCTATATTTCGTGCAAAGAATTTAATAAAATATACATCATCTTGGCGAGTGTTTATCAATCCTGTTGAGTTTTGCTGGAAACGTTTAATAATAAATACATAAATAATATATTAAAATGTGCTGATGCAAAGTATATACATGAAATAGGAGGGCAAATTTTGTGGGTTTTTAACGCCAATTTTGTTTAAAGTACATTTATAACCTTGTATTATTGCAACATGTAACCCAAATTACAATAATATCGCTTGACTTGAACGCATTAGATCTTAATATTTTCTTTGGCCAGTAGCTATTTTTCTTGTGGAGTTTCATTGGAAACGGATAGTAATAAATTTTTAAATATGTAGTATATTGAAATCTATATGAAAAAGTAGGCTTAAAATGTATGGGCGTGTTAACACCTGCTTTTTTCAACGTAAATTTATAGCCTTGTATTATTGTAACATGTGTGCCAAATTTCAATAAAATCGCTTGAGTTAAACGCTTTAGATATGTGTTTTTACTTCTGAGCTTTATGAGCGTAGCCAGGGACCCTTGGTAAACATTTTTGGATTTTCAGTTTTTCTAGGTGATTACTAACATAGTTCTACTTGTGTCCCAAATTTTAGCTCACCAGCACAAAGTTTAATTTTTATGGGCGTATCCCCGCCCCCTGGTTCAAATTTTTGGGTTTGCAGATTTTTCTAGTTCGCCGCTCACATAGATCTACTTGTGTACCGAATTTCAGATCTCTACCTATAGCGGAAGTGCTTCATAATATTGATGAGTTAGTCAGTAGGTCAGTGAGTATGTCTTAAAATATACAAATAAATAAATAAATAAATATGAAAGTTAAAAATTAAAGGGTGTTCCAAAACGAGCATCGAAAATATTAAAATCCCATGTTATACACATATACATATGTATATAATTGTATGTATATAGACACTTGAAATTTGTAAAATTACTTTATTTTTATACAGACTACTAGATTATGTAATTTTGACAACTTGCTCTATCTTGGTAACCGTAGGAGGCAAAGTCTTGAAATTTTCAAAAGCGGTAAAAATTATAAAATCGCCAAAACGAAAAAATATCTAAAACCCGAAAAATGAAATTAAAAAAATTCAATCACTATAATAAATTGGAAAAATTAAAAAAATCGCAAAAATGAAAAAATCGACAAAATAAAAAAATGTCAAAAACCTTAAAAAATCGCTAAAACGAGAAAAAAGCACCAAAACTTAAAAAAGCATCAAATCAAAAAAACGCCAAAGCGAAAAAAGTCACCAAATTTAAAAAAATAATACCAATAAAATATATATCAAAAATAAAAAAATCGCTAAAATGAAAAAAATCGCCAAAATAAAAAAATCGCCAAAAAAATCACTAAAACGAGAATAAAGCACCAAAACTAAAAAAACACTAAATAAAAAATATGCCAAACACCTAAAAAAATCGGAAAAACGAGAAAAAATCACCACAACAAAAGAAAAAAAAACAGCAACAAATTAAACAAATGACCAAACCCGTAAAAAAATCACAAAAACGAAAAAAACACCAGAATGATAAAAAAAAATCGCCAATATAAAAATAAGCGCCAAAAACTTTAAAGAATTGCTAAATGTAAAAAACACCAAAAGTGAAAAAGCTTCAAAGTAAAAAACGCAAAAAAAATTAAAACTAAAAAAGCGCCAAATTAAAAAATAAAACGCTAAAAAACGCCAAAACAAAAAAACCTTAAAAAGACACTTTAAAACTAAAAAAAAACAAAAAATAAACGTCAAAGGCCAAAAAAATCACCAAACCGAAAAAACAATAAATTTAAGAAAATGTGACACTAAAATAAATTGAAAAAATTAAAAAATCGCTAAAATGAAAAAAGTCGCCAATATAGAAAAAACCTACAAAATCGTTTAAACGAAAAAAAAGCACCAAAACTAAAAAAATCGCCATATTAAACAAAATGCCAAAAATATAAAGAAATATCTGAAACGAAAAAAACCACTAAAACTAAAAAAAGCAAAAATTTATTTTTAGTAAATGGAAATGGAAATAAAATTTATCGCTAAAGTACCGTCCTAACTATAAAATTAATTAAAGAACGTGTTCCATATCACTTCCCGTTCCTTTGTGCTGAACAAATTCCAAAAAAATTCTTTAGGAATAAACGTTTACATAATACCGCGCCGCGCTATATACCTTTTTCAATGGAATGTTTAAATTGAGACACTTAACAATTTTGTAAAATAAAGGATTATTGAATAAAACAATGTGGTATGGAGGAACAATACTAAAATTATTTTATATTGTTACTTAAAAAAGAAGAGTGAAGTTTGAAGTTCGAATCTTTAGTGAACATTCGATTTTTTTTAGAATTGCTAACAAATATTGAACAATTTTGTTTCGAAGTTTCTTAGCTTTAGGGCGTGTTCCAAATGGTAGAAAAGTACTATGGTAAAAAAATATTTGCCTGTGGGGGAAAAATTTAATTTTTAGCTGTGCCAAATGATATCTTTTTTGACAATGTAAGATTTAGACAAAATCGCTTTAGCGTAGAAAGAAGCTTATAAAAAAATTGCTGCGGCGGCGAAGCAAAAAATTTACTACAAGCACCCGGCTATCAACATTTTTTTAAAAGAAGATTTTTATATAAGACAATATTCTTGTAGCAGAAAATTATATAACTTTACATTTATGATGCAATATTTTTCGCAAATTAAAATAAACAACGCATTTTCCACAGTCTAGGTACATTTAAGGGACGTAAAAATTTATGTAATGCGCGACGGCTTAAAACAACGGCGGTGGTTTTAGCTTTTATGATACCATTCTTCTTACTTGCAGCTTGTCAAAAATTTATTTGGTGTGTCAAAAATTCTACTAGCCCCTGGGGCTAGTGAAAGTTTATTCACCTCAGAACTGTCAAAAATTTACTTACAATAGTACAAGGCCTATTTATCAGGTCAACGCATATTCTGTGATGATATTCTGTGTTTCTTGTGATGATATTCTGTGTTTTCTTGTTTAAACTGTCAAAAGCTGCTTGCACCATATACTTTAGTTCATGTTTGTGTGTGTTTCTGACAACTTAAACACAAAGTTGTTTTTTGTATTGCTGTGTTTTTGTAGAGTTGCATAGACCTAATAAATGGGCCTTGCAATAGTACTTTGCTACCGTTTGGCACAGATCCTAAATGATCATTCGTTTTTATTGAATTTCAGGTCAACTGAAATACTAAATATTGTTTTCATTGGATAGTTTTGATATAACGGCGTTATTTGTTTATACAGCTATCAATGCAACAAACGGGTAACTTATTCATCAAGTATCAAGAATTAAAATTACTCTTGATGTAGCAAAGTCGTAACTTCATGAATGCGTTTGACAATTAAACTAGAAAAGATTAGTGTATTATTACTACGAATGTAGATAGATGTAATCAATTCCTTAATAATTGCATATCAACTTTTATCCAAACGCCGAAGTATAAAGAGCTGAACCGTTTCTTTTTCTCTCCTGAAAACTTGAAAGCTACGAGGTTGAGAAAGTAAGACATCGATATTGAACTTATTGTTAATATAAAAAAAAATAAAACAAGTAAGAGTGCCTTTACCAAAGTGCGTTTATGTAGTACAGAGATACATACATAAGCACAGAGATATGCAGGTACATAGATATTAATTTTGTGAAAAAATGCATACTTTTTTCTCTAGTGCAATTTTTAGGTTTTTGGCATTATGTTTAATTTGGTGCTTTTCAAATTTTGGCGCTTTATTTTATTTTGCTGATTTTTTCAGTTTTGGCAATTTTTTTTCTCGTTTTGGCGGTTTTTTCGGTGTTTGGCGTTTTTTTTGATAATTTTGACGATTTAATTTCGCCTTGGCCTTTTTTTTGATTTTGGCGATTTTTTTTCATTTAGGCGATTTTTTTTTATTTTTTTGGCGATTTTTGTTCATATAAGAATTTTTTTTTGTTTTGGCAGTTTTTGCGGATTTTAGTCATTGTGGGAATTTTTTTTGTTTAAACACTTTTTTCTCGTATTGGCGATTTTTTCCTATTTTTGGCGTTTTTTTAATTTTTGGCGATTTTTTTTCATATAGGCAATTTTTCTTGTTTTGGAGATTTTTTTTCGGTGTTTGGCGTTTTTTTAATTTTGGCGATTTATTTTCGTTTTGGTGATTTTTTTGATTTTGGCGATTTTTTTTTTTCATTTTTTAAATTTTTGGCGATTTTTGTTCATATAAGGATTTCTTTTGTTTTGGCGATTTTTGCGGGTTTTTTATTTTAATTTAAATTTTTTTAATTTTAGTGTTAATTGTTGTAGCCTATATAAAAATACACAAATTTTACAAATTTCAAGTGTCAATATATGTACATATGTACATACAATTGTATGTATATTACATGGGATTTTAAAAGTTTTCGTCACTCGTTTTGGACCACCCTTTAATATTTAACTTTTATATATTTGTTGTTGTAGCGACCAAAGTTCTGCATACACTGTCTAAATTTCAGACTCGTAGCTTTTACCGTTCCTGAGAAAATAGCTTTCTTCCTAAAACATGAAATATGTTTAATTATTACGAAAAAAGTTAAAGCTTTCCAACCCTGGAAACGTTTTTTTAATTTGTTAAATTTTTAAATTTTTTTTTAATTATAAATACCAATTTTATTCATACCGAAGTATAAAATAAGTTAATTTAATAAAAAAAAGTAATAAAAACTTGTTTTCGGTAGTTATTTTCTATGTGAAAATAGAGTTTGAGTTTTCCAGCTCTGAAACGGTCTGCCCGATTTTGCTGATTTTCAATAGCAAAATTTTTCGGAAAATTTCTGACACACCAGTCCAAGAACGAAGTCTCTAGCTGTTCTGGGAGCTTGGGAAAACCGATTTCACGTACAGACAAGACGGACACACGGACAGACGGACAGACGGACATCGCTTGTTCGTCTTCCCTATCCATAAGGATCCAGAATATATATACTTTATGTGTCTCTTATTAATATTGTAGAAATTACAGACGGAATGACAAACCTATATATACCCTTTTACCATTTTTTGGTAAAGGGTATAAAAATATTCAATCCAAAAATACCGAGAGGTCACTTACTAAAAATTGCACTAGAGCAAAAATTATGAATTTTTTCACAATGTGCTTATGTATGCATTTCTACATTACATAAACAGCACTTTGGTAAAGTGTATATAAGATTCGGCACAGCTGAATATAGCAGTCTTACTTGTTTTGTTTTTTGTTTTGACATGTAAAAGTAACTAGATTAAATTAGTTTTTGCTTTTTTTAAGTTAACTTATTTTATATTTCAGTTCGAATAAAATTTTGGGTTGGAAAACTTAAACGTTTTTGATACATAAAAGTAACCTACTAAAATAATTTATTCTTTTTTGTCTCTATAAATCGAACATATCTTACATTCTTAAAAGAAATATAATGGTGTTAGAAATCAAAAAAATCTAAAATTATGATTTCAGGGTTGAGAAACGGACACCTTCTGTGATATATAAAAGTAACTAGGTTTAATTTTTTTTTTGCTTATAAATTTGGCATTGAAAATGAAACAAATAAAAGATTCAGCTCAAGAGCTGGACAATTTTAATTTTTTTGATATTAAAGTAAGAAAATAAAAATACTTTTTTCTTTATTTCCCTTTTTCTTTTTTCAGTAAATAAAGAACTGGATTGATAAAAAAAATCATGAAGTTACGATAACAGGGTTGGACAATTTAGTATTTTTCTTATTAATTTTTTCTTTTTGTTTACAAATTAAAAATACGTAATATTTCAAAGAGAAATAGTTTGATATAACAAATGAAAAATAAAAAACATCGTTCCAGACCTGGAATACTTAAACTTTTTTAATAATATACTAATCTTTCTTAGTTTAAGCATGAAGCGCATTCATTGAGATACGAGTTTGATGCATTAAGAGTAATTTTAATTTTTGCTACTTCATGGAAAGGTTACTCGTTTGTTGCACTCATAGATATACAAACAAATAACGCCGTTATAAAAAAAACTATCCAATGAAAACCATATTTAATATCGCACTTGATCTGAGATTTGATAAAAACGAATGCTCACAAATGCAAAGAAATTTCGAAACAATTTGTTCAATATTTGTTCGCAAATCTAAAAAAAAACTAATGTTTGCTAAAGCTTCGAACTTCAAACTTCTCTCTTCTTTTTTTAATAACCCTATAGGAGTTATGTTATTTATTTTTATAATTTGTATGCCAAACTATTTTTTTCAATAACATAAAGTATATATAGTTTGTAAGCAAAAATAAAAAAATAATTTGACCTACATACTTACTTTTACATACAAAAAAAAATTTAATTATCGAACCCTGTAACTATAATTCTGGGTTTTCTAATTTTTTAATACTTTTTAGTTTTATATACCAGAAAAAGTTTAAGTTTTCCTGGTCTGGAGCTATTTGTTTTATAATTTTTATGCTAAACTATTTCTTTTTAAAACATAAATATTTTATATAAAAAAAATAATTTGACCTAGTTACTTTTATGTACAAAAAAAATTTCCAACCCTGGAATCATCCTTTTTGATTTTTCTGATTTCTTACACCAATCCCTTTCTTTTAAGAATATACGATATGTTTGTTTTATAGAGAAAAGGGAAAAATTTGTTTTCGCAAGTTACTTTTGTATAAAAAAAATAAAGTTTTCCAACCGTGGAAACGTCTTTTTAATATTTTTTCTATGAAATCCTGTTATTTTTGGGATTCAGGTAATCCCGAATCCCGGGATTTAAATTTTTTAATCCAGGTATTTTCGGGATTCACTCAATTCCGAAACTGTGTACTAGGTTTTGTTTGTTTTATAAAAATAAATTCATCATGACTTTGTCCCATTGATTTCTTCATTAATTGCAATCTATTTGATGATAATAAGCAATATTTTTAACAGCTTTAATAATAATATATTAAATAAAAAAGGTATTCACGTCAACTCTTGCAACTGTGTAAAAAACATACTTGCACTTTCTGTCGATATCAACTCAGTTTGTTTAGTTGCCGATAAAGTAAAACACAATATGTAAATATCTACATACGTATACTACACTCGTATGTTTCCTTATTATTAGAAAATATTGTTAAAATGCTGGAACAAACTGTCCGAACTTCGTTGAGTTCTGTAATCAAAGTATAAATATCAATAACATTCGTATTCTTTAACAAAAATCTAATAAAATATTTGAGGCAAAGGTTTTCTGAAAATAATAAAATTACGTTTTGTTATCCTAAAATTGAATTTGAAAGTTACTTAATATGCTTTCACTAGAACAGAATTTTTATCCATTACATAATTTTTAATTCATTTTTTTGTATAGAACACATCTTTAACTACTTGTTTTTTTCATTTAAATGAGAAAAATATGTCTAAAACAGGTGTTTCTGCTTTAAAATTTTGTGTATAGCTGTTTTTATAAGTACTTTTTATCCATTTTTTGGGCTTTGCAATGCCAATAGAAGTTGCATAACCTTGCAAACTTTGCGTTGATAATCTTGCACTTACTCAAAAAACACAGAGTCCCGAAAAATCTCTGAATCTCAAAAAATTTCTGCATCCCGACAAATCCCTAAGTGCTGGGATTTGGTTTTTTGAAATCCCGAAAATTGGGCTCGTAAAAATCAGTCCCAATTGGTATCCTTGTACTGCACCTACTTAAATGGCACAAAAATAATTTACACTTTTATTCACAAATTATAAAAAGAAGCCCAGATTAAGTCTAACGGAACTTTTTCGACTTTTCTTTTCATATACTCTTACTATAAACTGTTAAACCTTTAATAAAAAGTACAACATAATCCCTTCCATTAATTACCTTGAGAGAAGCGACCTCAAATAAATCGGTAGAACACTGCACCTATTCATGTGAAGTGAAGTGAATAACCTTTTCCATTTTTTTATGAAGGGTATAAAAATTATATGTGGTCCATATAATTGTAATATATAAATGTATATAAATATATATGAATTCGTGTATGGAAATGTATAGGATTATACTTTGAGGAGAGTTTTATATGTGAATTGATATGTGGACGAATATCTTAAATGTATTATAATATTTGAGTCATATATGGAAATATAATTATGAACCTGTTTATGTGTGGGTCCATTTATAGAAACAATATGTATTATATATATATATACATATATTAATTTGAAATTTATTTGCTTGTGGTTTAGCTTGGTCTATATACGTATTTCATTGGCGCTTAAACCAAATCATCAGTAGACTTCAACCACAAATTTTGAACAGTCACAAACCTCTTACTTTATGCACAGACTTTCAAAAACTATATGAGAATTCATAGAATAATAATATTTTTGAAAATCACAAAGACAAAATAAGTTTGGTAGGCTTTGAAACTCATACAAAACCCAGCAAATAATTTATATTCGATATGAATCTATTTTATTTTTCTACACCTTCATAAAATTAGAAATCCATTGGATAACAATAAAAGTAATTACAAGGCAAAATGAAAAATAAAATCTAAAATTTAACATTTCATTTAAATTTGGAATACATGTTGCAATAACACAAGGCTATAAACTTTTGTAGAAAAAGTGGGCGTTAACACGCCCATACAATTTAAACCTCCTATTTCATGTACTTCGGGTCAGCATATTTGAATATACTAGATATTTATATATTTATTACTATCCGTTTTCAACGAAACGCAACAGAAAAGATAGCTAATGGCTACAGCAGGTATTGAGATTGAAAAAGTGGGCGTAATCACGCCCATAGGAAGAAAATAAATAAAATATACGCTGAAATTTAATAAACAAGTAGGTCTAGATTAGCAACTAACTAGAAAAATCTGAAGACCCGGAGATTTTAACAAGGGGGTAGGAACTAATCCAATAAAGCTCACAATTAAAAGAGCAAATTTGACAAATGTTGGAATAATGCAAAGTTATAAAATTTCGATGAAAAAAGTGGAAGTTAACACGCCCATATAACTTAAACCTCCTATTTCATGTTTTTTATTTATTTATTAATATCCGTTTTCAATGAAACTTGACACATATGATTGGCACTGGCAAAAAAATTTATTAAAAAAAAGTGGGCGGGAATACGCCCATAAGAACTAAGTAATTAAATTTTCGCTAAAGAGCTAAAGTTTGATACGCAAGTAGGCCAAGATGAGAAACCAAATAGAAAAATTTAAGAACCCAAATATTTTAACCAGGAATGACAGAGGCCACGATAATTTTTTACTGAAAGTTTTAACTGAAGCTATAATTAAAAGCTATCATCTTAAAAAGGGTACGATGAAAATTGAGCGCTGCTCATAACAAAATCTTGAGTTTAAAAAAGTGAAGGAGACTTGGGGTAACGGCCATAACATTTCAAGCTAGAATTTGCACTAGAGGGCTGAAATTCAATACACAAATAAATCTAAAATAGAGATCACCAAGAAAGATTTTAAATCCTTGAAGTTTCAATTGGGGGCATGGGGACGCACTTTAAGCTCAAAATTAAGAGTTTAAGTTAAAGGATTTACGAACAGGAAAAATCTGAAAGCACCGATTGTTAAATTAGGGAAGTAGAGCCACGTTTATAAAATTTTTATCGAAAAGAGAACTGAAATTTTGCAAAAAAAAACGGCTTGGTAACTTACCTACCAACTAGATAAATTTAAAACACAAACTACTGTATTGAAACCTTGCATGCATATTTCACTCATGCTAGCATTAAATTTCGCGTTTTCTAAAAGAATTGGTTTGAGCAGACTTTACTACACTAAAATTTACACTATATTTTACATATTTCTACTCAGATGACTCCTAAAAAATTAATCAAATTACTCGGTCCTTATTATGACACAATTGTGCACATATCACCCTATTACCCAATATTTTATGTAACTCTGCCTTTTGACCTGGGGCAGACATTATGAAGAGAGCTATAACAGAGTAGATATTTAAAGTTTTAAAAGTTTTATTAAGAAAACCTTCCAAAAAGTAGTCAGATCCGCAAAAAATATATATGTGAAAAAAAAGCCAAGTTCCTTTCCAAAATTTCGGCCATCAAAAGTAGTGACATACAAATTTTGACCAAGTTCGTATTTGGTACAATACCTATCACTGCAATAGGTATGCATTATATAAATTTGTAATAGTAAAATTTCTAGATAGTGTGCTAACTTGGCAATAATTTTACTTTTCTAAGAAAGAAAAAAATAATGTTTATTTGTTCCTTTCTTTATATCGGGAAAAACGTTGTCAAGTAAGCAGATTATCTAGAAATTATATAACACCCCTACGATTACAAATTTATATAATGCATACCTATTGCAGTGATAGATAGGTATTGTACCAAATACGAACTTGGTCAAAATTTTTATCTCACTACTTTTGATGGCCGAAATTTTGGAAAGGAACTTGGCTTTTTTCACATTTATGCTTTTGTGAGGATTCCTTATACAGGTAGGTTGTTTTTAATGAAAGCTTTGTTTTGACAAATAATGAAAAACTAACTGAAAGTCTTTTTATTCATCAATTTACGACAAAAGGGAATCAATTATTTAAAAAATTGTCTATAAAATTAATGACTAGATTATTTGATATATTAAATGGGGACATAATCTATAAAATCATACAAGAATGGTTTTTTTTACAAAAAGTTTGTCCTTTTTTAACGTTGAGAGTACGCATATAAACTTTGCTTACCGTATGTATTTTCTAATGTATTTCCAATTCAGCAGTGATAAAATTCCAGGTTTTTTTTGATTGCAAAAACGATCTTATGTGAGATATCATGTATGCATACATTATTATATGGCTCCATATATAAAATCTTATATTTATATATGAACCCATATATGAAGAGCTTCATAATTAAATTTTCATATATGAGCTCATATGTTATAATACATTTCATATATTAGTCCATATATTAGTTCATATATAATAGTTTTGCCATGTATAATCCCATATATTTCCATACATGAATTCATACATATTCATATATAGTTATATACATTCATATATTAAAAATATATGGAAAATATATATTTTTTTAAGCTGGGAACTCTGGTAATAAAAAAACTATTATTACTGAACGATTTTATATATTGTGGCTCTATTATAGACCAAATAATCAAAAATATAATTCAGTCATAAATTTTATAAAAAATAACGTAACTCTCAGATACATTTAAGAAACTTAATTTATATAACTGTCGAAAATAATATTGAAAACACACTAGGTTGGTATAAAAACGGAATTATTTTTTATTTTATAATTGCATTAGTTCTTAATTGGATTTCTTAAATTATATGTTATGTACGAAAACTTTTTTGTGTTTTTTAAATAATCGATGAATAAAATTTATTGATTGATGAATAAAATGTCTTTTAGCTAGTTTTTCATTATATGTTCAAACAATTCTTTCATTAAATACAACCTACCTGTTCAAAGTCTAGTAATATAATTTATTGCACAGCAGTGAGCTTTTTGAATCAATGGAGTATGAGTATAAACTTCGCATAATGTATAGGGAATCTTTACACATATATGTATGCAAATGCATGAGTATATATTATTATATATGACCACATACCCTAATTTTTCGGATCCAAACTATATATGGAATACCATATATGCTCCATACATATTGTTTTTAGCTGGGAATGTATTTTTAATACAAACATTTTACTGAATAAAACAAATTATTTGCGTTAACAAAATTTTAAACTTAAATTGTAACAGTTCCAAAAAAACACTTATTGGTAACACTAACGTTTGATGAGAAAAAAAGTTGTTTTCACTTAATGAAACAAATAAAAACAATTAAATTTGAATTGTTGTAAAAAGCAATTATAGCACGTACAATATATTTTTATGTTTTATTTAAAGTTCTAGCATAACAATGAAAACTTCCGTTTTCTTCAATTGTAAAATTGGTAAGAGGCAATCGCCTTCACATAATTCAAATATTTTAGAATAATGACAAAAATGGATATAAAAAGGTTTGAGTAGTAAAAATATTTTATTAACAAGCGAGCCGAAATAAAATACAGTTTAAAGTTAAAATGTTGTATTTTAAAATAATATCTTTTTTATTTGCAATATTTTGGGATTTTGCATCACCAAATTGTATGTCATATAACAACAAGAACTCATCTATTAATTGTGACATACAAAGAAGATGTTCTTTCAATGAAGATACTGTTTGGAGTACGGACTATAAACAATGTTATTTGTTTAGAAATCGTTGTCTTTTTGAAAATGAAATGTGCACAAGAAGAGATAACAACCAGAAAGGTAAGACTCAAATATTATTTGAACTTTTTTCATGCGGTTTAATCAATTGCAGTTGTGTTTATTTTCAGAACTTAAGGTTGTCACTAAAGAAGAATGCAAGAAATATTGTAACCATTTTTGTTTCGAAATATATCAACCCATCTGTGCTGAGTATAATAATACCTATAAAACATTTTCCAATATTTGCTTCTTTTACAGCTACAGCTGCCAAAACAATCAATGTAAGTAAGAAATATACATAATATAGATTTGTGTCGAACTATTTCAGTATCTCGTTTGAGACACAAACCTTTGTTCAAAAACATTTAAATTACATGGGTGTGAGTGATTATAGGTTTGTGCCTAAAACAAGCTAGTGGAAGAGTTCGATACAAGTCTAGTATAATATTGCACATACATATGTACGAAATAACTTATGATAGTGATAATATAATTTGAAAAATCAGATAGCTTGAAGCTTAAGCTTAGAAGATATTAAGCTTTCATTAACAATAATTTATGTAACAATTTCCTGCTGCTTGCACTTCCCTTGGAATGTATTACACAGCTTTACAAATTTTTAATTTAGAAAAATACCAAGAACGTCATACGATTAGATAACTTAATTGGGACCTCCTGAACAGGAAAAACGCTGTAATTTTTTTCTAAGTAGCGTGTTTTAGATAACGGTACTTTTGTGTTTTTCGGTATATGGTATCACCTCAAACCCTTGTGGAGCCCAACCCAAAATGCGATGGGATAAATGGCATATCGTTGAAAAGGTCATTGAATGCCTTTTCCGTCGATATGCTGCAAATTTCTATTTGACAAGGTTGAGTTATGGCACCTCAAAGTTCAAAATTTGCCTATTTGTTACGTTTGTTTAAAAATGTTTCATTTTTATTTTGTTTTTTTTTCTACGGTATAGTAAAGATCTGGAATGTTTTATTTTTTTACCAAACATTTTATTTAGTTACCAACATTTTAAACATAATTTGAAAAAAAAGTTATGAAAAATAAGGTTTTTGTTAAGGATTTTGTGGAACGACAATATTTTAATTTTCATTGCGCACAAACTATATTCGGCGTAAATTCAAAAAATTTAAATTAAAATGATGAGTGACTTTAACTCTTGCGTTTTTTTCGGATGAATCTTCGCAAATGAGGAACCAACAATAGTCCGCCATCAGTTGTTCATCCCATCAGCCTTTGTAACGTCTCTCGATTTCTTCCATTTCTTGGTGAAATCTTTCACCTTGTTCATCACTTTCGGAGCCCAAGTTCGTGGGGAAAATATCCAAATGACTAAATAAGAAGTGTAATTTAGGTGTCATATTTGGACCTAAAAGTTAAAAGGAATAAATTTTTAAATGATAACGGCCTCTTTGATATACATGCTTTCAGTCAACGCTTACAAATGGCATTGCATTTTTGCAGTAATGTATCGATCTTCTCAGCGTAATCAGGACTAATTCCTCAGGAGAAGATAATACTTCCTCCATTACATATTAAGCTTGGGTTATTTACAAATATTGTGAAAAAGTTGCTAAAAGACAGTCTTGCCATGAATTACGTTAAAGAAACTACAGAAGTCCTGATTACAGTGAGAAAATCGATACATTACTGCCAAAATTCAATGCCATTGGTAAGCGTTGACTGAAAGCATGTATATCAAAAAGGACGTTATCATTTAAAAATGTATTCTACTGAAACTACTGATTTTGAAAAAAGCACAGTAGATGGTAAAACAAGCAACAGCAAAAAAGCTTTCTTAAAAACAACATTATAATATCAACTAAACAGTTTTTTATATTTATATTATTCAAATTATCCAAAAAAAAGTTATCCGCCATCATCAGATCAGCTCTATGTCATAATAATATTGCATTGTCATTCGATTTAAACATGGATGCAAAATTCCAACTCAATCAGAAACCGGGAAGCGGACCAAACTTAATTTGGAATATTTGATTACAGACAGATAACGGAACAGGCGAAACTACATAAAAGCTTGTATTAAAAGAAGCAATTTAATAATGCTGTGAAGCGAAATTGATCAAAAATGATTTAAAAAATTATTAAAAAAAAATTTTAAAACTATTTGTTAACGACTATATTAAATACATCACACCTTCTCTTGTCACTACAAAGGCTTACACTACCAAGTTAACCAGGGAGTCTGCCTACCCTGTATTTCGCAACGAAATAAAATGCTTTTGAATTGGTATGTTATTAACATTAGAACTCGAATGCATTTGCTTTCGTTTCGAAGTACAAAACAACCGCTCTGGATATGGTGCCCATTTGAAAGTTATATAGAATGTACACATATGATTGAGAACTAAAACCTGCTTATCCTAACAGGATAACGCTTTAACTAAATATAGTGTCCGGTCGCTAAATAATGGCAACTGCTATTTGACAGAGCTGCAGCAGTAGAAATAATTTTGTTTATAAAAAAATTCACATAATAATATTATCTATGTATATCATTTTACAATTAATCTTTAAAAAATATATGTATGTATATTTCCAGCTTATATATTTCAACAAGATGGCGAATGTCCAGCCTAAGTCAGCAGCAAAGTTTTCTTTTAATTCTTCTATAGAAATATTAAAGTAAAATATTATAAAACCAAAGGCTGCAACACTGGTTTTTAAGATTTATTTGCTTTATAAAAAAAAAAATTAAATTCCAATGTATGTATACTCGGAAAAAACATGTTATTTTTTTATTTTATAAAGACAATAATATTTATAATATAATAGATTTTGAACAACAAATATATTCCTGAAAAATGAATTTTCTTCGCCCAACTTAAAAAACATATCGTTACCTTAATAAAGAAACTCGTTTTCTGTTGTTTATTTATTATTTTTGGCCAAATCAAATTTGTTGTGAATTAATCTCTTATTATTTAGCTGGTGAGGCCTATCTCGTCTTATGTCAATAAAAACTAAATTTTTATTACATATTTATCCAGACGTTTCGTGAATTTTATGTTCACTTCTTCAGGGGATGTGTTTGCAATCGATAATTAAAACCAGCAAAAGCCATCATTTCTTATATTATAATTTTTAGTTAAAGTAAACTTTCATACACTTATTTAAATGTTTTTAATAATAATATAACTCGATTGCAAACACATCCCCTGAAGAAGTGAACATAAAATTAACCAAACGTCGGGATAATTATGTAATAAAAATTTAGTTTTTATTGACATAAAACGAGATAGGCCTCACCAACTAAATAATAAGAGATTAATTCACAATTTGTTTTCTTTTTTGATATCGAGTTTGTTGCATATTTCGATAAAAGACCATTAAATTTATCGAAAAATGCAAAAATCACGATTAATAGTAATTTTCATAGATTTGCTGAACAATTTTAACGCAAAAACTTAAGGCAAAAAAAAAAATAAATACAAACTGGTATACTCCCAATGACTTAGAAGTCGTTACAGTGATATTTAGTAAAATATACATTTTGTTTTTTGTATTTATGTGAATAGTTTTATATCTACAAATCTTCTGTGTTATACTAAGTGTAGGATGATAAAAATTCAAATTGTTTGTAACGGATAGCCTAATACTAGGAACCTGTCTCTCAAGACTTACTTACTTGTAATACAAGTAAAATAGTTGTGAATATATATATATATATATAAAATATAAAATATTTTGACAACAGGCCTTAGGAAGAAAATTTCTAGGAAAGCAAGAATGCAAGGTGCATTCTTGGTTAAGTAGTTGACAAATTTAAGTTATTGAACTGGGATCTGTAGAAAATTGGTTGATCATTATCTGACTGCGATATATTCATAGAATAATTACAAAATAATGACGCATTTTATCAAAAAAAAAATACTTAATTTATATTAAGTCCTCGTTATCTAGGTATGTATTTCTGCCATCTGCTATGCATAATATAAATTTGTCATCGTCTGACTGTCGTCTAATTAATAGACAACTGCTAAATTGACAATATTTGTTTCCCATATTAAGAAGTGAAAGGGTGAAAGTTATAAGGGCAAAACTATTGCCAAGTTAACACTTCTGATTTATGAGATAAGATATTATTCTTCACTGGTGATTTATTTCTCTGTTTGTTCCAAGTTTCATCAATTTGCGATTGAGGGAAATAAAATTAAGAAGTGGGTAAAGAGATGTCAAATGGTTTCGTGTAAGTATACACACTGTGTGAGAGGCCGGAACTTGGATTGGCGCACTACCGTGCAATAGAAAGTAATAAAATTATAAATAGTAGTCAAACGAATAATAAATTAGGGATTGCCGTACGGTTCCAAGCGAAACCGAAACTGCAGTTTTTAACCCATAAAAGCGGTAAACGTACCTTACATTGAAGACTTTTATACATTACTAAGCGGTATGTAACAATGATAAGTAAGAAAATTGTAAGGTTGTAAGAAAATTACAAAAATTCTTTACAGAAGAATTTCAATCCGCTATCAAAAAAGCCCTAAACGATGTAAAGCAAAAGGCGATAATTTTTACGTTCTTCAAAGAGAATTTTATAAAAAACGAGCAACAAGACAACCAACTTATTATTGCTTCATAAGGCAAAAACATACACAGTACCACAGTACCATCACAGTGGTATACTAAAGAATTTTTTCCACTGCACCTAAAATATTTAAAAACACAACTTTGAGTTAAATAAATTTAATTTAGATCCATAAATTTGTATGCTGCTTGTTAATAAACTTAAATTTGTCAATTAATTTTTAAGCTTTACAAATAATCCTCCATTTTTAAAATTCACGTAGACAGATAGCGTGGAAAAATTGCAAGGGAGATTCAAAATAGCATTTTTTCATTCGAGGGGAATACAAATTTCACGTGCAGAAAAGTTCCACTTGTTATTCACGATAGGGGTGAGTATTTTTAAATCATCATTTATCTTTCCAGCATACATACCTATTTATATACCTTCAAACTTTTAAAACCGAAACCAAAACAAAACCGACCGGTTTTAATACTTTAAAACCCGAAACCGCGGTTTTTTAATTTCCACGGTCCTTGGCAAACATTAGTTCAATTAATTAAGACAATAAATGACAACTGATGCCTTCTATAAATTCACTTAGATTCATAAAAGAGAATATACTCTGTAATTAATTAAACAAGCACATCGTTTGCAATATTATTTGCATGATGAAATACTATCACTAGAAGCCGCTTTTGAATAAATTTAGATACTTCCTTTTGTAAAACCACTTCAGTTTGCAAACTTTGTAGCTTAGACAACCGTAAAACCTGTATTTAAATATCTGTAGATATTAGTAAATTTGTTTTATATTCAATTTGTGATATCAAAAATTCAACAATTCATATTTTGCATTGAAACAAATTGCAATTTCACCAACAACGCAACAAATACATATTACGTTAGTTACGTTAATTAGCATTCAATCACGTACACATATATTTTAATTTAAACAAGTAAAGTCTTACCATTGTAAATGGTAGCTACATAAATATGATCTATGTGTTAACCAACGCAAGTTTTATTTGCATGATACTTTCGTTTCAAGTGAATAAAAGAGACCATTGTGAATCATTATAGATATATTGTGTATTTATTTATTATTATTCTTAATCATATTGGTTTCTTTTTCAAAAAAAAACACCAGCTTTGTTTGATAATAAAACATATGTATACACATGATGTTTATTAAAAGAAATTTTGGAAAACCCTTCAGTACAACATAAATAAATAAAATTTGTTTGACATATTGTCAGAATTGTAAATACTACAATAATTGAAATATATTTGCTGGTGGTTTAGCATGTCTATATACGTATTTCATTGGCGCTTGAACCAAATCATCAGTAGACTCCAACCACAAATTTTGAACAGTCACAAACCTCTTACTTTATGCACAGACTTTCAAAAAGAAATAAATAATTATCCCTTCTAAATTTTATTTTCACAAAAAGTATGAATCCTCCTCTTATATTTTTTTGATTTCCTACACCAATATATTTTCTTTAAGAATATAAGATATATTTATTTTACATAGGAAAAAACAAGTTAAAGTTTTCCCACCCTGGAAACATTTTAATATTATTTTTAATTTTTTTTGTATTTGCTAGTTTTATTCGTACTGAAATATAAAATAAGTTTACTGAACAAAAATATAAAAATTAATTTTAGCTAGCTGCTTTTATATGGCAAAATAAAGTTTAAGTTTTCCAGCTCTGAAAACGTTAGCTAAATTTTGGTGATTTTCAATAACAATCTATTTTGGACGCTTTATAATACATCAGTCTAAGACCGCAGTCTCAATCGTTTCTGGGAGCCTCGGAAAACCGATTTCACGTACACGTAAGGAGACGGACAAACGGACAAACGGACAGACGGACAGAGGGACAGACGGACACAACTTATTCGTCTTTTTTTTTTATGAATCGCATAACCATATTGTGGAAATTACACATGGAATGACAAACCTATATATACACTTTTCCATTTTTGGTAAAGGGTATAATACTCATTCAAATATGCACATGAAAGATCATAGAATTGAGTATACACATGCAAGTATATACAATTATTTTCATATGGCTGTTTAAGTAATTAATTTAAAAGGTATAATAATAAAGCTAATATGTACACAAGAATTAAAGCTTCTTGTTTTAAAATTTCATATTGATTTAATTTGTTAAAGATTAAACAACAATATATATTTTTTTTGAAGCTAAAGGGTATAAATTGGAGAAATTTTTTAAATATAATTATAGTCATTGAAAGTTCATTGAAAATAGGAGATGTTAGTCAAATTTAAAATTTTTGTGCTTTTTGCAATCGTATCCTCTATTGTGTGTAGAGAGTGCCAACACACTTGTGGTCCGGTTTGCGCTGTGTGGAAGGAGAAGGAAATACAGTGCACTTTTAACAATTCTTGTCTATTGACCATCAGACAATGTGAACATCCAAGAGAAGGTAATTTACTATTAACTTACTTAAATTCAAATATAATAATTATTTCATACTTTTCCTTTCAGAGTGGATAATAATTAATGAGGGCGAATGTAAAGAAGACTCAAAAGTTTGCAGAGAATTATTAAGTCCAAGATTATATTGAGCTTCAAAATTATGACAAAACTAAACACATTTGTAATTAAAATTTATGGGCCTCAAGATTTCGGATTTAAAAAAAAATTGATAGCACTTTTTGATTAAAAAACTTTCAAGTTTAATAAATATTTCCTGCTTAAAAAATAAGAAGTTTTTAAAGAAACGATGGTGTCAGTTACTGCAAGCTATTAAAAGAAAGAAATTTTAACAGTGTGAAATTGCGCTCAATTTTGCCAGCTATTAAAAGAAAGAAATTTTAACAGTGTGAAATTGCGTTCAATTTTGCCAGATATATTATATAAAAGAAGTGTAAGTTTGTTTTTGCATTTGTGTGTTCTGTTTTAAATTTTTTTACGGCATCGCACCGTAACGGCTGAGCTGATTTCGGACAGTTGAGGATTGTATCACTATAATTAAATAAAAATTACAGTGATTTGCATGTTAGGACTTAATTTTAATCGTCGTAAAGCCAAATAGCTTTAATATAAGTAATGACCTTTAAGTTCGCGAAATTAACATATGTATGTAGGCGCGCTGTAGTGTGGAGACGAACTTTAAACTCGAAATTAAGTTACAAAGAGGAAAAATCCGAAAGCACTGATTGCTAAATTATGGATGCAGGGCCACGTTTATAAAAAGTTACCGTAAACTTATACGGCAGAGAACTGAAATTTTGAAAAAAAGGCTTTGGAAGAAGTAGAAAAATTTAATACACAAGCTGCTCTATTGAAACAGCCTTTAGTTTTGCGTTTCAAAAGCACTTCTTCTAAGTCCTGATTCCCACACATCAGGTTTACCTGATCAGTTTTAGTTCAATTTTCTTTTGAACCTGCTTTTGCGTTCATACACACCGTCAAGTCAAGTCATCAACTTGCGTTATAGTATAGTATTACGAATGACAAAACAAAACGAAAAAGCAAACTTGACTAATACGGTCAACTCTGTACCCCTTTTTATTCTCTTTACCGCTCTCTCCTAAAAGCTCAAGACTTGACGAGTCAAACCTGACGTGTGTGAATCAGGACTAAGCAGAATTTAGAGAAATAGTCGCGGTCACTCCCATTAAAATTTAAGCTATATTTTACATATTTCTACAGAAAATATTTTGAGTTTCACTTAACTTTTTTCTCTAATGCCATAAAAAGTTAACTAAAAATAAAATTTTTTTTCCAGTTAAATTTTTACAAAATTGTTTTTTGAATCTACACATTTCTTTGTAGGTCCGCATTCACACAAAATATATTTTCTGATTCAATGAATTTGGTTACTGAAAAAGAAATTTAGTTTTTTCTGTGTACCATGCATTTTCTAAATATGAAATCGTTAGGGTTTCATAGTACTGCCAAGCAACCTGCTTACTTTGCAATTTTTTTATCCTTGTAATACAGAAGATGACAGCGGATTTTATTCACTTCTTTACATGGGGAAAAATTATGTCAAGTTGCTGAGAAATACTGTAAAACCCTAACGAATTCATATTTGTAAAATGCATGGCAGATTATAGTGATAGGTATTGTGCAAAGAAGAATTTGGTCAACATTTTTATCTCACTTATCTTATCTTACATAATGCACAGCATATTTCAGTGATAAGTATTGTGCCAAACACGAACTTGGTCAACATTTTCATCTCACTGCTTTTGATGGCCGACATTTTGGAAAGGAACTTGGTATTTTTTCACATATATGTTTTTGTGACGATATCACTACTTTTTGAAAGGTTTTCTTAATAAAGATTATTAAACTTAAAATATCTAGTCTGCTATAGTTCTATTCATAATGACTGCGCCAGTTGAAAAGGCAGAGCGACATAGAATAATGAGTTAGAGTGTGATATACAAATGCGCCATTGTGTCGTTACAAGGACCGACAGATGTACTTAATTTTGTAAGAGTCATCTGAGTAGAAATATGTATGTAAAATATAGTGTACATTTAAGTGGAAGTGACTTAAATTTTTCTAGTTGGTAACTTACCTAAGGTCCATTTTTTCCAAATTTCAGTTCTCTGCCGTATAACAATACGCTAAGGTTTTATAAACATGGCCCCAAGTCCCGAATGTAACAACCAGTGCTTTCGAATTTTTTTCTGTACGCAACTTACCCCTTGACTTAAGGGGTATCGAATTTAAACTCTCTAGTTTAAATTCTAGCTTTAAATATTATGGATATTACCCGCACTCTCCACCACTTTCTTAAACTCAAGATTTTGTTATGAGCAGCGCTGAATTATCATCGTCCTCTTTTTAAGATGATAGTTTTTAGTTAAAGTTTCAGTTAAAAGCTTCAGTACTATATTAGCGTGGCCCATGTCACTCCAGGCTTAAATATTTGGCTTTTTAGATTTTTCTAGTTGATTTTTCATCTTGACCTACTGGCGTATCAAATTTCAGCTCTCTTGTGCAAATTTAATTGTTTTATTTTTATGGCGTATTCCTGCCCACTTCTTTAAAAGAAAATTTTTTTTAGTCAGTGCCAATGATACGTGTCAAGTTTCGATGGAAATGGACAATAATATCTGCATAAGTAGTATAAATCTGTTGATCCAAAGTGCATGAAAGAAGAGACTTAAATTTTATTGGGATGTCAACACACACTTTTTTAAAGGAAAATTTATAGCCTTTCATTATTAAAACATGTATGCCAAGTTTCAATAAAACTGCTTGCGCTTACTGGCGTAGCCCCGCCCCTATGGCTATATTTTCCTGTTTTTAAGATTTTTTTAATTAGTTTCTAGTTTAGACCTACCTTTCACCTCATTAGCGAAAATCTATATTTTTTATTCTTATTTGCTTGATCACAAGCCCATTTTTTCAAACTCAAGATTTTCTTTGTCTTTGGGTTTATCTCTCCTATTGAGTTTTGCTGGAAACGTTCAATAATAAATACATAAATAGTATATTTAAATGTGCTGATCCGAAGTACATACATGAAATAGGAACGCAAATTTTATGGGTTTTTAACATCGCTTGACTTAAACGCATTGGTTCTGTTTTTTTAATTCTGAGCTATGTAGACGTAGCCCCGCCCGCCTGGCTATAATTTTCAGGTTTTCACATTTTTTAGCTAGTTCCTAATCTAGACCTACTTCTTTATCAAATTTCAGCTAACTAGCGCAAATTTTAATTCTTTTTTCTAATGGGCGTGATACCGCCCATTTTTTCAATCTCAAGATTTAATTTGGCAAGTAGTTATCTTTCTTGTCGAGTTTCGTTGGTAATAAATCTATAAATATGTAGTATATTCAAATGTATCTGAAATAATCTGTTAACGCCCACTTTTTTTACGAAAATGTATAGCCTTGTATTATTGTAACATGTGTGCCAAATTTCATTAAAATCGCTTGAGTTAAATGCTTTAGATATGTGTTTTTAATTCTGAGCTTTATGGGCGTAGCCTTAGGTTAAAAGTTTCGGATTTTCAGATTTTTCTAGGTTATTACTTTCATAGTTCTACTTGTGTACCAAATTTCAGCTCACTAGCGTAAAGTTTAATTTTTATGGCCTGCCCCCTGGATAAAATTCCTGGGTTTTCAGATTTTCCTAGTTAATTGCTCACCTAGGTCTACTTGTGTACCAAATTTCATCTTTCTAGCTATAGCGGAAGTGCTTCATCAATTTGATGAGTGGGTCAGTGGTCAGTGAGTATGTCTTAAAATATGCACTTTTTGTAAAAACAGCTTGAATGGCTTCCTGTAAATATACACACTGCGTGCATTGGACGGAACTTGGGCTGGCGTACTGCCGTGCGCCTAGATGAAGCTCTTCATATATGAATTCATATATAGAAATAAGATGTAATATATGGAGCCGTACAAAAATGTTTTATTAAATAATATCTCACATTAGATCGCTTTTGCAATCAAAAAAGCTTGCATTTTATTAATTCGATCTTTTTCTCTCTTTTTTATCATTGGTGAATTGGAATTCTGTCAGAAAATACATACGTTTTGCAAAGTATATATGTATGCGTATAGCCTCAGTTTTAATAAAAAGAAAACAAATTCTTTTACTATCTTATAAATTGTGCCCCTATTTAATAAACCTAATAATCCAAAAAATAATTCCGTCTGTAATTTGGAAAAAAAAGAACGAAGTTCTCTTAATATTTTTAGTAAATAAAGTTAATATTACTGCAAAATTAGTATTGAAAACGGGGGTGATTATAAAACGTATTATTTTTTTCTTTTATAATTGCATAAGTTTTAATTATGATTTGAATTTGAAATTAATATTTATGTACGAATATGAGTTTTGTGTTTTTTTAAATAATCGATTCACCTCTTCTCTTAAATCAATGAATAAAATGTTCGACACCGCTTTCTTTTCAAGATAATTTAAAACTTCATATCGCGAGAATAAAGAACAGAAGATTAAGGGTCTTATGCAAAAAAATTTAACAACGTTTTGCAAAGCAATGTTAAGTAAAGTTGTAGTCTAAAAAAATTATTATATCAAATATCTAAAGTAGGTCCCCACGTTTGTTAAGACTACTTTAGGTTGATATTTTCAAAATGTGTATTTTGTACTTCAAACATTTTTGTTATTATAAAACATATTGATTCATGTTACATCTGTAAATGAAGCTAGAAGTGTTAGCTCCTAGCTTAGATTTACTATTTCTTTCATGTAATGGAAAACCTCATCAAATTATCCAACTGATTCAAAATACATGGTAAAATCCATAAAAAAATATTAAAATAAATAAAATTGTACGAAAATGTTTTAGTGATGTACATACAATCAAAACAAATCGAAAAGAGCTAGATATTCAAATACTCATTTCATTCGAATAAAAGAAATTGTGATAATTATTTTTTGTTCCTCATAGTTTTTTACGTATACTTCATATAAATGTTTATCTATTTTCCTACCATGTCAGAATACATTATTATTGTTTAATTTAGGTTGCTTTACTTCATGAAAATAAAAATTTATTTAATAAAATAAAAAAAAATATTTGAATACCCGAATGAAATTGCATTCGATTTTTTACATCATAAGCTGTGAAGTGGTTGTTGAACACGGTTGTGTTACCAGTAATTATTATTAAATATCAAAATAATTAAAGTTGTGTTTTGCATACAATTTGTTAACAAAGCAATGTTAGCCTTAAAGTGCTTGGCAACTAATATAAACTTTAAAGCTATAGTAAAATAGTTTTTTGCATAAGGAGTGTTACCCTTAGAAGATTTTTTTAAAAACACAAAATTATATTCAATCACATGATTATGTACACAGTTTCAATAGAATTGGTTGTGTTTGTATTTCTAAACTTTAAGCTTGTAAAATTTTTGGAAATTCAGAATTTTATATTTGGAAGCCCACCAGAGGCTACTTGTGTAGCAAATCTTAGTTTTTATCGTAGCATAAATTATTAAATTAGTATATTTTTGAATTGTTACAATTTAAGTTTACACATTTGTTGAAGCACTTATAATCCAAGATCATTATTTTACTTACTAAGTAAAATATTTTTTATACAAAATACTTTGAAATTGATTATTGATTCGTTATGTTGGATATATGTGCATTTTATTGTTGCTAATACTTTACTCAATTTTCTTAAACAACTAGAGTTATTATAGAAAACTTTAATTGAAACAAATGACAAGTTCAACAAATATCAAAGTTGAAACAGGAAATCAATAATCAACATGTTTTTTTATTTTTACTTTACCATTGCAATAGTGGTTGCATTTCTTTCAGCTCGTTTTGTAGTTGTAAGAAGTATGTAAAGAAAATAAGTTTAAAAAACAACATCTATTCAATAAAAATAATTAGTTTTTTTGTTTTGTTATAATTAAATTTGAACATATGTTATCGCACTAATAATCCCAAATTATTATTTTATTTATTCAGTAAAATAGTTTTCATTAAAAATTCAATGCTTTTTGCAAAATATATTTTTGTCAAAAGTAGTTTGTATAAAACATTCTATTTGTCACAGAATCTTCTTTTATAAAAAGGAATTTTTGTATAAACAAAATTTTTGGAAAACTATTAATTACTACTTGTTATCTGGTGTATGTATTATATATTAAGGAATTGAGAACCAAAGTGAAGGCAACGTGTTACGCTTTTCCTTTCAATATTTATTTATACTGAATAAAATGAATATAATTTCACTTATCTTAACTTTTTTCTGTTAATAGCTTACCGTGACTGACCTCGTTATTTGAAAATTTCGAAAAAGAAAAAATGTATTACAGCTAGTTTTTAAGCATGAACAATTTATTAAACTTGAAATATCTTTAATCGTAAAATGTTGCTGTAACTTTTTCAAAGTCCAAAACCATAGCTTGTAAGCTCAAAAATTTTAATTTAATATGTATTTACTCGTATTTTTTTTAATTTTTTAAAGCTCAATATATTCTGGGATTTAATAATTCTCCACACACTTTTGAGTCTTCTTTACATTCGCCCTCATGAACTATTATCCATTCTGAAAAGAAAAGTGAATAAATAATTATTAGATTGTCAATCGGGTAATTATTAGATTTGATTTTAAGAAAGTACCTTCTCTTGGATTATCACATTGTCGGATAGTCAATAGACAAGAATTGTTAAATGTGCACTGTATATCGTTCCACTGGGCGCAAACGGGACCACAAGTGTCACGGCACTCTCTACACAAGATGGAGGATACGATTGCAAAAAGCACACAAACTGTAAATTTGGCTAACATCTTCTTTTTTCAATGAACTCTCAATGTCTATAATTATATTTCGAAAATTTTTCCAATTTATACCTTTCAGCCTCCGAAAAATTAGATGTTGTTTTAATTTCTTTCACAAAATATATTAATATGAAATTTAAAAAAAAGCTTAAATTCTTGTGTATATATTAGGTTTCTTATTATTATTATTTTAAGTTATTTATTTAAGCAGTCATCTAACATGTGAAAATATTTTTATATACTCGCATGTACATACATACATATATGAATATATGTATGTATTGAATTGCATTGTCTTTCAGGTGCATATTAAAAAAATAAGGTCTTTTATGTGTACTTTTTCGTTTATGTACCCTATAATGCTGTCGGTACTGAGGCATTAGTACTTGCAGAAATAATGTAGCTCAATTCTAGTATTTTATATGGAAACTTTGAATTTTTTTTCAACCATTTGTTTGAAATAAATTTTCGCATTTTTCAGGCGTGTGCAGACATTTCTCTGCAGTGCATACTGCATCAGAGCTCAACGGAGTGGCAGCGGGTATTATTATTTATGCACATCTGTTTTATATTTGTAAAGCTAGATATATTTTTTTTTTAATTTAAATTTAACTGGAAGGTTATCAAAAATTTTATTGAATAAACATCATCTGCATATGTTTTACTTTCAGATTAATAATAAGTTAATACACAGCAAATGGTTTACATTTAATTAATTAGTTAAGTATTAATTTTATTTTATGAAGCACTAAGTTTGACAAAATTTACAATAGTTAGTAGAAATTCATTTATTACAATTCGAACATGTACGTGATTAAATGTAAATTAATGTAAAATATAATATTTTTTGCATCATTTGTGAATCGACAGTGTGCTTTTATTCTCATTGGTGTGATGCAAAATATACGGCCTGGCCTACGATGTCGATAAGAGTCTTTCTATCGCTTAGTTAAACTGAGAAAAAAAAACAAGAAACTTTGTGTTTCTTTTCAATATAAGCAATCTAAAGAAAATTTATTGTTGACATCGTGAGCCATATTGATAAAGTGTTCACTTTTTAATATCACAAGTCGAATACAAACCAAGTTTACTAATCAATATGTTTATACACACATCGTATGTAGATGTGACAATGATTTAAGAGATGAGATTTGTTAGCCGAAGCTTGATATTTAAACTGATTCGAAATCTGCTTCTTGTGCCATTAGAGAATCACATCATAAGAATTATATTACAAACGATGTGACATGCTTTTGAAGATAAACGATGATTGGTCTTCCAAAGTTCATTATGTTGCTTAGAACGTGTCGATGAATGGTAATGAATTGGCTGTTTAGAGTAAATAAGAAAAAGTCACCCGCTACTTAACTGGCATTCCAGTTATGGCTAAATCGCTCTCAAGCAAATCTAAGCTTTGCTTCTTAGTGTGCGGAAAACGGAGTACTCGTATTTCTTACATAGAACGTTGCAAGAAACGCAGACCTTATGCTTCTTTCTTCCCATATCTATCTCAGACATCAGGCTATATATATGTGTACATCGTGTTTTCCCACGGTATCTTTGACCATTAAGCAAATGAAATTCAAACGTCTAATAAAATCAAAGATAACAAAGTAAAATGCATAACAGATTGCAGTGACAGATATGGTACCAAATAATAATTTGGTAAAAATTTCGATCTAAGTTATTATGACGTGCTGCTCTAAATTAGCTTTGTTTCCACCTTTAACATTTTTAACATCAACTTAAATCGTTTTATTATTTTTATCGCAATTTTTCCACTTTCCAATGTATTGTTACTAAAGAGGTAAAATATAAAGATTTAAAAAAAAAATGCGATGAAAATATTAAACCTTAATCTAACAAATCCAAAAAACCACAATATTTTGTTCTTGGTAAATTAAAAACCGCACTAAATTCTGATAGTTTTACTTTGCTCTTGAGAAATTAAAAACCGAACTGTAGTCGGATTGAATTTTTTTACATAATTTATTGTTAAAAACATTTCATAACCAAAATGAAATAAGCACCAATAGTTGAATTCCACAATATACCATCTACTAGATGTAGTTTTTATTTTTTTGGTTTTTTTACTTTAAAAATGTAAATTTTTTTTTTCGTCATTCCGGACATTCGCCTTCTTGTTGTAACATGTAAGCTGTAAGAAGAGATGAAGGTATTTTAAGATTAGCTGTTAAATTATTGAAATAAAAAGAACATTCGAATAATAATTTTTCATATAATTATAAGCTTAGTTTTACACTTAGTTAAATATGTCTTTAACATTTAATAAAAGAACCATATGTGGCATTTTCATTTTGAGTCGTCGAGGGAAGATAAAATTAATTCTTAAGTGACTGCTGTAAATAGTTTACTGATGCTTAATATGCTCTGAACTAATTGTGGATTACAAATATCTAATCAATATACATATGGGTAATTCTAGAAAAAGGTCAACCAAAAAAAAATTTTTTCTGCCAAAAGGTTTTGTTTCAAATTTTGAACATTCTCGACCGAAATATGGGACTTTTAAAAGAAATATTTTCTTTGCTGAGCCTATTTTTTAAGTGAATGTTTAAAGTAATTTGTATTATTTTTCTTTTTTTATAATATGCAAATTTTTTACTAACAACAATCTATGCATTAGCAAAAAATAAAGAGAAGGGAGTCTAATAAGAGAAGTTTGTTTGAGTTTTTGAACTATATTGTTTATCTAATTTTTCTACCTTTTATATATGTTCAATGAAACTATTTTGTTGAGCTTTAGGTCAGTAAATTTCATAAGTTTCCTTATATTTTTATTTTTATATCGATATTTCGTTAACATTTGGTTAACTTCTTCAGGATTATTCTTGTTTTAATTTTTTGATAATTAGTTTTTGTCTTTTTTTCTTTTCAATCAATCAATTATAAATAACAAATATCGATGTAAAAATAAAAATATAAAGAAATTTATGAAATTTACTGACCTAAAGCTTAAAAAAATAGTTTCCCTGAATGTATGTATATTTCTATAACTATACAAAAATAATTACAATTAATTTTGGTGTTATTTGAACATTAATAATTATCACATGTCATTTGGCTAACAAAGCGATATGAACTTTTTTAGCAAAATTAAATCATAAATATAGAAACAAATGTAGTTCGAAGTTAAATAATAATTAAAATTAACTATAATGAAATAACTTGTTTTTTAGGTTGCAACTTTTTAGTAATTTTAAATTATATTTATTTAAAGATATTAGGTTTCCAAACCTTTATATAAATATTTGATTATAGGCTTCATAATATATCATGCACTAATGCCCGTAATTTCTACAAACAAGTAATTTACCTAAGATTTTTACCTACGAGTTTGCCTTATAAAATTAAACTTACACGATAGATATCTGTACACTAGTAGATAGCTTTGGCTAGAAGTAACGGGCATAACTAGGTATCCCGCCAAAACTAAACACCTCATAAAAACTCAATATGATGGCATCAAATGTAGAGGACTAGGACTAACAGACATCTATCAGAATAATTTCCCCCAAAATCTGGTGTAAGACAGGAACGTCTACTATCATCTTTTATCTTTCTACTAGTTATTGATAAAGTACTTAATGACACATTTGCAAATAAACGTCGTGGAATCCAATGAACACTAAATAGCCACCTCGAGGACTTAGATTATGCTGATGATATCTGCTAACTATCTACAAAACATGCAGATATGCAATCAAAACTAAATGATTTGATTATTAATTACTCTGTGACTGTTGGTTTAAAAGCTAACGAAGTCAAAACAAAACCGTTTAGAGTGCGAATAATAAGAATTAAGTATAATTCTTAAATCAAATGTATTGTCAGTACTGCTTTATATCTTTAAGATATGGTTGCTAACGGATGCCCTAGCATCCTAAGCCTAAGCTTTATAGCTTCACGAATCGTTGCCTACGGTATATATTGAAACATAGGGTTGCTCAATGTGATAAACAACAATGACAATTTATATCAGAAATTTAAAATTCTACAAATTGCTACTATTATGAAGAAAAAAATTGAAATAAGAAAGCATACAGAGGAAATATGCTGACAAGCTTTAGAATGGAATCCACAAGGCAATAGAAAAAGAGGTAGACCAAAAGACTACCTGGAAGAACTGTTTGCAAAAATATATAAAGAACAGAAGAATATTGTGGAACGATATTAAAGCGAAGTCATATGACATAATAAATTGGAGAAACCTTGTAGAGGCCCTATGCTCCAATAGGAGTTAAGAGGATAGAAGAAGAATAAACTTTTTTCTATTTACATATACGATGCCGGCTATGGAGAAAATACTCAGCAAAAATTTTGCTTCAAAAAGCAGGTTCTACTGTTATGAAATAAAAGTAGCACTGAGAAACCTGCTGATATTGCTGCTGATTTTTGTATGGCGAGTTCTCGGTTTGGAGCAATACATTTTTGCTCACTATTAAACCACTTTTTTCCTGTAGTTTGCTTCATATACGTTCACTGCTTTTTAAAAAGCTCGTATTTTAAAGAGAACTATAATGCGCTTTATTGCCCTATTGCGTCAATAAACATGAAAATTTTTTACTGGGTAGTGACATAGAAAAAATTCCGTCGAATGAGAGTCTGAAGCATTTTCGTCAAGGTTATTTTTATCTGTTTAATGCCTCATATTTTGACAAATAAATACAAATATACCTAATTTATATTAAGCATTTCTTTTATGAAATTAGTTGCATGAAAATCTTTTATTTTTTAATAGGAGGCCTGGAAGAGAAACTTATATAAGAAGCGTAGCCAAAAATGCATCAGAGATTCTTTCTCCGTCCTTTCTTATATAACATTCCCTTTTATATCGCTACAATTAGCAAATAAAAAAAGTTGGGTGCAACAAAATTCATGAAATTTTATGAAAATATGCTTAATGTAAATCAGGTAATATATACATACATATGTACATGCAACTAATTTCATGAACACTTTCATAATATAAATTCAGGCTTACTTACGTATATCATTATGGCAGCTGACGCTGTAAAACATACAATAATTGGAAAATGTTTTGTAGGTATTATTGTACTCAGCACAGACGGGATTATATTCCAAGGTACAAATACTCTTACAATACTTCTGGCATTTTTCTCTAGTGATGAGTGTAAGTTCTGAAAATATATACACAAACAAGTAATATATTAAAATTTTATTTTACAATATATTTTACCTTTCTGCTTTTCTGCTCTTCTCCAACACACTTCACTCCCAAATTGACAGTGATTTCTGAATAAATAACATTGATCGTTGTCCGTAGCATAGACAGTAGTTCCACTTAAAGTACATCTTCTTTGTGCGGAACAATCAATTGATGATTCCTTTTCCTTATGAGATATACACTTTGGTGATGCAATGCCGCAAAATATTGCAACTAATAAAGTTATTGTTTTAACGTACAACATTTTTGCTACAAACTTCTTTCTATTTCGAACCGTTTATTAATAAAACTTTTCACAAGGGAAGCCTTCATTTTATATATTTTTAGTAGAGATGAGCAGGTGTCGTCATACTGCACTAAAATTAATCATGTGAGGGTATGTGAGCTTAATTTTAAATAAAATACTTGTCGCTCAAAAATGGAATTAGATGAAAATTTAAATGTGTATATGTGAGGCCGTCTGCGCAAAAGTGGTGTAACCTCAAGCTATTTAATTACTGCAGTGCTCTATTTAATTATTTAATTGCTACAATGCGTTACTATATAATGTTCTGTCAAAAAAATGATTTTTCGGATCTATCTTTCTATGGATACCAGAAAATGGCTTGATCTCCTTTTTTTTTTTTTGATAGTTGGTAATATAAATGATGTACGAGTATTTATCACCAGAATAGCTTAAAAATATTTGATTACATCTCTTGTGCGGTGATGGCCTCCTATACTAGAAACAATTCGTATTATTATTGCTTTCTTCATAATTTTGCTACTTTCGTCTATATGTATATTCCCAAAGAAGCAAATATTTTGGGCTCAAATCGTCACATCCGTGATAGTATTGATAATTGTATGAAAACAAATTAATTGATACGTCAATCGTATAAACTGAATGGGACTTCAGGACGTTCACGTATGTCATAAACCGAAATTGGTGTTTTTACGTCACGAGTAGTACGGTAACGGATGTGAATTGACGTCAAATGCTTCGAAAAATGCTTCTGGAAATCACTAACGTAAGGAAGGCTCTCGAAAAAGGTAGAAAATTATGACAGAAAACTCTACAAATCAGTAATCTGAATGCGCCAACACTATTTATTATTACTTCTCTGAAGCATTTTAGTAAGGCGAAAAGCTGGGTCATCTCGTATAAAAAAAGGTAACTTATTCATGCGCAACAGTAAGTGATTCTGTAACAGTGTCTCCTTTGCAAAAACACTTGCTGGGTTTCTAGACAAATGAAATTTTGTGCACGTCTAAGTTTTGGGTGAATAGCCAATAAAATAAATTTTTATTCAAAGTTCATAATAAATGAATAACTTCAGATGGCATCAGAGTGCCACAAATGAAAATTTATAGGAATCTACAGATAAATTGCTTTATACCTGAGAAGAAAATGGTCTTTGATGTCAGTGCAGTGCCGAATTTTTTGAGGATTAATCTGCAGCCATTTAAAGAGTGCTTGAGAAACTTGGTACTGAGCATGCTCCTATTCCCAATAAATATGGGGTGAAAAGTATTGGTCAAGTTTTGAGATTCACAAATAATGACAAAGACAAACATATTACATACATAAATTCCATTGCATGTCTGTTTTTTAAAATTTCATCGAGAATTTCCCTTTGTTCTAGAAAAACTAATTAATCAAATTTTACACCCAGAGAAAAACATCTTAAAATCAATAAAAACCATATTGAATTAATAAAAAACGTTAACGAAAGTCTAGTCATGTTGCAATTTATTATTTCAATATGGAAAAATATTCATTTACAGTATTAATTTATTAATTTTATTTGTTTTTAGTATCTCAACATACATTTTATGTTATGTTGAAAATTATTGAATTGATTTGACGCGTTCTTTTTTTTAAGTTGCTGCTTTTCCCTGAGTTTAGCAAAAGTAAAAGAAATGTTTAAAATGACATGCGATAAATACAATTTCATAGTGATTTTCGTTTTTAATACCTTTTACATAAACGTGAGTGTTGTGAGCCAATACACATCCACTCACAAGCACATCCATAATTTTTAAGGCATTGTTCATAGACATTATATTTATTTACTCGCATTTGTTTAATTACTATTTTGGAATTTAAGAAATAAAGGGAATTTGGCATTGTCTGGTTAAAATTAGAAAATGTTATATTTGTTATATTAAGTGTTTTAATTGCTTTTTACAAAAACTTAAAATTAAAAGATTTTTTTTTGCTTTTCGGATTTGCCACCCGATAAATTTGTAATATGTATCTATAGCAATAAGATTATATAATTTCACTTGGCCAGCTTTACTGGAAGAAAGTGCTCAATCGTGTGCTGTTTCTGAAATTTTTAAGAAAAATGCTTCATGTTTATTTCTGTGTGATTTTTTAATTCTTTTTCCAGTCCAATTGCATTGAAAGTATTTTGGACATTTGACACTCATGCATTCGGGCAAATACCGTTGCATGAAGTGTTAGATAAATGCATTGGCAGACTGCAACGTAAACATGTATTTTGTACAACGGCTATTTGACACTCACCAGTCTGCTCATTTTTTTAAACCTTGATTCGAAATTTACCAATCTTTTCCGGTGAGATTTCGTATTAAAAAGTGTAAAATAAACACACACAAAAATATACCAACTTACACTTCTTTTCATATAATATACATATCGTACTTAATTAACAAGACGGTATTAACTCGATGATGTTAAGGAAAAACTGGCAGCCAGCTTATACAAAAACCGCCATTAAAATTATTCAGACTATTCTTTGACGATGAGGTTTTAGGTATGATAGTCGAGGAAACAAATCGCTATGCTCAGCAGAACAACTTTTCTTTTGTACTGGACAACATCATGCTCCAACGATTTCTTGGCATTTTAGTATTATCTGGATATCACACTTTGCCTGCTGCACGCGATTATTAGTCAAATCACCCTACATTAGGCGTTCCTGCTGTGAAATTATGTATGCCAAGAAATAAATTTTTGGATATTAAAAAATTCATTCACTTTAGCAACAATTTTGAGTTAGACAAGAACGATAAAATGGCAAAGGTATTGTTCAAATCAATCGAAATTATTTTAAATAGTTAATTTTTATTATTATTTTATTTATTTTATATAAGATACGACCTTTGTATGAACTTATAAATAATAAATAATAAATAATAAATAACTGTATTCTTTCATTTTGATTTAAATGAATTAAATAAATTAGTTTAGGTTTATTTTTGATTAAAATTAATTAAAAAATTAGTTTCAGTTAATTTTTGTTTTAAATGAATTAAATAAATTAGTTTGAGTTTAATAAGAATTGTCTTTTTATTATTTACAATTAATAGGAGCAATAAAACCAATATGCTAAATAGTGCCCAGTGTTCGATTAATCGAACACCATTTTTCTCAAAAACAAAAAATCTTAAAAAAATTTTGACTTCAGATTTGTATTTTCTGGTGGCAATTATCTTCTAACAAACAAGTTTTAAAAGTTTATTCGAAAAAAAAATTATCTGGGGCGATTTGGGTTAATAGCATTAAGATAAACAATTCATTATTAGCGCATATATTTTTATACTCTTTACCAAAAAATGCAAAAGGGTATTAATAGGTTTGTCATTCCGTTTGTAATTTTCACAACATTATTAATTGACCCATAAAGTATACATATATATTTTTGCAAAGGGAAGACAAACAAGCGATATCTGTGCCTGAAATCGGTTTTCCGAAGCTCCCGGAAAAGCTACAGACCTCGTTCTTAAACTAGTGTGTCATAAATGGTCCGAAATAAATGAACAAAATCAAAGCAGACGGTTTCAGAGCTGGAAAGCTCGAACTTTATTTTGTTATACAAAAGTAACTACCGAAAACTAATTTTTAAGTAAACTTATTTCATACTTCAGTATGAACAAAATTGGCATTTTTCATTAAAAAAAATAAAAAGACGTTTCCAGGGTTGGAAAACTTTAACCTTTTTTTCTTATGCAAAAAAACTTATTGAAGCAAAAGAAAGAGATTGTTATAAGAAATCAGAAAAATCAAAAAGGGTGATTCCACGGTTGGGAAACTTTTTGTGATATATAAAATTAACTAGGTCTAATTAATTTATTTTTCTTTATAAATTACACAGGTCAATAAAATGAAATTTATTGTGTAAAGTCAAAGGTTTCGTAGTCAATTATTAAGAAAAAAGAGGATGGTGCCTCACATAATTTGCATTTACTTGAGAACCAGTTCTTTGATTAAATAAAAAAATGCATAGTAGGCTGGGAAACAAATTGACCTGAAGAAAATTTTATATTTTATTACTAATTGTGATACATTCATATGTTATAAATAAAATGAGCCAAATTAATTAAAAATCATTCCATGAATTCTGAATTTATTCACAATTAAGTAGAAGCATATATACTCGTATATATATGGAAAAATCATACGTTCTCAACGGGTACATTCGCAACCGGTACTTAAGCCAATTAAATGAAAACTAATACAGATATTTGATTTTGTAAGTACTGGGTAGACATTAATACACTTTTAAAGTAAATTAATCGCTTTTGAATATTCCGTTCCATTTCGCAGAATTTTACATTTCACTACTGGCAGCCAAAGTTGACTTCGTTTGCGTACGTTCATAGCCACATGCTTATAACTATCAATATAAAAACTTAAACTCGATGAAGTCCATCTTTTGCACTAAGCATAGCGCTTCCAAAATTCTATCAAATCGCAAAAAAAGTTCTTGCAAATGTTTTGTTTTCTATGTTCTTTGTACATAAAAGCGTACGAACGTACGCTCGTGACCTAGGAAATGCCCATATTTAAAAAAGAAATAAATTAGTATTCAAAATTAGAAAAATTAAAAAATGGAAAGGAGAGTATATGGGTTTGTTTTACATATATCTGTTTAATTTTTATTTAATTATAAACGAAGGTTTCTGTCATGTTGCTTATTATGCTCTCAGCATATTTAAGTTTCAAATCGAGGGTCTTACGTTGACAGCTTGTAACGAGTTCTTATTAATTTTTAGTAAATAGAGATAAAAATAAGATTAACCGCTTAAGAACAGTTCTAACTATAAATTTAGTTAAAGGACATGTTCGGTTTCATTTACCTCAAAACGTTCCTTTGTGCTGAACAAATTTGACATAATACCGTGATATATAACATTTGCAATGGGATGTTTAAATTGAGATACAACAATTTTGCAACACAACATCAAAGATTATTAAATAAAATAAGTTAGTTTACCTGGTATGGAGGTACAATACTTAGACTATTTTATAGGGATATTAAATAGTAGCTCGGTCTTAGAACATCTCGAATGCCAGTGAACAAACACTGATGACGTGACATCGTTTTTGACATTTGGAATAAGGGTGAATGTAAAATATTTTTTAAATACAGATCGTATAATATAATATTCAACTTATTGCTAATATCGAAATAAATATTTAATGGAAAAATACCGAGAGGTCACTTACTAAAAATTACACTAGAGCGAAAAGTGATACATAAAAGTAAGTAATTTTTCTGATTTCTTACATTAATTTCTTTCTTTTTAAGAAAATAAGATATGCTTAATTTATAGAAGAAAATAAAAAGTTTGTTTTAGTAAGTTACTTTTGTAAAATAATAAAAGTTTAAGTTTTCCAACCCTGGAAACAATTTTTAACCTTAAAAATTTTTTTCTTTAATTTGAAATACTAAGTTTCCCAACCCTTAGCGGATCCTTTTTGATTTTTTTTAATTTCTTACATTAATTTTTTTCTTTTAAGAACATAAGATGTGTTTAATTTATAGAAAAAAAGTAAAAATTGTTTTAGTAAGTTATTTTGTATAAGAAAAAAGTTAAAGTTTTCCAACCCTGGAAACGTCTTTTTAATTTTTTAGAATTTTTGTTTGAATTAAAAGTACTAATTTTATTCATACTAAAGAATAAAATAAGTTTATATAATAAAAAAATAATAAAAACTAGTTTTTGGTAGTTATTTTGTATGGCAAAATAAAGTTTAAACTTTCCAGCTCTGAAACCGTCTGATCGATGTTACTGATTTTTAATACCAGTCTTATTCGGCCCATTTTTGACATACCAGAACGAAGTCTCTAGCTGTTCTAGGAGCTTCGGAAAACCGATTTTAAGTACAGACAGACAATCAGACGGACATCGCTTGTTTGTCTTCCCTATGCTTGTTTGTCTTCCCTATTCCCTATTAATATTGTAAAATCTACAAACGGAATGACAAGCCTATATATACCCTTCTACCATTTTTTGTTAAAGGGTATAAAAAGTACAAGCTTTCCAACACTGGGAACGTCTTTTTATTTTATTTTATTTATTTATTTATTGGACATATTCTACAAAGTGAATTCGCAGAATATGTTTGCACAAAACCATGGACTGGTGACTGAAACCATATGTCCGTTATGTTATTAACAGTATTCTGAAAAATGTTTTTGTGACTGACTGTGCACAACATATGCCTTGAAATAGGAAGTATCAACGTGGTTGTTAAAGAAATTCCACAAAAGAACCGCAAGATAAAACGGTAATACGTGACAGTCAACCAGTGCGAGCAAGATGCAAAAATCTCGAAGGTCAATAGACAACAGTGGCCTGGTTGCATTTAAGAAATAATTGCCAACGACGCGTGATATTAACTCGCACAGAGCTTCACGACTGGGTCTTTTAATTTAATGTCACCTCATGTCAGAAGTTTTACAACAAAGGCTTCCTGAGATATGGAAATGCAAAAAGTGCATATTTTAAGACATACTCACTGACTGACACTCTCATCAAATTGATGAAGCCCTTCTTTTTTAGCTAGATCGCTGAAATTTGGTACATGAGTAATACCTAGGGGAAAAATTAACTTAAAAATCTGACCAAGTGAGCAGAAATTTATTACACAAGTAGGTCTAGTTGACTAACTAACCATAAAAATTTTTGAACCCAATAAGTTTTGCTTGGAGGGCAGGGCTTCGCCCACAAACGTCATAGTTTTAAAAATCAATTATAAAGTCCTTAACAAAAGGGATTTTATTGAAATTCGGCACACATATTGCGATAATCGAAGGCATTAAATTTTCATTAAAAAAGTGGGCGTTAATACGCCCATAAAATTTAGTCCTCCTATGTCATGTTCTTTGACTCAGCACATTTAAATACACTTTATATAGTTATTATTTTCCGTTTACAACGAAACTTACCGCAGATGATTAGCACTGGCCAAAAACATCTTGAGTTTAGAAAATTGGGCGTGAAGCTTAGGTGAGAAACCGGCTAGAAAAATCTGAAAACCCAAAAATGTTAACGAGGAGGTGGGGCTACGCCCACTTAAATTATAAATCAAAATTATTGCTGATGAGCTGAAATTTAATTCACAAGTAGGTTTAGATGAGATACCAACTAGAAAAATCAGTAAGCACAAAAATTTGTAAAGTTGTTTGAAACTAAAAACTACATATACAGTTGTCAACTCAAGCCGTTTTATTGAAACTCTTCATACACCTTGCACGTATGTAAGGCTTTAAACTATTATCTTAAAAAGTGGTTTAGCAGATTTAAACCTGTTATTTACGTATTTCTTAGCAGCCGTGTACTACAAAAATATATAATATAATAATACAATATATTTGGCGTAACGCCGGGTAACGCCCATAAAACTAAAAGCTAGAATTTGCGCTAAAGAGTCGGTGTAGGTTAGTGAGCTAATGGAAAAATCTAAAATCCTTAAAGTTTTATCCGATGGGCTGGCCGCGCCCTTAAAACTCAAATTCGCACTAGAAAGCTGAAATTTTATACAAAGATAAGTCTAGGAAAATCTAAAAACACTGAAATTTCAATCAGTGGAGGAGATTCGCCCTTTAAACGCAAAATTATGAATTTAAATTAAGCCGTTCAAACTCGATTGATTTAATTGAAACTTTTCATAGACATTGACGTTATCTAAAGCAACAATCTCCTTTTTGAAAAGTTGCCATGACAACACACATAAAACCTTAACATTGTTTTTCTTGTACTTCTGCCTAGCAGATTTTAATCTATTACTTATGTATTTCTTACAAGCCGTTTCAAATGAAAACTTACATGGCACATAAGCTCTGGGCATATAATAATGCTGAGATACAAAAATGGGCGGTGTCACATCCATACAAGTTTTATGTTACATTCTGCGCTAGAGAGCTGAAATTTGATAGAAAAATAGACTTAGATGATCTAACAACTTCAAAAGTCATAAAAGCTACGTGGACATTACCCTTATGCAAGGCTATGACCTTGCGTTTTCAAAAGTGGGCATAAAAACTTCGGTAAAATTCTATCCTCTTGTTTTATGTCCTTCGGCTCAGCAAACTTTAATATGTGCATATACTTAGAAAATTATGCGGAATCAGGCCCACAAAGCTTTGAGTTATATTTGACATTAACCCAAACGATTATTACAAAACTTCGTGCATGCTTAGGGCTTTTGTAAGGACACAATAACATATTTTGGAGGCTTGTAACACTCATCAGACTCAATTATATTATTTTATTTTATTATTTTCTTTTCAATTTGCGCATATGTCATAAACAGAAATTTAACACACCAGAAATTTGAAGTTTAAAAATTTTATTAAAAAATCTTTTCGAAAAGTTGTCAGATCCTCACAAAAACATATATGTGAAAAAGGACCAAGTTTCTATCCAACATTTTGGCAATCAAGAGTCGTAAGATAAAAATATTGACAATGTTCTCGTTTGGCATGCATTATACAAATTTTTAATCGTCAGGATGTTATATCATTTCTAGGCAACCTGCTTACTTGGCAATATTTTTATTAATGCAGAAGATAATAACGGATTTATATTTACTTCTTGATATGAAGAAATATATTTTCAAGTAAGCACGTTGCCTAGAAACTATTTAAAAACCTTACGATTGTAAATCTGTATAATGCAAAGCAGATTGTAGTGATAGGTATTGTGCCAAACAACAACATTTTCACCTCACTACTTCTGATGGCCAAAATTTTGGAAAGGAACTTGTGCGTGTTTACGTTTTACTTTTGTCATTTAATTAAAGCTTAATATATTCTGGGACTTAATAACTCTCCACACAGACTCAAATCTTCTTTACATTCGCCCTCATGAATTATTATCCATTCTGAAAGAAAAGTTAATAAAGAATTATTAGATTTGATTTGAAGTAAGTTAATGGTAAATTACCTTCTCTTGGATGTTCACATTGTCTGTCCATCAGACAAGAATTGTTAAACGTGCACTGTATTTCCTGCTCCTTACACAGGGCGCAAACAGGACCAGAGGTGTGACGACACTCTCTACACACGATGGAGGATATGATTGCAAAAAGCACAAAAACTGTAATTTTAGCCAACATCTTCTTTTTTCAATGAACTTACAATGAATTCTATAATTATATATCAACAATTTTTCCCTACCATTTAGCTTCAGGCGAATTAGATGTTGTTTTGATTTCTTTCGCAAAATAAATTATCTAAAATCTTAAAACAAAAAAAACCAAGCTTAAATTCTTGTGTACATATTAGGTTTCCTATTATTCTTTTGAAATTATTTATTTAAGCAGTCATCAAACATATGAAAATGTTTTTATGCACTCGCATTTACATACATATGTTTATTGAATTTTGTTCTCTTTCAGATGCGTAGAAATTACGTTCCTTAGTTCTTTTATCTTGAACACAGAAAAAACTAATTTTCCATTTCAAACACGAAATTATCTGAATCAAATACTAATTTTTTCAATTTAGGTCCTACAAAGAAATTTGTAAATTCAAATGCAAAATTTTGTAATAATTTGTTTGGAAAAAACCCCGATTTTTTCAATCAACTGATTGTCTGATTCAACAAAATTTTTTAATGGAAATAAAAAGTAAATGAAATAAATAACTGTTGTGTACAGTATGCAATTTTTATATTAGATCAGAAATGTTCTCTTAACAATTTTGTTACAAGTATTACTTTATATTAATTGTATCAACGAGAATTTTTCACTCTATATTGTTTTTTATTTTGCTTAAAACAAAATTGGATCAAACTATTTACTAGAATAGTAAAAAATATTTACTAAATCAAAATTTTATTTCAAACAAACTTTTGTTTGAAAATTTTTTGGGAATAATTTTTTCTGTGAAGCTAAGAAATTATTTTTTTATACGTGTGCAGACATTTCTATGCAGTGCATACTGCATCACAGCATAACTGAGTCGGAGCCGGTGTTATTGTTAGTGTACATCTGTTTTATATTCGTAGATATTTTATTTTTAAATTTCAATTTTACTGTAAGGGTTTTAAAAATTGTATTGAATAAATATTATATGCAATATGTTTTACTTTCAAACAAAGATAGGGGCTTCTTGAAAGTGAAACAACCAAGATTAATAATAAGTGAATACACAATATGTCAATAATGATTTATAACTATCTCTTTTATTTGCATTAAATGAATTTATTAATTTTGGTTTATGCAGCCCTAAGTTTGACAAAATTTACAATAGTTAGTAGAACTTTATTTATTATAATTCGATCATGTACGTGATTAGATATAAATTAACATAATAAAATATTTGCTAGATCATGGGTGAATTGGCAGTGTGCTTTTGTTGTCATTGTTATTATGCTAAATATGAAGTGTTCATTTATTAATATCACTTATCGAACACGAAACAAGTTTACTAATCAATTAGGGTATTCAAATGGTACTCATAAATTAACACATATTAAAGTAATAAAACGAAAAAATATGACTGATGTGAGCAACCTCTTATAATTTACAATTATAAATATTGTACTTACTTGTATTTGGGTTTTAGCACCTTTGTACATTGCTTACTCTCTCTCTCTCTCTCTCTCTCTCAAGTCAATTGGTAAACTCTCAAGCATTTCGACGTGTAGTTATGACAAACAAAGCTAATAAAGTCTTATTAATTTTTGATTTTTTTGTTTGATCCATAACAAAAATTTTTTTAAGCTATGTTAAAATGTTAAGACATAATGACACCTAGGACACTCAAGACACCCTTGTGAATACCCCAAATATGTTTACACATACATCGTATGTAGGTTTGTCTTTGATTCTTGAGTGATCACACCATAAGAATTATATTACAAACGATATAGCTACATATATGCCGTTAATTATGAAAGTGGTATAAGTCATATATTTCTCTGGTCGAGATATTTAGTAGATTACATTTTAACAAATAAAAAAGTGTTGTTATATTAAGCAGCATTTAATGTTTTTTAATAATTTTAATTTAGATATTTTCTAGTCTCGATTTATATAAATTTAATTAGTAATGTTAAATATTTATTGAAGTTTTTCAAAACTTTATTTGATATTCCGAAGCAAAAATGTACATGGCCTAGACCACTTTCATAACTGCGGTCACATATGTACTTCTGAAGATAAAGAAACAACTTCTTCCAAACTTTATTGTGTCCCTGAGAACATGTCAATGAATTATAACGAATTGGCTGTTAAGAATAAATAAGCAAGCGCATCGCTTGGGTCTGGATATCCAGTTACTGTTAAATAGTTATTCCCCGATGCTCTCATGCAAATGAAATTTTATTACTTAGTGAATGCGAAATAAACTAGTTGTTGCATAGAATGGAGGTTAATTTTAACTACTTGTCGGAACCGGAATTAGAAAGAGCAGTGGATGACATAGTGACTTCGGAAAAAGCAACATGGGCAATAAATACATTTGAACCGTATAAATCATGTTGCAGAATGTCCCAGAGCGCGCACTACTGTCTCTGGTGTATATCTTTAAGATATGGGAAGAGTATGGGAAGAGAAAGCCTGAGAACATTAGTGACAAGAGGTACATCAAATGGAGGAGTTTTGTCACCTCTATTGTTGTTCGTTGGTAATGAACGTAATTTTTAGGTGCTTTGACAGGAGCAGACGGAAGATAGTTGCATATGCAGTGGTTTTACTGATAACGGGAAAGTTTCTTTCCACTATCAGTGAAATCATGCAGTCATCGTTGAGCGATCTATCCTCATGGGCCAGCAGTGAAGGACTGGGAGTCAACCCAGAGAAAACCGTGCTAGCTTTCTTTACCAGGATAATCAAAGTAGAAAGCTTCATACTGCCCAGGATGGAAGGGGTGGAGTTGAGACTAGCAGACGGGGTAAATACCTGGGTGTTTTCCTATATAGCAAGCTTTCCTGGAAAATTAACACGCAGTAAATGCTAACGAAAAAGTGCTCAATGCCTACTACGCATGCAGAATTTCCATTGAAAGGGACTGCGGTCTGCAACCGAAGGTATTAAGCAGGATTTACACATCAGTTGTCAGTCCGGTTATTTCCTACGGTTGTGTGGAATGGTGAGAGGCATTGAGGAAGGAAAGTCACAGGAGATTACGAGATGTACCCCAATGGGCATCACAGGTGCTCAGCGGAGCACACCTCAGGCTGCCTTGGATGCCATTCTTCATCTACTTCCTATAGAGGACTTTGTGGTGGGTACAGTGACTAGAAGTCTCCTTAGGCTCATAGAAACAGGTTTGGTGAGGACAGGAATATCAGGACACACATCAATATTAAATAAGATTTTGGTGATCCAGAATCCGTAACCCCTGGGTTTATGGACTATAAGGTCGCTGAAATCAATTTTAGTAGAACACCCGTAATAGTAATTCCGGATAGGGACTATTGGATCAAATTCGATAGACTGTATGAGGGTAGTGCAGTCTTTACAGACTGATAAAAAATGGGGAATGGCGCAGGGCTGGTGTTTATACCTTGGGAATAAACATTCATAGTTCTTTCAGACTGCTGAATGAATGTAATGTTTTCCAGACTGAGATCTTTACGATCCTCAGGCCCACGGAGCTGGTGGCTAGGAATAAAGCTGAAGGAGAGAAAGATAGTGCTAAAAGCTTTGAAGGGACACAATGTGAAATCGTAACTTGTTAGTGACTGTATGAAAGCCCTCAACTTGCTTATAGAGAACTAAAGTGTCAGACTATGTTAGGTTCGTGGGCACAGCCGTGCTGAAGGAAATGAAATTGCCCATTAGTTGGCAAAAATAGAGTCGGCGTTAGATGCGGGAATGTCGGACAGATCGTTGAAATTACCAATAGATCATTACTATAGAGAACTCAGTAATTGGGTAGAAAACAGGACCAATAGCTCATGGCGAAGTAGGGAGGATTGTAGAGTCGCGAGGGTTTTTGGTCAAAACTTGACACATGAAGATCTAAACTACTACTGTACATGAATAGGAAGGCAAATCATGATAGGCGTGTTGAAAGGTCACTGCTTGGTGAGAGCAAGAACCACCATTTCGGGAGACTAGCACTCCAGATTTTTGTAGGATGTGCGGAAATGAAGAGGAACCAGAAACCATTGAACATATTAACTGTCGTTGCCCAAAGCTGTAACGTCATAGGCTTAGATGGCTGAGCAGACGTTTCCATGAAAGCATTACTGATGTCGGGAAGTGTTAACTAGAGGACATGAGGGGCTTCGTCATAGGAACTCGATGGCTTAGTGATGGATAAAAGGGTCACTTTTGGCTGCAAATGGAAGGCAAATATTACTTTTTGGGGAACAGAAGGGAATCACAACGGGTCTCCAAGTGGAGGTGCGGTAAAGCACCATCCTTCCTAACCTAACCTTCACATCTTCATCTAAGATATTAAGGTATACATAGGTTTATGTATGTATGTTATTCCATTTAGCAAATGAAATTCAAACAGATAATAGAATCGACGATAACAAAATGAAATGTATATCAGATTGTATTTTTGATGTGAGTGCTTTTTGGTGGTGGAAATGTCGGCTGCTCTAATACATACAACTTCCTTCCCACCTTTAAAATTGTTCACATCAATTTAAATCATTTTGATAAATAAAATGGAATGAAATTATTAATTGTTAGATATTCCTAAAAAGCACAACTTAAATCATTTTATTTTGTTCTTGATTAATTAAAAACCACACTAAATTCTGATCATTTAACTTTACTCTTATGAAATTAAAAAACAAGTTGAAGTCTGATTAAATTTTTTTTTATATAATTTATTGTTAAAAATATTTCATAACCAAAATGAAATAAAAACCAAGAGTTGAATTTTACAATAAACCCTCTACTAAAAACTTTTCTTCTCTTCATTGCGGACATTTGCCATTCTGTTGGAACATATAAGCTGAAAGAAGAGATGAAGATATTTTAAGATTAACTGTAAAGGTATTGAAATATATATAACATTCGTAAAGTAATTTTTCATATAATTGTTTCCTTAGTTTTACATTTGACTAAATATTTCTTTTGTGGCATTCTCATTTTGAAACGCCAAGGGAAGCATATTATGAAGCTATCGGAGTAAATGTAAACTGAATTTTGTATTAGTGTGTTTTAGATAAAAATAATTCTTAAGTGACTTACGCAGTTTGTGGATTAAACACAGCTAATGAATTTATGTATTCATCTCTCTAAAAGTTGCGTTGTCTACCAACAGTCAAAATATTACATAATTTTTTCTGCTCTTTTGCTCAAATAAAAAAAATTCAGTGATATAAAAGTAGTATAGCCAAATTTTGTTAAAGGAAAACGTTAAGCGCTCACAAATTTTATATGGAAAAATATAAATTCCAAAAACAAAATAATTTCTTAATTGGGCTCATGTTCAGTAATTTCGATTCTTATTGAATGAAATATTTTTAATAATAATAAATGTGAGTTTCTAATGAAGAAAAGTGAATTTTAATTTCTTTTCTATGTATATATATTTGTTATATCAAATTAACGTTATGAAGTTTTTTATACAATTTCATAAAGTTTCTTGCATTTAACTCTTTTCTATGAGTATTTCCTAATACGATGTCGGGCTATGGAGAAAAGAGTGCCAGAAAAAAATGGCACAGAATGAAACTCTGAAGCAATTTCATCAACGTTATTTTTATCTGTTTTGCTTCTTTATGCTTAATATTTTCCAAATTAAAAATAAAAACAAATGCAACTTAAGTTTTACTTACGTAAATCTTTTTCGCAGCTGTAATTGTACAGCTTACAAGCATTGTCAAATGTCTTGTAAGTATTATTATACTCAGCACAGACAGGTAGATAATTAAGTGTACACACATTCCTACAATACTTCTGGCATTTTTCGCTAGTGATGAGCTTAAGTTCTGAAAATACACAAAAAAATTAAGGATACCCAACATAAGAAATGCTTTGAGAAAAACATTTAAATAATCTTACTGACCTAAACCTTAAGCTTGAAAAAGATTAACGTAACAAGCAAATCATAACGAAACCCTCATAATATATTTACATACATATGTTAAAAGCATTTTTATATAATTGCTTCACAAATAATACATTTTTGAAAACTAAATATTTTAATTATTTATTTTAGTTTCATTATATTTTGTTCATAACAATTTAAGTTTCTTATTTTATAATTTATGTTTAGTTTTTTTAACAGTTTGATGCGATTAATGCACACAATTTTACGCTCAATCACTTCAAATTTTAAAAGCAAGGTACCAATGTATTAGGTTTCTGAGATATTAAGCATTTGTTTTGCCTCACATCAACTATGTTAAAGGTTAATAAGTATTGGTTAGTATGAATACAAAAACATATTTGCTTTTTACTTAAAAATTTGTTTAAAAACAAAACACACATACATATATATTTGGGGTTTTAAAACTAATTTTGAAGTAAAAAGCAACAACTTTTTTTATTCATACTACCCATTGTTTTGCTGCACACAATTCTTCATTAAAAATGTACAAAGTAAATTTAATTCTTGTTTTGCTTCATTTCCGTAATAAATGAATTTTCGCCACAAAAAATCAATGTCAACTGTCATGCAGAAACATTACCTCTAAGATAGCAGTCACCTTTTACTTGTAATAATGTAAACTTACTAAATACTGAAATAATATAAAATAAATTTTAATTATGTATGGTCAGCGTAAAACCAACCGATCGCAAGAAAAATAAATTTTATGCATTCATTTTCGTCTCAATAATAAATTTCTCAATACTTAGCAGCAAGAACATGTATTCAGCACAAGTAAGCTAATTTTTAAAAATAATTAAAGAAAAATTATGTATGCGTCACAAAACAATATTTTTCATTTTCAATAACATAATAATAACTTATAATTTCATTCTTGAAAGTTCACAAAAATTTAAATTTTTCTTCAAAACATACAGGTGTCGGAAGCAGTGTTCACCAAAAAAAAATTCTATCAAATATTTTTTGAGAAAACTTCATGTAAACCTTCATTGTCGTTTTTCCACACTCCAAATTTTTACCATGTGCGTGAAACCAATAATGGTGGTGACGACATGTGGTTTGAAAAAGTTATGAATAATAATAGTTTTTAAGAATTTTTCAAAACTGTTTGTGAATTCAAATTTTATAAACAACATTATAAACTAAATTACAAAAAGCTTGACGTTCACTTTTTTATAAACTTATAAGTTGTATTGAAGTTTAATTATTGTATGGTATGTTGGGTTATTTAATATTTTATTTTACAATGTTTCTTACCTTTCTTCTTTTCTGCTCTTCTGGAGCACACTTGACTTTCAAATTGACAATGATTTCTAAACAAGTAACATTGATTATTGTCCGTAGCATAGACAGTGGTTCCGCTTAAAGTACATCTCCTTTGTGCGGAACAATCAACTGCTGATTCATTTTCTTTATGTGATATACACTTTGGCGATACAATGCCACAAAATATTGCAACTAAAAAAGTTATTATTTTAAAATAAAACATTTTTACTTTAAACTTCTAACGATGTCGAACCGTTTGTTATTAAAAGTTTTTCACTAGGTAAGCCCTCATTTTATACATTTTTAGTAGAGATGGGAAAGTGTCGTGATATGCTTATTTTCACAACATAACACAGGGAAAATTTTAGTAGCAACTCAGCAAGTTTTATGAGTAAAAATTATATCAGAAGAATTTTTCGTGTGTATGCACACAAAATCCATTGGTCTTGTTTTTAGTTTACTGATAACTTTATTTCCCAAGAGCATAAAATGATGTAACACTTACTCACTCATAAATATAATTCGACACTTGCCATATATCAAGACATTTACAATTTTGTGCACAAGTAGATTTGGGTGAGTAACCAATCACAAAAGACTAAACAATAAAAATATTTGTATTTAAAGTTGAAACGTAGTTTTGTTTTCCATTTGAGGTAGGCGTTATCTTTTACAGGATGTCTGGGGGCAAATTACGGCATTCGATACCGTTCGAAATTTTAAAATATTTCCATGTTAACTGCATTGAAATATTTCGCAATTTCGTTCGGTAACGAGTGCCGTCATTTGCCCCCTGGTGTTTTATTATTTAACTAGGCACAGTGTTCGTTATTTACCAAACTTACAATTATATCAAACTTAAAGGTTTTACCACACGGCTCCTGTTGTTGTCGGGACGCAAAGATGAGCCATCTTCTATCTTCAGGATAAAGTCGGCCGTGTTTTCCTAAATAGGTACTGTTAGTTAACTATGTTTATGAATGTATAAATAATTCGGAGGATAGTATACTAGGCTAAATACAATATTAGTAATTACAATGAATCATGCTTCTAACTACTTCAGAATAACAAACATTCGTACGATATCGTGTCTTGTTCACAGGTTGATTTTAAAACTTTAAATCTTATTCAGTGCCACCTACTAACTGGATGAGAATTTTAATTTACATTTTGTAAAATGTATGTTAACCATAATTGCCAACAAAAACCATTAATGATGTACCCTACATTAATTGGGTTGGTATGTACTAGAGATGAGCGATATATAAAAATCTGTTACTTCTTCACAGCGATTAAAAAATCAGTAATCACAACTGTAGCTGAGTTTATCAAGTAAAATGTTATGTAAATACATATAGTTCTTTTATACAAACTGTGAATGTTCTTGTAAGCTTACTTTACAGTAAAGAAAGCTACCACATACATTTTTTTATACCTTTTTTTTAATAAAAGAGAAGTAACATTCAGTCTATGAATGCCTACTACTAACTATAGGTGTTACCTTCGTTAGGAAAGGGATAGTGATAGAGAAGACAGTTGGTGAAGGAAGAGATAGAGGAAAGCTTTTTTTCTTTTACAACTCTACGTTTTGAACGTTATATTGCAGAGTTGCAGTACCTCTGGAGGCTCATTAAATTTTTGAAGCTGTGTTTAGTAGACATTTTTAATCATTATTTTACTTCGCCGATGATTCTGCTACACAATGCCAACGAAGGCGGGCGCTCTGATGTTACGTTAGGATTAGTATCTGCCGATGTCGGTATAGTTAGTTCAGTGACCAGTGACTATGCCTTCATCAGCCAACGGCACCCTCAGTGTTTGTCGAGGAAAAATCGTCAAATCATGTCTAATCGTCTTTTCTGACAAATTTGTATATCTCTCAAATTTTAGTTTTTTCAATTTTGTTGCCTTTCTGCCTGTTATATGATAATTCTCAATATTTTGTTCTATTTTGATTAGTATCTTAAAATACTAAAACTTATATACACTTTTAAAGCATAAGTGCTTAAATGTGTTAAAATCACGGTAACTATTTAATTTTACTGCTACTTTTTTCATTAGTTTTTCTTAAAATAACAGAACTACTTTAAACAAAATACTGCTAAACGTTGATCACAGACATAGTTTAAAAGAACAGCGATTTAGAAATCACGTTCACAAGGAGCAACATTATTATAAAATAAGGTTGTCGCTCATCACTAGTATGTACTTCTTAATCATGGTGTATGTAACAAAATAAATTAAATGTTGTAATTTTTGTAAAGATACACAAGTTTTTAATTAATTATTCCTTTTAGATAATACCCTGATGCTCAACAACAAAAATGTATAGCAAACTATGGTAATGTTGTTTTGTACCAAAGAAAACCTTGGTCTTTATTTTGATGTCAGTACAGTGCGGAGTGCTTATGATATTTTTGGGGATCAAAATTTTGGTAGTCGTTTAAAGAGCGCTCTAAGAAACTCGTTACTAAGCTCATTCCAACTCTCAATATGTAAGGCTGAAAAGTATCGTCAACCATGAGCCCAAAATTCCTGAGATACACAAGTAATGACCAAGTTGAAGACAAACATAAAACTAAAAAAATTTCTTCCGTCGCGTCTATATTGCAAGTCTGTTTTTCTTAAATTGGTTCATAAAGAATTTCCCTTTGTTCTCTCTAAAAGATTTGATAGGTCAAACTATAGCAAATTTTAAGTAAAATATAAGTAGTAGTAATTAAAAAAATCAAAAAATCCGACCGCAACCAACTTGGAACTGTTAAATATCCTAAATGGTTATTCAAAATGGAAAATTATAATAGAAACCTAAAGATGATTTTAAAATACCTATCGAATGATACCCAATTTGATATATTTCGCTGACTTTTTTTTCGTATTTACAAAATGGCGTCTGTTGGCCGCCATATTGAGTTTTGCGTCATGTCATATCTTTAATGACACTCCGAGAATTAGGATAAATCGATTGGTATACATAAGAATCATCAAAATCGGTCCACGCCTTCAGTTTATATAGTCCCGCAAAGTAACACACATACATACACACATACATACATATATCTATTCATACATACATACATTCATACATACATACATACCTAGTCTGAGAAACGTAACGTTTGCGTCGCAGTCAGACAAAAACGATTTCAAAGCGATGTTCGTTCTTAATACATTTTGCATAAACGTGAGCGTTATGACTCACGCGCTCATGCATAATTTTTTACGCATTGTTCATAAATTTTATATTTATTTGCTCGAATTTGTTTAATTAATATTTTGGAATTTAAGAAAACGGGAAGTTTGCATTGTCTGGTTGAAATTAAAACAATTTTTTTTTATTTACGTGCTTTAATTGCTTTTTACAACAGTTTAAAATTAAAAATAGTTATTTGTTTGCTTTTCTATACATCAGATGTGAAATAAAATCTTAAAATAGGTGCAAGGGAGAATTTTTAATTAATCCATTTTAATTGAAAATTATTTCAAAATGTTTTTGCACATGTATGTAAAAATGGTAATAGAAATTTATTTTATTTGTAATTAGCTTTTATCAATATATATTTTGTGTCTTGTTCATCAATTTTAAAGAATTTAAATTTTTAAGGTCTTAATGGAATTCAATGGAATCGGTTGTGCAAAAGTTTTACTATTCCTTCATAAGAGAGAAAAATGGCATAGCATAAATCTTGAAAGTATTTTGAAGAACTGAGTTGCTCCTCCAGCCTGTTTTATATGAATGAAAATAGTTACATGCAACTTATATTATGAACTTGTGTGAACTCAGTCTTACAGCCAGAAATGCCAACAGTCGATATATAGAAAAATATGTAAGAATATAGAACACGCTGCGACTAAATGTTGCTGTATCAACTTTGCTTTAAAAGGTTATGTCGCCGACGCACAGTGTTCCATTTAACAATTTAGGATGACAGAAATCATAAATTTGTAAATAATATATAGATATGTATATAGCGTTCTAATTATTTTGTATTCTTATATTAAATTTGTTTATATTCAATTTATTTATATGTTTGGGGTGTTCAAAAAGTTTGTATTTTAGACTTATATTTAAACATATTTTACAACAAGTAAGAGTGCTATATTCGGCTGTGCCGAATCTTACATACCCTTTACCAAAGTGCGTTTATGTAGTATAGAGATACATACATAAGCACAGAGATATGTAGGTACATACCAATTTTGTGAAAAAATTCATACTTTTTTCTCTAGTGCAATTTTTAGGTTTTTGGCATTATGTTTAATTTGGTGCTTTTTAAATTTTGGCGATTTATTTTATTTTGCTGATTTTTTTAGTTTTGGCGATTTTTTTCATATAGGCAATTTTTTTTGGTTTTGGCGTTTTTTTTTCATTCAGGCGATTTTTTTTTATTTTTTTTATATTATACTTTTTTTTATTTTTTTTTGTGGCAATTTTTTTACTTTTGACACTTTTTTCTCGTTTTGGCGTTTTTTTAATTTTGGCGACTTTTTTTCCTTGCAATTTTTTTGATTTTGACAATTTTTTTCCATTTAGGCGATTTTTTTTTAGTTTTTGGTTTTTTTTTCATATAGGAAATTTTTTTTGTTTTGACGTTTTTTTCGGTTTTTGGCGTTTTTATTTCTTTTTGGCAATTTTTTCAGTTTTGACACTTTTTTCTCGTTTTGGTGATTTTTTTCGGTTTTTGGCGTTATTTTAATTTTGACGATTTTTTTCGTTTTGGCGGATTTTTTTTGATTTTGACGATTTTTTTTCATTTAACGGATTTTTTTAATTTTTGGCGATTATTTTTCATATAGGCAATTTTTTTTTGTTTTGGCGATTTTTTTCGGTTTTTGGCGTTTTTTTAATTTTGTGGATTTATTTTCGTTCTGGCAATTTTTTTGATTTTGGCAATTTTTTTTTATTTTGGCGATTTTTTTTAATTATTGGCGATTTTTGTTCATATAAGCATTTATTTTGTTTTGGCGATTTTTGCGGTTTTTTTGCGTTTATTTGTCATTGTGGAAATTTATTTTTAGTTTTGACACGCTTTTCTCGTTTTGGCGATTTTTTTCGGTTTTTGGCGTTTTTTTAATTTTAGCGTTTTTTTCATTATGGCAATTTTTTTCGTTTTGGCGATTTTTTTTAATTTTTGGCGATGTTATAATTTTTGTATGTTTTAGTTATACCGTTTTTGAAAATTTCAAGAGTTTAACTCTTACGGTTTCCAAGATATAGCAATTTGTCAAAATTACATATTCAAAATTTCATTAACTGATGGACCACCCTTTAATTAAAATTTTTTTAATTTTAGTGTTAATTGTTGTAGCCTTTATAAAAATACACTAATTTTACAAATTTCAAGTGTCAATATACAAATGTACATACAATTGTATGTATATTACATGTGATTTTAAAAGTTTTCGCCACTCATTTTGGAAAACCCTTTAATTTTTAGCTTTTATATATTTGTTGCTGTAGCGACCAAGGTTATACATACACTGTCCAAATTTCAGACCCATAGCTTTTACCGTTCCTGAGAAAATAGTCTTCTTCCTAAAACATGAAATATGTTTAATTATTAGGAAAAAGTTAAAGTTTTCCAACCCTGGAAATTTTTTTTATTTTGTTAAATTTTAAAAATGATTTTTTTAATTATAAATACCAATTTTATTCATACCGAAGTAAGTTAAGTATTTGTATGTAATTTCTCGACCTTATTTTTAATATCAATTAATGTAGTTTTATAGATATTGTATCTATTCAGGCTTTCAAGGTCATTCAACTTCTTCAAAATCTAAATAAAAGACGTTTTCTATTTCATTCTTAATGTATCCGACGTTTCGTTGGGATTTTCCAATATCTTCAGGGATAATTATTTTTATTGAAATCTGGTAACATTGGTAATGTATAAAAAGAACGACTTTAATATATGTACATATTCATGTATGCAATTACAATTGATGATAATAGAGTATAAACATTGACTTACATATTTTATCTTTTATTCCAATTTACTTTTAAGTTTTTAGGATGTATTTTAAAGAGACATAACATGTACAACATAAAACACATAACGTAAAAAATAATTGCAAATAATTATAAATAAAATAAAAATAAAATATCACAGCCTTTTCTTAAGTTATGTTACTAAAAAAAGTAATAAAAACTTGTTTTCGGTAGTTATTTTCTATGGGAAAATAGAGTTTGAGTTTTCCAGCTCTGAAACCGTCTGCCCGAGTTTGCTGATTTTCAATAGCAAAATTTTTCGGAAAATTTCTGACACACCAGTCCAAGAACGAAGTCTCTAGCTGTTCTGGGAGCTTGGGAAAACCAAGCAGACAGACGGACATCGCTTGTTCGTCTTCCCTATGCATAAGGATCCAGAATATATATACTTTATGTGTCGCTTATTAATATTGTAGAAATTACAAACGGAATGACAAACCTATATATACCCTTTTACCATTTTTTGGTAAAGGGTATAATAATAAAAGTAAAAGAAATTTCATAAATTAACACACAAAAAAAATTATTCATATATTTGGGATATTCAAAAAGTATATACTTTAAACTTATTTTCACACATATTTTACAATAAATAAAGTAAAAGAAATTTCATAGATTAATAATAATATAAACAAGTAAGAGTGCTGTATTCGGCTGTGCCGAATCTTATATATCCTTTACCAAAGTGCTGTTTATGTAGTATAGAAATACATACATAAGCACACAGATATATAGGTAGGTACATATTTATTTTGTGAAAAAATTCATAATTTTTGCTCTAGAGCAATTATTAGTAAGTGACCTCTCGGTACTTTTTGATTAAATATTTTATTTTTCATTAAAGCAATATATTTTTGTAATTTGTGCACCAATTTTAAAAACTCATTTTACATATGGAAAAGGTATAATAATTTTTTATCGGAAATTTGTGGTGGGCGGGGGAGGGAGAAGTGAAATGCTCGCATGTAAAAAGTGAATATCAAATAGTTTCATTATATGTGGACCAATTTTCAAAATTGGTTTTTCGTATAGAAGAGGTCCACTTAATTTTTCTGAAATAGGTGAGGGGGGAGGGTGTCGAAAATTGCCCACCCCAATAATTTATTATCAAATAACTTCGTCATTTGTCGACCAATTTTCAATATGTTTTTTGCATTTTTCATATGGAAAAGGTTCATTATATTTTTTTAAGGAGGAGGGTGAAATGTGCCTGCCAAAAAATGGATTATCAAATTACTATGTCGTTTGTGAAACAATTTTCCAATTTTTTTTGCGTATGGGAAAGGTCAGTGTTTTTTTTTAAATTGTTAATGGAGAGGGGCAGGACGCCCACACCCAAATTTGTGGGTTCACAAAACTCCTATGCCAAAAATTGATAATCAAGTAATTTTTTGATCCAAAATTCTTTTTTTATATGGAAAAGGTTCACTAATTTTTTGTTTGGTAATTGTGGGGGAGGGGAAAACAAAGTGCCTTTCTTTAAAAAGTGAATATCAAATAACTTCACCATGTGTGGATCAATTTCCAAAATTCTTTTTTCATATGGAAAAGGCAAACTTAATTTTTTTTGGGGGAAAATGCTTTTTGCATATGGAAGAGCTTCAACCAAGTTTTTTTAAATGGGGGTGGCGAAATATGTCCTCAAAAAAATGGATTATCTTAACTTTGTTTGTGGATCAATTTTCAAATTTTTTTTTACTTTGGATGGGTCTAATCAATCCAAAATTTTGATTGATTGCAGTAAAAGTTTTCGAGAAATATTTTTTTAGAAATTTTGGGAGCAAAGCACACCGGGTTAAGCTAGTTAATAATACTTTAGACTGTTATTTTGTGAAAATTTTTTTTTTTGGTATTAATATCATGAATTAAAATTAAATTATTTGTTTTTTAAGTCCTATTAATATCACTTTTAAATATTTAACTAATCTAAACTGAATGTCATCGTTTATTTTGTAAAATCATAAATATTGCAGACATTTTATGATTTAAAAATTTTAAGTTTAGAATATAATTTTTTTTTAGAAAATATGTCATTCAGTTTAAGTGGGATAATTAATAATCGCTTACAATGTTATTTTGTTAAAAAAAGAAGTTGTTTTTTTTTAATTTCCGAATGGATTCAAATATCAATTTTAAATATTAATAAGCTCTTACATTGTAATTTTTATAACAAAAGAATTACTCAATTTTTTGTTAATTTTAACTTGAGTTCAACTTCAATATGCGTATCGGTATCGGATTCGGTATCAGCGATATTTCTTTTTGAGTATCGGTATAGGATCGGCAAAAGAGCGTATCGTTACATCCCTACTTAAAATCATTTGAAAATATGTAAAAATTCAGTAAAGTACGACTTTGACTCGCCTACGAAGGCTTCTGAACGGACAGTAGATACATATGTAATACTATAGGAACTTTAGCCTATATAATACAAAATAATTTTTTTTTTCGATTTTGGGATTTTATTAATTTTGACCTTTTCTTAAGTTGACGTTTATTTTAGTTTTGGAGTTTTTTTTCGTTAGTTTTGGCGCATTTGTTAGTTTTGGTGCTTTTTTTCGTTTGTGCGATTTGTTTGGTTTCTGGATTTTTTTTTTTATTTTTAGGACTTTTTGTGTTCTTGGCGTTGGTTTTTCCTTTTTGTGATCTTTTTTTCGTTTTGGCGATTTTTTTTATTTAGCGTTTGTTTTAAGTTTTGGCGATTTTTTGCATTTCCAGCGATTTCTTTCGGCTTGACAATTTTATAATTTTGGAATTTTTTAGTTTTACAAAGTTTGAAAATTTCAATAGTTTGTGTCTTACGGTTTCCAAGATATTCTAAAATACACTAACATTACAAATGTTTGCTTCTATATACATATGTACAAGTATGTTAACTAGAATTTTAAAATTGTTCGATGCTTGTTATGGAACACCCTTTAATTTTTAACTTTCATGTATTTATTAATGTAGCGGTCTAAGTTATACATGCTCTGTCCAAATTTCAGGTCTGTAGCTATTACGGTTCTCGAGAAAATAGCCTGTGACTGACAGACAAACAGACGAACGGACAGACGGATAGCGTAGCAGAAACAATAGGGTTCCTTTTTATCTTTACTGTACGGAACCCTAAAAATGATTGTTCGAAAAAATATATTTTAATCTACTATAAATGAGAAATCTTAGCGTTAGCATTTTTGCAAAGAATTGTCTGTGAAACTAATTACACATGCTACTTATGCATGTGAAAATTATCTACAATATATAAAATTACACAATTATTGGCAACAATGATATTAAGTAGTTCGTGAGTTTCAAATTTGATTTAAGTTAGACTGAAGTTCGGGATTCAAAATTTTCCTACTTGATATAAGAATATCTTAATAAATTTGAGAATTAATTTTCAGTAAAATTTACCAGGCTTATGCACAAGAAAAACTGGAGTGGACTGAACTAGATGTGAACTAATTCTACCGTAAAATTTTAACCCACAATTAAATCCTAGCGTGATTTTTGATCACTATTGTATGGCAAAACCCTTAATATCTTGTTAAATTTTGCCACTTATGCCATTTTTATGCCAGTTTTTCGTTATGCATAAGACCGCAAGTGCTTAAATAAGTTGTCTTAAAAATTAGAAGAAAACTTCAATTTATAACCAGTTGCCGTTATAATTACTTTGTCAATACAACAAATTTAATAAAAATAAAAGTCAAGGTAAAACTTCATTAAATAAGTAGTAATTACATTATGACAAAAATGTTAATGTTTACATTCTTTTTATTCTAATTATAACTTTTACTATTCTTGCATTGCTTTAGCCGATGAACTGGTATCTATTGTTTATATTTATGTACATACATATATCTTATACATTATTCGTATAAATATTTAATTATTATTAATTAATATTACCAATTGGATAAATAAATACATACATATACATACATATATATATATTATTCAATATGGAAAAGCCCTGAGTGGTGTTTTCGTACTTTAAATATATTTCTGATGCATTAAACACATTCACCACAGCAATACATATGAGAATGATTGTTTTGATGGCAACAAGGCAACAGGCTGCAGTTTGTTGTCCCTGCTTCATATGTCGTTGTAGTTAAATTAAACTAATTTCTATTTTTGATGGCTAAAAACCAAAAAGAGTGTTGAGAATATCGCAAAATATGTAAATCAAATTGTTGCCAACAAATATTTTTTATTGCAAAATTAAGAAGTAAGAGTGCTATATTCGAATGTGCCGAATATTAAACACCCTTCACCGACGTACGTATGTGTAGTACACAGATACATATTTGTTTTGTGAAAAAATTATAATTTATTGCTCTAGTGTAATTTTTAGTATATGACCTCTCTCTGTATTTTTTGATTAATAAGTGGTACAGTCCAAAAACACAATTATCTTCGGTCTCGTGACATCTCTGTGTACTTTGGGACCCTAAATAGGCGAGGGAATTCCCACGAAACGTCATCAAAAATTTGTGTCTTCTAATGGCATAATTTAAAGTTTAGAAAAGTGAGCGGGCCATATCCTTTAATAGTTAATATTACGAGTATATTGCATGTGCTTTTACTTAATAGGTTCTTATGAAACTTCACACACGTTGAGCTCTGAAAGTGGTGATAAATTGCATTTATTAAAGTGGTTGGGACCACTAGTATTTGAAAAAATGGAGTGACCACGTTCCTGAAAACTTGAAATTTTCACTAAAAAGGACTTGAAGTAAAATTAACAGAACTTAAAAAATATGCCCTAAAAATTTTAAAATTATTAAGATTCAATTAAGTAAAAGAACTTCTTGTCTTCTTTAGAAAATCTTCTTCTAAATAAATTCTAAATCATATTAAAAATATAGGAAATGTTAATATAAAAATCATATAAATATTTGATATACATTAATATTTTATATATATATATATATAATAACCATCAATAAAAATATTTCTTTCTATAAGAATTGAAAATCCGATTAAGAGGCAGATTTTGTAAACAATTTTGTTGATAAACAATATAAATTTGTATGAAAAATAATCAAAATGCGTTTAAAAAAATTTTTTCCCATACAAAATTCAAAACGAAAAAATTTCTTGAACTTACTACATTTACCCTTACACATCTCGCGCCAAGCCCCAAAATCGCGATTTACTCATTCAGGCCAAAATATTTTTTTTCTGATAACATTCTGTTTATGTCCATTTATTGTATATCTGAAAACTGAAAGTGTAAAATTTCACTTTTTCCATGATTTTTCATAAATTTACCTATATATAAACCCAATACAAATGGTGTTTACTATGCTACATTGCATGTGTATATGTGAACACGCGGCCCAAACGAGTACTCAGGTCCAGTGTTTAAGAAACTGAAATGATTTTCACTTCATTTCATTTTGCTTCTGCTCTTTTTTGAAAAATATAACAGTTTCAGCCAAAGCAAAATCACAAAACGATTTATGACCAATTCCGCAGTACTTTCAGCAGTCGACAACGTGAAAATTTTGAATTTGATTTGATTTTGCTTTTCGTTAGTATCGAAAATAAAAGCCGAAGTAATCTCTTTGCTCTTAAAGTCACTAACAGTTACAGTCGCAGAAACAACGACTCTCTTGATTTTGCATATTGTAAGCAATAGCAATCAGATGATTTTTGTATTTGCTTATAATTTCACTTACTACCTATAGGTATGTATGTATGTATTAGGGATGCCAAACGGGAAATCCCGAATTCCGAAATCCCGGGATTTTTTGGGATTTGGCAAATCCCGATTCCCGGGATTTGTAAAATTCAAACCCGGGATTTCAGTTTCGGGATTTCCTAGCAATTTTTATATAAAAACCATTTATAAATTGAAATTTTCGTTGATTTTATGGTATTTTTTTATAAAATATAAAAGTCCCATACAATTTTTTACCTGCAGTTTTTACAATTTAATGACTATTCGTGGCATATTTCTTATTAATTAACAACAAGAGCAAAATAAATTAACTACTTTTTCACTGTTATTTTCATTAAAGGGGCTACAATATACAACTAAGAATAATTTTGAAAACAAAAAGAAGCATATGAGCCTTGGAAGGGAAATAACATTTGGAAAATTCACAAGTTTGACAAATTTATTCCGTCTTATTCTATATTATGAGGGCAATTCTGAATAAAAGCCCACGAGAAATTTTCCCCGGGGAATAATTTCAAACTTCATTTTAACAAAAAGTTAGCGATAAGCTAAAGACAAGTTCATCCTACCTGTAACTTTTATTGTGAGGTATAGTCATTTGAGCTTACCACATTTTCGCCACTTGCCACACTTTCTACTTTATAAAACAAAGCCAAATTTATTTGGTCAAAATATGGCATAAAACAAAAACAATACAACACAAAACACATAAGAATAATAAAAAAACAAAAGAATTGACAAAAATATTTTCATTATGTTTGTAATTTGACAAATAAACAAAAGCAAGTTGCCACTAATCATTTTTAATAAACAATATCCACAGAAATGTTGCCACCAACCAAACATTTTATTATTTATTTTATCGGACAGTTGTAATAATGGAAAATTTTAAAGGTCACTTTATAGTTCAGTTTTGCTAAACTTAGGAATAACTATTCGAAACTTTATCGTTAACTCATAAGAATGGCCCTTAGATTTATTTAACTTCTCTAGTGCAAATTCTAACTTTAAATGCTATGGGTGCAACCCCCCCCCCCCCCCCAGTACTTTTTAAGTACAAAATTTTGTTGTGAGCAGCTCTTACTTATTAGTGACCTGCACATGACCATTGAAGCAATGAAAGGTTCCGGAGATATGGAGGAGCAAAAAGTGCATATTTTAAGATATACTCACTGACCATTGACCACTGACCACTGACACACTCATCAATATTATGAAGCATTTTCGCTATAGCTAGAGATCGGAAATTTGGTACACAAGTAGATCTAGGTGAGTGATGAACTAGAAAAATCTAAAAACCCGAAAATTTTAACCGGGGCGGGGCTACGCCCATAAAAATTAAACTTTGTGCTAGTGATTTGAAATTTGGTACACAGGTAGAACTATGTGAATTATCACCTTGAAAACCCGAAAATTTTTACCATGGGTCCGGGGCTACGCCCATAAAGCTCAGAATTAAAACAAATATCTAAAGCGTTTTACTCAAGCGATTTTATTGAAATTTGGCACACATACATGGCTATAGATTTGTTTAAAAAAAGTTGGCGTTATCACATCCATTTAATTTAAAACTCCGGTCAACACATTTAAATGTACTATTTATGTAACTACTATTATCCGTTTCAAACGAAACTAAACAGAAAAGATAAACACTAGCCAAAGAAAATTTTGGATTAAAAAAGTAGGCGGAAACACCCCCAAAAGAATAAAAACTTAAAATTTGCGCTAGTGAGCTGAAATTTGATAAACGAGTAGTTATAGATTAGAAACTTACTAGGAAGATCTGAAAACTCAAAAGTTTTCCCAAGGTGGGAAATCTAAGGCCTTTAACTGAAGCGATTTTATTGAAATTTGGCATACATGTTGCAGTTAACACGCCCATACATTTTAAGCCTACTATTTCATAAACATTTGAATATACTACATATGTATAAATTTATTACTATCCGTTTCCAACGAAACTCGACAAAAAAGATAACTACTGGCCAATAGAAGATAGAATTAAAATGTTCGCTAGTAAGCTGAAATTGTATAAAGAAGTATGTATAGATTAGGAACTGGATAAAAAAATTTGAAAACCTGAAAATTATAGTCAGGGGGCGTGGCTAGCTCAGAATTTAAAAAGTCCAAGCCATTTAACTCAAGCGAATATTGTACTGAAGCCTTTAACTGAAACTTTAACTTAAAAATATTATCTTAAAAAGAGGACGATGATAATTGAGCGCTGCTCAAAAGAAAATCTTGAGTTTAATAAAATGACGGAGAATGGGGGTAAGAGTCACGTTATTTAAATTCGATGCCCCTTAAGTTAAGGGATGAGTTGCGTACAGGAAAAACCCAAAAGCACAGGTTGTTACATTAGGTATGTGGGGCCATCTTTATAAAAATTAGCGCAATGTTTTACAGCAGAGAACTGATTTTGGAAAAATTAAAAATTAAATCAAACTAGAATAGTTTAAAAACAAGCTACTTCCACTAAAATGTACAAAATATTTTACATATTTCTACTCTCATGATTCTTAAAAAATTAAGTACATCAGTTGGTCCTTGTAATGACACAATGGTGGACACATCACACTCTTACCCATTATTGTATGTATGTCTGCCCTTTCAAACTAATACAGTCTTTATAAATAGAACTGTAACAGACCAGAAATTTAGAGTTTAATAAGCTCTATTGAGAAAACTTTTCAAAAAATAGTCAGATCCCCACAAAAACAAAATGGGAAAAAAGGCCAAGTTCCTTTCCAAATTTTCGGCCACCAAAAGTAGTGAGATAAATTTCTTTACCAAATAATTTTTTGTTTGGCACAATGCTATGCATTATTTAATTTGTAACGGTAAGAATGTCGTATAATTTCTGGATAATCTGCTAACTTGGCAATATTTTTACCTTTATAAAAAAGAAAAGAATAATGCATACTTGTTCATTTCTTTATATTGGAAAAAATGTAGTCGAGTTAGCAGATTATATGGAAATTATACGACACTCTTACGGTTACAAATTTATATAATGCATAGCATATTTCAGTGATAGGTATTGTGTCAAACAAGAACTTGGTCAACATTTTTATCTCACTACTTTTGATGGCCGAAATTTTGGAAAGGAACTTGGCCTTTTTTCCCATTTTGTTTTTGTGGGGATAAGACCTTTCAAGACATGAGAGATTTTTCAAATGCTTTATTATAGCTAAACATTATAAAACAAACGCTAAGCAACTTTATCACTTATCATCGTCCAATGTAGGCGTGTCCCTAACACTCCTGGTTAAAATGTTTCGGTTATTTGATTTTTTAAAGAAATTTATTTTTGTCAGGTTATTATCATTCGCGTCAAGTTTCGTTAGCAACGAAATATATATAATAATAAATAGTATATTTAAATATGCTGAGCCAAAGTACATAAAATAGGAGGCTTAAACTTCATTGGCGTGTTAACGTTCACTCCTTTAAACGAAAATTTATAGCCGAGCATTATTGCAGCATGTATGCCAATTTTCAATAAAATCGCTTGAGTTACACGCCCTAAACAGATAGTTGATGAATGTATGTACATCGTACAATAATAAGACAGCAAGTGTAGAAAGAATGTTTAATATTAGCAGATAGTGTACTGATCGCAAATAATCTCTTAAAAAATTATTGTTACGTTGCCGTTGGGTTTGCACCTACCCTGGCGGGTTTTTATTAGTTAGCTCAAAATATAAATGACTTTTTGCTAACTTATTTACAAGTTGCTTCTGAATGAACTCCCCAGTGAAAAAAAATGGAAGTCATCCTAATGGAACTAATTTTTCATTGCTTCCAAAAAATCGATATTTTTAATTTGCCGAGAGTGAGCAAAAAACCATGTAAAACCTTCTTTTAGTCATACAAAACCTTGTAACACCTCCATAGTGTTAGAAAATATTAACTATTATTAAAAAAAATTTATTTTTTTAAAGAAATTTATGAACTAATTTTAGTCTAAAATTTAAAAGTTATTTGATTAAATTTACATTATAACAATAATTCGGGCTTAAATTCGTATAAAAAGGAAGGAATTAATAAAATAGATAACTATTTACAATTTTTCCTAGATGAAAATATTATCATAGAACACAAAAAAGGTATTTTTTCCTAATATCGCTTCCAATTTAGTGACCAGGCATCGAACAAGACAACCCTATGTAAAAATCATTAGATCGGATCGAAATTTTCACTACTTCCAGATCGCAAACTTTACATTCTCATGACTTTTTTGGAGTCTCTTTTTTTGCTGGGTCATAAATAATACAGATGTGAGGCAGTTTTGTTTTGTACAAATGTTTTCTTCCTGAACTAACTTTCAGCTAACTCAAAACTGATGCAGAGATGAGTCAAAATTTATCGAGAAGATGTTAGCATAAAATTCATATTTATGGTTACTCTGTGCCGTCTACAATAGTAAAGTGTTAAGTAAGATGGCTGACAAACAAAGTGATCACGAGAATTGGTATTCTCGTCTCTGAAAAAAAAGTTTAAAATTGCTTCAAATATAAGTTGACTAAAAATGTTAATCATTAGTAAGTTACATATTGGCTAGCTCAAAGCATTCTCTCTTTTGATGCGCCACAAACTAACTCATTATGGGTTTACCATTAGTTAGTCAGTTCGCAGCTAAATAAGAAAGTTATCAGCCAAAGACTAACTAGAGGTGGTTATTTGAAACTTATGCAGCGTGGTGAGTGCTGACTCATTCTGAGGATATTACATTGAAAATTTTATGGCATTTAACATGTAGGGTTTAAAATGAGTTAGCTTTTGCATAGGTTGTCACTATTCTCTGATTTAGCTCAAATCCCTACAGGGTAGGTATATACACATGTAGGTATATGTGTATATATTTATATACTCTGGTCACCCAAAGTGCTTTAGCAGAAAAAATAACTTTTTATTAAGAACGATACCTTTGGTAGGTCGAGTGCATTAATACTTATGTCTCCGGAATTTACGTTAAAATTCATATTATTCGATTTATCATAATTATTTAATCAGGTGTTTATGTTATTTGTTTTTCTAATTGATTTTAATAAGGCACGTACAAATTTTTGGCTTATATAAAGCTGCTAATACTGAAATAATTGCAATAAATTGTATAACATACTGTAAAACGAAATGTACCTCGTAAAGTTATTCGTGATCCTGTGCGGCTTGATGTTTCACATTTCGAGTGGTAATCCAACCAATACCGCTGTTTGTACACAGTGCCCACAAGCTGTTGGAGGGGACACCTTTTCAATTTGTGCTAGACAAGGAGATCTGATATGTAACTTTCCGACTGAATGTGCCTTCAAACGGCACGAGTGCATAAGGAGTGAGAGTAAGTTGTGAAGGTTTTTATTCATTAATTTATATAAAACACTAATTTGAATAAATTTAATAGAATGGGAGATATTAAGAAGAGGATTATCGTGTTATGAAGTAAACAGTGAGGAATGCAATGAAAAACTACATTTTTAGTTAATGTATGTAAGATATGTAAATTGATTTTGTTTTAAATTTTACTTTAACGAATATATGTATAATATATATTTAATATTTAACAGTTTTGTGTATTTTAATTTAACATTTATGTGTATTTTAATTTAACATGCGAATTAAAATTATAATCTTAAATACCGCAAATAAATAAATAAATATATATACCAAACTATTTACATACATATATGTATATCTATGCATACGGAAATTTATGAATGACTAGCTGAGCCCGATAAACGTTGCACAGTGAGGGATTTTGGAAAAAAAGTGAAAAAAACTCTGCATTTTCTAAATGAGCAGTCCGCCTGTAATGAAATTTCATACAGCATTAGGGAGGTTTTACTGAATTTGGATTATATATCCAATTTTAAAATAGAAACTTGGTAGGAGTTAGGAAAAAAATTTTAACATTAAAAAAAATTGATATCAAAAGCACTACTAAGTTATACACAAATTAAATAAAATATTTGAAAAAAGTAAATTTTTTGCCGTTTTTGGCAGAAAAAAGTTGCTTAATTATTTTGCTATTATTTAAAAATTTTGCAAAATTACTCAAAAGGTAATATTAAAAGAAACATTACAAAGAAATTTGTTGCTCAAAATGTTCGTTATTAAAGGTGGCAGATGGTTTTGAAATTTACCTATTTTTGTTATAAATATCATATGTAAATCCTTTTTTTCTCAAATTCCAAGGCTCAAACCAAATATTTTGTGATTTCACCTTAAGATATTATATGTTTGTAGAAGATAATGAAAATACAGCAGAAATACCAAAAAAATCCAATTTTTTGGAATTTATGAAATATATTTGGGAATTTGCGGGAACTCAAAATAAAATTCTATGTGGTCTTACTTTTTGTGTATTTATTACTCTTTTAGCTCTTCTATAGAGAAACCCACTTGCAAAAAATCTTTTTTATCAGATCAAAAACATCAGTAGCTCGTTTTTGTATTTCTCGCATCGTAAAAAAAAGTGTAAATGGAAACACAAAATGGTTTTTCTCACATACATAAGTGTTTCTGTATATTTACTTTGCGAGAAATATCTGTCATTTAAATAAATTTCCAGCAATTATTGGAAGGATGTGAGAAAAAGTGTTGCTGTAACAATATTTTGTGAAAAGTTTCTCGTAAGAACTTTCAAAACAACTCTCATTTTTAATTGGTGCGAAAATAACGAAATTTGGACAAAAACATGAATTTTTGAATTTGTATGTTAAAATATGAATAATAAAATAGTTGAAAAAATATGCAACGAATTGTTGAACTAAAATTACTATTAACGGGTCGATATGATTATGTTTATTTAGAATTTTTTTCGTGTAATTTTCTTATGTAGAGAAAGTTGATAAAAAAAAAACTTATTTCAATCATTTTACATTCACTTTATATTCATGTTCATTTTTTTTATTTAATTTTCCTTGTAAATTATTTCTTTTTTTGTTATTGAAATAATATTTTTGTGACATTTTGTTTTCATTTGATACTCGATTACTGGAAATATTGTAGTAAAAACAGTATCAACACTGTTCTCCCATTCATATACAGAAACACTTTTTTCTCGCATATCAAGAAACAATGGAATTTTGTGTTTCATATTTCATGTGAGGAATTTTACGATGCGAGAAATACAGAAACGAGCTACAGCTTGGCATCGATTTGAATTTTTCATTACCTCAAAATTGCTCATTTTGGGGCTTTGTGGCTTCGCTTAATTTAGGGATATATAATTCAAATTCTAGTCTTAAGTTTGGGAACAACTCCTTAAATGCTATATGAAATTTCATTACAATCGGAAGGCTCGTTTATTGTTATAGAAGTATTTTTTTTCAAATGAGGTTGTCTAACCTCATTTAATTTTTTCCATATAATTATATTATACATTTGTGCAATGTACATATATAAATAAACATACATAATATGCATGTATGTATGTGTATTCTAATGTTCAAAAATGAATAAATTGGCAGCACTGTTTAGCGTGAAGCGTTTCTTAATGCTTGTAAGCGGCAAACCTGTAATAAGTTGTAGTAAGTTGAGTATATTATGTTTTAACAAGAAATGACCGCTTCGATTTTCTTTCCAATCTTTTTCTTAAAAGAAAATTTTTCTTCAATAAAATTACTTGCTGACTTAAAAATGGTTTGCAATTCGTTCATAAATGTTAACTATGCACAGATGTTGAGATGTTGCAAAGCATGTGCAATATCTAATCACGCATACGCAGATAAATTTACTGAATTAACGAACGTAACCTATCCTTGGGAGCACTGGAAATCTTTGCTCAATATCTTAAATAATTTTTACACTCAAATACAAATTCGAAATAAAATTTAACGTTTGTAATTATTTCAAATACAATGCCAACTCAATTTGTTTATTTTTTATTATAATCAATCGTTTTTTTTACATCAAATAGGATTTTTCAAAATCAATCCAATGATAATTTACTGGTTGAAAACCAAAACAAAAATCTACGGGCCTATGTATAAGCAAAAATTGTCATGAAGTTAGCATAAGTGATAAGTAATTTGACATTAAAAATGGTCGCATTACCTAATCTTAATCCACCTCTAAGTCCTAGCATGATTTAAATGTGAAGTTTCATGGCAAAACTATTTAAAATTATGTTAAATTTTGCCACTTATGCTAACTTCATGCCAATTTTTGCTTATACATAGGGCCGTTATTTTTCACCAAATAAAAATGAAATGTTGTTAGACAAAGAACATTTATGAAAATCGTATTTTCTGCAGTGTGTAGATATGTAAATTATTCAAATAAAATAAATTGTTACCGGTAAGCATTAAAAAACATCACATATTCTCATAGGCGTAGAAAGGCCATTAAATCACCAGTCATAGTGCCCGCTCCACCTAGAATAAACTTATATCTACGACAATGCATATTCTAAATGAGATTCACCGTAGCGTAACCGTCGATGGTATTAAGGAAGCCAACCATTCTAATGGATTATATCTACTAAAATTTTTCTATATAAGATCTATCTTCTCTTGCTTACAAGGATGTAATAACACAAGATAGAGGGAACACCAAACATTAACAAATATACCAAGTGGAACAAAAATCATGTAACCCGGAAGCAGACTGGTAGGCAGGAGCTCGCTCTCTCTCTCCCTTACAAACCTGTTTCCAGTCGCCTTCGTTGGCTGCTCAATTTGAAAACCAAGTAAGTCACAAAATGAACTTGTTCACAAATCAAATAAAACACAGTTTTGTAAGGCCACTATAAATCTTAAATTCCCAGTAAAAAAAGAGACTCCAAAAAAGTCATGAAAATGTAGCGTTTACGATGCGGAAGTAGTGCGAATTTCGATCCAATCTAATGATTTTTACATAGAATTGTCGTTGCAAGAAGTTCTCTTTTTCGATGCCTGGTCACTGAATTGGAAGCGATATTAAGAAAAATTCCCTTTTCTGTGTTCTATGATAATATTTTCATCTAGGAAAAATGGTAAATAGTTGCCTTTTTTAACAATTCGTTTCTTTTTATACGAATTTAAGCCCGAAACAGTGTTTTGATGTAAATTTAATCAAATAACTTTTAAATTTTAGACTAAAATTAGTTCATAAATTTCTTTAAAAAAATATATTTTTTTAAATTCTGGTGAGTATTTTCTAACACTATGAAGGAGTTACAAGGTTTTGTGTGACTAAAGTAAGCTTCTACATGGTTTTTCGCTTAATCTCGGCAAATTAAAAACTTTGATTTTTTGGAAGCAAAGAAAATGTACTTCCGCTAGAATGACTTCCATTTTTTTTCACTGGGTTTTATTGAGATATTAAAGGGTAATTATTGTAGTACATTCTTATTGTAAGAGAAATGAAAAAGATTTGCGATTACTAAACTTAAAGTTGATTTACGAGTAAAAAACGAATTTTTCATGAAAGTCAGGTTTTAGCTCATGCTTTAACTTTAACAATCGTTTTCCCATAAGGCATTATTCTTTCACTTTAATTTTATTAACAAATTTAATATATTTGCTACATTAAAAGTTATTGAACCATAAAAGTATTTTTTGTACATGACAAAAATTAAATTATTGAGGAAATTTTTGTATCTTATTTAATTCAATTATTATTTTGAATCTTTATTTAATTTTAGGGACTTCCCAAAAAAATTTCATAATTTGCCGGCATCAATGGACATTTTATGAATGTTTTAATAAAATAATTTTTTGTGTGTGTGTGTTTTTGGGAATTGTTTTAGCAGGGGACTTTAATCAAAAAAATTTCTTAGAACAACTACATACGATCTTTGCCTTGACATAAGAAATAGCAACATGGTTGTAAACGAAATTCCACAAAAGAATCGCAAGACCATACAATTACCCGTGTTAGATCAGTCAACCAGTGCCAGCGATACTAAAAACGCCAAACAACACACACAGCCCAGAGCTGCTTAAATCGCATTTTTAATAATCGATAATTTCAGTTTCCAAAATTCTTTCAGAAAGTGACCAAGTGGGTTACAGTTAGGAATCTTGAGACTGCTCAAATCGAAAGAAAATAGTTAAACATAATCCAATTCCTTGGATTTAGCGGACATACATGAATATTTCCAGCATTATATCATTTATTATATATAATTTGATTAAATACTACTTTAAGAGATTTTCCAATAAATTCTTTTTATTGCTCTCGACCAAGTTATTTAACCATTGAGCTGCTACTTTAAATAAATATCAGTACGCTGTTAAGTGTGAAAAAGGCTCTGTAAGCAATTATTGTTTGTGTCTCTGCTAGTTAAATTCAAGTTTAGAGGACAGAATATATAAGTAATTTTGTGTGTATAGAAGTGAAACAAAGTTTAAAGGAAAATTTAAATGACTTTATCAACTCTAAAGCATTTTTTAAGTAAAAACTTTAAGTACTCATTCCAGAAATGCTAATTTACTCTGTCAACTTGCTTTTCATTTACTGTATTTGGGTAAACGAACACAATTTACTAAAATGCAGTGTTCAGTAATAATCTGTTACAATTTTGACAGTTATTAAACTTAAGATTTAAAGTAAAATTTTCGGTTATTTTTCTTAGTTTCTGTTTAAATTTCAAGGTGAATAACAAATTTTGAAAACAGGAAATGAGTGTTTATACTCGTGTTAAGATAAAACGCGTTTTGAAATAAAAACATTTCTGTTATGCAAATACATACACGCATATATAATTTAATTAGAAGTAGTAGAGGGTTTAATTGTATGTTTTACCCCTCTTGGAGCAACTCAGGGACCGTTGTTAGGCTTATTGTGGATTTTGCCTCGATTCTCACTAGTTTTTACCGCCAATGGGAACCCATTTACCACCATTCCACCCCTATTAAATTTTGGCTCGTGCATTTACTTCTTAACTTTATAAAATTAAAGAACCTAGCATATCAAAATCAAACATCCGTGTAATGCTTATACTATATATACTAACATACGGCTGTGAAGGGTATATAAGATTCGGTATAGCCGAATAAAGCACTCTTACTTGTTCTTACTTTCTGTTTAAATTTCAAGGTCAATAACAAATTTCGAAAACAGGAAATTAGTGTGTACACTCGTGTTAAGATAAAACGCAATTGGAAATAATGAATTTTTCATTATACACATGCAAACGAGTACATTCATAATTTATTTATAAGTATAATGTCTCTACATACATATGTTAGGGTTTGCAAAGCTAGGTTGGACACCGCGATTTTCGGTATTGCGGTATTTTTTATGATAAGAAATCAGAGCCAGATTGTAAGGAAGTCTTTTTTATACTCTTCACCAAATATGGTAAATGGTATATGTACATAAGTTTTTCATTTCATTTTTTCCACATTATTTAAATGCGATTCATAATAAAATATGATTTAAGCTCTTTTTTCTTATTGCCACAGATATACACATAATTAAATAAATTAAAGTATTCAGTATAATCAAAATGCCGATATTTATTCACTACACATTAGTGCGAGATCTTCGCGTGCCAAATTACTGATTTTTCAATTCTAAAAATTTTAAAGAATGACCAAATATATGCAGATCTATCTGAAAAAGCCAACCTCCTAACTGAAATATTTGCAAGTAATTCCTTGCTTGAATGCTTGAACGCTTGAAAGGTCATTAATATGCCTGCCATAAAGAAAATTTCTCCTGGGCTGGATGGCATTCCACCACTGGTCTTAGAAAAGTACTCCTGTTGGATGCTATCACGTCCATTATCTAACCTTTTTAGCACAGTGTACCAAGCTGACAAGTTTTTAATGTGCTGGAAAGTTGCTAGTGTTACACGTATTCCTTTGAAAGGAGAGACTAATTACGAAAGCATGCTAAAGTTCCACATTGTGAGGTATCTAGAGTTCATCACCTAACTTAATGATCGTAAGTATTCTCCGGGTGAACTGTTCGCCTTGCTCTCAGAATATTTGTGTAATTCAATCCACAAAGATTTCCAAGATATTTCCAAGGCGTTTGATTGATTGTGACATGCTGCACTTTGGTCAAAATGTATTGCATACATGTTGCAGAATTGTTATTCTCGTATAAGGATTATCATCAAGTGAGTTCAAGATAAAATCAGGGGTTCCATATTTTTTAAAATTATCTCATGTAAAACTTCGAATCTTATCTATTTTCAGTTCTCGTGGTACCTTCATAGCGAACAGTCGATTAGCGGAAATTTTCTTACACACCAAACAAACAAAAAATTATACAAAACAAGTAAGAGAGCTATATTCGGCTGTGCCGAATCTTATATACCCTTTACCAAAGTGCCTTTATGTAGTATAGAGATACATACATAAGCACAGAGATATGTAGGTACATATTCATTTTGTGAAAAAATTCATACTTTTTTTCTAGTGCAATTTTTAGGTTTTTGGCATTATGTTTAATTTGGTGCTTTTTAAAATTTGGCGATTTGTTTTTTATATAGGCAATTTTTTTTTTTGTTTTTGGCGATTTTTTTCGGTTTTTGGCGTTTTTTTAATTTGGCGATTTTTTCGTTCCGGCGATTTTTTTCATTTTGACGATTTTTTTATTTAGGCGATTTTTTTTATTTTTTATATATTTAATTTTTTTAGTTTTGACACTTTTTTCTCGTTTTGGCTTTTTTTCGGTTTTTGCCGTTTTTTTTATTTTGGCGATTTTTTTTCTTTCTGGCAATTTTTTTGATTTTGAAAATTTTTTTTTTATTTAGGCGATTTTTTTATATTTTTGCGATTTTTTTTTCATATAGGCAATTTGTTTTTTTTTGTGATTTTTTCGTTTTTTGGCGTTTTTTATTTCTTTTTGGCAATTTTTTAGTTTTGACAGTTTTTTCTCGTTTTGGCGATTTTTTCGGTTTTTGGCGCTTTTTAATTTTAGCGATTTTTTTTTTGTTCTGGCGATTTTTTTGATTTTGACTTTTTTTTTCATTTAAGCGATTTTTTTCATATAGGCAATTTTTTTTTTGTTTCGGCGATTTTTTTTCGCTTTTTGGCGTTTTTTTTTATTTTTGGCGATTTATTTTCGATTTGGCAATTTTTTTGATTTTGGCGATTTTTTTTGCATTTAGGCGATTTTTTTTATTTTTTGACGATTTTTGTTCATATAAGCATTTTTTTTGTTTTGGCGATTTTTGCGGATTTTTGTCATTGTGGGGATTTTGTTTTTTTGTTTTGACACTTTTTTCTCGGTTTGGCGATTTTTTTCGGTTTTTGGCGCTTTTTTAATTTTGGCGATTTTTTTTCGTTTTGGATTTTTTTTGATTTTTTTCATATAAGCGATTTTTTGATTTTTTGCCGATTTTTTTTACAAATATATAAACTTTTTTTGATTTGGCGATTTTTTTCGGTTTTTGGCGTTTTTTTTTAATTTTTGGCGATTTTTTTCATTTAGGCGATTTTTTTTTTAATTTTGGCGATTTTTGTTCACATAAGCATTTTTTTGTTTTGGCGATTTTTTTCGGTTTTTGACGTTTTTTTTTTAATTTTAGCGTTTTATTTTATTTTGGCGATTTTTTTTTTCGTTTTGGCGATTTTTGAAAATTTTTGGCGATTTTACAATTTTCGGATTTTTTAGTTTGACCGTTTTTGAAAATTTCAAGAGTTTAACTCTTACGGTTTCCAAGATATAGCAATTTTTCAAAATTACGTAGTCAAAATTGCATTAACTGATGGACCACCCTTTAATATAAATTTTTTTAATTTTAGTGTTAATTGATGTAATCTATACAAAAATACACTAATTTTACAAATTTCAAGTGTCAATATACATATGTACACACATACATACAATTGTATGTATATTACATAGGATTTTAAAAGTTTTCATCACTCATTTTGGAACACCCTTTAATTTTTAGGTTTTATATATTTGTTGTTGTAGCGACCAAAGTTCTACATATACTGTCCAAATTTCAGACCCGTAGCTTTTACCGTTCCTGAGAAAATAGCCTTCTTCCTAAAACATCAAATATGTTTAATTATTAGGAAAAAAGTTAAAATTTTCCAACCCTGGAAATGTTTTTTTAATTTGTTAAATTTTTAATTTTTTTTTTAATTATAAATACAAATTTTATTCATACCGAAGTATAAATTAAGTTAATTTAATAAAAAAGTAATAAAAACTTGTTTTCGGTAGTTATTTTCTATGGGTAAATTGAGTTTGAGTTTTCCAGCTCTGAAACCGTCTGCTCGATTTTGCTGATTTTCAATAGCAAAATTTTTCGGAAAATTTCTGACACACCAGTCCAAGAACGAAGTCTCTAGCGCTTCTGGGAGCTTGGGAAAACCGATTTCACGTACAGACAGACGGACAGACGGACAGACGGACATCGCTTGTTCGTCTTCCCTATGCATAAGGATCCAGAATATATATACTTTATGTGTCGCTTATTAATATTGTAGAAATTACAAACGGAATGACAAACCTATATATACCCTTTTACCATTTTTTGGTAAAGGGTATAAAAATATTCGTAATAGGTACTTACTGACTTTAATAAATAAGCTTTATTGCTTTGATAATATTTTTTACATAGTGGAAATAACAAATACAAAAAAACAGAAACAAAAAAAAACATAAACAGTGACATTGAGGAATACTCTATACGAGTACCTAAAAAAACAGACAAATAATCATAAAGTACAAAAACAAAAAAAAAAACCGCAAGCAAAAAAGTGTCCTTGAGGAATACTCTATTTGAGTACCTCAAATACAAAAAAAATTTAAGTAAGTTCTAATGGCAGAAATGCCTATTTTATTGTGATTTCTGAAGCTCTTAATGAAAACAATAGAAATAATAAATCTAATGAAAGTCTTTTTTTAACGGTAAAGCCAATTTTTCGTCAGCGATCAACTTTGCTTTGCCCAATGTCAAATAGTACTGATTCATTAACATTACAGTTACCTAGTGCTTCTTCATATAAGTCAGTAATATCATCCCCTTCAGGCTCGTGATCATCATTTAACAAAGTTATCACTACATATAACAGTAGCTCAAAACCCAAGGTGCTAGTTGGAATGGACAGATATATAACCGTGGTAAAGCGTGGGCGAAGCCCGAATTCTTCAAAAATTTCATCCGCTCCAAAGATGTCTAGGGATAACAGCACATCCTCAACTAATCGTCAAAACTGATTTAAAATTTTGCAAGATGAGAACGACAATCCCGATGTATCCTCGGTTAAAACATTCAAGCCGCCACCAATCTATTTGAGAAAAAATAAATTCAAAGGGCCTTATTAAAAAATTAATTTCGGTCATTGGTGAGAATAAATTTCACATTGTCACAATAAAACGTGTCAATATCGATTAAACGAAAATTCAAATTCATGACGAAACAGATTTCCGCAAAATGGTTTCTGAATTTGAATCAAAGAAAACAAGCTTCTACACATACCAGCTTAAGAGTACTAAGGGCCTGCAGATCGTATTGAAGGGCATATATTCTTATGTTGTTGCTGAAGAAATAAAACATGCATTTGTCCTCCAGGGATTTAAGGTATAGAATGTATCTAACATAATGAACAGAAAAAAGGCACCCCAACCCCTATTTCGTGTTGAAATGGAGCCAAATGATAAACAGTTTAAAAAAACGAGAGTCATCCTATTTATAGCCTAAAATACGTTTTATACAGAAAAATCACAGTTGAAGACCCACATAAGCGTTCAGGACCCGAGCAGTGTCATAATTGCCAAGAATATGGCCATACAAAAGCTTACTGCAATTTACTTACAGTGTGTGTTATCTACGGTGAATTGCACGGTACTGCTAGTTGTACTTAACCAAAAGATCAAGCTGAAAAAAATGCAGTAATTGTGGAGGTAATCACACCGCTAACTACAGAGGTTGTCCTGTGGGCTCTTTCGTCAAGCAGGCTATGGTGTAAAAACCTATATTAGCTCCAGTTCAAACAACAAACGCTTCCTCAGCCACTTTTGCGCAAATAAGCCAACCAGTTACTTCCCGTGTATCGTATGCCGATGCTGCCAAGAAAAATTCCATTCCCGCGCAGAAAGTGTCCCCACCAAGTAATTCAACAAATGCTAACACAAGCTTTAATTTCAGTCGCCTTGAAGCCACCATTGAAAATCTTGTACAAACTATCAACAACCTTACAACAAATATGACAAGCATGATGCAAGAAATGTTACAAATGCAGAATACACTGCTTTCAGCATTAATTAACAAGCCATGAACACGTTAAAAATATGTTTCTGGAACGCAAATGGCATTCGCCAACATAAAAATGAACTTAAGCACTTCCTTACGGAAAAGAATATTGATATAATGTTGGTCACTGAAACTCATTTGACTTCGAGAAGCATCTTTAAAATGAATGGCTACACTATATATGATACAAAGGACCCTAGAGAAAGAGCTTGCGGTGGATCAGCAATTCTAATAAAGTCAAGGCTAAAACACTATATTATTGACAACATTTGTGAAGAACATCTACAAGGAACTAATATATGCGTCGACAATTTTTGTACAAATTTCATAATATCTTCAATTTAATCCCCTCCCAGATTTTCAATCACTGAGAATCAATATGAGGATTTCTATAAATCGCTTGGACCTTTCTTTGTAGCAGCTGGCGACTAAAATTCAAAACATACGTACTGGGTTTCGCGCCTGGTAACACCTGGAGGTCGAGACTTGTTTAATACTATTTCAAAAATGGGCTTAGATGTCATTTCGAGTGGGGAGCCTACTTACTGGCCTGCTGACGTACGAAAAATTCCGGATGTTATAGATTTTGGTATGATGAAAAATATCCATAGGGACTTAATTCATGTGGAGTCCTATCTAGATCTCTCCTCCGATCACTCTCCCACAATAGTTACAATTTACAACCCACTAAGGAGTGATTTAAATGTGTGTGAAAATCAATTAATGGGGTCAACTGGCTAGTATTCAAAAAAAATTTATAGCCTTTCATTATTAAAACATGTATGCCAAATTTCAATAAAACTGCTTACGCCAACGATTTAAATTTCGCTTTTTAGTTATAAGCTTAATAGGCGCAGCCCCACCCTTATGGCTATATTTTCCTGGCCTTAAGATTTTTCTAGTTAGTTTCTAGCTTAGAAATACTTGTCTATCAAATTTCACCTCATTAGCGAAAATTTAAATTTTTTATTCTTATTTGCGTGATCAAGCCCGATTTTTCAAGCTCAAGATTTTTTTTGGCCAGTGTTTATCTCTCCTGTTGAGTTTTGCTGTAAACGTGTAATAATGAATACATAAAAAGTATATTTAAATGTGCTGAATAGAATTACATACATTTAATAGGAATGCAAATTTTGTGGGGTTTTAACTCCCATTTTGTTTAAAGAACATTTATAACCTTGTATTATTGCAACATGTAGCCCAAATTACAATAAAATCGCTTGAGTTAAACGCATTGGATTTTTTTTAATTCTGAGCTTTTTGGACGGCGGGGCTACGTCCTTGGCTATAATTTTCAGGTTTTCAGATTTGTTTAGTTAGTTCCTAATCTAGAGCTAATTCCTTATTAAATTTCAGCTAACTAGCGCAAATTTTAATTATATTTTCTAATGGGCGTTATATTGCCCACTTTTTCAATCCCAAGATTTATAAATATGTAGTATATTCCAATGTATATCAAATAGTAAGCTTAAAATATATGGGCGTGTTAATGCCCATCTTTTTTATGAAAATTTATAGCCTTGTATTATTGTAACATGTGTGCCAAATTTCAATAAAATTGCTTGAGTTAAACGCTTAAGATATGTGTTTGTAATTCAGAGCTTTATGGGCGTAGCCTCGGACCCTTGGTAAAATTTTTCGGGTTTTCAGATTTTTCTAGGTGATAACTCACATAGTTCTACTTGTGTACCAAATTTCAGCTCACTAGCACAAAGTTTAATTTTTATGGGCGTAGCCCCGCCCCCTGGTTAAAATGTTCGCGTTTTCAGATTTTTCATCGCTCACCTAGATCTACTTGTGTACCAAATTCCAGATCTGTACTATAGCGGAAGTGCTTCATAATATTGATTAGTGTGTCAGTGGTCAATGGTCAGTGAGTATGTCTTAAAATATGCACTTTTTGCACCCCCATATCTCTGGAACCTTTCATTGTTAAACTTTCACACTTTGCGTATGAAGGTCACATGAATTTATTCTAGTTACAAAGTTATGAGGGGGGTAAAAACATCTCGAATGGCTTCATGTAAATGTACACACTGCTTGCATTGGCCGGAACTTGGCCTGGCGCACTGGCGTGCGCCTAGATAAAAGGAGAAATTTACATACTTATTTGCAGAACAGCATAAGTATTCACAGGGTAAACCAGTAAAGTATTAACAAATATTGGTAACGATTTCCTAGTCGCGACACAATACAGTAACACACCGATAAGTAGTTATTAATAAATATTGTTAGCGACTTCCTAGTCGCGACACTATACATTAATGCACCAAAAAATAGGTATTAATAAAACGTTGTTAGCGATTGCCTAGTCGCAAAACAACACAGTAGCCGTGCAGATAGAGAAGTAAAAATATCCACAAGGTCCCAACCGTCCCGATAAGGCGATACATGGGATATCAATAGTGAGAGAAAGTTGACTACCGATGCATAGAAGATAACTCGCAGGAAGCCAAGTCAAGAGTTAATCCGGGAAGCTGAGAGATTACAGAGGAAGCAGTGGTATAACGCTACGGAATAACAATTAAATGAACTATATTTAAGATTAAAACTAAATTTAATAATTATAAATAAAGAATAATAATAATTAAGGACACAAGTGTTATTTCTTGTAAACGACCTTGGCATTTTCAGGCTAAGGGTACGACCAGAGTGCGCGCTGAAAGCCGATGCGAGATTGTCAGTGCGATAAAGATTATTTTCATGCGAGAAGACAATTTGTATATAACACAGTGAATGCGAGAATCAGCGCTGAAATTCTGTTTATTCCATGTATTTTGCTTTTGTCATTTAGTCTTCTTGTTCATTTGTGTTTATAAAATTGCTGTACACGGCAATGGATTCATCTGATGAAGAGTATTTTGCTTCTCCTGGTGTGATTAATGCAATTATTAACAAAAAAGAATTTGGAAAACATCCAATTACACTAAGGAATGAATTTGGTGAATTTCGTCATTTATATAATGATTTAAGAAAATATCCAGCTAAATTTCAACAATACACCCGAATGAAAATTGAAACCTTTGATTACATTCTGGACAAGATAGGTATGAAACTAAACAAAAACTGGACAAATTTTATTAAGGTGCCAGTAACTTCTTGCGAAAGATTGATAGTTACTCTGAGGTAAAATAATTCTTTAATAATTTGTTTAATTTTATTTTATTTCATGTAATAATTTGTGATTATAAAAAACTATTTATGTATCGAGTCAGTGTAATAAATTGACATCTCCTTTGCTGTTTGTATTTGGTCGAATGATGGCTCACTTCCAATTTGTATGGAGGCAAATGATGAAGTGGTTGGTTCATTTGTGATTTCAATTGGCACAAATGTGCTGGACTGAAAATGTCCTGATGTGCTCAAATCAATTGAGTACACGTTATCAGAGGAGGTGCTAATTGGAGAGGAAATTGCTTCATAGCGTGAGTGTTCGTTGCGCAGTTCTGGCAAACTGCTGGCTTTGCCATACACATATTTGTACAGTGTATTTTGCATTTCCAATCTGCATAAAAATTTTTTTTCCGGCTCCAATTTCCGAATATGCGGCAGTAATGTTAAGAAAAAGGCCTCATCTTCGTCCAATACTATTTTTCTCTCTGAATTTCTTTTTTCAAGCAAAAGTAATTTTTTTTTTCTATTTCTAAAAGTTCTGCACTGCTGCTGTTCGCAGTCCGTTTCCTCTTTGGGCATGATTCAGAGTTTGTTTCAAAGCTTTCATACATTTCCTCACTTTCCTCAACTTGTAATGTGTTGTGGATGTCTTCATTTTTATGCTCCTCCTCCTGACTATTCTTAAATTTCCCTGGTTTTAAATTTCCACTTAAATTTCTATATTTCATCTGATCCTTTAAAAAAAGGAGAGACTGGAAGTATGGCCAAGTTGAAGTGATTTGTGATGCAGTGCCACCAGCATCACCAGACTTTGGTATTGGAGTCTGCCGCAATTCGCTCCGGAATTGGTCGCGCAAATATTTCCATTTTTTCTTCAAATCTTCCTCTGAAAAAAGAAAATAAACAAATTTTTCATATTGCAAAAATTTTAACAAAGGACAATCTCTTTATTTAGATATTTGGCTACAGGTGCATCGTTTGCGTCGCTGGCTTTTTCGTTTAGACTTGGCAAATCAACTGTTGGACTAATTGTAAAAGAAACAACTCAAACGCTATGGGAGGAGTTATTTCATATACATATGCCGCCGCCGACTAAAAAACACTTGGAAGAAGTTGCAGCGCAATACTGGAATTTATGGAACTTCCCAAATTGCATTGGTGCTATTGATGGAAAGCACATACGTGTCAAGTGTCCAGCAAATTCTGGCTCAATGTTTTATAATTACAAACATTTTTTTTCCATTGTGTTGCAAGGTATTTCCGATGCCAACTGCAAATTTATTGCAATCGAAGTTGGAGGGTATGGAAAGCAAAGTGATGGTGGTACTTTCAGTTCTTCTCAAATTTATAAACTTTTAAAAACTGGGGAACTACAGGTACCGCAAGGCACAAGTCTACCAAATACTAACCAAAAGTTGCCATATGTTTTTCTTGGTGATGAAGCCTATCGCCTTTTGGAATGTTTATTACGGCCATATAGCAGAAAAGACTGCACTGAAGACCACGAATATTTTAATGCGCGCCTTTCAAGGGTTAGAAAGTGCATTGAATGCGCTTTTGGACTTATAAATGCCAAATTTAGAATTTTATGGAAACCGATAGAAACCGATCCTTCATTGGCCGAAGTAATTATTAAGGCAATTTGCCTACTGCACAATATTATTATTGATCGAGAGGGTTTGGATGAAAACTTGATAGAAGAAGTTGAGAAGCAAAACACAAAAGAACCGCTAAATGAATTCAATAAAACTAGCATCAAGAATGGTAGATTAATTAGAGATCACTTTTGTAACTATCTATGTCTCAATAAACTCAAATAATATGTAATATTACTTACTTGGTACTTTTATTCCTGCTGCAACCGATGTCCACAGTTTTCCACATAAACACGATTGTGATACAATTTGGTTTTTTGGTCCCACAAAGCAGGCCGGGAAAAAATTTCACTTATTATTTGAACGGTATCCATTTTTTATTATTTTTAAACCATTAAAAACACGACTGCACGCTAAAAAACAAACATCAACAAAGCAAACAAGCACGCAAAAACGCTTTGAAACTGTTTTCTCGCACTCATCGGCGTTTCTCGCTGCTTTTGTCGGCGTTCACTGTGTTATACACAAGCTTATTTGTATTGACTTGCATGTAACCAGTTTTATCGCACTGACAATCTTTATCGCACTGACAATCTCGCATCGGCTTTCAGCGCGCACTCTGGTCGTACCCTAAATGTGTCCGGCAAAAATCGTCGTTACAATGGACACATCAACGGTGAAAAGCACATCCTTACCATAGACACAGGAGCGTCTCAGTTAATAATCAAACCCGATGTAGTGAAGGGAAAATATGAAACTATAAGCAATATACGACTATTTAGAGCTACTGGGGAGCCTGCCACTGTCTATGGTAAGATTGAGGCGAAGGTGACTAGTGTGAAACACGTTTTTATTGTTGCCAATATTGTGGACGAGGCTACTATTGGAGGCAATTTTATGATAAACCATGGAATCAACTTGTATTTGGGGCAACAAGTGATGTTTTGGCGTTATGTTGAAATACCGCTTAATGTTGGATATGACAATCAGATGCACGTCAAGAAACTGCTTGCTATTGAAAATCAGACATTACCACCACGGTCTGAATCAGTAATATTGGCACCAATGGAGGGAGATTGTGGGGGCAATCGGTTGTGGGTAGTAGAACCAGCATAAATTAAGAGTGAGCTATTAGCAGCAAAAGCCCTCGTAAAACCTTGCAATGGAAGAATGGTCCCCATAAGGGTACTTAATTTATCAGGCCAAGAAAGAGTCATCAACAAGAATTCCGAAATAGGTCAATGTGCTCCAGCAGAGGCAATAATAAGCTGCGATAAAAAGCCAGAACCTGCCAACATGTCTGCAAAGGAGCGTGAAAAATAGCAGGCACATGTGAAGCAATGGGTAGCAGGGCTATCACCTCCTGATAGAAATAAAGCCAAACAACTGATAAAAAGACACGCCTGCATTTTTGCCTGGAAAAATCAAAGCCAAGGAAGAACGGCAATAGTGAAACTTGAAATAAACACTGGCGATGCAAGGCTAATAAAACAGGCGCACAGAAGTATACCACTAGCTAAGCGAATTCAGGTAAAAGAGCTGGTCAACGAAATGGAGCGGTGTGGTGTAATCGAACAATCTTCCAGTCCCTGGAGCTCAACGGTAGTTTTAGTAAAGAAAAAGGACGGCAGTACTCGATTTTGCGTCGATTATTGAAAACTTAACGACATGACCACAGAGCATAGTTACCCGCTACCAAGAATTGACGACACCTTAGACACGCTTGCTGGAACGAAATGGTTCTCCACATTAGATCTACAAAGCGGCTATGGGCAGGTGGAGATTGCAGAGAAAGACAAGGAAAAAACTGCTTTCAGCGCATGCGATGGTCTGTGGCAGTTTAATGTTATTCCATTTGGGCTCTGCAATGCTCCGGCTACTTTCAAGCGGATCATGGAGCAAGTATTAAAGGGACTGCACTGGAAAACATGCTTGATGTATCTTGATGACATAATTGTAATGGGGAAGACTTTTGATGAACACCTTAAAAATTTGACTTTCTTTCAGCGCATATCATCAGCTGGACTCAAACTCAGCATAAAAAAGTGTGCACTATTCCACAAAGAGGTGAAGTATCTGGGCCACAAAGTTACGGCAGATGGCATTTGGACAGATGAAGATAAGAAACGAGCAGTAAAAGACTTTCCTCGTCAAAGAAATCTTCAGGAATTGCGCAGCTTTTTGGACCTTTGCATATACTACAGATGCTTTGTGCCAAATTTTGCCAGCGTAGCTACAAGCTTACATGAGCTGAAAAAGAAGTCGCAACCATACAATTGGAGTGAATTGCAGGAGAAGGCTTTCCTTACACTAAAAAAATTATTGTGCACATCACCAGTCTTGGCATATCCAGTTGCTGGGGAAAAAATTGTGCTAGATAGCAATGCAAGTGAATATGGAATAGGGATGTGCTAATACAGGTGATTAATGGAACAGGAAAATAAAAAATTGTGGGTTATTATAGCCGAATTCTGTCGAAGCCCGAGAGGAACTACTGTGTAACACGACGGGAGCTTCTGGCAGTGTTGGAGTGCATTAAGCATTTTCACAAATACTTTTATGGACAACACTTTATATTAAGAACTGACCATCCTGCACTCTGGTGGCTACTGCAGTTTAAAAATCCTGAAGGGCAGCTAGCACGCTGGATGGAACGTCTTCAGAGCTACAATTTCAGCCTTAAGCACATAAAGGGTACAAAGCATAATAATGCTGATGATCTGTCACGGCGGCCCTGTAGCTTAGAGTGCAGACATTGTTCAAAAGTCGAAGCAAAAGAATGTGTCATTCATGTCAGGCTTATAAAAATTGGTACGGAAGAAGACTGGTCAGAGGCGCAAAGGGCAGATCCTACATTGGGAAAAATTTAAGCGGCTAAAGAGGAGGATAAAAGACCCACACGTAATGAGATATCAGCTGAAAGTCCACTGGTAAAATGGTATTGGGCCCAGTGGAACATCCTGAAGTTGATAAGTGGTTTTTGTATCGTGTCTGGGAAAGTGTAGACGGTAAGACGGTTTCCAATCTGATCCTGGTTCCAACATCCAAGAGGAGCGTGGTATTGAATGAGTTCCATAATGGACCCAGCGGTGGTCACCTGGGTATAACAAGAACGCTCGAAAAGTTAAAACAGCAATTTTATTTCATGAAGGCTAAAGGTTCAGCAAAACGAAGTGTGGGTCTACGACAAAAATACAACTCGGGAGCACACTTTGAGAGGATAGCAATGGATGTAGCAGGACCTTTTCCAGTCAGCAACGCTGGGAATCGTTATACTATTGTAGTGATGGACTATTTCAGCAAATGACCAGAAATTTATGCCATACCCAACCAGGAAGCCAGTACTGTTGTGGACGCGTTTGTAAACAACTGGGTATGTTGCTACGAAGTTTCTATTGAATTGCACTCTGATCAAGGTAGAAATTTTGAGTCTGCCATATTTAAAGACATGTGCGAGCGTCGTGGGATAAAGAAAATCAGAACCACACCACTTCACCCACAGTCTGATAGCATGGTGGAGAGATTCAACAGTACATTAGTAGAATATTTGCGATTATCTTAAAAATGCGCATATTGACTAATCTTGAAAATGTATTATGTACTTCTTTCTTTATATTAGATTTATTTAAATAAAATCACCACCGTGCAAGGTGCATATTGGTATTTTTATGATAACATTTAAAATATTTCGGCTCCAGCTTTGACCTCTCGTGAGCTGGACCATTTTGAAAAAGGTTATATTTTTGCATGTTTTGTCAATTTGAGAATATGTTTCCTTACCAACATATACAATATGGGTATCATAAGGTGCGTCCAATTGTATATACAATTTGTCAAAGGGCACTCATTCGTGTCTTTTTTTTAATGATATTTTGTTCAAAAATGGTTTTTAAAAGGGATGGAAACCCCTGGTTTCAAATAGGGCAATATGGGTATCAAATTTTTTATTTCGCCAAGTACATCATCTTTGTATGTAAATAATTTAGATTTTTGCAAATTAGATGCATTTTACACGGTGCTGTTTAATATATATAAATGCAATTTTGCGGTAAATCTAATATGATAGCGGATTTAGTTTCTGGATCATTGTGAATGAAAATAGGACTAAAGAAAGAAAAAAAGAAATGATCCATGAGTTTTTGGCGGAATATTTTTTTCGCAAACTAAAAAAATTTATTAAGTTTTATTGTTTATATTTACAAAACTGTAAAAAACGACATGCGATTCTGTCACAGATTTAAATCCTCTTAAAAAGTTTAGATGCTCTAATTATCTGTATTTTGGAATTGCAAAACAATACAAGCAAACCCTTTTATTCCATTTTAATCACAACACAATGAACAATTATTTAATTTTATTTAGCTTAAACCCAACGATATTGGGAACTGATAAACTTTAATATATAATTTTGTTTTTATGCATAAAATTTTTCATACAGCACACTTTGATCGTATATTTTTGCAAAAATCTAAATTATTTACATTCAAGGATGCTGTAGTTGGCAAAAGAAAAAATTTAATACCCATATTGCCAAATTTGATATATATATATATATATATATATAAGATTCGGTACAGCTGATTATGGCACTCTTACTTATTTATGTATTGCATACCATTATTATATTAATTTTATTTTTTATTTAAAAATGCAAATAGTAGTATAACATTCAGCTTTATTGTCACTTTTAAATTGAATGCAAAACTTCCCATACATTTGAATAGTATTTTTCGAAATCCTAATATTTCAACTATATTTATATGTTTTCACAACGATAAGAGAAACTCCATAAGTCTTTATAGACTTCCATTGGTATGATGCTTCTAGATCTTCTTTAGGATTTGAAAAGCTTTTGAACATTCCTAAAAGCAAAAACACTATAGACCCTGCATTAAGTTATTCTCACATAAGATTTTAAAAATAATGGAATGCACTTAAGGTTAGTCCATCAATGCTTTCGGTTTTTCTGACAATATGTCAACATAAATAAGTATGTATATTTAAAATTACTTTCGCTTGATGAGCAGAATAAAACAAGTAGCTCATTTGGGATATACTATTTTCAAGCACTTCTTTAAAATAACATGCCAAACATTTATTAAATCTCAAATTCACTTAATTTGAAAGTTAAAACGACAACTCAAGAAGAAAAAGCACGTATGCATACCTACGTCTTATTATAAAGTGCTCAATTTTGAGAAATTCCAAAAAAAAACTGCAATGAAACTTTAACTGATCACATGATCAACAAGATCATACTGCTTGCTGGTGTAACAATCTACAGCATCTTATAAAACCAAAGCAACACCAACACCAACACCAATACTACCACCAACAATAAAAAAAATATGTCTATTTCAAAAACAAACAAAAGCAACCAAACTCAATGGGAAAAAACCTAAAGCGTTAACGTTAACGCTTCAGGCGACAATGACAACCAAGAGACGCACTGTTAGCAACTTTTGTGGTCGACTGTGAGTTTGAACATTCAAACGTTTATTGTCTGCACAAGAGACGGTATATTTTTTTCCTATAATTTTAACAAATTTTGGTTTTTCCTCGACGGCAGTCGGCCAAAATAATCAGTTATTTGTTGGACATGCGACTTTAAGGTTGTAAAACACGGTTCAAAATATACGTTGGAAGCTAAGACTGGTGAATAAAAATAAGTGCTATAAAATACAAATATAATATGGATTCAAATTCAAAAATATGAAAACATAACGAATATCTATAAGAGAAATATTAACAGATAAACAAGAGTTGAATTATTTTATAAAACCCTGAATTATAAAGTTAATAATAAAATAGAAATAAAACAGATTTGACATTCACAATGAATGAATGCATTTTCTTAACAATTCATTAAACATAAAAACCACACCGAAGAATAATTTATTGTTTGCAGTAGTACAAATATATTTGTATATTTGCTGTTTTTTACACTTCTTGTAAACACAAGGGAAAGTATTACAAACTGCCATTACTCTGCGGTCAATGCTTTTAAAAGAAAGTTAGCAAGAAGTTCTTTTAACAAAAAAAAATAAGTTAAGTTGAATATTAAACAAAAGTGTTGAGTGTATAAAAACAAAAGACTTAAAACACAAACTCAGTGTTAGTGAATTAATAAATTTTATGCAAATAAATAAAATATTTTTTTTTAAATTTAATTGAAAGAAGAAATATTTTCGGAGAATCAAATTAATAAAAATTAAATACATTTTTGAGTTTTACTAAACTTGCAAATAACTTCCTTTATGCCATAAAATTGTCTTACAATTGTTATCGGCTTCAATTTCCTCTACATTCATTATTACATTGTTTTCATTGCTGCGTTTAACACAAAGAAAACCAATAAAAATCTTCGCATACAACATTTATAACCATTTATTAAAAGAAGTCATTAACGGAAAATTGCCATTTATTAAATTTATTGTAACAAAATGATTTTAAGGTAAGTCGCTTGACTACAACTTTTTTAAATGATTTCTTTACATGCACATTTTTATTTTATTTTAGTTTTTCACAATACCTATTTTTCTTTTTTAAAACTTTTTTGTTTTGTTTTTATATTGTTTTTTTTTACATGTTTCTTTCAATTTTTGATCATTAAAAATTTTCAAATGGTAATAATTAAAATTCTTGTTGTTATTATCTTTATAAAGCAAAACAAAAATAAAAATTAAATGAAATTTAACAGAAAAATGGATATAATATTTTGTCAGGGCTTGCCACATTTCACCCTATTAAGGCGTTTATTGGCTCAAACGATGGCTGAAAGATTTCGAAAATTAAAGCTACATTTTGTGTAAAAGATCTAAATGGAAGTAAAATATTTGACATAAATATTTTAGTAACGACTTTTACATACTAACTACAAGGTGGCGCAGAATGAGCTATTTGAATGGTTTAAATATTTTATAACTTATTTATTTATGCTATTATTATATATTTTTTTAATACCGTATGTTATTCGGGAATTTTTTTAAATTGGCTTTGAAAAATGATATCCTGTAAGTGATGTTCATTTTCTGCTTAGCACATACTTGCTGTTTTTAGCATATTTTCAAAAAATATAATATGTGTCAATTATCATACCGCACCAAACAGCACACTTAAGTGGGTGAGATTGTCACTGATGAACTACTCTTAGATTTTCCATATCACAAATCCTGTAGTTACTTTCATATGGGATTCATCGCTCATTACCAAATTGTGAACAAAGTCTGGATTTTCTGTGTCAACACAGTAGACTGTTGGTTTGGAAAGTAAAATTCAACAATTTTTCTTATTAAGTCTTCTTCACAAAATACTGAAAAAAAGGAAGGAAAGAATAATATTTAAGAAAGTTATAAAGAATCCAATCTGTAATGAACTACATCATTCTGCACTACTCTGTCATTGTCAAGTGAACATATATATACATATATTTGGCACGTGCCCATGAAGATTTAGGTGAACAATTAATTTCTTTTATTCAAAAAAAAAACAAAATAAATAGTGCATAAAAGTCATAATTCTAAAAAAAAAATATTTCTAGCATGTGCCTTTATAACACACATGTGCACACACAAGACTACAAGTGGGCTTTCGTACTACTTCTTTTGGATGTAAAACACCTCTTTGCTGTAGACTGTAAAACTTTAAATCATACAACTAATATAAAATAATATTTCTAGCAAATATGGGAATGGAATAGTTACAGCACAGCTATTTCTTTGATTTTCTTTTTAATTTTGGTAAAAATTTATTTAAATGAATTAATTTTTTGATTGCAAAAATCAGTGTTTTTTTAAATAAATTGTAACAAATTTTTGCATTTCAATTTACAAATTTCTTTATAGAACCTAAATTTAAAAAATAAACAGGTCCTTAATAAGGCCTGAAGTAAGAAGGTTTTGTAAGAGGTAATGAATTTATATTACTTTTAGAGATATAACAATTATCATTATAGTAAAACACTTATAAATGTTTAAAACTGCCATGAAATTTCGAACAAGCAATTGAAATCAAGTTACACATCCAAATGTAATAACATTCTCCCATTAAAAGGGAACTTGAATTCAATTCAATTCAGTTGTAGTACATTTCAGTTCAGGCCTTGAATTATACTTTAATTAAACCTTGTATTGCAATTGATTTCAATTTGAAGTCTTAAAAACAATATATTTAAAACAGTAAGAAAAATGCAATTCATTTCTTTTCTAATAATAATTTTCTGCACATCTGCCTTTGTTATTGTTTTCGCACATTTTGTAATTAAAAATATACTTTTCTATTTATTTATTTATTTTTGATGTTTTTTACTACAATTTCAGTTTAATAAAATAATATATTACGTATTTGACAAGATTTAAACAAACTATAGGTATATATATATTTGTTAATTTGTTTTCTTATTTCACAATATTTTCAAACTTGAAAATAACATTAGAAAAAATTTGAATTTTTAAGATTGATTTTAAATTTTTTTGTGCTTATTGCGTTAAATTTATCTGAGAGATTATTTTTTTTTTAAATCTGATTATAATTTCTGACCTGAGAAGTCAAATTTCTGAACATAGCTCGCAGCAAGTAATAATACAATCTTCCAAGAAGGTACTTATTATTGGTTTGTCGGCAGAGACTTAACATTGTCAGATACAAATTTTGTATTGTACTAAATTACATAACCTTGGGGGAAAATTTACGGTTTCGTTATGTAAAATTAAGCGTCCGCCGAACGTTTCTCTTAATTAATTAATTGTGGCATGCAGTAAGTTTTGGCATCACTAGCGAACTCAAAGTTTTTCTCAAAATAATTCATAAAGTTAGAAGATAAAGTTCCAGTTCAGCAGCAACAGATTCCGAAGTACTCGCTGTACCACATTATTGAGGGTGTTTGTTGATTTTTGGATTAAAAATAGTTTGCAGACAAGCCATGTATTGTTCTGATCGTTATATTAACTTTAAAATGTATGAAGATTATATGAAGGTCTCTCGACCTGCGCTGTTTTTTTTTGTAAATAATAAATATGCGCACAGTTTGCAGGCGTTGTTTAAATTTCACTATATATTCGTGATGGCAACCAAAAATAAAAATTTAGCAAGTAATAGCTTTCAAAATAACGAGTATATAAATTACTTTGGCCAACTTCAAATTTTAAATCATGATGTATTTTTATATCATTTATCTCAGAAGGAAATATTATTTAAAAATTAGTAGTTAAAAGACTTTTAGAAAAAAAATTAAAATTTTTTGATCCTCTGATGAGAGCAAATTCATTAAAAAAGTCTTTCAAACAACATATATGATAGAATAGGGGAGAGAACCGGGCCAAAGACCAGCACTGCGACAAAAAATGCTTCTTTTGTGCCAAAGCATTTTAACAGTATTTTAGTTATAGAAGAGTTCGTTATTTAAAAAACATGATTATTGGCCATATTGATGATATTTCTAGAACCATGAAATATTTCATAGATGCATGGTCACTGACGAGTTCCAAAAGCGGGAACGAAAGGCATATGCTGCTTAACAATAACAATTAATTTATTTATATTCTTAAAAGAAATAAATTGGTGTAAGAAGTCAGAAAAACATAAAAGGATGATTCCAGGGTTAGGAAACTTACACTTTTTATGATAATAAAAGTTAGAAGGGCTTATTAATTTTATCTTTTTCTTTATAAATTAGATATATTTTATGTTATGAAAAGAAGAGTTTGGTATAGAAAGGTAGAAAAATATAAACCACAGCTTCAGCGCTGAAAAACTTTAGCTTTTTTGGATATTCAAATAACGCAATAAATCTAATTATTTTCTTTATTTTCTTTTTTCTTTGTTGGGTAAACATATTTTATAAATTTTTTAAAGAACTAGACAGGTATAAAAAGTCAGAAAAATATAAATGGATGAGTGCAGGGTTGGAAAATTTAATTTGTTTTTGTATATAAAAGTAACTAGGTCAATTATTTTTTTTTGCTTACAAATTAGAAAGAAATAGTTTTGAATTAAAAATTAGAAAAATAAAAATCATTGCTCCAGACCTAGAAAACTTGAATTTTTTCTGGTACATAAAACTTATTAAATAAAACTAGATATTTATTTGATAATAACATATATTCTATATTTGAGAAAGAACTAAATTAGTATTAAGAACTAGAATAATCAAAAATTATGGTTCCAGGGCTGGAAATTATTAAAAAAGATATAATTTGATAAAATAAACCAAAAACTATTTTTGTCACTTAAACATATGTATTAGGAAGATCTTTACACAAGATTTTTTATATATGTCAATTCTCAATTCAATTTTTATATAGATATCTCACTTAAGTATAAACAAAGGTTTGTGCCATGTTGCTTATTATGCTCTCAGCACAGTTTTGTTTTAAATCGATGGTCTTTCATTTACAGCTTGTAACAAGTTTTTATTAATTTTTAGTAAATGGAAATATAAATGAAATTTATCGTTAACAGTCACAACTATAAGATAATTTAAAGGAAATGTTCCTTTTCATTTCCCTGAAAGCGTTCCTTCGTGCTGAACAAAATGGAAAATATTCTTCGGCAGTATGGATTGAATGGGATGTTTCAATTGAGACACTAAACAGTTTTGCAACATCAAAGATAACGAAATACGGGAAAATATAAAACAATTTAGGCTACTTGCTATGGAGGTACAATACTAAGACTATTTTAGGGTTATTAAACATGCCCACATTTTTAAATTTTGTATTGACGTGACGTCGGTGTTGACTTATTTAACTTATTTCTTATAAAAAGAGTGTACAGGGTGGCCCAGAAAGACCGAAGTGGTGTAAATTCCTTATAACTTTTTATGTAAGACATATTTTTTTAATTTTTTGTTTTTTAAATACAGTAAATTTATAGAGAATATTTTTAGATTAGTTGTTAAAAATGATATCCCGCAAGTGGAGGCCATTTTCTGCATCGCACAAATGATCTCTTTTCAACACATTTTCCACGACCTTTCGCAAAACTTCCGGTGTTATGTTGTTAATTTCGTCTGGAATATTGGTTTTTAATTCCTCAATAGTCCTAGGCTTATTAACATAAACTTTCTTTTTTAAATAACTCCAAAGGAAACAGTCTGGAGCGGTTAAATCCGGGGAACGCGGAGGCCAATTAAAATTGCTTCTACGCGAATTTATTCTTTCCCCAAAGATGTCGCGTAAAATAGCCATTGTGGCCCTCGGAGTGTGCGCTGTGGCTCCATCCTGTTGGAACCATATTTGCGGATGGTATTCCACGGCTGGCCTTACAAAATTTTCCAACATGGCCCGATATCGATCACCATTGATGGAAATGGCGACATCTCTTTCATTTTCCAAAAAATATGGGCCAATGATCCTTTCGGAAGAAACACCGCACCAAACAGTACACTTAACTGGGTGTAATTGTTGATGAAGTACTCTCGGGTTTTCCTTAGCCCATATCCTAAAGTTTTGCTTGTTAACAAACCCATTTAATTGGAAATGGGCTTCGTCACTCATAAATAAGTTATGAATAATGGAAATGGAAAGAGCACATTTGTGCGAAGCAGAAAATGGCCACCACTTGCGGGATACAATTTTTAATAACTAATCTAAAAATATTCCCTATAAATTTACTGTATTTAAAAAACAAAAAATTAAAAAAATATGTCTTAAATAAAAAGTTATAAGGAATTCACACCACTTCGGTCTTTCTGGGCCACCCTGTAGAATAAAATATTCAACTATTGCTAATATCGAAAATAAAATATTTGAATCAAAAATATTGAGAGGTCACTTACTATTTGCAAAATATTATAAGTTTTTTTTACAAAACAAATATGTATGTATACTACATACACATACGTACTTCGGTAAAGGGTATATAAGAGTCGGAACAGCCGAATATAGCACTCTTACTTGTTTCTTGTAGATTTTCAATTCCTATGTCTTGTATTGAGTAAAAAATTTCACAAATTGATTTTTAGAGTTAGTATATTTTGCCGAAAATATACTAACTCTAAATGAATCAAAATGAAATATATTTATATGAATATATTTATTTTTTTAACAATCAAAATAAAATCATAAATTTTTTCGACAAAATATGCTAACTCTAAAAAAATATTTGTTTTTTGATCGACCAAAATATGATTTCTCAAAAAAAAATATGCAAACCAGTGCAAAATAAAATAATTTTTGTAGACCTATAAACTAGTAAGCATATTTAAACCATCTTATGGAAGGTACATCATTTATTTTTATAATAATGAGCGAATTAACTAGTTTTTTCGCTTTACTGAAAAGTTAGCTTTTTTGAGTTGACGTTTTTAGGGTTCCGTACACCAAAGGTGAAAAAAGGAATCCTATTATTTTGCTACGCTGTCCGTCTGTCCGTCTGTCCGTCGGTACGTCTGTCCGTCACACGCTATTTCCTCAGGAACCGTAAGAGCTACGGCCCTGAAATTTGGACAGAGTATGTAGAACATTGGCCGCTACAACAACAAATGCATGAAAACTAAAAATTAAAGGGTGATCCAAAAGGAGCAACGAAAAATGCTAAAATGCCATGTAATGTACATACAATTATATGTCCATATGTATATTGACAATTGAACTTTGTAAAATTAGTGTATTTTTACACAGACTTCAAGAATTAATACTAAAATTTAAAAAAAAATTAGTTAAAGGGTGGTCCATCAGTTAATGCAATTTTGACAACTTGATATATCTTAGAAAAAAAATCGCCAAAAATTTAAAAAAAAATCGCCAAAAATTCAAAAGAAATCGCCAAAACGAAAAAAACGCCAAAATTAAAAAAAAAATCTAACACTAAAATAAGTCGCAAGATTCGAAAAAATCATCCAACTGAAAAAAATCGCTAAAATGAAAAAAAGCCCCAAAAACTGAAAAATATCGCCAAACGCGAAAAGGGCTCCTGTAACAAAATAATTGTTAATATGAAAAAAATCGCCAAAAATGAGAAAAAAAGTGACAAAACTAAAAAAGCGCCTAAATGAAAAAATTTGCCAAAAAAATTAAAAAACGCCAAAAACCGAAAATATCTTCAAAACGAGAAAAAAAAGGGTCAAAACTAAAAAAATTGCCAAAATAAAAAAAAAATTCCAAAAACAGGAAAAATCGCCAACCAAAAAAAAATCGCCTATATGAAAAAAATCGTCAAAATTAAAAAAAGTCGCAAAAATTAAAAAAAAGTCAAAAACGAAAAAAATTCAAAAACTATATTTTATATAGGCTAAAGTTCGTATTTAATTACATATCTCGTGTCCGTACGGAACCCTTCGTGAGCGGCTCAAAGTCGCACTCACTGAATTTATTTGAATATAGGCTCTCGATATGTATTTAGTTGTGTTTCATGTGAAAACGTACATAAAGAGCTTCGGTAGTGCGAAGGTTTTCGAAAAAAATGAAATTATTCAGAATTTCACGTGTTCGAATGAATGCTTGAAAATGATTACACTACAAAAGTATAAGACTCCTAATGTATTTCCTGATAAAATGGAGAGAGGACCGCCGTTGCTCGAACCTTTGCATATACAATAAGTAAAATATCACTAGTGCGGTCATCAATTAATCCTATTCCCATCTTTGAAATAAATAGCTTTTGTAAGGTGTTTGCGTTGTTGTATGGAACAAAAACTATTAAGTTATCATTTTCCCTTTAAAAATTTTTTATTCTAAGTTTTAAGTAATTGTGATTGTAAAATTACTTAAAACTTCTCTTAATTATCGCATGAATACACCATTTTAAGTATCTGTTTGACTTCAAAACCGTTATGTATATTTAATTAGCATAAATATAAAAAAATTCTTCTTGGCCTTTATTTCATTCCATTATTTGTTGTTTTGTTAATTTTATGGTGTTTTTTATTCACTTATCGTTTTTTTTTATCGTTTTTATTATTGTTTTGAAGAAAACATTAAAATAAAAATGTGATATCGAGTGACAAGACTAGATATTCTACACAATTCCAGCAATAAATTTATTCTGTTCAAATCATGTTCATTCTGTTTTTGAGGGTTTGCTTCTTGTTGGACATTTTCTGGTTTCTATTTTTATTTGTGAAATCTTAATTTTTACGAAAATGTGTTTTTTTCGGTTAATCATTTAAACATTCTTTAATTTTTATAGTAAAGTAATTCCACCTTTTATTTATTTGTTTATTTTCGTACTTCTAAAAGTGAATGAAATATTACTGCCAACAACTCCATAAATAAAAAGTGACTATAGTTTGTTAGTAAAAGTGTTTTTAAATATTCACATTGTCATTTAAAATTTGGGTTGAGTGCACTTTTAATAGGTTGTTTTAATGTTTGTCTATACAAAGATACATATGTACATATGTAGGTATGTAGATATGTATCTTTAATTTGAATACAGAACAGAGATGGAAACCAATTTTTTTAATTAATATAGTTGGGAAAAATATTCATATTTTTAACTTAAATGAAAAACCATATGTAGTATTTGAATTAAGTTTAGCATGTTCTATTTTTTAATTTTATATAAAAACATATTTTGAGTTTCATTTAAAAAAAATTGTATTTAAAATTTAAAATATTGTTTGATAAACATATGTATGTACATGTGTATACCCGTAATACTCAACCTGAAATGAGAAATTATGGTTGCAACTTGCAAGCTATTTATAATATTGTTTCGCAGTGAAACGTTTCTCTGGAGGAAGTTTTTGTGTATAGTTATAGAGAGGTATGTATATCAATAGGCAACGAGACTCTTTTTAAATTACTCGTTTGGTGTCACTTCTGTCATACACATAAAGAAATTGCGATTCTTTATATTTTATAGCAAATTCTGAATTATTAGAGGTTTTTGTTTTACTTAAATAGAATGCCAGGCATACCTCTCGAAAATGGATCAAGATTGAAAATCCCGAAATCGAAGCAACCAGGATAAATGTGGAAGTGTAATTCACCATATAGATTGCAAAGTTCAATTGAAGCAAGAATTAAAGCGTCAAAATGCCAGACAGAGGCTTGATTTTATTAGAAAATCTATCTCCAGAATATGCGATATAAATTGGGCTCCACGTAATGATAGTTCAAACCTTGAAAAATTTTTTCCTTGAAAAAAAAGCTCAAATGTAAAATTTGTGCGAATAAATGAAATTCCTTGGCGTTATCAAAATTAAATATCCATCCATAAATGCAGCCATCACAGAGTCTACCTATCGAGTTGTAATAAGAAATTTGAGTACAAATTGAAAACAATCTAACGGTGGGCTTAGATGAATCAATTATATCATAAAAACGCAGAAATATAAAGGAATTTGTTTGATGATTTTATTAACATAGAACAAGAAAAATAAATAAATAAAGTTGATTCTTTTTCTTTCGTCCAGTGGTTGAAGTCTGAATTTATAAAATCAATGGAAAAAGTTCAATGAATAACTTAGATTGATTATTATTTTTAAATATTATTTTATAATTTTATTCCTGTTAAACGACCTTAACATATTTACAAATACATTTCCAGAAAAGAAAAGTGTTTTCATATAATAGAAAGTTCTTACAAAAAGTTGTAATTTGGCTCACATGTTTTAATTCGTAAAAGATAACCAAATATAAAATTTCAAAAGTTTTTTGCAAGGATTTGCATCCTTCCCATATATCCTTGAATAGAATAATTTTATAAAGTATAGGAAAAAAATGTGTCCAAGGAAAAAATGTCCTTGTTACAAAAATTAAAAAAAAGTTAAACGTTTTAATTACATTCCATACACTTATAACAAGCTTAATATGCATTTAAATTTTTTTTTCGATTCGGAGCAAAGACGTGTTGTCGAATGCAAAAAATAGAATAAGTTTTCGAACGCAAATAAAATTTGCTACATTTTCTTTTAATTATATGTACAATATACATTGTAAATACATATATGTGCTCTTATTCAAAAACGATTGTTAAACTTAAAGCATGTATTAAAACCGGTTTTGCCATACAAAATTCGTTTGTTAAACCAACTTTAAGCTTACCAATTGTTTTTGCATAAGGGGGATGATATTCTGAAACCATATTTTAAGTTAATTTTTAATAAAGCTTCATTTTGTTTTATATTGAAATATATGGACTAAAGCAAAAGATGTTTAAATGTTTTATTTAAAAAACTGAAAAAATTTATTAGTAATTTTCGCTCCCATAGTCATCAATATTATCATCAACTTCCAGATTTGGACAATCACATTCTTGTCTAATTATATAATTTTGTGTATCCTGCATGGATTTTTACATACGTAAATTTCTTCTTGGATTTGGTTAAAAACGATACTGATCACAAAAAATATAATGGAAATATTACAAACAATTCCGTTTTCAGCTAATCATGGTTTTTATTTTAAAATTTTTGTTTGCATGGGTGGTTTTTCCTCCAAAAAATGGATATTTTTGATTTGAACTGTCTTATTTTTTGCTCACCTTTGTCTTTCAATTTTACTCCCAATCGAATTTTTACATATTTTTTTAATTTTTGTGAAACAGCTTCCTTGGAATAATTTTTACTTCAATCTAACAATTAAAAAAACATTTCTTTTCATATGAGGTGACACTAAAAAATGCAATAAATTTAAGAGGTGCAACTTTGTGATTATACAGAAAAATTATTTCTGTTTTGTTATTGTTTTTATTATTACTTTATCCCCACAAAAACATAAATGTGAAAAAAAGCCAAGTTCCTTTCCACAATATCGGCCATCAAAAGTAGTGAGATATAAATTTTGACCAAGTTCTTGTTTGCCACAATACCTAACAAGGAAATATGTTATGTATTATATAAATTTGTAATCGTAATCTGCTTACTTGACAACATTTTTCCCGATATAAAGAAACGAACAAATATACTTTATTTTCTCCTTTCTTAGAAGAGTAAAAATATTGCCAAGTTAGCACTTTATCTAGAAATTATATAACACCCTTATGATTACAAATTTATATAATGCATACCTATTGCAGTGATATGTATTGTACCAAACACGAACTTGGTCCAGATTTGTATCTCACTACTTTTGATGGCCGAAATTTTGGAAAGGAACTTGCCTTTTTTCACATTTATGTTTTTGTGAGGATCTGACCACTTTTTGGAAGGTTTTAATAATAAAGTTTTTTCAGTTCTTTTCCGTATAATATTTCAATACAAATTTGATAAACGTGGCCCTACTTCCCTAATTTAACAATCGATGCTTTCAGATTTTTCCAGTTCGTAAATTTTGAAACATACAGTGTTTAAAATCATTCTTGGTGATCTTTAATTTAGATTTATTTTTGCATTGAATTTAAGCTCTCTAGTGCAAATTCTAGCTTGAAATGTTATGGCCGTTACGCCCAGTCTCCGTCACTTTATAAAACTCAAGATTTTGTTATGAGCAGCGCTCAATTATCATCGTACCCTTTTTAAGATGATAGCTTTTACTTAATGATTCAGTTAAAACCTTCAGTAAAAAATTATCGTGGCCTCTGCCACTCCTGGTTAAAATATTTGGGTTTTTAGATTTTTCTATTTGGTTTCTCATCTTGACCTGCTTGCGTATCAAACTTCAGCTCTCTAGCGAATATTTAATTATTTAATTCTTATGGGCGCATTCCCGCCCTTTTTTTTAAATACATTTTTTGCCAGTGCAAATCATACGTGTCAAGTTTCATTGGAAACGGATATTAATATTTAAATAAATAGTATATTTAAATCTGCTGATCCGAAGTACATGAAATAGGAGGTTTATTAAATTTTACCTAACTAGCGTATATTTTATTTATTTTCTTCTTATGGGCGTGATAACGCCTACTTTTTCAATCTCAATACCTGCTGTAGCCATTAGTTACATTTCCTGTCGAGTGTCGTTGAAAACGGATAGTAATAAATATATAAATATGTAGCATATTCAAATATGCTGACCCGAAGTACATGAAATAGGAAGTTTAAATTGTATGGGCGTGTTAACGCCCACTTTTTCAACGAAAAATTTATATCTTTCTACTATTGTAATATGTAGGCCAAATTTCAATAAATTCGCTAGAGTTTAACGCCTTAGATTTGTTTTTTAAATTCTGAGTCTTATGGGCGCAGCCTCGCCCTTCTAGATAACATTTTTTGGTTTTCAGATTTTTCTAGTAATTTTTTTAATCTATAACTACTCGTTCATCAAATTTCAGCTCACTAGCGAAAATTTTAATTTTTAATCTTATGGGCGTGTTCCCGCTTTTTTTTTTAACCCCAAATTTTTATTTGGCTAACAGTTATCTTTCCTGTTAAGTTTCCTTGGAAACGGATAATAGTAAATACATAAATAGTACATTTAAATGTGCTGACCCGAAGCGGATGTGCTTCATCAATTTGATGAGTGTGTCAGTGGTCAGTGGTCAATGATCAGTGGTCAGTGAGTTTGTCTTAAAATATGCACTTTTTGCACCTCCATATTTCCGGAACCTTTCATTGTAAATAAAAGTTTCAAACTTTGCATATGAAGTTACATGAATTTTTTCTAATTATGGTTTAAATTTTATAATTTTGCGATTGCGGAGAACAAAGTTATGAGGAAGTAATAACAACTCCTGTAAATATACACACTGCGTGAATTTGCCGGAACTTAGCCTGGCGCACTACGTGCGCCTAGATTTCAATTATCATTAGATCTTCAACAATCCCAAAAAAGGCACAAGTTTTATAATTTTTTTTACAAAATTCTATTAATTTTTATTAAAAAAAATTGCCAATTATCTTCTGAATAATTTAAGCAAAAATAATCTGCAAAATCTTGGATATTTTTAAGGAAATATATTTTGAATACTTTTAGGCAATCAGTAATTAACTTTTGAATGTTTGTGGGCAAAAACTATAGGGTATCGCATACTTGCTGAAATTGTAAGTACTTACGACTGGTGAGTTCATACACTCTTTTGCATTCTAGTAAGTAAAGTTTTTTGCTAGAAAATTTAACTTGAGTAATTATTTAGACATAAATTTACTTAAATAACTCAGGAGAAATCAAATCTTTACGGAAAACTCCAAAACATCGGGGGTGATGTTTGGATGTTGGAATGGAAAAACAACTGTACATTTCATAAAAGTGATAAACTATTCCAAAGGTCGTACAGTACTTTTACCATCCCTGATACACAAAACAGTAATAATATATATGTTTATGTACGTATATTAGGGCGGGTCATTTTTTTTTAAATTCGTATGGAAAAATCGTGATCTAACTGAAGATCTGGAAAATTCTCCAAAAAACCACGTGTATAAAATTCATCCCTATACCCCGCTTCTAGACATATATATCCTTTTCTTTAGAAAATCTATTTTTTTTGGCGGTAGGAACTAAGTCCCCAATGAACTAAGTCCCCAAAACATAAATGAACTAAGTCCCTAAAGTTTTATATGGATGGCAACAAAAACAATTTTTGGGGAATGAGTTCTCTTTTAGTTAAATTTTTGGGGGCCAAGTTAATTTTTATGTTTGGGGACTTAGTTCATAGCGAACTAACTCCCCAAACTTTAGGGACTTAGTTCATTTATGCTTTGGGGACTTAGTTCATTGGGGACTTAGTTCCTACCGCCATTTTTTTTTATTAAATTTTTTTTAAATATAAAAATGTATGTATTGAAATAAATGCTATTAAATTCGACTTATTATTTTTTCTCCTACTCTAATTTAAATTTTTTTGCGATCTACCTTAAATTAATCCATATTTTTTGGTTCCCCATTTTCATCTTTAAAGTCAATGTTTTCAAGCAAGGCAGGCAGTAGCCCAAGAAGAAGCAGCTAAGAAAAAGGAAATAAACTTTCATGTCGAGAAGCGCAATATAGGGTTTTATTTTAGACTTTTTTAAAAAATTTTCTTACAATAACATGTAGATTTGATTTTTACCATACTTTTGAATTTTTTTATCCATACAAATCTACCCAAATACGTCAACTCAAAACACCTTACTTTTCATTAGATCGAAAGAACTGGTTAATTCGGTCATTATGATAAAAATAAATAATCTGCTTTACATAATATGGTTTAAATATCCTCACTAATTTATAGGTCTACAAAAAAAATTGTTTTGCACTGGTTTGCGTATTTTATTTGAGATAACAAATTTAAGTCGATCAGAAAACAAGTATTTGAAAAATACGATTTTTTGGATATTATTATTTTTTAATCAGCTTTTAAATTTTTTACTCAATACTGGATATAAGAATTGAAAAGCTAGAAGATAAAACTTAAAACACTATAAAAAATTAACTTAAGCCTGTCTGAAAGCCTCTTCCATCTCAAGGATGTCAGCTTAAGCACTCTCTACATCAATCTTTAATATAACAAATTTTCAATTTCGAAAGCTAATACCGTTGACTATAATCAGTCCACAAATAATGTTTCTATACGATTAACAGTTTAAAAGTTATACACATTTCACAATTTTTTTTAATCAGAACCCATGTACTAATATTTACATGTGTTATGTGACCATATCTCAAAAACTAGTCATAGTATATTAACATGACATAGAATTATAATAAATTACTTATTTTTTTAAATTTTGGAAATTTACATAGAACTTATCATTTATTTTCACCAAAAATAATATACTTTTAGATAACTGTATTTTATTGAAAAAATAAATTTTGATTCGAAATTTGTATTACAAATGAATATTGCTTAGAGGGGCTATTTGCCATTGAAAACTCATTTTGACGAAATTTGAGTTGACGTATTTTGAATACGACATACATTAGAGCAACTGACTGAAAAATGGTTTTTGTTACCTCTCTCAAGTTAAGGTTATGTCTTTTTAATGAGGATTCCCAAAATATTTAAGGGTTCTAGTGATGACTGTTTGTAAGCTGGAACGTATGTAAAGGGTATATTTTTTGCATATTTTCGTATTTTGTTCCAAGACAACATACATATAAAAAAAGTCTATCATCTGAAATATATTTTCAATCCGCTTCTCGTGTGAACTTTAGCGAGAACTATTTACAGAATTTATTTACGTGCTATATAAATGTTAAAAAATTTTAGATTTTCAGGAATAACGCATTGGAGATGATTTTTTTATATGTTGTCTTGAACAAAATACAAACATATGCCAAAATCTTCACAAATATAACTTTTTAAGACACGGCCTAGCGCACGAACGGCTATCGCTAGACCCCTTAAATAATTTTGAATCTTATCTCCATACAAGGTGAGTCGCTCTAATAGACATTTATACATATATACGCTTTATTGTTAATAATACCAAACAGTATGTGTTCAGTATATTCCCTATAGGAACTCAAACCCATTTGTTAGTACCTTAAAACTGGTTTTTTAATAACCACAACTGGTTGATTAAGTGACTTTTTTCTTTGTCGCCGACTCACTATTTTAACATAGGGATGTCATAAGTGGTAGTCAATTGGCCATCTCTGCATGACTTTTGAATTGACTACTAACTACTTATTTTTCAACTAATTTGTAGATAATTAATATTATAGTGAAAAAAGATATATTTATATTTATATTACATACGTATATTACATACATACATACATATATGTGCATATTTATATATATCTATGTAAATATATAAATTCATATATATACATATGTACATATGTGCATATAAGTACATAAATATTTATTGTTATTGTATTCACTAAAAATAAAAATACGAACCGCTCATAGAAAATATTATACATATTAAGTATTGAAATTATTATTTTTTTTAACACAAACATTTGGCATTTGATTTCATGGCATGCTTCTTTTTATTTTTTTTATTTTCTTTTCATTTACTTATTTTGCTTTTATTTATTTCTTACGTGTGCTTCTATTAAATATGTTTGGTTGATATCTGCATGAGATTTAAACCAATTTGTAGTCACTTGCAAAATAATTAATTTATAAGTTAGTGTTTTTTGTCAATTGATTATTTTATTTACTGCAGGGTTGGTAAATATAAGTAAACAATGGATTGGTCTCAATATAATTTGTATTGAATTATTTTATTCATTTGTAAATATCTACACAATGATGTCTGTAAAAGGGGAAACAACCCAGCTAAAAAAATATGCATGGAGCATATATGATATCACATATATGATTCGGATCCGAAAAATGAGGGTATATGGGCATATATGATTATATATGTATATTCATACATTTTCATACATGTATTTATGTGTGAATTCCCTCCACAGTATGCAAAGTTCATATTCATACACTCTTGATTCACAAAAGCGTACTGCTGTGTAATAAATTAAATTACAAAAATTTAATTTTTTTAGACTTGAGAGAGAGGTTGTATTTAATGAAACATTTGTTTGGACAAATTATTCAAAACGAACTAAAAGTCATTTCATTCATCAAAAGGTGAATCAATTATTTAAACAAGTAAGAGTGCTATATTCGGCTGTGCCGAATCTTATATACCCTTTACCAAAGTGCGTTTATGTAGTATAGAGATACATACATAAGCACAGAGATATGTAGGTACATATTCATTTTGTGAAAAAATTCATACTTTTTTTCTAGTGCAATTTTTAGGTTTTTGACATCATGTTTAATTTGGTGCTTTTTACATTTTGGCAATTTTTTTTTCATATATGCAATTTTTTTTGGTTTTGGCGATTTTTTTCGGTTTTGGCGTTTTTTTTAATTTTGGCGATTTTTTTTCGTTCTGGCGATTTTTTTGATTTTGCCGATTTTTTCAAGCGATTTTTTTAATTTTTGGCGATTTTTTTTCATATAGGCAATTTTTTTTGTTTTGGCGATTTTTTCCGGTTTTTAGCGTTTTATTTTTTAATTTTGGCGACATATTTTCGTTTTGGCAATTTTTTTGGATTTTGGCGATTTTTTTTTTCATTTAGGCGATTTTTTTTCATTTTTGACGATTTCTGTTCATATAAGCATTTTTTTTGTTTTGGCGATTTTTGTCATTGTGGGAATTTTTATTTTTGTTTTGACACTTTCTTCTCGTTTTGGCGATTTTTTTCGGTTTTTGGCGTTTTTTTAATTTAGGCGATTTTTTTCGTTTTGGCGATTTTTTTGATTTTGCCGCTTTTTTCATTTAGCGTTTGTTTTTAATTTTTGGCGATTTTTTTTCATATAGGCAATTTTTTTTTGATTTGGCGATTTTATTTCGGTTTATGGCGTTTTTTTTAATTTTGGCGATTTATTTTCGTTTTGGCGATTTTTTTTAATTTTGGCGATTTTTTTCATTTAGGCGATTTTTTTTGAACTTTGGCGATTTTTGTTCTTATAAGCATTTTGTTTTTGTTTTGGCGATTTTTTTTGGTTTTTAGCGTTTTTTTTAATTTCAGCGTTTTTTTTCATTTTGGCGGTTTGTTTTTGTTTTAGCGATTTTTTTAAATTTTTGGCGATATTATAATTTTCGGATTTTTTAGTTTGACCGTTTTTGAAAATTTCAAGAGTTTACCTCTTACGGTTTCAAAGATATAGCAGGTTGTCAAAATTACATAGTCAAAATTGCATTAATTGATGGACCACCCTTTAATTTAAAAGTTTTTAATTTTAGTGTTATTTGTTGTAGCATATATAAAAATACATTAATTTTACAAATTTCAAGTGTCAATATGCATATGTACACACATACATACAATTGTATGTATATTACATGGGATTTTAAAAGTTTTCGTTACTCATTTTGGAACACCCCTTAATTTTTAGCTTATATATATTTGTTGTTGTAGCGGCCAAAGTTCTACATACACTGTCCAAATTTCAGACCCGTAGCTTTTACCGTTCCTGAGAAAATAGCCTTCTTCCTAAAACATGAAATATGTTTAATTATTAAAAAAAAGTTAAAGTTTTCCAACCCTGGAAACGTTTTTTAATTTGTTAAGTTTTTAATCTTTTTTCTTTTAAGAATATAAGATATCGTCCCTGCCACTTCAAACTATCCAATATGCAAAATTGGTCTTTTAGATTCGTTATCTTATTACCCTAATTTTTACGAAATGCCTCATTTAAAAGGAACTCTCACGGACGATAAGAAACATTTTAACCCTGGCACTTTAAGCAATACGTCAACCTTAAATTCATAGTGACGGGTCTTTGCGCTCTTCTGAAGAGTTCAAATTTAGATATTGTATAGTTTGACGTGATAGGGACGATATGTTTAATTTATAAAAAAAGGAAAAGTTTTAGTAAGTTACTTTTGTATAAGAAAAAATAGTTGCAGTTTTCCAACCCTGGAAACGTCTTTTTAATCTTTTTTTTGTTTTTTTTTAATTTAAAATAAAAATTTTGTTCGCACTGAAGTATAAATTAAGTTTATTTAATAAAAAAAATAAAAATTTTTTCTCGGTAGTTACTTTTACATGGTAAAATAAGTAGAACAAAAATAAGCAAATTAACTAGCATGAGCATAATTAGTAGAGAATAAACGACAATGGTAAGACTGTTGCAAATTAGAGATGGTAAATTTTAGCTTTCATTACAAAACACCTTTCAGCAAATTGAAATACGATGAATCAAAACAACGTACATATTCCATTTGCAAAATACTTTCGTGTACAGGGCACAAATCTACATCAACTGATACCACACACAGTGGACCAAACACAGAAGAACGCTGACGATGAAGGTTTAGTGGCCTTCGGAAATGGCTAGCTGTTCCGTTCAACTACGTGTTGTCAGGATATTTAAAACTTACTTTGATGTTATTTGTTCATTAATAATTATCAAATGTAATTTGGCTTAAAAAACGATACGAACTTTGGCCCTTTCAAATCATAAATATGGAAACAAATTAAGTTCGAAAAATAATAATTAAAATTAACTAAACATAAAATTTAAGTTTTCTAGCACTGAAACCACCTACTCGATTTTGCTGATTTTTAATACACATCTTTTTCAAACCATTTCTGACACACCAAGGTCCAAGATCGAAGTCTCTTAATTTTCTAGGTGCTTTGGAAAACCGATTTTACGTACAGGCAGATAGGTAGACGGACATTGCTTGTTTGTCTTCCCAATGTATGAAAATCCAGAATATATATCGAAGGTTTATATTCAAAAAGTGCTATCTGCAATTCTTGAATATTTTAGTAGACAAAATAAAACTCTTATTTTCTCTAAGTCCAAGAGCAACAACTGTATTTGATTAACATTAGTAGAATTAATGTGCGGTTTCCACAATTCAGACTCGTCTAGAAAATTTGTACGAAAATCACTCAGAAAAGTGAGTGCTTTCCATACAAATTTTTAACTCAAGCCGACCGCCTGCGTTGTAGAAACAGGGGGTTAGATGTCTTTTGTAAATGGTTCTATTCATCAAAATTTAGTTATTAGCCCATGAGACAATAACAGTTTCTTGCACTCTTCTAAAATTTTCAAGCCTTGCAGATAGCACTTTTTAAATATAAACCCTCGATATACTTTATGGGTCACTTATTAATATTATGGAAATTAAACATGGAATGTTGAACCTATATATTCACTCTTCCATTTTTTGGTAAAGGGTAAAAAAATTATTCTCCTCATTTAGCAAATTGTACATAATTTTTTTAATTTTACGAGTAGGTACACACAAAAAAAGTGATATGAATGTTTTTGTAATATTGATTATAATATTTGTAATATAAATTAAAAAAATCTATTAAGCTTTCACACATAAAAAATTTGATAATATCAATTAAATTTTTCACTCAAATCAATAAATACATTAAAAGATTTAATTGAATCAATTAAATTCTTAATTGAAAACATTGAGTACTGAAATGTGATGTTGTCGAGTACTGAAATGTAGTAATTGAAAAACTAAGTCATTATATGGTAAGTAGTTCTGATGGTTATGTGAAATTTTTTGCTGGGATGCTAAATTCATTCGTCTAGGAGAATTTAAATACATATATGAGCTGTCATTGAAAATTATCAATTGCAATTGCTGCTTAACAATTTACTTCTAATATTAATCCTTAAAGCGGCTTAAAGTCTAAACTAAGGCCTTATTTAATAACAGCTTGTATCAGCCTTAGCGGAACAAGTATACTTTTAAAAGCGTTTTTAATTTATATTTAATTAATTTCAATAATAATTTAAAACTCACACAATACCAAACGGAAGTATAATATTATTGATAGTCAGTCTACTTCTCACAATATTAAATTAATACTTACACATTACTAAACAGAAATATGATGCTTTTGATATTATACTTCTTACAAAATGTAAGTAAAGTACTCACGCTTAAAACACTTAATCTTAAGAAGTATGTTAAAATTTCAAAGTGGCCTTACATAACTAAAGCTTACATAAAACATTTTGTTTATTGTTTTTTTTTGTTTCCCATTATTAGTCATTTTAGATTTGTAATATGCATATCAAATATTATTGCATCATAAAATACATAATAATACTTTTAAATACGAGTATGTTGTGGTTCATAAGTTAACCAAGAAAAAATATTGCAATAGTTATTATTTGTTTACTTTTAATATCACTACAACCAACACTTAAGCTTTTTATTCTCAAAAGACTAATAATAAGACTTTTGAAATTTTTTTAATGTAAAATAATTTTAAGTAACTCGTAGAATTGACTTGTTATTAAGTATAAACATAACTTTGTATTTTCAAGAATACAACCAGATAAATCCACACCTTTGGAAAAATTATTTTTCGAGTATCATTAATTCAGTATTTGTAGTTATTGCCAATTTATGGACAGTGGCACTGGAGCTTAACTTATTCGCTGATACTAATGCTTGTAACATATTAATTATAAATTAAGATGACTTTTTTATATGCTTGTAATAAATTTATTAACATGTTAATAAGTAATAACGTTCTAGGGTGTAGAATTAGATTGAAATTAAATATAACAAGGAAAGAACGTAGAGGCTATGGGGTATCCCCTCTCTGGTCTATCTGATCCAGATATGCATTTAAGATTTTTTTCTGCAAAGTTGAATCAATCACCCTAGATACGTGTTCCCTGGAATAATATTTGTCAAGGGGACTTTTTCAATTCTTTTCACTTAATTTGTGTAGCCATAGTGAACTAATAAATCGCGTAATTTTAACATTATACTTCCAATTAAATATTAAAAGTAAATAACGTCCACCATTAATAACAATAATTCCCTGCAACGCCACTTTTAATTCAATATAAACCTCTTTGGTTCACATGCTGTAAATTGTATAGCGATGGTATATTCCACAGCACTTGATATATTTAAAAACACAACCTTACACTTAAAAACATTTCTCCTGAAACTAAAAATTTGTGTAGTTCTTTGCTATCAAACTCAAATTTGTCTAGTCTTCAATTAATGTTCAAGCTTGACAAATGTTCTTCCTGTTTCTTACATATATTGCGTTTTGATAGCGGAAACAACTGTTTCCATAAAATTGGCGATAGTAAATTTCCCTTCATGGGAACAAAAATTTCACATTTAATTTACGCTAGGGGCGAATATTTTGGTAGTACAAAACAAGGCCAACTAAAAAGAACCAGATGAAAATTCATATTTATGCAATTAAATTTAACTAATGACAATTTTCTAGCGATTATTTTCATCAGAATTTCACTGTTTGCAAAAAAACAGAGGCAGACAAGTGTAAAAATGTGTTATTAGTTTTCTTATCACTCTAACTCTTCTACAGCTTTCCCTTTTTTTCTAGGCAAACAAAATAATTTTAATGGCACAACTGCCAAAAAAAAATTAACTTTTTCACTGGTTGAGTACTTAAGCAAATAACTGACGGTTGATGAACAGGTTTATTTCTTAAGTCTTTCGTTTTATAAAAAGCCAGTGTTGAAAACTGATCAAGAAACCTGATGTCCTTCTCTAAACAAAAGTTCATTAAATTATAGCACTTGCAACTAATATTGAACTTCAAGTAAAAGGAAAATGTGGTATTAAAACTAGACTTATAAAGACAAATGTCAGTTATTGCTGCCAGCAAAAATTCATAATACATTTATTTGTAAGTGCACTTGTGCAACTTATTTTTACTTTCACTAAAAAATCTTGATTTGAGACTACAACGATTATAATGCACTATGAATGCAATATAGTTTTCGCAGTGAAGCTTTTTATTTTTGTCTTTTGTGTAACAGAAAATATAATCCAAGTGTGAGTTTCAGATATTATTATCAAATTGCAATTAAAAAAATTAACAATTGGACAAACAATAACGATCCCCGATTTCACAATAAGGCAGAAACAGAGAGTTTTTAAGGCCAATGCTTTTTTTTTGTTTTAAGCCAGTTATTTGCTAAAAAAACGTTATTTTAAATTAATAAACATTTTGACCAGGAGGATTCAATAGCATGTCATATTTTTAATAAAAACATTATCTTGCTTTCGATAATTGTGTTTTATCGATTAAATATGTCTAGACGTTAGTAAACAGTCAAGTTTTAGAGAATTTTGGGTACTGCGAAGCAGCACAATAGCAAAGAGTAGAGTATACTGTTCACTAATGTAGTACATATACTATGTTTTATATCGTACTGAAGTACACTTCTCTCTGCTTTACTGTTTCCATAAAATGTTTGCTATATATGTAGTGCACCATCTAGCATTTGGAAGATTGTTTTTTGAAAAATCAGCTTGCTGAGTCGTCTTACATCATTATTGGTGGGCAAAAACTGATTAATCACTTACACGATAAAAAAAGAACTCGAAAATAATTCGCTCCAATGGATAAAAGCAGTTCGATTTACAAAACAATAACAACCCAGTGAAAAAAATGGAAGTAATTCTAGTGGAACTACATTTTCATTGCTTCCAAAAAATCGACATTTTTAATTTGCCGAGAGTGAGCAAAAAACCATGTAGAAGCTTTTTTTATTCATACAAAACCTTGTAACTTTTCCATTGTGTTAGAAAATACTCACCAGAATTAAAAAAAAAATTATTTTTTTAAAGAAATTTATGAAATTTAGTCTAAAATTTAAAAGTTATTTGCTTAAATTTACATGAAAACACTTTTTTGGGCTTAAATTCGTATAAAAAGAAACGAATTGTTAAAATAGGTAACTATTTGTAATTTTTCCTAGATGAAAATATTATCAAATTTTTATTTTCCGTTCTTATGGGCGTGTTACCGCCTACTTTTTTAAATACAGTCTATTGTTGCAACATGTGTGCCAAATTTAAAAAAAAATCGCTTGAGTTAAACGCCCTTTATATGTTTTTTTAATTCTGAGCCCTATGGACGTAGACCCGCTCCGTTCGTTAGAGTTTTTGGGTTTTCAGATTTTTTTTAGATGAGTACTCACTTATTTCTACTTCTTTACCAAATTTCAGCTTACTAGCGCAAATTTTAGTTTTTATGGGCGTAGCCCCGCCCCGCCGGTCAGATTTTTCTAGTTAATCGCTCACCTAGGTCTACTTGTGTACCAAATTTCAGATCTCTAGCTATAGCGGAAGCGCTTCATAATATTGATGAGTGAGTCAGTAGGTCAGTGAGTTAGTGACTATGTCTTAAAATATGCACTTTTTGCACCTCCATATATCCGGAACTTTTCAAACTTCGCATATGAGTTTACATGAATTTATTCTAATTATGGTTTAAATTTTATAATTTTATGATTGCGGGGAACAAAGTTATAAGGGTGTAGAAACAGCTCGAATGGCTTCCTGTAAATATACACACTGCGTGCATTGTCCGGAAGTTGGCCTGGCGCACTACTATGCGCCTAGATGCGAAGTTTGAAAGTTTTACAAAGAAAGGTTCCGGAGATATGGAGGTGCAAAAAGTGCATATTTTAAGACATACTCACTGACCATTGACCACTGACACACTACATTAACAGGCGTCTTCATAAAAAATTTAAACAGCGTTTCATAAGTTGTTTAAGCAATATTTGCTAAAAATGTATTCATAATAGAATTTTAGCTTAAAAACCGTTTTTTAAACCTTGCGTAAATCAGCAAATTTTAAAATTGACTACCCCCATGTTTAAACCAATTTTAAGATGACGTTCTTGCTTCGTGTTTGTTTACATTTTTAGTTTTGACTGCATGTATGTACATGTATGTACATACATATGCATATGTGAATGTTATTCAGAAGAAGAAAATGAAATTGTATTTTTTTAGAACTCATGACGAAATTTCAAATGGAATCCAAATAAATATTTACCAAAGAAGGAGCAATCCGCTTTCCATTCCTATTTCGTCTTTTCTCAATGTGTGTGTAAAGAAAAATAATAATAATAATTATAGTGATGTATAAAAACTCACAACAAATAAAATAAAACTCGTTATTCTAGTGCTTCTTAATCTGCAATAAAAAAAATCATATAAAAAGCACTTTTAAGAAAGATTCGCTGTAAACTCTTTTAATTTTGGACTAGTTGGAACACATTTTTTATTGTATAAAAACAATATTTTTCCAAAAATGGACAAAAAACAAATACAGATACGAATACTTTGTGAATTAATAATCGTTGTTTAGCAGAACTAGGATGCAAGTGACAAATAGATAATACAGTGTTGCAACGATATTTTTAAAAAAGCAAGTTAATTGATTTTTAGTTAAAATACTGATTATGAATACGAATATTTAAAAAACCTTATTTAGCCTTAAAATGTTTTTTAACTAATATAGTTTTTAAAGCTACATCAACTTTTTGTTATGAATACGGCTGTAAAAATATAAAATGGAAGCGTAGGTTTTTAAAACTATCTACCAAACTGTACTCACGACAGTAAAAAAACAACCGATTCGGGTAGTTACCAACAAATGGCAACGCTGCTTCAAACCTAAAACATATGTCTTCTAAGGTGGCCACTTTTCAAATGAGTAAATTTTTTTTCGTTATAAAGCTGAAGATCCATACCATCCGTTCAATGCGTAGCTGCGTTTTATGCATGTGTCAAAAAAGTAGAATCCGAGTATTTGTATGTGGCAAGTTACAGAACAAAACGCAAAGAAAGTATAGACGCATAGGACGGATAAAGTAGATCTACTTTCAGCCGAAGGTCCATACCATCCGTTCAATGCGTAGTTGCGTTTTATGCATGTGTCAAAAAATTAGAATCAAAGTAATTGTATGTGGCAAGTTACAGAACAAAACGCAAAGAATGTATAGACGCATAGGACGGATAAAGTAGATCTACTTTCTACTTTTGTATGCGTCGCATGCATCATGAGAAAAGGTGAGTTGTTTTTGAGAGCAAAATGTTAGTGTGGTGAATTTAAATTTTCTCTTTTTTTGCATTAAAACAGTTTTTAGTAAAAGAAACTGCTTTCGTAATAAAGTTTACAACTACATACATACATATGTATATTCAAGACTTAAATAAATTAATATAAATTTTTAACATAGTTCTTTCATGAACAAAATTTGCATTAAGAACTTATCAATTAATTTTACGTACTTATATACTGACTATCAACTCAATTGTATATATTATTTTTTAGGAAAGTGCAATGGAAAATAATCTTATTTCAGCTGTGATTAATATTATGTATTATATTTATTACAAAATACTATGTGCATTAAATCAATTAATTCCACAAATTATTTCAAAGTCATACTTTCACTTCCATTTTTCCTAAAAATTTTGTTTATTTGATAAAAAATATTTACACTACAGATGATCACAACAAAAATTCCTGCGCATAAGACGTATTGCATGTAACTTGAATTTAGAATCGGAGAGTACGTACAGAAACGCATACAACGCATATGCAAAGAACGGATGGTGTGGAACTCCAGCTTTCTACTTTTGTATACGTCGCATGCATCATGAGAAAAGGTGAGTTATTTTTGAGAGCCAAATGTTAGTGTGGTGAATTTGAATTTTCTCTTTTTTTGCATTAAAACAGTTTTTAGTAAAATAAACTGCTTTCGTAATAAAGTTTACAACTACATACATATGTACACATATGCAAGACTTAAATACATTAATATAAATTTTTAACATATTTCTTTCATGAACTATATTTGCATTAACTTAGTAATTAATTTTACATATGTACTGACTGTCAGGTCAATTGTGTTTATTATTTTTTAAGAAAGTGCAATGGAAAAGAATCTTATTTCATCTGTTAAAAATACTATGTATTATTTTTATTACAAAATATTATGTGCATTAAATCAATTAATTCCACAAATTCTATTAAAGTCATAATTTCACTTTCCATTTCCCCAAAATTGAGTTTATTTGATAAAAATATTTACACTACAGATGATCACAACAAAACTACCTGCGCATAAGACGTATTGCATGTAACTTGAATTTAAGATCGGAGAGAACGTACAGATACGCATACAACGCATATGCAAAGAACGGATGGTATGGACCTCCAGCTTAATGCCGTCCACACCATAAGTTATTTGCATATGCGTCGTATGCGTTTCTGTACGTTTTCTCCGATTTTAAATTCAAGTTACATGCAATACAGACGTATTACAAGTATTTTTGTTGTGCATCTGTAGTGTAAATATTTTTATCAAATAAACACAATTTTGAGGAAAAATGGAAAGTGAAATTATGACTTTAAAAGCATTTGTGGAACTAATTGATTTAATGCACATAGTATTTTGTAATAAAAACAATACATAATATTTTTCACAGCTGAAATAAGATTATTTTCCATTGTACTTTCCTTAAATATAATAAACACAATTGATCTGACAGTCAGTACATATGTAAAATTAATTACTAAGTTAATGCAAATATAGTTCATGAAAGAACTATGTTAAAAATTTATATTAATGTATTTAAGTCTTGAATATACATGTGCATGTATGTATGTTGTTGTAAACTTTATTACGAAAGCGGTTTCTTTTACTAAAAAACTGATTTAAGCCGAAGGTCCATACCATCCGTTCAATGCGTAGTTGCGTTTTATGCATGTGTCAAAAAAGTAGAATCAAAGTAATTTTATGTGGCAAGTTACAGAACAAAACGCAAAGAACGTATAGGCGCATAGGACGGATAAAGTAGATCTACTTTCTACTTTTGTATCCGTCTCATGCACCATGAAAAAACGTCAGCTGTTTTTGAAAGCGAAAGATGGCAAATTATATTATATTTTCAATGATATCGATAAAAACGTTAGTGTGGTGGATTTAAATTTTAAGTTTTTTTGTTATAAAAAAGTTTATAATAAATGAAAAATATTTTGTAATAAAGATTATAACTATTTTCAAGAATAAAATATATTAAAATCAGTTTTTAACATAAATATTTCAAAAACAAAATTTGCATTCTAGTTATCGATTGCTTTTGTGTACTGAGTGTCATCTCTGTTGTGTTTATTATTATTTAAGCAAGTGCAATGGAGGAGAAATTTTGTATAATAAAAGCCTACTCCTCTACAAAATATTATATAGATAAACTCAATGAATTGAGTGAATTCATTTAAAATCACAATTTCACTTTCCATTTTTGCAAGAACTGTTTTTATTTTTAAAAATATTCACACTACAGCTGATCACAACAAAAATATTTGGCGCATAAAACGTATTGCATGTAACTTGAACTTATAATCGAAGAGAACGTACAGAAACGCATACAACGCATATGCATAGAACGGATGGTATGGACCTTCAGCTTTAATGCAAAAAAAGAGAAAATTCAAATTCACCACACTAACATTTGGCTCTCAAAAATAACTCACCTTTTCTCATGATGCATGTGATGCATACAAAAGTAGAAAGTAGATCTACTTTATCCGTCCTATACGTCTATACGTTCTTTGCGTTTTGTTCTGTAACTTGCCACATACAAATACTCGGATTCTACTTTTTTGACACATGCCTAAAACGCAGCTACGCATTGAACGGATGGTATGGACCTTCAGCTGAAAGTAGACCTACTTTATCCGTCCTATGCGTCTATACGTTCTTTGCGTTTTTTTCTGTAACTTGTCACATACAATTACCTTGATTCTACTTTTTGACACATGCATAAAACGCAACTATGCATTGAACGGATGTTATGGACCTTCAGCTTTATACTGGCATACAACCATGCATACGTATGTATACTCACAACTCAAAAAAATACGATTTTGACTTGTACAGAAATGAAGTTGAGTGTTCTCCTTTCTAAAGGGAAAAATAAACTTATATGTTTACCTTAAGTTGTGTGTAAATTGAAGACCTTAAACTCGTTTTCTATAAAACAAGTTTTTTTACTTACCACTTTGTTGAAGTAAATAAGTGTCATTTGGACAAATTAACAAATATACATTATTTTCTACTTTCTTAGAAGAGTACAAATTTTGCCAAGTTAGCACATTATCTAGAAATTATATAACACCCTTACGATTACAAATTTATATAATAAATACCATATTGCAGTGATAGGTATTGTACCAATTACGAACTTGGTAAAAAATTTTATCTCACTACTTTTGATAATTGATCAATTGATCTTTATTATTCCGCAAGTTTTTTCCTTAAGGAGATTATCCATAGAAAGAAACAGAAATAACTTCATTAGCGGGGTGACAACTTTTGGTATCTGCTTTTGGCATTGGGTGTCCGTTGTTATTATACGAGTATATGGGTAACAAGAAATAAATGCAAACATAATTATATTTCACTAACAAAACTTAAAAAAAATATTTTACTTTTTACTATTTTTCGAATTTTCTTTTTCACAAGAAATGCATTCCCCCATTTAGATTAAATGCTAAATATCGTTGTAAGCCAATTTAATGTTGTATTTCCACTTTATCTCAGATCATGTTATAACAACTGCATTTTATATTTGCAGCTTTTAAGTGTTAAGTAATTGTTGGATATAAATAAAACCATTTTGAAATTATAGCACATGCTGTTGTGTACGTTGCCAACTGTCACAATATGTAGCATTTTTACTCTTTATTTTTTTCTTCGTGACGGAAAGAGATTGTTTTATTTTTAGTTTTATGTGAGAATGTGTGTCAAGGCTGTGATCAAAAGACATGCGAAATAGTAAAAGTATATTTACTAATTTTTTTTTGCGTCTCATTTTTCTCTTTACATTTGAATATAAAAGAAAAGGAAGATGCTTTCGGAGTTTGTGCTGTTGAAAGTAAAATAAACAAAAATGTAATTTTTTTGTACAATTTTAATTGAAATTTTTTAAAATTTTTAAATGAATTAAAAAAGTAAAAGCAATTAATGTGTTTTATATACGAGTATATATAACACAAAACCATTTTTCCTTTTAAATAATTAAATTTAATTGAAAAGAAAATATAAAACTTAAGAAAACTATTGTGTTACATTCAAGGAAGCACTTTTTATATTGTTATGCCCATGGCTGCACTTTATTCGCTTGAGAGAATGTTTATATATAACTTTATACTAAATTGTCATTTGTATGAAAAGAAAAGTTGGTTTCTTTGTAATTTAAGCCTTTATATTTTAATTCTCAAAAATTGCCTTGAAAGAAAGGCTTGAGTTAGTAAGAAATGTTGTAACTAAATGAATTTAACTGTTGTGATAGCTTATGAAAAAAAAGGAAAATAAGCTTTTGAAAGTAAAACTAAAGCACTTTCACTAAGCAGTAAAAAAAAACTAAGTTAAATTTTAGCAAAGCTTAAATAAAACTAAGTTCGACAAAGGTAACAGAAGCGGATTGAAGGAATTCGAATTTTGTATTATGGGTATTGACTTCTTGTTTTTGAAAAAATGAAAATAACCTTAGAAAGTAAAAGTTCAGCACTTCTACTAAGCAGTGAAAACAGCTTAACAGTTAAATTTTTAGCAAAGTTTGAGTAATACTAAGTTTTACAAAGCTCACAGGATCGGATTGAAGGAATATAAATTTGGTATTATGGTTATTGATTTTGTTTTGAAGTGGGATATATCTACATATATTTCTTTCATTTGGGAATAAAATCAAATGGAATGAAAATGAAAATTTTGCAAACCAAAACCTGTTCAACTTTTTTGAAATTTTCGTCAATATAGAACACCGTTATTGATATCCTATTACGTAAAAACATGGAGATCTACATCTTCGATATTGCTGTAATTTTTCCCACCCTCATATGATTTCAATTCTGAGCAAATAGTTTTACAAAAACTTGTTTCAAATACTTTATGAATACTGTTAAAAATTTTGATTTGGCACTTAAATACAATTCTGTATATTTCTAATGATTGAGGAAGTCGAAAAAGCAAAGTCCGTCTGTCCATCTGTATATACGTAAAATTAATTTTCGTAGTTACCAGGGAAACTAGAAACTTCGGTCTTGAACTGACGTCTGAGAAATATCCCTCAATAGATTGGTATTGAAAATCAAATCAAAATGATGGTGCCAGGGCTGAAAAATTCAAGGTTTTTTTGGTAACTAAGTTAGGTTAGAAAGGATAATGCTATAACGTTCCTCCACTAGCAGACCCAGTTAGGTCCATTGTGATTGCCTTCTATTGCCCTTTAAAAGCAATAACTCGCCTTAAATCCGTCACTAAGCCACTGAATTGATTGAAATCCTCCAGCTTACATTTCCCATTATTTGCTGGTGGTTCAGCTTGGTCTATATGCATTTCATTGTTGCTGTAACAATTCATCAGTAGACTTCAACCACACATTTTGAATAGTCACAAACCTCTTAAATTTCCCATTATCAGTAATGCTCTCATGAAAACGTTTGCTGTGCCATCTAAGGCTATGATGTTGCTGCTTTGGGCAGAGATATATAATATGTTCAATTGTTTCTAGTTCCTCTTCATGCCTGCACCCTACAATCTTCCCTATTTTGTCATGAACTGTTGGTCCTGCTTTCTACTCAGATAAGACCAACCCTATTCTTGCCAACTCATCGGTAATTATATTTTCCTCAACACTGCTATGGCCAGAGACTCAACGCACGCTCAGCTACATTCCTGGCCCTCAGGATCCCCAAGATCTCAGATTGAAAAACGCTGAATTCCTTCGGCAATCTGAAAGAACTACAAATGTTCGTTTCCAAGTTATAGACACCAGTCTCTGTGCCTTTCCCCATATTTGACCCGTCTGTAAAAACCGCATTACCCTCATTTAGCTTATCCAATTTGACCCAATAATCCTTATCCGGAATTACCAGTGAAGGTGTTCTAATAAAATCAATTTCAACTACCTTATAGTACGTGAACCCAAGAGGGTTACGGATCTGTAATAACGAAATTGATCTCATTTAACACATTCAGCTTCAATTAAATTAATGTGGAGGCTACCAAAGAATCAATTAATATTTTTATACATTTAAGTTGATTTAAATATAAGCAGGAGTTCCCCTTCAATACTTTTTCTAAAGACAAGTGGATGACGGAAATTCCTGCAATTCAGCTTTAAGGATTGATATGTGGCTTGTTATTCTTGTCCCCACCAAACGTGTTTCTAAGATTCTAAGGAGACTTCCTCTATAGGAAGAAGGTTAATAATAATGTCCAAGGCAGCTTGAGGTGTGCTACTTTGAGCACCTGTAACGCACAGCGAGGCACACATTTGAACCTTTGCTAGTAATCTCCTATGACAAATTTAGGAAATAACCGATTTGACAACCAATGTGTAAATCTAGTTAATTATCTCAGGTTACATACCCTAGTTCCTTGCTATATATAATTCCTGCATGCGAAGTAGACATTAAATGGTTGTTTTAGCCTTTCCTGCGTGTTCAATTTTTAAAAAACATTCCTCTCTACAAAAACACCCAGGTGTTTTGCTACAAAGCTATATATTTTGTATCTGGACAAGCTTCGTTTTTTCTAGGTTGCCTCATAGTCTTTTTTGCCCAGGAAGATAGATTGCCAAACACTGACTGCATGATTTCACCGATAGTGGGAAGAAACTTTCGCGTTACCAGTAGAACCATGCTATCCGCGTAACTAATCATCTCTCTTCCGCTCCTGTGAACACAACTAAGAATTGCATTCACTATCAACAACAACAATAGAGGTGATACTGCTACTAAGCATGATAACTATCCACTCCACTAGAAAGTTGTGAGCTCTGAGTTTTTAAATGCTCGTTCAATGTCTAAAAATGCACCCGGTGTGTAATCCTTGTACTTCAGTCCTCTCTCTATAACACCAAATAGGTTATGAAACACACTCTCAACAGTCTTGCATTTTCGAAAGGCATGCTGAGCTCCACTAAGGACGTGGTATAAATTGTGTTCTTTAGATGCATATCAATCAGTCCTTGTAATGTTTTCAAAAGAAACGACGAAATACTGATCTATCTGAAATCCTTCGGTCTTAAGCGGCTTGATTTACACGCTTTGGGCATTAAAATTACCCTTACCTCTCTTCAGCCTTTTGCTATGAACTTCCTTATCAAGCATAACTTAAAGATACTCACCAGACTACTGTCTCTGGGACATTCTGCAACACGGTTGGAAAAATGCCATCCGGGCCATATCATTTATGGGGTTTGAACGTATTTAATGCCCATGTTAATTTTTCCAATGTCACTATGTCGTCCAGTACTTGCTATAGTTATGGTTCCGACAAGTAGTTAAAATTAATTACAGTAGTTATGTCTTCTCTTACTTCCCTTCAGCCAGGAAAGTAAACTCCTATCAGTGTCTCAAAACAGGCTTCCGTTCATGAGCCAATACCTCACTTATATTCACCTAAACCTCGATAACTCATTTACAGAATCATCGTTGGCTGCAAATTTGATTCAAATCGATTGAGATTTACAAATGCCATTAAAAAACAAAATATAGTGCATTATTTTAATAAATCCCAAAGTTATTTATAAATCCAGTTTAATTACTGAATTACTTTAAAAAGTGTTGCGAATACAGCTTATTTGATCTTAACCAGTTAAACAGTTCAGTGTTATAGGTGTCGAAGTTTTTAACTTACTCCAAAATTCTAAAATTTTATCGTGAAGTATTCTATAGTTTTCTTATTAATAAAGAGAATTTGCAACTTTCCGTTTAAACATAAACTTATTTTAATTAACTCCCAGACAAAATCAAAATAACCGAACCTTATGATAATGGCTGTTAATAAATTTAGATACCTAGCTAAAAAATTATATATGGTCCATATATTTTTAATATATGAATGTGCATAACTACACACAAAAAAGTAATATTAATGATTTTGTAATATTAATTAAAATATTTGTAGTATCAATTAAAAAATTAATCAAATTTTCACCTATAAACAATTTGATAATATCAATTAAGTTTTTCCATTCAAATTAATTAATCCAATTAAATTTTTAATTAATACAATTAAATTCTTAATTGAAAATATTAATTGGTGAACACTTTTTTCTGTGTATATATGAATATGTATGAATTCATGTCTGGAAATATATGGGATTATATATGGCAAAACTATTTTATATAAACTAATATATGGACTAATATATGAAATGTATTATAACATATGAGCTCATATCTGAAAATTTAATTATGAAGCTCTTCATATGTGGATCCATATATAAATATAAAATTTTATATATGGAGCCATATAAGAATGTATGCATACATGATATCTAACATAAGATCGTTTTGCAATCAAAAAAGCCTGAAATTTTATCACTGCTGAATTGGAAATCCATTACAAAATACATACGGTATGCAAAATTTATATGCGTATCATCAAAGTTTAAAAAAGGAAAACTTTTTGTTACAAAAAAACCATTCTTGTATGATTTTATACATTGTGGCCTCATTTAATATATCAAATAATCAAAAGGTAGTCCAGTCATTAATTTTATAGAAAATAACAAAATTCTCTAGATAAGAAAAAAAGTTCAGATGACTGTATTGAAAACTATTGTTAGAGGAATTATTTTTGCTTTTATAATTAATTGAATTAGTTTTTAATCTGATTTCTTAAGCTAAATGTTATGTACGAATATGATTTATGTGTTTCTTAAATAATTAAATAACCTTTTGATAAATGAAATGACTTTAAGTTCGTTTTGAATTATTTGTCCAAACAAATGTTTCATTAAATACAACCTCTCTCTCAGCAGTGCGCTTTTGTGAATCAAGAGTGTATGAATATGAACTTTGCATACTGTAGAGGGAATTTACACACACATGTATGAAAATGTATGAATATATATAATCATATATGCCCATATACCCTCATTTTTCGGATCCGAACCATATATGCGATATCATATATGCTACATACATATTTTTTAGCTGAGTAATGATTTATCCTCAACATTCCCAGTAGGCCGAATATTTCTTTATTTCTGATTTACCGTTATTTATTTCCTGAATTATACATAAGATAAACTAAAGTAATATTAATTTTTGTGAAAACATACTTATTTAAGAACCATTAGTAACCTCGTGAGTTACTTTATTGTTATTATACAAAAAATAATAACATAATAATAGATATTTGAAAATCGGTAAAATTGGTATCAGTTACAATTTCACAATTTACCTTTGTAGTAAACTATGGCAAAAAATACCAATAACAATAATAATAATTATTTTAAATAATAATTGCAATTTTGTACTTCTGCCACTATTTGCACAGAAGTTGTTCCAACAAATTTCTGCCTGAGAAACTGCTTTAGACAGCCACAAAATACTAGTGCAATAGCAATTTGTGGCTGGAAAAACATTTGATTGCTTAATATATTTAGGCTCAAATTTCAATATCTGTCTGAAATGAAAAAAACACCAAAAAACAAAAACAAACTAGAGCAAACGTATAAAATTTTATGGTAAAAAATTCGTGCAATTGGTTAAAACTGAAATACAAAACTGCATATCCCCACTAGAGAATGAATAAATTTTGTATTTTATTATTGTTAAGAAAAACTCACTCATGAATTCTTTATGTGAAAAGTTAGTTTTAACTAACATAAGACCCCTTTCGCATCTTGTTTAATATTTGTTGCATTTAAACGGCAGTTCATGTCTCATAGTGTTTTCAATCTATTACATAATGATGTGTTTAAAAGAAGAAAGGCTGAATGGCATATTTCTTAAACCACTCGAATTAATAGTGCGATTTCAATTATTTTATACTTCGTTTAAAAAATATTGCGTGATAATCTTGCTCAATTAGATGCTAAAATTGTGAAATGGAAGTACACAGAGCAAATAGGAACCCAGCTAAAAAAATATGTATGGAAATATGATATCCTATAAATGGTTCGGATCCGAAAAATGAGGGTATATGGGCATATATGATTATCAGGGAAACCAGAAATATGTTCCAAAAAAAGTGTTGTATGCCTATTCAATATGCACTAAAATTTTCGAAATATGCACTAAAAACTTAAAAATATGCTCTTAAAAATAACATAAATTGGATTATTTGGAAATGAAAATTAAATTTTAATTCAGCAATTCAATAAAATTTGCATATAAAACAAGACAAAAATAAAACAAACAGAAGAAGCAAACAATAAAAAAATTAATTAAGAACAAAAATTTAACTAAAGTTAAATTTAAAACTTTGGAACTGTATTTTGAAGAATAAGACAAGCTTTTTATTTATAATTGTTATTGCAATAAACGAAAACTATTCACTTAGCTTTTTAAATAAAAAGCGCCGCCGGTCACATTTAAATAAACTTTTATACATTGAAAATGTTCACACAAAAATGTAATATGAATGATTTTGTAATATTAATTAAACAATTTGTAGTATCAATTAAAAAATTAATTAAATTAAGTTTTTCCAGTCAAATTAATTAATACAATTAAAAATTTAATTAATACAATTAAATTCTTAATTAAAAATATTAATTGGTGAACACTTTTTTCTGTATTCTTTTTCAACTTCAACTGATGAAAATCGGGGCAGCGTTCGTCACAATTACCAAACCAAGTTTTTATTGAAATTAGCGTCCAATGAGGATGTTAAAATACATGTTACACCTGTTTAAGTTGAAATTTTGGAAAATACAAATCATTAGTATTTGTTCCAGCATTAAAATTTAGTAGAAAAAAAATTGGATATGGACGATTTAAAATTTTTTAATTTTCTTGTTTCGTTTTTCTTTCACAAGACTGTTTACAAGTGAGTGAAAATTGAAAAATTTTAAATCGTTCATTTAAAATTTTGTTGTTCTAAATTTGGATGTTAGAAGACATACTAATAATTAGTATATTCTAAATTTCAACTTAAACACGTTTACCATGTGTATTAACATCAGAACTCACAAGAAAACGTGAAATTGATTCATAAGCCTTTTTTAAAGTCTAACTTCATATTGGTAGCAAAATTTTACTTCCTCATACTACTGTTTCTTTTACTACAATATGAAGTTTTGATGGAAAAAGGTAGAAACTTTTACAAAAAAAAAATTTTTAAATATTAAAATAAATATTTTTTAAAAAGTACCAAAATATGCCCTAAAAACGCCAAATATGCTCTAAAAATTCGAAAAATGCTCAAAATATGCAAGTTAGACTGAAGTATGCAAAAACATGCTTCAAAAGGTAAAATATGCAAAAATATGCACCAACAAATCGATGCCAGAATTCATTAAAAGTTCTGAAACGGATAAAAATCTTAATTCCGGATTGATATATCAGACAAAAAAAAACATGCAATTGCATATTTGTGGTTTCTCTGATAATTATATATATTCATACATTTTCATACATCTTTGTTTGAATTCCCTGCACAGTATGCTTGATTTACAAAAGTGCAGTGCTGTGCAATAAATTAAATTACTAAAATTAAATTTTCTTAGACTTGAGAGAGAGGTTGTATTTAATGAAACATTTGTTTGGACAAATAATGCAAAACGAACTAAAAGTCATTTCATTCATCAAAAGGTTATTTAATTATTTAAGAAACACATAAATCATATTCGTACATAACATTTAGCTTAAGAAATCAGATTAAAAACTAATTCAATTAATTATAAAAGCAAAAATAATTCCTCTAACAATAGTTTTCAATACAGTCATCTGAACTTTTTTTCTTATCTAGAGAATTTTGTTATTTTCTATAAAATTAATGACTGGATTACCTTTTGATTATTTGATATATTAAATGAGGCCACAATGTATAAAATCATACAAGAATGTGTTTTTTGTAACAAAAAGTTTTTCTTTTTTAAACGTTGAGGATATATGTATATTTTCTAATGTATTTTCTAATGGATTTCCAATTGAGCAGTGATAAAATTCCAAGCTTTTTTGATTGCAAAAACGATCTCATGTGAGATATCATGTATGTATACATTCGTATATGGCTCCATATATAAAATCTTATATTTATATATGGATCCACACATGAAGAGCTTCATAATTAAATTTTCATATATGAGCTCATATGTTATAATTATTGCAAGGATTTTCATGCACTTAAAATTACGTTTTATGTACATAAAATGTGCAGTAAAAATATAAAAATATGTGTTTAAAACTAATAAAATATGTATTTATTAACTTTTTTTCAACAATTAAGAACATTAAAAACTTAAAAAAATCAGCTTCATTGCTTTCTAAAAAACATTTTGTCAAATCATATGGAATGCAAAATAAAGTTCAGTCGAACTTTTATTTACATACATGAATGAATAATTTTTTTTTAATTGCCAAAGGTAAATCTTTGAAGATTTTTTCTGAAAAAACTTGTATGTAATAAAAATGAAGTTATTGGTGCACATTGAAATGCTGCTATTTTGTTTCTGTGGAATAATCAGTTTCTATGTTTTCGTTGTTAAAACTACTTATGTATATTAATACAATTTGTTGCATATATTTTAATTTATTTTTTAAAGCATCTTCCATTAATTCAACCTGAGGTTTTAAAGTAACGAAAGCCTCTAATTGGAATATAGTGTGAACAAGAAAACAATACAATACAATATGTGTGCACAAATATCAATTTAGGCAGAAGGCTGTCGGATACTATATTTCTATCAATAAAATTAAAGAAATTTTAAAATAGAAAAACTTGCCCCATATACAAAAAATAACGTGCGCTTCAAGTGTACGTTAAAACCAATTTTTGTGTGAAAATTTTCTTTCAACGTACACTTCAAGCAGACGCTATTTTTTTTTGCAAAGGGGGAAAACTATCTTGACTAAAATTTCTTTAATTTTATTTATAGAAATATACGGCCCTATGTATAAGCAAAAATTGGCATGAAGTTAGCATAAGTGACGAAATTGAATTAGCTGTTAACGAGTTCCCCTTGACAATTTGACATTAAAAACGGTAGTATTACCTAATTTTAACTCACCTCTAAGTCCTAGCATAATTTTTAATGTGAAGTTTCATCGTAAAACTCTTTCAGATCAAGTTCAATTTCGCCACTTATGCTAACTTCAGCCAATTTTTGCTTATACATAGGGCCGATAGTATCCGACAGCCACGTCCCCCATCTAGTTACTGTAGAATGTATCCGTACCGTATAGCTGCATATTTTTCATTAAAGGCTGAAACACGCAACGGAGCTTTGAAACGAGCTTTATAGCTACATGAAATTAATGCGGTTTAAAAGGGATATTATAAAATTGCTCTTGTTTTTTTTTAATTTTCAATGGTATTGGTATCCTTGACTTAATTCAAGGTATTGAACTTTTCAAATAATTTGAAGGAGCCGGTGTTTTTGAATATCGAAAAGATTCGTAAATTTTTCTCGTTTTCTTCTTTTTTTGTTCTTACACAGTCACAAAAAGTGCAACTCTTACATACTTTAAAACTAACAAAAAACTTAAGTTAGTTTTATAGCATGAAAAAACTGAAAAATATACATTTATAATCAAATATGCAAAAATATGTATTTATTATAAAATATGCAAAAATAAGCATTAACAAATCGATACCATTTATCCCAAATTTGTTGATTCGCAAATATATTTTATTTACGTTGATCTACGACCAACGACAGAAAACATGTATTTACATGAAAATCCTTTTCCTAGTTATAATACATTTCATATATTAGTCCATATATTAGTTCATATATAATAGTTTTGCCATGTATAATCCCATATATTTCTGTACATGAATTCATACATATTCATTTATACTTATATACATTCATATATTAAAAATATATGGACCGTATATAAATTTTTTAGCTGGGCATATTTACATGAAACTATTATAAGCTTTTCATAAACCATATTAAGAATTTGTAGAAAAAAAAATAGATCAGTTAAGTGACGAAAATTTATTTTAACACTAAACCAAATAGAAAAATTTAAAAGTTTAAAGATGGTTTTACCTTTTCGATTTCAAATTTTAGTTTGATCTCTGAAAAATAATTTGATTTGCTAGGTGGAGAAAAACGATAATATACTCATGATTTGATTGGGCTAATTCTTAACAAATAACACCAAATTTAATTGTAAATATTTTGACAAATACGTAGTAGAACGGAACAACTAGCTGTTTTTGAAGGCCAAGATAGCTTTATCTGCAGCATTCTTTGTGTTTTGGGCCTCCGTGTGTTGATGTTGATTTATATATGCAACTTTTATTGCAAATGGAATATGTGAATTGGTTTGATTCATCGTATTTCAATTTGCTGAAAGCTTTTTCTTTGTAATGAAATGAAATGAAATATGCAACAGTCTTGCTAACGTCGTTTATTGTTTACTAATTATGCACATGTTAGTTAATTTGCTTATTTTTGTTCTGCTTATTTTTATTTTACTTTATGCCACAGGCTATTCATTTTAGTTAATTAAAACATTGAGATTAGATTATTAGATTTTTAATTGAACTTTAGTGATTTTTAATCAGAAATAATTTTTAGTCAGGCTTAAGTTCAGTAATTTCAATTCTTATTGAATGAAATATTTTTATTAATTGGGTGAAATACCGATACTTTTCTGTGCAGCCACGCACTTCATCAGCACCATAGTCTATCTACTTGGGTAGAGATTTTTACTAACATCAGCTATTTAACTTTCTGATTAAAATTTTAGTTAATTTTATTATTTTTGTTCGAACTTCATTTGTTTCTATATATATGATATAAATATATATGACCAGCTGAACCCTGCAAACGTTGTCTTACCTTCAAACTAATGAACAGACCAAACGAAAATATTTTTAAAAATGTTTCTTTAAAAGCCATTCTCATTGCATGTTCTCCAAAACGTATTCAGCCATTTTTCTTTTTATGCAGCCATTCTGGAGTTATGGAGTGACGGTCAAAATGTATACTTCTTCTTATATGTATATGTATGTAGTTATAAATAAATATATATGATATAAATATAGAAAAAATTACTGTTGTAAATTTAGACATGGTACAATTGAGCTTTCATTAAAAAAAACTTTCACCAAATTGTAATACGGTTAGAGACTGCCGTTCGGTTTTAACCGAAACCACAGTTTTTAACCCATAAAAACCTAATCCAAAACCGAGAAAAAAAAGCGTTGGTTTTTAAGTTTAACTTTAATCTTCAACTGTCTAAAAATGCAGCAAATGTACTTTACATTGAAGACTTCTATAAATTACTAAACGTTCTGTAACAACGACAGGTAAGAAAATTGTAAAATTTAAAAAAAAATTATAACAATTCTTTGCAGGAAGAATTGTAATCTGTTATCAAAAAGCTCTAACAGATGTAAAGAAAAAAGGCGATAATTTTTATGTTCTTTGACAAGAATTCATACTTAATAAAAAAAGAAGACCAAAACAACCAACATATTATTGCTCAACAAGCCAATAACACAATAAAGGCCTCTTCAACTGAAAGCAAAAGAGTGTTTTCGTGCCAAAACGAAAAAAAAATCGCCAAAATTAAAAAAAAACTCCAAAAACCGAAAAAAATCTCCAAAACGAGAAAAAAAGTGTCAAAACTAAAAAAATTGCCACAAAAAAAAATAAATAAATAAAAAACAAAAAAATTGCCAGAACGAAACAAAATCGCCAAAATTAAAAAAACGCCAAAATCCGAAAAAAATCGCCAAAACCAAAAAAAATTGCCTATATGAAAAAAATCGCCAAAACTAAAAAAATCAGCAAAATAAAATAAATCGCCAAAATTTAAAAAGCACCAAATTAAACATAATGCCAAAAACCTAAAAATTGCACTAGAGAAAAAAGTATGAATTTTTTCACAAAATTAATATCTACATACATATCTCTGTGCTTATGTATGTATCTCTATACTACATAAACGCATTTTGGTAAAGGGTATATAAGATTCGGCACAGCCGAATATAGCACTCTTACTTGTTTATGTAAATTTTACTCAACACAAAATGGGCCGACTCGCTCGAAATCAGATTTTTGTCACGAACACTTCGTGTTGAATATCTCTAATACCAAGTAAACTAACTTTTTTTTCAATAATCTTTGATGTTGCAAAATTGTTAAGTGTCTTAATTTAAATATCTCATTGCAAAAGTTATATATCGGGGTATTATGTAAAAGTTTATTCCTAAGGAATGAATGTTTTCAAATTTGTGCAGCACAAAGGAACGGTTTCAAGGAAATGAAGCGGAACATATTAGAACTGTTTTTTTACCAAAAATTAGTAAGAAGTCGTCACAAGCTCTCAACGAAAGACCTTCGATTTGAAACACAACTGTACTGAGAGGATAATAAGCAACATGGTGCAAACCTTCATTTATACTTAAATAAAAATTTAACAGATATAAAACAATTTAGAGTAAAGAACTTCCTAAACACGAAATATGTTTAATTGAAAATAATTGTTTATGCCCAGCTAAAAAATTATATATGGTCCATATATATATGGATCCATATATAAATATAAGATTTTATATATGGAGCCATATAAGAATGTATGCATACATGATATCTCACATAAGATCGTTTTTGCAATCAAAAAAGTTTGGAATTTTATCACTGCTGAATTGGAAATCCATTAGAAAATACATACGGCATGCAAAGTTTATATGCGTATCCTCAACGTTTAAAAAAGAAAAACTTTGTGTTACAAAAAAGCCATTCTTGTATGATTTTATACATCGTGGCCCCATTTAACATACCAAATAATCAAAAGGATAATCCAGTCATTAATTTTATAGAAAATAACAAAATTCTCTAGATAAGAAAAAAAGTTCATATTACTGTATTGAAAACTATTGTTAGACGGATTATTTTTTCTTTTATAATTAATTGCATTAGTTTTTAATCTGATTTCTTAAGCTAAATGTTATGTACGAATATAATTTATGTGTTTTTTAAATAATTGATTAACCTTTTGATGAATGAAATGACTTTTAGTTCGTTTTGAATTATTTGTACAAACAAATGTTTCATTGAATACAACCTCTCTCTCAAGTCTAAAAAGTCAATTTTAGTAATTTAATTTATATCACAGCAGTGCGCTTTTGTGAATCAAGAGTGTATGAATATGAACTTTGCATACTGTAGAGGGAATTTACACACACATATATGAAACTGTATGAATATATATAATCATATATGCCCATATACCCTCATTTTTCGGATCCGAACCATATATGGGATATCATATATGCTCCATACATATTTTTTTAGCGGGGTGGTTATATTTTTACCAACAATTTTTTTACATTTCCAACCCTGGAACCATAATTTTTATTTTTCTAATTCTTAATACTAATTTATTTTTTTGTAATATATAAAATATATTTACGGCCTGTCCCACGATGTCACCAGATATCGTTCGATCGACAACTTGTATTGCAAACAACAATAAAATTAGAAATTTTGTTTTTGTTTTCAATATAAGTATTCGATCGAATGATTTCTGGTGACATCGTGGGACGGGCCGTTAATTACCAAAAAAATTATTAATTTTATTTAATTAGTTTTATATACCAGGAAAAGTTCAAGTTTTCCAGTTTTGGAGTTTTGTTTTTATTTTTATAATTTTAATGTCAAACTATTTCTTTCTAAGGCATTAAGGCATTAACAAAAAGGTAATAATAATTTCATCGAGCTACTTGCGATCGTCAGCGTAGAGATAATGAAAGTAAATGTTACTTTTCCTGGCGTTACGTTATATTAAAATATCATCTTAAGAAAAACTAAATTTTATCGGTAATTGATATATAATAGCTTTCTTTTTATTTGTCTATGATTAGTCGTTGTTGTAGCAATAGTTTTGCAATAAAAGTATTACTGTGCAATTGCTCCTACATAGAAGTATAAAAAGTAAAGAGAAGATGCTCCTGAAATGAAGTAAAAGTTACCAAAACGAGAAATCTAACTTTGTAGCCCATTATTTCGTCATCAAAACTAAGAAAATCTTCGATCTCTTAAATTTTATTACTATTAAATATTACTCATTTGTAATACAAGAAAACAAATCTGATGCGGAACTTTAAATTTTTCCATCAAGGTCGTCGTTTCTCTGGAAGTGCTTACACTTCTCTTACACTAAAGTTCAGAAAAAATTAATTTTTTTGCGCAACCAAATTCCAAAGTGTTGGCTTTAGTTTCCTGAAGAAATAAAACTATGCATATTTTGTCATACTAAAATTATGCATTTATTTAAAGACATGTATTTCTGTGGTACTTATTCGTGTGCCACTTGAATAAGGATTATTTTAAAACTAAGCAAACTGTAATTTATTTTTAAATTTTAGGTTATAAAAATGAAAGTTATTATCTTTTAGCATTCAATTAGTAATGATTTGTAATGGTGGTACATTTTTACAAATAACATCAAAAATGCTATTTGGCTACGACTTGTAATGGGTGATTTTTATTGAGGTATAGAACTTTAAGTTGGCATCACTTTTTTAACTGGCGGCCATTTTGTCAGCTGTCAAGTGATTAATATTTAGTTTGGTTTGCCATTTCATCATGAACAGGTTGACAAAAGCACAACGCTTGCAAATCGCGCAAATTTATTTCGAAAATAATGGTTCAGTTCGCGAAGTTTACCGCAAGCTCCGTCCATTTTATGGTCGACATAATCGTCCATCAGAGCTATTAATTCGGTTAACCATGGATCGTTTTCGCACTACGTTTACTCTATGTGATAATACGCATCCGCAGAGACGTCGAAAAGTGCGCACCGAAGAAACAATTGCCGCTGTACAGCAAAGTGTTGAAGAGGACCCGAATGAATCGATTCGCCACCGGAGACCGGTATAGAGCCATGATAACCGACTATTTTGTTCCCGAATTGGATGGCATGAATGTGGATGAGTTGTGGTTCCAACAAGACGGAGCTACATGCCACACAGCGCACGTCACAATCGATTTATTGAAGGAAACATTCGATGAGCGCATAATTTCGCGGAATGGACCTGTCAATTGGCCACCAAGATCGTGTGATTTGACACCATTGGATTATTTTCTTTGGGGATATATGAAGTCGCTCGTCTACGCTAACAAACCAGAAATGTTAGGGGACTTGGAAGCCAACATTCGTGGTGTTATTGCCAACATACGGCCCCATATGCTCGAAAAAGTGGTTGAAAATTGGACCTGTAGAATTGGCTTTATTCGAGCCAGCCGCGGCGGCCACATGCCCGAAATCATATTTAAACATTAATGGCATAAAATTATCCTTCCAATAAAGCCAAATTGATGGACATTAAAACGATTTTCTTGTGTTTTATTTCAATTCGAAGTTCTATACCTCTAAAAAAACACCCGTTATAATTGACTCTAAGTAATTTAGCGATATTGAACTCCATGCTTCGGTTATTGCATTCTTTAAGGATTCTACCTTCTCAAATTGTTTTCCTCCTTCATAAACTTTTCTTGCAAGCCGATCCCAGACATTTTCCACTGGATTCAGGTCTGGTGAATATGGGGGCCAATCTAAACCTTGTTAATTAATGCATTATTTTACTGCTCTGGCGGTATGAATCGGACCGTTGTCATGTTGGTACGTCCATGGTATGAGTCCAAAGAAATCATTAAATTGTGGAAATGCTTCCTACGGAATGTTTTGGTAAGTCGTTGGCAGCCATTTTGTGGGATACAAAAACCAATTTTATGGTACCATAATACGAAATGGCATCCCATACCATTATTTCGCCCTCGCGGCTGTTTCTGCGGCTCAAAAATAAGTCCTCCTTGTTTAGGTCATGGAAGTAATAGTTATACCCGGGACAGTCAATATTAAACTTGTTTTCACTGGAAAATATAACTTTAAACCATTTGTCGGACCATGTCATTGTATTTTGGCAAACTGTAGACGTTGTGATTTACGTTTTTCATTAAGTGGTAATTTTTTTTGCAGTTTTCGTTGGACTATGTATGGGCACGACTTTAACATACGGTGAAAAGTTCTTAGACTGGCACTGACTCCACTTTTTTAGCGTATATTTGACACCGACGTGCCAGAATATGATGCAATTCTAAGAATTTTTCGTCTTCCTTTTGGAGTTGTTGCCATATTCTTCCGTCCTTTCATGTTTTCTCAAGATTTTTCCACGTTATTTAAATAATTGTACAAATCTGTCTTTCCTCTAGTAATGTTTTTGGCTCTTTGGACCAGATTCTGACCCTTCAGAGCTATTAAGAGCCATTTGGAATAAAAACTGTTTAAAAATTATCAAATTAAAAATTCTTCAGCCGTTTATAATTAATTATGATTAATATTAAAAAAATTCCTTATTCAAGTGACACAAGAAGTTGTACCACAGAAATACATGTCTTTAAATAAATGCATAATTTTATATAATAAAAATATATATATTTTTTATATCTTCAGGAAACTAAGGCCAAGACCTTAAAATTTGCTTGTGCAAAAAAATTATTTTTTTGTGAACTTTAGTTTATGAGATATACTTAACTAAGGTAAAAAAAAAAGTGATTCCTTATTCAAGTGTCAGGCAGTGTATATCCTTTTCCATTTTTTAGTAAAGGGTATAATAAAATATTAAAAAAAATAAAGTATCAATCCAACGACACCATTGAGAATATTGCACATTCACTTATATCTCGATATTAAGTTAAAATTTTCTTTGTACATAACTTTTCGATTTCATTTAACAGAACATGTTCGCAAATTACTTTTTTAGATATGAATGTTCTTTAGCAATATGTATATTGAATCTTTTTTTCATTTACATATTCTCCAAATTTTACATAGACACAGCAAAAGCTAATGATTGTATGGTTAAACATTGGGAAAAAATATGTTTTAGCTAGTTAGTTTATAGTTATGGGTGTGCAATTTATACGCACATGTAATTTTTTATGACCAGTCTACCAGAAACTGACGATGTAGCCAATAAAATAAAAACTTTTTGCACATTGAGAGCTCTAATGGACAGTGTATAATTATTTAATTTTATATGATAATTGAAGATGCACTTAAATATTTATTTCACATTGCTTAGAACGCTCATACATTTTTTTATTTATATATTCCATTTAACTTTTTTGTTGTTTTGTATGTGAAAATATTACACAAGCCATAAAGTATCATTAAAGTGTTACATAACAAAAAAAAAAATTGCACAACGACTTTGGAAATATAATAAATTTTCAGAAAACTACTTCTAATAAAATTGATTTTAACTAGTTTTGTTTGGCTTCTGACACATTTAACCTACTATTACCTCAGCTACTTTAAAAAGTATCATCCAACTACTGTGCAGACAAGAGGATGTTCATTTTCTATAAACCTAATGAATAAAACGCGCATATATATTTCATCAATATAAAACATACAAAAGTGAATGTTAAATACAACAATCACTCTTTACTTTTCAATACTTAAATCAATCCATCATTTACAAGATGGTTTGGTTTTTCTTTTATTTATTTTTGTGTGGCATTAATAGTTTTGAACGAAACATCCAAAGCTTTGATTTTATAAAAATATTAAAACAATATTACGTTGAAAGATTTAAAAAAAATGCAGGGGAAGCAATAATTAAATAAATGGATGATAATAATAGCATTTTGTTTTTTATTTAAAATTCAATTCAATAGTTTTTAATTGCTGAGTACTGACTCATCTGATCCATTGTTTGTGTCCAATTTTCTTTTTGCCAATCAATTTACCCTGGTAGTTATTAAAAGCATATTCAACTTATAAACATATCTTACTAATTTTTAATTTGGTTAAACGTCCACAATTATAGTTAAAAAATAATTAATACAATTATTATAACAGGCTAAAAATATTAACTTTTTTTATATAAAGTATTTTTAATTGAATTCTGGAAAATTTAAGTAGTTTTTTTTGTTAGGATACTATGTTTTGCTATTTAACCCGGTGTGAATGAGCTCAACAATTGTTACACTAACTATGAGCTGGGTATGAGATACCCTAAACTTCAATATAATATTTACGTTTTAATAATTATATAGCAAGCATATATACACATATACGACATATATCAATATTAACATCTCTTTGAAAACATTAGACAATTTTAATAACATAATTAAATTGATAGACTTTCTTTTTCATTTAAACTAACAGAGTGCTTAAATTTTTTTTTAAATACTGGTCTAAGAAACTCAAAATGTTTTAGCACCTAACAAATACTATACTTCTATGGTATTAAGCAAAACAATAGCATATTTTAAAAATTTAAACTAAAACAAGTAAGGGTGCTATATTCGGCTGTTGTGAATATTACATACCCTTCACGGACGTACTTATATGTAATATAAAGTTACATACATAAGTATATACATACATATTTGTTAAGTGAACAAATTTATAATTTTTTGCTATAAAAAATATTGCGTATTGTTAAAATACTTTCGAGATGTTCAAAACCGAGCTACTATTTAATAATCCTATGAAATAGTCTTAGTATTGTACCTCCATACCAAATAAAAAAACTAGTTTTATATTTTTCCATATTTAATAATTTTTGTTTAGTGTCTCAATGCTTAAAATTCCATTGCAATTGGTATATATCGCGGTATTATCTAAACGGCTTATTCATAAAGATTTTTTTTCCAGTTTGTTCAGCAGAAAGTAATGGCTTCAGGGAAATGAAACAGAACATGTCCTTTAATTTATTTTAAGGTTAGGACTGTTAGCAATAAAGTAAATCTAACACGAGCAGTATTATAGGGTTCCATAATATGGCCTTTATTATTTTGCTTATTCATTAATAATTTACAGGACATAGTAACTCACTTTAAGATAAAAAAGTATGAACCCCATTTGTAAATAATATAAATCATGGTTTATATTGTATTAGCATATGGGCTAAGAACAATGGATTAAGTATCAACCCCTCTAAAACCAAGTGCATATATCTGTCTAAATATAACACTATTTTAAGTGATGACATCAAAATAAAAATAAACACTAACTCGATTGAATTTGTAAACTCCTCAAAAAATTTTGGTTTTATATTTAACAACAAACTATATAACATATGCTGTTAGTCGAGTTATATGGGCAGTCAAGCATTCAACGCTTTTTGGTATAAAAATGTTGCTCACAATGCGTACAATAACACCACCAGATACATATACAATAGAGGACTCCGAGAATCTATATCGGCTTTTTCTCACAAAATATAAAATAATCTCTTTAAGTTTAATGTAAAGGCATTATATTCCTCTATAGGATAATAACCACTGAACAGCCAAATTAATTCAACAAAAATATAGAAGCCCTTTATCTCAACGTAAATTTTTCATATACTGCACTAGTCCTTGGAACCATCTCCCCAATCAAATACAATCAATAAGCAACGCAAACGGCATTAAAGTTGAGCTACTGAATTACTTTGGTTAGAGTTTACTTCTTTAAATAATTTTATATTGTCATCTCTAATTGTATCTGTAATTTTTATAATTTATTTCTTATGCTCTCTGATATAAATCAATATTTTTATTTATGTACTAAATTGATTATAGATTACACACATATACATATATATTAATAAAACCATTTGTATAAGTATACATATTACTTTTTATTAGCACTGTAATTTCTAAGATATCTATATTGTTGTGCTGGAATTATATGTCAATAAACTAATTAATAAAATTAATTGTATTTTTATCTTTTTATCGCTATTTATTAAAAATTAATAAGAAGTCGTTACAAGCTGTCAACGAAAGATCATCGATTTGAAACATAACATATCACAAACCTTCGTTTATACTTAGATAAGATATCCATATAAAAATTGAACATTTATAAAAAAATATTCGTTAAAGATTTTTCTAAAACATTAGATATGTTTAGCTGAAATAAAATTATTTTTCGTTATATATTTTTCAAAACTGAAATTTATTTGCTGGTGGTTCAGCTTGGTCTATATACGCATTTCATTGTTGCTGTAACAAATCATCAGTAGACTTCAACCACACATTTTGAACAGTCACAAACCTCTTACTTTATGCACAGACTTTCAAAAACTATATGAGAATTCATAGAATAATAATATTTTTGAAAATCACAAAGACAAAATAAGCTTAGTAGGCTTTGAAACTCATACAAAACCCAGCAAATAATTTATAATAAATTTCTTAAATATTTTTCAAAACTTTTTTTATTTTTAACCCTGGAACTATAATTTTTATTTTCCTTATTTTAAATAACAATTTATTTCTTTCTAAAATATGCAATATCTAGGCGCACGGTAGTGCGCCAGGCCAAGTTCTGGCCAATGCATTCTGCATTTAGCAGATTATCTAGAAATTATAGGACACTCTTACGGTTACAAAATTTATATAATGCATAGCATATTACACTGAAAGGTATTGTGCCAAACAAGAACTGGGTCAACATTTTTATCTCACTACTTTTAATGGCCGAAATTTTTTAAAGGAACTTGGACTTTTTTCACATTTATTTTTTTGTGAGGATATTTATTTACCAAAGAAATAATTAGTTGCATATGCTAGAAAAACTTTTAAGTTTTCCAGGTCTGGAGCTAAATTCTTTATTTTTGTAACTTTCATGCCAAACCATTTCTTTCTAAAATACAAAATATAAATAATTTGTAAACAAAGAGATAAAAATAATTTGACATAGTTACTTTTATATACAAAAATTATTAAATTTGTTAACCCTTAAAAATCCTTTTAGACTTTTCTGATCCCTTATACTAATCTAGTAATTCCTAAAAATAAACATAATATATTATGTTAAGTGAACAAAGAAAAAAAGCATTAATTTCCAGCTGAAGTTTTTATTTTTCTAATTTTCTACTTCAAACTTTTCTTTTCAAAACATAAAATACGAGTATATATAATTTAAAAAGGAAATTAAACAAATTAATTAGACCTAGTTACTTTTATATATCACAAAAATTGTTAGCTTACCAACCCTGGAATCATACTTTTATATTTTTTGATAAGCATATACTTTATGGATCGTTTATTAATACTGTGGAAATTACACACTAAATGAGAAACCTAAATATACCCCTTACCATTTTTGGTGCAGGGTATAATAATAAATGAAAATTATTATGATTTTCTGTAACACAGTTGCGAGTTTAGACCTATGTATCCTCAAATCAAAATATATCAATTGACCATTTTGTACCATGCTTAGATCTTATAAAAAAAGTCTCACAGAGATCATGAAACTGACTTGAATTCAGCTGCACAGGTTCCAAGACTTCCAAATTACACAAAAGTACCTCATGCTCCGAATCCCTTTGTGATTCTTTCAAGAACGCTGTCAATCTGTTTTTCGCTCTTAAAGTCACAGGAACTGTCACTTGAGCAGTTTTCTAATAACTTTTGGAAATCAACATTGTTTTCTTTCTTCATAAGACATACTCAAAACTAAAAAAATAATAAATAATAATAAATTTACTGTAAAAAAAAAATATCACCAGCTGTAAGATATAGTGTCATACCCAGGTCACGCTTGCAATTGTACATCCATCATAACTCTCAAAGTAATGTTTCACCTCGTATTTTGCATGCTTACCTTTAGCTTCCGTAACGATGGAAATCCACCATATGACATACCACACCTCATTCAGGCTGAGTTAACTCGTTTTAGCCCTCCCAATCTTTGCAGTGTAGTATGTGTTCATTTCCACATTTCATCAAAATGACTACCAATCTTCTAAATTTAAAAACTTAAGCAGGTATATATCCCGTATCTTATATTAAGAGAAAAATGGCTATCTGAATTTTAGAACGAAATTCTAAAATTTAGATTGCAGAAATCTTAATATTTCAATCGTGAAATTGACGTTCTCAAATTCTTAGAATCAAAAATGTTGTCTTTAAGTTTAGAAACGCATTCTTAAAATCAAGAAAGTCTTGAATTCGATCTTAAAACGAGATTTTATTTAAGATTACAATCTTTAAAGCGATTTAAAACAAATTAATATTTTATTCTGAAATCAAGAATTTTCGCTATTAAGATTGAATTGATTTGAGTTTGAGCGTAAAATCTTGATTTTAGCACGTATATTACTGATATCATTTCATTGAATGTAGACCACGTTTTACTTCTAAGGTATGGGGTTTCTAATCGATTTAGCAACTACCATCAAATAACTAACAGTTCTCTATGTTCAGTTCTTAACTGCATTTGCTTACGCTCTTAAATTCTTATTTAGAACATTCGTTTTATGAATTTGTTTGCACTTCTATGCTAAAAAAAAAACAAAATAATCATAAAAACGTGACATGGTAGTAATTGTTATTTTATAACTACATAATTTTTTGTTTTAAATATCTTAACTACAAACTATAAACGCGCCTAATATCTAAGAATATTATTTCCTACAAAGAATATTTTGCTTTTAGATATACATCTATATACAACACTATAAAGAAAAATCTTAAATTTCCATGAAAATTGTAGGTTAGATAAAAACAGAACAAAAAAAAACATTAATTAAAACTAAAAATAAGGTCGAAATATTAAAAAAAAAAAGTTTATAATGTATTTTGGCGAATAAAAAGATACAAGAAACCGAAAATTTACAAATTGGAATGCAAACACAAAAGTACAATGAACCAAAAGACTTAAGACATAAACAACTTTGAACTCATAAATTTTATTTCTTCTTGTTGATATTAATTTAAAATAAAAATGTAAAGCAAAAAATTATATTGAAATGATACGATGTTTTCTTACTATTTCAGGTATATTAAAATTTGTTTGATGAGTACAAATTTAATAAAATAGAATACTTTAAAAAGCATTGGCAGTAAGATGTTGTATTACAATTATTGAGATATTTAATTTGATAAATTTAATAATGATCCTCATGGAAAGCTACTTTCAGTCCACAAAGAAACTTTCCACACTGTAAGAACAATGAAATTGAAACAGATGGAAGTGGAAGTAATAAGTGCCCATTTAAAAGTAGTGAATGTATAAGCTGAGTGAATTTAACATATAGACTTTATTTTATTAATATAGAAGCTTAAAAAAAAATTAACTAAAAGTTAGGAAAATTTTCTAAATTTGAATAAAATAAAGTTGTCGTATGGCGCCAAAGCTGTTTTTACTCGAAACCAGTAAAATATTTATTACATTTCTAGATCATTAATGAACTAGTTTATAGCAATTATATTTTCGAATTTTAGTAAAATTTTCCTAAAATTAAGTAAAATTTTCCAATAAAATTCAGAGCTTTGCAAAAAAATTTTTTCGTCTTTGATCTCAAATTTATTAAATTTTCCAATTTTTTATACCCTTTACCAAAAAATGGTAAAAGGGTATATATAGGTTTGTCATTCCGTTTGTAATTTCTACAATATTAATAAGAGACACATAAAGTATATATATTCTGGATCCTTATGCATAGGGAAGACGAACAAGCGATGTCCGTCTGTCCGTCTGTCCGTCTGTCCGTCTGTCTGTACGTGAAATCGGTTTTCCCAAGCTCCCAGAAGAGCTAGAGACTTCGTTCTTGGACTGGTGTGTCAGAAATTTTCCGAAAAATTTTGGTATTGAAATTCAGCAAAATCGAGCAGACGGTTTCAGAGCTGAAAACCTCATACTCAATATTCCCATAGAAAATAACTACCGAAAACAAGTTTTCATTACTTTTTTATTAAATTAACTTATTTTATACTTCGGTATGAATAAAATTGGTATTTATAATTAAAAAAATTTAAAAATTTAACAAAATAAAAAAGTTTCCAGGGTTGGAAAACTTTAACTTTTTTCCTAATAATTAAACATATTTCATGTTTTAGGAAGAAGGCTATTTTCTCAGGAATGGTAAAAGCTACGGGTCTGAAATTTGGACAGTGTATGTAGAACTTTGGTCGCTACAACAACAAATATATAAAAGCTAAAAATTAAAGGGTGTCCCAAAATGAGTGACGAAAACTTTTAAAATCCCATGTAATATACATACAATTGTATTATGTATGTACATAAGCATATTGACACTTGAAATTTGTAAAATTAGTGTATTTTTATATATGCTACAACAATTAACACTAAAATTAAAAAAAATTTAAATTAAAGGGTGGTCCATTAGTTAATGCAATTTTGACTATGTAATTTTAACAAATTGCTATATCTTGGGAACCGTAAGAGCTAAACTGTTGAAATTTTCAAAAACGGTAAAAGTAAAAAATCCAAAAATTATAAAATCGCCAAAAATTAAAAAAAAATGCACAAAACGAAAAAAATCGCCAAAATAAAAAAACGCTAAAATTAAAAAAAAACGCCAAAAACCGCAAATTTTGCCAAAATAAACAAAAAATGGTTATATGAACAAAAATCGCCAAAAATTAAAAAAAAATCGCCTAAATGAAAAAAATCGCCAAAATAAAAAAAATCGCCAAAACGAAAATAAATCGCCAAAATTAAAAAAAAAACGCCAAACACTAAAAAAATCGCCAAAACAAAAAAAAAATTGCCTATATGAAAAAAAAAATCACCAAAAATTAAAAAAATCGCTTATATGAATAAAAAATCGTCAAAATCAAAAAAATCGCCATAACGAAAAAAAATCGCCAAAATTAAAAAAACGCCAAAAACCGAAAAAATCGCCAAAACGAGAAAAATTGTCAAAATGAAAAAAAATTCACACCATGACAAAAATCCGCAATAATCGCCAAAACAAAAAAAAAGCTTATACATATAAACAAAAATCGCCAAAAATGAAAAAAAATCGCCTAAACGAAAAAAATAGCCAAAATCAAAAAAATCGTTAAAGCGAAAATAAATCGCCAAAATTAAAAAAAACCCCAAAAACCGAAAAAAATCACCAAAACAAAAAAATGCCTATATCAAAAAAAATCGCCAAAAATTAAAAAAATCGCTTGTATGAAAAAAAATCGGCAAAATCAAAAAAATCGCCAAAACGAAAATAAATCGTCAAAATTAAAAAAAAAACGTCAAAACAAAACGCCTATATGAAAAAAAATCGCCAAAAATGAAAAAAATCGCCTACATGAAAAAAAATCGCCAAAATCAAAAAAATCGCCAAAACGAAAATAAATCGCCAAAATTAAAAAAACGCCATGAACCGAAAAAAATCGCCAAAAAAAAAAATTGCCTCTATGAAAAAAATCACCAAAATTAAAAAAAACGTTACACACAGAAAAAAATAGCCAAAACAAAAAAAAATTGCCTATATCTCCAAAATTAAAAAACGTCAAATACCGAAATAATCGCCAAAACAAAAATTGCCTATATGAAAAAAATCGCCAAAAAATAAAAAAATCGCCTAAATGAAAAAAATTTTCAAAATCAAACAAATTGTCAAAAGAGGAAAAAAGTCGCCAAAATTAAAAAAAAAAAAGCCAAAAACCGAAAAAATCGCCAAAACGAGAAAAAAAAGTGTCAAAACTAAAAAAATTGCCACAAAAAAATAAAAAAAAATATATAAAAAATAAGAAAATCGCCTAAATGAAAAAAAATCGTCAAAATCAAAAAAATCGCCAGAACAAAAAAATCACCAAAATTAAAAAAAAAAACGCCAAAAACCGAAAAAATCGCCAAAACCAAAAAAATTGCCTATATGAAAAAAAATCGCAAAAAAGCACCAAATTAAACATAATGCCTAAAACCTGAAAATTGCACAAAAAGTATGAATTTTTTCACAAAATTAATATCTATGTACCTGCATATCTCTGTGCTTATGTATGTATCTCTTTACTACATAAACGCACTTCGGTAAAGGGTATATAAGATTCGGCACAGCCGAATATAGCACTCTTACTTGTTTTTGTCTCTATTTCTGGTACACAGAAAAAAGTGTTAACCAATTAATATTTTCAATTAAGAATTTAATTGTATTAATTAAATTTTTAATTGTATTAATTAAATTGTTTATAGGTGAAAAATTAATTAATTTTTTTATTGATACTACAAATATTTTAATGAATATTATAAAATCATTCATATTACTTGTTTGTGTGTACTTATTTTTATTTATAATTAAATTCTATACCACATGGTATGTTTTTTTATATTTTCATGTTATATTCTTAATTATAATTCACCATACATACATATAAATTCCTTGAGAGGAGACAAGTATTGAACCAGCAACCTTCTGATTGATAGGCAAGCACTCTAACCAATTGCCAACAAGGCAGCCTGAATAAGCATTGAAATTATTGAGTTTTAAAATTTTATTTTAATTACAAAAAAATTAATTTCAAGTTCAAACATTCCTTGAAAATATGAAAAATTTACTTAGATTTTTTGTTAAATGCAAATCAATAATAAATTCCATAATTCAAAGAAAAAATACTTAAAACTGGGAAATATTTCCCTAAGATTTAGTACACCTTTTTACATCTTTTAAGTTAGTCAAATTTTATGAACTAATCAGGAGTAATTCATTTCCTAAAGCTTGTTTTTTGATTTAAGACGAAGTTGACTAGTTGTTAATATAAAATTTCCTTCAGTTTATAACCATTTTCTTACTTTTAGTAAATAATTTCTTTAAGTCAGTAAACATTTCTTGAAATTTGAGAAATTTATTGTGCATTTTTATGAACTATTTTTGAGGATATGAACTTTTTATTTTTTTACTCATATTAAGTAATTTTTACTAGATTTTTGTAAAAATTTACGTAAACTTAGAAAAAATTACTCAAACTTAGAAATTTTTTTACTTGAATTTAGGAAAAAAAATTTCTTAATAATAGAACATGTCATATCTTTTTTTTGAGTGTAGGGTGACATGATACGTGAGATATGCCGCCTTTCTGCTCTCTGAAGAAAAGAGTTTTAAAATTAATTATGTGATTTATAAATATTTAAACTACACTGTGCAACAGTAAAAAATCCGCACGGTCCTGACAGTATAAGTTAGTATTAGCAAAGGGAAGTAAATCCATATTATCAGTTTGGCAATTTTGGCGACAAAATAATTTTTATGAACCTCCAAAGATTTCGAAAAATGGTTTTATGATTTTTTGACCAACAGCTAATTTAAACTTAGTGATAGTGCTTTAGTATATATGCCAATAATGTAGCTATGATTTCAGTTTAATAAATTTCGTTGTGACTTTACGCCGAAGAAATTTTTTCTTTATGCAGTTTTTTTTGCAATATAATCTGAATGTCTAGGTACTCTAATTGTTCATACAGACCACTTTTTAACTTAAAAAATTTTTATTTTTCACAATTTTTTGACGTACTGTTGAGTTACAGTAACATTTTGCAAAAAAAAAATACCGAACTTTTTTAAATAGATGAATGTTTTTTAACTTTTTAGCATAATTTGCAAAACAGCAACAAACAAAAAAAATTAAAATATTAAATACTAATATTTACAACTCAAGAAATGCAACAGTAATAAAGAGAGAAAAAAAAATTCAAAAAATATATAGTCTAGTAAAAACGAAAGCTTAACATACGAATTTATTTAAAGGAGCAGTCAGTCAAACCGAAAAATATTCAAAAATCTCAACTGCAGAAATACTTCGCTGTATGTAACTTCTTGTTTCATGCATTCGCTTTAACTATGGCAAAAGCAAAAGTGTAAGCAGAAGCAAAAACAAATCAGAAGTTCTTAAACGCTACTTATCAATATCACAGAAAAATCGAAACAGTTCTAACTAGAGTGCGCTCTGGTTGCGTAACTAAACATGTAAAACACACTTACCCAAACTATCGTTAAACTTCAACGATGCACAATACTATAAGATAAGCAGCATTACATTCCGCTATAATTTCCTTAAAAATTGCTCCAGATGTGGAGATTATAGTGGTACCATTTACTAAAAACCAGTTTATATCGGCTCAAGTACTTTTTGCTTTTAGCCACACAAGATGTGATCTTAAGAGCCACTATAAAAACTAACACGAAGATCTTTTCTGCTTAAAAAACAGGACATTTTATATGTTGTACAGCTCTGCAAAGCTGCATAATTTTGTGTGTGTATTTTTAAATTTAAAGCGTTAGGTTTTTATATTCGCATGGCTGCTGAATGGATTCACTCTCAATTGGTGTCTTTCGTGCCCACAACCAGTTTGTTTCTTAAAAAAATAAAACTGGAATATGTTTTGCTTTGTTTGTGTTTTAATAATTTAAATATGATTGTAATTCCAGTCTTAAGAAGTGGTATTTGTGGTGCCAGACAGACAAATCAGCAAAAATACTATTATTTCAGACTGTTGTTTGACACACAAATATATTTACACATACCGTTGAATCAAATGGAAGTGAAAGGAAATTTAAAACCGTAATATGCAACGCAGCAGGGAGCAACAAAAAGAAACGCACTTGCATCAAAACAACAAAGCATCTAAATAAGAAAAAAATCTTTTATACTTTAACTGCGTAATGCAAAAAATTAAATAAAAACAGACTTCACATATGGATGAATATACGGATGACTGACGGTTTTAATACCAGTAGTTGCACATAACTGGCGAAGAGAATGCTTTAATGATGCTGCTGATTCCAATGAGAATAAATTCGTTGTGGAAGCAACTGTTTGCAGGCGAATGCAACTGCGTTGACAAAGTTGGTCATGCATATGCATGATATAACGTAATAGCAGCTGTAGTCACTTACCAGCTATGATGTTGCAATTTTTTTTTTATTATCACATACTTTGTATCAAAGCTTTTTTTATCTAAAAGTTTTTACAAAGGTGGTAGTTACCACAGAACTTTCACCGTAGCCTTGTGATTGTGCATATGTTATTTTATATTCAGCAGTTAAAAATGCAGAAAATATTATCATGAGTTTCTTTCTCTTATGTTAATTAAGTCATTGTTTAAATCAATAATTTTCTCAAAATCCTAAGCCTATTAAATATTTCAATAAAATTATTATTGAGTTATAATTAACAATAATGCAGCATACAGGTTACCTAAACCAATAAACCTGCTTAATTTGTTCAGTACAATTTTATTTTATTCTGATCAAGTTTATTACTTCAATAATTAGATTAATTAGTTTTAAAATTATCTTCAATTGTGGTTTTTATTAATTCGTACATTTTGTTACTCATTTTTTCGTAAGCAGGGACCGTAACGGCTAAAATTTCTTTTTAAATTACTTTTTAATAATCATTTCTTGATTTTTATTTTTTCTTCAGGAAATAAAATTTATTTTTGGTTTTTATTTATTCCTCAGAAAATAAAAATTATTTTGTTGTACAGGGTGTCCGCCGCGAAGATGTACTACTCGCAGTAATTCCATTGAAATCGTGGCTGTATGTTGTGTGGCACAGTCTTGTTGCTTTAAAAAGTTTTCAATCATATCACGATAACGCTTCCCATTCACAGGTACCGTTACACCGTTTTTATTTTCAAAGAAGTAAGATCCAATCAATTACACACCATACTGTCACACTTTTAATGGATGCAAAGGTGACATGAAAAAGAGGCTTAAATTTTATGGGCATGTTAACGCCCACTTTTTAAATAAAATTTATAGCCTTGAATTATTCAAACATGTATGGCAATATTCAGTAAAACTGCTTTCGCCAATATTTTAAATTTCATTTTTTAATTCTAAATTTAATGAGCGTAGCTAAACACTTAGTGCTAAATTTTCTGAGTTTAAAGATTTTTCTAATTAGTTCGTGGCTAAGACCTACTTGTGTATCAAATTTCAACTCATTAGCGAAAATTTAAATTTTTTATTCTCATGGGCATGATCCAGCCCACCTTTTATACCCTTTACCAAAAAATTGTAAGAGGATATATGTAGGATTGTTATTCCATGTGTAATTTCCACAATATTAATAAGCGACACATAAAGTATATATTCTGGATCCTTATGCACAGGGAAGATGAACTAGCGATGTCCATCTGTCTGTAGGTTTTCTGAAGCTCCCAGAACAGCTAGAGACTTCTTTCTTAGACTGGTGTTTCAGAAATTTTTCGAAAAATTTTGCTATTGAAAATCAGCAAAATCGAGCAGATGGTTTCAGAGCTGGAAAACTCAAACTCTATTTTCCCATACAAAATAACTACCAAAAACTAGTTTTTATTACTTTTTATTAAATTACCTTATTTTATACTTCAGTATGAATAAAATTGGTGTTTCTAGTTTAAAAAAAATTAAAAAAATAAAAACATTCAAAAATCGGTTCCAGGGTTGGAAACCCTTAATATTTTTTCTTATATTTAAACATATTTTTTGTTTTAGGAAAAATGCTATTTCCTCAGGAACCGTAAGAGCTACGGATCTGAAACTTTGGCCGCTACACTAACAAATATATGAAAATTCAAAATTTATGGGTGTTCCAAAACAGGAATCGAAATATATTAAAATCCCATGTAATATACATATACACAATTGTATGTACACATGTATGTATATAGGCACTTTAAATTTGTGAAATTACTGTATTTTTATACAGACTACAACAATTAACAATAAAATTTATAGAAATTAAAATTACAGGGTGTTCCATCAGCTTATGTAATTTTGACTATGTAATATTGACAACTTGCAGTATCGTGGAAACCGTAAAAGGCAAAGTCTTGAAATTTTCAAAAACGGTTAAACAAAAAAATTCCAAATTATAAAATCGCCAAACCGAAAAAAGTCGCAAAAGTCCGAAAAAATTGCCAAAACGAAAAAAGCACCAAATTAAAAAAATTCTAGCTATAAAATAAATTGCAAAAATGAAAAAAATCGCAAAAATGAACAAAAATCACCAAAATAAAAAAAACGTCAATAACTTAAAAAAATCGCTTAAGCGAGAAAAAAGCACTGAAACTAAAAAACAGCACCAAATTAAAAAATGCCCAAACCCGAAGAAAATCACAAAAATGAAAAAACTCCAAATTGGAAAAAAATCTAGCACTAAAATAAATCAACAAACTGAAAAAATTGCTTAAATTATATAAAAAGAACAAAAAAATTAAAAAAAGATTGCCAGTATAAAAATAAGCGCCAAAACCTTAAAAAAATCACTAAAATGAAAAAAGCATCAAGTTAATAAAAGCCAAAATCGCTGAAACAAAAAAACACCAAATTAAAAAAAAGGCAAAAACCAAAGATAAACCCTTTAAAAAACGCTATAAAACTAAAAAAAAGAATCAAATAAAATAAACGCCAAAACCTGAAAAAATCACCAAATTAAAAAAAAAAAGTGGCACTAAAATAGATTGCTAAAATTAAAAAAGTCGCTAAAATGAAAAAAGTCGCCAAAATAGAAATAAAACCCAAAAAACCTTAAAAATAGCTTAAAGGAAAAAAAAACACTAAAACTAAATAGATCGCCAAATTAAAGAAAATGCCAAAAACCTAAATAAAATCGCTAAAACGAGAAAAAAGCAACAAAACTAAAAAAGCACAAAATAAAAAAATGCCAAAAACGCAAAAAAAACGCCAAAGCTAAAAACTCTATTAATAAACGCTTAAAAATAGGCTAAAGTTCATATAATATTACATATTTAATATCCATACGGCACCCTTCGTGCACTTTTTAAAGTTAGTTAAAGAATATGTTCCGTTTCGTTTCCCTGAAACCGTTCCTTTGTGCTGAGCAAATTCGAAAAAGTCCTTAGGAATAAACGTTTACATAATACCGCGATATATATCTTTTGCAATCTGATGTTTAAACAACTTAATAATTTTGTAAAATAAAGGATTATTGAATAAAACAATATGGTATGGAGGCATAATACTAAAATTATTTTATAGGGTTATTAAAAAAAGAAGAGAAAAGTTCGAAGTTCGAAGCTTTAGTGCACATTTCGATTTTTTTTGGATTTGCGTACAAACATTGAACAATTTCATTTCGAAATTTTTTCGCTTTAGTGAGCGTTTGTTTTTATCGAATTTCAGGTTAAAAAGAATACTAAATATTGTATAACGGCGTTATTTGTTTACACAGCTATGAATGCAACAAACGAGTAACTTATTCATCAAGTATCAATAATTAAAATTACTCTTAATGCAGCAAACTCGTATCTTAATAAATGCTTTTCATAATTAAACAAGAAAAGATAAGTGTATTATTACTACTAATATATACAATGTAATCAATTCCTTATAATTGCATATGAAGTTTTATCCACACACCGAAGCTAATATCCAAAAAAAGAAATATTCAATCGAAAAATACCGAGAGGTCTACTACTAAAAATTGCACTAGAGCAAAAATTATGAATTTTTTCACAAAATAAATAAGTACCTACATATCTTTGTATGTGCTTATGTATGTATCTTTACACTACATAAACGCACTTTGGTAAAGGGTATTTAAGATTTGGCACAGCCGAATACAGCACTCTTACTTCTTTAAACTCAATATTTTCTTTGGCGAGTTTTTATCTTTCCTGTCGAGTTTCGCTGTAAACGTTTAATAATAGGTTTGTTTCTTTACTTCTTGGGTAAGGTTCGGTAAAATGAGAGCAAACTATAATTTCGCTCAATAATATACAAAAATGCACAAAAGTACGGGAACGCAAAAAACCAAAATTTTAACACGAAAATAAACGTCAATGCAATTTTGCATATACATACGTATACACATAACTAAAAACATACTTATGTACATACACACGCACGTACTTACTTACATGATTCAGCATACTTGCATAGGTTTTATATCTTAATTTCATATAAAAACTTATAAAACTTTGTCTACAACCTGTTTTTAAAAATTTTATCATAAGTTTTTCAATTTTTTTTTTATTTTTCAAACAGCTGTTTGGTTTTGTGTTTGCCCAAACTAGCACGAAGAAAAAGTACGGGCTGTTTTCGTGTTTCACAAAAGCTATCTCATTTACCCAATTTTCGAGTACGGGAACACTTTTCGTGTAAATTGGGATCCCGCCTGAGATTAAAATAAAATATGCACTTTTTGCACCTTTATATCTCATGAACCTTTTTTTTTTAACCTTCAAACTTCGCATATGAGGTGACATGAATTAATTCTAGTTATAGATTTAATTATAGAATTTTACGAGCGTGAGGAACGAAGTTATTAAAGAATAAAAATGTGACGAATGGCTTCCTGTAAAGACACTGCGTGCATTGGCCGGAACTCGGACTGGCGGAGTGCCGCGCGTAGATACTGCAACAATTTGTAATTTAAAAAATTTTAAAAACCTGACTGCGGTCAAATTTGAACCTTTTAATATCGTAAGTGGTCATTCGAAATGAAAATAGCATAAGAGAAACCTAAAAATGATTTTAAAATACCTGTCGAATGATACCCATTTAGATATATGTAGTTAACCGACTTTTTATACTTTTCGTATTTACAAAATGGCAAATAATGAAGAAAATCAAGAAAATGATTTTCTTTTTACTACAAGATGTTTTTATTTGAAATTTTTAATACAAAATTTTATTTTTTTCCTATATATTTATTGTCTAAGAAAGTAACCCAACGGGTTATAAGAGGAAGGATAAATAAAAAAGAGCATTGTCTTCTACCTCTAAGGCCAAGGGATAGAATTACGTATTTTGTTTCATCTAATCAAAAAATCTAAGCAAATGGTTTTAATTAATAAATGCAAAGCTCAAAATTATTCAGTATCGCCAAAAGTGCGAATATATTGGAAACACTAGACCAAAAAATGGCACGTTATCAAGAAAAGATGTAAATTAAAAAAAATATTTTAAAAGATATTTTACTTCTGAATTTTTAAAATCTGAATTTTGGGCATATAAATTAAAAATTTTCAAGCTAAAATTTTATTACAATCAGTAAAGAAAAAAAGGAAACTTTTATTCTGAAAGCAAACAGAGTACAGTGTCTTAAAGCACAAGCCTTGTTAAGAGATTTTATTTGATTTGATTTCAACCTTGTTGTAAATTACTTTTGTTAATTAACAATCAAACTTGTTATATTTTAACATAATTTATTATGAAAAATAATATGACTTGCAATTAAGCATTAAAATGAGATTACATCAATAAAAAAATAAACTGATTTGTTAACCACAAAAAGAACAAATCAAGAAAATAAACATTTCAAAAAAAGCAAAATGAGGCATTTAATTAATCAAACGGACAGAAGCAAAAAGTCGAAATGCAAGAGTAAACGCATTGTTTTTGGTGTTAAGAACAAAAAACAGGTGCCGTTTTTGAAATTAGCAAAACTTCAAGTTCTGCGTAAGCAAAACCAGTTCTGTTGCAAAAAAAAAGAAACTCTACAAATAAATAAATAAGTAAACAAAAGCGAAACAACATTCTTGCATATATACATTTATTTAATTTATTTATTTTATTTATTTATATTTGTTGGCTGTTTTAATGATTTTTTTTTAATTTTTATGTTTACAAGAGCAAGTAAGCCTTAATTTAACTAAAAGTTTAGATTTTACTTACGAACATACATACATATGTACACATATGTACAAAAAGCAATATGTATTTTTTGAAAATTTTAAAACAAGTACGAGTATTTTTATTCGTATTTGTTTTTGTTTAAATAAAGTGATAAGTTAACCTCCTTGACTTGTTTTAATGCAAAATTTTGAAATCTTTGGAGTTAAATAAAAATATGTTCACTTAAAGTAAACAAATAAATATTTATAATAGGTATGTTCACTTAGTACAAATTTTTACGAATATGTAACTATACGCCGTCCAGGGGCTTAAGTGGTATATATGCCAAAAATGCATTTTAAGTAAATCGATGTTCAAGCTTAACACAATTTTTCTAAAAAACTACTCAAGAGGATTTTTAATTGTATATCATATATTTATTTTAAAAAGGTGATTACATGGGAAAAATTTTATTTCCGGATCGCACCTGTAATGGGATATTTTCTAACGGTAATAAAAATAAAGTTTTCCCTATACGCCACCTTAAGTATATTTCCTCGCAAATACATACACGTACAGCAAAGTAACATTAAGAAAGCAAAAAAAAATTAATAACAAAAATTTATTAATTTACAATAAAAAAACCAAAAATTAAAGCTTTTTACAAAGTTATTATCAGAGAAACCACAAATATGCAATTGCATGTTTTTTCTTGTCTGATATATCAATGCGGAATTAAGATATTTTTCCGTTTCAGAACTTTTAATGAATTCTTGCATCGATTTGTTAGTGCATATTTTTGCATATTTTACCCTTTAAAGCATCTTTTTGCATACTTTAACTCACACTTATATTTTGAGCATTTTTCGAATTTTTAGAGCATATTTGGCGTTTTTAGGGCATATTTTGGTACTTTTAAAAAAATATTTATTTTAATATTTAAAAAATTTTTTTTGTAAAAGTTTCTACCTTTTTCCGTCAAAATTTCATATTGTAGTAAAAGAAACAGTAGTATGAGGAAGCAAAATTTTGCTACCAATATGAAGTTAGACTTTAAAAAAGGCTTATGAATCAATTTCACGTTTTCTTGTGAGTTCTGATGTTAATACACATGGTAAACGTGTTTAAGTTGAAATTTAGAATATACTAATTATTAGTATGTCTTCTAACATCCAAATTTAGAACAACAAAATTTTAAATGAACGATTTAAAATTTTTTAATTTTCACTCACTTGTAAAAAGTCTTGTGTAAGAAAAACGAAACAAGAAAATTAAAAAAATTTAAATCGTCCATATCCAATTTTTTTTCTGCTAAATTTTAATGCTGGAACAAATACTATTGATTTGTATTTTCCAAAATTTCAACTTAAACAGGTGTAACATGCGTTTTAACATCCTCATTGGACGCTAATTTCAATAAAAACTTGGATTGGTAATCGTGACGAACGCTGCCCCGATTTTCATCAGTTGAAGTTGAAAAAGAACATTTTCAATGTATAAAAGTTTATTTAAATGTGACCGGCGGCGATTTTTATTTAAAAAGCTAAGTGAATAGTTTTCGTTTATTGCAATAACAATTATAAATAAAAAGCTAGTCTTATTCTTCAAAATGCAGTTCCAAAGTTTTAAATTTAAATTTAGTTAAATTTTTGTTTTTAATTAATTTTTTTATTGTTTGCTTCTTCTATTTGTTTTATTTTTGTCTTGTTTTATATGCAAATTTTATTGAATTGCTGAATTAAAATTAGATTTTCATTTCCAAATAATCCAAATTTTTGTTATTTTTAAGAGCATATTTTTAAGTTTTTAGTGCATATTTCGAAATTTTTAGTGCCTATTGAATGCGCATAAAACACTTTTTTTGGAGCATATTTCTGGTTTCCCTGGTTATTATAATATATAACAAAATGATAATAAAAAAATTATTATCTTAATTTATTTGTGTTAGGTAATAATTTTTGTCTGCTTCAGTTTTTTTTTGTTTTGCATTTTTATTCCTTTCAACGATACTTAACTCTGTTTCAAAAATATTTGATTTTTGATTTGGGCAACTCACGAGCAACTCCACATAAATATATTTTGAATACTTTGATGTTCTATAATTAGAATATTTTGTATTTTTTTTTATATATCTACTAAGGTCTTTACCTCCACGACTGTAATTACATTCGTCACAAACGCAAAAATCAGTAAATTATTACTTATTGAGAAAAATAATTGTAGCGGTCACATTATAAAGATTATTCGGTTATAATAAAATGCTATTTTGCAAGGTTGAAAACGCCTTGCATATCAAGACATACAACAATAGAAAAAGGGTCTGGTTTTCGGCGATGTACGTCACTTTCCACTTTAAGGCATTTCGTTTCATTTCTGTGAATACATTTTTTTTTTAATTTACGCAACGTTTGCATTGGTATTTTCTTTGTATCCTTCCAAAGGACAAATTAAAATTGTGGTTGAAAATCTTTCCGAAACGGGGTTGGAGGGTTGTTCATTTGTTGTGAAATAAAAACTTAACTTGACTTTAATCTAGTATATTTTAAATAAATATTTAGTCCCGCAGAAAATAAACATATTGTACAGAAATAGAAATAGTTAAAAAATATTTAAAGCTTAAAAGTGCTCTCCTGAAAAACTGCCCAATTGGGCTCAAAAACGTTTTCGTTATCGCCACAGGTATTGGCTTCCAAACAACATCAACTGCACGTTAAATGTCCTTCAGTAATCAATTTCAAGATTTTGTGCTGAAATTTGGTCTATACGACTGGAGAGAAAAAAATTGAGATACAAAAAAATTTTTGGAAATTATTTCTTATAAAATTTTTATTTGCAAGAATTATTCAAACAGTCGTTCTGTATTTTGTTTCCAAATTAACAGATTGAAAAATGTCTGAAAAACTAAAACTCAAAAAATGTGATTTTCGTTCTTAAAACAAAATATGTACACATGAATATAACAAATTCAGTAAACTGCGACTTTGAGCCGCGCACGAAGGGTTCCGTACGGACACGAGATATGTAATTCAATACGAACTTTAGTAGCCTGTATAAAATATGGTTTTGGCATTTTTTTGTCGTTTATTAGGTTTTTTTTAATTTTGGCGACTTTTTTATTTTGGCGATTTTTTTCATTTTGGTAATTTTTTTTTGTTTTGGCGATTTTTTCCGTCCTTGGACTTTTTTCCATTTTGGTAATTTTTTTTAGTTTTGACATTTTTTTCTCGTTTTGGCGATTTTTTTTTGGTTTTTTACTTTTTTATTTCTTTGGCGATTTTTTTCGTCTTGACGATTTTTTTTAATTTTTGGTGATTCTCGGTTTTTGGCATTTCTTCATTTTGGCGACTTTATTCATAGTTGTAGTTTTGACACTTTGTTTTCTCATTTTGGCGATTTTTAATTTGCCGATTTTTTTTTAATTTTGGCGATTTTTTTTAATTTTGCCGATTTTTTTTATATTAACAATTATTTTGTTACTGGAGCCTTTTTCGCGTTTGGAGATTTTTTCGGTTTTTGGCGCTTTTTTCATTTTGGCGTTTTTTTCATTTGGACGATTTTTCGAATTTTTCGACATATTTTAGTATTAGACATTTTTTTTAATTTTGGCAATTTTTTTCGTTTCTGCGATTTTTTTGAATTTTTGGCGATTTTTTTTTTGGTTTGGCGATTTTATAATTTTCAGATTTTTTAGTTTTACCGTTTTTGAAAATTTCAAGAGTTTACCTCTTACGGTTTCCAAGATATAGCAAGTTGTCAAAATTACATAGGTAAAATTGCATTAACTGATGGACTACCCTTTAATTTAATTTTTTTAGTGTTAATTGTTGTAGTCTATACAAAAATACACTAATTTTAAAAATTTCAAGTGTCAATATACATACACATGTACATACAATTATATGTATATTATATGGGATTTTAGCATTTTTCGGTGCTCGTTTTGGAACACCCTTTAATTTTTAATTCTCATCTATTTGTTGTTGTAGCGGCCAAGTTTCTACATACTCTGTCCAAATTTCAGGTCCGTAGCTCTTACGGCTCCTGAGGAAATACCGTGTGACGGACAGACGGACAGCGTAGCGAAAATAATAGGGGTCCTTTTTTCCCCTTTGGTGTACGGAACCCTAAAGAGGAAGCAATTTTCTTAATTTATTAAGCGACATATATAAATACAATTTTATTGTGAAATAATTTTGTTTGTTTGTCATATTTGATCGGAGATGCACAAAAATAAGCAATAATGGGCACATTGATAAGACGTAGCTGTTGAGCTCAACTGTTATCAAATGTTGGCCCCAACAGTTACTTCTTAAAAACGGCTTGATGAATGTAAACAATTGAAAAGGAATAAAAGAGGACCAACGAAAATAATTTAGTTTGGCTAAATTAAGTAGTTTACCTAAAAAGTATGGTCAATACAGAATTTGTTATGAAGTCAGCAGCTCAGGAATCTTCCATTGTTACATTAAAATTTGCCCCACAAAATAAATATTCTGTGTTTGCGCAATACTGCAATAAAATGCCTATAGCATTTATATTTTATTGCTAAGCCGCCATGCGCTCAAAAAATCTTTAAGCACAATGTAATATATAATACAAATAGACAGCATAATAAACAAACATACGTTTGATGAAATTATTAATTTTATTTTATTCCTTTATTTCGTTCCTTTATCGCATTTTTAATGTAAAATTTAATAAAGCGGCGTTGCATTATAGTATAATCGGCATAACTCTATTTGGTCAGCTGTTTGGGCTGAGCACATGTTGATTATAAGCAGCGATAAAATTTTATGCTGGAAAAATGGCAGCAATTACTCAACTGTTGAGTGGAGTGAAACTACTTAACTCTGCGTTTCTAAGACAAGCACTCAACGGTTGCGCTACAGTTACGACTTATGAATGCTACAAATAAATTTAACCTGTGTAAAGTATTTCATAATAAATGTAGATTTTTAGAAATTTTATAATTTGTTATATTATCGTGTATCATGATTTCCCTCTATTATGTTTCTGATAAGGATACAATTTTCTTCCAAGGTATTAATGGTAAAGCGTTCATTTACTTTTTCGTATGTGGGAGAGTAATTTTGTAAATTTCTGCAATAATATCTACTTGTCAGTTTCTGCTAGGAAAGTAAATTAAGGCGTATTGATTCGCCAGGTGTTCTCGATTTGCAACTCTCCAACTCACCTTGCATATTTATTAGTGTAAAATATCCAGCTGTCAGAATATTTCCTAACGTTTTTTTTATTTGACTGCAGAGAAGTTATGTCACCTGGTGAATTAATATCAGCTTATGTACATATATTCGCCTTGAAAAAAAAAATGAACGCAACTAATACTTGTGTTGCAACACTTTCTATTCTTGTACAGTTACTTGTTTTTGTTATTTACATTTATTTTCTTAACAAACTTTTTAAAACTACAATTCGAGCTAAAAAAAAGTCAGCCATCGTAGCAAAATAAGAAAATAAAAAACATGTTGAGTATTGAGTTGTTGTTTCAATTTTGTTATTTGTTGAACTACTCATTTGTTTAAATTAAAGTTTAACATAATAACTCTAGTTGTTCTAAGAAACTTTGGGTAAATGTTCCCTGATGATCTGCACAAAGAACAGTGAAATGCGCATAGTACCCAGCTCAGCCCTTAAGTAATCAATTTCAATGCATTTTTAATCAAGAATATTTTTAATGAATAAGTAAAATAATAATTTTGGATTATTAGTGCGTTCATAAATATTAAACGTAAACGAACACAACTAATATTTGAATATTTTTGAATTTTATTTATGCTGCCAAGGAAATATTGAAATTATTGAAAATTTACTTAACATGAATGGAAATTTTGATATAATAAATTAATTGCAGAAATTTTGCTAACTAATTTGTTTTTCGAATTTATACATATATACGTGATAACTACAGAAATATATTTATAGAATTGTGTGTGTTTTTAACACAAGAAAAAATTACGTGCCTGAGAGATAAGATAGAGAAACTGTTGAATGTGCTGAGAATTTCTAAATATTGCTAACGTTCTTCTGCAAGCTTTATGTTAAGTCTAAAAAAACAATGCATCCGCGGAGAGTGAGTTAGTAGAGAATTATTATTCTTTAACATTTTTGGTTAATGATTGTGCTTTGTATGCATTTCATGTTAATTTAACATGATTTGCAATAACCTTCAAACTATTTCTTTTTTTAAATGTTGATTTAATAATCCTGTAATGTTAAATAATAAACAAAGAAGCTGTAAAGACTATCCTCCCAAAAACATAAATGTGAAAAAAGGCCAAGTTCCTTTCCAAAATTTCGGCCATTAAAAGTAGTGAGATAAAAACGTTGACCAAGTTCTTGTTTGGCACAATACCCATCACTGTAATATGCTATGCATTATATAAATTTGTAACCGTACATATCAGAGGATTTTACTTTGAGTCAGTGAGTATGTCTTAAAATATGTACTTTTTGCACCTCCATATCTCCGGAACCTTTTATTGTAAAACTTTTAAACTTCGCGTATGAGGTAACGTAAATTTATTCTAATTATGGTTTAAATTTTATAATAATATAATTGCGGGGAGGAAATTTATGAGGGGGGTTAAAAAAGGTTAAATGGCTTCCGTGCGCCTAAATGTGGCTTGTCTGCATAAACATCCAGATTCTTCACTAGAAATTAATCTTGCTACTATCCGACTAATAAACGGTCTTTTATACAGCAGCAGCAAGCTTTCGCTGGTAATCCGAAGTTTGTCTGTTATTTTCACAACACGAATATCAAAACAAATGAACACTTAAACAACATATCGCACTTAATCAACAAGACGGTATTAATTCAAAATTTTCAAAATGTCATTTTGCAAGAAATAAACTAACAACATCAATACTGTAAAAATTTCAGTGTCTGTTTTTTTTGTTGATAGTATTTGCAAAAAATAACAATTCTGTAGCATCTAAAGTTTAAGTTGTTGCTTATATCTGGCTCTGGCTCATTGGCTATCGGTAGAGGTAATTGGACCCTAAGATAATAATTCTTGCCACATAGTGTTAATTATTTTATATGCATGTTATGTTATTGATTTTATTTCGAAATGTGACTGTAACTCTTTTCAAAACGTGGGTATCCTTCACCAATAATTGCTGGGTTAAAAAAAAACAATGTAAATGTATTTTTAAATGGAATTTGTTTACTATTTTGTGTTTGTATTCTTCGTCTCTACTCAAAATTTAAAAATTTAGAGTTAATACGTTAAGTGCGATATTATTTCTAATGAGTTTAATATAATTTCCATTCAAAGCTTTTCCATGTTGATTTTACATTGGTATTTAATATTGAATGAACACCAACAACTGAAGAAAAACTTTCAAACTTCGAGTATGAGGTTACGTAAATTTATTTTAATTATGGTTTCAAATTTATAATAATACAATTGCGTGGAAGAAAGTTATGAGGGGGGTAAAAACAGCTTGAATGGCCTCCTGTAAATATACACACTGGGTGCATTGCCCGGAACTTGGCAAATTTTCAAAGTCTGCAAAAAAAAATTTGCGTCACTTGAAACAACTTTTTTTATACAAAAATAACTTCAAAATGTCAACAACTTAATCATATGATTGGCTCATAATTTCTAAAATCAATTTAATTACACTTTGCAAGTGTTGCACAATTTAAAATTAATGCAGCAAATTAATTAAAATTTCAAATTATATAGGATTGATGCATAATAATTATAGTTAATCACGCTTTAAGAAAAGCAAACACCCAAATGGTGAATAGTTGTGTTTTATTATAAATTTATAAATTTTTTATGTTTTAAAAAATTTCTCATTACGTAGCTTTTATTCAAACAGCCATGATTTTAAAACTTTTTAAGAAACTATAAATTAAAACTAATGATTGTGGTTGTTGGTTTGCCACTCTGTTTAATATTTTATATTACTTATTATAATTATTGCAATAATTAATAATATTGCAACGCATTGTTGGCTTAAATTTTCTATAATAAAATTTTTTTATTTAAAGTTCGCTGTTAAAAAAAGGCAATAATATTAACTGTAGTTTAACTAGTTAAAGTTTTAAATGTAGTTCAAGGTCTCGACTGTAATTACAAATATTTGCCACCTTGAAGTGTAAGTGTAAGAAAATTATCGCTGTTATTTTGTATATATAAGAACCAGTTTTTAATTTTAATTACAGACTTAAAACTTATTAGCTTTGAATTGAAAACTGCAGTTATTTTGTTAAATGGAGGACCATTTTCTAAATAAAAATTTTTTAAGAACTTGTTAGTTATTTGGCATATCAAGCTCGTAAAATAATTTCATGTTAATAATTTTTTCCTCAGTGGAATTTTATTTTATTTTTTTATTATTCTTACAGAAAAGATGCAGAGATTTTCAAAATTATTTAAGGTGGTATTTAATACCAGACGGAGATAAAAAATTGAGATACACCTACACATATCGTATACTTTTGATATTGTTCCCCACAATCGTAAAATTATAAAATTCAAATAAAATTATGTAACCTTATATGCGAAGTTTGAAAGTTTTACAAAGAAAGATTTCGGAGATATGGAGGTGCAAAAAGTGCATATTTTAAGACATACTCACTGGCTCACTGACCTACTGACTCACTTATCAATATTATGTAGCACTTCCGCTATAGCTAGAGATCTGAAATTTGGTAACCCGAAAAACCCGAAAATTTAAACAAAGGGGCGGGGCTACGCCCATAAAAAAATTTGTGCTAATGAGCTGAAATTTGGTACACAAGTAGAACTAAAGGGCCACTCAGACAATTATACTTTGTATTAATACATGTCAAAAACTCAAGTAATACGTGCAAGTGCGATATTGTGAATACAAAATGTCATAACGAATGGTAAATAATAATGATCTGCACAAGTATGATTGAAACGCTGTTCAACACATTCTCAAATTTTCAAACAGTCTTCCTATTCTCATTTGTAAAAGCGAAACGAGCAATCCCAGCATACCATATGCGCTCTAAATGAGCTCATAAGGACTCTTTTGTCGGAACGCTGACGCTCATAATGAGTTCATAAAATAATCATAAACAGTCATAAAACGCTCATATTTGAGTGGCTTTTTCCACTAAACTGGTCACTCATGAAAGAGCTCTAAATTTTATGCATAAAAGAGTAGTTTCCCAGCTTACCATATGCGCTCTAAATGAGCTCATAAAGACTCTTTTGTCGGAGCGCTGACGCTCAAAATAAGTTCATAAAATAATCATAAACACTCATAAAACGCTCATATTTGAGTGGCTTTTTCCAATAAACTGGTCACTCATGAAAGAGCTCTAAATTTTATCCATAAAAGAGTATTTTATGACTCTTTTTATTTTTAATATTACATGCTGGATTTTCTTTTCTTAATTTATTTGAACGAAGTTCACTTATTATTAATTTGCTTTCTTTTAAGCTTGCTATTTTCATTATTTTAATTATGTACTATTTTTATATTTATTATAAAATAACTCACAATTTTGTCTTTACGCTTCCAAAAATATTCACTACTGAATCAATTTGTGTAACTTCTTTCTTCTGCTTAGCTGGAATTTACCGTTATCTGACAGCGTGCAGAAATTACTCATAAAAATCACATAAAATCTATCGTTTATGAGCTCAGAAATATGCGGGCAGAAACCAAGCATAAAACACTCATAAAATTTACCGTTTATGAGCTCAGAAATTTACACGCAAGAAACACTCATAGAAAGTCATAAAATCGATCGTTTATGAGCTCAGAAATATGCACGCAGGAAACACTCACAGAAGCTCATAAAATCGCTCATATATGAGCTCATATATAAGAGCGCTCCGATAATGGTATGCTGGGATGCAACTGAAAAAATGGGTGTTGCTGTTAGAGAATGGAAACATGAGAGAATGGAAACATGAGAGAATAGAGACATGAGAGTAACGAAGCATGAGAGTTCGAATAGAATAGTACATCAATCTAGTAACTAGATTTTATTTCAATTGCATACTTATGTTGCATTTTTGTACCTGGAAATGAAATAAATAAGCCAACCCTTTCAATTGCTCCTTTCATGATGAAATTTTTGCTCGAACTTCAGCGTACTGAAACGCTTACAGACACACATACAATACACTTCTTTATACACACACATAGCCCATAAAGTCTGCGTTCATAAAGTAAATTTTTATTACAGGTACAAAAATGCAACATACTTCAACTTACTTCCTTTGTTACAAAAAACAAAAAAAAAATTCAAATTCCTTTTCATTGTTGAGATAACGGGATAAAAGTGTCACAACAAGTGAGTAAAACACCTGCGTTCACTTTGTTTGTTATTGCAGTACCTGACTTTTTTAGAAGTTGTTTTTTCAGATTTTTGCTGCTTTCATACTTTGTTATTATAGTTCAGCGTTAAACAAGTTTAATTACATTAATTTTTTTGACAGACATAGAAAATTGTTGTTTCAGTAAAATTGTAAAATAGCCAATGCACATATGAATCAAATCAAAAATTTTAATTTAATTTGATTATAAAACCTATATTTTCAGTTAAAAACATTTTAAAATAGTATAACGCCTACATATATATTTACAAGCTTCACTTACGTCCTGGCAATCCATTTTTTGAGTATCCTTCTTTCAGAAACGATGACAACAAACTACCGCATTTACTTCCAAACAGATGTGCATGTTTCCTTTGATTCGCTTTTTAAAACGAAACATTCGAATGTTTCCATAATAATTTGGAAAGATGAGAGTAAATGTGTGTTTCGTTTGTCATTCTGGCAAAGACATCCATGTTTCGTTTGCTTCGCTTTTTTTGAACGAAACAAACGACAACTAGATTGATGTACTATTCTATTCGAACTCTCATGCTTCGTTACTCTCATGTCTCTATTCTCTCATGTTTCCATGTGTGTTTCGTTTCGTTTCGATTGATTGCCTCCTAGCGAATAGAGTAAATATTCGTTTCGTTCGTTAGATGTATTCTCAATTAGAGTTCTGTTTTCGCTTCATTCTCAATAGACAGAAAATCAAAACATTCATGCAGATGTTTAGTAAATAATACGATAAAATTTTTACATCCCATAATACTTGACCATTTTTTTAAAATTTTCTAAACGATAATACTTTTCATCTGATCAGAGTTGCATTATTACTACATCCAAACTAATAAGTCGCCTGTTTCCACGCCGATGCCGATGAAATTCAGTATTTTTTAAATAACAAAAACAAAAGCTATTTTCAATAGTTTGCTTTCTACTTCTGCTTTTAGTGTAATTTGAGGTATGATGGGGTGAATACAAAATGTCACATCTAGAAATTATATAACAGCCTTACGATTACAAATTTATATAATGCATACCATATTGCAGTGATAGGTATTGTACTAAACACGAACATGGTCAAAATTTTTATCTCACTACTTTTGATGACCGAAATTTTGGAAAGGAACTTGGCCTTTTTTCACGTTTATGTTTTTGTGAAGATCCTACTTACTTCTAGCCGTAAAACGTTCAGAAGTGGGAAAAATAAGTGATGGGTAGGCTGACTATGCAGCACCAATATATGGCTGTTTTGGAAGCTGCGGAAAACCAATTTAAAGTATAGCAGACGGACCCACGGACGGTCAGACATCGCTTATTCGTCTTTTCCAATCACACGGATCCTAAATAAATACATGGAAACATTGTGGAAATTTCACACAGAATGACAAACCTTCATAAGCTCTTTACCATTTTTGATGAATGGTATAAAAGCAAACTATAGCACAACACATTTGAGATTGGCAGATATCTTCTGCTAAAAAGGTCAAACGTATATCACATATAGAGCTGACCGGAAAGATAGCACATATCCCAATGTTTATTCACACCAGTCAGCAAATCTTCCATACCGAAAATATGACTTATGTTTTTATTTGCAGAAAAATCCAGCAAACTTTAAAGTTATATTGATAAAAAAAAAGTTTTGTCCGCATTTGTTAAAGAGAAATCGCTGAAATAGGTTCCATCCATAACAATTAATATGAATTCACACGTTTGCAAATATGCAGCATAAACAAACATTATTTTGTTATTATCTAAAACATGAACATTCATATTTGCGCTGAAATTGGGTCAAATAGAAAAAGACAAAATGCAAATGATAGTAAATATTTAAGCTACAAAGTAACAATGCTTAATTGTTTTCTATAGCCAAACACCCAAGTCGGCGTTAGCAATTAGCACATATGCATTAGTTTTTTTTTCCTTTAGTGTGTGGCAGGCATAAATTAACAACAAGCTTTACGACGACAACAACAAATCAATGTTTGCTCACGCTGCAAATGAAAAATGTTCAACTTCATAGATTTATGAGCAACACGCATTAAATAACATACAAAAAATGTCATAAATAACACTAGTTTACAGCCAAAAAATACCAAGAACGCCACATGTCTAGATAAGTTAATTGGGACCTCCTGAACACGAATATCGCTGTTATTTTTTTTTCCTAAGTACCGTTTTTTAGATAACGGTACTTTTGTGTTTTTCGGTACATGGTCCCACTCAAACCCTTGTGGAGCCCAACCAAAAAGTCCGATCAAAATAAATGGCATATCGTTGGAAAGCTACTTGCATGTATTTTCCGTCGATATGCTGGAAATTTCTATCTGACATGAAATGGCTGAGTTATGGCACCTCAAAGTTCAAAATTTGCCTATTTTTTACGTTTGTTTCAAAATTTTTCATTTTTATTTCGTTTTTTTCTACGTTATAGTAAAGATCTGGAATGTTTTATTTTTTTACCAAATAGTTTATTTAATTACCAACATTTTAAGCGTAATTTAAAAAAAAATTGGTGAAAAATAAAGTTTTTATTAAGGATTTTGTGGAACGACAATATTTTCATTTTCATTGCTCACACACTATATTCGGCGTCCAACAGTAAAAATTTAAATTAAAATGTCGAGCGACTTGAACTTTTGCGTTTATATGTAACACGTGTCTCAGGAGCACAATATCCCCACTGTTGCAATCGTGATGCAAGTAATTCAGATTTCGATTTCGTCAAATACAAATCTCGGCACAAATCATTAAGCTCGGCCTGAGTAAGTAAATGGGGTTTCTTATTTGATTGCATTTCTGGTTCACTGCACTCATCTGATGAATCATTTTTTATTGTTCTTTTTCGTATTTCTGTGGGACCCGCTTCAATCAGCTGCGGTTTGGGGCACGATACTGAGTGCGGCACTGGCAGCGTCACCGAGCTAACAACTGGATAAACTGGTTCAATTCTACGTCCGATAGCCTTTTCCGTTAAACAGAAATAACAATCTGTTGTATGGTTGATCTGGTTTCTCCATTGCATTGGCTTTCCAAATGTGAAGAAACACTCTTGACCCTTACCAATTTTATTTAATATTGTTCGGCAGTTGTTACATGCATTATTCGGTGTCCACGGCTTATCGAGAGACGCAGGTCGGAAGCCGAAATACTTCTTATACGCTTCAGATAAATTTTTCGTATTCATTTTTCGCATCAAATGTTGTGATTTCTTTTTCACAAGAACACCACAAACATAACAAAATTCGTTGGGATCGATTGAACACATTTTATTTTTTGCATGTACAAAGTCAAACTGATCATGAAAAAGCAAGTACTGCATATTTTATGTGCCTTTCATGTTGTACAACGAGTATTTGCAAATCATGTAAGAACATGTGTAAATAAAGGGGATTGCAATTACTTATGTATGATGTACCTACTTGCCTAGGGAACAAAACAATATTGTTTTTGTTGTATGTACGTTTTTTATTTTTGTGAGAAGTAGGTAGTTATTTTTTATTGATTTGCTAATTATGGCTAATGGATTTTTAATTCTATTAAAAGTTTCCCACATTTTATGGTGTTTTATGTTTAATGTGCATGTGTTTGTTGGTAGGTAATGAAATGAAAAAAAATAGGGATAGATATAAAGAAGTGTTTGTAAAATTTTTCTTATGGAAAATTCTTGAAATGCAGTTGACAAACGTGCATATATGTATGTATATGTTATGTTTGCATTTATATAAGTATGTAAGACAGAAAAAAAACGCAAAAGTTCAAGTCGCTCGACATTTTAATTTAAATTTTTACTGTTGGACGCCGAATATAGTGTGTGAGCAATGAAAATGAAAATATTGTCGTTCCACAAAATCCTTAATAAAAACTTTATTTTTCACCAATTTTTTTTTAAATTACGCTTAAAATGTTGGTAATTAAATAAACTATTTGGTAAAAAAATAAAACATTCCAGATCTTTACTATAACGTAGAAAAAAAACTAAATAAAAATGAAAAATTTTGAAACAAACGTAAAAAATAGGCAAATTTTGAACTTTGAGGTGCCATAACTCAGCCATTTCATGTCAGATAGAAATTTCCAGCATATCGACGGAAAATACATGCAAGTAGCTTTCCAACGATATGCCATTTATTTTGATCGGACTTTTTGGTTGGGCTCCACAAGGGTTTGAGTGGGACCATGCACCGAAAAACACAAAAGTACCGTTATCTAAAAAACGGTACTTAGGAAAAAAAAATTACAGCGATATTCGTGTTCAGGAGGTCCCAATTAACTTATCTAGACATGTGGCGTTCTTGGTATTTTTCCAAATTAAAAATTTGTAAAGCTGTGTAATTATTGTCGAAGCCTTTCACAAAATAAAATCTAAAGAACCAAGAACAAATTGTCAAAAGCTGTTAACATGCAACTAAGGCTGGGTAAACATCTGTGTGCATTGTTCCAAAGAAAGCGTAACCACTAGTTACTAATGGAAAACTGTTTGTTTCCGACGTGTATATTTCTCGTATTGATTTAAACAAGTTTCCAATCATGTTGGATTCTATAAATATGTCTATTAGTTATGTACACAGAGAAAACAGATTCGTTGAGACAACCGAATTTGTTGCTAATCGAATTTTGGCGGTTGCACCAACTATCAATTTTTTTGTGGTACCACAATATATTTAATTATAACCATTAACTAAATAGTTGCAACAACAGATAAAATTGGTTAACAGTATGTAATTTGAAATAAAAGTTATTCTTGTTACCGATAATATGGTTAATATAACTAAAACAATATCATAATTGGTACGTGTGAAAGAAAAATTGGTATTCCTTGCTGAAACAGAAATAAACAATAAACACAAGCAAAATTACAAAATTTAAGAAATTTATTGTTAGACTTATTGTTAGTCATAAGTTTATTTTAATTGAAATTTATTTTCTGGTGGTGAAGCATGTCTATATGAATTTCTTCCGAAACCGAAAAAAATCGCCAGAACCTGAAAAAATCGCCAAAAATTTAAAAAAAATCGCCAAATCGAAAAAAATCGACAAAATTAAAATAAAAACGCCAAAAACCGAAAAAAATCGCCAAAACGCGAAAAATGCGCCAAAACCACAATAATTGTTTATGTGAAAAAAAAAATCGCCAAAATTAAAAAAAAATCGACAAAATTAAAAAAAAATTGCCAAATTAAAAAAAAAAATCGCCAAATTTTAAAATAAACGCCAAAAATCGAAAAAATCCTCAAAACGAAAATAAGTGCTAGAACTAAAAAAAATCGCCAAAACTAAAAATAAAACACCTAAAAAACCGAAAAAAACACCAAAATTAACAAAAATCGCCAAAATAAAAAAATCGCCAAAAAAAAACTCCAAAATAATAAAAATTGCCAAAATTAAAATAACTTCAAAAATCAAAAAAAAAAATCGCCAAAACGTGAAAAAAGTGCCAAAACTCAGAAAGCGTCAATAAATTCAAAAAACCCCCAAACTAAAAAAAACGCTTAAAACCGAAAAAACCCAAAAACGAAAAAATGCCAAAACTATAGCTTATATTGTTCGTATTGAATTATATATCTCGTGCCCGTACGGAACCCTTCGTGCGCGGGTCAAAGTCGCACTTCACTGAATTTATTTAAATTGCTGCTAAAAACTATAATAGTAAACTCAACCTACAGTTAGTTGCAGCAACTGAAAGAAAGTGTTTATTTTAACGTTAATACAGGACGGCAATTTTTTAGTTGCCAGTACCAAAAGTTGGTATTAAAAACCAATTCATAATATTTTATTCGGTTGTGCTAATCAATCAGTTCATTAGTCATGACAAAGGCATACGTTCGGTTGATGCAATCAATTTAAGAATTGCCACAATCATATTTTTATTACAATTATGCCCTGATGGCAATGAACATGAATTGTTTTTTGGATTAATAGAAAATTGATAGTGTGAACTGAAATATAGTTCATGCAAATGATATTTTATTAGCCTAACCATTTTCCAACCAATCTTTTTTTCTGGGTGTATGAGACTGTTTAACTCAATAAATAATTTTCTGAATCAAACAGTTTTTCATTAGTAATTAGTGGTTACGCTTTTTTTTGTGTGCCATACACATGAAATGCGAGATGTAAATTTGGTCTCAGAACCAAAAATTAAAAATACCAAAAGATAGACAAAATATATATTATACCGAAATATATCGTCAACTAAAATTCAAAAGGCCGTAACCGTAAATTTAAGAATATTTATATGTGAGCTGCCAAATTGAATAATGAATATTTATAGGTACATATGTGAGTAAAATTTAAAGGAAAGATGTATTTTGGTTAATCAAACAATAATATATCAAGAAGTATATTTGAATTTTTGGCCATAGATACTAACGAATATGCGTTAGCACAGTAGGACTTAATCTAATTTTTGGTTAAAATTTTTTCACATGCGAGATACTCGTACATGTAACACAACAAATAAGAGGTTTTTTTCTGTTGTTAAAAAAAATAGCAAACCTTTATGTATTTTTATATCCTGATTACGAAGGCATTCAGGAAATGCTGCTAAAGAAAAACTAATGTTCTTTAGCAACATTTCCTGAATTTACACCACTTTTTTTAGAATTCGCTGAACATTTCACGAATGATCCTTAAAACTTTATAATACATTCTTTGTTATTGATCTACATAAAATTCCTTTTCAGTTGCATACAGTTAACTTAATGATTTTATCAGGATATCATAAGCACTTTCTAATTTTAGTTAATTCACCCACATCTTAATAAAGCAACTTGAAAAAAAAGTTTAAATAGAAACATAAGTTCAAGGTATTTGCAGCCTTAACTAACCAGAATGGTAATAAAAAAAATTTGTTTCTTAAAACATCTTTAAGAAACCCAAAGCAATTAAACAACTGCATTTGTGTATCCCCTGTCGTGTATTTAAAGATTTCTCTAAATGTTGCGGCAGAATTTTCGATAATGACTCATAGTTTTAATACAAACGTAGTTTTTTTAATCACATGTATAAAATTTTCAAAAATCGTTCAGCTATTTCATAGTTCTAAAATAATCCTAGTATTGTGCACACAAAAAGTTAATTTGAATAATTTTGTAATATCAAGAAAAATATTTGTAATATTAATTAAAGAATTAATTTAATTTGCACCTATAAACAATTTGATAATATAAATTACGTTTTTCCACTCAAACTAATTAAAAACTTAATAGAATCAGTTAAATTATTAATTGAAAATATTAATTGGTAAACAATTTTTGTGGAACTTACTTACTTATCATAAATCAAGTTGCAATATACAAAAATATAACCTAAATTAAGCTAATATTCGAAATGAGATTATAACATAAAAAAGATAAGCTGCAAGTCATTTTACTATAACTTGTTGAAAAATGGCATAAATTAATTGGGATTTTGCTCAAGAGTACTTTCAGGTATGCAGATTAACTCAAAATCAGCTTATCTCGATCTTAGCATTTTTTTCTTTTTACCAAAGTTATTATGTAAGCAATTTAAGAAAATTAGATGAAACATGTAATTTAATTTGTAGTTATGTTTGGAGTAAAGTTCTTCCTAATATATCTAATGTTTTTTATTAATTTTAAACTTTTAAAAACTAGAAATCTTTATTATGACATCCATGCTTCACTTAATCGTTATTGTCAAACACACAAAAAGTATCTGATACAGTAAGATACAAAAGATACAAAAAGTATCATATACGTGCGTACATTCGTTTCTCATATTCCGTTTCATTGCAAATTTAAGTTAAATAGCTGATGTTAATAAGAATCTCTACCCAAGTAGATAGACTAGGGTGCTCATGAAGTGCGTGGCTGCACAGAAAAGTATCGGTATTTCCCCCAGCTTAAAGTCTAAGTTTAATTTTTCTTCTCTTCCTTAGAAACTCACATTAATTAATAAAAATATTTCATTCAATAAGAATTGAAATTACTGAACTTAAGCCTGACTAAAAATTATTTCTGATTAAAAATCACTAAAGTTCAATTAAAAATCTACAAATGTCTCGCAAAAAAATAATTTTTCACGCACGCTCACGTATTCTCAAGCGGTACCATTTTTAAAAACGCCTTTTTAGAACCTTTAATTTAATTTAAGAGAGCATTAAAAAACTGGATTTAAGAATTTATTTTTCCCCGTGCAGTAAATAATTCGTTTAAGTTACATAGAAAAATAGGCTTTTGTTGCAACTGAAATATTTAAAGTTGGCAAGATAATTATCTTATAATCGATTGATGATGTTATTGCTATCATCTCCTTTTACTCTTTTAACTCTAAATGAAAAAAAAAATTGGAGTTATATTAGCTTACCATAAAGTCGCTTCAATAATTTCAATTTAATAGAAAATTAATTCACCAAAGTTTTCTTATACACAAAAAACTCAGCAAAAAATATTCGACACTAAGGGCCTTATTCTGATAATTTGGTAATAATAAATTTGTAACCAAATTTTTCCTATACTATTGTAACTTTTGTTTGTTCCGGTACTCCAGCAACAAGGTGATACAAAAATAATTCAACAAATGTGGTGAAAAAATTTTTCAAAATAAAATTTTAAATTGAATGCTGTTTTTAAATAAGAATATTTTCTAAATACAAAAAAGTAATTTTTTTGCTCCTTCACGAACAACCGTACAATATTTTTCGATATTCACTGATAATGCCAAATTACGAAAATTCCCAAATCTCGCTAAACTTTCAAAAGACCGTAAACTTCGATAGTGTTTAAGAATCTACAAGACTCTAAAAAATAAAGACTAGCGAAAAAATCACTTTTACCTTAAAGGCTGGTACTCTCAACATTGATTAAAGGCCCAACTATAATATGAATAAGCGAACTTAAGCAACTGTCTGGTTACATATAAAACGTATGTGGCAAACTATAATGTACTTATGGAACTTTTCGTCAAGTTTCGTCAAATGTCATTTGCTTAAGTTAAGTGCCAAACTGAACATACATTCCGTACGGAAAACACTGTTTGTGGATTTTTTTAAACGCAAGCAAACAGCACCAGAAAATATTCATTGATTTTAAATATTTTTTTATTGTTTCTTATCTTAAACTCAGAAAAGAAAGCAAAACTTTTATTTTCATTCTTTATTTTACAATAAACATATACACACATACACATGAGTTTATTTATGTATGTTCATTGTTGTACTTTTTAGTAGGCAAAAGAAATAGAACAAGTAATAAAGTGGTGAAGTAATTATACGTGAATTTTTAATGGATTAGGATATTCCAATAAGTTAATTTGATTGAATTGCATTCATTTAGTAGTTATGAGAAGAAACAAAATTAATAAAAAATTGTGAAAAATACCTATATTTGCAGCTGTGGCTAAAGAATACTTAAGTGGATGTAAGCACATTGTGGCCACCAAAAAGTCACATATGAATTGCTTAAGTATTTGACAGACTTATCGTTTAATTCTGGCATTAGCTTGAGCCAGCTCATTCATATTATATGGCGTGCTTCTGTTGCAACTTGTACGCTTTTGTACTTCTACTTTTTTGTTAAAAATATTTCTGCCGTTTTACGTATTAATTACTTAATTTTCAACATTTTGACCTTATTAAGACATTATTATTGTATTTTAAGTACAATTTGCTTAAAAATAAACACTTTTAGCAGTAAATTTTAATTCTTGTGTAAAAGAGGACAAATATTGTTTTTTTGATACAAATAACAACAAAATCGATATAAATTTAGACATTAAGATACTTAATTAGGAACAATGTTTTAGAGTGTGTACAAGCTTCACGATATGGGGCAGATCAAGAAGACAATAATTGTGGAGTTAATACAATTCTACATACAAAAGGTCAACAGTTTCATTGTGACTAAATACTTAAACTAAATATTCAGACCAAAATTAAATAATTCCAATATATATTCTTATAAGCCTAATAACAGTTATTCGTTTATTCGAAAAAAAATTCAAGTGGACTTGTTGCATTTTGTAATGGACCTCGTCAATTAAGCAATTTGGAGAAAAAATGATATTTACTTTTTCTTAATTTTTTATTTTTTAGCTTAACCAACACAAAAATATAGAAAGCAAGTCATCAGAGAGACAGCAAAGTATACTTAAGGGACACAAAATACCGTTATTATGCTAATATTTAGTTAAAATCCTTTGAGTTACTTATATTTGGGATAATAACACTTAAATACTAAAATTCAATGAATTAACTGAAATAACAGCGAATATAATTTAAAAAAAACCTTCTCTTGCAAAGTTTAGTTTTTTTACTTAAGCTTTTTGTGCAGTTATGGCTCGATATGTTCCTAATGCTTTTATTCTTGCTAGTCTTGTATTCAAAAATATTGATTATTGTTATTAAAAGAAATTAAAATAATTCATTTGACACAAAAATCATAAAATCAAGTAAAATTGCAACCAACAAAAAAAAAACAAAACGCAAAAAATAATTTAGTATGTCTTGAAAAAAAACCCAACTCAATAAATTATAAAAGACAAAACACAACTTATATTGAGTTTAAATACATCAGTAGCAGCAACAAGCGTTGTTTGTACGTTCAGAGACAATTTTTTTTCTATATTTTTTTAATTTAACTTAATCTATTAAAGGCCAACGTGGCAATTTAACAAAAATGATTTGTCAATAGAATTTAATAAAGTTAAATGTTGTATGTTCATTATTGTTTATTACTTCTGCTACTTCTATGTACATTTTGAAATACAAGAAATTCTGTTAATGTCTATTGTACTCATTGGTGCACAAGCTCGTGTGCATTAGACTGGTCGCAATTATTTTTTTTTGAAATTTGATTAATTGCACTGCTTAAAATATGAGGTTTGGTGTAAGAAATCATGTCGAAAGTTCCCAATATTATAAAAAAACATCTATTCAATCAGATACTAGTTTAAAAGCCGGCCCCATAGACCAAAAATAAAAATCTGGCTTCGTTACAATCTTCCGCAGAGAAAGTACTTTAAGTATGCCAACTTCCTATGTCATGAGATTTTTTTTAATACATGTATTTATTTATTTTATCTTCAAATATGAACTAACAATAAGTATTCAAATCTTAAATCTAAAAAATTATTATTACGCCCGACCAGTGTCGGACATAAACTTAGTGATAGTTATGCATAATACATAAGTATTGATAATCAAAAAGGAAGAAAAAAATATTTTCAAGCAGTCCTATCTAAAATGTTGAGTATAAGAGCCCTTGTGTCCCTCTTTTTTAGGCGGATGTATCCGGTAAAATTCAAGATGTTACGAGCAAGCGGATTATGATTTGACTCGAGTTTTATTAAATAGTTGCCTCGATATTTTGCCATTTCTTCAATCAGTACCATGGAGCCGATGTTATTAACCGTAAATTTTTTTTGTCTTCGTTGGATTCTCTCGACTTGGGAAGCTGAAGAAGTGCCCCATAGTTGAATTCCGTAGCATATATATAACATATAGGTTTCAAAAGCGTCTTGTATATTAAAAGTTTACAGTCTAGGCTGAGAGTTGAATTTCTACCAATCAGCCAATGTACTTGAGTTAACTTCAGTTTCATTTGAGTTAGGTTTGAGTCAATGTGTTGTTTAAAAAATCAGTCTTCGATGAAGGTATATACCAAGATATTTTACATGTAAATGTTGAGGAACAATTTGATTATTGATTCTAATGAGGGAAAATTATATTTTCTTAGGGTAAATGTTACCTGAGCACACTTCTGTTTGTTTACCTTTATTCTCCATAAGTTTAACCAAAGTTCCATCTCGGTAATATGTTCCTGAAGATATCGGGATACCTCGTAAAGGGTTTCGTTTATACTAAGGTAGGCTGTATCATCGGCAAATGTATTACTGCCCACAGGCATATCACAAGTATATATCAAATACAAAACTGCCCCGGATGAGATAGTTACAGGTATACTCATGAAGTCTCGTTTCACAACAGTGAACTTCCGGGCAATAATGTAACTTTCCAAAAGATTTAGAATGTTTGTTGGTAGGTAAGTCTTCAATTTTAAAATTAGGCCTTCATGCCACATTTTATCAAATGCCTGAGAAATGTCAATAAAATGTGCAGAGCAATACTTCTTTTCTTCAAAAGTTCTTATAAATTGAAAAAAATCTAAGATTTTGTTCAATGGTGCTATGCTGACTTCTATAACCAAATTTATGGTCCGGAATGTACCCATTATCAGTTAGAATTGGGGACAATTTTATCATGAGTAACTTTTCGAAGAGCTTTGACATTGTTAACGGTAAACTTATTGGCTTATATGACTCAGCCTTGGTAAGGTCTTTGCTTGGCTTTGGAATCATTTTTATCTTGGCAAGTTTCCAGCTGTGTGAATAATAATTCAGTCGTAAAATGGTATTAAAAATTAATAACAGGATTCTAATTGCAATATGAGGCAAGTTTATAGGATATTGTTACTAATTCCATCAATATCTGGAGCTTTCTTCGGGTTGAAGAAAAGCGTATTAAATGTTATGGGTCGAGGAGGTAGAGCAACTACACTCGACGAATTAACAACACCAGTACATGTGTTTGGGGTAAATACGGATTTTAAATGCTCAGCAAATATGTTACCTTTTTCAGTATCGCTTCTGGCCCAACCTCCGGCAGATGTGCGCAGAGGTGCTTCAAACTCAACGGATGCTTTAAGCTTTCTAGCAGCGCGCTACAAAGAGTAATTAGATGCTGGTTTGACATCCAGACCTTCCACATAATTTTTAAGAGATGCAGTTTTTTCCAGATGCTAGCAACTGTTGGAGTCGTTTAAAGCACTCTTAAAGTCTGATTTTATGTTGGGAAGACCTGCGTTGGTGTCATTACCTTCTAGCTCTTCTTTTTTCACATACGAGACGTTCAATATCCATAGAATAAATTCTATTAAAACCAGTCTGCGAATGGAAGGTAATATCATGTTCTGTAGCCTGTTTAATATTAATATTACTAAGGTTGGTAATATATTCAAGTTTTTTTTAAGCTTTTTGTAAATAATTGATAGCAACGTTTATTATTTTATCGATATTTCGCTGTGAAGCTACACATACACTTAAATAAAACTTGTATATATTAAACTAAAAGGTCGAATAACTTATTATAACATTAAGGTTGGCAATATTAGGTTCAATACCAAAAACCATTAATAAATTTAATTTATATTTGAAGCAAATTATTCAATATAATTATAAATATCTGGGACCTACTAGGCACGACTAGGCACGACCGGCTTGAGCTGAAAAATTAGGACATGATTTCTTACAGCAAACCTCATATTTTAAGCAGCGCAAAGAATTAAATTTGAAATTTATTTGCTGGTGGTTCAGCTTGGTCTATATACGTATTTCATTGGGGCTTGAACCAAATCGTCAGTATACTTCAACCACAAATTTCGAACAGTCACAAACCTCTTACTTTATGCACAGACTTTCAAAAACTATATGAGAATTCATAAAATAATAATATTTTTGAAAATCACAAAGACAAAATAAGCTTAGTAGGCTTTGTAACTCATACAAAACCCAGCAAATAATTTATATTCGATATGAATCTATTTTATTTTTCTTTTAAGATTATTATTATTATTGAACCACCAGCAAATATATTTCAAAATAAAATATAATTATGACAATATGTCGAATAATAAATTTCTTAAATGCAAACAATTAAATTTAAAAAATATAAAAAAATCCCATACCAGATGCGACCAGTCTAGTGTACATGTTAATGGTCACTCGCATAAAAAAGGAGTGGCTCCACTATTGAAATTGATTAAGTAAGCGTTTATTTTTTTTAATATCCGTATTTATTTTGAATGTAACAAAATCATACTTCACATATAATTAAGAACGGTAATAATTATATGTTTCTTTATTGAACACACTTAAATATTAGCAATAATTCACCATAAAATATTACTCGTCTATTTGTATCTAATGTCTGGAAATGAAGGAAACAAAGCCGAAACAGTTTAAACTTTTCATACTAATATGAAAAAATAGCAATAAAATATCTGACTATTAAACATTAATTACTTCATAAAAAAATAATAGAAATAATGAATCTTATGACTTTTATTAGCTGAGACTGAGAACGAGCTGCATATTGTAAGACTTAGGAAACAAACTCATTTATATCTCTCAGCAAATCGTTGGTGATTTTCCCACACATTCATCGACATGAAGTAAAAAGAAAATGAAAATTAAACGAAAACTTAAGCTAGGTAAATAATTAAGTATAAAAAGTAGATCACTGCAAAATATTTTCACAGCGCATAAGAGTCGGCTAAATCAAATTAATGATTTAATCAATTATGAACTTTATTAAAATAAAAAAAAATAAAAACAATTTACCCACACCATAAACAGCAAGTTGAATTTAACAAGCTAAGAACTTTTTAATTATCACACCAAATTACTGCTACCAAGCCGTAACGCATGTTGTCATGAAAAAACTTTAATATTAAAACTCACAATTTGTTAAAGGCGTTTCACACTTCAAATTTTAAGATTATTATTAAATTTTTTTAGACCACAATCAAATTTTTATTGATAAGGCTGTCAAAAAAATCGTAAAGAAAAAAGTATCAGTACATTTTACTATTACACTTGAAATAAAATGAAATATCGCTGCACGAATGAATAAATTGAAACAACTTTGAATAATATGTACATACGTTCATGTCTTTTTTTTTCTCCTAATATCATGGCGGCAGATATGTAATTCAGTAGCTTATTTTATTATTTTGTTATTCTTATGTACAAAAATTCAACCTTGTTCCAATTAAATATTGTTAATTTGTCGACGGTAAATAATAATTGCATGTGCAATAGTAGAGCTGACATTTTGAAGTAACTAATATACGCCCAAGGCGACAGACAAGACTGCCGATGGCATCAAAATTTCCCTACCAGTCCAAGCTAATTTTTTTTTATCTTCTTAAAAAAAAAATACTTAACTAATAAAAAATATTTTATTAGGTTTGCTCATTTAATAGCAATTGTTACAAATTTGAAACAATTGTTAGTGGAAAGTTTTCATTAACTCAAAAGGTTTGCAAGCAGAGAGCGTAAAATACAGCGTTGTCAACTTCCAAATTTCAAAAAGCACTGAAACCACTAAAAAAGCGCGTAATTTAAGTAAAAAAGCACTAAATTTTTAATTATTATAATATATTAAAAAAATTGTTATACACAAATATGCATATAAAAAAATTTAATAATCGGTTGACCTTGCATTCCATTTAAAAAACTATAAATTTGAGGCAACCGATAAACATTTCAATTGTAAAAGAATCAGTGAAATCTCAAATCAGTTTGACGAAGCCATTTGAAGTTATTACAAAAATAATTAATTTTAATAATTTTTCGTCAGGAAACTAACGTATTATTCGAATTCAATCAAATTAGAAATAATCGATGTCTTTCTGCGGTTAATAGCTGATTACATTTCGAATTCGATGGGCTTAGTACTTAAACAATTTTTATAATAAAATTTGGTTTTATTATATTACGCTGTGAAAATATTATTTCGGCTAAGACTGAACTATGTAAAAAAGATAATAAATTATGATCGAATTAAAGGTTTCAAAAGTGTTGTGCAGCAAACTCTATATAAATGACAAAGTTAATAATTAAAAAAAGTGATTTGCAAGTTTATCAGTTATGTATATACTCGAAATTGGGGAAAATAGTTACCATTCGTTGTTATAAATAACCAAAGCGTCGACCAAGTGTAAGGACATTCAGGTACGTATTTTAGAATACAATAAAGTCATAGAAAGAAACTCGATTAACTTCTGCGTTTAAATATGGAACTGACAGAAGTCTGATGGGAATGCAACTTTTGATAATGTTTTAAGCGAGTTCATACCATTATTCATTAAAACTCGATAGAGGACTCAATATTTTCCCTAGACTAGCCAACATTTACACTATATTTGGGTAAACACTTCTATTATGTCTTCTTTGTTGTGTGGCTGTTGTGTTGTTTACATTAATTGTGGTAAAAATGTTAAAGTTTGAGGGTAATATGGCGCTTATTTCTTCAACCAAGCCTTGTACATTAGTAGAATTTTTTGAAATGCTCCATTTAAGTTCAAAGCTTCTTTTTAAATATGGACTTCCTCGAAACAAAAAATAGGTGAGGAAATATTTCTTCGAATTTATGGTTTAGTGCCACCGCCTCGAAACAAAAAGGACCGAAATGAATTTAAAAAAGCACTGAGCACTAACTTCAAAATTTTTAGCGTCGAAAATTTCAAAAAGCACTAAAAGCGGTGCGAAAAGCACCGAGTTGACGAACTGGTAAAATATTAGAAAAAAATTGAGAGACAAAAATATTATTTTAAAATTATTTCTTGCAAGAATTAACCAAACAGATGTTCTGTGTTTTATTTTCAAATTAGTTATTTGCTTAGGCCATATCATATCTGATCAGAAATGGAAAATGGCGTTTTTGTGTTTATTAGTAGAAAAAAATTAAAAACTAATTAAAAACTAATGAAAACTGCATACAAATAGTAAACAATGCATTAAACTGTGTAAAGTATTTCACATTAAATGCCAATTTTTTTTTAAATTTTGTAATTTAAAATATTATCAAACAAGAATGTCAAAAAACGGGAAAAGGTACAATTATATCATGATTTCCACCAATGGCTCTGTTATGAATACAATTGTCTTGCAAGTTGTTACAAGTAAAACGATCATTTATTTTTTCGTATCAGGAAAATAAATTTAGCAAAGTTCTGCCAAGTTTCTGCTAAGAAAGTAAACGAACACACCTTTATTGTTGTCGAATGGATTTCTAATTGTATAACAATGTAGAAAAATAGTTTAGATTCACATCGATCATAGATTATTTGTTAGATTTTCTATAAGTTTCTAAGCGTACCACGCTTATTTTTCTTTTGTGATTTTGAAAAATATAATTATTTGTGAATTGTCAAATAATTTTTGAAAGTCTGTGCATGAGATAATAGGCGTATGACTATTCAAAATGTGTTCTTAAGATATACTGATAATTTGTTACAGCAACAATTAAATGCATATAGACAAATAATAAACTGTTTTTTATTGGGAATTTTTACAATTTAAGTTTAAAATTTGTTAACGCTCTAATAATCCCAAAATTATTATTTTACTTATTCAGTAAAATATTTGTTTAATAAAATACATTGAAATTGATTATTGAGGGGTTTAGCTAGATTCTATGCGCATTTCACTGTTGCTAATGCAGACCATCAGGGAACCTTTACCCAAAGCTTCTTAGAACAACTAGAGTTATTATGTTATAAACTTTCATTTAAACAAATGAGAAGCTCAACAACAAATAACAAAGTTGAAACAAGAACTCAATAATCAACATGTTTTTTATTTTCTTACTGTACAATTACTACATTGGCTGACTTTTTTTCAGCTTCAAATTGTAGATATAAAGAGTATGTAAAAAGAAAATAAATGTAAATAACAACAACAGCTATTCAAGAATAGAGTGTTGCCACACCATTTCAATGTATTTTATTAAACAAATATTTTACTGAATAAGTAAAATAATAATTTTGGGATTATTAGTGCGTTAACAAATTTTAAACAAATAATAAACATTGAAAAATATAAATAGTAAGAATTATTTTTAATGATGATCGCTATACAACTGTTAACGTTCTAGTAGAAATTCAGCTTAATATAAAACTGATTGTAATCCTAGAAGATTGAAACATAATACGAACTAAAAAATTGAATATCAAGAAATAATTTAAAAGCAGTTTGTTCGTGAGGATCCGAATCTTTCAATTAGGACGGACGCAAAAGCTTCAAATAAACACAGGGTCTAATAACCGGGCACGATATCACAGAAAAAACAGTAAGACTTCTATATTCGGCTGTGCCGAATCTTATATACCCTTCACCAAAGTGCGTATATGTAGTATAGAGACACATATATACACATTTGTTTTGTGAAAAATTTGTTGCTCTAGTACAATTTTTAGTAAGTGACCTCTCGGTATTTTTCGATTAAATACTTTTGCAATATTAGCAATAAGCTGAGTGTTCTATTCTACGCTCTGTCTTTGAAAAATATTTGACATTCACTCATATTCTAGTTTTCAAAAACGACGTTACGTCATACAATACCAAAAATCGGTGCTTGTGCACTGGCACTCGAGATGTTCTAAGTTCGTGCTACTGTTTAATAACCCTATAAACTAGTTTTGCTAAAATAATATATCGCGATATTATGTAAACGTTTATTCTAAAAGAATTTTTTCGAATTTGTTCTAAGCAAAGGAACGGTTTCAGGGAAATTAAACGGAAAGTGTTATATAATTAATTTTATAGTTAGGACTGTTCTTTAGCGATAAATATAATTTTTATCTCTAGTAACTAAAAATTATTAAGAAGTTCTTAATAAGAACTCGTTACAAGCTGTCAAGATAATAAGAAATATAGCACAAACCTGGATTTATACTTAAATAAAAATAAAACAGATATCTAAAAAATCTAGTGTAAGGATCGGTCTAAAACATGAAATATGTTTTATTGGGAGAAATTGGTTTTTAGTTATCTTTTAACCAAAAATGTTTTTTTTTAATTTCCAACCCTGGAACCATAATTTTGATTTTTCTTATTTTTAATACTAATTTACTTCTGTCTAAAATATGAAATATATTTAATTACCAAAGAAACAATTAGTTTTATATAATATATATATACCAGAAAAATGTAAAGTTTTCGATATCTGGAACTTTGTTTATTATTTCTATAATTTTTATGCCAAACTATTACTTTCTAAGCAATAAACTTTAAATAAAATGTAAGCAAAAAGAAAAAAATAATTAGACCTACTTGTATATTTTCGTCGATATTATCGAGTTTTTTAGCATATGAATGTAAGTTAGGGATTTTTGCATAACTTTTAAAACAAATCATAGTACTACTAAGGAAGCAACGTAGTTCCTTACGTTTTACTGACCTAAGAAATTTCCCTTTAACCCATAGTGGACTTATTTTTGATAAAGTATACAGCGGTTGTATCCTTCCAGACTCAATTCTATCCCTGTATTGAATTTATCAAAATTAGTTGGATAGCTTCTGAGAGGCAGAAATTTCCCTTTACAAACCCTTATGTTCCTAGTTTTTAAAAAACATATAACATATTTGTTCACCTAGACTTAGATCTATCTATTTTTCTAATTTTATAAAAATCGTTTCTGTGGTTTAGCCGTTAAAGCGCAACAAGCAATAAAGAAGATTTTGTAAAGAAGACTTTGTAAACAATTTCGTTCCTAACTAGCCGTCCACACGAGCAATAATCTTGGTCATTATTGCCTTGACAATTATCAAATTCAATTACCGACACAAGATATTAGCTTGTAGACCGTATGGATATGTGTTCAAATATATATTGAGCAACTAATGTTAAAATACATCGCTGTACAATAACCTCTTAACACATGCTGTCAAATTAATATTTTTTTTTAACTGTCAAATTAATATTTTTTTTTAACAAAACAGCAAAAAAAAAATATTTTAAATATATAAAATAAATGAATTTCAATTTGCAATTAGCAAATGATCTAATAAAGGATAATTTAAGTAAGTATATGCATAAAAATACATATATATTTGAATGTACGTGTTCGCCCCCTCTAAATACATTCTTGAAGACAACCAATTTGACGTCATCATTCTGCCGACGTTATTGCTTGTGTTAACACACAACAAATTACTTGTGTGGTCGTATTGTAAACTAACAAAAATTCGTCAAAAAATGTTTTTCCACACAAATTTCAAATCGAAAAAATCTTTTGTATATACGAAATCTACCTTTTACTTTCACATTTATAATATTAAATAGTTAGCAGAGACAAAATCTTGGCTAAAAAGCCCCAAAATCCCAAACAGTGGCAACTACATACAAAAATAACATGTATTTTGATGTTAAGTTTTCAAAGTTCTTCTGTCGTCAGCTTCTTCTTGTATATGTGTGTTAAAGCTGTCTTTACACTATAATACAAAGTATGACGACTTTGTAGAATGCAAAAATTATGAAATTCTCTCCGTATTTAAAAAAAGGGAACAAGAGTCTGTTGTAGGTATTTTTCATGTTTACACTGATACTATAAGTAAAATGCAAGCAAATACTGTTAAGTTAATAAAAAAATGGAAAATTGCTCAAAAAATGTGTACTAATAAAACTGAATATTGGAGAAAACATTTTATTATTTCAATGTAATTTTACTACAAAATATAATTTTTTTTATATAGATTTGTTTATTGTTTATTTGGTTTTGCTTGTACCATCAACTACTTGATGGTTGCAGTTGTACAATGTGTACAAAAACAACAGGAAAATTTCCTGAGTTGATTTTGGTTGCTTCTGCAAAAGTGTCAACACCTTTAATAGATACCATTAGTGCTGCTAATGTTTACTTTGAAATACACCTCTGGTGTGATGAAAACACTTAAGTTTCTAAAATGGTTTAGAAAACAAAACATTTACCGACCGCTTGTCAAAGTTTCTATCCGTATTCTCTCCTACTCGATACATTTTGCGTTTACATGATAAGAATTTGTATAATCTACAGCATTTTTTGACATGTCGTAATACTTTGTTATATTTACTATGTAAAGACAGCTTTAGATGAAATTTTAGAAGAAAACAATAATGATCTTTACAGTGTTTTCACACCTAAAGTTAAAACCTAGTTTTATCGTTAAAACCATAGACAGCTGAATTTGCGTTCACACGGCAAGTTTGATTAATTCAGGTTCAAAGACTGTTTAATAACTTTATTCCAAATAAAATAAATCTCGTATAGAAATACGTGTATTTGTTGCTGTATTTTTTCTACTATTTATTTTGTTTTTTTAATACATGTATTTATTTATTGTATCTTCAAATATGAACTAACAATAAGTATTCAAATCTTAAATCTTAAATATAATTATTAGGACCGACGACTGTCGGACATAAGCTTGTTAATAGTTATAAATAATAATAATAAGTAGTGATAATCAAAAAAGAAAAAAATTTATTAAAAAGTATAAAAAAAGTATTTTCAAGAAATCCCATCTGGAGTGTTGAGTAATAGAGCCCTTGTGTCCCTCTTTTTTAAGCGGATGTGTACAGTAAAGTTCAAAATATTACGAGCAAGCGGATTAGGATGTGACTCGAGTTTTGTTAAATATTTGTCTGCGTATTTTGCAATTTCTTTAATCACTAGTGGCATATTTAAATCACGATGTATATTTGAGTTTTTGATGTACCATGGAGCCGATGTTATTAACCGTAAAATTTTGTTTTGCCTTCGTTGGATTCTCTCTGCATTGGAAGCTGAAGCAGTGCCCCATATGTGAATACCGTAACACCATATTGGTTTCCAAAGCGACTTGTATATTAAAAGTTTACAGTCTAGGCTAAGTGTTGAATTTCTGCCAATCAACCAGTGTATTTGAGATAACTTAAGTTTCATCTGAGTTAGCTTAAAGTCAATATGATGTTTCCATGTAAGCCTTCGATCAAGGTGTATACCAAGGTATTTCACTTGGGAATGTTGAGGAATATTCTGATTATTGAGTCGAATTAGGGAACAAGTATCTCTTCTTAGGGTAAACGTTATATGGACACACGTTTGTTCATTTACCTTAATTCTCCATAAGTTCAACCACATTTCCAATTGTGTAATATGTTCTTGTAGATATCGGGAAGCCTCTTGAGGGTTTTCATGCATACTAAGGCAGGCTCTATCATCGGCAAACGTAGATGTATGGATATTGCTGCTCAAAGAAATATCACAAGTATAGATCAAATACAAAACTGGCCCCAGTATGCTACCCTGTGGCACACCGAATGATATAGATTTGGGCACACTAATGAATTCTCCTTCCACAACCGTGAACTTCCGGGTAGTAATGTAAGTTTCTAATAAATTCACTAAATTTATTGGTAGATATGATTTTAATTTTAGAATTAGACCTTCATGCCACACTTTATCAAATGCCTGAGAAACGTCAATAAACAGGGCAGAACAATACTTCTTTTCCTCAAATGTTTTTCTTATAAATTGAACCAATCTATGAGTTTGTTCAATGGTGATATGCTGACTTCTAAAACCAGATTGATGGTCTTTGATGCACCCACTATCAGTTGAAATTTGGGACAATTTTGTCATGAGCAGCTTTTCGAAGAGTTTTGATATAGTTGACAGCAAACTTATTGGCCTATATGACTCAGCTCTAGTAAGATCTTTGTCCGCCTTTTAAATCATTTTGATTTTTGCAAGCTTCCAGAGTTGTGAATAATACTCCAGTCGTAATATGGCATTAGAAATAAACAGCAAGATTCTTATTGCAATATGCGGCAAGTTCATTAGCATCTTGTTCCATCAATACCTGGAGCATTCTTTGGCTTGAGTTCAGCAATTACTTTATGTACATCACGCATCTTCTACTATTTATAATATTTATTTATAACACATATTTTTTTTATATGAAAAACTAAGATATTTCACAATGCGAACGCAAAGAAAAAATATGGTTGAGGTAACCATAATCAAACAGCAATATACTATGATTGAATTGTATGGTTGTAGTTAAATCATATTATTGTCAACAGAAAAGCAAACTTTTAATAATATTATTATCTGAGTTAATAATAATATTATCAACAAAAACAATGAACTTTGTTACACCTAATCTTGTTATTGTAAATGTGACAACACTATTGTTAGATGTGACTAAAATATAATTGAGACTCACCATACCATGTTCTTATATAATAATAATATTGTTAAGTACGACAACAGTATTATTTAATATAATAACAATATTTTGTTTTTCAATCATATATTTATTGGTGGATCTCTTGCGTTAAATCGGAAATAAAAATAAATTAATATTATTGAAATTAAATGTATATATAGAAATCTATACTTACATATGTGTGTATACTCGAAATACAAACACGTTTGTATAAAGAGATAAACATATGTACATACGTATGTATGTTTTTATTTATCTACCCTTTTGTTTGTTTGTGCTTTATTTATTTATTTAACACGACGCGTGCAATACCGATAGCATACAAGCGAAACACTGAACTGACAGGAAATGTTTCTGAAAAAGATTTTTTTTAAAACTTAAAATAGTATGGTCTTGGATAGCATTACATTGTTATTTACATAATATTATTTTTAAATAATAACAATAATTATGTTGCAGTCATAAATTTTTAACAGAAATATATTGTTAAACTCTAACCATATCACACTTTTTTATGAATATAATAATGTAATTATTAAATTCAAACATTAATTTGCTTACCGTAACAAAATTAATGCTTAAAATAACAATAACTTGTTTTCAACGACCACAGATTTGTTTCTGAAAACATACTATTGTTTTCTCAACCATTCTACCACCATATCTTTTCTTTGCGTGCGTGTAAGATTACGCTGAAATTAGTTCATTAATATGATATTGTAGAACTTTTATTTTTGATATTTGCCTTAAATTTTTGAGTTCCGGTATATACATATGTATGTGTGAGATGTATTGGAATCACTAAAGAATCAAATTTAAAAAAAAAATGTTCATAAGGGACTTTCTACATAATACATAAGACCAACGTTATATACATATTTAAAACTTGATATACAATTGCAAAAATATTTCACAAACCGCATGATATTCGAAATGTGTAATAATATGTCATTTTAATGCATATTCAATATTTAAACTTAATTTATACAGGCCAAAATTAAATCTATTCATCAAAAATATTTCAGTTTTTTTTTAACTATCAGGTGTGGTATTAATGTAAGTGTATACATATGTATATATGTATATTAATATCACACATTTATTTTCAATTTAAATATATGACTAATGCAGTTTCCCAATTGAAATCGAAAGGAAACTAAATTTCAAAGGCATTAATTTTGATTAATGTTTTGCAGACAATAAATAAAATGCATTCTTGACCACTGATTATAAAATTATTAAGTGACTTACACATTAACAGTCTTATGCTAGGAACACAACTGCGATAAACGAAGAATTTCAGACTAGCCACTAATCTGCTAAGTCCTAATTTACACAATGCAAGTCTTATTGCTAACCTGATTAGTGTGTTAGGAGAGAGAGAGAGACGAGGAAATAAGAAACTTTTCTGTTCCCCCCGTCTCTTTCTTCCTCAAACTAATTAGCTTAGTAATAAGACTTGCACAGTGTAAATTAGAATTAAGTAAATTTGTCATATGAAGCACAATAACGACGTAAAATTAACAAGTTTTGCAGTTGATGAAGTGGTTTACTGTTTGTTCCAAGAGAAAAAAAAATTGATTTTCCGTCGTTTTCCAGCTTAATATATGTATATAACGAAAATATTTTTGTTGTGTACAGCGAATTTTGACCGATGGGAGGATTGTGTGTATTTGCATAACATATATTTTTATTTAGGCCAGGTAAGGAACATACAAATATTGCCACGTATCACAGGAAATTTGTGACATTTTGTCTATGTAAGTATTTGTTTTATAGATAACGAAATAAATTTTGATTGTCACAACTTAAGCAAGTGAAAAAAGACATTCCCAGGATGTCATAAAAATGTAAAATTAACGATCCGGAACTAGTGCAAATTTGGATCATATTTAATGGTTGTCGTTGAAAGAAGTTCTTATTAATCTTCCCAATCACTGATATTTGACGTACTATGAAGATATTTAGCTTTAGTAAAAAGTGCCACAAATTGCCGTTATCAGCAACTCGTGTCTTTTTATGCAAATTTAAAAAGTTAAAAGTTTTTTGAAGAAAACTAAGGCTCCTGGATTTAATTGTTGCTCCACATAAATTTTGTAAGGATGCAGCTTTAGGTATTTCATTCAATTGCGGTGCAATAATACCAAATCATCAAATAAAATTTCGTCATGTATCGAAAGGATAGATTACTTCATTCGATAGTAAACTTATCGAAATTTTAAAAAGTTTTTTTTTATATTGCTTGTTGAATCGACTTTACAGTTTGTATTAAATTAAAGAAATGTTTTATGTTGCTTTCAGCTAGTAGAACAACCGACGAAGACTGAAACATATTAGAGGGGTTTCCATGATTTTTTTGCGCAGATAAAACTTAATAAAAGAGAATCATAATTTTCAAGTCTTGTTATGTAATATTGTCGGTGGGAGTTTTCAGCATTTTAATTTCTTGGTATTGGTAGTGCAATACAATCATAGTTTTGTTTTACTATTTATTTTAAGCTTAAAATATATATATGTATATATGTACCTATAAACTTTAATTTTTATGTTCTTATCAACCTACCGTATTGTGTGAAAACCATATAATTATACTTTTCAAATGAAAACTTGATAGATGTACATCGAATGCTATGATCATAACGTATTTTAGATTTCATAAGATACCGAAAGCAATAATGCCACATTGAAATATTTCCATTGTTATTAATATTATAATAAGAATATTAATAAGCGACCCATAAAGTAAATATATTTAGGATCCCTATGCATAGGGAAGACGAACAAGCCATTTACGTCTGTCCGTCTGTCTGTACGTGAAATCGATTTTCCGAAGCTCCTAGAAAAGCAAGAGACTTCGGTAATAAAAATCAGCAAAATCGAGCAGATGGTTTCAGAGCTGGAAAACTTGAACTTTATTTTGCCATATAAAAGTAAGAACCGAAAACTAATTCTTATTTTTTTTTATTAAATAAACTTATTTTATACGTCAGTACGAATAAAATTGCTTTTTCAAATAAAAAAATTAAAAAGATGTTTCCAGGTTTGGAAAACTTTAACTTTTTTTCTTATACAAAAGTAAGCTATTAAAAAAGATTTTTCCTTTTTCTCTCTAAATTAAAAATATAATTTATTTTCTCAAAAGAAAGAGATTAGCGTGAGAAATCAGAAAAATCAAAAAGAACGATTTCAGGGTTGGAAAACTTACACTTTTTTTGATATACGAAAGTAACTAGGTCTAATTAATTTTTTAGTTTTCTTTATAAATTATATATATTTTACTTTTTAGAAAGAAAAGTTTGGTGTAAGAAATTATAAAAATAAAAAACCATAGCTCCAAAACTATTAAGAGTAATTAAATAAAAACATTTTTTTTAATTTCTTTTTTTTTCTTTGGTTACTTCTTATAATTTATATATTTTTTTAAGAACTATTAGATTGGTATATGGAATCAGAAAAATCTAAAAGGATGATTCTAGAGTTGGAAAATGAATTTTTCTTTTTGTACTTATACTTATATGTAGTACTTATACAAATTAAAAAAATTCAGTGAAGTGCGACTTTGACCCACGCACGAAGGGTTCCGTACTGACACGAGATATGTAATTGAGTACGAACTTTAGCCAATATAAACTATAGTTTGGGCATTTTTTTCGTTTTTGGGCTTTTTGGTTTTAAGCTTTTTTTAGTTTTGGGGTTTTTGAATTTATTGGCGCTTTCTGAGTTTTGGTACTTTTTTTCTCGTTTTGGCGATTTTTGTTTTGGTTTTTGCAGTTTTTTTAATTTTTGCGATTTTTATTATTTTGGCGTTTTTTTTTATTTTGGCGATTTTTTAATTTTGGCGTTTTTTTCATATAGGTGATCTTTTTTTTGGTTTTGGCGATTTTTTAGTTTTGGCACTTTTAGTTTTGGCACTTTTCTCGTTTTGAGCATTTTTTTGGTTGTTGGCGTTTTTTATAATTTTGGCGATTTTTTTCGTTTTGGCGATTTCTTTTAATTTTGGCGATTTTTTAATTTTGGCGATTTCTTTCATTTTGGAGATTTTTTTTCATACAATTAATTATTTTGGTTTTGGCGCCTTTTTTCCGGTTTTGGCGATTTTTTTCGGTTTTGGCGTTTTTTTTTCATTTTGGCAATTTTTTGCTTTTGTGCGATTTTTTCGAATTTCGCGATTTATTTTAGTGTTAAAATTTTTTTTTAATTTTGCCGACTTTTTTAATTTTGGCAATTTTTTTAACTTTTGGCGATTTTTTTTAAATTTTTGGCGATTTTTTTTTTGGTTTGGCGATTTTATAATTTTTGGATTTTTTAATTTTACCGTTTTTGCAAATTTTAAGAGTTTACCTCTTACGGTTTCCAAGATATAGCAAGCTGTCAAAATTACATAGTCAAAATTGCATTAACTGATGGACCACCCTTTAATTTAAATGTATTTAATTTTAGTGTTAATTGTTGTAGCCTATATAAAAATACACTAATTTTACAAATTTCAAGTGTCAATATACATATGTACATACAATTGTAGGTATATTACATGGGATTTTAAAATTTTTCGTTGCTCGTTTTGCAACACCCTCTCATTTTTAATTCTCATGTATTTGTTGTTGTAGTGGCCAAGGTTCTACATACTCTGTCCAAATTTCAGGTGCGTAGCTCTTATAGTTACTGAGAAAATACCATGTGCCGGACAGACGGACAGACGGACAGCGTAGCGAAAACAATAGGGATCCTTTTTTCCTTTTTTTTGGTGTACGGAACCCTAAAAACAATAAGAACACCAAATTTGTATTGGATTTTAAAAAAACCTGCTTTAAAAAAAGTAACATTTTGATAATAACGATTTATATTATGCTTTTTCCGTCTCCTGTAAATTTCCGATTATGTGAATTAGGGCATTTTTTTTTTAAATTAATCCACACAATCATGGAAACATTTATAATCAGTTTTTGTTCACTTAAATCCGTTATATGCTGTATTATCTAATTTAAATTAAGTCATTGATTGCTTTAATTATTTCCTTTATTAAAAAAACAATACACAGTATATATGGAGATATCCTTTTTTCAAACATCAAATTATTCTCACTCTTGATATCAATTACAATCTCTCCAAACTTTATTTGTCTACTTCTCAAAGCTCATTTATTTATTGTATGAAAATAAGAACGCCCTGCTGTTGCTGTAGGAAAACTTTAAAAGTTATTGATGTTCGATTAACAAATTTTACGGAAGTAATTTTATTTTGTGTAGCTTTAGCTGAAACTTATTTTCAAGATTTCAGATTTTAATGCACATTATTATTTTATGTAATATTGAAAATAAACACATACTGTTATATGTGTAGATTTCATGAATGTTAAGTCGATAGTTAAGATTGTTTTATATATTGGCTATATAACTATCGTATTTGTGATAAATACCTATATATATATATATATATATACAATTGTTTTTATATAAAATTTACGCTTATTTAAGCCGCAGTTATTTAAAAACAAACATTTTCTACAAAAATATAGAAGAAAGTATATTTTTTTTATTTTTTGCTTATTCCTACACAATGCATAAGAGAAAGTTTTCCTTTTCTTTCACATAAAATGGTATTTTTATTACTTGATTGAATATCATAAATAATTTTTACTGACTTTTCCTAATCTTTTCCTTTGGGTTCATTTTTTATGAGGAGATTTATAGGATTTTTATTTTAATCAGTTTGGCCGTAATATATTGGTTAAGCTTTAACTTCATTTCGCATTGTTCCCAAATTCAAATAAAAGTTTATTAAATTAAAAAAATTGACTGTAGAAATTTAAGTACAGCTTAAACTTATTGTTGATACCTTTAAAATTATCTAAGGCTGATTTTAATATTTTGCTGAAAAAGTTTGCTTTGTTAAATAATTTATTTAAAAAAAATTAAACATGACAAAGTCTTGTGGAATAACTTTATTAAATACAATTGTAATGTAACAACTGACAGGCGAATGTCTACAAAATATTTTGCAAGTAGTTAAATCAAATCTATGAGCTGCACTATATCTGTCAAATAGATGACTTTGAATAATTTATTGTTAAAGTAAATGCCTTACTTACAACCACTTTTAAACTAAGCAAACGAGATTATTTTATTTTGTAATTTTTTATACTTACAGAATATTCATATTGACGACAGCAGCTTTGGTGATGGCAGCACCCAGTAGAGTAAATGCACAATTTCAACATTTTGGTGAAGCCTTAAACACATCGCCAACGGGTAACGAATGTGCTTTAATACTACCAGGACCCGGTAGATCCTCAGTTTACGATTATAATGTTAATGTTTTCCGCGGTTCATTGTGAGTACATATAAAAAAACATACATACATCCTAATAATGGTATGTTGCCCTTAATTATGAAAGTGGTCTAAGTCATATATTTATTTGCTCAAGATATTTTGTAGATGAAATTTTAAGAAAAAAAAAATATTGTTTTCTTATGCATTATTTTAATTATGAGTTGTACTAGTCTCGATTTGTGTAAATTTTTTCAATATCCATTAAATATTTATTGAAGTTTTTTTAAAATTAATTTCACATTTCAAAGAAAAAATGCAAATGAAATAGATCACTTTCATAATTAAGGCCACATATGTATGTTTTCCCTAACACACACACGCACACATACACACAATTTTCTAAAAAAAACCGGGAAGATGATTTTTTTGTAAAATCAATTAAAGTATTTTTGAACTTTGTGCATGTTATCAAAATTATGAATTCGATAATTAGAATTACAAAAACTAAAAATGAGGTGATTTTTTTTTCAACAAATGGGATTTTTATTTTCAATTAAAAATTTTAAAATTATGATAATTTTAATTAAAGAAATTTAACGCAAATAAATTAAAATATTTAGTATAAGCATTTACGGTCTAATTCATAAATGATTATTAGCAGTTCAATAACACATTAATAGACAAAAATCGCTAAATATGTATTCATAAATGATTAATAGCCTATTAGACGTTTAATAAACGTTTCATAAGTCAGAGATTTTTAATGTAGCCTCCATGCTACTTTAAGCGTTTGATAAACAATTATAAATAATATTTTCTTGATTTTTCTTTATCCCTTATGTGAGATTTTCTGTTGTTTCTCACTTTTATGTTTCCTGTTTATTCTTATGCATGTCTCCTGAATAATGTTCTTGGGCAAATGTATTAATTTATGTAAGTTGGTACATGTATGTATGTACGCATAATTGTACAAAAAGAAAAACACATACATATAAACATCGTTGAAAATTAAAGAAATCCCATTCATTGGCAAAAATAAAAATAGAATTATAAACATAAGGGCATATGTAAGTGCAAGCATACGTATGTTTGTATGGTACTGCATGCTTACATATGTATGTATGTATGTATGTATGTACAATAACATTTTAAAATTAAAACAAAATAGTGATGCATAATCGACCGCTATAAAATAGGTATTTGCCTACCTCTGTACTCAGCCGAATATAAATGTGTTTAAATACAATTTTTTGTAACATATATATATTTTTTGGTTTATTTATTAATAAAAGGTGAAACATCTACTTTTTAAGTTATTTTTTAATAACATTATGCGTAATGATTTACTTTTTTTTCGACTCAAACAGACTACCTATATAATCGATTCTTCGTTGTATGCATCACTAAACATAAAATGAGAGCGAAACTAGTATGATGTTGCCAACATAAAATTACAAAAGAAGCAAAATCGTTTAATAGTTAATTCACTGATATTAATCATATATTAATACAAATTTTTATTACAGCTTAATAAAGCAAAATCTGTTTCATAAGTAATGTACAGATTAAAGCTGAAATAACGAATTTTTATGAATTAGACCGTTAATTGATAAGTGATTAGTAAAATGATGAAAACAATGACTTAAACTATATATCGATTAAGTTAAGCACAGTTACTTCGGTAGTGCTAATGTCAAGTAATCAAAATATCTACAAATAAACTCTACAAACCGCTAAGAAACCTAATATACACATATGTATAATGCAACTTAAAATTATAAACTAGACAAAAATATTGGTGAAATAATTTTTTTTATTACAATCTGAAGATAATTTTATGGTGTTTTTTCGAATGTGATTTGCGGCACGATTGTCCGTCGTGGCTACCAGTTACATGGTAAATTCTATCAGTCCGATTTATGACTACTTTTTTTAAATAAATCTGGCTACATGGGGTCAATGGTGGCTTGAATTTTTCCTTCAAAGTAGCTGATTTCTCAGAATAAGCCAATGACTTAACATTGCCTCATAAAAAGTAGACCAAAGAAGGTGTTAAATCTTACGAACGAGGGGCCTGGTGCATAGGACTACTGCTAGAAATAAAGTTGTAGCCAAATTGATTTTACAATAAATCAATTGTTGATTAAACGCGCTGTAACACATGCTGTGCAGTCTTGTTGGTACCCAAAGTCGCTGATGTTTAGCTGATAAAATCTAGCCAGAATTGTTTGATAGTGGCTCGCCGTTCCCCGTTGCTAATTCTGTTCGATACGCATATTTCTCTGTCTTGTTAATGGTTTTCAATCGAAAAGAGTGAAAAAAGGAACCCTATTGTTTTCGCTACGTTTTCTGTCTGTCCGTCTGTCCGTCACACGGTATTTTCTCAGGAACCGTACCTGAAACCGGACCTGAAATTTGGACAGAATATGGTCACTTGAACCTTGCTCACTACAACAACAAATACATAAGAATTAGAAATTAAAGGGTGGTACAAAACGAGCGACGAAAAATTTTAAAGTCTCATGTAATACACATACAATTGTATGTACATATGTATATTGACACTTGAAATTTGTAAAATTAGTGTATTTTTATATAGACTACAACAATAAAATTTTTAAATATTAAAAAATATAAATTAAAGGGTGGTCCATTAGTTAATGCAATTTTGACTATATAATTTTGACAAATTGCTATATCTTGGAAGCCGTAAGAGATAAACTCTTGAAATTTTCAAAAATGGTAAAACTAAGAAATCCGAAAATTATGAAATCGCCAAACCGAAAAAAATCGCCAAAACCTGAAAAAATCGACAAAAATAAAAAAAAAATCGCCAAATCGAAAAAAATCGACAAAATTAAAAAAAAATTCTAGCACTAAAATAAATCGCCAAATTCGAAAAAATCTTTTAAATCAAAAAAATCGCCTATATGAAAAAAACGCCAAAAACCGAAAAAAATCGCCAAAACGCGAAAAAAGCCAAAACCAAAATAATTGTTTAGGTGAAAAAAAAATACTAAAAATCGCCAAAATTAAAAAAAAATCGCCAAAATTTCAAACAAACGCCAAAAACAGAAAAAAATCCTCAAACCGAAAAGAAAGTGCCAAAACTAAAAAAAATCGCCAAAACCAAAAAAAAAATCACCTATGTGAAAAAAACGCCAAAATAAAAAAAACTCCAAAATAATAAAAATTGCCAGAATTAAAAAAACTTCAAAAACCAAAAAAAATCGCCAAAATGTGAAAAAGTGCCAAAACTCAGAAAGCGCCAATAAATTCAAAAAACCCCCAAACTAAAAAAAACGCTTAAAACAGAAAACACCCAAAAACGAAAAAAATGCCAAAACTATAGTTTATATTGTTCGTATTGAATTACATATCTCGTGCCCGTACGGAACCCTTCGTGCGCGGGTCAAAGTCGCACTTCACTCAATTTATTTAAAATAACTTTCCACATTTTGGAAACCTTGTTCTGGTGTTAAGCGATTTGTGAGCACTTGATTAACCTAAGTGAAGTGAAGAGTCATAAATAAAAAAAGTTAAAATTAAAAAAAAAACACCAGATACACATGTATGTATATAAAACTCGGATGATACAATTGAGAACTACTAAAAATGTAAGCAAAACAACGAAAATGACAAGAAAATTTATGGTAATTGATAGTTTGAAACAATTGAAACTTGAATTGAAAGTGAATATCATTTATTAATCAATAAAAAATTTAATAGAAAAAAAATTTTAATTTGTTTTTTGAATAAAAAAAATATTGAATAAATCTCTGGCTTAATTAAGTTTAGATATTACATAAAACCACGCCATTAATTGTAAAAATTATGATTATTTTCTTTTTGTTGAAGAATTTGGAATGATTTTGATTTGCAGATTGATTTCTGTGTGGCCGAAAGAAATCATCAACAATATTTTGTTAGTTTTCATAATCAACTAAAAGCGCTGTAAGCAAACAATTTTTTAAAGATATCAATGAACTCTAATGAACTGCTTTTGAAAGTATGTATTTTAGTTTTAAAAGTAATTTGTATGTGTTTTTGCATACGTTTGTCTCAATTTACATACATATGCATTAATATAACCGACGTGTGCTTAAAAAAGTCAATACGAGAACACAAGTCGTTTTGTATTCAATTTATCACATTTGCAGAAGCTACACAGAAAAAACTAATTTTCCATTTCAAATACAAAATTCTCTGAAGCAAATACTATTTTTTTTAATTTAGGTCCTACAAAGAAATTTTAAATTCAAATGCAAAATTTTCTAATAATTTGTTTGGAAAAAATCCCGATTTTTTCAATAAACAGATTGTCTGAATTTACAAAATTTTTTAATGAAAATAAAAAGTAAATAAAATAAATAACTGTTGTGTATAGTACGCAATTTCTACATTGGAACAAAAATGTTCTCTTAACAATGTTGTTACAAGTATTACTTTATATTAATTGTATCAACTAGAATTGAATCAAAATTTTATTTCAAACAAACTTTTGTTTGAAAATTTGTTTGGGAATAATTTTTTCTGTGTACTAAATATCAATTTACCAATTTAATGCTGATAATGAAGATGACTTAAAATGTAATATTTATTCAGTTGATGTTAATGTCTGCACTTATGTGCATGACTAAGCATACAAAATATTTGTTATGCAAAATTAGAAACTGCTGCTGGAATTGCAATGGTTTGGTTGAATAATGTCTAAGAGTAAAAGCATTAGGACTGAATTATATTCATATATAAAGGTATTCACGTCAACTCTTGCAATTGTGCAAAATGCATAATTGCACTTTTTGACTTGAGCAACCAATTTTGTTTAGTTGTCTTTAAAGCAGCAGAATATGTACATAAATAAATTGTACTCGTATGTCTCTTTATTTATTAAAAGATTTTGCTTCAATGCTGAAACAAAGTGTAAGAACTTCGCTGATTAATTCTGTAATTAATTCACTAATAAAAATATCATTATTAATAATATTTGTATTATTTAGAAAAATTTTAATAACAATTTGCGCCATTGGTCTTTTGAAAATAACAAAATTATGTAGTTGTTATCTGAAAGTAAAATTTGATGATTGTTTTATAATAATCAGCTAAGAGCTTTTTAAATAAAAGTAAGAAAATAATTTTTAATGTCTGGATTTGGGGAAATCGGGAAAAGGCAAAGTAAACAAAATTTTAAAATTTGCTTGCAAAGGCGTTTTTTAAGTTTCTTCATTATTTTAAATTTTATAAAAAACTTTGCTTAGCACAATCACTTTTAAATCACAAATTGCTAAAGGCAATCCAGTAAGAATATGCTGCTTTGAGTCAAGTATCTTGTATTTTGGACATGTACACTACATTCAACAATGTCCGAAAACCATAAACCATATTTTTTGTGTTTAAGCGCTTATAAAAATTATGACGGTAGATTTTGAAAATTTTAACTATAAAATTTGATTATGTAGATAGTTTAAAATATTTTAAGCTAAAATTTTAGTCAGCCTTTACATAAATGAAAAAGATTAAAAATTTGTGGAATCACAAAATTAAAAAATTACATTCATTACAAAATATTTTCAGCAAATTGAAATACGATGAATCAAAACAATTCACATATTCCATTTGCTTGAAAGTTTCGTATATAATGCAGAAATCTACATTAACTGATAGCACACACACAGTGGACGAAACACAAAAGAACGCTGACGATGAAGGTTTAGTGGCCTTCGAAAACAAGTAGTTGTTCCGTTCAACTATGTGTTAGTCAGAATATTTACAACTAACCTTAGTGTTATTTGTTCATTAATAATTGTCACGTGTAATTTGGCTTAAAAAGCGATACGAACTTTAGTCCGTTCATATCATAGATAATTTTTTATATTATAAAATTTTTTTCTTCTATATTTCTATATATTTTATTATGTTTTTAATTGAATCTTTAAAAATCTTTCAATTTCGGTGATTGGTTGAAAACTTATTAATTTTTAATTGAATCTTTGTATTTTGGAAATTATATACGAAATGACACATACGTATCAGTTTTGGTGAAAGGTATAAAGATCCTCAGTATTGCTCTGGTGTTGATATTTTTCATAGTTGCTTATAGAAAGGAAAAATGGTTCAACTATACAAAATATAATGGAAGTACTATACAATCCCGGTAAGTAAATAAATCTAAATTAAAACAATGGCAGCTAAAGTTTGAACTTGACGACATACAAGATATCCACATGCCTCAAAGCTTATTCACAAAACAGGTCGGAGTAATTGCTGTAAGATAAAAGCACTTTCATGCAAGTTGCTGCATTGAATTTAAAAATAAATACCAAAAACAAAAAGATTTAACAGAGCAAAGCAATACATAAAATGATGCCAGCTGAGTACCAGTCATGCGTGCGGCAGACTGTCTGTGGCATGTAACAAACGACTGAAAAGTGCACATAACTGCGTGTTAATTTTTGGTCATTACGACATACTGGTGTGAATAAGTAAAATTTTAAGTTTTTCAAATTGTTGAGACATTTCATTTAAAAATGTTTGCAAGTTTTCTTCTTTCACCAGTAAACCTGTTGCAACAGGAAGTTTTTAAGAAATTGACAAGCATATTAGTTAATGACAAATTTAAAGTTAATAAAAATTAAGGCAGTTTCGTAAGAGGGAAAAAAGGTTTTTTTTTGGGAGAAAACATCAAACTCTTGCAGCACAAGTAGTCACAAAAGCCCTTTTAAAGCTTGGAAAACCCCAAATTTAATTTTGTTTAAGGTTTACGTTATTAAAACAAATAAAAAAAAATTTAATATATGATTTTTGTTAATTTGATGTTGTATAAGACCAGTTTCCTTTTTATTTCTCCTTTTAAGGATTTCTAACACACACAATTTTATGCTGGTGTGTCTTTTCTTGCAACAACAATAAAATTAAAAAAACTGTATACACAAACATATGTATGTGTGTACATAAATTTAATTTGAAAATCTTTGTTTGTTTTACAAGTAAATCTCTCTTGAATGTTGTTTAACTTTTGTTGACCAATTATTTAATATGTTGAAGCCCATACTTAATATGCAACACATACTAAACATTACACATGGCAAACAACATGCAACATAACTGGGGCGGCAACACACATTTTTTTTGTTAAGACATTTTTAATGTATTTGACACGCGTCGAATTTCTAGCAAACTCATGATCCAATATTGGTATACAAACAACAACAACAGCTGCCTGTCATTGTTGGCTAAAAATAACTTGGTTTTGTAAGTGCGCACATTTGTGAGTAACAAAATTTTTTACGAAAAAGAAACTTGCCAACTCTTTCTTAATATTTTAACTCTTTATGGTGATTTTGTGGATGTTTTAGCCAAACGACAGTTTTTAGTCTATTAAAAAGGTGTTAAAATTATATGTGTTCGATCATGTGGCTTCGAATTGAAGTATGTATGCATATCTTGCATGATGTATCGTATAGTAATTACCAATACATGTAACTCACTCAAACCAGCAACGAAGTGTTAATCTTGCATTTGTACACGTTATGTGAACAGAAATTCTAAGCATGTGCTAAATGGAATGGATTACAAAACCTTTTCATTGCTGGAAAAAATTTCTTACAAAAATAATTAAAATGTAATGGCAATACAACAAAAATAAAATATCAAACAGAAATATTTGAGTTATTTAAAATATATTTAAATAAACTACCAATAATCACAGCTGTGGTAAATATTAGGGTTGTTAATTACGAATTTGTAACAACTGTTACTGGAAAGTGTTCTTTAACTCAAAAATTTTGCAAAATAAAGACAAAATTGAGAGACTAAAAAACTCTTAAAAATTATTACTAGTAAAATTTTTACTTGCAAGAATTATCCAGACAGCTGTTTTGTGTTTTAATCATTTAAAAAACTATCTGAAAAAGGAAAACTGAAAAATTTGCATATCTTAATTTAAACAATATGTACAGGGATGAGAAAACAGATTTACAAATTGTACTAATTTTCAAAAAAATTGGTAGTTTTTTCAGTACGATTGTACCAATTTCTTAATTTTTATATTTTTTAATATTATTTTTCAATGATACTTTTCTGTGCAGCCACGCACTTCATCACCAACCTAGTCTATCTACTTGGGTAGAGATTCTTATTAACATCAGCTATTTAACTTAAATTTACAATGAAACGGAATATGAGAAACGATTGTTGTGTATACAATTGATTTACCTTTGGTAAACACATTTATAAGTATCACTATTAATTTTCTGGTATTCCATTTTTTCATATTTTTGTTTAGGTTAGCACGAAATTATATTACTCTACCTAAGTATGTTTTAACTATTCTTGCTTATCTTTTAAGATCATAACATTAATTATTTTTACTTATTCGATGTACCATCGGTACATGCATGTAAGTATTCTTGTAGTGGTCTTGTGTTACTTTGTTGTTGCATTCTACAGTTTTTTTATTTTTGGATATTTCAGCATGCTGAAACTGTGATATCCAAGTGAACAGTGATTGCTACGTGAACATATTTTTGTCACAAGCTCATGATGAATTAAGTGAGACATTTGTAGATTTTTAATTGAACTTTAGTGATTTTTAATCAGAAATAATTTTTAGTCAGGCTTAAGTTCAGTAATTTCAATTCTTATTGAATTAAATATAAAAAAAGTGTAGCACTTAAATAAATCACTAAAATGAAAAAAGTAACATGTCAACTAAAAAATGAGCAAATAAAAAATATTCCATAAACGTAAAAAAATCGCTTAAACGAATAAAAGCACCAAAACTAAAAAAAGCATCATATTAAAAAAACGCCAAAAAGGCAAAAAAACGGCAAAACTAAGAAAACCCTATTAAAAACCCTAAAAACCGAAAAAACCCCAAAAACGAAAAAAAACGCCAAAATTATATTTTATATAGGCTAAAGTTCATATAGAATTACTACGGAACCACTCGTGCGCAAGTCAGAGTCTTACTCTACTGAATTTATTTTTAGTGAATGGAGATGGAAAAAATTTTGTCGCTAAAGTACAGTCCTAACTATAAAATTAATTAAATAACATGTTCCGTTTCATTTCCCTGAAACCGATCCTTTTTGCTCAACAAATTTGAAAAAACTCTGTAGGAATAAACGTTTACATAATACCATTATATATACCTTTACCAATGGGATGTTTAAATTGAGGAAATTAACAATAGCTAATAACATAGTATGGAGGTACAATACTAAAACTATTTTCGAAGTTCGAAGCTTTAGCGAACACTAGATCGAATCTCATGTCAAGTGGGATATTAAATATTGTTTAATTGTTTAGCTATAAGTGCAACAAACGAGTAACTTATTTATCAAGTATCAAGAATTATAATTACTCTTAATGCACCAAACTCTCAATAAAGGTGCTTTATAATTAAACTTATTACTGATATATATAGATGTAATAAATTCCTTAATAATTGCATATGAACTTTAATCCAAACACCGAAGTATTAAGAGATAAACCTTTTCTTTTTGATCTCCTGAAAACTTGTATTTTTTTTTAAGTAAATTCAAATTATTGCTAATATCAAAAAAATATTTAATCGAAAAATACCGAAAGGTCACTTACTAAAAATTGCACTAGAGCAAAAATTATATTATTTCACAAAATAAATATGTACCTACAGATTTCTGTGCTTATTTAAGTATGTATCTCTATACTACATAAACGCACTTTGGTAAAGGGTATATAAGATTCGGCACAGCCGAATATAGCACTCTTACTTGTTTTAATTCTGAGCTTTGTGGAAGTAGCCCCGCACTGTGTGGTGTCAGCGGCCAAAAATAAAAAAACGACTTTTGGAATTTTAAAAATCTGTTAAAACAGTTTGATAAACTAGATTTCAAATTACAATAATCAAAAAGAATTTTTGAAAAAAAATATTTTTGACAAAGTTATAGCCAATCAAAGTTGAAAGTTTTTGGTAAGTATGCAATATGCACACAAAAAACGTGAAAAATAGCGTATATACAAATGGGTTAATTTAACGTAAATTGTCGATAATGCAGTTAAATTGTTTATAAATATTAAAGTATGACATTACTAAAATATAGTAACATATTTTTTTTACATTTAATTCATCATGTGTTTTGTACCGTTATTCTGAATGCAAACAGAAAGAATTTTTTTTAATTGTTTACAACTTACAAGTTTATAGAAGGTCTAAAAAAAGTTTATTCGAGTTTATTTTTGATACTTTAATATAATATTGATACAAGTATGTACATTTAAAAAAATGGGTCTCTTTTGCAGAGCTTGGCAGAATAGTCAATTTTTTTTACTTTTTCAGTGTCAAGGCAAGTGCAAATTAGGCAAATTTTCAATATTTCGCACAAACATACAACACAATCCCTAGCCCTTACGGAAATTAAAAATCATTTAGAAGATAAATTTAAGACACAATTGCAACAGAAAAGTATTGTAAGACTTAAATCAATTCTAGCTAGAATAAAAAAAGTTGAGAAAAATGCTACAGAAAGAAATCTGTGTTTGAAAACAAAAACTTTTTCTGGCTAAATTAATTTTTTGATGTGGAAGAAGTTGATGAAGAAGTGGAAGAAGTAGAAGAAGTGGAAGAAGAAGAAGATATATACATTGTAATATCATTATCTGAATATTTATTTTTTATAATATAATAAATAACATGTTTTTTTATTTATTAAGGGACCAAGTACAAGTCGTAAAGGAAGACCAAGAGTAGGCTTTAATGAAAGTTCTGAACGAACCAAAAGAAGAAAGGTAGATGATCTTGTGAGGTCTACATGCCCTGAGCAATTACGAAGAGCTGTTCAAAGAGTATCTAGCCCAACTCCAGAAACTTCTATTTCCGTAGAAAAGGCTTTAGCATTAGTAATAGATAATGATCTATCGTATAGACAATATGATTTTTGATTTTAAAAACTATTTCAAGCAGTAAAACAATAAATATTATAAATTTTCAACAGCTGCTTAGAGAAACATGGAATTTATATGTTCAAAAATATTCTTGGTATTGTATGCCTGTTACTGTCCACAAAATACTAGTTCATGGAGCAGAATTTATAAAAAACTCCAAGATTCCAGTAGGTATGTTATCTGAGGAAGCTATAGAAGCCACTCATAAAATTTTTACAAAAACTGGTTTAAACCATACTTGAAAAAATAGTCGTACAAATACTAATAAAGACCTAATAGAACCAAAGTTATCTATACATAGAAAAGAAGATAAAATAAGTAAAAGGAGTTGTGAAGAAATAAATGATTTCATTATTGAGAAAAATAATATTTATGCGGATAATCAAGAAAATTTAATAAACCAGCTTGAAGAAAGTGATTCGGATGAATAGAGTAAACAAATTCTAACATTTTCTTTTTTATTGTATTTAATAAATAAAAATTGTTCAAAACATTATTTTTTATAATTTATTTAAATAATAAAACAAGTGTAAACATTAAAAAGTAACATTTACTTTACTTTCCATTTGAATTTTTTTCATTTATTTTTTTTCATTTTTAAAAAAATTTAAGACAAAAAATCGCCAAAAATTTTATTAAAAAAAATTAATATAAAATATTGGTAAAAATTATTAAAATTAGATAAAATTTGACACACAGATTATTCTGGTTACAAGTGTTTCGTGTATGAAATTAATTTAAAAATTTAAATTTTTGTTCACTTTTTTTTAATTTTTTGAATAAGGACATTTTTGAGATAGGCGTGTCCTTGCTCCGATTTCGATAAAATTTTATCAAATCATTTAGGGTATCAAACTAAATGACTATACAAAATTTCATGAAGTTCGGACTTTTTTCTATCTTTTATGACGTTTTTTAATTTCAGGATATATGGGAAGGATACGAATCCTTGCTCCAAAGTTTTTGAAATTTTAATATTTTTTTTCTTTTATCAAATAAAATACGTGTGCCAAATTTCAACTCTTTATAACCACTCCTTCTATTTATGGCCACTCGTTATATGAAATCACGACACTGTGCCCCGCCCCCTGGCTATAATTTTTAGACTTTCAGATTTTTTTAGCTAGTTGCTATTCTAGACCTACTTATTTATCAAATTTCAGCTGACTAGCGCAAATTTTAATTATTTTTTCTAATGGGCGTGAAACCGCCCACTTTTCCAATCCAAAGATTTTCTTTGGCCAAGTTTCGTTGGAAACGAATAGTAATTACTTTATAAATATGTAGTATATTCGCATTTATATGATATAGTAGGCATAAAATATATGGGCGTGTTAATGCCCATATATTTATTATGCCCATTATTGCAACATGTATACCAAATTTCAATCAAATCGCTTCAGTTCAAGTCCTTAGATTTGTATTTTGAATTCTGAGCTTTCTAATCCATAACTACTCGTTTATCAAATTTCAGCTCACTAGCGCAAATTTGAATTTTTATGGTTAAAATTTTCGGTTTTTTAGATTTTTCTAGTTAATTGCTCGCCTAGGTCTACCTGTGTACTAAATTTAAGCTCTCTACTAGTGATCTAACGAATGTCAATTTTTGATATTCGCGAATACGAATACGAATATTTGAAACGATATTCGCCAATACGAATATGAATACGAATATTATATATGCAATATGAAATATTAAAAAATTGTTATGAAAAAGGACTTCACACTCTTGTTGGCGTACTTTAAAGTCAATAAAAAGTACCCAAAATTTTAAGGATCGTCATTGAATAATATTTCAAAATGATACAAAGCACAAATTTCTATAAAAAAATTAATGTATTTGTACAAACTAAAATTTTGAGTCATTTATTTAAATTTCTTTTAGGATTTATGCATTTATTTATCTAATTTCTTTGGAAAAATATTCGTATTCACATCCGTCTGAATTTGTCGAATACGAATACATTCGTATTCGCCTGAAAATTGCCGAATATTCGACAATTCGAATACGAATACGAATATGCGTGCATCACTACTCTCTACCTATACCGGAAGTGCTTCATAATATTGATGAGTGAGTCAGTAGGTCAGTATGTCAGTGAGTATGTGTGAAAATATGCACTTTTTGCAGTTCCATATCTCCGGAACCTTTCTTTGTAAAACTTTCAAACTTCGCATATAAGGTATCGTAAATGTATTCTAATTAAGATTTCAATTTTATAACTTTACGCTTGCGGGGAAGAAAGTTATGAGGGGGTAAAAACAGCTCGAATGGCTTCCTGTAAATATACACATTGCGTGCATTGGCCGGAACTAGTGATTTAACGAATTTCAATTTTCGATATTCGCTAATACGAATACGAATATTTGAAATGATATTCGCGAATACGAATTCGAATATTATATGCAATATGAAATATTAAAAAATTGTTATGAAAAAGAACTTCACACGAGCACAAATTTCTATAAAAAAATAATGTATTTGTACAAACTAAAATGTTTAGTCATTTATTTAAATTTCGTTTAGGATTTATGCATTTATTTATTTAATTCTTTTCAAAAATTTTCGTATTCGTATTCGCCTGAATTTGACGAATACGAATACATTCGTATTCGCCTCCGCCTGAATTTAAACGAATACGAATACATTCATGCTCAGTAAGGTTTGCCATTTCACCATGAATATACTTACAAGTGAACAACACTTTCAAATCATTGCATTTTATTATAAAAATTCGTGCTGTATGAGAAATGTCTCGTAAATTATGTCCATTTTATGGTCGTCATAATCGATCGACCTTTTTAAGATATTGTGACTTTAATTTCGCACCTGCTTCACTTTAAATATTTGCATGTGGGTAGTGATATCTTTTTTGACAATGTAAAATTCTGACAAATTCGCTTTAACCCAAAAAACCAAATTTGTGACAGAAAGAAGCTGATGAAAAGATCTCTGTGGCGGTAAAGCAAAATATTTGACTAAAAGCCGCCGGCTACCAAATTTTTTTTCAAAGGAAATTTTTATATAAAACAATATTTTGTAGCAAAAAATATATAATGCAAATTTTTTCGAATAGTAAAATAAACAATGCATTTTCCAAAGTCTAACTACATTTAAGATACGTAAAAATCTATGTAATGGGCGACGGCTCGAAGCAGCGGCGGAGGTTTTACCTTTTGTGATACCATTTATCTTTTGAGTCAAAAATTCAACTAGCCCCTAGTCTGCTATTTTATTTACCTCATAACCCTGTCGGAGAATGTGTGGTTGACTACAAAAATAGTTAACTTTTCTTAGACTGACTTAAAGCTAACTGCAATGTCATACAGAACAAACTCAAAATTAATTCTTAAGTTGTAATCTACTTTTATGAGAGCCAAAAAATTTATTCTCAGCTACTTTGAAACTCACTTCAGTTTTATGTTAACATTTTGCTGTTGGTATTTTAAATGGTAGCTCAGCTGAGTGGTAGCGCGTTAAGTACACAAATTGTGATGATACATGTTCGAACCCCAGATTTTTTTTTTTTTAATTTACTGACTACCAGGTGGTTTAAAAAAAGTCAACTTTAAGTTAGCTGAAAGTAATGCAGAGTGAAACAATTGACTACCGCCTAGGATATCGCATTGTGAAAATAGTCAGTTGATTACATTGCGAAGTAATCCAAGTGTCAGTCAGTACTAGTTGCAAAATAGTTAGTTTAAAGTTAGTTTAAAGTTAGCCAATTTTCCGACAGGGAAGTGTCAAAAATTTACTTACACAGAAATCGGCAAAACTGTATTTATATATATGATTTAAGCTTAATTTTTAGATACCATTAGTAGGTTTTGTTGAAGCGCTGATATATTTTCTTGTAATATATAAGAGAATGATTTCTTTGAAATTAGCTTTTAATTTCATTTCATTTATTTATTCATTATTGGCTTCTAAAACGAAATTCTGCTTACAAATGCCTAGATGAAAAAACTTAAAATTTTTGGGAAAAGTGATTTTTGAGTTTGAAGTATTGGGAATATACTGGGGAATATAAACTATTTCGTATGTAGCCATCAAATATCAAGGGCATTGAGATTTTGAGAGATTTTATGACTGCTTATCTAATTTTTCGACCTTTTATATATGTTCAATGAAACTTTTTTTTAAGCTTTAAGTCAGTAAATTTCACATATTTCCTTATATTTTTATTTCTATATCGATATTTCGTTCACCCTTCGTTAACTTCTTCAGGATTATTCCTCTTTTTATTTTTGATAATTAGTTTTTGTCTTTTTAACGAAATATCGATATAGAAATAAAAATATAAAGAAATATATGAAATTTACTGACCTAAAGCTTAAAAAACAATTTCATTGGGATTTTAAGACTTTTAAAAGCTGTTAGCAATATTTATTTTTCATAAAACTAAACTTTCGTGTAAAACTAATACAATTCAAATTTTTATCTCTGCGACCCTGATGGAATCTGTAAATTATGTTTGTAAAAACCTAAAATTGTATTCCGTGGCTGCCACAATATTAATTGTTTTTTGTTTTTATTTGTTATTTTGTTGTTCTTTTATTTGCTGCTGTTACACATTTTTTTGGTCTTTTCCTTGAACCTTTAATAGCCCTTCACTTTCAATATCATTATTAGCTGGTAAAATGCAAATCTTATTTATGTAATAAAAAAAATAAGTGGAAATCTTGCAGTTGAACTTTTCAATTATAAAACAATATTTCTAAGGTGTATTTAGACATTTAAATTTATTTCTGGCTCTAATAATTATAAAATAGTCTAGAATTCATTAAATCATTAAATTATTAAAATTGGGCAAATTGTTGAGACTTGTTTCAACTTTGTTTTAACAATCAATGTCAATTTGGAAAAAAACGTTAAACAAGTAATTTATATTCATAAAAAATAAAATGTACTAGAAATCTGTTTTATGAAAAATTTTAAATCCATATTAATATTATAGAGCTGAAAGGTTTGTGTGTTTCTATATTTATACATTTGTATGTTTAAATGTCTGTAAGATGTAATCTTCGGAAGAAGGGAACCTCCTAACGGACATACCTTATGTATATGTATATAACATTAAAATGTTTAGGAAAGGGTCCAGGGGCTCAAGAAATATTAACATGAGAACGCTATTATCCCTTCATTCCACCTACAGTCCATTTGAACGCTCGACATATAGAGAATTACTACCTGTTCGAAAATATCTAACCAATTTTGATGACATTTGAATCATAGATATATCAGCGTTAGCAAACTAAATAAATTAATGAGGGTAAGACAACCTTTGCTGGGCTCAGCTAGAAAAATTGTAACTTGTTTCTGAAAATGGATAGAGAAAGTCCAAAAAACTAAATTGCTCAAATTATTCAAAGAAGTTGTTGTTTATAAAACGCACAATTGAAGAACTTAAGTTTATGAGTAAAAATTGTTGAGAAAACTTACTTTGTTTGTGTAAATAAATTTCCATGATATGTTTGATAGTTTATTTTCCATTGTGTAAAAATGAACAATTGCATTGTTTATGACACCTGTCAATGATTTCATGAAGACCTTTAGTATTTCGTTAAAATTTTATCAAATTCCTTGAATGACTCTTTTTCTGTTTAATAATATACGAGTAAGAGCAGCATAAAATAAATGTTATGTCAATACACTCCTAATGAGTTTTGTAATTTTTACGCCTCATATTAACTAATGAAAAGAAAAAAACTAGAGTTTTTGCAACTAATTTCATAAAAACTTTCAAGCTGCAGCTTCAGTAGTTTTCATAGAGGTCACTTAATATCATAATAAATAAATTTATTCATATATGTACATATGCACTAGGGTTGGGCTCAAAAAGAACGAACTAGTTTAATTGAACTATTCCCATAAGTGAACGATTTGAACTAGTTCAGAATAGTTGTTCCTTTTTGGTCTTTGTTGTTATTTTAGTCTTTCTTGTTCTTTTGGTCTTTCTTATTCTCTTGGTACTTTTTCATTTCTTGGTCTTGTTCGTTTTTTGTTCGTTCGCTAATTTTTGGTCTTTATTTTGTTTGTTTATCTTATTCTCTGTTCCTGACCAATGCACATGCAAAAGATTTCAAATAAAATATTATAGTTTCTCGTTTGCATACTGTTAAAAATACACAAATGTACTGATGTAGTGTGCCTATTAAATTTTTAACACAATAATCAAAACAAACAAAAGAAAATGTATACTTAGTGAAATATACAAAAGAGTTTTACAAAATTAATAGAAATAATAGGTATGTAGTATTGAACTAAAAAACAGATTGCGAAAAATAATATTATAATTAAAAAGGTGATTATAATTTGTTTTAAACTGAAAACAGATTTCATTTTAAAAATTTCAAAAATATTAATTTTTACCTTTTACTTACTAAAAGCATACAACAAATAAGACTACAAAGCACAAATGAAAATACGTCTTAGCAAAGAAAATTTTTACTCAATTAAAAGAAATAATTTGTTGTGTTGAATTTTATATTATCAGTATTAAAAAAGTGATTAAAATTTGTTTTCAAATTATCAAACTTCATTCTAAGCATTTCCATTCAAACATTATTAATTAAATAAGGTCGTTAAGAATGAAATGAAATTACTTTAGAATATTAACAACCGAATAAAACATTGAAGAGGATTCAATGTATGCATGTACATATGTGTAATCTCTGATCTGTTGTTTACTTAACAACTGACCGAAAAGAACAACTGAACGAAAAGAACGAACTAGTTCTTTTTGTTGTTGGGAAGAAAAAGGAACAATCCGAAAAAGGAACAACTATGCCCAACTCTAGTACGCATATAATCTTTGCATACCGTATGTATTTTCTAATGGATTTCCAATTCAGCAGTGATAAAATTCCAAGTTTTTTTGATTGCAAAAACGATTTTATGTGAGATATCATGTATGCATACATTCTTATAAAATCTTATATTTATATATGGATATACATACATATGAAGAGCTTCATAATTAAATTTTCATATATGAGCTCATATGTTATAATACATTTCATATATTAGTCTATATATTAGATCATATATAATAGTTTTGCCATGTGTAATCCCATATATTTCCATACATGAATTCATACATATTCATATATAGTTATATACATTCATATATTAAAAATATATGGACCATATATAATTTTTTTAGCTGGGTACAAATATTTTGAAAAGTAATGCATGCCGCCCTAGATGTATACGCTACTGGCATTCATGAAAGCAAAGAAGAAATAAAACACAACTGTTTAACTGAAAAAAGATAAAGATTGCATAATTTGTCTCTTTGTATTACTACATTTTTTAAAATTTTCTGTTTAAATCATCTCACGTTTTTCCATTTTTATATCTGTTGCTTTACGATAGAGGTCATCTCTAAACAAACATCAAAATGACATTCTTATCATACAAGAGCAACCAACTTCTCCACTTCGCAGAAAGGCAAGTTATTGTTAAAATAAAGTGAACGAAAAACACTTGACACTCTTTAAAAAAAAACGCTTGGGGCATACAACAAATCACTAAAACATTGACATTTAAATGAACTAAATTTTGAATATAAACACACACACAACAAATAAAAACTTGACAAGAAACATTGCATCGCCAACGCTTACAAAATGAACTCAATAAACCACAAAAATTGGTAAAATTCGAAAAGTTAACTGCCGGTCTACTAAAAGATTGTGTAAAACACTTTAAGCAAAATCAAAATAAAAAAATTAAAAAAAAATTAAATTATCTCATTCAGCTCTATATGACTGTTAAAAATTAAAATAAATACTTAAACACTTACATTGTGTATATAGTTTTTTATTTATCATGCGACCAAAATTCAGTTGCATAGAAAAAACCATATTAAAAGTGAGTATACAAAATCTTACATGACTTTTGCATATAATTTTTTGATAAATAAAATAACAGTGAACAGCGGTGTTATTTCACGTTAGCAACAGATGATGTAATAAATATGTTTTATATATTTTTTTTTAATCAAAAGCCAAATGTTTGTTTGCTTGCTGTATTATACTTTGGAATTTACAAGTTTCAATTTCGATTTCTTGGCCAAAAACCAACAATCCTGTGTAACAAGAAACAACGTGATCTTAACAAGACAAAAGCATAAATTTTTTTAAAGTTCCACTTTACACGATCTGATTACGACGTAGATGTAGATGTGTGTATGAGTTGATACGTAATTTTATGTTAAAAATATGTTTAATTGGCAGAAAATTTCTTGCCAACTTGCCACTCTAACACGTACTGCATGCAGACCTTTAGAAGATTAAAGTAGTGATTCATTGCGAGTTTTAAGTTGACATAAAAAACTTTAATCTCGTTTGACATATTTTTTTAAATTATTGGGTTTCACTTTGGGTGTAAACCTTCCAATTCTCTCTTTAAATTAAAATAAATATAAGGTATGTTTTCTCCTAAACATATACCTTCTTAATATTTAAGCAGCTATACCTATAGCTGCTAAATGTGTTTATACACACTTAAATTTGTTCTGAATATTTATATAAAGTTCGAATAAAACATACCTTTACGTAATTTTATCTACACTGTACAACAAAACCAAACTTGATTCAAAATAAAACTTATAATGACTGTTTCTGGCAAAGAAAACCAAGCAAATACATATGTATATATGCACCGGCGTATTAAAATTTGACGTCTGAGTCTAGGGCAACAAATAATCCACCCATATTTTGCACAAAGTTTATATTTAAACCGATTATAAATAGTCCTGAAGACGATCATATAAACCCATCAATCACTGCTTATTAAAGATGAAAAACTTTCGGTGTCGAAAGTTTTCCATAGTTTAAACAACTTTATCGATATATTGCTTCAAGACTGTCGTTAGTTAGAACAACTATCGATATATCAACGATACTATCGTGATAGTATCAAAGTTGTATGGTTCTCGTTCAATGTATTTATTTACACTTAAAATTCAAAACAAAATATTTTTAATTGTATGAAAAATAAGTGAGATCACTGGAAGAGATTTTCTGTCATCTACATATGTATTTTTGTTTATGAAAAGCAACATATTTACATTTGCTGTTAGTGGTACCACTTACTGTAAAACATCGGTGGTTTTAAAGTATTACTCGGTTGCAGAATTAAGACATCGATCGTTAGAAATATCAATAGTACCATTGATGGTTTTCCACCCCTACTACATAAATGTGAAATTTAATTGGTTGTAGATTATAAAAAGATGTACAAATAAGCACTTCAATCGTCATTTGTATTTTGTTGTCGCGTGTTGGTATTGTTAAAGAAAATGCAATATTTTTTTTTAGCTCACCTCTCAAATATTAACAGGAAGAACAAAGAAAATGCTTCTTTGTCAATTGGATTTGGAGACCATCAAATGATCAGTCTTCAAATTAAAAGTTTTTGATTTCCCTCAACTCATTGCCAACAATGCGAACGTGTAGCCGATTATTTCATCGTCTCCAGGTCCCTTAAAGTAAAGTTGAACTAAATTACATTCCGAGCACTTATTTGCCAATTCTCATGTGCAACATTTTTGTGGAACTTTTCACTTTCTAACTCTCGTCGCTAGCAATAGAAATACAAAGGATCTTCTTTATTCACTCTTATAGGGAATAAATAGTGAACATTTGCTCACGTGAAATATTTCCAGTGAACGAAAAATTGTGAATAAATTAGAAAATACTATACTGAAACAACAAAAATGCCAGCGTTGAAACGTAATACATTTCACGTAAACTTTTAGTCCCCACTGAGAGAAAAATCTTGGTAAGTGCAATGATTTTTAACATTATATTTATGATTTTGTCATTACTTTCCAACCAATGCAATGTTTCATTCGCATAACGAAAATTGTTTCATAAGCTAAAAAAATGTCATATGTATAACAAAATATTTTCATTCATGTAACGACATATTTTTTACTAAGCATTTTCATATTTTAAATTAAACATGTAATCATTGCAATGAAATTTTTGGTTCATACAATAAAATGACGTTAGTATTTAATTTTTTAATGAATTATGTCATTGAATTAACAACATTTTTCTTGCATATCATGATATTATTTCATTACTGAGACGTAACATATAATTTTTTAATGATATCGTACCATTGTGTCATTGTTGTAATGACTCTGATTTAATAATTTAATTATAATTATCATTGTATTTTGTTATAATTATTCAACTTACATCTTTTTTTATTGGCACATGCATCAGAAAAATGTTTGTAAGTATATAATTGCCTTGCCCGTCCAATATTTGAACTTGGAACTCATCACGTGGTAGCTAACCCGCTTAGACACTAAATACACATATATCATCATTAATGGCACTTTAATTCAACATTATTTAAATTATTCGAAAAGTTATAACTTATAAATAAATAAATATGTATAAATATACCTATTAAAAAATTTTTTGACTTGTCTCCTGAAATCGAATTTGTGACTACAAGGGTAGCAGGAAGTTTTCTTCATTGCAGTTACAAAAATATTTCATTAAAGTTGCAAGAAAAATAAAATTTCCACATCTGTATACAGAAAAAAGTATTCACCAATTAATATTTTCAATTAAGAATTTAATTGTATTCATTAAATTTTTAATTGTATTAATCAATTTGAGTGGAAAATTTAATTGATATTATCAAATTGTTTATAGGTGAAAATTTAATTAATTTTTTAATTGATACTACAAATATTTAAATTAATATTACAAAATCATTCATATTACTTTTTTGTAATTGTGGTTTTATACTTTAATCTTCTTTTATGTCACCTAATTAATGTTTAATTTATTTTTTTGTATGAATTCTACATACAAATTTAAATGCATATTTTTTTATTTTGTAACATTAATGATTCTATGAAATGTAAAATTTTAAGCACTAAAGAGGTTTCATTATATTAATGAAAGGGCTTCAACTTTAGCTATTTCATTCCCAATGTGCTTTCCTTTCAGTACCGATGAGGGTATTTATGAGAAATTTCCGATCTTTGATTATAGTCGACAAGGCATGCCGCTATTGTCTATTTCACTCGCAGCGATTCTTAAAACTTGCAACAATATAAATATTTCCTTGTAAAACATTTTGCAAAAATAGGTAGTAAAAATAAACTTGCTTGTTCTGTATTAAAGACAACTTAGCTTCAGTCAAATAAAACAATTGTTCCCCTAATTTATTTTTACGCCTTTTGTGCCTTTTTGTGAAGTCTTATATATTTATTACAAAAGATTTATTAAGTGGAAAAGCTACTGATATATAAAATCATTAGAACACGAAATATTTTTTCCCCTAAGATAAGAAAAAGAAAAAAAGAAAGAAAAGAATAAGAAAAAGTACAAGTACGATTGCAAATCTATATCACAAAGTCACAATAGTTTTAGAAAACTAAAAGCCTGTCCAACGATATCCCCAGCACACAATTTATCAACGACTTGTATTGTAAATAATAATAAATATTTAAGAAATTTATTATTCGACATATTATCATTATATTTTAATTTGAAATTTAATTGCACAGTTTATTTGTACCTTTAAAAGTACGCACAGTTTGTGACTGTTGAAAATTTGTGGTTGAAGTCTACTGATGATTTGGTTCAAGCGCCAATGAAATACGTATATAGACCAAGCTAAACCACCAGCAAATAAATTTCAAATTAAAATAATAATAAAATTAAAAAAATTTTATTGTTTTTTATGTTTTTTATTTTTATTTTTAAAGAGAAGTGACACTTAGGAAATGAATGTCTAATGTCTTTATGAAAGAGCTAATGATAGGGAAGACAGGTGGCGAAGGAAGAGATAGTGGAAAGCTTCGTTCTCTTACAACTCTGCTTTTTGCACGATATTAATAATGCAGTGCTGTCGGCCCTCAGGTGTTAAGTGAGGCGTATTAAATTTTTTTAAGATGTTTAGTAGCCATTTTATCGCTTATTTTAGTTCGCCGATGATTCTGCTACAAAACAAAGTAGAGCGCTCTGATGTTACATTAGGATGAACATCTGCTGAGTTTGGTATAGTTCAGTGACTATGCCTTCATCAGTTCAACTTTCCTACAGGGTGGCCCAGAAAGACCGAAGTGGTGTGAAATCCTTATAACTTTTTATTTAAGACATATTTTTTTAGTTTTTTGTTTTTTAAATACATTAAATTTATAGGGAATATTTTAAGATTAGTTATTAAAAATTATATCCCGCAAGTGGTGGCCATTTTCTGCTTCGCACAAATGTGCTCTTTCCAACACATTTTCAATGACCTTTTGCAAAACTTCCGGTGTTATGTTGTTAATTTCGTCTCGAATATTGGTTTTTAATTCCTCAATAGTCCTAGGCTTATTAAGATAAACTTTCCCTTTTAAATAACTCCAAAGGAAACAGTCTGGAGCAGTTAAATCCGGGGAACGCGGAGGCCAATTAAAATTGCTTCTACGCGAAATTATTTTTTCACCAAAGATGTCGCGTAAAAGAGCCATTGTGGCCCTGGAAGTGTGCGCTGTGGGTCCATCCTGTTGGAACCATATTTGCGGATGGTTTTCCACGGTTGGCTTTACCAAATTTTCCAACATCGCCTGATATCGATCACCATTGATGGAAATGGCGACACCTCGTTCATTTTCAAAAAAATATGGGCCAATGATCCTTTCTGAAGAAACACCGCATCAAACAGTATACTTAACTGGGTGTAATTGTTGTTGATGAAGTACTCTCGGGTTTTCAATATCCCATATCCTAAAGTTTTGTTTGTTAACGAGGCTTCGTCACTCATAACTAAGTTATGAATAATGGAAATGGAAAGAACACATTTGTGCGAAGCAGAAAATGTCCACCACTTGCGGGATATCATTTTTAATAACTAATTTAAAAATATTCCCTATAAATTTACTGCATTTAAAAAACAAAAAATTAAAAAAATATGTCTTAAATAAAAAGTTATAAGGAATTCACACCACTTCGGTCTTTCTGGGCCACCATGTACAACAACTGACACAAAGGGGCACTATGCACATCAGAAATATGCGTGGTGTTGTTTTTTAATGACTGTTGGGAACAGGAATTGAACCCATTACATTCAGTTTTGTAGTCAACGTACTAACTGCTTTAGCCACGCCATGATATCTGTTCAAATTCTGTTTAATTCACACACGAAATGAACTTTGGGGAAAATATCGCTCTGCACTATAACAGTGCAGATATTAAAATTGACACAAGACTAGTCACGTGATCAGTCTCCGAGTGATAGGGAAATGTCTGAATTTTAACACCAGTACCTTTGAATCATTTGTCATCAAACTGCAAGAAAGTTAAACATCGTAATTTTACAAAATTAAAAAAAATCGTAAAATCTCTAATTCCTAACGTTTAGTATATTAACTTTAGTCTATATATTTTTTTGTAAGTTTTCATAAACAGTTCTTGTCCACAATTAATAAACAAGGAAAAATAAAAAAAATCACAACTTGAAGTGATTTTTAAATTTTGTTGTATTTTTTATTTTACATTCCGTTTCTCATAAATAACTTCATACTTGCTAATTTTCAATCATATTCGGCTCCAATGGTCAAACTTATCTCTCCAGGTTGTACAAAGGTTTGATGATACCACTTGTTGGTGTCTAGCACAACTGAAACATATAATGATGAGTACTTTTTTTTACCCGTAAGCTGTATTTTCACTCAGATCTGCTTGATAATAATTTAATAACACTTTAATTGCACTTACTTATATCACCTTTTTGAACTATAGCATCAAATGATTTACAATGAAAATAACATTCAGGTGGTGGAGCCAATACCCAACGTTTGCTGCCCGATAGCTGGGCTTGCCAAGAGGGTAAACGAACATTGTCAATCTAAAAGAAAGTAACATTTAATTTTTTTGCAAATCCAGTAAAAAAAGAGACTCCAAAAAAGTCATGAAAATGCGGAAGTAGTGTAAATTTCGATCCGATCTAATGATTTTTACATAGGGTTGTCATTGCAAGAAGTTCTCTTTTTCGATGCCTGGTCACTGAATTGGAAGCGATATTAAGAAAAATTCCCTATTTTGTGTTCTATGATAATATTTTCATCTAGGAAAAATGGTAAATAGTTGCCTTTTTTAACAATTCGTTTCTTTTTATACGAATTTAAGCCCGAAACAGTGTTTTCATGTAAATTTAAGCAAATAACTTTTAAATTTTAGACTAAAAATAATTCATAAATTTCTTTCTTTCTGGTGAGTATTTTCTAACATTATGGAGGAGTTACAAGGTTTTGTTTGACTAAAATAAGCTTCTACATGGTGTTTTGGTCACTCTCGGCAAATTAAAAATATCGATTTTTTGGAAGCAATGAAAATGTACTTCCACTAGAATGACTTCCATTTTTTTCACTGGGAAGCTAAATAGTTTGTATTCGTTTACAACAAGTGCCGTTTCACACACTTCTACTTTAGGCGCACGGCAGTTGCAATAATACAAGGCTCTAAATTCTGATTTAAAAAAGTGGGCGTCAACACGCCCATACAATTAAAGCCTCCTATTTCATGTGTTTCCGGTCAGCACATTTAAATGTACTATTTATGTATTTACTATTATCCGTTTTCAACGAAACTAAACAGGAAAGATAACTGTTAGCCAAATAAAATTTGAGGTTAAAAAAGTAGGCGGGAACACGCCCATAATATTAAAAATTAAAAATTTCCCTAGTGAGTTTAAATTTGATGAACGAGTAGTTATAGATCAGCAAATTACTAGAAAACTCGAAAAACCCAAAAATTTTACCTAGGAGGGCGGGGCTGCGCCCATAAGGCTCAGAATTTAAAAAGCATTTCTAAGGCGTTTAACTCAATGGCTACAGCAGGTATTGAAATTGAAAAAGAACAAAATAAATAAAATGTACGCTAGTTAGCTAAAATTTAATAAGCAAGTAGGTCTAGATTAGCAACTAACTAGAAATATATGTAAGTCCGGAGATTTTAACCGGGGGGCGGAGCTATTCTAATAAAGAACAAGTTTAAAAAGTTTATCTCCAACGATTTTATTGAAATTTGGCACAAATGTTGGAATAATGCAAAGTTATAAAATTTCGTTGAAATAAGTGGAAGTTAAAACGCCCATATAGAAATTATATAACACCCTTACGATTACAAAATTTAGATAATGCATACCTCTTGCAGTGATAGGTATTGTACCAAACACGAAATTGGTCAAAATTTGTATCTCACTACTTTTGATGGCCGAAATTTTGGAAAGGAACTTGGCCTTTTTTCACATTTATGTTTTTGTGAGAATTTTATTTACGAGAGTGTAAAAATGCACAATTGCACAGTTTGCGAGACTTTTTAACATTCTCATGAAAACCCTTAATATTTTTTCAATTAACTTACATGCATGTGAGCCCCCAAGCCAACGGTACCTATAAAAAACCAATCGACTGCATTATTTTCTGATATCTCCGGCAAGAAATAGGGTCTAGCGTAATGACGTCGAAATTCTTCTGCTGTCTCTGGATTGCAATTGCTCCAACCAAAATACCAGGGTTGCTCTTCATGCTTGTTGCCAGAAGCATTAAAATAATCCACACGTTCTTTTGGCATATCCAGAGCCTCGAATAAGTCTCGGAATCCCGTCTTATAGGGTAAAAATTGGCAATCTAAAATCTTATGTTTCCTCTTAGCATTGAAGTAAGTTTCACGAAAATACCAATAATTAAATTTCTGAAGAAAAAAATATTAAATTTATAATTGGAAAATATAGGGCCGGCCTAATTTTGTTAAACGCAACGCTTAGCCTTGACAAATTTTAAATGTATTTTGTTTTTGTAATTAAAAATGTTTCCATATAAAATTTGTCAAGGCTTGCCGTTGCGTTTTACACAAAGAGAGGCCCATAGGTAGCTGAAAAGTAAAACAAACTTCCAGAGCAGTCCAATTTTTGGTAGCTTCTTCCACTATGACAGGAGTGCCTGAGTAGGCATACTTTTGACCAAACTCATCAGGTGTGATGCCTCGAACGCGCACCATGTGCTCAATATTCTGGCAAAACTTGCAATTCTCGGGAGGGCGAAGTGCGTAACGCACCGCTTGAGGCATTTTTAAAATGCAATTCTGAAATTTTACAGCAGTTTAGGCAAATAAATATTGTTATTCTTTCATTTGAAATGCTTACCTTGGACCTTAAGTCATTGCAATAGTAGTGTACAGCATAAGCTAATAAGCTCACGAGAATTATTATTTTACAGCACTTTTTTTTACGTGTTTGTAGCTTTTTATTTTCTTTTAAGAATTTTTCAACAACTGCAAGCTTTTTTATGTTCACATTTTTCATTTCACACCTTTTTAGCAGTTTTTGCAATTCTCCTTGAGCACAATCCATAACTCCGAGCAAATATCCTGACTCAATGGCTGTTATTAAAATACTAAAGCAAAACCACAAAGGCTAACAACAGTTTTACCACTCTCCTTCATGACCCACAGATGCCACTTTAATGACTTAAATACGTATCAAATCCTTTCAAATGTTAATAATAAGATTATCTTTTACATTTAAGAGCAAAAGAAGCAAACAGAAAGTAAATATAAAAGAAAAGTGAATTTATTTATAACCGCCATATGGTATTTATATAGTTTAGATTGCTGATGAGGGCTGCATAACAACAAAATAAGTGTGAGTGTGTTTGGGATTGTTTCGTCTGGTCACATGTGATAAGACATTTTTATTAAATTGATTGATTTAACTTAAAATGAGTATTCATGCTTTTATTATTTTCTCTTCTATTTCTTTCATGTGTCCTAAAGAGGTACTTATAATGGTGACTCGACTTGTATTACATACGATGCTGTAAATGCTGCCTATTTGGATGCACGCAAGAGAATACGTAAGTACATTTTTAAAGCAAACTGTATCTTAAGACCAGACTTGCAATTTTAGTTGCAGCAATTTTCGAGTTCATAGTTGAGAGGGGTGTTAAGATTGGGGAGGTATACACAGTTTCATGTGCTCTGTATAACAACACTTAGAGCCCACTGTATCAAAAGTAGCAGCATTATTTTTTTTTTTGCCCAAGCATACTTTTCAAGGTTCAAGTGAGAGATATTTTTCAGAATTTTCGGAAGATGTTTAGAGGTCGCACAAGTCGAAATTTTTTGCCGTCCGATTTTTTAATTTTCTTCATAAATTTAACCATAACTACGGCTTTCCTAACTTTTGAGGAAACAATTTAAAAATATTTTTCATTCGGTTGGCAGATAGGTGCAGTTTGCTTTATCTTGGGACTTCGCATAATTACAAAAAATATGGAAATACTAAAAAAGGTTATAGTCCACACATGATGAATAAACAACTGCGTATAAAAAACATTCGGGCCTGTTCTGCAAATCACGATATGTCAAATCACGGTGATTTAAAAAAATTAATGAAAGCTAAATCATTGCTTATTTGAAGTGCACGATTTATAGCGTTGGAAGTTGGAAGAAAATATTCTATTATAAATGATAAAAACTTAAAATACAATAAAACCCCACTACCAAGTAAGATATTAGTGGTTTACTTTTGAAATCACGTGGTTTGAAATCACCGTGGTTTTCAGAACAGGCCCTATTGTAAAGAATATTGTTTTTATATGAGCTTGTTCATTGATTCATCAGATGTGGATACAAAATTAAAATAAAAATAAATATACTTTGTCCTAGAAAAAGTTTCCTAACAAAAGATTGATTTAACACTATTCGTACACTAATAGAAAAATAATCATCTAAGTTTAAGAACAAAAATCTTAAATTTAGATTAAAGAAATTTTCAAATTTCAATCTTGAAATTTGTTCAGTGAGATTGAGTTTCTCAAATTAAAGCATAAATTCTTAATTTATAGACTGAATTCTTAAAATCAAAAACGTGGTCTTAATTCTAAGATTATATTTTTAAATTTTTAAGATATATTAATATTTTTATTAAAAACTAAATCTTTAATACGATCTTAGAATTAGATTTTATGCAAGTCCAGAATTTTTTTCCTGGTTGTTCAGCTTTTTTTATATGCATTTCATTGTTGCTGTAACAAATCATCAGTAGACTTCAACCACGATGAATTGCATATAGAAAAAGCTGAATCACCAGTTAATAAATTTTTTATTGGGATATAATTATGACAATTTGTCGAATAATAAATTTCTTAAATGTTAAATTTTATTCAAGTTTATAATATTAAATGCGATTTAAAAAAAATAAGATTTTATTCTTGAATCAAGAAGTTTCGTATTTAACAGACTATTACGATTGAAATGATTCGAGTTCGAGCGTAAAATTTAGCAGGTTTTTTCCCTTAGTGTATTGTTTTTAATACTGATTATGAACTACGTGCTTTAAAATTTTGTAAAAAATAATACAATTTCATAAAAAAATTAAATTAAAACGTGTACCCAAGACAAAATTAACAAATTTCTTTGGATAAACCCGTATGTGTTCGACTAAAACTCATGAAACGATTTATTTTGGTTTTTGAAAAAATTATAATATAATATTATATAATATTATAATAATATTTTTTAATCGTAATCGCGACTATGAAAATCTGCGATTATTTGCAAACCCTGCCTTGTATGTTAAAATGTCCAACTAAGAATTCGATAACATTTTTTAGTTCTGTCTTGTCTAGTTTCAACAGTTTTGTTTGTTATATTATCTTCTCCCTGGCCACCACTATCACTATTCCATCATAGTATTATCTGCGACATCATCGCTCAGTTTAGTAACTCAATCTTTGCCGCCTCGAATGGCTTTGCGTTAATAAGGTCTACTCTCTCTGTAACGTTGTGCCCATTTTCGCCAGGCCATTTAGGTGCTCATTTCCGATAACACTATGGTGGTCTGGCATCCATACAAAACGAATTTAATATTTTTTTTATAACCCCCATTCCATTAGCGCAAATATTTAACTCTTGAATTATAATACCTCTTGCTACATATGATACATGTGATGCTGTTTTTGGATATACGCCTTCCTAAACATTTGATTTAAATAATAATGGCTGTGTTTGATTTTCCAACTGAAATTGGAAGTGATTAAGTAGGCTTGTACATAATGTGACAAACCAGAACTTGTCCAAAACAGGCTTAAAGTTATTAGTGATTTGGCTGCTACAGCAGGTAAAATTATTTTATTTCGAAGCGCTGACCTTTATAAATCTTTATATATTTATTGCAATTTTATATGTATTGTATGAATATCATTTTCTAAACTCAATTCAATTTCATATACCACTTGAATATAAGTGATACACATACATACTTTAATAATAATAATAACTTTCATTTCTAGATATTTCACAACCAAAAAGTGATTGGAAAACCGAAGATATTGCAACAGTGGGTGAATTGCTTTTGGACATTTCCATTCAATTAGCCAGAACGTGAGTATAATATTATACAAATAATATTTCTTACAAACTGTATACTACTGTGTATTTTGAACTAAATGCATGTTAGTAAGTAAGCATGTTTAATTGTCACTGCAGCAAAATGTTGCCGGCCTACAAACGACAGCTTATGTTTAATAAAATAAAAAAAACAACAACAAGAATAGCAACTACAAAACAATTTTTTAAAAGTAAATGCAAATTCGCGGCATATACAAACATACATACATATGTCTAAATAAGATTACAAGGCAACTATGTTCACGCAACGTGTATTGTCTGATATCGCTCATTTATTGCAACATGGTAATATGTCTAGAAATAACATTTTTGAAATTACTACAAGAAAAGTATTCCATCATCGTGTTTATCTAACCTAAAAAAAATCATATTAAATTTCAAAGTCGATTGAAGTTGTATGTATTAACAGGCTGACTTTCGAAGCGTATCTATAAAAAGATTTAATTAAGTTCCGATGCGGTAGGTCCTTTTCCAAAATTGCATCACAGTGATGGGTAATGATTTTCTGAATTTTTTTTTTGGTTAAAATTTCAAATTAAATCTTAGTTATTCATTGGAATATGAAGCATTAGTGCGATTCACTAACTCTTTTTTAACGATTATCACATCATTAAAATAATTATAATGAAAATTTATCGAATTTGCTATTCAGTAACATTTTTAATAATATTCGCTGTAGATTAATGTCAGCTGCAGCTGTGTCGTTATTTAAGCGACAATAATTTATGTGCTGTTAATTTTATCGAAAAAAAATCAACAGAAAATATCAGCTGAGTCCTATCGTTAAAAAAAAGTTTCAGAATCCCACAATCGTTATTTTAAGCGACAAAATGTATAGATACAAATTACGATTGTCGGATCTTTAAAAGTTACTGAATCGCACTACATATGTACATTTTCAACTATGTTGACTAAGTGACAAAGTGCCCAATTTTCGAACCGGCATGTATTTTTTTCCTAAGCTGATAAAAATTGTCAAAACATTGTAACATTGCTCACATTAACTCTGAAACAAAAAACTCTGATTGCTTCTCTGTGGCGTTTCTAATACTTTTTTAAAACTATTCGCAGATAGATAAAATACTTGATACGGTCGAGAATTTCAGGAAAACATAAGGGTTTTCATGAGACTGTTCAAAAGTATCGCAAACTGTGCAATTTTGCATTTTTACACTCTCGTAAATAAAATGTCAAAAATTTTATAGAAATTTGTTTACACAAACCTGTTAAGTTTGCCCAACTTAAGCTGTGCAGTTGTGCATTTTGTAAACATCAAGTTCTTGCTTTTTTGGACTTCTTTAGGCACTTTCAGACACAAATACACACTTTTTTATTTTTTTAGATATATGTTTTTTAATTAAAAATTGATTTAAATTTTATTATTTTATTTTTATTTAATTAATTTTTTGACGTTTGTTTCAAATTTACATTAGTTGTTTGCACAAAAGGTTAAAAGGGGCTTCATGAAACAAGTCTCGCAAGTTTGCCCAATTGCACAAATGGCAATTTTAAGAGTTCTCATGAAAACCCTTAATGTTTTTGTAGAATATTATAAAAATGTTTCGTATTTTTAAAAAAAAATTTTAGGTTTACTTATAAGTTGTCAGAGAAAGCGCCGATTACCTGGCTTTGCTGGTAGCTAGAAAATATGGGAGTGTTCTCTCAGACGTTCCAAACATTGCTTTGATCACTTATATGACATGGTCTCTGACAGTAACATTGTGGTAACTTTTTTTTAGGAGAATACTTAATCTAGAGATTGTCTCGTTGAATGGGTACAATATATAACTTATCGGACCGACGTCAAATATTTGGCTGTTATTTTTGATAGCAAGGAAAATATATATACAACGATGGTTAAGCCAAGCATTAAGTATGGCACAATTGTGTGGTGGAACAAGACTCGACAGATTGCGGCGACAAAAAACTCTGCATGGTTCAGAGATTGGCTTGTCTTCTGACGATAGGCAAATAACGGATATAATTTTCAATAAAACATACACGTGATAAGCTTGGTTTATTTAAATGGATGTTGTGTTCGGGAAACGTTCCTTCATTTCCAAAGAAATATTATCTTCCAGAAGTTTTATATTAGCGATTTATAAGCCTGATCATATCGAGATAGTGCTAATTGTCTACGTTCGACTTTTTCATTTGGAGTTTTTTTAAGTCACAGCCACAAACCAGAGTAAAAAAATTTTAAAATTTCGGAAACGCACCAGTGACCGGAACAAATGCACTGTAGCCATAAGTACACTACATATGTATGTATTCAAAGTTTCTCATACCCGGGTGCCTTAAACACCGCATGAACGTTACGCGGTGTTCATTTGACTCGTTGGTCATTTGCTGAGAACTTCATATGATTATCAACACGATTTTTAAGGTCGGTACTTTGATAGTAAATTTTCGTGTATATGATAGTGAGCTCCAATGTCTATAAAATAAATTACCTTTTTTGAATTGGCTCTGTATCTCGAGATTTTCCGTTATTAAGAAAAACTAAGATGCTGCATCACATAATTAATTTATTATTAATTAAAAATAAATAATAATTAAAAAAAGCTGTAATACGAGTATATATGTTATCACTTAATTGTGAATAAATTCAGAATTCATAGAATGATTTTTAATAAATTTGGTTCACTTTATTTATAACATATGAATGTATCACAATTAAAAATAAAATATAAAATTTTCTTCAGTTTAACATTTTAATGAGTCTTTTAAAAAACGATTTTCTTAATTTTTTGGAAAAAATTTATTTTTTTGTAGAAAACTTTCGAAATATCTCCGAAACTATAAGTTTGTTGAGAAATAAATAGCAATATAATATATAATATAATAATTTAAAGGCCAATTTGTTTCCTATCCTTCTATATATTTTTTTATTTAATCAAAGAACTGGTTCTGAAGTATATGCAAATTATGTGATGCAACATCCTCTTTTTAGGGTTCCGTACACTAAAGATGAAAAAAGGAACCCTATTGTTTTTGGCTACGCTGTCCGTCTGTCCGTCACACGGTATTTTCTCAGGAACCGTAAGAGCTACGGACCTGAAATTTGGACAGAGTATGTAGAACCTTTACCACTACAACAACAAATACATGAGAATTAGAAATTAAAGGGTGCTCCAAAACGAGTGACGAAAAATTTTAAAATCTCATGTAATATACATACAATTGTATGTACAGGGTGGCCCAGAAAGACCGAAGTGGTGTAAATTCCTTATAACTTTTTATTTAAGACATATTTTTTTAATTTTTTGTTTTTTAAATACAGTAAATTTATAGGGAATATTTTTAGATTAGTTGTTAAAAATGATATCCCGCAAGTGGAGGCCATTTTCTGCTTCGCACAAATGATCTACAAAATTAAAAAAAAAATTCTAGCACTAAAATGAATCTCCAAATTTGAAAAAATCGTTTAAATGAAAAAAAATCGCCAATATGAAAAAAACGCCAAAAACCGAAAAAAATCGCAAGAACGCAAAATAACGCAAAATAATTGTTTATGTGAAAAAAAAATCGACAAAATGAAAAGAAATCGCCCAATTTAAAAAAAAATCGGAAAAACGAAGAAAACCGCCAAAATTTAAAATAAACGCCAAAAACCGAAAAAAATCCTCAAAACGAAAAAAAGTGCCAAAATTAAAAAATAATCGCCAAAACCAAAAAAAATCACCTATATGAAAAAAACGCCAAAATTAAAAAAAAATCGCAAAAATATAAAAATCGCCAAAATAAAAAAACGCCAAAATAATAAAAATCGCCGAAATTAAAAAAAAGTGCCAAAACTCATAAAGCGCCAATAAATTCAAAAAACCCCCAAACTAAAAAAAAACGCTTAAAACCGAAAAAACCCAAAAACGAAAAAAAAATGCCAAAACTATAGTTATAGGCTAAAGTTCGTATTGAGTTACATATCTCGTGCCCGTACGGAACCCTTCGTGCGCGGGTCAAAGTCGCACTTCACTGAATTTATTTCTTAATAACGGAACATTTCTAGATACAGAGCCAATTCAAAAAAACTGATTCAGAGGCATTGATACACAGTACTTAGTGTATACAAATTGACTACGAAACCTTTGACCTTACACAATAAATTTCAATTTGTTGATCTGTGTAATATTTTCAGTACTTTGCGTTGGGTGTATATTTCTTCTATTCAAAAGCAAAATTGGATATGAGCAACATTTTTAATATTTTATATTTTCGTACTCGAGTATTTTATTATTCTTTCTTTTTTGGTTTTTTGTTTACAAAAAAGCCTAACTCATAATATGTAACTATGTATGTATGCAAAAAGACAGAAAAATTTTTTTTTTAAATAATTAAGGTGCTTGAAGAAAACTAAAATTATCACTATGTTACTTTAATTTTTTTGGAAAAATTAATTAAAAACCAAAAAATTTTCTATAAACATACGATATCGTACTATAAACAAAAATAATAACAATGCGCATGCCAATGTAACATACTAGCTTCATACGCATGCTACATATGTACATACTTTGCTCATCATGACAAAGCAAAAGTGTTGACACCGCAACCAATTTTAAAAAGAGTATATTTATATTATGAAAAATAGGCACTCGTGCAGCTCTCTGATTTGCATTATCAAAGCTATACTCGTATGTTCACAAATTTGTTACTTGTTTGATTATAAACAAAACAAAATAACGCTTGAATATTTTTCATATATTTATTTGTTTTTGTCTTAAATGCTGTTTAAAAAAGAAGCCCCAAAAATTCACAAATAATTTAAAACATGTTTAGCACGTTTTAAAAAACCACAAAAATTAATATGTACATAAATACATATCAGCCATGCAAAAAATAACTGAATAATGACATAAAAAAATTGCAAATTAGCAGATTATATACTAAATACAAATTAAATTTAGCCAAAATAAAAAAGCGAGAAAAAATTGTATAAATATGAATGAATTTCGAATTAAATATAATGAAACGGTTTGGTGATTTTTATTGTTGATTTGACGTCTTTAAGAAATATTACAAAACCCACTAACATTAGATTGCATTTTATTTTTGGAACAATCGAACTTAAGGAAATCTTTATTGAAAGTATACTATAGCTGAGGAAAAATTATATTATGAAATTATGACTGGCCCGTAACATAAAATCATCATACAGCGAAGTAAATGAAATACATTAGATAGTTGCTGGAAGTTTGAGTAAAAAAAGATGGCTGTCACAAGTATCATCCATCAAAAAACTGCCAAGCATTTTTGCAACGTAACGTGTTTTTGATGAGGTAACACATTTTCTTACTTGAAAGTATTACTTCTACATGTATGCATAAATGTATGTTTGTTTGTATGTAGCATAACACTTCTTTCTCATATTGTTGTAGGGTCTGCTGGCTTGGTAAGTTTTAAATTTACGGTTGCGCAATAAAAAATTGATTACTAGATTTTTAATTTGTATGTAAGACTTCACCTTTTAATTATACAATCATAATAAGAGAAATCAGGAAAATTAAAAAATCAATCGAAGTTAATAAAACAAGAAATAATATCCTAAATATTTACTCTACAATAAGAATACTAAATAATATCAGTATTTATTCAGCTACACGTTAGTATATAATAGGGGTGCCAATTGGGAGTGATTTTTACCATATTTTAGAATGTTGGTATATAATATTTAATATAAAATACACTTTTTTAATTAACAATATGCAAATAATGAAGAATTTTGGAAAAACACTTTAAGCAGTTTGGTAATTTTGGTGACCAATATGGTTTGAGGCCCATATTGGTTTGAAAAATCAGTACGCCCTTAAAAAAATAATGTCATAAGTTTTTAGCCAAAAATTAAATATAAAATTAACATGACAATAATGTAGCTAACATAACCAAACCAAACAAATCTTTTTAGGTTAGGTTAGTTTGGAAGAGGGGCAGCAAAAATTTACCCAATCGATTTTGGATTACATTTATATATCTGTTACAGTTTCCAGGCGGAGAATTTGGCTTGTAATTTGACTGAATGCTTTACAGTGAGTGACACAAGTAGTGTTCGAAATTTTCATTATCGTTGTTTTAATTAATTTTCTAATTCCAGAAAAGGAGTGGCATTTTTTAGCATGATGTTATTCAGAAATGAGCTAATACGTCACTTCGTTTCCAGGGACACCCTGATGTCCTAGAATTTATTTAGTTATCTTGGTTTCTCTACAATACCTTTGCGAGTTTATCTCATTTTCGTATTAAAAGACACTTCGACATTAAGCTTAATAATTTCTTAAGGCTTCGATAACTGTTTTACTATCCGTAAAGATATAAAAAGGTAGTTCGTTGTCAATTTCTAGATATTTAGTGTCTTCCGTTATAGTCGTTATATTAGTCTGAGTATATTACAACTCATGTCATAAAATCTACAAACCAATAGGCTTCCAATTTTTTACCATTCCCTGGCAAGGATAGTTTCATGGTTATTCCCAATTTTATCGCTCTTTCCCATATCATAGTTTCAGGCGTTATAGTGATGCTTTTACCTCATACATATCTAATTGGGATTTTATTATACATGACGGAGGTGACGTTTCCGCTGGGTAAGGCATGTTTTATATTTTGATACTTGGTTGTATGTTCCCTGTTAGCCATTCACCCATTACCATCAGTATTGCGGCGGCCAAACCTAACTCATATTTAACCTGTGTATCAATTGACACGATTGAAAGAATGTTTTCCACCGCTTTAGTTTATGTCTCTGTAATTTTTGAAGGGTTTGTATATTAACCTTCTTTTCTAAGGATGTTCACCACACTAACGATGCGTATGTTATGATTGGTAGTACCACACTCGTGTAAAGCCAGTGTGTTGTTTTTAGGATTTTATCCCCATTTGGATCCGAAAGCTCTTCTTAAAAAGGTGCAAGCTTGTTGAGCCTTAATTGCTCTGTTTTCTGTATGGTTTTTCTTCAAGGATAATCTCAAATCAAGTATTACTCCTAGATACTTGACCTTTTTGGTAATCTGTATTGTTTTGTTTTGAAATACAAGAGATTGAAATGTTGGAATTTTTCGCTTATTCGTGAACAAACAAATTTTTGTTTTTCCGGGTAAACACCAAAATCTTGTTCTCTGGGCCCAGTTATAAAATAAGCAAAGACCTTTTGTAGCACTTTCACCTAATATTCTAGAGTGATGTCCGCTTATTATAAATACCATGTCGTCTTCATAAAAAACGGTCTTGAAACCTTCTATGTATAGAAGTTTTAGTAGACTGTCCCACAATAAAGGTGATAATATGCTTCTTCCCGACATACATTCTGTTAAGAACACGACTTATCAAAGCGCTTATTCCTTGATCAAAGTCAAATATGCTTAGGGATTTGATAAGACTCAAGATCGAAACGTTGTTGAAGGCCCCTTCAGTATCAATAATTATAGCAAGGGTATAAATTTCTAGATAAAAAGATCTTTCAACATGATATACAATTCCCTGTAGGGCTTTCTCAATAGACTTGCCTCTAACATACTTATGCGTGTTGCTTAAATTTTTATTACATCATGTGAAATTTTATCCTTCAATATTGTGTCCAAAATTTGTTTGCCATGTTTTCACTAAGAATGATGTTAAGCTTATTGGTCTATACGCTTTTGAGTTTGCATAGCCTTCCTCACCTGATGTTAGCAAACTATTTTCTATTGTGTCAATGGTTTTCTGAAGAAGAGCCTGGAAAGTACCATCAGGCCCAGCTGCTTTAAATGGGGTTGTGCTTCTTCCCCATTTTCCATGCAAGGTTCCTGTCTGGAAGTCGGCCTTCATTAGCATTCCTATCTAAACTCCATCGTTACCACACTTCTATTATCTGAATTAACTAGTGTTTCAGGTTGTGTATAAGTTTTCAATAGAAATGTTTCGATTTTGTAGAACAATTAATTTTTACTCTCATAGTTTCGACTTAGTCAGATGTAGCATGTGTTTTAACATCCGAACTCACAAGAAAAAATGTGACATCGATTCGGAAAGCAGAACATAGACAAATATGTATGTATGTATATTAAAAACATTTCTCCTTACAACGTTATTAGAATTAAATAATTCAAATTAATGACTAAAATAATTATCCTTTTTGCATTCACAATACTTTTTTCAAGTTCAAAGAATAATTAATTAATTTTTGTCTTGTACATTTCAACTTAAACACATGAAGCATCTGTTTTATTATGAGAACTATCAAGTAATTTTGTCAAAACGACTCTGAAGCCGGAATATGGACAAAAATAGCCAGGATTTCGGGATTCGGGGTTTCCCGTTTACCATACCTAGTAGGTATACACAGAAGTATTTCATATGCACCAACTTCAAACATCAAAACTATCAGAAAAAGGAATTTTCATATTTAATTGGAAATTGTGGAAATCGTTCTTAAAAACAGCATGAAATAAAGCTTTAATCAAAGACCGAACTTCAGTCCATATATTTTTGTTTTCTGGTTTTAAATTTTCATTAAAAAAATGTTCCTTCTAAAAACAAACGTCTTTTTTAATTACGAAAAAAAATAGAAGCAAAAAAAAACAAAATTATAATGTATGACAACTTCAATGCTGGCAAACTATTTTCTGCCTGAAAACAAGTACAATTAGCTAAATTGTATAAAAAATTGTTCCGAAAACAACTTTGATTTCCTTTTAAATATAAAACCAGACGGTATTGCAGAATTTCCACTATTAAATGTGGCAGCAGAGATACTTATGTAATTAAACATTTTTGTTTCTTTATCTAACTTAATCTGCTTGAATTCATTTAACACACCAACATATCTAAAATAAACAAAAAAAACAAAAACAAACTAAATTAAAACTTGACATCTGTAACAATTTTGTCGGCGCATGTGTGCGTGTGTACGTTTGTTGGATAATTGTGCAATGAATGCATGAATTTCTTATAAATTATTTAAAAAATATTAAATAAAGCCAAACAAATTAGCGATTAGTTAACTATATTTAAAAAAAATTTTGCTTAAATATGGGAAAATATCACAAAAATTGTTCAGTTATAAACGAAACGAAATAATCGCATATTTCAGTCAAAATAGTGAATGCATGGAAAAAAAATTTTGGATTAAAAAAATGTTCAGCAGCATTAATTAATACTAATTGCAATTGTGTATTCAACAAAGTCAGACGATGGAGATTAAAAAAATATTTGCGACCAAACTGCCATTATTTGAGCGCAATCTCCTCAGTACATGATGGTACAATGGTACTCGCAATAATTACATAAAAATTTAAAACTGCAAATTGATATTTAAAATTACCTATGTTACTATAGCAGTTTAAGTACCAAAAGCTTTGCAGTTAATCAAAATTAAACCGCTCACTCTTATAAATTCTCAAAAATATAGAAGCGAGTTAAAACAATAAAAAAAGCCCGATATCATGTCATTTTCATTCCCGATTCAGGCAAGTCTCTAATTTCTATTCTTTCCTTTGTTAAAGCGGGTGTTTTTTCATAAATAAGGAATTTTAAGTTATTTTAAAAAAATAAGATATACATATAAATGATGTAATCTATATGCTATGAATTTGAAAGGTTTGGAGAAATCTTGGTCGGAAAATCCAATAATTGATAAAGCAGGCCAGTACATCAATGAGAACGTGAACCGTGTCCAGTGGGAAATAAGGTAGCTAGCTATAAATTTTTTCTAGGGGGCATTACACAGAGAAAAAACTGCCTAATAAAATCAATAAGATTTTCTCTGTGAAACGTTTTTAGGTTAAGGGGTATTTCAGCACAAAGAAGCGAAGATTTTTTCATAGAGATTTTTTATTGTTTTTATGTGGTAAATCTTATTAATTTTATCAAGAAGAAAACCACATAAAATCAAGAAAAAATCTTATTATTCACAACTTTTTTTACTCAATTTCCGTTATTTTTGGCACCAAAAAAATAATCCATAGAGAAAATCTTCTTGATTCTATTAGGTTTTCTTATAAATTGTAAACTATAAGAATTTCTTATTGATTTCATTAGGTTGCCTTATTGATTTTTTCAAAAAGGTTTTCTTTTTGATTTTATTAGGTTCCTATATGATTATGTGTAAAGCGTCTTATTAATTTTTTTAATAAGGAAATCTTCTTGTTTTTATTAGGTTTCTTGTTATTTCATATCTATAAATAAACATAGAGATAATTTTTTTCATGATATTTTTCGTTCTTGTATAAGCATGTTTTTGTACAATAATTTTAGTGCAAATTCAGGCTGCTTGTTAGCATATTGGTTAGAGTTCGTGTCTATCAGTCAGATGGTTGCTGGTTCAAATACTTGTCTACTCCCAAGTAATAAATATGTATGCATGGAGAGTTACTTAATTAAGAATATAATATAATATGTATGTATGTAAGTATAAATAAATAACATCTAAATATACTATATACATACATAAATACATCGTACAGAATTTAAATGAAAATACATAAGCACAATTTTTTTCATGTTTTATTAGGTTGCCTAATAAAATCAAGAAGAAAACCTTTTTGAAAAAATCAATAAGATAACCTAATAAAAACTACAAGATTTCTTCTTGATTTTTTCAAAAAGGTTTTCGCTATGAAATTAATAAGATTTCCTTATTGAAAAAAAAAACCATAAAGATATCTTATTAATTTTGTTCTATTTTATGAGGTATTTACTAGGCACTTATTATTAAGTTAAGTTATTTATTAAGTTCAAGTGAAGTTCAATTGAAGAAAAAGTTTTATTGATATCTTTTACAAAAATATTAATGAAAAATTATGTATTCTAAACGGCATTGGAGAATTTTGATAGCAAAATACAATATAACAAAATACTTATTATGTAAACTAATTAATAAATAGTTGTTTAATTCTGTGGCAAAAAGAAAATAACTGCTTAAGTCGAGATAAACAGATTTTGAGTTAATGACACCATTGTTATCAGCATATTTGAAAGTACCACTGGTAAAAATCTCAATTAAATTGTGTGATTTTTCAGGAACTTATAGCACTATGACTTTCTACTTATCTTTTAAAGACTTTTAATCTCATTTAGAATAATAGCTTAATTTAGGTTATAACTTAAAATATTTCAACTTAAATGTATTATTTATAGTGTGTAGAACAATGTTTGCTTAAGGTGCCGATACACAACATGTTTTTTACATTGCTCCTGCGAAATTTTAGATAATTCGGTAAAAACATGTAGTTGGCCAACTCAAAAACTTTGCTTGTGTAAAATACACAAGCAAAAACATTTCAATTAGAGCATGTTCTATTTTCTTATGTTCACACATGTGTTTTCAAATGTCTATGACATGTGAAAACATTTATCGACAGTTGAATGTCTCCGATATCATTAGCCGTTCGTCTAAAGTATTTGCATTAGTGATAAATTAATTATTTTTTATCGAATTTTAAAATTTTAATAAAAATGATATAAAGTATATAACAAGTGTTGATACAAGCTCCATATTTTGCAGATTAAAAAGAAAAAACTTAAATAAATATTTGTGACGCCGGCACTGCAGTGACGTCGGTACTTCAGCAACGCTACCAAAGAAATTTTCAGCGGCTTTAATGCTGAAAATAGCAGCTGTTCTAAACAATCATGGCCGATGTCACGTGTAATTGTACATACAAGTTGGTGACCAAAAATTAAAAACCGTATGTAAATGAATCAAGTTTGACAGACACAAAAAAACAAACATGTGAATTGTAAACTTGAAAAAACACAAGCAAAAACATGTAGTGTATTGGTACCTTTAAAAAATTAGGGTTAACAGAGAATTTTCCAATTTAACTTAAAAAAAATAAATTTCTGAAAATCGACTTGAAAGCAGGGACCGAAAATAATTGTTAATTTTTTATTTGAAATGAAAAGGTTACTGTAAAATGTGTTTTATTTGGTTTGGGTTATTTTTAACCATTATCGTAAAAGATATTTCATTTATTGTAACCAATTTGAGTGAAAAATATTTTTTTTTGGTTACGAATAACTATTATAGCAACCAAAAATTATTTTGCATTTTACTTTTTAGACAAAATGTCTAATTATGTGGCGTTTTTCTTTAGCAAATTTCTACTAAAAACATTATATATTGCAAAAAAAAACTAAGTCGCAATGGATTAAATTAATGGAAATTATCTCCCAAAACTGATTATATAGATCGTAAAAACTCAATAGCTCGAGATAGGCTTACAACATATACATATGTTAATCGCGAAAACTTTAAATATCTGTAAAAAATTTCCAAAGTCGTAAAAACTGTAGACGAGTAAACTTAGTAGATTTTAAGAATCAAAAATAATCGCATGTGCAAAAACTTGCGAAAATTCGCGAATAATTTCTTAATTGAAAAAAAACTCATAGTCAGGCGCAAGTTCAGTAATTTCAATTATTGCACTGAAAGAAAAACCTTCGTAAATACAATGATTTTTCACATTATATTTATGATTTTGTCATTGTTTTTCAACCAATGCAACGCTTCATTCGCATTACGAAAATTGTGTCATTAACTGAAAAACTGTCATATATACAACGAAATATTTTCATTCATAAGCAACGTACATTTTCATATTTTAAATGAAAAATGTAATCATTGCGATGAAACTTATTAGTTTATACAATGAAGTGACATTAGTTTTATTTTTTTTACGAACTATTTCAATGAATAAACAACATTTGTCATGTAAATCATGACAATATTTCATTACTGAGACGTAACATATCATTTTTTGATGATATCATATCATAGTGTTAACAACATAAGTCATTATTGTAATGACTGATTCATTTATTTAATTATAATTGTATCTTAATAAATATTCAACTTACGTGTGTATATTGGCACAGGCATCAGAAAAACGTTTGCATGATAATTGGCTTCCCCGGCCAAGAGTTGAATTTGGAACTCATCGCGTGGTAGATAGCGCGCTTACGGCTGCAGCCACAACAATCTGAAATGATATTTAGATACACACTAAATACAAACATGCCATCATTAATGAAATTTTAATTCAAAGTTATGTAATTGATCTAATTAATTCAACATTATTTCATTTATTTGAAAAGTTATAACTTATAAATATATATATGAATATATATATATATTAAAAAAAATTTGACTTATCTCCAGGATTCGAACCTGGGATTACAAGAGTGGCACACTGCCTACTAGCCAGCAGCAGGATGTTTTCTTCATTATAGTTACGAAAATATATCATTAAAGTTGCAACAAAACTATAATTTCCATAACTATAGATTAATTACATATTTTTTTGATACTTTGATACAATTTGATACTTTGAAATTATTTTATGTAACCTAATCAATTTAAAAAATTTTTTTTTGTATAAATTCTTCACAAAAACATGTATTTAATTATTTCGTAACATAAATGATGCTAGAAAATGTTAAATATTAAGCAATCGATTGGTTTCATTCCATTAATGCAATTTACATCAATATAATATAATATTTCATTTTATTAATAAAATTTGTCGTTGTATTAATGAAAGGGGTTCAACGTAATGGTTTCATTCCCGTGACGAAGTGTTTTTCTTTCAGTGTGTTGAATGAAATATTTTTATTAATTAATGTGAGTTTCTAAAGAAGAGAAGAAAAATTAAACTTAGACTTTTAAGCTGGAGGAAATACCGATACTTTTCTGTGCAGCCACGCACTTCATCAGCATCCTAGTCTATCTATTTGGGTAGAGATTCTTATTAACATCAGCTATTTAACTTAAATTTACAATGAAACGGAATATGAGAAACTATTGTTGTGTATACAATTGATTTACCTTTGGTAAACACATTTATAAGTATCACTATTAATTTTCTGTTTTTTCCATTTTTTCATTTTTCTATTTAAGTTAGCTCGAAATTATATTACTCTATCTAAGTATGTTTATTTCTGATTAAAATTCACTACAGTTCAATTAAAGAATCTAAAAAATTTCTCATTGAAAAAAAACTTAAAATTTATTTTAAAACGCTAAAATTAAAAGAAATGCAAAAAAACTTGTACAAATTTGCAAAAATTAGGAAAATCCGCAAAAACTTTGTAACATTCAAAGGATATCAAAGTCTGATAGTTAAAACTGAAAAAAAAAGATTGAGAATAATCAATTTTTTTTGCGATATTAAAGAAAATTCGCGATAAATTGTAAAATTGCCCTAAAATTACTTATAAATACCTAAAGATATAAGAAATTCCAAAAAATCGGAAAAAATGCCAAAATTATAAAAATTCTCAACAAATTGCTAACATCAAATACATAGATGGATTAAAAATCGGTAAAATATTAATAAGGCAAGATTTGGCTTAAAATAACTTTTATCGCGAAAATAGCGAAAATTCACGACAAATTGCAAAATCGCAAACAAGCCCAAAAATTTTTTAGGTTAAATTACGATTATCATGAATGCCAAAAACTCGCGAAAATAGAAACAAGTTGCTAACATCAAAATGATAGCAAAGTGTGATATTAATTAAAAGCCGGCAGAACTATAAAAAAGGAAAAAAATTTAGAAAAATTTTCTTTACCAGACAATAACGTAAATGGGTTAAGTCACCCCTAATTTGTTAAAATTATGCACAAGAACAATAAGTTTAATTAAAAATTACCTGATTCACAAAACTTTTAGTAAGTTTGTAAATAAATCCCAAAGCCCTAAAATTTTAAAAGTATAAATAAATGCTCGAAAAAATTTTGTTTTACATATTGCAAAAATTACAAAAACTCGCAAATAATTTTCGGATACAGATAGAACCCTTGAATAATTTTCTCATAATTTTGCATTTTCGTACCAAATATTATTTTTTACATCTAAAATATCCAAATAAATATAAAATAACCAAAAAATTAAAATTCTTTAGATATTAGTTATTGGTAACCAAAAAATATTTTTGGTTGCTATAATAGTTATTTATAACCAGGGAAACCATAAATATGCTCTAAAAAAAGTGTTTTATGAGCATTCAATATGTACTAAAAACTTGAAAATATGCACTAAAAAGACAAAAATATGCTCTTCAAAATTAAGTAAATTAAAAAAATAGACAAAAAAAAGGAAACAAAGTTAACAAAGAATAACTCTGGGTTTAAATTTAAAAAGATCACGATATAAGAATTCATGTTTTGGATAAATAGCACAATATTTTTATTTATATTTTTATTGCAATAAATAACAAATTATTGACATAGAATTTCAAATAAAAATCGTATCTGTATCACCTAAATAAACTTTTATACACTGACAATGCTCCTTCAACATTCTTTCGGGGCAGAGTCCCTCATAATAGGAAAGCTGAATTTGTATTGAAACTAATGTCCGTAAAACTGAGAAATATATAAGAAAAATGTATACACTACATGGAACATTGGAACAGAAATTCAGATGGTGAAAAATAAAAATAAATGTTTTGACCAATCCCTTAATTTGTGAGCAAATTAACCCAGATAGCGCCGGGAAAAAATGTTCTTTAAAACGGACATTTTTATTTCGAAAATGAAATTTTAATAACTTTCTAGAAACAAATTTTATAATTTTTCGAATGGGGTATCCTTTTAAAAGGACGGTTCGGTCAACTGAGTTAAAGTAAAAAAAATTATAGAGTATCAAAATATGCTCTAAAAGCATAAATTATGCTCTAAAAATTCGAAAATATGCTAAAGATATGCGTGTTAGACTGATATATGCAAAAACATGCTTTAAAAGGTGAAATATGCAAAAATATGCACTAGCAAATCGATGTCAAAATTCTTAAAAAGTTGTGAAACTGATAAATATCTTGGCGCCGCATTAATACTTCACACAAGAAAAAATATGCAATTACATATTTGCGGTTTCCCTGTTTATAACCAATAAAAATATTTCTCACTTTAATTGGTTACAATAACCAAAAAAAAAATATATCTTACGATAATCGTTGATTATAACTATTATTTGAATTAATCAATTTTAATGGTTAAATATAACCTTTTTATCATTTCTCTTATAACTGTTATGTCCCTGCTTGAAAGCTTAAAAGTGCTCTGCTGCCAAATAGTAAAATATGACTTAGGCACCTTTTCCTTACTGCCACAGAATAATACATATGTTAATTTGACAACATTTTTCCAATATTAAGTAGTGAACAGATGTCCATGATTCTCTTATATGTTAGAAAGGCAAAAATATTGCCAAGTTAACATATTTGCTTAAAATGATGGCACCCTCACAATAACGAAATAAAATTCATAGTATGTTATAGTGAGAGGTTTTATGCCAAACAAGAACTTGGTTCACATTTTGATCTCAGTACTTGTAGCGGTCAAAATTTTTGGATGGGAACTTGGCCTTTTTTCACATTTATGTTTTTGTATGGATCTGACTTCTTTTTTAAGTTTTGAGCTTTTTAATGCCTGACCGCAAGAAAATATTGATGAGCCTTTGTCCAAGAGTTTATTGTTAAGGTTCAGGCCTTTGTTCTTGTGTATTCTTATAGGGTAAGCTAAGCTAATACTGAATTGATCGCGCTGAACATACGCTCGTGGTAATATCTCAAATTTTGTCGTAACCCACTTCAAGTCATACATTATTAGTCCATGGCTGAATTTAATAACTAATTTCTTTAATACGACTAATACGAGGTTAAGACCTTCTTATTCTGTATCAAATTTCAGCTCACTAGCACAAATTTAAATTTTTATGGGCGTAGCCCCGCCGCCTTGGTTAAAATTTTTGGGTTTTCACATTTTTTTACTTCATCGCTCACCTAGATCTACTTGTGTAGCAAATTTCAGATCTTTAGCTATAGCGGAAGGGCTTCATAATATTGATGAGTGAGTCAGTCAGTATGTCTTAAAATATGTACTTTTTGCACCTCCATATCTTCGGAACCTTTCATTGTAAAACTTTCAAACTTCGGATATGAGGTTACATGAATTAAATTTTATAATTTTACGACTGCTTGAAGCAAAGATATGAGGGCAGCGTGATCGTTTGACCGACTAAAGTGGCAAATTGCCACTTTTTCGACTCCCTTGCTACTTTTTCGAGTGCAGTTGCCACTTTTTGTCGGCATTTTTAGAGTGAATTACATAAAAATACATTAAAAATAAAAAGTTTAGTGTAGTTTTCTCGTTTTATTTAATTTTGCCCCTTTTTTTTTGATAAATCCCCTTTTTGGTGCCTCTTTTTGAAAAATGTCATCGGTCACCCTGTATGAGGGGGTTAAAAACAGCTCGACTGGCTTCCTGTAAATATACACACTGCGTGCATTGGCCGGAACTTGGCCTGGCATTCTATATTATTATTGTTCGAACTTCATTTGTTTCTATATTTAATGAATTGAACAGGCTAAAGTTCGTATCGTCTTTTAAGCCAAAGTACATGTGATAATTTTCAATGAACAAATAACATCAAAGCTATTTGTAAATATTCTGACAACACATAGTTGATCGGAACAGTTAACTGTTTTCGAAGGCAACTAAACCTTCATCATCAGCGTTCTTCTGTGTTTGGTCCACTGTTTGTGGAGTCAGTTGATGTAGATTTCTGCTTTATATACGAAACTTTTTTGAAAATGGAATATGTGAATTATTTTGATTCATCGTATATCAATTTGCTGAAAGGTGTTTTTTAATGGAAGCTCAAATTAACCATCTCGAAATTTACAAAATTCTTGCCATTGTCGCTTGTTTTGTTCTACTTGAGACAAACTTTTTTGGTTTGTTACTATTAAGTATATTTTGTTTAATTTTTGCCACAAGCATTTTTTCTCAAAATTTCCTAACATTTGGAATTTTAACATTTCCTTGTAGCAGCGCTATAGATGAGATTGATATACAAATAAAACAGAATAGAGGTGTCTTAGGACACCCAGTAAGTGTTATCGTCCTTTGTGTTCACTTGAAAAAAACAATACAACATGTTAGAGTGCTATATTCGGCTGCGCCGAATCTTATATACCCTTTCCTAAAGTGCGTTTATGTGGCATAGAGATACATACATAAGCATACAGATATGTAGGTACATATTTATTTTGTGAAAAAAATTTAAATTTTTGCTTTAGTGCAATTTTTAGTAAGTAACCTCTAGGTATTTTTCGTTTAAATATTTTTTTTGATATTAGCAAGCAATAAGTTGAATACCGAAGACTTTCTAAAAACATACAAGTTTTCAGGAGAGCAAAAAAAGAAACGGTTCATCTCTTTATACTTCGGTGTTTGGATAAAAGTTCATATGCAATTATTAAGGAATTGATTACATCTATGTATATATATTAGTAATAATAATACACTAATCTTTTTTAGTTTAATTATGAAGCGCATTTTTTGCGATACGAGTTTGGTAATTTTAATTCTTGATACTTGATGAATAAGTTACTCGTTTGTTGCACTTATAGCTAAACAAACAAACAAACAAATAATGCCGTTATATCAAAACTATCCAATGAAAACAATATTTAATGTCCCACTTGACCTGAGATTCGATAAAAATCGAATGCTCAATAAAGCGGAGAAATTTCAAAACAATATTGTTCAATATTTGTTCGAAAGATTTGAAAAAAAAAATCTAAAGTTCGCTAAAGCTTCGAAGTTCGAAAAAAGTTTTAGTATTGTACCTCCATACCAAGCAAACTAACTTGTTTTATTTAATAATCTTAGATTTTGCAAAATTGTTAAGTGCCGCAATTTAAACATCCCATTGGAAAAGGTACATATCGCGGTATTACGTAAACGTTTATTCTTAAAGAATTTTTAAGAATTTGTTCAGCACAAAGGAACGGTTTCAGGGAAATGAAACATGCTCTTTAATTAATTTTATAGTTAGGACTGTACTTTAGCGATAAGTTTTATTTCCATCTCCATTTACTAAAAATAAATTCAGTAAAGTGCGACTTTGACTTGCGCACGAAGGGTTCCGTAGTAATACTATATGAACTAGTGATGAGCGATAACGCGATTTTTTAATAATGTTGCTCCTTGTGAATGTGATTTCTAAATCGCTGTTCTTTTAAACTGTGACTGTGATCACAGTTTAGCAGTATTTTGTTTGTAGCAGTTCTGTTATTTTGAGAAAGAAGAGCAGCAGTGAAATTAAACTGTGACTGTGATCACGGTTTAACTCATTTCAGCTCTTCTGCTTTAAAAGTCTTTACTAGTATTGGTATTTTGATAAATGGTAATAAGAAGAGTGACAAGAACAAACAATTAGCAAATCAACCCCGTCCAAATATTTAGATTTTCGTATAAGAGGCAGGGGACAAAAATTTGCAAATATGAACATGTGAGATGTACATAGTTGCCAGAAAAGACGATTTGACACGATTTGACGATTTTTTATCGACAAAAGGTGAAGGTATAAAAAAAAATCATGTGGTAGCCTTATCTAATGTTAAGGAAGCATATAAGAACAATCACAGTTTGTATAAAAGAAATATGTTTCCAAAACCTGTTACTTGATAAATTCACTCACTGTTGTGATTAGTGATTTTTCAATCGCTGTGAAAAAAGAACAGGTTTCAAAATATCGCTCAACTCTAATATGAACTTTAGCCAATATAAAATATAATTTGGAATTTTTTTCGTTTCTGGGGTATTTTCGGTTTTAAGCTTTTTTAATGTGGTTTTTTCAATTTTGCCGTGATTTGGTGCCATTTTTCGTTTTAGCGATTTTTTTATGTTCTTGGCATTATTTTAATATGGCGATTTTTTTAGTTTTGATACTATTTTCTCGTTTTAGCGATTTTTTCAAGTTTTTGCCATCATTTTATTCTGCCGATTTTTTACATTTTTGTGATATTTTTAATTTTAGCGATTTTTTTTTCATTTTGGTGATTTATTTTAATTTTAGTGCTGGATTTTTTTTCAATTTGGTGTTTTTTTTTGGTTTTAATTTTTTTATGTTTTTGGCATTGTTTTAATAAGGCGTTTTTTTAGTTTTGGTGCTTTTTGTTCGTTTTAGCGATTTTTTTAAGTTTTTTGCGTTTATTTTTATTATTTTGTGACTTTTTTTAATTTTTGTGTTTTTTTTTAAATAAGCAATTTTTTCAGTTTGGTGATTTATTTTAGATTTGCTTTTTTTCGTTTTGATGATTTTTTCGGGTTTTGGCGTTTTTTTTTAATTTGGTGCTTTTTTTAGCGTTAGTGCTTTTTTCTCCTTTTAGCAATTTTTTCGATTTTTGAAATTTTTTTTAATTTGGTGCATTTTAGGGTTCCGTACACCAAACGTGAAAAAAGGAACCCTATTGTTTTCGCTACGCTGCCCGTCTGTCCGTCACACGGTATTTTCTCAGGAACCGTAAGAGCTACGGACCTGAAATTTGGACAGAGTATGTAGAACCTTGGCTACTACAACAACAAATACATGAGAAAAAACGAGCGACTAAAAATATTAAAATCCCATGTAATATACATACAATCGTATGTACATATGTATATTGACACTTGAAATTTGTAAAATTAGTGTATTTTTATATAGACTACAACAATAAACATTAAAATATTTAAATTAAAGGTTGGTCCATCACTTAATGCAATTTTGACTATGTAATTTTGACAACTTGCTATATGTTGGAGACCGTAAGAGGTAAACTCTTGAAATTTTCAAAAACGGTAAAACTAAAAAATCCGAAAATTATAAAATCGCCAAACCGAAAAAAATCGCCAAAACCTAAAAAAATCGTCAAAAATTTAAAACAAAATCGCCAAATCGAAAAAAATCGACAAAATTAAAAAAAAATTCTAGCACTAAAATAAATCGCCAATTCGAAAAATTGTTTAAATGAAAAAAAACGACAAAAACCGAAAAAAAATCGCCAAAACGCGAAAAATGCGCCAAAACCAAAATAATTGTTTATGTGAAAAAAAATCGCCAAAATGGAAAAAAATCAAGGTTGGAAACCGAAACAAATATCGGTATCGGTATTGATACCGGTACAACTATTTTTTAAATTTCGGTATCGGTAACGGTATCGGTATTTTTTTTATTTCGGTATCGGTATTACCGGTACATACCGTTACCGAGTTTATAATACCGGTATACCGTTATTACTGCTAAATTTATTAGTTCAGACAGTGGACATAGCAAAAAATCGCTTTTGTTATTAATTTACTTCGAAAACGGACTATTTTTACATATATGTATATAAAAAGAATTTAAACTTATATGTTTTTATATACGTTTGTATACTTTTATTAAAAACTAATTTATTAAAAAAGTAAAATAAGAAAACTGCAGTTGAAACTTTGCATATATGTATGTATAAAGTATAAATTTTGGCTAATTAAACAAAATAATAAAAATTAATACATACAGTGTAGTACATGCTGAATTGTATGCACTTATTAATGTGCGAATATTCGTATTCGAATTCCCGAATATTGGCCGATTTTACATATTTCGTACGCGCGAATTTCAGACGAAACGAATATTTCAATATTTCAATTCAAATAATAAACAATATTCTTGTAGCCGACTCAAAACCAAACAAAACAAGTAAAGTAAGTAATTTTCATCACCTCAAAAGAGCTATCTTTAACTTCAGATATAAAAAGTTTTGAAAATTATTCTCCATCATCCTAATCAGCTCATTAACCCTATATTTGATTTAGACCTATTTTTGTTATAAATATCAAATTCCAAACCTGTGATCAAAAAATTTATTACGCCACCTTAAGACAAGATATGTTTTTAAATATTTCAAAAAATCGTATCTGGGCACGGCGAAAAATAAGAAGAATACTGCAAAAATTCTGAAAAGTCCCATTTTTAGGACTTAATGTAATATTTTTTTTATTTGTTATTACTTTTTGTGTATTGATTGCATAATTTTCTACCTAAGAAAGACTTTTCAGCCGAAAATATTTAGTGGCAAAATTTTTTATAATAGCGAAATAATTAACTTTTTTAATGTTAAAAATGTTGTCCCTTATTCATAACAAGTTTCATTTTCTAAATCTAACAACATTTGTCTTCTCTATTAGCAGAAAAGTGGACAAAGGTTGGTAAAACAGCCAAAATTTTAATGTTTTTTCTCGAATACTTCCTAAACTGTAAGGGAAAACTCAAAAATGTAGCAGATTTTTCTCTAGTTCTTGGATAGAAAAAAATCTACTTGCAAAAATCTTTTTTATCCCTTTTTTGCCCATTTTGGTGCTTTATGGCTCCGCTCCCTTTAAAGATATATAGTCTAAATTGCAGTATTGAGCTCTGTGACACTTCTTTAAATACTGTATAAAATTTCATAACAATCGGACAGATAGTTTAAAAACTGCAGAATTATTTCCAATTTTTTACAAATACCATGCTGTGTACCTAGAAGGCACCGTCGAATCGAGCTAAAAAATTGCAGTTTCTGGTTGATTCAAAAAACAGCGCTGCATAAGAATGTGTAAAGACGAACAAAATCGTGTTTATATAAGAAAGTTAATTGAAATATGTATGTATATTTTTGAAATCTTATTTTTGGTGGGAATCGGTATACCGGTACATACCGGTATAGATGTAAACGGTATTCTGGATACCGGTATTTTCTAACCGAAATGAATTTCGGTATCGGTATCAATACCGGTATCTAATTATAGCGGTATTTGAATCGGTATCGGTATTTTTACTATACCGTTTGCCAACCTTGAAAAAAATCGCCAAAATTAAAAAAAATCGCCAAATTTAAAAAAAAATCGTCAAAACGAAAAAAATCGCCAAAATTTAAAATAAACGCTAAAAACCGAAAAAAATCCTCAAAACGAAAAAAAAGTGCCAAAACTAAAAAAAATCGCCAAAACCAAAAAAAAGCACCTATATGAAAAAACGCCAAAATTAAAAAAAATCGCCAAAATAAAAAAAACGCCAAAATAATAAAAATCGCCAATATTAAAAAAACTTCAAACACCAAAAAAAGTGCCAAAACTCAGAAAGCGCCAATAAATTCAAAAAACCCCCAAACTATAAAAAACGCTTAAAACCGAAAAAACCCAAAAACGAAAAAATGCCAAAACTATAGTTTTTATTGTTCGTATTGAATTGCATATCTCGTGCCCGTACGGAACCCTTCGTGCGCGGGTCAAAGTCGCACTTCACTGAATTTATTTTTAGTTATTGTTGCTTTTTTGTATGGCTTTTTCTCGTTTTAGCGAATTTTTAAGTTTTTGGCATTTTTTTATTTTGGCGATTTTTTTTTTCATTTTGGTGATTTTTGACGTTTTAGAGATATTTTTTCATTTTTGCATTATATTTTAGTGCTAGAATTTTTTTTTAGTTTGGTGCATTTTTGTTTATGGCGATTTTTTTCGGGGTTTGGCGATTTTTTTTGGTTTTTGAAAACTTCAAGAATTTGCCTCTTACAGTTTCCAAGATACAGCAAGTTGTCAAAATGACATAGTCAAAATTACATAAACTGATAGCACACCCTTTAATTTTAATTTTTAAAAAATTTATTGTTAATTGTTGTAGTCTGTATAAAAATACACTAATTTTACAAATTTCAAGTGTTTATACACATACATATGCATATACAATTGTATATATATTACATGAAATTTTAAAATTTTTCGTTGCTCGTTTTGAAAAACCCTATAATTTTTAACTTTCATGTATTTTATAATTGTTCTAGCGACCATAGTTCTGCATACTCTGTCTGAATTTCAGATTAGTAGCTTTTACGGTTCCTGAGAAAATAGCCTTATTCCTAAAACATGAAATATGTTTAATTATAAGAAAAAAATTTTTAATTTATTTGCTGGTGGTTCAGCTTGGTCTATCTATATGCATTTCATTGTTGCTGTAACAAATCATCAGTAGACTTCAACCACACATTTTGACTTTTTAGCGATATTTTTTCATTTTTGCAATATATTTTAGTGCTAGAATTTTTTTTTAATAAAATGCATATAGACCAAGCTGAACCACCAGCAAATAAATTTCAAATTAAAATATAATTATGACAATATGTTGAATAATAAATTTCTTAAATATAAGAAAAAAAGTTAAAGTTTTTCAACCCTGGAAACGTCTTTTAAGTTTTTTTTAATTTTTTGAAATTTTATTTTTAAATTAAAAATACCAATTTTATTCATACCGAAGTATAAATAAAATAAGTTTATTAAATAAAAAAATAGTAAAAACTAATTTTCGGTAGTAATTTTGTATGCGAAAATAGAGTTTGAGTTTTCCAGCTCTGAAACCGTCCGCTCGATTTTGCTGATTTTCAAAAGCAAGATTTTTCGAAAAATTTCTGATGCACCTGTTTAAGAACGAAGTCTCTAGCTGTTCTGGGAGCTTGGGAAAACCGATTTCACGTACAGACAGACGGACATCGCTTGTTCGTCTTCCCTATGCGTAAAGATCCAGAATATATATACTTTATGTGTCGCTTATTAATATTGTAGAAATTACACACAGAATGACAAACCTATGTATACCCTTTTACCATTTTTTTTTTGGTAAAGGGTATAAAAATAAATTGAGCAATCGTTCTCATTGTTTTTGTTTCACAGACTTCAAAGAACGAAACAAAACAAAATCAAGAATTTTGAACCATTTATTTTAATCTGCTTTAAAGTAGAGTTGTGTAGCTCATGAACGACCTAGTTCAATTGAACGATTCGCTTAACTGAGCGCTGTGAGCCGTTCAATTCACTGAGCGCTGTCAGCTCACTACTGAGCGGTTTCTACATTTGTATTGAACACTTTCAGTAGCTCGTTTTAGACACAAACCTATAATCAAACCCATTTAAATATCATGTGGACTTATTCAGCAGCTCGTTTTAGACACAAACCTATGTAATTTAAGTGGGTTTGTGTCTAAAACGACGTAATGAAAGAGTTCGGTACAAGTCTTGTGCTTTTTCAGCAATTTTTTTGTGTCGCACAAGTACATACATAAAAAAAGTATAAATATGTATGTACTATCATATGCATATATAATTATTAACAAATTCCACTCATGAAACTATTTTACTTTTATCTAATTTTTATACTTCATCTGCCTTGTTTTGCAATGTATGACACACACACGGACAGACTCTGTATAAATCTATCACTTTTTATGTTTCGGTTTTCGCTCTTTCTTTATGCATTAAAAATGTTTCACTACAAATGAACTGAGCTACTGAGCGAACTGAATGAAATACTTCAGTAAAGTGAGCTGAGCTGAAAAGAGCGGTCACTCAAAAGAGCTTATAAGCACAACACTACTTTAAAGTACAAATTAATAACACCAAAAATAGATTTATAACAGTAATAGTGTCTAATATTTTTGTTACGAAAATCACGTCCTAGCTGGTGTGTAGTGTTATAAAGGGCATAGCTCTAAAAATGTTTATGCAGCTAATTTTATGAAAAAATCCATAATTTAAATTCGCTATTAGTTACGTTATTAGCTGATGCTTAGGCTGAACTACGACCCTAAATGTACTCAGAGACATATGTACATATGTATAGTAGGGAACACAAATTTGACTCTATTTTGGAAAAGTTACAAAAAGTCAAAAATGATCCACACAGTAAAAAGTTTAACCTTTGCTGAAAAATTTTGATCGTAATTAATACTAAAATGCAGGGATTTGTTTAATGCTTTCCATGATTCGTTATAAAAAAAAACCAGAAACCTTTGTCTACATATAGTTGTTTTGTGAAAAGTTGCATATGTATATTCCTAAAAGACGCAATGGAAGAAAACACTCCAACTCCATTATGAGCAAAATAATTTGTTTTTCTCAAAATACTTCGAAGTGTTTCCATTATGCTTTTCAGTGTTTTGGTAATACGAATTTTCAAAATCAATTTGATTTTATTATCAAGGGCGCAAACCTTATTATATAGATTAGCAAATTTTTCACTCATTTACATATAAACAACATATAAATACAATTGATGTGGTTGGTGCAGTTGCTTAAACAAATTTAATATTCTGTATTAGTGCCATATTTTATCAGAATATTGCGGCTTTTTTCTACGTTTCATACAGCAACGCATTGCATTGACAAACTTTGTCATGTTTTGGAGGAAAACAACTTATTTGAGGTGTTTTGCTGATATGAAAAATTTATGAGAAAACATGTAGCAAAACATTGGTTTTGAGCAAAACAAGTTTTCTGCTCCGAAGCACGTATATGGACACGTCCCAGCAAAAAATTTCAAAAAAGGGACCCCATCCAAAAATTACACATTACCAACAGAACTACTTGTCATATAATGACTTACTTTTTTGATTACCAAATTTCATTACTCGCTTACAAATCGCATTACCTAAAATTTAAAAATATTTCGTACAAGTTGCTAAATGCCGAGCATGATTTTCTTATATTAAATAGATTACGTGAACAAGTTGCCAAATAAAAAATGCAAGTTCTTCTCAAAAATCGATTATTTAAGTCTCACGCCTTGTTAAAATTATTAAGTTGGTAATCCAATACGGAAGAGCTTCCACCAAAAATGCTTAATTCCAAACCCGCTTACCTTTTTTGAAATTTTTTGCTGGGATACTATTATATTGATTGATAAACAAGTTTTTATGAAAAAAATATTAGAATACGGGAAATTATATTTTCATAAAAGCCTTTGTTTTAATTTGATGAGGAGAGTTTGAAGTTAAGTGATGTAATGATGATTTAGTTTGCTTTTAATGATAAGAATACGTTACGTAACGCGTATAAGTAATAGATTTACAAGCACCTATTGCCTTGATTGTCTATACTTCTTGTGGCGCAAATATAGACTTCTGTATATTTTTTGGCCTTATTAATATTTTATGTTTATATTAGGTATAATTCATTTATTAACGACATTAATGTCACGTTTGAATAACTTTTTTTCTTCTTATTATTCCTAAGATTGCATTCAGTTGCGCTTTTCCTTTGCTACTTTTTGCATTTAATTCTACACAAACATGTCTTTAAAAGATCAAATAATCATGACTTTTACAGATGAAAAACTAACTGGCAGCACGTGACTGAATATGGCAAGAATTTATTTATGTAAGATGCAATAAAAGCTGGCTATAAATAATCTTAACAAAAAAGAATACTAAAATATAAATACAAACTTAAAAGAGCAAATAATCAAAATTAGCAAAATGGGTTTTTTTTTTGAAAAACAAAAATACTTGCAAGCACAGCTATTTTGTGAAAGGCATCATAAATAAAGTTGATGAATTTACTGAACAATAACTTTTAAAACCTTGGAATATATTTTATGTTATAGTGCAATTAAAAAAAAATGCTTTCAACTGTTTTTTTTTATTCAAAAAATGATAAATTCAAGTTAAAACTAAATTATCGATTTCCTGAAAAACAAAATTGTACAGGAAAAAAACTACTTAATGCCATACCGAATGGAAATATTCGCCCACAAACACTCTAAAATAACATGTTTTCGTAATATTAATCACATGATCATCATCTGCTCCGTCATCCTCCTCATCTTCCAAAAGCAAGTAAAATATTGAGAAAAAGTGAAAACCTCCATTGTATGATTGTTGTCGGTTGTTTGATCACAAGCAGCAGCAACATGCAACATTTCGCATTTGGATGAGAAAAAGAAACAAGTGGTAAAATTCAAGTCGTTACAAAATTTTAATTTTATACCCTACAGTGGGAATAGTATATTTTTATACTTGATTGTACTTAAGTCAGCGTTTGCTCCATCGATACTTATAGAACTTTATCTCTAGTATGAAGCGTAAACTACATTATTGTTCCAGGGGCAGGGTAAAGCATTAAATAAATGAATTTCATATAGACCAAGTAAAAAAAGAGACTCCAAAAAAGTCATGAAAATGTAGAGTTTACGATGCGGAAGTAGTGCAAATTTCGATCGGATCTAATGATTTTTACATAGGGTTGTCATTGCAAGAAGTTCTCTTTTTCGATGCCTGGTCGATGAATTGGAAGCGATATTAAGAAAAATTCCCTTTTTTGTGTTCTATGATAATATTTTCATCTAGGAAAAATGGTAAATAGTTGCCTTTTTTAACAATTCGTTTCTTTTTATACGAATTTAAACCCTAAACAGTGTTTTTATGTAAATTTAAGCAAATAACTTTTAAATTTTAGACTAACACTAGTTCATAAATTTTTTAAGAAAAATGATTTTTTTTTAATTCTGGTGAGTATTTTCCAACACTATGGAGTAGTTACAAGGTTTTGTATGACTAAAATAAGCTTCTACATGGTTTTTTACTCACTCTCGCCAAATTAAAAATATTGATTTTTTGGAAGCAATGAAAATGTACTTCCGCTAGAATGACTTCCATTTTTTTCACTGGGGAGATTTCTTGAATTACCAACAACTGGTAACTGTTTTTGTCTTAAGTTATTTCAGACTATATTTTTCTGTTTGAAGAAGTAACCTAAGGGCGATTATCTCAAAGTCGAGCACGAGCACTTTTCCAAGATATTTTATATGCTTTGGGATTGTGTCATGTAATAACGATTGTTATTTTCACAAAAACATTAAAATTATAAATATCAAAAATTTTACCAAGTTCTTGTCTCGTACAATATATACTTCATAGAAATAATTATCTGTTTTTCAGAAGCTCATATTTTTTAAATTAGGTTACTTTACTTCAGGATAATAAAAAGTTATTTAATAATATAAAAAATGATTTGAATATTTGAATGAAATTGTATTCGACTTGGTACATCATAAGCTGTGAAATGGTTGTTGAACACGGTGGTGTTACCAGTATTTGTTATTAAATCATAAAATGATTAAAGTTGTCTTTTGCGTATAATTTCTTAAGATCTTTCAGATGTGCATTAGCGTTTCTTTGTATTAGTTGTTATAGGAAAGTTCATGTGATGAAGGCATATGTAGTACACTGGTTACTTAAATTCTGCTGCTAGTCCTAATGTAACATCAGAGCGGCGGATATTTTATACCAGAATCATCGGCGAAATAAAATAACGAATAAAAAATGGCTGCTAAACACAGCTTTGCAAATTAAATACACCTCATTGACACCAGAGGCGCTGCAACACTGCATTATTAAAAACGTGTAAAAAGCAGAGACTTTCCTCTATCTCTTCTTCGCCACCTATCTTCTCTATTAGTATTCCTTTCTTAAAGAAGGTAACACCTAGTACTAGTAGTAGGCATTCATTGGCTGAGTGTTACTTCTCTTTGTAAAAAAAAATTCAAAAGTTTAACTGTGAAGAAAAAACTAATATGTCAGCTGCTAAAAGCAGTGTGTTCCGCTTTTTCATATTTTGTGTTCTATTCTTGTCTATGTGAAATAGCATTTTCACGGAGATGGAACGACATTTTTTTTTTTGGTACATAAGCAGTTATATTCTCACTATTCAAAATGCAACATATGGTTTTTCTTTGCACTAAATTTTGGATCTTTTACTTACTTTTAGTGGTAAATATTTTTTCCAAAGTTGTCTTTACAACAACCCTGTTAATTTTGAGGAACATCCAAAAATTTTTGCTTAAAACATTGTTTTAGACGACTAGACGTTAAAGCAATCTTGTTAATTGAACAACTATTTTATTTGAAATTGTCAACCATGCATATACGACGTACTAAAGCGTGTTTTTTAGGAAAGCCACAACTTTGACTTGGCATCACTGCTTTATTTGAACACCCATTTAACAGCTGATAGTGGCTTTTTGTTTAGTTTGCTTTAAAATTTCATTCTAAATCGACTTAAACCAGAAAAACTCCTGGAAATTGTTGATATATTTAATCAAAATAATTGTTATTTTCGTGCACTTCTTTCATTCTCTGATGAAGCCCATTTCTGCTTGAATGGGTATGTACATAAGCAGGATTGTTGTATTTGGAGTGAGGAGAATCCACAATTTTTTGTTGACAGAAAAATAACTGTTTGGTGCGCTTTATGGACTAGCAAAGTCATTGGCCTGTTTGGTCAGAATGTTACTGTAAATTGCGAACGCTATAGGAACATGTTTCGAAATTTTTTCGTACTGTAATTACGTGGCATTAATCGTGGTGATATATGGTTCCAACAGCACGGAGCCACATGCCACAATAGATTTATTTAACTAAGCTTTTGATGAAAAAATAGTTTCACGTAATGGCCCAATTAATTGGCCACCAAGATTGTGTGATTTAACCTAATTGGATTATTTTATTTGGAGTTGTGTTAAATCACTTGCTTACGTTGATACACCACAAACAATTGAATATCTGGAAATCAACATTCGAAGAGTTGTCTATAAAAAACATCATTCAGAAGGACTTCTTCAAACTCTGTACTAACTTTCACTAGCATGCAGAAACTGTTTATAGAATAATATTTCATTTGAATAAATTTTCCTACGCTAATCAAAATGCTCAAATTATGATTTATTAAACATCTCATAGCAAACATTTCAGATTTCAAGTCAAATTAATTAACCAGATCAAAGCAGCTGGATGTAAAAAATTCAAAAAACTCCCATACAACTCATCATCATTATTAACTCAGCAATCGTCTCATTAAGCGGCAGCAACATCACATGCTGGCAATGGCATGTAAACAGACAACGAATGAACGTATGTTATGCAATAAATGTTAAATAATTTTTTGTATATACATACATATGTATGTATGCGCTTTGAAAAAGCTGTATGGGAAAACTAAAGCTAACTAACTTAGTTAGTTGGTTAATTTATTGAATATAAAGAAAGAAAAATATGCCGACAATTTATTTTTATTATCATTTATGTACATATGTATATTAGATATTTCAATTATTTGTTATAAACCATGAGATTTAAAAAGTTCCTCCATTAAATCTTTTCTTCTTCAGTTATGGTCTTTCTTATGAGGAAATCGAAAAGGGTTTACCCACAATTGACACCTCAAAGACGCTGATACGTGAAGTTTGTCCGCCATTTTTTTCGGGCGTTGAATGTCGTCCCGGTAAATACCGGCGTTTTGATGGTTTGTGCAATAATATTGAACATCCGACTTGGGGTGCTACAATGGCACCCTTCCAACGTTTAATTGGTCCTATATATGCGGATGGCATAAATGCACCCAGAATTTCAGTGACTGGTCGTGATTTACCTTTTTCACGTGTAGTGTCGCGTACCATGCATCCCGATGATGGTTATCATGATCATGCAGGCACAGTAATGGTCATTGCTTGGGGTCAATTTATGGATCATGATTTTACTTTAACAGGCACGCCGTTGGGTAAGTTATTCTGCATTTGAAATTTTAGTAACACTTACTTATTTCAGTTAATTATATTTTGTATCTTATATACTAAATACATACATATTTTCCAGATCCCATTAATCGCAATGACCCTGAGGAGTGTTGCAAGCGTCCTATGCATTTGAAGCATCCCTATTGTAATGAGATTCGTGTACCGGATGACGATTATTTCTATCGTCTTTTCAATGTTAAATGCATAGACTTTGTACGTGCTTTCCCTTCACCTAGACCTGGCTGTAGATTGGGTAAGTTGTGGAGGGTGTAACTACAACATACATTTAAAATTTCTTGTTACTTGCTGTTCAAATCTGAGCAAGTAATTCGATTAAGCGTTAAGGGCTCGCCTTAATTTCTGTTGTTGACTTCTTGCTGCTCTTAGATTCAGCAATTTAATTTTTTCCTTTCAATTTTGTCTTGTTATTTTTTTTGTTTCAATTAAAATAAACTCGCAGGGTAAAATTGTTGATTATTCATGGTGTTTAAACTGTCAATCATTTCATTCAGTGGTAACTTAGGCATCTGATAAATTCGTTTCTGCTACACAGTGGGTGTTTCTAGCGGAGAAGCTCTAAACAGCCTTGTCTGTTAACACCCATGTATCTTAAATAATTTACATTACATATAAGTTTTTGTTTTTAAATAAAAAATACATTTTATAATACATGACTTCGATTGCAATCGATCACTTGTGCTTTATGGTTTCTTAAAGTGCATTTGTGATGTGGCTTATTTCTAAATCAATGAATATTATTGCAAAAGTTTTTGATTTCTTAGACATCATTAATATAAATTAATATCTTGAACTTTTTTGCTGGGTTTGGCCTTGTGATTTTGTTTGTTACAAATTTTATGAAACAAACGGAAACAACATGGTTTTAATTTAACACCTGAACAATTGGGTTTTAAAGTTGCAACCAAAAATATTATATTGACAGCAGACTTATTGCAGTTTCCATATTAGCTATACAGAGTGTAAAATAATTCATCATCAATCATAAAAGCACGTGGTGCATGTTGTCAAAAAAAATTAGAAAAAATATGTTACAACAACCATTCGCAGAAATACCTCAATTTTAAATTGTGCAATAATCACCCTTATTCCAGTTGTCGCCATCGATGTCACTTTAACACAACATCAAAACAACATCGAAAACAACTGACTCCTGTTGACAGGTTTATGCTATTGTCTAGACCTTAGGAAATGGAAATAGATTTTCAGTTGCGCCAAATTTTTCTCAAAAGCGAGTAAACAAGCCCCAATTTTTTGGTATTGCGTTAAAGTGACATCGATGACGACAACTGGAATAAGGGTGAATATTTTTAATGCTTCGATTACATATCGTAATTTATATTTTTATTGTTTTGTTTCTAAGCAAACCTTGAGCAAAGTATGGTAAAACATTCTCATTATAAATCATCAAAACAATCTGAAAAGATGGCGACTTAAATATTTTTTAAATGAAACACATATACAATATCGCTCATTTATTCAAAAAACTCCATTACTCAAAAATTTCATTAAGTGAGCAGCGGTGCCGGTCTGGTTACTTTTAACCAAAATTGGTTACTTATTTTTCCAATGTGTACTTGTGTACTTTTATTCTATTTTGGTTACTTTTTTGTAACACGAAAATAACCATTTTTATATGGCATTTAAATTTACATATCATGATGCACTACCACATTTTTAAATGATTTTCACAATTGGAAATAAAAAGTATTGATGTGGATATATTTTTAAACAAAGTTTCCAAACATACAAATGAATTGATTGCCTTACAGACACTTTCGTAGCTAAGCTTAATCAAAACTAATGCAGGGAGCTGGATGTTAAAACCAACTCTATAATGCACATGTATTTTTTAATACTTTATCTATTCATTCAGGTATTTGGACAACGAATGTAATAAAATTAAATTTTTTTATTGCAAAGAAATTTATTTCTTTTATTATTGTGTTTTATTTGATATTATTCTTAGCCCGCCGACTAAAAAAGGGTTGTTATAAGTGTATCTGTGCATCTGTGTGTCTGTCTGTGTGCACGTGAAAGGTGACTTGATCGAGAGGGTTCTTAGCCATGTTTTAAGAAAATCGGTCCAGCCGCTTAAGAGCCACTCAGACTATAATACAAGTATTAATACTTTTGACGAAAATGCATCCCTGGTCTTATATTTGTTTCAGAAATTTCAAAAAAAAATAACAACTCAACATGTCAGAGCTGCATTTTCCACAAAAGTATTAATACTTGTATAATAGTCTGAACTGGGCTTTAGAAGATATTGCATCTTCTCTAAATATATTCGGGGGTTTTTACATTTTTAAATCTTATTATTTATTTTTGTTTTCGATTTAATCGTAAGAGACAAAAATTAGAGTTTTCAGGAGAAGTTTTTTTTAATATTCAAATTTGTTTTAGTTAGATACGTAAATTGTCGCTTAAGATACAATTTTACGGCTCTTATCTTAAAAGTTATCAAAATTTTGGCTTTTTGATAATTCTAAACTATGTGGAGGCCAATAAAATTTTAATTCAAATAAAAAAAGTCTATTTTCGATTACATGTCGCTTACGGTAAAACCGAAAATAAGGCTATATAAAATTAGGAAATATTAAATCTAAATGAATTAATTTAATTTATATTATATAATTTTATAATAATTATATCGGTGGCAATATGAAATAATTGCTTGAGCATGCTTGAGCAAATTAGGATTTATTACGTTATATTACGCACCAGTTTAAAGTCCGTAAAACGTCTAAAAATCAATTGTTTAAGAGAACTTAAGTGATTATTCCATACTATCAGAGATATATGTATGTACTTTTCAACTGAAGTACAAATAAGTCAGTATAGTAAAGCTTAAATTAGACGTGTTGCTCATTAGTTTGGTTCGAACGGCTGTTTTCTATGGCTATGGTTATGTAACGTCTGATTGAGCCTTAAATACAAAAAAATTTTGGTTACTTTTTTTCGCCTTTGGTTACTTTTTTATCATATTTTGGTTACAAAAATATTTTGGTTGTGGCAACGCTGTAAGTGATACAGAATTATTCTCATATCATCTCCATGTTTTGTTAAAACTTCAAACAAATATTTTGTTTAGTCAACTCTTGAGAGAAAAAAAATTTCGTTTTACATTAACTTGTGCAAAAACTTCAAACTCGTTTTCTGGCTAAGTGGTTTTTTCGAGTTATGATGTTGTTTGAGTATATGTATATATATGTATTCTTGTTTGGTCTTCTCTACCGGAATCAGCTGTTAAAATTTTGTTTTTTTTGCTACTTTAAAGTGTTATTATTAGGTGTATTCCACAAGATTTCGTACAAATTCGGACTAATGAGTTAAAAAAAAGAAAATTACTCTCTAAATATGCAAAAGTTGCTCAAAATTTCTGAAACGCGAAAACCCATAATTGCACATCTTAAATAATTAAATGTTGCTTACTTTTCAAATTAAATTTAATTTAACTGATTTTAGTCGCTTAAAACGCATAACATTATAAAACTAAAACTTTGCATAATGGTAAATGAATACAAGTTCAAAAAAAAAACGGAAGACTACATGAATTATTTAATAAAAGCATATTTTTTATATTAAAGAAATGGAGATATATACACGAATGTACTTTCAAGTTCAACTTTGTTCAAAAACCATTCAATTTTGGTATTTAATTAGTTTGTATGTAAAAACGTTTTGCCTTTATTTGCAAATATTAATTTTTCAGTTCCACATGTTAACCAAAAACAGCTTATTATTTATTTTTTTTTGTCCGAGCTTACCCACAACAAATAGTGTGTACTAGTTTGTACAGAAAATGAAAAAAATTACTCTCTGATTCGCACTCAATACTTTAAGCATTAAACACATTCACCACAGCAGGCTACATGGCTACACGACTACAACTGCCGCAGGCAACAAATTTTGCCTGGTAGCCAGCTACTGAATCATTTTGAAGACGGCAGCAGCACCATAAATATACGTTTCAGTGGGTTTATAAAAATAAAATAATTTATTCAAAAATATAAAAACAAATCAGTTTATTTATTTATATTTTTTGCGAATTTTACTATTTATATGTTTAGTAATTTCTTCTCTACGTTTAACAATTTTTCGTTAATTTGCGATTTTTTTTCGCGTTTTTCGCGTTTCTTTCCAAATTTTTTATATTTTTAATGGCTTTTGCGATTTGTAATAAATGTAAAAAGTTCGCGATAAACCGGCTTTTTGCGTGTCTTTTAGCTTCCTAACAGTTTTAAAGATCTTAAAACATTATTAAACTTTGTCATCATTCCGCTGTTAGAAACTTTTGCGAATTATTTAAATTTTCTCAAATTTTTTGCATTCCTTACAGTTTTATCGATTCCTAATCAATATTAGGACTTTTTTTTTAAATTTGAAATTTTTCGCGAATTGTCGCTTTTTCACTTTGCAAACATATAATGACTTTTGCAATTAACATTACATTTTTGTAAACTTCTTTTTATTTTTCAATAAAAAATATTTCTTGGCAATAATTTGTTTAATATATTTTGCTATACTGTCAACACTGTTTTTGGTTTGTAGCCATAAAAAATAGAAATGAGTGTAATTTGACTACAACGACAAATGTAGCAGTGACAACAACCTGAAGCCTGTTGCCTTGCTGCCTTCAAAATATTCATATTTAAAGCATTAAACACATTCACCACAGCAAGCTACCGGCTACAAAATGTCAAAAATAGAATACACATGTTTATATGAGAATGATTATTTTGAAGATAGCAAGGCAACATGGCGGCCGGTTATTGTCTATGCTGATTTTGTCGTTGTAGTCCAATTAAACTAATTTCTATTTCTTTGGCTGCAATGAGAAAATTTAGTGTTACCTGTATAATACAAAATAATGAATGAGTGACATCGTACAATTATTTCATATAATTTAACAGAAACTAGAACCAAAAGTTGATGTAAAGAATAAATTGATTAATTTTTATACATTTACGTCACATAAGTACATTTTGAAAGAGTAATTTAATTTTTATAAATGCGAAATATTCGAAGGTGGCAATACTGAACTATGTATTTGTACTTAAATATGAGGTGCAGACGGTGCTGCTGCCGTCTCTAAAAAAATTAAGTAGCTGGCTACGAGGCGAAAAATACTGCTAGCGGCATTTGAAGTCGTGTGTTCGTGTAGCCTGCTGTGGTGAATGTGTTTATTGCATAATGCCTTATGCTGTACAAGCTCGGACTATTTTGCTATGCATCTCGAACATACCTACTATATTGAGGAAGATATTGAGTATAATGTTAAATATGTGAAAATTGGAGACACAATTTAAAATTATATGAAAATGTATCTCCAAATAATTACCCGCAGCTAACTTGACGTCCATCTTTTCCAAAAATATATTTTCGTTTTGATGTGCAATTCCAATAATATGAACATATTTATACATATATATATATATATATATATATATATATATATATATATATATATATCTTATCCTAGAGCTTGGGAGAAGTATTAAGTAAATTTTACAATAGCTGAGCCATGTGTTTTCTACATAAAATATCCTTCAAAAATATTTTTGTCGACTTTGGTCGTATGATTCTCGTCATTGTCCTATTAAAAGAAAAATTCCCCAAGCTCTATTCACTAATATTGAGGGTATTCATTTCAGTTTTTTCCTCGTTGGAAAAATGTAATTTTTTACAACAAACACAGGGGAAAAAATTTGAAAAAAATTTTTGAATTTTTTTCCTTGTGTTTGTTGTCAAAAATTACATTTTTCCATTTTTCCAACGAGGAAAAAAACTGAAATGAATACCCTCATTATGAAAATTTTCCTAGAAACTAATAATGAAAAATAAAAATATTATTAGCATGTTTTTAAAACAAAAAATTTAATTTAAATTGTTATACAATAGTTTGAAAAATATATGAAAAAATATGTGTTGGATATAATATTTGGAACAAAATCATAAAGCAAATACACGAACCTTCTAGCATAGACAATAAATAATTATTGTTTTAAAGAATCACAACTGCCGCTTTTTTTGGTCCATAGACAAGACGGTACAACCGTCGAACAGAATTAGAGCATAAGCCTTAACCCGAATAAAAGCCCTCTGCTTTTTTAAAGATCCTAGGAACTTCTTAAAATATTAAAAATTATTTCACTAAGCCAAGTTTAGTTTGGATTCTAGTCGGGAAGCACCGTCAACTCTTCGGACTTAAATTTACTTTTTAATAATTTTTTTTTTAAAACGAAAAAAAACTTTAAAGGAACATTCGTCTGACACATTTATTTCAGAAATCAATCGAGATATTTTACACAGCGCATATTTTTTTGCTGAATGTAAAAAATGAACTAATAGTTTAGATTTTAAAAAGAAATTTGGTGTTTGGTTGCTTCCTTTCTAAACTTAAGCTTATTAACACACATCAAGCAGATGTCTTGCCTAGAAAATCTGTATTACTCAAGTCGACAGTTTGGGTTATAGAAAAATTTCTAAATTATATGAGCACCAAGTATTGCCGAATTTCCTATTTTTTAAGACAAACTTTTGATTTTCCTTTAACACTTTCAGGCTCGCGTCAACCATTCAATATTTTGACAGGTGTCATTGATGCCAACACTGTTTACGGAGTTACTGAGAAATTTGCTCGTAAGTTGCGTACCGGTTTTGGTGGTTTGATGCGCATGAATCCCGTATTCAGTGAGTATGGACTTAAGGACTTGTTGCCCCTGAAGTTGGATATACCAGATGAAGGTTGTACACGACCCAACAAGAGCATGTTCTGTTTTGAGGGTGGTGAGATTCGTGTCAATGAACAATTGGTGTTGACCTGCATGCACACCCTGATGGCAAGGGAACACAACCGCTTAGCCACTGGCTTATCACAGATCAATAAACATTGGGACGACGAAACTCTTTTCCAAGAGGCTAGAAGAATTAATATTGCCATAGTGCAGCATGTCACCTTTAACGAGTTCTTACCCATTCTGCTGGGTAAAGAAGTAATGGATAAATTTGGTTTGGTTCTACAAAAAGAAGGTTATTGGGATGGGTATGATGCCAAAGTTAATCCTGGCATTATTGAATCATTTGCTGGTGCTGCTTTTCGTTTTGGTCACTCTTTATTGCCAACAGCTGTGGAACGTTGGTCCAAGGCTCATAAGTTTATTGCTTCAAAGAGATTGTCAGATTTGATAAGACGACCTTATGATTTGTATAGAGCTGGTGTCTTGGATGAATATTTTATGGGTTTAATGAATCAAGTTGCGCAGGCTATGGATGATTCCATAACACAAGAAGTAACAAATCATTTGTTTAAGAAAGAAGGTGCTAGATTTGGTTTGGATTTGGTTGCGTTTAATATGCAACGTGGACGTGAATTTGGTATACCCGGCTATATGGAGTTTCGTAAATTCTGCGGTCTACCTACATCAAATGTCTGGGATGAAATGTTTGGCTCTATGCCCAATGACACTATTCTGAGATATCAATCAATATACGAGTAAGTTATAATTATTTTTAAAACAAAATTTTAGCTGATAACTAACATGGTTTTTTTCTATATTAGGCATCCTGCGGATATAGATTTGTGGTCCGGTGGTGTTTCGGAAAAATCTTTGCCCGGTTCAATGCTGGGTCCTACTTTTGCCTGTATTATTGCCACCCAAATGAGCTACATAAGACGTGGTGATCGTTTCTGGTATGAGCTGCCCCACCAGCCCTCATCTTTTACACCTGAACAATTGCAAGAAATTCGCAAGGCAAAGCTATCGCGTTTAATATGTGATAACACAGATTTAATAGATACAGTACAAATATATCCCATGGTATTGCCCGATCATGAAATGTAAGTGTATTGCTATGCAACTATTATACTATATAACCTTTTAAAATCTAACACTCAATTTGTAAATTACAGTAACCCTCGAGTGCCTTGTAAGAGTGGTATAATACCCTCTATAGACTTAACGAAATGGGCTGATTATGCTAGTCCCGATATCTCTTCGTCGGTTTTTGTAAGTCTTAAAAATATTTTGCCCAAACACATTAACAATTATATTTTCCTTTCAGAATTACATTAACGAAATTCCCGACACATTGCTGAACTTTCGCAAGAAATAACTGAAATCATGTGGACTCTCTTTCCATTATTAAGTACTCAAGGAGCATTTCATACATTTAAATTTTCTCATAGCTATGACGTTAAGCATACTGCCTTTTGTTTTTAACTTATTAAAAATTCTTTTATCTCCACTCACATTTTCTGTACTAAGTCAATATTATATTTTTCGTTTTATACATCGTAAATGCTTAACACTTTCTGTCATTGCAAAACATTTTTTATGCAATGCATCATTTATCATAATTTTTTACAATTTTTGTTTTTGTTTTGTTTTTGTATATACTTTTATACAATATTATTTTTAAATAGAAAATATTTTCAAATGTTGTCTTATCCATTTGAAGCATCAACTTGTTTAAATTAAAATAAAATCGAATTATACCAACAACAAAATGATATTAAGTATGTATGTATGTATGTAAATGTATGTACATACATACATATGTATGTAAAATGTATTTTAGTATTTTAAATTTTATGGAAAGCCAAATGTGCTGGATTTTATGGTAAGCTCAAGTGGTAAAAACACTTTCTTATAGAACAAGAATATGTTCATGATTATGGGCTGAAATTAAATAATTTTAGGCATTTAATTGAAATAAGTATTCAGTTTTTAACCGACTGCGCAGAAGTGGTTCAACCCACATCTAGTTTTTTAAACAACTGCTCTTTTTAAATATTTAATTGCTTAATAACTTTGCTTTGTGCAAAACTGATTTTTCAGCACCATTTCCTTTAGAATACCAAAATGTGGCAATACTCTAGTTTTTTATGGTTGGAAATGTAAATAATGTATTTATCAGCAGAACATCAACCAAAAACCACATGTGAATTACACCACTTATGCGCTGATAGCCTCATACATATATCCATGGTCACATGAAGAAAGGCACCAACTCGTATTTTCACGAAGAATAGTTTTTCAGTGCTTCCCATACATTTCACACAAATACACCTCGTCACAAATATTTATTGCGATAGTGTGAAAAATAACGCTTTAAAAAGCAGTTGTACAAAGCAGTTGTAACGTTTATTATTATGTTTGCACCTGCACATGTAATTGTTTTGTATTGTATTGTTTTTTGAGTTAGGGCTTTTCCACTTGTTTGCACATATCGATTCCTTAATATAGAAAGACCTTAACTCATTATTTTTAAAAATCGATTTTTTCTATATTTCGATAGAAGAACTCGTAATAACTATATCGAAAAATGCAAAAATCTGAATTTTTTAAAAGTAATGAGTTAGGGCAGACATATCGAAAAAAACACCAACCAATATCTTGCAAACTACTCACCGTACGCAATAAGTTAAAAGTTGAACAATTTTTGTACTTTGCGTTGACGGACACGTACTGAATGTAACAGACCTAATAAGAAACCTTGTATTTCAACTTAGCTTAGTCAGATGAAAAATAAGAAGTTCAACCTATGACGGATTCATTGTGCTCCGGCCTTTACTGGAAAGTGTTCATTAACTCCAAGAGTTTGCAAAGAGAGAGCATCAAAGGAGAGAATAAAATTGACACACAAAAAAATTCCTCATATACAAGATCATATAAAACAACTTAATGCACAACGAATTTTAGCTATTTTTTTAAGAACAAACACAACCCGCAAAGCGATTAGCTTGTCTGCAGAAAATAACCAGAGCCTATGGTGGGAATCGAACCCGCGACCTTTGGACTGAGAGGATAGCATCGCTGCCACTCAGCCACAGGGGCACTCAAATTATTACTAGTAAAATTTTTTTTTTGTTTTGTTGCCAAATTAATTATTTCAGAAACATCTGAAAAAGGAAAACTGAAAATATGCTTTGCTTTGTTAAAAAAAATATACACTTATTAATGTAAAAATGAAAGCATGTTGTCTTAATTTATTGTATTTCCTTCATTAAGCCACCACACAAATTAATTTTTTTTATACTTATATTTATTTATTGTATCTTCAAATATGAACTAATAATAAGTAATCAAATCTTAAAGCTAAAATATAATTATTAAGCCCGACCAGTGTCGGACATAAACTTAGTAATAGTTATAAATAATACATAAGTAGTGAGATTCAAAAAGGAAAAATAGATGTATTTTCAAGTAGTCCCATCTAGAGTGTTGAGTATTAGAGTCCTTGTGTCCCTATTTTTTAGGCGGATGTGTCCAGTAAAGTTCAAAATATTACGAGCCAGCGGATTAGGATGTGACTCGAGTTTTGTTAAATATTTGCCTGCGTACTTTGGAATTTCTTCAGTCACTAGTGGCATTTTTAAATCACGATGCAAAATTTGAATTCTTAATGTACCATGGAGCAGATGTTATTAACCTTAAAATTTTGTTTTGTCTTCGTTGATTGTTGATTCGAATGGGGGAACAAGTATCTTTTCTTAGGGAAAACGTTATATGGATACACTTTTGTTCATTTAGTTTAATTCTCCATAAGTTCAACCAGATTTCCAATTGTGTAATATGTTCATGTAGATATCGGGAAGCCTCGTAATGTTTCTCGTGCATACTAAGTCAGGCTGTATCTACAGCAAAGGTAGATGTATGCATATTACTGCTCAAAGGCATATCACAAGTATAAATCAAATACAAAACTGGCCCCAGTATGTTCCCCTGTGGCACACCGAATGATATAGGTTCGGGCACACTCATGAATTCTCCTTCCACAACCGTAAACTTTCAGGTAGTTATGTAGCTTTCTAATAAATTCAGAAAATTTATTGGTAAATATGATTTTAATTTTAAAATAAGGCCTTCATGCCACACTTTATCAAATGCCTGAGAAACGTCAATAAACAGGGCAGAACAATCCTTTTTTTTCAAATGTTCTTCTTATAAATTGAACCAATCTATGAGTTTATTCAGTTGTGCTATGCTGACTTCTAAAACCAAATTGATGGTCCAGTATGCATCCACTACTTCTTAGAATAGAGGACAATTTTGTCATGAGTATTTTTTTGAAAAGTTTTGACATTGTTGATAGCAGACTTATTGGCCTGTTTGACTCAGCCTTGGCAAATTTATCAGCATATCCCATCAATTAAATTAAATCAAATTAAATTGTTAATGATAAAATTAAAAAATTATGAAAAATGCATAAAAATTTTATAAATTTCATATTAAATGTCAATTTCTCAAAAAAATTGCAATTTCAAATATCATCAAATAAAATACATCAGAAAAAGTACAATTATATCATGATTTCCATACATGGTTCTAATGTTAATGATGCTTTACAAGTAAAGCGATCATTTACTTTTTCATATTTAGGAGAGAAATTTTGCAAGTTTCTGCCTTTCTCTCTCGTTGCTAGTTCCTGTTGGAAAAGTAAATGAAAAAACCGAATAACTTCAGTTATATGAATTTTTATTTGAAGTCACTTTACTTCAAAAATTCTAAAGAAATTTTATTTCAGCAGTGCTTTGTGGCTTGAATTAATCACCTTTATCGGGAATAAAAGTTCGCTTTCCATAAGGTTATGATTGCCAATATTTGTGATTATGATTGCCAATATTTATGTACCTTTTCACAATGTATGGTTAAAAGATAACAGGGACTTTAACGGCAAGTTTTGTATGAAGAACTGTCAGTTAAAGTTCAAGTTAACTCTTAACTATACAATGTGAAAAGGGACGTTAATAGAATTATCAAGTTTTTTGTTTTCTCTTTTTTAAAAACTGCTGGTTTTGAAGAGTTCGACATTTCTTTTATATATTAGTGAAGTTTCTTTTAAAGCCGAATTTGCATACATTTTTTAAATTTATAAACACGAAACAAATAAAAACTGTGTTTTGAGCCATGAGTGAAATGATAATTGAGTCTGCTAAATTAAGTATGTGTGAATTCTAAATTTAATTTCTCAATTCAAATTTAATTGACTTATTTAAAAATGCATGTCTGACAACACTGAAAGTTAAAACGTGGTTTTAAACCACCTTAAACCAGAAACAGCTGATTTTGCATTCAGACTGCAAGTTTGTTAAATTCAGGTTTAAGATCTCAGACTGTCTAATAACTTTGCTCAAAATAAGATAAATCTATTGCAAAAATATGTGTGTTTGTTGTTGGATTTTTTTTCTACTTTTTATAACAATTATTTCACAAACAGTAAAATAACCATTTTTTTGTTGTATGAAAAACTTGCAAATTTTACAAGCGTTGTAAAATGGAAATTATTTTATATTATGTAAATAAATAACTTATGCTTACTTATACAAAGTAAAGAAAGATGTGCTTGGAATCACTACAACTGCAAATACATGAGAACTAAAAATTAAAGGGTGCTCCGAAACGAGCGACGAAAAATGTTGAAATCTCATGTAATATACATACAATTGTATTTACATACGTATATTGACACTTGAAATTTGTAAAATTAGTGTATTTTTGTATAGACTACAACAACTAACATTAAAATATTAAAAAAATTAAATTAAAGGGTGGTCCATCAGTTAATGCAATTTTGACTACGTAATTTTGACAAATTGCTATATCTTGAAGACCGTAAGAGGTAAACTCTTGAAATTTTCAAAAACGGTAAAACTCAAAAATCCGCAAATTATAAAATCGCCAAACCGAAAAAAATCGCCAAAACCTGAAAAAATCGCCAAAAGTTTCAAAAAAATCGCCAAATCGAAAAAAATCGACAAAATTAAAAAAAAAATTCCAGCACTAAAATAAATCGCCAAATTCGAAAAAATCGTTTAAATGAAAAAAAATCCCCAAAATGAAAAAAAGCGACAAAAACCGAAAAAATCGCCAAAACGCGAAAAATGCGCCAAAACCAAAATAATTGTTTATGTGAAAAAAAAATCGCCAAAAATGAAAAAAAATCACCAAAATTAAAAAAAATCGCCAAATTTAAAAAAAATCGCCAAAATTTTAAATTAACGCCAAAAACCGAAAAAATTCTCAAAACGAAAAAAAAGTGCCAAAACTAAAAAAAATCGCCAAAACCAAAAAAAAGAAGTGACCTTTATGAAAAAAACGCCAAAATTAAAAAAAAAAATCGCAAAAAAAAATCGCCAAAAAAAACGCCAAAATAATAAAAATTGCCAAAATTAAAAAAAAACTTCAAAAACCCAAAAAAAAAATCGCCAAAACGTGAAAAAAAGTTCCAAAACTGAGAAAGCGCCAATAAATTCAAAAAACCCCCAAACTGAAAAAACGCTTAATACCGAAAAAACCCACAGACGAAAAAAATGCCAAATTTATAGTTTATATTGTTCGTATTGAATTACATATCTCGTGCCCGTACGGAACCCTTCGTGCGCGGGTCAAAGTCGCACTTCACTGAATTTATTAATTATGAGCTTCATAGACGTAGTCCCATCCTCCTAGCTAAAATTTCCGAGCTTTAAAGTTCTTATATTTAGGTACTCACCTACACCTAATCTCAGTCCACTAGCTCAAATGTTTGTTTTTATTGACGTAACGCCACCCTTCTACTTAAAATTTCCGTGTTCTCAGATTTTTCTAACTAAATACTCACCTAGGTCTACTCGTGTACTAAATTTCAGCCTTTTAGCTATAGCGAAAATGCTTCATCAATTTTTTCATCAATTTTCATCCATATCTCAGGAAGCTTTCAATGTAAAACATGACCAGTGTTGCCAAAATGTTGTAGGCATTTCCCACCATATAGCCCCTGAAAACCCGCTAAAAAACGCTAGCTAAATAAAAATAACCAACATAATCTGTCTTTTTTAAGGTTTACTGATAAAAAAAAGAGCATAAGATAAATTTTATAAAATATGTGTACATATTCATAGATATACATTTATATGTATGTATGTATGTATGTATGTTGGAATCTCATATTTCCCCAATATTTGTAAGCAAAACGCAGCCTACTCTTTAAGTAGGTATTTTATTTCCTGCAGAGTTTCCATACACGAACATCGAAGCAGGAAAAAGTAGAATCCAAGGGACTTTTCCATTTTATACTATTAATGTTTAAGCTGAATCAGTATCTTTTCAATATTTTCTGCGATAGACCCCAATTATTCTACACGTGTAGAATAATATCTTGCCGTTTTGCTTGAAGTATTTGTAAAATATGGTTAAAATTTCCTGACTTTCTGACTATCTGAAATTAAAAGATAGTGTTAATAAAATAAATTTTGTGGCTCAATTTTAATTGGCTTGAAGTTTAATTTCGAAGGAAAATTTAATTAAAAAAGTCTAAACAAAAACAAATTATTCAGAAAAAGTTATTGTTTTGAGACTTTTTTGGTTGATATTATGTTTTCCTCATACTCACTGGTCCAATCACCCAGTTTTCGGTTTGTTTTCCGTTTGTTTGAAAATTTGTTTACTATTATTTTTAATACGAAAAGAATGATTAAATTGGTTTGTAATATAATTTTAATCTCTAATTAAATTTTATTCACTAAAAATGAGATTTGTTCACTTTTATACTCGTATGTATTTACATGTTTTTATTTTTAACCTCTTAACGTTTCACATTATACTACACGACCACAATATGTCAATTTTTTATTTGCAAAAAAAGTGAAGTTAGTTTCTTTTCTCTGTGCGTGCATGTATCGAAAAAAAATCTACATAAATACCAGGGTACGTGTCGCAGAGCTGCGTTAAAAATACTTTATTTTGATTCAATACCTTTCTTTATAAGTTTCAGAAAAACGCTGAAAATCCGTCAATTAGGAAATTCTTCCGCTAAAATTCCCGCTGGTGGTTTTTTAAATAGACTTGCCGCTAATGACAACAAAATACAGTCATATATAGCGGTAAAACCGCCGTTTTGGCAACACTGAACATGACTTAACATGAATTATTGGATTTAAATTTTACAATTTTGTAGTAGTATAAGTGAAACCGATTATGGTCATGAGGCCATAGGTATTTTCTATCTTGGATGAATAGAATGAAGTAAAGTAGTTACCTTAGAAACCCTAAGAGGGTACGTAAATTTAAACGTATAAAATATTATTTGAATGTACTGAAAATACGTAGCCTGCTGCTAACGCAACGCTTGACACTTTTATTTAGGTTGGCCTCTAGAGGACTAAAATTTACATGAGCGGCTATTTTGAAGACGCATTTAAGGAAGGGATGTTGGTAATACATATTTATTCATTTATGAGATTCGAGAAATCTTGACTTTATTTTTATTTCAGACAAACATTTTTTCACACAATTAATCAACTTACAAGACTATAAAAGAAAAGGAACTTGTATTTGGCACATTTATAAATAATTATAGGTTAACGAATAAATACAACAACAAACGACAAGTTTATCAAAAAATATTTTTAAATTTAAACAAGAAACAATATTGTCGTTTATTCTTGTATCTAATAATGTTATATGTTCATATTTAATATTAACACTAAAGACTACTGATAGTGTGCTCAATAAAATATTTTATAAATAAATTACAATTAAGGAAAACATCAATAAATATACAAACAAAATCACAGCTTTTATCGATTAAAGTTAAAGATTAAACAGAAAACAAACGGCAACTTTGGTATAAAAAGTAACCAAAGATTTACTTTGTTTTTTTTTTGCGGCTACACATTAAAAATAACATTGACCTAAAAATTTGCTAAATATTTTTAAAGCGATTTTACGTGCAAATAATTTTTTTTGTCGTATCATGTTGGAGTTAGTGGTAGCGTGGGCTGCTGTTATCACATTAAAATAAATTTTTTTATTCAACAAATCAACCTTGTTGTTCTCTTATTTATTCCAAGACATTTAAGAAAGGTGCAATAGAGCCAATGTCCTCGCAATCTGGAATAGCTTTTCCCTTGAATTTCAGACAGGATTCTGCACAGGTTTGACCTTGAAAATAGTCGCCAAACATTTTCTTACATTGAGCGCAATTGTTCAAGCAGATTTGTATGAAATCAATGCCGGCCATAGTGTCTAAGGAAGGATATATAAATAGTTAATATTAAATAAATTACATTTATAAACAAAAAGCTTTATTAAATTTCCTGCAAAGTAAAATATCTGCTACAACTAAAAGCTTTGTAAGCAAAAAACCTTTCTAATTTTTCTCATTTTCTAGTACCAATGAATGATGTATAGCAAAAAGTTTTATTGAGGTTGTTGTAAAGTAAAAACCTTTTAAATGTCTCACAGAAAAGTAAAATAAACTTTAAGCTGAAGCTTTATTTTTTAACCCCATATGCAAAAAAAAGGATAATGACGTGTGCTTGAAGTGTATGTTAAAACAAAGTTTTCATACAAAAAGCGGTTTTATTCATAGTAGTGGCGGTAAGTCTTTAAAACAGCTGCGACCAAGCCATATGCACAATATGCAAACTTTTATAAAGAGCTTTTTGTGCTTTTACACCCACAAGTTAACAACAGGCAACCAAATCTCAGCGAAAACAATGTTTGCTCTTATTTTACAAAGAAATAAGATCAAATTTAAGAGCTTTCAAAGCTGTTTATCACAGTATGTGTGATTGGACGTAGCTGCTATAAAGCACTGATATTTGCATTTGAAAGCTAATAAATTTGTTTTTGTTTCTTTGAAAAGTAAAAACAAGAATTGTTGTTTGATGTGTTGTTGTTGTGTCTGTTGTACTTTTGTCGGTGTGAAAGCACAAAAGCTATTTTGTAAAAGTTTGTGCCATATGCTAAATGTACGAGCTTTTAAATAGGGAAGTCAAAAATGTTTTGCAGCTGTTGCGAGAATTTGAAATACACTGAGTTTAAAAAGTAATCATAAAGATTTTATTTAATACCTTATCAACAAATATTCATTACATTGCTTGCTGCTTACAAAACAAAAACAAATTGTAAGAGCTTTCAAATTTTGTTACCTCCAATGCAAACTTCAGAGTTTCTATGTGTTTTGGGCGTAGCTGCTCCAAAGTTTAATCTCTCTAAAGGCGACTTTTTGGGTTCGGGATTAAGATTAGTTTATTTCTCTAATTAGCTAATGTGAAAATTAACTTAATCTCATATAATTGAGAGTAGTTTTTACTTCTTGTGTAGTATTACTATACTGAGGAACAAAATAGTGGCAACATTTTCTGTGCAAAAGTCATACATGTTATCAACACACTTTGATTTTTTTTGTGGGAAGAAGAAGAAACTGTCATATTTTATTATTTACAAGTAAAATATTGCGAGTGTTAAAGAAATAATATACATATAATATAAAATATATTATATATTTATTTAAGTGTTTTTATATTACTTTAGCATATAATTTTTACAAAAAGTTATATGTTTTACATGCTTTGTGTTATTATATGCTTGTTGTCAATACTAAAGTAAGATTAAACCACCACGATTGGCCGCTTAAACTAGAAAGTAAACCCACATAATCGACTACCCAAAAATTTAAAATGAAGATTAAGCTTAATTTAATCTCTAATCTTGAACTCAAAAAGTCGCCCTAAATCAGCTACGTCCAAACACGCATACACTGATATTTGAATTTGAGGTAAAGAGCTTTGAAAGCTTCTAAATTTGTTTATGTTTCTTGAAAGTAAGAGCAAGCACTGCTGGCTGTTGTTATTATTAGAGTGCCGCTAAAATTGACATTCATTCTGCAGGAAAAAGAAATAAGTACTTAAGTAGACTTATGAAATATATTACATAATGACAGCATTATGGTGTTTTAAAAAATTATATTTACAAAGTTTAAATTTATTTTGCCTACTTTTAAAGCTTTTTAAAGCTTTAGTAAAATTTTTTTTATGCATGTTAATAATAATATGCATGTAAAATAATAAGCTTTTCTCAAGACTTGACTTGAAATAAAAGCTTGAGTGAAATTTGTGAAAAATGTCAAGGTCCAGCAGAAAAGTAACACATTTTACAGCAGTGGGTATATATTTAAAATAAAACGTCTGCAATTTAAATTTTTATATACTTAAAAATATAAAATCTCTATGGGCCCTAAAGCACTTTGTTTTTATTGCAACTCTAAACAAACTTAAATTCATTATAATTTTGCATCGTCAAGTGGTACTGGTAATATCAAATTAATTTACACACTTAGCTATCACAAAACTTAAGTATTTCCTTAAGCTTTTATAAAAATTTAAAAAAGAACTAAACATTTTTCGTTATATCTTTTTATGACAAGTTGCGAGTAATGTGAAAAAGCTTTACGTACTGTTTCAAGAATTATTAAAACAGCTTTAAGCTTCTTGAGCTTTCATATTCAGTAATAACAGTAGCTGTAAATTTAACGATTTATTTTATTTACACAAAAAATGTTTTCAAATATACTATAACCCCCTTATGCAAAAACGAATGGTTAATTTAAAGTTGGTTTAACAAACGAATTTTGTATGGCAAAACCGGTTTTAAAGCATGCTTTAACTTTAACAATCGTTTTTGCATAAGAGCATATACCTTTATAATTTAAAATTCTTCAAATACTTACCGAAACGTTTGCCGTAATGTCCAATAGAAGGCAAAGCCTGGCAGAATTCAATTAAACAAGAGGTAAAGGCAATGACTGCAACAGCATAGACTACAATTTTGGTTGAGAACATTTTTAAGGCTAGGAAAATAACACAAGTTTTAAATAGAGTTCAATGCTTTTTTTTTTGCTTTTAATTTTTGACCACATCAAGTCATATAAAACACTTTCATTTGTTAGTTTAGTTATTAAATAGTCTAGGTTTAATTAACACTTTATGTTTTTCAATGCTGTGGTGTTTATTTTGTAATAAAATATTTTTTTATTTTACATGGCTTTATGTACTCGTACTATAAGATCTTGTCGAAAGAAAAAATAGCGCCACCAGCACCAACAACTGATTCTTTGTAAACAAATTTTTTTTTAGTTGGAGAGCAAGCTTTGTAATAGCACCTTTTACAAGAAAGCAAATGAGCCAGATAGGAATCCAACGCAAAAAAAGTACCAAATCAAGTTTTTGCAAGTGCGTAACCTTAATTATTACCGGCTTTGTTTCAATTTCGCGTTTTTTGTTTATAATTTATTTTACGTTTTAATTTTTTTATAAACGCAAAATATTTATGGTTTATTAGCATCTGTTCGACGTTGTACACAAAAAGAAATTAGTGATTTGTAATGCCATGGTGCGGGCATCAACAAAAAATTTTCGTATTAATTAATATTCAAAGAACCAAAGAAAATAATTATTATTATTAACCAAATATAAAATATTAAGATAAGTATTTCATAAATTTTGTTTTTCATTTTGGATTTTAAGTAAAAAATATATGTATGTATTAGTGATATAACGAATGTCAATTTTTGATATTCGCGAATACGAATACGAATATTTCAAACGATATTCGCGAATATGAATAATAATACGAATATTTGAAACGATAATCGCGAATACGAATACAAATATTATATGCAATATGAAATATTAAAAAATTTTTATAAAAAAGGGCTTCACACTCTTGTTGACGTACTTTAAAGTTAATAAAAAGTAACCAAAATTTTAATGATCATCATTGAATAATATTTGAAAATGATACAAAGCACAAATTTCTATAAAAAATTAATAAGGGTTTTCATGAGAACTCTTAAAATTGCCATTAAAAAATTATATACATATATATCAATCGTAAACTCGTTCTAGTTTTGTATAAATAAGAAATTGTAGAACAAAAATTCAAATTTATATTAAATTTTTCCTAAAATTTAAGCATTATTATATATATACTTATATGTTAAAATATACAAATTTAAAATGTTTCTAAATAAAAAAGATCGTTAAGACTCGAACAACCTTATTGAAACAATTACTTGGGAAATTTCTAAGACGTAAAAGTTTTTTAAAAACTAAATTAGTTTGAAAAATAACTTAGTGAACTTTGCAACGTCTAGTTTGAAGATACATATATAGTTATATATAAGTTTCCATAATTCCTACAAGGAGCATAGGGCCATATTTTGAAGATACATATGTGAAAAGTTCTCGCTCGATCCTTTGAAAAATTTTTACTCGATTCTTTGAATAGGGGGGAGGAAAACTATGCATTGCATTTTCAATTTGGATGTATATTTTGCAAAAATAGGAGACTTATTTAAGAATTATGCAATGTTGTACAATAGCTTTGGTAATACTACATAAGTGCATATTTCTATTGTTTTGGTCGCATTGTAAAAAAACGGACCCTAAAATGTTTACTGCCCATCTGAATAATATATGTACCTTATGATACAATCCAACCTTTTGATTGGAAAGTTCTAAGGGGCTGTGCCGATTAAAATTTGCTATTAAATTTTACGAACTTCTACTTAATTCATTCTTGGAAATATGTACTTACTTTTGGCTTTTAATACAGATTGGTTTAATATTTGAATAGGTGGGTATACATTTTTATTTAACAGATTTTTGCGAAACTGCACACACAACATGCTGCGCCATAGAATTTTGCAGTGACACAATATAGTTTTTAATCAGTGGACGTAGACCCACGTCTTAACATTGTATTATACGTTTTCCCCCCAACACATTCCTACAAGAACTTAAAACACATAAGGTCAGACAAGCTCGTTATTAAGATTGAATTTAATTTATTATGTTATTTTATTTAAATGGTTTTAATAGAAATTGGTGCAAGTAAAAGCCACTTGCTTTGATACAATTTTGATATAAGAAAAAAACTTTCGAAAATGTTAAATGTGTATTTAATGTAATGAAATAATCTTTATTTTATAACAAAATATGTTTGATATTTCAAAAACAGGCATTTCGTCTATATTTTAATACATTACCAGATATTTGCTTGAAAAAACAAAACAACTTATTTGAATGTCTCTCATGCTTAATATTTTTTTTTTCAGTGTATCTTGTAACTATTTTTGTAACTAGATCTACTTTATGATAATTTTAAGTACAAATGACAGTTAATCTATTTTACATATTATAATAGTTTTATGGGTATTGTACGAGTATGCAAATTAGTCTCCATATAATATTTAAAACGTATTGATATGTCTTTCATTTAATTACCACGTGAGTGCCAGACATAAACACGCTTCAAGTAAGGATGAATCATAAATTTTGTAAAAATATTTCATCACAGACATAAAATACCCAGCAAAAAATTACACATTACCATTAGAACTACTTGCCATATTACTTTTCTGATTACCAAATTTCATTACTCGCTTACAAATCACATTACCTACAATTTAAAAAAAAATGATGTACAAGTTGCGTAAATGAGGGAATTATTTTTTTATATATAAATAGATTACGAGAAGAAATTGCCAAATAAAATTAAGTAATTTCTTCTCAAGAATCGATTATTTTAGTCTCAGGCCTTGTTAAAATCATTAAGTTGGTAATCCAGTCGGGAAGAGCTTAAACGAAAAATGCTCAATTCCAACGCTGATGATGAAGGTTTAGTGGCCTTCGAAAACGGCTAGCTGTTCCCTTCAACTATCTGTTGTTGTCAGAATATTTACAACTAACTTTCATGTTATTTGTTCATTAATAATTATCACATGTAATTTGTCTTAAAAAGCGATACCTACTTTAGCCCATTCAAATCATAAATATAGAAACAAATTAAGTTGGAAAAATAATAATTAAAATTAAATAAACAAAAAATGTTGGTTACACCACTTTTGCGCACATGGCTTCATATATGCGCATTTCAGTTGCTTTAGAGGTGAAAAAATTAATTGCCATAAGACAGGTGTGACCTTTGTTAAATTATTCTATAATTTATCTTCATTGATTTTTAAAGTTTACCAAAGAACACTTAGTGCAGAATTAAAACAAATTTTTAAAGGGCTAAGTCAAAGTAAAGCTTGCATATGCAAAAGGGCTCAAACACAACATTTAATTGTAATGAAATTATCTTGCAATAGAGAAAAAGACGGGAGCACTTTTAAGCTTTTTTAAGCTTTTAAGCTTTCAAGCTTTTAGCTAAATTGGTAGAATCGGATTTCACTTTTATTTAATTTAAGAAAACATCCTTCTAGACCGGCTACGTCCAAGCCATATGCACAATGAGCAAACTTTTTCAAAAGAACTTTTGTGCTTTCACACCGACGAGAGCACAAGTCGACAACAATGCTTGCTCTTACTTTGCAAGGAAAGAAGAACAAATTTAAGAGCTTTCAAAGCTGTTTACCTAAAATGCAAATCTCAGAGTATGTGTGTGTTTGGACGTAGTTGTTCTAGAATCTAGAATCTAGATGTTATTGACTGTTGTGCTTAGTTGTGCTATCGTCTGTGTGAAAGCAAAACAGACCATTTGAAAAATTTTGCACATTATGCATGATGTAGCTGTTCTGTACCGGTGGGTGGCCCCACACATTGTTGAGAACAAGTTGCGTGTCTCAAATACTCTTAAGAATTATCGTTGCCAGAGAAACAATTTTTTTTTGTGATAAGAATTTACCAAATTTTTTATTTCAGAAAATTATTATGGGAAACCATGAACGTGTGTTGTCATGCATGAAAAAACGTAATATGTCAAGGCATTTTCAAGCATATATTTAAATTATTTTAAGAAAATTTTCTACAAAACCATATTTTTACTCACCATAACATTGACGAAGCAACAACAACAGATGCCTTTCTTTATAAACAAAACTTCATTCAGTGTTTCTTCTGACCATAATAAAATCAAGTTTGCTTTTGGAGATTTTAAATTTCAAATTATGGAAATGAGACGAAATTTCACTGGCAATTCCGGTATGTGGTGAGAGTATAACTCATACAATCGTAAGATGCGATGGTATAGGTTGCCAACCACGGTTCTAGGTACTTCATTTAATATATTCGATTTAAGATATACAAAGAATAATAAGGTTAATTAATTTTTTGTTGTATATAAAATTATAAGTCGAAAAAAGAAAAGCACCAAGCCATTGCGCTAATTCTTCCTGAAAAATCATACGAAGTTGTAGAGGGCTACTTTTGAATATGCAGATTCTAGTGGTGCCGTTATCTCAAAGTTAGCTTATTTTCCTTTTTCACGTAATTATTAAAATATAATCCTGCGACTTACATGACAGAAAATTGGGAGCAAAAATCATAATTTTCGAAGCAGCCAAATATCAAAGTTATTCCACTTAAACTTTATTGAAATATTTTGAGATTTCTTTTGATTACGTATGCCGTAGTTTTCCTTCTGATTCCACTGGGTTTTGTGATATTTATTGTAAAACTATTGGTATCTGATTTAGCAAGTTAAAGGCATTATTTAATTTTAATTTTTTGGTGCCCCTGTGGCTGAGTCGTAGCAATGCCAGACTCTCAGTCCAGAGGTCGTGGGTTCGATTCCCACCATAGACCTTGGGTGTTTTCCGCAGACAAGCTAATCGCTTTGCGGGTTGTGTTTGTTCGTTAAAAAAAAATAAAATAAAATAAAATAAAATAAAATAAAATAAATATATCTCTCGAAAGCAGTAAGAAATATTCTTGTATTGCGTATGGGAAATACAAAGCCAATAATTTCAATCATTTAAATATTTTGCATGCACTTTAGTTTAGATAAGTAGCAACAAAACAACATTGTGATGAATCGAAATGACTTCCATACATACGTATTAAAGTCCTGCACAAGATCACTTGCAAGAACATTTCAGACATGAAGTATTTTTCAAATGCTTACTAGAGCGAAATCTTCTAGCAGAAACCATAAACAACACTGTTGGCAAGACTTTGTTTCAGTTACTGCAGATATAAGAGTAAAGTTGAACATACTTAGTGACTAAAAAATCTGTATGCTTGCTTATCATGACTTATTAAAAGACAGCATTTATTATTGGTTAAGTATAATACATGCCACGAGAACATATTTAAAAAACAAGACATATTTACATTTCAATACTGTTTGAGCAGGCTTCTAATACGTACTTATGTAAATAAGAGCTGGCCATCGAGAGAAATGTATTTGAATATGTGTATTCATTTGTATAAAAAGCCGATTGATGTCCGACACTCTGCTGCTTCTTTGGGCAGCTCATATGTAAATATATTTAGCAAATGGAATTAGTAGGACGGCATTTATACACGCAATATTTAGTTTTCAATTCCTTGAAGCTTTTTTCCCTTCTTTCCAACAAACTCTCCACGGTAGGGAAAAATTCTGCTCTCGAGAACAATTTTTATTAACTCGCTCGTTTTAAAATTTGTGCTCGTGTTCTATTTTTTTATTTTATAAGACTCGCATTAAATGACTCGCTTTAAAATTTGTACTCGCGAGTTCTTATTTTGAACTCGAGAGCACTAATTTTAAAACTAGCGAGTTAGTAAAAATTGTGCTCGCGAGCAGAAAAATGTTCTGTTATACTCGTCCCAATTTTTTTTTGCTGGTGCATAAGCAAACAAAATTAATAAAACTGGCAAATAATTCTTTTTAACTCGACTCGCAAAACTCGACTTGCGACTGTTTGACTCTCAAAAATTAAATGCGCTCGCGAAATTTATTTTTTTAACTCGCGAACAGACAATAGTAGCTCTTTTCAATACAAAAAGTAAAACTCGCTCGAATTGAAATCTTTTGCGAGCGGGTTTAATTCGAGCACTCTCCGCCATCTGCTCTAGACCTTGCAAAATAAACTTTGCGTGTGGAAAAGCCATCTTACATACATGTGAGACAAACATGTTTTATTTCTCAAGTTCTGTACATAAAGTTTAATTACAAGTTCTGTAAATTTTCTCACGTTTAAAGTTTATAAATAAATATAAATAAATCTTTAAGTTTATTGCTGATATTATTAAAGATTCAAAGGTAAGAAATACAAAACAATTTATTTTAGCGCGTGGCAAATAATTATAATCACCATAAAATTAAGTTTTTTTTATATCTGGTAGTGGAATTCTTGAGGAGTATCTTGCTGATTGTCGTCGTTTAAGATCCGTTTCTTTAAGAAGTACATTTAAATAAAAGGAACACACAAAGCCGTACATACCCATAAATATGTACATACATACACATGCATTCTCTATATGTATGTTTATTTTTTCTGAAAACAAAGCCAAGCTCAAAGTTTGTTCTTTTGAGGCCATATTTTATTTTCTTTAATGACAATTGTTTACAAATTTTTGAACCACATTTCCTGATGTCTGAAATGCTGTCTGCTATTTTATATATTCTTGGTATAAATGGGGTTTTTGTTTTGTTTGAATTGCCGGTAATAAATTATTAATGTAATGTTTTAAATATGTGGTTAGAAACCTGCCATGTTTATATTGAATAAAGTGGATTCAAAATTTGATTAAAATCTCTGTTATTGTAAATTTTTATTGAAGTGCTTTGTTAGCGCGCTATGTTTTTATATTTAAGTAGTAATGTTAAATGAATTTTAGAGAGATTTTCAAGTATTTGGATTACACTCCATTGATGACTTGGCATTGGCAGTAACTTAAAGCAACATATAGAGCAGCTAAAACAACAACATACATACATATAAGTATGAATTTTTTTATTTAATATAATATTTACTTAACATTGAATAAATACTCGCTGAAAAGAGTTCAAAACTAATAACTTAATAGTCAAAATTAAGCCGACAGGTATTTCATTTGCTAAGTACACATTTGACATTTTTTGTTGTTGTCATTTAGTGGAATAATTTTAAATATGTATGTACATATGTAATGTCTTTCACATTAGCCCAATTCACAATCTTGTGCAAATGGTCTTGCATGAAGCATGTGCAAAATGGTGTATAACCAGGGAAACCACAAATATACAAATATGCATGTTTTTTCTTGTCTGATATATCAATCCGGAATTAAGATATTTATCCGTTTCAGAACTTTTAATGAATTCTGGCATCGATTTGTTAGTGCATATTTTTGCATATTTTACCTTTTAAAGCATGTTTTTGCATATTTCAGTCTAACGCTCATATTTTGAGCATTTTTCGAATTTTTAGATCATATTTGGCGTTTTTAGGGCGTATTTTGGTACTTTTTAAAAAAAATTTTATTTTAATATTTAAAAAAATTTTTTTTGGTAAAATTTTCTACTTTTTTCTGTAAAAATTTTATTTTTTAGTGAAAGAAACAGTAGTATGGGGAAGCAATATTTTGCTATCATTATGAAGTTAGACTTTAAAAAAGAGCATTGTGCATGTTCTGGCTTCCGAATCGATTGCACACGTTTTCTTGTGAGTTCTGATGTTAAATCACATGCTAAACGTGTTTATGTTGAAATTTTGAATGTACTAATTATTCGTATGTGTTTTGACAACCAAATTTAGAACAAAAGAAATAAAATTTTTTAATTTTCACATCACTTGTAAGCAGTCTTGTGAAAGAAAAACGAAACAAGAAAATTAAAAAAAATGTAAATCTTAAATATCCAATTTTATTTCTGCTAAATTTTAATGCTGGAACAAATACTATTGTTCCGATTACATTAGTTGAGGTTGAAAGAAAAATGTTCAATGTATAAAAGTTTATTTAGATGTGACCGGCTGCGATTTTTATTTAAAAATCTAAGTGAAGAGTTTTTGTTTATTGCAATAATAATTATAAAAAACCTTATCTTATTCTTGAAAATACAGTTCATGATCGCTTTTGAAGTAAAGTTAAATTTTCGCTCTTAGTTAATTATTTTATTGTTTCCTTTTTCTGTTTATTTTATTTTTGTCTTGTCTTGTAAATTTTGTTGAATTGCTGAATTAAAATTCGTTTTTCATTTCCAAATAATCCAATTTATGTTATTTTTAAGAGCATATTTTTTTAATTTTTAATGCATATTTCGAAGTTTTTAGTGCACATTGAATGCGCATAAAAAACTTTTTTTGGAGCATATTTCTGGTTTCCCTGCTTATAACTTAACAATTCTTAGTTGTGAGGATCAACATTCTACACCATTTTGCACATGCTACGATGCAAGACCATTTGTGAATTGGTCTAGTATGTTTTTTGTTGGTAACACAATTTCACACAACGAAAATTGTAGAAAATATTAGTGCACACTATTGCGATGCCACAAAACCCCATAATGTGTACGCAGCAATAGTTTTTCTGAAAGTTTTACCTCTTTTTTTATTTTAGTACAATTTAAATTTAAATATCTATTTTATGGATGCAATGTCAATGTACTCCCTTCAGAATGACTGAAAATTGTTTTGCTGAAATTAAATAGACTTGCAATATGCATTCTACTCTTTCTAAAAAAATGTGATATATTTTTGAGTACTTTGAAAATATTAAACTTTTTTCATTAAATATTTTTGATTTACAAAACAGCTTTCCATACAAAAAATTTTTATAGACCCTTTATTTGTTATGAATAAGTCATTAAATATATGGACTTTTTTAGTATCGTACACTTAAAAAAAATATTTTCTTAAAAAGTTTATTTATTTAAATGGCGCTTTGTGAAAATGTATTAATCGGAAAAATAATTTTTGCAAAAAGTACTTTGCAGATAAGGTATTTTTTAGTCAAGGTTATTTAAAGCCGATACTTTAGTGAATATATATTATTTATAATTTTTGGATAAGGTTTTTCTTGAAAAAATATTTTGGTGAAGGCAATTTTCTTAAAATGTACGCATGAACAAAATGTTTTGAAAAAAATTAAGTTTTTGGAAAAGTACCTTTTACGCAACTCGAAGCAAAATGTTAAAAAATACTATTTTTTGAAAAGGTAGCTTTTACAAAAATAAATTTTACTCAAATTACCTTTTGTACTTCCACTTTTCGGAAGAAAAACCTTTTTTAATATTCGGTTAAGATAATTTTTTTTCTAATACCATTTGGACAAGGTTTTCTTGAATTTATAAATTTGTATAAAGTTATTTAAAAATAATATTTTCGTATAAAATAGTTTTTGAAGAAAGTACAAGCTGATTATTCTGCTAAATTTATATTTAAGGAAACAGAAATTTTCCACAAAATTCTCGTTTTTTTTTGGTTTACTTCTTTGTGGACCAGGTATGTTTTAATGAAGAAAAAGTAATAATTGTTAGAGTAGTTACTTAAAAAATATATACCTTACGAAAAGGTACCACTTTAAGAAATTATTTTATGGACAAAGTATTTTTGCACATAATATATTTGGCAAAAATAATTTAAAAAACAATATATATATCGTTACCTTAATATATTAAAAGGCCGTTACTCATATTTTTTTGAAATCGAAATTATTTGCATTTTTGGATTCAAAAAATAATAAGTTAGAGGCATTCTATATTAAGGTAACAATATTATTTGTTTTGTACCCCGTTTAAAAACACTTTTTAAGCGGGGTACTTTTTTGTTAATTAAAAAGTACTTTTCAAAAATTCTCCATTAGAAATAAAATACTTATTAAAAAAAGTTCTGTCGGTCTCGATATAAAAAGAACTTTTTACCAGAAGTTCTTTTTGCAGAAAAAAATTTTCCAATCAAGTCCTTCTTGAATAAAGTACTTTTTGAAATAAATCAATTTCTGGCCCCACATATTTTGAAACAAATATTTTCTGGATATGTAAATTTTTGAAAAAAAAAATTGTTCAATATAATATATTTTTTGGAAAGAACACCATTTGAAAGAGGCAATTTTTTGAAAGCAGTAACTTTTGGAGAAGATACTTTTTGAGGAATGAGTAATTTTTTGTGAACAAGTTACTTTTTGTAAAAATGAATTTTTTGACAAGTTACCTTATTAAAAAAACTTCTTTACTGAAAAATGTTTTTTTTAACTACTTTCTGGAGGAGATACTTTATGAAAAAAAATTTTAATAACTCGCTTTTAAAAGAAGGATTTTTTTTAAATATTTTTTAATTAAAGTTTTTTTTTTGGTTTTTTTTTCTTTTTGAAAATTCCAGCAAAAATAATATTTTTCTTAAAATGGTATTGTTACTGGCAAATACAATTTTTTTGGAAATAATTCTTTTCTTCCACTCCTTCATATTTCTGAATTATAACGCAAATTTTTATTGCAGTGTTAACGATAACGCTTATTAAATCTCTGAGTTGTATTTTGTAATAGACAAAATGAAAACTGCTTTCAGCAAAAACAGCTTAGTAATAAGTCAATAAACTTTTTTATTGAATCAAGCGTGGGTGCTCTGTGGTACAATAACTGATTAATCACAAATTTGGTAATTAGCGCTAAAAGGCTTCTTATATGACTTGAAATAGTAACATTTTAGTTTTTATTTATTATAAACTAATGCAAAAAAATTTTAAAACTCACTTGATATTTTTGATAAATTATTTTCGTTGATATTTGGTTGATTACAACAGCAAGTGTTGGCTGAGACCGTGTATTTCGAACTGATGTATGTTGCTTTCTAAGACTGGACTTTTTATAGAAGAAATTCATTTTAGATTTTTGTATTATTGTTTTTTTCTTTCTTGCAATTAGATATTGAATCGGAAGCTATTTTAAAAAGTATAAGCTTAAGTGTATTTTGTTTTATAGTTAATTGAACTTTTATAATTTTACTTCCGATTTATCTGCTGTTCGTTAATTTAAAGTGCTTCTGAGTAGAATTCTTCATGGGGGTGTATTAAGTAAGATTTTAAGCAAAAGATTTGTGGTATGGGCATTTATTACAATACAAGTGTGATTAAAAAGTTTCTTATTAAATTCCTGGAAAACTAAAAATGCTTTTAGGAATAATCATCCTAATTGTGTAAGGCATTGGCCATGATAATCTTGTTTTAGTTTTCTTTTTATTTCAAAAACGTCACTTCGAATTAATTTTTGCTTGCTAGTAAAAAATACTCTATTAAATGCTCGTTATCTGTTGTGATCATTAGGGATTTTTATATGTGTTATTCGATTTCAAATTATAGATTATAACTTGTTCGAAATCGAATATGAAAATAAGCCCTCGACTTGATGAACTTACACGCCACACTATGACTGAAGATGGGTGCAATTCTCTCTCTGCAATAGTTTTTGGTTGATCCATATTGGACGTGTTTGCTAATTAACTTTTTTTTTAAATTTTAATTTTTTTTGTAAAATTTCTTTTATAAAATCAATTGAACTTGGTTATATCTTATTCGTATCTGTGCCTGTATTGTTACAAATATATAATATATTTAGAAAAATTTCTATTGTTTTGATTGATGAACTTTTATTAACACTGAAAATAAGAAAAATTATTTGGCACTCCTTATATTTATATAATAATGTTCGAAAATGTAAGTAATTATTTTTTAGTTTAAAATAAATAAGAAGTCAATTTAGAAATATGTTTAATTATTTGTTAAATAACTACATATTTTTGCAATATTTTCACGTCATCTTTTAAAACCCAAAGAATTTGTTCAAGTTCTGCTTTTTAAAAATTTCCGAAATGTGATTTGTAAGCAATTTCTTCAACTTGGCAATCAAAAAACTAAGTCATTATATGGCAATTAGTTCATATGGTAATGTCTAACTTTTTGCTGGGGAAGAATTCATTAATTTTTTTAACTTACCAAAGTTAGATAATTTGAAGCAAACTTTGTAAGTTACCCGATGTTGTTTTACTGGTCGACTTTGGACATACTACCTTCGAGTTATGGTGAACAATACTGGCAAACCTCGTTTACATATTAGGTAAATTCATAAAAAAATTGTGATGTGATGAAAAAAAACAATGATTTAGTTTGTTTTAATATACTTCGATTCTTATGTATACTAAATAAATTCAGTGAAGTTCGACTTTGACCCGCGCACGAAGGGTTCCGTACAGGCACGACATATGTAATTCAATACGAGCAATATAAACTATAGTTTTGGCATTTTTTTCGTTTTTGGGTTTTTTCGGTTTTAAGCGTTTTTTTTAGTTTGGGGGTTGGGTTTTTTGAATTTATTGGCGCTTTCTGAGTTTTGGCACTTTTTTTCACGTTTTGGCAATTTTTTTTTTGGTTTTGGAAGTTTTTTTAATTTTGGCAATTTTTATTATTTTGGCGTTTATTTTTATTTTGCGATTTTTTTATTTTAGCGATTTTATTTAATTTTTGGCGTTTTTTTCGTTTTGAGGATTTTTTTCGGTTTTTGGCGTTTATTTTAAATTTTTTGCGATTTTTTTAATTTCAGCAATTTTTTTATTTTGGCGTTTTTTTATTTTGGCGATTTTTTTATTTTGACGATTTTTTTTTAATTTTGGCGTTTTTTTCATATAGGTGATTTTTTTTTGGTTTTGGCGATTTTTTTAGTTTTGGCACTTTTTTTCGTTTTGAGGATTTTTTTCGGTTTTTGGCGTTGATTTTAAATTTTGGCGATTTTTTTTTTAAATTTGGCGAATTTTTTTAATTTTGGCGATTTTTTATTCATTTTGGCGATTTTTTTTACATAAACAATTATTTTGGTTTTGGCGCATTTTTCGCGTTTTGGCGATTTTTTTCGGTTTTTGGCGTTTTTTCATATTGGCGATTTTTTTTCATTTAAACGATTTTTTCGAATTTGGCGATTTATTTTAGTGCTAGAATTTTTTATTAATTTTGTCGATTTTTTTCGATTTGACGATTTTTTTTTTAATTTTTGGCGATTTTTTTCAGGTTTTGGCGATTTTTTTCGGTTTGGCGATTTTATAATTTTCGGTTTTATTAGTTTTACCGTTTTTGAAAATTTCAAGTTTAACCGTTACGGTCTGCAAGATATAGCAATTTGTCAAAATTACATAGTCAACATTGCATTAACTGATGGACCACCCTTTAATTTAAATTTTTTAATATTTTAATGTTTATTGTTGTAGTCTATATAAAAATACACTAATTTTACAAATTTCAAGTGTCAATATACATATGTACATACAATTGTATGTATATTACATGGGATTTTAATATTTTTCGTCGCTCGTTTTGAAGAACCCTTTAATTTCTAATTCTAATTCTCATGTATTTGTTGTTGTAGTGGCCAAGGTTCTACATACTCTGTCCAAATTTCAGGTCCGCAGCTCTTACTTACGACGGACAGACGGACTGACGGACAGCGTAGCGAAAACAATTTGGTTCCTTTTTTCACCTTTGGTGTACGGAACCCTAAAAAGGAACGACTTTTTGAAGAGAAAGCAAAAAATTTGGATTTCGTGGGGTTATGTAATCGAGTATCATTCATTCATAACAGAAAAAATTATTGCCAAAAAAAAGTAAGTTTTGTTTTCAGTCTAATTGCTTTACTGTTTCTATGCCACAAATTGAGATTTTGGAAAAAACTACCAATTGTAGTAAAATCTTATATCCAATTTAGCGATTTTGCTGAAAAATTTTTTTAAGGGCCTCCAAAGATTTCGAAAATGAGTGCACCCTCAAAAAATGGTGTCATCAGTTTTTGGCCAACAGCTTAGCTTAGCGCTTAGCTATATAGCAATAATAAAGTCTACGCAGTAATAAAGTCTGCATTTTTTTTGTGCAAAAATTAAGGACAATTTTTTTTTTGTTTTTTAAGAACAACGTAAAGGGACTCCTAAATTTTTGCTAATAATATTTGGCAAGGTTGTGCCTACGATAAAGCAGAACTAATCTTGTTCACATATTATAACAATCTGAACATGTCTAGGCACCCTTATAGCTAATATAATCAAATGCACACTTCTCTGTTGAATTTCAGTAGCACTTTGTGTATTAAAAACTAAATTTTTTCCAGCAATTTTTGTTTTTGGAAAAAATAGACGAAATAATAAAGGTTTTCAATTGTGCATTTTGTAAACATCAACTGTTTGCTTTTTTGGACTTCTTTAGGCACTTTTAGACACTTTTTTACTTTTTTAGCACAACTTACAAGGAATAATAATTTTACACTAAGAATATTTGGTAACGCAAAAAAAACCTCAAAATAGTAAGTACTACAATTTTAATATAAGAAATGCACCAATAACAAAGAACGTAAAAGAAATTAGTCGTACTAGCAACAAAGCGAAAATTTTTAAGATGAAAAGTGGTCTTAATGAAGAATTTAGGATGCCTAAACACGTTCAGATTACATTGATATATTTAAGTTGTTAAATTTTACTGTAGGTACAACTTTGCCAAATATTACTAGCAAAAACTTAGGAGTCCCTTTAAATAATTCCAAAATAACTCAAAAAAATTTCCCTTAATTTTTGCACAAAAAAAGGTGCAAGAAGAAAAAAGAAAGTGATTACACAATTTTTTGAGGGTGCACTGATTTTCGAAATATTTGGAGACCCAAAAAAAATTGGTCACCAAAATCGCCAAACTGAATATAGGGTTTTACTCCCTTTTAGTAGTACTATCGAACAACCTATACTATCAACACCATGTGTATTTTGCACTGTTGCAAATGTGTTATTAGTTAAATTTTAAAAAAACAAGTTTAAAAATGCATTACAGTACCTATTACTACAATTAAATTTAAAAAAATTATTTATAATAAAGTAAATACAAAAATTTTTATTTGTATATAAACATTGAATACTATAAAAATTTCTATTTAAATTGACTTTTGTCTTAAATATCACTATAAATTTATCTAAAAAAAATTTCTTTCTGTTAAATTTTTAGAAAATTTTATTAGAATTTACAAAATTATTTGTAGGTCCTTTTTCATACAAAATATTTACTGATTCAAGGATTTTGGTTAATGAAAATTTAATTAAATTTTTTCTGTAAAGCTTTGTGACAGAAAAACTTCATGAAAAATGGGATTGCCGCTGTATTAAACAACAATTCTCGCAATCGTCTTATATTGAGAGTTCTGCACACAAATTGAAATTTACTTCAACAGGTATCTCACCAGTGTTGCCAGAATTTCTAAGGCTAAAATCTGCAAAATTTACAAAACTTTCACGAAAAAATCTTCAAAATCTGCATTTTATTTTTAAAATCTTCAAAAAATCTTCAAAGCAATTTTTAAAACAACTTTTTTTATATTTTATTCAAAAACTTTGCATAGATAGAGATGTACATGTGTAACATGAATACTTTTTCATTAATCCATATTTATAAGATTTAAACTAGTCTTAAAATGTATTTTATTTACATTTTTTAGAGAAATTATTCTTAAAATAACGTTCAATCACATTTTATTTTTTTATCCATATAAACCTTTAATGCTCGAAGATGAAAGTGAATTTCGTTTCTGCTTAAGAAACTCATCAGCAGCCTTAACCTGATTTTTTTTTTAAATATGGTAAAAAATTTCATGTTTATAGAACGACTATCAATATGTTATTAAGAATTACGTACACAAACATAATGGGTAATATTTATAAAATTTATTTTGGCTTACAAAATGGTTAACAAACAAATTTCCATACAAAGTTTGTTTAATAAACCTTTTGTAAAAGAATCAAGCAAAAATCTTTACAGGCTAACATCTTCGATTTTGAGTCCACTATTATTTTCTCATAACTTTTTTTACAATGAGATGCCAAATTAGTTGAAGTCTACTGATGAGTATAGTGGCTTTTTCACACGCAAAGTTTTCTTTGCAAAGTCTTGAGTTTGTTGAAGAAAAAAGAATATAGAATAAGATATATTTTTTCTTCTCTCCTACAAACTCAAGCCTTTGCAAAGTAGCATTTGCGTGTGGAAAACCCGTCTTTCTTTAGGAGAAACGAAATGCATACAACCAAGAAACAAATATAAATTATTTATAGTTATAAGCAAAAAATATATAATAAAATTAATGAGAAAAGAAATCGGATATAAAAAATTATACAAAAAATTCATTTAATTTGTTGCATAAATATCAAAAAGGAGTTCGAAATTTTGTTTTATTCAAGTTTACTTGATTGAAAATCCTTTCCACATTCGCAAATGAATGTGGTAAAGACATTACATTTTGACCAAACTTAGGGCTGCAAAATCTTAATCTAAATATTGTTTTATATCAGATATTCTATTCCAGCAGCTTGCCAAAGTTACTTTTGGTTTTTCTTTAATGATGTCTTCTAATTTAAAAAATTTTAACTCTATAAACTTTAAGTCGTTCACACATAAAAGAAACAAAAAGTAGTAGCAGTAATAGGAAAAATTTTTAAAAAATGCACTATAATTGGAGTTGAAAAATCTGCGTTTTTAGGCCAAAAATCTTCAAATCTGGATTTCGTCTTTTTGGAAGGTAAAAATCTGCAAAATCCAGATAAATCTGCATTTCTGGCAACAGTGTACCTCACACATTGTACTACACACATGCACGCTGATGATGAAGGTGGGACGCTCTTCGAAAACAGAACAATCCCTTCTGTACTTTATGTCCCATCTACATCGAAAGTACTGTTATTGCTCTGTAAAAGAGTATACTTTTATTTTTGCAAAAGGTTGCTACATATGTTCGAGAAAATATCGGTTCAAATCAGTTCTTAAAATGGTCGGTTATATGGAAAATGATGCAATTAATACAGAGAAAGTACGAACAGATAGAATTTGCTTTTAAGTTCGAAAAATCCCAAAAATGGAATTTATTCAGTATTTTTGCTGTATTTTTCTTATCTTTTGGCGGGCGCAAATAATATATCTGGAAATATATAAAACCACGTCTTAAGGTGACATGATTAATTCTTTGGTTTGGGGTTTAGGATTTAAGAAAAAATGCCTTAGATCCAAACTAATAACGATTTCTTTTCTGACAAATATGTTGCATATATGTTACATGCTTTAAATTTCTGTGTTCGTTTGTACAAAAAATACAACTGTGGGAAAAATTTTCAATTTCTTTTCAGAATATGTTGCAGGAAAAAAATTTTATGTATGTATGTTACATATTTTACCCTTAATTTTTTTCAAGGTGTACATACTGCCATTTTTTCCAACTGCGGTAATGAAGGCTTTATTTTGCATATCATGCTTATAGTTTCAAGAAAATGTTTCTTAAAAACAAAATATAAAAATTATTATTACAAAAATTAATATAAATAAATATTTATTTAAATATTGTGACTATTTTGGTTTTTTTTTAACATAATTAGTGATGTCAATGTGTACTTAAAAATCGTAATAGTGTGCGGAAAACCTCTCAAATAGCCTTAAAAATCGCTAATGAGGTACACAGAAAAAAATGATTTGTAAATACAATTAATTTTTTTGTTATATCAATTAAATAATTAATTGGTTTTGAACCTACAACGATTTTTGCAAATACAATTAACAAAATTGTAAGTCAAAGGAAAATCTGAAAAATTAACATTTATTTTGTTAAATTTCAAAGTTTTTTTAATTAAAGCTGTTGTTATATTAACAATGTGAATTGTTGAATATCCGCACAAATTTTGATTACCATAACTGTTATATTAACAACATTATTTTTATACACAATCACAATTCTCGAAACGATTTTTTGCTCGTCTGCGAAAAACACTAAATGTCTTTGGGCGGAGTTGAACCGACAAGCTCAGGGATAATAAACTGACTTGCTTACCTCTCAGCTAAAGAGCAACACTTTATTGGATACACAAAAAATGAATACACACAAAACATTATGATATAGTTTAACAAATAATTTTGTTGAGTATATTAATTGACTACAAAAATTTAAATTTGTTATATTAACAATTATGATTGTTAATTTTTAAATTAAATGTTAACAATTTGTTTTGCTGATTGCATTTCGATGATATTTTTTTCTGTGATACATTAATGATAAAATGTAAACGTTTTAAAGAAAAGCAACATATTTTGTTCGATTGTATGTAGTTACATAATATGTAGCACTTTGAATGATTCTAGGTAACATTGAATAATATTACACATTTGTAGCGTAACATATTTTCTTCAGAAAAGAAATCGCCATAAATTTAATTTTTAGAATGAGTAAACTATCAAAAAGTAAATTTAATTTGACATATAAGAGTTTTTTTATAGACCTAGGTGAAAAACTCAAGATTAAAACTAGTAATCTTATATACCCTTTTCCAAAGTGCGTTTATGTACTAAAGAGATACATACATAAGAACAAAGATACATATGTATGTAGGTATATATTTATTTTGTGAACAAATTCATAACTTTTGCTCTAGTGCAATTTTTAGTATGTGACCTCTAGGTATTTTTCGATTAAATATTTTTTTTTTTGATATTGGCAATAAGTTGAATATCGATACCTTACTTTTGTAAAAGATACAAGTTTTTAGGAGAGCAAGAACGAAACGGTTCATCTCTTTACATTTCGGTGTTTGGATAAAAGTTCATATGCAGTTATTAAGGAATTGATCTATATATATATATTAGTCTATATCTATATATATTAGTAGTAATAATACACTAATCTTTTTTAGTTTAATTATGAAGAGCATTTTTCGAGATACGAGTTTGCTGCATTAAGAGTAGTTTTAATTCTTGATACTTGATGAATGAGTTACTCGATTGTTGCACTTTTTGCTAAACAAACAAATGACGCCGTTATATCAAAACTATTCAATGAAAACAATATTTAATATCCAACTTGACCTGAGATTCGATAAAAACGAATGGTCACTAAAGCGAAGAAAACACGAAACAAAATTTTTCAATATTTGTTCGCAAGATTAAAAAAAATGTAATGTTTTAAAGCTTCGAATTTCGAAAATAGTTTTAGTATTGTTCCTCCATACCAAGTAAATTAACTAGTTTTATGTAATAATATTCAGCACAAAGAAACGGTTTCAGGGAAATGAAATGGAACATGTTTTTTAATTAATTTTATAGTTAGGACGGTACTTGTAGCCTTCGTGGATATTGAGGGGGCTTTTAATAATATATCTCCAGATGCGATAATTGAGGCATTGTCGAATCTGGGGGTTGGCGCGGGATTGTGTAAGTGGGTTCAAAATCTACTAACTCACCGTAGGATAACTGCGGCTCTAGGAGCTTCTAGGCAGACCCGCTTTGTAAATAGGGGTACACCACAGGGAGGAGTTCTTTCACCACTATTGTGGAATTTAGCTCTGAATCCTGTGCTGCTATCTCTGGAATCGCGGGGGTGCAGAATTGTGGCTTATGCTGATGATGTGGCAATAGCTGTAAGAGGAAAATTCCTCACAACATTAAGGGACATCCTACAGGATGGTCTTTCATATTTAACAAAATGGGCGGAGAAACGTGGGCTCGCCGTTAATCCTAATAAAACGGAACTAGTCCTTTTCTCCAGGAAGTATAAGATACCTGATTTCCGGCCTATAACACTTAATAATACGCAGATAAAAGTGTCCAACACTGCAAAATATCTGGGTGTTATTCTTGATTCAAAGCTGAGTTTCAAAGCGAATATTCTAGAAATAGTGAAAAAAGCAACAATTTCACTATATCTATGCAAAAAATCCATTGGGAAGAATTGGGGTCTTACCCCAAAGATTGTTCATTGGATCTATACTGCAATAGTACGTCCAATTCTCATGTATGGCATCATCGTGTGGTGGCCATCCCTGGAGAAAAAGACGTATCTATACACCTTACACAAGGTGCAAAGACTTGCATCCTTGTATGTAACCAGTGCTATTCGCACCACTCCTACGGATGCACTGGGGATGCTTCTTCATCTACTACCATTAGATCTAGTAGGGAAGGAGATGGCAACGTCCTCGGCAATCCGTCTTAGATGTGTTTCTCTGTGGAACGGAAATGGAACCGGCCACTGCAGAATACTAGATGGTGAAGTTAGGGGATGGAGGATTGACCAAACCTCCCCTGCTCTACTGCACGAACGTCTTTATAAAACCTGGATACCATCTACAGAAATGTGGATGAATGGAACTCCGGGTAGAAGAAAAAGCGTTAATTTTTATACGGACGGCTCCAAAACACATGAGGGTGTGGGCTATGGGGTCTTTTCGAGGGCTTTAGGTCTTCGCATTGCAAGGCGACTTCCAGATCACTGCAGTGTCTTTCAGGCAGAGATCCTTGCTATAAGAGAAGTTGCGAACTGGTTAAAAGTGAATGTCACTTCAACGACTTTAATTAACATTTACACCGATAGTCGAGCAGCTATTATGGCCCTTGAATCCTCGCTTCTAAGAACAACAACAGCCCTCGACTGCCGATCATCTCTAAATGAGATGGCAGAGCAGTTTGATATTAGGATCATCTGGATCCCGGGGCATAGAGGCTTACAGGGGAATTCTAGGGCTGACGAGCTTGCTAGAATTGGGACAACCTTACAGGTTCCACCGGATTTGGAATGTGTAGGTCTACCCCTAATCTCTTGCAAACTCAGACTTAGGCGCAAGACAGAGGATGAAACAAATGGAAGGTGGGTCACAAGAAATGATTGTGTGATCACAAGGCAGTTATGGACTCACCTAAATAGGGAAGGTACGGATTACCTAATTTCAAAGAATAGGAAACAAATCTCGATTCTAGTGTCCGTGTTAACCGGACACTGTCTCATAGGCAGGCATACACAAAGGCTAAGGGTTGAACACAACGACTTTTGCCGTAGCTGCCAAGATATTGATGAAGAGGAAAGCATAGAATATTTTCTTTGTCACTGTTCTGGACATGCATGAAAGAGAATGGCCACAATGGGCGCTCTTGAATTCAGGGAACTTTCTGACGTTGCTGGTGTTAAACTTCAACGTATTAGAAGCTTTATACTGAGCTCTGGATGGTTCGAAGGTGGTGACTCCGCATAAGCAGAGTCTCCGTGGTATCACAATGGAACAAAACGGTCTAAGTGAGTCCGGGTTTCTGACTGCCACCCCTACCTAACCTAACCTAGGACGGTACTTTACTAAAAATAAATTCAGTAAAGTGTGACTCTGAATTAAGCACGAAGGGTTCCGTACGGACACTAAATATGTAATACTATATAAACTTTAGCCTACATAAAATAAAATTTTGGCATTTTTTTCGATTTTGGGGTTTTTTTCGGTTTTAAGCGTTTTTTAATAGTATTTTTAGTTTTGCCGTTTTTGTTTTTATTTTTTTAATATTTTGCGTTTTTCAGTTTGGGTGCTTTTTTTGTTTTAGCGATTTTTTTAGGTTTTCGGAATTCTTTTTAATATGGCGATTTTTTTAATTTTGATGCTTTTTTCTCGTTTTAGCATTTTTTTTAAGTTTTTGGCGTTTATTTTTATTTTGGCGATTTTTTTGACATTTTGGTGATATTTTTCATTCTAGCGATTTTTTTCATTTTGGTGATTTATTCTAGTGTTAGATATTTTTCCAATTTGGTGCTTTTTTTAATTTTTGTGATGTTTTGTTCGTGTTTTGGCATTTTTTAATTTGGTCTTTTTTTAGTTTTGGTGCTTTTTTTCTCGTTTAAGCATTTTTTTTAAGTTTTTGGCGTTTATTTTTATTTATGTAATTTTTTTTATTTCAGTGATTTTTTTTATTCAGGCATTTTTTTTTCATTTTGGCTATTTATTTTAGTGCTAGATTTTTTAACAATTTGGTGTTTCTGTTAATTTTGGTGATTTTTTTGTGTTTTGGCGGTTTTTTTGAATTTGGTGCTTGTTTAGTGTTAGTGCTTTTTTCTCGTTTTAGCTTTTTTTAATATGATGCTTTTTTAGTTTTGGTGCTTTTTTCTCGTTTAAGCGTTTTATGCTTATTTTATTTTGTCGATTTTTTTTATTATGCCGATTTTTTTCATTCTTGCAATATATTTGATTGCTAGAATTTTTTTTTAATTTAGTGCTTTCTTCGTTTTGGCGATTTTTTTTATGGTTTTGGCGATTTTTTTTTCGGTTTGGCGATTTTATAATTTTGGTATTTTTTGTTTTGCCGTTTTTGAAAATTTTTAGACTTTGCATCTTACGGTTTCTAAGATACAGCAAGTTGTCAAAATTACATATTCAAAATAACATAAACTGATAGAACACCCTTTAATTTTATTTTTTATTCATTTTAGTGTTAATTGTTGTAGGCTGTATAAAAAAACCCTAATTTTACAAACTTCAAGTATCTATACACATATGCACATACAATTGTATATATTTTAGATGGGACTCTAATATTTTTCGTTACTCGGTTTTGAAACCCCTTAATTTTTAACATTCACATATTGTTTCTTATAGCGACCAAAGTTCTACATACTCTGTTTAAATTTCAGATCCGTAGCTCTTACAGTTCCTTAGAAAATAGTATTTTTCCTAAAACATGAAATATGTTTAATTATAAGAAAAAAAGTTTAAGTTTTCCAACCCTGGAAACGTCTTGTTAATTTGTTTAATTTTTTTAATTTTTTTTTAAATTAGAAATACAATACAGGATTCAGAATATAGATTAATACTTTATATGTAGCTTATTAATATTGTGGAAATTACACACGGAATGACAAACCTATATATACCTTTTTACCAAAAAGTAACTGTTATATTGCAAGGAATAAATAAAAATCAAGAAATAGCTATTATTTTCTGAGGAATAAAAAAATCAAGAAGTAAAGATTAAAAAGTAATTTTAAAAATAAAAATTATAACCGTTACGGTCCCTGCCTTAGATGGCGCAAAAAGATTAAAAAGTAATTTTTAAAATCCTTGCAAAAACATATATGTGAAAAAAGGCGAAGTTCTTTTCTAAAATATCGGCCATCAAAAGTAGTGAGATAAAAATGTTGTCCAAGTTCTTGTTTGGCACAATACCTATCACTGTTATATGGTATGCATTATATACATTTGTAATCGTAAGGGTGTCATACAATTTCTTGATAATATGCTAACTTGACAACCGTAAAAACAACATCTGAACATGTCAGAAAATAAACTTTAAATTATTTATTTATTTATTTATATACATATTTATTAATTATTTACTTGATATTAAAATTACATAGAATAAACATTAATATGTAAATTGATAGCACTGACTAGGTCATCCGCTAAGCTTTAAATTAAAATATGTAGTCTATTCAGCAACCATCTTAATCATGATAAGGCAGTGCAAAAGCTTTTGTGGAAAGCTTTAAGCAGTTGTACAGGCAAAATTGAACAAAAAACAATTATCAGTGTTGCCAGGAAAAGTTTTAAAAAGTTGCAATATTCGTTCAGTAAAAGCAATTTTTTATACCTATACAAATTTATGCACAGACATTTATTGCAAATATTATCATAATATCATATAGGGAAAAATTAAGCAACCGGGCACTAAATAAGCAAATCTACACAGAACAAAATATTCGTAAAAATTTCCAAACAAACATTTGTTTCAAATAAAATTTTGTTAAAGTTAATATATTTTACTGTTCCAGTAAATTGTTTGTTCCAATTATATTTTATGCAAAAAAAAAATAAAACTGGATATGTAGAGTGACAAATTCTAATTCATAAAATTAATATATAATAACATTTGTAAAATGATTGTTTAGATAAAGATTCTGTTCAAATATTTAAATGGCATACTGTACAGAACGGGGTTTGATTTGCTTTTTAATTTCGATAAAAAAAATTGTTTGAATGAAACAAATTGGTGATTGAAAAAATCTGAGTTTTTAATTAAAAATTTTATTTAATTTCACCTGTCCCGTTGTCTGTCTGTAATCAAGTCTTGCAAATTAGATTTGATCCACTTACCGCTTTCCGATTGAGCTGAAATTTTGCATGCATGTATAAATCGGATGACAATATAATATTATTATGAAATACAGCTGATTTGATGATGGCTGATATTTATTTTTTTGATAATTTTAATATTATAAAAAACCGTTTAGTCGATATTATAATCCAGTTTGTCAAATTAAAAAAACATTATTTGAAACCGGAAAAGATTGTTTTTAAAAAAGGTTTTTTTCTTTAATTCTTTTTTTCAAACAAATTATTAAAAATTTTTAATTTACAAATTACAAATTTTTATTATCTAAATTGAACAAATGAATATTTGATTCAGAGAATTTTGTGTTTGAATTGGAAAATGAGTTTTTTCTGTGTAGTAATGAAATTTAGCTAAATATTCTCTACATAAACTCATTGAGATTTGAAAATATTAAAAATGCACTGCGAATCACTCAAATAAGGACTTTAATTTTGTTATTTTTTATTGAATATTTTTCGAAAAAATATACTTTTCTCTTATGAACGTTTTTTATTTTAATAAAAATTGGCAAATTAGAAGAATTTGATCGTAAATTATTGATTGGAAATTTTGTATTTAAAAACACTTAACAAAGCACACAAAGATAATGTTGTTGGTTATTTCTCAGCGTGGATAATGTAGAAGTCTGGATGTCAGCGCATGCAGCTCATAGAATAAAAGACGAACTCAGCGACTATTCGGACTATTCGGGAGAGATTTGAGATCGTGTTATTAGTGATGTTTGTATGGATTCAGCTTGACTTTTTTTCAGTAGGCCTGTAGATAAACAGGCAATTCTAACTTATTGAGAATTATCGCACGGTTTTCATATGAAATCGTTCTTAATTTTTGATTTTTTTAATGTGGCCTGCTAATTATATACAAATGTGATACATATTGTTTCGAAAACTGATTAATTTGTGAAGGAACGTTATAATAAATACTCGACTAGGTGCACAAGTGACAATTCTAGTTGAGCGATTTCTCAGTCCATGGGCGAGATATGAAAAAATTATGGGAACCATATTCTCTGCACAATCTTCTACTTTCTCTTCCATAAACTCAATAGTTGCTCAACTAAAATTGTCGTATGTATGCCCAGTATTAGTATTTACAGAAGACAGTATATTATACCGAACAATATTGTTTCTTAGGTGTTTGATGCCACTTTATAGTCGAAAATCTTTATAGTCGGAGATCTATATTTTTGAGAAAAAGATAGGTACTCTTTAAATAAGCAGCAGTATTTTATGTGCTTTGAAAAATCGCAAGTAGTACTTAGTAAAAAACTTGGAGAGTGTCATCCATTAGAGATTTTATTTAATGAACAACAACTAAATATAAAACAAAAACTATGGTCTATTCTCCAACTAAGTATTCAGTTAAAACTTTATTTATTATTTATTCACACCAAAAATAAAGTTAAAAAAATTTGTTTCGAGAAATTTACAAAATCGTAATGACTAACTTCAAGCAATAAATTAACCTAAGTTACTCACTTCACTCTCAAACTTTATTCTATTTCATATCAAGTTTAAATATTTTTAATGCAATATTTAACTTGTTTAGTAAAATGTTAATTGATTCTTAAAAATACTTTGAAGTTTATTATTGAGTCGTTAGCTGTATCTTGTACGTATTTCATTTTTACGGATGCAGATCATTAGGTAAACTTTCCTTTAAATCAACGAGACGCTCTATAATTGTCATATTTGAGACAAGAACTCAGTAATCAACATATTTTCTTTACCATTACCAAACACAAATTATATTTAATTTCTTTATTATTATAGATTTATTTATATACATATATATTATTCAAATCATTCTCAATAAACTTTTAACTATTTGCTACAAATTTCTGACAAATTTATGCATAAAATAATAATTGCAGCATGTGAAATATAGAAAAAATACATACAAACATACATATATATGCACATATTATGTTCATTAAAATTATCGAGCTGATTAAGCCAAAAAGTAGTGAAAAATATATCAGAAAAGAGTTAATGGCAATATAATTTCATTAATTTAAAAGTTGTTACTTTTACATGATGTTTTATTTTTTATTTGAATCGTAGTTGTGTTTTTTAAATTGACCCAAATGTTTTATACGATATTAAATTTTTATTGCATACATTAAACAATTTTTAATTTAATTATATGAAACCGATATAAAGCCAACAAGCTACCATCCATCCAGCCATTGATTTATTCATTCATTCAGTCGTTCGTTCATTCACTCATTCATACCGTCTTTCGATTCACTTGCTCGTTCATTCATTCAGACATTTTTATACGTTTATTTGTTCATCCACAAATTGTAAAAAAAAGTCTATGAGAGCAGAACAAAAAATGTTGCAAATTAAGTGCCCATTGGCGACGAAGTAAAAATGAATAATAAAAAAAATTGATATTCAATATACACCATATGCACACATATCGCTCTCTTATTGCAATAAAGTCATATCTCAAAAATATATTTGTAATCACGGTTGTCAGAAATGCAGATTTATCTGGATTTTGCAGATTTTTACCCTCCAAAAAGACGAAATCCAGATTTGAAGATTTTTGGCTTAAAAACGCAGATTTTTCAACTCCAGTTATAATGAATTTTTTTACATTTTTCCTATTACTGTTACTACTTTTTGTTTCTTTTATGTATGAACGACTGATAGTTTAGAGAGTTATAATTTTTGAACTTAGAAGACATCGTTAAAGAAAAAGAAGAAGTAACTGGCAAGCTTCTGGAATCGAATATCTGATATAAAACCAGCTTATTCCGATTATGATTTTGCCGCCCTAAGTTAAATTAAAATGAAATATCTTTACCACATTCATTTGCAAAAGTCGAATTTTTAGTCAAGTGAACTTGAATAAATCAAAACTATGCATTTCGTTTCTCCAAATAAAGACGGTTTTTGCACACAAAAGTTTACTTTGCAAAGTCTAAAGTTTGTAGGAGACAAGAGAAAAGAGATCTTTTTCTATATAGTTTTTCTTTAACAAGACTTTGCAAAGTAAACTTTGCGTGTGAAAAAACCGTCAAACTTATCAGTACACTTCAACCAATGTCGCAAAATTGAAGATGTTATCTTGTAAAGATTTTTGCTTGAAGTTTTTAAGCTTTTTCTGCGTATTCATAAAAAATAGTTTTGGCTTACAAAAACTTTACAAATCAAACTTTGTATGGAAATTTGTTCATTAAACGTCTTGTAACCCAAAATAATTTTTGTGAATAAATATTACCTTTTATGTTTGGGTAAGTAATTCTTAATAACACATTGATAGTCGTTCCATAAGCATATGAAGTTTTTTGCCTTATTTCAAAAATTTTTTGGTTGAAGTCTGCTGATAAGTTTCTTAAGCAGAAACGAAATGCACATTCTTTGAACATTAAAGGCTTCTATTCAGAAAAAAATGTGATTAAAAGTTATTTAAAAAAAAATTTCGAAAAAATTTAAATAAAATACATTTTAAGCGGAGCTTAAATTTTATGAATATGGGTTAATGAAAAAATATTTATATTACACATGTACATCCATATTTATGTAAATTTTTTTAATAATATATAAAAAAGTTGTTTTAAATATAATAGCTTTGAAGATTTTTTTGAAGATTTTAAAAATAAAATGCAGATTTTGAAGGTTTTTTCGTGAAAAATTGTTAAATTTTGCAGATTTTAGCCTTAGAAATTCTGGCAACACTGTTTGTAATGCTAAATGTTTTCTACTCAAATTGAAAAGTTAAAAAGTATCAAACTCATTTTCTTAAGTAACTTCAAAATTCTGATTTTTCAGATATGACTATGCTGCAATAAAAGATTGTACACACAAAAATACGTACTTTTGTGTTTCTATATGTGTGTGCGTGTGTGTGTGTGTTTGTGCATTGGTGTGCAAAAAAATTTATGTGTACACGCTTTAATGTGCGTAATGAAATATGCAATCAATAATCCGTTTATTCACACATTGAATCGAACGAGTTTTGTGTGAAAGATACTCGTATTGTTCATTTAACAAGACAGACAAAAATGTTTCATAATACATATTCACATACATACATACACAAATAGCATTGAAAATTTGATAAAAGAATAATAAATTAAACGTTACCCAGGATCTTGACTATATAATTTCGCACATTATTAACAAATTTATATTCAAAATTGATATGAACGTTTCTGAGTAAAATAATATAAACATACGTATATATGTGAATACTTCTTATTAACCTGGCGTCGGGCATGTGATAAAAATAAATTCAGTGAAGTGCGACTTTGACCCGCGCACGAAGGGTTCCTTACAGGCACGAAATATGTAATTCAATACGAACAATATAAACTATAGTTTTGGCATTTTTTTGGTTTTTGAGTTTTTTCGGTTTTAAGCGTTTTTTTAGTTTGGGGGTTTTTTGAATTTATTGGCGCTTTCTTAGTTTTGACACTTTTTTTCACGTTTGCAATTTTTTTTTTGGTTTTTGAAGTTTTTTTAATTTTGGCAATTTTTATTATTTTGGCGTTTATTTTTATTTTGGCGATTTTTTTAAATTTTCGCGATTTTTTTTAGTTTTGGCATTTTTTTTTCGTTTTGAGGATTTTTTTCGGTTTTTGGCGTTTATTTTAAATTTTGGCGATTTTTTTCGTTTTGGCGATTTTTTTAAATTTGGCGATTTTTTTTTTAATTTTGACAATTTTTTTTTTCACATAAACAATTATTTTGGTTTTGCCGCATTTTTCGCGTTTTGGCGATTTTTTCGGTTTTTGGCGTTTTTTTCAGGTTTTGGCGATTTTTTTTCATTTAAACGATTTTTTCGAATTTGGCGATTTATTTTAGTGCTAGATTTTTTTTTAATTTTGTAGATTTTTTTCGATTTGGCGATTTCTTTTAAATTTTTGGCGATTTTTTTCGGTTTGGCGATTTTATAATTTTCGGATTTTTTAGTTTTACCGTTTTTGAAAATTTCAAGAGTTTACCTCTTACGGTCTCCAAGATATAGCAAGTTGTCAAAATTACATAGTCAAAATTGCATTAACTGATGGACCACCCTTTAATTTAAATTTTTTAATATTTTAATGTTTATTGTTGTAGTCTATTTAAAAATACACTAATTTTACAAATTTCAAGTGTCAATCTACATATGTACATACAATTGTATGTATATTACATGAGATTTTAAAAGTTTTCGTCACTCGTTTTGGACCATCCTTTAATATTTAACTTTTATATATTTGTTGTTGTAGTGGCCAAGGTTCTACATACTCTGTCCAAATTTCAGGTCCGTAGCTCTTACGGTTCCTGAGAAAATACCGTGTGACGGACAGACGGACAGCGTAGCGAAAACAATAGGGTTCCTTTTTTCACCTTTGGTGTACGGAACCCTAAAAACACCGACAGTCAGGTGGGTAAATATGACCCTAGTTTTTTTGACATTGTATTTTGCATAATTTTCAAAATTTTATAAACGTATTTGTGAGCAATATATACGTGACGCTCTTAGCATTTTATTATATGCAAAACAAAAAACATATTTAAACTGTTTTAAATTTTTTAATTTATAAATTTAAAAAAAAAACAATAAACGAACTTAAAAATATACGGAATTCCAGTCTAGTGCCATAAAATTCATATATCTAAAAAAACAAGCAATAGTTGCTAAATTCATCACATGGGTCTTAATTATATATTAAAAAGTGTAATTTTCTTTATCTTTCTGAAATAAGGTTTTATATGTACTACATATATATGTTCCCTTAATTATGAAAGTGGTCTAAGTCATATATTTCTCTGGTCAAAAAATTTAGTAGTTTACATTTGATCAAATTAAAAAATATTATTATATCATGCAGCATTTTAATTTAGAGTTGTATTATTCTCGATTTATATAAATTTATTTAATATTTTTTAAATACTGATTTAAGTTTTGACTAAGACCACACATATGTATTATATATATATATATACTACACCGGCAGCCAGGTTGAGTCATATTTACATTTTCTTAGTTGACGGTCAACTATCTGTGCTCCTTTTCAATCATCAACTGAAACGAAATTAATAAACAATGTGCAAAAACGATACACTCCAGCTACTGAGAAATTTGGGAACGTCGCAAAACGTTGAAAAAAGTTACACAGCAATTTAAGAGCATAATTAAGGTCATAATGACCCAACCTGCATCACGCCGGGTTTAACTAATAGATAAACCACCATTCAAAATAAAAATAGTGATACACTGGTATCATTAAAGCAGAGAGTATGATGTAAAGAATAGTGAAGTTTTGGTATTGGTATTGTGGTATGCTGTCAGAAATTAAAATAACACTGTGTGCTTAAAAGCTCTTAATATCAGTGCTGAATAAATAAATTGTCTTAATGAGTTGAGAACTGAACACTTGGGACTTTTTATGTAACTGCAGATATTTTAAGCTACAAAAAAAAACGTTATTAAAACATACAAATGCAACCAATATCTTAATATATGTGTGGAAAAATAAATTTTATTTTACATAGTGGAGACATAAACCATACTATCTAATAAAGCTTGTTTTTCACATAAGAGACCACTGTACATTGTGCAGCAGAGAAAAATCCACACGGTATTGACAGTATTGGTTCGATAGTACTTTCCAATGATATTAAGATTATATACTCAGTTTGCCGATATTTCTTTTTAATTGGCTTCCAAAAATTTCAAAAATCAGTGCGCCCCTAAACAATGGTGTCATATAATGTTGTTGAGAGTGTATCAAACAAATCTTATTATTATTTTTTTCGAGAGCAAAAGTACTGAAAATTTCATCATTATTAAGATTTGTTTCCAAATGCCGGGTACTCATAATCAAATCGAATTTTTAACGTAAGTGATAGTTCCTAGCTGAGATATTGATAAATTAAAATTTTAATTTTTTTAACAATCGAACGACAAGTTTAGAGAACTGCAGAACTATTTTCATATTTTCAGAATCCCACAGTGTGTGATACATTATGAAGAGAGGTTGTTCATTAAACTAAAAAGTGTATGGTGTATTGTATTTTTTTTTGGCAATTTATATGGATGTTGTACATAGATTTCTTTTGGTTTATATGAATAATTGCATAATTTTTTACTTACTTGAATTTTTATAAGCCCTCCTAAAAAATTTGGGTACGAATCGAAAAGCTTTAAAAATGCAATATTATACCCGAAGGGATAACATATTCGTTAATAAAACTTCAGCATCGTCTTATGAAAAGTTCCAAATTGTAATTGCAATTTGTACATGCACTAAGAGATCAATAAAGGTATTCTCATCATAAGTTGCACTGTTGCGGAAAAGCAAATACAACAACCAATTAGAAAGTTATTTTGCACAAATGATGTGAAATTATCAATTACTCAGAGTAAGTGCAAGATTATCAGACGGAAGTTGTGCAACTTTTTATGATATTAAAAATCCAAGCAAAAAATGGAAAAGAGTACTTATAAAATCAATTATACACCAAATTACAACGCAAAAATGTACGAATTGTCTATAATCTGGCTTCGGATTAAAAAAAAAACAGAATACAAATTAATAGTATAGCCCAATTCACAAACTTTTGCAAATGGTCTTGCATCGTAGCTTGTGCATAATTGTATAGTATATTCATACTCAATACTTAACAATTCTTAGTGGTGAGTTTCAATATACTCAACCATTTTGCACATGCTACGATGCAAGACCATTTGCATTAGCCCAATTCACAAACTTGAGCAAATGGTCTTTTATCGTTGCATGTGAAAAATGGTTAGTATATTGATACCCACCACTTAACAATTCGTAGTGGCGAGTATAAATATGCTATACCATTTCACACATGCAACGATAAAAGACCATTTGCACAAGATTGTGAATTGGGCTATTGTATACTGTGCCATTTGCACAATATTGTGAATTGGGCTTATGTGTTTTAGCATCCGAATTTGGAAGAAAATAATTCGGAAATGAACCATTTCCAATTTTTTTATTTTCCTGTTTCGTTTTGCTTTCACAGGACTGTTAACAAGTGAAATGAATACGTTTTTTTTTGGTAAAAAAAAATTGTTTTCTTCTGAATTCGGATGCTAAAACACATACTATTAATTTGTATTTTTTATGTGTTTTAACATCCAAACTCATAAGAAAATATGTGGAAGCCAAAACATCCACGATAGATATGAAAACAGGGCAAAGGTTGGTGACAAAAAATTTCAGCCACTAAAATTAATAAATATGTGCAATATGTTTTTCTTTTAGTTGTAATTAAAAAGTTTTAAATAAATTCTTAACTAGCTAGAAATTATTATATTATCTTAAAATTCGATCTTAAGATAAAAAATACATAATTTTGTTATTACAAAAGAAGTTTGTTAAATAATACCAATATTATTAATATTGACATTTTGTGTTACTTTACAAACAACCCAGCAAAAAAGGAGACTCCAAAAAAGTCATGAAAATCTAGAGTTTGCGGTCTGGAAGTAGTGAAAATTTCGATCGGATCAAATGATTTTTACATAGGGTTGTCATTGAAAGAAGTTCTCTTTTTCTATGCCTGGTCACTGAATTGGAAGCGATTTTAAGAATAATTCCCTTTTTTTTGTTCTATGACAATATTTTCATCTAGGAAAAATTGTAAATAGTTGCCTTTTTTAACAATTCATTTCTTTTTATACGAATTTAAACCCGTAACAGTGTTTTCATGTAAATTTAAGCAAATAACTTTTAAACTTTAGACTAAAATTTGTTCATAAATTTCTTTAAAAAAAATTATTTTTTTTTTAAATTCTGGTGAGTATTTTATAACACTATGGAGAAGTTAAAAGGTTTTGTATGACTAAAATAAGCATCTATATAGTTTTTAACTCGCTCTCGGCAAATTAAAAATATCGATTTTTTGGAAGCAATGAAAATGTAGTTCCACTAGAATGACTTCCAATTTTTTCACTGGGAACTTAACAAAATGGGTTGATTATGTCAAAAAGTGCAATTATGCATTTTAAATAGTTGCAAGAGTTGAGCTTCAATGTCTAAAAATTCATCATCAAATCAAAAGCATATATATGTATGTAGATATGTATGCATGTATGTATACATAAATGTATTCTGCACGTCAAAGCATATTGATTCGTGTATCCTGTTTATTACACGTATATATATTAAGGATGTCCAATGAATGTTAGCATTCGTATTCGCAAAATATTAAATTATTTACGCATAAAAATTAAATAAATTGCAAACAAGCCCTAAAATTACTTACACAAAAATTCTAATATATTGATAAAATTCGCGAAAATGATAATTTGCGAAAACTTGCTAATATCAAAAAGATAGCCAAGTGCAAGTAAGTCACCAGAACTGTAAAGGACAAAAACTGCAAAAAAAATACTTTATTCAGAAAATTTAATGGCTGAGTTACCACTAATTTATTAAAATTATGTACAATAGCAATAAGTTTTATCAAAAGTTGTCTGATTCGCAAAAGATTACTCAAATTTACAAATAAATTCTAAAAGGGTAAATGCTCAAACGATTTTTGTTTAACATATTGCAAAAATTACAAAAATTCCCAAATAATTTTCGGATACTGATAGAAGCCGTTGAATTATTTTCTCATATTATTTATTTTTGTAATATCTAAAATATTAAAATATTACTCACAGCACTCCTATTTAAACTAGTTTAAAAGTTAAGGGCATTATGACTTTAACAGTATCGTTTGAATACCCCATTGGGAATTAATTTTTTTCTTCTTGTAATAAATTAGTAAATATTTGCTCTATTCAAGAGTTAACTTAAGTAAAATACGGTATAGTCTACCATAAAGTTTCTTGTTCTTATACAAATTTATTTACACGTGATTTTTTAATATATTGTAATCATTCGCTTTCGCATTTCCATTCGCAAAAATTGTAATTTATAAACACTTTTATTTTAAATTAATTTTTTAAACATTATTAACAATAATACTAAACAAATTAAAATATTATAATTTATTTAATTGTTCACTCGATAAAACTCAAATGCAAATTAATCATGTAAATACAATCGTTAATTTTAAAATTCGAATAAAATCGAATAAAATAAAACAAATATGAGTTAAGTAATTAACTGTTGAATGTAATTAAATAAATGATTTCTTGAATTTTAATGTTGATAAGTTTAATGCTAATAAAATAAGTAATTATTAAATGATTTTATAAAATGTAAGTAAACTGTGAAATGTTTGTCAGAGTAATAATTTGGACAGTAATAAATAATAGTTTTGTAAATCAACAATGTTCAGGAGCGTTTTTAAGGATAAGCTCAGCAAAAATTATAAAATAAGAAATATAACTTACCATGTACAGTACTTTCTGTATAGTGACTTACCTGTATTATTGAACAACTTAGATACTGCCTCACAAATTACACTACATTTAGGTATGTAGCAAAAAAAGGAGCAGAAGTTTTAGTTCTTAATAAATTGCGTCAAAAATATTGCAAAATAAGTAAAACAGTTAATTGTCAACAATTGTTTAATGGTATACTTTCATCTCTCGGCTCCAGTATAAAGTAAAGAGCTTCCACCATAAAATGCCCTATTCGAAACCCGGTTACATGTTTATAAAAAAATTAGATAATTAATAAAAATAATTATTAGTATCTCTATATAGTAGTGAAATACTTGATTCTTTGTGATGAATAATGAACACATATAACTAACGATCTATCGAAAAATGTCGGAGAAAACGTTCAATAGATTTCTTTTTTTTCTGGAACGCAAACGGCATTCGCCAACATAAAAATGAACTTGAGCACTTCCTTACGGAAAAAAATATTGATATAATGTTGGTCTCTGAGACTCATTTGACTTCTAGAAGCCTCTTTAAAATGAATGGCTACACTTTATATGGTACAAAGGACCCTAGAGGGAGAGCATGCGGTGGATCAGCAATTCTAATAAAGTCAAGACTCAAGCACTATATTCTTGACAACATTTGTGAAGAACATCTACAAGCAACAAATATCTGCATTGAAAATTTTTGTACAAATTTCGTGATATCTTCAATTTACTCCCCTCCCAGATTTTCAATCACTGAGGACCAATACGAGAAGTTCTACAAATCTCTTGGACCTTGTTTCGTAGCAGCTGGCGACTACAATGCTAAGCATACGTTCTGGGGTTCGCGTCTTACTACGCCTAGAGGTAGGGCGTTGTTCAACACAATATCAAAAATGGGCTTGGATGTTATTTCGAGTGGGGAGCCTACTTACTGGCCTACTGACGTACGCAAAATTCCGGATATTATAGATTTCGGCGTCATAAAAAGTATTTCTAGGGAATTAATCCACGTTGAAGCTTCCCTAGATCTCTCGTCCGATCACTCTCCCACGATCGTTACAATCTGTAGCCCACTGAGAAGCGCTTTACCTCACCCATATGTCAAGATGATAAATCGTGTTAATTGGCTGGGATTCAAAAAATATCTTAGTAGTCATTGCACAGAAAATATTACGCTAAGATCACCCAATGATATTGAATCGAACATTGCAAATCTTAACGAGAATATTAAACAAGCTTCTGAACATGCCACTACCTCTCATCCGCATACTGTGTTCAATAAAATTTATTCTACAGACGTTGAACATCTCGTACGTGAAAAAAGAAGAGCTAGAAGGGAATGGCAACAGCACAGATCACCTCAACACAAAATCAGATTTAAAGAGTGCACTAAAAGACTCCAAGAGTTGCTTGCATCTGAAAAAACTGCATCTTTTAAAAATTATCTGGAAGGGCTTGATGTCACACCAGCATCTAATTACTCTTTGTGGCGTGCTGCTAAAAAGCTTAAAACACCCGTTGAGTTTAAGCCACCTCTGCGCACATCTACCGGAGGTTGGGCAAGAAGCGATACTGAAAAAGGTAAAATTTTTGTTGAGCATTTAAAATCCGTTTTTACACCAAATACATGTACCGGTGTTCCTGATTTGCCGAGTGTAGTTGCTCTACCCCCTCGACCCTTAAAATTTACGATGTGTGATGTACAAAAACTAATTGCCGAGCTCAACCCGAAAAAAGCTCCCGGTATGGATGGAATTAGTAACCAGATGCTGATTAAGTTACCTCGTACTGCAATTAGAATCCTGTTATTCATTTTTAATGCCATTTTACGACTGGAGTATTATCCAGACTGCTGGAAGCTTGCCAAGGTTAAAATGATTCCAAAGCCAGGTAAAGATCTTACCAAGGCTGAGTCATATAGGCCAATAAGTTTACTGTCAACAATGTCAAAGCTTTTTGAAAAGCTCCTCATGGCAAAATTGTCTTCAATTTTAACTGATAATGGGTGCATCCCGGACCATCAATTTGGTTTTAGAAGCCAGCATAGCACCATTGAGTAAACGCATAGATTGGTTCAATTTATCAGAAAAACATTTGAGGAAAAGAAGTATTGTTCTGCTCTGTTTATTGACGTTTCTCAGGCATTTGATAAAGTGTGGCATGAAGGCCTGATTTTGAAATTGAAGACATATTTACCAATAAACATTCTAAATCTTTTGGAAAGTTACATTGTTGCACGAAAATTTACAGTTGTGGAAGGACACTTTATGAGTATGCCTGAAACTATCTCATCCGGTGTGCCACAGGGGAGTATACTGGGGCCATTTTTATATTTGATTTATACTTGTGATATGCCTGTGAGCAGTAGTATCCACACTTCTACATTTGCCGACGATACCGCCTGCCTTAGTATGCACGAAACCCCTGATGAGGCATCCCGAAAACTCCAGGAACACATTAGCCAGATGGAACTATGGTTAAACTTATGGAGAATTAAGGTAAATGAACAAAAGTGTGTCCATATAACATTTACCTTACGAAGAGATACTTGTTCCCCCATTCGGATTAATAATCAAGTTGTTCCTCAACATTCACATGTGAAATATCTTGGTATACACCTCGATCGACGGCTTACATGGAAACATCACATTGACTATAAGTTAACTCAAATGAAACTAAAATTAACTCAGGTACATTGGCTGATTGGCAGAAATTCAACACTCAGCCTAGACTGCAAGCTTTTAATATACAAGTCGATTTTAAAGCCAATATGGTGTTACGGTATCCAGTTATGGGGCACTGCTTCAGCTTCCAATGTAGAGCGAATTCAACGAAGACAAAACAAAATTTTAAGGTTAATAACATCTGCTCCATGGTACATTAAGAATTCAAATATACATCGTGATTTAAATATGCCACTAGTGATTGAAGAAATTGCAAAATACGCAGGCAAATATCTAACGAAACTCGAGTCACATCCTAATCCGCTTGCTCGTAATATTTTGAACTTTACTGGACACATCCGCTTAAAAAAGAGAGATACAAGGGCTCTAATACTAAACAATCCGAATGAAGTTGCTTGAAATTTTTTATTTTTTTTTTTTTGCTTATCACTACTTATGTATTATTTACAACTATCACTTAGTTAGGTCTGGCATTGGTCGGGCCTATTAATTATATGTTAGATTTAAGATTTGAATACTTATTGTTAGTTCATATATGAAGATACAATAAATAAAAAAACATGCATAAAAAAAAAAAAAAAAAAAATTTCTTTTATATATAATGAAAACAAAAACAAATTTTCTTATTCTATCGTCATTGCAAAGACAAGTAATCAATCGAATACTTTACGTCGACAGCGGTTACAGCAAATTATAATACGATGAATTAACACAATTAGTAGATTTGTAAGGGGGGGGCGATTTTGGGGATTTCCATGTTGAAATTTTGTGTGAGTGTGTGTGTGTGTGTGTGTGAGTTTGATTCTCTCTGTTTCTATGTGTGTATGTACACTTCCCAGTAAAAAATATATGGATTAATCCATAATCGAGCAACAAAGGAGTAATGACTTGTTCATCCATTTAGAGTAATAAGCGAGCTATCGAAACTTTTTTTTGTTTTGTTGTTTATGCCTCGCTTAATACTCCAAATGGATCAATGAGGGATGCATCAGTTCGTTTTTGGTTTTTTTTCATTGATATAACTGTTAATTGTTGTTTTCGTTTTGTTTTTCTATTTAGTCAGTTTAGTTTTAATTTAGTTTAATTTAGTTTCTAAGCGTCATTTAAGACGACTAGTTGAAAATGAAACTGAAAAAATAAACAAATTTGTATGTTATATGAATTTTTAATCGCTTTATGTTTTTTTAGGAGTCAAAAACGATTACTTCCTTTATGCTCTTTTAGGAGACAAAAGCGATTACTCCCTCTTTCGTCATTTTCAAGATCAAAAGGAGTACTCCATAAGGAGCTTAAAAGGAGTACTCGTTTCTGCGGACATGCTGTTTTAAAAATCCAATGAGATCAGGAGTTTTATGGAGTAATCCATTACAATGACGGTTGGCGGTTTAACTAATGTTAAACCAAAAGCTGTGAATCAAATATTATGGGCTAAACTATTGCTATTAGCTAACTTAATGACTGTGAATTTGGGCCTAAGAGAATAAAACGATCTAAATTTAAGAACAAAATTCTTTCAATCTTGAAATTTGGTCAGTAAGATTGACGTTCTCAAATTTAACATAAATTCTTAATTTATAGAATGAATTCTTAAAATCAACAACGTGGTCTTAAACTTTAGCGCAGTCTTAAAATCAAGAACCTAATATTAATTTTAAGATTATATCCTTAAATTGTTAAGCATATGATCTTAATTTAAGATTTTTATTAATCTTGAATATGATCTTAAAAAAATCAACATTTTATTCTTGAATCAAGAATTTTGGCATTTAACAGACTATAAATATTAAAATGATTTGAATTTTGAGCGTAAAATCTTGATTTTTGCACGTTTTTGCCCTTAGTGTCTAAAAAAGTATATTCAGTAATTCAAGTAATTCAATTTTCTCGTTTCAGACCTTTTTTTATTATGAAGCGAAGTGTTAACAAAGTGTAAGGATATATTGTTACGTTTGTTAGACTTAAATAAAGTCGTAGAGATAACAAATCTACTTCTGCGCGCTTAAACATTGAAGTGACAAAAGATTGATGGAAATGCAGTTTTTGATAATTCCTCAAACGAGTTTATATCCATTAACTTTACATAAACTTATTAGATTTTACTTCTGCCCAAAACTCGATATTGGACTCAAAGTTTCTCCATTCTTCATCCATTGTTATAAAAACTAGACAAAATGATGCTATTAAACTATATTTGGATACCTACTTGCTTCTGCAACCAAACATTCTACAACGTTATTCCAATTTTTTGAAATGTTCTGCTTTTTGAACGATAGCCTTCCTCGAAAAAAATAGATATGGACATTTATTTTTGAATTTTGGGTCTAGTGCCACCGCCACGAAACAAAAAGCACTAAAAATTAATTTAAAAAGCACTGAGCACTAACTTCAAAGTTGAGTTGACAACGCTGCTTACAGTGCATGGATGTATGCATATGTGGGTGTTTGTATGTGTGTATGTATGTAAGTGTGTGTGTGTGTGTGTTTATATGTGTGTGTGTTTTTATATTTACTTGTGTGTCAGCCATTTTCGGATACTTTTGTTGTACTGGTAGAAAAACATTATACCCCTGTAGGAAATGTGGATGGGGAAAATTTACTGACTCACTTTTTACTTTGTCATCAGTACTACTCTCTAATTGTACAATACTTTTGTGTTATAGGAATTTAGCATGTCCTTGTCATTGAAATCCTACTAGTAACGCTGAAACAATTGACTAGGTAGTGACTCCGTAGTTCTTATGGAAACGTATAGACATACCAACCAGACAGTTAGTTACTGGAACATTTCTATTATTTGTGTACATACACGCAAAGAAAAAATATGGTTGAGGTAACCATAATCAAACAGTAACATACTATGATTGAATTATATGGTTGTAGTTAAATCATATTATTGTCAATAGAAAAGAAAACTTTTAATAATATTATTATCTGAGTTAATAATAATATTATCAACGAAAACAATAAACTTTGTTACACCTTATCTTATTATTGTAAATATAGCAACACTATTGTTAGATGTGACGAAAATATTATTGAGATGGCACACGTGGAAAATAAAATGTTTTATTTATTTCGTCAATTATGCTGACATGATGGTTCTCATACCTGGCTTGACAAATGTGTGAGAAATAATTTAATTTAATTTTAATTAAATTGTGGGAAAGAATTTAAGTGTACTTGAGACTTGGCAAAAATATGAACAAACAAAAAAAAAGAGTTAAACAAAAACAAAGTAAGCGTTTTGCTTAAAGTTTAATTCAACTAGAGATTCTTTTTATTTTGATACCAAATAAAAAGAATCAAAAGAATTAACACCACTGACCACTGATCACTGACCACCGACGCTGACACACTCATCAAATTGATGAAGCACTTCCGCTGTAGCTAGAGTGCTGATATTTATTACAGGAGTAGATCACCTAGATCAATGAACTAGAAAAATCTGAAAAGACGGGAATTTTAGCCAGGGTACGGGGCTGCGCCCATAAAAATTAAAACTTATGTAAATGAGCTGAAATTCAATTAAAAAAATAGGTCTAGGTTAGCCATAAACTAAAAAAAATTTAAAACCCAAACGCTCATAAAGGTTAGAATTAAAAAAGCAAATCTAAAACGCTTAACTGAAGAGATTTTTTTGAAATTTGGCATTTATATTGCGATAATGCAAGGCTATAAATATTTAGTTAAAAAAGTGGGCGTTAATACGCCCATATAATTTAAGCCTATATTTCCTGTACTACGGCTCAGCCTATTTATATATACAATTTATGTAGGTATTATTATTATCCGTTTGCAATGAAACTTGACACGAACGATAAGCACTAGCCGAAAAAAACTAGAGTTTGAAAAAGTGGGCGGGGTGACGCCCATACAATTTTTAAATTAAAAGTTAAGCTATGGACCTGAAATTTGATATTGAAATAGGTCTAGGTGAGAAACCAACTAAGAAGCCCTGAAAACCCGGAAATTTTAGTCAGAGGGGTGGGGCTACGCCCATAAAAACTAAAACTTACAAGTTGCGCTAATGAGGTGAAATTTGATACACAAATGGGTCTAGATGAGTAACCAACTATACAAATCTGAAAACCAAAAAAAGTTTACCAGAATTACAAATTTAATATACAGCTTTTAATTAAAACTATTTTAGTAAAAATTGCATACAAGTTTTACTTATGCAAGACTTTAAACTTTCACCTTAAAAAGTGAGCGTGATAACTCCCATTAAATGTAAGCCTTATGTTTAATCTACTTCGGTCTATCATATTTTAGAAGAAAAGTGGCATGAGTTATAAGCGCTGTTCACAACAAAATCGTGACTTTAAGATAGTGGGCGGGGTAATGCTCATAAAATTTAAATGTTTAATTCAGGCTAGAGAAGTTTTATATACTGGTAAGTGTCAATGAGTAAACCAATGGAAAAATCTTAAAACTAAGAAGTTTTATCCGGTATGGGGGCCACGTCCTTAAAACTCAAATTTGCACTAGAGAGAAGAAATTTGATACACAAATAAATCTAGACCAGAGATCACTAAGAAAAATCTAAAAACTCGGAAGTTTCAATCAGAGGCGGAAACAAGCACTTTAAACTCAAAGTTAAGATCAGCTAGTTGTTCCGTTCTACTACGTGTTTGTCAGAATATTTACTATTAAATTTTTGATATTATAAACATAACAATTATCACATTAATAATTATCACATTACCACATGGCTTAAAAAGTGCTATAAACCTTAGACTGATCACATCATAAATTAAGATCAATGCTGTTGAAATTTTTCATACACATTGCACTTTTCCAAAGTAAAAATTTCCTATTTTGAAAAGTGGTCGTGATTACACCCATAAATCCTATTTTTTCTATCAGGTACATCAGCTTAGCAGTTTAAGTTTATTACTTATGTATTGCTCATTAGATATTTCCTACAAAACTCCAAATGAACCATAAGTACCAGCAAATAGAAAAGTGGTCAAGGATATGCCCATAAACATTTAACGTAAATTATATTGTCGAGCGCTGATATTTTTTACACACGCCCACTAAAATGTATGCTTTACTTTTGATCTTTCTTTTCAGAAAAGTCTTACATAATTGCGTGCACACTGGCGGCGTTGTAATGCCACAATAATGCATTTTTAAGGCGTGCAATCCAACAACCATAACACTCTAACTCATTATTTTATGTAACTATGCCCTTTTCAACTGGCCCAGTGAACATGATCAAAAGTAAAATACACTAGAAATTTCAAGTTTAAAAAGTATTATTATAGAAAATTTTTCAAAAAGCAGTCATATCCTCACAAAAACATAAATGTTAAAAAGGCCAAGTTCCTATTTAAAATTTCGGCCATGAAAAGTAGTGAGATATAAATTTTGACCAACTTCTTTCTTGCGCAATACATATCAGTATAATCTGCCATGCATTCTATACATTTGAAATCGTCAGGGTTTCATATTGTACACAGAAAAAAGAAAAAACAAGATTCAATTAAAAAAAAAAACAAAGATTCAGTTAAAAAATTAATTACTTTTCAACCACTCACGGAAATTGTAGTATTTACTCATCCATTTTAATTGATTTTTTTTTCAATTAAAAAAATATTACATTAACTAAAAATTTAATTGATGGTTTTCTAAAGATTCAATTAAAAATACTATTAAGGATTCAATTAAACAACTAATTAAAAATTTTTAAAGATTTAGTTAACATGGTAATTGAAATACAAAAAATCTAAGAGTATAAATATATAAAAAACTTTAAAAATATAAAAAATTTTAAAAATATAAAAAATCATATGTACATGTGTATGTTTCTTCATATAAAAAATTTACAAAAATGGAAACATTTGTGTGTTGTACCAAAAACCTAACTGATGCATCGCATGGCTTTTGAAGTTTGAATGGAGGAAAAAAGTACAATGGCCGTATCGGCTGTTTAAAAGTCTTGCGTAAGTGTAAATGCAGGGGGTCTACTCTGTATTTCGAAACGAAAGAAAATGCTTTCGAATTTGTGTGCTAATAACATTACAATTCGAAAGCATTTGCATTCGTATCGAATTACAGAGTAGACACCCTGAATATCGTCGTAGCCTTTCTTCGAATTGTGTGTATTTTACGATTTGATTTTAAAGAAAGGCTTCGATGTTTTCTATATGTACTTACGCAAGACCTTTTGCATCGAACCCCTAATACCGCCAATGTACTATAGTTGCCCAATTACTTAAACCTGCTCAATTTTACCGAAAAATAAGAAACTATTTGTATGTTTTGATGTAAAAAAAAACTGGCTAGAATCTTATTTGTTGGCTGTGCGTAAAACGTTTACACAGTGCGTAGTTAGTCTGACTATTTTTGGCGAGCACGTTGTTCGTTCTGGTGATTTTATAGATATGGGTTCTTCCTTTTCTTATTTCTTTCCTGTTTTTACGTCTTTTCCTTTGTTCAACTTTTACGTCTATAAGTTTTCATTTTTTATCATTATTGCCTTGTTATTTCACATCAAAAGGGAACAAAATGAATTTCTGTTTTTTTGAATTTCATATTTAATTTTTATTCAACTTATGTCAAAATTACTACAAATCAAAAAAAAAATTAAGCTGAGCAGTTTTACCTCCCATATAAAATATCAAAACCAATTAAAAGATTAATTGAGTATTTTAATTGAAAATATTTTTTCAAAAAACAAAAAATAGCTCGATTCTCATACATAAATACAAAAGTTACATTATTTACATACAATTAATATGTAAAAATTGTTACCATATATTCAATTAAAATTTTAATCAAAAATATTATTTTTTCACTTAATTAAAATAAATTCAACAATAATTTTTTCTGTGTATCTAGGCCACCTGCTTACTGGGCAATATTTTTATCCGTGTAATATAAAAGATAATAGCGAATATTTATTTACTTCTTTGCATGGGCAAGAGTGATGTCACGTAAGCAGGTTGCGTAGATATAATATGAAACCCCGACGATTTCATATTTATAAAATGCATGGTAGATTATAGTGATATGTATTGTGCAAGAAAAAACTTGGTCAAAATTTATATCTCACTACTTTTAATGGCCGAAATTTTGAAAAGAAACTTGGCCTTTTTGACATTTATGTTTTAGTGAGGATACATACCTACATAAGTTGTGTGTATGCTCTTTATTTTTATGCGCACATACAAACGCACACATGCATTGGCATTAGTTGTGAGCGCTTGTTTAAAAAAAACCTCCCTTAAACACCCCTATAGGAACTCAAACTCATTTGTAAGTACCTTCAAACTGGTTTTTTAATAACCACAACTGGTTGATTAAGTGACTTTTTTTCCTTGTCGCCGACTCACTATTTTAACATAGGCATGTCATAGGCAGTAGTCAATTGGCCATTTCTGCATGACTTTTAAATTGACTACTAACTACTTATTTTTCAACCACTCTGAAGTCAATTAACATCTATTATAGTTAAATACATATTTATGTAAATAAATAATAAAAAAATAATAAATAATCATGGGCACGTGAAAAAATATGTTCACTTGGCAATCACTGTTTACTAGGCCATCACAGTTTCAGAATGCTGGAAATCCAAGTAAAAACTGTAGAATGCAACAACAAGTAACATTAAGCCACTACAATTATACTTACATGCATGTACCGATGGTACATCGAATAAGTAAAAATAATTAATGTGATGATCGTAAAAGATAAGCAAGAATGACTAAACATACTTAGGTAGAGTAATAAAATTTCGTGCTAACCCAAATAGAAAAATGAAAAAAATGGAAAAACAGAAAATTAATAGTGATACTTATAAATGTGTTTACCAAAGGTAAATCAATTGTATACACAACAATCGTTTCTCATATTCAGTTTCGTTGAAAATTTAAGTTAAATAGCTGATGTTAACAAGAATCTCTACCCAAGTAGATAGACTAGGGTGCTGATGAAGTGCGTCGCTGCACAGAAAAGTATCGGTATTTCCCCCAGCTTAAAATCTAAGTTTAATTTTTCTTCTCTTCTTTAGATACTCACATTAACTAATAAAAATATTTCATTCAATAAGAATTGAAATTACTGAACTTAAGCCTGACTTAAAATTATTTCTGATTTATGTAAATCTTCATATACATTTGTGTATCATATACATACACACATATGTATATATAATATGTATATATATATAATGAATACATGTATATTGATATATAGAAATAATTAGTATTTTTATATTTAAAACAAAAATACATACATACATTCATATGAAAGTTTGTCCTGCTCATAGAAAATATTATACATATTAAGTATTGAAATTATTATTTTTTTTTAACACAAGCATTTGGCATTTGATTTCATGGCATGCTTCTTTTGATTTTTTTTATTTTCTTTTCATTTACTTATTTTGCTTTTATTTATTTTTTACGTGTGCTTCTATTCAATATGCTTGGTTGATATCTGAATGAGATTTAAACCAGTTTGTAGTCACTTGCAACATAATTAATTTATAGCTAGTGTTTTTTGTCAATCGACTATTTTATTTACTACAGGGACATAATAGCCTACCATGTACAAGTTACACACACACTCAAACGTACAATATGCAAAATAACAATCATACACGTATCAAAACTACTTTTTTTGAATTTTTCTTATGAACAAGAAGTCTTGGCGACATTGCTTGTTAACACTCATATACATACACGTACACACATCATGCTTCGCTTATAATACGACAGCATTCATTATTGGTATAATAATAAATTGGTAGTATAATAAATGTCACGATCAAGACTGTTTACGCGGGTCTCTAATTCATACATATGAACGCTTATGAAACATCAAGAGGAAGTATGCAGAGACGAATTGGTAATTTTAAATGGATGACACTAATTTCTTCGTTAGAGTTTATTTAAGGTTCAAATAACTGCCCACAAACGAAAATTTGGAAATGGTGCACAAAAATGTGATGAACATAGGCAAGTTGATGTACTTGGTGATGCAGTCAGTGGAATGAAATACATATTCGTATGTACATATATGATTGCATGACAAAATACACATATTAATATTGCTCAGTGTATGAACTCTCTAAAGAGAAATGAAAGTTTAATGTGTTAACAGATAAATCTATAAATATTTAAACGAGCGGAAAAGGTTGTAGTGAAAAATAACTTCATATTGTCTTAAATGTTTAACATTTTTAAAAGCCAGCCGTGACTGAATAAGCACGAGTATTTGTTTCTATGTATTTTACAACATCATAGTCAAATAAGTGCAGCTATTACACTTTGTATGCTTGGACATACATTTTGTATGTGCGTGCAATAATATTTTGAGTGTACGCACAACATATTACTGTAAGTTTTATTGAATCTATCAATATCAGTTCTTGCTATGGTAATAATTATATCGCTCATTTACTTTAATAGTGGTACAACTCAAAAACCCACTTTTGCAGAAAATGCGTTTTAACTTTTCAATTTGCATACAACGCAATGGAGAAATGAAAAAAAATTCTTCTCTCAGAAGGTGATAGGTACAAGCTATTTATATAAAATTTTTACACAAGATAAAATACGAAATGCCGCATCTTTCTACATTTGAAGTAAAGGAGTGATATATGTACATTGATATCAGTTTCACATTTGCACGACAGTGTTATGGTCATTATCAATTTGAAACATTGTACACAGAAAAAAATATCATCAAAATGCAACCAGCAAAACAAATTGTTAATAGTTCATTTAAATTAAAATATATATTTAGTTAATATAAAAAATTAAGTTGTTGATATGAAAAAAAAACAGAAATTTTTTTCAATAAACTGAAATAACCAAATTTATGTTATACATGGCGCAAAAACTCAAAAAATTCATTGTTGATTCAACAAATTAAAATTTTTCTAGTCAATCAAATTACTCAACAAAATTATTTGTTAAATTATATCATAACGGAATACGCACATGTAGAAGAAACAGAAGAACTCGCATTTTGTGTGTATTCATTATTTGCTTATCTACTAACGATTTGCTCTTTAGCTGAGTGGTAAGTACATCAGTCTGTTAATCAAGAGATTGCCGGTTCGACTCATCTAAACATCTTTAAAATTAAACAAAAACCAAAATTCTAAAAATAATATAAACAAATACAAACAAAGAAACAACACATTAGAATTTGAAAAACAAATTCATTAAAAAAATTTATTTTTCTGTTAACAACTCAATTGTTAATAACACAATAATTTTAATTGGAAATAATTGAGTTGAATTTGTTTTCTTAAATTACAAATGTGTGTTTGTATTTACAAAAATCGTTGTAGGTGCCTTTTTAAATAATATTTTAATTGTATTCACAAATAAATTATTTGTATTTACAAATCTTTTTTTTCTGTGTATTTCATTTGTGCCAAAATGAGAATCTTTTATTGTATCTCTTAAGAGCGCTTCTGTTCTTCTGTTCTTTAAATACTTTTCACAATACATTTTGAAATGAACCATATTTTCCTATGAATGCAATTTTAAATTTGTATTGATGCACGTACATACGTATCGTTCGTGCTGCTGATTTGGTATATTAAATTTTGATTATGTTCTATTGCATGTTCCTTTGGGAAATAAAAAGAGAAGAATGATTTTCAAATATGTATGCTATATAAGGTCAAATCTATGGATGAAATTGAAAAAAAAAATTAAATACAAATTTGTCATTTGCTGCAAAAGAGAAATAAATATTATAATCATAGAACACTGTGGCAGCTATGCACAGTGGTTTCCTTCATAGGCCAAAAATCAAAAAAATTAATGATATTTTTCTAATCTTTATTGCACTAAATCTTTTGATATCGCTCTAAGTCTTAAGAATCTAACAAATTTTATTTTGTTTTTGCGAGATTTAATGTTTGTTAAGTCAATGGACTTTTTAAGAAAGTTTGTCAAAACAAAACGTGCAAACGAAATATTCAAATGAACAAAGTTCCTACATCTTAGACTTTATATTGGGCTATCTTGCGTTATGTATAAATGTAAATTTATTTAGTTGTTTTTCTACACAGAAAACATATGTAAAATTAATAACCAATAATTTATTTGAATCAAATACATTTTTAATTGCTGTAACTAATTCAAGTGAAAAATTTCATTAATATTAAATTGTTTTTAATAATATCAATTAATTGTTAAAAATTTAATTAATTTCTTAACTCATGTTACAAAATTTTAATTGACTTATCCCCGTATTCATAAAAAATATTTTAGGTTTATTACAGGTTTATTTGACAAATTTCTCATAGAAATACGTCAAATAAGCTCTTAAATATTTTTAATGAATATGGCGTTTAATCTATATACATACACACAAAAAAGTAATATGAATGATTTTGTAATATTAATTAAAATATTTGTAGTATCAATTAAACAATTAATTAAATGTTCACCTATAAACAATTTGATAATATCAATTAAGTTTTTTCAGTCAAATTAATTATTACAATTAAAAATTTAATTAATATAATTAAATTCTTAATTGAAAATATTAATTGGTGAACACATTTTTCTGTGTACCCAGTAAAAAAAGAGACTCCAAAAAAGTCATGAAAATGTAGAGTTTACGATGCGGAAGTAGTGAAAATTTCGATCGGATCTATTGATTTTTACATAGGGTTATCATTGCAAGAAGTTCTCTTTTTCGATGCCTGGTCACTGAATTGGAAGCGATATTAAGAAAAATTCCCTTTTTTTTATGTTCTATGATAATATTTTCATCTAGGAAAAATGGTAAATAGTTGGCTTTTTTAACAATTCATTTCTTTTTATACGAATTTAAGCCCGAAACAGTGTTTTCATGTAAATTTTAGCAAATAACTTTTAAATTTTAGACAAAAAACAGTTCATAAATTTCTTTAAAAAAATAATTTTTTTTTTAAATTCTGGTGAGTATTTTCTAACAATATGGAGGAGTTACAAGGTTTTGTGTGACTAAAATAAGGTTCTACATGGTTGGTTGCTCACTCTCGGCAAATATTAAAAATATCGATTTTTTGGAAGCAATGAAAATGTACTTCCGCTAGAATGACTTCCATTTTTTTCACTGGTATATATCTATTATATCAATATTTATAAATAAATAAATAAATTATTATTGCAAAAGTGTTTGTATTATTATTTATGTATGGAAAACATGATAATATAAAGTGATTTTGGTATCCGCGGACCTTTCGGTGGAAATGCCCATAAACATATCGTCGTGTGGTTACTAGTTTTCTGCACAGTATATTAAAAAGTACATTATTACTACGGCAAACCAATAACCAACCCATCATATTTAAGCTAAAATAAGTTGTTCTTGCATTATGTCCATGGATTCATTAGTTTGCCCAAAATATGAAAAAAAAAATTTTGTATTTTCTATAAATAAATCGTAAACTTCCAGTTCATTGAGCCAAACATACAAATAATTTTAAATCTTTGTTTACCTAAAAATAAAATTTAATAATTAAAAGGGCAATATTCTGCTATTCTTTACCGACGACTACATAGGAATAAACTTTTCTTTTCTAGGAGATACCAATATAGACTGCAATTATTTGTATTAAGAAATAAATTAATTTTTTAAATCTGTCAGCAAATGAATTCCCATTTTCATACACACAATCATACATACTTATTTTATATATGTACATATTTATGTAAAAAAAAAACTAAAAATTTTCTGTACAAAATAAAATATTTGCTTCATTGTTAATTAATTGAAATTTATAGATAAAATATAAATGAAGTCTATTTATATAAAATCTACTCATGTGAAATACGGTTGATTTGGTTTTACTCCAATTTGTTTCAAAAATATTTGCAAATAAGAAATGTTTGCATATACATGCATACATACATTCATATACTTTTATATACATATATGCATGTTTATATATGTGTTGATACTTTATATCCCAGCTTAAGCATTTTAGTCATACATACAGTTTCTTTGTTTAATCATATGTACCTTAAAACGTAAGAATAAACAAGCATATTAATTTATACATTTTATTCAGAGAAACTCATAGATCTAGATATAATATCAAAACAATCATACCAAGAATATAAGTTAAGAAATTCAAGCGAAAATGTATTAAGATAGTTCAGAGTTTAAAGTTTACTAATGTATTATTTTCATTAACGCATGATAATAATTTTTATACCCTTTACCAAAAAATGGTAAAATAAATAGGTAAATAGGTTTGTCATTTCTATATTTGTATATATATTCTGGATCCTTATGCATAGGGAAGACGAACAAGCGATGTCCGTCTGTCCGTCTGTCTGTACGTGAAATCGGTTTTCCCAAGCTCCCAGAACAGCTAGAGACTTCGTTCTCCGAAAAATTTTGCTATTGAAAATCAGCAATATCGGGCAGACGGTTTCAGAGCTGGAAAACTCAAACTCTATTTTCCCATAGAAAATAACTACCGAAAACAAGTTTTTATTACTTTTTTATTAAATTAACTTATTTTATACTTCGGTATGAATAAAATTAGTATTTATAATTGAAAAAAAAAAAATTTAAAATTTAACAAAATAAAAAAACGTTTCCAGGGTTGGAAAACTTTAACTTTTTTCCTAATAATTAAACATATTTCATGTTTTAGGAAGAATGCTATTTTCTCAGGAACGGTAAAAGCTACGTGTCTGAAATTTGGACAGTGTATGTAGAACTTTGGTCGCTACAACAACAAATATATAAAAGTTAAATATTAAAGGGTGGTCCGAAACGAGTGACGAAAACTTTTAAAATACCATGTAATATACATACAATTGTATGTATTTGTGTGTATATGTATATTGACACTTGAAATTTGTAAAATTAGTGTATTTTTATATAAGCTACAACAATTAACACTAAAATTAAAAAAATTTAAATTAAAGGGTGGTCCACCAGTTAATGAAATTTTGACTATGTAATTTTGACAAATTGCTATATCTTGGAAGCCGTAAGAGCTAAACTCTTGAAATTTTCAAAAACGGTAAAACTAAAAAAAACACAAATTATAAAATCGCCAAAAATTTAAAAAAATCGCCAAAATGAAAAAAATCGCTCAAATTAAAAAAAACGCCAAAAACCGAAAAAAATCGCCAAAACGAGAAAAACGTGTCAAAACTAAAAATAAATTCCCACAATGACAAAAAAACGCCAAAAACCGCAAAAATCGCCAAAATAAAAAAATGCTTATATGAACAAAAATTAAAAAAAAAATCGCCTAAATGAAAAAAAATCACCAAAATAAAAAAAAAAATCGAAAATAAAAATATATCGCTAAAATTAAAAAAAAACGCCAAACACCGAAAAAAATCGCCAAAACAAAAAAAAATTGCCTGTATGAAAAAAAAACGCCAAAAATTAAAAAAAATCGCCTCAATAAAAAAAAATCGCCAAAATCAAAAAAATCGCCAAAACGAAAATAAATCGCCAAAATTATAAAAAAACGCCAAAAACCGAAAAAATCGCCAAAACAAAAAAAAAATTGCCTGTATGAAAAATATCGCCAAAAATTAAAAAATTCGCTTAAATGAAAAAAAATCGTCAAAATCCAAAAAATCAGCCAAAACGAGAAAAAAGTGTCAAAACTAATAAAATTGCCAAAAAGAAATAAAAACGCCAAAACCCGAAAAAATCGCCAAAACAAAAAAAAATCCTATATGAAAAAATCGCCTAAATGAAAAAAAATTGTCAAAATCAGCAAAATTGCCAGAAGGAAAAAAAGTCGCCAAAATTAAAAAAACGCCAAAAACCGAAAAAGTCGCCAAAACAAAAAAAAAATTGCCTGTATGAAAAATATCGCCAAAAATTAAAAAATTCGCTTAAATGAAAAAAAATAGTCAAAATCCAAAAAATCAGCCAAAACGAGAAAAAAGTGTCAAAACTAATAAAATTGCCAAAAAGAAATAAAAACGCCAAAACCCGAAAAAATCGCCAAAACAAAAAAAAATCCTATATGAAAAAATCGCCTAAATGAAAAAAAATTGTCAAAATCAGCAAAATTGCCAGAAGGAAAAAAAGTCGCCAAAATTAAAAAAACGCCAAAAACCGAAAAAGTCGCCAAAAATCGCCAAAACCAAAAAAAAAATTGCCTATATGAAAAAAAATCGACAAAACTAAAAAAATCAGCAAAATGAAATAAATCGCCAAAATTTTAAAAGCACCAAATTAAACATAATGCCAAAAACCTAAAAATTACACTAGAGAAAAAAGTATGAATTTTTTCACAAAATTAATATGTACCTACATATCTCTGTGCTTATGTATGTATCTCTCTCTATACTTCATAAACGCTCTTTTGTAAAGGGTATTTAAGATTCGGCACAGCCGAATATAGCATTCTTACTTGTTTATAAAATGTCTTCTATCAGATTCCTCGTGTATTATTTAAATGATGCTTGAATATTGGCTGAAAACTGATTTATGAACTATTTTATAGTAATTTTTTATGAAATAAATTTTATGAATATGAGGACAACATAATGCGTAAAATATAGTAATGGCCTAAGCAATTATATAATTGGTTTCCATTTTCCAAATAGGCCGTATAGGTGCACTCAATTCTAGTTCATTTTGATAAGTATTCTTAAATTCTGGAATTCGATTAATGACCCGAACCAGTGGATCTGATTTAAAAAAAAAGGAGTTTAAGATTTTTTTTTATCGAAATATTAATTTTTTGTTATGCCAATCGAAAGAACTAGTCAATACAACCAATATTTATTAAATGTATTTTTTTTTTCGAAAAATTAATATACTTAACGAAATATGATAAATAATGTATTTTGTTTTTACTATGGAATGAAAATTTAGTTGATATAGTGCTACAAGTCCGGTTTAGATCAAGTCTTCTCATTTCAAAAGTTTTACTCTATGAGTGCTTAAGTATCATAGATTGACAACATCATACCGAAGTAGTTTCCAGTTTGTCCGTTTTGACAGCTTGAAAGTAGGCACCTTTTCCATATTTTTAAGTATTATTTCGAAAGGTGACTATTTTTATGATAGAATTGTTTTAGCGGCCAGAACTTTATAAATTCTGTTCTTTTTCACATTTTGTATACTGAAGCCTAAAGTCTCCCTAATAAAGAAGGCGTGTAGCAAAAATTATTTTTAAGCAAATAAAATGGAAGATGTAGAGAAGATTTTGAGCTTCCTGAGAACGGCAACTTGCCCTACCACGGGCCTGGACAAAACCTCCATGGAATATATCGCAGAAAGAAAGGGGAACGCCTTCTTTTCCAGGATGGCCATATATTTCAAAGTCAGTAATACACCCATTAGATGGCCTATTGTGCTAACTAAGAATCTAAGAAACGAGGTGAAGCCAAACAGGAGCGAGTAGTTAAAACGTGAACTCAAACCCTGATGGAGCAAATAACAAACTGTAAAATACTATTAACAATAAGTTCTCTGGTGTAAACAACTCTTATTGTCAACTTTTTGTAAGCGATGTGCAAGTCCATACCCAGAGCATGTATACTATGCCATATGGGAACAAAATAATTTTTTCACAGAACTCTCCGGCTACAGTGTATCTCCCTTCCGAAATTTCGATACAACCTTTAACTTCGAATTTACGGTGCATCATTATATCCGCTCGTAGTAAAGAAAGAAATATTTTAAAAGGCTTTGATGCCAACTCTTATCATCACTCTGGTGCCAGCTCTAATAGCTCCAAAAGGCGATGCGTTATTTGAATTCGTAAGCGTAAATAACCTATCGTCCCTATACATGAGAAAAAAGTCAACATTTATTAACAAAATGAGGAAAGATGTTACTGATATTACTGTTCTTTGGAAAACCTAATTGGTGACTGTCGGACTTTTATGATTTCATGGATAATAGCTACATTTTCATAATTTAAACTCTCAGCGTTCTAAAGTAAGTCTACTATATAAACTTGAAAACTACTCAACACAAACTAACAGGGTGGAGCTGATAGATTCCAATGGTGAACGATTGAGTTCCGACCTTAGGGATGCCTTTGAAAAGTGTTGACCATTCGGCTATAGTTAAAGCCAGAGACAGAAAATCTGATAAATTCTAAGACGGAAAAAACTTAAAGTATACTGGAATGAAACTCAGAATAAGCAACAAGCAAATAAGGAAGACTAAACGTAAAAATGGGATGTATAGATTGACAGCGCACAGTGGTTCGTAAGCACAAAAATTTGGTTATAAAAAAATATGATCTTTGGACCACATATCCGAATATAAAATAATGTAAATAGAAGTCGTAGAAGATGATCTAACCTTTTTGAAAATTAAACTTTTTCCCATGCTTTTATAATATAATATTAAGTGCAATATGTCAAATTAAAGCGGGTTACGAAATCTGAACCGATTTTAAAGATTTTTTGCTTTTGAGTGAATAAGAATAAAAAAAAACATATGTAAAGTAATAAGTATGTGCATATCAATTAAACAAAAATTTCCATCAACTAATTGTAATATTTCACTTTCATAATTTCAATAATTGAAAAGAAGTTCTTATAAATAGCTGCAAATATCGTTCCTACCATTTCAAACTATCTAATATACAAATCTGTACTTTTCAAAAGAGCGCAAAGAAAAACTTGTCAGTTGTGAATGTAAAAGTGATTGTAAAACTGCAAAGCTTAAAGTGCTTCTTATTGAGTAATCTACGGTCTATGAAAATTTCAGCATTTTAAAACCAGGCACATCGTATAAATTAGGGAACCAAGATAGCGAATCTGAACAATGAATTATGCATATTTGATTGATTGAAATAGTAGAAACTAGAGATGAGCCATATTTCGAAACCTATTACTTTTTCAGAGTGATTGAAAAACCACTAATCACAACTGTAACTCAATTTATAAAGTAAAACCTTTTGGTAATATAGTTCTTTCATATAAACTGTAAATGTTCTTTTATGCTTACTTTACAAAAAATAAGGTTGCTAGATTATTTTTTTTAAACCTGCAGCCTTTGTCAAGAAAAAAAAAAATACTCAAATCGTGTCAAATCGTCTTTTCTGGTTATTATGTACATCTCTCACATTTTTTAATTTGCCATTTTATTGGCTCTTTGTCTCTTATATGACAATTCTCAATTATTGGATGAGGTTGAATGGTATTTGTTTGTTCTGGTTGCTATTCTTATTGGTAGTAATTCAAGTAGTAATGCCAATAAATACTTTTAGAGTACAAGATCTGAAATGTGTTAAACTATGATAAGAGTCACTGTTTAATTTCACTTCTGCTCTTCTTATTAAATTTTTTTTTTTAAATAATATAACTGCTACATAGAGTAATAGAAAAAAATACTGCTAAACTGTGATCACAGTCAGAGTTTAAAAGAACAGCGATTTACATATCACGTACACAAGGAGCAACATTATTCAAAATTCACAGTATTGACCATCTGTAGTAGGGACATATGTTCATAGTAGTGATGTAACGAATGTCAATTTTTGATATTCGCGAATACATGCGTATTCGCCTGAAAATGGCCGAATATTCTACAATTCCAATACGAATACGAATATTCGTGCATCACTAGTTCATAGTGCAAATGATACGTATGATTAATAAATTATTCTTCGTCAGTATTACTCATACGTAACGCCAAAAATATCAAACAAAATTTTCATTAAAAATCTCTTCTAAAACCTACTTTTTAGGGTTCCGTACACCAAAGGTGAAAAAAGGAACCCTATTGTTTTCGCTACGCTGTCCGTCTGTCCGTCACACGGTATTTTTTCAGGAACCCTAAGAGCTACGGACCTGAAATTTGGACAGAGTATGTAGAACCTTGGCTACTACAACAACAAAACGAGCGACGAAAAATGTTAAAGTCTCATGTAATATACATACAATTGTATGTACATATGTACATTGATACTTTAAATTTGTAAAATTAGTGTATTTTTATATAGACTACAACAATAAACATTAATATATTAAAAAATTTAAATTAAAGGGTGGTCCATCAGTTAAAAAAATTATAAAATCGCCAAACCGAAAAAAAATTGCCAAAACCTAAAAAATCCCCAAAAATTTAAAAAAAAATCGCCAAATCGAAAAAAATCGATTAAATTAAAAAAAAAAAATCTAGCACTAAAATAAATCGCCAAATTCGAAAAAATCATTTAAATGAAAAAAAATCGCCAATATGAAAACAAACGATAAAAACCGAGAAAATCGCCAAAACGCGAAAAATGCGCCAAAACCAAAATAATTGTTTATGTGAAAAAAAATCGCCAAAATGAAAAAAAATCGCCAAAATTAAAAAAAATTGCCAAATTTAAAAAAATCGCCAAAACGAAAAAAATCGCCAAAATTTAAAATAACGCCAAAAACCGAAAAAATCCTCAAAACGAAAAAAAAGTGCCAAAACTAAAAAAATCCGCCAAAACCAAAAAAAAAAAATCAAATAAATGAAAAAAACGCCAAAAATAAAAAAATCTCCAAAATAAAAAAATCGCCAAAATAAAAAAACGCCAAAATAATAAAAATTGCCAAAATTAAAAATACTTCAAAAACCAAAAAAAAATCGCCAAAACGTGAAAAAAGTGCCAAAACTCAGAAAGCGCCAATAAATTCAAAAAACCCCCAAACTAAAAAAAAACGCTTAAAACCGAAAAAACCCAAAAACGAAAAAAATGCCAAAACTATAGTTTATATTGTTCGTATTGAATTACATATCTTGTGCCTGTACGGAACTCTTCGTGCGCGGGTTAAAGTCGCACTTTACTGAATTTATTCAAATATTAAGATAAATTTACTTCCTTTTAATTTTGACTAAAATCCTATTTTTTCACAAATCTTAAACTTAAAATAAAAATAAAATAATTTCTTTATTATTATTTTGTAACTCCTAAAAAATTTATAGATATTTATAATTTGTAGAATTGATATCGCCAATGCAGGCAGCTCATTGTCAGTGCTTAAAATAATTGCTAATAGTTTTTTGCTGACAATTGTTGTCAAATTTGGTGTAAAGTTTTTTCAACTTTTCTTTATTACGTTTGCAGCTTAGAGTTACCAAAACCTCATACCAAAGCTCACATACTCATTATCTCTTTGGAAGTCAGGAAATTAAAGAAAATTATTAAGTTTACATGTTCTAAATATAAAACATCTAAATTAGTTTCATTTGTTTCGATCACGAGTTTAGAAATAAATTTGACAGTCAAACATTGATTAAATATAAGTTTATTGATGAGATATAGGTTAATAATACAATACATCAAGGGTATTGGGTAGTATAAAGAGACAGTCCTTGTGGTTATTTATTGAGACCTGTGCTTTTAGGTGTGCTTACAAATTCAATTTCTAATCTCAAGGGAAAGTTGCTAAAATAATCAAAAAAAAAATATTGAAATTGTAATAAGTTAGATTTTGATTTACAGTTATCAATTCTACTCAAATTATTACCTCAACTGTATACAAAGGAATCACGTTCTGTTGCAAAGTAGTTAGATATTGTTTAATTGGAGCACATAAGCAAATACAGTAAAAAGGAAACACATATACAAAACCACATGCAAGCATACATAATTTTGTTTGTATGAACATGCAAGTAAAGGCTGTGATACACTATCATACAAAGTCGTGCGATCTACGAAAAAGTACAACGCTGGTATGATGGAGTTTATGAAAATTTTCAAAAGACAATAACAATTCATCACACCGCGGTTGTATTTTTTCGTAGATCGCACGACTTTGTATGATAGTGTATCATGGCCTTAAAGGACATATAAACTTGCATACATTGTTGCTTGGCAGGTTAGATAAAATAGAAATGATATGTATGTATATTCAGTAGAAGTTTTAATTGGCCACATTTATGCAAATCAATTGTAAAAATTATGGAAATTAAAGTGATTGATCTTAATTAAAGAGAATTATAGCTACACACCAAATCTTCATTAAATGAAACGAATACATAAACTATTTAAAAAATATTTGCATAGATTTTAAAGGTTTAAACCAAATATCACTTGAGTTTATTAGTCTAGTTTACCTATTGCAGGGCACTTCTATTTATTGTTCATTAGAAAGTATGTATGTATATTTTTAATACAAGAAAAAAATATTTACACAAATAACAAATATTCCAAATAATATTTGTATTTCATAAGAAAGACTTATTCAACCATAAAGAAGCAAACCTGAATAGCAACAGCTGCAACAACACTAATTAAATTTATATTCTTTGCTTTCTTTTATGCACTGAATTCTTTATGTGCGTATGTATAATTATTTCAGTTTTAAGTCTTAGAATTTTGCACACAAAACTAAATATTTATTTTTTAAATTTTAAAATATTATTAAAAAAAAAATTCATTGTTTTTGTTATGTTTATGTTAAAACCATAAACAATATGAACATATTTCATTCAATTATTTTCTTAATTTTAAATTCAGCAATTTTCATTAAATTAGTTATTTTATATTTATCTCAGCTTTAGGGTGCAAATTTATTAAGGAAGAATTTCGTCAATACAATATTTTGTTAAACAGTAGAAACTAGCTTGTATTTAGAATTAGTGGCCGCCTTTCATAATACCTTGGCTATCTGAAATTGTAACGCAGAAACTATTGCCATTTATAAGACCATGAAATTAGATGGTAAGTAGTGTATTATTGCAAAAAAAAAAAGCATGGCGTTTGAGGCATTAGTTATCTGTAGGAGAGAAATGCAAAGGATTTTGTGGGCTTATGCCCAATGTTTTCAATTTAGTCTTCTTACACATGTACAAGACAACAACTGCCTTGTTTACCCTACTTTGCGTTGTCGATTGGTTAAGATCTACTCCATTTAGTTTCGGAAGTTTCAGGATTGGTGTCTGGCACTTCTTCGTAAAAAGAGTGGTTTAAGTATTCGTCTGTTTTCGTTGCTATACTTACCTTTAATATTCTCTGGTGCTTGCAGCCTTTGTAGCATTGTATCTAGGAGTTTTCCTGATACAGCAATCAATGGTCATATTATCGTAATCTATACATTCAAATTTAGTTCCCTATATATCGAATCAAATAATATATATATATACAAAAGACCGTAAAAAAAAAGTTCTCCGTACACCAGCGGAAACAAACTATTGTTCCAAAAGCATTTTAAAAAAATTTAAATTTTTTTGCCGAACGTAGGGGTCGCTTTTTTAGTTTTTTCTTTATATCTTCCATATATACAGTCCGTTCTTAGCAAATTTTTTGTCTTAAGGAGGCCATTAGTTTTGCTCTTAGGTCCGTTGCCTTCAAGTGCATCGTTCTAGTAAACTTACCCCACAAATCTCATTTCCTATCACCCTAATGTGACACTCTAAATTAAAAATTAATAGCTCGCTCTAATAAATATACATAAATACATATATAAAGATAAATATGTATTTTGCAGTGAATAACTCCAGACATAAAACATCGAGCTGAACAGACCCAGCAAAAAATTTCAAAAAACGTAATCGGTGTTGGAATTAAGCATTTTTGGTGGAATCTCTTCCCCACTGGATTACAAATTTAATGATTTTAACAAGCCGTGAGACTAAAATAATCGATTCTTGAGAAGTACTTACTTTTCTTATTTGGCAACTTGTTCACGTAATCTATTTAATCTAAAAAAATCTTTCTCCTCATTTAGCAAATTGTATATAATTTTTCTAAATTTTAGGTAATGTGATTTGTAAGTGAGTAATTAAATTTGGTAATCAGTAATGTAAGTCATTATATGGCAAGTAGTTCTGATGGTAATATGTTATTTTTTGCTGGGAAGTTCTGTCAGTATGATAGCACGAGGAACAAATGAACACTTGTTGAAAAAAAAAAAGAATTTGACAGCAGAGATTCAATGGTCCTACGAAAGAATAGTAAAACCTAATACTAAGCTTAGGGATTTTGGTGATAAATTTTTGTATGGGGCTCCAAAGATTTCAAAAATCAATATGCCCAAAATATGATGTCATCAGTTTTTGGGTAACAGATAATTCAGACTTAGTGCTAAATCTAAACTTTATATGGAAATAAAATAGCTAAAAGTCTACCAAACATATCTTTCAAGAATCTTATGAAAAACTTACAGCGACTTTCTTTTTGAAAAACTTACAGCGACTCCTATTTTTGTAATTATGCTAAAGCTGTAAAATTTTTGAGAATATATCACTACAATCTGAACGTGTCTAGCCAAGCTATATACCCCATTCAGAACGCTTTGTTCCCTAAAAAATTCTCTCAATTGTAATTTTTAAATCCATTAAGCAATTCTGCTACCGATCTTAAATTTATATTTGTTTATTTTAATGGTTCCAGTAAAAAAATACTGAATAAGAACGAGTCAAAAGTAAAAAAGTGACGAAAATACTGAAAAAATTATATTTGGTGAAAAAATACAGACATATATCAGAAATTTACTGAAACAATTTCTAGCCGCACGGCAGAGCGCCAGGCCAAGTTCCGGCCAATGCACGCAGTGTATATTTACAGGAAGCCATTTGTCGTGTTTTTATACCCCTGATAACTTTATTTCCCTCTGTCGCAAAATTATAAAATTTAATTCTTAATTAGAATAAATCCATGTTATCTCATATGCGAAGTTTAAAATTTTTAAAACAAAACATTCCTGAGATATGGAGGTGCAAAAAGTGCATACTCACTGATCACTGACACATTCATCAAATTGATGAAGCACTTCCGCTGTAGCTAGAGAGCTGATATTTGTTACACAAGTAGATCTAGGTGTGCAACGAGCTAGAAAAATCTGAAAACACGATAATTTTAGTCAGGGGGCGGGGCTACACCCATAAAAACTAAAATGTATGTTAATGAGCTGAAATTCGATAGAAAAAACTAGGTCTAGGTTATCCTTAAACTAAACAAATTTTAAAACCCAAAAATTTTAGTCAGGAGGGTGGAGCTACGCCCATAAAAGTTAAAATTAAAAAAGCAAGTCTAAAGCGCTTATCTTAAGCGATTTGATTGAAATTTGGCATATATATTGCGATAATGCAAGGCTATAAATTTTTAGTTAAAACACTGGACGTTGACACGCCCATTCAATTTAAGCCCATATTTCATGTACTACGACTCAGCCTGTTTAGATATACAATTTAAGTAGGTATTATTATCCGCTTGCAACAAAACTTGACACGAACTAAAAGCACTAGCCAAAAAAAAACTTGAGTGGGCGGGACGACGCCCATACAATTTTTAAATTAAAAATTGCGCTAAGGAGCTGAAATTTGATATTGCAATAGGTCTAGGTGAGAAACCAACTAAGAAGCCCTGAAAACCCGAAAATTTTAGTCAGAGGCGTAGGGCTACGCTCATAAAAACTAAAAATTAAAAGTTGCGCTAATGAAGTGAAATTTTATGCACAAGTAGGTCTAGGTGAGTAACCAACTATACAAATCTGAAAACCAAAAAAAATTTACCAGAATTACAAATTTTATATACAGCTTTTAATTAAAACTATTTTAGTGAAAAATTGCATACATGTTTTACTTATGTAAGACTCTAAACTTTCACCTTAAAAAGTGAGCGTGATAACTCCCATTAAATGTAAGCCTCATGTTTAATCTGCTTCGGTCTATCACAAGCAAAGATAATATATGGTTGAGGTAACCGTAATTAAACAGCAACATACTATGATTGAATTATATGGTTGTAGTTAAATCATATTATTGTCAATAGGAAAGCAAACTTTTAATAATATTATTATCTGAGTTAATAATAATATTATCAACAAAAACAATGACCTTTGTTACACCTAATCTTGTTATTATAAATATAACAACACTATTGTTAGATGTGACTAAAATATAATTGAGACTCACCATACCATGTTCTTATATTATAATAATATTGTTAAATACGACAACAGTATTATTTAATTTATTAATAATATTTTGTTTTTCAATCATATATTTATTGGTGGATGTCTTGTTTAAAACAGCTGTGCGTTAAATCCTAAATAAAAATAAAATAATAGTGTTGCAATTAAATGTATATATATGTGTGTATACTCAAAATACAGACACGTCTGTATTAACAGCTAAGCATATGTACGTATGTATGTATATATTTTTATTTATCTACCCTTTTGTTTGTTTTTACTTTATTTATTTATTTAACACGACGCGTGCAATACCGATAGCTTACAAACAAAACACTGAACTGACAGAAGATGTTTCTGAAAAAGATTTTTTTTAAAACTTAAAATAGTTTGGTCTTGGATAGCATTATATTGTTATTTACATAATATTATTTTTAAATATTAACAATAATTATGTTGCAGTCATAAATTTTTAACAAAACTATATTGTTAAACTCTAACCATATCACACCTTTTTATGAATATAATTATGTAATTATTAAATTCAAACATTACTTTGCTTACCGTATATGGTGTTATAACACTATTAATGTTTAAAATATCAATAACTTGTTTTCAACGACCACAGATTTGTTTCTGAGAACAAAATATTGTTTTCTCAACCATTCTTATACAATATCTTTTCTTTGCGTGCATATTTTAGAAGAAAAGTAGTATGAATTATAAGCGCTGTTCACAACAAAATCGTGACTTTAAAATAGAGGGCGGGGTAATGCTCATAAAATTTAAATGTTTAATTCAGGCTAGAGAAGTTTTATATACTTGTAAGTGTCGATGAGTAAACCAATGGAAAAATCTTAAAACCAAGAAGTTTTATCCGGTATGGGGGCCACGTCCTTAAAACTCAAATTTGCACTAGAGAGCAGAAATTTGATACACAAATAAATCTAAACCAGAGATCACTAAGAAAAATCTTAAAACTCGGAAGCTTTAATCGGAGGCGGGAACAAGCACTTTAAATCCAAACTTATGATCAGCTGGTTGTTCCGTTCTACTACGTGTTTGTCACAAAATTTACAATTAACTTTGGTGTTATAAAACATAACAATTATCACATTAATAATTATCACATTACCACATGGCTTAAAAAGTGGTATAAACCTTAGCCTGATCACATCATAAATTAAGATCAATGTTATTGAAATTTTTCATACACATTGCACTTTTCCAAAGTAAAAATTTCCTGTTTTGAAAAGTGGTCGTGATAAAATCCATAAATCTTAGCAGTTTAAGTTTATTACTTATGTATCTCTCACTAGATATTTCCTACAAAACTCTACATGAACCATAAGTACCAGCAGATAGAAAAGTGGTCAAAGATAGGCCCATAAAGATTTAACGTAAGATTATATTGTCGAGCGCTGATATTTTTTACACACGCCCACTAAAATGTATGCTTTACTTTTGATCTTTCTTTTCAGAAAAGTCTTACATAATTGCGTACACACTGGCGGCGTTGTAATGCCACAATAATGCATTTTTAAGGTGTGCAATCCAACAACGATAACACTCTAACTCATTATTTTATGTAACTATGCCTTTTCAACTGGCCCAGTTAACATGAATAAAAATAAAATACATTAAAAATTTCAAGTCTAAAAAGTATTATTAAAATTTTTCAAGTCTAAAAAGTATTATGAAAACTTTTCAAAAAGTAGTCAGATCCTCACAAAAACATAAATGTGAAAAAGGCCATGTTAATATCCAAAATTTCGGTCATTAAAAGTAGTGAGATATAAATTTGGACCAAGTTCTTTCTTGCACAATACATATCACTATAATCTGCCATGCATTTTGTAAATATGAAATCGTCAGGGTTTCATATTGTATCTAGGCCACGTACTTACTGGGCAATATTTTTATCCGTGTAATACAAAAGATAATAGCGAATATTTATTTACTTCTTTGCATGGGAAAATATTATGTCAACTAAGCAGGTTGCGTAGATATAATATGAAACACCAACAATGTCATATTTATCAAATGCATTGCAGATTGTAGTGATATGTATTGTGCAAGAAAGATCTTGGTCAAAATTTATATCTCACTACCTTTAATGGATGAAAATTTTGGATAGGAACTTGGCCTTTTTCACATTTATGTTTTTGTGAAGATATATTTTATTCGAAAGGTCTTAGTCTTTTCTTTTTAAATCCGTTGATAAATTTAAAATCAGTTGATATTTAACTTAGTTAGAGGTTGATTAGTGTCTACGGTCACAAAGTACCGGTTTTTAACCCGTAACTTAAGATTTTGGAGGTGTTTGGAAAATTTAAATTACAGATATTTGTTATTCTAGACAATACCTACCAGAAAAATAGTAACACGTCCCAGGCTTATTTATTTGCCTCCTGTTAACATAATACAGAAATGAAAATTTTTGTTTTAGGTGAAATATATGTATAAATGTTCGTAATTTGTAGAGTAAGTTCAAATAATTTAAAAATAATTCTTCTATGAAATCCATTTGAGCAAATGATGCTGAACTATGTTTTAATAAAATTAAAAGTTACATAATGAAATCTCTGATTTGATTATGAAAGTTCAGTGTTTTTTTATTTATTTCCATATTATTAATTTTAAAAGCAATATTTTTGTTCAAAAATACGTCAACTCCCCCTTGTCAATTCTTGGGCTTAAAATTAGCTTGTTTTTTATTTTTAATTTTATTAATTACACAATTAAATCATATCTCAAAGTGAAATTTTAATTATGAAAGAAATTATTTTAAACTAAGAAATAATGGCTTTATTTAAATAAAATATGCATAATTTTATTATCATTTTCTTTTGAGCATGATTGGTTTTCTAAGTTAAAATATATAAAAGAAATAATGCAGAATAATTTGCATACAAATTGAAATACAACTTTGAACGCATATACTAATGTAATCAGTAGTAATAATACTATCATAAGTACTGACATGTAACATCCTACAACAAACAGGAAATTAGGTTCTAGCGACAAACAATTTCGCCTTTGTTTCTTCTATAAAGAATTTTATAGAATAGAGAATTTTGATTATGTTTTATTTTCGACGCATGTGATGATAAACTTAAATGTATATTAGCGACACAAATCAAAAATTTTAGAAAGTCATACTGTGAACAATATATATAATACTATTAATGCTGTCATCAGCGATGCCAACTTAGCTATTGTATAGCTAAATTTAGCTCTTTTTGATTGCTTCTAACTCGAAATTTATCGCTTTAGCTTTTTTCAATTGTGGAAACGGCACGTTTGGCACTCTTTGGTTCTTATAGTAAATTTTCCCGCTTTAACCCTATTGTTTCTGCTTTGGGCATTTACATTTTTGTCAACTATGTTTTTGCAAATGCAGATACTTTTTTTTCGTAATTATGTAAGATACATATATTAATGTATTTAGGTATTTCAAATTGTAAAATCCCGTTTTTATTATAAAGTGCTCCTTTCTGAGTAATTAGAAAATTTTCCAGAAATTATTGAAATGGATTCTTACTGCCAAAAATATAGGAAAGCTTGGAAATCAAATCCCGCGTTTAAAAAAATGGATTAAACCAACGAAAGATCCTTCTAAAGCTAACTCTTTTTGAAAATGATTGTTCTTATTTTGTAACTTAACGTATATACAAGTACATGTAAATGTGTATGGTTATATTGTTAATGCATCAATTGCTGTGAAATGATTTTATTTTAAATTATTATTTTTTATTTTTTCTTACTATTATTTTTATTAATGTAAAAAAATCTTGAAGTGCAAATTGAATAATAAATATGTACATTCATAGATTTAAAACGTAAAAATTTTGAGTTTTTAAATTTAGCTCTTTTTAGCTCTTTTTTGCTACTCAGTTGGCTCGTTTTGCCCTCGGCTGTCATGACACAACCGCGACCAACTCAACAGGAAGTGTTCACGACAAGAAATCTGATTTAGTGTGTGGTCATGTGGTTTCGTGTTGAGTAAAATTTACATGAAAATCATGAAACCATTTTAAAATATGCATACATGAATTTTCAGTAAAGAAAAAAATTAATTACATATCTGATTTTCCGTCAGATCGATCGATCGCTTTTAAAAGTAAACTATGTAAATCTTATTTATTTGAACGAGCTAAAGTTCGTATCGCTTTTTAAGCAAAACTACATGTGATAATTATTAATGAACAAATAACATCAAAGTCAGTTGTAACTATTCTGACAACACATAGTTGAACGGAACAGCCAGCCGTTTTCGAAGGCCACTTAACCTTCATCATCAGCGTTCTTCTGTGTTTGGCCCACTGTGTGTGGTGTCAGTTGATGTAGATTTCTGCCTTATATACAAAACTTTCTTGCAAATGGAATACGTGAATTGTTTTGATTCATCGTATGTCAATTTGCTGAAACGTGTTTTGTAATCAAAGCCCAAATTTACCATCTCTAATTTACAACAGACTTACTTAACGCTGTCGTTTATTCTTTACTAATTATGCACATGTTAGTTAATTTGCTTATTTTTTGTTCTACTTAAAACAAACTTTTTTGGTTTGTTACTACTAAGTATATTTATTTAATTTTTGTAACAGGCCCCTAGCTATTAATTTGAGTTACCCCCTGTTTCTCTAAATGCGAACGATATATTCGATCGAATATTAATATTGGAAACAAAAACAAATTTCAGTTTTTTGTTTTTGTTTTTGATATAAATGTTCGATCGAATTTATCGTTCGCATTTAGAGAAACAGGCCCTTAGTTATTATTTTTCGAACTTCAGTTGTTTCTGTATTTATGATTTATTTGAACGGGCTAAAGTTCGTATCGCTTTTTTAAGCCAAATAACATGTGATAATTCTTAATGAACAAATAACATCAATACTGTTGTATAATTTCTAGATAATGTGCTAACTTGGCAATATTTTTACTCTTTTAAGACCGGGTTTACATCTGGCATTTCTTATGTGTCATTTGCCCAAAAAAAAAAGTAAGCAACTAATTAATGTTTGGTTCAGACATGTATTTATTGATTTAAATAGTTTGCAAGCAATTTGGATTATATAAAATTGTTTATTAATTATGTATGAAATTCTTTAACTTAATAAATGCATGTCTAAATCAAATAGTTGTTCAATAGTATTTAGTTGGTTATGCTTTTTTTACGCTTGTGTGGCGTTTGGCACACAGATGTAAACCCGGCCTAAGAAAGGAGAAAATAATGAATATTTGTTAATTTCTTGGTATCGGGAAAAATGTTGTCCAGTAAGCAGATTTTCTAGAATTATATAACAGCTTTACGATTACAAATTTATATAATGCAGTGGTAGGTATTGTACCAAACACGAACTTGGTAAAAATTTGTATGTCACTACTTTTGATGGCCGAAATTTTGGAAAGGAACTTGGCCTTTTTTCACATTTATGTTTTTGTGAGGATCTGACTACTTTTTGGAAGGTTTTCTTAATACAGCTTTTCAAACTTTAAATTGCTAGTCTGTTATAGTTCTTCAAAAGGGCAGAGTTATATAAAATAATGGGTTATAGGGTGATATGTGCACCATTGTATTATAATAAGGACCGAGTAATTTGATTAATTTTTTAAGAGTCATCTAAGTAGAAATATGTAAAATATATTATAAATTTTAGTGAAGTAAAGTCTACTTAGACGAAGTCCTTTAGAAAACGCAAAATTAAATGCTTACATGAGTGAAATGTGCATGCCAGGTTTCAATACAATAGCTTGTGTTTTAAATTTATTTAGTTGGTAACTTACTTTTTTTTGCAAAATTCCAGTTCTCTTCCGTATAACATTTCGATAAAAATTTTGTAAACGTAGCCCTTCTTCCCTAATTTAACAATCGGTGCTTTGAGATTTTTCCTGTTCGTAAATCCTTTAACTAAAATTCTTAATTTTGAGCTTGAAGTGCGTGTCTACGGCCCCCATTGAAACTTTCAGGATTTTAAATTTTTCTCGGTGATCTCTAATTTAGATTTATTTGTTTATTGAATTTAAGCACTCTAGTGCAAATTCTAGCTTGAAATGTTATGGCCGTTACCCCCACTTTCCGTCACTTTTTTAAACGCAAGATTTTATTATGAGCAGCGGTCAATTATCATCGTACACTTTTTAAGATGATAGCTTTTAGTTAAAGCTTCAGTTAAAAGCTTAAATACAAAATTATCGTGGCCCCTGCCACTACTTGTTAAAATATTTGGGTTTTTAGATTTTTCTATTTGGTTTCTCATCTTGACCTGCACAAATTTAATTATTTAATTTGTATGGGCGTATTGCCGCCCACTTCTTTTAAATAATTTTTTTTGCGAGTGCCAATCATACGTGTCAAGTTTCGTTGGAAACGGATATTAATATTTAAATAAATAGTATATTTAAATCTGCTGATCCGAAGTACATGAAATATGAGATTTAAATTGTATGGGCCTTTTAACTTCCACTTTTTGCAACATTTTAAATTTGCCCTTTTAATTGTGTGCTTTAATTGAATAGCCCCGCCCCCTGGTCAAAATCTCCGAGTTTTCAGATTTTTATAGTTAGTTGCTAATCTTGATCTACTTGTTTATTAAATTTCAGCTTACTACCGTACATTTTATTAATTTTCTTCTTGTGGGCCTGATACCACCTACTTTTTCAATCTCAATACCTGCTGTAGCTATTAGTTATCTTTCCTGTTGAGTTTCGTTGAAAACGGATGGTTAAGGAGGCTTAAATTGTATGGGCGTGTTAATATTGACTATTTTATTAACAATTACACTATTTTATTAAAAAATTATTCCCAAGAACTTTTCAAAATTACGTTTGTTTGAAATAAAATTTAGTTTCAGTAAATATTTTTTACTGTTCTAGTTAAAAGTTTGTTCCAATTTTAATCAAAAAAATTTATTGAGTGAAAAATTCTGATTCATACAATTAATATAAAGTAACACTTGTAACAAAATTGTTAGAGAAAATGTCCAATAGGTATAGAAATTGCATACTGTACAGAGCAGTCTTTTATTTCATTTGCTTTATAATTTCAGAACAAAAATTTGTTGCATAAGGGAATTTGTTGATTAAAAACATTATAGTTTTTTTTCAAACAAATTATTAAAAATTTTTGCATTTGAATCTACGAATTTCGTTGTAGGATCTGAACTGAAAAAACTAATATTTGATATTTGAGAATTTCTTGTTTGAATTGGAAAATGAGTTTTTTTCAATTTTTTCAATTTTTACACACCGAATAAATTGTATTTTTTTATACCCTTTGCCAAAAAATGGTAAAAGGGTATATATAGGTTTGTCATTCCGTGTGTAATTTCTACAATATTAATAAGGGACACATAAAGTATATATATTCTGGATCCTTATGCAAAGGGAAGACAACAAGCGATGTCCGTCTATCCGTCTGGGCCATCTATCCGTCTGTCTGTACGAGAAATCGGTTTTCCGAAGCTCCCAGAATAGCTAAATTAAACAAATTAAAAATACGTTTGCAGGGTTGGAAGACTTTAACTTTTTTTCTAATAATTAAACATATTTCACGTTTTAGGAAAAAGGCGATTTTCTCAGAAACGGTAAGAGCTACTGGTCTGAAATTTGGATAGAGTATGTAGAACCTTGGCCGCTACAACCACAAGTACATGAGATTTAAAAATTAAAGAGTGTTCCGTAACGAGCAACAAAAAAAAATACCATATAATATGCATACAATTGTATGTACATATGTATATTGACACTTGAAATATTTAAAATTAGTGTATTTTTATATAGTCTACAACAATTAACACTAAAATTAAAAAAATTTACATTAAAGGGTGGTCTATCAGTTAATGCAGTTTTGACAACTTGCAATATCTTGGAATCCGTAACGTAAACTTTTAAAATTTTCAAAAACGGTAAAAGTAAAAAAACCTGAAAATTATAAAATCGCCAAAAATTTAAAAAAATCGCCATAATTAAAAAAAACACTAAAATAAATCACCAAATTAGAAAAAATCACCAAAACGAAAAATATCACCAAAATTAAAATAAACGATAAAAACCGAAAAAATCGCCAAAACGAGAAAGAAGTATCAAAACTAAAAAAATGCCAGGGTAAAATAACGCTAAAAAACGAAAAAATCGCCAAAAACCAAAAAAAATTCCTATATGAAAAAATAGTCGCCAAAGTTAAAAAAATCGCAAATGGAAAAAGTCGTCGAAATAAAAAAAATAAAAAAAAAGCGAAAAAAATCGCTTAAATTAAAAAAACGTCAAAAACCGAAAAAAATCGTAAAAACGAGAAAAAAGTGTCAAAAGAAAAAACAATCGCCAAAATAAAAAAATCGCAAAATTAAAAAGCACCAAATTAAAAATTATTCCAAAAACCTAAAATAAATCGCTTAAACAACAAAAAGCACCAAAACTAAAAAAGCACCAAAATTGGAAAAAAAAGCCAAAACCCGAAAAAATCACAAAAACAAGAAAAAACACTAAATTGGGAAAAAGTGTAGCACAAAAAAAACCGCCACAATAAAATATAATGCCAAAAACTTAAAAAAATCGCTAAAACGAGAAAAAAGCAGCAAAACTAAAAAAATCAGCATACAACAAAAATGCAAAAAACCTAAAAACAATCACTTAAACGAATAAAAGCACCAAAACTTAAAAAAGCACCAAATTAAAAAAATCCCAAAAACGAAAAAAACGCCAAAATTATATTTTATATAGGCTAAAGTTCATATAGTATTACTGCGGAACCATTCGTGAGCAAGTCAGAGTCGCACTTTACTGAAGTTGTTTTTAGTAAATTGAGATGGAAAAAAATTTATCGCTAAAGTACAGTCCTAACTATAACAGTCCTAACTAGAACATGTTCCGTTTCATTTCCCTGAAACCGTTCCTTTTTGCTGAACAAATTTAAAAAAATTCTGTAGGAATAAACGTTTACATAATACCGCGATATATACCTTTTCCAATGGGATGTTTAAATTGAGGAAATTAACAATTTTTCAAAATTAAAGATTATTTAATAACATCGTTTACTTGGTATGGAGGTACAATACTAAAACTATTTTCGAAGTTCGAAGCTTAAGCGAACATCAGATTGAATCTCATGTCAAGTGGGATATTAATATTGTTTTCATTGGATAGTTTTGATATAACGAAATTAGTTGCTTGTTTAGCTATAAGTGCAACAAACGAATAACTTATTTATCAAGTATCAAGAATTAAAATTACTCATAATTAAATTTACTACTAATATATATAGATTTAATCAATTCCTTGGGAATTGCATATGAACTTTTATCCAAACACCGAAGTATAAAGAGATAAACCTTTTCTTTTTTCTCTCCTGAAAACTTGTATTTTTTTAAAGTAAACCATCGATATTCAAATTATTGTTAAAATAAAAAAATAAAAAATATTTAATCGAAAAATACCGAGAGGTCACTTACTAAAAATTGCACTAGAGCAAAAATTATGAATCTTTCACAAAATAAATATGTACCTACATATCTCTGTGCTTATTTATGTATGTATCTCTATACTACATAAACACACTTTGGTAAAGGGTATATAAGATTCGGCACAGTCGAATATAGCATTCTTACTCGCAATATATATTTCTTTTTTATTGTAAGTGTACGCACAATAATATAACAAAAAAAAGATAAATCAAGAATTAGCTCAAACTTAATCAAGATTGCAATAAAATCACATCCTTGTCACTCTATCATAAACACTTACGTGTAACACGCTGATATTTAAAATCCATTTCATATATGTACATGTGTATGTATGCTTGTTCTCTTGTCAATTGCAAACATTTTAAACGATTATAAGAAATGCTGAAAGGCATTTACAACTCCATATTATAAAAATACCACAATCTCCTCCACTGTTCTTGTTTCTTGCCAAATCAACTGCGTAAACTTCCCTCTGCACCTTTTATAAGTTTGGTATGACAACGACATAAAAATTACTAGTTTTCACATTTTTTTTAGATCATAAAATAACTTGCATTTTGCTTTCTTTTACCATTCCACAGAAATTCCTTGCCTTGCATTCCACTGCGAAGCACGTAAAGATTTAATATATCGACAAAACGGGGAAAAAATAATCAAATTATATTGATGGAAAAATGAATCGTTTTTTTATGTGCTATATGAAGTCGTATTTAAAGTATGAACAGAGATGCAACACAGACATCTGCAATATGCGACAAATTATGTGAGGTGGAAGAAAAACGTTTGAAAAATTATTAAAGCAATAATATAAAATTATGGCCAATAAAGTAAATCGAATAAGCGAAACGTATTTATGTTCTTATATTTGAATATAAAACAAGTAAGAGTGCTATATTCGGTTGTGCCGAATCTTATATACCCTTTACCAAAGTGCGTTTTTGTGTAGTATAGAGATACATACATAAATAAGCACAGAGATATGTAGGTACATATTTATTTTGTGAAAAGATTCATAATTTTTGCTCTAGGGCAATTTTTAGTAAGTGACCTCTCGGTATTTTTCGATTAAATATTTTTTTTTTTATATTAGCAACAATCTGAATATCGATGCCTTACTTTAAAAAAATTAAAGTTTTCAGGAGAGCAAAAAGAAAAGGGTCATCTCTTTATACTTGGGTGTTTGGAAAAAGTTCACATGCAATTATTAAGGAATTGATTAAATCTATATATATATTAGTAGTAAGTTTAATTATGAAGCGCCTTTATTGAGAGTTTGGGCCATTAAGAGTAATTGTAATTCTTGATACTTGATGAATAAGTTATTCGTTTGTTGCACTTATAGCTAAACAAGCAAATAATGCCGTTATATCAAAACTATCCAATGAAAACAATATTAATATCCCACTTGACATGAGATTCAATTTTAAAATTGTGTAATTACAAAAACCAAAGGTGTTTGCTAGGTTTCGCAGCAATCAAATAAGTCAGAGATAGTAAAATCAAGTTAAAAAAAATTTGGGCGTGTCCCCGCCCACTTTATTTTGAATGGGACCAATGAGAAGCTAAACTCTCTCAGACATCAAAAAAATTTTTACAATCGGTCACAAATGTACCGAGTTATGTAGCTACACACCTAAAAAATAAAAATTCGAGACGAATTGTTAATATTCTCCTTTTTTGAAGTCGGTTAAAAATACATATCAATCGGCGTCTAATTTCCTGCCATTTATTAGCTGAAGAAATCGGTGGCAGCGTCTGGTCAGAACTATTCGGCGGCTGGGCTCTCAGCCTATCGGCCTTAGAAACCCCTTGCACGTTGTTAGCAAGCTGTTGGTTGGGAGTAAATATATATGCCAGACAAGAGCTGATTTTCCGCTTATAATATTGCTGCCGGTTGTTTACATAACATATAATTTGTCATATCGATGCATCGAAAGAAAACATCGATGCTTTCCGATTATTTAGGAGCAAACAAAACATCGGATTTTATCAATATATCGACAAAATACATCGAGTATTTTTAAAACATGAAAAGGTGCGGCCCGCCCATTTTTTGAAAACAAGCTTTGATCATGTGCCAAGCATGTTATATATAGTATTAAGTTGTAATGTATGTAGCTCCGCCCATTTTTGCAATTTCGAGATTGTGTCATTACGTGAGCCTAACGTGTGTGCTAGGTTTCGCAGCAATCGGATAAGTAAAATGTAGTAAAATTCTTATAAAGTCCTTGTCCACATTTTTGACGATCTGGCCAATTGGAAGATTCACCCTCTCAGGAAAAAAATAATTCATAAATGTGACTAAAAATTACGGAGTAATGAAGAAAAAGACATAAAAAAACAATGGAATTGAGAACTACCTCCTTTTTGGATTCGGTTTAAAAAAGGATATACATATATGATTTAAAGACATTGTGATGCTTTTAACATTAAAATTAAAAATGGAATGAGAAAGGCTGGTAAATAAAAAAAAAAACAAATAAAATAGTGGCTGGCAGTGGATCTTACACTTTAAAATTTAATGTTATATTTCACGTAATTTTGCTTGACCGATTTTTGCGAAACTTGACCTTTAAAAATGAAATCATATTGAAGATAGAAATATTTCCAAAAATGGCGTGACAAAATCACTCCAAAATATAAAATTGGCACTATAAAAAAATTTAAACGACATCAAAATGGTTCTCATATTAAAAATAATTCAGATGCAGTGAAATAAAACATTTTTATCTATGTTACCTATCCAACAATGGTAACGCAGAAATAAGTAAATATAGAATTTTGCTAACCCGGTTGACATATATACATATATACATACCGCTAACGCAATGTGTTCGTATCATAAAAAAATATTTTTGTAGTTCAAAATGCAGAATAGATTGTCATATCGAAATGTTTCTTGCTTAAAAAATTCAGGCATATGGTATGTATGTATTAAGGTATTCAATCGGTTAACCTTTAATCGGGTAGCCGGTTAATTACTAACCGACTAACTGATCGGTTAATTTAAAATCGGCTTTTTGCGGTTAACGGTTAAACCGGTTAATTTCAGTCGATTAACCGACGTATCAATATTATTCATATTTTTTTAGTATTACAACTTATTTTTTGTGTGAATAATTAAATGTTTCGTCTCATTTACAAAAGGTGTGTGTTTAGAAATTATTTTTCATTCAAACAAAGAAGTGTGTTCAGTGGTCCTAAATTAAGTAAAACTTCAAAATCCTTGGACTTGGACATGGAGACTCTGGTACTCTAACTGGAGGGAATTATTAAGTTTTTATTTCATAATTTAATAAAAGCCAATAGTACTGTTGCCAACGATTTACTTAAGCATTAGATTTAATGAGAGACAGTACAAAAACGAACGCTAAGAAATTCAGAAATTAACTTTTTTGCTGAATATTCATTGCTGAACTCTGTCATTATGAGTCGAATGATGACCCGACAACACAAGTAACAATCGATAGTATTACCAGAAATTTTCTAAAAAAAATTAACCGTATTAGTTTAAGAATTATTATGTGTGCTTTTTGTTTTACTAATAAACTCAAATTAATAAATAATTTATGCACTTTCATTTGTTGAAAACACTTGATTTATGGAAAAACTTTATTAATCGGTTAACCGGTTAATACCAAAATTAAGCGATTATTAACCGATTAAGTATAAACCTCGATTATTTAATCTAGCGATTAACCGATTAAAGCAAAAAGCCGATTAAATGAATAGTCTAGTATGTATATAAACTCCTGTCTTGAGAACAGAAATTTGAGTACTATCCTCATTGAATTGTACATATATATGTACGTCAAATTAAAGCTCAGAACTCATTTTTTGAAGAACCATGTACCTTCTCGAGTTATGTTTATGTTACAATAAAGAAGTTATATATGTATATGTATATACATACGTGGTAATAAGGAAGAGGTGTTTAAGTGAAATTTTATTGTTTTGCAGGAAGAGATTTTCACAAAATTATTTCTTTTGCAGTTAAATTGGGAAATTTTCTGTTAACCTTTTTTTCTCTTAAACATACATCGGTCTACACACTATAAGTAATACATTTCAGTTCAAATACACCAAAAAAATTATCCTATATTAATCTATTACCCGAAATGAGATTAGAAGTCTAAAAAAGGTCTTGTAAGTCATAGTGCTACAACTTCCTTAAAAACCTCCCATATTAATGCAGATTTTAGCCAGGAGTACTTTCAAATATACACACATTACGGCAGCACCATGTACTCAAAATTAGCTTATATCGACTTAAGTACTTTTTAATTTTTGCCACATATATGTATGAATATATTCACATATATTCGCTCCCCTTGCAAAAATACAAATATTGAAAGTAAAGCATCATTTGCTATTATTACGAATATATAAATTTCTTTTAATTTCATGCATCAAGTATTAAGGTAATACATGTCCTTTAGACATATGTATGTACGTACATATGTATCTATGTGCAAATGTGTTTATTAAAATAATTTTTATTACTGTTGCTGGATACTCTTGTATATAATGATAATTGTGTATGAGCAATTAATTAAACCCCAAAATACTGGGCGACAGACTTGTTAAACAAATAATTATAATAAAACAACTTCTTAAGGAACTCGTAAAAGACATAAAAGATATATGAAGTGTCATTCATATACAACATATGTTGCATTTTATTATTTTGAAGCAAATAAACAAAAGTATTGAAGGCTGCTAGCTACATTTCTAAGCATTTGTTGGCACGTGTCTAAAAAACAGACACCAATTATTCGTCTTCTTAAATCCAAATTCATGTCAACACATGCTGCAGAAGTAACTTATAAGAAAGTGTTCCTATTATATTATCTACATTCATTATGCATTTTTTTAGTACAAGCATATTGTCAGCTAAAATGCAAGCGGATGTAACTACACAAGAGTTTTAAACCGAGTTTTTGATTGACTATGGTTCATATTATCAAACTACATGTTCACGGAAATATATAGACCTCTGCGATCAAAAATAACGACTTTTTTAAAGAAATTCAAATGGACGTAATTACGAATGCATCTAGTTTTTATTGCAAAGAACGTAAATAACACTAAATCTTAAATATCTATATAAAAAGGAAATAAATAATTAAAAACATATACATACATACGTAAGTAACCATACCACAAGTAAATTTCGAGGAAAATTTTCAAAAATACTTTATTATTAGTGTTTTTATGGGAATTTTTACAATTTAGTGGCCTGTTTCTACATAACAAGTCAGTTCTCAGGCAAGCAAGCAGTACACAGGCGAGTACGTAACAAAATTAGTTTTTATACTACACTTGTCTAGTTTACGTTATATTTGGTACCACTTTTTGTATTTTGAATTTCATTATTACCATGGTATATAATTTGGTATTTGAGTTGCTTTTTTTTACATACTTGCAGCAGTATTGAATGGCAGCCCTAGGAGAAAATCATACAAAATAAAAAACAGCTGCTTTACAATTATAACTAAATATTAGGTCAGTTCATTTACTCTTCAAGCAAAATCGAATAACTAAACAAATAATGATTATTTTTGCTAGAAAAGCAATAAAGAATGTTTGTTAAATTAAAAAAAGGTTGCATCATAAATTTTGAATTAATAACATCGATAATGACACAATTTTTTTATTTAAAATTTTTTTACATATTATGAGAACTTAATAAGATTTAACTGAAACAAGCCGAAAATCTTTCGTGCTTCTTGTCTTTCAAGTAGTTAAAATTATTGTATTTGCTCAAATAAATATAAAAGAGAAATCCTTCGTTCATTAAAAACAATACGCATATCGTTAAATGTTTACTAATTTGCAGCATTTAATGAAAATGTTCCCAATATTCTTTCTCTGAATACATCTACATTTCAGATAACAATTAGGAATATAGCACAGCAATTTACTCATACATAAAGCAAAATGTTTAGTAAACTTAAAAATTGTGGACACTAGGAAACTTTAGAGCTTAACATCTTTCCATATATTCGAAATGTAGAAAAATTTATTAAAGATATAAACTTAATATATTTTATACACATTGAACCGATATATACTCGCGTTTTTTTTAATACGCTTCAAAGCGTACAATAGAACGAACACCCGACGAATTTATTTAAAAATACTTAAAATTCATAAACATGAAAACTTTAAACGGTATTTCGGCAATCAGTAAGACCTCAGACATCGAGCTGAAAATTAACTCCTTCAAGATTTGATGTAAAACAGCGCACCTCAGTAAAAATGTTTCACGTACTTGAACAAACCTATTATTATTTTCCTTAAGCAAATTTATGTGAACCAAATTGAAAATAAAATTGTGATGAAAATATGGTTTATATGTAAAAATGTTTAGATCTATGCTCACAGTTTCCATAATGGTTCCACTATATGATTGTGTGGACATTAATATTTCTTCTTTAACGTATAAAAACCTATACACAAGTATATATTTTTGATTGCCTGTATTTGACATTAACAACAATTGGACAACAAAATAAAAAATTATTACGTTTGTACTCAAAAAAAGTTGACACTTGTTTTATGGAACCCCAAAGCCAATTTTTGTACTCATGTGAACAAAATTTTTGAGTTACTTTTAATGTAGAAACATGCCATAAGTTTAAAATTTGTAAACGCACTAATAATCCCAAAATTATATTTTACTTATTCAGTAAAATATTTTTTAAAAAACATTGAAATTGATTATTGAGGGGTTTAGCTGGATCCTATGAGCATTTCACTGTTGCTAATGCAGATCATCAGGGAACCTTTACCCAAAGTTTCTTAGAACATACTTTATTATTGTTGATTTTTTTTTTTGTTTTTCCGTTTGCATTTGAGGTGACGATATATGTATACACACAGACATTATATGCATTTGCATACATACCACAAATTTTGCAATTTTTTTATCTTATACAAAGTGCTTAACATGTTGTATTGTAATAATTTAATTAAGTGGAGTGGTTTAACAATTAATGTACTCGTATAACCCATTTTGAAATGCGACTTTAATCGAAAACTCATTCGGGACTTTGTTCAATCCAAATTAATCGTACTCCTTATTAAAGTAGAAAATTTGTTAGCCATGTAAAGCTATAAATTCTGTAAATTTAATTTCATTTGTGCGAAGATAGACTTAGTCCTCTTTCACACACGTCAGGTTTGACTCATCAAGTCTTGAGTTTTTAGGAGAGAGAGGAAAAGATAATGGAGGGGTGTACAGACTTGACCGTACCTTTTTTCTTTTTGTTTTGTCATTCGCAATATTCTACTGCATCGCAAATTGATGAGACTTGATGACTTGACTTGACGGTGTGTATGAACGCAAATGCAGGTTCAAAAGAAAATTTAACAAAAACTGATCAGGTAAACCTGACGTGTGTGAAAGAAGACTTAGTCCTGGATTAAACACGTCAGGTTTGACTTGTCAAGTTTCGAGTTTTTATGACAAAAATTAAAAGAGAATGGAGAGAAGTGCAGACTTGACGTGCTACTTAAGTTTGATTTTTCATTTTGTTTTGTCTGCAGCAACGCAAATTTATGAAGCAATCTTGAACGTGTGTATGAACGCAAATGGAGGTTAAAAAGAAAATTTAACAAAAACTGATCAGGTAAACTTGATATGTGTTAACCAGAACTTAGAAATTTATACTATAGACATATAGCATCTGTCTTAACAAAACTCTGTTAACATAATATAGTAGATACTCAGAGTATATACACATATACACGCAAAGAAAAAATATGGTTGAGGTAACCATAATCAAACAGTACATACTATGATTGAATTATATGGTTGTAAGTCAAATCATATTATTGTCAATAGAAAAGCAAACTTTCAATAATATTATTATCCAAGTTAATAATAATACTCTCAAAAAAAAAACAATGAACTTTGTTACATCTATTCTTATTATTGTAAGTATGACAATATGACAACACTATTGCTAGATGTGACTAAAATATAATTGAGACTCACCATACCATGTTCTAACATTAAAATAACATTTTTAAATACGACCGCAGTATTATTTCATATAATAGTGTTATGTTTTTTAATTATATACTTATTGGTAGATATTTTATTTAAAACAGCCGTGCTTTAAATCCGAAATAAAAATATATTAATATTATTGAAATAAAATATATATATATAAAGAAATGTACACTTACATATGTACATATACACGCAATACAGACATGTCTTTGTAAAGAGATATACATATATCTGTTTATAAATTTGAATTGATACCCTTTTGTTTAAATTTTGATTATTTATTTGTTTATTAGGGTTCCGTACACCAAAGGTGAAAAAGGAACCCTATTGTTTTCGCTACGCTGTCCGTCTGTCCGTCACACGGTATTTTCTCAGGAACCGTAAGAGCTATGGACTTGAAATTTGGACAGAGTATGTAGAACCTTGGCCACTACAACAACAAATACATGAGAATTAGAAATTAAAATGAACGACGAAAAATTTTAAAATCTCATGTAATATACATACAATTGTATGACCATGACTATATTGACACTTGAAATTTGTAAAATTAGTGTATTTTTATATAGACTACAACAATAAACATTAAAATATTAAAAAATTTAAATTAAAGGGTGGTCCATCAGTTAATGCAATTTTGACTATGTAATTTTGACAAATTGCTATATCTTGGAGACCGTAAGAGGTAAACTCTTGAAATTTTCAAAAACGGTAAAACTAAAAAATCCGAAAATTATAAAATCGCCAAACCGAAAAAAATCGCCAAAACCTGAAAAAAATCGCCAAAAAAATCTACAAAATTAAAAAAAAAATTCTAGCACTAAAATAAATCGCCAAAATCGAAAAAATCGTTTAAATGAAGAAAAAATCGCCAATATGAAAAAAACGCCAAAAACCGAAAAAAATCGCCAAAATGCGAAAAATGCGCCAAAACCAAAGTAATTGTTTCTGTGAAAAAAAAAATCACCAAAATTAAAAAAATTGTCAAAATTAAAAAAAAAATCGCCAAAACGAAAAAAATCGCCAAAATTTAAAATAAACGCTAAAAACCGAAAAAATCCGCAAAACGAAAAAAATTCCCAAAACTAAAAATAAATCACCTATATGAAAAAACGCCAAAATGAAAAAAAACGCCAAAAGAAAAAAATCGCCAAAATAAAAAAAAAACGCCAAAATAATAAAAATTGCCAAAATTAAAAAAACTTCAAAAACCAAAAAAAAAAATCGCCAAAACGTGAAAAAAGTGCCAAAACTCAGAAAGCGCCAATAAATTCAAAAAACCCCAAACTAAAAATAAACGCTTAAAACCGAAAATACCCAAAAACGAAAAAAATGCCAAAACTACAGTTTATATTGTTCGTATTGAATTCCATATCTCGTGCCCATACGGAACCCTTCATGCGCGGGTCAAAGTCGCACTTCACTGAATTTATTTTATTTATTTACTTATTTAGCTTACAAACGAAACACTGAAGTGACGGAAGATGTTTCTGAAAAAGATTTTTTTAAACTTAATATAATATGGCTTTGAATAACATTATATTGTTATTTACATCATATTATTTTTACATTATAATACAAATTATATTGCAGTCATAAATCTGTAAAAAAAACTACATTGTTAAACTTCAACCATATCGCACTTTCTATGAATAAAATAATGTAATTATTATATTCAAATATTACTTTGCTTATCGTAAAGAAATTAATGTTTAAAATAACAATAACTAGTTTCAATAATATTGTTTTCTAAACCATTCTACAACCATATCTTTTCTTTGCGTGTACCTTTAATGCTTCAAATATAATTACAAGGGACAGTGGATTCATTCAAATGCATATTTTCAATAGCAATAATGAAAAAGCTTAAGGAAATAAAAACATTTGTGTACAAATGGCATAATGCATAGCATAAGTGCATATTTTTGCATATTTTGTTGAAATTTTATATATTTGCATAGTTTTGTCATAAATTTAAATTTTTTATTCGAAATTTCGTATAAATTAAAATTTTTGTGACATATTTTCAACATAAAATTTCAACAAAAGAATTATTATTGAAAAATTATTAAACCAAATCCAATTACCGAAAATAATAATTATTCTTGAACATGTAAATAAAAAAAGAACGGGCAAGCAAACCAACCAAACCATTTTAATTGTTCTGCAATAAATTTTTGTAAGTTAGAATGATTTTAAAATTTTTGATTTTTGTTTGTTTAAAGAAACAAAAATAGTTGCAATTTTCTGATTTTTATTTCTTCGGCATTTCCATTGGAAGTCAATAGAAATAAACTAAAAGTTGGTTAAAAATCTTATTAATCTGAATTCCTGCACGTTTCTTGACTAAATTCGGGCTAAAAATCCGAATTGTTATTTAAGGCAATGCATGATCGTAAAACTAGGCAAAATAAATACCCAACACTGCGATTAATACTTTCTGACTTCTACAGTAGTTGAAGCCAAACAATCGCTGGGCACTTTTAAGAATTTAATAAAACATAAGTTTCCCACAACTTGTAGTTTAACTAACCTGCATATAAAGTATAACCTTATGCATTAAAATATTTAATTTATTATTACTTTAATACGAATACGTATTTTGAACTAACACGTCACTCTGCTGCTGCCATTTCTCTATATTGTTATTAATGGTTTCTTTCATCCAATAAATGTTGTCAAACAAAAGAGAATTAAATAAAATATATATAGTATATAACTAAATAAACTTTATAATAAAGTAAGGAGCGTGACTTTTTAAAATCTCATGGATTTTATCACAAAAATTTACAAACGAAGGAAACACAAATTGTTACAAAACTATATCAAGCTTCAGCAGAGACCAAATTAACAAAAATTTATGGAAAAATAAACGAAATGAAATAAGCCATAAAAATAATTAACAGTGCAATTGATCCAAAAAAATTAGGATTTTTGTAGTTAATGCAAATTGCTGTTGCAAGTTGAATGAACAAAAACCACCAGTGTTAAGTTGTGATTTAGTTGTTAACATATAAGAAGTTATTGCAATTAAAATTATAGTGAAAACTATCATAATGATAAAACTATCATAACAGCATAATCAAGTCAATTGCTTAAAAATTATTCTTGTTATCAAAATCACCATATCAGAAAGGTTATTTTGTAACTGTGTTATTTATAACAGTTAAGCAAGATATAATATTTTGATGGTTAATCTAAAAGATATAAAAAGTTGATGAGATCAATCCGATTATTGTGTTTCAATCTAACCAAATTTGACAAAGCTGCATGCAAACAAACCAATAACGATGGTTAATATAACCAAATAAAGCTGTTAAAAAAATGTATCTATTATTCCTTATACTCTGCGGTACTTGAGGAATCCCAATGAGACATGTACTACATCTAGTGATGAGTCCTATTTGAAGGCTTTACATACATCTAGTCGCACGGTAGTGCGCCAGGCCAAGTTCAGGCCAATGCACGCAGTGTGTATATTTACAGGAAGCCATTCGAGCTGTTTTTACCCCCCTCATAGCTTTGTTCCCCGCAATTGTAAAATTATAAAATTGAAACCATAATTAGAATAAATTCATGTAACCTGATATGCGAAGTTTGAAAGTCTTACAATGAAAGATTCCGGAGATAAAGAGGTGCAAAAAGTGCATATTTTAAGGCATACTCACTGGCCACTGACACACTCATCAAATTGAAGAAGCACTTCCGCTATAGCTAGAAAGCTAAATTTTGTTACACGACTATATCAAGGTGAGCAATGAACTAGAAAAATTTGAAAACCAAAAAATTTAACCAAAGGGCGGGGCTACGCCCATAAAAATTAAAATTAGCGCCAGTGAGCTGAAATTTGGTACACAAGCAGAACTATGTGAGAACTCACCTAAAAAAATCTGAAAATCCGAAAATTTTAACCAAGGGTGCGGGGCTACGCCCATAAAGCTCAGAAATAAATAAACATTTCTAAGGCGTTTAACTCAAGCGATTTTATTAAAATTCGGCGCACATGTTGCAATAATACAAGGCTCTAAATTTTTATTGAAAAAATTGAGCGTTTACACGCCCATAAAATTTAAGCCTCCTATTTCATCGGGTCAACACATTTAAATGCACTATTTATGTATTTACTATTATCCGTTTCCAACGAAACTAAACAGAAAAGATGAACACTAGCCAAACTAAATTTTGGATTAAAAAGAGTAGGCGGGAACACGACCATAAGAAAAAACTAAAAATTTGCGCTAGTGAGCTGAAATTTGATAAACAAGTAGTTATATCTCAGCAAACTACTAGAAAAATCTGAAAACACAAAAATTTTACCTAGGAGGGCGGTGCTACGCCCATAAGGCTCAGAATTTAAAACACAAATCTAAGGCGTTAAGCTCAAGCGGTTTTATTGAAGTTTGGCATACAATTTAAGCCTCCTATTTCATGTACTTCGGGTCAGCAAATTTGAATATACTACATATTTATATATTCATTAATATCCGTTTTCAACGAAACTCGACAGAAAATATAACTAATGGCTACAGCAGGTATTGAGATTGAAAAAAAGCGGTATCACGCCCATAAGAAGAAAATAAATAAAATATACACTAGTAAGCTGAAATTTAATAAACAAGTAGTAAGTAGATTAGCAACTAACTAGAAAAATCGGAAAACCCGAAGATTTTAACCAGGAGGGCAGAGCTATTCCAATAAAGCACACAATTAAACGAGCAAATTTAAAATGTTTATCTCAAGCGATTTTATTGAAACTTGGCACAAATGTTGGAATAATGCAAAGTTATAAAATTTTGTAAAAAAGTGGAAGTTAACACGCCCATACAATTTAAACCTCCTATTTCATGTACTTCGGATTAGCAGATTTAAATATACTATTTATTTAAATATTAATATCCGTTCCTATTGAAATTTGACACGTATGATTGGCACTGGCTAAAAATGTATTTAAAACAAGTGGGCGGGAGTACGCCCATAAGAATTAAATAATTAAATTTTTGCTAGAGAGCTGAAGTTTCATAGGCAAGTAGGTCAAGATGAGAAACCAAATAGGAAAATCTAAAAACATAAATATTTTAACCAGGAGTGGCAGAGGTTACGATAATTTTCTACTGAAGGTTTTAACTGAAGCTTTAACTAAAAGTTATCATCTTAAAAAGGGTACGATGATAATTGAGTGCTGCTCATAACAAAATCTTGAGTTTAAAAAAGTGAGGGAGACTGGCGGTAACGGCCATAACATTTCAACCTAGAATTTGCACTAGAGAGCTTAAATTCAATACAAAAATAAATCTTAATTAGAGATCAGCAATAAAGATTTAAAATCCGGAAAGTTTCAGTGGGGGGGGGGGGGGGGCATGTACACGCACTTTCAGGTCAAAATTAAGAATTTAAGCTAAAGGATTTACGAACAGGATAAATCTGAAGGCACCGATTGTTAAATTAGGGAATATTATAAAATTTTTATCGAAATATTATACGGAAGAGAACTGAAATTTCGCTAACAAAATAGGCTTAGGTAAGTTACCAACTAGATAAATTTAAAACACAAGCTACTGTATTGAAACATTGCATGCACATTTCACTCATGCTAGCATTTAACTTCGCTTTTTCTAAAGTACTTCGTCTGAGCAGACTTTACTACACTAAAATTTACACTATATTTTACATATTTCTACTCAGATGACTCTTAAAAAATTATTCAATTACTCGGTCCTTATTATGACACATCGGTGCACATAGCACCCTATAACCCAATATTTTATGTAACTCTGCTTTTTAAACTGGCGCAGACATTATGAATAGAACTATAACAGACTAGAAATTTAAAGTTTAAAAAGTTGTATTAAGAAAACCTTCCAAAAAGTAGTCAGATCCGCACAAAAACATAAATGTGAAAAAAGGCCAAGTTCTTTTCCAAAATTTCGGCCATCAAAAGTAGTGAGATAAAAGTTTTGACCAAGTACGTATTTGGTACAATACCTATCACTGCAATATGGTATGCATTATATAAATTTGTTATCGTAAGGATGTTATATAATTTCTAGATAATGTGCTAACTTTGCAATATTTTTACTCTTCTAAGAAAGGAGAAAATAATGTATATTTGTTCATTTCTTTATATCGGGAAAAATGTTATCAAGTAAGCAGATTATCTAAAAATTATATAACACCCTTATGATTACAAATTTATATAATTTATACCATATTGCAGTGATAGGTTTTGTACCAAACACGAACTTTTTCAAAACTTTTATCTCACTACTTTTGATGGCCGAAATTTTGGAAAGGAACGTGGCCTTTTTTTCACATTTATGTTTTTGTGAGAATACACATATACAGGACGGAGATAATTAAATTAATATCGAATCTATGTGTTTGTTGGGCAGGTTTTTTAAGGTAATTTTAAAATACCCTGTCGGAAAATGTTTGGTTGACTACAAAAATAATAAATTTTTAATTAATTTTTTAGGCTAACTAAAAGCTAACTACAATGTCATCCAGAACTGATCCAAAATTAATTCTTAATTTAAGTACGTAATTGGATTTAAAAGATTCCTCAGCTGGGTAGTAGCCTGTTGACTATACAACATGTGATGATACATAGTTTGAAGCCCAGCAAAGTTTTTTTGTACATTTACGGTAGTCAGTAAATTAGGTGACTGAAATAAAATCATCTTTAAGTTAGTGGAAATACTATGCAGAGTGAGACAATTTACTACCGACATCACAATATTAAAAAAGTTATTTGTTTCCATTGGAAACTAATATAATTTTGAGCCAGCACTAGATGCGAAATAGCTTAAAGTTAGTTTAAAGTTAAAGTAGTTTCCGACATGATATGGTTTTAGTTCCTGCAAATACCCACATGCATAAACATAATGTTGGTCACATGTAGGAAGGCCCCAAATCATATTTATTTATTTATTCTATTTTTTATTCTAAAATATTTTACGTAATAATAATAGCAAAAAAAACACACAAAAAATTTAAGCGTTATGCGAAAAATATACTGTCGCAATGTTAAAAGTAAATTCTGGTGAGAAAAAATAAGGGAAATTACAATTTCAAAGAAAAAACATTTGAGGCGATTCTGAAAAAAAATAATCACTTTTATTATACCTTGTTTCCGATTTTGCAACTTCTCGCGAATTTTTTAAAACTTCGCAATAAAAGCGACTTTTAGCATGCCTCCTAAGAGTTTGCCGATTTTAAGGGTTCCGTACACCAAAGGTGAAAAAAGGACCCTATTGTTTTCGCTACGCTGTCCGTCTGTCCGTCACACGGTATTTTCTCAGGAACCGTAAGAGCTACGGACCTGAAATTTGGACAGAGTATGTAGAACCTTGGCCACTACAACAACAATTACATGAGAATTAAAAATTAAAGGGTGCTCCAAAACGATCAACGAAAAATGTTAAAATCCCATGTAATATACATACAATTGTATGTACAAATGTATATTGACACTTGAAATTTGTAAAATTAGTTAGACTACAACAATAAACATTAAAATAATAAAAAATTTAAATTAAAGGGTGGTCCATCAGTTAATGCAATTTTGACTATGTAATTTTGACAAATTGCTCTATCTTGGACACCGTAAGAGGTAAACTCTTGAAATTTTCAAAACCGGTAAAACTAAAAAATCCGAAAATTATAAAATCGCCAAACCGAAAAAAATCGCCAAAACCTGACAAAAATCGCCAAAAATTAAAAAAAATCGCAAAACCGAAAAAAGTCGACAAACTTAAAAAAAAATTCTAGCACTAAAATAAATCGCCAAATTCGAAAAAATCGTTTAAATGAAAAAAAATCGCCAATATGAAAAAAACGCCAAAAACCGAAAAAAATCGCCAAAACGCGAAAAATGCGCCAAAAACCAAAATAATTGTTTATGTGAAAAAAAAATCGCCGAAATGAAAAAAAAAATCGCCAAAATTAAAAAAATCGCCAAATTTAAAAAAAATCGCCAAAATTTAAAATAAACGTTAAAAACCGAAAAAATACTCAAAACGAAAAAAAAGTGCCAAAACTAAAAAAAATCGCCAAAACCAAAAAAAAAACCACCTATATGAAAAAAAACTCCAAAATTAAAAAAAATCGCCAAAATTAAAAAAAAAACCAAAACCAATCGCCAAAACGTGAAAAAAGTGCCAAGACTCAGAAAGCGCCAATAAATGCAAAAAACCCCCGAACTATAAAAAACGCTTAAAACCGAAAAAAACCCAAAAACGAAAAAATGCCAAAACTATAGTTTATATTGTTCGTATTGAATTACATATCTCGTGCCCGTACGGAACCCTTCGTGCGCGGGTCAAAGTCGCACTTCCCTGAATTTATTTAAAAATATTAGACTTTGTTGTCATCCCGCTGTTAATAAAGTTTTGCAAATTTAAGTAATTTTCTCGATTTTTCCCGAATTATTTGCATTTCTTACATTAAAAGCGATTTTAAATCCATATTATGGCTTGTTTTTTTTTTCAAAGTTCGCAATGGCTTTTTGCGTGGTTATTAGCGTCCTAACAGTTGTGAAGAGTTTAAAGCATTTTCAGGCTATGGTATCCTGCTGTTGTAGCTTTTTGCCAATTTCGGTCATTTCGCGAATTTCTTTTTATTTATATACATACATACATATGTATATAATTCCACAAATTTTTATTAACTTAAAAAGGAAAAAATAAGGTAATGTAAAAAAATATAATTAAAAAAAACATTAGCATTTTTATAAGCTTTTGCATTGCTGATGCCGTTCTACGACATTCAATAAACATAGGGAAAATTGTTGTAGGCGTAGTAGCAAACGTTTCTATGGAAATTACCTAAAACATTTTTACAGCTATTGTTCAGCTTTACGACCTACTGCACTTATAAAAGGTTGTGAGTTGAACAATAGAAATTCGTATATGTTCAAGTTGTAATTAAATTTTAGTTACAGTTACGATGTGTATTTCAGGAAGAAAATCTGATGATACCGTAAATGTGCTGCGAGCTTTAGCATACAATCTTTCAGAGCTATTATATTTTAAGATAAACATAAGCACTCATATTTTGCCCTTATGTATAGTTGTTTATCCACATAGAGCTAAGGTTTGTACCGAAAAGATCACTCCGGAACGTCTCTATAAAGAAAAATGAGCAATTCCAAAAAGAAGTGGACACTTTTGCAAGATTTGAAGAAGTGTTGCTTCCTTTAGATTGTCATAATTTTTATGATGATATACATTCGTACTTAGAGTTTTTTTATGCATTGATTTGTTCTTGTAACTTATTTATTTATTTTCGCTTTGCTCCAAAATTCGATTGCAAAATTTCGCTTTGTTATATGGACTATGTGTAAAAATAAAATAAAATATCTGAGCACTAAATTTGTGTTTGATTTATATTAAAATCTGCTTTTAAAAGAGTTATATATAGGTATATCTTATATTATATTTTTACCTTACCCTGTAAAGTTAAAATTATGTGAGTTGGGGCATTTCTACATAAAACCAACTGTATATATTAATGTGTATATGTGTGTACATCTCTATAGACCCGACAAGCATAGTAAAAACTACAGCATATGCAAACATATAATTGAAATGCATTTTAAAAAGCAGTTTTAAATCATGTTTTGCTAATGACGTTTAAGGATTTGTTTTCTCTAATCTCCTAAAAATACATAAAATGCATTAAACTTAGTAAGCTTCTCAATGCTTTGCATTGTTTTTAGAGATCTTAATTTGATTATGAGAAAGAAGATAAACATTTACTTATATTAATTAGTCTTTCTTATACAAGAATAAGAAGATTGTTTCAAATTGTTGAAATTTCCTTTTCAGCATACGAGCTTTTCTACTAAATATTTTGGAATGTAAATTTATATTATGGTTTAGTTTTTAATATTATTCATGCAGAAATTTATACATATTTCATAGAGATTATATTTTCCGGCCTTTCATGCAAGTCATCATTGATTTATTTTAGAAAAGAATTAAAACAAGTGCGGTTGAATTTTTTACTTATTTTTGAATTATTACAAAATATCATGAATATCAATATTATATGCATACAAAAATAAGTACACCCAGAGAAAAAAAAAGCTTAAAATCAATGAAAACCATATTGAATTAATAATAATAATTATTAAGGTTAGTCTAGCCATGTTGAAATTTATTATTTCAATATGGAAAAATATTATTTTACAATAGGTATTAATTTATTAATTTTATTTATTTTTATATACATTTTCTATTGTATTGAAAAGTATTGAATTAATGTCACACGTTCTTATTTTTAAGTTGCAGCTTTTCCCTGAGTGTACATATGTATACATATCATACATGGGTATAATGGGTATAAATGCACATAAAAATCCTTTAAACATTTGGAGCCATTAAATAGTTTACTCGTCAGTCTCAACGTCATCGCCATTGTAAACAATCCTGTCACATGTCGTAATGGTGTATGTATGTGTTTCTGTGCTTATGAAAAATCCTATAGGATATTACTCAATTGCTTAATCCAAATATTGCAAGTTTGATACTTATTTTCTTTGTTATACTTATTGCATTCGGTACTATATTAAAAGTATATATTATATATATATATATATATATATATATATATATATGTTAAAAGGCTGGAAGTATATTAAAATAGAACATTCCTGTATATACTCATGTTTAGACAAATACATACTCAGAGTAGCTTATACTGATGCGCATGATTTAAGATGCTACAGTATACAAATCTTACTTATAGTCCTTTTTGCTGCTGTGTTTGATGTCCAATTCTCAAAGAGTGCATTAATTTTTATATACATATATGTCTCCATATATGGCATAGTATTTATATATTTATTATTCCATACCAGAGATCAGGAGTGAGTAGTGAAAAAGTGAGTAGAGTTTAATCATTAGTTATAACTTTTTGTATTTATGCGCACTCATATTTATTTCAATGTTGTCTATGAATCATGTTAACTCAAAAGTTTGAAGTGCACATCGAACTCATACTTGGCAACATTTTTGATGTTGTAGATTTTGACTTTCCTTAAAACAATATCTATGGACGATGCAAAATTAGTATGATTCGTAGTACAAAATTCGCATACAAGCGTTAAGGTTCTCATTATGAGGTTATGTGGTTGCTTTGTTTTTTTTTTTGTTATTGTTATGGATGAGTTAAATAAGCTGAATCAATGTAAGTAGTATAAGTATTTTTCTTTAATGAAAAAAAAAACTCAGGTTATTTATGAGTTTAAGTACGGTATAAATATGAATGTCGATGTTACATTCATATGTATTGCAAACTATACTTATAAATTAATTTAATTGTGAGTGTGAGTAAGTCAGAGTAGTTGAGTTTAAACGATGTCTAAACATTTGTATTTAAAATTGCATGAGTCAGTATGAGTTGCAAAAAACTGTACATTGCAGATCACTGGTCCATTCACCAGTTTAAATTTATTACTTTTCGCATGAAAATCTTATACAAGACTACCCAGTAAAAAAAGAGACTCCAAAAAAGTCATGAAAATGTAGAGTTTACGATGCGGAAGTAGTGCAAATTTCGATCCGATCTAATGATTTTTACATAGGGTTGTCATTGCAAGAAGTTCTCTTTTTCGATGCCTGGTCACTGACTTGGAAGCGATATTAAGAAAAATTTCCTTTTTTGTGTTTTATGATAATATTTTCATATATGAATATATTTTTTTGTGTGACTAAAATAAGCTTCTACATGGTTTTTTGCTCACTCTCGGCAAATTAAAAATATCGATTTTTTGGAAGCAATGAAAATGTACTTCCGCAAGAATGACTTCCATTTTTTTTCACTGGGTACTTACAAGAACTTCCAAGACAAAAAGGATTTTTCAAATGCTTTACTATAGCAAAATCTTCTAAAACCAACGTCTAAACAACACTGTTGGCAAGACATTTGTTTCAGTTATTGAAGGTATAGGAGTAAATAAGAAAATACTATGTGACGGAAGAATTTGTGATGCTTGCTTCTTGAAACGTATAGGCACGTATACGAATGTCATGCTTGTACATATATATAGTTGTGTGTATGCACTTTTATTTTTCTGTGCACATATAAACGCACGCATTCATTGAAATTAGTTGTGTGGGCTTGCTTTAAAATAAACCTCCCTTAGCACACAATAGCTTACCATCTACATCTACAATATGCAAAATAACAAACATACACGTATCAACACTGTTTCTTTTGATTGTTTGCAACGAACAAGAAGTCTTCACGACATCGCTTGTTAATACTTATATATTTACATACATGAGCAACAATACGGTTTTTTGTGGAATTTCCTTAACAACCACGTTGCCTACTTCCTATGTGAAGGCATAGGTCGTGTACAGTCAGTCACAAAACCTTTTAAAATACTGTTAATACCATCTTGGGCATATGGTCTACGTTACTCCGCCCATATTTGTGCAACACCATATTATGCAAATTTACTTTGCATTAATATGTTTAATAAATAAATAAATAAAATGAAATTTAAGCTGAAAATGAAAATTTTGCAAAATATTTTATTTTTGGCATAAATTTTTTCTATTCGTTTCATTTAAATTTTCATTCAGTTCTCTGATAAATGATAAATGGTCTGTTACAATCGTATAAAGTATATATGAAATATTTTTCATCTTCTTGTTTACGTTTTTGTTTGTTTCATATTACTATTACGAACAATCAATTACTACAATCTTTGTGGCAATTTTTTTTGAATTCAGCCAATGAGTTAATGTGAAAATCCAATTAGTACACGTAAGGGTATTTTTCTAATTCAGGTGGCCAAAATAGTCTTCCAATCTCATTTAGATACTGAATGAATCGAAAAACCTAAGAGTTAACACTAAGCATGATCCTGCCAAAAATATTTCAGTTGTGCTATTGCCAACAATGCACAAAGATAAAATTACATCTGTTCCACAAAATAACCCCGAGATAATTTTATATTACAATGAAACTAAAGGTTGTGTGATACATGCTGACTCATAAAACTCAACGACTTTGATTTAGATACACTCACAATAAGGTTGGTTTAAAAATAAAGGTTGAAATAAGTATGAAGGCGACGTCGACATTCATATTCATACCACACTCACACTCATAAATCACCTCATTTTGATTTGTCAGTTCAGGAATCACATTAATCCAGCTCACTTAACTCATGTATGCTTGATTATTTAAAAGTTAAGTCATTAAACAGTTTTTAAGTAGTAAATAGGGTTGTTTTTCAATTCCTGCACATGAAATGCAAAACACATAACCTCATAATGAATTCTTTAATGTTTGTACACAAAGTTCTCATTGTGAATCGTACTTATTTTGCATCTTCCATAGGCGTTAAGTTAAGGAGAGTCGAAATCAACAATGTCATAAATGTTGCTAAGTATGAGTTCGAAGGCGCACTTCAAACTTTCGAGTGAATGTGATTCATAAACAACATTGCAATAAGTATGAGTGCAAAACTACAAAACATTATAAGTCATGATTCAACTCTAATCACTTTTTTACTACTCATTGTTGATCTCTGAATCGGTGCTTCCTCATTTATAATATACAAAGAGCACATTAAAGAAAAATCTGGAAGCTAATCGCGCCGAAAACACTCTACTGAAAGGCTTGTCGAAAACGGATAAGGATGCTGATTTCGATTCCGAAAGGGATACGATTGGGCGTATTAAAATAAAAAGAGAAACAAGAAATGCAAGAAGCACAATTGTATAGAGCACGACGTCTATCATACTAAATGTGACAATCGCCACCATACCTCATCGTCATAATTATATTATATTTACTTACAATAATTAACTATAATCAAAATACTCATGCTATGTTAAATAGTGCTCTTATTGAATAATAAATTATATTTTAATTTGAAAATTTATTTGCTTGTGGTTTAGCTTGGTCTATATACGTATTTCATAATAAACTTCTTAAATAATAAATTATAATTGAAAGAAATAAAAATGTTAAAAATCAATGGATTTAAAAATTTTATTTTGTACCACCCGGGTTGGTATTGTTAAGCCTAGAAGAAATTTTTAAAACAACCAAAAGCACCTTCTAAAAGAATAACCCCCTTATGCACAAAAATATTTTACTTTAGCCTTAAAATTCATAATAGTTGACAAGCACTTTAAGACTAACATTGCTTTGTTAAGAAATTATGTGCAAAAGAAAACTTTAATTATCTTAAGCAAAAAAACTTAACAAAGCTTTGCAAAGCAATTCTAAGTAAAGTTGTATTCTAAAAAAATTATTATATCAAAATTCTAAAGTAGACACCCGCGTCTGTTAAGACTACTTAAAGTTGATATTTTCAAAATTTTTATTTTGTACCTCGAATATTTTTGTTAATATAGCACATATTGATTCATGTTACATCTGAAAATAAAGTTAAAAGTGTTAGCTCTGAGCTTAGGGCCAAATTTTGTAAATATAAAAATTTTTTTGTTTTGAAATTTGTATAAAAAAATATTTTTTGAAACGAATTTTTGTTATTTTTCATACAAATTTTAAACGTATAGAAACGAAATTTTTTTACAAAATCTGACTATTAGATTTACTATTTCTGTCATGTAATGGAAAAAATCATCAAATTATCCAACTGTTACGAAATACATTGTAAATTCATAAAAAAATATTAAAATAAATACAATTATACAAAAATGTATAATATATATAAATGTATATATAATCATATTTTTTACGTATACTTCATAGAAATGTTTATCTGTTTTCCTTTCCATGTCAGAAGCTCATATTGTTTAAATTAGGTTGCTTTACTTCAAGAAAATAAAAATTTATTTAATAAAATAAAAAAATACTTGAATACCCGAATGAAATTGTATTCGATTTTGTACATCATAAGCTGTGAAGTGGTTGTTGAACTCGGTGGTGTTACCAATAATTATTATTAAATCTCAAAATAATTAAAGTTGTGTTTTGCATAAAATCTCTTAACAAAGCAATGTTAGCCTTAAAATGCTTGGTAACTACTTTAAAGGTAAAGTAACAAATTTTTTTTTTCATAAAGGGGAAAAGGTTTAGTGTAGTTTTCTTTTTATACCCTTTACCAAAAAATGGTAAAAGGGTATATATAGGTTTGTCATTCCGTTTGTAATTTCTAGAATATTAATAAGCGACACATAAAATATATATATTCTGGATCCTTATGCATAGGGAAGACGAACAAGCGATGTCCGTCTGTCCGTCTGTCCGTCTGTCTGTACGTGAAATCGGTTTTCCCAAGCTCCCAGAAGAGCTAGAGACTTCGTTCTTGGAGTGGTGTGTCAGAAATTTTCCGAAAAATTTTGCTATTGAAAATCAGCAAAATCGAGCAGACGGTTTCAGAGCTGGAAAACTCAAACTCTATTTTCTCATAAAAAATAACTACCGAAAACAAGTTTTTATTACTTTTTTATTAAATTAACTTATTTTATACTTCGGTATGAATGAAATTGGTATTGATAATTAAAAAAAAATTTAATAATCTAAAAAATTAAAAAAACGTTTCCAGGATTGGAAAACTTTAACTTTTTTCATAATAATTAAACATATTTCATGTTTTAGGAAGAAGGTTATTTTCTCAGGAACGGTAAGAGCTACGGGTATGAAATTTGGACAGAGTATGTAGAACTTTGATCGCTACAACAACAATTACACGAGAATTAAATTTAAAGGGTGTTCCAAAACGAGCAACGAAAAATTTTAAAATCCCATCTAATATACATACAATTGTATGTACAAATGTACATATGTATATTGACATTTGAAATTTGTAAAATTAGTGTATTTTTATATATGCTACAACAATTAACACTAAAATTAAAAAATTTAAATTAAAGGGTGGTCCATCAGTTAATGAAATTTTGACTATGTAATTTTGACAAATTGCTATATCTTGGAAACTGTAAGAGTTAAATTCTTGAAATTTTAAAAAACGGTCAAACTAAAAAATCCAAAAATTATAAAATCGCCAAAAATTTAAAAAAATCGCCAAAACGAAAAAAATCGCCAAAATGAAAAAAAAACGCTAAAATTAAAAAAAACGCCAAAAACCGAAAAAAAATCGCCAAAACGAGAAAAAAGTGTAAAACTAAAAATAAATTTCCACAATGACAAAAAAACGCTAAAAACCGCAAAAATCGCCAAAACAAACAAAAATGCTTATATGAACAAAAATCGCCAAAAATTAAAAATAAAATCGCCTAAATGAATACAAATCGCCAATATCAAAAAAAATTGCCAAAACGAAAATTAATCGCCGAAATTAAAAAAAAACATAAACCGACAAAAATCGCCAAAACAAAAAAAAAAATTGCCTGTATAAAAAAAATCCCCAAAAATTAAAAAAATCGCTTATATGAAAAAAAAATCGGCAAAATCAAAAAAATCACCAAAACGAAAAAAAATCGCCAAAATTAAAAAACGCCAAAAACCGAAAAAATCGCCAAAACTAGAAAAAAGTGTCAAAACAAAAAAAAAATCCCACAATGACAAAAATCCGCAAAAATCGCAAAAAAAATGCTTATATGAACAAAAATCGCCAAAAATTAAAAAAAATCACCAAAATCAAAAAAATCACCAAAACGAAAATAAATCGCCAAAATTAAAAAAAAACGCCCAAAAACCGAAAAAAATCGCCAAAACAAGAAAAAATTGCCTATATGAAAAAAATCGCTTAAAGGAAATAAATCGTCAAAATCAAAAAAATCCGCCAAAACGAATAAAAATCGCCAAAATTAAAAAACGTCAAAAACCGAAAAAAATCGCCAAAACGAGAAAAAAGTGTCAAAACTAAAAAAATTGCATAAAAGAAATAAAAACACCAAAAACCGAAAAAATCGCTTATATGAAACAAAATTTCCAAAAAAATAAAAAAATCGCCTAAATGAAAAAAATTGTCAAAATCAAAAAAATTGCCAGAAGGAAAAGTCACCAAAATTAAAAAACGCCAAAAACCGAAAAAAAATTCCAAGGCCAAAAAAAATTGCCTATATGAAAAAAAATCGCCAAAACTAAAAAAATCAGCAAAACAAAATAAATCGCCAAAATTTAAAAACCATCAAATTAAACATAATGCCAAAAACCTAAAAATTGCACTAGAGAAAAAAGTATGCATTTTTTCACAAAATTAATATCTATGTACCTGCATATCTCTGTGCTTATGTATGTATCTCTATACTACATAAACGCACTTTGGTAAAGGGTATATAAGATTATAGCAAGATATATAGCACTCTTACTTGTTTTTTTTAATTTTGTCCCTTTTTATACCCTTTATGGAAAAGGGTATATATAGGTTTGTCATTCCGTGTGTAATTTCTAAAATACGATAATGCGGCCCATAAAGTATATATATTCTGGATCCTTATGCATAGGGTAGGGAAGACGAATAAGCGATGTCCATCCGTCCGTCTGATGTACGCAAAATCGGTTTTCCGAAGCTCCCAGAAAAGCTAGAGACTTCGGTCTTAAACTGGTGTATTAGAAGTGGTCCAACTTAGATTAGTATTGAAAATCAGCAAAATCGGACAGATGGTTTCAGAACTAGAAAATTTAAACTTTATTTTGCCATACAAAATAACTACCAAAAATTAGTTTTTATTATTATTTTATTAAATAAACTTCTTTTATAGTTAAGTATGAATAAAATTGGTATTTTTTATTTAAAAGAATTAAAAAAATTAAAGGACATTTCCAGGGTTGGAAAAGTTTAACTCTGTTTTTATACAAAAATAATTTGCCAGAACAAATTTTTCCTTTTTTTCTTTGTAAATTGAACATATCTTATATTCATAAAAGAAAGAGGTTGATGTTAGAAATCAGACAAATTAAAAAAGGGATGATTCCATTTTGACTCCTATTACTAAATTTCCTAATTTCTACAAACAGATAACTTACCTATCGTTTTTACCCACGATTTTTTTTAAACCTTAAAAAATATCTTGCTGAATATATAATTTTAGGAAAAATTCACTTTCCGAATATAAATTATTTGCTGAGTTTTGTATAAGTTTCTAAGCCTGTGATGTGATTGTGATTTTCAAAAATGTTATTATTTTTGAACTCTCAAATATTTTTTGAAAATCTTTGCATATCACAAGAAGTTTGAGACTGTTAAAAATGTGTGGTTAAAGTCTACTGCCGGTTTGCTACAGCAACAATGCAATGCATGTGGACAAGGCTGCACAACCAGTAAACAAATTTCGGATTAAAACAAACTTATGACAATATGTCAAATAGTAAATTTCTTACAAATAAGGACATTTTTTTTTTTTTTTTTTTTTCAATTTAAATTATTAAGCTAGCGTGTACATTCGATATCGTTGAACAGCCCATTAAATTACAAATTACGTTAAATGCGAACAAAATGATATTGAATATATCATAAAATTTGATTTATGTATAAAACTGACAGAATGAGCAACCATATAAAATTTATAAATACGATATTCCAATTTATATTTATTACACATTCTTTCATTTTAGAAACAAATACCCAATAGTATAATAAGTATTTAATTAATTGCAATCACATATAAAAACCTTACGTATTGGTATAAGTTCGCACATGTTATTAGAAAATACGAAAAAATACTTTCTTAATGAACCATTTATTATGTTCATTTTCGTTTTAGTTTATATAAACTAAGCAATCTTTTTTGTTACTTGATGCCATGTAATTTACTACATTTTCGTTAGCAAAACCAATAAAAACATTTTATAACAAAAATGAATAGAAAACCGAACAAATGCCAGCTGAAACTATTCAACAACATCAGGAAACAACGCAACAAAAAATCTATAAAGTTTTATAATGATGCCACTAATACCTTTAAGCACTATTGATGTTTAGTTTAATTTAGTTTTTTATTTCTTTTTCACGCAAAGGGAAATAATTATTGTTCTTTAAATCATTTTCTCTCATGTTACATAAATGAGGACAAGTATAGCAAAATAATCTTTTTTTTCCTTAATTCAACTTCTTAAGCGCGGATTTAACGATATATTGCTTAGTAATAGCAAAAAAATATGTAATAATTGGTAATAGCAACAAGGTCTCATGAAAACATGTTACAGATGACAAATATTTTAAGTTCCATATGTATACTTCTCGACTACTAATCTTATTGTTATGAAATTTACATTTAGATCTTGACATAATTAACAAAATAAAATACAAACTGCGAAATATAAGAATCACTCTACATTACAGATCTGCACATAAAAAATTTAAATATGAATAATCTTGTAATATCAATCCTTACAAAAACAGAAATGTGAAAAAGGCCAAGTTCCTTTCCAAAATTTCGGCCATAAAAAGTAGTGAGATACAAATTTTGATCAAGTTCGTATTTGGTACAATACCTGTCACTGCAATAGGTATGCAGTATCTAAATTTGTAACCGTAAGGGTGTTATACAATTTCTAGATAAGCTTAATTCTAGCTTGAAATGTTATGGTCTCCGTCACTTTTTTAAACTCAAGATTTTGTTATGAGCAGCGCTCAATTATCATCGTATCCTTTTTAAGATGATAGCTTTTAGTTAAAGCTTCATAAAACCTTGAGTACAAAATTATCGTGACCTCTGCCACTCCTGGTTAAAATATTTGGGTTTTTAGATTTTTCTATTTGTTTTCTCATCTTGACCTACTTGCGTATCAAACTTCAACTCTCTAGTGAAAATTTATATATTTAATTCTAATGGGCGTATTCCCGCCCACTTTTTTTTAATAAATTTTTTGTCAGTGCCAATCATACGTGTCAAGTTTAATTGGAAACGGATATTAATATTTAAGTAAATAGTATATTTAAATCTGCTGATCCGAAGCACATGAAATAAGAGCTTTCAATTGTATGGGAATGTTAACTTCCACTTTTTTCAACGAAATTTTATAACTTTGCATTATTGCAACATTTGTGCAAAGTTTCAATAAAATCGCTTGAGGGAAACATTTTAAATTTGCTCTTTTAATTGTGTGCTTTATTGGAACAGCTCCGCCCCCTGGTTAAAATCTCCGGGTTTTCAGATTTTTCTAGTTAGTTGCTAATCTAGAGCTACTTGTGTACCAAATTTCAGCTCACTAGTGCAAATTTTAATTTTTATGGGCGTAAGCCCGCCCCACGGGTAAAAATTTTCAGATATTCAGATTTTTCTAGTTCATTTCTCACATAGATCTACTCGTGTAGCAAATTTCAGCTTTCTAGCTATGGCGGAAGTGCTTCATCAATTTGATGAGTGTGTCAGTGGTCAGTGGTCAATGGTCCTTTAAAATGATTGTTCGACACCTCAATCAGTTGTTAAGACTTAGGCAGCACCTAATGGAAAATTATATTACACAGTTGTATATTAAGCAGTGAATAATTAAATATTGTGTGTTAATAAGCTCTTGATAATATTAATGAGTAGATTAAGTGTTCTGATTAGATATAAGTTATGCACTAATGACTTTTTATTTGATTGCAAAAACTCAAACTTACAGAAACTACTTTTTTAAAAGGTAATAAACGTGCCAGTTAAGTAACTCCATTACAAGATGCAATTAAAACCTCAATAAACAGCCAATTTTTTGTTCTGATGCAACAATACAACAAAAATTTTTTACAAAAGGTTGAATTCTCAAGGACTTAAAACAATATTATGAATAGGGAAAGGATTTTCATGCATTTAAAATCACGTTTTATGTACATAAAACATACAGTCAAAATATAAAAATATGTATTTAAAACTAATAGAATATGCACTTATCAAATTTAAGAACATTAGAAACTTAAAAAAAACAGCTTCATTACTTTTTTAGCACACATTTTGACATTAAAAACTTAAAAAACATAAAAATCTTCATTGCTTTTTTAACAAATATTTTGTCAAATCATATGGAATACAAAATACGAGTAAGGTTCGTTAAATGTTAAATGTTTCCTTTTAAATTGTCAGAGGTAAATCTTTGAAGATTTTTCTGAAAATAATTTTATGTAATAAAAATGAAGTTATTTATTGGTGCGCATCTAAATGCTGCTATTTTGTTTGTGGAATATTCAGATTCTAAGTTTTCGTTGTTAGAACTATTTTGATACAATTTGTTACATATATTTTAATTTATTTTTTACCGCATCTTCAATTAATTCAACATGAGGGGTTAAAGTAACGAAAGCTTGTACTTGGAACATAGTGTGAACAAGAAAGCAATACTATGGGTGATATGAATAAAAAAAAAGTATTTACTTTTTACTTAAAAATTTGTTTTAAAACCAAAAATTTTTATGTGTTTTTTATTTTTTTTAACCAAATTTTTAAGTATAAAGCAAATACTTTTTTTTATTCATACAACCCTATGTGTGCACAAATATCAATTTCGGCAGAAGGCTGTCAAGTGTATGTTAAAACAAGGTTTGTATGACATTTTTTTTAACGTATACTTCAAGCAAAAGTTTTTTGACAAAAATTTCTTTAATTTTATTAATAGAAATATAGTATCCGACAGTCTTCTGCCACATCACCCATCTGGTTACTGTAGAATGTATCCATATCGTATCACTGGATATTTTTCATTAAAGGCTGAAACACGCAAAGAAGCTTTCAAAATCACTATATCCACATGAAATTAATGCGGTTGCTCTTGTTTCTTTCCTTAATTTTCAATGGTATTGATATTCTTGACTTAAGCCAAGGTATTGAATTTTGGGTCCTACGGTGTTTTTTTGTATTATGTAAATTACTCAAGTCATTACAAAAATAAAATCAACAGAACCAAATATACAGAATTGGTTCCTTTAGTATTGCCATACCATTTTTGTATGTCCTTTGTCAAAATCTTCATGCCACTAATCATTTTTAACAAACAATATCCACAATATCCGCAGAAATGTTGCCACCAAACAAACATTTTATTATTTATTTTATCGGACAGTTGTAATAATGGAAAATTTTAAAGGTCACTTTATAGTTCAGTTTTGCTAAAGTTAGGAATAACTATCCGAAACTTTACCGTTAAGTCATAATAATGGCCCTTAGTCATTTATTTAAATTTCGTTCAAGATTTATGCGTTTATTTGTTTAATTTCTTTGAAAAAATATTCGTATTCGTATTCGCCTGAATTTGAGGAATACGAAAAAATGGCCTGAAAATGGCCGAATATTCGACAATTCGAATACGAATACGAACATTCGTGCATCACTAATATGTACATATGTACATTTATAATAAAATCTTGTATATATTTTTCCAAAACCAAAATGAATGACATAAAAGTAATTGCAAGTTTCTACAAGCTCGGACTTGAAATTTTTTCACATAAAGAAAGTACTGGAAATAGTATTTCTTCATCATCATGGTCCGCTAGCATAATTTCTACTAATTATGCAGAATTGTAGCATTAATTGTTTCTGCTCCCCAACAATTAAAAAGCAATTAAATCAATTTCTACTGAATTTTTAAATTCCATTTAATTTTATAATTTTTAGTTACTTACACTCGTAAAAATAGTATTATAATAATGACAGATGAAAGATGTTGTAATGTAAACAGGTTTTTTAAATTTTCAACATATTCCACGCATTCCTCAAAGATGTGAGTGAGTGTAAAAAGGCTATAAGAAATAGTAGCGATGTAACTTTACAAAACCCACACGATATGTCGTTGTGAATTCGCAACGCCATGCAAGTACGGTTTCTTTTTGTTTATACAGCAGAGTACATATATGTAAATATATCAATCTAATTTAATTAAATGTATTTAACATAATATTATTTATTTTTTGTAATTTTTAAATTTTCTGTTAACAATTACTTTACTCCTTAACACAAAGAAGGACAGGGGAGTTCTAAAAATGACTTTGACTTCACTTTCACTTCTATCCTTATGTCTCCTCAGTCACCCAAAATCACTATTGATTGTTTTCAGCAGCACATAAGCAGTTGTTATTATTTTATTTATTTTTTAACTAAAGTTAATTAAGTTGCTAATAATAGCAAACTTATTCTGTTTTGTTCTCTTGGTAAAAACTGTCGCATCCGATTTGTCACAGCTGTATTTTTACTTTAACCAATTTAAAAAAAAAATAAAAATTAGAAAAAATTTACTTGTTTTATAAGTCTACAAACCGAAGGTGATCGATCTTTCACCTTAATTTCCACATTCAGAAAAAAAAAATTCTTCACAAATTTCACTGAATTATGTACATTTTTAAAAGTGCGCAGAAAGCACTTCTATTGTTGCCGCGTCGGTTCCTCGCTGATATTTGCTTATGTATTTTTATTATGTTATTGAATTCATCCAAAATATTTTTTTAAATGTATGCTGCTCTTCTCTTGCTTGAAAACACTGTTAATATATATCGGATTTTTCCATTCCTTTCTTGTTTTGGCTCAACTAAAAGAGTATGAATATAGCATCCATGGCCCAAGAATCACCCATATATAAAAGAAAATCAAAGTTTTAATTATTTTGTAAATTTGTATTAAAAAAGTTGTTCAGAGAAGTTAATGTCTTAACGAATTCTCTACGACTAGTCTGACTTTATTAAAAGTCGAAACATCTGGTTTGTGGGGTATTATTATTGTAATACTTTGTTTTCTTAACACTCTTCCATTGTAAATCAGTTATTCTTAGAAATTATATATGTATATGTTTTTTATTTAAACATTTTATAAAAACTTTCTTTCAGAATTGTAACTTTAATATTGTTAAAACCAAATATAAAAATATATAACTACAAGACAAAATACCATTTGTGAAAGTGGTTGGCTTTATTGTTAAGTAAGTATAAAAGTAAGATATTTTTATATATACAACTAATCATTTTAATGTTTAATGCATGTACAATAACATACTAAATGCGAATAGCAGCCCTTCGAACATATGTATGCACGATTACAAACATAGTCCTTAAACAACAACCGTGCTTTTTTATTCATTATATAAGGGAAAATATAAAAAAATGTATACACTTAACACACCAAGAATGTGTAATGATATCATTGCCAGTAAAAACAAGGCTTAGATTCAAACATAGAAGTTTTAAAAACCGAAAGCACTTAACTTGATTGCATTACAAAAGCAATGGAAAAGTGATAAAGCAAGAAATAAATAAAAGAAAAATTAAGTTGTATTTGATGCTTTATTTTCTCAGACTTTTACTCTTATGAACATTTTATATACATTTACATGCATATGTATCTATATGTCTGTATGTGTGTATATTTCTTAGCCCAAATGCGCTATCCCAGGTAGTTTATTTTCTATTTAATATATTTACTATTGGGAACAAAACTATTGACAAGTGCACATATAAATAATTTATTACATATATACATGTACTCTAAATCTAGTCGCTTCTACACAAAGTCGAATCTTAAAAACAATAGCAAAATTCCCAGAGGATCGACAGAGAGAGTGGTGACAATGCTATGAAATTATAACAAAATCAATAAAAAAAACATATGTATCTTATTGAATGGGTGTGGATAACCGCTTAATACAATTTTAAAATATTTTAATTTAATAACCCAACCAAGTATCACTTACTCAAAAAAAGGTACAGACGACGCACTACTATACTTGCAACATTTCATATCTAGAGCTATATCCACCAGAAATCATGTCAGCATTCTATCCACTGACTTCGAAAAGGCTTTCGACCGAATCAGTGCGCACTTTATCCTGCAACATCTTAACAACTGGAAAATAGCTAAAAAGATGTATTGTATAATTAAACAAATAAAAGCTTTTAAGCAACCGCAAATTTCAAGTTAGAATCAATGGCTATTATTCCAAATCGCTACCTATATGGAATGGTGTTCCCCAAGGGTTGCCGCTATCTGTGATATTATTTATTATTGCCTTTAACGAACTAAGTAATACTCTATCTTTGCAAAAAAATATTGAACATACAATTTACGCCGATGACGTTATTATTTTTAGCAAGCTTAACGATAACAACAAGGTTACAACAGTTTTTTCAGACACCTTAAAAAATAGACGAATGGAGCCTGAAATCCGGAGCTAAACTGTCAACTGAAAAATGTGCAATCCTTCATGTCTGCAAAAAACATCTCTGCCCAAGTTTCAACGTCGAATACGAAAATACCACAATTAAACAATTAAACAATTAAACGAGTTAACTATCTACGCATCTTAGGTGTTATTTTCGACAAAGGATTTACTTTTAAAGAGCACTGTCTACAACTGAGGAAATATTTAAATTCAAGAAAACAAATTTTCTAATTTTATTGTTATTTCCAATACAAGTTGTCGATCGAACGATTTCTGGTGACATCGTGGGACAGGCCGTTAATATTATAAAACATTTAACATTGAAAAACTTTAAGATACATATTTCGACCATAATAAATATAACCCGAGCAATTGTGCTCTCAAAAATAGACTACCGTCTGCCCATATACGGTTGGTGTGCTTCCTCACATATCAAACTTATACAGGCACCTTACCACGCAGCAGTTCGCCGAAGCATTTGAGCATTCCCCTCCAGTCCAATCAAAAACTTCTTAGCTGAGGCCGGTTTGCCCTCTATCATGAATCGGACCATTTATCTGACACACGGGCTCATTCCTAAATTTTTCATTTGCAGTAATTAAACACTGTTTCAGGCAGTAAAAAGAATACAAAATGGCATTAGAATACCCAGAATTAAGTCCACCATTGCAAGATGCATAATATTTTCCAAAAAACTAAACCTCGATATCGATCCTGTGCTTATAAAACAACAAATAGAACCACCATGGCTGATTGATAAAAACAGTTTTATTGTATCCTTGGCAGAATTTCCTAAAACTATAACATCTTCTACTATTTATAAAAATTTGTTTACACAAATACCCGCTAGCTTAACAGCAGATAAATGGGAGTTTCTCTTCACAGATGGGTCCAAATCAAAGGAATTTACGACTTCGCCACTGTCAGCCAAGATGGAGGCAATGACTACTGCTCAAATTTTACCGCCGAAGCCCTAGCAATCCTTCTGGCTATACAATATGCCACAAGTAATAACTATAAATATGTTATCTGCTCTGACAGCTTTCTACCATCCTAGCCACTCAAAACTCCAGGCACGATTCACCCACAATCAGCCAAATAAGTATTCTCTGCATCCGAAACGCTAATAAAGTAAAAATTATGTGGGTACCTTCACACGTTAGCATCACTGGCAACGAATACGCCGACTCAGCAGCCGAAGACGCAAAACAACGTCTACTTACAAAGTATATGACGTGGGAGGTTCAGTATATTTTAAACACCATCTCCTCTCTCTTGACGTCTACAAAGTCTCGACAATGGGAAAACTACCAGCATAGTTACAAAAACATGAACCCTATCGGAAATAAACCATATTACCCCCAAAACTGTTCAAGAGAACAAAAGTATTTGTTCGCTTAAAGCTCCAAACACTTAGACGACAGCAGACTTCACAACTTCACGACTTCAAATGAAGTTGGCTTCAAATGCTGCCGTGTAGTCAGCTACATAATTATTTTGAAGGCAGCAGCAACACTATATATACTCAGCCAGATATATATTTTACATAAATAAAATTAATGTTACTGACTCAAAACGTACTAATATCACGTAAAAATGTAAAAACACATCAATTTATTTCATAATTTTAATTTTGTAATGTTATTTTCTTTTAAATATTACGAAAAATTTTAAGCTCTTATTTCTTCCAATTTATATTTATAGTGGCAGCACTGTATTTGCTCTTTGCTGCTCACGAAAATAGAAATTAGTCTAAGTTGGCAGCAGCAGCAAATGCTGTTGTGTAGTCGTGCTGCTGTGATGTCGTCAAAATAATCGTTTTCATTTAAACACATGTATTTTATTTTTGACACTTTGCTGTCTGCTGCCTGCTGTCGTCTAAGTGTTTAGAGCTTAAGAATCGGCTATTCTAAATTCTCCCATCAACATCTATATGATAGAACTACACCTCCCGTTTGCCCTACATGTAACACCCAGCTTAAAGTAAGGCACATCCTAGATGAATGCACTACCTACAAATCACCGAGAACTCACTTTTTCAACAACAATATTCCAACCGATCTTTTAAAAAACACATGTGATTCTAACATTAAATTTATGTACAAATTTATATCTAAAAATAATCTTTAAAATATTATTTGCAAATATATCGGAGTCGAAAGCGCATTGATTTTAATTTGAAAATGCTAGGGCATATGAAAATAATAAACTTTAGCCTAATCAAAGCATATATATTAATGTCCTGAACAAGACCATTTATAAAACCTTTCAAGACATGAGAGATTTTTCAAATGCTTTACTACAGCGAAATATTCTAAAACAAATGCTAAGCAACACTGTCGGCAAGACACACCACTGAAACAAATTTCTTGACAACAGTGTTGTTTAGCGTTTGTTTTAGAATATTTCGCTGTAGTAAAGCATTTGAAAAATCTCTCATGTCTTGAAATGTCTTACAAAGGGTCTTGTGCAGGACTTTAATATATATAGAATAAAATAAAGTTTTAGCAAACATAAAAGTAGAAGGGTGTCTTAGGACACCCAGTAAGAGCTATGATTCTTATCTATATAAAACGAATTTCATGTGTTAAATAACAATGCAATAAAATTATATAATATGATGATGTCAAATTCACCTCAAATATTTAAAAATGATTCCATTTATTTCCACTTATTTTCTTTTCTAGCTGCGTACGATTAAATTAATGTTGTGTTTGTGCTCATGTGCAAAAATAATATAAAAATAAAATGAGCAATCGTTCTCATTGTTTTGGCTTCGCTCACTTCAAAGAAGGAAAAAAATCAAACATTTTGTTCCGTTTATCTTCGTGCTCTGCTTTTGAGTACAAGGAAATGAAAACAAACAAAAAATTATAACTGTAATAGTATCGATTATTTTTGTTACGAAAATCACATCCTAGCTCCGGTGTCATGGCATAAATAACACAGCTATAATAATTGAACTAACAATGAGTTATATAAATTTTTATTGAAATAAAAAAGTCACTTTTTAAAAAGATTTTTACATGATCTCTTTTTACAAAGGGTTTTCCGGAATTGAGTTTTTTTTGGAAGAAGTTCTTTTTTATGAGGTACGTTTTAAAAAAAGTTTAAGATGGAATTTTAGAAAAGAAGTGTTTGTAGAAAATGGTAATTTTGGGAAATAAATTTGTTTTAATTAAATGGCCAAATTGGTTAGCGATTTTCTCGCTAATTTAAATTTCCTATATCTTTACAGATACATATACACAACCGGCCATAGTCTACATACATTTTCGCGACGTCTCCAACCAGTAAAATAATTTAAGTGAAATGTTACTTTACTGAGTTGAGATTAGACACTTTAAAATTAAAACTCTATCACGTAAATGCGTTGATCTGCAATTTGCTTTCCAGCAATTATTTGTAATTATTTTCATACTTTTCTTTTTAAATTATTTGTTCTAGTAAAATAAAATTCTATTTTATTTTCTCACCTCTGCTAACCTGTTGTCAATCTTTGTTGAACCAGGTACATTTTCATAGATGTTTATTTTATTATACTTTTTTTCCTATATATGTTTATACTTATTTATACATATATATATATATATATATATATATATATATATATATATATATATATATATATATATATATATATATATATATATATATATATATATATATATATATATATAAGCATATATATATATATATATATATATATATATATATATATATATATATATATACATTTTCTGCACTGTTTCTACTTAAATAAGCACAAAAATAAAAATAAAACAGCTCACAACTTTATATATTCATATGCATCCATCCCCTGTGATGCATATAATGAAAAATTGTTTGCGCTCTCTGATTTTATTGCCTTTTCATTTCAACATAAGCTTTATATCTGTGGGTTTCTTGGTTTCTTTTCTTTTTTTTTGTTACAGGTGCCTTTCTTATGTTTCACTTCCAGTCCAACTAACATGAATAGCGAGTTTGAGTGTATGCATAAAGATGGTTTACTCCTTCTAACAATATTTCTAAGAATATTTAAGGCCAAGCACTGGGATTCAACATTCATACACACATATAGACATACATATTATATCATTCAGCAGATATTTATAAACTTTTACATGTGATGTTATTGAATCAATGATTTCTAATTAATATCTTTTCTTTACCTAAATTTTATAGGTCCATTAAAATTTCGAAATTCGAAAAACTTTGAAACAGAATTTACTTTTTTTTAACTTAAGCTATCATGCATACACAGAAAAAACTAATTTTCCATTTCTCAAAATCAAATATTAATTTTTTAAATTTAGGTCCTAAACAGAAATTTGTTAATTTAATGCAAGATTTTTTAATAATTTAAAAAAAACCCTGACTTTTTCAATCAACAAATTTTCTGATTCACAAAAAAAATTAAATTTAAAAATTTTTTGGGTATAATTTTTCCTGTGTAGTTAATTTACTGGCACCAATTGTACAAATATGTGTATTTAAACTTAAGCCAAATTATTAATTTTCATGATAACCAACAACATAAATGTGTATTTTATTTTAATGTGAATAAATTATATTTTTGTATCTTCTATACAGATATATCCTCCGAAAAGTCCAGCTTTTGTCATATTTCTTCACCAATTCACCAAGCAATTCAGCTTATAGAGCTTACTAAGCTATACATGCAAAAAGGATATAAACTATAAGAGGCTACGTCAAATAGAAACGGTCCATGACAAAAAGTAAACTTTTGTGTTGAAATGTCTCCATATAAATACAATTATTACCAGAAAAAAAAACAAAATAAATTTATACTTTTTAGTAAGTCTAGATGGTTCTAGGCTGCAATTTTATAATACAGCTCACATTGAAGCAGGAAAATATTCGGAAATCTCTAAATAGTATGTTCAAATGTAGTAAATTTGTATATAAATATATTCAAGTTTCACAAAATTGTATTTAAGTTGCTTTTTCTAGTGCATATACTATACATAAATTCTGCCCAATATAAAATTAAAGACATGTTATTATTCTACTTTGGATTCATTCTTACAATGGATTTTTGTACAGAAATCATTCTGTCTAAGACTTTATTTCTAAAATATAATTGTTTGGGAATAAAACACGGTTTTGTGGTAAAAAAAAAAAAGGTTAACAATTATATATTTTTTATTCGGAGACTTATTGTTAAAAAGAACTACCTGCATAATGTGTTTCGGTTTCATTGATAGAAGAAAAAATTACCATAAAAACAAATTATAATTTTTTATTTTACACATTTACACAATTTTTTTTTGCAAATGTAATAGCCCATTCAGGCTGACTCCAAATTAAGCAGTTTCGTGATTTCGGTCGAAAACAAGTTGAAATTAATTAATTTCCCATATATTTTGACATTTTCCAAATTAAATTATTTTACTTAATTTCTATGAAATTGACAAGAAATTACAAAATACAACTCTGTTTTTGTACTAAAACTACTTTTATTTTAAAACATGAGTAAATTTACAACTATGAGAAACAACAATTAAAAGAAATAAAAATTTTGCCATTCAATATTTTAAATAAAAAAACATTGAAAATTATTAAATTTATGAAAATTTTTTAAAGAAAAATGTGTATAAGTGTAACAAAGAATTTATTAAACTGAAAAAACTACTTTAATGTCTGCCGCAGTGAATAATATGTTTGCGAAATCAACTCAAATGTCATTCAGTGCCTGCATAAACACCTTTCGTTTCGTTCGTAATTTGAGCTTGAAATTACTTAATTTCGTGTCAGCCTGAATGGGCTATAAGTAACATTTCCATGGAAGTGCTACCAAGTTTTTATACATTTAAAATGCAAATATTTTTATTTGCAAATAGTGCGCGCATAAGCGTAATAACAGTTGATTGATTGGTGGCTTATTTTGCCTTATCGATTAGAAGTATTGAATTTCTTTAGTGGAATTAGTAATGTTATTGTATATTGATATTTATAAAAAGTAATAGCATTACGGACCCATTTCCTTTATTTTTTCAACGAAGAAAATTATTAGCGAATCGTCATTCTTATAATAACACAAATTATATACAAAATATAAGAACAGAAATGTATTTACTACGCCTTATTCTTTTACTAGGCCTCTAAAAGCGTGGAGCAAGGAGAATTAGTTTTTCCTTTGGATATAAAATGTAGCAACATAAAAAAGTTTGGACGAATTTGATTGATCATGCGGCACATATGTGCATGCAAACGCTTTTTTAATTTAATTTCGTGAGGTGCAGAATGAGTGAGGAACATTAAAATGGAATAAAACAAAGGTAAATTTTTATTTTTTAAATTGATATACATTTTACTTTGTTGCAAATATAATATTCTCAGACGTAGTCTAATCAGGAGGTAAAATTTTCTATGACTTGTTTCAATATTTGTGGCCACATATTGGCAATAATGCGGCAAATGTTGTCCTACAAGTAGTCAATAATTTCGGTCTTATTGGTGTTGACTAGTAATTTTACATATTCTCAAAGAAAACATTCTAGCAGCGTGAAATCACACAATGTTGGAGGCCAATTCACGGATGCAAAACGTGAAACTATGTGGTTACAGAAACTTTCCTTCAATAAATTAATTATGTCATTCGCTGTATAGTAAGTTGCGTCGTCTTGTTGAAAGCACAGCTCGTGAACGTCATGGCTGTTTAATTGATGAACAAACAAGTCAGTAATCATGGGTCTGTACTTATTCGTTTCTTCCTTTACGCTACGCCTTGCAGCAGCAATACTTTTTCTGTACCCACTACAAACGTTCCATATTATTTTGACCTTAAAATGGACTCAGTACGCTATACTTATTTCTCAAAGAAGCATGATTTTCAAAATAAATTTGCACAATTTGGAAGCGTTGTTCATGCGTCAGTCAATTCATGTTGAAATGCCAAACCAAACCAAACTAAAGGCTCAACTAAAATATGAAAGCGAACTTAAGCAACTGTGCGGTTACATATAAAACGTATGTGGCAAACTATAATGTACTTATGGAACTTTTCGTCAAGTTTCGTCAAATGTCATTTGCCTAAGCTAAGTGCCAAACTGAACGCACATTCCGTACGGAAAACACTGTTTGTGCATTTCTTAAACTCAAGCAAACAGCATCAGACAATATTCATTGATTTTAAATATTTCTTTGTTGTTTCTTATTTTAAACTCATTAAAGAAAGCAACATTTTTAGGGTTCCGTTCACCAAAGGTGAAAAATGGAACCCTATTGTTTTCGCTACTCTGTCCGTCTGTCCGTCTGTCCGTTACACGGTATTTTCTCAGGAACCGTAAGAGCTACGGACCTGAAATTTGGACAGAGTATGTAGAACCTTGGCCACTACAACAACAAATACATGAGAATTAAAAATTAAAGGGTGCTCCAAAACGATCAACGATAAATGGTAAAATCCCATGTAATATACATACAATTGTATGACCATGTGTATATTAACACTTGAAATTTGTAAAATTTGTGTATTTTTATATGGACTACAACAATAAACATTAAAATATTAAAAAATTTAAATTAAAGGGTGGTCCATCAGTTAATGCAGTTTTGACTATGTAATTTTGACAAACTGCTATATCTTGGAGACCGTAAGAGAAATTTGAAATTTTCAAAAACGGTAAAACTAAAAAATCCGAAAATTATAAAATCGCCAAACCGAAAAAAATCGTCAAAAACCTGAAAAAATCGCCAAAAATTAAAAAAAAATTGCCAAATCGAAAAAAATCGACAAAATTAAAAAAAAAAATATAGCACTAAAATAAATCGCCAAATTCGAAAAAATCGTTTATATGAAAAAAAAATCGCCAATATGAAAAAAAGCCAAAAACCGAAAAATATCGCCAACATGCGCCAAAAACCAAAATAATTGTTTATGTGAAAAAAAATCGCCAAAATGAAAAAAAAAATCTCCAAAAATTAAAAAAAAATCGCCAAATTTAAAATAAACGCCAAAAACCGAAAAAAGTCTTCAAACAAAAAAAAGTGTCAAAACTAAAAAAAAAAATCGCCAAAACCAAAAAAAAAATCACCTATATGAAAAAACGCCAAAATTAAAAAAAATCGCCAAAATAAAAAAATCGCCAAAATAAAAAAAACGCCAAAATAATAAAAATTCCCAAAATTAAAAAAACTTCAAAAACCAAAAAAAAAAATCGCCCAACCGTGAAAAAAGTGCCAAAACTCAGAAAGCGCCAATAAATTCAAAAAACCCCCAAACTAAAAAAAAAACTTAAAACTGAAAAAACCCAAAAACGAAAAAAATCCCAAAACTATAGTTTATATTGTTCGTATTGAAATACATATCTCGTGCACGTACGGATCCCTCCGTGCGCGGGTCAAAGTCGCACTTCACTGAATTTATTATTTTCGTTCTTTGTTTTACAATACACATATACATACATACACATGAGTTTATTTATGTATGTTCACTGTTGTACTCTTTAGTAGGAAAAATAAATAAAACAAGTAATAAGGTGGTGGATACTAACTATTACACGTGAAGTTTTAATATATTAGGACATTCCAACAAGTTAATTTTATTGAATTGCATTCATTTAGTAGTTATGAGAAGAAACAAAATTACTAAAAGATTGCGAACAATACCTAATGTGCAGCTGTAGCTAAATAATAGTTAAGTGCATGTAAGTACATTGTGGCCACCTAAAAGTCAAATCTGAATTGCTTAAGAATTTGACAGATTTATCGTTCAGTTCTGGCATTACCTTAAGCCAGCTTATTCATATTATAGTTGGGCCTTAAGGATAAAACTTAAATTAGAAGTCTCATAACCATAACCAAACCAAAATTCAATTGGTTTCTATTTTAATGTCTGTGCCGTTATGGCGACTCACCTTTAATCAAATATAGCTTAGTTCAAAGATGTATTTTCTATGGTTATAGTTGTGATACGTCTTATTGAACCTTGAATCATTTGACAGCTTAAAAATTTCCGCCAATTAATATTTCAATATCTTATATATAAATACGTCACACATTTTTTTGTCCACTTTTCAGTATCATATCGTCCACAAATATTGTTGAAACATATATAGTTTAACGTCCCTTTTCACAATGTATGGTTTAGAGTTAACGTGAACTTTAACTGACAGTTCTTCATACAAAACTTGCCGTTAAAGTCCCTGTTATATTTTAACCACACATTGTGAAAAGGTACGTTAAAGGTATTTTTGTGCAGATATGCATGAAATGTTATTTCAAAATTATTAGCATTAAAGTGAAAAAATCTGATTTAAATTTGTTTGAAAAGAAACAAATTTCTATTTTATTTTTATTTCTTAGTTGTAAACAAATATTTATACTTATGTATGTATATCTGTCTAACTTAGACCACCAGGTGATCCTAGTATCTATTAAAACACCATTTATAAGAAATATCCAACTTAAATTATATTAAAGTAAATCGAAGCACTTGCGAATAACATGATAATTATTTCTCAATAAAGAAACTTATTAATACAGTTAAGAAAAGTGCTAGATTTAGTTAGATGACATTGAATTATTTATGTGAAATTGAGTATGTCGTTGGCTTAAGTAGTTAGCGCGTTGACTACAAGGCTAAAGGCCCAACTATAATATGAATAAGCTGGCTTAAGCTAATGCCAGGATTGAACGATAAGTCTGTCAAATACTTAAGCAATTCAGATGTGACTTTTAGGTGGCCACAATGTACTTACATGCACTTAAGTATTCTTTAGCCACAGCTGCACATATAGATATTCTTCACAATTTTTTAGTAATTTTATTTCTTCTTATAACTACTAAATGAATGCAATTCAATCAAATTAACTTGTTGGAATATCCTAATCTATTAAAAATTCACGTATAATTATATCGACCACTTTATTACTTGTTTTATTTGTTTTGCCTACCAAAAAGTACAACAGTGAACATACATAAATAATCTCAAATGTATGTGTGTATATGTGTATTGTAAAACAAAGAATAAAAATAAAATTTTTGCTTTTTTTCTGAGTTTAAAATAAGAAACATTAAAAAAAATATTTAAAATCAATAAATATTTTCTGCTGCTGTTTGCTTGAGTTTAAAAAAATGCAAAAACAGTGTTTTCCGTGCGGAATGTGCGTTCAGTTTGGCACTTAACTGAAGCAAATGACATTTGACGAAACTTGACGAAAAGTTCCATAAGTACATTATTGTTTGCCACCTACTTTTTATATGTAACCGCACAATTGCTTAAGTTCGCTTATTCCTATTATAGTTGGGCCTTATTTCTTATTTTATGTATTTACGCAATTTTTTTAAACATAAAGTAAGTTTTCAATATAAATGTTACCAATTTTTTGTACTTTTTATATGCTGTATAAGCAAATATTTTTATTTTATTGAAAATATGAAAATAATTTGTAGAAGAGCGAAACAAAATTTATATTGGTTATACAAAAAAAAATTTCATTCCGTTAGAGTTTTTGAAAACACGCACAATGCTTTTTAAAAATCGATTTATTTAAAGAAATTTATAAATACTTTAACTTATTGAATGTAATTCTCCAATCGCATATTCCAAATAGTTCTCAAATTAATATACAAGACAAACATTTCGTGTACATTAGTTCGAGAATAAATGACAGCTTCAAGCCTAAAGCAATAGATTACAAGACAAAACTGCATAAAAACTGTAGACAAGTTAGATCAAAGAAGAAATAGTATTCACAAGATTAAGAAAAAGAAAAAATATTCTAAACTGTCGAGAAAATTAAAAAAGTCGGATAAGTATTCCCTACTAAGAACAAAAATACTCAAATAACTCTATCGAAGTAATATAAATACTCGATTAAAAACCTCACTTTCAAGTAAAGTGAAACCTCCCCGTAGACTCACTGTCACGATAGTTTTGTCCCATTTTTAGAGTTGCCTGCTTATGAGAGGGGTAGGTACACAAACTTAGTTTGAAAAATATATTTAGAGTAGATTGCTTCCACTTAGATTGGTATAATTTTAGGTGTTTTTTTTTGTTGGAATGCAAAAAAAATCGTCTGCAGCAAAATGCTTCCAACTGGCAATTTGTAGCAAATGAACTGTCAAAATACACAAAAAACTTTGCATCTCCAAAATATCATGCACCGAATATTTCTCTTTTTCAAACTGGTTTATTATTTTTACTTTTGCTTCAATTTATAAACAATTGTTTATTACCAGGGAAACCACAAATATGCAATTGCATGTTTTTTCTCGTGTGACATATTAATGTGGAGACAAGATATTTATCCGTTTCAGAACTTTTTAAGAACTTTGACATCGATTTGTTAGTGCATATTTTACCCTTTAAGGCATGTTGTTGCATATATCAGTCTTACACGCACATTTTTAGTATATTTTCGAATTTTTACCGCATAATTTATGCTTTTAGGGCATATTTTGATACTTTATCCACTTGGCGCAACCGTTCATTCCGAAAAAAAATATAAAAAAAGTTTTTTTTTGGCGCTATTTGGGTTAAAATGCTTACAAATTAAGAAGTTGGTCAAAATTTTATTTTTATTTTTCGCCATCTAAGTCTCTGTGTTCCATGTAGTGTATAAATTTTTCTTATATATTACTCCAATTTACGGAATTTAGTTCCAATACAACTTCAGTTTTGATATTTGTGACGGACTCTGCCCCTGAAACGACGTTGATGGAACATTGTAAATGTATTAAAGTTTATTAAGATGGGACAGAAACGATTTTTATTTGAAATTGTATATCAATATTTTGTTACTTATTGCAATAAAAAATATAAATAAAAATCTTGTTCTATTTATCCAAAATACAGTTCCAAAGCATGAATTTTGATATCGTGATCTTTTGAAATTGAAGTTAAATTCTTATGAGAGCATCCAATTAAAATTAATTTGTATTATTTGTCTTATACCAGATTTACATTAAGCATTTATTCATGACATTTCATGAATTTTTTTGCACGAACTTTTTCTATTTGTTAATTGCAACACTATGATAGATAAGTTTGTACAAAAAAGAACGGAATCTCTGATGCACTTTTGACAACTTTGACCAATAATGTAAATCAGGTATTAGTCAAAATTTTTATGGTTATTTTGTTTTAGTCTCAAATGTTATTGAATTTTTTAATTAAAAACAAATTTTCATGTACAAATAAACCAATTTATTTTATTTTTAAGCGCATACTTTTTAAGTTTTAGTGCATATTTTCAAGTTTTTAGTGCATATTGAATGCGCATAAAACACTTTTCTTAGAGCATATTTCTGGTTTCCCTGTTTATTACCCATCTTTTAACACGAAACAACTTTTTCAAAAAAATACCAATTTATTGGCCATCTTCAGGGCATGAGTATGTAAACTTGCCTTCACAGGGGAATCACCAATATCAATTATGAATCAGAGTTGAATAAAAAATGAACTTCCATTTAAGTATAACTCTTGTTGCCGTGTTTCAACGCTTCTGTCCGCTCATGAAAGTCATGTTTTAAAATGTGTGTGTCCGGTTATTAAAAAATCAGGTAATGGGAATGCTTTTGTAAGGAAAAATTAATGAACATCTACACAAAATATTCCTTTTGTCAGTGGTATCCGCTTATGAAAGATATGCGTTATGATAAGTTTCACTGTTATCATTTATAAAATAGTTGAAAAAGCAATTAAAATGAACGCTCTAATAAACCGAGACATTTTCCTCAAATAGTTTTATACTTTAATTAGAGTTAAGAGTAAAAAATAAAAAAACTAATTTCAAGTCAGATACTGAAGTAAAAACGTACGAATATAAATTTGAATATTTTCCAATGTTGGCTTGTCCTTGTCCTTTTGTTGAATATTTTATATTGCTTATTTTTTATATGTATGTATATAAGTTTCCAGTTAACACAGGATATTGTAAGGAATATTTTTATTTTTGTTTGATTTTCTATCTATCCATATTTTTCTATGAATGGTCTAGTGTATTAGCAAATGCAACAGGATGATGAGAGTGCCGAGATTATGATAATGACGACAATGCATTTTGCATACAATCTTATATTGATGAAAGCAATAACATTTTCATTTGGTCTATTGATGCTATTTGTGTGTGAGAGTGCTTGTTTCCTATTTATTGTGTTTGCACACGAGCGTGCGTACGCACGTCTCACAGTGGGGCCAAATGCATGAAAAGTGGCGATTAATTCATAGAAGTCGTAATTAAAAAAAAAAAATATTTTTTATTAATGGATATTTATAAATACATAAAAAACCAACATTAAAAAAAACAGAGTGAAAAAACACATTTTGTAACCCTTTATGGGCCATTTTGTGTTCTGTAAAAAATCCTCTTTTTTCACATTTTTTGCTGTAACTTTGGAACGGTGCGCTATAAATTATTCAATTAAATTGCAAATTAAAGCATACTAAATGTACTTTAAAAAAAATAAGTAATATTTTTAAAAATAATAAGGAATAAATATTTTATATGTATTTTTATTAGAAAATTTTTAAATTAAAATCATACCTTTTTTCTCGAAATTTGAAAATTTCGCTCAAAAATGAAACATTTTAAAATCTAATTGTTTTTTTATTGATAAATAACCATAAACACACTATTTAAAAAAAATTTAATTAAATTCGGTTATTCTATTTTTTTTTTTTTGAAAACAACAATTTTTTATTATATTCATTATTACCTTCAATGTTAGTATTTACTTCACATTCAATTTCATAATCATAAATTAATTCGTTACAATAATCTTAATCTTCATCTCCATCTTCATCATTGCTATTTTGATTGCTGGGAAGTACAAGCAACTCCAATGCAGATTTTGGCATTAGCTCTTTTTTCTTTTTAGAACTATTGTTCATGCTTGTTATAAGCGGATCTGAACTTAAGAGAAATCTATTAAAGATATCTTCCATTGTTTTTTCTCGACTGCAGTTATTATGTAGGACTCAAATAAATGACAATAATAAATAGGGATGGGAGCGTCACCTCCTTAAATTTTTCAAAATAGTGCACTTGTGCCATATACAATTTTCTAATAATTTAAAATTAACAAATGTTTAAGTAAAATTCATTGAAATATCATAAACACATGTAAAATAATTTAATTACTTTTATTCATAGTAAATAAACCCAACATACGCAATCACGTGAGTATGCGTGAATTAAAGTTACTCACGCCCCCATCTCTAATTAACAACACATTTTTTAGCTACAATAACAACTACTATAACGAAAATAATAACAAAACAAAGTAAAAACAACTTGATGTTTTGTTTTGTTGTTTTTTTTTCATATTTGTGGATTTTTAGCATCTTGAGTTATTTCACAAAAACAAGCATAACAGAAAAATCGCAACAAGTCGCCAAAAAATATTTTGCGGTTTATTAGTTGAGATCTGATATTATAATACTATATAGACGATTTTACGCAAGCTCACGAACAAAGTTGTTGAAACTCCATATATTAATCAAAAATAGCCCATTTTTGGGCTAATTTTATTTTATTAACATTTAATATTTTTAAAACATTCATTTAAACAAAAAAACATGTACTATATAGTAAACTACCTGAAGTTGACGGTTCCATTATAAAAATTTAACTTTTAGAAGTATAAATAGAAAAAATTATCAATTGAAATATCAAAATTTTCACTTTTTTCAATATGCACAAAAAAATAACAATTATTCAACTTTAAGTGCTCACTTCAACTAAAGCAAACAACATAAAAGTAAAATTTTTGCAATTAGTGATGCAGAATTTTATCCACTTTAACCCGGTACCAAACACGATTATGAATTTTAAAGTTCATATTTTCAATTAATCGCCACTTTTCATTCATTTGGCCCCAGTGTGCGTCTGTCCGTGGGGTGGTGCATCGATGCGATTAAAAACGAAATGATATTCTTTACTGCATTGCTAAATACTTTTAAAGTTCAGAAAACGACAAAGTAATTTTAATTTGATTCCTTTTTGTTTTATTATTTTCTGACATTCACAAAAAGTATTGCAAATAATTTTAGAAAAACAATATGTTTTCTCAACATTGATAAAAAAAACTTCTTGTCATGACTTGTGCTATATATAAGTCATGTAAAACAGATTTAAGAATAAGCAAAAATTTAAATCGATTTATACTATAATATTGTTTGTGACTACAACAAGAAAATATGCTCACAGTGCCATCTTCAAATTATTGTTTAGACATATTGGATTCTCTTTTATTCGATATGTATGTATCTTAAGTGGTTTAATGTCTGAAATTCCATTTTAAAAGTTTAATTTTATATATTTTGCAATTAAATTTGAGATATTCATGTGGAAATTTGACATTTATTTTATTTATTTTTATTTATTTATTTGTATAGCTGTAACCTAGCACAACAAGATATATATATCTTATAAATGAAAGTGCTGGTGAATCAATCAAAATAATAAATAATAATCAAGATAATGATAAAAAATTAATAAAAATAATACGAACATATTAGAAACATATGGAATAATTTTGCAGAAAAATATAACATAGTGAAAATGTAGAAAAATAGGATAAAATAAATAGAGCAAAAAAAGAGAAAAAGTACATGCATAAATTTTCAATAAGTACTGCTTCAATTAATTAAGAAAAATGTTTATATAACTCCTTTTTAAACGCATATGCATTGCCTAAGGTTTGAATATTATTTGGCAGATAATTCCAGGGTACAAAAAACAAGTAAGGGTGTTATACATACCTATACCTTTATATACATATATAAAGCGCTATCACTAAGTCTGAATTAGCCATTGGCCAAAAATTTATGATATATACACATGTATGTATATTAGAGTGTCCCTTAACAAGGGTGTTTTTTGTTTTTTTTGCTAAAAATTTCAACGGTACCCGCTAATATTTTTCGATTTAACTAAAGCAAAATTCATGTGTAATTTTACGCCCCTACGACCACGCCTTCCCTAAGGGACGGGGCTATATAAATCAAAATATGCTTTTCTATTCGTATTATTTTTTGTAATAGAAATAATTATTATTATATTTTATTAATTATTATATTTATTATTATAATGATTATTATTATAATTACTTGAACGAACAACAAAACTACCATCAAATTTGTAGGTTTCCGTAGTAAAAGCCATTGCATATATCTGCAATCAGTTTTTAAATGGAGGATTTTTGTTTCTTGTTCGCATGCAAAGACAAAAAAAGGACAACAGCTGATTTTTTGCGGCCACCTGGTAAAATGACAGCATTCAAACAAAATAGCAGCGAAAAATAAGAAAGGGGGTTTCCCGTAAATAGTAGAAATAAAAAAATTAATGGTGCATAAAGACTATTAAGACAGCAATGTAAATGTGTTTTTATATATAATTGTGTTTTAAGTGCCTAAAAGTAAAATTGTATTGATGTCTGGTTAAAAATTTTAAGAATAAATAAAATGCCGCAAGACCTACATACGTAGCAGTAATAAACACAAAGTAAATTTAATTGGAAATGTTAACTACCAAATCACGGGCACGAAACTTCCATCAAACCGACAACTTCTTGCAGTTTTATTTTATAATATTCGTCAAGGAAAATAAGCAGTGCGAGAAAGTTCTAATCTAACTATAAAAGAATGCATGATTTTCTGGAAAAAAGCAAGAATACCCACTAAAATATTAAAAAATAGTGTGGGACAATTAGTTAAATTACACGGCTTTTGGCAAAATTTAAAAAAAATTTTAAGCGAAAATTTTAATAAAACATTTAAAATAAAGCCTCCTGGGGCTATGCATCAAGCACGATGGATGGCGTGAGCTATCTATGCAATTAAAATGTTTTTGTTTCGCGATCAGCTGAAATTAACAAGAAAAGAGAAAGACTGTTTGCAAGAAGTTTCTCTTCTCATTGCAACAACTTATGGTAAACCATGGATGCAATGCAACTTAGCTGTAAAAGTCCCACACCAAGACTTGTGTTTTATAAAGGCTATTAAGACCTAAGAGTGCGTTAACCACTTAATTTCGGAAGCTGTTTTAAAAAAATTTTGCCAGCATCTTTATTATCTCACTAAAGAAGTTGCCGTTTTATCCCTTTTTGATGATATGGTTGGTACTGCGACGAAAAGAAATATTTTGGTTAGTTTAACAATAGAAAGAAAATTTGAAAATGCTAAGCGATATGCTACATCGAAAGAAGAATTTCGTTGCCCTTTATTTGGTACATAAGTATTTTCAAAATACTAAGTTCTTTGTCAATACTTTAATTTCATTTTAAATTTTGTACAGATAAAAAACTTTGTTACTTTGTTTCAATAAAAAGCTGCAATATGTTTCACAACAACAACTCCTTTTCTCACCGAAGACCCAACTTGGGCAGGCAGTGAATCCTTTTTACCAGCTAAATCAAAAGCAATTCACTTAAAAGCGGTAAATGACTGCACTGAAAAAGCAACAATTTCATGGACTTCTGACAGTGCAAGAAGAGCAAAAGCAATATTTATTGCAGTGTGTAGAAGAGCAACGAAAAATGTATCCAAATTGCACAAAAACATCTTTAGAAAGAAAATTTACTGCACCCTAATGTTTTTTATATCAAAAGTTTTGTTGAATTCCTTATTTTAAATTTGATTAGGCGTTTTTTTTTTATTTGAAAAAAAACTTGTTTTCTCTAAAAAAAATTAAATAAATAACACTTTTTTAATTGGAAAATAATGGATTTTAACTAAAACAAAAAATCAATACAAATAATTCGTTCCTGATGCGTTTCTCCGTTCGCAATCATCGGCACACATCGGGATAGTGTATAATAAAAGAAAATTATGTTACATCTAAAGGTATACCAGTTCTTTTTTATCAAAATAAGAAAAACCTAAATTTTTTGGTTCAAAACTAATACAACAATAACAAAAATCTCATATTTTACTTTTCAAGTTCCCGTCGCTTATGGAAGGCGTGGTCGTAGGGGCGTAAGATTACACATGAGTTTTACTGAAGTCAAATAGAAAAAAATTAGCGCGTACCGCTTCATCATTTCCAATGTTTAAATTTAAGGGACACTCTAATGTATATACTGTAAAAATCCGACGACGACGTACTTTGAACCGATAAGTATTCTCAATGAAAAATCATAAGATAAACCTAAAGATAATTTTAAAATACCTCTCGAATCCATTTTGATATAGTTTGCTGACTTTTTATTTTTATCGTATTTACAAAATATCGTCTGTAGGCCAACTACATAGAGTCTTATGCAAAAAACTTAACAATGCTTTGCAAAGCAATGTTAAGTAAAGTTGTATTTTAAAAAAATCATTATTTCAAATTTCTAAAGTAGGTCCCTACGTTTATTAAGACTACTTTAAGTTGATATTTCCAAAATGTGTATTTTGAACCTCAAATATTTTATTTTATTTATTAAACATATTAATGCAAAGTAAATTTGCATAATATGGTGTTGCACAAATATGGGCGGAGTAACGTAGACCATATGCCCAAGATGGTATTAACAGTATTTTATAAGGTTTTGTGACTGACTGTACACGACCTATGCCTTCACATAGGAAGTAGGCAACGTGGTTGTTAAAGAAATTCCACAAAAAACCGCAAGATTATACGGTTATCCGTAGCAGATCAGTCAACCAGTGCGAGCGAGACGAAAAACTCTCGAAGGCCAAACAACACACACAAGCCTGACCGCACTTAAGAAATAATTACGATGACGCGAGAGATGTTCCTCGACCCAGAGCTGCTTAACGACTGACCTCAAATATTTTTGTTAATATAGCACAGATTGATTCATGTTAGATCTGAAAATGAAGCTAGAAGTGTTAGCTCTTTGCTTAGATTTAATATTTTTGTCATATACTGGAAATCATCATCAAACTATCCAACTGATACAAAATAGATGGTAAGCTCCATATAAAAAGTATTAAAATAAATACAATGGTACAAAAATGTTTCAGTGATGTACATACAATCAAAACAAATAGAAGAAAACTTGATATTTAAACACTTATTTCATTTGAATAAAAAAAAATGTGATAAATATTCTTTGTTCATCATATTTTTTACTCTTACTTCATAGAAATGTTTATCTGTTTTCCTTTCCATGTCAGAAGCTCATATTGTTTAAATTATGTTGCTTTACTTCAAGATAATAAAAAGTTCTTTGATAAAATAAAAAAATATTTGAACACCCGAATGAAATTGTATTCGATTTTGTACATCATAAGCTGTGAAGTGGTTGTTGAGCACGGTGGTGTTACCAGTATTTATTATTAAATATCAAAATAATTAAAGTTGTGTTTTGCATAAAATTTCTTAACAAAGCAATGTTAGCTTAGTAAAGTGCTTGTCAACTATTTTTGTGCTTAAGGGGGTAAATTTTTACTACTGTCATATTTTAAGTGACACTTCTAGGATTAAGACAAATCGATTGATGTAAGAATCATCAAAATCGGTTAACCGAACGGTTTATATAGTTCCACAAAAGAATACACATACATACATATAGACGTATATATATATATATATATATATATATATATATATATATATATATATATATATATACATATATACACACATGCATACATGCATACATACATACATAGGCTGATAACCACAAAACTCTTCTTTGCGTCGTGCAGTCAGGTAAAAATAGTCCTTGTAAGTTATGATTAAAAAATTAAAACAAAATATTCTTTCCTCTATTAAAAAAAGTGTGGGAGCTTTTTTGCACAAACTGTAACTGAAACCCACCGGAGAAGTAAATAAATTCAGTGAAGTGCGACTTTGACCCGCGCACGAAGGGTTCAGTACGGGCACGAGATATGTAATTCAATACGAACAATATAAACTATAGTTTTGGCATTTTTTTCGTTTTTGGGTTTTTTCGGTTTTTTCGGTTTTTTTTAGTTTGGGGGTTTTTTGAATTTATTGGCGCTTTCTGAGTTTTGGCACTTTTTTTCACGTTTTGGCAATTTTTTTTTGGTTTTTGAAGTTTTTTTAATTTTGGCGATTTTTATTATTTTGGCGTTTTTTTTATTTTGGCGATTTTTTTATTTTGACGATTTTTTTTAATTTTGGCGTTTTTTTTTTCATATAAGTGATTTTTTTTTGGTTTTGGCGATATTTTTTAGTTTTGGCACTTTTTTTTCGTCTTGAGGATTTTTTTCGGTTTTTGGCGACCTTTTTCGTTTTGGCGATTTTTTTTAAATTTTGCGATTTTTTTTTAATTTTGCGATTTTTTTTCATTTTGGCGATTTTTTTTTTCACATAAACAATTATTTTGGTTTTGGCGCATTTTTCGCGTTTTGGCGATTTTTTTCGGTTTTTGACCTTTTTACATATTGGCGATTTTTTTTTCATTTACACGATTTTTTCGATTTTGGCGATTTATTTTAGTGCTAGAATTTTTTATTAATTTTGTCGATTTGACGATTTTTTTTAAATTTTTGGCGATTTTTTTCAGGTTTTGGAGATTTTTTTCGGTTTGGCGATTTTATAATTTTCGGATTTTTTAGTTTTACCGTTTTTGAAAATTTCAAGAGTTTACCTTTTACGGTCTCCAAGACATAGCAATTTGTCAAAATTGCATAGTCAAAATTGCATTAACTGATGGACCACCCTTTAATTTAAATTTTTTAATATTTTAATGTTTATTGTTGTAGTCTATATAAAAATACACTAATTTTACAAATTTCAAGTGTCAATATACATATGTAGAAAAAATTGTATGTATATTACATGAGATTTTAACATTTTTCATCGCTCGTTTTGGAGCACCCTTTAATTTCTAATTCTCATGTATTTGTTGTTGTAGTGGCCAAGGTTCTACATACTCTGTCCAAATTTCAGGTCCGTAGCTCTTACGGTTCCTGAGAAAATACCGTGTGACGGACAGACGGACAGCGTAGCGAAAACAATAGGTTTCCTTTTTTCACCTTTGGTGTACGGAACCCTAAAAAGTGTGGGAGCTTTTTTGCACAAAGTGTTACTGAAACTCACCGGAGAAGTAAAAAACCAAAATGTTTGTGTTAAAACGTACTCTTATGCCCTGTTAGGGCGCCTACCCACGTTCCAACTATATTACCAAATATTGGTATAAAAAATTAGGAGTCCCTGTTAGTTATCCTGAAAGAAGTGAAAAAACCTTCTCCTTTACTTTTGCAGAAAAAAGTGTATAAAGAAATAATTTTTTTTTGGAATGAAATGTTAATGAGATTTATTAAGCTTTATTTAACTAAAATATTGCCAAATATAGGAAAGCGCTATCACTAAGTCTGAATTAGCCGTTGGCAAAAAATTGATGATACTATTTTTTGAGGGTGAACTGATTTTCGAAATCTTTGAACAAAATTGTTGAACAAAATTACCAAATGAGGAATTTACTACGCTTTTATAGTACTATCGAACCTTTACTGTCGTGACCGTTTTTACTGTTGTACAATGTAATTTAAATGTTTATAAATTTTATATTTAATTTTTTAAATATTTTCTTCATAGAGCAAAAAGGGCGGCCACTTTACGTATAATTTTCAATATTTGAGTTTTAATTGAAATTTTGTTGTGATACCATTTTGTTTCCAAAAATTTTCTTTTGAGTCTTTTCTTTGTATTCCGGTTTAAAGTAACTTCTCATTCTGGCATTTATTATTTATTTTATGTCACATATATGCAAATAAGCCTCTTTTGACCCATTTAATATGTTATATGTGTATTTGATATGCAAAGCTAATCTATCATATAATATTGTAACATAAAATTCTAAATTTTAATTGGATTAACGTCACTAACATTTCAACTCAGTTTATTTTGTTCAATACGAACACATTTCAGTTAATCTGTTTAAATTTTATCTCCTTTATGCACTTTGCCACAAAGGATTTTATCTCTACTAAATACCCAAACAGCATAAGAAATTTTAAATTATTTATATATATTTACTTTCAACTAATTGCTACAAAATCTAATAATGTGTAAATAATGCAAGCAAACAACATGTTCAATACAAATGTACTTATATTAAATTCTTTACAACCTATTTCGGCCGGTTTATATTGATATTTTATACTTCGCATATAAACAGACAGGCCGACAGATAGGCACAACGTGAACTGATAGATGGGTTGCTCAGCCCGGGGTGGTTTGACTTAAAACCATCGTGTACCACAAATAAACTACAATAACAATAATAATGCCAACTATAGTTAAAAAGAAAAAAAAACAAATTATTTACTTAATTTGTTTTAACACCACCCCATCTATGCTTTCACTTACTAAACAACCCAAATGAAATGAATGCAGGATTAGAACATATATACATATAATGCTTTTAGGTACAAATTACTGGCAAACGCAAAAACATTGGTGATGATAATACTTATAAAGGGATAAGTAACATAAAAGGACTTAAATTGCTAAATGAATTTGGAAGAAATAAAAACTAATTTGAAACTTTATACATTTAGTTTAAAGGAATATGCATTTGCTAGAGATGGCTTAGCATCATACCCACGTTTGGTTTAAAGGATAAAAAATAACCAAAATAGAGGCATAACATTCACGTTAGGTTAAGGAGATAAATATGTCATGCTCACAAATATGTACATATATTTGTATGAACACAAAGCATTCTTATACATTCAACAAACGATAGTTTGTATGGCCCAAAAAAAAAACATCACTCAATAGCCTTTAATCCCTTCTGTCAAGCTTTAAAATGCCTTTAGAGGACGCTATTGCAGTTTGAAGCTCACTATACTTTGGTAGTTGTCATGACAAGTTAGCACCGTAACAAAACTTTACCCGAATATAACATATATTTCATTGCTTCGGTGTCCTAGTGTCCAGATGGCCAGAAATTGGAAATTTGTTTCCTAAGGGTAGTTTTTCGAGAGATCCATATTGAACCATAAAATGTTGATTAAAATTCGCTTGACGATTAGCAAATATGCCCAGTGAAAAAAATGGAAGTCATTCTAGCGGAAGTACATTTTCATTGCTTCCAAAAAGTCGATATTTTGAATTTGCCAAGAGTGATCAAAAAACCATGTAGAAGCTTATTTTAGTCACACAAAACCTTGTAACTCCTCAATAGTGTTAGAAAATACTCACCAGAATTTAAAAAAAATTTATTTTTTTAAAGAAATTTATGAACTATTTTTAGTCTAAAATTTAAAAGTTATTTCCTTAAATTTACATGAAAACACTGTTTCGGGCTTAAATTCGTATAAATAGAAACGAATTGTTAAAAAAGGCAACTATTTAACCTTTTTCCTAGATGAAAATATTATCATAGAACACAAAAAAGGGAATTTTTCTTAATATTGCTTCCAATTCAGTGAAAAGGCATCGAAAAATAGAACTTCTTGCAATGACAACCCTATGCAAAAATCATTAGATCGGATCGAAATTTGCACTACTTCCGCGTCGTAAACTCTACATTTTCATGACTTTTTGGAGTCTCTTTTTTTACTGGGTGGCTATGTGCAAAACTCGCAAGCCTTTATTTCGATAAGTTCAATTAAGTTTTAAAGAAGTTTAAAGTTCTGGCAAAGCTTGAGCGTTAACTTTGGGAAGTTTGAAGCGTAAGCATATTTTTACTGTAAAAACTTATCATACAGATATGTGTCACCGAATCTGCTATGCGTTGTTGCGGCATTTACTGCTTATTTTTTTAAAATAAGTATGGAAATACCATCACTACACAATCACTGTGCTATAACACAATCATAAACAATTTTTTGTCATTTACAAACCAGGACAAAAATATCTCCATTTATTCGGAGCCATCGAGGAAGCCTTTGACAAACTAAACCTCAATGTCATTTAAAGTGCACTAAAACTTATATGAATTATCAAGTGCGGTGGAAATTGGCAAGACTGTGTGACAAGGCTATACCCTAATGGGCCTATGTATAAGCAAAAATTGGCATGAAGTTAGCATAAGTGGCAAAATTGAACATGATCTTAAAGAGTTTTGCGATGTAACTTCACATTAAAAATCATGCTAGGACTTAGGGGTGGGTTAAAATTAGGTAATGCTACCGTTTTTAATGTCGAATTGTATGGAGGAACTCGTTAAGACTAGGGGTTTTTTATTCCCGAACTTTTTAATTTCCCGAGAAAGCGGGAATTTTTTTTACATATCCCAGGATTTAGGGATCCCGCTCCATAGAAATAATAAATATTATATTTTCCAGGCATTAACACAAATTTGATTAGAAAGCTTAAAACACTCACTAAAACACGCCTTATATACATAAATACTCGAATGTTAATTCAAATTGGGTTTTAGAACAAGAACTTTATATTTTTTTAGCTTTTAGTTTTTAAATTCCTTAAAGGTTTTTCCAACACGAAAAACTTTTTTATATGAGATCAAAAAAGTAAACTTACAAATATAAGTAATAACATAATAGTTAATAAAAGCAAACAAAATAAAAAATACTTGAGGTTTAAGATCCACAACAGATCAGTAGATTTGTTCTTATAAAACGTCCATATAAGTGACTTTTCAATGTAAAACAATTTTATTGAAAACAAAAAAAAAAGAAAATAATGATTTCAAAAAATTGCTTTAGAACCAGGGACCGAAAATAATTGTTATTTCTTTCTTTCTGAAGAAAAGAAAATAACCATTATCTACTTTAGATTATTATTAAACATTATCGTGGATATCGTGGATATCATGTATTATTATACCGTTATGTTAACTTTTCCAAAGACATTTCAATATCTTGGCCTAGAAATGCATTCCAGTACATCTAACATACGATGTGTATTATTGTAGCGATAACCGAAAAATAAAATTACTTTCAACAATGGTCATTGGTTACCAAAAAACTTTTGTGGTTGCTGTAATAGTTAGTTATTTATAAAAAAAATATTTCTCACTTATATTGGTTACGATTATAAACATTATTTAAAATCAATAAATGGTAATAAAAACTTTCGCAATTTCTCTTATAACTGTTATGTTCTTGCTTTAAACATCAATCTATGTGACAAGATATATCGTTAAATAAAAATTTTTAGATAAAACGCTGCTCGAAATAAATTTTCACAAATACCAAAGTGAAAGCAGTTGTTTTCTATATGTAAAGTTGTCAACGCTTTGTTTTATTATTTCCCGGGACCCCGCAGCAAAAATCCCGGGAAATCGGGAAATTTTTAAACTAGAATTCCCTGGAAAAAACCCTAGTTAAGACCTAATTCAATTTCGTCACTTATGCTAACTTCATGCCAATTTTTGCTTATACATAGGGCCGTAAAATATTTACTCAAATTTAGTATCATATTTTGTTTAAATATTCTTAATGTCTTAATTTATATCGATTTTGATGTTATTTGTATAAAAAAACAATATTTGTCTTCATCTAATTTTTCGACCTTGTTTTTATATGTTAAATTAATATATTTTTTTTTTTTTGCTTTATGTCAGTTTTTATTTTGCATTTATTAGTTTAATTTTTCGTTATTAAAAATGCAAAGCAAAAATCAAGTTGAAATACAAGGCGACATCATACTAGGTGGTCGCAAGGCAGTGTTGCCAAAACGGCGGTTTTCTCGCTATAATGACTGTATTTTGTTGTCATTAGCGGCAAGTCTATTTAAAAAACCACCAGCGGGAATTTTAGCGGAAGAATTTCTTAGTTGACGAATTTTCAGCGTTTTTCTGAAACTTATAAAGAAAGGTATTGAATCAAAATAAAGTAAATTTAACGCAGCTATGCGACACGTACCCTGGTATTTATGTTGAATTTTTTTTTTTGATATAAACACGTACAGCGAAAAGAAACTAACGTCACTTTTTTGCAAATAAAAATTGACATATTATGGTCTTGTATTAAAATGTGAAAATTTAATAGGTTAAAAATAATAACATAAAAGTGAATAAATCTCATAATTAGTGAATAAAATTTAATTCGATTAAAATTATATTAGAAACCAATTTAATCATTCTTTTCGCATTAAAAAAAATAGTAAACAAATCTTTAAACAAACGGAAAACAAACCGGAAACTGGGTGATTGGACCACTGAGTATGAGGAAAACATAATATCAACCAAAATCTCTCAAAACAATAACTTTTTCTGAATAATTTGTTTTTGATTAAAGACTTTTTTATTGAAATTCTCCTTCGAAATTAAATTTCAAGCCAATGTGAATTGAGATATGGAGTTTATTTTGTCAACACTATTTTTTTTAATTTCAGATAGTCAGAAAGTCAGGAAATTTTAACAATATTGTAGAAATACTTCAAGCAAAACGGCAAGATATTATTCCACACGTGTAGAATAATTAGGGTCTATCGCAGAAACAAACATTAAACATTAATATATTAAGATGGAATAGTCCCTTGGATTCAACTTTTTCCTGGCTCGATATTTGTGTATTGAAACTCTGCAGGAAATAAAATACCTACTTAAAGAGTAGGCTGAGTTTTGCTTACAAATATTGCGGAATTAATTACATACATCTATGTATATGTATACATATTTTATAAAATGTATCTTATTCTTTTTTACCAATAAACCATAAAAAAGACATATGTTGGTTATATTAGCGTTTATTTTTATTCAGCTAGCGGTTTTTAGCGGGTTTTCAGGGGTTATATGGTGGGAAATACCTGTAACATTTTGGCAACACTGTCGCAAGGGGTCAGGTCACTATTTTCGCCGCTTGTAATTTTATTATAAGTTGGATGTCAACACACACTTTTCAGTACATTTTGCGGACATTCAAAGTATAAATTTCTCAAAGCGAATTTAGCTGAGTATACTTTATATGAAATTGCCTTGTTGCAATAGAAGCACGGCTTATTTTTTTTTTAAATTAATTAAAAGTAAATTTATACTGTCTAAATTAGTTTATATGTAAATAACAATACTCGCAGTATGTTTTTTGTGTAAATATTGATAAGTAAATATTGTGAAACTGTAATTAATATTTGTCAAAATTAAAACAATCTATCAATCTATCCCGTGTTCAAAATTCAAGAAAGTATTTACCAATTATAATAATGATGCAGTGCATTTCATCCACGGTTTTTATCGCCATTTTCTATTAATGGCCTATTTCCCACCTGCGAAAGAAAACGTTCGACTCGCAATTTATATTGCAAACAACAATAAAATATGAAAATTTGTTTTTTTTTCAATATAAATTTTAAGTCGAACGTTTTCTTTCGCAGGTGGGAAATAGGCCATAAGTCGATTTTCTCAAAAACGGGTGGTCAGAATTTTTGCACGGTTGTCTCATATTGTTTACCAAAATGGCCACTTTAAGAATGTTTAACGTTTTGGAGTAGGAGTTTGACAGTGCTCTTGGGAAAATTCATCCACGGTTTATGTTTTGTTTCCCCCTTTGAATTCCCAAAACCAACTTGCTAGCTTGCTGATATATTTTTTAAAGTACCCACAAAATTTCCCCATTTGTTCCCGTTTTTTAAATTCCCAAAATCGACGATATTTCTTCGACGCTATCTTAGCGCACTTAAATTAGCATGTTCAACAGTAATATGATACACGAAAACAGCAAAGCTGCCAATCACAATTTTGCCAAAAAGAAAGTTGCTAAAAAAACACCCTTTATTTCTGTTCACTACTTCATACCCATTCGCGCTGGTGTGTCTTAAATATGACGAACACTTTACCATCTCTAGAGAATATTAGTTAGTTGTTTTTTTTGTGTCAATAATTGCTCTTAAAAATAGTATTTATGTATCTAACAGCATTACCATACATATGCATGTGTGTATATACATACATATGTATGTATTTACTAATGTGTGTTCACTTGGGGCCTTCATGGGCAAATTTTGTAAGTCTTTAAATTAACTCTATGTGTGTGTATGTATGTATATATGTATGTATAAAACTAATAGTTTTGCTTCTTTATATTTGAAAGTATAAAAATAAAATTTTGCATAATTTAGAAAAGTCTAAAATGTTATACACTGAAAGAACTGTAGTTTGGTGCCACACTTATACACTAAAGAGTACGACTAAAATTTTTTTTATTAGAAACCTTATTCATAGCGTTTGCATTTTTTAAAAAGGCGCTATGAGTCCTTATGGGACCACAAAGATTTTGAGCTGTCATTTTGGGAACATCATTAATTAAGAATAAACACATAACAACTACATCGAAAATTCTGAAGGATGATGTAAAAATGTTCTTCTGATTAGGTGAGAAAAATCAAGCCAGGATTTTCTGTGAATATAACTGTGTTGCCTGCATTGCTCCAGTCACGACAGAAGATCATTATTAAGGAGCCTCTCTTTACTTGTATGTAACTTTCAATTGAAATAATAAATAAATGATAAATGGTGTAAGCTGCCATTGATTAAGCTTTGTGAGAAAATCTAATTGGAAAGTCAGATTTCACAGTGCAGCACTAAAATCTTGAACCAATTGAGACCCCAAAAATCTGAAAGCTTATGATGGTAGAAAAAAACCCTAGCTGGGTTTTGAATTATTAGCTAAAGTTTTTATTTAATTAATTAGTACAATTTTCAAAAAATATGTTTTGATTTTAAAGTCTATTACTACGTTTATACGCACGGCTTATTTGCGAATAAAACTGTAAATTATTAATTAGTGTTTTTATGGGAATTTTTACAATTTAAGTTTAAAATTTGTAAGCGCACTAATAATCCAAAAATTATATTATACTTATTCAGTAAAATATTTTTTTATTAAAATACATTGAAATTGATTATTGAGGGGTTTAGCTGGATCCTATGCGCATTTCACTGTTGCTAATGCAGATCATCAGGGAACCTTTACCAAAGTTTCTTAGAACAACTAGAGTTATTATGTTATAAACTTTCATTTAAATAAATGAGAAGCTCAACAACAAATAACAAAGTTGAAACAAGAACTCAATAATCAGCATGTTTTTTATTTTCTTACCTTACCATTGTAAATTGTTGCCATATTATCGTTTTTATTGCGACTTACTAATTCAGAAAACTATTCACGTTTAACGCACTATTTGCAAATAAAATGCTTGAGGTTGCCACACTTACAAATTTTTGCTAATAAAAAACTACAAATTGATAAAATAATGCACAAAATACATTGATAGAAGAAAAAATTACCATAAAAACAAATTATTATTTTTTATTTTACACATTTACACAGTATTTTTGCAAGCATAAGTAACATTTACATGGAAGTGCTACCAAGTTTTTATACATTTAAAATGCCGTATAAACAGTGAGTTAATTTATTTGCAAATATTTTTATTTGGAAATAGTGCGCTCATAAACGTAGTATATATCTTGTGAACTATTCGAAATATTGGTTGTCTCTATTCGGCAAAATTTTTGGCTCTTAATTAAATCTAAAAGTTTACCTTGAGATAAAATAAATAAAAAACCAACATCTTACTTAAAACAGCAAAACTGCCAAAAAAAAACGTAAGAATTCGTCATAGATTTTTATTATTGATGATGGAAAATATGAGGACAGTTAAAATATTTTTAAATAGATGCTTAGAAAAATTTCTTTCTGCAATATATGCTGAAATATTTAAATTCCAAACAATTTATTTAATTCGAACGTACAAGCATAACAATACAAATATTTTGACATCCGAAGTATGCCGTTATTTTGCGCCAAAAAATCATTCAAACCGACGATATGTACTAAAATCCTACCCCCAGTCGAAAACTTCAAAACTGAATTCAAAATAAACCTTAGCTAGGTGTTTTCTTCTACTATCATAAGCTTTCAGATTATGGTGGCTTCAATTAGTTCAAACTTTGAATTGTGCTACTGCATTTTCAGTCAGTGATAAAATAATAAATGTTATCTTCAAATGCTTGAATTGTATGTGGGTTTCATGAATAGACCAGGAATTTTACATAGCCCCATAAAAAGTATTCCAGAGATGTTAATTTTTTTACTTGAAACTGAGCACTTTAGTCTCTGCGAAGGCTTTTTGTCCTTGTAATAAAAGTGGTTCGAGTAGCATCTTTAATTGCTGCAGTTAATTGCTCTGATGGGTAAATATTCCATTCGTAAAGTGTCTGAAGAGAGGTAAAAGGTTATCGACCTGAACGCTTTTCTTAGCAAAGTAAAAATTTCTTAATGTTACTCTCCTTTGGGAGCTACCAATCGACCCACACCTTCATATTAGGAAGTGGAGATATACCCTTATGGTCATGGATATAATATAACGGTGACCAATATTAATATATATATAAGAGACGCAAAACCGTAGTACGACAATGAAACATCAACTTGGCAATAATTTCGAATCATTCTTCAGCTCAGGATTGTTTTATAACTATAAGTTCAAAGAAAAACTTAAACATTTTGCAACATAAATTCAAATATTAAAGCATTAAACACATTCACCACAGCAGGCTACATGGCTACACGACTACAACTGCCGCAGGCAACAAATGTTGCCTGGTAGCCAGCTACTGAATCATTTTGAAGACGGCAGCAGCACCATAAATATATGTTTCAGTGGTGCCGCTTTCAAATAGATATTTCACAATTATAAAAATAAAATAATTTATTCAAAAATATAAAAGCAAATCAGTTTATTTCTTTATATTTTTTTGCGAATTTTACTATTTATATGTTTAGTAATTTCTTCACTACGTTTAGCAATTTTTCGTTAATTTGCGTTTTTCGCGTTTCTTTCCAAACTTTTTATAGTTTTAATGGCTTTTGCGATTTCTTGCAAAGTTCGCAATAAATGCAACTTTTTGCTTTAATTGCAGTTTTGGTGATTTTTCATCAATAGTATGGCTTGTTTACAATTTTGCAACTTCTTGCAATTTTTTGCAAACTTCGCGATAAATGCGACTTTTTGCAAGCTTTCAGCCTCCAAACAGTTTTGCCGATTTTTAAACAATATTAGACTTTGTCATCATCCCGCTGTTAATATGTTTTTTGCAAATTTTTGGTATTTCCGCGGTTTTGGCCGAGTTTTTTGCATTCCTTAAAGTTTTAGCGATTTTCAATCATATTATGGCTTTTTTTAATTTTGCAATTTTTCGCGATTTTTTGCAAAGTTTGCGATAAACCGGCTTTTTGCGTCTTTTAGCTTCCTAACACTTTTGAAGATCTTAAAACATTATTAAACTTTATCATCATTCCGCTGTTAGAAACTTTTGCGAATTATTTAAATTTTCGCGAATTTTTTGCATTCCTTACAGTTTTATCGATTCCTAATCAATATTAGGATTTTTTTTTTAAACTTGAAATTTTTCGTGAATTGTTGCTTTTTCACTTTGCAAAAATATAATTACTTTTGCAATTAACATTAAATTTTTGTAAACTTCTTTTTTATTTTTCAATAAAAAATATATCTTGGCAATAATTTGTTTAACATATTTTGCTATACTGTCAACATTGTTTTTGGTTCGTAGCCATAAAAAATAGAAATTAGTTTAATTTGACTACAACGACAAATGTAGCACGGACAACAACATGTAGCCTGTTGCCTTGCTGCCTTCAAAATATTCATTCTCATATAAACATGTGTATTCTATTTTTGACATTTTGTAGCCGGTAGCTTGCTGTGGCGAATGTGTTTAATGCTTAAGCTATCAAATTAACGTATATATAAAGCAGCATTGCCAACGTCAACTTTAATATTCATATTTCTCTCAGTGTTCCTATTATAGTTAAAACTTACGTAACATGAACTCAAGTGTTAATCCATGTGAAAATTAAAATAACCTAATGAATGTAAGGAAATGAATACATGTGTGCTATAATGGAAACTATAAAAAAGGTTTCGTAAAGAAGGCAGACAAACAGACAGTGTGACATGCACCATTTACTAAACAATCTAATTTCTTTCACAAAAGCGCAACAATAACAACAAACTTTTGTAAGTACTGTGAAAATTGATAGTCCATTTGAAAATGTTAAAACGCTTCTTTACTTGAATGTTCAATAGAATTCAGGTTTTCTTTTTAAGTTTTTGTCTCAAATAGCAAAATAACTTATAGTTAAGTCTAATATGTCTAAGGTTTTAAGTGAATTGTTTCGTTAAACTAATAAAAAAAATTTAATAAAGAGGGAAAAATGGAAACAATTCAATCGACTTCAATAATAGTAATTGGAACAATAAAAACAATTTAATTACAATTGAATAAGCATTGTATGTATTATATGTATATAATAATGGTATGTTTAAAAAAATCTAATTATTTTTAAATATCGAGGGCTTATATAATTAAAATCTGCAAGGCTTGAAAATTTTAGAAGAGCGCAAAAAACTGTTATTTTCTGCAAGGGCTAATAACTACATTTTGATCAATAGTACCATTTACAAAAGATATCTTAATTCTACTAATGTTAATCAAATACAGTTATTGCTCTTGGACTTAGAGAAAATAACAGTTTTATTTTGTCTACTAAGTGATTCAAGAATTGCAAATGTCATTTTTTAAAAATAAACAATCGATATATTTTTTATTTGATACTTTTTTTTTATTTTAAGAAACCTTTATTTCCATTCAACTTGGTTTAAAAAGCTGAAACTCGGATATGCCAACACTGATGATATCTCTTAGGCCGGTGACGCGCAATGAGCGGAAAAGCGGCGAGTGACAGAGAGGCAAGTGGGAGAAATTAAAACATACTGAATACCATGGAAATAGCCACCCAGTAAGGGGCATATTTGGGTGGCAGAGCGGAGCCGCTAAAAAATAGAATTTGTTTTAACCTTTAGTGGCCTGATTTAATTATTTTTGCTGAAAATAATGTATGTAATAAAACTTTTTAATTCCAAACAACTTTTGTTCTACAACTTTCTTCGTAAGTGGTATTTAATTGAAATATTTGAAAAATACCTGGTTGGTTCCGTAATGAACCAGTAGGCACCCACAGTTTAAAAAATGCTTTTTAAAGAAAAACAAACAAATTTTATTTACGAAAATAAACAGGATATAAAAAAATCACCAATAATAATATTAAGATATCAGCAATAACTTTTAGTCTTGATGAAACTGACCAAAGCTATTTTTCTTATGATAAACACCACATTTTTAGCATTGACATTTTGTTCTGGATGTATATTTTGGAGCCTTGCATTGTGGTGGTTGAGTGGCCGATATTATTTAAACGAATAACAAGCGGAAGAGGGGAAGTAGACATTGAACGCTGACGTTTTGGTACAATATCAACTTCATAATTACTTGGTTGACATTTTCTTACTTATTGCATTACCATATTCTGTCAGGCATTGAGCAACTTTTTTTTAATGCATACCCAGTAAAAAAGAGACTCCAAAAAATCATGAAAATGTAGAGTTTACGATGCGGAAGTAGTGAAAATTTCGATCCGATCTATTGATGTTTACATAGGGTTGTCATTTCAAGAAGTTCTCTTTTTCGATGCCTGGTCACTGAATTGGAAGCGATATTAAGAAAAATTCCCTTTTTTGTGTTCTATGATAATATTTTCATCTAGGAAAAATGGTATATAGTTGCCTTTTTTTAACAATTTGTTTCTTTTTATACGAATTTAAGCCCGAAACAGTGTTTTCATGTAAATTTAAGCAGATAACTTTTAAATTTTAGACTAAAAATAGTTCATAAATTTCTTTAAAAAAATAATTTTTTTTTAAATTCTGGTGAGTATTTTCTAACACTATGGAGGAGTTACAAGGTTTTGTGTGACTTCTACATGGTTTTTTGCTCACTCTCGGCAAATTAAAAATATCGATTTTTTGGATGCAATGAAAATGTACTTCCGCTAGAATGACTTCCACTTTTTTCACTGGGATATATTTATTTATTGTATCTTCAAATATGAACTAACAATAAGCAATCAAATCAAAAAGCTTAAATATAATTATTAGGCCCGATAGTTATTAATAATACATAAATAAGAAGTGATAATCAAAAAGGAAAAATAAATATAATAAATAATGAGAAACTTCTGATACAAACTGATTCAGCATCATCTTTAGTTTTCTTTGTCTTACTAGCATTTGGTTCAAAGCTTACATCAATATGTAGTTCACAGGAAATTTTATTGTACACAGCGAAAGAAGGAAGAACATATAACAATCCCATAAGTGAAAAAGACAAAACGCAGGGGAGCATACCTCATCCGAGAAGTCAACAGAGATCCCCACTAACATGGTCTGACTCGATCAAAATCTGGGCACGCATTGATGAGCTGGGCCGGCTCATCCAATAAATATGTATTAAAATAAGAATATATCAAAATTATGAATAAAAATTAATATTTTTGTAATTAATTTTGTAAGGACTTAATTTTTTTTTAAACGGATAGAAAGAAGTTTAAGCCTTAGAATCCAATAAGATGGGATTCTAAGGAAACTTAAGAAATTCCTAATTATGAAGCAGAAATGGATAAAGCAATCAGTTTTTTAACAGATTTGTTAAAACTTTTGGGAATAGAAGGAACTCCCACTTATGAAGACGTAATAAATGAGACACACATAGAATTAGAATTTTTCGTAATGAAGAAACAATTTTTAAATAAAGACTTTTAATCCAAATGCAAACGTAATAAACGAGGTAGAAGTCGTTTAGGAAAAAATCAATTTAAAACTAATTGAAATAACTTTCACTTTTGAACTTAAAAATTTACAAAGTGCACCAAAATTAAAGAAAAATTTTAAGAAAAAATATTTTAGAAGAGAAAATGATTTGGATAAAATCTAACAACCAAAGTTTAGCAAATATTTTTTTTCCATCAATTACGTTCTAGCAAAAAAAATATTGCAGAAAACTAAAAAGAAAAGAAAAAAATTTTTTTTACAATAATAATATTAATAACTATTTCTATAAAAGACATGATAGCAATATCAATTACAACAATGGAATGAGACAAAAATTTAACAACTTTAGAAATATAAACCCCGAAAATCGTTAGAAAAACTCGGACTTTCCCCTAGGATCAATGCAGTAGGAAAAGATAACCATGTTGCCGACGGTCTATCGCGAATTAAAATAAATAAATGACCTAAAAGACATGAATAATAAAATTTGTTCTATATTTAAAGTCACGACTAGATCGATAACTAATACAGAAAAAGGAAAGAATAGTAATACCCGAAATAAACAACATAATGATGAAAATAAAAATAATGATAAGACTAGTATATACATATGTAAATTTAACAAGCACTGACGTCAGAAAATACTATAAACTAAAGATTTCCCCCGGAAGAAGATATATCAAACGTGGAAAATCTATAGTAATATATATACATATTAATGATTTGTTTTCTAACGAGAATTTTGACTTAGGACAATTTTTCTCGAGGCTCGAAAAAGTGGCCAACAAACACGATATATATAATTTACAAGTGGCACCTAGTGAGAAAATTTCCGAATTTGTCTCTATTAATGAATTTAAGATTATGGGCAATAAAATATTAAATAGAATTAAAGTAGCGCTACTAAATGAGGTGACTCAAATTAATAATAAGAATGCCAAGGCAATTATTGAAATTATGCTAAAATATCACGATGATACCTTAGAAGGAGGAGATTGTGGACTCTATAGAACATTAGAAAAAATAAAGAGATACTACTATGGGAAAAATATGTCCAAAGACATATCTAAATACGTAAAAACATGTCATAAATGTCAAACTGCTAAAACTTTAAAACATAACAAAAGTCTAATGACTGTGACACCAACGCCAACAAACCCATTTGATACGGTACTGGTAGACACAATAGGACCATTCCCAAAATAATTATTTGGAAATGAATACGCAATCACAATAATAATCACAATTTAACTAAATATTTAGTTACTATACCGATCAAAGACAAAAGCGCAAAAACAATCGCTAAGGCAATATTTGACATTTTTATACTTGCCTATGGTCCAATGAAGACGTTCATTTCGGACATGGGAACAGAATATAAAAATTCTATATTAACAGAACTTTGTAATCTACTAAAAATTTAAAAATTAACTTCGATAGCTCATTTCCATACGTACGTTCTTATATACTTATCTATAGACAAATATGATTGGCTAAAATATTTTACTTATTGTTTTTATACAACACCTTCAACAATACATAATATTTGTAATTATGAGTTAGTCTAAGCAAAAACTTCTAAAAATTTTCAAATCTTCAATGTAGATAAAGTAGCACCACAATATAACATAGATGACCACAATATAATCAATTTCAATGTAATTTTAATAAAAAAAAAATATTTTACTGAATAAGTAAAATAATAATTTGGGATTATTAGTGCGTTAATAAATGTTAAACTTACATTCTTTTTATTTAAAACTAAAAATAATAACATTTTACAATAGCTATGTCTCACACTACGAACATCGCATATGAACATTACAATTCTCATTATGAGGTTGTGTGTTTGTTTCTCTGTTGCTTGTTTTTGTTTTTTGTTGCTGGAATTGAAAAACAACACTATTTACTACTATTGTATACTACTTGGAAACTGTTTAATGACTAAACTTTTAAATAAACACACATACATGAGCTAAATGAGTTAAATCAATGCGATTATAATAAGTACTTTCATGAAATTAGACAACAAACTGAGTTGCTTTGTAAGTGTGAGTGTGGTATGAATATGAATGTCAACGTCGCATTCATATTTATTTTAACTTCCCTATAGGAACTCAAACCCATTTGTAAGTACCTTCAAACTTGTTTTTTAATAACCACAACTGGTTGATTAAGTGACTTTTGTGTGTGTGTTTTATTCAATATGTTTGGTTGATATCTGCACGAGTTTTAAACCAATTTGTAGTCACTTGCAAAATAATTAATTTATAAGTTAGTGTTTTTTGTCAATTGATTATTTTATTTACTACAGGGTTATTTATAAATTAATGTCATTGAGAGTGTGTGTAAATCAGAGTAGTTAAATTTAAGCGATGTCTAAGCATTTATATTTAAAATTTCATGAAATTGAAAATTACTAAATATGCAAATAAAACAGAGTTGTGTGCAACAGCCCTTTTTGAACAATTTTGAGAGCGTTCGAATCAAAAGCTGTTTCAAACCTATTTAAATTACATTGACGTTTTTGACCGAACTTATATCCAACAGCTAATTTTAGTTCAATAGAGCAGACAAATCTAAAAGCTTCCGAAAAAACTTACAACTAATTTTGGTCTAGTGATATTTAACATACGAAGAATAAAAGCTCAATTGCAAAATAGAAATTTATACATTTTTATTCGAATAAATAAATAATTGAAACAATTAAAAATATAATCAAATTTTTTAATTACTTGAGACATTTGTAGATTTTTTTAATTAAACTTTAGTGATTTTTAATCAGAAATAATTTTATAGTCATGCTTAAGTTCAATAATTTCAATTCTTTTTGAATGAAATATTTGTATTAATTAATGTGAGTTTCTAAGGAAGAGAAGAAAAATTAACCTTAGACTTTAAGATGGGGGAAATACCGATACTTTTCTGTGCAGTCACGCACTTCATCAGCACCCTAGTCTATCTACTTGGGTAGAGATTATTATTAACATTAGCTATTTAACTTAAATTTACAATGAAACGGAATATGAGAAACGATTGTAGTGCATACAATTGATTTACCTTTGGTAAACACATTTATAAGTATCACTATTAATTTTCTGTTTTTCCATTTTTTCATTTTTCTATTTAGGTTAGCACTTTAATAAAAAAAAAAGAAAACTGTTGATAGTATTTTACATAAATCATAAGATGTCGGTGGTCACTTGTGATCGTCTCTTCACCAATATCTTCAATTTGGTCATATAAAATCATTTGAAGGAACACTAAGTCGAAAGATTGACGAAGAAAAACAAACACTGGTCTTTACATAACACGATGTCCTAAACCAACAATTTTTTCAGTTGTTCTGGAGGACAAGGTAGTACTTGTCCTCAAGAAGGTGTTTCACTAAGACTTTACTTTTACAAAGTGTGACTGCGAAATTTTCTTAATTTTTGTAGACAGTTTTTAAAACTTCAGTGCGTTGTTCCATTTTTGTAAATGACGTGTTTTTACTTGTTATCTGGTACGTAGTTAGTTACAGTTTAAGTCATGATAATTTAAAATGTCGGGCCAATATTCGAAACGAAATGATTATTGGAAAACATGTTATTTTAATGGCATTTTATGAATTTCCAAAAATTTTTTTACTAAAAAAACAATCATTTGGCTGTCTTCGTAAACTCGTGGTTCATTGTACTCAAACCTTAAACCATAATTTAAGTTAAATGAATTGAGTGCATCAGTTGGGAAAATGTGACAGTTTTTTTTACAAGCCAATTTTTCGTTCTGTTTATTTTTTGTTGTTGTTCAGCTTCTTTAATATCGAGGCCCACATTTTTGAAAATATCGGTATGACATCTCTAGCTACATATCATCATTCTAAACTTTTTTCGAAAGTGAGTGAGTAAATGAGCACAACCTGATTTCCCATACAATGAAAAAGGACCTGGTTATCTGAACTTAAATTCTAGAAATACGGTTATAACCAAAATATTTTAAGAAAATGTGGGTAAAGCTTTTGTGAAGAGATTAAACGACTGGCGAGGATATCTGATATGAATACATTATACTATATTTTAATGCTAATATTTAGGGTTCCGTACACCAAAGGTGAAAAGGAACCCTATTGTTTTCGCTAGGATGTCCGTCTGTCCGTCTTTCCGTCTGCCAGTTCTCGAGAACTTAAAGAGCTACGGACCCGAAATTCGGAAATTGTATGTAGAATTTTGGCCTCTACAACAACAAATATATGGCATTTAAAAATTAAGGGTTTTCTAACACGAGCAACGAAAACTGACACTTTAAATATGCAAAGTTAGTATATTTTTATACAGACTAAAACAATTAACTCTAAACTTAAAAAAAATCAAAATTAAAGGGTGCTCTATCAGTTAATGTAATTTTGCAAACTTACTGTGTCTTGGAAACCCCAAGAGACAAATTTTTGAAGTTTTTAAAAACACTAATAACAGCCTGTTTTTGTAACGTAATTTTTTGTATATTGCACGCCAAATAACGAATGAATTCAAATTTTGGTTTTTGTTTATTTTATTTTGAGTATAACGAATAAGCTTTAAGCTTTTGTTTGAAAATTTGGTTCACGTACGTACTACACAAACAAAATCAACTTTCAAAATAAACAATCAGAAAAAATTGAACGGGTCGGTAAAGTGTTTGAATTTTTATAAATAAAAGTAAAATAAGGGATGTTTTTAACAAAAGATGTAAGTATTTACATATTCCTAAAGAAAAAAGAAACGTTCAATTCCACTATGCAACAAAAAAAATTAACCACTAAAATAAGATGTTTTCTTAGATAATTCAGGGTCGCTGAACACGAATATGGCAATCATTTATTTTTCTTAAGAAGCGTTTTCGAGATATTAGCGGAAAAAAAGTGTTTTTTTTTGCAGCTTACAAAGATATTCCCAAAAATCTTGAGAGCTGTTGATTAAAATTTAGCAGCTTTAGCAAACATATCTTTTTCTTTTAATAGCCACTATTTTGATTGTGTTGACCGAATAAAAATTCACTGAGATACGGGCCTGTAGATTTAAAAAAACTTGAAGTTTTTATGATTTTTTTTAATTAAGCCAAAAAAAGTTGTAAAATTTATTTTAGACATATATCTTAAATAAAATGTTGTAGCTCATTTATTAAGCGCAAAATTACTATTATCGGGCAAAAAATTAAAAACTTAAGACACATTTACTTAATGTATCCGACTTTGAATTTTCGGATTTTTTCATTAAAAATTTAATTTTTTTACTCTAAATTTAGTAACTCAATGAATTTTTAGCCGATCAACACACTATACATATGGAGTGATAAAAGAAAGATATATCTTCCCAGCAGTGTACAATTTACGTAATTTGGATAAACAGTTCTCAAGATTTTTGGAAATGCCTTTGCAAACTGCAAAATTAACTCGTTTTTCGCGATTATCTCGAAAACGCTTCCCAAGAAAAATTAATAAGGCCATATTCGTTGTCAGCAGCCCCAATTTAGTTAAAAAACATTTATTTTTAGAGGTTGATTTTCTTGTGGCATCCAGAAGTAGTCACCTTTCATGGATGTTTTCACTAAATAAGTCGTAAGTGTTTAATTTTTTGTCCTCTAACAATTTAACGCTTAATAATTTGGCTATAAGATTTTATTTAAGATGCAAGTTTAAGATAAATTTTAGAATTTTTTTTTTGGCTTAAGGGTGCAACTTAAAATACTGAATGTAAAAAAAAAACATTTTTGAATCTAAACGGCCGTAACTCAATGAATTTTTATCCGATCATTAGTTCTACATCTTCGGAGTAAAGTCAATCATAATACTGGTAACTAACATCAACACAAAACTCACCAGTTTAGAGGTCAACCAAAGAGGTAAAACGAAGCAAAGAAAACGAAAAAAATCAAATAAAGCTTTTAAAATCTTAGAACAAAATGACGCACTTGTAGATGATATGAAGGCATATAATTACAATAAATCTTGGTTCGATTGCAAATGCGTAATATTGGTCGCTATTAAAAACTTCAAATGCAACATATCCAATCATTGTTTTTTTCAGCAAACACATATTTTTTTGTATATTTAAAAATAAAAATTTTTTAAACTCTTAAATTTTATTTATTTTTAAGTCAGATTGATAGGGTTGCTTTTTCTAAAGAAACTTTTAATTTTCTTTGAAAAAAGCTCTAAGAATTACAACTAAAAAAGTAATGGAAACATTGTTCTTAGACGTTTAATTACGAACAAAAAGAGCTTTTATTTCCAAACGAAAAAAAGGAACTCAATTCCCACCTCGATCGTTTGGCTAATAATCGCTTGCCTTGTAACGTAAAGCGTCCCATACACTACAACAGCATGCACGCACAATCAAGCGATTGAGCATTCATGCTCGAAGCACACATTATACCGACAAGCTGGTACAATATTCATTTTTTACAAAATTGCGGTAAGGGTGGTTATGAATAGTGACACAGTTTTTGCTACAATTTATTAATTTTTTTCAGTCTATGGACAAAAAATTCTTACAATTACTATTGGTATGTTGTTAAAATTAGCAGCTATGTATAACTAAAGAGCTAAAATTCTCTTTTCCATTGAAAAATATTATATTTCAATAAATTATATTTTTTAAATGCATGTTTACTTCATGAAAACTTTGCTCAACTGAGCTAATTTCACCATATACTACACCAGCAAGCTTGTACCATCAGCAAAATATCAAACTCTATTTGACATCACTACAGCAACACGTACAATCACACAAAATGCCCATACACGACCCAACCGCTGGCACAAACACTTGATTGCGCATGCATGCTGTTGTAGTGTATGGGCCGCTTAAGGCAGTTCGATGAACAGGCTGTAAAACTAAAAAGTCCCAAAACTATAGAATCGATAAACCAAAAAAAACATCGACAAAAAAATATGCTAAAATTAAAAAAAATGCCATAACGAAAAAGAAAACTCCAAAACCAAAAAAAAATTTATCAAAACCGAGATAAAAGCCAAAAACGCAAGAATTAAGAAACACTAAAAGATCGGAAAAATTCTAAAAACGAAAAAAAAACCAAAACTATATATTATATAGGCTAAAGTTCTTGTGCGTGTCAAAGTCGCACTATACTGTATTATTCTACTTTGCAGTAGTATCAATAAAATTCAATTTCGTGAAAAAAGTGCAAGCAACACCTTTAAAAATGCCTAAAATCCATTTACAAAATAAATATTATTATGCAATTTAACTCTTTTATAATGCAAATTGTGTCTAAGCAATGTAAGTTCTTAGTATGCCCTTAATAATATAATTAAAAGGCAGCCTTAGGTACACAACGTGACATATTGCAAGTTTGTTTCTTAATGTTTCCCCTTTTTATACCCTTTACCAAAAAATGGTAAAAGGGTATATATAGGTTTGTCATTCCGTTTGTAATTTCTACAATATTAACCTTCTGTCAGTGCATAGTAAATTTTACATAGTCTGTGCATGGGGTCAACCTGACCCCACATATATTTAAATGCATTTTCTAAGCTTTTTGTTAAAAAATAGTCGTACTTTAAACGAGAATTTTCTCATTCTCTGGCAATTAGTTCCCTTAACCTTCTGTCAGTGCATAGGGGTCAAATTGACCCCAGTCTTTGTAAAAGTGATTTAATAAGGTTTTACACCAACTTACTATACCAAGCAACTAGATAAGCCTCAACTAATGTTTAACTCACACATTGCAAAAAAAATAATCGAAAAAACATTATAAATGACTAAGCTACGACAGTTTTAAAACTAAATACAAAATTGGGGTCAGATTAACCCCAATGCACCAAAATATGCTTGACTTGCTTAAAACTGTCGTAGCTTAGTCATTTATAATGTTTTTTCGATTATTTTTTTTGCAATGTGTGAGTTAAACATTAGTTGAGGCTTATCTAGTTGCTTGGTATAGTAAGTTGGTGTAAAACCTTATTAAATCACTTTTACAAAGACTGGGGTCAATTTGACCCCTATGCACTGACAGAAGGTTAATAAGCGACACATAAAGTATATATATTCTGGATCCTTATGCATAGCGAAGACGAACAAGCGATGTCCGTCTGTCCGTCTGTCCGTCTGTCCGTCTGTCCGTCTGTCCGTCTGTCCGTCTGTCCGTCTGTCCGTCTGTCCGTCTGTCTGTACGTGAAATCGGTTTTCCCAAGCTCCCAGAAGAGCTAGAGACTTCGTTCTTGGACTGGTGAGTCAGAAATTTTCCGAAAAATTTTGCTATTGAAATTCAGCAAAATCGAGCAGACGGTTTCAGAGCTGGAAAACTCAAACTCAATTTACCCATAGAAAATAACTACCGAAAACAAGTTTTTATTACTTTTTTATTAAATTAACTTATTTTATACTTCGGTATGAATAAAATTGGTATTTATAATTAAAAAAAAATTTTAAAAACTTAACAAATTAAAAAACGTTTCCAGGGTTGGAAAACTTTAATTTTTTTCCTAATAATTAAACATATTTCATGTTTTAGGAAGAAGGCTATTTTCTCAGGAACGGTAAGAGCTACGGGTCTGAAATTTGGACAGTTTATGTAGAAGTTTGGTCGCTACAACAACAAATATATAAAAGCTAAAAATTAAAGGGTGTCCCAAAATGAGCGACGAAAACTTTTAAAATCCCATGTAATATACATACAATTGTATGTATGTGTGTACATATGTATATTGACACTTGAAATTTGTAAAATTAGTGTATTTTTATATAGGCTACAACAATTAAAACTAAAATTAAAAAAATTTAAATTACAGGGTGGTCCATCAGTTAATGAAATTTTGACTATGTAATTTTGACACATTGCTATATCTTGGAAACTGTAAGAGTTAAACTCTTGAAATTTTCAAAAACGGTCAAACTAAGAAATCCGAAAATTATAAAATCGCCAAAAATTTTCAAAAATCGCGGACGGTTTCAGAGCTGGAAAACTCAAACTCTATTTTCCCATAGAAAATAACTACCGAAAACAAGTTTTTATTACTTTTTTATTAAATTAACTTATTTTATACTTCGGTATGAATAAAATTGGTATTTATAATTAGAAAAAAAATTTATATTTAACAAATTAAAAAAACCTTTCCAGGGTTGGAAAACTTTAACTTTTTTCATAATAATTAAACATGTTTAGGAAGATGGCTATTTTCTCAGGAACGGTAAAAGCTACGGGTCTGAAATTTGGACAGTGTATGTAGAACTTTGGTCGCTACAACAACAAATATATAAAAGCTAAAAATTAAAGGGTGTTCCAAAATTAGTGACGAAAACTTTTAAAATCCCATGTAATATACATACAATTGTATGACACTTGAAATTTTGTAAAATTAGTGTATTTTTATATAGGCTACAACAATTAACACTAAAATTAAAAAAATTTAAATTAAAGGGTGGTCCATCAGTTAATGAAATTTTGACTATGTAATTTTGACAAATTGCTATATCTTGGAAACTGTAAGAGTTAAACTCTTGAAATTTTCAAAAACGGTCAAACTAAAAAATCCGAAAATTATAAAATCGTCAAAAATTTAAAAAAATCGCCAGAACGAAAAAAATCGCCAAAATGAAAAAAAATCGCCAAAATCAAAAAAAATCGCCAAAACGAGAATAAATTGTCAAAATTAAAAAAAAAACGCCAAAAACCGAAATAAAATCGCCAAATCAAAAAAAAAATTGCCTATATGAAAAAAATCGCCAAAAATTTAAAAAAAATCGCTCATTTGAAAAAAAATCGGCAAAATCAAAAAAATCGCCAAAATGAAAAAAAATCGCCAAAATTAAAAAAAAAAACGCCAAAAACCGAAAAAAATCGCCAAAACGAGAAAAAAGTGTTAAACCAAAAAAAAAATTCCCACAATGACAAAAATCCGCAAAAATCGCCAAAACAAAAAGAAAATGCTTATATGAACAAAAATCGCCAAAAATTAAAAAAAAAATCGCCAAAACGAAAAAAATCGCTAAATGAAAAAAATCGCTAAAATTAAAAAAAAACACCAAAAATCGAAAAAATCGCTTAAACAAGAAAAACGTGTCAAAACTAAAAAAAATTTTCCAACAATGTCAAAAAACGCCAAAAACCGCAAAAATCGCCAAAACAAAAAAAATTATATGAACAAAAATTGCCAAAAATAAATCGCCAAAATTAAAAAAAATCGCCAGAACGAAAATAAATCGCCAAAATTAAAAAAAATCGCCAGAACGAAAATTAATCGCCAAAATTGAAAAAAACGCTGAAAACCGAAAAAAATCGCCAAAACAAAAAAAATTGGTTATATAAACAAAAATTGCCAAAAATTAAAAAAAAATCGCCTAAATGAAAAAAATCGCCAAAATCCAAAAAAATCCCCAAAACGAAAATAAATCGCCAAATTTAAAAAAACGCCAAAAACCGAAAAAAATCGCCAAACCAAAAAAAAAATTGCGTATGTGAAAAAAAATTGCCAAAAATTCAAAAAAATCGCCAAAATAAAAAAAAAATCGCCAAAACGAAAAAAAATCGCCAAATCTAAAAAAAATCGCCAAAACGAAAATAAATCGCCAAAATGAAATAAACGTTAAAAACCAAAAAAAAATCGCCAAAACAAAAAAAATGCCTATATGAAAAAAATCGCCTAAAATTAAAAAAATCGCTTATATGAAAAAAAATCGGTAAAAATCTCCAAAATTAAAAAAACGCTAAAAACCGAAAAAAATCGCCAAAATGAGAAAAAAGTGTCAAAACAAAAAAAATTTCCACAATGACAAAAACCCGCAAAAATCGCCAAAACAAAATAAATGCTTATATGAACAAAATTCGCCAAAAATTAAAAAAAATCGCCCAAATGAAAAAGATCGCCAAAATCAAAAAAATCGTCTAAGCGAAAATTAATCGCCAAAATTAAAGAAAAACGCCAAAAACCGAAAAAAATTACCAAAACAAAAAAAAACTGCCTATATGAAAAAAAAATTGCCAGAAATTTAAAAAATCGCTTAAATTAAAAAAAAAATTGCCAAAACGAAAAAAAATCGCCAAAATTAAAAAAACACCAAAAATCGAAAAAAATCGCCAAAACAAAAAAAATTGCCTATATGAAAAAAATCGCCACAAAATAAAAAAATCGCCTAAATGAAAAAAATTGTCAAAATCAAAAAAATTGCCAGAACGAAACAAAGTCGCCAAAATTAAAAAAACGCCAAAAACCGAAAAAAATCGCCAAAACCAAAAAATTGCCTATATGAAAAAAATCGCTAAAACTAAAAATATCAGCAAAATAAAATAAATCGCCAAAATTTAAAAAGCACCAAATTAAATATAATGCCAAAAACCTGAAAATTGCACTACAGAAAAAAGTATGAATTTTTTCACAAAATTAATATGTACCTACATATCTCTGTGCTTATGTATGTATTTCTATACTACATAAACGCACTTTGGTAAAGGGTATATAAGATTCGACACAGCCGAATATAGCACTCTTACTTGTTTAATATACATAAGTACATACAAACAAATATATTTTTCCATACCTAAATTTGGTACACACAGAAAATAAAACAAATTAGGGTTAATTTTAAATTTTTTGACAATGATTTTGCTTCATGTGTGTTTCATGTTAATTTAACATGATTTATAATAATTGTCAAAAAAATTTTTCGTTTTGAAATAACTTTATTTCACGTTGAATTAACATTTAAATACTGTTAAAATCAAAATGAAGAATCATGTTGAATCAAAGTTATTTCAAGTTAGATCAACATGAATTTAATTTAATGTAGTAATTGTATTTTATTAATTATTGAGCTTACGTCTGGTTAACATAGGCATCAGAAAAAATTTTGTATATAAATTAATTTAATTTATACAAAGATTTGAACTCGGAACTTATCGCATGGTAGTCAACGTGCTTAGCCCTGCAGCCACAACAACTTTAAATATTCTTAAGATACACACTAAATATATACCATCTTGAAATAAAATTATAATTTAACATTTAGCCAATTCACAAAGTCTTCTAAAGTCATAAGTGATAAATTGCTATTTAAGACTAAATAGCACCGTTGTGAACTAGTATTGTAAAAAGCGGCTACTCTTGAATACTCAATACTACTTGATACTTTTTCAATTGGGTAACAAATTAATATAAATATCTTGAAAGATTAGTTTTTGTACGTTAATTTTTATTCAAATTGCCAGAATCCAAGAAATTTTTCATATCTTTAAGTCCCGGCTCACATACTTTAAATTTTCTTGATCAACTCAAAATTCAGCTGGAAGAAAAAAAGAGGTATTTGGATTTCCTTCTCCGTTTATCTCACTGTTGAATTACGAGTTGAGCAACAAAAGCTAAAGTGTGTGAACCACACTTACTGGTAGCACGTGCCTTCCACAACTCTGAAGGGTAAATTTTTTTGTCCAATATATGTTGATGATTGAAGTTGTTTTGTTCAATGATGATTTTTTAAGTCCTTGTTTCAGTACCTGCTTTCGTATGGCACACAAGAGTTGTATAAATTTGATGTATTTTAAAGGAAGACTTTGGTTTGAATGTTAGAAAATGCAACCCTGAAAGTATTGAGTAGTTACTTTTGTGTATGGAGTACCGGGAAAAACACTCGGTATTGAGTACTCAGTACTCAAATACTCAATACTTTTATAACACTATTGTGAACGGCCTGTTGCATTGCCATATAAAAAATTTTCATAAACGTTAAATTCAAATGACATAAAATAAACATATAGGTTTATTTCTATTTCGGAAGTCGTTGAAAGGCGACTAACTATTTGAATTTTTTAAGTTTACAATTTATTAACGCACTAATAATCCCAAAATTATTATTTTACTTATTCAGTAAAATATTTTTAATTATTATTATTATTATTATATTAATTTGACTGCACCCGGTCAAAATCAAAAACTTAGTGGCAAGACTCTATTCTTGAATAGTTGTTATTTACATTTATTTGCTTTTACCTACTCTTTATATCTATAATTTGAAGCTGAAAAAAGTCAGCCAATGTAGTAATGGTAAAGTAAGAATTTAAAAAAAAAGATTGATTATTGAGTTCTTGTTTCAACTTTGTTATTTGTTGTTGAGCTTGTCATTTGTTTAAATGAAAGTATATAACATAATAACTCTAGTTGTGCTAAGAAGCTTTGGTTAAAGGTTCCCTTCCCTGATGATCTGCATTAGCAACAGTGAAATGCGCATAGGACCCAGCTAAACCCCTCAATAATCAATTGCAATGTATTTTAATAAAAAATAATAATTTACTGAATAAGTAAAATAATAATTTTGGGATTATTAGTGCGTTAACAAATTTCAAACTTAAATTGTAAAAATTCCCATAAAAAAAAGTAATTATTTGAATTTGTTGCTTTTATTTCGAAAATATTGAAAAATGTCCATTGTGGTGATGTGCTTTTTTGATTTTGCGAGTTCTTGCAAATTTTTGCAATATTCGCGATGAAAGCGAGTTTTGCAAGTATTCTGATTCTTAAGTTTTTATGAATTGATGAGATTTTTATTTCGGCTAAATTGAATTTGTGAATTTTAAACTTTTCGATTACGCTGCTTTTAGCAAATTTTTGGGAATTTTAACCATTTTCGCCTATTTACTGAATGGCATTCGTTAGAGTTTTAGAGATGTTTAATATAAATTATGTTTTGTTTAAAATTTTGCATTTTTTTTAAGAATTTCTGTTAATTTTGCACGTGATTTTCACCGAATATGTGAATATTTGCATAATTTAGTATCCATATCATACAAAAATATCCATAACAAGGCAGAATTTAATGGTGTTGCAAAAAATGAATTTACGCAAATAATTCTTGAAGGCAAGTTTATCGAACTACACAGAAAAAATTATTGCCAAAGAATTTTCAAAGAAAAATTTGTTTGAATTAAAATTTTGATTCAGTAAATATTTTTTACTATTCCAGTAAATAGTTTGATCCAATTTTGTTTTAAGCAAAACAAAAAACAATATGGAGTGAAAAATTCTAGTTGATACAATTAATATAAAATAATACTTGTAACAAAATTGTTAAGTGAACATTTCTGTTCCAATATAAAAATTGATTTCTGTACACAACAGTTATTTATTTTATTTACTTTTTATTTTCATTAAAAATTTTGTTGAATCAGACAATTTGTTGATTGAAAAGTTCCAAACAAATTATTGCAAAATTTTGCATTTGAATGCACAAATTTCTTTGTAGGACCTAAATTGAACAAATTAGTATTTGATTCAAAGAAAATCGTGTTTGAAATGGAAAATTAGTTTTTTCTGTGTATGCGAAGTTCATCGTTCTTCCCAATTGTGTTTTTGGCATAATTCTTGAACGTAAAAGAAAATAATATTTATGTAAAATAAATAGCAGACAGAAAAGAAAAACATAGGTAACAAAGTTTTATTGTCATAAAATATTTTTATATGAAAAATATGAGCTAGATTTTATAACAATCATAAACATTTATGACACACAACAACAAATATGACGCAATAGAACACTTTGTGATTTGGCTAGTTATTTTACATACAATATGTTTGAAAAGTTTTAGTTTTAGTTTAAAAAAACAAAATTCCTTGACTTGAAAAGTTTTATTTAAAAAAAAACAAAATACTTTGACTTGACTCCAGGATTCGAACCTGCAATCCTCCGAATGCAAGGGTAATACCCTGCCTACCAGCCAGCAGCATTTTGTCGGCTTTTTTACAAACAAAAACAATACAAAAACAACCTACACAACTAAGCACAAAAGTATATTGCAGCTGTGAATAAAGCAAATAAACACCAACACACTCAAACAACATATTATTTTTTGTAAATTTAATAAGATTTGAATGAATCTGAATCAACCTTTTGGCATGTTGATTTTACATTGATATTTTTTCTGTGTGTAACAAGATTTGTTTTCATATATTCTTAGAAATATGTTTAATATGGGATTTTAAATTTCAACATCATTTATTTTTTCTAATCTGAAATGTATAAACATCATTTTAAAATATCATCTATCAATATGTATTCTTTCTTTTTTTTCGTTTAAAATATAATTTTAAAACTCATGATAAAAATGTTTAAGGATGCACATGTACATATACATATACGTATGTACTTCTAAAGCTCTACATTTAGCCATTTATATGCACACACAGATGTGAATATGTAAACTGTGTAATATTCTGAGAGAAACTGCTACAAAAATATGTACATATGTATTTATATAAAAAAATTGCTTGGCATATCCTTCCGCTCACAACATTGGATACGAATATACTTAAATATGGCGTTGGAGAGAAATGTAAGAAAAAACTAAACTAAAATTGAAGATGATAAAGCTGCTGCCATTTGATGCAGCAGCTCTGCATTTTTTCCTGTTTTCTTAGTTGGTGTGGTATTCGGCAAGAGTATCATTCAATGACAGCATAACATTATTGCATGATTTATTGGTGTCGATATGCTTAGTTTAGCAATGAATGTATGAACCAACCAGTTAACATCATTACATAAGCAGCTTCAATGCAACCGATAAAAAGTGCAAAGAATGAAAAAAATAAAAAACCGACTAATCATACCACAACGGTTGCAACTTATTTGGGCGATATGGTTGATATCACTGTTCTGCAAAAAAAAATGTTTCATTAAAACTATTCAATTTTTATGAAAATTCGAATTCTTAATTCTCAATTTCAGTTTTTGTCTGTGAATTACTGATTTTTTTAGTGGCTCATAAAAAAAGCGTTCAAGCTTATTTATTTAATAAAACTGCAAAATGAAATTATCTTTAAATTAAATTTAGATAATTCTTTTTCGGTTTTAATACTCAGAGTATTCCGAAATTAGTGGCGAAAAAATCTTTTTAATGCAAAATTGTTTTTTTTATCATATTTGTTTTCAACACTTCATAAAAAATTTAAAGCTCTAATATTTTACTCATATATTACTTACCATGATGCAAGGTAAGCCGGAAATAACAAGTAAAGAAAATCTTGTACCATTAAAATCACGTAATGAAGTTCTTGCTCCCGAATCTTTTTTTATTTTTGGCAGAACATTGTATTTAGAGGGTTGGTATGAAATTTGTTATATCTCTAGTGGAAATAAAGGTTAAACAGTATATTTTGGACGTACCCATATTGTTTTTAGTGATGTTAAAATTTTCAAGGAATTATATACATATAAACATATATACATATGTACACATCTTTTTATATAAAAATTTTGCTTAAAATATTTTAAAAAGGAAGTCGAACGAGCATTTTTTTTGCTATGTGAATTAATTTTCGTTTTTCTAAATAGCAATTTTTCATAAAGATTGTGAACATCTCTTCAAAATTTATAATTGTGTTTCAGAATTTTTCTTTTAATAATAATACATGCTACGAAAGTTTATAACTTTGCATTATTGCAACATTTGTGCCAAGTTTCAATAAAATCGCTTGAGATAAACATTTTTAATTTGCTCTTTTAATTGTGTGCTTTATTGGAATAGCTCCGCCCCCTGATTTATCTAGTTAGTTGCTAATCTAGACCTACTTGTTTATTAAATTTCAGCTAACTAGCGTATATTTTATTTATTTTATTCTTATGGGCGTGATAACGCCCCCTTTTTCAATCTCAATACCTGCTATAGCCATTTATTATCTTTCCTGTCGAGTTTCGTTGAAAACGGATAGTAATAAATATATAAATATGTAGTATATTTAAATATGCTGACCCAAAGTACATAAAATAGGAGGCTTAAATTGTGTAGGCGTGTTAACGCTCACTTTTTCAACGAAAGCTTATAGCCTTGTACTATTGCAACATGTATGCCAAATTTCATTAAAATCGCTTGAGTTTAACGCCTTAGATTTGTTTTTTAAATTCTGAGTCTTATGGGCGCAGCCCCGCCCTCCTAGGTAAAATTTTTGGGTTTTCAGATTTTTTATCAAATTTCAGCTCACTAGCGCAAATTTTTATTTTTGTTCTTATAGGCGTGCTCCCGCCTACTTTTTTTAATCCAAAGTTTTGTTTGGCTAGTGCTTATCTTTCCTGTTTAGTTTCGTTGGAAACGGATAATACTAAATACATAAATAGTACATTTAAATGTTCTGACCCGAAACACATGAAATAGGAGGCTTAAATTGTTTGGGCGTGCTAACGCCCACTTTTTTCAATAAAAATGTAGAGCCTTGCATTATTGCAACATGTGTGCAATCGCTTGAGTTAATTCTTAACTTTATGGGCGTAGCTCTGCACCCTTAGTTAACATTTTCGGGTTTTCAGATTTTTTTAGGTGAGTACTTACTTAGTTATGCTTGTGTATCAAATTTCAGCTCACTAGGCGCAAATTTTAATTTTTATGGGTGTAACCCCGCCCCCCTGGTTAAAATTTTCAGGTTTTCATATCTCACCTAGATCTAATCGTGTAACAAATTTCAGTTTTCCAGCTATAGCGGAAGTGCTTCATCAATTTGATGAGTTTTTCAGCGGTCAGTGGTCAGTGGTCAGTGGTCAGTGGTTAGTGGTCAGTGGTCAGTGGTCAGTGGTCAGTGGTCAGTGGTCAGTAATCTGTGAGTATGTCTTAAAATATTCACTTTTTGCACCTCTATATCTCCGGAACCTTTCATTGTAGAACTTTCAAACTTTGCTTATGTGGTAATATGAATTTATTCTAATTAAGGTTAAAATTTTATAATTTTTCGATTGCTGGGAACAAAGTTATGAGGGGGGTAAAAACAGCTCGAATGGCTTCCTGTAAATATACACACTGCGTGCATTGGTCGGAACTTGGCCTGGCACACTGCCGTGCGGCTAGATCTTATATTGATATTAAAAGCAATAACTGCACAGATCTGTAAAACTTTAAAAGTAAGAACTTCAGTTTCACATCAAGCTTTTGTGGTATATTAAATATTGTCAAATCAATCATTTAGATTTGCTTATCCTAAAAAATAAGTTTATTGCATTTTTCAAACACTTTTTTTAATTTCGCCGCAATTCATTTGCAGGCAATTGAACTCAATATTAATCTATCTATTTAAATTAAATTGATATAATTACTCAAATCAACACTTAGATTACGTTAAGACTTGCAAAGAATTTATTTTTGTCTTTCTTCTGCTTTAGATACTTTTTATTGTATTGCAAACAATAAATACGGCAAATATAGCATGTAAAAATACTGTTTTCAACACGATTGAATTACGTTTTCCAGTTGAAACAGTATCAATTGGCAGTCGTACTTAATGTGCGAATGAAATAAATGAAAACACACCGAAAAATGGAAAAATATGTATGTATGTATATTAAATTGTAATTGTTGAAAGCAAAGTCGACCTGTAATAAATACTATTTCGAAAGCTAGCAACCTGCATAAAGCATAAGCATGTAGAATTAGTTAATTAGTCGATTATTTCATATATTCAAATCATTCGATACAAACTCAAATTGTGAAGCTGCTTTCGTTTGTTAATCGAACCCATTACCCTCCGAACACTCAAGTAGTAGTGCTATCCAAGAGAAAACTCTAAAAATTTAAATGCTACAGACGAGGTTGGTAAATGTTGAACTGGCACACGCCTTTTTCTACATTCTGCTTTCTGCTGTTCTGGTCAGTGCGAATCGGCGCTGCGACTGACACTGCCTTATAGGCGACCATAGCGGATCAAGCCCTGGTCAGTTCACAGTCGAAGAATTTTGTTTGTTTATCATATATGATCAGAGATAGACAGCAACATTTCTTATTTCTTAATAGTATAGAATTAAAGTATAACGAAAATGCATAGAAATAGTAAATAAAACATGAAACTGTGTAAAGTATTTCATATTAAATGTAGATTTTTAATAATTTTGTAATTTTAAATATCCTCACAAAAATATATATATATATATATGTGAAAAAAGGCCAAGTTCCTTTCCAAAATTTTGGCCATTAAAAGTAGTGTGATAAAAATGTTGACCAAGTTCTTGTTTGGCACAATAGCTAGCACTGTAATATGCTACGCATTATATAAATTTCGTATAAGAGTTTGCAAATATTAACATGTGAGATGTACACACATTGTTGCCAGAAAAGACGATTTGACGATTTTTCGATCGACAAAAGCTGAAGGTATAAAACAAATTCATGTGATAGCCTTATCTAACGTTAAGTAAGCATATAAGAACAATCACAGTTTGTGTAGAAGAACTATTTTTAAATCGCTGTGAAAAAAGGAAAGGTTTCAAAATATCGCTCAACTCTAATACATCTAGTAATTAAAGTTTTTGCTGGGTATTTATGCTTTTTTGAAAGTTTTGTTTTTTTTTCAATACAAAAACGAAACTACTATAATTTTAAATATGTTTTGAGTTTTTTTTTAATTTGGGCGATTTTTTTCTCTTTTAAATAATTTTTCATTTTCAAATTTAAGGCGATTTTTTATTTTTTTTAACCCCCGACTAAAAAAGGGATGTTATGAGTTTGTAGTGTGTGTCGGTTCAGCCCTTTAGAAGATATCACATTTATTCTGAATATATTCGGGAGCTTCTAAAATTTTTAATGTTTTTTATTTATATTTAATTTTGACATTTTGGGCGATTTTTATTAATTTTTTTTCGCGATTTTCCATGGATGTGAACAAAATATTTTAAGAATGGAATATTCTAAAGCAAAAATAAAATTGTTCAAGTCAGTAATCGAATACCTTAGTTAACAAGTAACCAACAAGAAAAGGAAATTTCTACAAGAAAAATAATTTCTCTATTCAGCTAAAAAGTATTAACTCTCGGACACTACCGAATTCATCTAAAACTCCTGAAGGAGCTGCAAGAAATTAGTTCTTAATGATACCTATACAATAAATGAAAATACTAGAAACTTTTTACTAAGGCTGAGCTTACATCTGGCACTTCCTGTGTGCCATGTGCCAAAGAAAGCGTAACCAGTAATTACTAATGAAAAACTTTTTGATTCAGAAATGTATTTATTGATTTAAAAAGTTTCCAATCATGTTGGATTCTATAAAATTGTCTATTAGTTATGTATGAAACTGTTTAACTTAATAAATACATGTCCGAATCAAAAAGATTTTTCATTAGTAATTAGCCTTTACGTGTTGTTTACGCATGTGGGGCACATAGCGTATAGATGTAAACCCGGCGAAAAGCGAAATTTACATCATTACATTTTTTATATGTATGCAAAAGTGTTTTTCTATGGTCTGTTTTTCGTCAAAGTATGTAGAGTGCATCAAATATAAAACAAGGAACAAATTTACTCACATCATTGATACAAGAATTAAAAACAAAAGAACTTCAAATGAATTCTGTTACAATGGTGATGAATAAAAACAAAAGACTTTTAAGAAACTCCACAAGGTCTACTGAGTTGGCTACGTGCGTACATCGTACATTTGTGAATGATAATAAAAAAAGAAGGATGAAAGAAATGAATAAAAATTAATACAGATACGTGCGACTGAGTGGATGAGAGAGTGAAAGCTTGGGAGTCCAAAGGATTTCTGACGTAGTGAGTGAGTGGTGGAGGACTTTTGCCCATTCTATGTTTGTATGTAAAAAAATGTTACATTTTTACTGGAAAAGCAGAAGAAGGTAAAAACAGAACACAAATTGTATACAAGTACAGCAGCAACACCGCAAGCATTGTACCATTAACCTCAGCTACACCTACACCACCACCACCACCACGACCACCAACTACTACCAGCATCCTTTAATATTTAAGTCTGTGTAAAAGAAAAGTTATAGAACTGTAGGAAAAAACTACATTAAAAAACTTGGTAATAAAACGGAAATAAGGTTTAAAGCAATTTCAATTTTACGTACTTAATGATATGCAATCAAATGGAAACATAAAAAACACAGAAAGAATACGAATAAAAAAACAATTTTTTAAATGCAAATCAAAATAGGTTAAGTAGGAAGGTGAAATGCTCTGTGTATGTAGTTATTCATATATGTATATGGATATATATATATATATATATATATATATATATATATATATATATATATATATATATATATATATATATATATATATATATGCGTGAGTATGTTTAAAATAAAAGATGTCAGCATCGTGACCGGTGCAGAAAGAGGAAATGGTAACAAATTATTGAATTAAGTGTAACTAGTGGATAAAAGAATTGAAAATTAAGCTAAAGGGAATTTTTATTTTCTCTATAAGTATAATTTTTTTATTCTCTTTAAATAAATTCAATTATCTGAAGGTTTCTTTAAATGGAAAATATTGGGTGACAATCAAATAAATTCTGTATACATATATACTAGGGGTGCCAAACGGGAAATCCCGAAATCCCGGGATTTTCGGGATTTGTAAAATTCAACCCCGGAATTTCTTTTTCGGGATTTCTTAGCATATTGTATATAAAAGCCATTTATATTTTTTTTTATAAAATATAAAAGTCCCATAAAATTGTTTACTTGCAGTTTTAACAATTTAATGACTATTCGTGACATATTTCTTATTAATTAACAAAAAGAGCAAAATAAATTAACTACTTTCTCACTGTTATTTTTATTAAAGGGGCTACGATATACAAGTAAGAAATATTTTGAACACAAGAAGAAGCATATGAGCTTTTGAAGGGAAATAACATTTGGAAAATTTACAAGTTTGACAAATTTATTCCGTCTTATTCTATATTATAAGGGCAATTATGAATAAAAGTCTAGGAGAAATTTTCCCAGGGGAATAATTTCAAACAGTAGCAAATAATTGGAGAATACAAAAAAATCTATTTGGAAAAGGGAGAAGTTTCTTGCGGAAATTCATTCATAAGTGCAGTGAATAACTATCTGTATGTCGACTACTCAACGCTATAAAAAATTAGCACTTATCTACTTTTCAATAACAATTAAATACAATTACAGCTCCTTACAATTGAAGTAGAATACAATACAAGGCAAGTGCAAACTTTTTGTGGTCGGGTTAACGTAAACGTATGAAATATTTACCGAATAATGAGTTTCGTTTTTCAAAAAGTCCGTAGATATGTATGTATGTTTATTTTTGTTAAGATTTTAGAAAAAAAATTTGCATATATATATATATATATATATATATATATATATATATATATATATATATATAATGGGTGATTTTTTAAGAACTATCAGAAATTAAAAAAAAAAGAAAACACACAAAATTTTAGGAAAATGCATGAAATATTTATTTGGATTGATAGTTGGGTCGATATAATTTAATGTTTGAAGATTATTTCATGCAAATGTTGTCCGCGGCTGCGCCTCAAATGGTCCATCCGCTTAGTCCAATTTTGGCATACTCTTTCCAACATTTCGGCCGGTATCTCACGAATAATGTTGGCAATGTTGGCTTCCCGTGCGTCAATCGAAGCGGGCTTGTCGCTATAGACATTAGCCTTAACATAGCCCCACAAAAAATAGTCTAGAGGCGTTAAATCGCACGATCTCGGCGGCCAATTGACTGGTCCCAAGCGTGAAATAAACTGTTCACCGAACTCGCATCTCAATTGGTCCATTGTTTCGCGTGCTGTGTGGCATGTGGCACCGTCTTGTTGAAACCACATGTCATGCAAGTCAAGCTCTTCCATTTTGGGTAAAAAAAAGTTTGTTATCATCGCACGGTAGCGCTCACCATTCACAGTAACCTTGTGATTCGCATCATCTTTGAAGAAATACTGCCCAATGATGCCGCCAGCCCATAATCCGCACCAAACGGTTGTTTTTTGTGGATGCATTGGTAGTTCTTGCAATGCTTCTGGCTGCTCTTCACTCCAAATACGGCAGTTTTGCTTGTTCACGTATCCATTCAACCAGAAATGAGCCTCGTCGCTGAACACAATTCTTCGATAAAAAAGTGGCAAAAAAGAGCACGCATTTTGGTAATAAAATTCAATAATTTGCAAGCGTTGTTCGTTTGTAAGACGATTCATGATTAAATTATAGACCAAACTGAAGATGTTTGACAGTGACACAAGATACAAAACGTGCGCGAGCTGTCAAAACTAGTGTTGCCAAAAAGATAATAGCAAAAAAATCACTCGTTATATATATATATATTTCATATTTGTGTAGTTATAGTTTTCAGTGTAAATTTTCTAATAACAAAAGTGATTAATCAACTTAAAGTTTTAAAATGCAAAAAATTTTTTATTACAGTAAGATTTATTTAAAAAAATTATTTATTTTACCAAAAAAATTTTGATCCCGAAATCCCGAAAAATCTCGGGAAAACGGAAATTCCGAGACTCCGAAAATCCCGGGATTCTCCGGATCAGGATTTATAAAATCCCGAATCCCGGGATTTCCAAAAATCGATCGCGATTGGCATCCCATATATATACATACATCAGTGATGCCAGAATTCCTTCACCAAAAATGTCTAAATGTAGAAAACAAAAAATTGCTAAAAGACGGCTTAAAACTAGCTAAGAAATGGCCAAGCCTCATGGAATGCAAAAATCATAAGCTTTAGCAAAAACAAGAAGGTATTTGGTGTATTTTTTCTTGAAAGCAAATCGGGAGCTTTCTTAAAGTAAATAAAAACAATAAATTGAAGTAATTAATCAAATGATTTTTCTTCATGTACTGAAGCATATAGTGCAATAATTGCAGTACGCCTTCTATCCATTTATACAGGGTGTTTTTTTAGAGGTATAGAACTTCGAATTGAAATAAAACACAAGAAATCGTTTTAATGTCCATCAATTTGGCTTTATTGGAAGGATAATTTTATGCCATTAGGGAATTAGTTCATGTTGAAGCTTCTGTAGATCTCTCCTCCGATCACTCTCCCACGATTGTTACAATTTGTAGCCCACTAAGAAGTGACTTCCCTGTCCCATATGTAAAGATGGTCAACCGTGTTAATTGGCTGGGGTTCAAAAAATACCTCAGTAGCCATTGTACGGAAAATATTAACCTAAGAACATCAGCTGATATTGAATCTAACATTGAAAATCTTAACGAATATATTAAACAGGCTGCTGAACATGCCACTACTTCCCATCCGCAGACTGGGTTTAATAGAATTTATTCTACAGTCATTGAACGTCTTTTACGTGAAAAAAGGACAGCTAGAAGGGAATGGCAACAGCACAGATCACCCCAAAATAAAATTAGATTTAAAGAGTGCACTAGACGACTCCAAGAGCTGCTGGCATATGAAAAAACTGTATGTCTTAAAAATTATCTGGAAAATCTTGATGCCACACCTGCATCTAATTACTCCTTGTGGCGAGCTGCTAGAAAGCTTAAAACACCCGTTGAATATAGACCGCCTCTGCGCACTTCTACCGGAGGTTGGGCCAGAAGCGATACTGAAAAAGGTAACATATTTGTTGAGCATTTAAAATCCGTATTTACCCCAAACACATGTACTGGTGTTGTTGATTTACCAAGTGTAGTTGCGCTACCCCCTCGACCCATAAAATTTAAGACGCGTGATGTTCAGAAACTAATTGCTGAACTCAACCCGAAGAAAGCTCCAGGTATTGATGGAATAAGTAACAATATGCTGATATACTTGCCCCATATTGCAATTAGAATCCTGTTATTTATTTTTAACGCCATTTTACGACTGGAGTATTATCCACAAAGCTGGAAGCTTGCGAAGGTCAAAATGATTCCAAAGCCGGGCAAAGACCTTACCAAGGCTGAGTCATACAGGCCAATAAGTCTGCTATCAACAATGTCAAAACTCTTCGAAAAGCTGCTCATGACAAAATTGTCCCCAATTTTAACTGATAGTGGGTGCATCCCAGACCATCAATTTGGTTTTAGAAGTCAGCATAGCACTATTGAACAAACGCATAGATTGGTTCAATGTATAAGAAGAACATTTGAAGAAAAGAAGTACTGTTGTGCACTGTTTATTGACGTTTCGCAGGCATTTGATAAAGTGTGGCATGAAGGCCTAATTTTAAAATTAAAATCATATCTACCAATAAATTTGGTGAATTTATTAGAAAGCTACATAACTACCGGAAAGTTTACGATTGTGGAAGGAGAATTCATGAGTCTGCCCCAATCTATATCATCCGGTGTGCCACAGGGGAGCATACTGGGGCCAGTTTTGTATTTGATTTATACTTGTGATATGCCTGTGAGCAGCAATATCTATACATCTACGTTTGCCGATGATACAGCCTGCCTTAGTATGCACAAAAAACCGCACGAGGCTTCCCGATATCTTCAAGAACATATTACACAGTTGGAAATCTGGTTGAACTTATGGAGAATTAAAGTCAATGAACAAAAGTGTGTCTATACAACGTTTACCCTAAGAAGAGATACTTGTTCCCCCATTCGAATCAACAATCAAAATATTCCTCAACATTCCCAAGTGAAATACCTTGGTATACACCTTGATCGAATGCTTACATGGAAACATCATATTGACTTTAAGCTAACTCAGATGAAAATTAAGTTATCTCAAATACACTGGTTGATTGGCAGAAATTCAACACTTAGCCTAGACTGCAAACTTTTAATATACAAGTCGCTTTTAAAGCCAATATGGTGTTACGGTATCCAGTTATGGTGCACTGCTTCTGCTTCCAATGTAGAGAGAATTCAACGAAGACAAAACTAAATTTTAAGGTTAATAACATCTGCTCCATGGTACATTAAGAATTCAAATATACATCGTGATTTAAATATGCCACTAGTGAATGAAGAAATTGCAAAATACGCAGGCAAATATTTCACAAAACTCGAGTCACATCCTAATCCGCTTGCTCGTAATATTTTGAACTTTACTGGTCACATCCGCCTAAAAAAGAGGGACATAAGGGCTCTTATACTTAACACTCTAGATGGGAATGCTTGAAAATACATTTAATTTTCCTTTTTGATTATCACTACTTTGTATTATTTAAACTATCACTAAGTTTTGGCCGACACTGGTCGGGCTAAATAATTATATTTTCGCTTTAAGATTTGATCACTTATTGTTAGTTCATATTTGAAGATACAATAAATAAATATATGTAAAAAAAAAAAAAAAAAAAAAAAAAAATTATTTGAATATGGCGGTTAATGTTTTACATACTACTAAAAGCTATATTTCAACAAAGAAATGTGGATAATTTTAGCAATTATCTAAAGGCGATTTTTTGTCGATTCAAAGCGCAATGGTCATCAAATAACTGACTTTTTTCATGTGCAGTTGAAGTTTATGACGATATGTGGTTTCAACAATACATTGCGAAACACGCAATAACACAGTCCTAAAATGAGCCATGCTTAATAATTTAATACTTCACCATCATCTGTCCTCTCCTCATTATCCCTTTCCTATGCACGTACATACACAGAAAAAAGTGTTCACCAATTAATATTTTCAATTAAGAATTTAATTATATTAATTAAATTTTTAATTGTATTAATTAATTTGACAGGAAAAACTTAATTGATATTATCAAATTTTTTATAGGTGAAAATTTATTTAATTTTTTAATTGATACTACAAATATTTTAATTAATATTACAAAATCATTCATATTACTTTTTTCTGTGTATATACTACAATCTTATTTGATGAAGTTAATATTTTTTTTGTAAAATAGTCATCCTGTGATAGCACTGAGGAAGACACAAATCTAAAAAACTTTAAAAATTTAATAGATTTAAACATATATGTACATATATAGAGGAAAAGAACTTTGAAATACAATAATGCAAAGATGGATTTTTTAAATCGACGTGAAAGTTATTTTATTCAAAAGATAATTTTCTGGCATTATAATTTAAATCTTACTTCTGGCATATGACCGCAAGGGCTGGGTCATGGCATAACCTGGAGGCCCAATTCAATTACTTTTTCAAACTTAATTGCCGCATATCGGTAAAAACGCGGCAAATAATGTCCTCCAAGTAGTAAATCGTGTCGGGCTTATTGGCGCAGACTAGCAAATTCACATATCCTTACAAAAAATAGTATAACGGCGTCAAATCGCACTATCTTGGAGGCTAAATCACGGGTCCGGAATGTGAAACAATGCGGTTTACAAACATTTACTTCAATGTATAAATTATGACATGAGCTCCTGTACATCATGGTTTTTTAATTGATTAACGAAGAAGTCTGTAATTCGGGCCTTTCTGTATGCTACTCTCTAGAGCAAAGACTTCTCATTTAGCTACTGTACGATGTTTTTTTTGGATGGGTACTATTATTTAGAGTAAACATGGTGCAAAAACGTTCTATATTTAATCGAATTAATTCCTCTGACGGACGATAGTATTGAATGTAAGGTTGGCGTAGTGCGCAATACATATTTCAAACAGAATCATGATTATAGAAATTAATTTGCATGTGTAAATGCCAAACCAAACTAAACATGAACCCCTTGATAACTGACAAAATGGCCTCCAGTTATTAAAGTGTTGCAAATCTTTAAAAAGCACGCTTTATATGATGCAGTTTAAATGCTACAGTGAATACAAATATCTCTGGCGATGACGTAAAGTTTCAATCCTACATTACAATTATAATAAATTAGTTTAACGTGAACAATAAGCCGTAATCTAAATAAAAAATTGTTTCCTGATAATATCTTAATTTATGGTTTTCCTATCAAATTAAAATTAAAGAATTTCAAACAAACAAACAATAAACTAAATGGCATAAATCTTTAAAATCTAAATAAAGGAAATGAGATAATGATGAATTGTGTTCAATACGAAAAAAAAATTAAATTCATAGTGAAGGTATGATGAAAACCACAAATTTTCGCAGCATGAGACCGCAAAACCCAAAATACTGTCAGTCTGCACATAAAAGTAAATCAGTTGTATTGAAGTGCGTACACTGATAATTAGCCTTTAATTATGAAAATGTTTTAAGTCGTATTGTATCTTTTTTTGAAAATATTTAGTAAATTACAATTGACCAAAGAAAAATTATTTTTATATACGTCTTTTTTTATGAAATTAACTTATTTAATACTTCGGTATGAATCAAATTGGTATTTCTAATTAAAAAAAAAATTAAAAATTTAACAAATTAAAAAAACGTTTCCAGGGTTGGAAAACTTTAACTTTTTTTCTAATAATTAAACATATTTAATGTTTCAGGAAGAAGGTTATTTTCTCAGGAACGGTAAAAGCTACGGGTCGAAATTTGGACAGTGTATGTAGAACTTTGGTCGCTACAACAACAAATATATAAAAGCTACAAATTAAAGGGTGTTTCAAAATGAGTGACGAAAATTTTTAAAATCCCATGTAATATACATACAATTGTATGTATGTGTGTACATATGTATATTGACACTTGAAATTTGTAAAATTAGTGTATTTTTATATAGACTACAACAATTAACACTAAAATTAAAAAAATTTAAATTAAAGGGTTGTCCATCAGTTAATGCAATTTTGACTATGTAATTTTAACAAATTGCTATATCTTGGAAACCGTAAGAGCTAAACTGTTGAAATTTTCAGAAACGGTAAAACTAAAAAATCCAAAAATTATAAAATCGCCAAAAATTAAAAAAAAATCGCCAAAACAAAAAAAAATTGCCTATATGAAAAAAATCGCCAAAAATTAAAAAAATCGCTTATTTGAAAAAAAAATCGGCAAAATCAAACAAATCGCCAAAATTAAAAAAACGTCAAAAACCGAAAAAAATCGCCAAAACGAGAAAAAAGTGTCAAAACAAAAAAAATTCCCACAATGACAAAAATAGCCAAAACAAAATTAATACTTATATGAACAAAAATCGCCATAAATTAAAAAAAGTCGCCTTAATGAAAAAAATCGCCAAAATCAAAAAAATCGCCAAAACGAAAATAAATCGCCAAAATTAAAAATAAACGCCAAAAACCGAAAAAAATCACCAAAACAAAAAAAATTGCCTATATGAAAAAAAATCGACAAAAATTAAAAAAAAATCGCTTATATGAAAAAAATCGCCAAAACGAAAAAAAAAATTAAAAAAACGCCAAAACCCGAAAAAAAATCGCCAAAACGAGAAAAAAGTGTCAAAACAAAACAAAATTCCCACAATGACAAAAATCCGCAAAAATCGCCGAAACAAAAAAAATTCTTATATGAACAGAAATCGGCAAAAATGAAGAAAAAAATCGTAAAAATCAAAAAAATCGACAAAACGAAAATAAATAGCCAAAATTAAAAAAAAACGCAAAAAATCGAAAAAAATCACCAAAACAAAAAAAATTGCCTATATGAAAAAAAATCGCCAAAATTAAAAAAAGCCTAAATAAAAATATTGTCAAAATCAAACAAATTGCCAAAAGGAAAAAAGTCGCCAAAATTAAAAAAAAACGAGAAAAAAAGTGTCAAAACTAAAAAAATTGCCACAAAAAAATAAAATATATAAAAATAAAAAAATCGCCTAAATGAAAAAAAATCGTCAAAATCGCCAAAATTAAAAAAAACGCCAAAAACCGAAAAAATCGCCAAAACCAAAAAAATTGCCCATATGAAAAAAAATCGCAAAAAAAGCACCAAATTAAACATAATGCCTAAAACCTAAAAATTGCACAAAAAGTATGAATTTTTTCACAAAATTAATATGTACCTGTGCTTATGTATGTATCTCTATACTACATAAACGCACTTTGGTAAAGGGTTTATAAGATTCGGCACAGCCGAATATAGCACTCTTACTTGTTCAAATTAAAATTTACAAATTTCTCAATTGCATTTCATTGTTCAAGAGTGTAGCGTTCCATGGATAAAATTTCCAATGCAGTATTAATGCACGAAGTACATCAAATTTAGTGCTAATGCAATAATGCATTACCTTATTAATGCAAATGTCCCACATCTGGTTCATAACAACAATTGCTAAACTGCGTTAAAATCGTTACACCAACCAGATTGCGTTCCAAAGAAAAGACCGAATAAAAGGAAAAAGTAAACGATGAACAGGAAAATATATTAAAATATTTCTTTTTCAAACACAGGTCAACACGATTTTTAAGATTGGTACTTTGATAGTAAGTTTTCGTGCATATGATACTGAGCTCCAATGCCTATAAATTTTTTTTTAATTGGCTCTGTATCTCGAGATTTTCTGTTATTAAGAAAAAAGAGGATGCTGCATCACATAATTTGCATTTACTTAAGGACCAGTACTTTGTTCAAATAAAAAATACGCAGAAGGCTAGAAAAGAAATTGACATTTAAATTACATTCTCATTAATTCTATAACAGTCTTATAGTTTCGGAAATATTCGAATTTTTTTTTCAAAAAACTTAAGAAAATCGTTTTTTAAAAGACTGACTACAATTTTAAATTGAAGAAAATTTTATATTTTATTATTAATTGTAATACATTCATGCGTTATAAATAAAATTAGCCAATTTTATTAAAAATCATTCCAGTAATTCTGAATTTATTCACAATTAAGTGGTAGCATATATATTCGTATTACAGTTTATTTTAATTTATTTATAACATATGAATGTATCACAATTAATAATAAAATATAAAATTTTCTTCGGTTTAAAACTTTAATGAGTCTTTTAAAAAGCGATTTTCTTAATTTTTTTTTTTTAATAAATTTTTTTGTATCTCCAAAACTACAAGACTGTTAAAAAATTAATGAGGACGTAATTTAAAGGTCAATTTAATTTCTAGCCTTTTGTGTATTTTTTTAATTGATCAAAAAATGGTTCTCAAGTTATCCATCCTCTTTTTTCAAAAAAGCTGATTTAGAGGGATCGATAAGCAGTACTTAGTGTATAAAAATTTACTACGAAACCTTTGACCTTACACAATAAATTTCATTTCGTTGACCTGTGTTATGTTTAATGAATTTATTGCCAAATTGCTTTAATAAAAAATGTGTTATTCATTCTATTTATTGCTTTTGGTTGTAAGAACACTTGTATATACACATAAAATTTTTTGGTGGTACGCGAATTGTTGGTTGTGGTATTAAGTTATTACTTAGGACCACATAGCAAGGTGAATGGCCTGTTGTATCCAGGCGCACGGCAGCGCACCAGGCCAAGTTCCGGGCAGTGCAGGCAGTGTGTATATTTACACGAAACCATTCGAGCTGTTTTTATCCCCTCATAAGTTTGTTCCCCGCAATCTTAAAATTATAAAACTCAAACCATAATTAATATAAATTCATGTAACCTCATATGCAAGGTTTGAAAGTTTTACAATGAAAGGTTCCGGAAATATGGACGTGCAAAAAGTGCATATTTTAAGATATACTCAATGACCACTGACCACTGACCATTGGCCACTGACCACCGACACACTCATCAAATTGATGAAGAACTTCCGCTATAGCTAGAAAGCTGAAATTTGTTACAAGAGTTGATCTAGGTGAGCAATGAACTAGAAAAATCTGAAGACCTGAAAATTTTAACCAGGGAGGTGGGGTTACGCCCATATAAATTGAACTAAGGGAGTGCTCACCTAAAAAATCTGAAAACCCTAAAATGTTAACCAAGGGTGCGGGGCTACGCCCATAAAGTTAAGAGTTAAAAAAACATTTATAAGGCGTTTAACTCAAGCTATTTTATTAAAATTTGGCACACATGTTGCAATAATGCAAGGCTATCAAATTTTGTTGAAAAAAGTGGGCGTTAACACGCCCATACAATTTGAGCCTCCTATTCCATGTGTTTCGGGTCAGCACATTTAAATGTACTATTTATGTATTTAGTATTATAAGTTTCCAACGAAAATAAACAGGAAAGATAAGCACTAGCCAAACAAAATTTTGGATTAAAAAAAGTAGGCGGGAACACGCCCATAAGAAAAAAACTAAAAATTTGCACTAGTGAGCTGAAATTTCATAAACGAGTAGCTATAGATCAGCAAATTACTAGAAAAATCTGAAAACACAAAAATTTTACCTAGGAGGGCGGGGCTACGCCCATAAGGCTCAGAATTTAAGACACAAATCTAAGGCGTTAAACTCAAGCGGTTTTATTGAAGTTTGGCATACATGTTGCAATAGTACAAGGCTATAAATTTCCGTTGAAAAAGTTGGCGTTAACACGCCCATACAATTTAGGCCTCCTATTTCATGTACTTCGAGTCAGCATATTTGAATATACTACATATTTATATATTTATTACTATCCGTTTTCAACCTTCATCATCAGCGTTCTTCTGTGTTGGTCCACGTTGTTTGGGTGGTGTCAGTTGATGTAGACTCTTCTGCCTTATATACGAAACTTTCTTGCAAATGGAATACGTGAATTGTTTCGATTCATCGTAGAATATATATACTTTATGGGTAGAATATTAATATTAAGGAAACTACACACCGAATGACATTTGTAAAAAAGTATATAATGTATACACTAGTGATAATATAGAACTCAGCGTTGAAATTCTCCGACCTTTCAATAACAAAAAGGTCTCGTTTTCCGATAGAAAGTTAAAGTTCTAAGTCGAAAATTTTAACTAATGGACGTTCCATCGCTCTCTTGAAACCTAAAAAAGTGGTCAAGGTATTTATGTATATATTATTTTTTTTTTAACACATATTTATTTATTGTATCTTCAAATATGAACTAACAATAAGTGATCAAATCTTAAAGCTAAAATATAATTATTTAGCCCGACCAGTGTCGGCCAAAACTTAGTGATAGTTTAAATAATACAAAGTAGTGATAATCAAAAAAAGAAAAAGAAATATTTTCAAGTAATCCCATCTGGAGTGTTAAGTATAAGAGCCCTTGTGTCCCTCTTTTTTAGGCGGATGTGTCCATTAAAATTCAAAATGTTACGAGCAAGGGAATTAGGATGTGACTCGAGTTTTGTTAAGTATTTGCCTGCGTATCTTGCAATTTCTTCAGTCACTAGTGGCATTCTTAAATCACGATGTATATTAGAATTCTTAATATACCATGGAGCAGATGTTATTAACCTTAAAATTTTGTTTTGCCTTCGTTGGATTTTCTCAACATTTGAAGCTGAATTAGTGAACAATAACTGAATTCCGTAGCACCATATTGGCTTTAAAAGCGACTTGTAGAGTAAAAGTTTGCAGTCAAGGCTGAGTGTTGAATTTCTGCCAATCAACCAATGAATTTGAGATAACTTAAGTTTCATCTGAGTTAGCTTAAAGTCAATATGATGTTTCCATGTAAGTCTTCGATCAAGGTGTATACCAAGGTCTTTCACTTGGAAATGTTGAGGAATATTTTGATTGTTGATTCGAATGGGGGAACAAGTATCTCTTTTTAGGGTAAATGTTGTATGGACACACTTTTGTTCATTGACTTTAATTCTCCATAAGTTCAACCACTTTTCCAATTGTGTAATATGTTCTTGAAGATATCGGGAAGCCTCGTGAGAGTTTTCATGCATACTAAGGCAGGCTGTATCATCGGCAAACGTAGATGTATAGATATTGCTGCTCAAAGGCATATCACAAGTATAAATCAAAAACAAAACTGGCCCCAGTATGCTCCCCTGTGGCACACCGGATGATATAAATTCGGGCACACTCATGAATTATCCTTCCACAATCGTAAACTTTCGGGTAGTTATGTAGCTTTCTAATAGATTCAGAAAATTTATTGGTAAATATGATTTTAATTTTAAAATAAGGCCTTCATGCCACACTTTATCAAAGGCCTGAGAAACGTCAATAAACAGGGCAGAACAATACATTTTTTCTTCAAAAGTTCTTCTTATAAATTGCACCAATCTATGAGTTTGTTCAGTTGTGCTATGCTGACTTCTAAAACCAAATTGATGGTCTGGGATGCACCCACTATCAGTTAAAATTGGGGACAATTTTGTCATGAGCAGCTTTTCGAAGAGTTTTGACATTGTTGATAGCAGACTTATTGGCCTGTATGACTCAGCCTTGGTAAGGTCTTTGCCCGGCTTTGGAATCATTTTGACCTTCGCAAGCTTCCAGCTTTGTGGATAATACTCCAGTCGTAAAATGGCGTTAAAAATAAATAACAGGATTCTAATTGCAATATGGGGCAAGTATATCAGCATATTGTTACTTATTCCATCAATACCTGGAGCTTTCTTCGGGTTGAGTTCAGCAATTAGTTTCTGAACATCACGCGTCTTAAATTTTATGGGTCGAGGGGGTAGCGCAACTACACTTGGTAAATCAACAACACCAGTACATGTGTTTGGGGTAAATACGGATTTTAAATGCTCAACAAATATGTTACCTTTTTCAGTATCGCTTCTGGCCCAACCTCCGGTAGAAGTGCGCAGAGGCGGTCTATATTCAACGGGTGTTTTAAGCTTTCTAGCAGCTCGCCACAAGGAGTAATTAGATGCAGGTGTGGCATCAAGATTTTCCAGATAATTTTTAAGACATACAGTTTTTTCATATGCCAGCAGCTCTTGGAGTCGTCTAGTGCACTCTTTAAATCTAATTTTATTTTGGGGTGATCTGTGCTGTTGCCATTCCCTTCTAGCTGTCCTTTTTTCACGTAAAAGACGTTCAATGTCTGTAGAATAAATTCTATTAAACCCAGTCTGCGGATGGGAAGTAGTGGCATGTTCAGCAGCCTGTTTAATATTTTCGTTAAGATTTTCAATGTTAGATTCAATATCACCTGGTGTTCTTAGGTTAATATTTTCCGTACAATGGCTACTGAGGTATTTTTTGAACCCCAGCCAATTAACACGGTTGATCATCTTTACATATGGGACAGGGAAGTCACTTCTTAGTGGGCTACAAATTGTAACAATCGTGGGAGAGTGATCGGAGGAGAGATCTACAGAAGCTTCAACATGAATTAATTCCCTAGTGATATTTTTCATGACTCCAAAATCTATAACATCCGGAATTTTTTGTATGTCCGTAGGCCAGTAAGTGGGCTCCCCACTTGAAATGACGTCCAAGCCCATTTTTGAAATTGTGTTGAACAACGCTCGTCCTCTAGGTGTGATAAGACGCGAACCCCAGAAAGTATGTTTTGCATTATAGTCTCCAGCTGCTACGAAACAAGGGCCAAGAGATTTGTAGAAATCCTCGTATTGATCCTCAGTAATTGCGAATCTAGGAGGGGAGTAAATTGATGATATGACAAAATTTGTGCAAAAATTTTCGATACAAATATTCGTTGCTTGTAGATGTTCTTCACAAACGTTATCAAGGACATAGTGTTTGAGTCTTGACTTAATTAGAATTGCTGACCCTCCGCATGCTCTCCCCCTCGGGTCCTTTGAATCATATAGAGTGTAACCATTTATTTTAAATAAGCTCCTTGAAGTCAAATGAGTCTCAGAGACCAACATTATATCAATATTTTTTTCCATGAGGAAGTGCTCAAGTTCATTTTTATGCTGGCGAATGCCGTTTGCGTTCCAGAAACATATTTTTAACATGTTCATGGTTTGTTAACTAATGCTTGAAGCAGTGTATTCTGCATTCGCAGCATTTCTTGCATCATGCTAGTCATATTTGTTGTAAAGTTGTTTATAGTTAGCACCAGATTCTCAATAGTAGCTTCAAGGCGACTAAAGTTAAAGCCTGAGTTTGCATTCGCTGAATTATTTTGCGGTGAAACATTTTGTGAGGGACTAGAACTAGCCTTAGCAGCATCGGCATACGATACACGTGAAGTAACTGGTTGACTCACTTGAGCAAAAGAAGCGGAGTACGCGTTTAATGGTTGGGTTGGAGCTAATTTAGGTTTTTGACTCATAGTCTGTTTAACAAAAGAATATACAGGGCATCCTCTATAGTTAGCGTTGTGATTACCTACACAATTACTACATTTTTTTTTCTGCTTGTTCTTTTTGTTTAGTGCAGTACCATGCAATTCACCGCAGATAACACAAACTGTAGGTAAATTGCAGTATGTTTTTGTGTGGCCATATTCTTGGCAATTATGGCACTGTACAGGACCTGAACGCTTACGTGGCTCTTCAACTGTGATTTTTCGGTATAAGAGGTATTTAAGGTTTTTAATTGGGTGTGTTTTGTTGTTTTCAACTGTATATTATTCGGCCCCAGTTCAGCAATAGAGGCTGAGAGATCATCTCCCTATTGATTATATTGGTAACATTTTTTACTTTAAATCCTTGTATGATGAATGCATCTTTTACTTCTTCGGAATTAACATAAGAGTCAATGCCCTTCAATACGATCTGCATACCTTTGTCCCTCTTAAGCTAGTACATATTGCGGTAATGATTTTCTTCGTATATTTGGATTTTAGTTTCATCAATATTACTTAGTTTAATTGGAATTACGTGAAAAGTATTTTCACCAATGGTCGACAGTAGTTTTGTTAAAAGCGCGTTAGAATTTTTTTCCCTCACATATATATGTAGGTGGTGGCTTAAAAGACTTTTGACATGATGAAGCGATCTTGTCGTTATCGTCTTGCAATAATGAAAAACGATTTTGGCGATTCGTGGATGATGCACTGTTATCGCTAGACATCTTTGGAACAGATGAAATTTTAGAAGAATTCGGGCTTCGCCCACGTTTTACCACGGTTATATATCTGTCCATTCCGACTTGTACCTTTGGTTTTGAGCTACTGTTATCTGTAGTGATAACTTGGTTAGGTGATGAACAGCCCGAAGCGAATGATTTCAATGGCTTAAGTGACGAAGTACTACGCAACTGTAATGTTAAAGAACCACTAGTAGGCATTGGACAAAGCGAAGTTGATCGCTGTCGAAAAAGTGGATTTGTTGTTAGAAAAAGTCTATCATCAGATTTTTTATTTTTATTAAGAGCTTCTGAACTCACAGTAAGTCTATCATCAGGTTTTTTATTTTTATTGTTATCATTATGAGCATCAGAAATCACAGTAAAATAGGCATTTCTGCTGTTATAACTCACTTCACATTTATTTGTTTTTAAGGTACTCATGTAGAGTATTCCTCAAGGGAACTTTTGTTTGTTTGTTTGTTTTTTTTTTATTACGGTTTTTTTTTGTTTTTGTTATTTATGACTATGTAAAAAAAATATTAACACAGCAATTAAAGCTTATTTATCAAAGTTAATAATATGTATTATGTATATGTACGAATATTTTCTTTTTATGATATTTTTTTTGTTTAGTATGTATGTAAGAAAAAACTCCGCTATGACGTTAGTTCACTATGAAGGTACAACGAGAACTGATGATTTATGTATATATAGTTAGCTAAAATGCAAAAAGCGTAACTAACAATAAATTCAAAATCAAATTTTTTATTGATTCTTACCCAACTAAAAATCAATGAACGCATTCAAAATGAAACAATGTTTCATGCTTTCTTGAGCATTTGTTTCTTCGAATGCATTCCGAATACCATTACAAATCATAAGTAATGCTATAGTTTTAAAACTCATTAAACCGCATGCGACATTGCTGGGTAATATATTGAAATAAATACCCATCGAAAAAGTCATGCAAAAACGGAATTATATCATCACATTACTACATTTCCATAAAACAAGTTGTTTACGCACGAGAATTTCGTGAGTGTAATCACTTCTTATTAATTGTCTTTTGCTTTGCCTTCAAACCTATTAACCTAATTAAATACATACATACATGCATACTTAATGCTGTAAGAGAAAGAAATAGGTTTGAAGGCATCGCTCATGAGCAAAACGATTGAGTTGAGCAAACCTAACAGTAGCGCGTGGCATATTTTTTTCAAGATACATACATTATCAAACATTTTAAACTCTGACAAATCTTTCTTTAATCTCAAAGTTACATATATGTAGTTTGTATTGAAATAATTCTTTTCTTCCTAAAATTTTAAATACTTCTAAACTTTGTAATTAAAAAAAAAATAAACAATAAGAAATGAATTTGAATAATAAATCAATATAAATTTTTTGTGCAAAAAAATATTATTTAAAACCACTTTGATTTTGCTTCAAAACAATAGAACCAATAACCAACAATAAGAACATTACATGTAAAACAAACAAACAATGATATATGAAATAAAATAAAAAAGATTTAATAAAAGCAAAAGAATTTTGTTGAAATAAAAGATATACAAACCTAAACCACACTACCCATTGAATCCCAAATGCTCAATATATATACATACATATATGTACATACATATTTAATTTAGTACATGCAAAGATTAGCCCAAAATTTAGTTTTTATGCAAACAAATGAAGTTTTGGTGCTAATTTCAAGAAATGGCAAAACTTTTTGAGAAAAACTAAAAGAAATAAACTAAAAGTAAAAACTTAAGTGTAAAAAGCAAGTCACACCTGGATATTTTAATTTTTTGAGCACATCCAACAGCCATCCTCCCCTGCCCCAACATTTTTTGGTCCTTCGAGCCGGATTTTTTCCAAAGTAAGTACCCGAGAAATTTTATATATGAGTCACCTGTATATGCCCACCTATTATAGCCGATATAGTGATGGAAAAATTATTAGATGAATGTATCAGAAAATTGACTATTAAACCAAAATTTTTAGTAAAATATGTTGATGATTTGTTTTGCATTATTCCAGAAAATGAAATAAATACCATACTGTCAACATTAAATTCTTTCCACCCAGACATAAAATTTGCAATTGAAATGGAAAATAACTCAATGCTTTCGTATTTAGACACATTAGTAATAAAAAGGGGAAATAAATTGTTAATAGACTGGTTTCAAAAACCAACTTCATCTGGTAGGATTATTAACTATTATTCAAAACATCCAAAATGGATGATAATTAATACAGCTAAGAACTTAATAGATCGCATATTGGCAATAAGTGATATTGAGTTCCATAAGAAAAACAGAAAGAAGATAATAAGTATACTGAATGAAAATAGTTTCCCCTATAATCTTTCTTGTAAATTAATAAGACAATTTAATAAAAATTATGATAATAATAATAATAATAATAATAATAATAATAATAATAATAATAATAATAATAATAATAATAATAATAATAATAATAATAATAATAATAATAATAATAATAATAATAATAATAATAATAATAATAATAATAATAATAATAATAATAATAATAATAATAATAATAATAATAATAATAATAATAATAATAATAATAATAATAATAATAATGATATTAATAATAATAACAACAACAATAACACCACCACCAACAACAACAACAACAACAACAACAACAATAATAATAATAATGGACCTAAAATTTATAAATCTTTAGTATATGTACCAAAAATGTCAGAAAGATTAGATAAATCCGAAATATATGATAAATCAAAGTATAAGATGGCATATAAGATTTATAATAATTTAGGAAATATATTTACTAACACAAAAGATAGGATTAAAAAGTTAGATAGATGTAATGTAGTTTACAAAATACGTTGTAAAGGAAACGACAACGAAAGATGCAACAAGATGTATGTAGGCACAACTAAAAATAAATTAAAGACAAGAATATCGGGACATAAAACAGATCAAAAGTATAGGAATATTAATTCACACAAGACAGCTTTATCTTCACATTGCTTTGATTTAGATCATTATCCAGATTTTCATAATATTTCAATTTTGAATACAGAACTTAATTGTAAACGTAGGTATATGTTAGAAATGTTACACATTATAGATGTTCCAACAAATCAGAGAATGAATTTCAGAACAGATACAACTAATGTTGCACATACTTATAGGTATTTATTACATAAGAACAAGGATAGGGTTTAAGAAAGTAATACACTATTACATATTTTGAATTGTTCAGTATATTATAATTTTTTATATAAAAAATTCTTTAAAAAAATATAATAAAAAAATGTTTAATTAATTTATATAGTTAGTTGTTTTTTATATGTAAATATTCATAATACGTATTTTTGCTATTTATTAATGTTTAAATATTAAAAAAATTTTAAAAAAATTTTAATTATACATGTATTATATAATCTTTTTTCAATTCATATTTTGTAAATATTTCGTACCATGATAAAATATTTTAGACTAATACCAATGTTGTTAACATTTTTCCAAAAAAATATTTTAAAAATTTTTCCAGATTCAAAATGTTATGTAAAAGTATTAAAAATATTTATTATCTTTTCCAAAAACCATTACAAAATTGTATATGTTAAAAAACTTTTAAACACTTTTTTTCATTTATGAACAAATATTGTAGACTTACACCTATTTTGTTTTTATACCAACACTTTTCAAAACTTGTTAAAAAAATTATATGACACACATTGTTATTTATAATTATAAAATAATATTTTTGATTGAAAAGAAAAAAAGACGAAAACTAATTATCAAAATATAAAAACAATAATAATCCTGAAGAAGTTAACCAAAGGTTAACGAAATATCGATATAAAAATAAAAATATAAAGAAATTTATAAAATTTACTGACCTAAAGCTTAAAAAAATAGTTTCATTAGCATTAAATTAAAAAAAACCAATGCAAATGCAAATTTATTGAATTAACACTAAATCGTATGCTTTTAATGCATTATTTTTTCCATTGAATTAAAATCCCCTCAAAGTAATGCATTAATATTGCATTGGCATTAAATTTGATATTATTAATGCACTATTTTTTGCATTGAATTAAAATCTCGTCAAGGCAATGCATTAATATTGCATTGGCACTAAATCACACGTAAAAAATGCAATAATTTTGCATTAGCACTAATGAAGTAATGTAATATGATTCCATTGTCACTAAAACATATTGTGCACACAAAATTAAATAAAGGGTGAACAAAACAAATGAAGATTAAAGAATACGGTAAAGTTCACATTGAGGCCACCTACATATGAAAAATATTCATTGAACATACATATCGCACTTACGGCCCTTTTCACAATGTACAATTAAAAGCGAAGAGGGACTTCAACGAGAAGTTTTGTATGAAGAACTGTCAGTTAAAGTTCACGTTAACTCTTAACCATAAATTGTGAAAAGGAAGGTTACTCAACAAGGGAGTATTAAGTCAAAATTTTAAAATTTTCAGTAGAGACGAAAAACTGTTTGTTAAAAATCCAAATACATCATGGTGAGCAAATTCCATTTGAAAATATATGTACATTGTTTTTATTTTAAAACCTTGCAATCATTATATAAGAATATCTATGTTTTGAAAAGAGTCGCAAATCAGAAAAATTTTAAGCAATTTCGTCATAAAAACACTTACATTTCGTATTAAAATCATAAAGTAAAAAAAATTTATCAACAAAAGAGTGATCAAAATACGTTGAAATTTTTTCAGTAGATAGATATTGGTGTTGTTAGTTGGTTTCCTGCAAAAAGTGAGATATCAAAAATTTTTAATTATTACCCTCCTGTTGATTAAATGAGATGTGTATGTTCAATGAATATTTTTCATTTGTAGGTGGCCTCAATGTGAACTTTACTGTATTTTTTAATTTTTATTTGTTTTGTTCATCCTTTGTTTAATTTTATTATGTACAATAGGTTTTAGCGACAATGCAATCATATTGCATTACTTCCTTAGTGGTAATGCAAAATCAGTGCATTTTTCACTAATGATTTAGTCTCAATGCAATATTAATGCATTACCTTGAAGTGATTTTAATTCAATGCAAAAACTAGTGCATTAAAAATATGAAATTTAATGCTAATGTAATATTAGTGCATTATTTTGAGGATATTTTAATTCAATGCAAAAAATAGTGCATTAAAAATATCAAATTTAATGCCAATGCAATATTTATGCATTACTTTGAGGGGATTTTAATTCAATGGAAAAAATAATGCATTAAAAGCATACGATTTAGTGTTAATTCAATAAATTTGCATTTGCATTGATTTGGTTTAATGTAGGAAAATGCTCAATGCATTACCTTATTTAATGCAAATTTCGCAGGTCTGATGTCAATACATGTCATACATACATATGTACATAAATTTCTATAAACCTAACTTATCCAAACCGTTAGGAATTTTTGCTCGAAAACAAATAAGGATTTACAGGAAAATAGAAAAATATTTCAATTTGGTTTGACATTGAACTTGACCTACCACAAAATTTTGCATTCTTCTTTATCCATAAACGTACATAGCTTTCAACATTTATTTCGTTCAAACCGTGTGCGGTTTGATTATCACCAAAGGAGATCACATTTCAACGAGAGAAAATAAGGGTTGGTATCGAACCTTCTCTTTGAAATCAATCATCCAACTTGTGTGAGGCATGTATGTATGTCATCGAACAATGTATGTATGTTTCTTAAGAATTGATAATAAAAACAAATTTGTATGTATGTCTAAATGTTAAAGGGAATTAAGAATTAACTCATCTTACAATTCTTAACCAGACAATTTACTGTATCCCCTCTGCGAACGTATGTATGTATATACAGTATGTCAAGTAATTGTTTTTACATAGTTAAAATCGTTGTAAATTTTTACTTTTATCGTAAATATTTTTCTCCCTTTTTGCATTATGAAATTTTTTTGTAGTTGACTTCATTTTATATACATTTAAGTGCACATATAGTCGTAAGTTATAAGCAAAATTAAGAATGAGAGCATAAAAATTACATGAAATCCAAAAACAACTCACAAATTTCTTTGTCAAGAAAATGTTTTTACATCCTTGTATTATATAGTAAGCAAATGGGAAAGATTTTAAGGTGTACAAAAATGAATATTGTTTTTGGCCGCCATTGGCATCAAATAGGCCTGTAAGACGACTTCTCATAAAAAAATTTTTTTCCATATATACCGCTGAAATTTCTCACTTTCCCCTCGTATTACTGTTCTTTACTCCGTTTAGTTCTTGAAATATAATTTGGCAACACTATTTTTCAGTTAAACCCATAAATTTTGAATAGGATATAGATCTGGACCTTGAGATGGAGTATTCACAACTTTACCGCAATTGAAAAGACACCATGTTCTTACCCAAAAGTGCCTCATGTTTGAGGTCAACACACATTTTTCAGTACATTTTCTTGACATTTTAAGTATAAATTTCTTAAAGCGAATTGAGCTGAGTATACCTTATATATATATAATATTGCCAATAACAAAAAAAATCTCATTTATTACCATTTTTCCTCCAAGTATGTTCCGATACGTTTATAACGAAAACAAAACTTCAAATGAATAAATAAAATACTAACACACACAAAACTGAGCATACGTATACATTTTATGCCAGATTAATTAGTCTCGGGTAATTGGGAAAAGAACAAACATTTTGCGGCTTAAAAATTGTTCTCGTGTAAACTACCTCATAGGGAAGAAACGTAGAAACGCGGTAGAGGCAAGCAATCGCACAATGAGAAGTTTTTTTGTTTGATTTGATTTTTTTTCGCTTTTGTCTATACATAATTATTGTTTTTGCCTTTGCTAACAGAAAAAATATTGTTTTGATATTCACTGGGGCATTGAACGAACCACTGTCTTCAGAAAAATTAAATTAGCCAGGAAAGGCATACATATGTATGTTGCGTGAAACAAATAAATAGAATTGCTTAAGAAAGCTTCAAAAATGCTTTCAAGTTCACGTAGTGATATTAATTTCATATTCAAATAGTTTTTCCCACAATCTTTTAGCTTGTTTGGTTGTACACTTAGATAGATTATTTAGCAAATACCAGCACCAATACTGTAAATAAATCCTCAAAAATATGCAGCGTGATTAATATTTTATTGAATAGTTCATATTTCAAAAGCGCAACAGGGGTGATTTGATTAACTAAGTGCTTTTCCTAACAGAAAATGGACACGGTTCGGAGTTAGTAAAATTTTCATTGCAACTCAATAAAGTTCAAATGCAAAACAAAGTAAAAGCTAATACTTATTGTAGATACGGAAGCAAGTAGAGTTGTATGCAACAGGTCTTTTTGAACCAGTTCGTTGGAGTTAGAATGAAAAGTTGCTTCAAACTTATTAAAATTTACTTTGAGTTTGTTGGACACAACTCTAGAAGGAAGGAAATAGATGGAAACAGATAATTTTTAATGTGAGGATGAAGAAGAAAAAATTGTTGCCAAATTTCACCAGAAAAGAAACAAAAGTTAAAGCAAAAATGGTTAACTTACTTGTAAAAAACTAATAATTTATTATTTATAACAATTTTAAGCGAACGACCGAACCGACTAAATAAATAATATATTAAATTAATAAATTAGATTTTCTTTTCTCAAACAGACACTTTATGCACGCATTTTATCTTGCATTTCCTTATTGACACATACTCTGCTTTCACATTAGTGGGCAATTGCCTCTTTATTTTTAACTTCACAATGGGCATTTCGCCTCTTAATAAATATATTTAACTTTTAAAACAATAAATTTACTTTTTATTTAACAAATTTTAACAAGAAACAAATTTAACTTATATACACATTCACTTACACAAACAAAGAAATAAAATTCAAATTTCTTTCGAGACAATGAACCGCACGCGACAGAGATCTTTTAATAACTAAATTCATCTGTTTATTTACTCATCACTCTCACCTAAAATTCATTTTTTTAAATTAGGCGGCAAATATGTAAGCATGTCGTTATGCATGAGCAAAAAGGTTGCACATTAGGGAGGGACTAATTTAAATTAAAAAAAATTACAGACAATTTCTTGTGTTTTTTTATGTATTTGGCTTGTTTAATGTGGGGTGGGCTCAAACTGATTTAAGTCACATGAAAAACTTCGAAGTTTTTAATTAAAAATGATTTAATAATTGTACTTTTATTATACCTCCATAACTTGTTTATTCACTACAATTGGCAAACTAAACGTATAATAACTTGAATAAAAAAATATTTCAAAAGCCTCTTCCATCTCAAAATTATTTTTATATAAAATGCAAAGATTCAAATTCCAATTAAAAAGTGTATCCTTATATATATATATATATATATCACAACAATAATAAGATTTTACTTAAATTCTTGAGCTCTACAAAGCTGGAACCCCCTAATTTTCTGGCTTATTATCCGTCTGCGCATATTCGTAGAGTTGCAGTGTGACCATATTAGCTTATTCTGAGCTAAATTAAGCTTATATATTTGGGGATTAGCTATACTATTATAATACATGAAATAACGAAGTATATTATTTGGCATAATGTTTTTATTTAATTAAAAAATTTGGCTTATTTTTATTGTTTTTTTAATTTGTTCCCGATTTGCGGTTTTCAAACTTATTGTGTTTGTATATTGTGATTCTCAATATAGTATTACGTTCTTACTATAAACATGCGGAGTTTGTTAGAACAATTCAAAAAATTTTTGGATTAAAGTGTACTGATGAGTTCCAAAAGCGGGAACGAAATGTATATAGAAAATTGCTTAACCATAAAAAGAAGTCAAATTTTGAAATTTAATATATTAGTTTAGTTCTTATATTAATTTTTTTAACCATTTTTTAAATTCACTTAGACTGAGTTTACATCTGGCATTCCTTGTGTGTCATTTGCCCAAAACAGCGTAACCAGCTAATTACTAATGAAAAACTGTTTGACTCAGTCATGTATTTATTGATTTAAAAAGTTTGCAATCATGTTGGGATCTATAAAATTGTCTATTAATTATGTATGAACTTGTTTAACTTATTATATACATGTCCAAATCAAAAAGTTTTTCAATAGTCATTAGTTGGTTACGTTTTTTTACACTTGTGTGGCACATGTCACACAAATCTAAATCCAGCCTTAGCTTGTTTAACTTTTCTTAAGTTTCCAGTGCATATTCATATAAAATAACTTACACATAAAAAACGAAAGCGAATTCGTTTGACTTAAGTTTTGCCTTTAAAGGCTGGTTCTCACTATCCTACACAATTGAGTAACTTTTAGAAAGTATCACCCTGATATAATGAAGTTTATGAAAATTTTCAAAATACAATAACAATTCATCAGATCTTGTGAATACAAGCCTTAATTTATTTCATAATTCATTTAAACAAATGTTGTCTTAAGAAATTGTTAAACTGATATGTTTGAACCTCGTTTGTGTTAACTATTTAATTTATCTTGTTGTAATAAAAAAAATTTATTATTTTTATATTATATATTTTTGTTTAAAACATGTACAGGGTGGCCCAGAAAGACCGAAGTGGTGTGAATTCCTTATAACTTTTTATTTAAGACATATTTTTTTAATTTTTTGTTTTTTAAATACAGTAAATTTATAGGGAATATTTTTAGATTAGTTATTAAAAATTGTATCCCGCAAGTGGTGGCCATTTTCTGTTTTGCAATTTTCTCGGTTAACTTAACGATCTCCCACAAGTTCTCGATTGGGTTAAGAGCATGACTTTGTGTAAGCCAACGGATAACTTATATTAAATTGTTCATTTTTTTCCACTGCAATATTCATAGTGTGTTTTTTTGTACAACTGTTTGTAAAAGAGTTACTTTCTACACTATTGCAATAAATTTGTGCAACAAGGAGTTTTAGTATAAATGCACTTTCATGTGTGAAGACTGTTTAATGTATAAGTCCTTTTAAGATTATTTTGATAAATTTTTGTTTTTTTCCCTAAAACTTAAATATAATAATTAATAAATAATTTATCGCAAAGCGATCCAAGAAGTAGAAAAAAGTTTAGCTTTATTTTCTAGTTTAAAACTTACAGCCTTATATACAAAAATTATTACAGGCTTAATAAAATTATTTTTATAAAAATCTTGTTAATAAACCTTGTATAAAGCCTTAATAATTTTTATATATAAGGCTGTTAATTTTTTAAACTCTTTTTAGCTTCCTTTCTAGCGTGATTTAGCTTAATGTTATTTTCAACTCTGGTCACACTGCTTGCAATGCAAATAAATGAGAGAACTCAACCAAAATAAAAAAAAAAACAAAAAAAAAACTTTAAGCAAGTACACAGCGTTGTCAACTTTTAAATTTCAAAAAGCACTGAAACCACTAAAAAAGCGCGTAATTTAAGTAAAAAAGCACTAAATTTTTAATTATTATCATATATTAAAAAAAAAATTTGTTATACACAAACATGCATATAAAAAATATAATAATCGGTTGACTTTGCAATACATTTTTAAAACTATAAATTTGAGGCATCCAATGCACATTTTAATTGTATAAGAATCAGTGAATTCTCAAATCAGTTTGACGAAGCCTTTTGTAGTTATTATAAAAATATTTTATTTTTAATAATTTTTCGTCAGGAAACAAACGTATTTTTCGAATTCAATCAAATTAGAAATATCCGATAATTCTCAGCTGAAAACTCGATAGTGGACTAATTATATTTTCCCTAGACTAGACAAAATTTCGATATTAAACTATACTTGGGTAAATACTTCTATTATGTCTTCTTTGTTGCGTGGCAAACCATTTTTTATATTAATTATAATTTAAATGACACTTATTTCTTCCACCAAGCCTTGTACAATCTTGGTAGAATTTTTTTAAATGCTCCATTTAAGTTCAGAGCTTATTTTTTTGAATATAGACTTCTTCGAAAGAAACAATAGGTGAGGAAGTTTTTCTTCAAATTTTTTGTTTAGTGCCACCGCCTCGAAACAAAAAGCATCGATATGAATTTAAAAAAGCACTGCGCACTAACTTCAAAAGTTTTCGCGTCGAAATTTTCCAAAAGCACTAAAAACGGTGCGAAAAGCACCGAGTTGACAACACTGCAAGTACATTTCTTCAAATAGAGAGTACGTTAAGTTTAATAACACTGCACAGTGACACATTGCGTAAGAATGCGGTAAAAATTCTATAACTTACTAAATAGCTCACTACTGAGAATAATAATTATATATTTTTTTTAATTTTTGTTTTATAGAAAAAGAATAACTAACTAGTAACTAAATAATAATGATATTTTTTTTTGCTAAATACAGTGAACTCGTGATAATGTAAACTAATAAAAACCAAGGTAGTTCACATTATCGAACTTGTTCACATTATCGAATTTGTTCACATTATCGAATTTGCTCACATTTTTGATTGTAAAAATTTGTGGTGTAGTGATTTTAAATTCACTTTTTATATTAAATACTTACTAAAAAAAATAAAATTAAATACATTAATTCATTTTTCAACTATTATCAGTAAAAAATAGATGTTTACATTACTGGATAGTTCATTATAATGAAAGATCACATTACCGAGGAGTCAATGTAGCAAGATTCAATTAGGATTAAATTTAAATTTCATTTCATCGGCATTATGTAATAGGAGTCCGTTTAACTCCGTATGCTATAATACATATATAATATACAAAAGTAACTTAAAATGAGCTAAAAAAACTACCGATTTAATCAGTGCGTCTTCTTGTGCCCACTTTATTTCGCCGGTTTGTAGGAAACAAAAATAGAAATCATTATTTTTAACATGTTATGAAATTTGCTGTGGTTTACTTTTTTTAACTGTGAACTATACCTGCTAAATAGTTCAAGTATAAAGGACCTCTGGGAAATTACTTTGAAACTCAGAAATGCTATAAATATTATGATATTAATATAGAATTTGGAAAAAAAATTAACTTTATAATATAATAATTGTTGTTTATTCATACACCAGTGTTTCGTTAACAACTCAACTTTATTAATAATGAATATAAGGTACAAGCTACTTAAGTATAAATACATAAACCTAACCGTTATTTTGTATATAAGTATATCAGTAAATAATAATGATATTTCTTATGTGCCTATGTTGTATATAAGTATCCAAATATATTATATACATACGTTATCGTTATACTTCTTATGTACATATGTATGTTCAGTATGTAAGTACTTATAGCGGTCTGTAAAGAGAACAATATAAAGTATTTTCATATGGGTGTTTACATTACAATAATAATTTTTAGATTTTACTGCAATCAGTCCATATTGTCGTATGCTTAGGCATGCAAATAGTTACATGTTAGTTTTGTGTATGCGTTACAGACAAAAAAATATATAGAATACATTCATTAACTGCTGGATTTATAAATGTTTACGGAAAAAGAATAAAAAAATTAGTAAAACTTTCACTAATAAGCAATTTGATACTATCAATTAAGTTATTCCACTCAAATTAATTAATACAATTGAATATTTAATTGAATCTATTAAATTCTCTTTTCAAATTGTTCAGTCCATTGACGTCACAACTACTTGTCATAAGTCCAGCAATAGCACTTTACCTTCTCCCATAGTAAACATTAACTGGTGAATACTTTTTTCTGTGAAACTAACTTTTAAAAAAATTGGACATAAGTGAAAGCTACAATAACATTGTACAGCAATCCAGTAAATTTTTGCTTAACTTTTAAAGAGCAAACATCGTTATATAACTTTCGTTAAATTGTTGCAATATATACATAACTCAGCTAATAATTTATATTCGATATAAATCTATTCTATTTTTATACACATTTATGCCTTTAGGAATCATTGCATTGCGTTGCATGCATTACTACGCTTAGAAACCTTTGGTGATTTTCAAAAATATTATTATTTGTAAATTCTCAAATAGTTTTTGAAAGTCTGTGCATAATATAAGAGGTTTGTGGCTCTTAAAAATGTGTGGTTGAAGTTTATTGGCAATTTTTTACAGCAACAATGAAATGCATATAGACAAAGCTGAACCAGCAGAAAATTAACTTCAAATTAAAATAAACTTATGACAATATATCGAATAACAGATTTCTTAAATCTTATCATTTATTTTCAGAAACATTATTTATTATAAATACAAATAAAACATTTTGCTTCACTTAATTAATTTAATTCAATTTTATTTAATTTAATTTTAATGTAGTGAGCAAATATTATTTAAAAATAACCTATTAGACACAATTTTTTTAAATTTTCATAAACTCAAAGATTTTCCTGAAGAAACTCCTTAAAGAAAAAAGAATTCTGTCATATGTAAGAAATTCCCCACAAAAACAAATTTTTATAAGCTCAAATTTAATTTATACATTTCTTTTAAGCTCTATATATGAAATTTTTAAATTTCAGTATAAAATTTTCTTGATTTCTTAAGAAGAAAAGTTATTAATTATTAAATGCACTTAAAACTCGAAAATGCTCTATAAAATCTTCAATTTGAGCCTACTCTTGTATGTTGGTTTTCGAAGTTCTCTTCTAATTACTTTTATATAAAACATAACTTAAAATCGGATATAGAATTTGTTTCCATAATTTTGACCACCTCTTTTCGAATTGTTTCACTGTGCGCCGTACGCTATGCTCCAAATATGTAAACTCTTCATACATTTCTTATGCGTAAACCGGTTTTTAGTATCTCACTTCAACACCAAGTCCCATTAATAAGGCCTACCAAACAATTTCAACAGGTGCTGCTAAGGAAAAAAAAACAGCAGTTATATGAACACTTGAAATAACGTATCAATAGGCTTTGGTTTACGTCCAAGATTTTATTCTTTGATTTATATGTTTTTCTTGTGAATACTCTGCTCATTCTCATGTATTTTGTCTCTGCTAACGGGATATGTAAATATGTATTTTATTTGCTCTTCACTTGTTCATTGCACTAGGGATGGGTAAGGCAGCATAATTGTATAATTTAATGCACTATTTGTTAACATTAGGGCAAAGTTGCTGATTTGGCACTATTGAAATAAATACATACTTATTAACATAATAAGAGTACATATAAAAAAAGTTATATGTGAAAATTAATTAATTAACTTGATATTACTTGATCATGATTGTTTTCCCTTGACCACCTGCACCAGTATGTGTTAACATAGATAGTGCAAGGGTGGATTACATATTTTTAAATTGAAACTTACGACATCGATCTTCAGTTACAATAAAGCAATGCTCGAACGCTTTACAAAATTACAAATTACTAATTACAAAAAAAAATTTTGAGAAAAATTTACATACTTAAGTAAATGCTGTCAACTAAAACAATGTTCCTGCTGAATTTTGTTTTTGAGATGGCAGTTGTTTCCTTTAGTGAAAGAAGTTTAGTCGACATTGCATAAAAATACTTAGTTATATACCATTAAAGAAATAACTAAACATACACATGGTGATTTTTTGCCTTTTAAAAGAATTTGCAACAGAAATGAAAAATATATTTATGGTATGTATTATTGTTTCAACAAATAAATTTATTTATTATGAAAACAGCAAGTCATCAGCATAGAAAGAACCAATATAACCAAGAAATAGCTTATTAACAGTGAAATTTAATTATTATTGAACAATTTTGTGCCTAAAGTGGAAATAAACATCATGATTAAGGGCGCTTTTAAGAAATTGTTCACTTCAGTAGTGCGATTCACTAACTTTTTTAAACGATAATCACATCGTTAAAATAATTATAACGAAAATTTATTGAAGTTGCTATTCAGTAACATTTCAAATGATATTCGCTGTAGGTTAATGTCAGCTGTATCGTTATTTAAGCGAAAATAATTTATGTGCTGTTAATTTTATCGACAAAAAATCAACACAAAATATTAGGTCCGTACTATCGTTAAAAAGAAGTTACAGAGTCGCACAATCGTTATTGCAAGCGACAAAGTGTATAGACAAAAATTACGATTGTCGGATCGTTAAAAGTTACTAAATCGCACCACTGATGTTATTTTATAAAACAACCCAAACGTGCACCATTGATATAAGACCTGGTAGCGGGTGGTGAACATAATGGGCCATGAAAAAGTCAACAGTTTGCAAGAACCAGCCTTGCAAACGATTGTCTTAGACTTTTTTCCATTATATTTTTATATTATTCCAGATATGACAGTAACATCAAAAATATTTTCAAGGTGCTCAGCTATTTTATAGTAATTACTGTTCTATTCTAGTAAACTTCTTCCAGAAGTTCCGTCTTGAAAATTTTCTTGATCCCCCATGCTTGATCCCAATGCGTACTTTCAGTACTGTTTGTGCTTTATAAAATTAAAATTAATATTAAATTACTAAATATAAGTGTTTTGACCATTTTTCAATGGAATTTATTATCCTTTCGAATTTTTTTTTTATTTTCTATTTAGTGTTTTGAGGACAATATGTTACTTCAGTATTGCTTACAAGGCAAAGTAAATATGGCAAAACAGCATGTGATCCCATTATTATTAATTTGGCATACATTTATGGCAAAAATCCAAATGGAGTAAAATTACAAAGAAGGTTCCATGAAATTTTCTCAAAAAATACCTGATAGAATTTTTTTTGCATTTTCATCACTGCTTCTAATATATTCTTTGGAGAAAATTGAAAATTTTTGTGAACTTTCATGGATGAAGTTACAGCTAATATTATTTTATTTAAAGTGAATTTCTTGCAGCACAAACCACTTTTCCTAAATTAAATTTATTTTGAATCACAAAGACCACATATCTGCATATTTTAGGTTTTAAAATAAATTTCTAAGTAAAAAGCAAATGGATTTAACGCCGACAAAGAAGCCACTGGCATAATTTTCTGTAACACAAATATGCGAAAAGTCGGGTAATACATATTTCTTGTATGGAATAAAGAGCGCTGTGCAATAACAATTTTTATATATGCCCAAGAATCTGCTAATATAACAAGTAAAGGGTCCGCCATCTAACGTGTTTTTTCAACTTGTGTTTATTTCGTGAATGGTAGCACTTAGCCCATGTCTGATTTGATAAATGATTAGCTTTATTTTTACGTTACGTTTCCACTTATGATCTACACATCCCAGAAACTATTTTGGTACGTTTTAGGCTCAAACTCGACACATAAGAAAGTCTCATCACTGATACGTAAGTACTTACTTGTTGAGCTTACAATAGGCGCTGCCAGATATTGGGATTTTTCGTCCAAAAGATGTACTCTTGGCAATTAGTTTAACTTTTGAAATTGAAGCTTGAAAAAACTTTAAACATATTGTTGTTATTTTTCAATTCAATATTGTCCTAATGTGCTAAGAAAATTTAATTTTTTCTCTTCAGCACTATATAAAATATTTTAAAATTTTTTATTTTTATAAGGTATATACATATGAACATACCTAAATATATATATTTTCCCAACACGACCTCAAATATCGCATTTATTTGTCAATAGCTGAAATTTTATATATTTCAGACTCTGTATTAAAAAGAAATAAAAAAATAACTGCTGTGATACTATTACAAATGAAAAAAAATATAACCAAATTTCCATATGCAGTATTTTTATTAAATAACATCACTCCAAAAAAGTCATGAAAATGTAGAGTTTGCACAGCTCTGTTAGCGTGCTAACAGAGCTCTGTTAAGCTATAAAAATTCGGCTAATGCCTTTCCAAAGGACTTTTCCATTAAATGGTGCAACCGAGACGGGAAAAATTAGTGCAAATTTATAGATAAAGTTTTCCTTTATTAAAGCCCATGAATCTGTTTCTGAAAAACATGAATTTGAACCAAATATCGTCAAGTTTTAAACTTGGAATTTTCTGAGGGTTACGCACTTTTCTTCGGAAGGAGGCGATGCTGGAGGACAAAAGTGGCCACCTACCACATGGTACTCTAAAAACGTGCATACTCAGAATTACTGGAAGTTCGAGTTTTCAGGAGATTTTCGAAAAACTGTCCAACTAATTAACATTTTCCAGGATGTGACCAATTTTTTTAGGAAGCAGGCTATACGGGCTGATAAACAAACTCACCTCCTATGGACTACATAGTGGTCTGTAGTACAGAGTTGCGACTATTTAGCTAAATTAAAAGTTGTTGACAGTGTTGTAAAAGAAAAGTTTTGTAAACAAGTGAGTAGCAATCAAGGCGAATTCATAACAGGTGGCTGCACTAGCGATTTAAGCTAAAGCTGTTTTATTTTCAGTTGCCTTGGTAGCAATAATGGAAATTGAAGAACATAAAAGCTTAAAAAGTATAACATAAAAAATATGTGCATGTGTATCATTATTTTGGCAAAAAAATAACCAAAATGAGAAATATATTCCCATCTCCACATTAAAGAAAAAAAAACCACTTTTGGTTAGAAATAACCAAAAACGGCAGCCCTGATCATGAGTTATACAATTCAATTAATTTGAGCGAGAGAACAAGTTCATGATGAAATGATCAGTGTTGCTACGGCAAAGAAAACTTTAAAACCAGAATGGTAATAGTTTCCTTGATGGGAAAAATTCTTATATTGCAACATCGAAATAAGACAATTGTTTAGAGTAATTTTTTTTATGGATTTAAGAACTTTTATTCTTTTAGTAACATATTGTTCTGTTGTATGTTCTTATATATACATATATAGAAAGATCAAATTATAGTAACAAAATATATACTGGAAATTTGGGATTTTTGTAAATATTGACTTACCATCAAAACAACATTACTCTCTAGCATGTTTCAAACAAAATACAATTACAAGTAACCAGTCAGTGGAAGAACATTGTAAGTAAAAAGCAAACGGATTTTTTTTTTGCAAAAGGCTTTTTTATAATATATTTGTTTTGATAAAAAAAATAGGAGTAATTACTATTTTACTTATAAAAGATGTTATTACCTGCTGAAAAATTATCATTCGTTTGTTCCTTGGAGCGTCATTCGTGGCAAACCTTTGATTATAAAATAATACAAATGTCCAGGTATTGACCACCATTAGCGTTGGCAAATTTTTTTAAGAACTGCTAATTTTTAGTAATGAATCTAACCATTTTTGCACGGCCTGGTCTTCTTAGCAGATCCCCAGACTATTTGAGACAAAGTCTGTTCAATATTTTCTAAACAGCTTTTGAAACACGTGGGCAAGTATTAACATCGTGAATCAGTACGGCTTCATGTCTAGTCACATATTCCTGATGCCTTACAGCCAATATACGTTTTAAAGGAACTATTTGTAAAAATTATTATTATTTTATTTAGATCAGAAATAAATTAAAAATTAATATCAAAACTCTCTCACAAATCTAACGCACCTTAAGTCTCGAAAAATTTGTTTTTAAGGAATTTTATATATATTAATGCATATGGACCCAAACATAAACAAGGATCTATTTTTTACAAAAAAAAACTTTAACTCAGTCAGTCAGTCAGTTTGAATTTTGGCATATTTATTTAACAACATAAGCAGGAAAAAGTTGCACAAAACAATACCCATTTTTTATGAAACCTAAATGTATCTACTCGTATGCATGCATTTAAAAATTATTATTAAAAAGTATACAAAAAGAATTCCACATTTATACATTAGAATAAATAAGTTCCCCAATTTTTGTTAAAAGTTACGGATACGGCAGCACTTTCTAGCATTCCTCTACTCTTGTTCAATAAACATTCTTCAAAATCTAGATTTTTTTGAAGCCTATTTTAAGGAGTCATTATTAATAGGGTGGAACACATATTCCCAAAGTAAAATAAATCTGACCCAAAATATTTTTAGTGGGTATACTAAATTTATAAGGTGCCTTTAAAATTCATACGTAAATATTAAGGTTTTAAGTTAAAGAAATTTTTAAAAACTGGTTTACCTTTTGGTGTCTAATTTTATCAAGAATGTGCAATACTTTTTTTGTTTAAATCAGAAACAAAGAATTTAGCGACTCTAAAAAAAATTTATGGCGTTTCCAGTAAGATATTCATATCCTTTCCATGAACGTTTAAGAAATTCTGCTTTTATGTTTAGAGCAATATCGGCATTATTATATTGGAATATAATGTGCGCTCCTTATATAGCAAAGAAAACTGATTTAATAAAAATTGGCAAGCAACATTGAAATGCATAATATATAAAGGTCCTATCTTATTATATTTTTGAAATCGGAGTTTGGCATTTTATGATACATATCTATCGAAACAAAAACCCGCTTTCAAAAAAATACTGAGTTACGGCTTTTCTATGCTTAACCACCAGAAAATAAGTTTTAATTAAAATAAACTTATGACAATATGTCAAATAATAAATCTCTTAAGCGAAAAATACATAAATTTATACAAATATTTTTAGTTCTAATGCAAAAAAATTTAACTCAATTGAATTGAAGTAAACGTTTAAATAAAAAAATTATGATGGAATTTTAAAATAAATATTTTCAGAAATAATTCATAGTTAGGCTCAAGCTCAGTAATTTCAATTCTTATTGAATGAAATATTTTTTATTAATTAATGTGAGTTTCTAAAGAAGAGAAGAAAAATTAAACTTAGACTTTAAGCTGGGGGAAATACCGATACTTTTCTGTGCAGCCACGCACTTCATCAGCACCCTAGTATATCTACTTGGGTAGAGATTCTTATTAACATCAGCTATTTAACTTAAATTTACAATGAAACGGAATATGAGAAACGATTGTTGTGTATACAATTGATTTACCTTTGGTAAACACATTTATAAGTATCACTATTAATTTTCTGTTTTTTTCCAATTTTTTCATTTTTCTATTTAGGTTAGCACGAAATTATTTTACTCTACCTCAGTATGTTTAACTATTCTTACTTATCTTTTTACGATCATCACATTAATTATTTTTACTTATTCGATGTACCATCGGTACATGCATGTAAGTATTTTTGTAGTGGCCTATGTTACTTGTTGTTGCATTCTACAGTTTTATTTTAGTTATTCCAGCCGTCTGAAACTGTGATAACCAAGTGAACAGTGATTGCCAAGTGAACATATTTTTGTCTCGTGCCCATGATGTATTAAGTGAGAAATTTTTTAGATAGTTTAATTGAACTGTAGTGAGTTTTAATCAGAAATAATTCATAGTTAGGCTCAAGTTCAGTAATTTCAATTCTTATTGAATGAAATATATTTTATTAATTAATGTGAGTTTCTAAAGAAGAGAAGAAAAATTAAACTTAGACTTTAAGCTGGGGGAATAACGATACTTTTCTGTGCAGCCACGCACTTCATCAGCACCCTAGTCTATTTACTTGGGTAGAGATTCTTATTAACATTAGCTATTTAACTTAAATTTACAATGCAACGGAATATGAGAAACGATTGTTGTGTATACAATTGATTTATCTTTTGTTTTCTGTTTATTTGTTTAAAAATTTTTTAATTTTACACATTTAGTGATTTCTATTTCTACCTTAACCATACAAAATTATTTTGTTTTATAAAACAAATTTTGTATAAAACACTTCTTTATTAACCTCTTATAAACCAAAAATATTTCTTATGAATTAAGTATTTAATAAAAATACGAGATCAGTCGTATTTCAATTAAAATAAACCTATGACAAAATGTAAAATAATAATGTGTAGTTTCCACAATGCAGGTAAGCGACTTGTCTAGAAAATATATATGAAAAGCACTAAAATTTTTGAGTGATTCCTATACAAATTTTCTAGACAAGTTGTTTGCTTGCATTAGGATAACTACACATAAATTTCGTAAATGAAAATCACATTTAAAATTGTAGTAAAAAAATTTAATTGAATTGAATTAAGGTAAGGTAGCTAAATAAAAAAAAATTATGATGATAATATGTTTTAAATAAATATTTTTCACTTAGCAAACTTTTGCGAATTATAACACTGTTTGGAAAATTGACCAATTTTTATTTAATAAGAAGTGATCATATTAATTAAAGTCTGAGTATTCGCAGCTAAATTTCCTAAAAAAATAAAAACCTTAGAATTGATGAAGTAAATGAAATATTTTTTTTATTGATATAGTAAATATATATTTATTTTAGCAAATTTACATTATAAATTTTAAAAAAAAATTTTGTAAAATTTCTAGCAATAACATTTTTCTATTTAATAATGCCAGGGCTATAGAAGACAGTGATATAAAAAAAATTGGGTGCCATACATTTTTAAAACATTTTATACACATGTTTTTGGTCCGATTTGCCTTTCCACCTAACAGCAGTCAAAAGCTTACCAATTGCATTAAATAATGCATTGCCTTTTTAACAAACTACATCTAAAAAGCTTCCCAGCATTAATAGATAATTGCGGGGAAAAAGCTACTTTAGGAATTAGATCCCCTAATGTGCAAACCTTTTTGCTCATACATAAATACATACTTACATATTTACCGCCTAATTTTGAGTAATAAATTTTAGGTGAGAGTGATGAGTAAATGAGCAAATGAATTTAGTTATTAAAAGATCTCTGTCGCGTACGGTTCGGTGTCTCGGAATAATATAATATATAATTTTTTGTACGTGTAAGTGGATGTGTATAAAAGTAAAATTTGTTTCTTGTTAAATAAAAAGTAAATTTATTATTTAAAAAGTTAAATATATTTATTAAGCGGCAAGATGCCTAAAGAAAAGTGAAAATAAAGAGGCAATTGCCCACTAATATGAAAGCAGAGTATGTGTCAATAAGGAAATGCAAGATAAAATGCGTGCATTAAGTGTCTGTTTGAGAAAAGAAAATCTAATTTATTAATTTAATATATTATTTATTTAGTCGGTTCGGTCGTTCGCTTAAAATTGTTAATAAAAAAATCCATTATTAGTTTTTTACAAGTAAGTTAACCATTTTTGCTTTAACTTTTGTTTCGTTTCTGGTGAAATTTGGCAACAATTTTTTCTTCTTCATCCTCACATTAAAAATTATCTGTTTCCATCTATTTCCTTCATCCTAGAGTTGTGTCCAACAAAGTCAAAGTAAATTTTAATAAGTTTGAAGCTACTTTTCATTCTAACTCCAACGAACTGGTTCAAAAAGACCTGTTGCATACAACTCTACTTGCTTCCGTATCTACAATAAGTATTAGCTTTTACTTTGTTTTGCATTTGAAATTTATTGAGTTGCAATGAAAATTTTAGTAACTCTGAACCGTGGCCATTTTCTGTTTGGAAAAGCACTTAGTTAATCAAATCACCCCTGTTGAGCTTTTAAAATATGAACTATTCAATAAAATATTAATCACGCTGCATATTTTTGAGGATTTATTTAGAGTATTGGTGCTGGTCTTTGCTAAATAATCTATCTAAGTGTACAACCAAACAAGCAAATAAGGCTGTGGGAAAAGCTATTTGAGAGAGAAACCAATATCAGTGTGTTGATTTGTTAGACTTTTTGCAGCTTTCTGCTTCCATTCCATCTATTCAGGGTGACCGATGACATTTTTCAAAAAGTGGCACCAAATAGAGAATTAATGAAAAAGGGATAAAATTAAAATTAAAAAACGAAAAAACTGTACTAAAATTTTTATTTTTAATGTATTTTCATATAACTCACCCTAAAAAATGGTGGACAAAAAGTGGCAAGAGCACTCGAAAAAGTGGCAATTTGCCACTTTAGTCGCTCAAAGGGTCACGACGCATCCATTTATGTTGCAAGTTTGCCAGATCATTTTTTTGCCTCTATCGCCAAGGCGGCAATTAAAATTCGGCAAAAATTTTTAAAGATTCTTTTACCAGAAAAAAGTTTCCAGCTTTTTTTTTTAATTTTGTGGATTAAAAATTTGTTTTTGTTGATTCATTTAATTTAATACAAAAGAATTTTAATATTAAAAATATAAATTAGCAATTAATTATTAACTAAAATTTTTAAATTTTAACACTTAATGCTTATTAAGTTCTGTAAATTTTTTGGATCATTTTTCGAGTTCACGAGTTTAATTCTGAAATTTCAAAATATTGGCCATTTACAGTATTAAAATGCGTTTTTATTTTTAACAGCTGATTAAACAGTTAAATAATTTTATCAGAGTTTTGGCTACTATAAAATTGTTAAATTTATAAAAAAATATATTTAACTGAAATGATGTTATTGACTAAAACGCGCTAGTTTAAGGCGTTTTTTTATTAAACGCACTAAGACGAAATAAGCGCGTTTGGAACAGTTAAAACGCGTTAAATTGGGCAGCGCTGCAAGTCAGTTATTTTTATTATTTTTATATCTTATTCAGTTTTTATAATTAAATTTTTTTAAGGATAAAATAATTTGTATTTTCCGAGGAATAAATAAAAATTAAATAATAAGTTTTATATTCTAAGCGAAAAATAAAACTTTGGAAATAACTTTTATTATCTGAGGAATAAATACAAATTAAAAAATTACTATTATTTTCTAAGTGAAAAATTAAACTTAAAACAAAGTGATTAAAATGTGATTTCTAAAATAAAACTTATCCCTGATTTTTCTTGGTAGGATTTATTTTTTTAACTGCTCCAAAAAAAAATTTCCTAAAGTACAAAAAATTTCGATTTAAATTTTGTTCAAAAAATAGCCAAAAAATCGCCTACGAATTTATTTATCGCCAAATCAAAATTTTAGGTGATAAATCGGCATATCTAACAGCTTTGTACATGACGAAAAGCTTCAGCTGTCGACATGTTCGAACAGTTTTCGGTTTTAGAGTTTTGTCCAAAAGCTCTTTTTGTGGAGTTGCATGCTTTTTGAACTAGTTTGAAAGCGTTCGAATCAAAAGTTGTTTCAAACCCAATTAATGATGTTTTTCACCATAGGATCCAGCTAAACCTCTCAATAATCAATTTAAATGTATTTTTAATAAAAAAGTGTTTCACTTAATAAGTAAAATAATAATTTGGGATTATTAGTGCGTTAATAAATGTTAAACCTAAATTGTAAAAATTCCCAATTAAAAAAATTAAAAAATTAAATGCTCTAAAATATATCATATTTATGCTAGTTAGTTATTCTTCGTTCTATGCAACAACAAAAAAATGCTATAAAAAATTATAAATTTATCTTGTATAGAATTTTGACCGTTTTCTCGCGAAATATGTTAATGTGCGGTGTTTTTAAACTTCATTCAATGCATGTACGTGTTCTCTTTATTCCAACTACTGCACTTGCCCCTCCAAACAATGTGAACAAAATGTTTTCTTTTCATGGTTTTCTTTAGTTTGCTTAATATCGCTCTCTTTTATTTGCACATGTTCATACGGCTTATAAACAAGAAAATTAGGGGGTTGCGCATTCAAGTAAGGAATTTAATTTAATAGTAACTTAATTTTATTTGGAAATATAAAGATTCAGTTAATAAATTAATTTTTTAATCTTTGTATTTTGTTAATAAAATATTTTTTCATTAAATTTCCTATAATAAATTTATTTGCCCATTTTAATGAATTATGTAGATAAATATTATAAAATTACAAGTTTTCAAATAATTACACCATGCAACAAATTTTTATTTAATTATTTATTTATTTATTTATTTATAACAATAACCAACAGAGCCCATAGGGCCATATATAGTTGGTGGACTACAAGAATAGCATAAGAATAATTATACATTTAGGCAACAAATAAACTAGACACAAAAATTGCAAAAAAAAAAATAAAAAAAAAATAATAATATGTAGTTATAAAATTATTAGATGAGACTACTACTTATAAATTGGAAGATAAATTACGCATGAAATTAACTATATGTATTCAGAAACTAGGTCAGTTCAATTGTGAAAAATGTTCAACAAGCTTGCATTTGAATGAATTACGAGTAAGATGGAATGCTCTTAAGGATCGTGGCAATGAGTTCCAACATTTGGCGACTCGTACAGTAAATGATCTTTCATAAATAAGACGATTTCTAGTGGGAAATAGAAGCTGTGAGCTTCTACCACTTTGCAAAAACGTAAAAAGTCTACGGACATAGTCTGGACAATCTGTGAGCATAACATTATAGAAGAAAAGTAGTGATCTAATCTGTATGAAGTTTTTAAAACTGCAACCCAGAAAATCATTAACATACATTGAAACATGATCGTTAATTCTTAGTTGGTATATAAAGCGTATTATTCTGTTAAAGAGTAGGGCACACCTATTTAAATTTTCAGCGCTACAGCCAGAATATACCTCAATACAATACAATAAATTAGACATCAATAAGGAGTGAGCTATGCTCTTTCTAATATGTAAGGGCAGGTATAAATTCATTGCATATAGTCTTCTTAAGGTGAAGTTTATTTTAGAAAATAGTTCATTAATGTGGTGTCCGAAGCTAAGAGTGTTGTCTAATAAAACACCAAGACATTTCATTCGATCGACAAAATCAATAGGTCGGCCATCGATCATGATAGACAGATTAAACGTAGCACTAGACGGTTTAAAAATCATCGCTTTGGTCTTAGAAGAATTTATATTAAGTTTGCTGTTACTCATCCAACGTGAAACATTGGACATTAAAGTGTTAACATCATATTCGAAAACATCTATAAGCTGCGTATGATCCTTAAATAATAGTTGTATATCGTCGGCAAAAACGAAGGCTTCACATTCAAAGCCGTTAAGTAAAGCAAAGAAATCATTCATATATATCATAAATAATAAGGGGCCAATAACGGAGCCCTGCGGCACACCACTAGTGACTGGTAGGCACCTCGAATTACGGTTACTGCATTGAACATATTGTGAGCGACCTGATAAATAAGAATATAATAATCTACAAGCGGATATAGAGAAATCGAAATATGTGCAAAGTTTGTTGATTAAAATAGCATGACCAACCTTATCAAAAGCTTTTGATAGGTCTAAGGTGTGTGTGCTATATCCTTCGCGAAAGCCTGACTGATATGGGTTTAGCAAAAAATTTTGGTTTAAGAATTGTAGGATTTGGTCTTTTATAACATGTTCAAAGATCTTGGACAAAACTGGAACAAGTGATATTGGTCTAAACTCACTTTCTGAATTTTTTTTTCTAATAGGTAAAACTTTTGCAATTTTCCAATCCATGGGGAATTGGGAACTAGTGATAATATTGTTAAACATCACCTCAAAAATAAGATGTTTTCTTAAATAATTAAGGGTTGTTGAATACGAATATGGATGGCATTTATTTATTTCTTTTAAGAAGCATTCTCGAGATATTCGCTAAAAACGCGTTTTTGCAGTTTGCAAAGATATTTCCAAAACTCTTGAGGACTGTTTATTTAAATTCAAAATTTTACACCGTCAAAAAGACATGTTTTTTTATCAGCCTATATTTCAAATATATTTATCGGATAAAAATTCATTGAGTTGCGGTCCTTTAGATTAAAAAAAATTAAAGTTTTTATTTTTTTCTTAAATTTAGCATTTTAAGTTGCGCCCTTTAATTAAGCCAAGAAAAAAATTCTAAAATTTATTTTAAACCTGTATCATATATAAAATTTTGTCGCCATCTTATTAACTTCAAAATTTTTATCATCGGACAAAAAATTCAAAAGTTACGAAATATTTACTGGAAACATTCAAATTTGAATTTTCGGATGTTTTCATAGAAAATTAAAATTATTTTTAAATCTAAAGGGCCGTAGTAACTCAGTGGCTTTTTGGCCAATCAATACAGTATAAAAATGGTATGATAAAAAAATATATCTTTTTAGCGGTGCAAAATTTGCTTCACTTCACAAATAATCAGTTCTCAAAATTTAATTTTTGGAAATATCTTTGCCAAATGCAAAATAAACTCATTTTTCGCAAATATCTCAAAACACGCTTCTCAAGAAAAATAAATTAGGTCCATATAAGGGTTTCAGCAGCTTCATTTTAGTTTAAAAAAAACATGTAATTTTAGAGGTTTATTTTTTTTGTGGATATTTCCACTAAATATGTATGTCGGGTCTTTTTAGTATTTTGCCCGATGATAACAATTTAATGCGTAATACGTTGGCTATAACATTTTATCTAAGATACAGGTTCAAAATAAATTAAGAGTTTTTTCTTAGCTTAAAAGCGCAACTTAAAATACTGAATTAAAAAACCTAAAAACTTCAAATTTTTGAAAAACTAAAGGGCCATAAGTCATTGAATTTTATATTTCATCAACACATTAAGCCCATATGGCTAATAAAAGAAAAACATATCTTTGCAATGGTGTTAAATTTGCTGAATTTTAACAAGCAGTTGGCAAGATTTTTTGGACATATGTACATATGTATCTTTGTAAAAAATAAATATATCGAAAATGCTTCGTAAAAAAATTAATGAAATGCCATATTCGTGTTCAGCGACCCTAAATTAGCTAAGAAAACATCAAATTTTAGAGGTTAATTTTTTTTGTTGATTCCAACAAAAAGTTCACAGATTTTATGTGCGTATGTAAAGGGTGTTTTTTTTAGAGGTATAGAACTTCCAATTGAAGTAAAACACAAGAAAATCGTTTTAATGTCCATCAATTTGGCTTTATTGGAAGGATAATTTTATGCCATTAATGTTTAAATATGATTTCGGGCATGTGGCCGCCGCGGCTGGCTCGAATAAAGCCAATTCTACAGGTCCAATTTTCAACCACTTTTTCGAGCATATGGGGCCGTATGTTGGCAATAACGCAACGAATGTTGGCTTCCAAGTCCCCTAACGTTTCTGGTTTGTTGGCGTAGACGAGCGACTTCACATATCCCCAAGAAAATAATGCAATGGTGTCAAATCACACGATCTTGGTGACCAATTGACAGGTCCATTCCGCGAAATTATGCGCTCATCGAATGTTACCTTCAATAAATCGATTGTGACGTGCGCTGTGTGGCATGTAGCGCCGTCTTGTTGGAACCACAACTCATCCACATTCATGCCATCCAATTCGGGAACAAAATAGTCGGTTATCATGGCTCTATTGCTGTGCACGGTGGCGAATCGATTCATTCGGATCCTTTTCAACACTTTGCTCAACAGAGGCAATTGTTTCTTCGGTGCGCACTGTTCGACGTCGCTGCGGATGCGTATTATCACATAGAGTAAACGTAGTGCGAAAACGATCCATGGTTAACCGAATTAATTGCTCTGATGGACGATTATGTCGACCATAAAATGGACGGAGCTTGCGGTAAACTTCGCGAACTGAATCATTATTTTCGAAATAAATTTGCACGATTTGCAAGCGTTGTTCTTTTGTCAACCTGTTCATGATGAAATGGCAAACCAAATAAATATTAATCACTTGACAGCTGACAAAATGGCCGCCACTTAAAAAAGTGATGCCAACTTAAAGTTCTATACCTCAATAAAAACACCCATTACATATGTATGTGACTTAGATTAGGTTGAGCACGTCACACATTAAGCACTCCAAATAAAAAAAACACCAGCAATTGTTTTTAAATGTTTTCATTGCAAATTAGTCAAGCCCTAATGTTCAAACTTATTAGTACATACATACAAATTAATACACACATACATATATGCGAATACATATATTACTCTCTGTGGTCAGCATTGAACTCAGCGATGCCAACTTAGCTATTTTAGAGCTAGATTTAGCTCTTTTTGATTGCTTCTAACTCGAAATTTTTCGCTTTAGCTCTTTTTAAATAAAAAGAGCTAACACAGCTCATTTCAATTGTGGAAACGGCAGTTTGGCACTTTTTGCATCTTATAGTAAATTTTCCCGTTTTTACCCTATTGTTTCTTCTTTTGGGCATTTATATTTTTGGCAACTATGTTTTTGCAAATGCAGATACTTATTTTTGCAACTAAGGCTGACTATACATCTGGCATTTCTTGTGTGTCATTTGCCCAAAAAAAAGTAACCAACTAATTACTAATGAAAAACTGTTTGATTCAGAAATATATTTATTGATTTAAACAGTTTGCAATCATTTTGAATTCTATAAAATTGTCTATTAATTATGTATGAAACTGTTTAACTTAATAAATACATGTCTGAATCAAATAGTTTTTCATTAGTAATTAGTTGGTTACTCTTTTTTTACGCTTGTGTGGTATTTGGCACACAGATGTAAACCCAGCCTATGTAAGATATATTTATGTATTTAAAATTGTAAAACCCCGTTTTTATCATAAAGTGTTCGTTTCTGAGTAATAAGAAAATTTTCCACAAATTATTGAATTGGAAATGAACTGCCAAAATATAGGAAAGCTTGGAAATCAAATGGATTAAACTAACAAAAGATGGTTTTGAAAATTATTGTTCTTATTTTGTAACTTATCGTATATACAAATATATGTAAATGTGTATGGTCATATTGTTAATGCAGATAAATATTTGTATCAATTGCTGTGAAATGATTTTATTTAAAATTATTATTTTTTATTTTTTCTTACTATTATTTTTATTAATGTAATGTAATGTGTAATAAATACATTCACAGATTTAAAACGTAAAATCTTGAGTTTTTAAATTTAGCTCTTTTTAGCTCTTTTTGCCTACTCAGTTGGCTCGTTTTGCCTTTGAATTGTTGGCATCACTGATTGAACTACATACTTACATAAATCTGTATGTATGTATGCATATACCGTAAAAATTTCAAGTTTATATTTTTGGTGAGAGGGATGAGCAAATAAGCAAATGAATTTAGTTAATAAAAGATCTCCGTCGCGTTCGGTTCGTTGTTCGGTTAATGTTTTATAATTAATTTTTGTGAGGGGAAGTGGATATGTATATACGTAAGAAAAATTGGTTTCTTGTGTTAAAAAGTAAAATTAAATAAATAAAAAGTAAATTTATTATTTAAAAAGTTAAATATATTTATTAAGAGGCGAAATGCCCATTGTAAAGATAAAAATAAAGAGGCACTAATATAAAAGCTGAGTGTGTTTCAATAAGCAAATGCAAGATAAAATGAGTGCAAAAAATTTCTGTTTGAGAAAAGAATGTAATTTATTAATTTAATATTGTTACGTAAAAAGATTCCTACAGGGTTAATGCAAAGAACTATCTAGAAGTATTTAACTAAAGCAACAAACGTACACACATATTCGCGTGCAAACACTGTAGCAAAGAACTAAATAAGCATGCGTAACACGTAAACAAGCAAAAGCAACAACAAAAAGCGTCTGCTTATTAAGAAGATTCTCATATTTACATACACACATACATACATGACAATTCAAACGAAAGGCAAAGGTAAACAACCACCACGCATTGCTTAGTTAATGATGTACACACGTTTGCATATACACATGTATGTACATAGTTACCACATGAACTTAATTGGGCACTAAGTAAACAACATTTAAGATGATAATGATCGTCTGGACTATGCTTGAAACTTCTAGTGGTATTGGTGCACAGTATAAAAAGCGCGAAGCAACCAATGGCAAGTCAGTCGTGAATAAGTCAGTTGGGAAGTTCAGTTGTGTTGTGAACGAACAAGTCAGTACAAATTGGAATTTAGTAGAGTGAACATCGTTGAAAGTAAAAGACATCGTGCCGTGGATAATAACGTTAAGTAAATAACAAAAGACAAGTTGTGATTGGTTTAGTCACTAATAAAAGGAAGTTCAGTTGCAAATAAGAAAATCGTGTTGTTATTTATTTTTATTTTTGAGCAATCAAAAGAACTCACACGTTTAATAAAATTTAAACGTAACAATATATTATTTATTTAGTCGGTTCGGTCGTTCGCTTAAAATTGTTAATAAAAAAATGCATTATTAGTTTTTTACAAGTAAGTTAACCATTTTTGCTTTGACTTTTGTTTCGTTTCTGGTAAAATTTGGCAACAATTTTTTCTTCTGCATCCTCACATTAAAAATTATCTATTTCCATCTACATATTTCCTTCCTTCTAGAGTTGCATGCAACAATGTCAGTATGTATGTAAATTGAATGCGTTTGAAACAACTTTTAATTCTAACGCGCACGAACTAGTTCAAAAAGACCTGTTGCACACAACAACTCTACTTGCTTCCATATGTACAACAAGCATAAGCTCTTATTTTGTTTTGCATTTGTACTTTATTGAGTTGCAATGAAAATTTTACTAACTCCGAACCGTGTCCATTTTCTGTTAGGAAAAGCACTTAGTTAATCAAATCACCCCTGTTGTGCTTTTGAAATAGGAAATATTCAATAAAATATTAATCGCTGCATATTTTTGAGGATTTATTTAGAGTATTGGTGCTGGTCTTAGCTAAATATTCTATCTAAGTGTACAACCAATAAATCAAAATGGTTGTAGGAAAAGGTATTTGAGTGGGAAACTAATTTTATCATGTTGATTTGTTAAATTTTTTGCAGCTTTCTGCTTCCATTCCATCCATTTATGTTAGATGTTTGCCAAATTTTTTTTAGCTCCAGTAATAAAAAAAGTTTCCAAAAATATTAAAAAAAAAATTTTGTGGTTTTTTTTTACAAGAAAAAAAGACTCCAAAAATTTTTTTATTTTTTTTGTTTATCGGTACATTGTGCCGATAGTGGGATCCTGGCTTTAGATTAAATATTTGTTTTTATCGATTGAATGTATCTAATACAAAACAATTTTAACATTTAAAAATAAAATAAGAATTCTGTGGCAAAAAGGCAAAAATTATCAAGTCATATTTTACTGTTTTGCAGGACAGAACTTTTAAGCGTTCAAGTAGATTTTCAGAAATTTATTTCTTTTACAGTTAAATTGGGAAATTCGCTGTTAAAATTTTTTTTAAAGCAAACATCGTTCTACACACTATAAGTAATAAATTTGAGTTAAAATATGTCAAAGTACATATGTATGTATAACCTAAATTAAGCTACAATAGTCATACTGCTATAACTTCCTGAAAATTCACTCAAATTGAGACTTTGATCAGAGATACTTTCGAAAATTTTTAGCAATTTTTGAAGAAAAAAACACTTTTTTAAACCTGTTTCTGTAGGTTACGTAATATGGCAATTTTTGACGGTATCGATTTTAAAAAACTCAGCTCTCAAGCAAAAACAAATTTTTTTTTAGATAATGTCGAAGTTGGCCCTGCAAGTTATACAATAAAAGCTAAAGTTCAAAACTAAGCATCAAGTTTAGATGCGTACACTGTGAAAACACAGATTTTATACATCAAACACTAAATCCACAAGAGTTACAACACGAAATTATCAAAATGTTTTTATTTTTTCTAAGCCAGTAGACTAAAAAATCGTTAGTAACCAAAACAATTTGTTTTACAACACAACCTTCTTGAACAGTTAAACTACCGCTGTGCTTGTTTTTATGTCACATACTTCTATTAGTTGTGACGCTCCAACAGTCTTGTGTCACTCTTGAACAACTGAGATTATTTGAGTTGTGCTTGTTTATAATTTATATTTATTATTATATTATTATATTATTATATATATATATATATTATATATATTATATATATATATATATTATATATATATTATATATATAAATATTATTAAATAAAATATGAAACCCTAACGATTTCATATTTATAAAATGCTTGACAGATTATAGTGATATGTATTGCAAGAAAGAACTTGGTCAACATTTATATCTTACTACTTTTAATGGCCGAAATTTTGGATGGGAACTTGTCCTTTTTTTAAATTTTCTTTTCTGTGAGGATCTGACTACTTTTTGAAGAATTTTCTATAATAATACTTTTTAAACTTTAAATTTCTAGTGTATTTTACTTTTGATCATGTTCACTGGGCCAGTTGAAAAGGGCATAGTTACATAAAATAATGAGTTAGAGTGTTGTGGTTGTTGGATTGCACACCTTAAAAATGCATTATTGTGGCATTACAACGCCGCCAGTGTGGACGCAATTTGGTAAGATTCTTCTGAAAATAAAGATCAAAAGTAAAGCATAAATTTAAGTGGGTGTGTCTAAAAAATGTCAGCGCTCGACAGTATAATCTTACGTAAAATCTTTATGGGCCTATCCTTGACCAGTTTTCTATCTGCTAGTACTTATGGTTCATGCAGGGTTTTGTAGGAAAAATCTAGTGAGAGATACATAAGTAATAAACTTAAACTGCTAAGTCAAAGTACATACATGAAAGAAAAAAAAATAAGATTTATGGGTGTAATCACGAACACTTGTCAAAACAGGAAATTTAAACTTTGGATAAGTGCAATGTGTATGAAAAATTTCAATAAAATTGATCTCAATTTATGAGGCTTAAGTTAATAGCACATTTTAAGTCATGTGGTAATTATTAACGAAAACATAACACCAAACTTAGTTGTAAATATTCTGACAAACACTTAGAAGAACGGAACAACTAGCTGATCTAAGTTTGAGTTTAAAGTGCTTGTTCCGTCCCTGATTTAAATTTCCGAGTTTATAGACTTTTCTTAGTGATGTCTGGTCTAGATTTATTTTTGTATCGAATTTCTGCTCTCTAGTGGGAGTTTGAGTTTTAAAGGCGTGGCCACAATACCGGATAAAACTGCTATGTTTTAAGATTATTCCATTGCCTTACTCATCTGTACTTACCTGTGTATTAAACTTCTCTAGCCTGAATTAAACCTTTCAATTTTATGAGCATTACCCCGCCCACTATTTTAAAAACACGATTTTGTTGTAAACAGAGCTTATAATTCATGCTAACTTTCTTTTATAATATGATAGACCGAAGTAGATTAAACATAAGGTTTACATTCTATGGAAGTTATCACGACCAATTTTTAAGGTGACAGTTTAAATTGTTGCATTAGTACAATTTGTATGCAGTGTTTCACTAAAATACTTTGAGTTAAAAGCTGTATATAAAATTTTTAATTCTGAACAGTACTAGCGTGGCACCACCTATTCTGGTGACATTTTTTGGGATTTCAGATTTGTATTGTTTGTTACTTGCCTAGACCTACTTGTGTATCGAATTTCAGGTCGTTAGCGCAAATTTTGATTTTTAGTTTAAGTAAGCGTAGCCCCGACTACTTTTTCAAACTCAAGTTCGTGTCAAGTTTCGTTGCAAACGGATAATATATAATACCTACATAAATTATATATCTAAATAGGCTGAACAGTAGTACATGATATATTAGGTTTATATTTTATAGATGTGTCAACGCCCACTTTTTTAACGAAAAATTTATAGCCTTGCATTATCGCAATATATATGCCAAATTTCAATAAAATCGCTTCAGTTAAGTGCTTTACATTTGCTTTTTTAATTCCAACTTTTATGGGCGTAGCCCCGCCCTCCTGGAAAATTTTTTCGGGTTTTCAGATTTTTTAGTTTATGGCTAACCTAGATCTAGTTTTGTATCGAATTTCAGCTCACTAGCACAAAATTTTAATTTTTATAGACGTAGCCCCGTCCCCCTGGCCAAAAATTTCCGCGTTTTCAGATTTTTCTAGTTCAATTCTCACATAGATCTACTCGTGTAACAGATTTCAGCTCTCTAGCTATAGCGGAAGTGCTTATCAATTTGATGAGTGTGTCAGTGCTCAGTGGTCAGTGAGTATGTCTTAAAATATGCAATTTTTGCACCTCAGGAATCTTTTGTTGTAAAATTTTCAAACTTCGCATTTTGAGGTAATATAGATTTATTCTAATTATGAATTAAATTTTAGAATCTTACGACTGCGGGGAACAAAGTTATCAGGGGGTAAAAACACGACGAATGGCTTCCTGTAAATATACACACTGCGTGCATTGAAATTTTTTTGCATGTAGGGTGTCTTTTAGCTAGGACGATTTACATCAATTCATTTTCATATGAATCGGTGTGTGCCATGTTCATTCCCACAACTCATTATTTTTTATTACGTTATGCCAAGATATTCGCCGAATTCTGCGCAGACAACTATTTACAAAAGATTGCATTGTTTGCAATACGCAGTTTGATGGGTTCCAGGATTCACAGGCGTAAAGTAGGAAAGGGTTTATGTTGGCATTAAAGAATTTTCGTATGTCTCTGTATGTGATTGTGGATTACTTAACCGAAGAGAGCACACCAAAAGCAGCATAAGTTTACATAAGCGAGAATGAAACCACCAGTACTGGATATATTACTCCCTAGATATGTGAAGAAAGTTACGTTAATAATTTTTTGGCCAACATTAAAGTCTTATCTGCACTCGCAGAATGCAGAAATGTGTTCCGCATAACCTCAATCGCATTGCTCAGTATCACGTCCAATACAATGTAGCTTAATAGTGGTGAAAAGGGCACATGCTTGTTCATGTTGGTAACAATATTGCTTAGGGTTCGATAATAGTTGATGTGACAGCTTATACCATGATTCATTGCTCTAATTATAGGCCCAACTATAATATGAATAAGCGCACTTAAACAACTGTGCGGTTACATATAAAACGTATGTGGCAAACTATAATGTACTTATGGAACTTTTCGTAAGTTTCGTCAAATGTCATTTTCTTAAGGTAAGTGCCAAACTGAACGCACATTCCGTACGGAAAACACTGTTTGTGCATTTTTTAAACTCAAGCAAATAGCATCAGAAAATATTCATTGATTTTAAATATTTTCTTATTTTAAACTCTGAAAAGAAAGCAAAACTTTTATTTTAATTTTTTGTCTTACAATACACATATGTATACACACATACACATGACTTTATTTATGTATGATCATTGTTGTACTTTTTAGTAGGCGAAACAAATAAAACAAGTAATAAAGTGGTGGATATAATTATACGTGAATTTTTAATAGATTAGAACATTCCAACATGTTAATTTGATTGAATTGCATTCATTTAGTAGTTATAAGAAGAAACAAAATTACTAAAAAATTTTCAACAATACCTATATGTGCAACTGTGGCTAAAGAATACTTAAGTGCATGTAAGTACATTGTGGCCACCTAAAAGTCACATCTGGATTGCTTAAGTATTTGACAGACTTATCGTTCAATTCTGGCATTAGCTTAAGCCAGCTTACTCATATTATAGTTGGGCCTTATCTCTATGCTTTTAAGCCGGTATTCGTTACGTACAATTGCGTCTCATATAGACTAATCTTGCAGTTTATTAAAAGACGATTTTACATAGTTTCTAAAGGTGAGATGTACCGGTGAATGCCATTCAACAGTATGTTCCAGTAATTAAAAAAAATATTTCATCTTCGGATTGGGAGAGTGTCTAAAAATGTTCATAAAACCTTGTATCTAGAGAATTATTTAAAGTCAAAGGCCACGACCATCACTTTACAGTGCCCAATTTTGTTATAAGCAGTTTTTCATGCGTTCAAAAGTTTTTGAGATGGTAGGCAAAGATATTTGCTATATGCAATGCAAGGTAAACTGCAATTCTCAGCGACTTACATTTTGCAGGCAGCAGCTAATAAAAATGTATTTTATATTTTCTAACGTTTTAAAATACTTTTTGATATGTTTACATTCGATAAAATTCCAATTTTATGCACTTGAAATGCTAAATAAGAAGGGTTTGCTTAAAAATATTTCTTTCTCAACTTTTTTACATTAACGCATCCAAGCACAAGTGATACCGTCTCTTCAACTTCTTGTTGAAGCTTCGCCACAGTAATTAAGCAAGTCCTTGTCATATTTAACGAACTTTAAAATTGTATCTTTACTATGCATTTTATCATTTATTTTAAAATTATCATCCTCTCTTTTTCATTATGGCCATTATCTTTATGGTTTAGAGCAATGAAAAGCACTTAAGTTAAGTATGTCGCAACATATGAGATGTTTTTTTCTACATGCATATATACAATTTGCTTGTACAAAGACTCCATTTCTTACTCCCTTTTGCAGACAATTTCGAAATGTTCTTTTGCTTTAAAGCTACTGCAGAGTAAAATGAATTTTTTTAAATTAAGAAAATTTAAGGGAAAACCTTATTAATTAATTTATTGCATGTCAGTTGATTTTGCCATAACCAAACAATTGAATCAAAGCCGTGAATAACTTTGTAAAGTACAAATTTTTCAAAACCTGTTTCTTCACATATTGCTATGATTACTATTGTATTGTTCAAACAACAAACAGCATTGTTAGTAACCAACAAAATAATACGCCCAGAATTGTGTTAAGTATTAAATTAATGTAACAGAGCTACAATGGAATAGTTTAATGTTAATTACCATAATTTTGGACAACCTAAAAGATTAACAAACAAAATAAAAAACATCCTGCTATTTAAACATGTAAAAACACTTCTTCTCTGAAAAATGTTTATTTTGTGACTGACAACGTTATTCGCAGCTAAACTTAAACAATGTTCTTATAATAAAACCAATTCAGTGGTATATATTCTGGAATACACGTTAACTAGGTGAAAGTTTAATAGAAAACAAAACCGAACTGGATACACGATTACTTCATTTTAGAAATATATGATAAAAAAGCAATATTTGAAACCTTAATTTAATGTAAATTTTTACATTTTCGACGACTTTTCTAGAATAGCCACTTATATTTTTTTTAATGGGAGTGAGGGATTTTTGATAATTTTTTTTAAATTCTAATTACCTAAAAATATGTAAGCAAAACAGACAACTTAATAAACTCTTCAATAATGGCTTGGTTCTTCAAATTATCTTAGTATAATATTCACCTTGTTTCAACTTGAAATAACTTTAGTTTAAAATGATTTTTTTATTTTGTTTTAAAAGTACAGTAATATTAAGTCAACATGAAATAAAGTTATTTCAAAAGGAAAAATTTTGTGTGAAGATGACTGATAATCATGTTAAATTAACATGAAACACATGTAAAGAAAACTCATTGCCGAATAACTTTAAACTAAGTTTCTAATTACTTTAAGTTAAGTTCAAAAATTTTGCACAAGGCTCCATTACGAAGGGAGCGTTTCAATTTTTCGCTTCCAGATATATTGGCCCATTATCACACTAAGCAATTTTAACTCCCCGGGAAACATGGTCAAACGAGTCGCAAAAATTGTTTTCCTTTAATTGATATATTTGGACTATCTTAAATATGAAGTTTGCTGTCATAAATGCCGTTTTGTGTTTTTTAGTGTTCTAAAGTGAGGCGTAAAGTATCCGATGCACAGTAAAGAATTTTGCTAAAAAATGGAAATAATTCTGCAGTTTCTAAAAAAAATTTGCCACGCCCTAAGAATACAGCACTTTTCATTTTAAATATACAGCGCCGCCACATAACGTCCGATCTTATCATTTTTTATTTTATTTAATAATAAAAGGAGAATTATCCTTAGAGAGCAACAAAAAGTTACAATTAATTAAACAATTTTTACATAATAAATATTTTTATCTAATTTTTCGACCTTTTTTTTAAGTTAAATTAAAAAACTATTTTTTTTTAATTTACACTTGAAAGGAAAAGAGGAAAAAGAAAAAATTAAATATCAAAAAACTAAATATCAAAAAAACGAGAAACAATATAAATCCTGAAGAAGTTAACCGAAGGTTAACGAAATATTGAACCAATAAATTTAGTATAAACTGACCTAAAGCTCAAAAAAATAGTTTTTTAATTTATTTTTTTTACATAATAAAAACTAATTTATTTATTTATTTACATGATATTAAACTTATAGTTATAAATATAAGAATAGCACTTTGGCTATCAGCTAAATAAAAACTAATTATTAACATTTAAGAACAAAATAATATTACGTTTTATAATATTAACGTTTATAGAATAATCAATGAAAACATAATAATCATTAAAGTAAAAACTAATTATTAACATTTAAGAACAAAATAATGTTACGTTTTATAATATTAACGTTTATAGAATAATCAATGCAAACATAATAATCATTAAAGTTTCTGCATAATCTCCTCAAAGGGTTAGCGTTCTCTCTCATACCTTGTCTGATGACATTTGAGATACAGGGGTGTAAAGTTCCTTGTTGTTGCATTAATCTTCTACTTTCCAGAGTCGGTAAGTTAATAGTAGAGAGTCTTGCAGAATAAGGTAGAATATTGCAATTTGGGTTCGGAGTTGTGTTTCCCACGCAAAATAATAGAAACTGTTTCTGAACTGATGCAATGCGATTCTTCTGATAATTAGTGTAAGGGTCCCAGATTATGCATCCGTATTCAAGGATAGGCCTTACTAATGATGTGAATAATTGTTTAGTAATCATGCGATCAGTAAATTCTTTAGCCCAACGCTTAATATATGCTAGTACACCATGAGCTTTGTTAGTCGTCATGATGATATGATTATTGAAATTTAATTTTGAATCAAGCTGATATCCTCCAAGCGAAAAAAAACACTCAGAAATAAAGTATCGTGAAAACCTCAAATGCTTGCACTTATTCAGGTTGAGAGACATCATGTTAACTTTGTTTTATGCGCATTCAATATGCACTAAAAACTTCGAAATATGCACTAAAAACTCAAAAAATATGCTCTTAAAAATAACATAAATTGGATTATTTGGAAATGAAAATCTAATTTAAATTCAGCAATTCAATAAAATTTGCATATGAAATATGAAATATTTTTACCAGTATTAAAATTTAGAGGAATATAGATATGGACGAATTAAACTTTTTTAATTTTCTAGTTTTGTTTTTCTTTCACAAGACTGTTTACAAGTGAATGAAAATTAAAAAAAATTGTAAATCATTCATTTTAAATTTTTTCTTCTTCTAAATTTGGATGTTAGAACACATAATAATAGTTAGTATGGTCTAAATTTCAACTTAAATAGGTGTGGCAAGTGTTTTAACATCAGAACTCACAAGAAAACGTGTGAAATCGATTGGGAAGCCAGAACATACACAATGGCCTTTTTTAAAGTCTAATTTCATAATGGTACCAAAATATTGCTGCCCCATACTACTTTTTCTTACAATATGAAATTTTGACGGAAAAAATAAATTTTTACTAAAATTTTTTTTAAATAATTTTTTTTTAAAGTACCAAAATATGCCCTAAACACGCCAAATATGCTCTAAAAATTCAAAAAATGCTCAAAATATGCGTGTTAGACTGAAATATGCAAAAAAATGCTGTAAAGGGTAAAATATGCAAAAATATGCACTAACAAATCGATGCCAGAATTCATTAAAAGTTCTGAAACGGATAAATATCTTAATTCCGCATTGATATATCAGACAAGAAAAAACATGCAATTGCATATTTGTGGTTTCCCTGGTTATTATACTCGGCAAGTCATTAAAAAAAATGCAAAATAAAATTGTTCCCAAGTGACTCCCTTGGGGGACACCAGATTTAACAACGAAGTTGTTAGAGGTGACGTTATTGAAAATAACACACTGCTCCCGGCCTATTAGATACGATTTTATCCAATTCAATGCATTAGTTGACCATCCAATATGGTGAAGTTTCAATAATAATAAAGAATGATTTACTTTATCAAAAGCCTTGCTGAAATCGGTGTAAATGACATCAGTCTGTTGCTTATTGTTAGAACCTTCATGAATTAGGGTTGTAAGTTGTAAAAGATTTTTTGTTGTTGTTGTTGAGCAGCCTTTTCTGAAACCATGTTGATGACCGGATAAATACGATGATATTTGACGACTAATGTTGTCCGTAATACACTTTTCGAAAAGTTTAGGAATTGCACTAACCCTCTAACCGGCGAGCCTGCCTTTAGGCGGTGTACACTAAATACGTTACTATGCTGCTGTATTTCTTAAATGTTCTGTTCTAACGGTAAATATCAGCAGAGAAACAAACAATTCTCTTATTGATTCAAATAGCAGCAATCATTTATCATTTGATTGCAAACTGTTGCGTGCTAAAGTTATTTCTTTGACAAAGTGTTCAAAATAATTATTTGTGTATCCAGTGCAGTTTTGAAAAAAGTACAAAACCCTGCCAATTTATAATTTGCGTGTAAAAAAAATTATTTTCAAACAGGTAAATATATATTATTTTGTGTTATAATGTTAGGTTTTTGGCAAAACTTAGCTTTTAGCCGGTGAAAGGTGGACACCGTCTAAAGGCGGACCTGCCGGTTAAGAGCTACTTTTGCATACACATTGCTCTAGTTCATAGTATTTTTTCTTTTCATTTTTCTACAAACATTTTTCGGTTTTAAAAATTCTAGGAAGGAGTTAAGGTTTAATAATGTTTTCACAAACAAAAAATAATTTTTAAAAATTAACTGATGAGGAAATTGAAGCACTCATGGCAGAATCTGTGGATGGCGCAGATTCAGAAGACGATTTCAACTTTGACGATGACGATGATTTGGAAGACCCAGACTTTCAACTACCAAACGTAAACTTTGCTATATTAGATGAAGACTGGAATAATAAAACCAACAATTTTCTTTCTGAATTCATAAACATATCTCAAAACTCAGAAAAACATCTGCCAGAAGTGAACAGCAACGTGGAGCATCATGAAGAGTCTTTACCATTAAAAACTGGGAAAACAAAAACGAAGAGAGCAAGATCTCCTCTACCAGAAGTTGAAGCTGGTGAAATTGCAGTAGGGTCCAATGCGAGAGGGTTTAGTGGAGATGTAAAAGATATTTTTCCCCAAAACGCAGAGTTCAGAAACATTTTATGGAAAAAAAAATTTCTTGAGCTTGAAAAAAAAGATGTTTTTCAAGGGGACAAGGAATTGCCGCAACAATTCAAAGAACTAACTACAGCATTCCGTTGCATTACTTATTTTTTCAACGATAATAATAATATTTTCTCATCTAAAAAATAAGTTTTAAAATTTTTTCAACTTTTAACAATAACGTATATTTTATTTATCCAAAAGATATCAGTAAAAAAAATTTTTAAGTCGAACAAAAATTGGCCGGTTAGAGGGCTAAGCTTAGCAATACCTCTGTAGTTTGCAATGTTTGATTTATTACCAGATTTAAAAAGCGGAATAATATACCAATCTTTCCAAGCTTTAGGAAGATAACAACCTTGTTCTATTGATAAATTAAATAATATTTCCAACGGAGTAGAAAGTGCGTTTGCACAATGCTTTAAAACACAGCTCGGTATACCATCAGGTCCACTGTAATATTAAGATTTTATGTTTTTTATGGCAGATAAGATTTGTGATGTAGTTATTGATGAAATTTGTATTGGTTGACTTTCAACAAGTGGGTACGGATATGAGGTAAGTGTATAGTCGGTGTCCGAATATGTACTTGAGAAAAAGTTTGCAAATAAGTTACTTATGTTTAAACTATCGTTGGATTCGCAATTTTCGTATTTTAATACATTGGGGTAACCAGAAGATTTACGTTTAGAATTTACGAATTTATAAAACAATTTTCGATCGCGTTTCAAATTATATTTACTGCCTGCCCCACGATGTCGAAAGAAAACTTAAGAGAACGAAAGTAAGTCACTCCTTTTCTTCTATAAAATTGTTCCACTATCTTTCGACTTACCGTTCGATTGGCTTTACGTTTCTAACGTAAGCCATATACTTGTTGTGGAATATCCATATTGCCACATCAACAATTTCATATATTCATCGTCAAATGGGAATAAAAAATCGTTCAAATGTGTGAATTGTGCTTTAAAAATAAAACTCTGTTTTAATTTAACCTGCTTCAAGTGGCGCTCAAAAATAAATTAAAATAAAGAAACTTAGCAAAATAATTTTTTTAATGATAAAAAGTTTTCAGAATTACTCAAGGGTTTTTATTTATGCAAAATAAAAATCGAAAAACCACAAGCTTTGTAAAATTTTGTGAAGAATCAATCACCAATCATGCCAGCAGCACATTTATTTAGGTCTTCCAAAAATATTAACAGACCCAGAAAAAGTGTTCTATCTTGCCGGCCTTTGGACAGATGCAATAATTTTGTTCTGTGAATAGATACATATTTACATATGTATGTATGCGCAACGGCGAATTTGTAGAGTAGAAGTATATTTTTTGCTTAGCTGGCCTTAGTCCGATCCTAAGGACTCTTTTCTCTAGGTATGGACACATGTAAATACACATACATATGTACATACATATATTATTATTGCATTTATGTACATATGTATAATATACCGAATACCGGTTCCGCTTAGAAGAGTTTTCTGTATAGCCGGATGTCTTAAGGATTTTCAGCTCTGTGTATGTGCAACAACTGTTTAGATGAATACGCCTTGATGTAAAAGAAAAAACTGGCACAAAGTAATTGACGACAGACATTGTTCTAGGTGCTAACGAGTTCCTCCATACAATTTGATATGAACCGGCGCATAATGCTTTAATCCACTATTGAGGCCCAGCGTAATTTATGCTAACTTCTTGACCGTTTTTTCATATACATAAGACCGATAGTTTCTTACTAACTTTCATCATAACTAGCGGAAGTGGTGGTAAGCAATTAATCGTTATTCATCGAAGCTATTGTCGAACACATACATACCTTGAGAAGAGTATAACAAAGACCAGGCAAAGGACGCAAAACTGCTTACTTACAGCTCAGGCGTGAGAAGACCGCCAACGACGGGTTATGCAACAAAGCCATTGCCATCGAAGCCGGTATTGTATTTGCTCATTGGCAAAGAAAAATATTTTATTTACATATGTATGTAAAAGAAAATAATTTGTTTCATTTTGCTTCATTCGACAATAAAAATACCAGTGCCTGTTTTTGACAGTTGAGTTCGTACAAATGACTGGGAAAGATTTTATTGGGGCACAAATTTGTATTGAAATGCTTACGTTATCGTTCGCATTCATTTTCTTTCGACTTGTCGTGCTAAAGGCTTTTAGGGGAACGCAAAACAGCTGTTTGTCGTTTAAAATGCGTGCGAACGAAAATGAGTGATATCCTGGAACAGGCAGTTAATGTTGTATATATAATTTTTATACTGAGGGGTATTCATTGAATTATACTTAGATCTTGAAACAGCGTATTTAGCATAATCATATAGGATACCAGATTTTTTATATCTTTTAAAACATTTATTTTTTCTATTCTTTAAAATAGATAACTGCTGGGAATTCCATGGCGGACCAGTTTTAACAAAAACTTTTACTTTCGCCGCACATTCATCAAAGTAATTGAAAATAGTGTTGTGGAATGCTTGTATCTTAGAATCGAAACAAATCATATTGTATATTGTTGTTGTTGGCTTGAATATAGCTTTATTTTTGCCGTTGGTGACTTTTTATTTCGACATCAAATTCTGGACGCCAATTTTTTTTTGCAAGTTTCGAGACATTTTTTCTAAAACTTTAACTCCAGCTTTTAATATACTCACTCTTATGACGCACCTCAAAATTTAAGCCTTTCTTACTTTTTAACATGCATGTTACTTTAAACCTTTAAGCTTACTTTCCACATATGTAACTCTCGTTATTAAACAAAGTCAAAATTTCAGCAAAAAGGAAACAAGAGTGTGTAATGTTTCCAGATATAATGGATTTTATCAAATATGGGGAACATAGTTAATAAAATATAAAACGTAAAATAAAGTCCCAACCAGCTAGGAGGGAGACTGGAGTGTCTACTAATGCTCATTCCAGGGTATTTCCAAACTGATAAATACGATTATGAAGTATTTTTTATTTTTTATATCGAATATAAATTATTTGCTGGGTTTTGTATAAGTTTCTAAGCCTACTATGCTTACTTTTGTTTTGTGATTTTCAAAAATATTATTATTTGTGAATTCTCAAATAGTTCTTGAAAGTCTGTGCATAAGATAAGAGATTTGTGACTATTCAAAATGTGTGGTTGAAGTCTACTGATGATTTGTTACAGCAACAATGGAATGCATTTAGACCAAGCTGAACCACCAGCAAATAAATTTCAGATTGTAGGATTTTTGTTTAACACAAATAATTTTTTTGTGTGCGTCTAAAATTTCCCAATCACATACTGATTAGTTTAGTTTACTGGACTTTTATAAAAAATATATTGGCTTTTATACAAAAAAAATTTTTTTTTGGTTGAAAAAAGTATACCGGCATTAGCGAATTTTTTAATTTTCCTGACCTTATACAGTACGTTAAGCCGAGACACCATCACCGTGTATTCCATATCCAGATGGCCATTATGCAAACTTGGAAGTATTAATCTTAGCAAATATTACATAACGTTATTATTCCAAATCCACTCAATTTCTATTTACTTGTCTCTGAGTATTTTTCCGTATTATTCGTATCTCTCTTATTAAGCAAACATTTTATTTAACAACATATTACCAGTGTTGTCAACTTTTAAATTTCAAAAAGCAAAATTAAAAAAGTAAATTTAATTATCTTATTATATATAAAAAAATTGTTATACATAAATATTCATATAAGATATATAGGGATCGGTTGCATTTTATACCTAAAACTTCAAATTTGAGGCATTCGATACACGTTTTAATTCTAATTAATTATTAGCAAAATAAAATGATAACTATTGTTTAACTAATACTTTTTGATTACATTTATTATATTCTTTCTTAAAAATTTATAAAAATAAGTGCTCGCTCATCTAAGTTTATCGTGAAAGATATTAACTTAGTGTAGAAATTGGTTCGGGAAAACCAAAAACATAATAGAAAATAGAAAAAAGAATGTATTACAGCTAAACACAAAGAAGATGCTTTACACGTACATACATATGTATGAAATGTATCCAAAATTGTTCACCACAGGGTATTATGTTGTTCACAAAACATCAATACTGATAAAGTTTCCAATGAAGCAGCTGTTGTATAAAACTATTTCTTAACCAATGACGGTTGGCGGTTTAACTAATGTTAAACCAAAAGCTGTGAATCAAATATTATTGGTTAAACTATTGTTATTAGCTAACTTAATGACTGTGAATTTGGGCCTAAGAGAATAAAACGATCTAAATTTAAGAACAAAATTCTTCAATTTAGATTGCAGAGATCTTAATATTTCAATCTTGAAATTTGATCAGTAAGATTGACGTTCTCAAATTTAACATAAATTCTTAATTTATAGAATGAATTCTTAAAATCAAAAACGTGGTCTTAAACTTTAATAGCGCAGTCTTAAAATCAAGAAGGTAATATTAATTTTCAGATTATATCCTTAAATTGTTAAGAAAATAATCTTAATTTAAGATTTTTATTAAGAAAAAAATTTTGAATTTGATCTTACAAAAATCAACATTTTATTCTGGAATCAAGAATTTTCGCATTTAATAGACCATAAATATTAATTTGATTTGAGTTTTGGGCGTTGAATCTTAATTTTAGCACGTTTTTCCCCTTAGTGTATAAAAAAGTATATTCACAATTCAATTTTCTCGTTTCAGACCTTTTTTATTGTGAAGCGAAGTTATAACAAAGTGTAAGGATATATTGCTACGTTTGTTAGACTTAAATAAAGTCGTAGAGGTAAAAAATCTACTTCTGCGCGCTTAAACATTGAAGTGACAAAATGCCTCAAACGAGTTTATATCCATTAACTTTACATAAACTTATTAGATTTTACTTCTGCCCAAAACTCGACATTGGACTTAAAGTTTCCCCATTCTCCATCCATTGTTATAGTAACCCAGTAACATAGAGTTGTCATTGCAAGAAGTTCTCTTTTTCGATGCCTGGTCACTGAATTGGAAGCGATATTAAGAAAAATTCCCTTTTTTGTGTTCTATGATAATATTTTCAGCTAGGAAAAATGGTAAATTATTACGTATTTTAACAATTAGTTTCTTTTTATACGAATTTAAGCCCGAAACAGTGTTTTCATGTAAATTTAAGCAAATAACTTTTAAATTTTAGACTAAAAATAGTTCATAAATTTCTTGAAAAAAATAAATTTTTTTTAAATTCTGGTGAGTATTTTCTAACACTATGGAGGAGTTACAAGGTTTTGTGTGACTAAAATAAGCTTCTACATGGTATTTTGCTCACTCTCGGCAAATTAAAAATATCGATTTTTTGGAAGCAATGAAAATGTACTTCCACTAGATTGACTTCCATTTTTTTTCACTGGGAACTAGACAAAATGATGCTATTAAACTATATTTGAGTACCTACTTGCTTCATGTCTTCTTTACGTTAATTATGCTTAAAATATTAAAGTAAGCATTTTACAACCTTATTCGAATTTTTGGAAATGTTCTGCTTTTTGAACGATAGCCTTCCCCGAAAAAAAAATAAATATGGAAATTTATTTTCGAATTTTGCGTCTAGTGCCACCGCCACGAAACAAAAAGCACTAAAATTTAATTTAAAAAGCACTGAGCACTAACTTCAAAATTTCTCGCGTCGAAAATTTCAAAAAGCACTAGAAACGGTGCGAAAAGCACCGAGTTGACAGCGCTGCATATTACGTTAAAAATTTTGACTTTGTTTGTTCATCTTCATCATCTGTTACATCAAAAAAAAAAAAAACTTACACTTCTCTGTGTTGGTCGAGTTTTCACAAGAATGAAGGGAGAACATACTGAACAAGATAAATGCTTCATCCTCTGCAACATATTGCGGTTGCAGTTAAATTGTAAAAAAGAGCTCTTTAAGCGATTTTATGATTACAAAACAAAACCATATGTAACGAATATACATATGTACATATCGCTCATTTACTTCAATAGTGGCATAACTCAAAAAATGGGGTTTTTGAGTTAATAATGCAGAAAGATTCGGCATTTTGTATTTTATCTTGTGTAAAAATTTCATGCAAATAGCTTGTACCATCACCTCCTGAGAGAAGATTTTTTTTTCATTTCTCCATTGAGTTGTATGCAAATTGAAAACTTAAAACGCGTTTTCTGCAAAACTGGTTTTTTTGAGTTGTGCCACTATTGAAGCAAATGAGCGATATGTAAATATGCATTTCTCTACTCATGGTCGTAGTAGATCATTGTGTGCTTATGTCATGCTCGTGTGTGCAGTAGAAAAAGTTAAAAGTGTGTTTATGTATAAAAAACCAAAGGAGATAAAAATAAAACATATCATAGACATTATAATTTTTTAATGAAGTGCTTATGATGCAATTACAACAAACTGAGGAGGGACTAAAAAAACAAACAAAAAAATTAAAATAAAAACAAAATAAATCAGTAGAGAACCCACACATTTGAGTAACAAAAAAGTTTTAATTGTGGTTGCAGGATATTATTTTGCTTTAACTTTTTTTTAATGCGGTTATAAAAGTAATATGTATATGTAAATTTTTTACAAGTAAAAAATATTATTTTGCTTAATCGTTCTTTTTTCTGACACTAGAACTTTTTTAAACATACCACAACGTTTGGAAAATTCGCGTGAAGATAATTATGATTTTCTGGAAGAAAATTTTGTGATAGGCGGGTTTTTTTTTGTCAGATTTGGAAGTCCTTTATAATTAATGGTGTCCAGTTTGGTTTGCCTACACAAACGACATCACCCGAACTGTGTTCTTGTTATTCGTTAATAAAATTAATATATTCGCTGTTTGCCAGATCATTATTGGTGAAGGGAATTTCAATTGCAGGTTACCAATTTTCATATAACAGGTTCTTTTCTTATTTTCAATATTGGATTTCCGCAAGAAATCATTTTAAACAGAAATTGCTCTTGTACACCAAGTCTTGTTTTTTGAGTATTTGCTAAAACAATATAGGAATTACAAGGTTTTGTATGATTAAGATTAACTTCTGCTGGCCTTACTGCTAATTATGGGCATTATAAAAATATCGTTTTTTTTTTGAAGCAATAAAAATATAGCTCCTTCAGAACGACTTCCCATTTTTGTACTGGGAACTAGAGATGTGCAAATGCCGTAATTTAATCGTGTCATGCGTGAATCAAGCGTGATGGTAAACAAATTTATAATTATTTACGCGTGAGTGCGTGACTTAAGATAATTGCTTGTGCGTGATCGTGCCTGAACTATTTTTAAGAATAACGCACGAATTCTCACGCTCTTATTCCCATCATAGGTACTAAATATGTAATTGTATTGAATCTTTTGAAATAAATTATTTTATAATATTAAATATGTGTGTTTTAATTTGATTTATATTACATGGTGATTAAGCATTGTCTATATGCATTTCATTGTTGTTTAACAAATTCTCAGTAGACTTCAACATCATATTTTGAACAGTCACAAAACTCTTACCTTATGCTCAGACTTTTGAAAACTATTTGAGAATTCACAAATAATAACCCACAATAAAGTAATATGAATGATTTTGTAATATTAATTAAAATATTTGTAATATCGATTAAAAAATTAATTACATTAATTTTTGAATGAATACTTTTTTCTGTGAACATTTTTGAAAATTACAAAATTGAAATAAGCGTAGTAGGTGTAGAAAACAAACATACATAACCCAGCAGGGGCATAATCATATTGCCCCTTTCGATGCAGCAGTAAGGTAATGCGAGAAAACCGCAAAAGTTAAATATATTGTTATAATTTTTTAGGAGTAGTAAACATACTCATATCAAATTCAAAAATACCAATTTAGGAAAATAATATTATTTTAATATATATTTTTTATTCTTCAATATTGTTTTGCTTCTTTTGATCCGTTTGAAAAAATAAAAAACAATGTAAATTTCTTTTTAATCTATATATTTCGAACCCTTTTGGTTCATCTTCAGGATCTACAATAATACATTATTAGTTTTTTATTTTTTATACAATTTATATCTAATTACCTTCTTTGATTATTAATTTTAAGACAATAAAAATTCAATAATTAAAAATTACATATAAGTTAAATTAAATATAAGCTACTACATAAAATTATTTGAAATTAGAAATTAAATTGCAGTAAGTGTTTATGTAATTTTTCTTATCAGTTTTTTCATTACAAGTATATCTCTCATACTTGACAATTTGGTTAACTTCATGTACCTGTAATTTAAATTTGTTCTGTTCTGTTCTAAGTATTTGTGCATTTTCAAAATCAAACTCATGTTTATTTGATTTAGCATGTTTAGCCAATGCTGATAAATTAGTACTTATATTTGAATTTTTACAGTCATATTCGTGTTGTTTTAGTCTTTTTGCCAATTTTTGTGTTGTTTCACCTATATAAACTGCATTACAATTTTTACAATCAACTTTATAAACAACATCAGATTTTTGTCCCTTTTTTAAGCGTTGTTTTAGATTTTCAAAAAACTTATTACCGGACTTTAAAGTTGGCCTCATGGCAAGTTTAACATTAGGTACAAAATATCGACATGATTTATAGAGTTTTTCAGATAAATTAGGAACATAAGTCATTGATGCATAATTAACTTGTGATGTTGTTATATAATTATTATTAACAGTAGTCGAGAGATAAGGATAACTCAATTGTGTTGCATTAATATTATTATCTCTATTTCTTTGTTGTCTAGCCGAAAAAATAAGTCGTTTAATAATATTTATTGGAAAATTATTTTTTTTTCAATTATCTTTTTAATACGCTCCAAATTATCATACCAAAATTTTTTGTGTGATAAACTAAACACTTTGTTAATAAAATTTTTGGCTGTATTTTCTTTCATATGAGATGGATGAGCTGAATAATAATTTAAAATGCGGTTTTGATGCTATTTCTTTATGGTACCAATTAGTTATTATTTTTCCATTATCTTTACGATGAATAGTTGTATCTAAGTAATTTAGCTGTTTATTTTCTTCTATTTCTATAGTAAATTTAATAATAATTCTATAACAACATCACAAGTTAATTATGCATCAATGACTTATGTTCCTAATTTATCTGAAAAACTCTCTAAATCATGTCGATATTTTGTACCTAATGTTAAACTTGCCATGAGACCAACTTTAAAGTCCGGTAATAAGTTTTTTGAAAATCTAAAACAACGCTTAAAAAAGGGACAAAAATCTGATGTTGTTTATAAAGTTGATTGTAAAAATTGTAATGCAGTTTATATAGGTGAAACAACACAAAAATTGGCAAAAAGACTAAAACAACACGAATATGACTGTAAAAATTCAAATATAAGTACTAATTTATCAGCATTGGCTAAACATGCTAAATCAAATAAACATGAGTTTGATTTTGAAAATGCACAAATACTTAGAACAGAACAGAACAAATTTAAATTACAGGTACATGAAGTTAACCAAATTGTCAAGTATGAGAGATATACTTGTAATGAAAAAACTGATATGAAAAATTACATAAACACTTACTGCAATTTAATTTCTAATTTCAAATAATTTTATGTAGTAGCTTATATTTAATTTGACTTATATGTAATTTTTAATTATTGAATTTTTATTGTCTTAAAATTAATAATCAAAGAAGGTAATTAGATATAAATTGTATAAAAAATAAAAAACTAATAATGTATTATTGTAGATCCTGAAGATGAACCAAAAGGGTTCGAAATATATAGATTAAAAAGAAATTTACATTGTTTTTTATTTTTTCAAACGGATCAAAAGAAGCAAAACAATATTGAAGAATATAACTACAAGGATCCAGCAACACAAAATTTGATTTATTTTATAAATCATTATACAATATATTTTTTAATGTACACAAATATTTTTCCCTAAATTTTAACTTTTTCAGAAAATCTGCACGTATGTCCCCTTATATGATGAGCACTTTTAAATTTTTATTAAAAATTTATAAAACTATCTGCATAATACAATGTGGTGGTTGAAATTTTCAAAATCTACACGCAAAGAAAATATATGGTTGTAGAATGGTTAAGAAAACAATATCATGTTCTCAGAAACAAATGTGTGGTCGTTGAAAACAAGTTATTGTTATTTGAAACATTAATTTTGTTACGGTAAGCAAAGTAATGTTTGCATTTTATAATAACATTGGTATATTCATAAAAAAGTGTGATATGGTTAGAGTTTGACAATATAGTTTTGTTAAAAATTTATGACTGCAACATAATTTTTGTTATTTTTTTAAAAATAGTATAATGTAAATAATAATAATATAATGTTATCCACAACCATACTATGTCAAGTTTTTAAAAAAATCTTTTTCAGAAACCTTCTTCTGTCAGTTTAGTGTTTCGTTTGCTAGCTATCGGTATTGCACGCATCGTTTAATAAATAAATAAAGTACAAACAAACAAAAGGGTAGATAAATAAAAACATATATGTACATATGTATGTATGCTTATCTCTTTATACAGATTGGCTGTATTTCGTGCATACACATATTTGTAAGTATACATTTCTATTTATACATATATTTTATTTCAATAATATTAATTTATTTTTATTTCGAATTTAACGCACAGCTGTTTTAGCCAATAAATATATGATTGAAAAACAAAATATTATTATTATATTAAATATATTTAACAATATTATTATAAGATAAGAACATGGTATAGTGAGTCTCAATAATATTTTCGTCACATCTAACAATAGTGTTGTCATATTTACAATAATAAGATAAGGTGTAACACATTTTATTGTTTTCGTTGATAATATTATTATTAACTCAGATAATAATACTATTAAAAGTTTGATTTTCTATTGATAATAATATTATTTAACTACAACCATATAATTCAATCATAGTATGTTGCTGTTTGATTATGGTTACCTCAACCATATTTTTTCTTTGCGTGTACCGTCACACCTTTTTATAAGCGATTAAACAATTTAAATTGACTTTTTTTTGGGACATTGCTGAATGTACGGTCCATGTCCACCAAATTACAAAATAATTGACTGTAATCACATTATTAGTGCATTGTCTTTAGCGCTACGTTTTTAGAAAGTGAATGTATTAAAGAAAGTTTTTTTTTACAAAATTGAAAATAAAGAAGATACTGAAAACATAATTTTTCGTGGAAATTTTAAAATTTTGATTTTTAGCCTTTTCCGGATTTCACAAATGCAGATATTTATAAATTTTTTAAAATTTTTATTTGGAATTTTGTCAAAAATTTAATGCTGTCTTGTAATTTTAAATTCAGCAATAAACTAAAAAGTTATGGGCGAAATACCTTTTTTTGTGTTAAGTAAAATATCTTCTAAGTTATGCGAGATACGGAAACACATCTTAGGAAAATATTTCTTTTAACATTAGCTCAAAATGCTTTATCGGGAAAAAATCGGATCATTTTTAAAAATTTTACAAGGCTCAGAAGTTTTTTGAGTCGCAGGTTAGAACTTTGGCCCTCTGTTACTCCTCTCCAGCTCAAGCTAGAAGGCTGCCATGATATTTGTTATAAAGACTAAGGACTTCTCCGGATCTTATTAGTTTCACTTAAATCCAATCATTAGTTTATAAGTTCAAGATTTATTAAAATTTATTTTGTAAAAGTACCCACTGTGCATTGTTAATTTTACATATATTTACATACACGTGCATACATATGTACATACATACATATATATCGAAAGCCTATATTCAAAATACGTCAACTCAGAAAAGCTAACTTTTCAGTAGAGAAAAAAACTAGTTAATTTGCTCATTATTGTACACAGAAAAAAGTGTTCACCAATTAATATTTTCAATTATGAATTTAATTATATTAATTAAATTTTTAATTGTATTAATTAATTTGACTGGAAAAACTTAATTGATATTATCAAATTGTTTATAGGTGAAAATTTAATTAAATTTTTAATTGATACTACAAATATTTTAATTAATATTACAAAATCATTCATAATACTTCTTTGTGTGTAAAACTAAACGATGTGTCTTCCATAATATAGTTTAAATATACTTACTAATTTATAGGTCTGCAAAAACATTTTATTTTGCACTGGTTTGCGTTTTTTTATGAGATAGCATATTTTAGTCGATAAAAAAACAAATATATCTTTAGAGTTAGCATATTATGTCGGAAAAAAATTTTAATTTTTTTGTATATATTTATTTTTTTTCAATTTGTGAAATCTTTTACTAAATACAAGATATAAGAATTGAAAAACGACAAGAAAAAACATCAAATACCATAAAAAAATACTTTAGCCTGACTGAAAACCTCTTCCATCTAACTCACTCTTTAGTGTAACAGGGCTAATACAAAATAACAATTTCGAAAGCTTATATCATTGACTATAATTGGTCCGTACATTATGTTTCTATTCGATTAACAGTTTAAAAGTTATACATACATTACCAATTTTTTTTAATCGAAACCCCCATGTACTCACACAAAAAAGACATATGAATGATTTTGTAATATTAATTAAAATATTTGTAGTATCAATTAAAAAATTAATTAAATTTTCACCTATAAACAATTTGATAGTATCAATTAAGTTTTTCCGCTCAAATTAATTAATACAATTAAAAATTTAGTTAATACAATTAAATTCTTAATTGAAAATATTAATTGGTGAATACTTTTTTCTGTGCTGGTATGTTTAAAGTGACCATATTTCAAAACCTAGCCATAGGATATCAAAATCCTTACCAGATTCATGTTCAACATGCCAAATACAATAACATATGAAGTAAATTTATACAGCGTTATTTATAAAACTTATTAAGGCTTTAAAAAGGTTTTTTAGAACAAAATTTCCATACAAATTTTTCTTAAAATTTTTTATAAAATCTTAATCTAAATCTTATAAACAAGGCTGGTAATAAATTACTCATTTTTTAAAAATATTGAAAATTTATATAGGAGTTTGCATTTATTTTCACCAAAAAAAACTATACTTTGAGATAGCAGAATTAGAAAAATTTATATAAAACGAAAAAAAAAATAATTTATTTGATTCGACATTTATACTACAGATGAATAGAGGGGAGCTATTTGTCATTGGAAACTCATTTTGACCAAATTTGAGTTGACGTGTTTCAAATATAGGCTCTCGATATGTATGGGCAAAAACCTATTTTTCAATCCAAAAACCACAGAAATTTCATTATTACACTCAAAAAAAAGACATGTTGTATTATTAATAAATTTTTTTTCCTAAATTCAAGTAAAAAAAATTTCTAAGTTTAAGTAATTTTTTCTAAGTTTAAGTAAATTTTTAAAAAATCTAGTAAAAATTACTTAATATGAGTAAAAAATAAAATGTTCATATACTCAAAAATAGTTCATAAAAATACACAATAAATTTCTCAAATTTCAGGAAATGTTTAGTGACTTAAAGAAAATATTTACTAATAGTAAGAAAATGTTTATAAACTGAAGGAAATTTTATATTAAGAACTAGTCAATTTCATCTTAAATCAAAAAATAAACTTTAGGAAATGAATTACTCCTGATTAGTTCATGAAATTTGACTTACTTAAAAGATGTAAAAAGGTGTACTAAATTTTAGGGAAATATTTCCCAGTTTTAAGTATTTTTCTTTGAATTACGGAATTTATTATTGATTTGCATTTAGCAAAAAATCTAAATAAATTTTTCATATTTTCGAGGAATATTTGAACTTGAAATTTATTTTTTCGTAAATAAAATAAAATTTTAAAACTCAATAATTTCAATGCTTATTCAGGCTGCCTTGGTAGGCAATTGGTTAGAGTGTTTGCTTATCAATCAGGAGGTTGCTGGTTCAATACTTGCCAACTCTCAAGGAATTTATATGTATGTATGGTGAATGGTGAATTATAATTAAGAATATAACATGAAAATATAAAAAAACATACCATGTGGTATAAAATTTAATTAAAAATAAAAATAAGTACCAGAATTAAAGACAAAAAAAATGGGAAAATTTACTAATTTTAAGATCAAAGACGAACATTTTTTTTGCAAAGCTCCGAATTTTATTGGAAAATTTTACTTAATTTTAGGAAAATTTTACTTAAATATGAAAATATAATTACTATAAACTAGTTCATTAATGAACTAGAAATTTAGTAAATATTTTACTGGTTTCAAGTAAAAAACAGCTTTGGCGCCATACGACAACTTTTTTTATTCAAACTTTTAGTTAATTTTTTTTTCGAGTGTATGTGATAACTTGCATACCACTCGTGCATGATTGAGAATATTTTATTCGTGAGCGTTCGTGACCATGGATATTTTTAAGATTATTCGTGCGTGAAACTGCGTGCGTAAGATATTATCCACGTGAGCGTGTGTGTTGTGAGTCAAAAAACGCTCACGTGCACATCTCTACTGGGAACCATCATATTTCGCTCAAAAACATTCTTCGGCCGAATCATTCGTTTTTCCTAAGTATTAACTTGCCATTTTTTTTATTGTGATTTGTTGTTGTCATTTTCAAAATGTGTGTTATGCCGTTCATGTTGCCGCGATGTGTATATGAGATTGCAACCGTAAACATTTTCTATGAATTTGGAAAACCCTTTTTATACCCTTCACCAAAAATCGTAAAGGGTAAATAAGGGCGACCCATAAAATGTATATATCTAGCTCGTTATAAATAAAACAAATAAGCGATGTCTGTCTGTCTGTACGTAATATCACTTTTCCGAAGCTCCAATACAAGCTAGAACTTAGACTGGTGTATCAGAAATGGTCCAAAATATATGGGTATAGAAAATCAGCAAAATCGGAAGACAGTTTCAGGACTGGAAAATTTAAACTTTTTTTGGTGACTAGCTAAAGTGACTAGCTAAAACTAATTTTTGATCCTTTGGTGAATAAAATAAATTAAAAATATGATTCCAGGGATAGAAAATTTAATTTACTAAAATAAATTTTTTATTATTTACTAAAAATTACACATATTTTCATTTAATTTTTCATTTCATTTATTATTAAATTCAGTAATATATGTAGCAATATGCCAAAAAAATTACTTTTTAATTTTCAAGCAATAAATTTTGAGGGTAAGCTACATTAATTGGTAATTGGAGTATCCCTCACTTGTCCTAAAACGGAAATTTAGGGTGTCCATTAATGCTTGGATTTTTTAACTTTTTATGAATTTAAAGCAATATTTATGTTTACAGCCACAAAATCAATGTTTTCATTTTTTTGCATAGTTAGTTTGGGTAGTAATCTTCCATTTACGGATATTTTTGCAACAATACACTGAGAAAAAAATGGCAACAACAAATCATGGAAGCAAGAAAATACTACTGCTAACATTTAACGCATGTCTTGCCATTCAACACAGTTGTTAATGATTTCAAGTTCTAAAATTCTGCTGTGGTGCGTGACGATCGCTTTTTTCGTTTACAAAAAAATTTGGAAAATGTTAAAAAAAGCGAAAAAATTGAAAAAAATTCATTTTTCATTCACCTTCATTTAAATATAACTTTTGAAATAGGATGTAATCTTCAGGTACTACCGCAGAATTTTAGATATTATAGTTATCAACAACTATGTTGAAGTTAAAGGAATAATATTCAGCCCAATTTGTGCCGTACAAAAATATTAAAGTCCATTTTCAGCAAATTTTATTAATTCTGTATAAAAATAGAGTGAAGCGCAGAAATTTAGAAACAAAATTGTTTAATATTTCCTCGCAAATCTAAAAAAAATCGAATATTCGCCAAAGCTTCAAACCTCAAACTTTTTCTTCTTTTTTTAATAACCCTATAAAAAATAGTTTAATACCAAGTAAACTATCTTGTTTTATTTTACAATCTTTGGTGTTGCATAATTGCTGAGTGTCTCAATTTTAACATCCCATTGGACGTTTGTATTATGTAAACGTTTATTCCTATAAAATTTTTTAGAATTTGCTCAGTACAAAAGAACGGTTTCAGGGAAATGAATCGGAACATTTCCTTTAATTTATTTTATAGTTCTGACTGTTCTTTAACTATAAATTTTATTTCTAAAAATAAATTTACTAAAAATAAATTCAGTAAAGTGCAACTTTGACTGGTGCACGAAGGGTTCCATACGGACGCTACACTCTAAAACATTGGCCCAAATTTAGGATCATATATTGCCTAATTTGTGGTTGAAATATTCTTAATGTCTAAATTTATATCGATTTTGTTATTATTTGTGTAAAATAAACAACATTTGTCCTCTTTTACACAAAAATTTAAATCTACTGCTAAAAATGTTTATTTTTAAGCAAATTGTACTTAAAATACGTCAAAATTTTGAAAATTAAGCATATATGCGTAAAACAGCAGAAATATAAGTACAAAAATAGGTAGAAGTACAGGGTGTTTTTTTAGAGGTATAGAACTTCGAATTTAAATAAAACACAAGAAAATCGTTTTAATGTCCATCAATTTGGCTTTATTGGAAGGATAATTTTATGCCATTAATGTTTAAATATGATTTCGGGCATGTGGCCGCCGCGGCTGGCTCGAATAAAGCCAATTCTACAGGTCCAATTTTCAACCACTTTTTCGAGCATATGGGGCCGTATGTTGGCAATAACGCCACGAATGTTGGCTTCCAAGTCCCCTAACGTTTCTGGTTTGTTGGCGTAGACGAGCGACTTCACATATCCCCAAAGAAAATAATCCAATGGTGTCAAATCACACGATCTTGGTGGCCAAGTGACAGGTCCATTCCGCGAAATTATGCGCTCATCGAATGTTTCCTTCAATAAATCGATTGTGACGTGCGCTGTGTGGCATGTAGCGCCGTCTTGTTGGAACCACAACTCATCCACATTCATGCCATCCAATTCGGGAACAAAAGTTGATGGACAAAGCTCCAATTGCTGTGCACGGTGGCGAATCGATTCATTCGGGTCCTCTTCAACACTTTGCTCTACAGCGGCAATTGTTTCTTCGGTGCGCACTGTTCGACGTCTCTGCGGATGCGTATTATCACATAGAGTAAACGTAGTGCGAAAACGATCCATGGTTAACCGAATTAATTGCTCTGATGGACGATTATGCCGACCATAAAATGGACGGAACTTGCGGTAAACTTCGCGAACTGAAGCATTATTTTCGAAATAAATTTGCACGATTTGCAAGCGTTGTTTTTTGTCAACCTGTTCATGATAAAATGGCAAACCAAACTAAATATTAATCACTTGACAGCTGACAAAATGGCCGCCAGTTAAAAAAGTGATGCCAACTTAAAGTTCTATACCTAAATAAAAAACACCCCTTACAAAAGCGTACAAGTTGCAAGAGAAGCACGCCATATTTTCATTAAGTTAATTAAAACTAAATTTAAAGCAATTTATAAGTGTTTACCAATTATAATAATGATTTAGTGCATTTCATGGAGTCTTTCTAATAAAAATCATGTTTTTAAAAATAATTTGTGGTCCGATATTCTGATCAAGTGTTTGGTGGATGTTTGCAGTTTTATTGAAAAGGGCGTACATAAAATTAATTAATTAATTTATTTTCATGGGTGAGAGCATGATTAAACATATTTTATTCAAAATTAAGCATATTGTGCTTAAAAATCAACAAAAGGTTTAAAAATATAATTGTGTAATTTTAGCTCGAAAGTAGTCTGTAAAGTGTTGCCTACTATTACCGACCTAGTTTTCAACAAAAGTGTTTTAGAGTGTAGACACATACATATGTAATAGTATATAAATTTTAGCCTATATAAAATATAGTTTTATTTTTTTTTCGTTTTTGGGGTTTTTCGGTCTTTAGCGTTTTTTAAAAGGGTTTTTAAGTTTTTTAATTTTTTGCGTTTTTTGCCTTTTTTAATTTGGTGCTTTGTTTTATTTTAATTTTGGTGTTTTTTTTTCTCGTTTTAGCGATATTTTATATTTTTGGCATTTATTTTACTTGGCGTTTTTTAGTTTTGGTATTTTTTTCTCGTTTTATTGATTTATTTTATCTTAGCGATTTTCGCATTTTGGTATTTAGTTTAGTGGTATATATATATATTTCGTTTTAGTGATTTTTTCGGTTTTTGGCGTTTTTTTTTTAATTTGGTGTTTTTTTTGTTTCTGTGCTTTTTTCGCGTTTAAACGATTTTGTAGGCCTTTGGAGATTTTTTTATTTGGTGCTTTTTTCTCGCTTTAGCGACTTTTTTAGATTTTTTGGTTTATTTTTATTTTTGCTTTTTTTCATTTTAGCGATTGTTTCATTTAAGAGATGTTTTCATTTTGGCGATTTATTTTAGTGATAGATTTTTTCCAATTTGGTGCTTTTTTAGTTTGGGTGTTTTTTTCTTTTTCTAGCGTTTTAAGGATCTTGGCGTTATTTTTATTTTGGCAAATTTTTTTTCATTTTGACGATTTTTTTATTTTCGCGATTTTTTTTTCATTTTTGCAATTTATTTTAGTGCTAGAATTTTTTTGGGGTTTTTGGCGATTTTTTTCGGTTTGGCGATTTTATAATTTTGTGAGTTTTTTGTTTTACCGTTTTTGAAAATTTCAAGACTTTGTCTCTTACGGTTACCAAGATACAGCAAGTTGTCAAAATTACATAGTCAAAATTACATTAACTGATAGAACACCCTTTATTTTTAATCTTTATAAACTTTAGTGTTAACTGATGTAGTCTGTATAAAAATACAGTCGTTTTACAAATTGCAAGTGCCTGTATACATATGTACATCCAATTGTATATATATTACATGGAATTTTAACACTTTTCGTTACACGTTTTGAAACACCCTTTAATTTTTATCTTTCATATATTTATTGCTGTAGCGACTAAAGTTCTACATACCCTGTCCAAATTTCAGAAAAAAAGTTAAAGTTTTCCATCCCTGGAAACGTCTTTTCAATTTGTTTATTTTTTTAACTTTTTTTATATAAGAAATATAAATTTTATTAATACTGAAGTATAAAATCAGTTAATTCTACTCTCTTGACGGTTCCTGTAGTATACAGGAACCGCGTATACTACAGGAATAAATTAATTATGGATAATTAAATTTTAAAAATTTAACTGTCCAAATTGTGTTGCGATATACATATATTTATTTTATGAAGGCTCATAGCCTTTGGCTTTTACTTGATGTTATAGATGATACGATTTTTTCTCATTTTATTAAAGTTCAGGTTATTGTATTCATATTTTTGTTATCTTTAATTTAATAGTGCTTTGTGTGTCTGTTAGCAGACTGTACGTATAAGTTAGTCAGTCACACTTTACTTTTATTTATTTTTCCTTCTAATGTGTCTGAACATTTAGATTTACTTCTTGAAATAGAGAACATTTATATAATTTTAACTGTATAAATATTTAAAAATATATGAAAGTATGTAAGTATGTAGAAATTATTTCATATACAAGGAAATACATGTTTAATGATCAACTATTCTAGAAAATCGATCTCAAATAACTCAGTTACCTCCACCAAAAGCAATTCACCATGGTATTTTCATAAAGTATCAGAAACATTAGAATATCTATGTTTGGGAGAATTTTTACTTCGGTTTCAGCATGATGTTTGCTGGTTGACCTCTTTAAGTTATTCTTCTTAACGTAGGCTGGGTTGTATCGCACACACAAAAAAGTAATATGAATGATTTTGTAATACTAATTAAAATATTTGTAGTATCAATTAAAAAATTAATTAAATTTTCACCTATAAACAATTTGATAATATCAATTAAGTTTTTAAACTCAAATTAATTAATACAATTAAAAATTTAATTAATACAATTAAATTCTTAATTAAAAATATTAATTGGTGAACACTTTTTTCTGTGCATGCAGATGTAATGATTTTTCACTTAAAAATAGAGGAAGATATATATATATATACTAACGAAATTTGACTTTGGTATCCATTCTTTAAGAATGTAGATGTGTATAAATGAGTATCAAGCAAACTTAGTGAATAAATATGGACTTCAATAAGAATCATGCTAAAGCATGCATAAAATATAAAATGTAATGTAAACAGTTATTACTTTATATTTGTATCTGTATGAGTATCAAATAAATTTACCGAAAAAATTAAAGCATGTCGAAGCATGTAGAATTCAGAACAAGCATAACGAAGCACTTAAATTGCTTTCTTCTCTAATTTTTATCGCCTGTTTATCTGAACTAGCTATCAAAGCAAAATTGGTATATGTGTATGTGTCTGTGACAAATGTTTTGAAGGAGCAGAATACATATACATATATATGGTTAGGTGTGTATGTATGTATGTATGTATATAATATATATGTATGTATATAATATATGTATATGTATGCCAAAACGCAGCATACACGTATGAACAGAGAATAAGTTAATTTCTTATTATTTTCCTATTAGTTTAAATGTTTTTATATTGATTATACCTTAATTCTGTCATTAAAAAGTTGTATTTCTACAAACTTTTAAAGATTTCACGATAGGTCACATTCCAGTGAAAAAAAATGGAAGTCATTCTAGCGAAAGTAGATTTTCATTGCTTCCAAAAAATCGATATTTTTAATTTGCCGATAGTGAGCAAAAAACCATGTAGAAGCTTATTTTAGTCACACAAACCCTTGTAACTCCTCCATAGTGTTAGAAAATACTCACCAGAATTTAAAAAAAAAATTATTTTTTTAAAGAAATTTATGAATTATTTTTAGCCTAAAATTTAAAAGTTATTTGCTTAAATTTACATGAAAACATTGAAACGAATTGTTAAAAAAGGCAACAAAAAAGGGAATTTTTCTTAATATCGCTTCCAATTCAGTGAAAAGGCATCGAAAAAGAGAACTTCTTGCAATGACAACCCTATGTAAAAATCATTAGATCGGATCGAAATTTGCACTACTTCCGCATCGTAAACTCTACATTTTCATGATTTTTTGGAATCTCTTTTTTTACTGGGATCCTTTACTTAAAGAGGTCACACCCATATCATTGTTGAAGAAAATTTTATCCAAAGAAAAATTTATTTTTGCAGGAAGTAAGCATGAAATACAATCGAAAATATTTAGAACAATTTACTGCATTCTACGGAAGATTTAGCGGAGTATATCGTAGAAGTAAGAATCCTGTAAAAATAGAGATTTGTAAGATTGCACTCGTCACAGTCCTCTGAGCAGAAATCAAGTTCTTTCAGTGTCCTCCAATTGTTTAATAATTTAAGGATTAACAACCTTCGTAATCGTGCTTTTTTTTTAATTATATATACTTGTGAAATATAGCTAAAATTGTGAGCATTATCGTACCAACCGTCACAACGGATTAACAAATATGAACTATATTGCGTCTTAGTTTTACATAAAGTTATGCTTTACAAGTTTTCATTGAAAGAAATCATCTTTTGGCGTACTTGTTTTGTAGAAGCATTTAATATACCAAATATTTTCTACATAATATATCAAACGCATTCATTATGTAGCTGGCCTGCTTTAATGTAGCTTTTCATTACGAAGACTTGAATGATACAATGTTGATATCCATAAAAACAAGGATACTTGTTAAGATATAAATAACACAGTATTACTATTAGTATTTTCATCAGCAGTGGTGTGCATTTTGGGGCTTTTGCCATGTCAACAATCCCAAAAAGTTTCGTGTGTCAGTGTGGCTAATTTTTATTTTTTTTTCTCGGCCGTCGTTCAAGCAAGCTCATTTCAACACATTACATGGATCTATGGATATTTATAGTCACATACACACATAAGCGCATATATACAGGCAAGTTAAACAATAAGTGTCAATAAAACTTAAAAGCCAGCAATTCTCGCAGCAACAAATGTGATTAGTTTGTTGAAAAAAAAAAATAAATACAAGCAACATCATCATGTGCTCACTTTAAGATATTATAATTTATGGCTGCTTTTAACATTAAGTCATAATTGATTGACACAGTCTAATTGTAATCAGTGTTTTAATGAAGTTTAGGTTAAATAAAACTAAAGTTCAAATTATGAGCTAAACTATGCAGAGATATATATTTTTACTCCGGACAAAAAAGGGGAATTATAAATTTGTAGTGTGTGTTTGTGCACCTGTGTGTCTGTCCTTGTCCATGTACACACCAACAGCTGGACTGATTTTGATTGATTTTTTTTTGTTTGATGATTTAGTTTTTTCTGTTTGAAAGGTGACTTGATCGATAGGGTTTTAAGAAAAGCGGTCCACCCGTTAAAGATATGTATCACATAAGTATTTTTATAATAAAGATTTTAAGCTGATATATTATCGAAGTGGATAGTTAGAAGTTAAAAATATACTCTATATTCGCAGATTCACAGTAATTAACTGAACACAATCATCACAGCAGCTACACAAACACGCGGTTTCAAATGCCTCTAGCAATCTAGATAATCCCTACTTATGCAATGCATTGTGCTAGGACTAGAAAAACTAGGTTATAGAGGAGGAGGATAGAGCTAGTAGTGTCTGTGGACATTTGTTTTAAGCTTTCTCATGGTGGTAGTGACAGGAAAGACCTCCGCAGGTAGTTGGTTTCAAATACAAACAGTGCGGCTAAAAAAGGAATTATCCCTGTTATGCGTAGTGCAATTTCTTGGCCAATCGATCACTAAGGGATGTGCTCTGAATAAGGATCGCGTTGTGTGTATAAATGTGCGGTTTTCAGGAAAAATGTCCCTAATTTCATTAGAACACATTACGTTCTAGTATCGGCCCTACATTGCATTGATGCAATGTAGGGCCGAGCTGGGCCGAGCAGCCTTAAAATAGATTTTGAAGCGCCGGCCCATACATAAGAGTTGTATTTAATTTTCTGTTAGATATAAGTGGTATAAATACTTGTGATAAGGAAATCAGATGTGGTGAAATATCGTTAGCACCGTTTCAAAAATCCAAGGCACTTGAATGCTTCTCTTGCAACGTGAAAAACATGTTCAGTCTAATGAACCTCACGCTGGACTTTTATACCAAGAAGATCAAGAGCAGAGGCAGCAGCATTTTTGATCATGTGTCTATGAGTACAACATTGGGTCTTACGGGCGTTAAAATCAAGCTTGTTAGCACGACCTCATTCAGACATTTTTGCTAAATCATAGTTTAAAGTCTCATTCATTTTTTGTTGCATATTCTCAACCTGCAGCAAGCTAGGTCTATTGCTGAATGACAAAGAATGACAAATGCTGCTGTCATCCGTCAAAATTTTACATAGAAGATCATTTAGAAAGATAAGGAATAGAGTGAATAGAGAGGTGAAAAATTGGAACCTTGCGGTACCCTTGACATTATCTTAAAATCATTTGGTAGATCCCATCTATAACAACTCTTATAGTGCGATCCCTGAAGAAACTTGATAAGAATTTATAGAAGTTATAACTGACACGAAGGGTAATACATTTTGACAAAAGCGCACCATGACACATTCTATCAAGCACCATGAAGGTGTCTAGAGCCAACACCTTATTTTCGCCAAAAAATGGTGGATTAACTTACACCTTTTCACGAGAGGACACGATAGGAGTGCAAGTATGTCTCCCGTAGAGTGGCCTCTACGAAATCCAAACTGCCGGTCATGGAGTCATTGGATTCCATATACCTTACAAGATAGAAACTCACCATACTTTCCACGATTTTGGAAAGTGCAGGGATATTAGCTTCTCGTTTTTTGGGATTGACGTAACATTAGCAATCTTCCAACATACTGGGAACTCACCAACATGGTACAATGTGCTGAAGAGGTTAGCTAATGGACTTGCTAGCGTCGAGGATCACTCCTTTAAGACCAGTGCCGGAATACCATCTGACGCGGTAGACTTGTTTATGTTGAGTTCCGATAAAACTTTTTTTAGATGTTTCAGTGGTGCCACTTTCAAATAAAAAATTAATAAAAATTAAATTTTTCTTTTAAAATGTACTTATATTACTTAAAAGTATAAAAATTAATCAATTTATTCCTTGATTTAAACTTCGGGATGTCCTTTCTGTTAAATAATGTGAAGTAATTGTAAGCTCTCATTGATTTAAAATTTTGTATTATACTGGCAGCATTATGTTTGCTCATCGTAGCTAACAAACATATAAATTAGTTTAATTAGACTACAACAATAAAATCAGCATAGACAACAACCTCCCGTCATGTTGCTTTGCTGTTGTCAAAATAGTCATTCTCTTATAAACATGGGCATTCCATTTTTGAACAACTAAATAAAAACAAAAAGATTTGTAATCATAAAAATAGATTTTTAAAAAATTTTGAATAACAGCCTTCTATATTAAGGTAACGATATATGTCTATTGTAGCTTGTATAAATAAACATTTTTTAGAAAGATGGCTGTCTGAAAAATTTTGTATACCAAATTTAATCTTTCGAATTTTTAGCCTCCATTTTATATGACAGGCAGTTTCATTTACAAAAATAAAATTTTCACTTGGCGACATACTAATAAAAAAATTTACCAAATTAATTTATAAACGATAACTTTTTCGATTTATTGTCGCTCATTTTTAGGGTTCCGTACATCAAAGGTGATAAAAGGAACCCTATTGTTTTCGCTACGCTGTCCGTCTGTCCGTCTGTCCGTCACACGGTATTTTCTCAGGAACAGTAAGAGCTACGGACCTGAAATTTGGACAGAGTATGTAGATCCTTGGCCACTACAACAACAAATACATGAGAATTAGAAATTAAAGGGTGCTCCAAACCGAGCGACGAAAAATGTTAAAATCTCATGTAATGTACATACAATTGTATGACCATGTGGATATTGACTCTTGAAATATGTAAAATTAGTGTATTTTTATATTGACTACAATAATAAACATTAAAATATTAAAGAATTTAAATTAAGGGGTGGTCCATCAGTTAATGCAATTTTGACTATGTAATTTTGACAACTTGCTATATCTTGGAGACCGTAAAAAATTGAAATTTTCAAAAACGGTAAAACTAAAAAATCCGAAAATTATAAAATCGCCAAACCGAAAAAAATCGCCAAAACCTGAAAAAAATCGCCAAAAATTTTAAAAAAATCGCCAAATCGAAAAAAATCGACAAAATTAAAAAAAAAATTCTAGCACTAAAATAAATCGCCAAATTTTAAAAAATCTTTTAAATGAAAAAAAATCGCCAATATGAAAAAAACGCCAAACACCGAAAGAAATCGCCAAAGCGCGAAAAATGCGCCAAAAGCAATTTAATTGTTTATGTGAAAAAAAATCGGCAAAATGAAAAAAAATCGCCAAAATTTAAAATAAACGCCAAAAACCGAAAAAACCCAAAAACGAAAAAAATGCCAAAACTATAGTTTACATTGTTCGTATTGAATTACATATCTCGTGCCCGTACGGAACCCTTCGTGCGCGGGTCAAAGTCGCACTTCACTGAATTTATTTGCAATGACGACACTGTGCTGCGTAAAAAACACAAAACTAGAAAAAAAATTATTGCACAAAATTTCAAAAACAAAAACTGCATGCTTGAATGCGATAACGCATGTCTTGAAAATAAGTAAAAATTTATAAACATCTATTGGTTTTGTGCTTAACATGTTTTTCGCATTGTATATGGGGGCAGCTCAAGTGATATCCTACGAATTTTTAATGGAATTCATAGAGAACATTATATGCCGTGAATGTATGTTAAGCAAAAAACAAAAGTAAGCAAATGAATAGGCATGTTGATTGATTGATTGATTGATTAATAAAGAACAAATAAGAATTACATGGAACGTTGTAAGTTGGTGACAGTGTTTTTTTATTTAATATTTATACAATTCATTTAATTTTAAATTTTTTAATTACAGTGTTACTTTTAAATGCGAATAAGCTGAAAATGATTCCTAAAAAGACAAAGTCCACCATGCTGTTTCATATTAAATTTTTGTAGGAATTTTGGCAATAATAATTTTACTATTTGTTTACTTGCTTTTCGCCTACCAAAACATAAAAAGCTATTTTTGGTCTTCCAAACTGGCAAAAATTTTATTATTTCTGCCCTTTGTACATTGTGTTGTACACACTAAATCCTAATCAAACAGTAATACATATCGCACTTATTCAACAAGCGGATATTAACTCAAAATATTAAAATTTTCAGTAGAGATTTATAATTTGATTATTTTTAACGTGAACAAAGACTCAAATGAAAATAATAAATTTTTTATGGAAAAATACGATACATTTATATTTTCACTTTTTTTTAAGTACAATATAATATATCTTTAGTGATGTAAATGTAGTAACTACACTATCCCAAAAATGGTCTCAAATAGGGTTGCAGAGATGAAAGAGTAATAGGAACACGTTGAAGTTTTTATAGTAGATATATATTGATGTTGTTAGTTGATTTCTTGCAAAAAGTGAAATTTTAAAAATTTAGAGTTAATACCCTCTTGTTGATCAAGTGCAATATGAATGTATACAAATAAATACTTTTTCCAAAAATCCAATTTATTTTTATAAAATATCGATGGAAGTATTTTAATTTATTAGTTATTTTTGGAAAATATTTGGGCATTTTATTTTCTGTCTTAACAAACGAACAAATTTTAAGATTGACTAGGGTTTTTCGGTGATAAGTATGTAGACCAAAGCTGGCCACTGAGAGAAAACCGAGAGTTATGTATGTATTCACGTATGTGTATTAATTTGTATTAAAGACCTGCACAAGACGTCTTATAAGAACTTTTAAGACATGATGGCAATTTCAAATGCTTTACTACAGGGAAATCTTATGAACCAAATGCTAAACAACGTTGTCGGCAATACTTTATTTAACTTATTGCATTTATAAAAGTAAAGAAGAAAATAGTTCGTGACTGAAAAATTGTGGTGTTTATGCCTATTTCTCTCATTGCCGGGTATACAAACGTCATGCATGTACATACATACATACCTACACAATTTGTGTATGCTCTCTTATTTTTCTACGCACATACAAACGCACACATGCATTTACATGAGTTGTATGCGCTTGCTTTAAAAAACCTCCATTAAACACAAACATAATAGCTTACCATCTAAATCTTACGCACACACCCAAACGTACAATATGCAAAATAATAAGCATACATGTATCAACAGTACTTCTTTTCATTGTTTGTCATATACACGTATACCAATACATCCATCGTTCCTCGTTTATAGTAAGACAGCATTTATTATTGGCTTAGTATAATGCATTCCACGAGAATACATATAAAAAACATGACGTATTTACATTTCAAGACTGCTTATGCAGGCCACTAATTTGTATAAGAAGCCGATTGATGTTCTGCACTCTGGTAACAGTTTGAACAGCCTTGATATAAATATGTACGTAAGTGTCTGTGAGTGCGCGTATGTACATGATATGTTCGTATGTGTGTTTGGAAATGCGTTATAAAAACATTAAAATTTCCATTTCGATGCAAATTATCCAAACAGGCACATTCGTTTTTGAACACAGTCACAGTAGTCTTCATTTATGAAAAAAACATGTATACATGAAAATACATGTAAGAGAGAAAGATGCGATGGAAAATAGTAACTGTTGTTTATTATTTATTTAGATTTATAATTGATCTATCTTAACTTAGCCAAATAACTAACTTAAAATTATCCCCCATTGTAGTGACGACATCCAAGTGAGCGCTTTTTATTTCTTTCTATTTTTAACATTTTATTTCAGACTGGTACTAGTCTCGATTAATATAAATTTATTTTATATACATACATATAAAAATATTAAACATTTATTTCAGTTTTTAGAATTAATTAAATATTTCGATGCAAAAATGCATATAACTAAGACCACTTTAATAATTAAGGGCATATATTACTCATGACTTTTTTTCTTCATATTAATTAGATTCGTAATAATTTTGCATCTTATCCTCTTAAATGAGTAAAACGCGTTTCAATGATTCTAAGAATTTCATCAGCACAAAATTAGTATATAAAAAAAATTTTATTTGGGTTTCCTCATAGCACATCGTATGCTTCTCCAAACCCATGTAATATAAAAGGGTTTGAGCATAGCTTTTTCTCAAAAACATGCTACTGAATGAGTTCATTGCAAGTAGAGTAGTAATAGTAAACAATTTAAAATATTTTTGTGTACAAAACTAGGCTTCCCCTTTTAGTTTCAATTACACTTCGTTTGGCCTCCTTGGCCAGTTTAGCACATATTTCATTCGATTGCGTGCGCCAAAGGATATCTACAGTTTCTAACTCTTATCAAAATGTCATTATTCAAAAAACAGATCCCTTAATTTTGAGGGCAAATCACGGCATTTGATATCGATAAAAATTTCCATACACAGTTAAAATGTTATGAAAATTTATTTGGCCCATTGTGACTATCCTGAGTTTATAATTAGTTAATAAATTCAGTAAAGTACGACTTTGACTCGCGCAGAAAAGATTCCGTATGGACACTAGATATATAATAATATATGAACTTTAGCCTATATAATATATTCCCAGCAAAAATTTTTATTAATTTTTTATTTTTAGGGTTCCGTACACCAAAGGCGAAAAAAGGACCCCTATTGTTTTCGCTACGCTGTCCGTCTGTCCGTCACACGGTATTTTCTAAGGAACCGTAAGAGCGACGGACTATGACTACGTAATTTTGACAAATTGCTATATCTTGGAGACCGTAAGAGGTAAACTCTTGAAATTTTCAAAAACGGTAAACCTAAAAAATCCGAAAATTATAAAATGACCAAACCGAAAAATATCGCCAAAACCTGAAACAAATCGCCAAAAATGAAAAAAATCACCAAATCGAAAAAAATCGACAAAATTAAAAAAAAAATTCTAGCACTAAAATAAATCGCTAAATTCGAAAAAATCGTTTAAATGAAAAAAAATTGCCAATATGAAAAAAACGCCAAAAACCGAAAAAAATGCCAATACGCGAAAAATGCGCCAAAACCAAAATAATTGTTTATGTGAAAAAAAATCGCCAAAATGAAAAAAAATCGCCAAAATTAAAAAAAATCGTCAAATTTAAAAAAAATCGCCAAAAACTAAAATAATCGCCAAAATTTAAAATAAACGCCAATAACCGAAAAAAATCCTCAAAACGAAAAGAAGTGCCAACACTAAAAAAATCGCCAAAACAAAAAAAACGCCAAAATAATAAAAATCGCCAAAATTAAAAAAAAACTTCAAAAACCAAAAAAAAACTCGCCAAAACGTGAAAAAAAGTGCCAAAACTCAGAAAGCCCCAACAAATTAAAAAACCCAAACTAAAAAAAACGCTTAAAACCGAAAAAAATGCCAAAACTATAGTTTATATTGTTCGTATTGAATTACATATCTCGTGCCCGTACGGAACCCTTCGTGCACGGGTCAAAGTCGCACTTCACTGAATTTATTTTATTTTATTCAGTAATTTAATGACTTTTGCTCACATGGCACATTGGAATCAGGGAATTATTATTTTCAATCAGTTTTAATCAATTTTACTTAGTTAAAGTGTTAAAGAACTCAACTCTTTATTGGGCATATTTGCTGAATGGCATTAAAGTTTTAACAAGCATTTAGGCTCAACCCTCTTGTTTGAGTTTGAAAGTAATTACATCAAGAAAAAACAACACTATAATCAGCAGCAAGCATAAAAGGATGTGGAAACGATGGGAGTGGCGACGAAATAAATGTTGTTTAAACATCATCATGACTATGAACTGTTTACAACAAAAAATTAATAACATACAAACATACACATAAACATGCATGCATATGTATATGTGTATAAAAATAGTTATAAATATCAGGGATCAAAATGTTTGTACACAGAGAAAATAGAAAATATCCAGAACTTTTGCTTTTTTGATTGTTTGATTTTGGTTATTTGATAACCAAAATCTAAATATCTAAATATAGTTTGCAACTGCAACCATAACATGTTGTGACCAAATTTAACAAATTTAAATTTGTTTGATTTAACCACACTTTTTCTCAGTGTAAATATACTTGTGTTTACATAGAGTAAATTTATGGTTGTTTGTAAGCATTAGTATCCATAGAGATGCTGATATTAAGCAAATCACTCCATACAGTTATTGCTGCAGTTAAGTGTACCACTACGAGAACGTATAAATTTAAAACTGGTATGTTTGCAATAACAACAACAACAGCAATAAGTCCTAAGTCTCATTTCGGATTTAGTTTCGTGTTGGTTGGGCTTATGTACTACATATCTACATTAGTGTGAACGTATGTATGTATGTGTGCATGTATGGATATGTGGGCTAATTCCCATCATATTTATGAAAGTAAAGAATTCTTCTGTAATTTAGTTTTGTCTCCTTCTGCGTGTTGGTCCACCTCCCGGTTTTGGTTAATAGATCTCTAGTTTTTTGTTAAGCTACACTCTGTAATCGTTATAATGAGAATTTGGTGAAAAACAAATTCAACTTAATTAACATATATTGATATGCATCACTGCAATGAGGAGATTGTTAAGCTAAAATCTCACGTTAAAGCGAAAGAATTTTTTTTTAATAAGCTTATTAGGAATCTTCATGCATAATACCTCAAATATACACATTTACATATCTACATATAACTTAAGTCTGGAATATACTACTTATGGTATATTAAAATATATATTTACATAGTCTAAGCGTAAATTGTTAAAATTTTAAAATATTCAATATATCGAATTGAGTTAGTGAGTAGATATTTTTGGTAAAAAAAGAGTATAAGGTAAATAAATAGTGTCGAAAAGTATCCGTAATTTCAGAGATTTTTCAAGCTTCTTTGACAATATTTTGTCATTGTGCCTGGTATTTATGTGTTTATGTAGATGTGCACTAAATTAACAATACCAATTTACGTTATGGTAGATACAGACAACGCAGGCAGATTGCATTGTCGGCCGATGCATTGTAGGTTGCAGTGTCTGTATCAAAATATTCGAAAACGTGTTGCGTAAGCAAATTGCAAAGTCTGTATCCACTATTACAATGTTTTTCTAACTTCTCATATAACAAAATTCCATTGCAGACAGATACATAATAACATACTTACCAACTTAAAGGAGAGTAAAAGCAAACATAGAGTAGTTTTGTCTGTATATGACTCGATGTAAGCCAAATTCAAGTTTTCAACAGTTTTTTTATAATCGTCGAATTTGTATATAAAATCTAGTTTGACCATACATTCACAAGCATTTATTTTTGTATGTACACGCAAAGAAAAAATATGGTTGAGGTAACCATAATCAAACAGCAACATACTATGATTGAATTATATGGTTGTAGTTGAATCATATTATTGTCAATAGGAAAGTAAACTTATAATAATATTATTATCTGAGTTAATAATAATATTATCAACAAAAACAACATGTTCTTGTATAGCTTATAACAATATTGTTAAGTATGACAACAGTATTATTTAATATAATAACAATATTTTGATTTTCAATCATATATTTATTGGTTGATCTCTTGTTTAAAACAGCTGTGCGTTAAATTCGAAATAAAAATAAATTAATACTGTTGAAATTAAATGTATTTATGGAAATGTATACTTACAATTATGTGTATACTCGAAATAGAAACACTTGTGTATAAAGAGATAACCATATGTAAGTATGTATATGTTTTTATTTATATACCTTTTTGTTTGTTTGTACTTTATTTATTTATTTAACACGACGCGTGCAATACCGATAGCTTACAAACAAAACACTGAACTGACAGAAGATGTTTCTGAAAAAGATTTGTTTTAAAGACTTAAAATAGTATACTCTTGGATAGCATTATATTGTTATTTACATAATATTATTTTTAAATAATAACAATAATTATGTTGCAGTCATAAATTTTTAACAAAACTATATTGTTAAACTCCAACCATATCACACATATGAATATAATAATGTAATTATTAAATTAATAATAATAATGTAATTATTAAATTAAATTAATGCTTAAAATAACAATAATTAATTCTTAAAATAACAATAACTTGTTTTCAACGACCACAGATTTGTTTCTGAAAACATAATATTGTTTTCTCAACCATTCTACAACCATATCTTTTCTTTGCGTGTACTACTAGGCAAAACTAGTTATTTTTTGTTAATTAAATTAAACTAATTTTTTTTATTTTAAGAAGAACTAGATTTATATTGAAAATCAATAAAATTAACTCCGCTGTTAGGTTTGGAACATTTTGTTAAAATTTTTCTTATTTTTATTTTAAATTTTCAATGGCATATCGAATCAATCATCTTAATGTTTAAATTTAATAATTGCATAATTGCATATTTATATAATGTGCAATATTGTTAGAGTTTAACAATAGAGTTTTGTTAAAAATTTACGACTACAACGTAATATGTTTTATTATGTAAAAATAATATAATTTAAATAACAATATAACGTAATCTATATATAGTATAGTATATATACTATATATGGTATAGTATAAATATATATATAGTTTTTAAAAAAATTTTTTTTTAGAAACATTCTTTGGCAGTTCAGTGTTTCGTTTGTAAGCTTTCAGTTGTGTGCGGGTATTGTTAAATAAATAAATAACAAAAGTATAAGCAAAAGGATAAATTAATAAATATATATATATATATATATATATATATATATATATATATATATATATATATGTACACGTATATCTTTTTATACAGACTTACCTATATTTCGTGTATACAAACATATATATGCAAGTATGCTTGTACATACATATATACATTTCATTTTAATAATATTAATTTATCTTTAATTCGGATGTTTTAAACAAACGATCTACCAATAAATATGTGATTATAAAGCAAAATATTATTATTATATTAACTAATACTGTGGTCGGTATTAAACAATATTATTATAATATTGGAACATACTATGGTGAGTTTGAATTATATTTTAGTCACATCTAACAATACTGTATCATATTTATAATAATAAGATTAGGTGTAACATGATTTATTGTTTTTGTAGGTAATATTATTAGTAACTAAGATAATAATATTATATAAAGTTTGATTTTCTATTCACAATAATATGATTTGACTGCAACCATATAATTCAATCCTAGTATGCTGCTGTTTGATTATGCTTACCTTAACCATATTTTTTCTTTGCGTGTGTGAAGTGCATAAGAAAATATTATTTACCAATAAATGTTTTCAATTAAGAATTTAATGGATTCAGTTAAATTTTTAATTGTATTAATTAATTAATTAATTAATTAAATTAATTTGATTTGAAAAATTGATTTGTTATTATCAAATGGTTTATAGGTGAAAATTGAATTAATTTTTTAATTGATACTACATATATTTTAATTAATTTTACAAAATCATTCATATAACTTTTTTGTGTATATGAACTTATCATATTTTCTTAGATTTTAATATGAAATTTTTCTGTTGAAGTAACCCGAAAAAACTGGATCTCATGCCTTAAAATTATTAAAATCTAAAAATGTTTACTTTCGTATGCTTTTTTCCCCCATTTTAAGTCCATATGCTTAACAATTTTTAAAGTAATTTGCATAAAATTAATTTTTTCGCGTATTTTATTTCTGTAAATGCTTTTTTCACAATTTTCATTTGTATTTTACATCTATAAAAAACATTCTCCAAACGCGGTTTTTTAATGCCATATGAAAACGATTACTTGACTTGGATTATGGTTTTCAAATTGTAGCTACCTGAATTTGTAGTGGTGAATGGTGTATAAACTTTGATTATAAAGGAAAAAAGTACAATTTCAACAGTTGTTTCATGAGTAAAACAAATAATAATCACAAAACAGAAGACTACTAACGATATTATTCAGCATATCCTGCGCTTGTACATCATTTTAGTATGTTATACCTACCGATTCTAAATGCTGAATCCATCTTAAAAAATCTAAACAGTTTAACCCTACTATGCGAAATTTAAAACATATAAATATGAAACTGTTATTATACGTACTTTCCAAAAATGAGAGATGCTTGAGGTCAGTAGTGGCTTATAAAGTGAAACATTTATTCGTTTTAAGGCAAAGTAATACTCAGAAAATAGTGGCCTTCTTCTATTACTTTTCAAGACAAAATCTTTGATATATGATAACTTAATATCAAACTGTAACAGATAATAAATCAGTGAATGTTTAAACATAGTTTGAGTTAATTTTCAGAAAAAAATAAAATTGATTTAAATACACTTTCATTTCTTCAGTGGTTAATTAAAGTTAATATCAAATTACGTTGAAAGTATGGTAGCACTACAATATTTTCAAATATTATGGAAAGGTTTCCAAAGAACAGATGTTCAATATAAATAAGAAAGTTGATTTATCAATTTGCAGAAAAGTGAAATAGCAAAATCGACATTTTATGATACAAATAGAACATCGGAATGAATTTTTCTATTTATATATTTCATGATATGAAAATATGAGTTACATTTGTTGTATATTTACGAAAATTAAACGAAATTCTTTTTAATACGACCACATGATGTTCATGTACATGGCTTCAAAAAACACATAAACAAACACAACACACATATGGTATGTTTGTAAAACTTATACAACACTTAAATTTACAATGTTGGCTATTTAAGATTCGTTTAATTTTGGGGTGAAAAACAAAATTTTGTATTTAAATCAGATTTAAAAATAAAATACATATACACAATTTCAATTAAGAATTTAATTGTATTAATTAAATTTTTAATTTTATTAATTAATTTGAGTGGAAAAACTTAATTGATATTATCAAATTGTTTATAGGTGAAAATTTAATAAATTTTTTAATTGATACTACAAATATTTTAATTAATATTACAAATACCATTCATATTCCTTTTTTGTGTGTAATTATTGACTGATTTATTACCCCTAAGTGTATAAGTTATAACAAAAAATTTAAAATTAAAAAAAAGGAAATTTTTTTCAATTGCCTTAAAATAATTTTTCATATTAAAATGTACATTTGGAACTTTTTATCAGCACGGCCTTACACACAAAAAAGTAATATGAATGATTTTGTAATATAAATTAAAATATTTGTAGTATCAATTAAAAATTTAATTAAATTTTCACCTATAAACAATTTGATGATATCAATTAGGTTTTTCCAGTCAAATTAATTAATACAATTAAAAATTTAATCAATACAATTAAATTCTTAATTGAAAGTATTAATTGGAGAATACTTTTTTCTGTGTATGCAAGTATGTATATAATATATACGTAGATCTGTAAAATGTATTTAAGACTCAGCATAACCGCATATAGCACTTTTACCTATCTCACTACTCTTCCCTTTCTTTCGTGCTCTTCAAATGTTGCATATATTGAAAAAATTTTAATTCATGACACCACTGTATCTAATAAATGAGTAAGACAATTCTACAAAACCAATTTCTTACACAAGGCATTTTAAACGGAAATAAAAATGATTATTGCAATGTCAAAGTCCTTCCTATGAGAACCATTCGACATTGAATTACCTTACTTTTACTTCAAGCGTTATTTAATTTAAATTTGTATAGAAATTTTTAATTAACGTAAGCTTCAAATCCAAATTGTTTCTTTATGAATGCGGCAGAAAATATTTCAAAAAATTCTCTTAGTATAAATTACCCAAATATTGTTTTGATTAATTTAAAGCTTTTTCTTATTGAAATAATTTAATCAATATTTTATTTCATTATCTTCGATGAAAGTACATATGTATATACTTTAGGTATTCTTTGGAAGATTTAAAATATAAATCAAAATGTTTTTAAAACATACAGCTTCCAATTATAAATATGTTATTTTAGTTTTATACCAAACTTAAAAAAAAAATAAACCAAACTTATGCCTCATTGATGTTGTCGATGCAACCCTTTATTATATCATGTACTAAATGTGTTATTTTGTATAAGTATTTGTTTTAGTAAGTATGTATGTAAACGTAGGAATATTTTTAGCAAAAAAAATTTAACATCAAAATATCGATTTTAGATTTTACAGCCTAAATTCGTTTAAATATAGTTATTTCATATGCACAAGCTTTCTCTTCACATCCTGTGGATGCATGTGTGTGTTTTCTAATTTCCATTTATGTATCTTATAATGAATTTATTTTGCATACACATCCATATACTGAATACATACACGCAAGTGTATGTGCAAATTTGTGGTTTTATAATCTCCTTTTGTTGGAGTTACACTCGTCGTCTTTTATTTGTGCTTGTGCAATTGTGCTAATGTAAAAAAAAGGAAATTAAAATGGCTTACGTATGTACTTTTTTGTTAAAATATATAGTTAAATTTCAATTTTATTTGATTTTGGTTGTAATATAACTATCGAGTAAAGTTTTTATCTCATAGTATTTTTTGTTTTATATACTAAAAACAATTGCTTTTGTGCCTTAAATGCTGAAAAACAGGAATATATTTATGATGCATTTTACTCCAGGCATTTGAATTATCGCTCCTAAGAACGAAGCATATTTAATTTGTGGACGACTTAAAACAAAAAAAAAAGTTATAAGAAAAACTTCTATGTACTCAGAAATTTCTACAAATTTTAAATATTTCAAGTATTAGAGTCTAAACACAATGTTTTGGTGCGGTGCGATTTCTCGTTGGGGGAGAGAATAATAAACATAATACAACAAAAGACGGCAACGGGAATACTTGTCATTATTTGTTTACATTTTTTTTGATTTTTTTGTGCATACATTTTTATAACTAAAAACAAAATATTATTAACAGTTTTATACATTCGCAGATATATTTGATATATTTTTTAAACTTTTATAATCTATGGCAAAAATGTTTGAACTTCAAGATCATGTTTTTTACAATAATTTTATTCAAAAACTGCGGCAACGTCAGCAAGAGAAAGAATGTTCAAAATTGACAAAAAAATAAAGTCCGCAATGAAAATAAAATTGATTTTAATTTTATTCCGCTCCGCACTGCGGTTTTTTACTTCAAAGTCGTATGGAAAATCGCACCGCAATAAATAATCGTTAAATTGTGTTCAGACTCTTGACTTGAAATCCCTTAAATGCGACACCTTATCCAACTACAAAAATTAAGATCTCGATTTTGTATTTCGAGCGAAGGTATTGTAATATAGTTTAAATTTTGAAGTGGCTACAAATCTGAATTTTATTTTAATAAAACCAACTGCGCGGAATTGATGTGTTAAATTTTAGAACATTCTATTGCAATATTAGTTAGTTAGCTTCAAGAAACATCAATGTTGGGAACCGCTGTTGTTGCAGTTTAAAGCAAAAACTGATATTAAAATAAAGATAAAAAGCAAAAAATGCGTAAAATTAAGTTTTATATAAAACTTTTTACTTTCAATATCTCGAAAAGTATTACAGGTATTACATAATTTTTTTTAATATCGCAGCATAAACTGTATACTTTTAAAATATGTGAGTTGAAATATTTTAAAACAAATGATGTTATGAAAAATATTTTATTGAAAAAAATTCAATAAAAATGTGACAATTGTTTGAAAATCTCCACTCCACGCTACATTTATGCATGTGTAGATAGCCAAAACGTTTTTAATAGTTATTTGAAACAAGTTTGTCTTTAAGAAAAAACCCACACAAATTTACAGAAAAGGGCAAGCAATCTTTTCTCCTCCCAAAAATATGATTATTTAAAAAAAAAAATTTAATATTCGATCAATGTAGTATGAACTTGAAAAATCCATTATATATTTATTTTTCAGTCTCTCCTAGAGCCTCTTCTTGTCTTCGAAAAAATTTTCATTTTTGCTATATGTTTAATAATTTATTACAAATTCAATAATATGAAAACAATTTTTATTTTTTTATTAAATGAAATAAAGTCAGCTTTAATATGCAGATAGATACAATGTTTGTGAAATAATTAAGAAATGATGTATTAAAAAGCAAAAAATGTCATAAGCTAAAAAGAATTACATGTCTAATAACTCTAAAACTATAAGAAATAAAATAGTAATGTTGGCACTATTATTTCTGTTTGTCAAAAAAATTGTGAGACCAGCAGTTTCCGACGTTGACGCTAACTTATGCCTCCAAATATAATAACGCTAAAGTATATTTCCTTTTCCCCTGTGGCTGAGTGGTAGCGATGCTAGCCTCTCAGTCCAGAGGTCGTAGGTTCGATTTCCATCATAGACTCTGGGTGTTTTCTGCAGACAAGCTAATCGCTTTGCGAGTTTTGTTTGTTAAAAGAAATGTTTTTATAAAAAATGTGGACTTTTTAAATATTCTGACAACAACACATAGTTGAACGTAAGAGCTGGCCGTTTTATTTAAAACTAACTTTGATGTTATTTGTTCATTAATAATTATCACATTTAATTTGGCTTACAAGGTGATACGAACTTTAGCCTGTTAAATATAGAAACAAATTAAGTTAGAATAATAATAATTAAATTAACTAAAATATTCTGTATTGTTTTTATGATATTCATTGCTTTTAATTCGTGCAAATGTGTATATTAAATAAACAAAGAAAAGAAAGAGGAAAATTTAATAATTTGAAATCTTTAAATATTTTGACCAAATATATTAAAAAGATATGTATGTATGTGTATGCTCTTTAAATCTCCTATATTCTTTTGTTGCCAATTCAAGTTTGGAGACCAAACTTTTTATTTTTCAATTAACAAGATTTAGTAATTTCCACCAACTTTTCCATCTGTTTTTTATTTTTCTAAGAAATATTTTAAATTGCAGTTATAAACATTAAACATTATTAAAAAAAATTTTCACAAACTATTGTCTAATGAGCAATTGTCAGTTTTTGACAGTCCATCGACGCATAAGGACACATGTTTTAAGCCATAATCGCAAGAACTTCAATATAGACAACTACAATGAAAACACTCAAATAAGTGTTGTAATCTGTAATCGTAATTGAAACATACAACATTAGAATAACAACTGTTGTAAACCATAATCGTGTCCTTAGGCTCCCATTATGAATTACAACTAAATGGATAGTTTAGTTGTAGTTGTAAAACTTTTATTATGGATTACAACTTTTTCACCATGAGACAACGGCTTTTTATCAGTTGTATATTGGTTTTTATTTCGAGTGTTGTATTAGCTTTGCTTCATTATTCCAGACGCCAACCAATCCCATTTGATAACCAATATTGATGCCACGTGCATAAAACATGAACTCTAAAAAAAATACAAGGCCAAAACTAAAACTATTTAAAATGTTGTGGGATGGCAACTATTGTTTAAAAAAACATAGCAGAGATGAAAACCTTTTCTTTTCGAGCATTATTTCGAATACAACTAAAATTAGTTGTAATTCAGAATGCCAAAAAACAGTTAAGTTGTTTTAAGGTTAAGTTGTTACAATTTCAACTAAACTTAGTTGAGTTGTAAAGCGAAATAGGAACATTATTTGCCCTTTAATATACAGCGTATACTTAATTTTTACACGAACATATTACCCATACTTACCTTAAATGTAATACTTATTTCAAATATGTGACAGCGCATAGAGAAAGGGACCTAAGGGTAAAAAAATCAATTTTCACTTTTTTTTGATTTGGACATTTATTTATTTATTTATTAATTTATTTATTTACTTATTTATTTATTTATTTATTTATTTATTTATTTATTTATTTATTTATTTATTTATTTATTTATTTATTTATTTATTTATTCATTAATTTATTTATTTATTTATTAACTTATTTATTTATTTTATTATTTATTTATTTAACATTACGCGTGCGCTATCGGTAGGTTGCAAAGAAGCACTGAATGACAGAAGAAGTTTCTCAAACGATTTCTTTAAAATCCTTATAGAGTATGGTTTTGGATAAAATTACATTGTTATTACATTATATTATAAAAATGTTGAAGTTATACATTTTTGAGAAATTTTAGATTCTTTAATTGAACTGTAGTGAATTTTAATCAGAAATAATTCATTGTTAGGCTCAAGTTCAGTAATTTCAATTCTCATTGAATGAAATATTTTTATTAATTAATGTGAGTTTCTAAAGAAGAGAAGAAAAATTAAACTTAGACTTTAAGCTGGGGGAAATACCGATACTTTTCTGTGCAGCCACGCACTTCATCAGCACCCTAGTCTATCTACTTGGGTAGAGTTCAATTAAAGAATCTACAAATTTCTCACTTAATACATCATGGGCACGTGACAAAATATGTTCACTTGGCAATCACTGTTCACTTGGTTACAGTTTCAGAACGCTGGAATAACTAAAATAAAACTGTAGAATGCAACAACAAGTAACATAAGACCACTACAATAATACTTATATGCATGTACCGATGGTACATCGAATAAGTAAAAATAATTAATGTGATGATCGTAAAAAGATAAGTAAAAATAGTTAAACATACTGTGATAGAGTAATATAATTTCGTGCTAACCTAAATAAAAAAATGAAAAAATGGAAAAAACAGAAAATTAATAGTGATACTTATAAATGTGTTTACCAAAGGTAAATCAATTGTATACACAACAATCGTTTCTCATATTCCGTTTCATTGAAAATTTAAGTTAAATAGCTGATGTTAACAAAAATCTCTACCCAAGTAGATAGACTAGGGTGCTGATGAAGTGCGTGGCTGCACAAAAAGTATCGGTATTTCCCCCAGCTTAAAGTCTAAGTTTAATTTTTATTCTCTTCTTTAGAAACTCACATGATTTAATAAAAATATTTCATTCAATAAGAATTGAAATTACTGAACTTGAGCCTAACTATGAATTATTTCGTTATAAATTTTTATCAAAACTGTATTGTTAAACTTTAGCAACCATGTCACACTTTTTATGAATATAATAATGTTATTATTAAATTGAAAAATGATTTCGTTTATCGTAAAATAACAATAACTAGTTTTCAACGACCACACATTTGTTTTAGAGAGCATTATACTATATTCTCAACTATTCTAGAACGATATCTTTTTTCTGCGTGTATAATCTTGTGAATGGGCCCAACAAAGTTATAAACTAAGTAGGAGACCCATTCTACTGTCATCCTTTCTATATAATTTCTTTTTTTTTTTCTAGAAAATTTACTATTTTGTTATTATTAATGTTCTTTGTAGTTTGTCATATATGCAAATTATATGTCATACGAAAATGATATGCAAAATTATATCTAATGTGTGGTTTAATTCGATTTTATTAATGCACATTTGAGTTTGTATAGTTTCCGGAAATATTGACACAAAATGGCGGATCGTATTTGAAAGCAAAGGCGATAAAAATACATTAGCCACGCCTGAATTATTAAAAGTTATTAAAAATTTAATTGCAATTATATGGAACAAAATACATACAAACTCTTAGGAGCAAAAAATGTCTGCTTAATATAGAATGTTCTGTTTAACTTTTTATTTAAAAAACTTAAAACCTATTTTGCGTGCAGTTAATTACAAATAATAGCTGTGTGTAATTCTTGTTCTTAAATATGGATTTTCGTTTTTATATTCTGTACTTAAACTGGTAATGATGTTAAAGATTCCTAATTACATTTTTAATTTCCATAATATTTATACACGAACCCACAAATTATATATATTTTGTGTCTTTATGGATAGGATAGTAAAACTAAGATGACCGTCTGTCCGCACATGAAATTAATTTTCGAAATTCAACAGAAAAGCTGAAGGTTTTTGTGTTAGACTTGGCTAACAAGACTTGTTTTTAGCTTTATTGGCATTAAAAATCAATAAAATAAAAAACTCTACCCCGATATTAACATTGTTGGATTGAAAAATTTAAAATTTTTTGTACATACAAATGAAATGGTACTAGTTTTTTCTTTATTAATTAGTCATACTTTAGATTTAAAATTAATATTCTTATATTCGAGCCATTTTTATATAAAAGTCTATCTTAAACCTTTAGTAATTAACTTTTATTGCTCGCAAACCATGACTACAAAGTTCAGAAATGTTTTTTATATGAATTAATTCATCGGTTAGACTACCAAGGTTAATTTCAAAGTTGGATAGCTTTTTGAGACGAGGCTAATGATATAATATTCCAACACAAATTAAACCGTAATAGACATATACATTTGTATGCAAGCTTTTTAATAAAATGTCGCTGGATTACCTTTAGTCTATGAGGGTATGTATGTCTACACATTTAATGACCTGTGAAGGGTATACATATGTGAGAGCGCATAGAGAAAGGGGCCTAAGGGTAAAAGTAAATCAATTTTCACTTTTTTTGATGTGGACAACATCTGAGCATAGAATGAGACCGATCCCATGCTCCAAAAGTGTTCTCTCCCAGATATATCCGCGTTTTATGAAATTAAAGTCGACAAATAGAAAGGGACCTAACGGTGAAATTTATTTATTTTCATTTATTTATTTATTTTTTCCTTATGAACAATTTAAAAAAAATAGAAAAATCATTTTAGTCGACACTTCTTGCGAATTAGTTCCTTAGAACTTAATGGTACCGATCCTTTATATTTTTCGATTTCTTCTTAACGTCTGCTGCCTCCACTTCTTGTGGATTATCCACTTCTACCGAATCTTCCTCTTCGTTTCCATTTCCAGAGACTAAAGGAAGAGGAGCAACCAAATATTTTGTTAATCGTCAAAACATAAACCCCGAATCTCTTTATACAAGTACCATTGACGCTTCATCGATATCCCTGGTGGCGCAATTATAATTGGTTTGTCAACGAAACTGGTATTGTTACTCAGATGTATGTTGTCATTTATGGTGACTGAGCAATAAATACAAAGTGATGATACTTTGATATTCCAATTAAAGTTTTATATTTAGTGGAGAAGTACACATTCCATTTTCTTCACCCAACAACAGGCTCACTTGAGTTTGGAAGTCGAATAGGTACAGAAACACTAAATCCATTACGAGATGATTTTCTAACACAATCAACTACATCCATGAAGCAGTCGACATTGAGCATATTTTGATTTTAAAACTCCGAATAAACGACCAGGTGAAAACTTTGTATGTCCGCTTAACAAAAAGTTCAATTCAACTGACTGAAATCTGGAAGTATCGACAAGATATTGTAAATATCGTATAATTGCATTGTTTTTATTTTGTGAAACACAGTTATCAGCGAATATCACTAATTTTTTAGTTGAATGCACTTCTCATAGGTATTAATCAAGCATTGATATTATTGAATTCGAACCTTTTCCAATGGAATCGCTTTCGTCAATACAGAAGATGTGTTGAACATTTTGACGTTGGTTTGTAATTCCGAAAATTGCTGTTTTGGGAACTGATTTAAAGAAAGTATACAGTTTCAATTTGCTGTGGTCTCTACGGAAAGCTAACATTTTGAGCATAACCCATAGATATTACTAGATAATCCTCCTCTGGAATACCTAGATACATGGCCTTTGGATCAGGCTTGACTAATGCTCTCCAGTCGTTATAGAACTCTCGCTGAATGCTAGCAGATTGCAAATAATCAGAATACAGATTCAATGCTCCTTTTTTCAACTTCAGTAACGCATCTTTTACATGATTCCGACACAATTCCCACAAATCGTATGCTGGCTTCATAGTGACGATGTAGGGACAATATTTCTTCCACAGCCTTTAAAACGTGCGAAGTTTTACGATTTTACCACCTGTTCCGACGCTGTTGGTGTATTTAGTGTAAACAGAAGTCTTATTTTCAGTAGTTGGAAGTTTCAATAAACGATAATCACGATGATTTGGTTGACGTAAAGTGATAGCAACAGTTTCAGCAAAACGGCAGATAAATGAAACAATTTCTTTTGTTTCCAAAGTAGTTAAAACATATGTACGATTAATTTTATTCGTCATGACATGTTCGCGTGGATAAACACCATTTTTGTCGTAATGTTCAATTAGATTTTTGTAGCGGTTAGTTCCCAATGTATGCAGAAAGAAGTACATATCACGGCATATCGGCAAACTTCGAAAATAATATATCTGATTGTACCGTTTCTTCATAGCTCGCGATCGATCAACAACTTTTGACCTGAGCATGATGTGCGAGAATAATTAAATCTTGAGATTGCTTATCTAAATTCATGAAAGACGTACGAAAATCTACAGCCATCTTCTTAGGAATCACTTCATTGCATTGATTTGAATAACACGGAGGTATTTTGGAACCATACAGTCGAGCAACTACATTTTCTTCGCGTAAATCAAGATCAGTTTTATCAAGGTACATATTCTCGGTATCGTCTTCAGAGTTACTATCCGATAATTCTGAGAAGTGGTCGTCATCATCCTCGTCATCAGGGAGGCGATAAAGTAAATCTAGTTCTTCGAATTCGTCCGCCATTTCATCCTAAAACAGTCAGTAAGCATGTTATTAGTTTTAAATTATTTTCGTACTAACAGAGTGATATTCACGATTTAAAAGAATTATAAATGAGTATTTATTATAATTGACAATTAATAGGTTCAGAAAATAAACATGGATTCGAAAACATGGAAACAGCTCGCTAGGTAGAAAAAAAAACCAACTACACAAAACAAGAGGTAAGGACGACCTACGCGCGTTTTCAAGGTTGACCAACACGTTTCTGATGTCATGAGATGCTCCGCTTTCAAATGAAATCAATACCAATACGCTCAGTGATGCTACACCAAAGATACACGTATTTAAATCTTTAAAATGGATCTTAGGTCCTTTCCTATTTTGCGCGTCGCTTCCTTAACTTCAACACCGCAATAACTCCAAAAATTAGATTTAATAGTTAATAATGCAGAGTTAATTCTTATATGATCATTTATTCTTTGTAAATATTTTGTTCAAATATCTTGTATACTCGACTCTTGAGAGACAAATCAAATTTTCCTTTCAAATAACTTGTGTTAAAGTTAAAATTTCTAACTCATTTTCTGTTAGACTGATTTTTTAAGCATATTCTGAGAAAATGATGAGTAATTAAACTTATAAATATAATTAAAATATAGTGGTCCTAACTCAAATAACTGTAACTTTACAGGAGAAGGCAAAAACATAATAGTATTATTACAATTGCATGTACAAACATACGATTGCTTGCAATTATTTATTTTATTTTTTACGCTATTGCAATAGATTTTTGTGACGAAGTGTGTTTCTTAAAAAAACGAGTAAGGGCCTTCCTACTTGGGACTATTAATATGCAATTACCTGCCATGTCCAAAAGAAAGTTTAACCACTAACTACTAATGGAAAACTGTTTGATTCAGACATGTGTTATTGAAGTGGTCTTAAGAAGACTGTGCCACATGCCACACATTATGTAAAACAATATTCCAATTGAGAGGCGAGTTCGATGGTCTGTTTACTGCCCAGATCGTGCAATTTCACGCCTGTAGACTATTTTTTTGTGGGGCCATATTAAATGTAATGTGTAATGAGACAAGCCAAGTTGACGCACTGGAATACAATGTTGAAGAGTTTATTCCTGAGATACCGGCGGTATGATGGACAAATTATGCCAAAATTGGACCCATCGCATGAACCATTTAAGACATATCCACGGTCGAAATGTACATGAAATCATCCTTAAACATTGAATTATATAAATTTTTTTACCGACTCAAATAAAAATTGTATAAAATTGTCCAAATTTAATGGGTTTTTATAAATCAAATCTTCATATATTACATCTCATATAATTCAAATTTTAATTTAAGTTTAGTAGCATTTTGCGGAGAAGTTAAAGTAAAATTTCAGCTCTATTGAGTACAAATAATTGGTTCCTATTTGGTACCTGAGAGTAGGAAAGGGATAGTATAAGTGCAGATGGTAAAGTGACGGATATTAAAGAAAATAGAAATGCTTGAAAATTTTTTTAATTTTTGCAACTGTGCTATTGTGCCTTTCATTAATTTTTAAATTTTTATACCATCATTGCAGTGCGTTTGGAGCTATTTTATTAGTTATTTTAGTTTAGCGACAATTAATTGCAATACGTCTGTGGTAAAAAGGAGGAACGGTACTTACGTAAAAGTACTCACCTGCAAACCAGTAAAATATGACTTAAGCACTTTTTCCTTATTGCCAGAGAAATATCGACAAAGTAGGGTACCGCTTTGTACGTTACCATAGACACTGACGCATAACAGAAAAATCTATGACATTGATATGACTGGCTGTGACCTGGAAATGAATTCAGACTCCTGAGTGCATTTATTTGCTTTGTAGCTCACGCACCACACTTGTGGTGCTTGTTTTCATAATTTTCATATTTAATAACACTAATTTTTAAAGTATTTTTACCTTCACAGTCTATTATGCTTTCACACTGTAATTTTAATTCATAACATTTAGTTGGGATTTCCTGTAACACGATTTGATAAGGGAATCTTAGGAATGCGAAAGTGTTTTGCCTTGCTTAAAATTACAGAGTAACACCACGGCAATATAGTCCATATACAAAAGTTAGCGCGAAAAAACTAGTTTATTTGAATGATAGAAAAGTTAATATTTTTAAGGCTTTTTATTGACAAGAGCCCAAAGTACGCAATGGTATAAATTCTAACTATCACTGCAGTATTTTTTTAAGCAGAAATAATTGCTTTATTTTATTTTTAATAAGAAACGAGTCGATAATTGTGTGTGCGAGTAGTTTTGAGAGGTTTTTTATACTGTTTATTGGTTCTATTTTTACAAAAAAGGTATATAATTTTTTAGTTCTTAATGTTCAGTTGATTTAGCGTTACGTTTAGGAAAAGATGTATGGAAATTCAAATGCATTCCCTAGTTTTGGGATTGTATCTGTATCAGAATTTTTGTTACACTTTAAAAAGGGAGTTTCACTGGAATTTGCTATAATTTTTGTGCCATTATATTCTTTCACATTTGTGTTGTTAAATATTTTAAAAATTAACTGTCAATATTTGCCTAAGCACTTCATATCGAATCATAAGTTTGCAATGTCTATCACCATAAAGGAGTTGTTTAATATTTTGTGTGCTGAAAGGGATCAATCAAAAGAAAAATAATGATGCTGATATATTTTACATTTTCATCAAAAAAGTACATATGTATATAAAATTATGAAAATCACGACTAGACAAATAAATTGACGCAACTAGATCGAAATTTTGTTAGCGGCGAATAAATAGATGAAGGCACATTAAACAAATTATGATTTCGTGTCTACTTATAAATGTTGGTTGGATGGTATTTTTCTCTTTTCCAGTGAACCTCGTGAACGTTTTGGAAGAATACTCGGCAGATGGACCCTCAACATTTAAATATGGCACGTCTTGCAAAACGAGTTTGGAAGGGTTGCAAAGATCGAAACAATCGAAAAGGAAATTTTGAGTTGTTGAAGCTATTTGAACCATACATGTTAAATGCCACATGTTAATTCTATGGTAATAAAGAAAAAGTGCTTAAGTCATATTTTACTAACTTTTAATCTTTCAAGTAGATTTTCGGAAACTTATTTCTTTTACAGTTAAATTGGAAAATTCTATTCTAAACCTTCAACTTTAACATCGTTCTACACACTATATATAGCACATTTAAGTTGAAATATACCAAAGTATAACCTCAACTAAGCTGTTATTCCGAATAAGATTAAAAGTCTAAAAAAGATAAGTCGTAAGTCATAGTGGTATAACTTCCTACACTCAAAATAAAATTCAATCCATCTGTACTTAAATCAATTAAAAGCAGTGTCATAAGTACGGTAAGTATGGATTTACTTAAATCAAGTACAGAATGCTTGATTCAGGTACGGATTATTTAAGTGCTAAATGCTTAATTTTATCCATATCTAATCCTGAATCCGTACTTGAAATAAGCCCAAAACGAGATTGATTTCAGGAAACTTTAGATTGAATCAAACTCAAGAATTTCTTAGTGTTCACTAATCCGTACTTGAAACACTCTTAAAATGAGATTGAATAGAAAAATCTTATATTGATTTAAGCTTAAAATAGGCTTGATTCAATCCCAAATCCATACTTGAAATAATCCAAAATAAGATATCCAAACTAGATTTATTGAATAAAGAAATTTAATTTAATTTTTAGTTTAACTTTTTACTGTCCATATTTATAATACATATTTTTACACTACATGTAATTTCTTGAAAAACTTTTACCACACTCCAACGAAGACAAAAAGAGGGTATTGCTTCCTTTACGTCGCGCTGTTACATGTATCGCTAACAGTGTTGGCAGAAAATTGTGATGGTAGAATGCTAAATGTGTCCAAAATTTCAGTTCTATGGAATAAAACCATGCTAGAGTTTAGATATATATATATAGGTTATTTGAGCAGTTTGTGAAATTCTTTTTAACTAAATAATACTAGAAACTTGGCCCGTACAATACTGCCTCTTTTCATCAATGAATAAATTATCTGTTTTGCTCTCAACTAAAGCCCACGTTTCTAAGCTGATTACACTTATTATCGTCATCGCTCCAAAAGTGCAACCCCAAAAGTTCTCTAAGAGAAACTATGTCATTAAGAAGCTAGGGGTTCTTGGTCATCTAGAGCGATAACATATTTCTGATTACGATATTACAGCGAGTTGAGCAAAAGAAAATAAATATCAATGAGAACTTATGAGGCATGTGTTGCAGAAAGTTTTCGTACTTCTTACTATTTTTTACCTAATATGTATCTATGTTTATTTATATAATATAAGAAAACTACAGATTAAAATATATTTCTTTATATAAATCTTTTATGGACATTTTCATAATGTTAACAAAGTTTGCATCTTGTTTTTTGTTTTATTATTTGCAAAGCCGGGAGAAGAAACAGTTATTATACTGGCTTCAATTTCTGTTGAGCAACTTTTGAGCTTATGAAAGATGAAAGAGAAGATAATGAAAATGGAAACTATCATATTTTCCTCTCCCGCCTATGAACTAAAAAGTTGCTCAACTAAAATTACCATGTGTGAAATGGAACTTGTTAAAAACTTGTGAAAAACATGAAAATATGCCATATTTTTACTTAGTCTTTAAATATTATGAAACAACTTCGTAGTATAAGACCCTCAGTAGCTTTAGCAGTTTGGAGTTGCCCTTTGCGTTCACTTTTTATCTTAATTCCTTATTTGTTCGCATTTAAATATTGAGATTGTTTTATTTTGTTCACTTATATATTATTAAAAATACACTTTTTCACAAGAGAAAAATCAAACGCTCCAAGTCACTTTTAAATAAAACCTTTTCAGTTAAAAAGTGCAATTATTATTTATATTTTAATATATTGATTTTTTCATTTAACGAACTTGAATTTTTTTGGTTAAAAGGTTTTTTATTCTTCTTTTCATATGTGTATAAAGTAAGTACACACAGTCGTATTTTAAATAAGTTTTTTACTCAATTAAGGAACTTTGTACTTGATTTATTTTTTTTTATATAATTTAAGCTCTTTATACTCAATTTAATTTCTAAAGTGATCCTGTTTTCGATTTCTTTTAAGTCGTGCTATTTATACTTAAATTTTTAAGTATGATTCGTACTAAATATAAGTAGAAAAAACTTAAATTTAGGACGGCTTTTTTCCTTCTGTGTAAAAAATCGCAAAAATTATTTGAGATTTTGCCAAGGGGTACTTTCAAATATGCAAATTACGCAGGTACAATTAACTTAAAATTTGCTTATATTGACTCAAGCACTTTTTCCTTTTTGTCAAAGAATTAAAAATATAAAAAATAAAAAACTTATCTTCTTATGTATTTTTATTGCTTTGAAATTTTGCTTCTTACTATGGTTAAGTATTGTTTATATGTATTTCACTTCGCAAAAAAATTTAAAATGCAGCTAACAAACTTTGTATGTTTATAGTAAGATTCTTAATACGTTATTATTGAGAATCACAATAGACAAAAGTAATAAGTTTGAAAGCTTAAAACAAAATTCTATACAAAACAAGCAGCTTTATTCGATTTCGCATTTATTTTATTTTTCACTTCTTAGCTTTTGTGCTTGCATTGAATATTTACAGATTTTGACTATACAAAACACAGAAATAAACATAGAGTAACATCAGTGATTATAACATGATTTTGCAGGTTTTATGTCAGTTAATTTTTATATATAAAAATTTGCAATTTGGCGTGTGATCGTGCTATGCTAAGTCATTTGTTCATAGATACTTTTAAAAGAGAGTTAAGACTTTTTTCACTTTAAATTTGTCATTGGAACCACTGTGCACAGGCAAAAAAAAAATTGTTATCTAGTACCAAATCAGTCATTGTAGTACCATAGGATTTTTGGATTGCACTAAAAAAATTGTACAATTGCACTTACTTTATCATACGTCTATTTCTGTTAAAAAAAATATTTGTTACAACTTGCACTAACAATTTAAAATAAACCGTTAGTTTCTTGTTATTTAAAAAGTTTTTTATTTGTGATTGATTTTAAGTCTGTTATTCTTTATTCTCAATTTATCTTAAACTAAAATTACAATTTATACATAAAACTTCATAATAGTTTCATTCTGTGCCTTTAGACATTTGCATATAATTTGCCATTTTGTATTTAATTAAGACTGCTATTTTTAATACATATATACTTATATATACATGTGTATTTATGTAAATTTATGCCTTAGTTTTTTGTTTTAACATGTTTTTTTTTCATACAAATATGTATGTTTTCATAACTATGTACTTGTTATAATTAATGCAAACATTTTTAATTCCATTATTAAAATAATATTTAATTTAAAATGTTTCAACAGATACTACTATTCGTTTGTATATTAATACAGTTTTTTTTGTCTATTTATATACATATAACGTATTTACAACAAGAACGTCATAATTACAAAAATTTTATTTTTGATTGTATTGTTAAAAAATTTTACACACTTATCTTCTATACTCCACTTTTGAGATAAAAATACAATTTTCTTTTTCCTTTGAGTAGTTTGTAAATTGAAAGCCTTAAACTCGTTTTCTGAAAATCTAGTGTTTTTGACTTATGACGTTGAGTTAGTAAATGAGCGATCTGTATGTTTATACATTGCATTTGTTCAATTAAATTTTTTTTTGCATATTATGCTTGATATTTATTTAATAAATTTAAATAAATTCTAATTTAGTTTGTTGTATAACTACTAAGTATTTAATTGAAATTATTATACATAAGTAAAGATTTACGTAAATAACAAACTTCTACTGAAAATTACGCAAACACATTTGAATAAATTGTATATGTATATGCCCAAAGAACAAAGATACAAATACGGATACTAATTACATGATATAAAATTATAATTGCAAGAATTTTTATAAAAAATAGTTTTTTAACATAAATGCAAAACATTTATATGCATATTTTGGTATGTTTAATGCATGAGTAAATGCAGCAAAAGATGTCAAGCCAGGAGATCAAGTCACACGAACATACATACCTATACAAACTATACGCACACTCAAACACACACTGGCCCAGGCAATTTCGTATGATTTAAGCTGCAATTGTTATAATTTACATAAGATTTTTATTATATATTTTTGTGTGTCTTACTTTGGTATTTCTGGTTTAAAATTGTATTTATGGCCTTCTAGGACATTGCAATTTGAGATTATAATACAATATATTTAGAGTTAATATTAACATAAAGTAATTAAATGTGCTGCACACACACAATCATAATTGTAAAACATAACTGCAATCAATTTATGCTACTTAAGTCTCAAATAAGCCCACCACGTTCAAGTACATTAATACATGCTTATATACATATGTGCATATATACATATATATGGATGTACAATGGGCGTTATAAATGAGGCAACAGTTGGGAATTCTTTATACTACATTTTGTTATTTGTGATAGTATTATAACATAGTAATTATTTTTATTAAAAGAAATGGAACAGAAATGGCCAACGAAATAGTCCGAACTTATGCAAAGTAACTCAAAAACGTGCTAGATAAAAATTTTTGTGAAATTTTGAGAGGGAAGGGTAGGTAGTAATTTTCTTAAGTTCCTGTAAAACGTTACACGAACTTTTTTTTTTGGTATGTGGGGAAAAGAATTAAATAATCAGCAGTTTTTTTCTTTTTATATGAAATTGAAAAACTTACCAAATTTGCAAATAAAAGACAATAGGTTTATTTTTAGATGTATTAAAAAGCAAAATTGAAAATTTTTTTAATTTTTAGTTTTAGGTACGCTTGTGTATATCTATGCATTTATGTTTTAAATGCAAAAAAAATGCTTTTTCAGATCATTGCACAATTTATGGACTCGTTGTCCATACACGTACTCTGGAAAAATAAATCCCTTAAAATCTTGAACGCTTTTTAAATTTACAGGAGAACTTGGAATAGTAGCCTGGCCTTCCATTCTACAAAAATTATATATACATTTAAAAATAATTAACGTAGCTTTTATTTTTCCCCCTTCTCATTTATTTTTACAGCTGTTTTCAATAGTGCAAACAATTTTTTTATGATGTTTTGCGTTGTAAGCGTCAAAAAAGTCTAAACCAAAAATTTAATTTAGAAAGTAAGCAGCAAATAGCTTTTGAACATTCAGAGAGTTAGTTTCTTTCTACTCTGATTAGCCTGAACTTCAACGAAATCTTGATGAACTCAACAACTATTAATAAATTTGGAAAGATAATTTTTTGTTCTATTTTTAAAATTTTCTGAGGATATATAAAAAACGCGTAACAACCTTCAAATAAATTTCAATTAAAATAAATTTATGATAAATACCACATAAAAATATGACAACTGTCGACTCACTTTCGGCACTCACCGTATATACATATACGCAAACATACTTGCATTTATCAGCTTTAAAGTTTTATCTAGTATAAACATCAAAGCCTTCGTAGTGACGCATTACTTATTACAAAATGTTTTAAAATAATTGGAAATTTTAAAACGTTAAATATTATGTAAAATTTGTTTTACAGAAAAGATTATGGATTAAAGACTATCAAATTACAAATATGTAATAGCAAATATAAAATAAGAAGAGGTTACATATGTATAAAGAAATAAAGTGTGATTTTTTGCAACTTTTTTTGGCAACACTGTGATTGGCATATCAACTGTGTTGTGTATGGTGTTTCTGTTGAACAAGTTCAGTTTGCTCTATAATCTAATCAAATTATAAAATTTTATTATCAAAATTCATGCTCGGTTAAGAAAGTGCACTGATGCACTCCTGAGGCAGCTATTCGGAATAATGTGATTAAATTTTTCACCAAAATTACATTATTGAACATTAAACCACAAAATACGTAGAGTAAGGACAGAAGAAAATATCGCAACTGTATCCACCAGTGGTGTTGATGGCCGTGAATTATCGATTTGGCGCCATTCGCAAAGCAATTGTACCTTTCTTACTTTTTTTTTTGCTCAAAATGGATGAGCTGGACTACGTGCCACACATCACGCGAAACAATGGCCCAACGGCTTACGCACTAGAAGGCAATACTGAAGAAAATATTCGTGAGATACTTTTGAATATGCTGATTACTGAAACATCATTAACTCCAAATCAACTTATCTTGATTTAAGCACCTTTTCCTTTTTGCCACATATAATATGTAGATGCAAAAATTTATAGATCCTTCCCTCCTCACCCTTCTTAAACTCACCTCTTGAGGAAAACATTGCACTTACCATTTTAGCATTAAATGTTTAGCAAATTCAAAACTGCTCATCGGTGTGCTGAAAAAACAAATTTCTTTTGTGCTGTGACACTCTTGCAGCAAAGGCTCGATATGTATTTGATCATCAAATTGCTTTAGTCTTGATTTCACAGAATATTCGTCCCAATTAGGTAAAAAGGTTTTTCTAAAACATTAGTGTAAAAAGCATATTTTTCTTTCTAAGTTTAGTGTATATAAGCAAATTTAAGTGCTTATTACATATTCAAAAGAACTTGGCGAAATTCTATTTTCATCTTTTTTTTTTTAAATTAATTCTTTTCATATAGAACATATTTGTGAAAATGTATTTATAATATATTTTTGATTATCACAACAAATTTGTCAGCTTATTTTAATATCAACTAAAAAAAAATCTTGAACTTACTTCTACTCAAAAAAGTTGAATAAAATTTTACAAGTTTCCTTTAATTTATTATAAAAACCCCAAGTTTTTTAACTCAAATGTCGTACACAAACACGGGAGTAAATCAAAAATTTAAGTCTTGTTTGTTATATTTTTAAATAATAAACAGCACTTATTATAAAACGAGTAATTTTTGTTTAAAATGCAGTACCGGCTTCAAGAGAAATTTAGTTTTATCTTAAAAGTAAATATATTACAAGATCTTAAAACTATATAAACAGTTCTATTATCTTTTGTTTGTAGGTGAGTTCTGTAATATTTCTTATTGCTAATTTTGATATATTCTATTTGCAATTTCATAAATGCATATTTTTGTTCTTACCTTTTATCTTTAACTTACTTTAAAATGTATAGTTTTTTATTTGGTTTTTACTTTGCCCTTATCTTTGAGCTCTATGCACTTCTAAACATGTATTGTGAATTCTTGACGTTCCTGTTCTTTTTTCTCGTGATATCTTGCCAACAGTGAGGTTAGTTCCTCTTTATCCACCTTACTCAACTGACCATCTTTATTTTCCATAACTCGTTGTACTTCCAAATCTAATGCTCGTTGTTCATGATCACATTCAGCTTCAGTGAATTCTCGAGAATCAATAAATCCTGAAGGTGGTCGAAAACCCATATTGTTTGCTCCGGTCATTGCTGCAATCGTGGCTGCTATTGAAGCCGATGTTTCCGAATTGTTAACCTCACTGTCTAAACTGGGTCCATAAAAGAAAAAAAAAAAGAAATAAAAGAAATTTTAATTTAATTTATATATAAATATATACGGTCTAATTAATAAAAATTCCTTATTTCAGCTTTAATCTGTACATTACTTATGAAACAGATTTTGCTTTATTAAGCTCTAATAAAAATTTGTATTCATAACTGATTAATATCAGTGAATTAACTATTAAACGATTTTGCTTCTTTTGTAATTTTATGTTGGCAATATCATGTCACTTTCGCTCTCAATTTATGTTTAGTGATGCATACAACGAAGAATCGATTATCTAGGTAGTCTGTTTTAGTCGAAAAAAAAGTAAACCATTACGTATAATGTTATTAAAAACAAGTAAGAGTGCTATATTCGCCTGTGCCGAATCTTATATACCCTTTACCAAAATGCGTTTATGTAGTATAGAGATACATACATAAGCACAGAGATATGTAGGTACATATTCATTTTGTGAAAAATTCATACTTTTTTTCTAGTGCAATTTTTAGGTTTTTGGCATTATATTTAATTTGGTGCTTTTTAAATTTTGGCGATTTTTTTTTCATATAGGCATTTTTTTTTTTGGTTTTGGCGATTTTTTTCGGTTTTTGGCGTTTGTTTAATTTTGGCGATTTTTTTTCGTTCTGGCGATTTTTTTGATTTTGACGATTTTTTTCAATTAGGCGATTTTTTTATTTTTTATATATATAATTTTTTTTATTTTTTTGTGGCAATTTTTTTAGTTTTGTCACTTTTTTTTCGTTTTGGCGACTTTTTTCGGTATTTGGCGTTTTTTTTATTTTGGCGATTTTTTTCGTTCTGCCAATTTTTTTGATTTTGACAAATTTTTTTCATTTAGGCGATTTTTTTATTTTTTGGCGATTTTTTTCATATAGGAAATTTGTTTTTTGTTTTGGTGATTTTTTCGTTTTTATTTCTTTTTGGCAATTTTTTTAGTTTTGACAGTTTTTTTCGTTATGGGGATTTTTTTCGGTTTTTGGCGTTTATTAATTTTGGCGATTTTTTTTCGTTTTGGCAGATTTTTTTGATTTTGCCGATTTTTTTTCATTTAAGCGATTTTTTTAATTTTTGGCGATTTTTTTTCATATAGGCAATTTTTTTTTGATTTGGCGATTTTATTTCGGTTTTTGGCGTTTTTTTTTAATTTTGGCGATTTATTTTCGTTTTGGCGATCTTTTTTGATTTTTGCGTTTTTTTTCATTTAGGCGATTTTTTTTTAATTTTCGGAGATATTTGTTCACATAAGCATTTTTTTTTGTTTTGGCGATTTTTTCGGTTTTTGGCGTTTTTTACATTAAATTACATATTCAAAATTTCATTAACTGATGGACCACCCTTTAATTTAAATTTTTCTAATTTTAGTGTTAATTCTTGTAGCCTATATAAAAATACACTAATTTTACAAATTTCAAGTTTCAATATACATATGTACAGACATACATACAATTGTATGTATATTACATGGGATTTTAAAAAGTTTTCGTCACTCATTTTGGAACACCCTTTTATTTTTAGCTTTTATATATTTGCTGTTGTAGCGACCAAACTTCTACATACACTGTCCAAATTTCAGACCCGTAGCTTTTACCGTTCCTGAGAAAGTAGCTTTCTTCCTAAACCATCAAATATGTTTAATTATTAGGAAAAAAGTTAAAGTTTTCCTACCCTGGAAACGTTTTTTGAATTTGTTAAATTTTAAAATTTTTTTTTTAATTGTAAATACCAATTTTATTCATACCGAAGTATAAAATAAGTTAATTTAATAAAAAAGTAATAAAAACTTGTTTTCGGTAGTTATTTTCTATAGGAAAATAGAGTTTGAGCTTTCCAGCTCTGAAACCGTCTGCTCGATTTTGCTGATTTTCAATAGCCAAGAACGAAGTCTCTAGCTCTTCTGTGAGCTTGGGAAAACCGATTTCACGTACAGACAGACGGACAGACGGACATCGCTTGTTCGTCTTCCCTATGCATAAGTATCCAGAATATATATACTTTATGTGTCTCTTATTAATATTGTAGAAATTAGCAACGGAATGACAAACCTATATATACCCTTTTACCATTTTTTGGTAAAGGGTATAAAAACTTAAGAAGTAGGCGTTTCACTTTTTATTAATAAAAAAACAAAAAAAAATTTATATGTTACAAAAAATTGTATTTAAACACATTTATATTCGGCTGAGTACTGAGGTAGGCAAATACCTATTTTATAGCGGTCGATTATGCATCACTATTTTATTTTAATTTTAAAATGTTATTGTACATACATACATACGTACATATGTAAGCATGCAGTACCATACAAACATACGTATGCTTGTACTTACATATGCCCTTATGTTTATAATTCTAGTTTTCTTTTTACCAATGAATGGATGGGATTTCTTTAATTTTCAACAATGTTTATATGTATGCATTTTTGTTTTTGTACAATTATGCATACATACATACATGTACCAGCTTACATAAATTAATACATTTGCCCAAGAACATTATTCAGGAGACATGCATAAGAATAAACAAGAAATATAAAAGTGAGAAACCACAGAAAATCTCACATAAGGGATAAAAAAGATCAAGAAAATATTATTTATAATTGTTTATCAAACTCTTAAAGTAGCATGGAGGATACATTAAAAATCTCTGAGTTATGAAACGTTTATTAAACGTCTAATAGGCTATTAATCATTTATGAGTACACATTTAGCGATTTTTGAGTATTAATGTGTTATTGAACTGTTAATAATCATTTATGAATTAGAGCGATAATATATACTACTTTTAAATAAAATTTGTGCTAGATTCTTGTCTTTTAATATTAAAAAATATATATGCAAATTTTACTTAAAATCTAGTAGAACTTATTGATACAACTTTGATTTTTTTTAAATTTTTGCTAAAAAGTCCATAGTCTACATAAAAAGGTGGGTGAATAGGTTTATATTGCATTTGTTTGATTATAGTTTTGGAAAATTTTCAGAGTTGGGTTTTGTTTTGGATAAGAAACCTTGATATATATTCACAAAACTTGATATCTGTTTTCATAAAGATGTTAGTTGAAATCATTTTATACAGTTGTAATGAGTGATTTAAGATTGGCATTGATAAGATTTTTTGTTTTTATCTCTGCTAGCTGAATTGGAATTTTGCTTCATACATAAATTTAAACGGAAATCGTTATTAATATTTAAATGTAGATTTAGTTTTTATTTTATAATCCAAAATTTGTATAAATAAAAAGTAATTTAACAAACAATTATAATAAAAAATATCAGGGTTTTCTAGTCATAATAGGTATAGTTCGGCTTTGGGGAGGCTGAATTTAGAAAATTCAGCTTAACTTTGGCTCTTACCTCGTTATCAGTCTAAGAAAGTGATCTAATTTGTAATAAGATCTGTTTGTGCCTATAATTTTTAAATGACTTTTTTTAATTTTATTTTACTATTGTAACCAGATTTTGAGCTGAACAAATAAATTCATAATAACTTTTTTTTCCTTTTAAGTGTATGAAACTTGTGTTGGCCAATTTATTAGTGATAATAAGTAAGTTATTTCTTCTATTTGGATTTTGGGGTTTAGGTACCTGAACTACCTGTTGTTACTACCAGGGCATAAACGTCGTTCCAACGAGTCTTTGGCACTGATTGGCTGCTGTTGATGCTTGCGATTGTGATTTGCACGCTTATCACCAGATGAACTTAGACTATTGTTATCCTTGACATATCTTTGGGCATTTATGCGCCTGTCCACCGGTGAAGTTTGATCATTGTTCGATTCTGTCGATGAGTCGGGGCGAAACATATCTGTTAACATTAATAAAAAGGAAGAGAATATTTCTGTAAGATAAGTTACAATTGGGAAAATATGATAGCAAGTCTGACTTGAGAAGTACGGAGTTTTTCTATTGGTATAAGGTTAATGTAAGCAAATATTAAACGATGTGTCTTAAAAAGCACTCAAGTGAACAATTTGATTATTTGCACGTCATGCTTAACTCTGGCTTACATCTGCACATATAGACAACATCAGTGATCAAAAACTCCTTCAGCTTTCCTGTAAAAAACTATAAGCTACTCAAATTTCACTCAACAAGTTTGGAAAAATTAAGGGACTAGTCGTTTGACATGAAATATGTCCCGCTATGATAATGAAAGATAACATCACCTACTTATCTGCGAACGAGGTTTAATAGCAATACAAAGCACTATTTTGCAAGAACTCATATTTTAAAGCATATAAAGAAAAATATGTATGTACGGTATCTGAGTTAAATTGCCTGCGAGCATTATCCCAGCAAAAATAATTCTGATTTGGAAACACTAACAACTGAGGGAAGCAATGGTTTGCTTACTTGGTAGCGAAAGCTTCGAAAAATGCTTTTGAAAAGCACTAACGTAAGGCGGGATTTCACAAAAATTATATATTACGAGTATTACTTCTGTTTTTGGAATCTAAATCTACTGCTTCTAGCTGACTTATCTGGAACAAAAGTAGGTAAGAGTGCTGTATTCGGCTGTGCGGAATACATAAGCACATATATACGCACATACATATTTCATTTGTGCAATTTTTAGTAAGTGACCTCTCGGTATTTTTCGAATAAATATTTTTTTTTTCAATATAAGCAATAAGATGAATATTTTATTCCACGCTCTGTATTTAAGAAATATATTACATTCACCCTTATACAGGTTGTCAAAAACGACGTAACATCATGCAAAATCGGTGCGTGATGACTGGCAACATGTTCTAAAAGCGTGCTACTATTAAATAACCCTATAAAATAGTCTTAGTATTGTACCTCCAACTAGTGTTGCCAGAAGTAGGCGAAGATCCCTACTAAAATAGAACCGCAGGGAAAATCGGATAGATTTATGATATTCTCCAAAATATATGGATTTTTTCGTCATGTCGCATTATTTATAAATGCAAACATAAATTTTTGTTAGTAATAGTTTATTTTTCAAAACGTCTAAAAAAATTTCTTTTCGTTAAAATCGCTTAATAATATATTTCTAGAGTTGTTTGTAATTAGTTTATAAAGTAGGCGACACCAATATATATGTATGTATGTATGTATGTATGTATGTATATGCCCAGACGAGTTCATATACCAGGTGGTGTATAGCCTGCAACAAACAAATTTGCCAAGTACTTTATTGCAAAGAAAATCTACAAATCAAACAAATCAGAAATTTTTCGCGTAAATCATTTTAAAACTATTCGAAATGTGAATGACCCTCCATTAATAATAACAAGTAACAGAGCTATATTCGGCTGTGCCGAATCTTATATACCCTTTACCAAAGTGCGTTTAAGCACAGAGATATGTAGGTACATATTCATTCTGTGAAAAAATTCATACTTTTTTCTAGTGCAATTTTAAGGTTTTTGACTTATGTTTAATTTGGTGCTTTTTAAATTTTGGCGATTTTTTTTCATATATGCAATTTTTTTTTGCTTTTGGCGATTTTTTTCGGTTTTTGGCGTTTTTTTTTTAATTTTGGCGATTTTTTTGATTTTGACGATTTTTTTCATTTAGGCGATTTTTTATTTTTTATATATTTAATTTTTTTTTTATTTTTTTTTCTCGTTTTTGGCGATTTTTTTCGGTTTTTGGCTTTTTTTTTATTTTGGCGATTTTTTTTCGTTCTATCAATTTTTTTAATTTTGACAATTTTTTTCATTTGGGCGATTTTTTTATTTTTTGGCGATTTTTTTTTTCATATAGGCAATTTGTTTTTTGTTTTGGTGATTTTTTCGTTTTTTGGCGTTTTTATTTCTTTTTGGCAATTTTTTTAGTTTTGACAGTTTTATTTCGGTTTATGGCGTTTTTTTTTAATTTTAGCGTTTTTTTTCATTTTGGCTTTTTTTTTAATTTTTGGCGATTTTTGTTCACATAAGCATTTTTTTTTGTTTTGGCGATTTTTTTCGGTTTTTGACGTTTTTTTAATTTTAGCGTTTTTTTTTAATTTTGACGATTTTTTTTTAATTTTTGGCGATTTTTGTTCACATAAGCATTTTCTTTGTTTTGGCGATTTTTTTGGGCTTTTGGCGTTTTTTTAATATTAGCGTTTTTTTTCATTTTGGCGATTTTTTTTGCTTTGGCGATTTTTTTTAATATTTGGCGATTTTTGTTCACACAAGCATTTTTTTTTTGTTTTGGCGATTTTTTTCGGTTTTTGGCGTTTTATTTTTAATTTTAGCGTTTTTTTCATTTTGGCGATTTTTTTTGTTTTGCGATTTTTTTAAATTTTTGGCGATTTTATAATTTTTGGATTTTTTAGATTGGCAGTTTTGAAAATTTCAGGAGTTTAACTCTTACAGTTTCCAAGATATAGCATTTTGTCAAAATTACATAGTCAAAATTGCATTAACTGATGGACCACCCTTTAATTTAAATTTTTTTAATTTTAGTGTTAATTTTTGTAGCCTTTATAAAAATACACTAATTTTACAAATTTCAAGTGTCAATATACATATGTACACACATACATACAATTGTATGTATATTACATGGGATTTTAAAAAGTTTTCGTTACTCATTTTGGAACACCCTTTAAATTTTAGCTTTTATATATTTGTTGTTGTAGCGACCAAAGTTCTACATACACTGTCATTTCAGACCCGTAGCTTTTATCGTTCCTGAGAAAATAGCCTTCTTCCTAAAACATGAAATATGTTTAATTATTAGGAAAAAAGTTAAAGTTTTCCAACCCTGGAAACGTTTTTTAATTTGTTAAGTTTTTAATTTTTTTTTTAAATTATAAATACCAATTTTATTCATACCGAAGTATAAAATAAGTTAATTTAATAAAAAAGTAATAAAAACTTGTTTTCGGTAGTTATTTTCCATGGGTAAAATGAGTTTGAGTTTTCCAGCTCTGAAACCGTCTGCCCGACTTTGCTGATTTTCAATAGAAAAATTTTTCGGAAATTTTCTGACACACCAGTCTAAGAACGAAGTCGCTAGCTCTTCTGAGAGCTTGGGAAAACCGATTTCACGTACAGACAGACGGACAGACGGACATCGCTTGTTCGTCTTCCCTATGCATAAGGATCCAGAATATACTTTATGTGTCTCTTATTAATATTGTAGAAATTACAAACGGAATGACAAACCTATATATACCCTTTTACCATTTTTTGGTAAAGGGTATAAAAATGAACTCACCGTACGATAAGAATGACTTCTTAAAGATCGTTGCTGCATTTCGGCGTAAGAATAAATCTCCCTTTCGCCTATTCAATGCTGGTTTTAATAGTGACACGCCTTTCTATATAAACGAAAATCTAACACCGCACAGTGGCACATTTGAAGAGATGGCGGCCAAAAGTCTTCCAAACATTTTCTTTTGTGTCACCGTCTTAATATTTTTCTTTATATAAAAGTAAACACATAGGAACCTCGAAATCCAGAAATTTAAGTTTTTATTTCGATTATTTCTCTTCGAATAGGGTGATCAAAAACGCGCTTTTTTAAACAGATGCTGTAGTTCAAAATATTTTAGAAAATTTAGGAACTTCAAGTGGGCATAAGTTTTTTTTATATATTGGAAAAAAAATTTTTCTTCACACAATATCATTTCTTAACTTATAAAATAAATTAAAAAAATCGTGCCTTACTTTGCTCGAGTCCCAGATTTGGGGATTGCAATAAAGGTCTAAAATATACCCAAATCTCAATGTTCAGTGCAACGCAACATTTTTTCAGCGAAAAACTTCGTAAAATGACTTATAACGTCTTATAATACGTACTTTGAGCTATTTTTATATGCTCATTTCTTAAATTTATATTTGCACCTCTAGGAACTACAATGATTTTACTGCTTGCATGACGGATATTTTAGGTATGGGAGTGCGGTATATCTACATGTGTTTTTGTGTGTATTGTGTGTATGTTTTTCTTTTTTTCGAAGAAGTTTTATCAATGAAGAGGGTATAATAAAAGACTGTTATTATAATGCATTAAATGCATTTTTGTAATTTAGGCCATTAAAAAATGTATAGTTACATATAAGCGGGGGGTAGGTACATGAGTTGTTGTACTTGGACTGATATATTCGACCTTTTGTTATAACTTTATTTTGTACCCAGGTAGCTGCTGCTCATATAAAGGTTAAAATACGATAGACAAATCAGGTTTTCTTGAAACAGGTCTCTTTAATTATCTTTTAAACCTGCCCGCTTGTTTAGACACAGACAGTTTGTGTTCAAGTTTTTAATGAGTTTTGAATATGGGAATGAGCAAAAACAAAAGAGAATTGAAGTAACTTGTCGATACAAGCATGTCTGTACTCCTCTTCTTTTTGCTTTCCTCTCTCTCGTTTAAAGATATTCCTGCTTCAAGAAAACTTGCTGTGTATAAAAACAGACAAAATTAATAAAGACGATCAGTATTGTCAAAACAATGGCTAAGTTCAGTTAGAACGATCTTGCTAAAATTTATTTTGAATAAAAAAATAAAAACCAAGTTATATTACAAATTTTAAAAGACCCTTATTTTGAGTTGTGTGACCATTTAAAAAAAATAATAGTTTTTTAAGCCGATTAAATAATTTGTATAATTAATGTTATAGAAAAAAGGAAAAAAATGTTTAACTGCAACAAACAATGGCTTACGAGCGAACTTGTATTTGAAAGGCAACCAAATGATGGCTTTTTTTCTGATCCTGAAACTGCTGCAGCTATTACAGGAGTAGATTTTGAATTAATAAAATGCTACAAATCATACTGCAAGTAATATCATGCAATAAAAAGGAAAATTTGGTCAGTATGATAATGAAACAGCGAAACTATAAAACGATAAATATGATTTAAGGAATATGCCATCGACAGTTCATGAAATACTATGTCATGGGGAAAACATTATTCAACACAATATACTGCCGATTGGAGATCTTTCTGAAGAAGCGCAAGAAAAAAGGAATACAGATTATAGATATTTTCGCGAGCACAACACAAGAAAAATATCTACATATAGTACCAATGAAGACCTCTTTAATATTTTACTGTGCACTTCTGCTCCATATATCTCCAGCATTCGACAAAAATGGAATTCCACCCCCCATGAAATTTGACAAAGACGCCAAGCATCTCCTTGAAGATACACAGGAGACATATTTAGATGAAATTTTCACTAAGACAGTTAAATGCAAAATGTATTCTATGCAAATCAACATAAAAATTAGAGCAAAAAAGCACAATAAATATTGAAAATTTATAAAAGAAATTTTATTTTATTTTGAATAAAAAACTTTTCTTAGAGTTTATGGTAAAACCTTTTTTCGGATACAATAATAACATGTAAAGCTGTCGAACTTACAATTGATAGTGAATTATGATCACCCAGGCTATTTTACGAAATTTGACTTACAAGGGCCCTATGAGTAAATGTGGACCAATTGCTCTAAAATTTCACAGGTATATCAGTTTAGATATTAGTTTTGCTAAATATTATATCAATATTAATATATTGTAAACAATTATGAGCTTAAAACATGTATTCTAAGTTTTCCATTGGACCCGGGTGGACGGCTTAATTAAGTATGTAATTTTTTAGTTCAGTTAACGTTACTATTTATAAAATTATAAAATGCAATATTAAATCACTACATTTACAAATTATGTAATTCTTTTAAGGCCGATAATACCTATATTTTTAAAAGTCAGTTATCAATCATATATTTTTAAGTTTTCATTAAAAAATTTCAACCCAGTCAAAAGTTATAGAATTTTGACCGCCAACTCACAAAATGTGCCACTGTGCGCCTCACAACCATGACATATTTAAATCAGCATTACGTGTGAAAAAGGACAATTCCTTAAAAACTGTTTACACGCTGCGTGAACTAGTCTACGTAAACAGAGCGATGAACGAATAAGAATGGAATTTCTGGACCAATTGAAGGAGGTTTTTCGGACTTAGTGTCAAATTCTCAATTTTTTTATTCGCTTTTAATTTAATTTTATTGTTATTTAATAAATTTTGCATGCATTCCTTATCTTTTTCTGCACTTTGCTTTTTTAAAAGTTTTTGTTTTTTAAGTAAATGTTTAATTTTATATTTGATGATAGTTATGTGTTCTTGCGTTGCTATTAGTGGCTTTTTTTACGTAAAGTACGTTTATGGCTACGGTTAATTGCACCACGGGTAATTAAAATTCCAAAGATACTACGATGAATATGGTTAGGATATTGGCTAAACAAAAAAGAGGGCTCTCTTTTATACACATAAATGCTCAAAGTCTCAACAACAAAATTGACGAATTCAGACTTGTTTTTGAAAATTCGAACATTGACGTTGTTTGCGTTTCCGAAACCTGGCTTTCATCTTATACGCCTAACAGTCTTGTTTCCTTATATGGCTGCAAAGTTTTTAGGGAGGATAGGAATGGTAGTGCTGGTGGTGTGGCTCCAGCCACAAGATCCTCCTTAAACTTATCACTTTACGATAAAATAGTGGAGTTTATATTCATTATTTTCTTCTTAGAAACGCCTGCTGTTCAATATGAAGACATAGTCACCGCGGGTGACTTTAATTCTAATAATCTTTTAGAATCGAGTTTAATTGACAATATGGCATCTTATGGTTTGACACCCTCAAACATTGCTATACCAACACACCATACATCAACTAGTAGCATGTTACTTGACATATTTTTTGTATCTAACCCCTTAAATGTTCTACTGTATGACCTCATTTCAGCTCCTTGTTGTCTAAACATGATTTGATTTTTTTAAAGTACAATTTCAGAATTCCACCAACACAACTAGGGATGAAACGATACCCCTAACGTATCGATACTTTTACTTGATACGGCATCGGCTTAGAAGTATCGATACATACTCAGTATCAAATAAAAAGCATTGATACTTACTTGTATTGGTCAAGCTTTTCACATGATTTAATGTAGTAAAAACAAAATTAATTATCCACCAAACCAAATGCTGCTAATTCGTAAAGAATTCTTAACGACTAGTCGACAAAATTTTCCGATTTCGGAAGCGATTAATATAAGAAATAACTAATTGTTTAAATTTCTTGCAGACGAGTTTTGGTAGAATTTGTTTATGAAAATACTCGTCTCCTTCAACAAACTAATTTTCCTGAATAACAAAAATTTTAAAGTTCAATTTTGTTAAAAAGATAACTATAAAAATTGGCTATAAATTCATTTATCGCCAGCAAAATCGACATTTCGCCAAATCAAAAACTTAGACCCCAAACAAAGTGGAAAAATGGCTAAGTTTGGGCTGGACTGGAGCATAAGATATAGTCGAGATGACATTTTAAATGTTTGTGCAAATTTGTTTTGTTCCCGCAATAACGCACGCTTTTAAAATAATATTTGCAGCTCGCAATTTTATCGCCTTTTTTATAAAAAATTTGATTTGGGTTGTCCCATTTTCACGAACTTACTCTAATATATATTCTAGATATAAATTTACACTTAACACGAACAAATAAAATTGTGTTTACGGATACCTACTTGGTACTCAGTAGTAGAGTATCGATACCAGAAGTACTTGGTTTCTAAGAAAAAGTATCGAGTATTTACTTGTATTTACTCGTATCGTTTCATCCCTAAACACAACACATAGTTTGTTTTCGTGATTTCAAAAGTCTTGACTTTAAAGTTCTCTCAGAATATTTTTATAGTATTGAATGGAGTCAAATTTACTATATAGTTTCAGTTGATGAGCAGGCACAATTTTTGCAGAATAATATCCAACAGTTATATGACTTTTCAGTCCCAATCAGAATAGGAGTTATATCTGCCAAAACAAAACCCTAGTTTTCTTCTGCCATTAAACACCTGATTTATAAGAGAGATTTAGTTTATTCCAGATGGAAACGGGTTAGAACACCGGAATTGAAAACAGAGTTTTTAACTGCCAGGAGGAACGTCAATTTTAGTATTAGTAATGCTAAAACTGAATACTATGGCAATTGTTTTAGTACCGCAACTGGCTCTAAGCAGACATACGTGAAATTGGCGTTGCCCTACGGTGAACAATAACAACTGTCATATAGATGCTGATGAACTGAATAGAATATCCCCTTTGCTACTATAGATAAAAGTTTTTACAATTTCTCTAACGATAGTGATGGAAATACAGAAACTGATTTTAACACTTTTAAATTTTCCTGTGTTACTCAAAGTTAAGTCGAATGCAGTGGGCTGTGACAACATGCATCCGAAATTCGTAAATATTCTGCTGCCACTTCTCTTACCTTACATTACACACTTATTCAACGCCATTATCATGTGTGGCATTTTTCCCTCCAGTTGGAAGATTGAGTCTGAGTCTGAATTCAGGCCAATTGCTATTCTATGCTATCTACCAAAAGTTTTAAAAAAATTCTTTACATTCAAATGTCCTTGTTCATTTCAGAAAATAAATTTCTGTCTGACAAGCAATCTGGTTTTTGGGTAAATCACACTTGTGTTTCTATCTTGCTTGATTTTTCAGAAAATATATGACGTGAACTTGTGAACAGTAAAACCAAGTTTTTAGCCCTACTGGCCATTGGCAATCTGTTTATACGAGCAATGCTCAATCTTGTCCACCAAAATTATCTAGGGGATTGCCTCAAGGTTCAGTTCTTGAATCACTCCTCTTCTCATTGTATGCTAATGACCTGCCAAACTAACTCCTCTATTGCAAGTTCACATGCATGCAAATGATGTGCAACTATATTTAAGCAGCCCTGTGCAATCTTTCGCGCAAAATACTATGAGATTCAACTATGATTTATGCAATATTTATCGCGAGGCTTCCGCGAATGGACTTTTTCTTAACCCGTTTAACCAAAAATCAATTAATCCTGTTAATTCTATTGACATTTTAATTAATGGCGAAATTATAGAAGTCGTGAGTGCCACTAAAAACCTCGGTATAATTTTCAATAATTATCTCAACTGGTCGATTCATGTCAATTCTCTTGTGTGAAAAATATGGCTCAAGTTCAGGTCCTTATGGTGTACGCAATCTTACACAACCTTGCGCATAAGGATCCTACTTGCGCCAAATCCTACTTGATCCCGGGCTTACTTTATGGCTGTAAAATTTTTGCCAGTTGCAATTCCGCTAGTAAACAAAAGCTAAATGTGTTATACAACAATATTCTAAGATATGTGTATGGCTTGCGAAAGTATGATCATGTCTCTGGCTGCTCGTAAAAGCTTTACAGTGTGTCTTTTGAAAACCTACTTAAGATTCGTGCATTCTTATTTTTACATAAAATTATTTATACTCAAACTCCGCGATATCTTTATGACAAAATCGGGTTTGCTTGATTTCCAAGAGGGAAAAATATCATTATTCCATGACATCTATACCTTGTATGTGAATGACAATTCTTTCTGCATTACGCCTTTGGAATCTTCTTCCATAAGCCCAACAAGTCAATAGCAACTTAACTAGTTTCAAACGATTTGTGTGTCTTAATTTTTCTTTGATTTTGCTTGGATGTTATTAGTTTTTCTTTAATTATTTCATGTTATTAAAATTTCATTATTTGCCTTTATATCATTAGTTTATACTTGTTATTATTTATTGTATCTTTTTACCAGTTTAAACCATGCTTTCCTGTACTTTAAATATAAGAATTATATTGTTGTACAGAAAATGGATATCTTTAAATAAATAAAATAAATAAATAATGCGACATGATGAAAATTACCTATATTTTGGAGAATATAAAAAATCTATCCGATTTTCCCTACGCTTCTTTTTTAGTATCACAAATACCAACATGTAGAGATCTTTGCCTACTTCTGGCAACACTGGTATGGAGATACAATACTAAGACTATTAAATAGTAGCACGCTTTTAGAACATGTTGAGTCCCAGTAAACAACCACCGATTTTTTGCTATTGCATGATGTTACGTCATTTTTGACAACTGGGATAATGGTGAGTGTAACATATTTCTTAAATAGAGAGCATAGAATAAAATATTTAACTTATTGATTATATCAAAAAAAATATTTAATTGAAAAATACCGAGAGGTCACTTACTAAAAATTTCACTAAAGCAAAAAATTAAAAATTTTTTCACAAATGAAATATGCATGTACATATGTACTTATCTATGTCTCTCTATACTACATAAACGCACTTTGGTAAAGGCTATATAACATTCGGCACAGCCGAATAGAGCACTCTTACTTGTTTAACTTAGAAATACCAACTTTATTCATACTGAAGTATAAAATAAGTTTATTTAATACAAACAAATAAAATTAGTTTTCGGTAGTTACTTTTAAGTTGCAAAATAAGGTTTGAGTTTTCCAGCTCTGAAACTTACATCTAGATTTTGCTGATTTTCAATACCAATAAATTTTGGGCCATTTCTAATACACCAGTTCAAGAACGAAGTTTCTAGCTTTTCTGGGAGCTTCGGAAAACCGATATCACGTACATCAGACGGTCGGACGAACGGACAGACGAACGGACAGACGGACATCACTTATTCGTCTTCCTTATGCATAAGGATACAGAATATATATGGGTCGCATATTTATATTATGGAAATTACACACGGAATGACAAACCTATGTATACCTTTTTCCATTTGTTGGTAAAGTGTATAAAAAAACGTAAAAACGCAAAAAAAAACAAACAAACGCCACAACCAAAAAAATACCAAAAACTAAAACAAATTTTAAAATTCGTATAGTATTACATATAAAGTGTCCGTACGAAACCTCTTGTGTGCCAGTCAAAGCAGCACTTAACTGAACTTATTTATTGAAATATACTTTTTGTAACGTGTTTTTGCTAGACGTGTGTTTGGTGCAAATACTTTAAGATAACATAAGCAATATTGTCTTTTTTCTCAGCTTTCTTAATTTTACGAAAAACTAAAACCAAAACCAAACCAAACCCTAAAATAATTAAAAAAGTTCTATTATACTATTTTCAATATCATAGGGGAAAATCTGCGTTGAATAAATAGTTGTGAATGATTTCACAACGTGTTAGTCCTTGCAGTAACTTACTAAAATAATTAATTTTTATTGTTTCTAACTTACAAAACCAAAACCAAAGAGGCCATCAGCGCAAAAGTGGTATAACACACACTTTTGTTGCTCTCTGGTGACAAATAAATTATTGACATTACCAGCTATATAAAATTAAGGGAGACAACATCTTGGTATTTAAAAGAAGATAAAGCTGAAAAGTAATTTTCAAACTGAATATTATCTGCCATATTCATACAGAATATTTACGATTTTTAACCACTCACTGAAAGAAAAACACTTCGTCACGGGAATGAAACCATTACGTTGAACCCCTTTCATTAATACAACGACAAATTTTATTAATAAAATGAAATATTACATTATATTGATGTAAATTGCACTAATGGAATGAAACCAATCGAGTGCTTACTATTTTGCATTTTCTAGTATCATTTATGTTACGAAATAATTTTCATTCGGGTAACGAAAAACTTAAATACATGTTTTTGTGAAGAATTTATACAAAAAAATATTTTAAATTGATTAGGTTACATAAAATAATTTCAAAGTATTAAATTGTATCAAAGTATCAAAAAAATATGTAATTAATCTATAGTTATGGAAATTATAGTTTTGTTGCAACTTTAATGATATATTTTCGTAACTATAATGAAGAAAACATCCTGCTGCTGGCTAATAGGCAAAGTGCCAGTCTTGTAATCCCAGGTTCAAATCCTGGAGTTAAGTCAAATTTTTTTTAATATATATATTTATAAGTTATAACTTTTCAAATAAATTAAATAATGTTAAATTAATTAGATCAATTACATAACTTTGAATTAAAATTTCATTAATGATGGCATGTATGTATTTAGTGTGTATCTAAATAATATTTGAGATTGTTGTGGCTGCAGCCGTAAGCGCGCTATCTACCACGCGAGGAGTTCCAAGTTCAACTCTTGGCCGGGGAAGCCAATTATCATGCAAACGTTTTTCTGATGGCTGTGCCCATATACACACGTTAGTTGAATATTTATTAAGATACAATTATAATTAAATAAATGAATCAGTCATTACAATAATGACTTATGTTGTTAACACTATGATATGATATCATCAAAAAATAATATGTTACGTCTCAGTAATGAAATATTGTCATGATTTACATGACAAATGTTGTTTATTCATTGAAATAGTTCGTAAAAAAATAAAACTAATGTCACTTCATTGTATAAACTAATAAGTTTCATCGCAATGATTACATTTTTCATTTAAAATACGAAAATAAACGTTTCTTATGAATGAAAATATTTCGTTGTATATATGACATTTTTCCAGTTAATGACACAATTTTCGTAATGCGAATAAAGCGTTGCATTGGTTGAAAAACAATGATAAAATCATAAATATAATGTGAAAAATCATTGCATTTACGAAGGTTTTTCTTTCAGTGCTTATTTGACATATTTCTATGTGAAATTTGTCAAATAAAACTGTAATAAACCTAAAGTATTTTTATGAATTAGATCGTATATGTACAGCAAAGTAATAGAGCAATTAAACAATTTAATAGATCAATTAATTAATTAAATAGTTTGGAGTTACACCAATTTCGCGCTGATAGCCTCAAATAAAGTTGACAATAACTTTTTCGACTGGAAAAGTTTTTACATTATTTAAAGTAGAATTTGGCAAGAAGTTTCCTTATGCGCAAGGGTGTGTAAGTTTGCGTAGACCATAAGGTCAACTCAACTTGAGCTATATTTTCCCCACAAGAGAATTGATATGGTTCGACCAGGTGAGATACTTACTAAAATTTAAGTATATAACATTTGTTTTTTGGCAAAACCCTGTACCTCTCAAAAACCTTATGTATATGGTTAAATGAAATACAGTGGCAGTTTTTATGTGCATGCGTGTGTGAGTGTGCTTGTGTGAATACAAACCTACTCCACTACGGCCATCACCGTTGCGTGACTTACAAGGAACTCTATAAGTAGGCATATTTGAAAATTCGGTACTGGGACTTATACTGGTATCCGATTCAGATTCACAAGGGCCAATGCCATTATTAGCACTACTACCTACACCGCTGCTGATACCCCCTCCGCCACCGCTACTGTTGCTGTTACTTTTATTGTCAGCACTACGGCCATTGTCGTTGCGTGTTGACTTTTTCATATGGCCCGATTGAGAGCCAATGGCCATAGTCATTGATTTGCTCAAAGTCGATTCATCTACGAAAAGAAAAGAAAAGAAAACGAAAAGAAAAATTAATTTTAAATTAACGGCCATGTCACAGAGTTCAATACCGTTCGGAAACGGAATTGAATCCACCTCAAGATGTCGAGCCCTATATTAGCTTTGCCAACATTCTGGACACACCTGACAAATTCCCGTATATTATTTTACTTTTTTATATAACATATCCTACAAGAATGGGGTGGATTGAATTCCGTTTCCGAATACAGTTGAACTCTGTGACATGGCCGATTATTTAGGTTTTTATACAGAAAAGAATCCAAATTAGGAAATTTATTATTCGACATATTGTCATAATTATATTTTAATTTGAAATTTATTTGCTGGTGGTTCAGCTTGGTCTATATTCGTATTTCATTGGCGCTTGAAAAATAAAATAGATTCATATCGAATATAAATTATTTGCTGGGTTTTGTATGAGTTTCAAAGCCTACTAAGCTTATTTTTGTCTTTGTGATTTTCAAAAATATTATTATTTTATGAATTATCATATAGTTTTTGAAAGTCTGTGCATAGAGTAAGAGGTTTGTGAGTGTTCAAAATTTGTGGTTGAAGTCTACTGATGATTTGGCTCAAGCGCCAATGAAATACGTATATAGACCAAGCTGAACCACCAGCAAATAAATTTCAAACAATCCAAATTAGTTTTGCAAGTTATTTCTCCTTAACTTAACAATATCTTACCGTCTGTATTAAAGTAGCGCTGTTTATGCCACGATGATTTCGATTTGACATGACCAAATCCAGAAGACGGCAGTAATGGATATGCGGTGGCATTGAGATTTTCTCCTTCAGGATGACCAAATGTTTTAAATTGCATTGTATAGTCCATGGGTGAGGCGGCAACACCACGTGTTGGAGTTTTCACTGCGGCTCCTGTACGGCCACCATTAACGCTAAATGTGGCATAAGGCGAAATCTCATACATTTCTGTTATTGTTCAGTTTTTTTTATGAAAAATCCCACGTCCAGACAAACCAAATCCGCCACAATTGATGATGACAAGGAACCATAATATTCCATAAGGCACGCAGTAAACGTACCACATTACAATAATAAACATAAAATGAGAAAAAATTATAAAGAAGAAAAATAAGTAAATAATTGGTAGCAGAGAAAAAAAGCACATCATCTGACGACAGAGTTGAAGGAAAAAACTTTATAAACCAAAATAACAGAGATACAGAGAGAACAAGAAATAAATTAAAAAAAGCAAAGATTTAAGTACTACGTGCTTCGCCAGGATATCACGTTTTCCACCATTTGCTTTTTTTGTTTTTTTTCATACACTTCTTCTTTCGTTTAGTTTTTAAAGTAAAAAAGAATTACAGAGTATATTATTCTAACAGCAAGTGGTTAGATTTCTTTTGCAACTCATAGTTTTATTGTCTTAGTTTTTCTTGGGATTTATACAGTGATTGAAATTATATAACGCGCACTTATAGCATTAATATTTAATGAAACATTTGTAGATTTTTAATTGAGCTTTAGTGATTTTTAATCAGAAATAATTTTTAGTCAGGCTTGAGTTCAGTAATTTCAATTCTTATTGAATGAAATATTTTTATTAATTAATGTGAGTTTCTAAAGAAGAGAAGAAAAATTAAACTTAGACTTTAAGCTGTGTACAGTTGATGAGGTATGAAGATATAAGTACATATTTATATATTTGGACATATGTACCCAGCGAGATTATTGCTCAACAAAAAGTGTAATAAATAAACATATTTATCTTTTGAACTAGTGGTCCAAATATAAAATAATGTATAACAAAAATGTAGAAAAGGATTTCACACGAAAAAGTAATATGAATGAGTTTGTAATATTAATTAAAATATTTGTAGTATCAATTAAAAAATTAATTAAATTTTCACCTATAAACAATTTGATAGTATCAATTAAGTTTTTTCAGTCAATTTAATTAATACAATTAAAAATTTAATTAATATAATTAAATTCTTAATTGAAAATATTAATTGGTGAACACTTTTTTCTGTGTTAAGTTTATTGAAAATTTTATTTTTGAAGTGCAGGGTGCAAAAGCTGATCAGCTCGTGTTATGTAACCCTTATGAAGCTCGTAACTGTTACAAATCGGATCAGGGGGCATTCGAAAGCATTCGAAATCGAGTACTTTGTCTTCGAAATGTTGTTAACGTGGATCACGGCAATCGTTAACGAAACGTATCTAGTAGAAGTTGCACTCGATTGGTAGTCTACTATCGAAAACAAGTAAACTCTTAGGTTGTTGCCGCGAAACAAACCAAAGAAACAAAACAAAGGAAAAAAAAGAAGTATGTAATAAAAATATAAGTATTTTCCGGATATTTTCGAACAATTAGTTTAGAAAATATAATTTAATTTAATTTTAATTGATTTTAAGGAAAGTGAATATCAATACAAAAATTGTCCAATAGGCAGTGCAAAAAAATAAATAAGGGACAAATCATTTCCAGAACAAATACAAATAAAGTAAATGGGAAATAAAAAGAAGTTTTGGCACAATTTATGATTGAACATCCCGTTTCGTTTTGTTTTTCTTATTGCCATATGCTAACAGCAATGTAAAAAATAGTAGTAGGTAACATTTTTTTTTCTTTTTTAATACATGTATTTATTTATTGTATCTTCAAATATGAACTAACAATAAGTATTCAAATCTTAAATCTAAAATATAATTATTAGGACCGACCACTGTCGGACATAAACTTGTTAAGAGTTATAAATAATACATAAGAAGTGATAATAAAAAAAGAAAAAAAAATTATAAAAAAGTATAAAAAAAGTATTTTCAAGAAATCCCATTTGGCGTGTTGAGTAATAGAGCCCTTGTGTCCCTCTTTTTTAAGCGGATGTGTCCAGTAAAGTTCAAAATATTACGAGCAAGCGGATTAGGATGTGACTCGAGTTTTGTTAAATATTTGCCTGCGTATTTTGCAATTTCTTCAGTCACTAGTGGCATATTTAAATCACGATGTATATTAGAATTTTTGATGTACCATGGAGCCGATGTTATTAACCGTAAAATTTTGTTTTGCCTTCGTTGGATTCTCTCTACATTGGAAGCTGAAGCAGTGCCCCATAACTGGATACCGTAACACCATATTGGCTTTAAAAGCGACTTGTATAATAAAAGTTTACAGTCCATGCTAAGTGTGGAATTTCTGCCAATCAACCAGTGTATTTGAGATAACTTAATTTTCATCTGAGTTAGCTTAAAGTCAATATGATGTTTCCATGTAAGCCTTCGATCAAGGTGTATACCAAGGTATTTCACTTGGGAATGTTGAGGAATATTCTGATTATTGAGTCGAATTAGGTAACAAGTATCTCTTCTTAGGGTAAACTTTATATGGACACACTTTTGTTCATTTACCTTAATTCTCCATAAGTTCAACCACATTTCCAATTGTGTAATATGTTCTTGTAGATATTGGGAAGCCTCGTGAGGGTTTTCATGCATACTAAGGCAAGCTGTTTCATCGGCAAACGTAGATGTATGGATGTTGCTGCTCAAAGGCATATCACAAGTATAGATCAAATACAAAACTGGCCCCAGTACGCTCCCCTGTGGCACACCGGATGATATAGATTCGGGAATACACATGAATTCTCCTTCCACAATCGTGAACTTCCGGGTAGTAATGTAACTTTCTAATAAATTCACTAAATTTATTGGTAGATATGATTTTAATTTTAGAATTAGACCTTCATGCCACACTTTATCAAATGCCTGAGAAACGTCAATAAACAGGGCAGAACAATACTTCTTTTCCTCAAATGTTTTTCTTATAAGTTGAACCAATCTATGAGTTTGTTCAATGGTGCTATGCTGACTTCTAAAACCAAATTGATGGTCTGGGATGCACCCACTATCTGTTAAGGTTGGGGACAATTTTGTCATGAGCAGCTTTTCGAAGAGTTTTGACATAGTTGACAGCAAACTTATTGGCCTATATGACTCAGCTTTAGTAAGATCTTTTCCCGGCTTTGGAATCATTTTGATTTTTGCAAGCTTCCAGAGTTGTGGATAATACTCCAGTCGTAATATGGCATTAGAAATAAACAGCAAGATTCTTATTGCAATATGCGGCAAGTTCATCAGCATCTTGTTACTAATTCCATCAATACCTGGAGCTTTCTTTGGCTTGAGTTCAGCAATTACTTTATGTACATCACGCATCTTAAACTTTAAGGATCGAGGGGGTAGAGCAACTACATTCGGCAAATCAGCAACACCAGTACATGTATTTGAGGTAAATACGGATTTTAAATGCTCAGCAAATATTTTGCATTTTTCCGTATCGCTTCTTGCCCAATCTCCGGTAGATGTGCGCAGAGGTGGCTTAAACTCAACGGGGGTTTTAAGCTTTCTAGCAGCGCGCCACAAAGAGTAATTAGATGTCGGTGTTACATCAAGACCTTCCAAATAATTTTTAAGAGATGCAGTTTTTTCAGATGCAAGCAACTCTTGAAGTCGTTTAGAACATTCTTTAAGTCTGAGTTTATGTTGGGGTGATCTGTGCTGTTGCCATTCCCTTCTAGCTCTTCTTTTTTCACATACGAGATGTTCAATATCCCTGGAATAAATTTTATTAAACCCAGACTGCGGACGGGAGGTAGTGGCATGTTCAGCAGCCTGTTTAATAATTTCGTTAAGATTGGCAATGTTAGTTTCAATGTCATTGGGTGTTCTTAACGCAATATTTTCCGTGCAATGACTACTAAGATATTTTTTGAATCCCAGCCAATTAACACGATTGGTCATCTTCGTATAAGGGTGAGGTAAGTCACTTCTTAGTGGGTTACAAATTGTAACGATAGTGGGGGAGTGATCGGAGGAGAGATCTAGAGAAGTTTCAACACTAATTAAATCTCTAGAAATATTTTTCATTACGCCAAAATCAATAACATCTGGAATTTTTCGTACGTCAGTAGGCCAATAAGTGGGCTCCCCACTCGAAATAACATCTAAGCCCATTTTTGAAATTGTATTAAACAAAGCTCGACCTCTAGGTGTTAAAAGGCGCGATCCCCAGTACGTATGCTTTGCATTGTAGTCTCCAGCTGCCACGAAACAAGATCCAAGCGATTTGTAGAACTTCTCATACTGATCTTCGGTAACTGAAAATCTGGGAGGTGAGTAAATTGATGATATTACGAAATTAGAACAAAAATTTTCTACAAAAATATTCGTAGCTTGCATATATTCTTCACTAACGTTGTCAAGGATATAGTGGTTGAGTCTTGACTTAATTAGAATTGCAGATCCACCGCAAGCTCTCCCTCTAGGGTCCTTTGCATCATACATAGTGTAGCCATTTATTTTGAAAAAGCTTCTCGAAGTCAAATGTGTCTCAGAGACCAACATTATATCAATACTTTTTTCCGTAAGGAAGTGCTCAAGTTCATTTTTATGTTGGCGAATGCCGTTTGCGTTCCAGAAACATATTTTTAACGTGTTCATGGCTTGTTAATTAATGCTTGAAGCAGAGTATTCTGCATTCTCAGCATTTCTTGCATCATGTTAGTCATATTTGTTGTAAAGTTGTTTATAGTTTGCACCAAATTGTCAATAGTAGCTTCAAGGCGACTAAAGTTAAAGCTTGAGTTTGCATTTGTTGAATTATTTGGAGGTGGAACATTTTGTGCGGGAATAGAATTTGTTCTGGCAGCATCGGCATACGATACACGGGAAGTAACTGGTTGGCTCCTTTGCACAAAAGTGGCGGAGTAAGCGTTTGCTGATTGAGATGGAGCTAATTTGGGTTTTTGCACCATAGTCTGTTTGACAAAAGAGTACACAGGACAACCTCTGTAGTTAGCGGTGTGATTACCTCCACAATTACTGCATTTTTTATCACTTTGATCTTTTGGCTTATTGCAACTAGCAGTGCCGTGTAATTCGCCGCACACAACACAAACAGTGGGTAATTTACAGTATGTTTTTGTGTGGCCATATTCTTGGCAATTATGGCACTGTACGGGACCTGATCGCTTATGTGGCTCTTCAACTGTGATTTTTCGGTATAAGAGGTATTTTAGGCTATAAATTGGGTGTGTCTCGTTTTTTTTCAGCTGTATATCATTCGGCTCCAATTCAACACGAAATAGAGGCTGGGGGATCTTCTCCCTATTTATTATATTGGTAACATTTTTTACCTTAAATCCTTGTATCATGAGTGCATCTTTTACTTCTTCGGGATTAACATAAGAGTCAATACCCTTCAATACGATCTGCATACCTTTGGCACTCTTAAGCTGGTACGTATAAAAACTTGTTTTATTTTTTTCAAATTCATTCACTATTTTGCGGAAATTTTTTTCTTCGTATATTTGAATTTTAGTTTCGTCAATATTACCACGCTTTATTGGAATAACATGAAATGCGTTTTCACCAATGGCCGAGACTAATTTTTTAATTAGGGCGTTAGAATTTTTCTCTCTCAAATATATAGGTGGTGGCTTAAAAGACTTTTGCGATGATGCAGCGGGCTTGTCGTCGGTGACTTGCAATAATGAAAAACGATTTTGACGATTGGTAGATGATGCGCTATTATCCCTAGACATCTTTGGAGCAGATGAAATTTTTGAAGAATTCGGGCTTCGCCCACGCTTTACCACTGTTATGTATCTGTCCATTCCGACTTGTACCTTGGATTTTGAGCTACTTTTATCTGTAGTGATAACTTTATTAAGTGATGAACACGAGCCTGAAGGAGATGATATTACTGACTTATATGAGGAAGTACTAGGCAACTGTAATGTTAATGAATCACTATTTGGCATTGGACAAAGCGAAGTTGATCGCTGACGAAAAATTGGATTTGTCGTTAAAAAAATATTTTCATTAGATTTATTATTTGTATTATTTTCATTGAGAGCTTCAGAACTCACAGTAAAATAGGCATTTCTGCCGTTAGAACTCACTTCATAATTTTTTGTATTTGAGGTACTCATATAGAGTATTCCTCAAGGGCACTTTTTGTGTTTTTTTGCTTACGGTTTTTTTTTTGTTTTTGTAATTTTTGATTGTTTATTTGTTTTTGAGTTACTCGTATAGAGTATTCCTCAATGTCACAGTTTATGTTTTTTTTTTGTTTCTGTTTTTTTGTATTTGTTATTTCCACTATGTAAAAAATATTAACAAAGCAGTAAAGCTTATTTATTAAAGTCAGTATGTGCCTATTACGAATAATATGTACTACAAATATTTTTTTTTGTATAATTATTTATTTGTTTGGTATGTATGTAAGAAAAAATTCCGCTAATCGACTGTTCGCTATGAAGGTACCACGAGAACTGAGAAGTAGGTAACATAAAATAAGATCGAATACCGTGATCCAAAAAATTGTAGCCATCGAAATAATTCTCTACACGAACGTGCACTCGATTTCGAGTACCGTGATTTGCCCCCAGACTTAAGGATTTTTCGTTTTTTGAAAAGCGAATAAAAAAGCTAAAAAATATTAAATACATCTTATGCTGCCTTAAAAATATTAACATGTTAATTAAACCATCTAATATTTTGACCTTCAATTAATTTAGATATTTTTGGTATCTTATATCCTTCAGCACATTATTGAAAATAATTATTTTTTAAATTATTACGGTTTAATTAATAAAAAATATTTCACTTTTATTACAGGTTTATGTGAAAAATGTCCAATAGAAATATATCAAATAAGCTCTTAATAATCTTGTAATATTTTTTATTAATATGGCTGTTAGAAGCTAAAAGATAATAATATAAAAATTTTTAATTTTCTGTTTCTATTGTTACGCCTATAAATATAGAAAAAGCTTATAATTAACTAACAATTTATAGCAAATGTGAAATATTGAAATACAAAATTAATTATTTATTTCTCCAACAGATTTTTTACCAATCTGTTCTCTCTGTGTATAAATTTATTCCTTTTTTTAAGCTATAGCAAGTATCTAAATTCCAGTTTTAAAAATTTGTACAAAACATTAAATTTTGTGTCAAAAAGAGAGTAAACTTTGTGTCCAAAATATTTGAATATAAAATGCTTCAAAAAGATTTTTTAAGAAAACTAGGATTTATTAACATTTGCATCCTACATCCAGCATTACTTGAAAACAGCTTGCTTTAAACAGAAAACAGATTTTTTAATTCTATGCACATATAAAAATTTTCCCACGTATATTTTTTAAATTTATCCATAAATATATGCAAAATTTTATTTATTTATTGGTACATATGTATATCTACAAAGTAAATTTTAAGAATATGGTCGCACAAAACTTGACGGGATGACAACACTATATTTTCATGATGTTATTAATAGTATTTTTAAAAATTTTTCCTGTGACTGACTATACCCAACTTATGCCTTCGCATAAGAAGAGCAACATGGTTGTCAACAAAGTTCCAAAAAAGAAGACTATACGGTTATCCATGGCAACTCAGTCAACCAGTGCAAGCGAAATGAAAAACTGTCGAGGCCCAAGCAAGACACACAAGCTTGACCGCACTTAAGAAATAATTACGATGACGTGATAGTTGTTCTTCAGCCAGAGCTGTTTAACGACTGATATGCAAAATATTCTTAAATTTTACTTAGTTTGGCTCAAACAGGCCACCTGCTTTTCAAAAAATGCAGTCATTATAGAATATGTAATTGAAAAGTTAAAAATTTTTAAATATTTATAATAGTTTGCTCAAAAACTTTATCAAATCTAATAGCCTGTTTGTATAACGCGACAAGGGCGACTCACGACGAGCCATTTCATGGATGACTATGTAATGAAAAGCGTTTGTATAACGTGACTCGACTTTGTCGTGCAGCTTACGTTAACTCGCCCTTATGTCGCATCCCTACAAGAAGACTACCAGTCAATTGACTGCTCATTTGATCGATAGTCAAGCAGGTCATATTCATCATTGCGTAGAACAAAGTTTCCATCACTTTATTAAAGGCAAAATGAAAAATGTGATGGAAACTTTTGTGTACGTGTGATCTTGCATCTCTCTCTAACTAACGAATATAACATATAGTTGAACTGCTCACTCCAGTACTTTTTAATAATCAATGTTAGCATACATATTACTCAATTTTGACTGATCATAATTGAATAATATATCCCCCACAATTGAGCAATCATACATGATTGATATACTGACAGAAAATATACTTTTTGTTTTATGTTTTATTTTATTTGCTTTTAAAATACACAAGTAAATATAATATTTAAAACAAATATAAAACAAATTAACAAAAACACCAACTAACTTAAGCGGTAGCCAGCCCTCTTCACACCTTTTCATCTCCAACGCACCTTGCTCTTTACAAATATCTAAAATTTTGAAAATAAATATACAAATTAAATTAAACTTTGTGAATATTTTTTATTCATTATTTTACTTATCTTTTTTAAATATTATAAACTTTAATTTGCACGGAATGAATTGTATTAAAGCCTTCTTCAACCACTAACACATCATAGCCTTTCCAAATATCTAAATATTGAAAAAAACGAATACATATATATGTATATTTTTAATTAAACTTTATACAATTTCTTATGTTCGTTATTATTTTTATCTTACTTTTTCACAAGCACCATTATTTTTTTTACCACTTTTATACATTTTAATCTTACAAACCGAACGAACTTTAAATTATTTTCAGTAAAATTCAATATTTTAATTGTTTTGACATATGTATATTAGATGTTCCACTCTAGCATATATGTTAGAGTAGAGCAACTATAATAACTGTTGAATTGAATGTAAAATTGTTGTAAATGTGTTAGTAAAAAAATGTTGTTTGTGTTAGTTTCAGTCATTCATTTCTTGTAGGGATATGTACTTAATCGTAATGTTGCCAACATGTTTAAAAATAATGTTTGCTTATATATTTTCATATAAAATGTTTTTTTTTAGTTTAAGAAAACGGCAACCCTATTCTTGTGCTGACATACACATAAATAAATAAAATAAACTAAATAATTAAAACAAGCAGCAATTTGACTAAATATTAGATATTTTGCGACATAATAGGAAATTTGAGTTTCATCAAGTTGAGGGTACACATCATGAACCAGAAAAAGGAGCAAAAATTGTCCATAAAAGAAATAGAAATTGTAAATTAAAAACAAAAAGTCAACTGAATAAATTACCTAATTTTGTTTTTTATTTACATATGCACAAAAAAAGAAAAAGTTTTATTCAAATACATTAAAAACCTGCACAAGAACTTTTAAGACATGAAGGATTTTTCAAATCTTTTATACCACAGCGAAATGTTATAAAACAAACGCTAAGCAACACTGCTGGCAATACATTTATTATTTATTGCAGGTATAGGAGTAAAGCAGAAAATAGTTCGTGACTGAAAAATTTGCAATGTTTGTCACTCTTTCTACGCATGAGCGCTTATACAAACGTCATGCATGTACATACCTACATAAGTTGTGTATATGCTTTCACATGCATTTACATGAGTTGTGTGCGCTTGCTTAAAAAACCTCCCTTTAACACATAATAGCTTATTATCTACATCTTACACACACACCCAAACTACAATATGCAAAATAACAAGCATACACGTATCAACAGTACTTCTTTTGATTGTTTGTTATAGCCTTTTCACACTCACTCACATCTTGGCGACATCGCTTCTTAACAGTCATATACACGTATACAAATACATTTATCGTGTTTCGTTTATAGTACGAGATCATTTATTATTGGCTTAATATATTACATGCCACGAGAATACATTTAAAAAAACATGTAGTTATGACGCAGTTCTCTAATATACACACATCAGCTACGTCCAAACACACATACACTGACTAATATTTTCATTTGAGGTAAACAGCTTTTAAAATCTCTTAAATTTGTTCTTGGTTTTTTTCAAAGTAAGAGCAAGCGTTGTAGTCTGTTGTATTGTTGTTGCAGATGTCGTGTTCTCGTCGGTGTGAAAGCACAAAAAGCTCTCCATAAAAGTTTGCACAGGATTTGTGTTAAAGGCCAGCACGGGAGCAGGTGGAAGATGTATGGGTGCATAAAACGTTGAACACACTATGCTCTGAGGTCTAAAATTTTCATATTAATATTTTGCAATCTTTCCAAGGTAAAGCCAGTACTTATTACCATTATCACATTAGTATGCTCGCTAAATATAGGATTCAACACAAGCTCTTTTGTGTCTGGGTTCAGATTTATTAGGGGCATGTATTCCAAAATTTTCTGTACGTCTCGTTGAAAACCCATGTCAATCATACAATCAGCTCTATCTGGTACTATATATACATATGTATTCCAAAACATCTATAAGCAATCAAAACAAGTGCACTCTTAACTTGAAAGTTTACTTACCTTTTTTGGTTTGAAATTCCATATTTTTATATTTTTATTAATTAAACTCAATAACAAGCACATTTTCAATATTTTGTTTATTTATTTTAAACACGAATAGAATTTTTTAATCGTCCGTCTTGACATTTATGGTGAGCCAAATCGTGTTGTACAAACCCAAATAATCTGACATCAGTTACGTTTAAAAAAAAAATCGTCAACAGTCGTGTTCTAAAACCCCAAAAAATAAATAATGCTAACATCTTAGCGCTTTTTATTAACGAGTCGTGTTCTACAAACAGGCTATAAGTTTTTCCAAAAACATTTTACTTGCTTTTAATCAAAGCATATTGATTTATGTAATATCAAAAATTCATAAATTTTTCAAGACTATTTTTTATGAACTTTTAGGGATATAACTGTTTAACAGTTTTTTAAAATATCAAAATTGGCATAGCACAGTCCGATAGAACAAAGAAAATTATAAGGAAACGTGTATTAATTTTTTCGCTAAGGTCAAAAAAGTTCACAAACCAACCGCCATGGAGTTTTGAAAAATTTTAATTTTCCTTTTGGTTAAGAAAAATTTATAATATGCTTATTTAAACCAAAAAAAAAGAAAAAAAAAAGAAACTCCGTAGAAAATTGTGAGTATTCAATATTGCATTAAGAAGGCTTTGAAGTAATTTTAGATTATGTAAAACTATATTATTGTTAGTTCAAGTTCGTTCTTTAAGTGTTCCAAATTTTGTATACAACTGTTTAGAAAAACCAATTGGTGCGTGAACTATTTCGAGAAAAATTATAAATTTAATACTATGTTAAAAAATTGGTTATACCCCTAATGTACATACATATATAAAAAAAACATTGTGAGTCTGATCACAGGGGAGATGTGTTAGCATCTAGTAATGAAAATTTTTTTTTTAAGTTGGAAGGACTTATGCTTTTAGTATATTTTTTTTTAAATTAATTCATTAATAGTATCAAAACTTTCAATATTGTAAATACATAAATAGGAATTTGCTGGTTTTCGTTTGTTTTATTTAACTTATTTACTTAATAAATGGGCATACTGCAGTATATGTACTGCATTAAAAATTGCAGTAAGCAGTAAATTTACTAAAAAATTTAAAATAAAATTGTAGCAAGTGACAAAGTTTTTTTCATTCAAATTTTGAAATTTTTGTATTAAAAATATTTAGCCAATTGGTAGAATTTAATTATGAATACGGGCATTACTGATTACTGAAAAGTCAATGCACCTCATCATATAATAAATCATTTAGGCACTTTATAAAAATTGCAGAAAAAAATTTTAGTAATCAGTAAAAACTTAGTGGTTAAAAAATTATTTTAGTAGTTGTTTATCTAATTTTTCGACCTTTTGTATATATTTAATGAAACTATTTTTTTAAGCTTTAGGTCAATTTAATATATATTGTTTTTAATTTATAGATATTTCGTTAACCATTGGCTAACTTCTTCAGGATATTTGTATCTTTTATATGTAATTTTTTATATTTTGTTTTTAATTATTTTTGAATTGATTTTTTCTTTTTCAATGACAAAATCAATTCAAAAATAATTATAAACAAAATATAAAAAATTACATTTAAAAGATAGAAATATCCTGAAGAAGTTAGCCAATGGTTAACGAAATATCGATAAATTAAAAACAATATATATTAAATTGACCTAAAGCTTAAAAAAATAGTTTCATTAAATTATTTTAGTAGTGCTGCAAAGTGCCCATCTATGGTAAATATCTTAAGTACTATTTGTAATATTGGCTTATGGTAACTAAAATAAGATCAGGGCAATCATGAATAAGATTCCGCGTGAAATTTTTCCCTGGAAACAATTCCAACTAATAGCAAGTAATAGGGAAAATAAAAAATTCTAATTCAAAAAGAAATTATCTAGAAATTATATAACACCCTTACGGTTACAAATTTATATAATACATACCAATTGCAGTGATAGGTATTGTACCAAACACGAACTTGGTCAAAATTTGTATCTCACTACTTTTGATGGCCGAAATTTTGGAAAGGAACTTGTCCTTTTTTCACATTTATGTTTTTGTGAGGATCTGACTACTTTTTGGAAGGTTTTCTTAATAAAGCTTTTTATACTTTAAATTTCTAGTCTGTTATGGTTCTATTCATAATGTCTGCGCCAGTTCAAACCACAGAGTTACATAAAATATTGGGTTATAGGGTGATATGTGCACCATTGTGTCATAAAAAGGACCGAGTAATTTGATTAATTTTTTAAGAGTCATCTGAGTAGAAATATGTAAAATATAGTGTAAATTTTAGTGTAGTAAAGTCTGCTCAGACGAAGTCCTTTAGAAAACGCAAAACTTAATGCTAGCATGAGTGAAATGTGCATGCAAGGTTTCAATACAGTAGCTTGTTTTTTAAATTTATCTAGTTGGTAACTTAGGTACATAAGCCTATTTTTTTTTTGCCAAATTTCAGATATGGAAGAGATAATATTTCAATACAAATTTGATAAACGTGGCCCTACTTCCCTAATTTAACAATCGGTGCTTTCAGATTTTTCCTGTTCGTAAATCCTTTAACTTAAATTCTTAATTTTGAGCTAAAAGTACGTGTCCATGCCCCCAATTGAAACTTCCAGGATTTAAAATTTTTTTTGGTGATCTCAAATTTAGATTTATTTGTGTACAAAATGTTAGCTCACTAACGCAAATTTTAATTTTTATGGGCGTAACTTTGCCCACCTGGTTAAAACTTGCAGGTTTTCAGATTTTTCTAGTTCATTGCTCACCTAGATCTACTCGTGTAACAAATTTCAGCTTTCTAGCTATAGCGGAAATGCTTCATCAATTTGATGAGAGTGTCAGTGGTCAGTGGTCAGTGGTCAGTGGTTAATGGTCAGTGGTCAGTGAGTCAGTGAGTATGTCTTAAAATATGCACTTTTTGCACCTCCATATCTCCGGAACCTTTCATTGTAATACTTTGCATATGAGGTGACATGAATTTATTCTAATTATGGTTTGAATTTTATAATTTTACGATTGCGGGGAACAAAGTTATGAGGGGGTTAAAAACAGCTCGAATGGCTTCTTGTAAATATTCACACTGCGTGCATTGGCCGAAACTTGGCCTGGCGCACTGCCGTGCGCCTAGATCGACTAGATTTTGTGCAGATGTAAATGCTTTAACATCCAAAACATCAGTCGAAATTCGTTGCAAAAATCTTCAACAATCGAAGTCGCTCGTTTGTTTTTTTTTTCTGTTTTGTGCTCTAGTTTTTCTATAACTGACAAAATGATATTTTACCTAAGCAAAGTGAGCAAAAACAGAAAAAAGTTAAATTTTCAAAAAAATCACCAAATTCAAGTAGAGATTTTAAAGGTTTTTGTGGTATAAAACTTAATTCTAAATGAAGTTTCCTTTACTTAAAAAAAATTAATCGTTAAGCCATAAAAAATATCATATATTGATGTTGAAACCAATAAAAATATTCAAAATTTTTTACTTTCCTGACCTTAGCAGTGTCTCAGAACTATCGTAGAAATCCCATTTAAAGTCTTCAAAACTTACAATATGATTCTTCACTTCCTGACTTTAGCAGTGTCTCAGAGCTATCGTACAAATCCCATTTAAAGTCTTCAAAACTTACAATATGATGTAAAATTTGTTGTGTATCGATCTGTCTACTTAGTTTTTAAGATTTCTTTAAACTCATTTGTATATCTTTGGCTCAAATACTCTGCTGTGTGTCAGTATGTACGTATTGTTAAATTCATTTATCCTATGGCATAATAGTACGTATGAGTAATACATTATTCTTCATCAATATTAATCATACGTTATCGTATGCAAACTACATTCCAGTAAAAAAAGAGACTCCAAAAAAGTCATGAAAATGTACAGTTTACGATGCGGAAGTAGTGCAAATTTCGATCCGATCTAATGATTTTTAAATAGGGTTGTCATTGCAAGAAGTTCTCTTTTTCGATGCCTGGTCACTGAATTGGAAGCGATATTAAGAAAAATTTCCTTTTTTTGTGTTCTATGATAATATTTTCATCTAGGAAAAATGGTAAATAGTTGCCTTTTTTAAAAGTTCGTTTCTTTTTATACGAATTTAAGTCCGAAACAGTGTTTTCATGTAAATTTAAGCAAATAACTTTTAAATTTTAGACTAAAAATAGTTCATAAATTTCTTTAAAAAAATATTTTTTTTTTAAATTCTGGTGAGTATTTTCTAACACTATGGAGGAGTTACAAGGTTTTGTGTGACTAAAATAAGCTTCTACATGGTTTTTTGCTCAATCTCGGCAAATTAAAAATATCGATTTCTTGGAAGCAATGAAAATGTACTTCCGCTAGAATGACTTCCATTTTTTTTTCACTGGGATAGTAAATGGTGAGTAAATTTGGCATATTTGAGGATATTTTTCTTATTATTTAAAACAATACATATTGATATGTTGTACGTTATTTAATAAATAACAAAACTAATTTTCGAAAAATAAAAATAATTTTGGTACGAAAAATGTGTTGTACACATTTTGAATAATTTTTTGGGGTTTAAAACTTATTATGTTTGCATATTATAGTTCTCAATAGCATACGAATATAAACTGGGCCTTTTCCAAATTGTTTTTTTTTCTGAATTTGGATGCTAGAGCACATTCTATTAATTTCTATATTCTAAATTTCAACTTAAGCAGGTGTATCATATGCTTTAGCATCTGAACTCACAAGAAAATTTGTGAAAACAATTCGGTGGCCTTTGATCTGTCTGCTGACGATTGTTTCAATATAAATAGTTTTAACTAAAAAAAGTTTAGTATTTAGTATTTTTTATAGAGTAACATAAGTTTAAATCATAATAAAACAAGGAAATATATTTTTAACATCCATGAAACGGGATTTATTGGAAAGAAGATCTTAGAAATTAATAAAGGTATTCACGTCAACTCTTGCAGCTGTGCAAAAAAGCATAATTGCACTCTCTGACGTGAGCAATACATTTTGTTTAGTTGTCTATAAAGCAGCACAATATGAACATAGATAAATTGTACTCGTATGTCTCTTTATTTGTTAAAAGGTTTTGCTTCAATGCTGAAACAAAGTGTTGGAACTTTGCTGATAAATTTTGTAATTAATTCACTAATAATAATATCAATATTAATAATATTGGTATTATTTAACAAAATTCTAATAACAATTTAAGTCATACATAGGTCTTTTGAATATAGCAAAAATTATGTATTTGTGATCTTAAAATCAAATTTAAAGATTTCTTTACAATTTCTAGCTAAACATTTTTAAAGAAATTATAATTTTTCAATTACCTTATTTGTACCGAAAACATCTTCAACCACTTGTTTTTTTTCATTTAAAAGAAATACATTTAGGTATTTCTGCGTTGTAATTTGATGTATGGTTTATTTTTTAAATACTTTTTGCACATTTTTTTGGATTGGCAATGTCATAAAAAGTTGCACAACAAATTTACCCTGATAATTTTGCACTTACTCAGACCCTGACAATTTTGCATCATTTGTGCAAATTAAATTTTCTATGTGGTTATTGTTATACTTTTTGAAAATTTTGCTTTTTTGCACTAGTGCAACTTTTGACGTGAATACCTTTTATGCTTAAATATAATTTCTGCGATGTGTCCATCACGGCTGGCGAGTAGCAGGCACAATCTGGAACACCAATTTTCAACAATTTTCGCATTCTGACCATCATTGTTTTTGAAGATATATGGGCCAGCCCTTAAAGCGCACCCAACAGTAATTTTGAGTAAATGTGATGGTGTTTCGAAAAAAGATTGTACATTCTTCTCACCTTAAATGCAAAAATTTTGCTTATTTTTGTACCTATTCAACGAGAACTGGGCTTCATCGATTATGTACGTCATTTAAAGGACACACAAAAAAGTAATATGAATGATTTTGTAATATTAATTAAAATATTTGTAGTATTAATTAAAAAATTAATTAAATTTTCACCTATAAACAAGTTGATAGTATCAATTAAGTTTTTCCACTCAAATTAATTAATACAATTAAAAATTTAATTAATACAATTAAATCCTTAATTGAAAATATTAATTGGTGAATACTTTTTTCTGTGGAAGAAGTGTTCGATGATTTTGACGAATAGAACAATTATTTTGCTTAAAAATTTCAAAAATTTCCACACCTTGCTTGGGTAAAACTCGATTTATAATGAAATTTCAAAGCAAATTAAATAAAAAGCAACTATCAACTGTTAAATACGTGCTTAAATAAAACAAATATAAAAACACCCTACACAACTTGGGTCAAAAAGGTAAAATTTTTGAAATTTTTGTGTTGCCATTTTGAGAAAATAGTAATTTAGCGTTAATGTGCCAGGTGTGACCAAGTACTTCCTATAACTAATGACTCAAATATTAAAATAAAGTCTCACTGTTGGAAAGTATCAAGTATTTATTACGTACAATAACAATCTTAGTGAACTTTTTCCAGTTACTATAACGTGTATGACCTCAATTGTTAATATTTCAATTAATGCAGAAGATTTATTATAATAAGGCCTACAAAGATCGAATTTTAACAATAAACGCTCTTGTTTTATTTTATTCTTTTCTGAAATAACGGATTTTATTAATTTTTATTTAAAAATAATTAAATAATTTTTTCCGGGATAGGGTCGATTTACGTGGAATTGCTTAAATATTTAAGCCTTTATAGACTTTCACAACATAGATAAAAATATGTTTTTCACCAAAGCTAACCCCACAACTTTCAATTTTGAGAGTGTATATGTGTGTAAAACGAAAAACAAAATTTAAATATGCAATTAGGAAAATGTACATTTTCATGTAATCAAAAACTATTTTAAATTGTTCTATAATTTTGTGTTTCATAGCAAGATGATTGTTACATGGATTATTTCATAAAATAAGCAGTGCAATCAAATAACATATTGTTACGTAAAAATATTCCTACAGGGTTAATGCAAAGAACTACCCTATAGGAACTCAAACTCATTTGTAAGTACCTTCAAACTGGTTTTTTAATAACCACAACTGATTGATTAAGTGACTTTTTTCCTTGTCGCCGACTAACTATTTTAACATAGGCAGTAGTCAATTGGCCATCTCTGCATGACTTTTAAATTGACTACTAACTACTTATTTTTCAACCACTCTGAAGTCACTTAATATCTATTATAGTTAAATAAATATTTATGTAAATCTTCATACACATTTGTATATCATATACATACATACATATGTATATACTTTATATAATGAATATATGTGTATTGATATATAGAAATAATTAGTATTTTTATATTTAAAACAAAAATACATATATACATTCATACGAAAGTTTGTCCTGCTCATAGAAAATATTATACATATTAAGTATTGAAATTATTATTTATTTTTTAACACAAACATTTGGCATTTGATTTCATGGCATACTTCTTTTGATTTTTTTTTATTTTCTTTTCATTTACTTATTTTGCTTTTATTTAATTCTTACGTGTGCTTCTATTCAATTTGTTTGGTTGATATCTGCATGAGATTTAAACCAATTTGTAGTCACTTGCAAAATAATTAATTTATAGCTAGTGTTTTTTGTTAATCGACTATTTTATTTACTACAGGGTATCTAGAAGAATTTAACTAAAGCAATAAACGTACACACATATTATTACGTTCAAGCACTATAGTAACAACAATAATTGTGTACATAGCTACAGACATACAAATAAAAGTGCGAGCACTTATGGTAACTACCCTGTACTACCAGTAGCACACCGAATTGCCAACATACAAGTCGTTATTTTGAAAAATCAAAATTCTCGATTGTGCTAGAAGACTTTATAATCATCTGGCTACCAATAAACATATAAGCTTAAAAAGCCACATCGTTGTGTGGTAATAGTTTCTTCCAGTCAGTTTTATTAAGTACAAACACGCATGTCACTACACCATCTATTAGCGAACATTATAGATCCGGTTTTGTAGTATAAAAAGAATTGCCGTGTGTGAGAATTTAGTCAGTGCTAATTGGAATTTAGTGGAGTCAAGATCGTGGAAAGTAAAAGACCTCGTGCAGTGGATAATAACGTTAAGAAGTAAATAAAAAAGACAAATTGCAATTTGTTTAGTCACAAATAAAAGGAGTTTCAGTTGCAAATAAGAAAATTGTGTGTTATTTATTTTTATTTTTGAGCAATCAAAGGAACTCACACGTTCAATAAAATTTAAACGAAACAATATATTACAAGTCTCGAAAAAATTTTACCAGCACAAACGGCTGTCAACTTTGAGGCAATTTGAAGTTAAGGTGAATAAACTTAATCTCAGTAAAAATATATCCTCACAAAATCATAAATGTGAAAAAAGGCCAAGTTCCTATCCGAAATTTCGGTCATTAAAAGCAGTGAGATGTACTTTTTGACCAAGTTCTTTCTCGCACAGTATATATCACTATAATCTGCCGTGTCATCGCCCACTTTTTAACGAAAAATTTATAGCCTTGATTTATCGCAATATATGTGCCAAATTTTATTAAAATCGCTTCAGTTAAGCGCTTTATATTTCCTTTTTTATTCTGACCTTTGTGGGCGTAGCCTCGCCTTCCTGGCTAACATTTTTGGGTTTTCAGATTTTTCTTAGTTTATGGCTAACCTAGATCTAGTTCTGTATCGAATTTCAGCTCATTAGCACAAATTTTAATTTTTATGGGCGTAGCCCCGCCCCCTTGCTAAAATTTACGTCTTTTCAGATTTTTCTTGTTCATTGCATACTTAGAACTACTCGTGTAACAAATTTCAGCTGTCTAGCTACAGCGGAAGTGATTCATTAATTTGATGAGTGTGTCAGTGGTCAGTGGTCAGTGAGCAGTCGTCAGTGGTCAGTGGTCAGTGGCCAGTGGTCAGTGGTCAGTGGTCAGTGGTCAGTGGTCAGTGGTCAGTGGTCAGTGGTCAGTGGTCAGTGGTCAGTGGTCAGTGGTCAGTGGTCAGTGGTCAGTGGTCAGTGGTCAGTGGTCAGTGGTCAGTGGTCAGTGGTCAGTGGTCAGTGGTCAGTAGTCAGTCGTCAGTGGTCAGTATTCAGTGGTCAGTGGTCCGTGGTCAGTGATCCTCCATATCTCAGGAACCTTTTGCTCTAAAACTTTGAAACTTCGCATGTGAGGTAACATAGATTTATTCTAATTATGAACTAGAATTTTAGAATTTTACGACGGTGGGGAACAAAGTTATCAGGAGGGTAAGAACACAATGAATGTCTCCTGTAAGTAAACACACTGCGTGGATTGGCCGGAACTTGGCCTTGCGCACTGCCGTGCGTCTAGACCAATGTACTGGTGACTTGTAATCTATTAAGGGTACATTTCTAAAATAGTTTTATATTTAGTATTATAAAACTTTTAAAATAAAATTTGCTATGAAATAAATAGAATGCATATATTTTATAAATCCTCGAGAAAAAAACTAGTTTTATAGTACCAACGACAAGTTCAGGGTCATCATCCAATTTCCATAAGTATACAGGATTATCTGCTAAGATGTCCTTTAAAGGTGAGGATACTTTCTGTCTAAACGATATTGACACATAGATAGTAAAAGTAAATATTTTGCGTCCACTAGGCTGTTTGTTGGTTGACTTACATTTCCACCTGCTGTTACACAAGTGATCAGTGGAGACTTGGAACACTCAATTTAAAAAAAAACATCCTACTTATCCGACTTAATCTGTGGGTGTACAATTTCATAACTAAGCTTGGGAGAAAACAATATTATTCAGTTGAGTTATGCTACAAGATGGTAATTGTGTATCTGAGATTAGTCAAATAGATCATCTGGTATATGTTTTTCAAAAATATCTATGTTATGTGTTCAGAGAAGTATTGTCATTTACAGAGCAAGTGTATTTATTGCCTGATTCATATTTTGATCTCGGCACTTGCGACAAATTATATTATTTTTAGAGAGACCTAACTTATTTGCGTTAGTAACAATACCAATCACTACATTTTTGATTACAAACTGTGTTGATCAGTTGTTATAGTAAGATAGTATTGTTTTCTTTGAGACCTTACAATTACTCAGCTATTTCCACCTATTGTTTACTTTTGGAATATAATATTTTGAGATATTATTTTATACTGAGCTATGACTAATACTGCTCTAGTCAAATAATCTTTTCATTAGCTTAAAAGCAAATTGCTCTGTTCGGCATTCCAGACTAAAGAAAGATCAGTCTAATCTTCTTGCCAAGATTGCATTGTCTAGAAATATTTAAGGATTAAACGTGACATCTTAGTGAAAAAAATTATATGCTTTTACAAAAATGGCGATCTTTTCCTGAATACTTCCGTAGTACAGAATACTACCACATTATCTAAGAGATAGTATTTTAGCATGAATACGCCAGAACCAAACACGCAGGTCATTCTGGATTCATCAATGTATATTTTAGCGTCTTTTATTTTTGCCCTTTGAGTAAAAAAGTAGAACTTGACTTGTTGTCAAGCTTAGTTTGCGAGTTATGATCTTCTAGAATTTTTCCAAGTCTGGAGATAATCAATCTGAGATGCCTATAAAGTTAAAGGTGGTTATCATTTATTTCAAAGAATTAATCCACAAAGCTATTCAAGCAAAAAATCTTAATATTGACGTTTTCTCTCGATTAAGTATATCCTGAAACCAAGTTTAATAAGACTATAATTTTATGGGTGCTAAGGAGTTTCTTCGTATCCCAAGAAGGTACAAAGTGTATATTCCATCAGATATACATATATTTATTTATTTAAGCTCACATAAAGCCCTTTCTGTCCATTATTATATTCTACTTTAGGTGTGACGAAAGCTTTTTCCAACTTATATAATGTTGGATCATCTTTTTTTGGTTATTGCAGACAGTATAATACTGTCGTATCGATCAAATATAATTTGGTGTAGTATAAAAGCACCCACTGGAAAAATAAGGGCGTAATTTTGTAAAACGCAATGCCAAACGTTGTCAAATTTTATATGGAAAAAATTTAAATTACAAAATCAAAGTACATAAAAAATGTATAAACGCGAAGCGCGTTGCGTTTTACAAATATTATGTCCTAAGTATAAGCGAGTCTACGTAGTGGCTGTAAATCTTAATTTTTTATTTCCCTGCTGCTCTCTGAAAAATCTTATCGACTGTAATATTTTATACAATCAACATCTATACTGAAAGATTCAACTAACAGAATTTGCTAAGATTATTTTAATCTACTGCCATCCTGCAGCTGTTTTCATTTACTTCATTTAGTCTATCGTAACTTACCTGATTCATTTGCTTTGTCCACGGTTTTAACGGGCGAAGCACTATACACTTGCTGATTACGGCGATTATCATGGTCTTCTTTATAGTCACTTGGCAGTGTTCTGGATTCATAACCTTCAGCCATGGGGCCGCACAGTGTGCGACGATGTTTAATTGTTAAAGCTCTAAGGGTTAAACGCACATGTATAAAAAGCATCACAGAAACATCCACACACATACCCATGGCCAGGAAAAATATAAATGAAGAAACAAAAAGCAAAGAAATAAAATGGTTAAAAAAAGAGAAAAGGATAAAAATTGTTAGAAAATGGCACATAATTAAAAACGTGCGAATTAGTTGATTCTTTTCTTTTTTTTCATCTTTTTTTCAAACTTTTTTCCTTTTTTTTCATATCGTCTTTTTTATATATTCTTTCAAAAAACTAAGAAATATTAAATTTTAGGAAAAAAATTATACAGGAAGAGTACTAATTACTGAGCACACAAAAGTTAATTCGTTAGTTTTTCTTACGTTGAAATAGTCCTTGTATTTGAAATATATTTTATTGTTGACAATTCAAGAAGATGTGTACAGAGAAAAAATTTATTAATTTTTTTCCTCAACTTTTATAGAAAAAAGAGCTTATCTTTCCTGGCTGTTTTCAAGAGGGTATATGTAGAAAATTATTTCATTAGGGGTGTATTGAATTATATTTGCTTATGTATGATATACTCTAATTACAATTATTTTTGAATCAATCTAGCAATATTTATGTAAGACAAGCAAAAAAAACAGGTGTTTATGCATTAACAAGCATGATTACATACAACCGTTCAACATAAATACGTAAGTCAGCATATGACCATGCTTACATCTGGGTAACATATGCCAAAAAAGCGTAACCACTAATTACTAATGAAAAACTGTTTAACTCAGACATGCATTTCTTGATTATCCCTTATGTGAATGGCAAGCTACCCGGGTACCTTTGGCTTTTTCATCTTAATTTTTTTTATAGCAACAGATGGTCCACGTATTTGAAACTTCTTGAGAATTAATAAATTTTAAATTATCATAATTTTTTATCTAAAAAATTATTTGTAAAAGGCATGGTGGTCCAATTTTTATCTCACACCATTAACGATATGGCAAGGTACATGCCGCGTACTACATGGTACCTACATATCTATCTATGTACATTAAATATAAATAAATTCAGTGAAGTGCGACTTTGACCCGCGCACGAAGGGTTCCGTACAGGCACGAGATATGTAATTCAATACGAACAATATAAACTATAGTTTTGGCATTTTTTGGTTTTGGGTTTTTTCGGTTTTAAGCTTTTTTTTTAGTTTGGGGGTTTTTTGAATTTATTGGCGCTTTCTGTGTTTTGGCACTTTTTTCACGTTTTGGCGATTTTTTTTTGTTTTTGAAGTTTTTTTAATTTTGGTGATTTATTTATTTTGGCGATTTTTTTAATTTTGACGTTTTTTTCATATAGGTGATTTTTTTTCACACAAACAATTATTTTGGTTTTGGCGCATTTTTCGCGTTTTGGCGATTTTTTTCGGTTTTTGGCGTTTTTTTCATATTGGCGATTTTATTTCATTTAAACGATTTTTTCGAATTTGGCGATATATTTTAGTGCTAGAATTTTTTTTTAAGTTTGTCGATTTTTTTCGATTTGGCGATTTTTTTTAAATTTTTGGCGCTTTTTTTCAGGTTTTGGCGATTTTTTTCGGTTTGGCGATTTTATAATTTTCGGATTTTTTAGTTTTACCGTTTTTGAAAATTTCAAGAGTTTACCTCCTACGGTCTCCAAGATATAGCAAGTTGTCAAAATTAAATAGTCAAAATTGCATTAACTGATGGACCACCCTTTAATTTAAATTTTTTAATATTTTAATGTTTATTGTTGTAGTCTATATAAAAATACAATAATTTTACAAATTTCAAGTGTCAATATACATATGTACATACAATTGTATGTATATTACATGATATTTTAACATTTTTCGTCGCTCGTTTTGGAGCACCCTTTAATTTCTAATTCTCATGTATTTGTTGTTGTAGTGGCCAAGGTTCTACATACTCTGTCCAAATTTCAGGTCCGTAGCTCTTACGGTTCCTGAGAAAATACCGTGTGACGGACAGACGGTCAGACGGACAGCGTAGCGAAAACAATAGGGTTCCTTTTTTCACCTTTGGTGTACGGAACCCTAAAAAACGATTATTGCATGTATATTTTTAGTGAAATGTTACTAAAATAAAATTAAAAGAAGTCGTAATTCATATTTTAGATTAAAGCAAGAGAAAAACAATCAAGAAATATATTTCTTCATACATAGTTTGCTGAATGATCATTACAAATAGGTTGGGAACTGCTAGTGCAAGTTTTTTTTGTTTTTCTTTTTAAAATACCCGGGTACCTTGGAATGTAAAGAGATTATAGAAATTGCAAACCTTTTGCAAATTACACTTATCAATTTCAACTTATCACTTTTCAAATTTTACAGTTCTGAGGAACAAAAAGTTTAACAAATTTACGAAAATTTTGATAAGTGCAAAGTGAAAAGTTGATAAGTTGTTTTGTGGAATCGGGCCATGGTTTAAAAAGAAATTAAACAGATTTAGAAATATCGGTCGTTTTAAAGGAACAAAAACAATAATAACAGATTTGTATATTAAAGCTGCTTTTAATTCAGATTTATTTGAATTTGGTCATTTTTTCTGGAGCAAAAAATAGCTCTGATAAATGTTGTTAGTCTGCAGACTGTGGAGGTTGTGCAAGATGTGTCAATTGCATTTTATTCGAATTCCGATTAAAACAGATTTATTGAATTTTGTCTATCAATAATTTGTACTTCAACAAATTTTTCAAACTACACTTCTAAAAAAATTTAAGAACTAAAGGTGTTGCAAGGCAATGCATTTTTCGTCCAAAACCCAAAATTGCGGCAAAAATCATTTCCAAATCATGAAGCAACATAAAACTTGGTGTACACAACCCTGTTTTTAAAATAAGCATTTTAATTTAATTTAGTTGGCAGCAACCTCCACCCTTTTTTTATACCCAAATCACCGCTCTTAGACTAAAAAATTTTTCCAAAAACAAATTTATTATTATTAAGCAATGAGTTGTTGGTATCCGCAGCAATGTTGCCACAATACTTAAATTTGTCGGATAAATTTTAAAGGTCAGTTTATAATTAAATTTTACTAAGCTTAGGATTAACTATGCGGAGCTTTATCACCAAACTAGAATAATGGCTCTTACTCACATAAAAAAGAAAAATAGATTTTAGTTTAAAATTCCAAAAGTTTATCGTTTATATCAAATCCATTCTTTTATTCTTCAAAAAGTGAGATATTTTGCAGATCTTATCATTTTATAATTTTTAGAAAAAGGTTTATAGCCTAAAAATAGGAGTTATTTAAAAAAATATGATATTTGAAGACCTTGTAGGCATAAGAACTTAATTTAAACCATTTTTTCCTCAACTTACCGGGAAGTTTAAAATTATGTTGAGTAGAAGAGAAGTTATTCCTTCCGAGAAAATTTCAACAATCGAAAAAAAAATTTAAATTGCTGTTAAATAAAATTTTACGACATTTCTTGCAAATTTTTGTTTAAAATACTATTTTTTTTTAAATTTATTTCAAGCCCATTTAATAACATCAAATAGGACTAAATTCGTTGTTAAAAAATCAACAAAATAAAACACTTTTTAGCAATTCCTACGCAAACGACTCGAATATCTATTGATTCTGCTTATTAAGCTTTCCGGCAATCAATTTTTTTAAGGCTTAAGAGCTGAAGAGTTTTAGTATTTTAAGACTTATTTTTAAAAATTTTTTATTCGGAAATTCGTAGACTTCAAGATTATCTCACGAGATCTATGTTAGATCAAAGTTTTCAATTTGCCATTGATTGTTATGAGAGGCTTACATCTACACACATAAACTCACACACACTTATACACTCCCACATATCCATATAAAAATAACCACGATAAACTTCCATGCCTAAAAACTCTATTTCCTTAAAAAACAAATATAATCGGCTGGGCGAAAGATATCGATAGAGAACAATCGCTCGAGAGCTTGTACTAAAAGCAAGGAAATTTTCTTTGTTTTGTCTGTTCAAAGCTCAAAGTACAGGACGAATAAATCAATCCACAAATAGTTTTAAATCTCACAAAGTTTCGCTATACCTTCATACATTTACATGCATACTTACATTGTTATTATTGCCACAGTTATTATGACGACAACAATTAATGTTGAAAGCCAATCTCCATTTGTTGGATTTGTGGCATTTATCAGATTGTTCATCAAATCATTTTCGGAGGGAAAAACAGAAGGTGGCGGTATTGTAACGCCATCAATATTCGTTGTGGCAAAGTGATAGTGTTCCGTTATTTTGCCAGCATCATTTATGGCTGAAATACGCAGTTGATACCATTTGGCTGGCAGAAAGTCACAAAATATTAAATTCTCACGGTTCTCTTCGGCATTGGATATATCGGATGTAACAACAGTCCAACGAATATCACCTAAAAAAATTAAAAATTATGTTTGTCAACATATAAAACATTATTGAGTTAAACACATTTTTACACAGAAAAAAGTATTCACCAATTAATATTTTCAATTAAAAATTTAATTGTATTGATTAATTTTTTAATTGTATTAATTAATTTGAGTGGAAAAACTTAATTGATATTATCAAATTGTTTATAGGTGAAAATTTAATTAATTTTTTAATTGATACTACAAATATTTTAATTAATATTACAAAATCATTCATATTACTTTTTTATGTGTAGTGAATAGAACAAACAAAAAAGTAAGTAAGCAAAGTATTACAAGATTTTTTTTTTCATTTCAACATCGAGTTAATTTCCTTATATTTTAGTGTATTTTTTTGATTATGTAATTTTTTCATTACGCAAGATTTAAGACCTGGCGAATATGAAAATTAATACATACACTGTCGGACAAAATAAAGTATAAAATATTTAAACGCATATAAGTTGCTAAAATAAAATTTAAAATAAACATGTTGGCTAAAAAATCAATTAAATTTCTTTTATTTCATAAAATTTTATTAAAAAAACAACAAAAAAATAATATTCAATCCCTAATTTTTAAAAAGTCATTAAAAAACTAAAAATTTTTACACGACAAAATAAAGTATAAATGCATGTTATTATAGTTTAAGCTTGCAATATGCAGTTGATTAATATTTTGTTGCTCCACCTTTACTTATAATAACTTCTCTAAGCCGTTTTTCCATACTTAAAGCTAAATTTTTAAAAATATCTTTTGGAATCGCTCTCCATTCAACTTGCATTTTATTCCAAAAAAGTTTGCAGGTTAGTGCGCGATTCCATAGGGATTTTGTTATCCAAAATAGTCCATAGATGCTCAATAGGGTTTAGATCTGGGCTTTGAGCAGGCCACTCCAATTTTTCGATATTATTTTCTTCAAAAAATCGTTTCGCCACCTTGTGTGTTTGGGATCATTATCTTGTTGAAAGATAAAGTCCCCTAAGCCCATTTCTTCAGCACTACTATTAAGATTTTCGCGCAAAATGCTAACATAGTGCTCTCCAGTCATTTTGGAATCAATTTTTACCAGCTGTCCAGCGCCCGATGTTGAAAAACAGCCCCACACCATAAGACTTCCCCCACCATGTTTGACCGTATGAATAATATTCTTAGATTTAAGTACTTGTGACGGATGGCACCACACACGCTGTCGACGTTACATGTTTTTTAATTAAAATTTGGACTCATCCGACCAAATCACTCTGTTCCAAAACGATTCTGGCATGTTTATGTACTTTTTTGAAAAATCTAATCATTTTTTTACATTGGCCCCACGTAGCAACGGTTTTTTCTTAGCAAAGAAACTTCTCAACTCGCTTTGATTAAGCCTTCTTTGTATGGTGCGGGTTGAAATATCTCACTGTAACTTTTCTTTAATATATCTAGCAGAAGTAAACGGATCTCTTTTAGCTAGCATTGCTATATGATTATCATCTTTTGCGGAAGTTTTACGTTTTCGGCCACATAACGTTTTTAAACTTTCATTTGAATTCCTTTTTTAATATGTCTCAATTTATTTTCCTTGCTCCAGGTATTGATATATTATATTTTTTTGACAGGTCCTTATATTTAATACCATCTTCATGGTCTTTTACCAATAGATCCTTCACATCTTTGGACAATGGTTTCATATCAACTTTCTGTAAAAATTCTTTTAATTAGTGCAAAATATATAATATTTTAAATAATATTATTATTACTCTTGCAATAAACCTGGAATCTTAATTGCTTAAATATAACTTACCTTTTATTTTCTATAAGAAAAAAGCACCAAAAAACTTTCCCAGAATATTCAAAAAATTTAAATTACACTTTATTTTGTCGCACTTGTATACAACGGCACCTTGTTGTTCAAAAGCAGGAAAAGAAAATAATGATCAATGTCTCAATTATCGTTTTAAAAATAACAAGCGCATGTAAATTTCTAACGGGATTGCAAATTTTTTTTCTTTTCATTTTTAAAAGCGGCACAGTGAAGGAAAAACTATGAAGCACAGCTTTTATACTTTAAATTGTCCGACAGTGTACGTATGCTTATAAGTACCCTAAAAGAACACTACCAGTCAATTGACTGCTCATTTGATCGATAGTCATGCAGGATATATTCATCAATGCATAGAACACAGTTTCTATCACATTATTAAAGGCAAAGTGAAAAAGGTGATGTAAACTTTTGTGTACGTGTGAAGTTGCATCTCACGTCCGATTAAATGACTAGTAAAATGACTGTCATTATTGAATTCAATGTAAAATTGTTTTAAATGTGTTAGTGAAAAAATTTGTTTGTGTTAGTTTCAATCATTAATTTTTTTTGTAGGGTATGTCTACGAACAGTATGTTTCTATAAAAGGGAAAAACTTCAAAATTGTGAAAAGTACTTTTGTTATTTAGTTATTCATATTATGTATGGCTTAGTTTCACATAAATTTACTGTTATCCTTTTCAAATTACATTATTTCGCCATTACATATGGCGAAACATTGTCAACTATTTTCATTTTCAACTACATGATAAATTGTTTTAAGAAAATTGATTTTAATTATAATAAAATATTTATTGGAAATTTATTAATTTGTCTTTTAGTTTTTTTTTCACTTAATAACATTATTTGAAGTCGTGCGTGCAGGTTTTAAAATGGTTGCAAAACGATAAATTTACATTTTCGGTTACATGTAAAAAAAAAAATTAAATCCCAACCGCAATGACCTCAACGCGTTGCGTATGCATTTGAGCAAACATGGAAATAGAATTCAATAACTAACAACATAACAGTGGGCGCACAGCAGTTAATAGTTATAACATTATTCATGCTTTTCTAATATTTAACCGAAATTAAAACTCCAAAAACAATTTGTGCAAAAGAGCAAAATTTTTTGAGACTTTTGTAGTATTTAAAAAATTATAACCTTGAAATTCTTGATATCGCTATGGGAATTATTAAGGTCGTTTTTAACACTATGCGTTATTATACACATACTATGCTGCGCCTTAAGGAAGAATATCATCATTTGCGCCATATGTACGTGATCTGAAAACAAGTCATAGATTGTCAAAATCATTGCTGCCATGATTATTTTAAATTTTTTTTCCCCGATATAAAGAAATAAACAAGTATGCATTATTCTCTTCTTTTTTAAGAAAGGTAAAAATATTGTCAAGTTAGCAGATTATCTACAATATATATGACATTCTTGCAGTTATAAATTTATAAAATGCATAGCATGTGTCAAACAAGAACTTGGTCAAAATTTGTATCTCACTACTTTTGATGGCCGAAATTTTGGAAAGGAACTTGGCCTTTTTTCACATTTATGTTTTTGTAAGGATCTGACTACTTTTTGAAAGGTTTTCTTTTAAAACTTTAAATTTCTAGTATGTTATAGTTCTGTTCATAATGACTGCGTCAGTTTAAAAGGGCAAACCTACATACAATAATGGCTTAGAGTGTGATATGTGCACCATTGTGGCATTACAAGGACCGACTGATCACACTCTAAACAATAATGGGTTAGAGTGTGATATGTGCACCATTGTGGCATTACAAGGACCGACTGATGTGCTTAATTCTTTAAGAATCAACAGAGTAGAAATATGTAAATTTTGTGTACATTTTAGTGGAAAAGACACAGCCTATTTTTCTAAAGTCTGCTTAGACAAAGTACTTTTGAAAATGCAAAATTAAAGGCCAGCATAAGTGAAATGTGCATGTAAAGTTTCAATAGAGTAGCTTGTGTTTTAAATTTTTTCTAGTTGGTAACTTACCTAAGTAAATTTTTTTTCTTCAAAATTTCAGTTTTCTGCCGTATCAAATTGATCTAAGTTTTTATAAACATGGCCCTACATCGCTAATGTAACAACCAGTGCTTTCGGATTTTTCCTGTACGCACACGCAAAGAAAAAATATGGTTGAGGTAATTATAATCAAACAGCAACATACTATGATTGAATTATATGGTTGGATTTAAATCATATTATTCTCAATAGAAAACCAAACTTTTAATAATATTATTATCTGAGTTAATAATAATATTATCAACGAAAACAATAAACTTTGTTACACCTTATCTTATTATTGTAAATATGACAACACTATTGTTAGATGTGACGAAAATATTATTGAGACTCACTATACCATGTTCTTATCTTATAATAATATTGTTAAATATGACAACAGTATTATTTAATATAATAATAATATTTTGTTTTTCAATCATATATTTATTGGTTAAAATAGCTGTGCGTTGAATTCGAAATAAAAATAAATTAATATTATTGAAATAAAATATATGTATGGATATATAGAAATGTATACTTACAAATGTGTGAAGGCACGAAATACAGCCAATCTGTATAAAGAGATAAACATACATACATATGTACGTATATGTTTTTATTTATCTACCCTTTTGTTTGTTTGTACGTTATTTATTTATTAACACGACGCGTAATACCCATAGCTAACAAACGAAACACTGAACTGACAGAAGAGGTTTCTGAAAAAGATTTTTTTCAAAACTTAACATAGTATGGTTTTGGATAACATTATATTGTTATTTACATTATACCATTTTTAAAAAATAACAAAAATTATGCTGCAGTCATAAATTTTTAACAACTCTATATTGTTAAACTCTAACCATTTTACACTATTTTATGAATATAATAATGTAATTATTAAATTCGAACATTGCTTTGCTTACCGTAAAAAACTTAATGTTTAAAGTAACAATAACTTGTTTTCAACGACCACACATTTGTTTCTGAGAGCATAATATTGTTTTCTCAACCATTCTACAACCATATCTTTTCTTTGCGTGCAACTCACCCCTTAACTTAAGATATATCGAATTTAAACTCTCTAGTTAAAATTCTAGCTTTAAATATTATACCTGTTATCGCCTCTCTCAGTTATTTTCTTAAAGTCAAGATTTTGTTATGAGCAGCGCTCAATTATCATCGTCCTTTTTAAAAATTATAGTTTTAAGTTAAAGTTTCAGTTAAAAACTTCAGCACAAAATTAGCGTGGCCCCTGCCATTCCTGTTTTAAATATTTGGCTTTTTATATTTTTCTAGCTGATTTCCCATCTTGACCTACTGGCGTACCAAATTTCAGCTCTATAGTGCAAATTTAATTATTTTATTTTTATGGTGTATTCATGCCCACTTTTTTGAAAGAAAAAATGTTTTTAATCAGTGCCAATCATACGTGTCAAGTTGCGATGGAAACGGATAATAACATCTACATAAGTAGTATAAATCTGCTGATCCGAGGTACATGAAAGAAGAGACTTAAATTTTATTGTCATGTTAACGCCCACTTTTTTAAAGGAAAATTTATAGCCTTTCATTATTAAAACATGTATGCCGAATTTCAATAAAACTGCTTAGCCAACGATTTAAATTTCATGTTTTAGCTATAAGATTAATGGGCGTAGCCCTGCCCTTATGGCTATATTTTCCTGGCTTTAAGATTTTTCTAGTTAGTTTCTAGCTTAGAAATACTTGTCTATCAAATTTCAATACATAAATAGTATATTTAAATGATCCGAAGTACATACATGAAATAAGAATGCAAATTTTGTTTAAAGAACATTTATAACCTTGTATTATTGCAACATGTAACCCAAAATACAATAAAATCGCTTGAGTTAAACGCATTGGATTTTTTTTTTAATTCTGAGCTTTTTGAACGGCGGAGCTACGTCCTTGGCTATAATTTTCAGGTTTTCAGATTTGTTTAGCTAGTTCCTAATCTAGAGCTACTTTCTTATAAAATTTCAGCTAACTAGCACAAATTTTAATTATATTTTCTAATGGGCGTGATACTACCTACTTTTTCAATCTAAAGATTTTCTTTGGCCAGTAGTTATCTTTCTTGTCGAGTTTCGTTGGAAACGGATAGTAATAAATTTATAAATATGTAGCATATTCAAATGTATATGAAATAGTAGGCTTAAAATGTATGGACGTGTGAACGTCCACCTTTTTCAACGTAAATTTATAGCCTTGCATTATTGCAACATGTATGCCGAATTTCAATAAAATCGCTTCATTTAAAGGCCTTAGATTTTTATTTTAAATTCTGATGTTAATAGTAATGTTCTCATCTACAACTACTCGTTTATCCAATTTCAGCTCAATAGCGCAAATTTAAATTTTATGTTCTTATGGGCGTGTTCCCGCCTACTTTTTTTAATCCAAAATTTTCTTTGGCTAGTGGTTATATTTCCTGTTTAGTTTCATTGGAAACGGATAATAGTAGTTACATTAATAGTACATTTAAATGTACTGGCCGGAAGTAAATGAAATAGGAGGTTTAAATTTTATGGGCGTGTTACTGCCCATTTTTTTATAAAAATTTATAGCCTTTTATTATTGTAACATGTGTTCCAAATTTCAATAAAATTGCTTGAGTTAAACGCTTAAGATATGTGTTTTTAATTCTGTTATGTGTTTTTAATTCTGACCGTCGCATAGCCCCGGACCCTTGGTAAAAATTTTTGGGTTTACAGATTTTTCTAGGTGATAACTCACATAGTTCAACTTGTGTACCAAATTTCAGCTCAATAGCACCTCCTGGTTAAAATTTTCGGGTTTTCAGATTTGTCTAGTTCATCGCTTACCTAGATCTACTTGTGTACCAAATTTCAGATCTGTAGCTGTAGCGAAAGTGCTTCATAATATTGATGAGTGAGTCAGTGAGTATATCTTAAAATATGCACTTTTTGCACCTCAATATCTCCGGAACGTTTCATTGTAAAACTTTTAAACTTCGGATATGTTGTAACATAAATTTATTTGAATTATGGTTTAAATTTTATAATTTTATGATTGCGGGGAACAAAGTTATGAGGTGGGTAAAAACAGCTCGAATGGCTTCCTGTAAATATACACATTGCGCGAATTGGCCGGCACTTGGCCTGGCGCACTACCGTGCACCTAGATTCGCAGACATCTTTGTTTGTATCCGGATAGGAAGGGTGCTCGAATTAAATCTTTTGCAAACGAATTTAATTCGAATGAATTTTATTTTCCACATTGTAAAGAATTATTCTTTTTAATTCGCAAATTTTATTTATAACGAAAAAACGATAAAAAAAAGAACCAAGAATTCAAAATAAAATTCCTCTTGCAAATTTAAAAATAAAATTCGCAAACGAAAAGAAAATAGAATTCGCGATTAAATTAAAAATACAAATAATACAAAGTAAAGACTTAACATTTTTTAAAGGAGATTTTATTAGTATCGGCTATAGCACTGAAATTTGGTGCGTAGGTTTCCCTTCCGATGTATAGATCCAAAAAGGGATTTTTGAAAATAAAAACGCTAAAAGGGGTTAAAGGGAAAAAGAAGGGTAAAATTGGTATATTTATATCTCGGAAACTACATTAGATAAACTGTTTTCTAAAAAGTGCTTTTTTACTCTATGTACTGTTGTTTCTGAGATATAAAGATAAACATTTTACCCTTTTTTACCCTCTTATCACTTTTTTGGGCAGTTCAAAACAACATTAATCTTATTATCCCAGTTTTAGTGACCGGTAAAAAGTCATAGTAAATTATTTTTACACGTATGTATATGTGTGCATTATCATTGATATAAAAGTACCGAAAACGGGTAAAATTTTACCCCTTATAAGTGCAAATTTTCAGAAAGTGTCAAATCTATTCAAGATTCTGTCCAGAATAAAGGAACGCACCAAAAAGCTTTCTGTTACGTTGAATAATTTAGAAGATATGTCGAGTTAAAAAAAGGCACCAAAATTCTGTTTTTACCATATTTTAATCCCTGAAAGTACATGTATTAGAAAAGTACCAAATACATATCAGCTTATTTTTTAGCAGCTTTTAAAATTTTTAGATACCAATTTTATCCTTTTTTACCCATTTTTCCCCCTTTTAGCATTTGACTTTCCAAAAATTTTTTTTGTGGATTTACACATTTGAAGAGGAATCTACACACCAAATTTAAGCTCTATAGCTATAGTGGTTTGGGCTGGGCGATGATATCTCAAAAAGAACTCAACATGTTGCCTAATTTTAATGTTTATGTGAATAATTCTTTTGCATTCGTTCGGAAAAGATTTCTATTTTAAATTCTTGGTTTTTTTCGTTCTCCTCTCAAACGAACTGAATAAACAAAAGTTGATTTAATTCGTTTGCGAGAAGAATAAAAAAAAAAAAGTTTTTAAAATAGAATTCTTTTCCGAATTTTATTTTTAAAAATCCAAAAACAAATTTTAAAACGAACGAAAAAAATAAAGCAGCATTTGCGAGCAGAATTTTTTCCTACCGTCGTTTGTATGTATTCTTGTTTGTTTGCTTTCCTGAACCATACATCTACATCATATCTAAAATGGTTTCAGCAAATAGTAAAATTGTATCTTCAAAGGAACATAAAATATTTATTGTGTCGTATTTTAATGAGCTTTTGATAGAATCGTTGGCCGGTAAGTCCTCATACCCAGAAATTATTTCTTATATTTCTTTTAGGGCTTCGTACTCAAAAGATAAATAGACTTCATAGCTAGGATATGCTGTTGGACATCATGTGCATATATCCATCCGAATTAAAAAGTTGGTTTATTTTTAAAATACTACACTTTGTGAGCATAACGGTTGAATCGAATTTAATAAAATTTAAAATCAAGTTAGACCTGCGTCTAGAACGATACAAGCGTTTCATATGTTCTTAAAAAAAGTAGTATCCAGAGGTTGCAGGGACAATATCCGAATATATAAAATTTTCCTAATGATTTTTATGAAATTCAAGACATACATATCGTCACCTTAAATGCAAACGGATGTAACTACACTTGTATATTTTTGAAATTTACTCGTAGTATAGATACTAATATGTTTTTAACCATTTATTTCCTTTATATATATTTAAGCTTTTATGTTAATTACGTTACTTGCAATAAAAAAAAAGATGAAATAAAATAAATAAAATATAATAAATAAGAAATAAAAAGAAGATGAATTTCTTTAATAAAGTCGTCATTTTTGGTCGCAGAGGTCTAAGTATTTGAATGCACATGTAGTTTGATAAAATAAACCATAATCAATCAAAAACTGGATTTCCAATTATTGTGTAGTTGCGTCTCTTTGCGTTTAGGGTGATGATATCTACATAGATATATCTGGACACTAGAGTGGTTCGCCTTCCATACAAAAATAGGTGCCAGTAACTCAATAGGCTTAAATATAATGTAAAAACAACTTCAAAAATAAATTTTTTATTTTTTTTTCACGCCTACAAATACCACCCTTTTAGTATTTTGTTCACTGTGTCGCCATTTTGAGTCCGACCATAACATTTTGTATACCGGTGTTCATGGCTCTTTAAGGGCTACATTTATATCTCTAATAGCTTTTTACTACCACTTAATATTCAAGTCATGAGATTTGTTCAAAAATATTTAGCATTAGAGTGAGTACGAACCGAGTTTTAAAAGTCGAGACTAGAACACACAAAAAGTAATATGAATGATTTTGTAATATTAATTAAAATATTTGTAGTATCAATTAAAATATTAACTAAATTTTCACTTATAAACAATTTGATAATATCAATTAAGTTTTTCCAATCAAATTAATTAATACAATTAAAAATTTAGTTAATACAATTAAATTCTTAATTGAAAATATTAATATGGTACTATATACTTTTTTCTGTAAATATGAGGTGATAGTAAAAATTATTAAAGAAATATACGGAGCCCATAAGTTTACAAATAAACATCTATTTGGAATTTCTTGCATTGTCCACTTCATGAATATTGTCCCTTCTGTGTGTATGTATGTATGTACATTATTCTACTATTCTATACACAGAAATATTTTTCATCAATTATTATTTTTAGTTAAGAATTTAATTGATTCAATAATTATTATTATAAAATTACGTGTAATCAATTGGAGTATAAAAACTTAATTGCTATTATGAAGTGAAAATTGAGTGAAAGTATAAAAATTTAATTAATTTTTCCATTGATATTACAAAATTTTAAGTGATATTGTAAAATTTTTCATATCACTTTTTCTGCGTATGTGAAAGATTGTGTTAATTATGCTTAACATTTTAGGAATTGCTATCAGAAGCATAGATTTGGTATTGAAAATGATTTTTACGAATACGTTCTTAAGATACTTGACATCTCTTAAGCCATTACCGGCCAAAAATATAATGCCAAAAAATTTTATAGATTTATTTCAAAGTGACACTTAAATGTTTTTTATTGAAGCATCAGCAAACCTGATTGGCATTGAGCACATAGATACATAAATAACTTTTTGCGAAAGAGGTCCCGCAAATATACTTCTAAATGTTCACACATACATTCATATGTATGTTTAATGTAATTTTTTACTGAAAACTCCACAGTACTATTCAGCGTTATTAACTACTGTTCAAAAAACCCGAAACGGAAACTAACGCATGAATGGCGTAGCGAAGTATGACCGTTGTTTGCAGTGCAGTATTTTAGTTAGTTGTGGTTGAAACCACAATAAATAATCAACCAACAAACACATAGAATAAAACAAGAAAAAGTAGTTAAAACAACTGGTGATTTCACTGACATGCATTCGTTTATACAACCATAAATGCACATGCATGTATTGGTGCTTATTGGAAATATTTGAATGACAATGCATGGACAAACTTACCCAGAGGACGATGTTCAATAGAAAAATGATGAATTGGACAGCCGCCATTATTCCACGCAGATAATTTCAAATTAACGCATGATGCATTTGTAGCAATTAGATCATTGCTATTGGGAGCTTGCGAGGCTGAAAATAAAATACAAAATTTATATAGAATTATAAACTTTTTTTTTCAATCGAGAAAAAAGATATTGGAAATTTTTAAAATACTAGTTGAAATTTCAGTGCATAACAAATCTCTATTCTATCTTACCTTTTCCCTTTGTCCAGACATTGATTTCCTCACTGGGTACACCATCGCCCACAATATTGTGAGCAGACATTTTAATTATGTATTGATTGCCACATTTCAAACCCGTTATGGTGTAGGCATTGTTTTCTGGCATCAATTCCGTTTGAGACCATGTCTCCCCTGCCACACGATATGAAATGGAATAACCCTGCAATGGTGCACCTCCATCATCGGGTGGATCCCAACTTACACGTATGCTATCTGCCGAGGCATACTGTACAATAATTTGTGGTGAGGCTGGTGGTTTCATGGCAATCACTTGATATTGTATCTCATCACTGCCAAAAAGATTATTAGCAGTACATGTGTAATTTCCGGATAAACTACCTTCAACGCCTACATGTGACATAAAAGTATAAAAAGTCATAAGACGAATGATAAATGAAAATATAAAAGTATCTAGTATGGTTTGTTTAGTTGTTTTGTTACTTACGATGTATTTTCAAGTTTCCTTCATTTGTGACTTCATAAAAAGGACTAAATGTCACTGGTCTATCTCTAGTTAACCAACGTGCTCTGGGCGTTGGATTTCCTACAGCCAAACATTCTAATATTAAACTGGTACCTATAGCTTTACGCACAAGCTGGCCAAATGAAGCAATTCGTGCTGGTGCTATTAAATAAATTTGTTTGATATTTAATAAAAAATTTGCCAACGAATTTGAGTAATAAAAAGTATACACACAAACTACCTCATTCATAAAAAAACATCTGAGTTTTACTAAAGTTTTGTAAAACAAATTTTGTACCAAAAACTGTTTTATAAAACTCTTAAAAATCGAGTGAACTTTTTTCTTTGAATCTACATACATATGTATCTTTTTGTTTCAGTGTATTATGTAAAAAAGTGACTGATAATAGGTTTGTTCATTTACTACAAACTATTACGAATTTGTAAAAATTGTTACAGAAAAGCGTTCATTAACTTAAAAAGTTTGCAAAGAGAGACCGTCAAAAGAGAGAAAAAAATTGAGAGTCAGTTAAATATTTAATTCTGTTAATTAATTTGAGTGAAAAACTTAAATGATATTATCAAATTGCTTGTAGGTGCATAATCAGTTAATTTTTTAATTGATATTACAAATATTTTAATATATATTACAAATTTATTATTTTTCCTTTTTTGTGTGTACAGACCTGGCCTGGCCTGGCCTTTAAATCTGCCTGAGTAGTTTGCTTCATTGAACCATTATTTGCAAGCCATGACAAACTTAAAATGTTGAATATTGTAAAGACGTGTCTACTGTCTGTACATGTCCCTCCGTCACATAAACCATACATAAGTGCGAAAAGATTTGGTCATTACCATATATACCTAAGCCAAGATGAGCGGCTTTAGTCTCTATCTCTTTCCATAAACTTTCTGAGAAACCTTATTCATCATATCTCCCTCGATTAATACAGAGAAAACATGATACGGTCAATTCCCGATTTGGTAAAACTTTACTTTCTATAAGGAAAATATATCCCCAGCAAATTAATCATCAAAGGTTTGGAAAATAAAATCCTTACCATATTAGCTTCCAATCTGGTGTTTATGTTTTCTCCCTGGTTCATTATTCTACAGACCAAACCAGTTTGACATAGTCAACCAATTATCGCGGTTAGATTTATGTTGTTAAAAGCGCCAAAAAGAAAACCATAAAATATTTTTTTGCAAAGTAATCCCTTGTACTTCTTAGGAAATCATTCGGTACCTTTTGCTATCTTGGATAGGTACAGGAATTTTTTTCTGGCAACACCGGCTCGCTGACTTGTATACAAAGTACTCTTCCAAGTATTTTTAATAGATACTGTGTTATGTTAAATGTCCTAAGGCACACCTTTATGCCCAATTAAAAATTACAACTACTCGTACATTACAAATTTGTAATGATTTTCAAAAATATTATTATTTTATGAATTGAAACATTTGTAAATTTTTTAATTGAACTTTTAGTGATTTTTAATCAGAAGTAATTTTAAGTCAGGCTTAAGTTCAGTAATTTCAATTCTTATTGAATGAAATATTTTTATTAATTAATGTGAGTATCTAAAGAAGAGAAGAAAAATTAAACTTAGACTTTAAGCTGGGGGAAATACCGATACTTTTCTGTGCAGCCACGCACTTCATCAGCACCCTAGTCTATCTACTTGGGTAGAGATTCTTATTAACATCAGCTATTTAACTTAAATGTACAATGAACGGAATATGAGAAACGATTGTTGTGTATACAATTGATTTTACCTTTGGTAAACACATTTATAAGTATCACTATTAATTTTCTGTTTTTTCCAATTTTTTCATTTTTCTATTTAGGTTAGCAAGAAATTATTTTACTCTACCTCAGTATGTTTAACTATTCTTACTTATCTTTTTACGATCATCACATTAATTATTTTTACTTACTAGATGTACCATCGGTACATGCATGTAAGTATAATTGTAGTGGCTTAATGTTACTTGTTGTTGCATTCTACAGTTTTTTCTTGGATTTCCAGCATTCTGAAACTGTGATGGCCAAGTAAACAGTGATTGCCAAGTGAACATATTTTTTCACGTGCCCATGATTATTTAAGTGAAACATTTGTAAATTTTTTAATTGAACTTTTAGTGATTTTTAATCAGAAGTAATTTTAAGTCAGGCTTAAGTTCAGTAATTTCAATTCTTATTGAATGAAATATTTTTATTAATTAATGTGAGTATCTAAAGAAGAGAAGAAAAATTAAACTTAGACTTTAAGCTGGGGGAAATACCGATACTTTTCTGTGCAGCCACGCACTTCATCAGCACCCTAGTCTATCTACTTGGGTAGAGATTCTTATTAACATCAGCTATTTAACTTAAATGTACAATGAACGGAATATGAGAAACGATTGTTGTGTATACAATTGATTTTACCTTTGGTAAACACAATTAAAAAATTTAATTTAATTTTAGTTCAATTAAAAAATTTACAAATGTTTCACTTAAATAATCATGGGCACGTGAAAAAATATGTTCACTTGGCAATCACTGTTTACTTGGCCATCACAGTTTCAGAATGCTGGAAATCCAAGAAAAAACTGTAGAATGCAACAACAAGTAACATTAAGCCACTACAATTATACTTACATGCATGTACCGATGGTACATCTAGTAAGTAAAAATAATTAATGTGATGATCGTAAAAAGATAAGTAAGAATAGTTAAACATACTGAGGTAGAGTAAAATAATTTCGTGCTAACCTAAATAGAAAAATGAAAAAAATTGGAAAAAACAGAAAATTAATAGTGATACTTATAAATGTGTTTACCAAAGGTAAAATCAATTGTATACACAACAATCGTTTCTCATATTCCGTTCATTGTACATTTAAGTTAAATAGCTGATGTTAATAAGAATCTCTACCCAAGTAGATAGACTAGGGTGCTGATGAAGTGCGTGGCTGCACAGAAAAGTATCGGTATTTCCCCCAGCTTAAAGTCTAAGTTTAATTTTTCTTCTCTTCTTTAGATACTCACATTAATTAATAAAAATATTTCATTCAATAAGAATTGAAATTACTGAACTTAAGCCTGACTTAAAATTATTTTATGAATTCTCATATAGTTTTCGGAAGTCTGTGCATAAAGTAGGAGGTTTCTGACTGTTCAAAATTTGTGGTTGAAGTCTACTGATGATTTGGTTCAAGCGTCCACGGAATACGTAAATAGACATGCTAGACCACCAGCAAATAAATTTAAATTATTATATGTGCACTTCTGACAATATGTCATATAATAAATTTCTTTAAAATATAAAATGTGATAATAGTAATAAAATTTTACAGAAATATCCCCTCCTAATCAATTAAATGTAAATAAATTTTACAAAACAGTAATTCAAATACAAAAGCAAAGAGATATAAAAAACTTCACTTGATATTTGTATGTACTTAGGGGTATAACTATTTTGTCTCCCAATGATATATCTTACTGGCAATATTAAATATGGTAAACATTTTTATATATACATATACTAAATATGTACTGTAGGTATAACTACAAATTATGTGTAAAATTACAAAAAAAAGTATTTGGCCATACATATTAAATATATATTTAGTAAAAAAATTAAGATTTTTAACGATTGCAAAAAATTAAAAATGCAGTTCTTTATATTTTGAAAAACGTTATAAACATAGTGTACATACATATGTATATGAGTGAAATTTTAAATGTGTTTAACTAAAACAGTTTGTGTGAACATATCTATTCACAGTATTTATTTATTTAAATATTTAATCTGCAATACCAATGATTGGACAATATAAAGCAAAAACGTACATAAAATTAAATACTCCCAAATTATGCATACACACACACACACTCTAACACAAACAAACACATACGCATTGTTTGCACGAAATTGATAGATAAAAAGATATAATAAAAATAAAATTGAATTGAAATTTAATTTGCAACTTACCACGTGTATTTGTGGCTTGTGCCACCACAGATGTTGGCTCCCCTTCACCCACAGATGTTGAAGCAGAAACCCAAAATTCATACATTTGATTTTCAGCCAAGCCACGTGCCTCGTATGTAACCGGATAACCAGATTCATCGACACGAACCATATGAGCTGCAATGAAAAAAGTAATAAATACAAAACGATAAATTGAGAAGGAGTGTGGGGAGTGTAAAATTAATTAAATTCATTTCAATTAATTAAATATGTTTCTTCTCATGGGGTGTACATAAATGGATTTTTATATTGCGCAGCAATAAATTATCGACTTAATATTTTTATATTTTCAGTGTAAGAATTTTTTCTAAATAAAAGTTTGTATAAGAAACTGTGTTCATCAAAAAATAGGAGGTCTATATTTCCCGAGTTAATTGGTTTTACGAATATGTTGTCATATTATTTACGTAGCTCAATTGTGCTATGAAACTGACATCAATGTATTAAAGCAAGTTTCGTTGAAACTAATTTTACTTAAATAAAAATATGTACACTCAAAAAAAGGCATATACACAGAGAAAACAGATTCGTTGAGACAACCGAATTTGTTGCCAATCGAATTTTGGCGTCAACCAGGACACTCATACAAACCACAAACGAACGTACAACAGAACCTTATATGCGAAAATCTACCCCCTTATGCAAAAAAATATTTTACTTTAGCTTTAAGGTTCATAGTAGTTGCCAAGCACTTTACGGCTAACATTGGGCGCATTCATAAGACGTAGCTGTTGAGGTCAACAGTTGTGAAACTGCTGGCAACTGTTGGCCCCAACAGCTACTTACTTCTTAGAAACGGCTTGATATATATAATGTAATTGTATATCTTTATTTCGTTACTTCATCGCATTTGTAATGTAAAACTTAACAAATATTTGTTGCTGCCACCTAACAAATCATATAAAAGAAATAGCTCTATTGTTATAGCTGTTCAGGCTGAGCACAACGTGTTGACTATAGCTAGCGAAAAAATTTTATGATGGAAAATTACTTAACTGTTGAGTGGAGCGGTTGCGCAACAGCTACTTCTTATGAATGCACCCATTGCTTTTTTAAGAAATTGTATGCAAAAACCAACTTCAATTATTTCAAATATTATAAGTATATCAGAATATGCATACGTTATATCTCATATAAAATCGTTTTGCAATCAAAAAAGCTTGTATTTTTTAACTCTTTTATGACTGTTGAATTGAAAATATATTCGGAATCGGATGATTCAGTTATTAATTTGGTAGTAAACAACAGAATCCTCTAGATATTTTTAAAGAAACAAAGTTCATATTACTGCAAACAATTATATTGAAAACTAGTGTTAGTATAAAAACGGATTATATTTTGTTTTCTAATTGCATTAGTTTTTAATCTGATTTCTTCAACTAAATTTTATGTTTTGTGTTTTTTAAATAATCGATTCACCATTTCCCTTAAAATGATTTAAAACATGTCTTTAAGTTCCCGTCCATATAGTGAAACATTTGCTGCGAAACATTTTTTATTTCTCATTTGAAACTGCATTCGTGTCCACACTGTGAAGTTTTTGTTTTGCAGGTTAAGACATTTTCTCAAATATTTTTCATGAGAATGAGGTGAGAATGACGTACTCAACAACAACTTCGTGTACATGATACAAAATACCATTTGCCATTCCTCTTTCCCCTCTCGTCTATAAACTCAAATGTTTTGCAGCAAATGTTTCACTGTATGGACGAGGACTTAGTTAGTTTTTAATTATTTTTACCAAACATATATTTCATTAAATACAACCTCCCTTCTCAAACTTAAAAAAGTAATTTTAGTAATTTAATTTATTGCACAGCAGTGCGCTTTTTTTAATGAAGAGAGTATGAATATGAACTTTGTTTTGCGATTTTTGCGGTTTTTGGCGTTTTTTGTCATTGTGGAAATTTATTTTTAGTTTTTCTCGTTTTGGTAATTTTTTTCGGTTTTTGTCTTTTTTTTTAATTTTAGCGTTTTTTTCATTTTGGCGATTTTTTTCGTTATGGCGATTTTTTTAAATTTTTGGCGATTTTATAATTTTCGGATTTTTTAGTTTGACCGTTTTTGAAAATTTCAAGAGCTTAACTCTTACAGCTTCCAAGATTTTTTTTAATTTTAGTGTTAATTGTTGTAGCCTATATAAAAATACACTAATTTTACACATTTCAAGTTTCAATATACATATTTACACACAAACATACAATTGTATATATATTACATGGGATTTTAAAAGTTTTCGTCACTCATTTTGGAACATTCTTTAATTTTTAGCTTTTGTATATTTGTTGTTGTAGCGACTAAAGTTTTACATACACTGTCCAAATTTCAGACCCGCAGCTTTTACCGTTACTGAGAAAGTAGCTTTCTTCCTAAACCATCAAATATGTTTAATTATTAGGAAAAAATTTAAAGTTTTCCAACCCTGGAAACGTTTTTTTATTTTGTTAAATTTTAAAAAATTTTTTTTTAATTATAAATTCCAATTTTATTCATACCGAAGTATAAAATAAGTTAATTTAATAAAAATGTAATAAAAACTTGTTTTCGGTAGTTATTTTCTATGGGAAAATAGAGTTTGAGTTTTCCAGCTCTGAAACCGTCTGCCCGATTTTGCTGAATTTCAACAGCAAATTTTCGGAAAATTTCTGACACACCAGTCCAAGAACGAAGTCTCTAGCTGTTCTAGGAGCTTGGGAAAACCGATTTCACGTACATTTCATTTTGGCGATTTTTTTCAATTAAGCGATTTTTTTTTTGTTTTTGCAATATATTTTATTTAATTTGGTGATTTTTTTCGTTTTGGCGATTTTTTAAGGTTTTTAACGTTGTTTTTTTATTTTGTCGTTTATTTTGAATTTTTGAGATATTTTTTGCAATTTATTTAAGTGCTAGAATTTTTTTAATATAATGCTTTTTTGCGATTTTTCGGTTTAGCGATTTTATAATTTTGGGAATTTTTTGATTTACCGTTTTTGAAAATTTCAAGACTGCCTCCTACGGTTACCAAGTTGTCAAAATTACATAACCTGATAGAACATCCTGTAATTGTAATTTTTATAAATTTTAGTGTTAATTGTTGTACACTGTATAAAAATACAATAATTTTACAAATTTCAACTGTCTATATACATACATATGTACATACAATAGTATATATGTACATATATAACATGGGATTTTAATATTTTTCAATGCTCGTTTTAAAACACCCTTTAATTTTCATCTTTAATTTTTGTGTTGTTGTAGCGACTAAAGCTCTACACACACAGTCCAAATTTCAGATCAGAGAAAATAGCCTTTTTCCTAAAACATAAAAAATGTTTAATTATAAGGAAAAATATTAAAGTTTTCCAACCATGGAAACGTCTTTTTAATTTTTTTATTTTATTTAATTTTTTTTTTAAATTAGAAACACCAATTTTATTCATACTGAAGTATAAAATAAGTTAATTTAATAAAAAAGTAATAAAAACTAGTTTTCGGTAGTTATTTTGTATGGAAAAATAGGTTTTTAGGTTTTTAGCTCTGAACCCGTCTGCTCGATTTTGCTGATTTTCAATAGAAACATTATTCGGGAAATTTCTGACACATAAGTTCAAGAACGAAGTTTCTAGCTGTTCTGGGAGCTTCACGTACAGACAGACGGTCATGAGGACATCCCATGTTCGTTTTCCCTATGCATAAGGATCCAGAATATATATACTTTATGTGTCGCTTATCAATATTGTGGAGATTACACACGGAATGACAAACCTATATATACCCTTTTACAATTTTTTGGTAAAGGGTATAAATAACTGTAATACGAGTATATATGCTACCACTTAGTTGTGAATAAATTCTGAATTACTGGAATGATTTTTAATAAATTTGGCTTATTTTACTTATAACATATGAATGTATCACAATTAATAATAAAATATATGATTTTCTTCAATTTAAAATTGTAATGAGTCTTTTAAAAAACAATTTTCTAAATTTTTTAAAAAAATTAATTTTTTTGTATAAAAATTTCCAAAACCATAAGACTGTTAAAAAATTAATTAGGACGTAATTTAAAGGTCAATTTGATTTCTAGCCTTCTGTTTATTTTTTTATTTGATCAGAGAACTGGTTCTAAAGTTAATGCAAATTATGTGATATATCATCCTCTTTTTGCTTAATAACGGAAAATCTCGAGATACACAGCCAAATCAAAAAAAGTAATTTATAGGCATTGGTGCTCAGTATCGTATGCACTAAAAATTACTATCAAAATACCAACCTTAAAAATTGTGTTGGCCCGTGTTATTTTTAATAATACAGGCAAATCTCGCTATAATGAATCTCGCTTTAACGAAAATCCGATATAACGAACTTCCAGATTTTTTACAATAACAACCTTATATAGCGAATAATACTCCAATTTTATACTATATATAACGAATAATAATGAAAAAAATCGCAAAAGAAAAAACAAACATTTGCATAGAACATATTTCTAACATTTAGTTCTACTTTATATAGCGAATGTTTTGATAAATATGTGCTCTGTATAACGAACGACAAAAAAATATTAAACAAAATCTACAGCAGCAATATAAATGTAAAAAATTGTGATACCGTGTGTTTGAACTTGGTAGCTTATTTGAAAACAAATTGCCCTCATTCTTTTTAATGTATTGTATAATGTCTACAATAATAATTATTAAAATAAGACTTGAAAAAAAACTTTGCAATATAACGAATTTTCCAGTATAACGAATGGGCCTTACACTATATCGTTCGTTATACCGGGATTTGCCTGTATTACAAATATATGGCAGAAACCGAAGCAAAACACTTATTCTGAGCAAATAAGATGTTACTTTCTTCCACCCAATATTACATTATTAATCATAGAAAAAACATGATTTTGCACAAATTGAATTGACTAATTTAAAGCGAAACTTGGGCTCAAATCGTCACATCCGTGATCGTATCGACAATCTAACGAAAATGCTGTTTTTAAATGACGAGTTGTAAGTAAGTAAGTAAGTTGGCTGCTTTTATTATGAAAATTGCACTTTAATATAAAAAGTGTACCAGAGTTGAGGAAAGTGAATTTTGAAAAACTTTAAATCAGCTGATTTGATCACTGTTAAAATGGAAATAATATTACATGTTTGTTATTAAGTATTTTTAGTATAATAATCAAAACAGAACAACAGAAAATGAATGCTAAGTGAAATGAACAATTGACCAATTTTACAAAATGCAGTGAAAGATTTTATATTGATGAACAAAAATACACAACGTGTAAAATATTATTAAAATTATTTTCCAAATGATTGTTGACTCAATTTTAAATATGTTCCTACAAAAATATTAATTTTTAACTTTATCTTACAAAAACAGCAAACAGCGAATGGTACCAGAAAGTATACTCGTAAAAGGAAAATACTTTTGAGTACGTGAGCACTTGTACTAAATTAAATTTAAAAATTTGTTTTTTTTTGATAAGTCGAACGATAGTGACATCGTGGGACCGGCCGTAACACTTTAAAATTTTATTATTTTAATGACTGTGTGAGCGAGGCCGTCCGAAACCACAATTGCCTTCCATCTTGTGACTTCTCTATAAGTAACACCCCTTTTCCACACCCAAAGTTTACTTTTGCTGGGAGAAAGACAGAAATAGATAGTATACCTCCCCTTCGTCTTAAGCACAGCTGAATTAAGACTTTGCAAAGTAAACTTTCCATGTCTAAAAGGGGTTTAATGTATGCTTTAATAGTTACTTTTAAAGCTGTTCGTAATATTTGTAAATTATCTTCGATAATTACAAATTTGAGTTTCAAAATAAATATATTTAATAATAACAATATAACTTCAAAGTGTCACATAAATTTCGAATAAATGGAATTTACAGCTGGCTATTTAGCATAGTTTTATCTTATTTTTCCATTATAATTATTCTTCTATCAGCTCTTTTCAAAATCTATTAGCTTTTAATGTATGAGTTCCTTTTGGGTTTTCTTAGAGTTTTTTTCTAGATTAAAGATTGCACTTAAGTTATATCTGTTAATTATGCTGACAAATCATTTGTCCGCCAACAGTGAAAACAAAATGAATTTTTACAGGAACTAAAAGTTTGTTCTGTTTTTTCTGTTCCTTTTTTTCTGTCCTTTCCAACAGCATTAAATTGAAATTAAATGCCAAAACTTTTATTTATTTTGAAATCTACAGCCAAAAGTTTGGCTAATAAAACTAAAAGTATCAAAACGAGAGATCTCACAGAGAACAGAAAGAAAAAAATTATCTTAATAAACTTTATTTCATAAAACTTTTATTACTGTGGAAAAAAATTGCTGCGCGTGATGATGACTTTGAATAAGCAAAAACAAAAAAAAAACAAAATAAGACCTTCATCTATAGAAGTTTATTGCAGCACCTCTTATGACTCTTTTAGTGCTAAAATCCGAAGAAAAAAAATACAAGGAATAAGAATGAAACTTTTTCTAACACCAGAGTTATTTTTTTACATTTTTCACCCAGCAACATTCATTTTAAATTATTGGAATTCATTTGTAGGGGTTCAAGGAAAGGCCACAAAAAATTTTAGTTTTTTTTTATCAAGAAAAAAATAAAATAAAAATTGTAAGAAAAAATTTGTTAAAATTGAAATCGCACTCACATTTTGCTTGTCCTTTACGGCCGGCTTCTCTCGAGTAGACAGTATAGTGTGTTATAATGCCATTACGATTTCTTGGCGGCAGCCACGAAATCAAAATAGAATCTGCCGTCAGTGCTGCAGCTTTAATGGAGGCTGGTGCATCTGGTACATCGTCTTCTGTTTGGCAATATAACGGTTGACTGGCGATACCATCACCGGTGGCCGTATACGCCAGCACTCGTATTGAGTAATTGGTTGCTTTATGCAGTGTGTGTAAATATGTTTCCAGATTCGATGTACGTTTTATTTCCAATTTAGCCGGAAAATCAACTAGAAAACGTTAAAGAAGAAATAGAAGAGAAAGAAAAGACAACGTCGAAAAATGGTTTATTAAAATGGAAGTAGCAAAACATACTTTTTAAATTTTTTTTTGTACATTTTGCTTTAATTTGTGTTTACAGAATCTAATTTTGGGAAACTTTAAATAAACTAGACAAAGGAAACGTTTGTTTAAGCTTAATAATTTTATAGATTTCTGTCCTTGTTTTAGTTTTTTTTTTTTTTTTGATATAGTGTAGCTTAATTAATAACCTTCAAAATGTGTAGACATTTGTACTTCAAACTTCTCTTTTAACCAATTTCACTACTTTTTTCCCCTTTTTGTTTTTCTAATAACTAAACATTAAGTTCAACGAACTTCAAATTCAATATTTATCACGAAGTGCTAAAAACATATTTTTTGAAGTTTCAATTCCAAAGAGTAAACAAAATTTATAGCAGTAATGCAAAACACAAATAATCGACCACAATTATAACCTCAAATCCACAACTCTATATTTCGAAACTTGCAAAATAATGGGATATTCAAATGTATGTATGTATGTAAAACTAATTTTAGAGTTATATAAAATTCATTTATTTTTTTAATTCAAAAGAACCAAATAATACAAATAGAAAAAATAAGCAAAAAAACAAAACAGCAAATATAAATGGCATTTCACGAACATTTTTTAAATTTCTAATTTATATTTGGTATCAAAGGCTATTGAATGTTATTATGTGCATGTAGGCTATTATTAGGGTTCCGTACATCAAAGGTGAAAAAAGGAACCCTATTGTTTTCGCTACGCTGTCCTTCTGTCCGTCTGTCCGTCACACGGTATTTCCTCAGGAACCGTAAGAGCTACGGACCTGAAATTTGGACAGAGTATATAGAACCTTGACCGCTACATCAAAAAATACATGAGAATTACAAATTAAAGGGTGTTCCAAAACAAGCAACGAAAAATTCTAAAATTCCATGTAATATACATATAATTGTATGTACATATGTATATTGACACTTGAAATTTGTAAAATTAGTGTATTTTTGTATAGACTACAACAATTAACACTAAAATTTAAAAAAAAATTAATTAAAGGGTGGTCCATCAGTTAATGCAATTTTACAACTTGCTATATCTTGGAAACCGTAAGAGGTAAACTCGTGAAATTTTCAAGAACGGTCAAACTAAAAAATTTTAAAATTATAAAATCGCCAAACCAAAAAAAAATCTACAAAAATAAAAAAAACTTCAAAAACTAAAAAAAATGCCAAAACTATATTTTATAGGCTAGTAAAGTTCGTATTTAATTATATATCTCGTGTCCGTACGGAACCCTTCGTGCGCGGGTCTAAGCAAATTTATTATGAAATGGAATATGAGAAATTATTATTGTGTATACAATTATTGATTTACCATTGGTAAATACATTTATAAGTATCACTACCCAGCTAAAAAAATATGTATGGAGCATATATGATATCGCATATATGGTTCAGATCCGAAAAATGAGGGTATATGGGCATATATGATTATATATATTCATAAATTTTCATACATGTATGTGTAAATTCCCTCCTCAGTATGCAAAGTTCATACTCATACACTCTTGATTAACAAAAGCGCACTGCTGTGCAATAAATTAAATTACTAAAATTGAATTTTTTAGACATGAGAGAGAGGTTGTATTTAATGAAACATTTGTTTGGACAAATAATTCAAAACGAACTAAAAGTCATTTCATTCATCAAAAGGTTAATCAATTATTTAAAAAACACATAAATCATATTCGTACATAACATTTAGCTTTAGAAATCAGATTAAAAACTCATACAATTAATTATAAAAGAAACAAAAATCCCTCTAACAATAGTTTTCAATACAGTAAACTAACTTTTAATTTGAAATTTATTTGCTGGTGGTTCAGCTTGGTCTATATACGTATTTCATTGGCGCTTAAACCAAATCATCAGTAGACTTCAACCACAAATTTTAAACAGTCACAAACCTCTTACTTTGTGCACAAACTTTCAAAAACTATATGAGAATTCATAGAATAGTAATATTTTTTAAAATCACAAAGACAAAATAAGCTTAGTAGGCTTTGAAACTCAAACAAAACCCAGCAAATAATTTATATTCGAATTAATAATAATTAAATAATTTATATTTCAAATTAAAATATAATTATGACAATATGTCGAATAATAAATTTCTTAAATGTTAAATTTTAGATTTTATTTTTCATTTTGCCTTGTAATTACTTTTATTGTTATCCAATGGATTTCTAATTGTATAAAGGTGTAGAAAAATAAAATAGATTCATATCGAATATAAATTATTTGCTGGGTTGTATGAGTTTCAAAGCCTACTAAGCTTATTTTTTTTTTGTGATTTTCAAAAATATTATTATTTTATGAATTCTCATATAGTTTTTGAAAGTTTGTGCATAAAGTAATAGGTTTGTGACTGTTTAAAGATTGTGGTTGAAGTCTACTGATGATTTGGTTTAATTGCCAATGAAATACGTATATAGACCAAGCTAAACCACCAGCAAATAAATTTCAAATTAAAATATAATTATGACAATATGTCGAATAATAAATTTCTTAAATGTAAATAACTTTGTTTCTTATCCAGAGAATTTTGTTATTTTCTATAAAATTAATGACTGGATTATCCTTTTGATTATTTGATATATTAAATAAGGCCACTATGTATAAAATCATACAAGAATTTTTTTTTTATAACAAAAAGTTTTTCTTTTTTAAACGTTGAGGGTACGCATATAAACTTTGCATACCATATTTGTTTTTTAATGGATTTCCAATTCAGCAGCTTTTTTTGATTGCAAAAACGATCTTATGTGAGATATCATGTATGCATACATTCTTATATGGCTCCATATATAAAATCTTATAGCTAATAAAGTCTAAGTTTAATTTTTCCTCTCTTCTTTAGAAAATTACATTAATTATTAAAAAATATTTCATTCAATAAGAATTGGAAATACTGAACTTAAGCCTGACTAAAAATTATTTCTGATTAAAACTCACTACAGTTCAATTTAAATCTAAGAATGTCCCACTAAAATAAGTTAATTTAATAAAAGAGTAACAAAAACTAGTTTTCGGTAGTTGCTTTGTATGAACGAAAGTCTCTAGCTGTTCTGGGAGCTTCGGAAACCGATTTCACATACAGACAGACGGACAGATGGACATCGCTTGTTCGTCTTCCCTATGCATAAAGATCCAGAATATATATACTTTATGTGTCGCTTATTAATATTGTAGAAATCTACCATTTTTTGGTAAAGGCTATAAAAATACTAATTAGGGAGGAGACCAAAATGTATGGACATTTTACGAATTAACGAGATTTTTTCAAGGGACCGAGAGTTTATTCCGAATTATCAGGAATTGCAATTTATCGGGGTATGAATTATCGGGATTTGACTGTAATATAAAATAAGTAAAGTCATGAGCAGAAAGAAGTCGCTACAACACATTATATTAAATGAATTAATATGTGTATGGCACACAAAAATATTAAGTAAATTAAAAAAAAATTAAATACTCCTAATGCATACATTAAGTTTTACCATGATTGCACATTTTCTGTTTGTGTATAAGATCTATTAATCAAAACGTAACCCAACAGAATTGAAGCTATCAGCGTATATGTGGTGTACCCCTCCTTGGTTTTTTGGTTGCTGCTCTGATGATAAAAACATTATTTACAATACCAACTATCAAAAAAAAGTAGAGTTGTCGTTATTCTTAACAAAATGGACCTGAAAAATCGTTTTTGCACAGATCAAAATATTGTAAAGTAATAAAGCAATTAAATAAACAAAGAGAGAAATTGTGGGTTACATCATTTCTGCGCTAAAGGCCTAAATTTTACTAAGTACTACCCAAAAAAAAAAATTTATAAAAATAAATTTAAATATTAATTTAAGGAACGTAAGAAGGGTGTATATTTTTAATGAAAATATTTTTTATTTTTGCTTAAAATAATTCCTTTTGTTAAAGGAAAAATTTTTAAGCATAATAATCAGGGAAACCACAAATATGCAATTGCATGTTTTTTCTTGTCTGATATATCAATCCGGAATTAAGATATTTATCCGTTTCAGAACTTTTTATGAATTCTGGCATCGATTTGTTAATGCATATTTTTGCATATTTTATCCTTCAAAGCATGTTTTTACATACTTCAATCTAACGCGCATATTTTGAGCATTTTTCAAATTTTTGAAGCATATTTGGCGTTTTTAGGGCATATATTTGTACTTTTTAAAAAAAAATTTATTTTAATATTTAAAAAAAAATTTTTGGTAAAAATGTCTACTTTTTTCCGTCAAAATTTCATTTTGTAGTGAAAGAATCAGTAGTATGGGGAAGCAATATTTTGCTACCATTGTGAAGTTAGACTTTAAAAAAGGCCATTGTGCATGTTCTGACTTCCGAATCGATTTCACACGTTTTCTTTTGAGTCCTGATGTTAAATCACATGCTAAACGTGCTTAAGTTGAAATTTAGAATGTACTAATTATTAGTATGTGTTCTAACATCCAATTTTCACTTACTTGTAAACAGTCTTGTGAAAGAAAAACGAAACAAGAATATTAAACAAATTTAAATCTTAAATATCCAATTTTTTCCTGGTAAATTTTAATGCTGGAACAAATACTATTGATTTGTATATTCCAAATTTCAGCTTAAACAGGTGTAACATGTGTTTTAACATCCTCACTGGACGCTAATTTCAATAAAAACTTGGTTTGGTAATTGTGACGCAAGCTGTACCGATTACATCAGTTGAGGTTGAAAAAGAACATTTTCAATGTATAAAAGTTTATTTAGATGTGACCGGCGGCGATTTTTATTTAAAAAGCTAAGTGAATAGTTTTTGTTTATTGCAATAACAATTATAAATAAAAAGCTTGTCTTATTCTTCAAAATAGAGTGCGTGATCTCTTTTGAAGTAAAGTTAAATTTTCGCTCTTAATTAATTTTTTTATTGTTTCCTTCTTCCGTTTATTTTATTTTTGTCTTGTTTTATATGTAAATTTTATTGAATTGCTGAATTAAAATTAGTTTTTCATTTCCAAATAATCTAATTTATGTTATTTTTAAAAGCATATTTTTTTAGTTTTTAGTGCATATTTCGAAGTTTTTACTGCATATTGAATGCGCATAAAACACTTTTTTTGGAGCATATTTCTGGTTTCCCTGATAATAATATTTAAATTATTAAGATGGTTCTACTCACAATATAATTTTATGATTTGGGAAGTGCATGAGCGTTGCTTTAGAACTATTATCTAATTTACGATGCCATTTTTAGAACCAGTTTCTTTTATTTATGATAAATCGGAGAACAGCTAGAGCGATTTGTAAAAGTGTTTTTAAATATTCGCAGTAATACTCGTATAATTAAAATACTATTAGGAAGCGGACAAGTGGGCGTGGCACCTCCATACATAGCAAACATCCATGTATTTATTTTCAAATATCTTTGGAAATGATGCGGTAAAACGCCTGAGATTTTTTAGGATTTACTCTATTGACTTTATAAGTTTTAAAATATAAAAAGCCAAAATATAAAATTCTTTTATTCTGGCTCATCTCGAACAAAACAAAAATGTCTTAATCATGCGCAACAGCAAGTGATTCTGTAAGATTGTCTACCTTACAAAAACGCTCTAGGTAAGCAGTAATTTTTGCTGGGTACTTTAAAATATCTTAGAACACAAAATAGTAAAAAAAAATCGTTAACAGTGACGCTAAGTGAGAATAGTATTATAACAAGAAGTCAACATTGGAACAAGAAATGTATCACCTCACAGGCAAATTAAATATTTCTTTTTTTATAGATACTCGTATGTTGGCATCTGCTGCAAACATAAACTTGAAATTCTGCTGATGATAGGAAATAATCTGTATTGGATAAATGATTGGGGCTCTTCTCAAATAATATTACAAGGGGTAAAGCGAAGCACAAGGGGTTTTTACTAAGTAGTATAACAGCCTGGGGGCAAATTACGGCACTCTTCATCGAACAAAATTACGAAATATTTCAATGGAGTTTATATGGAAATATTTCGTAATTTCGTTCGATAACGAGTGCCGTAATTTGGCCCCTGTTTGTAGAACACGACTTGTCGATAATAAGCGTTAAAATGTTAGCAGTTTTTCGTTTTTAGATGGCAAGTGTGGACAATTTTAATTGAAAAACCTACAAGATGTCAATTTATTTGGACTTGTATATCATAGTTTGGCTTATTATAAACGTCAAGATGAGCGATAAAACAATTCTAATCGTGTTAAAAAAAAGTGCACCAATATAAATAAAATACTGACAAATACACATAACATCACATGAATCTTATATATTTTCATAAAAATCACAACAGAAATTTTAAAAATCACACAATTAATTCATTTATAACAAAATAAAAAAAAATATAAAAATAAGTGTTCATTCAGTTGCGAGCTGTGCTTTTTTACCACAAGATTAAGGTTGCCATTTTTTTCGAGTAAAATTTATAATTTTCTATAGAAAAAAATTAACAAAAACTATTTTTGTACATGTTGGCAACAAAACGTTTTGCCACAGGGTGGATATATATAGACGATACAACGTAAGTCGCATGACATAATAGTGGAGTTTTCTATGAAGGCTATTTCGTACATAGTCGTCTATGTATTGGCTCATCTAGTTTAAATTTTGTCGTCTTCTACAACCAGGCTGTAGATAGATGTTTTTAAAACGAAAAAAATATGTATTCAATTTATATCTGGAAAATGTTTAATGCTAGGAACGAATTTCGTCCACATCGACGAATTCGTCGATAAGCATTCGCTGCGTAAATTCGTCGTGTGAAGCACAATAGCGATGAATTTACTCACCGAATTCTTCTCTTATGTTTGAGGAAGTTAGTGTTTGTGTGTACAAAAACAGAAAGAGACAGAGATAATTTTCTCTCAATTTTGTATTTTCGTCGTTCGTCGGCAGTACTGCCAAAATCTTACATGCATTTCCCACCATATACCCTCTGAAAACCCGCTAAAAACCGCTAGCTGAATAAAAATAAACGCTAATATAACCGCTGAATTTTTTATAACCAACATGTATTTTTTTTATGGTTTATTGGTAAAAAAAGAATAAGATAAATTTTATAAATTATGTATACATATGCATATGCATGTATATGTATGTATGTTGGAATCTCGTAATTCCCCAATATTTGTAAGCAAAACTCAGCCTACTCTTTAAGTAGATATTTTATTTCCTGTAATTTCCATACACAAATATCGAGCCAGAAAAAAGTAGAATCCAAGGGACTATTCTATCTTATAATATTAATGTTTAAGCTGATTCGTTATATTTTCAATATTTTCTGCGATAGACCCTAATTATTCTACACGTGTGGAATAATATCTTGCCGTTTTGCTTGAAGTATTTGTAAAATATTATTAAAATTTCATGGGTTTCTTTCTGACCATCTGAAATTAAAAAAATAGTGTTGATAAAATAAACTCCATGTCCCAATTCACATTGGCTTGAAGTTTAATTTCGAAGGAGAATTTCAATAAAAAAAAGTCTTTAATCAAAAACAAATTATTCAGAAAAAGTTATTGTTTTGAGAGATTTTGGTTGATATTATGTTTTCCTCATAATAAGTGGTCCAATCACCCAATTTTCGGTTTGTTTTCCGTTTGTTTAAAGATTTGTTTACTATTTTTTTTTTATACTAAAATAATGATTAAATTGGTTTGTAATATAATTTTAATCGAATTAAATTGTATGCCCTAATTATGAGATTTATTCACTTTTATACTGGTATGTATAAACATATGTATGTTATTATTTTTAACCTCTTAAATTTTCACATTATAATACACGACCACAATATGTAAATTTTTTATTTGCAAAAAAGTGACGTGAGTTTCTTTTCGCTGTAGGTGTTTATATTGAAAAAAAACTTAACATAAATACCAGGGTATGTGTCGCATAGCTGCGTTAAATTTACTTTATTTTTATTCAATGCCTTTCATTATAAATTTCAGAAAAACGCTTAAAATCCGTCAACTAAGAAATTCTTCCGCTAAAATTCCCGCTGGTGGTTTTTTAAATAGACTTGCCGCTAATGACAACAAAATACAGTCATATATAGCGATGTTGTCCAATACCAACTAGTGATTCGTTAACATTACCGTTGCCTAGTACTTCTACATTTAACTCAGCGATATCATCCGCTTCGGGCTCGTGGTCATCACTTAACCAAGTTTTTACTGAAGTTAAGAGCAGCCCAAAACCCAAGGTCCAAGTGGGAATGGACAGATATATTACAGTGGTAAAGCGCGGACGAAGCCCAAAGTCTTCGAAAATTTCATCTGCTCCAAAAATGTCTAGGGATAACAGCGTATCCTCTATTAACCGCCAAAATCGTTTTCAAATATTACAAGTTGACAACAACGAACCCGATGTATCTACGAACAAAACATCCAAGCCGCCTCCAATCTATTTGAGAGAAAAAAACTCAAACGCTCTTATAAAAAATTTAATTTCAGTCATTGGTGAGAATAAATTTCACATCGTTCCAATAAAACGAGGTAACATTGATGAAACCAAAATTCAAATTTATGAAGAAAAAGATTTTCGCAAACTTATTACTGAATTTGAAAAAAGTAAGAAAAGTTTCTACACATATCAGCTTAAAAGTGCTAAAGGCCTGCAGATCGTATTGAAGCGCATCGATTCCTATGTTGCTCCCGAAGAAATAAAAGATGCACTCGTCCTCCAGGGATTTAAGGTAAAAAATGTATCTAACATAATAAATAGGGAGAAGATTCCTCAACCTCTATTTCGCGTCGAACTTGAGCCAAACGATATAATATTGAAAAAAAGCGAGACTCATCCAATTTATAATTTGAAATATCTCTTATATCGAAAAATAACAGTTGAAGAACCACACAAGCGTTCTGGACCCGTACAGTGCCATAATTGTCAAGAATATGGTCACACAAAAACTTACTGCAAATTACCTTCAGTTTGTGTTATCTGCGGTGAATTGCACGGTACTGCTGGTTGTACTAAGCCTAAAGATCTAGCAGAAAAAAAATGTAGTAATTGTGGAGGTAATCACACCGCTAACTACAGAGGATGTCCTGTCTATTCTTTCGTTAAACAAACTATAAGACAAAAACCTAAATTAGCTCCAGCACAAACAGCAAACGCTTATTCCGCCACTTTTGCTCAAATGAGCCAACCTGTCACTTCACGTGTATCGTATGCCGATGCAGCTAAGACTAGTTGTATTCCCACACAAAATATTCCGCCTCAAAATAATTCAACGAATGAAAACTCAAGCTTTAATTTTAGTCGCCTTGAAGCTACTATTGAGAATCTAGTGCTGACTATAAATAATTTTACAACAAATATGACTAGCATGATGCAAGAAATGCTACAAATGCAGTCTACACTGCTTCAAGCATTAGTTAACAAGCCATGAACACGTTAAAGATAAGTTTCTGGAACGCAAACGGCATTCGCCAACATAAAAATGAACTTGAGCACTTCCTCACGGAAAAAAATATTGATATAATGTTGGTTTCTGAGACTTATTTGACTACGAGAAGCTTTTTCAAAATAAATGGCTACGCTATGTATGATTCAAAGGACCCAAGAGGAAGAGCTTGCGGGGGATCAGCAATTTTAATAAAGTCAAGACTCAAGCATTATACTCTTGACAACATTTGTGAAGAACATCTACAAGCAACGAATATTTGTATCGAAAATTTTTGCACAAAGTTTGTCATATCATCAATTTACTCCCCTCCTAGATTCGCAATTACTGAGGATCAATACGAGGATTTCTACAAATCTCTTGGCCCTTGTTTCATAGCAGCTGGAGACTATAATGCAAAACATACTTTCTGGGGTTCGCGTCTTATCACACCTAGAGGACGCTCGTTGTTCAACACAATTTCAAAAATGGGCTTGGACGTCATTTCGAGTGGAGAGCCCACTTACTGTCCTACTGACATACATAAAATTCCGGATGTTATAGATTTTGCCGTCATGAAAAATATTTCTAGGGAATTAATTCATGTTGAAGCTTCCCTAGATCTATCGTCCGATCACTCTCCCACGATCGTTACAATCTGTAGCCCACTGAGAAGTGCTCTACCTCACCCATATGTAAAAATGGTCAGTCGTGTAAATTGGCTGCGATTCAAAAAATATCTTAGTAGTCATTGCACTGAAAACATTAAGCTAAGAACTCATGACGATATTGAATCTAATATTGCTAATCTTAACGAAAATATTAAGCAGGCAGCTGAACATGCCACTTCCTCCCATCCGCAGACTGGGTTTAACAGAATATATTCTACAGATATTGAACTTCTCGTATGTGCAAAACGAAGAGCTAGAAGAGAATGGCAACAGCACAGATCACCCCAAAATAAAATTAGATTAAAAGATTGCACTAAAAGACTCCAAGAACTGCTTGCATATGAAAAAACTGCATCTCTTAAAAACTATCTAGAAAATCTCGATGTCAAACCAGCATCTAATTATTCTTTGTGGCGCGCTGCGAAAAGAATTAAAACACCCGTTTAGTTTAAACCACCTCTGCGCACTTCTACCGGAGTTTGGGCCAGGAGTGATATTGAAAAAGGTAACTTGTTTGCAAAGCATTTAAAATCCGTATTTACCCCAAACACATGTACTGGTGTTGTTGATTTCCCGAGTGTAGTTGCGCTACCCCCTCGACCCATAAAATTTAAAATGAGTGATGTACAAAGTCTAATTGCTGAACTCAACCCAAAGAAAGCACCGGGTATTGATGGAATTAGTAACCAAATGCTAACAAAATTGCCTCGTATTGCAATTAGAATCATGTTATTAATTTTTAATGCCATTTTACGACTAGAATATTATCCCCACAGCTGGAAGCTTGCCAAAGTTAAAATGATTCCAAAGCCGGGCAAAGATCTTACCAAGGCAGAATCATACAGGCCAATAAGCCTGCTATCAACAATGTCAAAACTTTTCGAAAAACTGCTCATGTCAAAATTGTCCCCAATTCTAATTGGTAGTGGGTGCATCCCAGACCATCAGTTTGGTTTTAGAAGTCAACATTGCACCATTGAACAAACGCATAGATTGGTTCAATGTATAAGAAGAACATTTGAAGAAAATAAGTACTGTTCTGCACTGTTTATTGACGTTTCGCAGGCATTTGATAAAGTGTGGCATGAAGGCCTAATTTTAAAATTAAAATCATATCTACCAATAAATTTGGTGAATTTATTAGAAAGTTACATTACTACCCGGAAGTTCACGGTTGTGGAAGGGGAATTCATGAGTGTGCCCGAATCTATATCATCCGGTGTGCCACAGGGGAGCATACTGGGGCCAGTTTTGTATTTTATCTACACTTGTGATATGCCATTGAGCAGCAATATTCATACATCTACGTTTGCCGATGATACAGCCTGCCTAAGTATGCACGAAAATCCTCATGAGGCTTCCCGATATCTACAAGTATATATTACACAACTAGAACTATGGTTAAAATTATGGAGAATTAAGGTAAACGAGCAAAAGTGTGTTCAGGTAACATTTACCCTGCGAAGAGATACTTGTTCCCCAATTCGAATCAACAATCAAGTTGTTCCTCAGCATTCACATGTAAAATACCTTGGTATACACCTTGATCGACAACTTACATGGAAACACCATATTGACTCAAAGCTAATACAAATGAAACTTAAACTAACTCAGATATATTGGCTGATTGGTAGAAACTCAACATTCATCCTAGACTGCAAACTTTTATTATACAAGTCGCTCTTGAAGCCAATATGGTGCTACGGAATTCAGTTATGGGGCACTGCTTCAGCTTCTAACGTCGAGAGAATCCAACGAAGGCAAAACAAAATTTTACGTTTGATAACATCGGCTCCATGGTACATCAAAAACTCAAATCTACATCGTGATTTGAATATGCCACAAGTGATTGAAGAAATAGCAAAATATGCAGGCAAATATTTAACAAAACTCGAGTCACATCCTAATCCGCTTGCTCGTAACATCTTGAATTTTACTGGCCACATTCGCTTGAAAAAGAAGGACACAAGGGCTCTTTTACTCAACACTCCAGATGGGATTGCTTGAAAATATTATTTTTTTTTGATTATCACTACTTATGTATTATTTATAACTATCACTAAGTTTATGTCCGACAGTGGTCAGGCCTAATACTTATATTTTAGATTTAAGACTTGAATACTTATTGTTCGTTCATAATTGAAGATACAATAAATAAATAAATGTATTAAAAAAAAAAAAAAAAAAAAAAAAATATATAGCGAAAAAACCGCCGTTTTGGCAACATTGTTCGTTGGCGTATAAAATAGAAATAAATCTATCTCAGATTTCGTCATGCACGACAAATTTCGTTCGACAGCGGTGTTGTGTTCATTTTCATATGTACAAATATGTTTTATTTCTTATCACGAAAGTTCGCACCGAAAAATTCGTCGTTCGTCCCAGCTGTGTTCCTAGCATAAAGCATAAAATATAGCTACGAAATTGGATTTAAATATAAGGAACAAAAATACAACGTTGCAAAAACAACACTGCACAAGGTCTAACCAGCATTAAGTTTGTTTTATAGCAACTCTGAAATTTCAAATAACGGACAACCAAGTTTTTCACAAACTTCTAAAATACTGCTGGCCAACGAGAGAAATGTATTCATGTACATGTATTCATTTCTATAAGAAACCGATTGAAGTTCGGCACTCTGGTGCCACTTTGACTAGCTGTATTCTTAGAACAGTAACGTGAATTACCCAGATTGTTTGGGACCTGAGCTCTAAAATTATTTTTTCTAATATTTTATCTAAATACAATATTTACTTCTTGTTGTTTTTCTTCAACTATTATAGATTTTTTTTAAATATATTTCATATATATGAACTTCAACGAGAAAAGGCACCTAGTGTGTCAAAAAACCGGAACTTGGAAAAATCGATAAAAATGAGAAAAACATTAAAATTTAATTTTCTAAATGCGTTTTCTCAAAACTTCATTTTCACACACTATACCTCTTTTCTCGGAGAAGATCTCATATACTATATATATACTATAGTATTAGCAAATAATGAGCTTTATACTTGTATCAGGATAAAAATTAATAGTGAATGCGGACATTGAATAATTTTGTAGTGTGTCAATCATATTGTACGATATGACAGTGCACATGTAAATAAAAATTAAATTATTATTTAAATATAGTCAAATATGCATACGGTTCTTTTCACAATGTTCGATTTAAAGTTATTTAGAAATTTAATTCGTGTTTAAAAGTGTCCTTTCATTGAAAAATAAAATAAAATATATGAATCACAAGTTTTAAATATAAATTAATATTTAAATAAAACTGGTGAAATTGGCCCGTGCACATTAACAGCCTTAATTATAAAAATTCTTAAATGTTTATAAAAGGTTTATAAAGCAGATTTTCATAAAAAAAAATTTTCTTATAAGGTAAGGTCTTTAGGATTTTTCTTTTGAAATGAGGTTTTTTGGGGACGTGAAACGAAACAAGTCAATGGGTAATGAAATTTTGACTATGTAATTTTGACAAATTGCTATATCTTGGAAACCGTAAGAGTTAAACTCATGAAATTTTCAAAAACGGTCAAACTAAAAAATACAAAAATTTAAAAAAATCGCCAAAACGAAAAAAGTCCCCAAAATGAAAAAAACGCTAAAATAAAAAAACGCCAAAACCGAAAAAAATTGCCAAAACGAGAAAAACGTGTCAAAACTAAAAATAAATTTCCACAATGACAAAAAACCGCCAAAAATCACCAAAAATTAAAAAAAATCGCCTAAATGAAAAAAAATCGCCAAAATAAAAAAAAATCGCCAAAACGAAAATAAATCGCTAAAATTAAAAAAAAAAACGCCAAACAAAATCGCCTAAATGAAAAAAAAAATCAAAAAAATCGCCAAAACGAAAATAAATCGTCAAAATTATAAAAAAACGCCAAAACAAATAAAAATGCTTATATGAACAAAAATCGCCAAAAATTAAAAAAAATCGCCTAAATGAAAAAATGCTTATATGAACAAAAATCGCCAAAATTAAAAAAAAACGCCAAACATTGAAAAAATCGCCAAAACAAAAAAAATTCCCTATATGAAAAAAATCGCCAAAAATTAAAAAAATCACTTAAATGAAAAAAAAGTCGTCAAAATGAAAAAAATCCGCCAAAACGAATAAAAAATCGCCAAAATTAAATAAACGCCAAAAACCGAAAAAATCGCCAAAACGAGAAAAAAATTAAAAAAATCACTTAAATGAAAAAAAAATCGTCAAAATCAAAAAAATCCGCCAAAACGAAAAAAAATCGCCAAAATTAAATAAACGCCAAAAACCGAAAAAATCGCCAAAACGAGAAAAAAGTGTCAAAACTAAAAAAATTGTCAAAAAGAAATACAAACGCAAAAAACCGAAAAAAGTCGCCAAAATTGCCACAAAAAAAAAGATTATATATATATATATAAAATAAAAATTCGCCCAAATGAATAAAAATCGTCAAAAATATAAGAAAACGCCAAAAACCGAAAAAAATCGCCAAAACCAAAAAAATCAACAAAACTAAAAAAATCAGCAAAATAAAATAAATCGCCAAAATTTAAAAAGCACCAAATTAAACATAATGCCAAAAACCTAAAAATTGCACTAGAGAAAAAAGTATGCATATTTTTCACAAAATTAATATGTACCTACATATCTCTGTGCTTATGTATGTATCTCTGTACGACATAAACGCACTTTGGTAAAGGGTATATAAGATTCGGCACAGCCGAATATAGCACTCTTACTTGTTTTTTATTCACTTTACCCAATGTATGATAAAAGATCTTAAAATTGCCAAGCTTATGCTCTAAATGATAGGATTTTAATTATATATCATATAGAATAAATTTTTTATATGCATGTTATCTTAAATATACGCTTTAGTGGTTTGTACATATATTTTTATATAACAAATTTTCTAAAAATGAAGCAGTAAATAAAGACAGTAAACACTCATAAACTTTGAAACTCACTTTGATTCACAATCGGTCGATATAAAATTTTATAGCCCTGAATTATGCCGCCATGAAATTGCAGTGGTGGCTCCAGCCATGATATTTTAAGACTCTGCGATGATAATGCAGTACAGTTGACATGTTGTGGTGCTACTTCCGGCACTATTATGTTGTTGTTGTTTTCGCCACACATTTAAACAGAATATATGAGAAAAAGAAATGCAATAAAAAATTAATAAAATTAAAAAAAAATAACTTTAGCAAAATAAATATTTTTTTACTATTCCGTATGAAATTCACAATGAGAGGGATGCTTTTAGCTATTAAAAATAAAGCTCAAAATATAAACATGTTTTAAGTAAATCTTAAAAGTTGTTTGTACTCTTCTGGCTCTAAAAGAAAACGTGCCAGAATTCTTGGTTTTATAGAATAGTGTGAATACAGAATAATTTATTTTAATAACGGGTCTCTCTAGAACAGTGGTTTTGAGGTTATCGTAATATATTATGATTCTCAAAAAAACTAAGAATTTTATTTTTATTGACTCTAACATAAAAAAATAATTTTCATTTTGCAGCTGATTAATATTTGTAATTAAAAACTGTAATTAAATTTTGTAATTTTTTCAATTAATTAAAGTGTATAAAATTTATTAGAACATTTTATTAGTTTAATTGAATTTATAATGGGTGTTTTTTATTGAGGTATAGAACTTTAAGTTGGCATCACTTTTTTTGTCAGCTTTTTTTTGTCAGCTGTCAAGTGATTAATATTTAGTTTGGTTTGCCATTTCATCATGAACAGGTTGACAAAAGAACAACGCTTGCAAATCGTGCAAATTTATTTCGAAAATAATGGTTCAGTTCGCGAAGTTTACCGCAAGCTCCGTCCATTTTATGGTCGACATAATCGTCCATCAGAGCAATTAATTCGGTTAACCATGGATCGTTTTCACACTACGTTTACTCTATGTGATAATAAGCATCCGCAGAGACGTCGAACAATGCGCACCGAAGAAACCATTGCCGCTGTAGAGCAAAGTGTTGAAGAGGACTCGAATGAATCGATTCGCCACCGTGCACAGCAATAGAGCCATGATAACCGAATATTTTGTTCCCGAATTGGATGGCATGAATGTGGATGAGTTGTGGTTCCAACAAGACGGCGCTACATGCCACACAGCGCACGTCACAATCGATTTATTGAAGGAAACATTCGATGAGCGCATAATTTCGCGGAATGGACCTGTCAATTGGCCACCAAGATCGTGTGATTTGACACCATTGGATTATTTTCTTTGGGGATATGTGAAGTCGCTCGTCTACGCCAACAAACCAGAAACGTTAGGGGACTTGGAAGCCAACATTCGTGGCGTTATTGCCAACATACGGCCCCATGCTCGAAAAAGTGGTTGAAAATTGGACCTGTAGAATTGGCTTTATTCGAGCCAGCCGCGGCGGCCACATGCCCGAAATCATATTTAAACATTAATGGCATAAAATTATCCTTCCAATAAAGCCAAATTGATGGACATTAAAACGATTTTCTTGTGTTTTATTTCAATTCGAAGCTCTATACCTCTAAAAAAAACACCCCTTAAAACAACGGAACTTATCATTATTAATATTTTGTTAAATATTTATTACAGTGTTGAACTTCCCTCCCTTTTATTATGAAGATTGTTATATTGAATCAGCATTGAAAGCCAGGATACCTCGGAGTTCAAGGTACGATTATGTTTACATCTATCATGGAATTGGAATTTTTTAACATCTCAACTCTCCCCTGAAAAAATCTTATTTGCCATTTTTGGGTTGATTCCCAATATTTGGAATTCAAAAGTCTTATTGAGGCCATTAGTGCTAAAGTGGTAAAACCTACATTTTTATTTTATTTTTGGCTGCTGTTTTGGTGTTTATATTACTAACTCTCAATACAAAAGTAAAGTAAGCCATCCACTTTCTACAAAATAAGTTGTTACAGATCCATCGGCTTTGCACAGAACATAAAAAAGCTAAGTAATAGAGCAATTAAATAACTACATAGAGAGATTAAATAATTAAATAACTCGGCCTTACACCACTTTTGCCTTCAGAGCCTGATTTGTTCTTAAACATCTACATGTGCTTACTTATTTTAACATAAGGCCTGGTACTCTGTTCACAATTTCGAAAAAGCGAAATGCTGTCAAACTACATATAAAAGTATTTGGTATGAAATATTTGCGAAATAAATAAATAAAAACACATAAAATCTATGTGGCAGGAGGTTTTTCCATGCAAAATAAATATAGCATCATTTTATTTTAGCACGGAATTATAACAATGTTGCATACTTTTAAGCAATAAAAGCGATAAATTTATAAAAACAAAATCCCCGAGTTGGGCTACATTTAGTACATGTCAAAGTTTTCAAGCGAAATAATCAATGGTACTGAAAATTTTTCACAACCTCGAACAGACTATCAGCCTTTATACAAAAATTAATTTGATTGAAATAAAATGTGCTAACACATGTATGTAAGACATCGAATGATGTAGCAACTTATGTATATATATTTGTATATAAAATCATGTGTAACCATGACTATGCATAACTGCATTTTATGCACTGTTTGTTGGGTTGCGGCACTCTTTTTCAAAAACTGAGTAAAACCATAAATTTAAATGGGGAATTTAATTATGAAAATAGTTTACAAACGTAACCTCCAATTTTTCGCTGAACACAATTTGCTGCTCACATCCTTACTTGGAACCCACTGTGCAACTTCACACCAACACCGAGACACTCCCACTTACATATATAAACATAATACGCTGAAAGCATTTTTAATGTTTCTTGTTATTAAGATAGCAATTTGTACAGCTGTTACCTGTTCATTCAACAGATACTGTCTGCCAACATTTTTTTCCTCTCTCCCATTTTCTTAAATTTTTTTCATTTACATTATTCTGGAATTTTTTCTCTTACACGAGTATTTTTATTATTATTATTATTTTGCTTTAGTTAGTTAAACAACACTTACCACCCTCAGCTGTTGTACCAAATATAGGCGTACTCCACGGTCCGGAGCCAAAACTATTTAAGGCGCGCACTGTCACCGTATATCTGGTATATTTTCTCAATCCACGCAATGTGGCCTTGGTTGTGGCCCAACCACCCACAATTACGGACTTAAGTGAATTATTGACAACACTAATGTAGTTGATATTCTGCTTGTCTTCACTGCAGTTGACGGTGTAGCCAATGAGTTCGCCATTCCACGATTCACGTGCAGGTATCTGTGGTTAGTATTATTATAAGAAAGTAAAATGGCATAGGAGAAGTTAACGATTAGCAAGCTAACGATTGCAAAGGAAATAAAATGTTATGAAAAAAAAATTCTAGAAAATTGTGCTTGTCTCAACTGAATGAATAATGTTGCCTAACACTTGTTTAATGCATTTTTTTATAAAAGTTTTAAATTTTTATGTTAAGTTTTCTTTATTTTTTTTCTTGTTGATGTAAATGAGTTTTTTCATTTCATGTTAACTAAATAAATTATTCAGTTTTTCTTTGCCTAATTTCAAAGTTGCTTATGATGACATTCCGCGTTCTTAAAAATGTATAAAAATATACAATAATTGTTTGATGTTGTTTTTTCTTTGGCCAAATAAAAATTTTCATATAAATTTTTTTCTCAAATTAATTAATGGTAAAGATATATGTATATATATTTTTTCTTGAAGTTTAATAATGATTATTTTTACTTCTTTTTATTCTGAAGGTCCTTTTAGCTATATATAAAGTTTTGGTCAAAAATATATACAAATAAATAAAGTTTAACTAATTATATGTTTGTAATTTAAAAATTGCAGAATTTAACTTATTGCGTATGAAATTACTACGGCACTTTAAAAAAAATGTTTGTATGTCAGCATGTTTGTTCCGACTAAATTCCAAACCACACTCTCACTACAGGGCGCAACTTAGGCGATAATTTTTTTAAACGTAGGTGAAAAAGTAACACCAATAAAAAGTAGTTGTTAATAATACTACACAACTTTTGTAGAGGTTACTTTAAAGACAATGAAATTAAATGGTAATTATACCTCTCATAACAAAACTTGTTTATGTGATATCTGGACAGTTCCATTAGTTGAAGTTCTGAAATTTAGTACAGGTTACTTTCTTAATACTTTGTATAGTTAAACAGAAAACTGGCGAGGCACGAGGGGGATAATGGCCTGTTTCTACATAACAAGCCAGTTCTGAGGCAAGCAAGCAGTACACAGGCGAGTACGTAACAAAATGAGTTTTTATACTACACTTGTATAGTTTACGTTATATTTGGTACCACTTTTTGTATTTTGAATTTCATTATTACCATGGTATATAATTTGGTATTTGAGTTGCTTTTTTTTACATACTTGCAGCAGTATTGAATGGCAGCCCTAGGAGAAAATCATACAAAATAAAAAACAGCTGCTTTACAATTATAACTAAATATTAGGTCAGTTCATTTACTCTTCAAGCAAAATCGAGTAACTGAATAAATAATGATTATTTTTGCTAGAAGAGCAATAAAGAATGTTTGTTAAATTAAAAAAAGGTTGCATCATAAATTTTTAATTAATAACATCGATGACACAATTTTTTTATTTAAAATTTGTTTACATATTATGAGAACTTAATAAGATTTAACTGAAACAAGCCAAAAATCTTTCGTGCTTCTTGTCTTTCAAGTAGTTAAAATTATTGTATTTGCTCAAATAAATATAAAAAAGAAATCCTTCGTTCATTAAAAACAATACGCATATCGTTAAATGTTTACTAATTTGCATCATTTAATGAAAATGTTCCAATATTCTTTCTCTGAATACATCTACATTTCAGATAACAATTAGGAATATAGCACAGCAATTCACTCATACATAAAGCAAAATGTTTAGTAAACTTAAAAATTGTGGATACTAGGAAACTTTAGATCTTAACATCTTTCCATATATTCGAAATGTAGAAAAATTGATTAGAGATACATATAAACTTAATATATTTTAAACAAATTGAACCCATATATACTCGGGATTTTTTTCAATATGATTCAAAGCATACCATAGAACAGCCGAAGAATTTACTTACAAATACTTAAAATTCATAAACATGAAAACTTGAAACGGTTTTTCGGCAATCAGTAAGAGCTCAGACATCGAGCTGAAAATTAACTCCTTCAAGATTTGATGTAAACGAAGGAATTTCACTATAAAATAGCGAACCTCAGTAAAAATGTTTCACGTACTTGAACAAACCTATTATTATTTTCCTTGAGCAAATTTATGTGAACCAAATTGAGAATAAAATTGTGATGAAAATATGGTTTATATGTAAAAATGTTTACACCTATGCTCACAGTTTCCATAATGGTTCCAGTATATGATTGTGTGGACATTAATATTTCTTCTTTAACGTATAAAAACGTACTTATTTTTGATTGCCTGTATTTGACATTAACAACGATTGGAATTGTTATGTAGAAACAACAAAATAAAAAATTATTACGTTTTCACTCAAAAAAAGTTGACACTTGTTTTATGGAACCCCAAAGCCAATTTTTGTACTCATATGAACAAAATTTTTGAGTTACTTGTAATGTAGAAACATGCCATAAGATTTCTTTTCAGGTATATTACAAATATATAATACTTTGGCTCGAGGCAAAGTGATTTTTTCTACAAGTAAAATTTGTTTTTATACAATTACTTTAAGGGAGCATTATTTAGTTATTTTACTTGTCTATGGAATTGAATTCCGTACCGATAATTAATATTATTATTAACTGATATAAATTAACATTTCACAAAATTAAATATATTACAGAAAATATAAAAAAAAAAATTTAAAAACAATATATTACGCGTTTAGAAAATTTACAATCGTATTCTTTATTATATTGACATTTAATGAATAGTCTAACAATCTATACAATTGATTAAATTCGTAACACATTCTTCTATAAGGGGATCGACATCAGTATAATTGGCTCTTCAAACTAAAATTACGGGATGTACGTTGAGGAACATCAAACAAAATTTCGTTTATCAAACATTCAGAACAGATATCACCTTTAATAATATTGAAGATAAATTATACGTTGAGCATAGTTCAAAGGCTTTTTAGAGCAGGTAGCTTCATTAGGCAAAGTCGAGACGAGTAAGAAGGCAAGTTTACAATATACGATACTAACATTTGTATCACAACTGTATAACGCAGGCAATTCTACTGACAATAAAAGTTTATTTAAGGCAATTTGCGACATTAATGCAAAATATTATTTGTTATTCTGACCTATTTTGCTAAAACTCTGTTGTTTATTTAATTTAAATACCGTCTAACGCTCCAAATTAAAGAAAAAAACATTGTGAAACATTGACGAATATGAAATGAAGAATTTTTTCCGGAAAATCGTTCATCGCCTTAATTTTTCCTGCATTGGTAAAAAATATTCCAAAGTTATTCTTTCTTTCTATTCAGCCAGTTTATCGAAGACAATAAAAAAATTTCGTCTGTCCGCTTATAATGGGAGCATATCAAAAAATAAAAGCCCTCAAATTTGTTTAAGTTTTCAACACAAACGGGCAGACGAGAATTTTCCAACTTCTTTAATAAACTGGTAGTCAGTTTATGATGTAGAATGTTTCTTTAGCTGCATGAGAATTTAAATAAGACGAAAATATTATTGGAATATTTTGTTTTATAATCTGGTAGATAATTTCATGGGATACATTTTTTAAATATGATTTCCGACATATGTCTGCCTCATTCACGTTACATGGTCCATTCAATCAGTACAATTTTCGACTACTTTTGCAATAAAACGTGTCGTATGACGTCAATTATGGGGTGATTGTTATATTAGAAGCAATGCTTCAAAAGTTACTGTTTTGATGGCAGAAACCAAAACCGTATGAACGAGGGACTAGTACACGCAAAGAAAAGATATGGTTGTAGAATGGTTGAGAAAACAATATTATGTTTTCAGAAACAAATCTGTGGTCGTTGAAAACAAGTTATTGTTATTTTAAGCATTAATTTTGTTACGGTAAGCAAATTAATGTTTGAATTTAATAATTACATTATTATATTCATAAAAAAGTGTGATATGGTTAATGTTTAACAATATAGTTTTGTTAAAAATTTATGACTGCAATATAATTATTGTTATTATTTAAAAATAATATTATGTAAATAACAATATAATGCTATCCAAGAGTATACTATTTTAAGTTTTTAAAACAAATCTTTTTCAGAAACATCTTCTGTCAGTTTTTTTTGTTGATAATATTATTATTAACTCAGATAATAATATTATTAAAAGTTTACTTTCCTATTGACAATAATATGATTCAAGTACAACCATATAATTCAATCATAGTATGTTGCTGTTTGATTATGGTTACCTCAACCATACTTTTTCTTTGCGTGTAAACTTGGCCCCTTCTACAAATAAGGTTGTCACCAAATTGATTTCTTAATAACTCAAATTTTTAAGCTCGATAGATGCAAACCAAATGTCGTTTATATCTATCTGATATATTTAGTAAGCACGGCTGAATAGCTTTCGTCATTCACCGTAACGGTAGCTCCTTGCTCATTTCAAAAATCAGCAATATTCTCTTCAGTATACAGATTTCTTTGGCTTGTTCATAGCTTTGAATCAAAAAGAGTAAAATTATTGCAAAAGATATCAATAACTGCAAGAACTGCTTGCTTGAACTTCGCAAAAAGATTTTTTTAAATAAAATTACATAGTCCGTTGCGTTGTGATGGCGTTAAATGATTCATTATGACTTGCCACACCTAACTGAACAGAAATCTCAACACAGTTTGCCATTCTCAGCTGTGAAACCATAGTTATCGATATAATTATCATTCAGCTAAAAGACACACTATATATTCATATTCAAATACCTATGTACATATGTACAAACATTAGGGTGGCAATGAAATGTATGAGTTTTATTTATTTTTTTATTTAAACAAAAGCTGTGCATATTATTATAGTACTAGGTCTAAAACATTTTAGCCACATCGGGCAGCTCCCTGGCGTGCCACACTTAGGTCAAAATTACACTTTAATAAAATTTACCAAAATTATACTCAATTTACTTAAAACGATATTTCAGTAAGCGGTAAAATTCCAAATTTTAAAAAATCTACAAATACTAAGCTGAGTTTATTTAAAACAATACTTCAGTCAGTGTACACTGAAAGAAAAACACTTCGTCACGGGAATGAAACCATTACGTTGAACCCCTTTCATTAATACAACGACAAATTTTATTAATAAAATGAAATATTACATTATATTGATGTAAATTGCATTAATGGAATGAAACCAATCGAGTGCTTAATATTTTACATTTTCTAGTATCATTTATGTTACGAAATAATTTTCATTTGGGTAACGAAAAACTTAAATACATGTTTTTGTGAAGAATTTATAAAAAAATATTTTAAATTGATTAGGTTACATAAAATAATTTCAAAGTATCAAATTGTATCAAAGTATCAAAAAAATATGTAATTAATCTATAGTTATGGAAATTATAGTTTTGTTGCAACTTTAATGATATATTTTCGTAACTATAATGAAGAAAAGATCCTGCTGCTGGCTAATAGGCAAAGTGACACTCTTGTAATCCCAGGTTCGAATCCTGGAGATAAGTCAAATTTTTTTTAATATATATATATATATATATATATATAAGTTATAACTTTTCAAATAAATTAAATAATCTTGAATTAATTAGATCAATTACATAACTTTGAATTAAAATTTCATTAATGATGGCATGTATGTGATTAGTGTGTATCTAAATAATATTTGAGATTGTTGTGTCTGCAGCGGTAAGCGCGCTATCTACCACGCGAGGAATTCCAAGTTCAACTCTTGGCCGGGGAAGCCAATTATCATACACACGTAAGTTGAATATTTATTAAGATACAATTATAATTAAATAAATGAATCAGTCATTACAATAATGACTTATGTTGTTAACACTATGATATGATATCATCAAAAAATGATATGTTTCGTCTCAGTAATGAAATATTGTCATGATTTACATGACAAATGTTGTTTATTCATTGAAATAGTTCGTAAAAAAAAAATAAAACTAATGTCACTTCATTGTATAAAATAATAAGTTTCATCGCAATGATTACATTTTACATTTAACATATGAAAATGTACGTTGCTTATGAAAGAAAATATTTCGTTGTATATATGATATTTTTCCAGTTAGTGACACAATTTTCGTAATGCGAATGAAGCGTTGCATTGGTTGAAAAACAATGACAAAATCATAAATATAATGTAAAAAATCATTGCATTTACGAAGGTTTTTCTTTCAGTGTATGACAAAACTTCGGCCATATCGAACAACTGTAAGGTTTGATCACAACGGCTTCAAAATAAATCTCAATTATTTTCAGTGTAATGTGTTGATTCCTTGTATTTATTTCTAGGATTTTGTAAGTTAGCTTCCTTTGAATATTGTTGCGTATAATTTTAGATATGGCCTTTTCAGCCATCTTAAAATTTACAGCTTTGTAACTTTCTAGTCTTCTGAAAAATTCCAAGTCGTTTAAGGGTGCTAAATCTGTTTTAACTGAATTGAACCAGAAGAAAGCATAAAACTTTACTATAAAGCTTGCGATTTCAACTAGACCATTTATTTCCAAATCAGATATTTCAGGAATTTGATTTCTAAACATTAATATTATCAGACATTATATTCCCTTTGCCATCCATCTGGCTAAATGTAGAGCATCTGGCTTAGCAAATTTACAACCTCTAGGAGGTATTCCACAGAGAAATATAGTAATTAATTCCAGGAACTCTTTGTGGTCATTCCAAGCATTGTGTTTATACTCTTATTCATAAGCAACATAAACATCATTTGAATAATTAATTTTCGCAAAGTTTTCTTGATAAACGTTTCCATATAATTATAATGCAAAAGATGATAGCCAAAGTAGCTAGTGCTATTTAAATATTATATCAGTCTTATATAAATATAAAAACTAAATAAATAATACTTATGTATAATGCAAACTATTTTCTTCAGTAATTTCTTCCTGTTGTTTGCAAATTTCATGTTTTCTTTCATTTTCTGCAAATTTTGTAGCAACTTCCTCAATAAAACCTTGTCGTATGTTCCTCGTTTTTGATTTTTGTAAAAGCTTTATGATGTCCAATGGCTAACAAGTTATCAAGGGAATCACAACATACTTCTCTCTTCTTATTAGAAATTTGATTATTTTTATTTTTAATTTTACATAATGCTCTTCACTCCTCGTATAGTTTGATTAATTTGTTTCTGGCATATTTTATTTCCATGATGGAGATCAGAGCTTTTTCCCAAAACATGCAACACTCCTTTATCACAATTTCTGCACTATCCTTCACTTTTAACTTTGCATTTCTTAAATTATAAAAAAAAACTCTAAAGCAACTGCCCATTGATGGAAGAGTTCTTCAAGTTAGGTTTTGTTCTTGAAAACCGAGAGGATATATTTCATAAATAAATAATGAATTATTTAAAAGTACAGAATTATTTAAAAGTACAAAGTTAAATAATTTCAGCTCAGGTAATTTGACGGTTACTGCATTATTTATGTAATCACTTTTAATGCTAAAACTCTCAAGTTCAGAAACATTTTGACACACGCTTCCTGAAATATTGCTTTGTATGTACAAATTGAGATTTTTTAACTCCAGCCAAGTCAAGCCTTACAGTTGTCCGATTTGGCCAAAATATTGCCATACACTAACTGAAGTTATGTTTTATGTAAATTGAGCTTAACTTTGTTAGATTTTTTAAAATTTGGAATTTTACCGCTAGGGATCAAGACTTGCGGTTGACCGATTTGACCCAAATTTTCGAATCCGCTTACTGAAATGTCGTCTTAACAGTTAATCCATCCTTGTATCATAAATGATACATTTTGTTTTTTATGTTACCATAGCTCTGGTTTTCAAAATATAAAGTTCAACATGTTTTCACAATTTGTAAACATTGTTATTCCCGTTATTAAAAAAGAAAGAAAAAATTAAATATCTGCGCAGGCAATAAGAAATTCAAAAAGTGTATAATCTTACCTAGGTATCACATTGGATACATACTGCAGTTTGTGTGTTTCTATGCTGTTTTACTGTTTATAACTAGAACAAGTGTTTTGGATTTTTCTGCGTTTTTTTTTGAAAAATAAAATCAGTTCAAAGTGGATATTGATAAAAATGCCTTATCCGCGGTTTTTGACTCTCGAAGAACTCTTAAATGAAGTGCTAAGTGAAAGTGAAGATGACGATATTTCTGAAGCAGATATCACAGATATTGCTGTTCGTAACACTGATATTTCAGACGAAGAAGAATGCTAAAGTGGCTCATCTTCGGATTCTGATCAAGGCATTAGCAGTAACACAAATATTGATCCTTTATATTTACCCAAAGATGGTAATACTTGGCGTAGCGAACCTTATCCCATTGGTAAACTAGGAAAGGAAAATATTCTTAGCGTGATTAGAAAAAAAGGTGACTGAATTGAGTCCAGTTTTTTAGGTATAACAAAATTTGCCTCAAGTCGCGTAAATACTACTCGAGATTAATTTTTCCTAGTTTTCTCCTCACAAAGAACAACGATTATAACCAATAACTCGAACAAATATGGAAAACATCTAAATGGCTCCAATCATATTGAAATCAATGAGGAATTATTTCATGCCTATTTGGCATTTTTATTGTTGGCCGGTTTTAAAAAACATATGGTTTTAAAACATCATATGTATACAAATATCTTGCATTCAATAGGTCAAAAAATTAAACTTTACACGATCGTTTTGATAATTACTATGGACGTACTATATTTCGGTCAATAATGTCTGAAAAAACATTTTTGTATATACATAAAATAATACGGTTTGATGATGTGTTAACCAGACGTCTCCAGACGAGTGAAGACAAATTCGCACCAATCAGAGACTTTTGGGGACTTTTGGCGCTACTGTGGATGAGCAATTACTAGGTTTTCATGGCCGCTGTAAATTTCGCCAAAAATATATTCCATCCAAACCAGAGCGGTATGGTCTAAAGTTTTGGCTACTTGTTGACTCGCGTACTTGTTATGTATGGAAAATTCAACCACATTTGGGAAAGGATATATCAGGAATCCCTGAGCGAAACCAAGGAAAACGAGTAGTTATTGACTTAGTGGATGGTCTAAATGGTCTAATGTTACCATGGATAGTTTTTTTCTTCGCATAGGCTGGGTCAGAAACTTTTAAAACGCAATATAACAATGGTTTGAACTATGCGAAAAAACAAGCGATCGATTCCTCCAAACTTTTTGGCATGCAAAAAAATTCCACGGTATGGGTCAACATTCGCTTTTACACCTGATACAACTATGGTTAGCTTTATAAGCCACAAAGACAAGTGTACAATTGTCATGAGTACAATGCAACATGAACACTAAAATTTCAGATTGCCCCAAGAAGTTGCCCAAAATAATATCGTTTTATAACTCCACGAAAAGAGGAGTTGATACGGTTGATAAAATGTTGAGTTGCTATAGCTGCAAACGTAAAAATAATCGATGGCCGATGGCTGTTTTTTTTAACATTTTTGACATTTCAGGTTTGAATGCTTAGATTATATACAACGAAATCGATTCCAACTGGAAACAAACTCAAACCAGTACAAAACGTAATACTTTTCTACATGAGTTAGCAATATCACTGTCAAAGCCTTATATAAAAAACAACGCCAAAAATGTCCTAGAAATGAACTTTCTCTGGGAATTTTCAAAAAACTTTCAGCTCAAAGTACAGTTGAATCTAATGACAGCGAAGCTGGTCCATCAAAAAAAAAAAAAAAAAAAAACGATAATTCTGGAAAAAAGAAACGTGCTAGATGTAAAAAATGTTACACTTCGCATGAAAATAAAAACAAATGGACGTCGAATTATTGCTTTTTATGTCAGAAGCCTTGCTGTGGTGATAAGCACGCCAAATTTTTTGCGTTGATTGCATTAATGATTTTTAGATTTAATCATATTTTATAAATTTAAATAAAAATAAATAATAAAAAAAGCTTTAAAAGTATTGAATTTGGTCCATTACTCCTATGTTCACTAGTATGTAGCAAAAATGATACATAGGAAGAATTATGATTTTTTTTTAAGCTCGATCTACGGTTAAATAAATTGAGTATAATTTTGGTAAATTTTAAAAACTTGCAATTTTGACCTAAGTGTGGTACGCCAGAAAGCTACCCGATTTGGCTAAGATTTTCACCACATGAGTTCTACACCAAGTACCATATTAATCTGCACAGCTTTTTACAGAATTTCACAACGGATTTTCATTGCCACCCTACTGTACATACTTATGCATTTTTGAGCTGTGTTCATATTATATGTATATATTTGCCTTATGGAAAGTCACTTTTTTTACAAATAATATTTTCTGTGTATGTCAAAATCTGCATTTTACATACGGTTTATAATTTTTGTGTTCACACGTTGGTATGTTATTTTCATTTGATATAACCTATAAAGGTAAGCAAATGCTTACTTTTGTTAATGCCTTTTCAATTTTTTTTTTCTTTCACTTTTAGTTTTTAATGTATTAAATCCATTTACTTTAATTTATTTCACAATTTTACTTAGTTTTTAACGCCACAAGCACTTGCTTTATTTAAAACCAGCTGATGTCAGATGCTTTGTCACTTGAAAATAGAACACGCTGTAAATCAAAATTGTCGTTTGTACTGCACACAGAGAAATAACACATGCTATTGTTTAAAGGTGTTGTGTACAAATTTAACATGTGAAAAAGTGACATTCCACACGACAAATACATATAATGTAAACACAGCTTTAATAATCACCTCTGGAAATGAGATGAACATTTATGGGCAAACGCAACAAATTTCAACGCTAAATACTTTACATTTAAGCGCGTTTAGTTGTTTCATTGTATGTATAAAAATAAGAGCACAAAAGACGGTCAGAAATGAATAAAACACAAAACGCAAAATTACCTGCCAAGTGACAATCAATTCACTTTCACCTCCATTTTGTACTTGTACATTAGAGGGTGCATCCGTGGGTGCTTCTTCTTGTGTCTTCAACACAATCGGTTCAGTGTATGGACTGCGCTCGATTTCGTTAATGGCCTGCATGCGAATCAAGAATGTTGTGGCTGGTGTCAAACCAGATACAATGGCACTTTCTCGTAAATCACTGTCATAACTGTTGTAAATAAAAGAAGTTTACATAGGGAGAAAGCAATAAAAACTGTTTTATAAGCTCAGGAAGGAAAGGAAACAACAAACTTTTAAATGGTGTGACAGCAAAATAAGCACACTGGGCTGAATTGATAATTTGATATAATCGTTCCTGTTCTGGCTTCCACACTGTTTTCAAATGTTTTGCTGTGGGATCGCATGTTAAAACGCATGTTAAGTTAAAATTTCGAAAATAAAAATTAATAGTATGTGTTCTAGCATCCGAATTTAAATGAAAACAATTTTTAAATGGATGATTTCAAACTTTTAAAATTTTTCGATTTCACTTTTGACAAAAAAAAACTCGTATTCTTTTCATAAAACTGTTAACAAGTGAAAAGATTACGAGTGTATTTTATTTTCGAAATTTCAACTTAAACAGGTGTAGCATGTGTTTTAACATGCGATCCCACAAGAAAACATTTGAAAACGATGTGAAAGCCATCAGGGTGCCCCTGTTGCTGAGTGGTAGCAATGCCAGACTCTCAGTCCAGAGATCGTGGGTTCGATTCCCACCATAGACCTTGGGTATTTTCCGCAGACAAGCTAATCGCTTTGCGGGTTGTGTTTGTTCGTTTAAAAAAAAAAGAACATGCAAGAATATTTTTTTTCGTAAATTTATTGCATAGCTTTAACCTCAACAGACGGTACATTTGGGGGATTCAAAAGGCCGACACAAATGTCATACAGTCATAATGCTGTAAATTATCTCATTGTAATTATTTGTTTTTGTTAAAAAAAAATATAAGAATAAAAACAAAATAATTTAAAATAATATGAAAATATGACCTTAATGATGAACGTTTGAATGCCCAAATATTAATTTTTACCTTTTAAAAAGTTTTGTTTATAGGTTTGAATATTTGCAATCAAATTAAGACTATTAAGAGTGTATAGTTTCTATAAAATCATCAGAAGCTCTTAAAACCCACAATGTTAGATAATTCACTTAACGCAAAACTCAATTCGATTGATTGTTAAGTGGATGCATCGTCCTTTTAACACTTAACATAAAGCTTCTAGAATAACGTTAGTAACATCCATAAAATCTCAGCACATTCAGCAACGCCTCTTTTTAAGCATTCGTTCAGGTCATTACTTCGTGCTAAATTTCATATTCTTGGCATTTACTGCAACATTATCTTGAATATTTGTGATTTAAGTCAGGATTATTCTTCTTGTTCACTAACGTTTTTATGGAAAACATTTGTATAAGACATATTTTTAATACCAATTAAACAATATTTATTGGAAAGAAAATTTTATGAAATTAATGATTTAATATGATTTCTGCCATTTGACCACACAGAAAAAATTAAAAACAAGATTCAATTAAAAAAACAAAGATTCAGTTAAAAATTAATTAGTTTTCAACCAATCACGGAAATTGTAGTATTAACTCATCCATTTTAATTGAAAATTTTTTGGTTTTTTCAATTAAAAAAATATTACATTAACTAAAAATTTAATTGATGGTTTTCTAAAATTAAAATTTAATTGAAATATTTTTGAAGATTAATTTAAATACTTTTTAGGATTCAATTAAATAACTTATTAACAGTTTTTAAAGATTCAGTTAAAATATTAATTGAAATATAAAAAATCTAAGAGTATAAAAATATAAAAAATTGTAAAAATATAAAAAATGTTATGTACATAGATATGTATGTATGTATATATCTCCATATAAAAAATTTACAAAAATGGAAACATTTGTGTATTGTACCAAAAACCTAACTGATGCATCGCATGGCTTTTGAAGTTTGAATGGAGGAAAAAAGTACAATGGCCGTATCCGGTCTTGCGTAAGTGTAAATGCAGAATATTTTATGTTTGGATTTTAAAGAAAGCCTTCGATGATTTCCATATCTACTTATGCAAGACGTTTTGCATCGAACCCCTAATACCGCCAATGTAATAACTTTATCTCTAACTTTATCCACATTTGGTCTATAAGCTTGCATTTTAAATCATAATTGTCCTCTTATTTCTCAACAAAAGGGAACAAAATGAATTTCTTTTTTTTTATTTTCATATTTAATTTTTTATTCAACTTATGTCAAAATTACTAAGAATCAAAAAAAAAAAATTAAGCTGAGTAGTTTTTTCTTCCATATAAAATATCAAAAGCAATTAAAAGATTAATTGAGTATTTTAATTGAAAATATTTTTTCAAAACAATGTGGCATACTACAAAAAAACAGCTCGATTTTCATACATAAAAACAAAAGTTACATTATTTACATACAATTAATATGTAAAAGTTGTTAACCATTTCAGAGTATTCTGAGTTAAGCTCTGTTGATAGCACTTTTTTGTTAGAGCAGCAAAGTCAATTAAAATAAACATATATTCAATTAAACTATTAATCAAAAGTATTATTTTTTCTAAGCAATCACTTAATTAAAAAAAATTCAACAATAATTTTTTCTGTGCACCAAGGCTGGACGTAGAAGGCGCCTGGTACGCAGCAAAACATTCGGAGCTAGTTCCAAAGGTTTACCACATTAATTGCATACCAATCACTGCAGGTACTGAATTTACTATTTTTCGGCTGTTTGTCATATCAAAAATTGTTCTAGACAACCTTTTAAGTGCATATTATTCAGTTATTTGGATCATTTTATCCTTTGATAATCATGTGTTAAAATCATTGACGTTTCACCAGAAATAGAACTTTTTGGAGTTGAGTTAATGAATGCTGTAACTTATAATTTTAATGTTCATTTTGTGGTGTATAGTAACAAAGTTACAAGTTTCAAGAGCTTATAATTGACTTTTACTTTTAAATATGACTGAAGCAACAGGATATGTCACTTTTTAAATATAACCTTTAAAGGCTAGTACCCCGTCTAAGAGTAACATAAATACTTGTGTTAAATTCAATTGTGTTTAATTATCATTTTGCCCTAGTTAGATTGCTCTAACTATTTGCACTTACCTTTTACTTATACTAGTCGATGGCAATGTAACATTAATGATATTCTGACCATTCCAATCACTGCCAGCAATACCAAGTGTTGCATGCGATTGCAAATATTTTAGTGGTTGATATTGTACTAAATATGACAAGACAGGCGAATTGCCATCGAATGGTCGGCGCCAGGATAATTTAACAGTACGTGAGCCAACTTCAAATACTTCCAAATTGGATGGAGTATCTGGACGTTCTTGGACAGCTAAATAAATAACGTGTTCAGCTCGTCCATAGGGATTTTCGGCAATACACTTATATATGCCCGAGTCATGACGATCCGACCGAGAGATGGTAAGTTGAGAGACGACACCCTTTTCGGTTTTCATTTCCGCTATACTAAAGCGGAAATTATTTAAATCAATGCGACCATTGTTGTGCGTCCAGGCGATACTAATCGGTTCATCACCTTTGGCATGACAGTCAAGTGTGACAGCATCATTTCGTCGTGCTGATATGTTGCGTGATGTTTGTTCAAAACGTGCTGGTTCTAATAAAAAAATTAAAAAAAATGTTTTTTTTTCAGGGGAGACAAAAGAATTAACTCTAATGTTTATTGAGTACGTGTAAATTAAGGCGTATGTATTTGGGAGTGTAAAACTCTTGTTATTTAATTAAAAGTGTAAAATTTTACCCTTACCGCATGCTTGCATATCAAACAAGCAATAAATGTTTAGTTGCATGTACAATATCAGTCACACATAAATATGTATATTGTTCTACACATGTATAAATGTATGTATGCACTAGTTTACTTGTCGCAATTGGTTTATACTTTTGGCACGTGTGCAAAAATTTATGCGCACGTTCATACTACAGTCTAAACTTCAACTTACCATTGACATTGATACGTATTATTTTTTTCAGGCCTGGCCCAATATCATTTATTGCTTGACACATGTAGTAACCCTCGTCAATGTCGGTGGCAAGGTTAAGAACCAGTGAATGATTACGCATATTTAGAGGCTTATAATCTGTATTCAGTTTACCTATAAATAAAACAAAGTTAGAATAATTTGAATATTAAAATCTATTTTAATTCTCTGTGTGGAATTTTGTGACAATTGCTGAAATGTATTTTTGTGGGATTTGTTAATGCAGAAGTATTACACAGCAAAGTGAGTTTCAAGAGGTAAAAAGGAGACATATGTCAAGAAAATAATTCAATACTGTAAAGAATTCATATCTAAGGATTTATTGACCCTAGAATGGTAAACATATTTTTTAGCTCCTTAATGGTAAACTTCGCTTGTAAGGCGACTTTTATAAAAAACATTTATATAACTTTAAAAACAACAAAATTTTAATAAACCAAATATAAAACATATTTATTCAATGTTTAGGAACAAAAATAAGCAGAAACCAGTTCATATCTTATTCACATATGCCAGACTTTTTTTGATCACATATTTTAATCACTAATTCTAAGAGATCGTTTAGAAATAAAATAAAAAAAAATTAAAAAGTTCCATTCGAGATAACAAAAATAATATTTTATCTTATTGTCCATAGATCAGGTTAATATTTAAAAATATATATTGTACAGTTTTGAAGTGGAAAAAAAACTTTCTACACCAAAATAAATTTTGTAGTTTTTCAAACAATTTTTTGCGTCACATTGGCAACATGTTGGTGATCTGTGCTCTAAAATTTATGGTTTCTTGCATTTAAGCAGAAACATATATACGCTAATACGCTTTGATTTCGGGAAAAGAAATCATATTTTTATTTTTTGAAATTTTTTATGCCTGGTTCGTCTGCATAATCATCAGTGTAATGACCAATATCCTCTTGTATTGCTGCATGAACTCTTTTTTGCATACGTGTCCTTTCGTCCAAACGAGTGGCGCACCAGTTGGTACTTAGGTCGTTGTCAATTTAGTATCTGCGCTTCATAAGCAGTCATCATAAAAAATTAAAAGGATTATATGCATATACTAATTGTTTTGGGTGGGGGGGGGAGGGAACTAACAAACTATTATATGCCAAAAATTGCCTTTATTGGTAAACTTCGCCTCACAGGCAACTGACATATGTATTATTCGACAATGCAGCGAAGAAAACAGAGCAAATGTGCGCACAACCTCGTACAATACTCAACTGAGTTGGCACGAGCGTATGCTTAGGTAGGTGTAAGTGATCAGAAAATATCGTTAAAAAATAATATTGCTTCGCCTCACAGGCGATGTTTACCATTCTAGGGTTAAATACCCAGTAGCCAGTAGCGGTATGCCAATTGGTTAACACCATTAGAAATCAACCAAAGCTAAAAGCACAAAATGTTAAAATCCTTGCAATCTGCAGTCACGTTATTTCTTGACTTGAATACAATTAAAAATGGGCAATACTGCAACAATTTGCCAAATATTTTCGAGAATTTTGTATTGAAAGTTAAAAACAATTTTACTAATCAGCCAAATGCAATAAAGTTTTATGTCGAACACTTCAAAACTTTTTTTGCATTTTCGCCTATAATCGAAAGTGCTCATCAAACAAATTTTCATTGGTATGATAAAGCGCATTTGACAAAGAACATTGCTATCAAAATTTTATGCATCTAATTGTTAAAAAAATATTCGATCAGCTTAGACTGAAATTAATATATAAAAAAAATTCAGAACACAACCGCATTGAGAGCCTTGTGATGTTTTGAAGTCGTATGAAATTTGTTAAATAACATAAAAATTTAGTAAACTTGAAAATAAAAGCGAAATATAACTACGATTGACTGATAGCTAAATGATAAGTGAGATGTATGTAGATAAAAGCTTACTAGAACTAACCAGATTAAGAAAACAATTGGGAGATGCTTTTAACTTCCTGTAAATTTATTCACAAGGGGTTTGTCCATAAAAGTACATACATATGTCCTTAAAAATTTTTCATAGTATTTGGGAAGTTGTCCCACTCTAGGTATATACGTATTTATTAAAGCTTTCAATTGCTGTCCTCAACAGACAACATAAATTTGCACTAATTATGCAAACATTTTAAGATTTTCTAATCAATCCTACACAGCAAGTTGACGGTTTTCCTCCCTAAATGAAACCTTTGAAATGTTTTAATCCTTAAGACCTTAAAACAGCAAAAATAGCTTATAATTTGGAGTTGGGTACTTAAAAATAAGGAAGAATCTGCTAGCACTAGAAAAAACTGCTTTGACAACAAATTTCTCATGCAAAGAAAATTCGTTAATCAATTAAATTTTTTTATGGCGCTGCCAACTCATAATATAAATTTTATATCCATAATGAGGGCCTACAAATACCTTGAAACAGATTATTGATTAACCTAAGCCCTTATTATGAGCAACTTTCGATCTTCAACTGTAGTCACATGTACTGATCGAACAAGTTTTCATTTGGTATATGAGAGCATTTGACAAAGAACGAAGTTGTTGTGAATAAAATAAATAAAATAATAGCTTAAAACGAATGTTTATGTACTTAAAAATAAAAATTGTTTGACTCTTATGTTTTTAAACAATTTTTCATATGAAAACACTTCATCGGAAGCTAATAAAAAGCTATACAAAATTCGTTGCTCAACAACAATGATCATTTCGATGGTCATAATATGAATTCCTCTAGTCAACCTTAACTAATCTACTTGATACTCACCTTACATGAGCTAGCCTCACCTTATCTCACCTTACTTTATCTGACTTTTATCGAAAGTAACTTCACTTCATCTTCCTGTGAAGTGCACTTGTCACCTTTACATAAGAATGGAATAGGATGGAGTTAATTAATCACCCTTATTCTATTTGGCGTCGGCAACATCGTTGTCAATTTTGAAACAAAATCAATTTAACACAACATCAATGCCAACTTTGGATTTCCTAACAATGTTACGGCGACGTTACCTGTGCCTATGCTCTGTAACTTTGGTGAGAACTTTTCCAAACGAAAAGTTTTGTTGTCATTCTGTGAAACACAGAATGACTAACAAAAAACTTAGTTCCTAGCTCATGTTTGTTGTAAGCTTATTTTACGTTGTATTTGAATCAGCCTGTGAAAAAAAGGACAACCAATATAATTGTTTGATTTTTCACGAACCAAAAACTTCTCGCAAGTTACAGAGCACAGGCACTGTTTATCAATAAATACAATACACATATGGGCATTTCCTGGGGTCAAGAACGTGCGTTTGTACGCTTTTGATGTACAAAAAATATAGAAAACAAAACTTTTGCAATTATTTTTTGCGATTTGATAGTATTTTAGTTTTCATATTAATAGTTATAAACATGTGGTCACGAACGTACGCAAAGGAGAAGTCAACTTTGGCTGACAGTAGTGAAATATAAGAATCTGCGAAATGAAACAGAATAACGAAAAGTGATTAATTTATTTCAAAAGTGTATTAATGTAGGTCTCTATCAAGTATTTGCACAATAAAATATCTTTACTGGTTTTTGTTTAATTAGCTTTATTGCCGGTTGTAAACGTACGATTTTTCCACATGTTTTTTATTATTATCACCATGCATTTTCCCATTTTAGATTTTTTTTGTTGTTCTCTTTACACTTTTCTCTTCTTACTATTTGATAACAGAGAGAATTTGAAGAAAGAGTGCAAACATAACATATTTTGTGCATTAAAATAATTATACTTATGTATATAAAATTGTCTTTACAATTCGCTTAAAAAGAAAATATAAAATTTTCCAGCTTCCAGCTCGATTTCCTCAACTAAAACAGCTAAGATATGCTATTAAACCATTCCATTTTTTAAATTATTAACAATAAAACACGAAGATAATCAATATTAAATTTTTCCATTCTGGTAAACCATTCGGGGGAAATGCCCATATCCAATATTTGAGTCAGCTAATTCATTTTGTTTACTATAAGTAAAAGGAGTTTTTAAATAAGTAAAAGGTTTGCAAATAAATTAAAATAAAATGTTTTTCTTTCCTACCGAGACGAAGAAAATAAAAAATTTAATATTGAAATGAAGAATTCTCAGACAAAAGTCATGCATTTGTCAGATACCCAATGAAAAGTAATTGATAAATTCAGATATATTTTTGAAAAATAATGAGTAATGTTCATAGTTTTAATATTTTGAAGTTATTTTCCGCTGAATAGAACTTCATTAGGCATGTAATGGATACAATAGAACCATATTTTTGAAACAAAAGGTATCAGATCAACGTTTATTGGAGATTGGAGCTTCCTCCAAAGAGGCTCAGTGATAATTTATTTATATACGCTGCCTCTTGTTGCTTCAAACTCAGCATTGTTTGCTACGTTTTTTTTTTAATTTAAACCTCAATTCCCGCCAGATTTGTAAAAATAATTATTTCATACTGTATACTGTTAAGTAAACATATTCCTACAGGGTTAGTGCAAAGAACTAATTAGAAGTATTTAACTAAAGCAATAAACGTGCACACATATTCACGTGCAAGCACTATAGCAACAACAATAATTGTATACATAGCTACAGACATACACATATACAAATAAAAGTGCAAGCACTTATGGTAACCACCCTGTACTATCAGTAGCACACCGCATTGCCAACATACAAGTCGTTACTTTGAAAATTCAAAAACTAAACAATCGAATCACCTACAAACATCTAGAAACGGCAACATGAATTTTCCCGATTGTGCTAGAAGACTGTTTAATCATCAGTACATATGTTCTGTAACTTGCGAGAAGTTTTCGCGTCGAGAAAAATCAAACAATTATATTGGTTGTCCTGTTTTTCACAGGCTGATTCACATACAACCTGAAATAAGCTTACAAGAAACATGTTCAAGGAACTAAGTTTTTTGTTAGTCATCCTGTGTTTCACAGAATGACAACAAAATTTTCGTTTGGAAAAGTTCTCACCAAAGTTACAGAACATGGGCACTGGTTACCCATAAACATATACGCCTAAACAGCCACATCATTGTGCGGTAATAGTTTCTTCCAGTTGGTTTTAGTAAGTACATGCACGCATGTTGCGACGCCATCTATCAGTCGAATACACTAGATCCGGTTCATGTAGTATAAAAAGTGGTGCCTTGTGTGAGATTGAGTCAGTGCTAATTAGAAATTAGTGGAGTCAACATCGTTTAAAGTAAAAGACCTCGTGCGTTGGTTAATAACGTTAAGAAGTTAAGTTAAAAAGTAAATAAAAAAAGACAAGTTAGTCAGGAATAAAAGGAAGTTCAGTAGGATATAATAAAAATCGTGTTGTTAAATATTTTTAATTTTTGAGCAATCAAAACATCTCACACGTTTAATAAAATTTAAACGTAACAATACTTTCCCAACACCTTACGTTTTGCCATCCACAACTAGTTCTATTTGGTCGACCGAGGGAATTTAGTGCAGTCGGAACACTTTCCCACTGTGCCCTGAAATTATTAGGAACACTGCCCCTGCGGAATCCTTTGGCTTAAAGAAGGACTTTTTCAACTCTTCCAGAAGTTTTTCAAATTGGTGCTGGTAATTTTAATTGTATCCATATTATATTTTTCACTTTTTTAAAGGAATACATATGTAGTATATCTACTTTGGTATTTCTTATATTTCACTGATTTACTATTTAAATTATTTTTCAAATTCGTTGAGGTATACACACAACAGAAACACTGACGACAAAATGAACGGCACCATCAACATCAATTTTTCCTTCAGAATACCAAACATATGTCATCGATATAGTCATCGATAAATGGCAATACTATCTACGGGAATACCGATTTGTTATATTGCCGACGCCAAATAGATTAAGGGTGAATACTTTGAATGCATATTGTGCCTTATCACTGAATTGTGCGGACGTAATAGGTGTAGAAAATTTTGAATTATGTATATGTAATATGTCTTTTTCTACAATACAGTACTTCCTAGTCGTATTTTTGGTGACAATCCCATTCCCTCAAGTTCTAGGACGAGTACGTTCGGATCACTTCTAACCAAACTTTTTGAAGGGATTTTGTGAAGGCTTTTACGACTGTTTAACTTGTAGTAGTTGCATTCAATAAATTAAAAACGTAGTCATGAAAATATTTTTTGTGATTGAGCTTGCATAAGTATTTTGCTATTATGTAGATAAGAAGTGAATTTATTGTGTTGTTACGAGCTAATGAAACTTTGCGCTCAAAAATCGCTAAATTTCCAAATATTTGGAGTTTGTGCAATATGTTAGTTAACTTTTGATATTTTTTCTATTTTATTTAGAAAAATCAAAATGAACGCGTAACAGAAATGTGTAGCAAGGAATTTTTAGTAAAGTATATTAAACATTTTTGTTTTTTTTAATACAATAATAGACAATCAAAAAAGGAATTGTGTCATCGGAAACGCAACTAATCAACGTGTCAGGTTGAAGTGAATTAGCTGTTCGACGTGCCTATGTGGAGAAATTCTACACTTATTAGAAAATATAAGTAAAATATTTTTATTATTATGTAAATTAATTAATTAATTTCATATTTTTTTTGCTTGTGATTCGGTTTGGTTTTTAGTTATACTCACTTTAGTGAATGAATATTTTAGGGAGTGGAAAGTTCCTAGTAGTTCAAAAATCATCATCAAAAATTAATCTAAACATTTATTTAAATACCTGATTAAAATATTGGTATTGAATAATTAATTTAATAGCTTAACATCAGTATTTGTGTTTATTAGTATATAAAGAAATAATAAATTTTTTGGGATAAAAAATTAACAGCTATCCAACTAATCAATTAACTTTAACTTATTTATGTTTTTCATTCGCATTTTGTTTTGCTTTTCTTTTTGATTACACACATTTTTCTTATAAATCCCTTTCAAATTGTTACGCTTCTTTAGCGAAACAAGTAGAGAAAATAAAATGAAACTAAAAAGGCAGCAAAAACCAAAATTAAAGTATTTTATTGAAATGGATATCTTTTTTACTTTTTTTAGTCGTTTCAAAATATAAAAAATATATAAAATGAAAAACCAAAAGAATATTATACTTTAATGAACTCACTTTGAGAGCTTACCAGCACTTTTATATCTACCAATTTTTGTTTGCATGGCTGGCAGCTGAACCAACTGCCAGTTTGGCTGAATGTATGCACACAGACTACATATTTAGACGGTACTGGATGTATTTGTAAAAAATATTTGATAGCCACGTTTGTTATTATTAAGCTAGAGTAGTTTATTTATTACGTGGCACACTGGTATAAAATCAAAAAAAAAAAAAAATATGTAATATATGTATATGAAACTTGCAAAGTACTGAATGAGTAAAATTTGTTTTATAACAATGAAAACAAGATACAAGCTCTATTTCTCTACATACATAATAAAACGTTGTGGTTCACTTTTTATTTTTTAATTTTCACTATTTTGTAAATTAAAATTTTAAATAACATAATTCCGAAAAATTTTATATGTAAAATAAAAATTTAGTTAAGTTCATACTATTCTAGGAACAATTTAATTAATTTTTGATTTTGTTATATACATATGTATATACACCGCCTCGGTATAAAATTATTCCAACATTTTTAGGGTTCCGTACACCAAAGGTGAAAAAATTAAAAAAAAATCTAAAAAAATCGACAAAATTAAAAAAAAATTCTAGCACTAAAATAAATCGCCAAATTCGAAAAAATCGTTTAAATGAAAAAAAACTCGCCAATATGAAAAAAACGCCAAAAACCGAAAAAAATCGCCAAAACGCGAAAAATGCACCAAAACCAAAATAATTGTTTATGTGAAAAAAATCTCCAAAATTAAAAAAAAAAAATCGGCAAAATTTAAAATAAACGTCAAAAACCGAAAAAAATCCTCAAAACGAAAAAAAGTGCCAAAACTAAAAAAAAAATCACCTATATGAAAAAAAACGCCAAAATTAAAAAAAATCGTTAAAATAAAAAAATCGCCAAAAAAAAACGCCAAAATAATAAAAATCGCCAAAATTAAAAAAACTTCGTAAACCAAAAAAAAAATCGCCAAAAAGGTGAAAAAAAGTGCCAAAACTCAGAAAGCGCCAATAAATTCAAAAAACCCCAAAACTAAAAATAATCGCTTAAAACCGAAAAAACCCAAAAAACGAAAAAAATGCCAAAACTATAGTTTATATTGTTCGTATTGAATTACATATCTCGTGCCCATACGGAACCCTTCGTGCGCGGGTCAAAGTCGCACTTCACTGAATTTTTTAATGTTTATCTTAATTTCTGCTACAATGAACATTTTATATTTTGAAATAAGCACAAGTTTCAAAATAAATACTTGTTAGTTGTACAACCTTTGACTTGCAAACAATAAAAAAAATTATACAAATACAATATCGCAAGTACAACTATTTGTGTTTTTCTGCTCTTTTAAAATATTAAAAGTCGCCCATTAATTAAGAAAGTAACAGGCCGCGCAACTTTTTCCAGGCCGAAGTTAGCTTCCAGCAGGATATATACTTCATAAGACATATTGGTAAACAAATTTACTGTTACTCCTTAATATCATTAATACTCAGCCAAATTCATTCAGAGCTTAGAAGTTCCATACTTATTACTATTCTTTTATTCATTTCTCACCACTGTGCGTGGCAGCACACCTGATGTTATTTAAATTAAGATCAGTGACTTAAATGTATAACATAATTTTTAATTTGACTGGATTCAAACTTCATAGTGGGCAATAAAACTTAAGTTTTATGATCGTAGTAGAAAATTGGCTAATTTGTAAATATTTTAACTGAGATGAGAAGAAGTGATGTGCAATGGATCGTTTCCAAAGGTGAAAAAAGGAAACCTATTGTTTTCGCTACGCTGTCCGTCTGTCTGTCACACGGCATTTCCTCAGGAACCGGAAGATCTACGGACCTGTAATTTGGACAGAGTGTGTAGAACTTTGGCCGCTACGACAACAAATACGTGAGAATTAAAAATTAAAGGGTGTTGCAAAACAAGCAACGAAAAATGCTAAAATCCCATGTAATATACATATAATTGAATGTACATATGTATATTAATTAACACTTGAAATTTGTAAAATTAGTGTGTTTTTGTATTGACTACAACAATTAACACTAAAATTTAAAAAAATTTTAATTAAAGGGATGTCCATCAGTTAATGCAATTTTGACTATGTAATTTTGACAACTTGCTATATCTTGGAAACCGTAAGAGGTAAACTCTTGAAATTTCCAAAAACGGTAAAACTAAAAAATCTAAAAATTATAAAATCGCCAAACCAAAAAAAAAATCGCCAAAAATTAAAGAAATCGATAAAACGAAAAAAGTCGCCAGAATTACAAAAAATTTCTAACACTAAAATAAGTCGCAAAATTCGAAAAAAAATCGTCAAAATGAAAAAAGAAAAGCGCCAAGAACCGAAAGAATCGCCAAACGCGAGAAAGGCTGCAGTAACAAAATAATTGTTAATATGAAAAAAAAAAATCGCCAAAATGGCAAAAATCGCCAAAATTAAAAAAAAAATTGCCAAATGGAAAAATCCCCAAAAACCGACAAAAATCGCCAAAATGAGAAAAAAAGTGTCAAAACTACAACAAAGCGCCTAAATGAAAAAAAATTGGCAAAATGAAGAAACGTCAAAAACCGAAATTCGCCAAAATTAAAAAAAAACGCCAAAACGAAAAAATCGCCAAGAAATAAAGAAAACACCAAAAACATCGCCAAAACGAGAAAAAAAATTTCAAAACTAAAAAAATGGTCAAAATGGAAAAAAAATCCAAAAACCGAAAAAATCGCCAAAACAAAAAAATCGCCAAAATTAAAAAAATCGCCAAATTAAATAAAATCGTCAAAATTATAAAAACTTCAAAAAACTAAAAAAAAAATGCCAAAACTATATTTTTTATGAACTTGTAAAGCTCGTATTTAATTACATATCTCGTGTCCGTACCGCACCCTTCGTGCGCGGGTCAAAGTCGCATTTTACTGAATTTTTTTCTATTCATACTGACTCATGAAACGTTAAATTTAAATGCGTAGACATTGTTAAAACTCAACTTCTCTGATGTACGCACACTCTTAATAAGATTGATTTATAAGTAAACGTTGCAATAAATATGAGTGCGATGACGACATTCATATTCATACCACACTCAAACTCATTAATCACCTCAGTTTGATTTCTAATTTTACGAAAATACTTATACTACACACATTGATTCAACTGACTTAACTCATGCATTCAGGTTTATTTAAAAGTTTTATCATTAGCGTACCTTTTTACAATGTATGGTTAAAATATAACAGGGACTTTAAAGGCAAGTTTTGTATGAAGAACTGTCAGTTAAAGTTCACGTTAACTTTTAACCATACATTGTAAAAAGGGACGTAAACAGTTTAAAGATGTATATGAAAAAGTAGTAAACAGGTTTAGTTTTAAGTTTCTGCGAAAAAAAAACTAAAAAGGGCAACAGAGAAACACATAAACCATAATGAGAGCTTTAATGTTCGCATGCGAAGTTCGCATTGTGATTCAAATTTTTTTTGTACCGTCCACAGGCATTAAGTTAAGGAGATTTGATATCAACAGCGTCATAAATGTTGCTTAGTATGAGTTCGAGTAAATTTGACTCATAGACAACATTCCAATAAGTATGAGTACGCATAAGTATAAGAAATTATAAGTCATGACTTAACTCTACTTACTTTTTCACTACTCACTACTCTTCACTGATGAGAAGTTCTCAAAAAATTGCTAATTCATAGCCAGTTGAGAAATTTAAGAACATGTTTATGTTTAAAAACTATTTTAGTAAAATAAAATAAAAACATTACTTAAGGCTCCGAAGAACACGTCCACAGATATCCTTTTGTTCAAAACAAAAATAAAAAAAAATAACTTAGGTCCATCAGTGAAGAAAAGCTCATGTGAGTACCAAATTTAAAGCCTGGTACTGAGTTCATGTCGAATTTCAGGTTCTCATACAAACTGTATTAAAAAAATCTTACGAAATCTCAGGATGGTAAATTTCATATAGAAATTTCCGTTTGCTAGTACGCACATTCAAAAGAAAACTACACAAAATTTTTTAAATTTATTGCCTATATTAAAGCTGGATTCACCAATTGCTTCCGAACAAAATGTTTGTTCGGTCAAAATTTTTTAATATGTGGTTTGGCGTTTCTGTTCTTGATAGACAGAAAATATTTTTTACGAACAACTCTCAACTTAAATTGGTTTAATTTTATATTTTGTGCAGAACTGTATCTAACTGTATGTAACTTTTGTTTCGAACTGAGCTGCCAACTTTTTTAATTTCTCAGCCAAAGTTGTACTGAATAATAAAAGCACAGAGTACACTTGTATTTATTAGAATAGAAATAAAGGAAAATTTAAAAATAAAATATAAGCATCTGGAGTTCAAGGAAAGAATTGTATTAAACAATTAAAAATATGTCTGCCACTTGTAAAATGACTACGCATGGCTTACACACGTATTTCATATGTTAGCTTTGATTTTCCAGGCAAAATATACGAAATGAATTAATCGCGGCGCAGAAAATTCTCAGTAAAAAAAATTTTGTCTTGAAAAAAATTTTGTTCGGAAACAATGGGCTTAGCTTAAGGCTCAGTTAGGTGTCTATAATGGAGTGTATTTGCTACGGTAGGATATACCTGATCAATATGTTATAGAGATGTAACCGTAATGTAAAAATCTGTAAAAATTACTTTTCACATAACAATAAAAGTAAATTTACAAAAGTGAAATTCCATGCGAATACCGTACTGGGCTTCAGGGTAGATTTTAGCTTGTTTTGCTAAGCTCGGTTGAATATTTCGAACAAATTAATTACCATAGTTCTTAAGCCAAAAATAAATTTTAAGGAGTAACTTTTCAAAATTGTGCCATCTAAGGCTATGATGTTGCTGCTTTGGGCAGTGATATATAATATGTTCAATTGTTTCTAGTTCCTCTTCATGCCTGCACCCTACAATCGCCACTATTTTGTCATGAACTGTTGGTCCTGCTTTCTACTCAGACAAGACCAACCCTATTTTTGCCAACTAATCGGTAATTATATTTTCCTCAACACTGCTATGGCCAGAGACTCAGCGCACTATACATCTTCAGCTACATTCCTGGCCCTGAGGATCCCCAAGATCTCAGATTGAAAAACGCTGAATTCCTTCAGCAATCTGAAAGAACTACAATTGTTCGTTCCCAAGTTATAGACACCAGTCTCTGTGCCTTTCCCCATATTTGACCCATCTGTAAAAACCGCATTACCCTCATATAGCTTATCCAATTTGACCCAATAATCCTTATCCGGAATTACCAGTGAAGGTGTTCTAATAAAATCAATTTCAACTACCTTATAGTACGTGAACCCAAGAGGGTTACGGATCTGTAATAACGAAATTGATCTCATTTAACACATTTAGCTTCAATTAAATTAATGTGGAGGCTAACAAAGAATCAATTAATATTTTTATACATTTAAGTTGATTTAAATATGTATTTCAAAAGTAATTCTTTCTACATGGTACCTTTCTCGTTGTCTTCTCAATACAATAATTTTTCAAAAGTTTTATTATCTTTGAATTTTAGCTTTTATTAAGTACCTTTATGCAAAATTACTTGACGCTTAAAGTACCGTTAGTAAAAAGTACACATTTTTATATATGTACTAGGATTGCCCGCCCGGTGGTCTAAATTAGACCACTTGACACGTGTTTCAACATGTGTGTACATGTTTGTTCAAAACAAAAATCAAACATAACGTTGTTTTTTCATTCAAATTTAAATCGCTTTTTTATAACTTGAATGCTAATAATTTTGAAAAAACATTTATATTGTGCATATCTACACAAAAATAACTTTTAAACCATATATGTTTAACCAATAGCCGTGGATGATAAGATACTTAAAAGTGTACGACAAAAAAATGTGTGCCGTATTTATAAGATAAGATAAGATATCCCAATAAAGTCCTTTTTCAAAAAGTACCTTTAGTTTGAAAAGTTGTTAAACAAAAATGCCATAAAATACTTACAGCCTTTTTTATAAAACTTATTAAGGCTTTATAAAGGCTTAATAAGAAAATATTTTTATGAAAAAAAAAACCTTAATAATTTTTGTAAATAAGGCTGTTAGTATTTGTTTGCTTTAACAAATTTTTTTAAAGAACTTTTCAAAGTGTAGACACGGTTGCCAAAAATGCAGATTTATCTGGATTTTGCAGAATTTTACCCTCCAAAAAGACGAAATCCAGATTTGAAGATTTTTGGCATAAAAACGCAGATTTTTCAACTCCAATTATAGTGAATTTTTTTAAATTTTTGCTATTACTGTTACTACTTTTTGTTTCTTTTATGTGTGAACGACTCACAGTTTAGAGAGTTACAATTTTTGAACTTTGAAGACAGCATTAAAGCAACAAAAGAAATAACTTTGGCAATCAATTTTGAGTCAAATGAACTTGGATAAAACAAAACTTCGAAGTCCTTTGGATATTTATGTAACAAATTAAATCACTTTTTGTATAATTTTTTATATATACGATTTGTAGGAGAGAAGAGAAAATAGATCTTATTCTATATCCTTTTTTCTTTAATAAACTTAACACTTTGCAAAGTAATGTTTGCGTGTGAAAAAACCGTCAAACTTATCAGTACACTTCAACCAATGTCGCAAAATCGAACATGTTATCTTGTAAAGATTTTTGCTTGAAGCTTTTTCTGCTGTATTCATAAAAAATAGTTTTGGTTTACAAAACAAATTTTTTATGGAAATTTGTTTGTTAAACGTTTTGTAACCCAAAATAATTTTTGTGAATATTACCTTTTATGTTTGTGTACGTAATTCTTATTAACACATTGATAGTCGTTCTATAAACACATGAAGTTTTTTTGCCTTATTTCAAAAAATTTTTGGTTGAAGTCTGTTGATGAGTTTCTTAAGCTCATCAACATTAAAGGTTTCTATTCATAAATATTTCATATCATGTGATAGAAAATTATTAAAATTTTTTTTTTAAATTTAAATAAAATACATTTTAACCCGAGTTCAAATTTTATGAATATGGATTAATGAAAAAATATTTATATTACACATGTGCGTCCATATTTATATAAATTTTAATAATATATAAAAAAAGTTGTTTTAAAAATAGCTTTGAAGATTTTTTGAAGATTTATGCAGATTTTGAAGATTTTTTCGTGAAAAATTTTTAAATTTTGCAGATTTGAGCCTTAGAAATTCTGGCAACACTGAGTGTAGATTATAAAATAGGTACTTTTTATATAAAGTACAAAAATAACATTTCGATGATTTTCTCTCTTAAGTAATATCTTGTGTATATACTAACGATTGTCCATTTTCTTAACTTTTTTCAGTTAACTGCAGTTTGTCATGTTGGCGATATTTTTTTTACTTTAGCGTCCTGGTTTGCCTTGTCAATAAGAAACTTTCCCTCTTGATATTATCCAAACCGTTCAAAAATCCTCTGCAAAAAATCGACTTCTGCTTTCAGTAAAAATATTAAAACACACCAAATTTTGCATCCCCTCATCTAAATTCACATAAAAGGTAAATGAAAGGTTTGTTTCGTTGTAACTTTATAGGATTTACAATTTCGTTTTTACATGCAATCATTGGGAATTTAATCTATTCGCATCTGCACATGGGTCAGTGTTGCCATCAATCCTACCGCATAGAGTTATTCCGCATGCTTGTTGCGCTGCTTATTTTATTTCTTATTTGAGCAGAAATTTATATCTATAGTAACACAATCTTATTGGCAATGAAAATATAAAATTTTTATTAAACTTATACAATTCAAATCTTGCTTTACTGCAGAATAAAATTTAAATATCCATTAGGTTATCCATGCTTATTATTTCACGTAAGACGGCTTTTTCATACGCAAAGATTACTTTGGAAGGTCTAGAGTTTGTAAGAAAGTAGAGAAAAAAGAATTTGGAGCTATTTTTCCTTCTCTCTTGAAAGTTGCAAATTTAGTTTTGGTAAATTTGGCGTGAGGAAAAGCCTTCGTATTGCTTAAATTAAAATTCTTTAATTAATTTTTATTGATATAATAATCACAATGCACTCATATAGTATATTCCCTATATTTTTCAAATGTTTTATGACAAGAACTATGTCTATTACCAAAACCGTTTTTAGTTTTAAATTATTGTTCTACTATCACAGCAATTTTTTGAGTGTACCTTAAAAACTTAAAGAATATGCTTGACTTGGACACTTGGACTTTCAAAACTAATTGATGCAGTTACTGATGTATTAATCCAATTCGAACTAAGAAAGCTTTCTACTAAAATACGAGTACAAAAAATGCAAAGCAACTGGACTGATACAAATAAATCAACCATAAGAGAAAGTAAATTTCGCCAAATTTTTCGAAGTCTCTTTCTTTAATTATTAAATGTTGACTGCTTGTATTTGTGGGGCAACCTTAATATTTTTATTTTGTGATACTTAATACCCAGCATTTTAATTTCGAGAGTGTCTTCTAAATAAAAAATTGTTGTTTGAGTATATTTTTGTCTCAATGGATTTAATTACTTTAAACATCTTGTGCCAACATTTGGAACTAGTTAAAATTGTAATAAAATGGATTATAAAAGTTGCAAGTATTTGCACTACTCTAACAAATGTTTATGCAGTAAATTCATTGAATTGAGAAAATAAACTCAGAAGCAAAAATTACACAAGATGAGAAAGATGATGCTGATGATGATTATATAGGAATAGCGATGTAAAGAAGAATATACACAAATTAAAAAAACTTAAAAAATTTTAGTTTTTTTCTTTTCTTTACTTACCTTGTCCTTTGAACCAGGTAATCGTGGGTATAGGATATCCTTCGGCTTCGCAATTTATTGATATTGTATTGCCCAGCATTATGGCCGTATCCATGGGTTCGAGATACCAACGTGGTGCAACTATAGAACGTGATTAAATAAAAGTAAAATAAATTTTTTGTTTACACTTCATTATGAAGTTTTTATTTTATTTAAGTTGTTTTTATGAAAACATTCGTATTTATTTTTGTTAGTAATCATCACAGTATTCAGTATAAAGCCAGGAGGATTTTTGTGGAGTCTTGGACTTTGTAAAAAGTGATGGAAAGTTGATGAAAAATTAAGACAAATTTGTTTAAGTTGTTCTTGTACTTTCATAATTTTAGCAGAAAAGGAAAAACAAACAAATTTAGTAGCAATCAAAGGATGTTCCAGACCAATCGTAATAAATATAAAGACTTTAATAATGGTTATCGAAGGGGAAGAAGCTGATTACAGTTGGAAATGCCTAATTGTAAAATAAGGAAATTGTATTCCATAAAAGATATTTTTAATGGTAGATTGGAATTTTGACCCCTATGTAGAAGCAAGTCTATTTTCGTCTTGAAACTAATTGGCCATTTAATTCATTTCATTTGTCGTGCCCTACATTCTTAGCAATATAAAAGAAAGAAACTTGCTATTTTCACCGAGATCATTTATTTTAAATTCTATATATGAATAAAGTAATAATAAAACTAAATAGCTTTTAAAGACATACAAAATAAAATTTTCACTCATTTTCACTTTTAAGCACAAGAAATTAATCTAGGCCCACAGCAGTGCGCCAGGCCAAGTTCTGGCCAATGTACGCAATGTATATATTTAAAGGAAACCATTCGAGCTGTTTTTACCCCTCTCATAACTTTGTTCCCCGCAATTGTAAAATTATAAAATTTAAACCATAATTAATTTAAATATATATTTATATAACCTCATATGCGAAGTTTGAAAAATTTACAATGAAAGATTCCGGAGATATAGAGGTGCAAAAAGTCCATATTTTGAGACATACTCATAATTTGGTACACGAGAAGATCTAGGTGAACAATGAACCATAAAAATCTGAAAACCCGAAAATTTTAACCAGGAAGGTGGGGCTACAAAATAAAAAACTAAAATTTGTGCTATTGAGATGAAATTCGATATAGAGTTAGGTCTAGGTAAGAAATAAAATAAAAAAATCTGAACATTTGGAAATTTTGGCCAGGTGGATGGGGCTACGCCGATGAAAGTCTGAATTAAAAAAGCTAATAAAAGGCGCTTAATGGAAGCTATTTTATTGAAATTTGGCATATATAGTGCAGTAATGCAAGGCTATACATTTTTTTAAGTGGGCGTTGACACGGCCATACAATTTAAACCCTATTTTAATGCCTTGCGACTCAGCATATTTAAATATACTAATTATGTGTTTATTATTATCCGTTTGCAACGAAACTTGACACGAAAACTAAGCACTGGGCGAAAAAAATTTTGAGTTTGGAAAAGTGGGTAGGGTTACGCCCATAAAAATTAAAAATTAAAAGTTGCGCTAGGGAGATGAAATTTGATATACAAGTAGGTCTAGGTGAGAAACCAACTAGAAAAATCTAAAAACCAGGAAATTTTAGTTATAGGGGCGGGGCTGCTCCCATAAAAATTAAAAATCAATAGTTGCGCTTATGAGGTCAAATTTGATACACAAGTAGGTCTAGGTGAGAAACCAACTAGAAAAATCTGAAAACCCAAAAAATGGTATCAGAATGGGCGGAGCCGCGCTAATATTATTTTGAACTAAAAACTTAATATGCAGCTTTTCATTGAAGCCAATTTAGTGAAATCTTGCATACGCATTGCACGTGTACAAGACTTTAAGCTATCACCTTAAAAAGTGGACGTGATCATTCCCATAAAATGTTAGCCTTGTGCTTAATCTACTTTGGTCTAGCATATTTTAGAAGAAAATTAGCAGGTATTATAAGCGCTGCTCACAACAAAATTTTGAGTTAGAAATAGTGGGAGAGGTAATTCTGATAAAATTTAAAGGTATAATTCACGCTGGAGAGCTGATATTTTATACACAAAGAAGTGTTGCTGCGTAAGCCAATGGGAAAATCTTCAAACAAAAAAGTTTTACCCGGTATACGGGGCCACCACGTTAAAACTCTTATTCGCACTAGCGAGCTTAAATTTGATACAAAAATAAATTTAGATCAGAGATCACTAAAAAATCTGATAAACCAGGAGTTGCTATCAGGTGGTGGAAATAAGCATTTCAAATTCAAAATTAAGATAAATTTTATTCAATATTTTCATACACATTTCACTTATCCATAAAATAAAAGTGTCCTATTTTGAAAAGTAGCCGTAACTTCACCCATAAATCGTAGTTTTTTCTTTCATGTATTTCGGTTTAGCAGTTTTAAATTTACTACTTATATATTTATCATTAACTTTTTAATAACAAACTTTGCTTAAACCATGAGCACTAGAAGATATAAAAGTCGGCGGGGCCAGGCCCATAAATATTTTACATAATAGTATACTATATAGAGCTGAGATTTTGTACACAAATAGTAATTTATGTACTCAATCGGAAAATCCAAAAATTAAAGCACCATCTACCCTATTGAAACTTTGCATGCGCATTGGGAATATCCTTTTGATTTATGTATTTTGGCTAAGCAGACTTTAATATGTAAATATATTGAGAAAATAGACGGCGTCACGTGCACTAAAATTTACGCTGTATTTTACATGTTTCTTTCCAGATAACTTTTACCAGATTGCGTTCACACTAGTGACCTGTTGTAATTACACAATAGTGCATTTTTAAAGTCTACAAACCAACATCCATCACGCTCTAATTAATTATTTTATGCAACTATGCCATTTTCAACTGGCACAGTGATCATTAATAGAAATAAGACATACTAGAAATTTTAAGTTTACCTAACACAGAAATATGTTATGTCTTATATAAATTTGTAATCGTAAGGGTGTCATATAATTTCTAGATAATCTGCTAACTTGGCAATATTTTTACTTTTCTAAAAAAGGAGAGAAACAATTTTATTTGTTCATTTCTTTAAATCTGTAAAAATATTTTCAAGTTAGTTAGTTTCAAGTTATTGTCTAGAAATTATATGACACCCTTACGTTTACAAATTTATATAATACATAACATATTTCTGCGTTAGGTATTGTGGCAAACAATATCTCACTACTTTTAATGGCCGAAATTTTGAACAGGAACTTGGCCTTTCTTCACATTTATGTTTTTGTAAGGATAGTAATTGCATGATGTACTTCTCATTTGGTGCATATTTGTATCTGCTCTAGAGCTGTGAAGGTAACTTTCACCATTATCAGTGAAGAAAACTTTTAAAGGTATTAATGGTTTCTGTTATTTAGTTGTTTCTTTGGCATTTACTTTGGATTTGAGCTTATTTTACAAAAAAAAAAATTCCATAGCGTTTACATTAGGACTGCGTGGAGCAAGTTTATGTTATTTTTTTGCAGATATATTTTTAAATAAAATTTTAACCCGTAGTATGGGATGTGTTTAAAGGCTCAGTTAGCCGACTGTAATGTAAAGTAACTGCAACAGTAGGAAACAGCTGATCGATATTGTTATGTGAAAAATAAAGAAAATGGTTATAGAGATGTAATGTAACATAACCCATTTTTCATATAAAAATATCGATCAGCTGTTTTCTACGTTGCAGGTTTCTTTACATTACAGTCGGCTAACTGAGCCTTAAAATGACTCGGTAATGCTGGAACTATGTTTTTGATTTGTCCGTTGGATTACGTGACTGCCTACTTCACGCAGGAATGCAGGTAGAATTAAGATTATTGATTTTTGAAAGACGGATACGGATACGGTGTTTGGATGCAACCCGTTGCATTGATTTATCTGACAAATCGCTCAAACAAAAACATTACTAAAAAATAGATTCGGATGCTAAATTTTAATAAGTGTGGTTTTGTAAGGCCCCTTTTCCATACGCAAGGTTTACTTTGACAAATTTTAGCTATTGTACATGAACAAGTTTGCATTAATTTGGGGAGTTAAATTAATATAAACTTGAGCTTACCATTTTAAATCGTGGAGATTCAAATGGAGTTTTAGGAAATTACTGGGGTTAGCAATTTACCAAGAGTGGAGGTTATAGGTTAGGAAGAAACCTTCTTGTTAAGAATATGTACTTAGCCTTTTGTTATTTTGGAAGGGATTACAGAAGAGACAATTTTAGCTTGAAATGAAATACAGATTTCTTCTAAGCAATTCAACTTGTATTTTATTAATTGTGGTTTTTGGAGCTAGTTGGCGGAGAGAACTTGTCACGATGAATATTACAAAACGAGTGCTGGTTTTACAAGTCTTTACACGATATTTGGCGCTTTCGCCCTGGAAAAATAATTATAATAAAAATAATAAGTACTTGTTTAAAAGTAAATTTAAAATATATATATATAAAGTAAGTTGTTTAAAAGTGTTTAAACAGTACATTTCTAAATTAAAATGCTGCATAATAGAAAAACACTTTTTGATTTGTTCAAATGAAATCTACTAAATACCTCGACCAGAGCAATAAATGACTTAGAACACTTTCATAATTAAGGGCACATACATATATTGTTTGCAAAATCCACAAAATTGCTTGCTTTATGTGGAATTGATTTATTTGAACTATAGAACTGTGTTGTGTTGCATCATTTATTTAATTGATTTAGGCGGGCGTATCAGTTATTTCAATCTCTGGTTATCATTTTTCATCTCTGGTTATCATCATCGAAAGCCCTGAGATCTTGGCATTATAATGTTCCCAATTGAATCGGTGTTTCTCGAAATAAAGGGTCTTTAGTTGTATTGGGTAAGCAAAAAGAAAATCAGTCTCTCGCGCTTGCTCTTTCTGCCGAACCTTAACTTACATGTTGTGATAGAGATTTTAACTTTTTGAGAATTATTTCACTCTTTTCATGTTTTTTTTCATTTAAATAAGCTTTCTGTTGTGTAATTTATGTGCATTACAGAACCCAAAAAGTGTATGGGCTGCCGAAAGTATTAATTTTATTCGCTCCACTGGCAGTTTCTAGTAGAAGATCGATACACTACTGCAAAAATTTAATGCCATATTGGTAAGCGTTGAGTGAAGCCATGTATATCAAAAAGGCCGTTATCATTTGAATATTAATTTTTTTTAACTTTTCAAATATATGACACCTGAATTACACTTCTTATTCAGTCATTTGGATATTTTCACCACAAGCTTGGGCTCCGAAAATGAAGTGAAATATTTTGAAACAAACGTAAAAAATTGGCAAATTTTGAGCTTTGATGTGCCATAGCTCAAGCATTTCTTGTCAGATAGAAATTTTCAGCATATCGACAGAAAAGGTATTACCTTTCCAACGATATGCCATTTATCTCGACCGGACTTTTGGATTGGGCTCCACACGGGTTTGAGTGAGCCCATATACCGAAAAACACAAAAGTATCGTTATCTAAAAAAAGTCACTTAGAAAAACAAATTACAGCGTTTTTCCTGTTCAGGAGGTCCCAATTAACTTAACTAGCCATATGGCATTCTTGGTATTTTTTTGGCTGTAAACCAGTGTTATCTAATAGTGCAATACGTTTGGCCTCAAAAACAGAGTGATTATCAACTAATGTTTCAGTTTATAGACAGAAAATTCTTTCTGTTGAGACACTAACTTAATATCAATGCATAACAACTTTTATTTATTTATTTATTTAGGTCTATAGAACAATGTTCCTTACAGACTATAATAACTCAATTAATATGTTATATTAATTATATGCATTAATAAAACTAATTTAATCTATTAATAAGGTATAAAATAGAGTTTTTAAAGTTTTGTTTGGATGCGTTAAATTCAACCATTTGAATAGTATTCAATTTATCTCTCCTCTTTATCCTCTTATTAGAGGACTATTTAGAGTATAGTTTCTACGATGAAGGCAATTATAAAATAAGTTACAATGTCGAAGACATCTATTCGGTACATTAAAGGGAACTCTCTCCAGTAGGATAGAACAATCTATATTAGCATTAATAATGTCAAATATAAATAATAAGGATTGCATTTTTCGACGATATTCTAAGGTTTCGAGACCCAAATGAAGACAGCGCGATTCATATGAAGGCTGAGGGTATAGAAAATTCAAATGCGGCAAAGCAAACTTAATAAATTTCCGCTGTATTCTTTCGATACGTGCAATAGAATTTTTACAATAAGGACTCCAAATTAAAGCCCCATATTCCAGTTTAGATCTTACGTAAGATGTATATAAAGATTTAATTGTATAAGGATCTGAAAAATCAGAGCAGTTTCTCCTAATAAACGCTAATGTAGAATACGCATTCGGAATTAACCTTTCCAGATGCGGTTTAAATGTTAACTTTGAATCAAAAATTATTCCCAAATCATCAATTTCACTACAATATTTTAAAATAACAGATTTTATGTTATAAGATGACGGAATTAGTGTACGATATCTTGAATAAACCACATAGGCACATTTATCCATGTTGAATTTTAGAAAATTATTGTCACACCAATTACTAAGGCTATAAAGATCCTTCTGCAATAACTCTACGTCATGCATATTACGTATCTTAGAATATACTTTCAAATCATCAGCGTATAGAAGAAAACTTGCATGCATAAAACAAGTCTGAATGTCATTTATAAAAATATTAAAGAGCAGAGGACCTAAAATGCTGCCCTGAGGTACTCCAGATATCTGGAAGTATGGGCTTGACTCAAAATCTTCTATTTTAACTACACATTTTCTATCTGTCAAATATGAATAAAACCATTCATACAAGTGTGCATGAATTCCAAATCTGCTTAATTTATGTAGTAAGATCAAATGTGGTATTTTGTTAAATGCCTTTGAAAAATCTGTATAAACAGCATCAACTTGCAATCCAGAATCAAAACTATTATGACAATAGTCGGAAAATTTAGTAGTATTTTTTATTAGTGATAGTAGACCTACCAGTATGAAATCCATGTTGCTGGGGAATAATAACAGATTTAGTTAAAAAATAAATTCTATTGTACATTAAATATTCTAAAATTTTTGAAACTGCTGATAATTTTGAAATTGACCTATAACAGGTAATATCATCCCTTTAACCAGATTTAAAAATTGGTGTGATACATGTTAATTTCCAACGTTCTACAAAAATACCTTCACTTATGGATTTATTGAAAATAATCATCAACGGCAATGCAATTGACTGCACACATTTTTTTTTTTTAACAAAAAAGCACATAATCCATCAACATCTGAACTAAAAGAATCCTTAATATTTTTAATGCTTTCTGCAACTTCGCATTCTGAAAAAGTAATATTGCCCAAGGATATATGTGATAATAAGTCAGGTTTATGATTAGAAATATTAATTGAAGAAGTAGCTGAATCTTCGAAATTATTTTTAAAATAAGAAGCAAACGAATTAACAATACAATACAATAACAATACAATACAATAACAATTTATCTTCATAAAATAATGGCGAAAAATTTTTCGTTGTAACATCGCTACACATACGACAAATTCAAGAACTGGTGATACTTAGGTTTCGGATTCTTTATACTTCAATAGCGACAGTTTTACATTTTTCATGACCAAAAAAAACGTTCCAGAGAGATTAAAGACGCACGCTACAGACTTTCAAATCCGGTATGACACTCAAATTCATTGCGCATACACTTAGACAAAAAAACGTATTAAAATCAAGATTTTACGCATTAAATCAAATCATTTTAATCTTAATAGACAGTTAAATTCAAAAATTAAAATTAAAATCTTAATATTTTTAAGATCGCATTTCAGATTGTAATCTTGAATAAAAACTCATTTTAGGATTGAATTCAAGATTTTTTTCTTAATACAAATCTTAAATTAAGATCATATTCTTAAAAACTTAGGAATATAATCTTAAAAGTAAGATTACGTTCTTGATTTTAAGAATGCGTTCTTAAAGTTTAAGATCACGTCCTTAATTTTAAGAATTCATTCCATAAACTAAGAATTTATCCTTAAATTTGAGAACGTCAACCTTACTGACCAAATTTCAAGATTGAAATATTAATATTTCTGCAATCCAAATTCAAGAATTTTTTTTCTCTCAGTGTACACAATAGGCTTAACAAACACAAAATATCTTTTAAACCACTATGTACTTAATCTTCAAAAAGTTTTCCATCATCAATAAGATTATTTACAATTTTTCGTATAAAACAAAATTAGAAAACAATTAATTTTTATTTTCAAGAGTCGTTAAGCAGCTCTGGGTCGGGGAACATCTCTCGCGTCATCGTAATTATTTCTTAAGTGCGGTCAGGCTTGTGTTTGTTGTTTGGCCTTCGAGAGTTTTTCGTCTCGCTCGCACTGGTTGACTGATCTGCTACGGATAACCGTATAATCTTGCGGTTTTTTGTGGAATTTCTTTAACAAACACGTTGCCTACTTCCTATGTGAAGGCATAGCTCGTGTACAGTCAGTCACAAAACCTTATAAAATACTGTTAATACCATCTTGGGCATATGGTCTACGTTACTCCGCCCATATTTGTGCAACACCATATTATGCAAATTTACTTTGCATTAATATGTTTAATAAATAAATAAATGAAATAATTTTTTTTCAAAATTAGAGAGGCATAAAACTAAGTTGTCTTGTTGATTTATTTGGTGGAAAATTTTTATCAACCAGTAGTGTTTTCTTCATTTTGTCAGGTTTGTTAAATGTAGCGTAGTTAAACTATTGAAACTTAAAAATTTTTCTTTTAATCAAATGTTATGGTAAGTTCCATTTTCTATTGAAAACTACTTTAGCCAATCCACCCAAAAATCTTCGTTTACTTAAGACACTCTTTGCTTTCAATGAGCAAACAATGGGCAACAACACTTTCTATTATTTGTCTTACCTCGAACTTGCAGTTCAGCAGTATAATTAACTTTTGCAGCTGCATTACTCGCATAACACGTATATTTTCCACTGTGCTTAGCACTAATATCCTTGAATACCAGCAAAGAATAAAATTCTTCCTTCTTCTCGGTAATCTTTAATGGAACAAAAAATGAGGATTTAAAAAAAAATAAATATAAAATAGTATTAAAAATCCTACATTATAAATCAAACGAAACCACACAATTGCTTCTGAACACATTTTTCCCCTTCAATACTTACAAATATTTAAGGGTGATATTTTAATTTTATCCTTTCCATCAAATAATAATGGATTGAAATGTGTCTGCTTAAGCTTTACAATCCCTACATGCAACTTTAAATACATCTAAGAGCACATGTGTTATTATCACCCCAGGGATAATGTATTAAAATGTGTGTATGTTATTGAAAATATGTAATATGTATGATTTCTTGATATTTTTCCTTAAATATCTTTTCTTAAGTGGAATTTGTGTTTTGTGAGATATTTACCTGCAAGCTTGAAGGTAAAGACATGTCATCCTTCTTCCAACTAAAATATATTGGCATATCACCCGAAGATACTGCACATGTAATTTGTGCCCTTCCACCTTCTTGAAGATTTTTGGGAAATTTAAATGGTTCTATAACAGGAGGACCTGAAAATATAAAACGAAACGTTTAATTTAAGTATGAGTATTTTTGTTTTAATAATAAATTTATATACAAAATATTTTTTTAAGGCTGAAAGCTATTGAAAAAGTTAAATTTTAAAGAATTCTATAACTTAAATATGTGATTATATGCATTAATTCTATTGAGTTTTATTGCAAAATTTATTTGAGTTTTAAGATAAAGACACAATGTGAGTGATTAAACTACTGTCCATGAAAAATAAGAACTTGAATCCACATTTTCTTGAAATTCTGAAACTCTAAAATAAAGTTGTCGTTGAGAGATGCGCACCACATGATCTTCACAGGGATAGATAGTCAGGCTGACATAAAAGCTTTAAGCTCATAAGAGTTTACTTATAAATTGACTTTTCAATACCACAGAGAGATAACTCAGCTTAACAACATGTACATATAAAGTCGCACTCTTCTGGGTTTATGGAAACGTTGGGGTGGTAGAAAACTAAAATATTGAAAAACTACGAAGAATGGTCAATAGAGTGGACAATATTTATATGGAATTATTTTTGTTTTTTGTAGGAGGTGGTTCGCGCCCTAATTTTTTTCTTTTGTGCACAAATAACATATTTCCAAAACTGTAGACTGTTTGGTCAACGTTAAGGCGTGGCACATGCGCCCTCAAGTTGACAAGAAGGGATTTTGCACAATTTAATAAGTAAAAAGTTATAACTTCATTATTATTTATCAAAATTTATGTTAAGTATCGATATTATATTTAATTTTGACTATTATTTTAATGCGTGCTCCTAAAAAGGCGTGGCACCTTATATAATTTAAGTAATATATACGAAAATATGTAGTTTTTGCTTCAAAATATGATGGAATCTTACATATGTATGTAAAATTTATTTCCTAAAAGTCATCAAATAAATGCCGGCAAGTTAAAATAAAACACAAATAGATTAGTGTTCCATGAGATCTGATTTATTAATACCTTTATAGTTTTTTCGATAATCAGTTACAGTTTGTAAGATAAATTTTTTTTCTTCTTCATTTATTGATAATGAATTATTATATTCTTCCATTAATTTAACATTTCGTTCGGCAGTATCGTTAACTACCCTCATTTTACTAACGATATTTACGCCCTGTATATAGTTTGGCTCGTTCTGCCATTGGGAGGGTTCTTTTTGGAAAAAATCGGTTGCAATCGAAAAACGTTCGAAGAAGTGAAGTGTATTTTTGGTTACGAAGTCCTCAATTGATTTTGATTGTAAGTCCTGTATATCAGTAATCGTTGGGGTGGTACGTTGGGGTGGTACAAGACGAAAATATGGACAAGCTACGAAGGATGGGCAAGTACAAACATTGGTGGACCATAACCATTTTGTAGACTTATATAAGTAAATCCGGGAGCATACATCGGTGTAAATTAAAAATACCATAGACTACCTCTGGTTCAATCTCCCCGCATGTTTCATAGCTATCATTTCCCTAGGTAAAAACAATCCTCACAAAAACATAAATGTGAAAAAATGCCAAGTTCCAGTTAGCAAATTGTCTAGAAATTACATGACACCCTTACGGTTACAAATTTATATAATACATAACATATTTCTTTGTTAGGCATTGTGGCAAACAAGAACTTGTTCAAAATTTATATCTCACTACTTTTAATGGCCGAAATTTTGGACAGAAACTTGGCATTTTTTTTCACATTTATGTTTTTGTGAGGATCTGACTATTTTTTGAAAATTTTTTTATAATAACACTTCTTGAACCTAAAATTTCTGGTATGTCTTATTTCTACACACAAAAAAGTAATATGAATGATTTTGAAATATTAATTAAAATATTTGTAGTATCAATTAAAAAATTAATTAAATTTTCACCTATAAACAAGTTGATAATATCAATTAAGTTTTTCCACTCAAAATAATTAATACAATTAAAAATTTAATTAATACAATTAAATTCTTAATTGAAAATATTAATTGGTGAATACTTTTTTCTGTGTATTAATGATGACTGTGCCAGTTGAAAATGGCATAGTTGCGTAAAATAATGGGTTAGAGCGTGATGGGTGTTGGATTGTAGACCTTAAAAACGCACTATTGTGTCATTACAACGGGTCGCTATCTTATTATCTTAACTGCCGTGCGCCTAGATCAGAGAACGCTCACAGTTTCCTGACAGGTCATTGTTAACACCTCAAGTGACTTGTTTTTGGTAACAGCTTCTGCAGATTTTGTTATTATGGGGAAGAAACATATTCTCAAGAACTGTGAAGCTATATTCCACGGAAGAGAAAGCAAGCACCTATTGGAGAAAACATAAGTCAGAAAAAGTTTAAGATTTCGAAAACCTTTATATAAATGTAATCCAGTTTGGCATCCAAAAAAGATTTTTACAAGTTTCCATTCGTGAAGTGGCACAATATTAAATAATATCTCATATAGAGAACATTTGGTGGTATGCATATTTTTAACTCTTTCAATAAAAATTTTAAAAACAATTTTAGAAGATTTTTTTAATGGGATAATTGAAAATTGTTATTAAAGGCGTGTGCCAAATGTTAGAAAAGTACTATGGTAAAAAAATATTTACCTGTGGGGAAAACATTTAGTTTTTATGCTATGCCAAATGATATCATTTTTGACAAATTCGCCTTAGCATAGAACGAAGCTGATGAAAAAATTGCTGCGAAAATTTACTACAAGCCGCCGGCTGGCAATAATTTTTTAAGAGAACTTTTTATTATAAAACAATATTCTTGTAGCATAAAATTATATAACTTTATATGATGCAAAATTTTTCTCAAATTAAAATAAACAATGCATTTTTCACAGTCTAACAACATTTAAGGGACGTACAAATTTATGTTTTACGGTTTTACTTATTTGATAACATGCTTCTTATTTGCTGCTTGTCATAAATTTATCTTTTGTGTCAAAAATTCTACTAGCCCCTAGGGCTAGTGAAATTTTATTCACCTCAGAAGTGTCAAAAATTTACTTACACTAGTACTTTGCTACCGATTGGCACAGGCCCTAAATGACCTTATGTGTTTATAGTTTAAACAGTCGATAGGCAATCAGTTGTGTAGGAAATGTTCCATACTTTACTAAACGAAAAGCTTAGACTTTAAACTCCTGTCATCATTCATACTGTTTAGCAATCACAATATATTATAACTTTGTCTTCTCATTCTATTTTAGTAAAAATATACTCACTATTAACATTCAATTGCATGTCACGACGAGCTTCTTCGCCAGTGCGACTTTTAACAATGCAGGTGTACATGCCCTGATCACGATTAGGTTCAACATTTTTGATGACAAAATAACCGCCCTGCTGGACAGGAGCTAAGGTGTAATGGGTGCCTAGAAATATAAAGAAGAAAAAAAAAACATGAATTAAAATGGAAAAGGAACCAAAAAAGAATACCAATGAAAATAAATTCATTCAAGTACACGGATATAGAAAATGAACGAGCAATCACAAACGTACATACATGCATACATTAATATGTAGATGCGCTTGCTTGCTTGTAGTGAATATTTGTGTTAGATAAAATAGACATTCAGTGGATGTCTGAGTTTTTAAGTTGGTTGAATAGTTTGTGCTAAAATGAATGCAAAAACAATTTTTGTTATGAAACATACATATGCAAAAGCATTCCGTTAGAAAATGAATAAATGTATCTTCTTCAATTGAAGGCCATGGATGTGTAAATTTTTTGCACAGTTTGTGATATGTTCCCCGTTTAGTTTGCACAATCATATTAAGAGATGCATGTACTGTTGAGGGAGGCATTTCTGTGTATTTGAACTCATATTGGCAATTTGTCTTACTTGTTGTCAGTTCATGATGTCCTTTTTCCCATCTAATTTGCTCAATAGGATAACCGGAAAATGGACAATGTACTTTTATATCTTCACCGGCGACAGCTTTTATTGGTCCAATGGCTCGCACATATGGTGGTCCTGTGACAATTTGCAAAGAAAAATTAAAAAGAAAAATACATTAAAATGGGTTAATAAAAAATTATTTATGTATGCATATGTATGTGTATGTACATATGTCTATATGTATGCATTCTGTGAAAGTTGAATGCAAAGAAAATACATAGTTTAGTTGCTAGAAGTTGTTTAAACATTGTCATATCAAGTTTTTGAGCACTCGAAATAGTAATTTATGTATGTATTTGTTTTAGCAGGATACATTTACTGGAAATGTTCAACTTTGTTTTTTTTTGTTACATTTATAGATCCTCGTGTTGTCAAACATATGGATGACATTTTGACATTTTGCAATATTTTGCTTAAAACTTTAATTAAAAATTAGCATTTGATTGTATGTAGATATTTTTTAAGAGTTTGTAAAAAACATACATATACTCATACATGTACTTATAAATGGATCCAGCAGCAACAATAATCAAAAAACTATGAAAAAAAGATTTTTTACAAGGAAAACAACGAAAATATTTTCATTGACCTCTTTGAAGTGAAAATATACGATATAAATAACATTGATCCGCCAATAAAAAAGTTTTATTATACCCTTTACCAAAAACTTGTAAAAGGGTATATATAGGTTTGTCATTCCGTTTGTAATTTCTAGAATATTAATAAGCGACACATAAAGTATATATATTCTGGATCCTTATGCATAGGGAAGACGTCTGTCTGTACGTTTTCCCAAGCTCCCAGAACAGCTAGAGACTTCGTTTTTAAAATTAAAAAAAAAACGCCAAAAACCGAAAAAAATCGCCAAAACGAGAAAAACGTGTCAAAACTAAAAATAAATTTCCACAATGACAAAAAAACGCTAAAATGCTATTGAAAATCAGCAAAATCGGGTAGACGGTTTCAGAGCTGGAAAACTCAAACTCTATTTTCCCATAGAAAATAACTACCGAAAACAAGTTTTCATTACTTTTTTATTAAATTAACTTATTTTATACTTCGGTATGCATAAAATTGGTATTTATAATTAAAAAAAAATTTTAAAAATTTAACAAATTAAAAAAACGTTTCCAGGGTTGGAAAACTTTAACTTTTTTCCTAATAATTAAACATCTTTCATGTTTTAGGAAGAAGGCTATTTTCCAAGGAACGGTAAAAGCTACGGGTCTGAAATTTGGACAGTGTATGTAGAACTTTGGTCGCTACAACAAATATATAAAAGTTAAAAAAATTAAAGGGTGTTCCAAAATGAGCGACGAAAACTTTTAAAATCCCATGTAATATACATACAATTGTATGTATGTATGTACATATGTATATTGACACTTGAAATTTGTAAAATTAGTGTATTTTTATATAGGCTACAACAATTAACACTAAAATTAAAAAAATTTAAATCAAAGGGTGGTCCATCAGTTAATGAAATTTTTACTCTATAATTTTGACAAATTGCTATATCTTGGAAACCGTAAGAGCTAAACTGTTCAAATTTTCAAAAACGGTAAAACTAAAAAATCCGAAAAATATAAAACCGAAAAAAATCGCCAAAACGAGAAAAACGTGTCAAAACTAAAAATTAATGTCCACAATGACAAAAAACACGCCAAAAACAGCAAAAGTCGCCATAACAAAAAAAACGCTTATATGAACAAAAATCTCCAAAAATTAAAAAAAAAATTACCAATCGAAAATAAATTGCCTTTATGAAAAAAAATTGCCAAAAATTTAAAAAAATCGCTTATATGAAAAAAAATCGGCAAAATCAAAAAATCGCCAATATTAAAAAAACGCCAAAAACCGAAAAAAAATCGCCAAAACGAGAAAAAAGTGTCAAAACAAAAAACAAATTCCCACAATGACAAAAATCCGCAAAAATCGCCAAAGCAAAAAATAAATTGCCTATATAAAAAAAAATCGCCAAAAATTAAAAAAAAATCGCCTAAATGAAAAAAAATCGCCAAAATCAAAAAAATCGCCACAACGAAAAAAATCGCCAAAATTAAAAAAACGCCAAAAACCGAAAAAAATTGCCTAAACGAGAAAAAATGGTCAATACTAAAAAAATTGCCAAAAAGAAATAAAAACACCAAAAACCGAAAAAATCGCCAAAACAAAAAAAATGCCTACATGAAAAAAAAATCGCCAAAAAATAAAAAAATCGCCTAAATGAAAAAAAAATTGTCAAAATCAAAAAAATTGCCCGAACGAAAAAAAAATCGCCAAAATAAAAAAACCCCAAAAACCGAAAAAAATCGCCAAAACGAGAAAAAAGTGTCAAAACTAAAAAAATTGTCAAAAAAAAAGTCTATAAAACAATGCCAAAAACCTAAAATTTTTATGAAAGTATGAAATTATGAATTTTTTCACAAAATTAATATGTACCTACATATCTCTACAAAATCACCAAAACTAAAAAAGTAAGCAAAATAAAATAAATCGCCAAAATTTAAAAACCACCAAATTAAACATAATTCCAAAAACCTAAAAATTGCACTAGAGAAAAGAGTATAAATTTTTTAACAAAATTAATATCTATGTACCTGCATATCTCTGTGCTTATGTATGTATCTCTATACTACATAAACGCACTTTGGTAAAGGGTATATAAGATTCGGCACAGCCGAATATAGCACTCTTACTTGTTTTGTGATGTATTTGTGCATTTGTTATTTACAATAACTTGATTTCCAAGCACTTCTTACTTTGTATCAACAAAGATACGCATTTCTGCAGGAGATTTATTTTATTTTTGAGCAAAGTTATTAGACTGAGTTAAAACTTGAATTTAGCAAACTTGTGATTGTGAATGCTAAATCAGCTGTTTATGGTTTTAACGTTAAAGCCAGGTTTTAACTTTCAGTGTGAAAACACTATAATAATACTATACGAATAAAAGTTTTTATATACATACATATGTATGTATATGTATGTATGTACATATACGCAAAAACTTCTGTGGGAACTTTAGCAAATTTCGCATATAGTCACTGTTTTAACTAACTGTCCTAAATAGAATATTTAATATTTTACTTGAGAGTAGCTTTTGGTTTTTTTGAAATAATTGAAATTTTGGTGATTTCTCGGGAAAAAAAAGATTTTTGCTCTATAAAACACTCCATAATTTCCTGAACAAAAGTAAATCAACTAAATCACTTAAATATAAAATAGCGATATATTTAAGTTTTCCATTTGTGACTAATTAAGAAACTGAAATAGAAAATATCAAATACCAAAAAGCTGGTGAAAACCTGCCCATATAACAAAGTGAACAAGCGCCCATCTTTTGTTACTTATGCTTGCTAACTCAGACATACTCGTGTTCTGAATAATTGCCTAAAATCTTTAATGGGGTAAAATTGACTCTCCACACACCCCTTCGAACACTAAAAGACTTATACCTAATTTACATTATGCAGTTTTTTCATAAAATTAGTTGCATGAACAGTTTTTATTTGGCAATAAGAGGCATATAGAAGCAACTTATATAAAAAAGTTGCCAAATATGCATCAGAGATTCATTCATGAAATTTCATGAAAAAATTCTTAAATTAACTAATAGAAATATTATGGGATATACTGTACAGAAGAATATCTTAAGTAGGTAGCTCCGTTGTTAGAAATACTACAGAGGAGAGAATCCTTAAGCTTGTCCGAAGGCGATCCAGACAGGAAGTCCTTAGTAGGCAGGGCCGTTATGATAAATACCATAGAAGAGAATATTTTTACAATACAAATCTTGAGATTTTGTAAAAATAAGTTAAATGAACAATCGCACAAAAAATACTTTGGATCTTGTAACATTTTTGAAGTTTAGGTGATTTTCGTAATAAATAATTATTTACATAAATATACAACTACAATTATCAAAGTACCCAATACAAACTATCTTCCATGAAAGAAAAGAAGGCCCTTGTGATGCGAAACTAGTGGAAATTTTAATAATTTCTTACGCTTTTCACATCGGTTGTCACTGCAAAAAGTTCTCTTTTTTTATTCATATTCATTATATCTGGAATCATGTTCATGATGTTGAGTAAATCTAATTTTTTGTATTTCCGTTTCCTAATTTCTTTTTAATCAATATGTTTGTTTATAAATAAAAATTTTATACTTCATGGCATTGATATAATCAAATAAAATATCAAAACAAACAAGAAATGATGATGAAATTAAAGCTACAAAAGACCTTAAATTTTGCATAAGTGAAATAGCTTCTTAACTATTTATTATAATTAATAATTGTGGCATGTGGCAAAAATTAAATAAATATATTTAACAATCCAAAAAAGTTTTTCTTAAGTAGAAAAGAAATAAGTAAATTAGCTAAAATGTGCATAGTTACTAAAGAACAAAGACTAGACTGTAGTAAATTTAGAGATAATAAAATTGAGCTTTCATTATAAAAAAAAAATAGAAAATTGTAATACGATGAATCAAAACAATACACATATTTCATTTACAATAATGGCTAACTAAAAGTGGACAAAACACAAAGAACGCTGATGATGAAGATTTAGTGGCCTTCGAAAAGAGCTAGTTGTTCCGTTCTACTATATGTTTGTCAGAATATCTACAGTTAACTTTGGTGTTATTTGTTCATTAATAATTATCACATGTAATTTGGCTTACAAAGCGATACGAACTTTAGCCTAATCAAATCATACATATAGAAACAAATGAAGTTCGGACAATAATAATTAAAACTACCTTAAATTAATAATTACATTAATTATATATTATTGTATATATTATAATATTTTGGTTGGCATTATGAAGTAAAATTTCTTCTAATTTTAGGTTTGCTCATTTACTAAAATTTTTTACGAATTTCTGGGAATTGGTACGTAAAAGTGTTTATTCATTAGCCCAAAAAGTTTGCTAGGAGAGAGCGTCACAAAAGAAAAAAAATAGAGAGACAAAACAAATTTTATAAAGTATTACTAGCAAAATTTTAACTTGATAAAATTATTCAAACAGCTGTTCTGTGTGTTTTTTTTTCCAAATTAATTATTTGAAAAATATCTGAAAAAGTAAAACTCAAGAATGTGCTTTTCTTTATTAAAAAAAGAATATGTATACATACGTATTTAAAAAGAAAGCATATTTCCTTAATTTATTTTTTTCCTTCGATTAAGCTACATAAATAAAATTTAATGGTGAGAGAGCTTTGTTTGTTTATCATATCTGATCAGAGATGGAAATGAGAATTTTTTATTTGTTAATACAAATTCATGAAACTGTGTAAAGTTTTTCATATTAAATGTCGAGTTTTAAAAATTTTCTAATTTATAATATTAAAGGTATTCATTTCAATTTTTTATTGCTGGAAAAATGGAAAAATTTAGTTTTTCTTACAACAAACACAGGAAAAAATTGTTAAAAAAATTTTTGAGATTTTTTTTCTGTGTTTGTGTAAAAAAATTAAACAAGATAATGGATAATACATGAGCAAAAGTACAATTTTATCATGATTTACATGGTTCTGATATGAATAACATTTTCTTGCAAGTCTTTATCCTTAAAGCGTTTACTTACTTTTCCATATCTGGGAGAGCAATTTTTTTAGTTTTTACCTTACTCTGCAGGAAAGTAAGTGAACACAATTTTTAAGAATACTAAAATTTTATTGCATTTGAGTTGACAACTTCTTTTATAATTTCTTTATAATAGATAATATAAAATTAATTTTGATACAGTTCTCGTTGTACCTTCATAGTGAATAGTCGTCGATTAGCGGAATTTTTCTTACATACTTACTAAACAAACAAAAAATTAAAAAAAATATTCGTAATATACATATTATTCGTAATAGGTACATACCTCAAATACAAAAAATTGTGAAGTGAGTTCTATTGGCAGAAATGCCTAGATTACTGTGAGTTCTGAAGCTCTTAATGAAAACTATAGAAATAATAAATCTAATGAAAGTTTTTTTAACGCCAATTTTTCGGCAGCGATCAACTTCGCTTTGTCCAATGCCCAATAGTAGTGATTCATTAACATTACAGTTGCCTAGTACTTCTTCATATGAGTCAGTAATATCATCTAGGGTTGTGCTGAAAAAGAACGAACTAGTTCAATTGAATTATTCTCATAAGTGAACGATGTGAACTAGTTCTGACTAGTTGTTCATTTTTGTTCTTTTGGTCCTTGTTGTTCTTTTGGTCCTTATTGTTCTGTAGGTCTTTCTTAATCTTTTGGTATTACTTTATATTTTGTTCGTTTTTTGTTCGTACGTTCATTTTTGGTCTTTATTTTGTTGTTTATCTTATTCTCTGTTCCTGACCAATACACATGCAAAAGATATTAAGTTAAATATTATAGTTTCTCATTAGTTTCTAATTTGCATACTGTTAAAAAGATACAAATGTAGCGTGCCTGTTAAATTTATCGCACAATAATCAAAACAAACAATAGAAAATGTATACTTAGTGAAATATACAAGTGAGTTTCACAAAATTAATAGAAATTATACTACAAATAATAATAATATTGAACTAAAAAAAAGATTATTAGAACTAAAAAAGTGATTATAATTTGTTTTATACTGATTACGGATTTCATTTTAAAAATCTTATATATATTAATTTTTACCTTTTAATTACTAAAAGCATACAACAAATAAGATACAACAAAGCACAAGTGAAAACAAGTCTAAGCAAGGAACATTTTTACTCAATTAAGAGAAATAATTTGATGTGTTGAATATAAATCAGTATTAAATAAATTCAGTGAAGTGCGACTTTGACCCGCGCACGAAGGGTTCCGTACGGGCACGAGATATGTAATTCAATACGAACAATATAAACTATAGTTTTGGCATATTTTTCGTTTTTGGGTTTTTTTCGGTTTTAAGCGTTTTTTTAGTTTGGGGGTTTTTTTGGAATTTATTGGCGCTTTCTGAGTTTTGGCACTTTTTTCACGTTTTGGCGATTTTTTTGGTTTTTGAAGTTTTTTTAATTTTGGCAATTTTTATTACTTTGACGTTTTTTTTTATTTTGGCGATTTTTTTATTATGGTGTTTTTTTTAATTTGGCGTTTTTTTCATATAGGTGATTTTTTTTGGTTTTGGCAATTTTTTTAGTTTTGGCACTTATTTTTTCGTTTGAGGATTTTTTTCGGTTTTTGGCGTTTATTTTAAATTTTGGCGATTTTTTTTAAATTTTGCGATTTTTTTAATTTTGGCGATTTTTTTTTCATTTTGGTGATTTTTTTTCACATAAACAATTATTTTGGTTTTGGCGCATTTTTCGCGTTTTGGCGATTTTTTTCGGTTTTTGGCGTTTTTTTCATATTGGCGATTTTTTTTCATTTAAACGATTTTTTCGAATTTGGCGATTTATTTTAGTGCTAGATTTTTTTTAATTGTGTAAATTTTTTTCGATTTGGCGATTTTTTTTAAAATTTTTGGCGATTTTTTTTAGGTTTTGGCGATTTTTTTCGGTTTGGCGATTTTATAATTTTCGGATTTCTTAGTTTTACCGTTTCTGAAAATTTCAAGAGTTTACCTCTTACGGTCTCCAAGATATAGCAAATTGTCAAAATTACATAGTCAAAATTGCATTAACTTTAATTAAAATTTTTTAATATTTTAATGTTTATTGTTGTAGTCTATATAAAAATACACTAATTTTACAAATTGCAAGTGTCAATATACATATGTACATACGATTGTATGTATATTACATGGGATTTTAATATTTTTCATCGCTCGTTTTGGAGCGCCCTTTAATTTCTAATTCTCATGTATTTGTTGTTGTAGTGGCCAAGGTTCTACATACTCTGTGCAAATTTCAGGTCCGTAGCTCTTACGGTTCCTGAGAAAATACCGTTTGACGGACAGACGGACAGACGGACAGCGTAGCGAAAACAATAGGGTTCCTTTTTTCACCTTTGGTGTACGGAACCCTAAAAAGTGATTAAAATTTGTTTTGAAATGATCAAAATCCATTTTAAGCATTTTCAATCAAAATTTTTTAATTAAATAAAGTAACTAAGAATGAAATTAAATTACTTTAGAATATTAACACACGAATAAAACATTGAAGAGGATTCCATGACTGTAAAATCTCTGTTCTGTTGTTCACTGAACACCTGACAGAAAAGAACAACTGAATGAAAAGAACGAACTAGTTCTTTTTGTTGCTGGGAACAAAAAGGAACAATCCGCAAAAGGAACAACTATACCCAACTCTAATATCATCCCCTGCAGGCTCGTGTTCATCACTTAACAAAGTTATCACTACAGATAACAGTAGCTCAAAACCAAAGCTACAAGTCGAAATGAATAGATATATAACCGTGGTAAAGCGTGGGTGAAGCCCGAACTCTTCAAAAATTTCATCTGCTCCAAAGATGTCAGGGATAACAGCGCATCATCTGCCAATTGTCAAAATCGTTTTTTCATTATTGCAAGACACCGACGCCAAGCTCGCCGCATCATCGCAAAAGTTTTTTAAGCCACCACATATATATTTGAGAGAAAAAAATTCTAACACCCTTATTAAAAAATTAGTTTCGGCCATTGGTAAAAACGCATTTCATGTTATTCCAATAAAGCGTGGTAACATTGACGAAACTAAAATTCAAACATACGAATAAAATCATTACCGCAATATGTACCAGCTTAAGAGTGACAAAGGTATGCAGATCGTATTGAAGGGCATTGACTCTTATGTTAACTCCGAAGAAGTAAAAGATGCATTCATCATACAAGGATTTAAAGTAAAAAATATTACCAATATAATCAATAGGGAGATGATCTCTCAGCCTCTATTGCTGAACTGGGGCCGAATAATATACAGTTGAAAACAACGAAACACACCCAATTTATAGTCTTAAATACCTCTTATACCGAAAAATCACAGTTGAAAAGCTACATAAGCGATCAGGTCCCGTACAGTGCCACAATTGCCAAGAATATAGCCATACAAAAATATACTGTAAATTACCTTCTGTTTGTGTTGTGTGTGGCGCATTACACGGCACTGCTAGTTGCAATAAGCCAAAAGATCAAAGTGATAAAAAATGCAGTAATTGTGGAGGTTATCACACCGCTAACTACAGAGGTTGTCCTGTGTTCTCTTTTGTCAAACAGGCTAGGATGCAAAAACCTAAATTAGCTCCAGCTCAATCAGCAAACGCTTACTCCACCACTTTTGAGCAGAAAAGCCAACCAGTTACTTCCCGTGTATTGTATGCTGATGCTGCTAAATTAAATTCTATTCCCTCACAAAATGTTTCCCCGCCAAAAAGTTCAACAAACACGAACTCAAGCTGTAGTTTTAATCACCTTGAAGCTATTTTTGATAATTTAGTGCAAACTATAAATAATTTTACAACAAATATGACAAGCATGATGCAAAAAATGCTACGAATGCAGAATACACTGCTTCAAGCATTAATTAACAAGCCATAAACACGTTCAAAATATGTTTCTGGGACGTAAACGGCATTCGCCAACATAAAAATGAGCTTGAGCACTTTCTTACGGAAAAAGATATTGATATAATGTTGGTCTCTGAGACACATTTGACTTCGAGAAGCTTTTTCAAAATAAATGGCTACACTATGTATGATACAAAGGACCCTAGAGGAGAGCATGCGGTGGATCTGCAATTCTAATTAAGTCAAGACTCAAGCACTATATTCTTGACAACGTTAGTGAAGAATATATGCAAGCTACGAATATTTTTGCAGAAATTTTTTTTCCTAATTTCGTGATATCATTAATTTACTCACATCCCAGATTTTCAGTTCCCGAAAATCAGTATGAGAAGTTCTATAAATCGCTTGGATCTTGTTTCGTGGCAGCTGAAGAATAAAATGCGAAACAAACGTACTGGGGTTCACGCCTTGTAACACCTAGAGATTGAGCCTTGTTTCATACAATTTCAAAAATGGGCTAAGATGTTAGTTCGAGTGGGGAGCCCACTTAGTGGCCTGCTGGCGTACTGAAAATTCCGGATGTTATTGATTTTGGCATCATGAAAAATATTTCTAGGGATTTAATTAACGTTGAAAAATATTTCTAGGGATTTAATTAACGTTGAAGCTTCTCTAGATCTCTCCTCCGATCACTTCCCCAATATCGTTACAATCTGTAACCCACCAAGAATTGACTTACCTCACCCATATATGAAGATGATCAATCGTGTAAATTGGCTGGGATTCAAAAAATATCTTAGTAATCATTGCACGGAAAATATTACGCTAAAACACCCAACGATATTGAAACTAATATTGCCAATCTTAACGAAAATATTAAACAGGCTACTGAACATGCCACTATCTCCCAGCAGCAGACTGGGATTAATAAAATGTATTCCAGGGATATTGAACATCTCGTGTGTGAAAAAAGGAGAGCTAGAAGGGAATGGCAATAGCACAGATCACCCCAATATAAAATCAGACTTAAAACGACTTCAAGAGTTGCTTGCATCTGAAAAAACTGCATCTCTTAAAAATTATTTGGAAGGTCTTGATGTCACTTCAAAATTTAATTACTCTTTGTGGCGCTCTGCTAGAAAGCTTAAAACACCCGTTGAGCTTAAGCCACCTCTGCGCACATCTACCGGAGGCTGGGCAAGAAGCGATACGGAAAAATGTAAAATATTTGCTGAGCATTTAAAATCCGTATTTACGCCAAACAGATCTACTGGTGTTTTTGATTTGCCGAGTGTAGTTGCTTTACCCACTTGACCCTTAAAGTTTAATATGCGTGATGTAGAAAAAGTAATTGCTGAACTAAAGCCAAAGGAAGCTCCAGGTATTGATAGAATTAGTAACAAGATGCTGATGAACTTGCCGTATATTGCAACAATAATCCTGCTGTTTATTTTTAATGCCATATTACGACTGGAGTATTATCATCCACAACACTGGAAGCTTGCCAAGGTCAAAATGATTCCAAAGCCGGGCCAATAAGTTTGCTGTCAACTATAATGCTTAAAACTCTTCGAAAAACTGCTCATGACAAAATTGTCCCCAATTTTAAGTGATAGTGGGTATTTACTGGACCATCAATTTGGCACAGAATACACAGAAGTGAAGAAAGTGATAGGTAAAATAGCTCTAATCAGGTTTTTCTTAAAACTCGTGGAAAAAAGAGAAAAGTATATTTTAATGATAGTGTAGCGTATTACTACTTACCAATTAATACAGATAATAAAAATTTATTGCACTAGAAAGAAGTATCAATACAAAAACGACGACAAAATTTGAGGGAAACTAGAAAAACAGAAAAATTCCCTTATCTTCCGTCTCGTGACACTTGTGTATTTTTTGTGAATTTGGTTTTCGAAGTCAGCATAGTATCATTGAACAAATGCATAGATTAGTTCAAGTTTTAAGGAGAACATTTGAAGAAAAGAAGTATTGTTGGTCTAAATTAAAATTAAAGACATAAAGACCCGTAAATTTTTTAAAGCTATTGGAAAGTTATATTATATCCCGGAAGTTCATTGTTGTGGAAAGAGACTTCATGAGTGTGCCCAAATTTAACTCTACCGTTGTGTCACAGGGGAATATACTGGGTCCAGTTTTGTTTTTGGTATGTACTTGTGATATGCCTGTTAGCACTAAAAATCCACACATCTACATTTACCGATGATAGATAGAGCTTTCTTTAGCATGCACGAAAACCCTTACGAGGCATTCCGATATCTTCAGAAACATATTACCCAGCTGCAAGCAAGCGTAAAGTTATGAAGTATTAAAGTAAATGAGCGTAAGTGTGCGCAGGTAACATTTACTCTACGAAAAGATACTTGTTCCCCTATTAGAATTAATAATCAAATTGTTCCTCAACATTCAAATGTAAAATACCTGGGTATTCATCTTGATGGACGGCTTACATGGAAACAACACATTGATTTTGAGCTAACACAAATGGCTGATTGGTAGAAATTCAACACTCAGAGTACATTGCAAACTTTTACTATGCATACTGCTTTTGAAGCCCATATACTGCTACGAAATTTAGTTATGGGCCACTGCTTCAGCTTCTAGTGTGAAGAAAATCCAACAAAGTCAAAAAAAAATTTTACGTTTGTTAACATCGGCTCCATGGTACATAAAAAATTCCAGCTTACATCGTGATATAAATATTCCACTAGTGATTGAATAAATTGCAAAATACGTAGGCAAATACTTAACAAAACTCAAGTCACAATTTAATCCGCTTGCTCGTAATATTTGGAGCTTTACTGCACACACCCGCCTACACAGAAAAAAGTAAAAACAAGATTCAATTAAAAAAAACAAAGATTCAGTTAAAAAATTAATTAGTTTTCAACCAATCACGGAACTTGTAGTATTAACTCATCCATTTTAATTGAAATTTTTTTGATTTTTTCAATTAAAAAAATATTATATTAACTAAAAATTTAATTGATAGTATTTTAAAGAATCAATTAAAATTTAATTGAGATATTTTTAAATTAAAAAATTAATTGAAATATTTTTAAAATTGAATTAAAAACCTACTTAAATTTTTTTAAAGATTCTATTAAAATAGTAATTGACATATAGAAAAAATCAAATAGTATAAAAAAAATTATACATACATATTAGTGTCCTGCACAAGACCATTTATAAGACTTTGTTGTTTGAAAGGTCTTATAAATGGTCTTGTGCAGGACTTTAATACATATTGATGACAGCTGCAATACAAAATAACATCCCACCGATTAAAATTAAAAGCAACAAAAACCATGTCGGTAATTGAATTGAATTTTTCTGTCATTTGCATTCATAATTTATTTAGTGCGCTTTTAAGCTCTGCAAAAATATTCCACATAATGCCGTTTTTAATTTATTTATTACTTTTATCTATAATAACTTTCATAAATTGCATTAAGTTCTAAAATTAAATTAATCCTCAAACCAATACAATCAGCATCATATTAATTGCTTTGAATTTGTTTAAATTTAATGTATAAAATTTAATTAAATTTTTCAGAAAAAAACATAACTATCAAAAGTTCTAAAATTAGCATTCGCATACCGTAGTTCCTGCAATTTACAAAATAAACAAATTGAATTAAATAGTTTACGTCAAACTGCAGGAGCAACTGTTAACAATGAAAATAAAATTTAGTAATAACAATGTTCATTTGACCCAAATAAATAAATATCATTTCTTTAATCAAAATTTAAGTTAGTCTAAGGCAGTTTCGTGCATAAAATAAACTTTTATTTTTTTATTTTTTACCCTTTACAATTCATTTCAGTTCATTTTGTTCAAAAAATATTAATTAGGTTTCAGTTTATTTTTCTATAAATTGAAGTTGATTAATAGCTATTGTTATGCAAAATCAATTTCAAACTCATGCAAGCTTGACGCATAATGAACGGAGATATGTATAGTCAGAATAGTATAGGAATCATTTAAAATAACCAAATGCACAGACTTGATGTCTGTTGCCCGAGTAACAGTTATAAGTTATTAAAAAATTTTATAAGTGTACTGGAGTTGTAAGTTTTGTTTTGTTCCTCAAAATCGAAAGTTAAAACTATTTTGGGGTTTTGCGCTTAAAAATGCCTTCGACTAATCCCTTTTGGTAATGATCTTAAGGTGCATTAAAAATCTATCGACATTTCGAAAAAATGCAAACAAAAGCTGTTTGAAATGGTGAGACAATGCAGCCTTCCCTGCAACTTACTCTTAAACTACAGATTTTGGTCAAATTTGCAACATCTGATGCAGGTTCTAAGTATATAAAAACAAGGAAAAAGTGCTGTAGTCATATATTACACTTCTCTATGAGAGCGCTTTTCAACCTTAAAGCCCATTTTGAGAAATTTGTTTCTTTTATAGTAAGTAAAAAAAAGATAAGCATCGAGTAATTGCACTATATCTTCCTGAAAAATTCGTTATAAATTAAGATTTTGCCCAAATGTACTTTTGAATAACTACGAGTATTACAATGATTATATTAACTTAAATTACATTATCTCAACTCAAGCATTTCTTACTTTTAGTTACATACTTTGAAGTTATTAACAAAAAAACTTTCTATCTAAATTTTTTGTCCGATATCATGTATCTGTTTGAGGTAAGGAGTTCATTAGATTTCGAACTTGATTGAATTAGAGCCATTATTTTGACTTGACGATAGAGTTTCGGATACTTAATCCTAACTTTAGTAAAACTGAACTATAAAGTGACCTTTAAAATTTATCCATTATTACAACTGTCCGATAAAATAAATAATAAAATTTATTTTAAACTGTCCGATAAAATAAATAATAAAATTTTCGTTTGGTAGCAACACTTCTGTGGATGTTGTGGATATTGATTTTTAAAAATACTTAGTGGCAACTAACTTTTGTTTATTTGCTAAATTACAAATTTTTAATTTATAAATCAAACTATTCATTTAAAGCTCTGTTTCCAATGGCATAATGAATTCATTATATAATTTATGCACGTGCACACACATGCATTGTAAGCTTTTATTTACGTATTCATATCAATATAACCTCGATGAACATTAAAACAATTTGCCAAATTTTAATGCAAATACAGGGTATTTTTTTTTAGAGGTATAGAACTTCGAATTGAAATAAAACACAAGAAAATCGTTTTAATGTCCATCAATTTGGCTTTATTGGAAGGATAATTTTATGCCATTAATGTTTAAATATGATTTCGGGCATGTGGCCGCCGCGGCTGGCTCGAATAAAGCCAATTCTACAGGTCCAATTTTCAACCACTTTTTCGAGCATATGGGGCCGTATGTTGGCAATAACGCCACGAATGTTGGCTTCCAAGTCCTCTAACGTTTCTGGTTTGTTGGCGTAGACGAGCGACTTCACTTATCCCCAAAGAAAATAATCCAATGGTGTCAAATCACACGATCTTGGTGGCCAATTGACAGGTCCATTCCGCGAAATTATGCGCTCATCGAATGTTTCCTTCAATAAATCGATTGTGACGTGCGCTGTGTGTGTAGCGCCGTCTTGTTGGATCGGCAACAAAATAGTCGGTTATCATGGCTCTATACCGGTCTCCATTAACGGTAACTGACTCTCCAGCATTATTTCGGAAGAAGTATGGCCCAATGACTCCACCAGCCCATAGAGCACACCAAAGAGTCAGTTTTTGTGGATTTAATGGCTTCTCAAGGGTCTCATATGGATTCTCTTCACTCCAAATGCGGCAATTTCGCTTGTTGACGTAGCCATTCAACCAAAAAATGAGCCTCATCACTGAACAAAATTTTGCGATGAAAATCAGCATCGAGATCAATCTCATTTTCGGCCCATACACCAAAATCACGACGCATTGCATGGTCTCGCGGCTTTAATTCTTGCACAAGCTGGATCTTGTAAGGTCGCAAGCCAAGATCTTTGCGCAAAATCTTCCATAAAGTTGATGGACAAAGCTCCAATTGCTGTGCACGGTGGCGAATCGATTATTCGGGTCCTCTTCAACACTTTGCTCTACAGCGGCAATTGTTTCTTCGGTGCGCACTGTTCGACGTCTCTGCGGATGCGTATTATCACATAGAGTAAACGTAGTGCGAAAACGATCCATGGTTAACCGAATTAATTGCTCTGATGGATGATTATGTCGACCATAAAATGGACGGAGCTTGCGGTAAACTTCGCGAACTGAACCATTATTTTCGAAATAAATTTGCACGATTTGCAAGCGTTGTTCTTTTGTCAACCTGTTCATGATGAAATGGCAAACCAAACTAAATATTAATCACTTGACAGCTGACAAAATGGCCGCCAGTTAAAAAAGTGATGCCAACTTAAAGTTCTATACCTCAATAAAAAACACCCATTACTTATTTTCTTTTACAGATTTACTAACATATATATTTACAAACATACAAACATATTTCCCTACCTATCTATTACACTGCACAACAAAATAAAAGTTTTTGATGTCTTAATAAAATTGGCGATCCTCCTGTATTTTTATCTCGCATCCTTAGCTTTTCCCTATCAACTTTAGTTTTAAAGATATCGCGACATTTCGCATTTGCATAATTTACACCACTTTTTGTATTATTCCGGTAATATTTACCGAATGGTTTTCCAAAATAAGAAATAATTCCTGGATTATTAATCTTAACAAAAATCTATTTCGTATAGATAGGGATACATTATATAGATAGATAGATAGATAGATAGATAGTTATAGATAGGGATACATTGTTATTGTAAGGACTTAAAAATCGTGTGATTTAAGTTTAGTCCTTAAATTTTTTTTATATAATTTTTTAACCTATTTATGTATTTTTGCTGATTACGAAGAGGGGTTTATTACTTTTCTAGTTCCTCTTGTTTCAGAGATATTGTGCTTCACAAAAAAAATATTTTAATGTTTTTTATTGGGAATTATTAAAATTTAAGTTTAACATTTATAAGCGTGAAATATTAACCGAATAATACAAAAAGTAGTGTAAATTATGCAAATGCTAAAGTTTACTATATCTTCAAAATTAGATCTGATAGGGAAACGCCATCGTAACCAACAAATCAAAATACAAAAGATCGGTAGTTTTTAGGGTTCCGTACACCAAAGGTGAAAAAAGGAACCCTATTGTTTTCGCTACGCTGTCCGTCTGTCCGTCACACGGTATTTTCTCAGGAACCGTAAGAGCTACGGGCCTGAAATTTGGACAGAGTATGTAGAACCTTGGCCACTACAACAACAAATACATGGGAATTAGAAATTAAAGGGTGCTCCAAAACGAGCGACGAAAAATGTTAAAATCTCATGTAATATACACACAATTGTGTGTACATATGTATATTGACACTTGAAATTTGTAAAAATTAGTGTATTTTTATATAGACTACAACAATAAACATTAAAATATTAAAAAATTTAAATTAAAGGGTGGTCCATCAGTTAATGCAATTTTGACAAATTGCTATATCTTGGAAACCGTAAGAGGTAAACTCTTGAAATTTGCAGAAACGGTAAAACTAAAAAATCCGAAAATTATAAAATCGCCAAACCGAAAAAAATCGCCAAAACGTTAAAAAAAACGCCAAATCGAAAAAATTCGACAAAATTAAAAAAAAATTCTAGCACTAAAATAAATCGCCAAATTCGAAAAAATCGTTTAAATGAAAAAAATCGCCAATATGAAAAAAAGCCAAAAACCGAAAAAATCGCCAAAACGCGAAAAATGCGCCCAAACCAAAATAATTGTTTATGTGAAAAAAAATCGCCAAAATGAAAAAAAATCGCCAAAATTAAAAAAATCGCCAAATTTAAAAAAATCGCCATAAAGAAAAAAAACCCCAAAATTTAAAATAAACGCCAAAAACCGAAAAAATCCTCAAAACGCAAAAAATAGTTCCAAAACTAAAAAAAAATCGCCAAAACCAAAAAAAATCACCTATATGAAAAAAAACGCCAAAATAAAAAAAAATCGCCAAAATAAAAAAATCGCCAAAATAAAAAAAAAACGCCAAAATAATAAAAATTGCCAAAATTAAAAAAACTTCAAAAACCAAGAAAAAAATCGCCAAAACGTGAAAAAAAGTGCCAAAACTCAGAAAGCGCCAATAAATTCAAAAAACCCCCAAACTAAAAAAACGCTTAAAACCGAAAAAACCCAAAAACGAAAAAAATGCCAAAACTATAGTTTATATTGTTCGTATTGAATTACATATCTCGTGCCCGTACGGAACCCTTCGTGCGCGGGTCAAAGTCGCACTTCACTGAATTTATTATTTAAATATCAAAACCAATGTTGTGCACTGTTATATGCAGTCGTAACTGTGTATAGGAAAGTAGCAAAATATATTCTTGGATTCGCAACAACATTAATTTGATTTCAGTGTTCTTTTAAGCTTTATTTATGTTATTTATTTTTAATAAATTTTTTATGATTTGGTACAAACTCTCAAAATCTATTAATTAGATCATCAATAGCTTTGACAACTTACCCAATATAAAAATTTCCTAGTTATAATTTATACTGCTCCTACTGCAATATTTTTATTAAAATTTCCACTAAAGTTTGAACTTTATATACATACATATGTATGGTTTTGGATAACATTATATTGTTATTTAATTTATATTATTTTAACATCTTAATACAGATTATGTTGAAGTCATAATTTTTCAATAAAACTGTGTTGTTAAACTCATAACACTTTTTATTAATAAATACTGTAATTATTATTATCGGAAAAAAAATAATTTTTAAAATAACAATAACTAGTTTTCAACAACCACATATTTGTTTCAGAGAACATTATATTGCTTTCTCAACCATTCTACAACCATAGCTCCGCATGTTTAATCTTCTGAACGGGTCAGACAAAGTTATAAACTAAGTAGAAGACCCATTCCACTGTCATCATTTCAATTTAGTTTTCTTTTTTTTTCTAGGAAATTTCCTTTTTTGTTATCATTAATGGTCTGTATAGTTTATCATTTATGCAAATTCTATGTCCTACGAAAATGCTGTGCATAATTAAATCCAATGTGTGGTTTAATTCGATTTTATTAATGCACATTTGAGTTTGAATATCTTGCAGAAATATTGACACAAAATGGCGGATCGTATAAGTAAGCAAAGGCGATAAAAAGACGTAAGCCACGCCTGAATTATTAGAAGTTATTAAAACCTTAATTGCAGAAATATGGAACAAAATACATACAATCGTTTAGGAGCAAAAAATTTCTGCTTGATATGGAGTGTTCTGTTTAACTTTTTATTTAAAAAATTAAAAAATTACTTTTGCGTGCAGTTAATTACAAACAATAGCTGTATGTAATTCTATTATTTGCCTTATGCAGTTTTCTTTTTTAATATAAGTTAAAATATTGTTTCTGTAATTTAAAGAATATAAGGCTTTAAAATGGAACAAGTGTACCACTTATTGCTAAAGATTTAGAAAAACTTATAACATACATATTTCTTATTTTAAATGAAAGCATTCTTGAGAGAATTATTTTTACTACAATCGGCCACACTAAAAGATTATTTTTATGTTCATAAATATTTATTTTCGTTTTTTATACCCTTCACTTAAACTTGTAATGATGTTAAAGGTTACTCATTTCATTTTTAATTTCCATAATATTCATATACGACCCCACAAATTACATATTTTTTTTGTCTTTATGGATAGGATAGTAAAACTAAGATGACCGTCTGTCTGCAAATGAAATTGATTTTCCAAATCCAACAGAAAAGCTAGAGGTTTTTGTGTTAGACTAGACTATCAAGACTTCTTTTAGTTCTAGTGGCATTAAAAATCACCAAAATGTAAAAACTTGCTCCTGAAATTAACATTGCTGTATTGAAAATTTAAAATTTTTTTCGTACATACAAATGAAGTGGTGCTAGACTTTTCTTTATTAATTAGTCATACTTTAAATTTAAAACTAATATTTTTATATTCGAGCAATTTTTATATAAAAGTCTAGCATAAGCCTACAGTAATGAACTTTTATTGATCCCAAACTATGACTACAAAGTACAGAAACGTTTTTTATGTGAATTGGTTCATCGGTTAGACTAACAATATTATTTTAAAACTCAATAGCTTTTTGAGACTAGCCTAATGATATAATATTCCAACGCAAATTAAATCGTAATGGATATGTACATTTGTACGAAAGCTTTTTAATAAAATGCCGCCGGATTACCTATAGTTTATGAAGGTATGTATGTCTACACTTTTAATGATAAATATATATAATATAAAATTCGGCGTAGACAAGACTTTAAAGCTTTGATAATAACTCAGCAGTAAATAAACCGAAGTACTTAGATACTGATCAGCGACTTCTGTATGAGATTGTAAGTGAGCAATTGGAGAACTCATGTAATTGAGGATTTACCCATCTGGAAATTAAGAGACGTACATTGATAATAATGATTAACGTCAATAAGTACTTCAACTTTAAGGTACTAAGTGTAATCGGATATATATATGTGTTAGTAATAAGTTACCCTGCAGTCAGACTGGGGCCAATTGTCTCTAAGTCAACACTAAAATTCTAGTAGTAGTTACACTGTCTACAATTTCTCTTCTATATGTCAGTATAAAAGAAATAGGGAAAATATATGTGGTGTATTTCTGGTGGATTTTGCAACAACTTGTCAACACACATAAATTTGTGTGTACGTCAGGTATAGAAATGTACCAGTAAATGTCTGGTTGGTATGTCTCCATATTCTCATAAGAACTATTTAGTCACTACCTAGTCAATTGTTTTAGTGTTACTAGTAGATTTTCAATGACAACCACAGGCTAAATGTCTATAGCAGAAAATATTGTATGGGGGATAATTGTAGAGTAGTACTGGTGACAAACTCAAAAGCGACTCAGTAAATTTTCACCATCGACATTTCCTTTAGGGTAGATTATGATGTAAGCAGGGATTCAGTTATGGTTTAAAACAAACTGTTATAAAACAAACTTATAATATTGGTTTACTTTTAGGCTAAATTTGAATATGGTGGTGATAAATAACAACTTTATGAAACTTTCAAATCAGCCGTACTTTATTCGTTATAAAAAATTTATTGGTAATATCAAAAATGTCATTATTGTGGCCGTGAAAAATAAATTAATGTCTAAAATCGGGCTAAATTAAATTGGGTGAAAAGTCACAATTGCTTTATATTTTCTAAAGATATAAGACGAGAGAATTTTTCTTCGTACGATAATTTAATTTAGATCATTGTAGTGCCGTCTGTGCTTAAAAAGGACAAATTTGCAAAATGTATCGAAAAGTTATAACTTCTTTTATCAGATTCAGATTCGAAGTTATATATTAATTAAGATTTGTATTCTGAGAAGCTTCAACTGCAGTAGGGGAGAATCCTTTTCATGTGCTATTTTACGCAAACATTTTCTTTTTAAATATTGTAATTTAACCATTTCGGCTTAAATTTTGAAGGTTCACAATCAATTTAAGAAATTTAATGTTCGACATATTGTCATAATTATATTTTAATAATAAATTTCTTAAACGTTAAATTTTAGATTTTATTTTTCATTTTGCCTTGTAATTACTTTTATTGTTATCCAATGGATTTCTAATTGTATGAAGGTGTAGAAAAATAAAATAGATTCATATCGAATATAAATTATTTGCTGGGTTTTGTATGAGTTTCAAAGCCTACTAAGCTTATTTTGTCTTTGTGATTTTCAAAAATATTATTATTTTATGAATTCTCATATAGTTTTTGAAAGTCTGTGCATAAAGTAAGAGGTTTGTGACTGTTAAAAATTTGTGGTTGAAGTCTACTGATGATTTGGTTCAAGCGCCAATGAAATACGTATATAGACCAAGCTAAACCACCATCAAATAAATTTCAAAGTTCACAATCAATGTTTGATAACTGTTTTGCTTCTATTTGTTCACTTTCACACTTTGGTATTCTTGTTGTAGGCAGGTCAAACAAAAGTTCCATATGATTAGTGAAATGATTAATGAATAAGAAAGTGTTTTCGTAAAATTGTGTAACTTTTTTTTATTGAAATGATTAAGATGAAATTACAATTGTAAAATATTGCCTTAAAAATCTTGTGCATTATTACTCAAATCATTCGACTCTGTTTATACACAGTAATCGTAATCATTATTAAAAGGCTACTCTCTTCATTGTCATATCTCCCAGAAACTCGAAAGTTGTTCAACCAAACTTTTTGAACAGATTCTAACGTTCTGAGTAATGATGCAAAAAAATTTTTAGTGCAATATTTTACTATGAAAAGTCATAATATGTATGTAAATTGTAAAGTTGTGAATGCTAATTTATAAGTTAATTTAATTTTCAGGTCAATTTGAATTTATTCAAACACATATTGAGTTTTTGCTGCAAGATCGTCATAACTAAAAAAAGTGTTCACGAAAATCAAGCTAAGCTTTTGACTTTACTAACAACATAATGACAAAAATTAATTATTTTCCTTGCAACAGGTCAAAATGGGCCCTGTTCTGTAAATCGAATCCGAGTACATTTCTCGTTTTCAAAAAATTATTAATCGTCCTGCAGACGTGTTTAAAATCATACACTACAATTTTCCTTCAGATATGATATTTGAGAATGTTTATAATAGAAAAATTAAAAAAATATGAAAAAATATTTCTAGTATTGAAGTTAGTTTTCCTAAATCATGCGATTTCAAATCGATTCGGTTTACAGAACAGGGTGGAAAAATAGATGCTTCTATGATAGTTTTATACAATACAAAAAATGAAATTACTTTGATTCTGTAATGTTAAGTAAATAATTTTGTGACTTGATTTATGACGATCCTGTAACAAATGCTCGATATGTATATAAGTATGTAAGTACTTGCATGATGATTGTTTCCACCAGCAAACCAAAATATATTGCTTCTAAAAATTTGCATAAAATTTGCTTCACAAAAGTAAATTTTGAAAAGTGGACTCCCATAAAGTACCTTAAAAAACTAAACTTTGAAATCTTTTATAAAGTGCTGTTTTTCAAAATTTACTAGATTTGAAAACTAAAAAATTGTTTTCCAAAAAGTAAAATCATCTATAAACATATTTTTTGAAACACTAAAAAGTACTTTTTCAAAAAAAAAATTCAACTCAAAAGAAGTTTTTCCCGTAGAATATTTTCCAAAAAACAAAATTCCAATAGAAAAAACTTTGCCCAAAAGTATGTTCTGATATCATTGTTGCCATTTTAGCATTTTCATTAGTTAAAAAGCATTAAACTTTTAAAAAATTCTACTATATGCTTTCTGGCAGAATTTGTTGAAAATAAAAAAATCTGAATTTGCTAACAAAATTCTTCTGTATAAAGGATTCTTCTCATAAATGTATATGTATTGTAGGGTAAAGGTTCTACACTAGCAACAGTGAAATGCTAACCTCTTTAATAATAAGTTTAAAAAAAATTGATTACAGAAACGTGAAATTATAATTTGGGACAATTAGTGCGTTTAAAAACTGTTTAAACATAATTGTTGCAATTTCAAAAAACACTTATTATTAACTATTTTATGTTTGTGCATATGTATGTGCTATAAAAATATTAATAAATTTATGTTAACATGAAATTCAGAGCTATTTCCATAATTTTATTCTTGTAAATTAAATCCTCACAAAAACATAAATGTGAAAAACGGCCAAGTTCCTTTTCAAAGTTTCGCCATCAAAAGTAGTGAGATAAAAATGTTGACCAAGTTCGTGATTGGTACAATACCTATCACTGCAATATGGTATGCATTATATAAATTTGTAATCGTAAGAGTGTTATATAATTGCTAGATTACTTGACAACATTTTTCCCGATATAAAGAAATGAACAAATATACATTATTTTTCCCTTTCTTAGAAGAGTAAAAATATTGCCAAGTTAGCACATTATCTAAAAATTATATAACAACCTTACGGTTACAAATTAATATAATGCTTACCTATTGCAGTGATAGGTATTGTACCAAACACGCATACATATGTATAATTAAATAATACATGAAATTAAAAACACAAACGAAATTCCTTTAACTAAGCTAATTCAATTTATTTGAATTTATGGCTTTCATACAATAACAAATAAGAGAAAAAAATGTTAGAGCAAGAGAAAAACTACAAACACACACACAATCTCATGTTTTGTTTCTTGTTTACTTGTAAGCTAATCAATGCGTGTGGAATATGTGTGCATATAGTAGTATCGACTTTAAACGCTTATAGCTCCCGAAATACGTAACCGATTTTAATAAAATATAGATTCTGCACATCTGTACCAAAAAACATTCAAGACCATATCTTTTTAAAATAGGTGCAGTAGTACCAGTGTAAAAGGGATTGCAAAAAACATGTTTCTATTAATTATATCGACTTTAGCAAAATTTGCCAAACTAAACAAACATACTGCAGATTTTATTCCTTTTTATTATTTCATTTGTTTCGACATTTTGTCATCTTTAATCTTCAATATAAAATAACAATTCTCTTTGTGTTTGTACCATAAAAGCAAAATAAATTTTTCATTTCAGAAATCTCTTTCTCTAAGATAAATCAAAACCTAAATTAAAAATTTCGTTTGCCTTTTCCACAATAGAGACAAAATAATACACAAAACTGAAAAAAATTATGCAAAGCAAAAAATAAAATGAAAGAGGGATCATTATTACAAATATATATATAAGAAAAAATAAACAAAATTGTTAAATATATTTACAGCACAGTTCGGTTATAATGAACACAAGTACCACCAAATTATCGCAAACCAGTTCTCTAATATCAAACATATATATGAGGAACTTTTCAAGTTCTATAAAAAAAACTCCATGTATTTAGAAATCCGTTACTAAGTGTTGAGAATCTTAAACGTTAATGAGATGTACGGGCTGATGTATATACTTATGCTCACAAAAACATAAATGTGAAAAAAGGCCAAATTCCTTTCCAAAATTTCAGCCATCAAAAGTAGTGAGATACAAATTTTGACCAAGTTCGTATTTCCATTTATTGACCATTTATGCATTATATAAATTTGTAATCGTAAGGGTATTATATAATTCCAAGATAATCTGCTTAATTGACAACATTTTCCCGATATAAAAAAACAAACAAATATACATTATTTTCTCCTTTCTTAGAAGAGTAAAAATATTGCCAAGTTAGCACATTATCTAAAAATTATATAACAACCTTACGATTACAAATTTCTATAATGCATACCTATTGCAGTGATAGGTATTGTACCAAATACGAACTTGTTCAAAATTTGTATCTCACTACTTTTGATGGCTGAAATTTTGGAAAGGAACTTGGCCTCTTTTCACATTTATGTTTTTGTAAGGATCTGACTACTTTTTGGTAGATTTTCTAATAAAGCCTTTTAAACTATAAATTTCTAGTCTGTTATAGTTCTATTCATAATGTCTGCGCCAGTTCAAAAGGCAGAGTTACATAAAAAATGGGTTATAGGGTGATATGTGCACCATTGTGTCATAATAAGGACCGAGTAATTTGATTAATTTTTTAAGAGTCCTCTGCTCAGTCCTTTAGAAAACGCGAAACTAAATGCTAGCATGAGTGAAATGTGCATGCAAGGTTTAAATACAGTAGCTTGTGTTTTAAATTTATCTAGTTGGTAACTTACCCAAGCCGTTTTTTTTTTTGCAAAATTTCAGTTCTCTTCTGTATAATATTTCAATACAAATTTGATAAACGTGGCCCTAATTCCCTAATTTAACAATCGATGCTTTCAGATCTTTCCTGTTCGTAAATCCTTTAACTGAAATTCTTAATTTTGAGCTTAAAGTGCGTGTCCATGCCCCCAATCGAAACTTCCAGGATTTTAAATCTTTCTTGTTGATCTCTAATTTAGATTTATTTGTGTATTGAATTTAAGCTCTCTAGTGCAAATTCTTCGTCAGTTTTTTAAACTCAAGATTTTGTTAAGAGCAGCGCTCAATTATCATCGTACCCTTTTTAAATGATAGCTTTTAGTTAAAACTTCAGTTAAAACCTTCAGTAAAAAATTATCGTAGCCTATGCCATTCCTGGTTAAAATATTTGGGTTTTTAGATTTTTCTATTTGGTTTCTCATCTTGACCTACTTGCGTATCAAACTTCAGCTCTCTAGTGAAAATTGATATATTTAATTCTTATGGACGCATTCCCGCCCACTTTTTTTAAATAAATTTTTTGCCAGTGCCAATCATACGTGTCAAGTTTCATTGAAAACGGTTATTAATATTTAAATAAATAGTATATTTAAATCTGCTGATCCGAAGTACATGAAATAGGAGGTTTAAATTGTATGGGCGTGTTAACTTCCACTTTTTTCAACAAAATTTTATAACTTTGCATTATTCCAACATTTGTGATAAATTTCAATAAAATCGCTTGAGATAAACATTTTAAATTTGCTCCTTTAATTGTGTGCTTTATTGGAATAGCTCCGCCTTCCTGGTTAAAATCACCGGGTTTTCAGATTTTTCTAGTTATTTACTAATCTAGACCTACTTGTTTATCAAATTTCAGCTAACTAGCGTATATTTTATCTATTTTGTTCTTATGGGCGTAATTACGCCCACTTTTTCAATCTCAATACCTGCTGTAGCCATTAGTTATCTTTCCTGTCGGGTTTCGTTGAAAACGGATAGTAATAAATATATAAATATGTAGTATATTTAAATATGCTCACCCAAAGTACATAAAATAGGGGGCTTAAATTGAATGGGCGTGTTAACGCCCATTTTTTCAACGAAAATTTATAGCCTTGTACTATTGCAACATGTATATCAAATTTCAATAAAATTCTTGAGTTAACGCCTTAGTTTTGTTTTTTTAATTCTGAGCCTTATGGGCGCAGCCCCGCCCTCCCTGGTAAAAGTTTTGGGTTTTCAAATTTTTTCACTAGCGTAAATTTAAATTTTTAATCTTATGTTCCCGCCTACTTTTTTTAACCCCATATTTTTATTTGGCTAACAGTTATCTTTCATGTTCAGTTTCGTTGGGAACGGATAATAGTAAATACATAAATAGTACATTTAAATGTGCTGACCCAAAACACATAATATAGGAGGCTAAAATTGTATGGGCGTGGAAACGCCCACTTTTTTCAATAAAAATTTAGAGCCTTGTATTATTGCAACATGTGTGCCAAATTTTAATAAAATAGCTTGAGTTAAACGCCTTAGAAATGTTTTTTTAATTCTTAACTTTATGGGCGTACCCCACACGCTTGGTTAAAATTTTCATATTTTCAGCGTTTCAGATTTTTCTAGTTCATTGCTCACCTAGATATACTCGTGTAACAAATTTCAGCCTTCTAGCTATAGCGGAAGTGCTTCAGCAATTTGATGACACGTCAGTGGTCAGTGGTCAGTGGTCAGTGGTCAGTGAGTTTGTCTAAAAATATGCACTTTTTGCACCTCCATATCTCCGGAACGTTTCATTGTAAAACTTTCAAACCTTGCATATGAGGTTTGAATTTATTTTCATGAATTTATTCCAATTATGGTTAAAATTTCATAGTTTTAAGATAGCAAGGAACAAAGTTATGAGGGGGGTAAAAACAGCTCGAATGGCTTCCTGTAAATATACACACTGCGTGCATTATACCATTGGCTAGGTATAAATTTTTAGCATAAGACACACATTTTGATAAGCATCAAAACTTATCCCGTAAAATAATGTAACACAGGAAGAAATATGTGCATATCTTCTTAGATCATATGCATAACGAATAATATTATTAAATGCTACATTAAATTTTCTTTTGCTTTCACTATCGAACGGGGTGAACTTTTTGCCATACATAAATACGATTTGGCAAGGAGTATTCTAATTTGCATTAGAGTACAATATTGAGTTTGCCAAATATTTTTAGCATGGAGAACGTTCGAGGACATGCAAAGTTAACGTGGTTAGACTAAATGAGCATATTGTTTTTTACTGGGCTTATAATATCTATGCACTGGTAATTTAAATTAAGAAAGCGATTGCAATCAAATTTTAATAACCTCTTTTTAATAATCAAGCACTTGGATTTGGTAGGATTAATTACTAGCCCATTAGCGGTGGTCCACTCATAAGCACGACCAAGCTCCTGTTTCGAAGTCCTTACACATTCGGAGTGCTGCTATAACTAATGTAATGCTGGCCATTATCTGCATACAATTCAAGCTTACAGTGCTCGAGTTTGACTTGAAGATCGTTCACAAGTATCGGAAAAGTGCGAGGGCCTAAAATCCAGCCTTGTGTAACTCCCCGATTTAATAGCAAAGAACTTCAACAAACTGAATCCATCAGCTTTATATTTATATTTATATTATTATATATTTATATAACGAGTAGGATTGTCGTTGTAGCCGAACTTCACCGCAGCAACATTTGAACATATGTATATACTTACATGTATATATAAAATTAAATACAAATGTTGTAACCTTTGGCTATACCTTAGGGATGACTACTACAGCTATATTACTATAAAATCATATTACATCTGCTAACTTTTCGTACTAAAACCCATTTAGAAGTGATGTGCATGTATAGCTGCAATATTAATAGTGAACAACAAGCATACCACATGTCGCAAAAGCGACAAAACAGTACTCATTTCATAGATATTGAATCTAAGAACCTAGAACTGCATACCTTTCCCCAAAATGGCCAACACACCGCATTCAACACTGTGGCTGCGTTGGCAGTAAGTTTGAAGAAAATAATATTATATTGTTTCTAGAATAATATGAAGTAAGGGTTATAATTAAAAGCTTCTGGTCAACAAGGTTGGCATTAAAGAATTTGCTATACTAGGACAAAAAAATTATAATAAAAAAAATTTAAGGACTAAACTAAAATTACACGATTTTTAACATCCTTACAATGACAGTAAGATATCCTGGCATATTCATCAATGCGACTCTATCCACATCAAAGAAATTTTTGAGTAGATTAATAATCCAGAAAGTATTTTTAAGTGTGGAGGCCCATTAGTGAAATATTAACGAAAAAAAACAAAAAGTGGTGTAAATTATGCAGATGGTAAATGTCACGATATCTATAAAAATAGAGCTGATTGGGAAACAATAATGACGCCATCGTAATCAAGAGATAAGAATACATGAAGATCGGTCATTTTTATTTAAACACCCAAATCACTGTTGTGCAGTATAATACATGTTTATGTAGTACAACAAAAAACAAAAATTATTTCTGTAAAATAACAAATATTAAATAAAAAAATAAATAAAATGCTTTTAATCCTCACAAAAAAAATAAATGTCAAAAAAGGCCAAGTTCCTTTCCCCATCAAGAGTAGTCAGATAAAAATTTTTACCAAGTTCGTGATAGGTACAATACCTATCACTGCAATATGGTATGCATTATATAAATTTGTAACGTAAGGGTGTTATATAATTTCTAGATCTAGGCGCACGGCAGTCCGCCTAGATAAGTTCTTATCAGCAAAAAAGTGTGGTGCAATTATATTTCAGTAAGTTGAGAAATTAAGTAAATTTATCTTATAACTTGTGACTTTATTTCAGTGAGCCGACGAAAATCGGTACATTGTGCCAATGGTGTGATCCAGGCTTAAGTTTCAGAATATTTTTTTATTCTAAAAAACTGTTTTTAAAATTCATGTGATAATTTTTAATTATGTGTGATAATTTTTAAGGATCAAATAACACCAAAGTTACTTGTAAAAATGTTCACATCTAAGTATAAGCAGAAGGAACAAGTAGCTGTTTTCGAAAGCAACCACACCTTTATGGGATTGCATGTGAATATGGTGGCAATTGCAAACGGAAAACTTTTAGTTACCCTTACCGTTATTGGTGAAGGTTATAAATGTTAGAATTATTCGTGTTCTAAGGACTAATCTACACTGAAAGGAAAATCCTGCGATCAGAGAATGAAACGGTTTCATTAAATGCTTTGCATTATATTAATGATACTTTACATTTAGTAATTAGATTGTGTACATGAAGCTTTACAATTTCTGCTCTCCATAAGTTATTTTATAGTTCACTGTTTAATGAAAATAGTTTTCGAAGTGATCACGTGATTAAAAAAAATTCACCACATATTTTTTCTGCATACAAATTTGTTTTGTTTTCAAACTTTACTTTTAGGATCAATACATTTTTCTTTTTACAAATTAAGCCTGGATCACTTACAACTTTTTACGGAGTATGTATTAATAAATAAATAAATAAATACTTATGACTTCATTTCAATGAGCCGACAAAAATCGGTTAATTGTGCCTATAGTGTGATCCAGGCTTAAAATTAAGAACTCGAAAGTACTGAAATAAGTATAAATAATACATAAAATAATTATCTAAATAGGTATCACTTATTGTTTTTTAAGCTATTAAAAGAGTAGGTACATTACAAAATTTTAAAAAAATTTTTGCTGGAGATGAACTCCCAAATAATGTTTTGCATATTTAATATATTTTGAAATTTATTTGCTGGTCGTTAAGCGTTGTCTATATATTTAATTGTTGCTTAGGCAAATCATCAGTAGACTTCAAACACATGTTGTGAACAGCCACAAACCTTTTGTGTTATCGTCAGACATTTAGGAACTATTTTAGAATTCAAAAAATAATATTTCAATATAAAGTATTTACTGGGTTTGTTAAAGTTTATAATCCTACTGCGATTGTTTTTCTTTTGTGATTTTCAAAAACACTATTTTTGAATTCTCTAATAGTTCTTGAAAGTCTTTGCATGATATAATAGGTTTGTGACTGTTCCAAATATGTGGTTAAAGTCTACTGATGATTTGGCCAAACACCAATGAAATATATAAACAATGCTTAAATACCAGCAAATAAATTTCAATTAAGATAAACTTATGACAATCAATGTCAAATAATACATTTCCTAAATTTAATAAATATTATTTATTAAAAGCAAGCCACAATTAGTTCTTTCATACTACTGTACAACCTCTTCTGCTTGACATTTATTACTCGTATATGTATGTACATTCATTAGTATGTACAGAAATACATATATAAAATAGAAAAAAAGCAAGGAAAAAAATATACAAATCCAAAAATAATAATAAAACTACTAGTACCCTATAGGAACTCAAACTCATTTGTAACTACCTTCAAACTGGTTTTTTAATAACCACAACTGGTTGATTAATTGACTTTTTTCCTTGTCGCCGACTCACTATTTTAACATAGGCATGTCATAGGCAGTAGTCAATTAGCCATCTCTGCATGACTTTTAAATTGACTACTAACTACTTATTTTTCAACCACTCTGAAGTCACTTAATATCTATTATAGTTAAATAAATATTTATGTAAATCTTCATACACATTTGTATATCATATACATACATACATATGTATATAATTACTTTGTATAATGAATATATGTGTATTGATATGTAGAAATAATTAGTATTTTTATATTTAAAACAAAAATACATACATACATTCATACGAAAGTTTGTCCTGCTCATAGAAAATATTATACATATTAAGTATTGAAATTATTATTTTTTTTTTCAACACAAACATTTGGCATTTGATTTCATGGCATGCTTCTTTTGATTTTTTTTATTTTCTTTTCATTTACTTATTTTGCTTTTATTTAATTCTTACGTGTGCTTCTATTCAATTTGTTTGGTTGATATCTGCATGAGATTTAAACCAATTTGTAGTCACTTGCAAAATAATTAATTTATAGCTAGTGTTTTTTGTCCATCGACTATTTTATTTACTACAGGGTAGTTAAGCAAATGTATATATATGTATGTACATGTGAATGAGTGTGTGTGCTTTAATCTTGGTACCATACTAGATATTAAATACAAAATCTTTAGCGTAGTAATGATTCTCTTTTGGAAAATAACAAAGCATTATCTAACAATGTCCTGAATGCTAAAAGGTTATATTATTTCATTCAAATCCCTTTCTACTATTTTAATCTCTTCGCTCGAGCTTACTTTTTTCACTTCCTTCCCTATCTTTCCCACTAATATTTTTTTTTTTTTATCCGATTTGATTCGAAGTATTTTACTGTCCTCCCACACTTATTGGCAGACAAGACTAAAAATATAAAATCATGCTTATCAACAGTGTTTGTTCTCTTGTATTTTGAATTTGAAATTGTATGCTCTTGTCCTGTCTGTATTATTATCCTTGTTGATGTTTAGGTTGCTGTATTTGTTTCTCCTCTTGGCTGGGTATCACAATGTTGCGTTGTATGTTTGTTTGCTGCTGCTGTTGTTGTTTTCTATATCAGCAATCACTGTCACTGTCAATTTTTATTATAGAAATAGCTTGCAAAATAGTGGAAAAAAAATATTAACTATGGTTACTAGAGATTTGTTGGGGCAAAAATTTGTTGTAGTTGAGAAGAAAATAAATGATATATATTTTTGTTTATTTATGCTAAAATGCTTTTAGCTGTTTATTGGCGAGTATGTATCTGTTAAAATGAGCACCTATTAAAATGAGTTAAACTCACAGAATATAATTTAAAAGGTTACGTGAATGTAGTATTTGCTTTATAGGCCTGTAAATTATTAATTTTGATTTGTTTATTAAAGCAAATACCCAGCGAATTTCTTCTGTGGTCATTGGAAAAATCGAAATTTTCTATAAATGTACACTATTTTTGCATAACAACACTCACAAACACTAATTTAGAACTCCATTTCCCTCTTTAATGCATGCAATTTGTATTTAAAAATGACACTAATAGCGCATAAAATTACAAAATTTTGAACTTCCAGCTAATTTTGTGCAATTAGTAATAATTTTTTTTTTTGCTCAACGAAAAAACAAATACATAATTATACCCATTTTATGCAGCATCATCAAGTAAAGCAATCGATTACTTACCATAAACATTTAAGCGTGCTGAATGCTCCACACTACCCATGGTATTGGTGGCAATACATTTATAAAGTCCACCATCGTCCGGTCTCACATGAGAGATATTCAAATGACTTATCACATCACCGGACATATCGACAAATTGCCCAATTGCAAAGCGATGATGCAAAGAAACGTCCATAATTGGCTGTGAATCCAATAGCCAGGAAAACTACAACCAAAAAAAACACACATACGCACATTAAATTGAATAGGAAAAAATATGAGAAGGCAGCAATATTATTATACAACCGCATACAATGAATGCAATTTCTGCAGGTGAAAGAGGTAATTTTATAAATTTTCAATCTGTTTTCATTATCCTACTTATTTTAATTTTTTAAATATTATTTTTATAAGAAATTAAATTAACAAATTATGGCAATGTATCTGCACTTAATTTTTTCTCTTGTAAGTGTAATTTGCAAATTGTTAAATTTTCTTTTGGCATTCGCATGAGACTTAATATGCAATTCTCAAACTGTTGTAGCTTTCATCAGGTTTTAAAACAATTAAAACTTTTTTTTATATTTTTCCACATAAAAAAATTATTTTAATATCTTAATATGAAAATCATTGATTCAATAAAAAAATTAATGAATTTTCTGTCATTAGTCCTAATTTGCACTATGCAAGTCTTATTGCTAAGCTGATTAGTTTGTGGGAAAGAGAGACGAGGGGAACAGAACCGTTTCTTTTTCCCTCGCCCCTCTCTCCTAACAAACTAATCAGCTCAGCAGTAAGACTTGCATAGTGTAAATTATGACTTACTACTTTTGCATATTTGATAAAGTAAAAACTCACATAAACATAAATGTGCCAGGTTCCTGTCCAAAATTTCGACCATTAAAAGTAGTGGGATAAAAATATTGATCAAGTTCTTCTTTGCTCAATACCTATCACTATAATCTGTCATGCATTTGATAAATATAAAATCGTTACTTGACATAATATTTCCCCATGTAAAAAAGTAAATAAATATCCGCTATTATCTTCTGTATTACAAGGATAAAAATATATCTAAGTAAGAGGTTTGCCTAGAAATACTATAAAGCCCTAACCCTATTTTTGAGAACCACAAGAGAAAAAGTTTGGCGACCACTATTGCACCAATTTTGTACTCTTTGCTGATATATGTCTATTAAATTGTACTTTCATTATTCTAGAACACTAAATACACAGAACACGTATAAATAATGGGTGTTTTTTATTGAGGTATATAACTTTAAGTTGGCATCACTTTTTTAACTGGCGGCCATTTTGTCAGCTGTCAAGTGATTAAAATTTAGTTTGGTTTGCCATTTCATCATGAACTGGTTGACAAAAGAACAACGCTTGCAAATCGTGCAAACTTGTTTCGAAAATAATGGTTCAGTTCGCGAAGTTTACCGCAAGCTCCGTCCATTTTATGGTTGACATAATCGTCCATCAGAGCAATTAATTCGGTTAACCATGGATCGTTTTCGCACTACGTTTACTCTATGTGATAATAAGCATCCGCAGAGACATCGAACAGTGCGCACCGAAGAAACAATTGCCGCTGTAGAGCAAAGTGTTGAAGAGGACCCGAATGAATCGATTCGCCACCGTGCACAGCAATTGGAACTTTGTCCATCAACTTTATGGAAGATTTTGCGCAAAGATCTTGGCTTGCGACCTTACAAGATCCAGCTTGTGCAAGAATTGAAGCCGCGAGACCATGCAATGCGTCGTGATTTTGGTGTATGGGCCGAAAATGACATTGATCTCGATGCTGATTTTCATCGCAAAATTTTGTTCAGTGATGAGGCTCATTTTTGGTTGAATGGTTACGTCAACAAGCAAAATTGCCGCATTTGGAGTGAAGACAATCCATATGAGACCCTTGAGACGCCATTACATCTACAAAAACTGACTGTTTGGTGTGCTCTATGGGCTGGTGGAGTCATTGGGCCATACTTCTTCCGAAATAATGCTGGAGAGTCAGTTACCGTTAATGGAGACTGGTATACAGCCATGATAGCCGACTATTTTGTTCCCGAATTGGATGGCATGAATGTGGATAAGTTGTGGTTCCAACAAGACGGCGCTACATGCCACACAGCGCACGTCACAATCGATTTATTGAAGGAAACATTCGATGAGCGCATAATTTCGCGGAATGGACCTGTCAATTGGCCACCAAGATCGTGTGATTTGACACCATTGGATTATTTTCTTTGGGGATATGTGAAGTCGCTCGTCTACGCCAACAAACCAGAAACGTTAGGGAACTTGGAAGCCAACATTCGTGGCGTTATTGCCAACATACGGCCCCATATGCTCTAAAAAGTGGTTGAAAATTGGACCTGTAGAATTGGCTTTATTCGAGCCGGCCGCAGCGGCCACATGCCCGAAATCATATTTAAACATTAATGGCATGAAATTATCCCTCCAATAAAGCCAAATTTATGGACATTAAAACGATTTTCTTGTGTTTTATTTCAATTCGAAGTTCTATACCTCTAAAAAAACACCCTGTAGAACTCGAAATATATGATACAGGTAGTTTTTTAACAAAAAGTCTTCTAATAAAATGTTTAATAACTCAATTTCAAGGTAATTTTTTTAAGCTAATTTGCGAATTACTTTCAATTAATTATATTTTATAAATAAAGTTATAAGCACTATGGTTCCACTACAAAAATACTGCCTTAGGGCGGGCGAGTCCAAAGTAGAAAACTATCGAAAAAAAAACCAAAAAAATTATATTAGATGAAAAAATGCAGACATACATATATCTGAAATCTACTCAAAACAATATATCAATAATTCGAAAGGTCTTATTACTTTTTAAATCAGTTTATAAATTCAAACTCGAATGATATTTAACTTAGTTGGAGGTTGATAAGTGCCTACGGGTACTAAAAACTGGTTTTTTTTATCCGTAACTCAAGATTTTGGAGGTGTTTGGAAAACTTCAATTACAGATTATTGTTATACTCAAAAATACCTACCAGAAAAATAGTAACACATCCCAAGTATTTTGATTTCATTAAAATTATTTACACAGTGTATTCCATTGTATTATACACAAAGGTTCATTGAGTGAATATTAAAATAAATAAAAAAAACATTAACAAATAAAGTTTTTAACTTACTTGCGGTGGCGGTGAGCCACTGGCAGAGCATTTAAGCGATATTAATGGTCCTGGACGTACGTTCTGTTCAATGAATGTATAAATCAATTCTGGTACCGTATCTGCAATTAAACACATGATAATGATGATGATGATGATTTATAAAAACATGATGAATAAAAATGTTTTCCAACGTTTATGTAAAAAAATGCATAAAATATGGATATGGAATTTTATAAGAAACTTAATAGCAGATAAAATATTTACCACCAAGTTTTAATTCCGCCATTGCTTGAGCACTTGACTTTTGATTTTCAACCAGACACTGGTAAACACCGCGATCACGACGACCCACATTTTGTATGACTAGTGAAGTTTTGGCCAAAAAACGTAAACTGTAAAATGTAAAAATAAACGAAGTGAAATTGTAAATAAAAATTCGCTACTATAAGATGTTTTTCTTTAATTTAACGCTGTAGTATGGACAAAGTTACTTATTTCACTTCGATTTTTAAAAATAGAGTTTTCTGCAGATTTTTTGGTCATGAGAATCTATTCTAACTATTTTTATGATGATGTCATATGTAAGTATGTATGTTTATTTATATTTATGATTGTGTGTGTGTGTTAACGGTAATATAAAGTTTATAAACTTGGGACCAGTTTTCCGTTGGGCTTACCGTTAACTCCCAGAGATATTCTGCGCAGTTAACTCTGTTTTCTATACTTTTTAATTTGTGTGCATACATTCCCAGCAAAAAATTTCAAAAAAGGTAATCCGGTTTGGAATTAAGCATTATTGGTGGAAGCACTTCCCTACTGGATTACCAACTTAATGATTTTCACAAGGCGTGAGACTAAAATAATCGATTCTTCAGAAGTACATACTTACTTTTTTGTATTTGACCACTTTTTCACGCAATCTATTTAATCTAAAAATATAATTCTCCTCGCTTACTAACTTGTATATAATTTTTTAAATTTTAGGTAATGTGATTTGTAAGCTAGTAATGAAATTTGGTAATCACAAAAGTAAGTCATCATATGGCAAGTAGTTCTGATGCTAATGTGTAATTTTTTGCTGGGTTTAACCCAGTTATTTTGGAGTCTTTTTAGCCGACTATCAAGAGGGGTAGTGGTTTTCGTGCGTTTCTTGTATATATGTATGTTTGTAAATATCTTTATTATCCCGTATTTTCCAAACGGCTGCATTGATTTGGAAAGTTTAGGTATCATTATGTTCGTTTCAAGAACCCTAGAACGCTTGAGACGAATAACGAGAAGGTGAAGGGTATAAAATTAGAAAATTTGTTTTTTGTTTTGTTTTCAATTTAAGCAATTGGTCGAATGTTCTCTGTCAATATCGTGAAATAGGTCGTTGTATTTAAATATCAATTTAGTTGCCAGAAATAACGAATTTATATAAATTTATATTTGTTAACCGACTTCAAAAACAATTTTTACGGTACCGTACACCAAAGGTGAAAACGAACCCGATTATTTTTGCTACGTTTTCTGTCTGTCTGTCTCTCTGTCTGTATGACTGTCTACGAAGGCGGATCAATAAGTTCATGACTTTTTGAACTGCCCTCGTAGTTATATGAAATGCAACACTGCTCCCATCAAGTACCACCTGTTAATAGACTACTGTCAAGTGTCGTCATTGGCTTTGCGCTTAACAGCTGTTCAAAACATACAAACTCTTGTATTTAAAAAAAAATGGAATTAAGTGAATTTTAACTGCTCATTAATCATTATTTTTTGCGAAAAAACCGTTAATTAAACCAAAGATCGATAAATACTATGGGCACTCTGCACCAGAGTAGCAACCTGGGCAAAAAATTTCGGCGGCTGAAAGACAAATATTTTCGGCGGCGGCGGTTGTACGGCTTAACGCCGATTTGCTTAAAGCATTTGAAAAAAAGTTTTAACCCAGTCTGTTTTTAGAAAAATACGTGAATTATTGAATCACCATGTTCTAACATTATTTATTTTTCAATAGTTTGAATATTGCAGTAATTGATGTCCTAAAAAATAGCTTCGTAAATTATTTGTTAAACCATAGAAACATATTCTAGACTATCAGGGCAATTATGAATAAAATTTCGCCAGAAATTTCTCATTTTTCATATTAGAATTTTTTTCCCTATTACTTGCTATTAGTTGGAATTTTTCCCCGGGAAAAATTTCTCGAGGAATTTTATTCATGATTCTACATAAATTTTATTTAAGCTTTCCGATTGAATTAAAAATGAATTACTTTATTGGAACACTGCTACGGATCAACAAGCAAAAAGCTTTGAACAATTAATTATCAAAAAGTTGCTTAAACAAAAAAGTTTATGTAAATGTGAATGTATTTAAGAAGGGACTTCAAAAGAGAACGTAAGTGTTGTCGCAGCTTCGTTATCGTTCACATAAACATTTTCTTTTTATGTGGAAGCAAAAATAACTATCTTTCTGGGACGCTCGATATCATATTAAATACGAAATTTGAAAAAGTATAAAAGTAAAAGACAAAATAACGGCTAGTACTAAGCCGCCGAAAAGCCGAGTGGTTCGGCGGCGGCTCGCCTTGTCGAAAAAAATCGGCTGACTGGCTGCTCTGCAGCATTGATTTAAATTGTAAAAAAGTGATTTACTGACTTTCGTTGTGGTCGCACAAGTACAAGTGACGCTGAACGTTCTGGACGGCCAAAAAATCCGATCGAAGATCAAAAATGCGCGAGATTGTTATGCCATAGGTATTTCACATGGCAGTGTGGTTTTGATTTTAAATGACTAGCTGGGTTTAAGAAAGTTGTCTGCAAGATGGGTGCCGTGTTTGCTGTTCATTGACCATAAACGTAAACGTGTGACAACTTCAAAGGATTGTTTGAAGTAGTTTAACCACAATCCAAATGAGCTTTTGAGGTGTTTTGTAATTGTGGATGAAACATGGATCCATTACTGCACTCCATAGACCAATCACCAGTCTAAACAATGGGTATTTCCGGGTGAACCTTCTCCGAAGAAGGCCGAGGTGAGTTGGTCGGCCAATAAGGTGATGGCAACAGTTTTTTGGGATGTACGCGGGATAAGCCACCGATTTAATGAGAATTTAAAAAGAAAACGACCCCATATGTCTTTTTCATCAAGATAATGCACGAGTGCACACGTGTGCAGTCTCATTGACAAAACTCTATTGGGCTACGAATTGGTACTCCATTTGCCACATTCTTCGGATTTAAGCACTAGTGACTACTTCCTATTTACAAACATAAAGAAATGGCTCGGTGGAAAGAGATTTAGCTCCAACGATGAAATTATTGACCAAACAAATACCTATTTTAAGAACCTCTTCCTTCCTATTATTTTGAAGGGATGCAAAAACTGTAGAAATATTGCACTAAGTGTATGGAGTTAAGAGGAGATTATGTTGAAAAATAAATTTTTGTTTTGCAAAAAGTCACAAACTTATGATCCGCCCTCGTATCTGTATGTCTGTCTGTGTGTCTCGAAAACCGTAAGAGTTGCGGACCTTAAATTTTTACAGAAAATGTTAAACTTTGGCCACTTAACAACAAGCATATGACAGTGAAAAATTAAAACGTATCTACAGTGAGCAATGGAAAATTTTTTAAATCCTAATGTACTCGTATTATATAGATAATTATACATATATACATATGTATATAGGCACTTGAAAATTTCAAAGTTAGTGTATATTTATGCAGACTACACCAATTAACAATGAAATTTACGAAATCAAAACTGAAGGGTTTGCTATCAGTTAATGTAACTTTGGAACGATAAGAGGCAAACTCTTAAAATTTTCACATAAACTAATACTCAAAAATCACAAAATTAAAAAAATGCCGAGACGAAAAATCGGCAAAATGAAGAAAAAGCTAAAATGCAAAATATCACCAAGAATAATATAAATTTTTAGATTTTTGAATTGAAATGTAGTGAATTTTAATCAGAAATAATTCATAGTTAGGCTCAAGTTCAGTAATTTCAATTCTTATTGAATGAAATATTTTTATTAATTAATGTGAGTTTCTAAAGAAGAGAAGAAAAATTAAACTTAGACTTTAAGCTGGGGGAAATACCGATACTTTTCTGTGCAGCCACGCACTTCATCAGCACCCTATTCTATCTACTTGGGTAGAGATTCCTATTAACTTCAGCTATTTAACTTAAATTTACAATGAAACGGAATATGAGAAACGATTGTTGTGTATACAATTGATTTACCTTTGGTAAACACATTTATAAGTATTAGAAAATTAATGTCTATAGCATAAAGTATTGTATAGGTGATAAATGTAGAGTAGAATTAGTGAAAAAGTCAAAAGCGACTACTACATTTTCACCATCGACATTTCCTTCAGGGTTTTTAATATTTTTTTTATAATAAAAAGAATTACATTCATACTAAAGCCCTGAACAAGGCCATTTAAAAGACCTTTCAAGACATGAGAAATTTTTCAAATGCTTTACTACAGAGAAATATTCTAAACCAAACGCTAAACAACACTGTTGTTTAGTTTAATTATTAATTATGGGCACGTGTTTAAATAATCATGGGCACTTGAAAAAATATGTTCACTTGGCAATCACTATTCACTTAGCAATCACAGTTTCAGAATGCTGGAAAGCCAAATAAAAACTGTAGAATGCAACAACAAAGTAACTTAAAGCCACAACAATAATACTAACATGCATGTACCGATGGTACATCGAATAAGTAAAAATAATTAATGTAATGATCGTAAAAGATAAGCAAGAATAGTTAAACATGCTTAGGTAGAGTAATATAATTTCGTGCCTAACCTAAATAGAAAAATTAAAAAAATGAAAAAACAGAAAATTAATGGTGATACATACTTATAAATGTGTTTACCGAAGGTAAATCAAATGTATACACAACAATCGTTTCTCATATTCCGTTTCATTGAAAATTTTAGTTAAATAGCTGATGTTAATAGGAATCTCTACCCAAGTAGATAGACTAGGGTGCTGATGAAGTGCGTGGCTGCACAGAAAAGTATCGGTATTTCCCCCAGCTTAAAGTCTAAGTTTAATTTTTCTTCTCTTCTTTAGAAACTCACATTAATTAATAAAAATATTTCATTCAATAAGAATTGAAATTACTGAACTTGAGCCTAACTATGAATTATTTCTGATTAATAATATAAATTCTTATAATTCCATAACTCTGTAATTGTGTGTTTAAATTTTTTGTCAGGGAGTGTATAGCTTACATTTGGCACAATTGCGAAAATTGGGGTAGGACACTACAACTAATTTTTTTCGAAATATCGAACACGTACAAAAATCAACTTTTTGAAAAGATACTAACGCTACAAAAATAAAATAAATCAATCAATTATGACAGCGCTGCATAAAACCATAAATCTTGAACTCAATTATGTTTACATATGTACATATGTATTTCTATGTGTGCTACTATAAAGGTAAGTATAAGTATGTATATATTTATACATATGTATGCACATATCTTGAATGGCTCACATGTGTTCATGTATTTGTTTTATCCTTTAGAATAAAATCCTCAGTGAGGCATGAAAAGTTAACGCTTGATTTGTTATTTTGATTTTCAGATTGCTTCTATCATAAAATTTGCAAGAAAAAATGGAATGGAAAAATCAACATCTGTTGAATTGTCCATTTTTGTTTTTTCTCTTCTTAGTTTTTTTTGGCATAAAGATTGAAAATTCTTCATCATTTGCATTTGTTTTTTGAAAGCATATTATTTTTTTTTATCATTTTCCATAAATACACATGTAAACTTAAGAAATCTAATATCGATTTGGTTTGGATATTTTATAAGTTTTCTCTTGGGTTAACATCAAATTCATGCACTAGCATACACATGTAGACATCTATATATGTATGCACAAACAAAAAAATATACATACATAAATATTGATGTCAATTTTGTATAATATTTGCCCTAAATTTTCATAACGATATTTCTTTGAAAGCAAAAGAATTATACGTTCAATATAGAAATATAAAGACAAAAAAAATAAGTAATTCTTGGCAAAAGTTCACAGAAGCATAATAATTGAATTTTGTGTACAGGTCATCAAAATCTCTGTAAATAAAAAAAGAATTGCAAACTATAATGTCCATGTTATTTAAATTGCAAACGAGATATACATTTACAATATATGTACATATATTGATGAAGGTAAGCTTTGACGTTAACTTGTAAAACTCAAAGAAACAAAAGCAGAAATCACCTTTTGTTGCGCATCTGCAATATTAGCAAACATAGTATGATTTTTTGCTACAGAGCGTGAGTGTCTTATACCAGTTCTCAGAAAATTAATTAATTAATTTGTGGCGGCTCTGCAGTCGTAAAATTTTTTAAACGCAGGATCTTACTTGTTTTTATTGCCAAAAAAAAACGAAAAACAGCTGTTTTAGCATTGAGAACATTTACAATTTTCAAAATGCAATGGTCTTTGGTTATGCATATTTATTCAAATGATGCAAATATCAGTTGCATGTACTTTGTTGCTGTGGTCTTGAAGAATATAGCACGTATGCCAAATTTGCAATATCTGCAGGACTTGCAAGGGCAGTATGCAACGAAGAGTGATTTCCGCTAATAATTTAAAGAATGATGAATGTTGCAACTTGCTAACTTGTGTAACTAAATTCTTGTCTTTGAATATCTTCACTCAGGCGAATGATTAATATTTTTTCATTTTTTCATGTCGTAATATACAAATTACAATTTAAAGTTTTTTTTTATAAATCACATAAGGCACAACAAGGTATAAATTTTTAACTACCTAATGAATAGTGAGAGTTTCACTAATAAACTATATTTAAATTATATTTTATATCCTTTACCAAAAAAAAAGTGTATTTATAGGTTTTTCATTCCGTGCGTAATTTCCACAATATTAACAAGCAACACATAAAGTATATATATTCTGCATCCTTATGCATAGGGAAGACGATCAAGCGATGTCCGCCTGTCTGTCTGTCTGTACGTGAAATAGGTTTTCCGAAGCTCCCAGAAAAGCTAGAGACTTCGTTCTTAGACTGGTGTGTCAGAAAGTTTTTTTGTGTAAAAAAATCAACAAAATCGAGCAGACGGTATCAGAGCTGGAAAGCTCAAACTTTATTTTGCCATACAAAATAACTTTTATTTTATATTAAATAAACTTATTTAATACTTCAGTATAAAAAAATGGGTAATTCTAATTTAAAAAAATTTAATATTAATTAAAAAGACCTTTCCAAAATTGGAAAACTTCAACTTTAACTTTAACTCATACAAAAGTAACTTACTAAAACAAATTAAAAAAAAGGAAATATTTATATTCACAAAAGAAAGAGATTGATGTAAGAAATCAGGAAAATCAAAAAGGCTGATTCCAGGGTTGAAAACTTATAATTTTTGTGATATATAAAATTAACTACCGTAAATAAATTTTTTATTTATTTTTATTAAATAACCTTATTTTATACTTCACTACGAATAAAAAAATAAAAAAATTAAAAAGACGTTTCCAGGGTTGGAAAACTTAAAAATTAAACATATTTCATTTATGATTTGAACGGGCTAAAGTTCGTAACGCTTTTTAAGCCAAATTACATGTGATAATTATTAATAAACAAATAACATCAAAGTTAGTTGCAAATATTCTGACAACAACACATAGTTGAACGGAACAGCCAGCCGTTTTCGAAGGCCACTTAATCTGTATCATCAGCGTTCTTCTGTGTTGGTCCACTGTGTGTGGGGTCAGTTGATGTAGATTTCTGCCTTATATACGCAACTTTCTTGCAAATGGAATAAGTGAATTGTTTTGATTCATCGTATTTCAATTTTGCTGAAACGTGTTTTGTAATGAAAGCCCAAATTTACCATCTCTAATTTACAACAGGAAGAAGGCTATTTTCTAAGGAACCGTAAGAGCTACGTACCTGAAATTCGGACAGAGTATGTATAACTTTAGTCGGTAAACTAAGTATAAAATACATGAAAGCTAAAAATTATAGGGTGTTCCAAAACGAGCAACTAAAAATGTTAAAATTCCATGTAATATATATACAATTGTATGTACATACATATGTGTGTATATAGACACTTGAAATATGTAAAATTACCGTATTTTTATACAGACTACAACAATTTACACTAAAATTTATAAAAATTAAAATTACCGGGTGTTCTATGAGTTTATGAAATTTTGACTCTGTAATTTTGTCAACTTGCTGTACATTGGAAACCGTAAGAGGCAAAGTCTTGCAATTTTCAAAAACAAATTGCAAAAATTAAATAAATCGCTAAAATGAAAGAAATCGCTTATTGAAAAAAATCGCCAAAATAAAAAAAAACCTAAAAAACTAAAAGCACCAAAAATATAAAAAGCACCAAATCAAAAAAAAACGATAAATAATTAAAAAACTCACTTAAACAAGAAAGAAAGTACAAAATTAAAAAAAGCACTAAATTAAAAATAAACACCAAAACCCGAAAAATTCAACAAAACGATAAAAAGCACCAAATTGGAACAACATCTTGCACTAAAATAAATCGCCAAAATGAAAAAAATTGCTAAAATGAAAAATATTATCAAAATAAAAAAATCGCCAAAATAAAATTAAACGCCAAAAACTTAAGAAATCGCTTAAATGAGAAAAACGCACCAAAACTAAAGAAGCATCAAATTAAAAAAGTACAAAAACCTAAAAAAAAAATCGCTAAATCGCCAAATTAAAAAAAATTCCAAAACTACTTTTTATATAGGCTAAAGTTTATATAGTATTACATATCTAGTGTCCGTACGGAACCTTTCGTGCGCAAGTTATATTCGCACTTTACTAAATCTATTTTTTGTAAATGGAGATGGAAATAAAATTTATCGCTTAAGTTTATTTGTGCTAAACAAATTCGAAAAAATTCTGTAAGACACTTAACAATTTTGTTCATTCAAAGATTATTTAATAAAACAAGTTAGTTTAATTGGTATATTCAAAAAAGAAGAGAGAAGTTTGAAGTAAGAAGCTTTAGCGAACATAAAATTTTTTTAGTGAGCATTCGTTTTTATTGAATCTCAGGTCAAGGTGGATATAAAATATTGTTTTCATAACTAAACTAAAAAAATATTAGTGTATTATTACTACTAATATACATAGATGTAATCAATTCCTTAATAATTGCATATGAACTTTTATCTAAACACCGAAGTATAAAGAGATGAACCGTTTCTTTTTTTCTCTCCTGAAATCTTGTATTTTTTAAAATACGAGGTAGAAAAAGTAAGGCATCGATATTCAACTTATTGCTAATATAAAAATAATCGAAAAAAACGAGAAGTCACTTACTAAAAATTGCACTAGGGCAAAAAATGGTAAATATTTTCACAAAATAAATATGCACCTACATATCTATGTGCTTATGTATGTATCTACCCAGTGAAAAAAAATGGAAGTCATTCTAGCGGAAGTACATTTTCATTACTTCCAAAAAATCGATACTTTTAATTTGCCGAGAGTGAGCCAAAAACCATGTAGAAGCTTATTTTAGTCACACAAAACCTTGTAACTCCTCCATAGTGTTAGAAAATACTCACTATAATTCAAAAAAAATTAATTTTTTTAAAGAAATTAATGAATTATTTTTAGTCGAAAATTTAAAAGTTATTTGCTTATATTTACATGAAAACACTGTTTCGGGTTTAAATTCGTATAAAAAGAAATGAATTGTTAAAAAGGCAACTATTTACCGTTTTTCCTAGATGAAAATATTATCATAGAACACAAAAAAGGAAATTTTTCTTAATATCGCTTCCAATTCAATGACCAGGCATCGAAAAAGAGAACTTCTTGCAATGACAACCCTATGTAAAAATCATTAGATCGGACCGAAATTTGCACTACTTCCGCATCGTAAACTCTACATTTGCATGACTTTTTTGGAGTCTCTTTTTTTACTGGGTACCTATATATTATATAAACAGCACTTTGGTAAAGGGTATATAAGATTCGGCATAGCCGAGTGTAGCACTCTTTTTATTATTTTTGTCTTTATGTTTAAATACGTACTTAGTTTAGTTACAGGATTTTCAAATCATTATTTTCAATGGCCTTTAACCCCCGACTAAGAAAGGGGTATTATATGTTTGTAGTGTGTACATGTGTATGTTTGGAGAAAATCGGTCCAGCCGCTCATAAGATATCAAATCTTTTCTAGATTAATATTGAACCTCTGTGTCTTTGACGCTGTAGCTGACAAACGCCTTAATCGATTTTAATATGGTTTTCTTTGTTTGAGAGGAGACTTGATCTTATATCTTTTCTTTAAAATTGAAGAAAACCAGTCGGGGTTTCTTAAAATTTTTTATTATTTGATTAAAAAGTTTAATTTTTACCAATATATCAGATTTTTTTTTTAAAGACAAGAAAAGCCATTTTAGGCTGGTGAAGATATGCTCTCATTTACCAACGAGTCGGTAAATAAATAATTGTTTTTAAGAAATGTATCTGTTGGTTAAGCACATTTTAATTCATTTCGTTGCTGCTCAAGCATCTCATAAGTAGGTTTCAAACAACATTTAAATTTTTTAGATTCGTTTTCATTTTGACACTATTTATATTAAAATGAAATATTATAATATTATGTCTATTTACTTTCCTAGCAGAAACTTGCAATAAAATTTACAAAATTACTTTCTCAGATACACAAAACGTTCATTTACGCTTTAATAACAAAAACTTAAGAGAAAACTTTTTTTATATCAGAAACACGGATGGAAGTCATGATAAAACTGCTCTTTTTCTGATGTATTTTGGAGATTTTAATTTGATTATATTTTATATTAAGAAACTTTTAAAAATCTACAGTTAACATGAAATCATTTTACATAACTTCGTGTATTTACTATTTTTATGAATTTTTCATTACGTCTTAACTTTATTCTAATAACACACACACACACACACAAAACCGCCATTTTCCATCCCTGATCAGATATACTACACAAGACTTGAACAATTGTACTTCGTTTACCACAAAATTGTATTAAATGTTTTTTAAAAAAAATATAAGTTAAATAAATACAATTTCTTTTTACATGCTACATTTTCCCAGCCAGTCTAAATTAACTCATTTTCTCTTCTTAAAAGAAATCGCATCAACTGGTAAAAACATTTTACCTTGTAATGAAATAATAATTGAAAATAATGAACTAAAAAAACTGGAGGCAAATTAAAGTATTTTATTTTTAAATTGTTTTATTTTTGTTTCGATCAGTATCGAATGCCGTAATTTGCCATGCGAATAAAAATAAAAGTAAACAATTAGTTTAATCAAATAAAATTAATAATATTGTTCTACAAGCAAAATGGATAAAGTTGCTAATGTACTTTTAAGTGTAATTAGAATGTGCTAAACTAAAGAAAAATAATCATCTCCTGAGACCAACGTCTAAAGCTTTTCTTTGGCTTTGGAAAGCTGATTTGACGTATAGATAGATGGACAGGCCGACACATCGTCGCTGTTTTAACTAACTGACCTAACTAACATTTTAAAAATTTAACAGGAGAGCAGCTTTTATGGTTGTTTTATACATTAATTCGCATGGCTGCGTCAGAAATATTTTTACTTATATAGGCACAAAAGTAGTGCTTACTTACAGTCGTGAAAATTGTAGACAATGTGTATTATGACCAGGGAAACCACAAATATGCAATTGCATGTTTTTTCTTGTCTGATATTACAATGCGGAATTAATATATTTATCCGTTTCAGAACTTTTTATGAATTCTGGCATCGATTTGTTAGTGCATATTTTTGCATATTTTACCCTTTAAAGCATTTTTTGCATACTTCAATCTAACACGCATATTTTTAGCATTTTTCGAATTTTTTTAGAGCATATTTGGCATTTTCAGGGCATATTTTGGTACTTTAAAAAAATTTTATTTTAATATTTAAAAAAAAATTTTAGTAAAAATTTATTTTTTCCGTCAAAATTTCATTTTTTAGTGAAAGAAACAATAATATGCCGAAGCAAATATTTTGCTACCATTATGAAGTTAGACTTTAGAAAAGGCCATTGTGTATGTTCTGGCTTCCGAATCGATTTCACATGTTTTCTTGTGAGTTCTGATGTTAAAACACATGCTACACGTGTTTAAGTTGAAATTTAGACTATACTAACTATTAGTATGTGTTCTTACATCCTAATTTAGAAAAAGAAAAAATTTAAAATGAACCATTTACAATTTTTTAATTTTCATTCACTTGTAAACAGTCTTGTGAAAGAAAAACAAAACAAGAAAATAAAAAAATTTTAATTCAACCATATCTAATTTTTTCCTGCTAAATTTTAATACTGGTACAAATACTATTGATTTTTATATTCAAAATTTCAACTTAAACAGGTTTAACATGTGTTTTAACATCCTCACTGGACTTTAATTTCAATAAAAACTTGGTTTGGTAATTGTGACGAACGCTGCCACGATTACATCAGTTGAGGTTGAAAGAGAACATTTTCAATATACCTATAAAAAAGTTTATTTATATGTGACCGTCGTCGATTTTTATTTAAAAAGATAAGGGAATAGTTTTTGTTTATTGCAATAACAATTATAAATAAAAAGCTTATCTAATTCTTCAAAATACAGTTACAAAGATTTAAATCTGATATAGTGATCGCTTTTGAAGTAAAAGTTAAATTTTTGTTCTTAAGTCCTAATTAACACTATGCAAGTCTTATTACTAAGCTGATTGGTTTGCTAGGAGAGAAAGACGGGGGAATAGAAACGGTTCTATTCCCCTCGTCTCTCTTTCCCACAAAACAATCAGCTTATCAATAAGACTTGCATAGTGTAAATTAGGACTAATTAATTTTTTTATTGTTTCCTTCTGTTTATTTTATTTTTGTCTTGTTTTATATGCAAATTTTATTGAATTGCTGAATTAAAATTAGATTTTCATTTCCAAATAATCCAATTTACGTTATTTTTAAGAGCATATTTTTTGAGTTTTTAGTGCATATTTCGAAGTTTTTAATGCACATTGAATGCGCATAAAACACTTTTTTTGGAGCATATTTCTGGTTTCCCTGATTATGACTTATAATGTGTGTAGAGAACTTAACTCATTTTTCAAAAATATGTCAGTTAGGTCGGTTAGTTAAAACAGAGACGACATTTACAACGTTTATTTGACTACCTTATTGATATGTAGCCAATATTGAAATAACATATGGGTTGTGAAAATTACTCACGGTAAAAATTTTTACAATAATGTTAAAATTGTCAAATAAATTTAATATTTAAGCAAGCTTAATGTATTCCGTTTAGCAAACACCCGAAATAAATTTGCTGACAACAAATTGACATTTTTATTAACATTTAAATAGACAATTCCAAAACAAGGAAAAATGAAGTATAAAAGAAAAATTAAAAAATAAAACAAAATAAATATATGTACATAAAAAACTACTCCAGTTCAATGCCATTCAACTATGAAAACAATGACTATAGCGAAGGCATCCATTTCGAACATGTTGGTGAATAAAACGTGGACACATGCATGCTCTGCAATTTTATATTTATTTATTGATTTATCTGCATACATACATATGTATGTATGCATTGATGTGTGGCCAAAAGGAAGAGGTGCTTAAGTCGAGATAAGCTAATTTTGAGTTAATGATACCTGCAAAATCTGCATATTTGAAAGTACCCCTGGTCAAAATCTCAATTAATTTGTGTGTGATTTTTCAGGAAGTCATACACTATGACTTGCGACTTATCTTTTTTTAGACTTCTAATCTCATTTGGAACAATAGCGTAATTTGGATTTCATTTTAGTATATTTCAACTTAAATGTATTATTTACAGTGTGTAGAATGATTGTTGCTTAAAAAAAATTAAGGTTAAAAGAGAATTTCCCAATTTAACTGTAAAAGAAATAAATGTCTAAAAATCGGTTTGAACCAAGGTTGGCAAACGGTATCGTAAAAATACCGATACCGATTCAAATACCGCTTAAATTAGATACCGGTATCGATACCGATACCGAAATGCATTTCGGTTAGAAAATACCGGTATCGAGAATACCGTTTACGTCTATACCGGTACGTACCGGTATACCGATTCCCACCAAAAATAAAATTCAATTCAATTTATTTCAATCAACTTTCTTTTATAAACACGTTTTTGTTCTCCTTTACACATTCTTATGCAGCCCTGTTTTTTTAATCAACCGTAAATTGAAATCACATAATAATCATCACTAGTGCGAAATACTACTTAACTTCATGAGCTGCTTAAAGCCTTTAGGAACAAAAAACATATCCCTAGACATATAAGTAAATGTTTTAAATTTGTGAAAAGAGCAAAGCCATGTTAACCCACAGTTATGTATATGAAATCGGGAGAGTTAGTATATTGGCTGTTCCAGATACACAAACTAATGTGGAGATTGACGGCCCTATGTATAAGGAAAAATTGGCATGAAGTTAGCAAAAGTGACGATATTGAATTAAGTGGTAACGAGTACCTCCATACAATTTGACATTAAAAATGTTCGCATTACCTAATCTTAATCCACCTCTAGGTCCTAGCATGATTTTTAATATGAAGTGTTATTGCAAAACTATTTAAGATCATGTTGAATTTTGCCACTTATGCTAACTTCATGCCAATTTCTGCTTATACATAGGGCCGTTAAACTTTTGAAGAGTGCTTTTTAATATGTGGTATATACACAAAGATTTTTTTCTTTAATTGATTTACTATATATGTGCCCTTAATTATGAAAGTGGTCTAAGTCATCGCGATACGCGAAACTTTCCCAGAAACTTTCGCCAAATCTTCGCCTCCACATATTTATGTAAAACAGGATTTTCATCAATGGTGGCAATCAAAAATAAATACCGAACAACATTGAATTTGGAGCCAAATCTTATATTTGTTAAAGTTAACAAACATTGATCCAGATATAAAATTTATTTTTAATTTTGTTGTTTTTTATTATTAATAAATGATGAAATGGATTAAATATTTTAAAATTGTTTGGTTATTTATTGAGCCCATACTTGTTTATACACATAAATCTTTAAAAAACTTCAATAAATATATCAAAAAAAAAATTAAATAACTTTATATAAATCGAGACTAGTACAACTCTAAATTACAATGCTGCATAATATAAAAATACTTTATAATTTGTTCAAATGTAGTCTAATAAATATCTAGACCAGAGAAATATATGACTTAGACCAATTTCATAATTAAGGGCACACACATATGTGCGCTGTCTAAAATATGATGTTTGCTGACGAAAAAAGTATGTTAAATATTTCGGTATTACAAAAGTATTTTACCAATCAATATTTTCGGATGAAAAGTCTCTCCTAGGTAGAAAATTATGCAATCAATACACAGTAAGTAATAACAAATAGAATTTGCTTTTGAGTTCTCGGCAATTCCCAAAAAAAAAAAACAAAATCCTAAAAATGGGACCTTTCAGTATTTTTGCAATATTCTTCTTACTTTTCGCCGAGCGCAGATTAAATTTTTGGAAATATTTTTTTCCTCTCTTTAGAAACTCACATTAATTAATAAAAAAAATAATTCGTTCAATAAGAATTGAAATTACTGAACTTAATGGGATGTTTTTACATTATAAATAACTCAAAAATTTTGTTCATATGAGTACAAAAGTTGGCTTTGGGGTTACATAAAACAAGTGTCAACTTTTTCTGTGTAAGAAACGTAATACTTTTTTATTTTATTGTTTCTACATAACAATTCTAATTGTATCTAATGTCAAATACCGGCAATCACAAAAAAGTACTTGTGTGGAAATTAAAATAGGTTTTTATTCGTTAAAGAAGAAATCTAATGTCCACACAATCGTCTAATTGAACCATTATGGAAACTAGGCATAGATCTAAAAATTTTTACATATAAACCATATTTTCATCACAATTTTATTTTAAATTTTGTTCACATAAATTTGTTCAAGGAAAGTAATAATAGGTCTGTTCGAGTACTTGAAACTTTTTACGGAGCTACGCTGTATTATATTGAATTTCGTTCGTTTATATAAAATCTATAGAGGGTAATTTGTGTCTGAGTACTTGCTAGTTCGTACTGAATAAATGCTTGCCGAAAATAGCGGTTACACTTCCTTTTTTGCGAATTTTATTTTTAAGAGAATTCTTCACTCATTTTCTTGTATGATTTGTAGCATATATAAAAAGAGAGCATATATCGGTTTTATGTATATGCATGTATATGTAATATATTTTTTATGTCTCTAATACATTTTTCCACTTTGCAAATATCTATATTGAAAGATATCAAGCCCCAGAATTTTCTTGTATCCGTAATTTTCAAGCTAACTAAGCATTATCTCTTATTATTATCGGCGACTTTGCCGTGAAAGTCAAACGTATTGTACAACTACAAATCGTCGCATTTGAAAAATTGTAATATATCAAAAATAAAAAAAGTTGTCACTATGTCACGATGTTATTAATTAAAACTCTATGATGTAGCCTTTTTTAATTTATCCAAACATTCTTTAATGCTTTTTAGCAAAAATAATCAGGATTTATTCAGTTACTCGATTTTGCTTGAAAAATAAACGAACTGAACTAATATTGCATTGTAATTTAAAAGCAGCTATTTTATATTTTGTATGATTTTTTCCTAGGGCTGTCATTCAGTAATGCTTCTAGTATGGAAAAAAATTAACTCAAATACCAAATTGTATATCATGGCAACAATAAAATTAAAAATACAAAAGGTGCTACCAAACATAACGTAAGCTAGACAGGTGTACTATAAAAATTCATTTTGTTACGTACTCGCCTGTGTACCACTTGCTTGCCTGAGGACTGACTTGTTATGTAGAAACAGGCCATAAGCCCGATTTAGAAATTATTTCTGATTAAAATTCACTACACAAAAAAAAGGAATGTGAATGAGTTTGTAATACTAATTAAAATTTTTGTAGTATCAATTAAAAAATTAATTAAATTTTCACCTATAAATAATTTGATAATATCAATTAAGTTTTTATACTGAAATTAATTAATACAATTAAAAATTTAATTAATACAATTAAATTCTTAATTGAAAATATTAATTGGTGGATCCTTTTTTCTGTGTATAGTTCAACTAAAATTTAAAAAATTTCTCATTTTTGGAAATATTTAAAAAAACATATATTGTCTTAAGGTGGTCTAATTCAAATATATGTTTAATGCGTTGATAAGGATGATGGAGAAAATTTTTCTAAATTTTTATATCTGAAGGTAAAGACCGCTCTCTTGAGGTGAAGAAAATGACTTTCTTTAACTTTTTTAATATTAATTGTACAAGAAAGTCGTTTTGTTTGTTTTTAAGTTGTCTACAAGAATATCGTTTATTGTTTGAATTGAAATGTTTAATATTCGTTTCGTCTGAATTTGGCGAGTACGAATACAAATATCTAAAAACGGCCGAATATTCGAGAATTCGAATACGAATATACAATTCTACATGTATTTCATATATAATATACATACAATGTAATGTATTTATTTTTATCATTTTGGTAATTTAACCAAAAGTTATACTTTATATATGCAAGGTTTCAACTGCAGTTTGCTTATTTTACTTTTTAATAAATTATTTTTTAATAAGAGTATAAAAACGTATATAGAAATATATAAGTTTAAATGTTTTATATGTCAATGTAAAAAAACTCCCTTTTCGAAGTAATTTAATAAAAAAAAAGATTTTTTGCTATGTCCAGTATCTGAAGTAATAAATTTAGCAGTAATATCGGTATACCGGTATTATAAACTCGGTAACGGTATGTACCGGTAATACCGATACCGAAATAAAAAAAATACCGATACCGAAATTTAAAAAATAGTTGTACCGGTATCAATATTGATACCGTTATTTGTTTTGGTTTCCAACCTTGGTTTGAACGCTTAAAAGTGCTCTCGTGCAAAACAGTAAAATATGACTTAAGCACTTTTTCCTTATTGCCGCGGAGACATGTACATATGTACGTACGCACGTATATAAAACGGTTACTTTATTTGTTTTTTTTTTTTCAATATTGTTTTATATTCATCATAAACGATACTCACTTATCTCTGCCAGTTGTTAGAACATTGTCCTCCTGCAATGGCTTTCCATTGTGCAGCCATTCAATATTATCGATTGCTGAACCGGTTGTTGAACAATTGAATATTGCCATTCCGCCCGAATTGACAATTTGAACTTGTGGCAATATATGAACAGATACATACGAGTTTACAAGCAAACGTATTTCGATACGTTGTTCTCCAAATTGATTTGATGCTTGACAAACCTGCAAAAATGAAATAATAAAATACAAATATATAATAAAAATAACTATCTACTACATCCATTGCATGTACACATGTTTTTTTTTATGTATGTAAATACATTTGTATTTGAATATGTACCCTATAGGAACTCAAACACATTTGTAAGTACCTTCAAACTGGTTTTTTAATAACCACAACTGGTTGATTAAGTGACTTTTTTCCTTTTTTTCCTATTTTAACATAGGCATGTCATAGGCAGTAGTCAATTGGCCATCTCTGCATGACTTTTAAATTGACTACTAACTACTTATTTTTCAACCACTCTGAAGTCACTTAATATCTATTATAGTTAAATAAATATTTATGTAAATCTTCATACAAATTTGTATATCATATACATACATACATATGCATATACTATATGTAATGCATATATGTATATTGATATATAGAAATAATTAGTATTTTTATATTTAAAACAAAAATACATACATTCATACGAAAGTTTTTCCTGCTCATAGAAAATATTATACATATTAAGTATTGAAATTATTATTTTTTTTTCATCACAAACATTTGGCATTTGATTTCATGGCATGCTTCTTTTGTTTTTTTTTATTTTCTTTTCATTTACTTATTTTGCTTTTATTTATTTCTTACGTGTGCTTCTATTCAATATGTTTGGTTGATATCAGCATGAAATTTAAACCAATTTGTAGTCACTTGCAAAATAATTAATTTATAGCTAGTGTTTTTTGTCAATCGACTATTTTATTTACTACAGGGTAGTTGTACAATGTACATATATATATTCATACATGTATATATTGAGTATAATACACAATTTGTGTGAAAAAAATAGTTAAATAGTTACATTTATTCGTAAATAAAATATTTTTAAACCAAAAATAAATTTGTAATTTAAACTTTTTCTAAATATTATTGTTTTGAAATTAAAGTCCTATACTCAGTACTATTCTGTTCCTTTAATTTTTTTGTGGAACCACTAACAGTAGGGCTTTACAAAACTGTTAATAGCAGAATAACATTTTTTAGTTTAAAAATTAGAAAATTTGATCGCCTCATTTCTGGAACTAAGAGGCCAAGCTAAATTAGAGCGTCAAGCATTGCATTAGCAGCAGGGTACGTATTTTCAGTACATTCAAATAATATTTTATACGTATAAATGTACTGAAAATGCGTATCCCGCTGCTAACGCAACATTTGATGCTCTAATTTAGGTGCGACTCTAAGAAGTATGTGACATTTTCGTATAGGAAAAAATTTATCATTCTACCCAGACTAAGTCACTTTCAAAGATTAATAGTGTTTTGCTCGTGAAATTATATTTTCGTTGGAGTCAAATATATTTTCAACGCACCAATTCTTCATCTTTGGGAAGAAAACATAGTCATCCGGTGCTAAATCCGGAGAAAAGGGTGAATCTGGGAGCGGTTCCTTAGTTTAAATTATGTATCTTTGCCATTGCATTATTTTAGTTCAAAAACACTTTTTACTTGGAGAAACACTCTCTCTATTTTTTCGAATTACTAAATTGACCTAATAAGTTGGCCAAGCATTCAATTTTGCTTGTTTTTCGCTTTTAATTGTAGTCAGTGTGGATTATACCACATGCATCCTAAAGAAAATATCGCCATGACTTTATTACCTTGTAACCCTGCCATGGCCTTTTTGGATAGCGATTCTTCTCGAGGAATCCAATGTTTTGACAATTGCTTGGTCTTTGGTGTGTTTTGGTCCATCCACTCTAAACACTTCTGCAAAATTGTCACATGAGTGCATTTGTGTTCGATTTTAAGCAAACGCGTCAATCTTACGGGACCTCCACATTTGCTCTCAATTTCAATCATCAATCAATAGATCAATACCGTATCGTAGATTTTTCTACTATTTCGAAAAATACACATGTTATTTTTTATTGAGAAATTCAAATTTGTATATTTCAAAAATATTTTTAAAGCTTGTGATAAATGCAATCACAGAAAAAACTAATTTTCCATTTCAAACACAAAATTCTCTGAATCAAATACTAATTTTTTTAATTTAGGTCCTACAGAGAAATTTTTAAATTCAAATGTAAAATTTTGTAATAATTTGTTTGGAAAAAAACTCGATTTTTTCAATCAACCGATTGTCTGATTCAACAAAATTTTTTAATGAAAATAAAAAGTAAATAAAATAAATAACTGTTGTGTACAGTATGCAATTTCTATATTGGAAAAGAAATGTTCTCTTAACAATTTTGTTACAAATATTACTTTATATTAATTGTATCAACCAGAATTTTTCATTCCACATTGTTTTTTGTTTTGTTTTAAGCAAATTGGATCAAACTATTTACTGGAATAGTAAAACATATTTACTGAATCAAAATTTTATTTCAAACAAACTTTTGTTTGAACATTTTTTGGGAATAATTTTTTCTGTGATTATATCATCGTTAGCGTGATTGTGTGTCGGTGTGACGGACAAACAGGTTTTTTGCAAGTTATGGACTCAGTAAAGGTTTTTTTTCTTTTTTCGACGGGCAAAATTTGCCCTTTTTCCGTGCACTAGTGCATTGTCGTTTTGGATAAGGCGAATTCGTAGATGGTAATACATTGTCTTTTTCTCGAATTTTTTGTACCAATGTTGCAGAGAATTCTGCGCGAGGAAGCCGACTACGCCTCTTGATATGTTTTTGAGCTAAAACTTCACCGAGTTGCTGTAAAAATACTCGCCTTTTGTGCGGAGGTATTTTTTTTTTGTCAATCAGGATATACTTCGGTCCATATTATAAAATCGATGAGAACAGAAATATCTAATAAATTAGAGAACAGGGCAACTGGCCACCGATTGGTTTTTCTTTTGCACGAATATGTATGAACCATTTGGTACAATATGTCAACTCTGCCTTTTGTCGGAGCTGTAGTATTCAATTATTTCCGGAATCTTTTTTGGATGATCTTCCAAAATGTTGCTGTTGTGGTGAAGAGTTCTAAGCAAATAAACCATTCTGTATTTTTTTTAGGCACATACAAAACTACAGTTTCTTTTTTATGAGTGTATTGGAAGCTTACACAATTCTGATGTTGTTGCATTAACCGGCAAGATTATGACTTGTAAGAAAGTTATCGGTAGTCAAATTTCGTCCACGGTATGACGACACTCTGAAGTGTGGAACAACCCTTTCGCCTTAATTCCTTTCAGCTAGGAATTACCGTTCAGTTTTAACCAAAACCACGCTTTTTAGCCCATAAAAACCGAAACCGCCAAAAAAAAAACTGTCAGTTTTTAAGTTTTAATTTCACATTATTATCTTGTTTAAAAATACAGCAAGCGTACTATACATTGAAGACTTTTATACATTATTAAGCATTCTATAACAATGAAGGTAAGAAAATTGTAACATTTTGAGAAAACTATAACAATTCTTTGCAGGAAAAATCTTGGACAAAAATTGATGAGACTTGATGACTTGACTTGACGGTGTGTATGAACGTAAATGCAGGTTTAAAAGAAAATTTAACAAAAACCGATCAGGTAAACCTGATGTGTGTGAATCAGGACTTACTTTTTCGAAAATGGGTACGTATGAATAATGCCGATAAAGTATAATATATTAATCATACGTACTCATATTCAAAAGAGCAACTAATTAGAGTTTGCCAATAATCCCAGATTTTCATAATCGCGATTTCGATTAAAAAATATGTGATTAATCGCGATTATTGGTTAAACGCGATTAATCAAAAAAAAATATACTATTATAAAAATTATTTTTGCGTAGGCTATTTTTGGTCAGTTTCCTTAGTTATCAAAGATGCAAATAAAACAAATCTACTTCATTTTTTTCTCAACGTTTCGTCGGCTTTTTTCCGACGTCTTCAGGAGAATGTTTTTTATTAAGCTCTATCAACAAATTACAAAATGTTTGTTATTTATAGTTTTATGTATGTTATATTAGTTTTTATGCTGTACTCACGATTCTTCAGTTACATTACTAAATAAATTATAAAACTGGACATCACGAACAATTAAGTGTATAATTTAAATAATAATAAATAAAAGAAAATATCACAAGCAAACTTAAAATCTAATATCACAGAACTTAACTTGTCAGGTTATTGCAATGGGCATATTTTAGTTTAGTGTTGTCTTTGTCTTCTTTGTTGTTTATAGATTTCTTTATGCGTTGTTGTATCCGTAGGCTTTCTAGAGTATACCTTTTGTTCGTTTTCTTTTTTCTGTCTAGTATTTTCACTCCTTTAAAATCTATTTTATGTTTCGTTTCTTTCGCGTGTTGGGCTAGAGCTGTTGTCTCCTTTCCTTTATTTATATCTGCTTCATGTTCGGATATTCTAGTCCCAAGTTTCCATTTTGTTGTTCCTACATATACTTTGTTACACCTTTCCACTTCATTTCCTTGACAAGTGATCTCATATACAACGTTGTCTGTTTCTAGTTTGTCCAATTTTGTTCTTTCCCGCGTAAATAGATGCCTCAGTGTTTTGTTGGATCTGTGTGTGACTATTGTTAATGCATCATTTACCATATGTTTTAATGTTTTGTTTTCAGTCAACTTAGGAACATATGGTACACTGTAAAAAACTTTTTTTACTTCTTTAGTAGGAGTGTTACCAGTTTGTTTTTTATTACTTAAGTATTTATTTATTAAGTTGTTCGTGATGTATATTGGGAAGTTGTTTTTCGTCATTATATTTCTTATTTTGCTGATGTTTATCACTTATGTTGAGAATTTTGGTAATGAGATTCATTGCCGTGTTTAGTTTCGTGTTTATTGGCTGGGTAGAGTGGTAATTAATTTATCTTCCAGATGCGGGTTTCTTGGCATACCAGTTTGTTATTAATTTATTGCTGTCTTTTATTATTTTCATGTCTAAATAAGGTATTTCATCGTTTTCTTCAACTTCAACTGTAAATTGCAGATTCTTATGGTATGAATTTAATGTTTTCAATATAATTTCCAAGTCTTTTTTCTTTATAACCGCAAATAAATCGTCAACGTATTTAGATGTAAATTTTATGTGTATGTTTTTAGTCTTCAATTCTTCAATAACGTAGTCCAACAGTGTGTCCAAAACAATATCCGCTATCGTCGGGGATAATGGATTTCCCATTGGCATACCATATGTTTGATGGTAATACCGTCCGTCGTATGTAAAATAGTTGTTATCCGTTATGCAGAATTGGAGTATTTTTAGAAATTGTCTCTTACTAATAGTAGTGTGTTCCTTGAGGGTTTCCCATTTGTCAAGTATATTCTTAATGGCTAAGTGTGTAGGTATATTTGTAAATAGCGATACCACTATCAAAAGATACAATAATGTCGTTCTCATTTAAAATAATATCACAGATTTTATCTTTTAGTTGCGTTGAGTTCTTGATGTAACACGGTACTTTCAAAGACGATGAAATCGGTATCAGTGGTATATTTTCTTTATGGATTTTTGGAAAACCATAAAGTTCCGGTGCAGTAGCTGCATGTGATGTCATTCTCATTTTCTCTAACTTTGTTATGTGTTTCTCTTTCAGAAGTTCTGTTATTATATTGTTATTTTTTTTTTTTGTAGTTGTGCTGTGGGATCTTTTCTGATAATTTTGTAAGTTGATTTTTCATCTAGTAGTTTCCTCATTTTATTTCTATATTCATTTTTATACATAACCACTATTTTGTTTCCTTTGTCAGCTGTGGTAATCATTCTTGTATTTCTATTTTCCTTTATTATTTGTTCTGTTTTTTTTATAAATATCTAAAGCTCTCTTCAACTGAAAGAGATGGGGTGTTTTCTGTAACTGGTAACTTTTGCACAAAAATAAGATTGGATAATTAAGTATAATTTATTTACTCTTAAGCTTTTTATGCACATAATCAGTACCAGATTTTCCTTTTCTAATAAAATTACCTGAATTTACTACAAACAAGAGAAACTTCATGACCCCTATATAAAACATTTTTTTCCTCTAAATTTTTTCCCAGAAATGTTTTCCCTGTTTCGATTCTCCTTATAATGAATAATATTTTTCACTTGACATTTTTCAATTTCCCCTTGGTTTTGTTAACTTTATATACTTTTGCAGGCAGTTCGCAGGATTATTACATCGAATAATTTAGATATCTTTCTTCAAATTATATACATATTAAAAGTTATAAGTATTTATTTTTAGGATAAGATTAGTAAGTACCTACGATTGTTAACGATAATTCCCTACAACACATTTTTTCATAGAATATGAATATCTTTGGTTCACAATTAGTAAAATTCATGGTGGTGCACCACGGTGGTATGTTAATGAAAACTTAGCTAAATCATCAGAAGCACCTCCATAAGTACAACTTTAAAGTTAAGGGCCAATCCCACGATGTCGACAACTTTCGACTTGTCGCACACTTATATTTGAAACACAAAATATTAAAATTTGTTTCTGTTTTGAATGTAAGTGTACATCTTGGGATTGTCTCTAAATAAATTTAATTTAGAACCTAAAATTGTGTGATTTTTTATTAAACTCAAATTTGTCCGATTTTCAATTAATTTTTAAGCTTTACAAATATTCTTCCCTTTTTTACATTCACGTGAACTGATAGCATTTTTCCCTTCTACGCGAATACAACTTTCACGTGAAGGAAAATTCCATTTGTTTTTTACAATAGGGGTGATTATTTTTAAATCATCATTTATGTTTCCAGCATACATGCCTATTTATATACATGCATACTTTTAAACCCGAAAACGAGCCGAAACCGACCATTTTAATAGCTTAAAACCGGAAACCGTGATTTCTTAATTTCCACGTTTTTGGGCAAACCCTATTTTCAGCATTTTATCCCTCTTTGCCCAAGTATATTTGGAACTGTAAGAAAAACGCAGTATCAGAACCCGCTGTTATCCACGCTTTCATGCCATATTTCCCAGGTTTACTTGGAATGTATACTTTGGAAAGACACATTAGCACATTATCTAGAAATTATACAACACCCTTACGATTACAAATTCAAATAATGCATACCTATTGCAGTATGGGTATTGTACCAAACACGATGTTGGCCAAATTTGTATCTCACTACTTTTGATGGCTGAAATTTTGGAAAGAAACTTGGCCTCTTTTTCACATTTATGTTTTTGTAAGGATCTGACTACTTTTTGGAAGATTTTCTTAATAAAGCTTTTTAAACTTTAAATTTCTAGTCTGTTATAGTTCTATTCATAATGTCTGCGCCAGTTCAAAGGCAGAGTTACATAAAAAATGGGTTAAAGGGTGATATGTGCACCATTGTGTCATAATAAGGACCGAGTAATTTGATTAATTTTTTAAGAGTCATCTGAGTAGAAATATGTAAAATATAGTGTAAATTTTAGTGTAGTAAAGTCTGCTCAGACAAAGTCCTTTAGAAAACGCAAAATTTAATGCTAGCATGAGTGAAATATGCATGCAAGGTTTAAATACAGTAGCTTGTGTTTTAAATTTATCCAGTTGGTAACTTACATAAGCCAATTTTTTTTTGCAAGATTTTAGTTCTCTTCCGTATAATATTTTAATACAAATTTGATAAAATTGGCCCTACTTCCCTAATTTAACAATCGGTGCTTTAAAATATTTCCTGTTCGTAATACCTTTAACTTAAATTCTTAATTTTGAGATTAAAGTGCGTGTCAATACCCCTATTGAAACTTCCAGGATTTTAAATCTTTCTTGGTGATCTCTAATTTAGATTTATTTGTGTATTGAATTTAAGCTCTCTAGTGCAAATTCTAGCTTGAAATGTTATAGCCGTTACCCTCAGTCTCCATCACTTTTTTAAACTCAAGATTTTGTTATGAGCAGCGCTCAATTAACATCGTAACTTTTTTACGATGATAGCTTTTAGTTAAAGCTTCTGTTAAAACCTTCAGTAAAAAATTATCGTGGCCTCTGCCACTCCTGGTTAAATTATTTGGGTTTTTAGATTTTTCTATTTGGTTTCCCATCTTGAACTACTTTCAGCTCTCAAGCGAAAATTTAATTATTTAATTCTTATGGGCGTACTCCCGCCCACTTTTTTTAAAAACATTTTTTACCACTTCCAATCATACGTGTCAAGTTTCATTGGAAACGGATATTAATATTTAAATAAATAGTATATTTAAATCTGCTGATGAGCTTTAAATTGTATGGGCGTGCTAACTTCACTTTTTTCAACGAAATTTTATAACGTTGCATTATTCCAACATATATGCAAAATTTCAATTAAATCGCTTGAGATAAACATTTTAAATTTGCTCTTTTAATTGTGTGCTTTATTGGAATAGCTCCACCCCCATGGTTAAAATCTCGGGGTTTTCAGGCTTTTCTAGTTAGTTGCTAATCTAGACCTACTTGTGTATTAAATTTCAGCTAACTAGCGTATATTTTATTTATTTTGTTCTTATGGGCATGATCACGACCACTTTTTCAATCTCAATACCTGCTGTAGCCATTAGTTGTCTTTTTTGTCGACTTTCGTTGAAAACGGATAGTAATAAATATATAAATATGTAGTATAATCAAATATGCTGACCCAAATTACATGAAATAGGAGGCTTAAATTGAATGGGCGTGTTAACGCCCACTTTTTTCCAAAAAAATTAAGAGCCTTTTACTATTGCAACATGTATGCCAAATTTCAAAAAAATCACTTGAGTTAAACACCTTAGTTTTTTTTTAAATTCTGAGCCTTATGGGCGCAGGCCCACCCTCCTAGGTAAAATTTTTTGGTTTTCAGATTTTTCTAGTAATTTGCTAATCTATAACTACTCATTTATCAAATTTCAGCTCACTAGCGCAAATTTTAATTTTTAATCTTATGGGCGTGTTCCCGCCTACTTTTTTTAACCCCAAATTTTTATTTGGCTAACAGTTATCTTTCCTGTTTAGTTTCATTGGAAACCGATAATAGTAAATACATAAACAGTACATTTAAATGTGCTCACCCGAAACACATGAAATAGGAGGCTTAAATTGTATGGGCGTGTTAACGCCCATTTTTTTCAATTAAAATTTATATTCTTGTATTATTGCAAAATGTGTGCTAAATTTTAAAAAAATCGCTTGAGTTAAACGCCTAAGAAATGATTTTTTTACTCTTAAATTTATGGGCGTAGCCCCGCACCCTTGGTTAAAATTTTCGGGTTTTCAGATTTTTTTTTAATTGAGAACTCACTTAGTTCTACTTGTGTATCAAATTTCAGCTCACTAGCGCAAATTTTAATTTTTAAGGGCGTAACACCACTCCCCGGGTTAAAATTTTCAGGTTTTCAGATTTTTCTAGTTCATTGCTCACCTAGATCTACTCATGTAAAAAATTTCAGCTTTCTAGGTATAGCGGAAGGTCTTCATCAATTTAGTTAATGTGTTAGTGGTCAGTGATCAGTGAGTATGTCTTAAAATATTCACTTTTTGCACCTCCATATATCCGGAACCTTTCATTGTAAAACTTTTAAACTTTGCATATGAGGTTACATGAATTTATACTAATTATGGTTTAAATTTTATAGTTTTACGATTTGTGGTGAACAAAGTTACGAATGGCTTCCTGCAAACACTAAAATTTTAGCAACGAAAACTTTAAGGTGCTAAAAAGTAACTAAAATACAAAAGATTTTAAATTTAATGTTTATTGTAAAAAAATTTATTTTAACAGTATAATGGAACAAATGATTAAAAGGGTGACAAAAGAGCAAAAATAATGTTCATTCAGTATCTGAGCAACTGAATTAATATTATTAGTATTGTTCCCTTTATTTTTGTGTAACATAATTTTAAATAAAATGACTTAATACAAAGATAAGGGTGCGTTTTATGGTTTAGAACATTGTTTAATTAAAAAAGTATATATCCGATATCGAGCATATTGCTAATATTACAGCAAATTAAATACACTAAATTTTCCATTTGAAATTTTTTTTGAGTACATAAAGTAAACCAACGTAATTAATTAAAATCATGCCATGTTCGGAAAATTTTCATATAATTTCCGCATTTGATCGTGTCATGAAAAAATATGCGTGTAAATAATCCACTTAAGTGTTACTCAAATACATATTTGGCAAAAACTAACTTAATTCAGAGTAGAGCTTTTAAATAAACTCTTTAAAATTAAGATTTTGGAACATATTTTAAAAACTAATTGAAGAAAAGAGTTATGAATTTTTAAGGAAACCAAACTATAAATTAAAGTAACACTATATTTAATTGTAAAAAAAGAAAAACATTATCAAGGAAATGAAGTGGAAAGGTGTAACAAATTATATGTAGGAACAACAAAACGGAAACTTGGGACTAGAATATCCGAACATGAAGCAGATATAAATAAATGAAAGGAGACAACAGCTCTAGCCCAACACGCGAAAGAAACGAAACATAAAATAGATTTCAAAGGAGTGAAAATACTAGATAGAAAAAAGAAAACGAACAAAAGGTATACACTAGAAAGCCTACGGATACAACAACGCATAAAGAAATCTATAAACACCAAAGAAGACAAAGGCAACACTCAACTACAATATGCCATTGCAATAACCTGACAAGTTAAGTTCTGTGATATTAGTTTTTAAGTTTGCTTGTGATATTTTCTTTTATTTATTATAATTTAAATTATACACTTAATTGTTCGTGATGTCCAGTTTTATAATTTATTTAGTAATGTAAACGAAGAATCGTGAGTACAGCATAAAAACTAATATAACATACATAAAACTATAAATAACAAACATTTTGTAATTTGTTGATAGAGCTTAATAAAAAACATTCTCCTGAAGACGTCGGAAAAAAGCCGACGAAACGTTGAGAAAAAAGATGAAGTAGATTTGTTTTATTTGCATCTTGATAACTAATAAAACTGACCAAAAATAGCCTACGCAAAAATAAATATAGAAAAACATTATGTTTATCTCTTTTTTTGCAGCAGTTCATCAAAGCAGAAAAAAAGAAATAATCTTAGGATAGCAAATTAGCTGCGACGAAGATAGTACATTTTAGCTAAGCAATTAGACTTACAGAATACAAATTTAGCGCCATCGCTTAAATATTTGCCCTAATTTTTTTAAGCATTTTAGCGATAGAGATTTAGCTATAGCTAAACGAGTTACAGAATACGGTTACATATAAAATATTAGAACCAGAATTATTCCCTGTCAACCAGGAACTAATCATTAGAATTGTTTTGTGTAGATTCGCTTCATTTTATCGTTACTAAACCAGACATGATCATGGACATGTCGAAAAACTAGAAGTGCTAATATGAATTGCTTACTATTCGAAAATATGCACTTGTTGCCACTTTAGAAGCAATGAAATTGCCAACCCCGTATGTAAACAAACTATCAGCCTGCGCACGGTATCCCAGTGAAAAAAATGGAAGTCATTCTAGCGGAAGTACATTTTCATCGATAAAAATCGATATTTTTAGTTTGCCGAGAGTGAGCAAAAAACCATGTAGAAGCTTATTTTAGTCACACAAAACCTTGTAACTCCTCCATAGTGTTAGAAAATACTCACCATAATTTAAAAAAAAAATAATTTTTTTAAAGAAATTTATGAACTAATTTTAGTTTAAAATTTAAAAGTTATTTGCTTAAATTTACATGAAAACACTGTTTCGGGCTTAAATTCGTATAAAAAGAAACGAATTGTTAAAATAGGTAACTATTTATAATTTTTCCTAGATGAAAATATTATCATAGAACACAAAAAAGGGAATTTTTCGTAATATCGCTTCCAACTCAGTGACCAGAAATCGAAAAAGAGAACTTCTTGCAATGACAACCCTATGTAAAAATCATTTGATCCGATCGAAATTTGCACTACTTCCGCATCGTAAGCTCTAAATTTTCATGACTTTTTTGGAGTCTCTTTTTTTTCTGGGTATTAAAAGAAAAAGTTCGTTCGAAAAATTATATTGTAAAAAATAATAAATTAGGAAAGCTCATTATTTTATATGTTCAAAATATTTATACTTACATATAAATATAAATATTTCTATAAATATTTCTATATATTTATGTATATAGACTTGATTATTACTTTTATATCAATTAGTACTAGTAGTTATAATAAAATATTTTAACCCCCCCCAAATACTTTCGTAATGAAATCTAAAGGTTAAAAAATTTATTACAGTTGTCTTTATCATAACTTAAATACAGACGATGAATGAAGTGGATAAGCTTGCTTTTTTCTACTCAAATGAATTTATGCAAATTTAAATTGTTCTTCATTAGAAGTCCTTTTAACGGAGATGAACAACACAAAAGTACTACAAACAACATAAGGATGATTACGTTGATGTTGATGGTACTCGTTGTTGTCATAAAAAAAGAGAAAATCTACTTGAATTTAAATCAATTTAGAGTATGAACAATCTCGCAGAAAGTAAAAAAGGGAATGTCGAAAAAATGAAGGCGGCATTTTATGTGTGGTAAAAGATGTAACTTAAAGAATGGCTGACGGCAGACTTCTTTTCTATAGTTAGAGGAAGCGAGGCTGTGCGTCTGTTGCATTAATGTTGATTGTCTGACTGGCTGTTGGGTGGATTATGTTTTCTCAACACTCCAATTGTCGTTTTACTTAACTTTTTTCACTTACAAAATATTTAGCTTACTTCCTGCTTACTTACTGTTTTAACAGTCACAATATTCAGGTTTGTATGTCCGTTTGTTGTAAGTGTTTTATTATTTCAAGGGATTTTTTTGCGGATGGTGGTTTTTTTTATTATATTTATATAAATTTCTGGTGTCTATCTGATTTTTATATTTAAAAATAAAACTATTTATACGAGTACGCAACAACTAGAATGAAGTATATAAACAAATATTTTTTAAATAATTTAGTCGCGTTTCACTTCTAGAATTGTAACTAATACAAGTATTATTTTTTTAAATCTTAGAATGCATAAGATAATGATTATAAAAAGATAAGTCGTCAAAAAAGTAGCTAAGATTCCTTAGAACTTTAATCGAGCAGAATTGTGTATTTCATGAATCAAATATGTAGTTTATTTTCATGTTTCAGCATTTTCGAAGATTCCTTTTCCTTCATAGAACTCATTTCCTATATTTCGTTCTTCATTTGTTTAAGCGTTATAATAAATATGTACTAATCAGCAAACTGAACTATTTTCAAGAGCAGTAAAATCTGTATCAAAATAATCTCTTAAACTCTATCCATATCGAACAAAGTACTACTTCCAACCTTTCAACAGAGCAACCATATATTTCATATAGTTAAAAAAGCAGCAATAACGAGCTGTGATTGTGCAATTGTGCCCTTAATTATGAAAGTGGTTAAAGTCATATATTTCTTAGGTAGATATATCCAGCAAAATATTATACATTACTCGCTTACAAATCACATTAAATACAATTTTAAAAAATTATGTTAAAGTTGACAAATTAGGAGAGAGATTTCTTTATATTGAATAATTTCGTGAATATGTTTCCAAATAAATAATTAAGTACTACTCAAGAATAAGTTATTTAAGTCTCAAGCCTTGTTAAAATCATTAAGTTGGTAATCCATTAGGAAAGAGCTTCGAAACCCAATAAGTTTTTTTGAAATGTTTTGGGGAGTATTTCGCAGATTACATTTGAACAAATCAAAAACTCTTTTGATATTATTCAATATTTTAATACAAACTTGTACTAGTTAGGGCCAATTTCACCAACTCTATTTAAATATCAATTCATATTTAAATGTAGATTTTCATGAATTTTTGTATGAAAAAATGACTTTTAAATATGAATTGATATTTAAATAAGTTGGTGAAATTGGCTCTTAGTCTCAATATATATACATTTATTTAATATTTCGTTAATATTTATTGCAGATTTTTTTTGAATTTATTTAATGTATCGAAGTAAAAATGTACATGACTCAGACTATTTTCATAGTTAAAGCCACAATTATTTTGGTGATTTAGATTTCATGGTATTTTTGTACTTACTCTTATACAGGGTAGCCCAGAAAGACCGAAGTGGTGTGAATTCCTTATAACTTTTTATTTAAGACATATTTTTTTAATGTTTTGTTTTTTAAATACAGTAAATTTATAGGGAATATTTTTAGATTAGTTATTAAAAATTGTATCCCGCAATTGGTGGCCATTTTCTGCTTCGCACAAATGTGCTCTTTCCATTTCCATTATTCATAACTTATTTATGAGTGACGAAGCCCATTTCCAATTAAATGGGTTTGTTAACAAGCAAAACTTTAGGATATGGGCTAAGGAAAACCCGAGAGTACTTCATCAACGACAATTACACCCAGTTAAGTGTACTGTTTGGTGCGGTGTTTCTTCAGAAAGGATCATTGGTCCATATTTTTTGGAAAATGAAAGAGATGTCGCCATTTCCATCAATGGTGATCGATATCGGGCCATGTTGGAAAATTTTGTAAGGCCAGCCGTGGAATACCATCCGCAAATATGGTTCCAACAGGATGGAGCCACAGCGCACACTCCGAGGGCCACAATGGCTATTTTACGCGACATCTTTGGGGAAAGAATAAATTCGCGTAGAAGCAATTTTAATTGGCCTCCGCGTTCCCCGGATTTAACCGCTCCAGACTGTTTCCTTTGGAGTTATTTAAAAGGGAAAGTTTATGTTAATAAGCCTAGGACTATTGAGGAATTAAAAACCAATATTCCAGACGAAATTAACAACATAACACCGGAAGTTTTGCGAAAGGTCATGGAAAATGTGTTGAAAAGAGATCATTTGTGCGAAGCAGAAAATGGCCTCCACTTGCGGGATATCATTTTTAACAACTAATCTAAAAATATTCCCTATAAATTTACTGTATTTAAAAAACAAAAAATTAAAAAAATATGTCTTAAATAAAAAGTAATAAGGAATTTACACCACTTCGGTCTTTCTGGGCCACCCTGTATAAATAACTGTATGATATTTTAACTTTAAATAAAATGGTTTAAAATATTGAAAATGTTTATCTGGCAGCGCTAACTGAAAATTCTTAGTGCGTGAGAACGAACAATCTTGACGGCACTGAACCCACTGGACTGGAATTCAATTTAATTTCATTCATGTTAATTTCTTATCTTAGCTTTTTATTCGATAACATTTAATTAAACCTTTCAAATGACGGTAAAAAGAAAAAAAAATAAATTATATTATAACTGTAACCGTCAAACAAAATTATGACAGTTACAAGAAGCCATTTTTCCTATTTAAAACCCACTAACGATTAAATGATGACCATAAAAACATAAAAACACCCTATATTTCTAGTTTCAATGGGCTAAAGTTCGTATCGTTTTTTAAGCCAAATTACATGTGATAATTATTAATAAACAAATAACATCAAAGTTAGTTGCAAATATTCTGACAACAACACATAGTTGAACGCAACAGCTAGCCGTTTTCGAAGGCCACTGAACCATCATCATCATCAGCGTTCTTCTGTGTTTGGCTCACTGTGTGTGGTAACAGTTGATGTAAATTTCTGCCTTATATGCGAAACTTTTTTCCAAATGGAATATGTGAGTTATTTTGTGTTTTGCAATGAAAGCTCAAATTTACCATCTCTAATTTACAACAGTCTTACCATTGTCGTTTATTATTTACTAATTATGCACATGTTAGTTAATTTGCTCATTTTTTGTTCGACTTAAGACAATCGTTTTTGGTTTGTTACTATCAAGTATATTTTATTTAATTTTTGTCACATTTTGTGAAAGGTTGTGTAGAATAATTTTTTATATAAACAACAGCCTTAGAATATTTAATTCAGTAGCTGTAGTGATTGGTAGGAAATAAAAATTGTAAACTTTTGGAACTAGTTCCGACTTTTTTTTTGCTGAGGTGTTAGGTCATATGTGAAGTATTGCCATTAAAAAGTATTGCGTTATAGCGCTGTTAACATTCTCAAACGTACTGATTGATTTTGGGACTTACTTGCTCATCAATTCATAGGGCACTTTCGCTATGTCTAGAGAACTGGGAGACACACTCTCTGTAAGCCATAACATGAAATATATTACCACAATGAAAGCCACAAGGTATTCGCTCGCGTAGAAGATCAAAGACTACTTGAAGACGAACTTTTTTCTTTGAGAAAGGGAAATCTTTTAAAAATCTTTTAAAGACACATTGAAGCATACACAAACGAATGGATATTATACAGCTTATGTTTCTGATTTAAACAAAACACGGCTACACTGCGAGTTACTGATGACTGTTCTTTTGCTTTAACTTCGAAATTTCAACCAGTTTAGTCAAAGCACAGTCTCAAAAGTGGTCCTTTTTACGCTTTAACTGCTGAAGCTATGAGTCACCGTTTGCTTGTGGTTATTGTTGTACTTAATTTTTTAATCTCCACAGCACAGCAAAAGTTAAGTTAATTTTTTTTTCGTTGCACAGCACAGTCGACAGTCATTTGTTCGTATTTTTTTCTTTGTGCTTTCATTTTGCTGTTGAGTTTGCAACTTTTAAAAGTCACAACACAGGCAAAGCAACTAAATTAAGAAATGGGACCACTTTCAAACGCTGCTGTCGTTAACTACCCAGTAAAAAAAGAGACTCAAAAAAAGTCATGAAAATGTAGAGTTTACGATGCGGAAGTAGTGCAAATTTCGATCCGATCTAATGATTTTTACATAGGGTTGTCATTGCAAGAAGTTCTCTTTTTCGATGCCTGGTCACTGAATTGGAAGCGATATTAAGAAAAATTCCCTTTTTTGTGTTCTATGATAATATTTTCATCTAGGAAAAATGGTAAATGGTTGCCTTTTTAACAATTCGTTTCTTTTTATACGAATTTAAGCCCGAAACAGTGTTTTCTTGTAAATTTAAGCAAATAACTTTTAAATTTTAGACTTTGCTTTGGAATCAACGTTTTACAAGCGTACAAACTCGAAAGCATTTTCTTTTCAAAATGCACAGCAGATTATCTGAAAATAGGTCTATGTGACCAGAAAATAGAGTAAACACAAATATGCTTTTAGTAAGGAATCGGGCCACGCACATTATAGTTGATAACGAACATTAAATTGTATAGACTTACAATATAGAATATTCTAGGAAAACCCTACATAATCTTGTATCTTTCAAAGAATCCTATAAGCCTCTTATTTCATGTACTTCTGCCCAACCTACTCTAAAGAAAATTTGCACACATCTCTTGCTCTGTAACTCTAAAATCGTTCAGCTAATAAAGTGGGCGTGGAACGTTCTTTAAAGACTTATATAATAATTAACGTGTTGCTATCCAACCAATTATTAGGAAACTCTGTACAAACGCATTAACATTTAATGTAATATTACATGCGGTTCTACCTAACATATTCTAAGGAAACTTTTCACACACTTGCTGCTCTTCAAATTGAACAATATTGTATTTTTACTGCTGATTTTCATAAACTGGGCGGAAACACATCCAATAAAATATTGCATAATATTTTATGATAGAAAAACTTGGAAAAGGGATAGATATCCACACAAAACATACGTAAATGTGAAAATAATACTCTATTCACACTTACATATGTCTTTAACATCTCGTTCGTGTTTAAGATCTTAACACACGATGATTTTCAAATTGCTTACCATACATTGACTTGTTTTGTTAAAGACCTCAAAAAATGTGTTTTAAATTTAAATACTTTGATACACGTAAATGGAGTATGTTCAGGGTTTTTTTCATAACTCTGGCAACTTTGTGTTGATCTTGAATGGCGGCACGTTTTACAAATTATTTAAAACACAGCAATTACTCAAAAAAAAAACATTTAATTATTTCCAAAAAATATTGTTGTTTAAAAATAAAGCAGAAAATATAAAATATAACTGTTCGAAATTTCTGACAAGCACAATAATTTATTGACATAACGTCAACCTTAAACATCTCAAATATAATGTGAACGGTTGCGTTTAGTTTTTAGAAAACTCGTCTTAAAAATGTTTTAAAATATTAGGAAATATTTGTTTGAATTTATATACTTATTGCAATTATATATGTTTAGATATTTAGTATCTTAATATTGGCAAAGAATATTGAAAGAAAATACTGCTAATTGTGAAGGTTATGTACAAATCGGATGGCGTGAAAAAATGTATATGACATTATGATAAAATTTATTATACCCACCACAAAATTGGGCTTTATTTCGATTTCAGCACTTTTAATGGCTGAAATTTTTTGTCACCAACTTTGCCCACTTTTCATATTTATGTCTTTGTACGAACTATTTTTACATTGATAATGCGTTTTAAATAAACAAACAAAAAATTACGTGAATATAACATTAAAATTAAACCTGAATATATAGTCAATTAGAACAAACTTAATTTATGCATTAAATTAGAGTTAAGCTTTTCTAATATTTTACATAAATATTAAGAAAATGGAGATAGCCTTCCTTTTTGACCATTGCTACATAGCGCTTAAAATTTCATTCCAGATATTTTTCCCTGGAAGATGTTACATTTGTTCGGGAGGTGAAAAGATATATTAATCCCGAACTCTACTATAAACTTCCCCAACCTGCCGTCATCAGTTTATATAAAAAACGCCCCGAAAGATAAAGAAAGAATCTCTTTTTCTGACACTCTAATTTTTTTCAAATTGCATGTTTGTTGCAAACCGCAAAACTGTTTTGCACCTGTAACTTATGCGTTTTGCTTGCAATTTGCCATATTGATGTTTGTTGAAATTAACAAAGCAAAAAGAGATTTTTATAAATCTCAATTTTATAATAAAAATTTTGCGATACTTATTACTTTAGATTAAAATCAAAAGAAAATATATTTAATAACATTTTGTAACCACATTAGTGTTTCTTTAAAGTTAGCTTAAGGATAAACTCATTAGTTAAGTATAGTCTTTCGATTTTAGGTTGCCACGAGTCTTGCGATTCCGATTTGCAGAGCACCTCTCAAGTCACAATCGCTAATGTTATGCGATATGTGAAAGTCAGAATATGCCCATTATTCATATTTGTTTTCGTTGATGGTTCGATAAGTGTTGTTAGATCGTTAGTCAGGAATGAGGTCTCGCATGCATTTAATAGTTATATGTTTTTTTTTTATATATTCGATGCCCTTATTCCTGCAGTTATCTGCATTTCTACAGCACCGTGACTATTCTATACAGAGTTGTTACAACCTTATATTTATTTTATACTACGGTATCATTAATAAAACAACTAAAATAAGTGCTTTCCAAGTTCGTTTTAAACTAATATTGTTAATCAAACAATTTTATTTTGCAAACTTACTTACATACTCGTACATATTTTATTTACTTACCCATTTTCCTGCATCACGTTCGTCAGCATTTTTGATCAGCAACAAGGTTCGAGATAAAATAACACGCTGTGATGATGGTATGGGATATAATGCTGATGAATCCGATACACGATACCAGCTACAGTATATATATGAAAATCAAAACGAAAGCAAATAGAAGATAATGAAAATATGTTTAAAAAACTAAAGGAAAAAAATATTCCTGTTTATTTTTTCAAAATTTATTTATTATATTTACACAAAAACCCATACTGTTACACATAAAGAAACTTGTACGTTTGTGCGATTGTGCAAGTATACAATTTACTGGCAATGGTTTTATGATGCATATAAATGGCTCTTAAAAACTGATTTATAAAAAAATTCATTAATAAAGCATATTAAAATTACTTATCTTTAGTATAATGGAAATCAATATTGACGATTAAAATCAACTATGTATAGTTATTATATAAAATATGTATAAGGGAAATGTGCATATAACAAGACCTGGTTCTTTACTTATTTGATAAGATTTTTTATGGCAGTTTATGTTTTGATTTCCTGATTTGCTAAGAACATATTTTGTTTATAATTTACTTAGAAATTGTTAAATTTTGGAGTCAACTGCTTTTATAGAAACATTTGGCATACAATTCTCTTATAAACTTCTGAATACAACAATAGTATACGCTCAACTGAAAGAAAGGAGATCTGTCAAAACCAAAAATCCTTGTTTAGACTTAACTTAACTTTTATATTATTCTGATTTTGAATTCTTTAAATTTCGAGCTAAGGTTTCGTCAGAGATTTGCTTACAATGGAAGCTTACATATGTGTAGCATAGAAGTGTATGCTTTAACAAATTTGCGGACAAACAAATATAAGTACGTCACACAGAGGGGGTTTTCATGGCTAAAATCGTAATTAATTCCTGGTGACTTTCCCTGTTTATAATCTTCGATTTGTTTGGTCAATATCAGTTAAAGAGATCGATTTTCGCGTCGCACAGCTAAAAATAAAAACTATTCTCATGCGCAAACATAAGCATCAAGTTTATCTTGAAACCATATAACTAGAAACAACCGATTAAAGCTTTTGGAAAGCCGATAGCTATTATTTGCTAGTGCTTAGTTTTCTTTAGTTTAGTTTATTGTTATTTTAATTATAATAAATTTAAAAATAATAATAATTATAATAATAATAATAATACACTCATACACACACAAAATACACATTCAAACATTTATTTTTTTATTATTTCCCTGCTAGCATTTTTGGAAATTTTTAATTAAATTTGATTCTTTTTTAATACTTTCAAGTGATCAAAAAACAAGAATATGCGCTTGTTTTCTGAGCATAAAATATAGTTTTGTCGGGAGAAAATGGTACCCTACATGCGACTCTTCTTGAGGAGGCTTTTATTACCCGCTTTTCTGATCAGTTTCGACTCATTTATGACTCATATATTTTAAAATAAATAAATACATTACTTTTAAAGCATAAGCACGACTCATTTTCGAGTATTTTTTCAAGCGCGCAAGTGTTTAATCAGTTTTTAATCGTCAAAAGTACTCGAGGAAGACTTAGTTAGGTGATTTTTGATAAAACAGTCTTCCAAATGCTAGCAGGGTTTATTTTGTATTTATTTAAAGCAGCCGTTACTCAAACCAAAAACTTTTCGAACATGTCGAGAGTTGAAGCTCTTCGTTTTGTATAGTTATTCGTTTATTGTTTTAATTTCCACTACGACACATTGAAATTCAGTAGAAGAACTATAAGCAACAGGTTGTGATTGGGCAGTCAAGCAATTGTAAGCTCGATGAAAAAGCACAATTTTACGACTTTTGCTATTTCGACTGCAGTTTTTTAAACACTGATATGAAGCGCAAAATAAATAAATATAAGTAATTTTGCTAAATAAACTAATGGCCTATTTCTCACCTGCGAAAGAAAACGTTCGACTTACAATTTATATTGAAAACAACAATGAAATATGAAAATTTGTTTTTGTTTTCAATAAAAATTGTAAGTTGAACGTTTTCTTTCGCAGGTGAGAAATAGGCCATAAATTAAAAAAAAATAACTGAATAACCATAACGTCTGAAATTATTGAATGGTAGATATCAATAATAATAGAAAATAACCCAGGAAAATCGGAAACCGAACTAGTATCGGATATTATGATTCGAGTCGTAATGTACGTCAATTTTTTCACCTGCAGAATCATAATACATTTTTTCGAACTGAGGTCACGATTATAACGGAAGCTATTAAATATGTAAAGAAATTGACAACGAACTACCAATTCGTGTTTTTACGAATAACTGAAAGGCCTTAAGAAATCATAAAGTTAAATCTCGAATCGTCCTTCATAAGCCCACACAGATATTGCTGAGAAATCAATATAATATGGATTCCAGGATATCAGGGATAGGCTTTCAAAGACAAGATCATAACAGAATAACATTACACTACAAAACGCCAAACCTTTTAAAGAAATAAAAATTAATTAAAAGCGAAAGACTATAGGACAACACTACAGAGATTGGCAAAACTCTACTGTTGGAAGAGCGACCAAAATAATCTGGGCAAACTCAAATAGTGAACGCCTAGCTTGCATAGGTGTTGTTTACAGTACAAAATGTATAAATTGCCAAGAAAATTATGAAACTCTAGAGCACTACTTGTGTTAATGACCAATATTTAATGAAATTAGGAGACAAATGTTTAATCCTAAAAATAAACCAGATATGGAATATCTTAGAGGTTCAGAATTGAAAAATGTAATTAAATATATTGAAGAGATTAAGTTTCAACTTGACTAAGTTTGATAGGTTTTTATTCGGTATCTCCCCATTATCTCTTATTAAGAGTGCAAAACATTCAATAAAGGCATAAGTGTAATCTGAAATGAATTGGATAACTATTGTTCGATTGTTTGACTAGTCCTCTGTTAATAATGTTGAGCATTATCTTGCTGATCATATTTAATAGTGTAGCCCCCCTTCAGTTTCTTAAGCTGATTGATTTGTAAATAAATTAAATTGATTTGTAATAATTACTACAACTCGCAGATTGTTGTTATCTGGAAATGAAGTTTTGCAATTTTACAGCGGTGTTATGAGTTCAATCAATATCAAAATATAATAGGGTTCGAAGTAAAATATTTTTGATGGATATTTTTCCCTACTGCAGTACCAACATGATTGTAATAAAGCGCAAAATTATCATAATTGATTATTTAGATTTAGTTAAATTAGATTTAAAATTAAAGTATAGAATAACGGCCTGGCCCACGATCTCGACAAGAAATTATCTGTCGCTTAGTTATATTTAAAACAAAAACAAAATAAGAAAATTTGTTTTTGTCTTCGATATATGTATGTAACTAAGCGATAGAAAATTTTTTGTCGACATCGTCGTAATTTTCTTTGTTTATATGGAAATACTGTCACGTTATATTATCTGTTGAAGGTGGGTCACAAGAAATAATTGCGTGATCACAAGGCAGTTATGGACTCACCTAAATAGAGAAGGTACGGATTACCTAATTTCAAAGAATAGGAAACAAATCTCGATTCTAGTGTCCGTGTTAACCGCACACTGTCTCATAGGTAGGCATGCATAAAGGCTAAGGGTTGAACACAACGACTTTTGCCGTAGCTGCCAAGATATTGATGAAGAGGAAAGCATAGAACATTTTCTTTGTCACTGTCCTGGACTTGCAGGAAAGAGAATGGCCACAATGCACGCTTTTGAATTCAGGGAACTTTCTGACGTTGCTGGTGTTAAACTTCAACGTATTAGCAGCTTTATACTGAGCTCTGGATGGTTCGACGGTGGGGACTCCGCATAAGCAGAGTGTCCGTGGTATCACAATGGACCAAAACGGTCTAAGTGAGTCCGGGTTTCTGACTGCCACCCCTACCTAACCTATCCTATATTATCTGTTAATAATAAAAAAAATCAACCAATCAATTATTGCTTGCTTTTTACCATGGTTTGCAAGTGAGTATTTAAATTTGCTGTTTAATTTTGATAATTCAATTCTCTATCAACTTTTAAGACAGGTAAAAAAAAATAGCGACACAAATTGAAAAATGATATGATAACACAGGTCAACATGAATTTTGATTCTGAGTTATGTATCTCTGATTTTGTTTACTTATGGCTTACTAAAGAATGAAAAAATTTTTGTACATACTAAAGTCTGCTTTTATAGCCACCACAACGAAAACTCGAATTTTATGGGAAAGCTCTATTTTTCAGTTTCAATTAAATATGTAGTTTTATTATTTTTAATTAAAAAAAGAGGACATAAAAAATACAAAAAATAATAGAAAAAACAAACTTTAAGAACTAATACTTTGGCATTTCTTTTGTGAAAGTCAGAACTTTCACAAATGAGCCCCCAAATGTTGTCACTCATTATGTTCTCATTATATTGTCCTTATTACCGTTGTTCAAAGTTCATTATGGTGGAAGCGTTCCCCCTGCTCTCTTGAATATTCAAGCAAGTTATCTTTGAAATTATCCATGTTCGCAGCAATATGTGCACTTTGAGTGGCAATCTGAAATTCATTACTTTGAGCGTGTGCCAAACCGTAGAAAAGTACTATGGTATAACAATATTTTTGACTATGGGCAATTAATTTTTCTACTGTGCCATGTATATATATATAGTTTTCATTATATACAGTACAAAAGCAAAATTTATTTATAATAAATAGATTTTCTCCTTAATTAATAATCGATGCATATAATCATAAAATGGTCAAAAATAAATATTTTATTTGTTGACCGGTGTAATATTTTAAACCCAAAGGCGCCACATTAAAGTATAATAAAATAAAACTATCAGGACAGCTCTTTAAGATGCTTTAACTTAAACGTACATATAAACATGTGTTTAGATATGTATTTCGTAAAATAATACACTTATATCTTATTTAGCACAAGTAAACATGAAGTGTTTGCTGTCGAATATCACAAAATGTCAGTATATTCTCCGGTTTATATTGTTTTACAAAATCCATATCATGCAAAAAGGGAAAAAAGAAAACCATATAAAAAGTGATTGCGTGCCTCACATAACTAACGAAAAGCAGCGCAAGGAAGGATAAAACGTTAAGTTGTTCATAAACGAAAATCTGTGACGGATTATGCTTAAGTAGCGTCTATTGATTTCGTGTAGAAGGAAAAATAACCATACATAATCATTGTACGTGTGTGCTTAGGTAAGTAAAAAATAAATTAGTTTCCTGGAATGAGAACCATGAATGAGGAATGCGCACGTATTTGTGTAAATAAAATTATAAATCTAAGGATAATTTATATATATTAGGAGATTTTTTAAAGAATATATAATTTGTAGCTTCTTTAATTTGTAGTTATATATGATTTATGGTATTTTTAATTTTTTATAGCTAAGTTATAATATTTTATTATGCACAGTAAGTTCGCAGTTTTAAAGAACAAACTTTTGACACCACACATATTACTGCATGACGCACCGTTTAGACTAGGGACCGAGGTGCATTGCTACCTCCTCCCCCACTTCCAAAAATAAAAATAAAAAATCCTGTTATGCCAAAATTTTTTTGAAAACTAGTCCACAAATGAGAAAGTTGTTTGTTAATACTTAAAAAACAGTAAACCTCTTCCAAAAATTATTTTCAAAATATGTTTTCCAAAAAAATACTAGCAAGCCAAAAAATTTTTTTAAATTAGTCCACATATGTGGTTGTTTGATAGTAAAGTTTTTAAAAGTTGGATAACAAACGACGAAGTAACGTATTAATACATTTTTTTGGTTGGCAGATTTGGCGCCCACCCCCCCCCCCCCAAACCACAGAATACTCGTGCTAAAAAAATTATGAACCTCTTCCACGTGCAAAAACCATTTCTATATTGGTTGTTAAATGACAAAGTTATTTGATAATCAAATATTTGAGCAGGCAATTTGCAACACTCTCCCACTCTCTCTCTCTCTTGCAAAAAATAAAAAATTAAGTGGACCTCTTCCTTATGAAAAAAGAATTTTGGAAATTGGTCTACATATAAGAAATTGTGGTCGTTTACATTATAGAATCTATCTTTTATACGGAAGAAGTAAAGTAATCTAAAAAAATGGGCGCAAAAGTGGGCGTGGTTTAAAAAAGTAGTGGAGTCTCGATTACATATTGTGAGAATTTCTGGGAGATCGGTTTAGAGGTCTGGTCTCCTATAAGGTATAAACTAGGGTATGGAAAATTGTGAAATTGTTTTCATATAATACTGCACAACGATCATGATCATTAGATTTTCTCTATCAGCTCTCGCTTCGAAGATATAGTGTCGTTTAGGATTTGCATAATTTTCACCTCTTTTTGTATTATTTCGTTAATATATCTCAAATGGCAATCCAAACTAAGAAATAATTTCTGGATTATTATTAATCTACACAAAAATCACTTTTATTTAGATAGATTCACATTGATGAGTATATCAGCGTATCTGACTGATTATCGCAAGGATAATTAAAATCGTGTGTTTTTAGTTTGATCTTTGAAAATTTTTTTGATTTTGATTTTTTTGATCAAATATAACTAATTATTACGTATGTTTGTTCGCTGATTACAAAAATAGCTTTATTTCTATTCTAGCCCCTCTAAATTCAGAGATATTTCGTGTTAAATTAAAAAAAAAAATAATCTTGAAATTTTTCTTTTCGAAAGCCATAAAAAAATTGTTTTTAAATTACATTTGTCCATTTACAAGTTATTAGTGCAATTATTACTCAAAAAATATGTTGTATGGAAAATTCCAGAAAATAGTTGTGCTATTGGTAGTTAATTTAGAGAGTTTTATTTTAAAAAATTACCCGTGTCATATTTTCAACTAGAGGTCATACAGAAATTTCAACCATGGAATTTAAATCGTCATCAAAAATTATGAATATGACGTCGCTGGTTTTAAATTCAGCCTCTTTTTTAGGGTTCCGTACACCAAAGGTGAAAAAAGGAACCCTATTGTTTTCGCTACGCTGTCCGTCTGTCTGTCACACGGTATTTTCTCAGGAACCATAAGAGCTACGGACCTGAAATTTGGACAGAGTATGTAGAACCTTGGACACTACAACAACAAATGCATGAGAATTAGAAATTCAAGGGTGCTCCAAAACGAGAGACGAAAAATCTTAAAATCTCATGTAATATACATACAATTGTATGTATGTGTGCATATATGTATATTGACACTTGAAATTTGTAAAATTAGTGTATTTTTATATAGACTAGAACAATAAACATTAAAATATTAAAAAATATTAATTAAAGGGTGGTCCATCAGTTAATGCAATTTTGACTATGTAATTTTGAGAACTTGCTATATCTTCGAAACCGTAATAGGTAAACTCTTGAAATTTTCAAAAACGGTAAAACTAAAAAATCCAAAAATTATAAAATCGCCAAACCGAAAAAAATCGCCAAAACCTGAAAAAAATCGCCAAAAATTTAAAAACAATCGCCATATCGAAAAAAATCGACAATATTAAAAAAAAATTCTAGCACTAAAATATAAATCGCCAAATTCGAAAAAATCGTTTAAATGAAAAAAAAATCGCCAATATGAAAAAAACGCCAAAAACCGAAAAAATCGCCAAAACGCGAAAAATGCGCCAAAACCAAAATAATTGTTTATGTGAAAAAAAAAAATCGCCGAAATGAAAAAAAATTGCCAAAATTAAAAAAATCGCCAAATATAAAAAAATCGCCAAAATTTAAAATAATCGCCAAAAACCGAAAAAAATCCTCAAAACGAAAAAATAAGTGCCAAAACTAAAAAAAATCGCCAAAGCCAAAAAAAAAATCACCTATATGAAAAAAAACGCTAAAATTAAAAAAAACGCCAAAATAAAAAAACCACAAAGTAATAAAAATTGCCAAAATTAAAAAACTTCAAAAACCAAAAAAAAATCGCCAAAACGTGAAAAAAGTGCCAAAACGCAGAAAGCGCAATAAATTCAAAAAACCCCCAAACTATAAAAAAACGCTTAAAAACGAAAAAAATGCCAAAACTATAGTTTATATTGTTCGTATTGAATTACATATCTCGTGCCCGTACGGAACCCTTCGTGCGCGGGCCAAAGTCGCACTTCACTAAATTTATTTGATACGTTTTGATTATATTCTAATAACTTTGTATTAAGAATTAAAATTTTTATTTTAATTTGTTTTATTTTTTTATTTTGTAAAAGCTGCAAATTGAAAATATGATATAAGTAAACTACCGATAACGCAAAAATGTTCTGGACTAGTCCATACAACATTTGTTTTGCGTAATAATTGCACTAATAATTTGTAAATGGACAAATATAATTTAAAACAATTTTTTTTGATAAGCCAAAAAAAATTTCAAAATTTTTTTAATGTAACACGAAATATCTCTGAATTTAGAGGGGCTAGAAAAGAACTAAAGTTATTTTTGTAATCAGAGAACAAACACATAAGAATTAGTTATATTTATTTAGACATCCAAATCAGTGTTATGTAGTGTAATAGTTGAATGTATAAAAATATTACTGAAATTCGTACAAAAATTTGCAGAAATGCGCTATTGAAAGTTGTAATGATAGAGTTTATTTAATTTAACGTTAACTTAAACTTTAATTTAATTTTGACTTCAGAGCATAAATATAGATTTACATTAACATTGCAATACTTTTAGTGGGTTTTAAATATAATTACATATTGCTTCAAACTCAATATATCGATATTACGTAGTTTACAATTACATATTTAAATTGTTGTTCCCGAAAAAATATGTCAAGAAGAGCCTGGCGATTCTAATTTTTCATTTATCTTTTATCCAATATTCGCCTTAAATAAAATTTCTTTTAAATGTTTAATTTAGGGAACCGAAACAACTTACCATCAAATTAAAAGCTTTAAATTTGTTGTGTCAGTGTCTGTCAGTGTTTGGGAATTTCTAAAGTTTTTTCTGGAAATAGATTATTTGAACACAAAACTTAAACCCTTAAACACTAATGTTAATTAGTTAATTTTCATTAATAGTCCCTGAAGAACTTTTATACCAAAAAAAAAATAAGAATACAAAACCATAAAACTTCTTGTTTGCAAATAACCCCAAAACAGCCTTGTTTTTCTTCAAGGTTGCATATACCGACGTGCTTTCGTAATTATTTTTGTTATTATTAGAAATTATTCATTTACTTTAATTATCTCCCAAGACCAATAATAACAATAAACAAACAAAATCTCACAAGCACACACATTGTTAAATACTGTCCGTTCTAATGCTTTGAGATCTAAGTAAATATCAAATCCTCCCCCAAGCAAATATACTTTCTGTAATGCTTCAAAGTGTGTGTGTATGTAATAGACTTACGTAAATATAGGAAACGGATTGCCTTGTATATTACAAGGCAGATGGACATCGTTGCCACGTTCCACATTTATATCCATAACAGGCTTCTGTGTAGTACGAGGTGCTAAGTTTTTACTTAATTCTATGAGAAAGAGAATGATAGCACAAACACATTAAAGTTATTTGTTAATGTTATTTTTGTTATTTATTATTTTACCTTTTACTTGTAATGTTACGGTTTCACTACGTTGTCTATCACCATTCAAGGTGTTGGTAACTAAACATGCATATTTCACTAAAGCATCTTCAGTACGTATGGAACGCACATATAAATCGCCAGATGCTGATAAAACAACGTAACGACCAGCTGCAACGAGAATTAAGTTTGGTTTTTAACAAAAGTTTATTTAATATTTAACAAATACATCAATATTCTTGAAACTATACGTATGATAATACAGTTTCAATAAATGAAGAAATTTTTTCATATCAAGAGAAAATATAAAGCTTAAATTTAGAAATTTCCCGAAAACTCAAAATGGAAAATTTTAATAGTATTAATTAATTAATTGTATCAAATAATATTATTAAATTAGTTATATAAAGGACAGATTGTGTTTTAGCACACACAAAAAAGGAATATGAAAATTTTTGTTATATCAATTAAAAAAATTAATTGAATTTCCACCTATAACTTATTCAATAATATAATTTTGAAATTTAACTGAATAAATTAAATTCTTAACTGAAAAAATTATCTAGTGAATATTTTTTTTCTGTGTACCTTATGTTATTTTATATAAATTTTTTTGTTGTTGGTTGAATTTTAAAAACTCGTTTCATCATCAACACATTCCACTTTCTCTGTGAATTTTATTTGCAAATCAAAATAAAAGATTTGAAATATTAAGGTGCATGACATTTAAAATTAAAAAAAAAAGCTGACGAATATATTGTCATAATAAAAAAAATAATATTTCCAATTATTTGTTGTAGGCTTTCAAATGAACTGGCTTATTTTGATAAAAATCTTAATAATTGAGTTATCTTATTCTACAATTTTTAACTGATTTTCATTTAATTTTTCGTTAAAGTTTTTATTAATTCAATTATATACTTTAAATAATTAAAAATAGCAATTGAAATAAACTTACAAAAAAAATATTTTTTTTTTCAGTTCTTATGATTGAAGTTATTATTTTCGTAATAGAAAATATTAAAAAAATCTTTTGGTGACTCTAATGGTAGTCACAACGATCATATTGCCACAATGTCTTAAATTATTTAAGTATAATTGTTTTGCTTTTGTTTTTTTAAGAATAAATAAACAAAATTTGATTTGATTTTTAAAAGAATTGCTTAATAATTTTATATGTAAAATACACTCGAAAACTGTGGGCGTTTATTTCCGCCTTAGAAGAGAAATATAGTACAAATATTTAAAAATCGTTTAAGTATAAGAAATAGTAAAAACTATTCTGGCATACTTCCAGCAGTGCCATATAAATATGAGGACTTCTGCTTTTTATTTTCATTAATTTTCATAAAACTGCCTTGAGGCATGTAAAGGTTTTTTTAACAAACAGTTTTTCTTTACTAAACATGTATAATTTAAAATTTTCATTGATGTGAATTATTTTTTTTTTAATTTCTATTAACTTGGCTAAACAATTTATGACTCTTTTCAAACCTAAACTGAAAAAGGTGTAATTGTGTATAACTAAATCCCTTTGTTACTTTTTAGGGGATTTTCTAAAATAAAATTACACTAATAAAGTTAAGACTTGGGGAAAAAATAATACCTAACTTTGCAATAGATACAAAACTCGTTCAGAACACACTGACAGCAATAAGGGTAAATAGACGAGAACAACTAGTTGAAATTCCCATGAAAGTGTAACTTTAATGTTGTATGTGTGACACGCAGCCTAACAGAAAATAGTGGACAACATGAAATTCCCACATGATGACATGTAAACATTTTGCAATAAATGTCAACTACCACCGAAGAACGTAGCATGGAGATAAAAAAACATTAACAACTACAGGGTGGCCCAGAAAGACCGAAGTGGTGTGAATTCCTTATAACTTTTTATTTAAGACATATTTTTTTAATTTTTTGTTTTTTAAATACAGTAAATTTATAGGGAATATTTTTAGATTAGTTATTAAAAATTGTATCCCGCAAGTGGTGGCCATTTTCTGCTTCGCACAAATGTGCTCTTTCCATTTCCATTATTCATAACTTAACAAGCAAAACTTTAGGATATGGGCTAAGGAAAACCCGAGAGTACTTCATCAACGACAATTACACCCAGTTAAGTGTACTGTTTGGTGCGGTGTTTCTTCAGAAAGGATCATTGGTCCATATTTTTTGGAAAATGAAAGAGATGTCGCCATTTCCATCAATGGTGATCGATATCGGGCCATGTTGGAAAATTTTGTAAGGCCAGCCGTGGAATACCATCCGCAAATATGGTTCCAACAGGATGGAGCCACAGCGCACACTCCGAGGGCCACAATGGCTATTTTACGCGACATCTTTGGGGAAAGAATAAATTCGCGTAGAAGCAATTTTAATTGGCCTCCGCGTTCCCCGGATTTAACCGCTCCAGACTGTTTCCTTTGGAGTTATTTAAAAGGGAAAGTTTATGTTAATAAGCCTAGGACTATTGAGGAATTAAAAACCAATATTCCAGACGAAATTAACAACATAACACCGGAAGTTTTGCGAAAGGTCATGGAAAATGTGTTGAAAAGAGATCATTTGTGCGAAGCAGAAAATGGCCTCCACTTGCGGGATATCATTTTTAACAACTAATCTAAAAATATTCCCTATAAATTTACTGTATTTAAAAAACAAAAAATTAAAAAAATATGTCTTAAATAAAAAGTTATAAGGAATTTACACCACTTCGGTCTTTCTGGGCCACCCTGTACAAATACAGTATAATATGGTACTAAATACATCATAACTGCCCACAGAGAGAGAACCGAGCGAAATGTATAAGCGTATGTGTATTCATTTGTATAAAAAGCCGATTGATGTTCGACACTCTGGTGCTTCTCTGGGCAGCCTGGACATAAATACATATGTTTGTATTGTATAATATTTTTATATGTGTAGGAATGCCTTTTGTATAAATATTTTCACTTCTGCTCTTACGTAGAAGTGAACTGTATATAGTAACTACAGTTTTTTTCCGGACTTTTTATTTCCTGGAAAAGCAGTAGTGATAACGTTACAAAGTATTATTTTGATTTATTTCATAATTCATAAGAACTATTAACTAATAACTTTTTATAAACACTTTAGTCCAAAATGTTAAATCACGCATTTCTTCATATCATAGCAGAGAGAAAAAACTGAACAAAAATATTCAAAATACTGAAGTAAAGTTTTTATTTACATTTTTAAAAGGACCGATTGCATAATCCTCATTATAGCGCAAACAATTTCTACGCTAACATATTTTCTCTCAAGCAACTATGATGAAAGCCTATTCCAATATAGAAGATCATCTCTACTTTGTTTATGGGAAAAACTAAAATACGCTACAACTAAAAATTAAAAGGAATACACATACGTCTCCAGCTACTAGACTCTTTCTCATATCTTCAGTCTGAGTATTCAGGCTATGGAGGTTTACCTAGATACTCGAGATATTTATTCATCATTTTCCACCACATACGATCATGTGTGTATATAAAATGGAATGGAAAATGTGTGAATATGAGTGCGGCTGTTTTAGTTATGTATTAATATACTAATACATGCTTTATATATGTGTGTAAATAAAAATTCCCTTTCTGTATGTTTGCACGCATGTGTAGCCGCCTATTTTTATATGGCAATACTGCACATATTTATAAGTACCCTGTAGTAAATAAAATAGTCGATTGACAAAAAACACTAGCTATAAATTAATTATTCTGCAAGTGACTACAAATTGGTTTAAATCTCATGCAGATATCAACCAAACATATTGAATAGAAGCACACGTAAGAATTAAATAAAAGCAAAATAAGTAAATGAAAAGAAAATAAAAAAAAAATCAAAAGAAGCATGCCATGAAATCAAATGCCAAATGTTTCTGTTGAAAAAAAAATAATAATTTCAATACTTAATATGTATAATATTTTCTATGAGCAGGACAAACTTTCGTATGAATGTATGTATGTATTTTTGTTTTAAATATAAAAATACTAATTATTTCTACATATCAATACACATATATTCATTATATAAAGTATATACATATGTATGTATATGATATACAAATGTGTATGAAGATTAACGTAAATATTTTTTTAACTATAATAGATTTTAAGTGACTTCAGAGTGGTTGAAAAATAAGTAGTTAGTAGTCACTTTAAAAGTCATGCAGAGATGGCCAATTGACTACTACCTACGACATGCCTATGTTAAAATAGTGAGTCGGCGACAAGGAAGAAAGTCACTTAATCAACCAGTTGTGGTTATTAAAAAACCAGTTTGAAGGTACTTACAAATGAGTTTGAGTTCCTATAGGGTATAAAATGGAATGGAAAATGTGTAATGGCGTGTGTGTGGCTGTTTCCACCCTCTAGGAACTCAAACCAATTTGTAAGTACCTTTAAACTGGGTTTTTAGTAACCACAACTAGTTGATTAAATGACTTTTTTCCTTGTCTATATAGAAAGATACATATATGTGTATATTTAAATATGTATATCTATGTAAATATATAAACACATATGTATATGTACATATGTACATATGTACATATATATATATATATATATATATATTTATTATTATTATATTCACTTAAAATAAAATACGAACCACTCATAGAAAATATTATACATATTTACCCATTTCACAACCTACTGCAGATTGTAGATTGTATTAGCTTCAACTATGGTAGTTGTGAACGGCCTGTTCTACGTGTTGTTAGACTTTTAAAAATGTCGAACATTTAAAAAGAAGAAGGGAAAGAATAAAAATAACGAAAATAGTTTGAAATTAACATAAGCAAAAAACGAAAAAAATCGACATTATGCGAAAAAAATACACTGCAGAAATATTAGTGGTGGATTCGGGTGATTAAAAACTAAGAAAAATTACAATTTCATAAAAAATCAAAAAATGTCAGGCGATCCAGAAGAAGACATTCAATTTTATTCCAGGTTGCTTCCAATTTTGCAATTTCTTGCGAATTTTTGCACTTTTCGCAACAAAAGCGACTTGTTGCATGCTTTCAGTTTCCTAACAGTTCTGCCGATTTTTAAAAAATATAAGACTTTGTTATCATCCCGCTGTTAAATTTTTGCGAATTTTAGCGATTTTTTTTAATTTTTTGCATTCCTTACATGTTTGGCGATTTTTAATTAATATTATGGCTTGTTTAAAATTTTGCAACTTCTCGCGATTTTTTGCAAAGATCTCGATAAAAGCGACTTTTTACATGTCTTCAGTTTCTTGGCAGTTTTGCCGATTTAAAAAAAAACATTATCACGCTGTTAATAAGTTTTTGCAAATTTATGTAATTTTCGCGATTCTTTCCTAATCTTTTGCATTCCTTACAGTTTTAGCGATTTTTAATCTATGTTATGGCTTGTTTAAAATTTTGCCAATTTTTGCAAAGTTCGCAATAAAAGCGAACTTGAGAAATTGCGTCCTAACAATTTTGAAAGTTTTAAAGCATTATTAGACTTTGCTATCATCCTGCTGTTAGTAGCTTTTTGCCAATTTTCGTCATTTCGCGAATTTTTTATTTATTTCCATATTATTTTTTCACTAGTTTTTATTAGTTTAATAAAGATAAATTAAAGTAAATGTAATTAAAAAAATTAGCTCTTTTATAAGCTTATGCATTTCTGATGTCATTCTACGACATTCATCAAACATAGGGAAAAATGTTGTAGGTGTCGTAGCAAAATTTTCTATGGAAATTACCTACAACATTTTACAACTATTGTACAGCTGGACGACCTACTATAGTTACAATAGGTTGTGAATTGAGCAATTAAATATTGAAATCATTCAGTTTTTTTTTCAAAACAAGCATTTGACATTTGATTTCATGGCATGCTTCTTTTGATTTTTTTATTTTCTTTTCATTTACTTATTTTGCTTTTATTTATTTCTTACGTGTGCTTCTATTCAATATGTTTGGTTGATATCAGCATGAAATTTAAACCAATTTGTAGTCACTTGCAAAATAATTAATTTATAAGTTGGTGTGTTTTTTTCGTAAATAATATCGCATTCGAATGTTGCGCAAACCTTTCTCGGACAAAACACTCGAGAATGGCTATCGTAAACAGAAAGAGAAAGTGCTGCTAGAGCTCACTCGTTGCTCAGTTCGTACCAACAAATCCTTAGATTTCGATGTTTCGCTTACTAATCAATATCTTACCTTTAGCGGTTATGTAATCACAAGCAACGTCATTAATATTTAGACTTCATTGCTTCTAAATAGCAAAAATTGTTATTCCTTTTTTGTTGTACATTCAGAAAAACTAAAAATTGAGAGAAAGAAATTGTTTCTTGCTGCTATACTTTTTTTAACGAGAATGTTTCGAGAATTGTTGGCTTCAGCGAACATTCGCTTATTTTCAAATATGAGGTTGGGTGGGTTCGAAAAGCATGTTTTTTTTATATGTGTGTGAATAAAATATCCTTGAATACACAAATGTGTAGTTCATTAATAGTCAGAGTATTTTTATATTCATGCATGTGATTGTAAAGCCGGGATCCCACTATCAGCACAATGTCCCGATTTTCGTCGGCTCATTGCAATAAAGTCACAAGTAAACAACCGAAATAGCCCTATTTCGCAATTAATTCCAGGATACATCTATACGCCTCTATTACCAATGCAGTGTAGTTGCAATTATGGGATCTCGGTTTAAAACACACAGTATATAAATTTTAGTTGCGGACATTTGTGCTGCGTAATTTATAAAATGTGTACGAACCGGGGAACGAAGCCGATACTGATTTGTCGGCGGCAGCGACTGACCACAAATATCATCGGCGGCGGCTAAAAGTCGACTTGCGCCGAAGAAATCTCGGCGGCGGCTGCTAAGAAATAAAACTGTCGGCGGCTAGTACAAATCGGCTGAGAGTCGGCTAATGTCAACATTTTGTAAATTTTTTTTTACGTTTCTAACTTTGAAAAACAAGCGTGACGCAAAATGTGTGTGACACAATGAAAACTTTGACAACTCTCACTGTTTGTTTCACTATTTTGTTTTATGTATATTATTCTATCACTCTGATGCCACTAACTGATTTTTTATGTAAATTTATCAAAAGTGTAATAATTTGCATGCGAGTTTGGGTAAACAAACTAAGAAAAGTAAAAAGTTGCCTAACTTTTCGCTTCGCTTTGTGTTAAAAGTAACTTATGTCACATGTTTCATATAACCATGCACATTAAATCTTAAAAGTTTTATCTGACATGACATATAGCAACGTGTTTATGCAACGAGGCAGGTTGCATTGTCGGTGGCATAGTCCGTAGTCTTGTTTATGGCTGCATTCGAAGTTTCGAAAATATTAAAATGTTTTGATGTTTATGGGTTGAATTTTAGGTTGCAGTGTCTGTATCAAAATATTCGTAAACGTGTTGCTTAATCAAATTGCAATGTCTGTACCTACCATTATGACACTTCAGCTTTTCTTCATTGATTTGATATTGAATTTATAGAAAGAAACAATAACTATTAGAAAGAACAAACTATGTAAAACGGACACAAAGTGTTTAAATGTTCGTCAAATTTTCGTAATTATGTTTCAAGCTTGAAATTTAAATTTTAAAATTGCAAGCCTGGATCAGGACGTAGTTTACCTCCCACCTAAATAGAAACAATAAAAAAATAAACTTCATCCGAATCATTAAAGTTTCCAAAATATAAATTTTATTTAATATATTTTCTTAAAACGAAGCACAAATGATTGATGAATACAAAAAGGCAAAATTTGTATTATAAAATAGTTAATCGATTAAGTAAAGCAATAAAAAAGGCATTTTTATAGTTAATATTGTAGTATGTTTCCACAGGACCGGGTTTGAAACAAATATGTAGTTTTACATAGGAAAAATAAACAAAAATAGTTATAAGAAAACTAGGACGGCTAATTTTAAAATCGCCAAGTTGGCGAGACACCGCCACATCTGGCAGTGTTATTTTTCAGGGATATCAAATCGTTTATTTATAGTAAAAATCACTATTTTTCAAAGCAAAATTATTAAGTTAACATTACTGACATTACATTAATTTGCAAAAAAAAAAATGTGAAAAAAAGGCTCTGCCGAAGCCGAAAATAGGCCGCATGTGTCAGCGGCGACTGAGGCTCTTTGAAAATTGCCGGCGGCGGCTGTTAGCCGACTCACAGCCGACCGGTTTCGTTCCCTGGTACGAACATAGTTACTGGATATTTATAAATATACGTTTTTGATTTAAAATTAATACACGTGTACGCCTTGCCGTCTTTTTGTACAACAAATCCTTATGCGCTCACCTTTTACAATTGTGCCCTTAATTATGAAAGTGGTCTAAGTCATATAATTCTCTGCTCAAGATATTTAGTATATTACATTTGAACAAATTAAAAAGTATTTTTATATTATGCAGCATTTTAATTTAGACTTGTACTAATCTCGATTTATAAAAATTAATTTAATATTTTTTAAATATTTATTGAAGTTTTTCAAAGATTTATTTGATATTTCGTAGCAAAAATGCACGACTTAGGCCACTTTCATAATTAAGGGCACAATTGTACCGTGATTTATTTTTTTTATTTTTTATATATTTTTAAGTGAAACTATAATACTGCAAGATTCAGCACCTTTAGTAAACAAGTAAATTCCGTTGAAAAAAAATTCGAAAAATTAAAAGTGTAAAATGTAAAAGTGCAGAAGAAATGAGAAAATTTTAACAATACTATAGTAAAACACATCGACTATCATATTTTGAAACAACTTTTCGAAATACTTGAATCATGTTCAAATAATTTAAAAAGCAAACTATTTTCTTTAAAAAAACGCTTCCTTAACTTCAGTAGATGTTGAACGCAGTGTTTCGATATAACATAGCTTTTCAAAATATAAAAAAAATAATTGGAAAATTTTTCATACAAGAAATACATCCTTCACATTTACAGCCTTATGTATAAGGAAAACTTCATGCCAGTTAGCATAAGTGGCAAAATTTAAAATGGCCTTACCTACTAAGCAAAAAATAACAGAATTTGTAAAGAATTTATAAGACTTATCAATAAAATTTTCCGATTTTGGAACCAAAATATTGCAATTTGTGTATGAAATAGTTGACACAACGATATGTAGTTACTAAATCGATACAAAATGTCGGTACGAATTCGTAACGATAATTAGGTACCATTTCTTTTTTTTAAGAACAGCAGAGTACAGCTTCAGCGTTATGTTGCTGTTGTTGTCGAAAAAATGTGCACATATTTACGTATTTTATTATATTAGTTATAATTCTTTTTATTTATTATAAATTTTTACAACGCAAATTCATACTAGGTGGTCGTAAAGGACCAGGTGACTATTTTCGTCACTTGTAATTTTAATATACCTGGGATGTCAAGAAACATTTTTCAGTACATTTTCCTGACATTTCAAGTATACATTTCTCAAAGCGAATTGAGCTGAGTATACCTTATAAGTAGTTGCCTTAAATTTTTATTTAAAACAAAAATTTTCACAGAATTTTCCTCATGTACTTAAAAATCAAAGTTTTATTGATTTTAAAATTTTTATTAAAATAAATTGTTCAGAGAAACTACCGAAATGTCTTAACGAAACTTACAAAAAGTCTGAGTTCAGACAAATTACGGAAATGTCTTAATGAATTTGATACGACAAGCCTAACTTTAGAAAAAATCTAAGCATTTGGTTTGGAGAGCAACGAGTTCCCCTCATCACACTCGCCCTTTTCCTATGTCATTCATCTTCTTAAGACTAATCAGCTGAGCAATAAAATTTTCATGGTAAAAACGGGGACTTATAGGCTTAGTTGAATACACAAATATTTTAACGGCGAATAGTTTTTGAATATTAACCTAAAGTCCCCAGAAGTCTTACGTTGCGCGTAAAAAATGTGATGACATCAGATATGTCATTTAATTTTGTTATAATACCAGTGAAATAAACTGCGGGATATTTTGGAAGCGAATAACTTAACATTGTGAGCATTTGTCTTAGAAATAAATAGTAGAGTAGTTCCGCTCCACTCCATAATAAAATTCAACATTCTGTGCTCAGCCTGAACAGCTGACCAAATAGAGCTAAGTCTTTTATATGCTTTCTTAGGTGGCAGGAGAAAATATTTGTTAAATTTAACATTAAAAATGCAATAAGATAACGAAATAAGGGTATAAAATTAAATTATATATATATATATCAAGCAGTTTTTAAGATGTAACTGTTGAGCTCAACATCTACGCCTTATGAATACGCCCAATGTGTATAAAAACTGCTGTTGTATAAAAACTCTACAAAGCATAACAGAGTAGCCAAACTATTTGAATAAAAATAGTTTTCGTGTAACTTTTATTTTACTTACATTTAGAAAATTTAATGAATAAACGTTTTTAAAGACTAAAGAGAGTTATATCATCTTTAGGGCTTGCAATAAAATAAGAGTGAAATCAAAACTAATATCGAAATTTTCAGAATGTGCATAAATAATGTCATTTATGGTTGAAAGCAAACATTTGGCATTTATTCCATACCATAATGTACATCAGCAGATTTATGTACCCGAAAAATTTTTTCTTCAAACATTGCTTATAAAAAAATTTAATACGACATTGTCAGCCTCAAAGAAATATGTAACAAGCAAACACACCGGAAGGAAAGAAAATGCGCACACATAAATTTTAGCAAACGGATAAACACAAACATATCCCAACAGCAATAAAATTAGTAAATATATGAAAAGGGATTTGCAACTGCAACCAAATGCTCACAACAGTTTCTTAAAGCTACCCAGCGAACATCGTTTTACCGAATTTTAACAACATTCGGTTAGACAGTCTGCATAAGATACTGAACTCGCATCGTCCATTCTAGTTTTTTACAGAAGGAATAATTTTTTTAGAGAATACATTAATTTGTTTATACATCTATAAAAAATTTCATTAAAATATCTTACAGTACAATAGAAAATGTTCTAACTTGTCACAACATTTTTCACAAATTGTCATATTCTTGTCGGAAACTGTTCAGTTTAATATCAGACTTTTACAGAAACACCTCATAAAAGTGCTACAAAAAAAATATTAAACATTTTTAAGTTTGTATTGTCTCGCAAGCGATTTGTTGGTTTTTAAAGGAAATACATCAAAGTCTATTCTGAAATGACTTTACTGTTTGTTTATTTGTCGAAATTCAAATCTTATGATGATGTTTTTCCACCTTGCGGCTAGCACAATTCATTTATTTTAAATTGGTTTTATCTATTTAATACATACTTGAAAAATTTTAAGAATTTTTTGTAATATTTTGTTTTTAATAAAATTTAAAAATTTATACTAAATAGCGTCAGAAACTGGTAATAATTGAATTATGTTCACCTGAAAATAGATGGCTATTATTGTTAGAGTTAAGTATCGGCAAGTTAACAATAAATAATGTTATTTCAAAAAACTTTTCGAAGCGTTCTCCCACATATATTATATTAAACAAGTAAGAGTGTGCTGTGCCGAGTCTTAAATAGCCTTCACCAAAGTGCGTATATGTAGTATAGATATGTAGTTTATATTACAAAATTATCATTGTTCGCCATGGTGCAATTTTTGGTAAGTGACCTCTCTATATTTTTCGATTAATTTTTTTCGATATTAGCAATAAGTAGAATATTTTATTATACACTCTGTATTTAAGAACTATTTTACATTCACCCATATTCCACTTGTAAAAATTGACGCCACGTCATACAATACCAAAAAATTAGTGCTTTTTCAATGGCAATCGAGATGTTGTAAAACCGTGCTAATTTTTAATGGCGCGCGTCAAATTTTTCCAACACGACACGACACGAACACGAATACCATGACACTCAACACGCACTTGAAAAATCGAAATGATACTTTAGAACGCGAACAAAATATTATTGGTATGGTATGGAAGATCAGAAAATTTAATTGATTTTTTTCAAGAGCCAGCTGATATTATCGGCCACCACAACTGATAAAATCGTCTTACGTACAGAACTTTAAGCTTCAGAGGCCCATACAATATCAACAAATATGCTGGTGGTGTGTGTTTGATGATGATACAAAATAATAAATTTTGTCTTCGTTTCGTGTTTATCGTGACAATTTTGCTTAACACGAAACGAACCGAACAAAAAATTAAAAATTCGTCTGTGCCGAATCTGATATATCCTTTACCATACCAAGAACACAGATATGCAGGTACATATTTATTTTGTGAAAAAATTCATAATTTTTGCTCTTTTTGTGTTTGGATAAAAGTTCATATGCAATTATTAAGGAATTGATTAAATCTATATTAATAAGTAGTAATAATACACTAATCTTTTCTAGTTTAATTATGAAACGCACTTATTAAGATACGAGTTTGCTGCATTATGAGTAATTTTAATTCTTGATACTTGATGAATCAGTTACTCGATTTGTTGCATTCATAGCTGTACAAACAAATACCGCCGTTATATCAAAACTATCCAATGAAAACAATATTTGATATTTCACTTGACCTGAGATTCGATAACAAACGAATGCTGACTAAAGCAAAGAAATTTCGAAAGAAAATTGTTCAATATTTGTTCGCAAATCTAAAAAAAATCGAAAGTTCACGAAAGCTTCAAACTTCTTTCTTTTTGTTAATAACTTAATCACCCTATAAAATAGTTTTAGTATTGTACCTCCATAACATATTGTTTTAATTCAATAATACTTTATTTTAAAAAATTGTTAAGTGTCCCAATTTAAACATCCCATTGAAAAAGGTTTATAGCGCGGTTTTATGATGTAAACGTTTATTCCTAAAGAATTTGTTTAGCACAAAGGACCGGGAAAGGAAACAGAACATGTTCTTAAATTAATTTTATAGTTAGGACTGTACTTTAACGATAAATTTTATTTCCATTTCCATTTACTAAAAAAAAATTTAGTAAAGTGCGACTTTGACTTGCTCACGAAGCGTGCCGTACGGACACTAAGTATATAATACTATATGAGCTTTAGCCTATATAAAATATAGTTTTGGCATTTTTTTCGGTTTTAAGCGTTTTTTAATAGAGGTTTTTAGCTTCAACGTTTTTTCTGCGTTTATTGGCGTTTTTTATTTCGTGATTTTTTAGTTTTGGTGCTTTTTTTTATCGATTTTTTTTAGTTTTTTGGCATTTTCTTTAACTTGGCGATTTTTTTAGTTTTGGTGCTTTTTTCGTTTAAGCGTTTTTTTGGGGGGCGTTTTTTCTCTTTTGGCGATTTTTTCATTTTAGAAATTTTTTCATTTTGGCAAATTTATTTTTGTGTCACATTTATTATTTAAATTTGGTGATTATTTCGCTTTTGGGATTTGTTTTCGGGTTTTGGGGTTTATTTTATTTTTTTTAATTTTTAAGCGTTTTTTAAAGGTTTTTTTAGTTTTAGTGTTTGTTTTAATTTGGTGCTTTTTTAACTTGCATGATTTTTCTCCTTTCAGTGTTTTTTTTCGGGATTTTTGCGTTTTTTACTTTGATGTTTCTTTAGTTTTGGTGTTTTTTTTTACATTTAGCGATTTTTTTAAGTTTTTGGCTCTTATTTTTATATTGGCGACTTTTATTTTATAATTTTGGTGTTTTTCAGCGATTTTTCATTATTTAGATTTTGTTTTTTTTTTTAATTTGGTGCATTATTTTCGTTTTTTTGTGATTTTTTTCGGGTTATGTAATTCTTTTTAATTTGGTGCTGTTTTTTAGTTTTGGTGCTTTTTTCTCGTTTTAGCGTTTTTTTCGGCTTGGCATTTTTTAATAAATATTTTTTTAGTTTTGGTGCTTTTTTCTCGTTTTTGCGATTTTTTTAAGTTTTTTTGCGTTTTTTTTATTTTTGGCGATTTTTTGTTCATTTTGTCGATTTTTTTCATTTTGGCGATTTTATTCGTTTTAGAGATTTTTTAATTTTTGCAATATATTTCGTTGCTAGATTTTTTTTTAATTTGGTGATTTTTTCGTTTTGGCGATTTTTTTAATTTAGTACTGTTTTTAGTTTTGTTGCTTTTTTCTCGTTTTAGCGAGTTTTTTTAAATTTTTGACCAATTTTTATTTTGTCGAATCTATTTATATGAAAGGAATTTTTGTGTAGATTAATAATCCAGAATGTATTTTTAAGTTTCTAGTACCATTCGTTATATATTAACGGAATAATACAAAAAGAGGTGCAAATAAATTATGGAAATCCTAAATGACACGATATCTTCAAAACTAAAGCTGATAGAGAAAAACTAATTACGCTTTCGTAATTAACAGACAAAAGTACATAAGAATCGGCTTTTTTTATTTAACCATCATGAAAAAAACCTCTAATTTACTGTGCAGTGTAATCAGACATGTGGAATCTTAGTCTTGCTGAGCAATAATTATATCAATTAAATAAATGAAAACATTTAATCGCTTTATTGCCTAAGAAACATTTGAATAAAATTGCAATTTAAGTTTTCCGAGTTAAGTCAGTCTTTATTAGGCTTTTGTCTAACCAAGAAATTTTTATTCAATTAAGGGACTTATTTTCTAAAACGCAACACTAAGCGTTGAAAAATTTTATATGTAAAAAATAAATAAAAAAAAACAAAACAAATACAAAATTTAAATTTATTTGCTGGTAGTTTAGCATGTCTATATACGTATTTCATTGGCGCTTGAACCATATCATCAGTAGACTCAACCACAAACTTTGAATAGTCACAAACCTCTTACTTTATGCACTGACTTTCAAAAACTATATGAGATTCATAAAACAATAATATTTTTAAAAATCACACAGAAAAAATAAGCTTAGTAGGCTTTGAAACTGATACAAAACTCAGCATAAAGTAAGAGGTTTGTGGCTATTCAAAATTTGTGGTTGAAGTCTACTGATGATTTGGTTCAAGCGCCATCGAAAAACGTATATAGACATGCTAAACCACCGGCAAATAAATTTCAATTAGTGTAGTATTTACATTTCTGACAATATGTCAAATAAATTAATTTCAAATACAAAATGTTTCAACGCCTAGCGTTGCATTTAAAAAAATCTCTAAGTTGACTATAAAAATTATGAACTTATTTATGAATACCTTTGTAAAAACTAACAAATAGGTCCCGTCTTTTTAAAAATTTTAACTTTTTACACAACGTCTTTTTTATATTCCCAGGCAGAAAAAGACAATCATCGCGACGTTGCTACGATTGTCTGCGGGTACAACTAACATCAGTACAACATTCGTTTACCAAAATTTTAATGTACTCATAACATTAAAATGATAACGCCAAATCACCGTCCTCCGACTCTTGTTTTCAATGTTGTCACAACACTCTAAATACACATTTTTAAGGTCGTCACAATGTAAATTTCTCAACTTAAGTCAAATTTTTGTATTTACGGTGTTGAAGCGGTAAAAAGTTATTGTAAACGGGGTATTTGGGGAACTAAAGACAAATTTTTGTATTTACGGTGTTGTAGCGGTATAGAATTATTGTAAACGGGGTATTGGGGAAGTAACGTCGGGTTTTGTGAATACAGTGTTGTAGTGGTATATCATTACTAAGGACGCGGTATTTGTAAACGTTAAGTCATATTTTTGTGTTTGCAGTACTGTGGTGGTACACAAATTTTGGAAGAGTCGTAATTTTGTATTTACAGTGTTGTGATGGTACATATTTTTTGGGCAAAGTCACAATTTCTGCCTGAGTTGTTTTCTGCCATGGACTCTGTTTGTTTCTAAAAAAAGATAAATTTGGTTTGCAGCTTGTATATTTTTTAAAAAAAGTAATAGAAAAAACTGCAAATCTTTTGGTATTATAAACAAGGCTTACTTATTTTTTGCATTTCTCACAGTTCTGACGATTTTTGATTAATATTATGGCTTGTTTAAAATTTTGCAACTTCTCGTGATTCTTTGCAAAGTTCGCGAAAAAATCGACTTTTTTCATGTTGTCAACTTCCTGGCAGTTTAAATGATTTTTAAACAATATAAGACTTTGTAATCATCCCGCCGTTGGAAAAATTTGCAAATTTTCATAATTTTCGCAACTTTTATAAATTTTTTGCATTTCTTATAGTCTTAGCGTTTTTTATAAAAGTATAATTACTTTTGTAATTAGCATTAACATTTTTTAACTTTCTTTTTTATTTACAATAAAAAATTTTTTTAAATACTAATTTGAATTACCATTTAAGAAATTTATTATTCGACATATTGTCATAATTATATTTTATATTTTTTGTGACTGTTCAGAATTTGTGGTTGAAGTCTACTGATGATTTGGTTCAAGCGCCAGTGGAATACGTATATAGACCAAGCTGAACCACCGGCAAATAAATTTCAAATTATAATTTGATTTACTTATTTTTCTATATTATCAAAACTGTTTTGTTTTGTACACAGAAAAAAGTGTTCACCAATTAATATTTTCAATTAAGAATTTAATTGTATTAATTAAATTTTTAATTGTAATAATTAGTTTGAGTGGAAAAACTTAATTGATATTATCAAATTGTTTATAGGTGAAAATTTAATTAATTTTTAATTGATACTACAAATATTTTAATTAATATTACAAAATCATTCATATTACTTTTTTCTGTGTAGCCATCAAATATAGAAATTATATTTATTTGAATAAAACGAAAAATGTCGCATGGTCAACAACCTAGCCTGTTGCTTTGTTTCCTTGTTGCTTTGTTGCCTCAAAAATAATCAATATCATTTTCTAGCTGGTAGCTTGCTGTGGTCAATGTGCAGCGTTGTCAACTTTGTGCTTTTCGCACCATTTTGGGTGCTTTTTGAAATTTTTTTGTGCGAAAAATTCCTTACTTGGTGCGTGGAGCTCTTTTTTTTTAATTTTGGTGCGTTTTTAAATTTTTGGTGGCACCAACGCACATTGAACACGACAATGAGTTAAAAATTAAACATTTTTGTTGTTATATTTTTACTAACTTCCTGATAGTGTTAATTACCATATTAATAGTAATGGTGTTTACAAAGCATCACAATTTGAAATGAAATCTTTTTTATGACCCTATGGTAACAATAATGTTGAAAATATTAGCTTTATTAATTTAGAATAATTAATTTTTGATCTCTTTTTTAAAAGTTTTAAGCAGAATTTATAAAACTAATGTACAAAAATTTATAATTGTTTAAAAATTAATGTGTGTGCCCGTAATTATGAAACTTGTATAAGTCATATAGTTCTTTGGTCGAGATATTCAGTATATCACATAGGAATAAATACAAAAATATTTTTAATTTTTCCGACAGTTCAATTAATTTAAAAAAAATTCTCATCTACAAAAAAATAATATTGTACTTTTTATGCAAAATTATTAATTCAATAAATATTTTAAAATAAAAAAAAAGAAGTTTAAAATTTATTAACACATTAATAATCCCCTCCCTTCCAAAAAAAAAAACACACAAAAAAAAGAAATTCTAAGCTTGGTGCGTTTTTTGGTAAATGGTGAGCTTTTTTCTCCGTTTTGGTGCATTTTGAAATTTCAAAGTGGACAACACTGGAAATGTGTTTAGTGCTTAAAAAAGCTTTTTTTTCTCTCTTATTCAATTCTCTTTTGCAGCTCATGTCTTTGTGTGATTTAATTTTTCTGAACAAACTGATTAATCCTGATATTTTTCTTCATATTGCTAAAAAATTTCATACAAATACTTTGTTTACTCAACTCTTGGGAGAAATATTAACTGTTCTTCTTCCATTAAGTTGTATGTAAATTGAAAACTTTATGGCTTCTTTCACAATAACGAAAGAAAAATTTCGACTTAAAATTGACATGTATTGAAAACAAAAACAAATTCTCATATTTTATTGCTGTTTTCAATATAAATTTTCAGTCGAAAGTTTTCATTCTTTATTGTGAAACAGGCCATTAAACTCGTTTTCTCGAAAACTTTTTTTATTGCGTTCTTTAAGTAAATGAGCGATATATAACATAACATTATTATTGTTTAAATTTTTACTTAAATGTTTACGTCAACATCATCTTGTTTGTTTGTTTGCGTTCTTTGTATTAGTGTTCTTTAGTTAACATGCTCTGGATTAATTTTCATGTTCTCAAAAGATTTTGTTGAAAACATTTGCATTAAATAAGTTCACGAACATTTTTGTAATAATATTATCTAAAAATCTCGTCACACTGGTTATAAAAGGAAAAAAAATATTATTCTTGACTCTCTAATTTGAATTTTATTTGTTGGTGGTTCAGCTTGGTCTAACTCTCTTTAGCTCCTATCACATTTTTTTTATATTTGCTGAATGTTGTTTTATTTCAGTGCAGGTAGAGTGTCTTGCAGGATGTTCGTGTGTAATTGAAAAAATGTAAAGATTCTTTTGCAATAGCTGAAACATGTTTGTAAATATTTTTTCCAAGATTTTTATTTACTAACTAGTTCCCATGTATCATAGTATATTTATTTAGAGTCTACATATATTCCTCATGAAATAAATTTCTAATTAATAATTTAATTTATTCGTTAAGACTTCTATTAAGGTTAGGTTATGTTAAGTTAAGAAGGGTAGTGCTGTACCGCACCTCAACTTGGAGACACAATTGTGTATATTGTGATTCCTTTCTATTGCCCATTAAAAAAGCAATATTTACCCTCCTCCCCCCGCCACCCCCCTTTATAACCACTAGGGTATTAAAATCATTGATAATTTTAGTTAAAACAAATTTTTTTGCTGGGATAATGCATACACGTGTTCACACAAATTTATATTTACATGCATATGCATTTTACGAATACAATTGTAGACAGCAGACAATAATCCATGTTTTCGTATATGGGCTTTTATAAATATGCAGGGTATAGTATATTGGAATTTATCAATCCACGTACAAACATATACAATACATAAATGTATATGTGTGTATATATATACCAGTCCAACCTTTCTCTGAACATATGTATACCAAAAGCAAAAATAAATAAACAAACAAAAAACCTGTAAACTTGCTACAAAAATAACAAAAATATTATACAATGTAACTTTCTGCACAATTTAAAAATGTGCAGGAATAAAAGGAAGAAAATAAAAACTATGTAATAAATAAAAAATAACAATAATGTAAAACAAAACAAACCGTAGAGGAAAAAATAAAAACAATACTCACCAACATCCGACAGATCCGGCAATAGTATCTCTTCGCCTCGCTGCCAACTGGCTACTTTAACATATGTACGCACATAGTCCGGTATGACACACTTAATCAACGCCGAATTTCCTAAATAGACTTCACTATTTTCCACATGTACATGAAATTGCCGGCGAACCACTACAAGTAAAAAAAAAACAAACAAACAGTTAAACACACACATGAATAACTAACACTACCAACACTATTACAAATACATGAAACAGTTCACTCTTGATTTACGCGGCATTTAATTAGTATAATTCTTTTATGGATAATTCTTGCCAACCATTGACAGTAATAGTGCATAAAGGGTGGAAAAATTTAAGATAAGGAAATAAATTGGCTTAAAAACACATTGTTTTTTTATATTCAGTTTTATTGAAACTAATATAAAGTAAGAAAATGGGAATTAATAATGGAATATGATGTCCACCAAATGTCTACAATATCTACCTCTATCTACCTCTGACAGATGTCGGCTCATTGCATTGTCATTGCAGCGCCCAATTTCATCTTTCAGAGCATCAATTGTTTCTGGTTTGGTCACGTAAGCCCAGTTTTTCAAATTATAATTCCAAATTTCACAATTATAATTCTTTGGTGTAAGAGTGTAGCGTGCCAACAATATTATAAACAATCAAGTTAACAATAACTTTAAAATATATTTCCATCAAAAGACCGATTTGACTCCAACATCAGTTATACGAGTAACTTGGAAATACAAAGCTAGCCTAACTGAAATGTGTCACATTGTCAACGTCTACTAAAGTAACCATTTCATGATATCACATCCTGGAGGTGCTTTGGTTGGAAGTTTTATTAGCTTTTTCTCGAACTGAACACTCTGGTTACTATACTCGTGTGTTGTAACATCGATAGAGACCAATAATTCTTTTATACGCAGCCGTGGACCGCGTTAAGAGAGGGTTATCCATATTTACACATGAATCAGAGCCAGAGTTGCCAACTTCATAATAAATAATTAAAGTAGTCATAAACATTTTTCTTTAATTTGATTCTGAGATTACTTACAAAATGTTCCCAAATGCTTTACAAATTTATTACACCGAAAGAATTTTGCTTCATAAATCCATCTAAACAATTTCATTAGATTTTTTCAAAAAAATCTAAAGCAATTAAGTTAAAGATTAAATTCTTTAAAACTAAAAAAATTAATAAAATAAACATCAATTTAGAATTTCATTATAGCTAAGAAATTTATTCGTTATCACAATTAAAATTTCATTGTAGTCATGAAAGTCTGATAAATTAAATATGTTTCAACAGTTGTTAACCAAAATCTTCCATCAAAAGTAGTTCAGTATGATTGGTTTTGCACTCTTTGTATGCTTATTTACACATACAATTTAAATTAAGTTAATGAAATAATTTTATTGTTTTAATGAAATTATTGAATTGTTTTAATGAAATAACATCATTGTTTTAATGAAATTATTTCGTTATTTTAATGAAATTATTTCGTGGTTTTAGTGAAATTATTTCGTAGTTTTAATGAAATGTTTTCGTTGTTTCGATGAAGTCCTTTCATTGCATTAATGACACTGTTTAATACATTTGACGTAGTTTTCATTAAAATAATTTGAACGAAACTGGTTTCATTAATCCAACGAAGCGTGACGTTGGTTGAATTTTAATAAATTTTTCCATTGGATTAATGTTGAAATTCATAGAGCTTATGAAAAAATTCTTGCAGTGTAAATGGCTTATAATAGCTTAAATGTCAATTTTATTAATTATTTAAAAAAATCATGGTTCAAAATTCACTCAGTATATTAAGATTTATTTACTAAAAAATTTCAAAATAGAAGACCAATTTTCAATCTCGTGCAAATGGTTCACCACCTCTACACTAACAATATGCAGAGAAGTGCCCTTTCTATTTCTGCGTATCCACAGAATGTCGCGTAAGATGTCACGTACTTTGAGGAACTAGTTAAGCTCGTATTTCAGAGAAAATGAATTTTTTTATTTCTTTATGTATTTTTGATTAGCGTAAATAGCTCTTCCTTTGGTAATCTGATAAACAAGTTTTATTAATTCCTGAACGTATTTGACATCTTAAGTGATATTATTTGTAATTGCCTATATAGAACACTTAAATGCAAAATGTTAGCTGAAAGTAAATAGAAAAAAAAATATAACAATGAATAAGCCAGTAAAAAGGCAAAACCAAATAAACATAGACTTATGATGACGTTAAATATTATCTCTTCTACAATCTCATCTATCAGAGAAACCAATAGTTGTTCTTTCAAGCTTCTCTCAGGAATATTGCGTTTTATATCTTTTGGTTAAAACTTGGTTAAGAAATATAGTTTTTTTTTTTCTAGACAATCAGTTTGAATATCCCAATCCGAATGCAAGCTTAACCAAAAACTTATGTACACAATTTATGAAAATATGTATATCAAAATTATTTTTCAAAAAGTCTTCGGGATTTTCTAAATAACTCAAGGAGTATACAATTTTCAAAGATCAATATCCCTTATGTTATATATGTATATATGTCTTGTCAAAATATATATTTTAGACAGTGCAAATAAAACACGAAAATTACAAGGAATATCTACAAAATTTCTAATAATGTTTTTTACTAATTTAATAATATAATTTTGAATGCCTTATAAGTGCTTTTACTTTTTACATCTCATTAAATTAATATTTTATCTACGGTAACACTGATACCTATACATACATATTTATATATATATATATATGCACATATACATTACATACATATGTATGTCGGCATACATACATATCTACCGTGCTCACGTTTTACTCCAAAAAAGAAAAGACTCGCAGAATAATACGATTTAACTTCACAATATAAAAGTAAACGAAGTAGAACATCATGAAAAATGTATCGGTATGTGTTGAAACAAAAGTGTTATTTCCGGTTATGAGCGAATGAATGGGTAAATAAAAAACAAAAAAAAATTTCATGAGGAGTGAGGATTAACAGGTTTTTATTTAAATATTATAAATGGTATAAAATACAGAAACCAGCGTTAAAATAAGATATTGTTCATATCCAAAGCATAAATGGAATAAACAAAAGCCAAAAGATAAACATAAATACATAAAATATTAATCACTCATTTCATTGCACACGGAGAAAATTTTATTTTGTATTAAATTACTTAACTCAAAAAATTAAATAGATTTTTACTGAAATAGGCCCATAACAAAATTTTTTTTAATGTAATGGAAGGAAAAATGCATATTATTTTTTTTATCAAAATAATGTTCTATACATTCATTAATGAAAATTAAAATCAGTTTCAAAAATATATTTGTTAAAAAAATTAATATTTTTTTCTGTGTATTTGTATGCTAGGTAAAAAGAGTAATAATTTTAATCGTCTTTTCAATACCTTAATTAATGGCATGTTTCTATTTTACAAGTAACTCAAAAATTTCGTTCATATGAGTACAAAAATTGACTTTGTGGTAACAAGTTGACACTTGTTAACTTTTTTTGAGTAAAAACGTAATAATTTTTTATTTTGTTGTTTCTACACAACAATTCCAATTGTTGTTAATGTCAAATACAGGCAATCAAAAATAAGTACTTGTGTCTAAAGTTAAATAGGTCTTTACACATTAAAGAAGAAATATTAATGTCCACACAATCAGATAGTGGAACCATTATGGAAACTAAGCATAGATCTAAACATTTCTACATATAAACCATATTTTCATCACAATTTTATTTTCAATTTTGTTCACATAAATTTGCTCAAGGAAAATTGAAACGTGAAATATTTTTACTGAGGCTCGCTGTTTTATAGTGAAACTCCTTCGTTTACATCAAATCTTGAAGAAATTAATTTTCAGCTCGATGTCTGAGTAATTGCACGCTCTTACTGATTGCCGAAAAACCGTTTAAAATTTTCATGTTTATGAATTTTAAATATTTTTAAGTAAATTCTTCGGGTGTTCTATGGTATGCTTTGAATCATATTGAAAAAAATCCCGAGTATATATGGGTTCAATTTGTTTAAAATATATTAAGTTTATATGTATCTCTAATCAATTTTTCTACATTTCGAATATATGGAAAGATGTTAAGCTCTAAAGTTTCCTAGTATCCACAATTTTTAAGTTTACTAAACATTTTTGCTTTATGTATGAGTAAATTGCTGTGCTATATTCCTAATTGTTATCTGAAATCTAGATGTATTCAGAGAAAGAATATTGGGAACATTTTCATTAAATGCGGCAAATTAGTAAATATTTAACGATATGCGTATTGTTTTTAATGAACGAAGGATTTCTTTTTTATATTTATTTGAGCAAATACAATAATTATAACTACTTGAAAGACAAGAAGCACGAAATATTTTTGGCTTGCTTCAGTTAGATCTAATTAAGTTTTCATAATATGTAAAAAAAATTAAATAAAAAAATTGTGTCATTATCGATGTTATTAATTCAAAATTTATGATGCAACCTTTTTTTAATTTATCCAAACATTCTTTATTGCTCTTCTAGCAAAAATAATCATTACCCAGGCAGAAAAAGACAATCATCACGACGTTGCTACGATTGTCTGTGGGTACAGCTAACATCAGTACAACATTCGTTTACCAAAATTTTTATGTACTCATAACATTAAAATTATAACGCCGAATGACAGTCCACGACTCTTGTTTTCAATGTTGTCACAACACTCTAAATACAAATTTATAAGGTTGTCGCGATGTAAATTTCCCAACTTAAGTAAAATTTTTGTATTTAGGGTGTTGTAGCGGTATAGAATTATTGTAAACGGGGTATTGGGAAACTAACGTCGGATTTTTGTAAATACAGTGTTGTAGTGGTATATCATTACTAAGGACGCGGCATTTGTAAACGTTAAGTCATAATTTTGTGTTTACAGTACTGTGGTGGTACAAACATTTTGGATGAGTCGTAATTTTGTATTTACAATGTTGTGAAGGTACATATTTTTTGGGCAAAGTCACAGTTTCTGGCTGGGTATTTATTCAATTATTTGATTTTGCTTGAAGACTAAATGAACTGACCTAATATTGAGTTATAATTATAAGGCAGCTGTTTTTTATTTTGTATGATTTTCTCCTAGGGCTGCCATTCAATAGTGCTGCTAGTATGGAAAAAAGCAACTGAAATACCAAATTATATACCATGGTAATAATGAAATTCAAAATACAAAAAGTGGTACCAAATATAACGTAAACTAGACAAGTGTAGTATAAAAACTAATTTTGTTACGTACTCGCCTGTGTACTGCTTGCTTGCCTGAGAACTGACTTGTTATGTAGAAACAGGCCATAAGTAAAAAAAATAAAAGAATTAAAAGTATAGCTTTAATTTCGATAAACATATTTGAATCATTTTAAAGTATTTTTGGGGCTTTCCCCAACTTGTTTTTTTAAGTTTTTATAATGCAACTTTTTGTTTTGATATATTTGCTCGATGTCTCATTCATTCACCAGTCAAAAAGTTTCTGCAATTTAAAATCTGACATCATGAACATGAGATGGGTAACTTTTGTTTTGTTTGCTTGTTTTAATGATATTTGTTATCTTTTCTTTAATTTGTGTTAAGTAATAAAAAAATAATTGAAAAAAAAAATATCCCTATTGCAAAAGGACGATTTAGATGAACTAAAAAGTCCAAGAAAATATTTAAAATAGAAAATAAGATTAAAATAGTTTGTAAATAAGGTGATAACTATTAGGTTTAAGAGACTATAGTATGAGCTTAAAGCCTAGTCTTATTACTAGGGTATTCATTTAATCGGGGTTTTGCTTTGATCGATTAATCGCTCGATTAATTAATCGAAGGTTTTGCTTAATCGGTTAATAATCGGTTAATTTTGGTACTAACCTGTTTATTGATTAATAAAGTTTTTCCATAATTCAAGTGTTTTCAGCAAATAAAAGTGTAAAATTATTTATTAATTTGAGTTTATTAGTAAAACCAAAAGGAGACATAATAATTCTTTAACTTATTCGGTTGATTTTTTTTAGAACATTTCTTGTAATACTGTCGATTGTAACTTCTGTTAACGGTTCATTATCTGACTCATAATGGCAGAGTTCAGCGATGAATATTCTGCAAAAAAGTTAATTTCTGAATTTCTCGGCCTTCGTTTTTGTACTGTCTCCCATTAAATTTAATCCTTAATTAAATCATTGGAAACAGTACTATCGGCTTTTATTAAATTATTAAATAAAAATTTAAGAATTCCCTCCAGTTAGAGTACCAGAGTCTCTAGTTAAACTCTTTTATAGTCATGTCCAAAGATTTTGAAATTTTACTTAAGTTAGGATCACTAAACATACTTCTTTGTTTGTGCAAAAAATTTGTTACGTCGGTTAATCGGTTAATCGACTGAAATTAACCGGTTTAACCGTTAACCGAAAAAAACCTGATTTTAAATTAATCGATCAGTTAATCGGGAAGTAACTAACCGGTTAACCCATTAGCAGTCATAAGCTTATTGCAATTTATAATCCCGAATAAAATTAATGGAATCCGGATGCTACTAAAATTTAATGCATATATTTAACAATTCAGGTATATTAAATTGCACTTAACAGTTTATTGAGAGAAAACGGTAAGTTTTAGCTCTTTTGTATTTTACTAATTTTTAAAGTACCACAGTAACAACTTTTTAAGTAGGTATGTACCTATTTTATTAGTTATTCTACATCTTTAACGAGTCTCCGAAAGAGGGCCCTATGACATGCCTTAGCATAGACGCTAACGAATATCAGAAAACTAGTTGGACCAATCCGACTTATATCAAATTGGGTTTGCGCATTTGTATTGTATTTAGCCCACTAACTCTTTCGGCGAACATCATCCCAAGTGAGGTTCGCCGATTAAGGGTGGGTTTTCAAGTATTAACCTTGCGAATTTTCAAACTGATATCACTCACGTTATTTTTTAAATAAATATTTTATACAAATACAACCATGATTACGCGTGACTCACACGGGTCTAATGTGAGACTCACTCATAAAAAACATGATATTTGTACATACATATAATAAAGGAATATAAAATAATGACAAAAACAAAAGTAATAAAAGTGTTTGTAGAGGTTATTAAATCCTTATTATTGGTTTAGGAAACCCATTACGCTTTTACTACTTCATACATTACTTCAGAAGCGCGACAATAAACTGCATACACTTGTCTAAAGTAATAATATTTTATTCAACCTTTCAAATAGAATTAAAATGTCTGCTTAATTGACCGTAATTGATAACTTTATGTCCACTTAAATTGATAAAAATCTACTTTTGCACTTCCAATATAAACATTAAAAACAAAAGCGCTTCCATGGTTAGGTTTCTTACTTTTTCGAAAATACTTGACATACATAGGATCTAATTACGTAAAGTTTTTGGCATTTTGCATTAGCTTGTGTATCGACAACAGCCAATATACTAATTTTCGCAATTTCATATACAATAACTCTCGCTTATAGTGGCTTTGCTCTTTTCACCAGTTTAAAATATTTTTATGTCTAGAGATACGCTTCATAAGAATGTGTAAAGGAGAATAAAAAGGTGTTTATAAAAAAAAGTTATAGCCTGTTTGTAGAACGCGACAAGGGCGACTCACGACGAGCCGTTTCATGGACGACTACGTAATGAAAAGCGTTTGTATAACGCGACTCGACTTTGTCGTGCAGCTTACGTTAATTCGCCTATATATCCCACCCTGTGGCAAAACATTATGTTGCCAACATGTCCAAAAATTGTTTTCATTTATCTTTTTTCATAGAAAATTATAAATTCAACTTGAAAAAATGTTAACCCTATTCTTGTGTTGAAAAAACACAATTGACAATTGAATGAAAAATTATTTGTATGTATTTTTTTATTATTTTGTTATAAAAAAATCAATTGTTCTTCAAAATATCTGCTGTTATTTGAAGAACAAAAATTAGGATATGTATGAAACTGTGTAAAATCCATGTGAGTGTATGTGTATTATCAGTATTTATTCATTTTGGTGCACTTTTTTTGAACACGATTATAATTTTTCATTCGCCCATCTTGACATTTATAATGAGCCAAACCGTGTTACACAAACCCAAATAAATTGAGAGTTGTTACGTTTTTTAATTAAAATCGTCAACAGTCGCGATCTAAAAACCAAAAAAAGAAAAATGCTAACATGTTAGCGATTATTATCGACGAGTCGTGTTCTACAAACAGGCTGTTAATTGAAATAAATTTTTTAAATTTTATTTTTGGTGGGAATCGGTATACCGGTACATACCGGTATAGACGTAAACGGTATTCTGGATACCAGTATTTTCCAACCGAAATGGGTTTCGGTATCGGTATCGATACAGGTATCTAATTTTAGCGGTATTTGAATCGGTATCGGTATTTTTACTATACCGTTTGCCAACCTATATAATCCATTATTTTATGTAACTCGAGCCTTTTGAACTGGCGCAGACATTATGAACAGAACAACGGCCAAGTTCCTTTCCAAAATTTCGGCCATCAAAAGTAGTGAGATAAAAATGTTGACCAAGTTCGTGTTTGGTACAATACCTATCACTGCAATATGGTATGCATTATATAAATTTGTAATGTTGTTGGGTGTTATATAATTTCTAGATAATGTGCAAACTTAAAAGTATAAATTAAAATTAATTAATCAATACAAATGACTCTGTTGAAAATTTGCATGCATTTTGCACTAGCGCTATAATTTAGCGTTTTCAAAATCTTCTTGCTTATGTACTCAGACTAAGCAGACTTTATTCTATTGATGAGTACTCCGTTTCTGTTACAGAAGAGAATAATTAACATTTGAAATTAGACGACACCGTGAAGATGGCAAATAAATATATTGGATCGAAAATTGTAGTGATTGGTATTGTACGAAATAAGAATTTGGTAAAAATTTTGATTGCAATACTTTTGATAAATAAAATCTTGGATTTTTGATTTTTCATATTTTTTTTTTGCATACATCAGCCGACTTACTACATTGTGAATTAGTCTTTACTAGTATATTCTTTATTATTTATTACTTTAGAAGACTTTGTGAATTGGTTAAATGAATATTTTAAGTTAAAAAAACGAGTAGAAATTTGGAAAAAATATCCTATAAAATATTAAACTTAACTCTAAAAATTCGCAAAAAAATAATAAATAATTTTTCTACAACATTTAAAAGATATGAACTTATGTAATAGCAAGCAAACAATTCCGCTGCTCATGTTGTATGAATTTGGGTTAATATATATCATGTTAATACATCACTCGTATCTTATTTATTTTTAATTAGATTAATCAAAGTCATTATTGATAATAATCTTAATTAAGCGTTCATGAAAAATCGTTTGAATTATCATACAATGCCATTATGTATTAACAATATGAGATGCAATTTTAATAACAAAAAAATGTTCTGCCATAAAGTAATATTTTCATACAAAGATTTATTCAAAATAATTTATGACACAAGCATGCATCCTTTTTAACTGACCTTTAAAAAAAATTAAATTTTTTTTACTCTTGTTCTCATCTTTTTTGCTGAAATACTCATCGTGCAGGATATGCAAACAACGAATAAAAAACAAACAAAAAATAAAAAATGTAAAACGCTAAAAATGAAATAAATTCGAGATATGAACTAGATACATAGTACTACACGAATGTGGAACAAACTTGCTATTTTCTGTCGAAATCGACTTTAGTCAATAGTCATGAAAAATTTAAGAACGTGAGAAAATGAATGTGTTCCGTTCAAAATACACATGCAATACAACAATATAAACAAACATAGAGTAAATATTCGTGCATGTAGATATATGTAAATTTTGTTGCAAGAGTTCATCAACACATTGTACTCGTATCTGCAGATGTGTTATGTAAATATCAGTTGAATACGTTGTTGATTGAGTTGAATGAAAATTTTATAAAAATTTTTATACCATAAAAAAATTTGATATGCGTATGTTAGGAGTAATCTTAAAAAATAATTTAAAAATACATACATATTTCTTTTTTTATCGTTAGCTCAAATGCAAAACAATGTTATTAGGTTAGTCAGGCAATATTGACCCAATTAATTGTGAACAAACACTTATGTTTTTATAGCATTTTCTCTGCTCTAAAGAGATATATTTAGAAGGTATACCCAACAACGAACCATAAATTTTTTAAATTTAATCGGTTAAGAGCCTAGTTTTTTCAAAATATTTCCTTGTTATCATTAATAATCTTCACTAATTGCAAAAAAGTTGTGGAAAATGAACAAGGGATACATAAATTTAATAAAGATGCTTCTTTTGTAAAGATTTTTGTTTCAGTCGTTTAAACTTACTATATTTGTATATGTGATTCTCAATAACATTTTGAAAGACCTGAAGTCTACTGATGTATTTTTTAAGCCCGAACAAAATGCATAGTTTTAGATATAAAGTATAGTTTTTGTATTTTTTTTTTGCATATAATGGTATTTTCTTCTAAGGCAACATATAAAAAATGTACATAATCTAAAATATTTTTTGAAAACACGTCCAATGGTGAATTAAAATTATCCAAAATTTTTAAGCTTTTATTGCAACTCAAAAATTTAAAACAACATTCAATTAAATTTTTTACAAACTTCTAAAGAGAGTTAGTTAAATTCCCCACATTGTTTAAAAATAATCTTTGATAAGTTGGTTACCAATAGAAAACTACAAGCGAAATCGATTGACAGATGGTAAGGCGTACACCATTAATATGTATTAATGCAATTTTTTTATTATGCTTTGCTAAGTCTGTTGCACATTTGCCCAGTCGTTAAGCAGCTCTGGGGTGGGGAACATCTCTCGCGTCATCTAGGCGCACGGCAGTGCGCCTGGCCAAGTTCCGGCCAATGCACGCAGTGTGTATATTTACAGGAAGCCATTCGAGCTGTTTTACCCCCCTCATAACTTTGTTCACCACAAATCGTAAAATTATAAAATTTAAACCATAATTAGAATAAATTCATGTTACCTCATATGCAAAGTTTGAAAGTTTTACAATGAGAGGTTCCGGATATATGGAGGTGCAAAAAGTGTATATTTTAAGACATACTCACTGACCACTGACCCCCTGACCGCTGACACACTCATCAAATTGCTGAAGCACTTCCGCTATTGCTAGAAAGCTGAAATTTGTTACAAGAGTAGATCTAGGTTAGCACTGAACTAGAAAAATCTGAAAACCTGAAAATTTTAACCAGGGGACGGGGTTACGCCCATAAAAATTGAAATTTGCGCTAGTGAGCTAAAAATTGGTACACAAGTAGATCTAAGTAAGTACTCACCTAAAAAATCTGAAAATCCGAACATTTTAACCAAGGGTGCGTGGCTACGCCCATAATGTTAAGAATTTTTTTTTTTTTTTTTTTAAATACATTTATTTATATATTGTATCTTCAATTATGAACTAACAATAAGTATTCAAATCTTATATCTAAATAATGTTAAGAATTAAAAAAACTCAAGCGATTTTATTAAAATTTGGCACACATGTTAAAATAATACAAGGATATAAATTTTAATTGAAAAAAATGGGCGTTAACACGCCCATACAATTTAAGCCTCCTATTTCATGTGTTTCGGGTCATCACATTTAAATGTACTATTTATGTGTTTACTATTATCCGTTTCCAACAAAACGAAACAGGAAAGATAACTGTTAGCCAAATAAAAATTTGGGGGTAAAAAAAGTAGGCGGGAACACGCCCATAAGATTAAGAATTAAAATTTGCGCTAGCGAGCTGAAATTTGATAAACGAGTAGTTATAGATTAGGAAATTACTAGAAAAATCTGAAAACCCAAAAATTTTACCTAGGAGGACAGGGCTGCGCCCATAAGCCTCAGAGTTTAAAAAACAAATTTAAGGCGTTAAACTCAAGCGATTTTATTGAAATTTGGCATACATGTTGCAATAGTACAAGGCTATAAATTTTCGTTGAAAAAGTGGTCGTTAACACACCCATACAATTTAAGCAGCGTTGTCAAATTTTAAATTTCAAAAAGCACTGAAACCACTAAAAAAGCGCGTAATTTAAGTAAAAAAGCACTAAATTTTTAATTATTAACATATATTAAAAAAAAATTTTTATACACAAATATGCATATAAAAAATATAATAATCGATTGACTTTGCAATACATTTTTAAACTATAAATTTGAGGCATCCAATGCACATTTTAATTGTATAAGAATCAGTGAATTCTCAAATCAGTTTGACGAAGCCTTTTGTAGTTATTATAAAAAAATTTTATGTTTAATAATTTTTAGTCAGGAAACAAACGTATTTTTCGAATTCAATCAATATATAAATATCCGATAATTCTCAACTAGAAACTCGATAGTGAACTAGTTATATTTTCCTTAGACAAAACAAAATTTCGATATTAAATTTTTTGCGTGGCAAAACAATTTTTATATTAATTATGATTTAAATATTAAAGTTTAAGGGAAACATGGCGCTTATTTCTTCCACCAAGCCTTGTACAAACTTGGTAGAATTTTTTAAATGCTCCACTTAAGTTCAGAGCTTATTTTTATATATACATATATGTACATTTCCTCGAAAGAAAAAATAGGTGAGGAAATTTTTCTTCGAATTTTTGGTTTAGTGCCACCGACTCGAAACAAAAAGCACCGAAATGAATTTAAAAAAGCACTAAGCACTAACTTCATAATTTTTCGCGTCGGAAATTTCAAAAAGCACTAAAAACGGTGCGAAAAGCAACACTGAATTTAAGCCTCCTATTTCATGTACTTCGGGTCAGCATATTTGAATATACTACATATTAATATATTTATATATTTATTACTATCCGTTTTCAACGAAACTCGACAGGAAAGATAACTAATGGCTGCTGCAGGTATTGAGATTGAAAAAGTGGGCGTTGTCACGCCCATAAGAACAAATTAAATAAAATATACGCTAGTTAGCTGAAATTTAATAAACAAGTAGGTCTAGATTAGCAACTAACTAGAAAAATCTGAAAACCCCGAGATTTTAACCAGGGCGGCGGATCTATTCCAATAAAGCACACAATTAAAAGAGCAAATTTAAAATGTTTATCTCAAGCGATTTTATTGAAATTTGGCACAAATGTTGGAATAATGCAAAGTTATAAAATTTTGTTGAAAAAAGTGAAGTTAGCACGCCTATACAATTTAAACCTCATCAGCAGGTAGTAATATCCATTTCCAATGAAACTTGACAGGTATGATTGGCACTGGCAAGCAATTTATTTTAAAAAAGTGGGCGCGAATACGCTCATAAGAATTCAATAATTAAATTTTCGCTAGAGAACTGAAGTTTGATAAGCAAGAAGGTCAAGATGAGAAACCAAATAGATAAAATTAAAATCACAAATATTTTAACCAGGAATGGCAGAGGCCACGATAAGTTTTTACTGAAAGTTTTAACTGAAGCTTTAACTAAAAGCTATCATCTTAAAAAGGGTACGATGATATTTGAACGCTGCTCATAACGAATTCTTGAGTTTAAAAAAGTGACGGAGACTGGGGGTAACGGCCATAACATTTCAAGCTAGAATTTGCACTAGAGAGCTTAAATTCAATACACAAATAAATCTAAATTAGAGATCACCAAGAAAGATTTAAAATCCTGGAAGTTTCAATTGGGGGCAAGGACACGCACTTTAAGCTCAAAATTAAGAATTTAAGTTAAAGGATTTACGAACATTAAAAATTTGAAAGTACCGGTTGTTAAATTAGGGCAGTAGGGCCACGTTTATTAAAATTTTTTTTTGAAATATTAAACGGAAGTGAACTGAAATTTTGCAAAAAAACATAGGCTTATGTAAGTTACCAACTAGATAAATTTAAAACACAAGCTACTATACTGAAACCTTGCATGCACATTTCACTCATGCTAGCATTTAATTTCGCGTTTTCAAAAGTACTTCGTCTGAGCAGACTTTACTACTATAAAACTTACACTATATTTCACATATTTCTACTCAGATGACTCTTGAAAAATTAATCAAATTACTCGGTCCTTATTATTATTATATTTTATGTAACTCTGCCTTTTGAACTGGCGCAGACATTATGAATAGAACTATAACAGACTAGAAATTTAAAGTTTAAAAAGTTTTTAAGAAAACCTTCCAAAAAGTAGTCAGATCCTTACAAAAACACAAATATGAAAAGAAGCCAAGTTCCTTTCCAAAATATCGGCCATCAAAAGTAGTGAGATACAAATTTGGTCAAGTTCGCGTTTGGTACAATACCTATCACTGCAATAGGTATGCATTATATAAATTTTTTATTGTAAGGGTGTTATATAGTTTCTAGATAATGTGCTAACTTGGCAATATTTTTACTCTTCTAAGAAAGGAGAAAATAATGAATGTATATTTTTTCGTTTCTTTGTATCGCGAAAAATGTTGTCAAGTAAGCAGATTATCTAGAAATTATATAACACCCTTGCGATTACAAATTTAGATAATGCATACCTATTGTATTGTACGAAACACGAACTACTTTTGATGGCCGAAATTTTGGAAAGGAACTTGGCCTCTTTTCACATTTATGTTTTTGTGAGGATCGTAGTTATATCTCAAGTGCAGTCAGGCTTGTGTTTGTTGTTTTTCCTTCAACAGTTTTTCGTCTCACTCAAACTGGTTGACTGATCTGCCACGGATTACCGTACAATCTTGCGGTATTTTGTGGAATTTCCTTAACAACTAAGTGGTGAAGGTATAAGTCGTGTACAGTCAGTCACAAAACTTTCCAAAATACTGTTAATAACATCTTTCGCATATGGTCTAGTATTTGTTAAACACCATATTATGCAAATTAACTTTGTAGTAATACGTTTAATGAATAAATAAATAAAAATTTGATTACGCCATCTGTGAGTAAGCTAATCATAAAGTAAAAATCGTTATAGTATTAACTCATGAAATGTAGACAACGTAGATCTCTCATGTCTTGAAATGTCTCATAAATGGTCTAGTGCAGGACTTTAGTAGCTATACTAGGAGCATAAATAAAATACAGCAAAATTTATTCACGATCACATGCGATTCCGGGAAGCAAAAACATTCCAAATGAGCGCTCAGTTGACAGACAAAAAATGTTTATGGCATAACTGTGCATAAAATAATGTATAACCTATGAACGAATAGGGAGAGTCATAAGAACAAGTGAAAATTATTCTTCAAATCGAAGAAAGGAATCTTTGTTGGTCCTCAAATATGAAAGATCTTTAAAGAATTGTGCAGATCGTTGCTTGTCAATAATGAAAGAAGAGCATGAGTAGATTTCGAAAATATATCTTACAATTTTCTTGGAAATAAAAGGACTGCAAGTTACGAAGAACAGGTTCCATTCCTAAAATATGAAAGATCTTTAAAGAATTGTGCAGATCGTAGCTTGTCAATAATAAAAGAAGAGCATGAGTAGATTTGGAAAATATATCTCACAATTTTCTTGGAAATAAAAGGACTGCAAGTTACGAAGAACAGGTTCCATTCCTAAAATATGAAAGATCTTTAAAGAATTGTGCAGATCGTAGCTTGTCAATAATGAAAGAAGAGCATGAGTAGTTTTCGAAAATGTATCTTACAATTTTCTTGGAAATAAAAGGACTGCAAGTTACGAAGAACTTGGATGCAACATGTCGTTAAAAATACATTTACTGCATTCGCATTTAGTTTTTCTTTTGTCTAATGAGTGTGATACCAGGGTATTGCGCCATAAGAAAAAAATATAAAACGGCAATTGGTCTCCAAAAGTGTCAAGTGATTTCTGCTGGGAGATCAATAGTGAAACAGCAGATAAAACTCATAAAAGAAAGCGATCTGAGAAATAGTAGTTAATTTTTTATGTTATAATAGCATTTTCCCGCTCCTTCTTCTGCATGCAAAAAGAAATTGAGTAGACCTTAAACTGTATTTATAGAAATCTTATAAAAAACAAAAACATAATACCAACAGAACAACTTTTTCCCGTTTTACCCTATTCCACGCCACTTTCTTAAATTTTTCTTTAATTTCCTTCCTCTCAAAGCAATAACTATAAAAGCCAAAACTGAATTACCAAAATAAATATGAAATGAAAAGAATATGTATGAAATTATGAGTTTTTGTATGTGTGTTTGTACTCAATAGAGGTACGTTGTTGAAGGGTACATACGATTCGTCATAGCTCAACTTTCTCTTGCCATAATCAGTTTCTGAAGCTTTATTATTATAGACAATTTTTGTAATTGACAAAAAGCCTTACCAGCCAAATGTTCCATTTTACTGAAAAATTTAGTTTTAAATTTCAATTTTTTTGTTTTTGTATTAAACAGCATAAATTTACGGAAATGTACTTTATCATAGGTTCCAGGAACTCCACTTTATCGTATCGCTTATCGTAAACAAAATGAAATATTGATTTTTTGAGTGATCGCTCTTAATTCCTTTAAAATTTTATTGCATCTCGAATCATTTTTTTTTTGTCTGTATTAAATGTTTTCATTGAATGTGAAACTAAAGTTGCATCACATTATATTCACATCCCCTACAAACAAACTTTTCCATGTGTTATTATGCGCAGGATGTGTAAAATTTGCAATGAAGGTTTTCAGGTCAACATGTAGTTTTTATTATTACTTTTTCATTTTTTTTTGCAGCATAAAATTACGAGTATTATGCATTTCCTTTATATCCTCTCAACGATTTGTGTTTTTTTTATCATAAGTGTTTTAAATTGCTTGAATATTTCATTTATTATGGAAAATAGAAAAAGGAAAAATATGCCAAGTAAGAAAATGTAAAAAGTATCATTATACGCAGAGCACTTGTAATAAATAGCCTTGGGTTGTTGCGATGATTATTTTCCTTTATAAACATTTTACTAGAGTTGACGGCGTTGTTGCTTCTTCATATTGTTTTTGATGGTGCTGCTGAGTTATAAGTCCTTTTGATGTCAACACTTTTAAGCAACAGATTATTTTTTGTTTCATTGCAAAAGTACGGGCATAATAATACTACCTTTAAGCTATTTCGTACAATTAAAATGTGTTTACTATCAGTAATATATCAGATATATTTCTACTTTGAAATGTTGAATTTTGAACTGACAGCTAACCACAATTCTCAGTAGATATAAAAATTTTCAAAAAGAATTCAACTTAATTTTTCTTCAAATTAAAATAAATTAAAGCAGGCAATATTATAATAAAAAACTACATATAAGTATTTGCAGCTTTGAAGTAAAATAAATTATATTATTGTTGCTAGCCCTTCTAAATGCTAATATTTTGTATTAAATGGCATCTTGTAGTTTAGTTTTAGAAAAATAAGTAACATCTTTATTTCATTTTTCTATTTATGATCTGCAAATTACCTCAAAATGCCCATTACAGACCAGACTAAATTAAAAAATTTTGAAAAGCCTTAGAAACCCAATTAATATCTTTGTAACAAGCTCAAGCTGTTAAATAAAAATTACAAAATGCTTCGTTTTAATCAAAGAAAATATTGAATCAATAAATTATTTACTTGAAAAAAATTTATGAACGCTATTATTGATTCCGCACATATTTTTTGCATTTCAGATTTCTGCCGTAATGTAGAAAAAATCATCACTACTAAACCAAGAAAAGTCTATTGTATTTGTACTTTTATTATTATATATCTTTATAAATTTTATATAAGTGTGTATATATTTCACTTATAAGTGTTTTTACTATGAACTACATACAAGCTATGGTCTCTGGTTTCTATATATAAAATATTTTTAGTTATTTTTTTAACATCAGCTGACATTCTACCACATCAAAACTACTAAAGACTGAAGGAATCAAAACGAGTAATTCTAGCTTGGTATCGCGAACAATCGAACTTTCAACGAGACCAGGAAACATCGAATAAGACTCGTAAAAAGCCTACAAATAATATGGAAACCTAACGATTACAAATTTACATAATCTATAGTAGATTGTAGTGATAAGAATTGTGCCAAACAAGAACTTGGTCAAAATTTTTATCTCACTACTTTTGATTTCCGCAATTTTAGAAAGGAACTCGACCTTTCACATTTATGTTTTCGTGAAAATCTGAATCCTTTTTGAAAACAAATTAATAATAATAATAATAATTAAAATTAATAAAACTTTTAAAATTAAAATGTCTGGTTTGTTATATTTTTGTTCATGATGAATGTGTCAATTGAAAAGGGCAGAATTATATTAAATAATGGGGTAGAGTGTGAAGAGTGTAGAATTGCATGCCTTGAAAATGCACTATGGTGTCATTATAAAAGCCCTAAGTATGCACGAAGTTTTGTAACAATCGTTTTTTTATTTTTATATCTCAGCATTATGCTATGCCAAGAGCTTACGTGTCATGTTAATTTTCATTTCAAACGGTTAGAAATACATAAGTAATAGGTTAAAATCTGCTGAGCAGAAGTACACGAAAAAGAATGTTAAGATTATATGTGCGTTGACAAGGCCACTTTTCAAAAGAGAAATTGTTATTTTAGTTTAATTCAATGTCAATGAATAGTTTCAATAAAATCAATCGAGTTTGATCGCCTTAAATCCTTAATTTTGCATTTAAATGGCGTATCGCGCTCCAGGTTTAAATCTCCGAGTTTTTAAATTTTCCGAGATTTTATTTTTGCATAAACTGTCAGCTCTCTAGTGCGGACTTGAGTTTAATGGTGTGGCCCCTACCGAACAAAACTTCTAGGTTTTAAAATTTTTCCTTTGGCTCTCTCATCCACACCTACTTCAGTATACAATTTCAACTTTCTAGTGAAAATTCTGGCTTTAAATATTATGGACAATACCCCCACTAATTATTATTTTTTTTTTGCAGTAGACGGTTGTTAGTAAATTCGTAAATAACAGAATTAAATCTGTTAAACCATTTTTTAAGATGATAGTTTAAAGTCTTGCATACCTGCAATGTGTATGCAAAGTTTCAATCAGATGGCTTAACCGGACAGTTCGTCAGCCCATTATTGGTTTGACAAACCGACCATTTAAAAAAAATTAGTTATGTCTGGTGCTTGATTTCTAAAAGAAATGAATAATAAAAAATTCAGTGAAGTGCGACTTTGACCCGCGCACGAAGGGTTCCGTACGGGCACGAGATATGTAATTCAATACGAACTTTAGCCAATATAAACTATAGTTTTGGCATTTTGTTCGTTTTTGGATTTTTTCGGTCTTAAGCGTTTTTTTTAGTTTGGGGCTTGTTTGAATTTATTGGCGCTTTCTGAGTTTTGGCACTTTTTTCACGTTTTGGCGATTTTTTTTTTGGTTTTTGAAATTTTTTTAATTTTAACGATTTTTATTATTTTGGGCTTTTTTTATTTTGGCGATTTTTTTATTTTGGTGATTTTTTTAATTTTGCCGGTTTTTTCATATAGGTGATTTTTTTTTTGTTTTGGCGATTTTCTTAGTGTTGGCACTTTTTTTTCGTTATGAGGATTTTTTTCGGTTTTTGGCGTTTATTTTAAATTTTGGCGATTATTTTCGTTTTTGCGATTTTTTTAAAATTTGGCGATTTTTTTTTAATTTTGGCGATTTTTTTTTATTTTGGCGATTTTTTTTTCACATGAACAATTATTTTGGTTTTGGCGACTTTTTTCGGTTTTTAGTGTTTGTTTTCATTTTGGCGTTTTTTTTAATTTAAACGATTTTTTCGAATTTGGCGATTTATTTTAGTGCTAGATTTTTTTTTTAATTTTGTCAATTTTTTTCGATTTGGAGATTTTTTTTTAAATTTTTGGCGATTTTTTCAGGTTTTTGGCGATTTTTTTCGGTTTGGCAATTTTATAATTTTCGGATTTTTTAGTTTTACCGTTTTTGAAAATTTCAAGAGTGTACCTTTTACGGTCTTAGAAATTAAAGGGTGCTACAAAACAATCGACGAAAAATGTTAAAATCTCATGTAATATACATACAATTGTATGACCATGTGTATATTGACACTTGAAATTTGTAAAATTAGTGTATTTTTATATAGACTACAACAATAAACATTAAAATATTAAAAAATTTAAATTAAAGGGTGGTTCATCAGTTAATGAAATTTTGACTATGTAATTTTAACAAATGGCTATATCTTGGAAACCGTAAGAGTTAAACTCTTGAAATTTTCAAAAACAGTAAAACTAAAAAATCAGAAAATTTTAAAATCGCCAAAAATTTAAAAAAAATCGCCAAAACGAAAAAAATCGCCAAAATGAAAAAAAACGCTAAAATTAAAAAAAACCCCAAAAAACCGAAAAAAATCGCCATAACGAGAAAAACGTGTCAAAACTAAAAATAAATTTCCACAATGACAAAAAAACGCAAAAAACCGCAAAAATCGCCAAAACAAAAAAAATGGTTATATGAACAAAAATCGCCAAAAATTAAAAAAAAATCGCCTAAATGAAAAAAAATCGCCAAAATAAAAAAAAATCGAAAAAACGAAAATAAATCGCCAAAATTAAAAAAACGCCAAACACTAAAAAAAATCGCCAAAACAAAAAACATTGTTTATATGAAAAAAAATCGTCAAAATTAAAAAAAAAATCGCCAAAACGAAAAAAAACACCAAAAATTAAAAAAACGCCAAAAACCGAAAAAAAATCGCCAAAACGAGAAAAAAGTGTTAAAACGAAAAAAAATTCCCACATTGACAAAAATCCGCAAAAATCGAATCATATAAGCATGAACTAAAATCGCCAAAATTAAAAAAATTGAAAAAACGAAAATAAAAAAAATCCCTCATGCTCTAAAAGTTTTTGTATGTGGTATTTTGCATCGGTTTACTACACACCAACACAAGCAAGCCGGAAGTTAAAGCAATTATCCAAAAGGAAATTACGAAATAAGAATTTTTTTTATTCATTTACATTTCACTTTTTCCATTATTGGACAAATGTAGCAATCATTATGATTGTCAACTAATTTCACCACAAACATTTCTTAAAATTACTTCAACATTGTGCATCACTACAATCATGACAATATGTATTATTATTGGTAATAATGCCGATGTGACTGTTGTCAAGTTACATTGTTTGACCAATTGTCTCCCTTCCCAGTAACTTTTAGTGTTATTCTTTCATTGTGCTTGTTCTCATATTTGTTGTTTCTTTGGTTTGTGGTCTTTTGATGTTTGTGTTGGAATTTTGTAGAAACTTAAACACAAAAAGTAAACAGTATTAAACTTTCAAGAAATTATTTTTAGTTCTATTGCCAACTATTGCCAGCATGAAGAAATAAGGGGCAATAAAATGCATTTAAGAAACCATAAAACATTTAATTTAAAAATACTTATGTACATATGTATGTACATTAAATTAAATATTTGAAGGGGTTAAGAAAAGTTAGTGGAATAGTTGTGCTTGATAAACATTGCACTACAATGTATTGATATGGATTTTAATTAAAAAGGCAAAAGGATTATCTTTTAATTGATTAGTTAAAATAGAACCATTTTCTTCTCGTAAAAACGTTAATTAAAAAAATGTTTAACAAATTGCTTAAAATGTTTAGCATTAGTTTTTTCCTATTTTGGAAACATTAGGCGTTTGGGTTGAGAAAAAATAAAGCAAAATGTTGTATAAATGTTTTAATATGTAGTTATTTTATTATCTAGGCGCACGGCAGTGCGCCAGGCCAAATTCCGGCCAATGCACGCAGTGTGTATATTTACAATAAGCCATTCGAGCTATTTTTACCCCCCTCTTAACTTTGAGCCCCGCAAGCTTTTTTGTGAAATGTAGTATTAAATTTCATAAGGCGTGGCTACTTTTCTTAAACAAGATTGTGTATTTTTTAAAATTCAAGGTGTGTGCCAAGTTTAGCAAATATTGGTTAAGTACAAGCACGTGAAATATTATACTAAAATTTAATAGGCGTGCCCGCCCACTTTTTTTAAAACAAGATTGTCCCTTTATTTAATTTCAGGTGAGTGGAGCGTAGCCCTGCCCACTTTTTCAATTTTAAAATTGTGTAATTTCAAGAAGCAAAGATTTTTGCTAGGTTTCGCAACAATCAAATAAGTAAAAGATCGTAAAATCAAGTTTAAAAAAATTGAGGGCATGTCCTTGCCCACTTTTTTTAGAATAGAACCTTTCTATACCCTTTCAGACAAGAAAAAAATTTTTGCAATCGGTCTAAAATGCACCGACTTATGAACCTATGAATAGAGACAAATTTTCAACCTCCTTCCTTTTTTGAAGTCGGTTAAAAGTACATTAATTACACTACGTGACAGTTTTTGACCAAATGTATCTGACACCCAATCATAATGTAAAATTGCTTGCTAAAGCCGAATATGAAGTCAAAATTGTCGGAAGTAGAACATTTTTAATAACTGTTATTTGGGTTTTAATAAAAGATGGTGTGGCTTAAATGCGATTATCTTCAAAAATATTCGTCGGTTTATAAATTTCTTCTTTTTAGTTAAAAGAAAAAGTAAAATTACTAAAATAAATATTTATCGCATGACAAGATTAGTCAAGAAATGATGGAGATACAGTGGACAAAATTTCAAACTTCATTAGAAAAGTTTTTTGATTTCTTGCCATTTTTTTAAAGTTTTCTTTTTTTAAAAAAGCATTAAAAAATTTTGAAATTTTTTAACATAAAACATTAGTTTATTTTAATACAAACATTATGCGTCCTAAAAAGTCCAGATTAATATAAAAATGACAAACCTACAGAAGATTTAGAAACAAAAACCCAATGGAAGTAAATACGCAGAATTTGTAAAACGAACGCTGTAAGTGTTATAAACATTGAAATTTCACAATTTTAAATTGTTTGCTTAACGTTTTGATTCTCTTGAAACGTAAAATTCATATTAACAAAAATAAAATGCACAGTGCAAAACGTGAATTTTTTTTGCCAGAACAATTCAAACAAGTTTTGCTATGCTTGTGGAGTTTATTGTTTTGCGTAGCCATCAAATATTTAAAGCCCATTAAAAAATGCATTTTGGCTGTATTTTAAAGTTGATCCGAAAAACATTTTGAAATCTTGGACACCAAATACTATATACAATTCCTGCAAAGCTCGTTTAACTATGGGTATGTTGTTCGCAAAGTACATATACATTTCCTAATTTTGCATTTAAAAAGTATGCCTTCAGAATATTAATCTTATTCACTATACCGCAGTCGGTATATGCCATTTGATTTTCCAGTAATTTGGCGTGAGCCTACGATCCACGAAATTGACTGTTATTTTTGCTAGTCTAAGTAAATCAAAATGAACGCCATAAGTCTGTTGAGTATGTAGTTGTCAACTCATTTACAAAACCAACTCCTCATATGCCTGAAGTATAATATCCTCTTTGTCCAAAGCAGAAGCATGAGTCCTATTCATTTGATTCAAGTGATTTTGACGACAATAATTTAAAGGAGAAAAAACAATCAATAAAGATTTTCACACGAGCATGGTGAGCGTTTTCACCAACAAATAAAAGAAATGGAACGTCGGTATCAAGGGGCGTATGAAGAGGCGATGTTGGGAGAATATTGTTGGTTCCATGTGCGAGATGTAGAAAATAAATAAAATAGATAATAGTTTAAGCAATTTTTAATTTCATTGTTACCTATATACGAGTAAATATTTCTATATTTACTTGTGTTTTTTTATTTGATATTGTAAATTCTAAAGCATTAAACACATTCGTCACAGCAAGCTACCGGCTACAAAATGTCAAAAATAGAATACACATGTTTATATGAGAAAGAATATTTTGAAGGCAGCAAGGCAACAGGCTACAGGTTGTTGTCCGTGCTACATTTGTCGTTGTAGTCAAATTAAACTAATTTCTATTTTTTATGGCTACAAACCAAAAACAGTGTTGACAATATAGCAAAATATGTTAAACAAATTATTCCCAAAAATATTTTTTATTGAAAAATAAAAAAGAAGTTTACAAAAATTTAATGTTAATTGCAAAAGTAATTATATTTTTGCAAAGTGAAAAAGCGACAATTCGCTAAAAATTTCAAATTTAAAAAAAGTCCTAATATTGATTAGGAATCGATAAAACTGTAAGGAATGCAAAAAATTCGCGAAAATTTAAATAATTCGCAAAAAATTCTAACAGCGGAATGATGACAAAGTTTAATAATGTTTTAAGATATTCAAAACTGTTAGGAAGCTAAAAGACACACAAAAAGCCGGTTTATCGCAAACTTTGCAAAAAATCGCGAAAAAATGCAAAATTAAAAAAAAACCATAATATTATTGAAAATCGCTAAAACTTTAAGGAATGCAAAAAAAACTCGGGCAAAACCGCGGAAATACCAAAATTTGCAAAAACATATTAACAGCGGGATGATAACAAAGTCTAATATTGTTTAAAAATCGGCAAAACTGTTTGTAGGCGAAGTTTGCAAAAAATCGCAAGAAGTTGCAAAATTGTAAACAAGCCATACTATTGATGAAAAATCACCAAAACTGCAATTAAAGCAAAAAGTTGCATTTATTGCGAACTTTGCAAAAGATTGCAAAAATTTGCAAAATCGGAAGTAAACGCTAACGTTTATTAGAAATCGCAAAAGCCATTAAAAATATAAAAAGTTTGGAAAGAAATGCGAAAAACGCGAAAAAAAATCGCAAATTAACGAAAAATTGCTAAAAGTAGTGAAGAAATTACTAAACATATAAATAGTAAAATTCGCAAAAAAAAAATATAAAGAAATAAACTGATTTGTTTTTATATTTTTGAATAAATTATTTTATTTTTATAACTGTGAAATATCTATTTGAAAGCGGCACCACTGAAACATATATTTATGGTGCTGCTGCCGTCTTCAAAATGATTCAGTAGCTGGCTACCAGGCAACATTTGTTGCCTGCGGCAGTTGTAGTCGTGTAGCCATGTAGCCTGCTGTGGTGAATGTGTTTAATGCTTAATGCTAAAGAAAGTAAATAATGTTTTTTACCTGCTTGTACGTGTACATTACGACTCAATATTGTGCCGGCTTCATTGGAAACACGGCAGCGATACGTGGTCTCATGAACATCAGAGCGATAATATTGAGCCAGGAACGGTGGAAAGTATAAAGTACCATTGCCAGAAATTTTTCTGAAACGATAAAATAATAATAATAATAATAATAGTAATAATAATAATAATAATAATAACAATGAATGTAACAAATGTTTTAAAAATATATTAGTTTAAAAGAAATTTTTAAAGTTAATTCCAATTGGTGTTTCCATTTGTATGCAAAGAAATTCATTGTCAGAATGTCCTTTTCAAAAGAGATTGCATATTTTAATCAGTCTTTGTTAAGTTCTTATTCATTGTTCGAACTTTAATTGTTCGATTAGGCTAAATTGTAGTATAATATTTAAAACTGTTTTTGTTAGAATTCATTCTTAAATAAATTATGGCATGTTATTTAGTTTACAAAATATAAAAATTTTAACGTAATGAAATAAAATAACATAGTTTATTCTCTTAATATCCGAAAAATTTATTACTCGTAAAGACATTTTGAAATATTGTGATAAATTTAGTCATTGCTGCAAGAGGTGTAACTGATCAAATGATGTTAATCGTGGTTACAGAAGTCATTCCAAATATTTAACTTATTATCCTGAAATCATTTTCCCTCAAAGCTAATCTCACACAATGTTTCTTTATATGAAAAATAAAAATTAATTATTTAAAACCACATTCAACATTTGTTTAAACATACATTCATACATATTGATGCAGCACTTAGAGTAGAAAATTTTAAAAACTAACTTTTTGTTGTTTATTGTATATTTTTATAAAGTTTCGTTCTCAGTAATAAATGCACATATATTTATTATTATATTTCAAGCATACTCATTCACTTAAGAACGTATTATAAATAACATCACAACTAACAACATTCAGCATCAAGTTGCTTTAAAGCGAATACTAGTTTTTAACCACTATTAAGTGGGTACCTTATGAAGTTTGTTAAAACCCTTGATTCACTACAGATTTTTCTGCTGTGCCAAATAAAATCTTATTTGACAATGTAAAATTTTGAAAAATTCGCCTTACCATAAAAAGAAGTTGATGAAAAAATTGCTGCGACGGCGAATAACAACATGCAAGGTACGTGAAAATTTATTTAATGGACAACGGCTCAAAGTGACGTAGGCGGATTTACCCTTTAATGATACCATGCTTCTTATTTGCTGCTTGTCATAAATTTATCTGTTGTGTCAAAAATTCTACTAGCCCCTAGGGCTAGTGAAATTGTATTCACCTCAGAAGTGTCAAAAATTTACCTTTAGTACTTTGCAACAGTTTGGCACAGGCCCAGAGAGAAAATATAATAGAGCTCCGATATTTGTCAGAATTTAAGATATTCTTTGCTTAATAAATATAAATTAAAAATACCTGCTGAAAAAATGTCTAGTATGTCGTTGAGAAAAATTATTCCAACAAAATGTGCACAGAAAAAAGTAAAAACAAGATTCAATTACAAAATACAAAGATTCAGTTAAAAAATTAATCAGTTTTCAACCAATCACGGAAATTGTAGTATTAACTCATCCATTTTAATTGAAAATTTTTTTGATTTTTTCAATAAAAAAAATATTTCATTAACTAAAAATTTAATTAAGGTTTTTTAAAGATTCAATTAAAATTTAATTGAAATATTTTTAAGGATTCAATTAAAAAATTAATCGAAATATTTTTGACGATTCAGTTAAGAAACTAATTAAAAATTTTTAAAGATTCAATTAAAATATTAATTGAAATATTGAAAAAATGTAATAGTATAAAAATATAAAAAATTATGCTTTGAGTGTATAAATAATTTCCCAAAATGGAAACGTTGGTATATTGAACCATAAACTTAACTCATGCACCGTATGGTTTTTCAAATTCGAATGGTGCACAAAAGTACGTCCAATGGCCGTATTTGGCGTTTAATAGTGTTCCGTAAGTGTAAATGTAGAATATCGCAGCTTTGCTTTGAATTTTGTGATTGAATTTTAAAGAAAGGCTTACGCAATACCATTTGCATTGAACCCCGAATACCGCCAATTTACTAACTTTGCCATCCATATTTGGTCTTTCAGCTTGTACATATTTCCTTTTATTATATGCTATTTTTTCTCAAGAAAAGGGGAGAAAATGAATTTCTGTTTTTTTTTTTCATTTTATATTTTATTTTTATTCCACGCATGTCAAAATTACTGTGAATCAAAAAAATAAAATATTAAGCTGAGTAGTTTTTTTTCTTATATAAAACATAAAAACCAATTAAAAGATTAATTGGGTATTTTAATTGAAAATATTTTTTTTTAAATAATGTGGCATACTATAAAAAAACAGCTCGATTTTCATACATAAAAACAAAAGTTTCATTATTTACATTCAATTAATATGTAATAATTGTTAACCATTTCATAGTATTCTGAGTTAAGCTCTGTTGATAACACTTTTTTGATAAATCAGTAAATTCAATTAAAACAAACATATATTCAATTAAATTATTAATAAAAAATATAATTTTTTCTAACCAAACACTTAATTGAAAAAAATTCAACACAATTTTTTTCTGTGTGATGGATTAGCCAAATGTTTATTGGAATAACTTTTTCATAAAGGTCCAGATTAATTCTAGTTTTATTTATAACTGCACAAGCAGAAAATAACAAGTGGCCCAACGTTGGGAAATCATATATTTTATATAAACTTTTTTGTTAAGTCAGCATTATCTATTCCCAATACCTCAAAGTCAAAATCACAGTATTTTCCCAAAATACCAACAACTAAAAACAAAAATATAGGTGTTGAAAAAAACAAATATTTCTTTAATTTGCTTTTCTATTTATCATATTTTGTTGTCAAATATTTAAATGTAGCTAAATCGAAATACCTTATAGAATTGTTAAGATCCCTCTATTTATCCTTCGATTTTATGGCCTTAGTTCACAAGCTATGTGTGCACATAATCTAATCCATATACTAGATGGTGTAATTAACATAGGATAACCTTTACCACAAGTTTTAGAGTTTGAAAATAGTTTGGGGTAAAGTCAGTTGTTAAATCCAATAGAAATCCAATAGCACTAATTCAAAGAAAATTGCACATTTTCTATATATCAATACACAGAAAAAAGTGTTCACCAATTAATATTTTCAATTAAGAATTTAATTGTATTAATTAAATTTTTAATTGTATTAATTAATTTGTGTGGAAAAACTTAATTGATATTATCAAATTGTTTATAGGTGAAAATTTAATTAAGTTTTTAACTGATACTACAAATATTTTAATTAATATTACAAAACCATTCATATTACTTTTTTGTGTGTACTATTGATATACATAACAAAACATTTAAGCCTTTAAAATTTTTATGAAATTATCAATTCTCCCCTAAACTGAATTCTAAAAAAGGAAACAAAATGTTAGCAAGTATCTTATATATCCATGTATTTGTTTCTTTAATATCTTACACACATACATACATATATATGAAATAACTGTTATTTTTGCTTACTTAGTAAACTGTAGTCACTGACTACATTCACAAAAACGAAATTCAACAGCATTCATCACTCAAACCCAAACGATAAAAATGCACATACATTTTAGTTTCCTTTGACAAAAAAGCAATTTTGTTGCAATAAATTTAGATTCCAAATGTCAAATGAGAGAGTGCAAAAGTGAAGATGGAAAGAAAAACGTTATGTGATCACGTTTGCTTAAATGGTTAAACATAAATATGAATAAATTTTTTTTATTGATTTTTCCATAGAGAAAACCCAAGAGTACATTAAGGATATGAGAGGAAGTTATTTAAATAAGAAAAACTAAAGTGGTTTTAGTAAATTAATTCAGATGAAAAATTGTTTTGAAAAAAAGTGCAGAAATATAGCACTAGTTCTATTATTTGGATGTCTGGCATATATTTGCGTATACTTAAATTTATTTTGTAATGATGGCTGAAAAGCAAGTCAGGTGGTTAAATTCTTGCAATTCAGCAGTATGTGGTAACAAAAATTTATAATTTACTGCCATGGTTAAAAATATTGCAAAATTAAAAAAGTATAGTACAGTGCTTTTCGCTTAAAGCGAACTTCAAGGGACTGATCAAATTTGTTCGTTTTAAGCGAAGTTCGTTTTGAGTGAAGACATCAAGAAACCATTATTGTGTGTGCACATGTCTTTTTTTACCACTTTGGCTATTTATTTACTTATTAAAACAATTTCAGAACATTGTAGTCTTTAAAAAATAAGTTTATTTAGTTTTTTAAAAATCACTTATTTTAGTTTGCTTAGTATTAATATTGGCTTCATTTATATACACTTCCACTTGGGCCAAGTGGTCAAGAATTTGTTATGGAGTGTCGCGAGACTGAAGAAAATTTCTTACACAGCTTACGCTATACATTAATATATAAATATCATTTTTTGTTTATGGCAACACACTTCTTGGTTCGTTTTAAGCGAAAAAAAAACAAAAAATTTACATGCAAAAAAAGTTTGTTATAACCGAAAGTCCAATTTAAGCGGGTTCGTTATAAGTGAAAAAATTTTCATGGTTTTATAGAAATAAAAGTTTGTACTTTCGAAAATGGTTCGTTTTAGGCGAAAGTTCGTTTTATGAAAAATAATGAATTGTTATTCTAATTTTTAAAGAAGTAATAACTAAAAACTTTCGACTGCTTAAGAAGTCAAATTCACAACTTCAAAATGGTTGAAGTAAGAAGCTTGCTTGATATTTTTTACAGCAGCTGAAATGTGCAGTAATAACCCATTCAGGCTGACACGAAATTAAAAAATTGTTAGCTCAAGTTACGAACGAAATGAAAAGTTTTCATACAGATACTGAATGACATTTGAATAGATTTTGCAAATATCTTATTTACTGCAGCAGACATTGAAGTACTTTTTTTTCAGGTAAATAAAGAGCCTGTTTGTAAATGCTTCACTGCGCTGCAAATGTAAATTGAAATAGCCTAAATTACTTCACTAATGTAGATAATGAACAAAAAAATGTTAAACATGGATAACAAATGTGGCTACTATCAATCTTAAAATTGATAATTTCTTTGTACGTTAGAATGTTGCTGTTCATTATATTGAATTTTGCGGATACTTTATTATTTTAAATGTGTTCTACACTATCCGATAGAATCTATAATTTGAGCAAAGTATCTAAATAATACGTGATCTTGTTAATTATTTTATCATTATTTTTCTGTATCACGTTGAACTGGTTTGAAATACGTTTCCTGTCAGTGTCAATTTTTTCCTTGAGTTTGTTTGATGTCTGATCGAAATGGTTATTTACGTATATATTTTTATTAAGATCGTCTATTGCCTTGTGATTATTTTCATCTATAATTTTTAAATGATCTTCAATGTCATGTCGGTCATCGTCGCTCATTGTTCCTGCTATCCACTTTAGGCCTGAGCCTATTGCGTTAAATAAACCCCTTTTGCGTCTGTTATGGTGTAAGGTTTGTGTCTTTACTTTGATTTTTTCTAATTCCTGCTCAAGAAGTATTTTATTTTTGATAGATTGAAATTTACTTATCTCACTTTCTAGATTATTGATTACCTCTGTTATTTGTTGAATATCAATTATATGAATAATTTTATTGTATTTCAGTATTATTTTTACGTCATCTAATTTAATTTTGGCGAATCCGTCAGAATTATTGATTGGGTGGATTTTCAGGGATACTATTGTATTGTACGAGTAGGGTCCAATTCTACTAAAAATTAATTTTTTCTTTTAATGTTTGAGGGATCTATGTTTTCTAATTTCAATTTACGGTACCTAGGGTCATATTTGCGTCTTAATGTTTTATAGTTTTTCACATAGCCGTCGTCATCTGTTCTTTCATTATCTTCCTTTTTTTAATTTCTCTTATTTATAATACGTTGCTTTCCTTCTTTAATTTTTCATTCTACTTTAATTTTGTCAACTCTACCTTTTACGATATCTAATGGGTTTACTTTAACTACAGAGTGAGTGGATTTTTTGTACCATTCTACACACTTAAATATTTGTTCTTGAGTTGAAAGGGGTGAATTTTCAGATCTAAACTTTTATGATATTGTGCTATGCAATCTTTCTATATCCGCATTTCCTGTATGGTTGTTAGGTTGAGTGAAATGGTCCTCAATCCCTTCCTGTCTTAAAAATTCCTTTATATTTGTTAAATTGAATTCATTATTAGTTATTACCAGGGAAACCACAAATATGCAATTGCATGTTTTTTCTTTTCTGATATAACAATGCGGAATTAAGATATTTATCCATTTCAGAACTTTTTATGAACTCTGGCATCGATTTGTTAGTGCATATTTTTGCATATTTTACCCTTTAAAGCATTTTTTTGCATACTTCAATCTAACACGCATATTTTGAACATTTTTCGAATTTTTTAGAGCATATTTGGCGTTTTCAGGGCATATTTTGGTACTTTATTTTAATATTTGAAAAAAATGTTAGTAAAAATTAATTTTTTCCGTCAAAATTTCATTTTGTAGTGAAAGAAACAGTAATATGGGGAAGCAAATATTTTGCTACCATTATGAAGTTAGACTTTAGAAAAGGCCATTGTGTATGTTCTGGATTCCGAATCGATTTCACATGTTTTCCTGTGAGTTCTGATGTTAAAACACATGCTACACGTGTTTAAGTTGAAATTTAGACTATACTAACTATTAGTATGTGTTCTAACATCCAAATTTAAAAGAAGAAAAAATTTAAAATGAACGATTTACAATTTTTTAATTTTCATTCACTTGTAAACAGTCTTGTAAAAGAAAAACAAAACAAGAAAATTAAAAAATTTTAATTCATCCATATCTAATTTTTTTCAGCTAAATTTTAATACTGGTACAAATACTATTGGATTTTAATTTCAATAAAATCTTGGTTTGGTAATTGTGACTAACGCTGCCACGATTACATCAGTGGAGGTTGAAAGAGAACATTTTCAATGTACCTATAAAAGTTTATTTATATGTGACCATCGTCAATTTTTATTTAAACAGATAAGTGAATAGTTTTTGTTTATTGCAATAACAATTATAAATAAAAAGCTTATCTTATTCTTCAAAATACAGTTCCAAAGATTTAAATCTGATATCGTGATCGCTTTTGAAGTAAAAGTTAAATTTTTGTTCTTAAGTCATAATTAACACTATTCAAGTCTTATTGCTAAGATCATTAGTTTGCTAGGAGAGAGAGACGGGGGGAATAGAAACGGTTCTAGTCCCCTCGTATCTCTTTCCCACAAAATAATCAGCTTATCAATAAGATAAGTATTGTAAATTAGGAATAACTAATTTTTTATTGTTTCCTTCTGTTTATTTTATTTTTGTCTTGTTTTATATGCAAATTTTATTGAATTGCTGAATTAAAATTAGATTTTCATTTCCAAATAATCCAATTTACGTTATTATTAAGAGCATATTTCTTGAGTTTTTAGTGCATATTGAATGCGCATAAAACACTTTTTTTGGAGCATATTTCTGGTTTCCCTGGTTATTACTTTGTTTGGCTTGCTTCTAATAGATAGAAATTGTCTTAACTTTTCAACCACCGTGGTACTATTCCTGTCTTCCAGGTATATTGCAACGGCATGCTTAGAGAATTTATCTATAAATGTTAAACAACTATGTTTCTTTATGGTATTAACATCCAAGTGTATAAATTCGTTAACGTCGGATGGAATTTCAGTGATATGATATTTTGGTTTTAATGGGTTACGATCATATTTTGATTTGTTGCATATTTCACAGTTGTTTATATATTTGTTAATTAAGGTTTTAAGATTTCTAAAATAAATTTTCTTTTTCAATCCCTCATAATTTTCCGTTATCCCACCGTGTCCTGTTTCCATTTTGTGATATTTGGCTATTTGTTTATAAGTTTCGTCCTCACTACTCATGTGTTTTGCATGGTTTTATGTTATTATCAAAAAGTTCAATCACCTTAAGCTGAAATTGATTATAAACTTCATCACTTACTTCAGAAAATATTCCCACTCTTCCCTTTTTAAGAAATCTTCTAAAAATGTCAGTCATAAAATTGGATTGGATATCATCTCTGCTAACAAAAATCTTTCTTTTTCCATTGACTACTTCTATTTCTTTCACTTTGTGTTTAGTTAGAATTAATTGAGTCTGAAATCTGTTCACCACTGTGTCTAGGATTGGAAAATGGTCATTTTGCTCTTCCTCTTGTGAATGAATCGTACCAGAGGTGCTAAAGTTGTCATTTACTAATTCATTCTCATCATTTATCACATGAATTTCACCTGTATTTACATCGATCCTACTCAGAAAATCTGCTATTTTGTATTCTTTACCCTTTATGAATGAATCATTCATTTCTATATTGTATTCTTCTAACTCCATAAGCCATCTCTGCAGCCTTGGGTTTATGTCCTTACCTTTGTGTTTTGTATAGAGCTAACTAAAGGCTGATGGTCTGTTGCCAGATCAAAGTACCTTCCGTAAAGATATGGTCTCCCAGCTAAAAAAATTATATATGCTCCATATATTTTTAATATATGAATGTATATAACTATATATGAATATGTATGAATTCATGTATGGAAATATATGGGATTATACATGGCAAAACTATTATATGTGAACTAATATATGGACTAATATATGAAATGTATTATAACATATGAGCTCATATATGAACATTTAATTATGAAGCTCTTCATATGTGGATCCATATATAAATATAAGATTTTATATATGGAGCATATAAGAATGTATGCATACATGATAACTCACATAAGATCGTTTTTGCAATCAAAAAAGCTTGGAATTTTATCACTGCTGAATTGGAAATCCATTGGAAAATACATACGGTATGCAAAGTTTATATGCGTACCCTCAACGATTAAAAAAGAAAAACTTTTTGTTACAAAAAAACCATTCTTGTATGATTTTATACATTGTGGCCTCATTTAATATATCAAATAATCAAAAGAATAATCCAGTCATTAATTTTATAGAAAATAACAAAATTCTCTAGATAAAAAGCAAAGTTCATATTACTGTATTGAAAACTATTGTTAGACGGATTATTTTTTCTTTTATAATTAATTGAATTAGTTTTTAATCTGATTTCTTAAGCTAAATGTTACGTACGAATATGATGAATATGAATATGACTTTTAGTTCGTTTTGAATTATTTGTCCAAACAAATGTTTCATTAAATACAACCTCTCTCTCAAGTCTAAAAAAATTAATTTTAGTAATTTAATTTATTGCACAGCAGTGAGCTTTTGTGAATCAAGAGTGTATGAATATAAACTTTGCATACCGTGGAGGGAATTTACACGTACATGTATGGAAATGTATGAATATATATAATCATATATGCCCATATACCCTCATTTTTGGGATCCGAACCATATATGGGATATCATATATGCTCCATACATATTTTTTTAGCTGGGCTGTAATATTTGACAGCCCAAACAATGGCCAATAATTCTTTTTCAACAGTAGCATATTTCTTTTCGTGGTCATTGAGGGTTGTACTTGAATAACTGATAGGATGATATCCTTGCATGAGAACAGCTCCTATGGCGTAATCACTTGCATCGGTAACTAATTTAAATTTCTTATTGTAATCTAGATATTTAAGTATAGGTGGGTTAATTAACTGTCTTTTTACTTCTTGAAACGCATCAATATATTGTGGATCATTTTTATTGACTTTAGTGTTTTTTCTAAAGTAATTTGTCATGTTATGTGTAATTTTTGCGCAATTTCGGATAAATTTTCTATAATATCCTGTGGCTCCGAGGAAGGATTTGATTTGTTTTTGTGTTTCAGGAAGCTTAAGCTTCTGTATGCTTTCAATTTTTGCGGGATTTGGTTTAACGCCGTTGTTAGTATGTGGCCTAAGTATTCCGTCTCCTTTGCAAAGACTTTGCATTTATCTACTTGTATTTTAAAGTTATGCGTTCTTAGTTTGTCAAATACCTTTTGGATGTTTTGGATGTATTCTTCTAGACTTGTGCTGAAGATTAAAATATCATCCAGATACACAACGCATATTTTATTAATCAGATTTCTTAATACCGAATTCATTAGCCGTTGAAATGTTGAGGGGGCATTCTTTAGCCCAAATGGCATACGAACAAATTCGTAGTGAACTAATGGAGTTGAGAAGGCTGTATTTTCCCTATCCTCGTTTTTTATTTTTATTTGGTGAAAGCCCTTGGCTAGGTCAAGGGTAGTGAAATACTGTGACCTTCCAAGTTTATCTAGTATGCCTTCAATATTCGGCATAGGAAACTTATCGTCAACCGTGATTTCATTGAGTTTGCGGTAGTCAATTACTATCCGCACTTTTTCTTTCCGGAGTAGTCAGCTTTTTTGGGGACTATCCAAATGGGAGAATTATATGGAGTGTTACTCTCTTTAATAATATTTTGTTGCAGCATTTCTTTCATCTGGCGGTTTATTTCCTCCTCATGAATTTGAGGATATCTGTGTATTTTAGAATATACAGGATTATTTGTCTTGGTGATGGTTTAATGCTGTATTTCATGAGTATGAATAATAATATATAAATAAATAAATAATAAATTCTTTTAATTCTTCACTAAATAAGAATCAGAAATGATATTAACGACCCTTTTCACAATGTATGGTTAAGAGTTAACGTGAACTTTAACTGACAGTTCTTCATACAAAATTTGCCGTTAAAGTTCATGTTAGCTTTTAATTGTATATTGTGAAAAGGACCTTAAATCGTGAAAAAAAACTTTCCATTTCATAGCTTCAAAGAACGAGAATCGACTTCCAGGTACGGATATTTAATATTATTTATTTAAAGACGTATGAGCAATTTTTATTTGAAACTTATCATAATATTGCTAATACGTTATAATATTGTTATCTAGCACGCATGATACCTTGCAATAAATGAAAGTAACTACGTATTATTATAGGTTTGTCATTCCGTGTGTAATTTCCACAATTTTAATAAGCGACACATAAAGTATATATATATTCTGGATCCTTATGCATAGGGAAGACGAACAAGCGATGTCCGTCTGTCCGTCTGTCTGTACGTGAAATCGGTTATCCGAACCTCCCAGAACAGCTAGAGACTTCATTCTTGGACTAGTGTGTCAGAAATGTTGCTATTGAAAATTAGCAAAATCGAGCAGACGGTTTCAGAGCTGAAAACTCAAACTGTATTTTCCCATACAAAATAACTACCGAAAACTAGTTTTTATTACTTTTTTATTAAATTAACTTATTTTATACTTCAGTATCAATAAAATTGGTGTTTCTAATTTAAAAAAAAAAATTAAAAAAAATATAAAATAAAAAGGCTTTCCCAGAGTTGGAAAACTTTAATATTTTTTCTTATATTTGAAATTTATTTGCTGGTGGTTTAGCATGTCTAAATACGCACCCCTTGGCACTTGAACCAACTCATCAGTAGACTTCAACCACACATTTTGAACAGTCACAAACCTCTTACTTTATGCACAGACTTTCAAAAACGATATGAGAATTCATAAAATAATAATATTTTTGAAAATCACAAAGAAAAAATAAGCTTAGTAGGCTTTGAAACAGGTTGAAGTCTAATGATGATTTGGTTCAAGCGCCAATGGGGTGTGCCTATAGACATGCTATACCACCAGCAAATAAATTTCAATTATTTTAGTATTTAAACTTCTGACAACATGTTAAATAAATAAATTTAATTTTTTCTTACAATTAAACATATTTTATGTTTTAAGAAAAAGACAATTTTCTTACGAACCGTAAGAGCTACTGATCTAAAATTTGGACAGAGTATGTAGAACTTTAATCGCTACAACAGCAAAAATATGAAACTTAAAAATTAAAGGGTGTTTTTTTTAAAAACGAGCTTCGAAGAATATTAAAATCCCATGTAATTTACATATATACAATTGTATGTACATATGTATGTATATAGACACTTTTATTTTTATACAGACTGCAACAATTAACACTAAAATTTATAAAAATTAAATTACAGGGTGTTCTATCTATTACATAGTTTTGACTGTGTAATTTTGACAACTTGCTGCGTCTTGGAAACCGTAGCAGGCAAAGTCTTGAAATTTTCAAAAACGGTTAAACAAAAAATTCCCAAAATTATAAAATCGCCAAACCGAAAAAAATCGACTTAACCAAAAAAGCACTAAATTAAAAAAAATTTGGCACCAAAATAAATTGCATAAATGAATGAAATCGCTGAAATGAAAAATATCTCCAAAATGCAAAAAAGAGACAAAATAAAAAAACTTCAAAAACCTTAAAAAATCGCTAAAACGAGAAAAAAAGCACCAAAACAAAAAAAGGACCAAATTAAAAAAATCACCAAAACGAAAAAATCACCAAATGAAAAAAATTCTAGCAATAAAATATATTGCAAAAATTAAAAAAATTGCCAAAATGAAAAAAATCGCCAAAATGGAAAAATTGCCACAATAAGAAAAACCTAAAAAATCGCTTAAACGAGAAAAAAGCACCAAAACTAAAAAACACCACTAAATTAAAAAAAATCACAAAAACGAAAAAGCACCAAATGGGAAAAAATATAAAAAATTAAAAAAAAACACCAAATTGATAAAAAAAAATCGCCAAATGTAAAATTACCACCGAAAGTAAAATAAGCATCAAAGTAAAAAACTCAAAAAACCTAAAAAAACGCTAAAACGAGAAAAAAGCATAAAAATAAAAAAATCATCAAATAAAATAAAAGCAAAAAAAAACGCTAAAACCAAAAAAAAGACTTTAAAAACGCTCAAAAACTATAAAAAAAGTAAACGCCAAAACACGAAAAAAATCGCCAAAGCGAAAAAAATACCAAATTTTTAAAAAAATGTGACACTAATATAATATATAATATATTGCCAAAATTAAAAAATCGTTTAAATGAAAAAAATCGCCAAATAGAAAAAAACCCTAAAAACCTAAAAAAATCGCTTAAACGAAAAAAGCACAAAAACTTAAAAATCGCCAAAAATGCTGACAAAAAACGCCTAAGCTAAAAAAACTTATTAAAAACGCTTAAAACCGAAAAATCCCCAAAAATTAAAATAATGCCAAAACTATATTCTATATAGGCTAAAACTCATGTAGTATTATATATTTAGTGTCCGTGCAGCAAACTCGTATCTTAATAAATGCGTTTCATACTTAAACTCGAAAATATTAGTGTATTATTACTACTTATATATTTATATATATTTATGTAACCAATTCCTTAATAATTGCATATGAACTTTTATTCAAACACCGAAGTATAAAGAAATAACCCGTTTCTTTTTTCTCTTCTGAAAACTCGTACTTTTTTAGGTAAGAATTTGAGAAATTAAGGCATCGATTTTCAACTTATTGCTAATATCCAAAAAAAAATATTCAATCCAAAAATACCGAGAGGTAACTTACCAAACATTGCACTAGAGCAAAAGTTATGAATTTTTTCACAAAATAAATATGTACCTACATATCTATGTGCTTAGTATGTTTTTCTAAACAGCACTTTGGTAAAGGGCATATAAGATTCGGCACAGCCGAATATAGCACTCTTACTTGTTTCCTTTGTAGATTTGAAGAAATGAAAATTTTCAATTCGGGAATACGATTGTGCATAACTTTGGTAACCTTAGTTACAAATAGCATTTTTGTAACAAAATAAACACATGTAAACACTTCTAAGAACGTGTGTCAAACAAAAGTTTCTGTTTTTTTCTAAATAACCATAAAACCACTCAACAATGTTACATTTGTAAAGAAAACAAAACTGCTTCTGAATAATAAAAAAACAAGAAACCACATAAAAAGTATGAACAATACACTTCGTTGTCTGTGAATATCAAAAAGAAAATATAAATATAAGCAAACCTAGAAAAAAATATTAAGAAATTGAAATGAAAATAGCGCAAACACACTTTCATAAATTGATATAAGCGAAGAAAATTTTACAACTTTTTTTTTATAAAAAGGGTGCACACAATAAAAGCAACATAAAAAATATTACTTTGCCTTTGACTTAAACACAATAGATGAGACAAATAGACACACACACACTTTCATTCATCATATATACATTCACACTTGAAAAAGCTGTTGATGAGTGCATGAATACGTTTCCATATACACATTTTCTATGGGCATGTACTTGTTAAACATAAATTCATACCAAATAGTATAAAATAGCAGGAATTCATGAATACATCTTTACATATGTATATGAACGAATAAAAGTCTGACTGCCGGGTTGACTGACTGACAACACTAAAATTGTCAAAATCAATGTCCTTTATAGGCTAAATTTTTCTACTCTCCATGGCATTCCATATAGGAAAACAATTAATTGTTGATATCGTCTAAAAAATATGATTATTTTTTACAGGAAGTATTCATCTTAACTTAAAGTAATTCTAATATTGCTTTCCAAAAATTTTGATTTATTAGTTTTCCGAATCTGCTGCGTTACAAATACTACAACAAATCAACAATAGCCACAATGTTTTAACAACCAGTGTTGAATATCAAAGACCTGCAAAAGACGTCTTATAAGAACTTTTATTTTATTGCCCTCATGGCAATTTCAAATGCTTTACTACAGTGAAATCTTCTGAAACAAACGCTAAACAACGTGTTCGGCAATACATTTGTTTAACTTATTGCAGGTATAAAAGGAAAGAAGAAAATAGTTCGTGACTGAAGAATTTGTGGTGCTTGTGCTTTTTTCTCTCATTGACGCGTATGCTAACGTCATGCATGTACAGCGTTGTCAACAACTGTTTTTAGTGCTTTTTGAAAATTTCGACGCGGAAAATTTTGTAGTTAGTACTCAGTGCTTTTTTAAATTTATTTTCGGTGCTTTTGTTTCGAGGCGGTGGCACTAAACCAAAAGTTCAAAGAAAAATTTCCTAACCTATAATTTAAAAAGCATAAGCGCTTAAGTTAACTGGAGCATTTCAAAAACTTCTACTAATATTGTACAAGGCTTGGTTGAAAAAATACGTGACATATAACCCTTAACATTTAAAGTTTAAAGTTGATCGCGTTTTGCTTTACATAAAAAATTTTCCAGAAAATTGTGTTGTGAATATAGTTGCCGTTTTTGGTTATTTGTAACCAAAACTGATTCTTATATGTATACATAATTAAAATGTGCATCGCATGCCTCAAATTTTAAATTTTAGGAATGGAACGCAAGATCAACAGTTTCTTATATTTTTTATATACATACATACATACATATTTATGAATAACAACTTTATTAATATAATTTTTTTTTATTTAGTGCTTTTTTACTTAAATTACGCGCTTTTTTCCTGGTTTCAGTGCTTTTTGAAATTTAAAAGTTGACAACGCTGTGCATGTACATACATACATACCTACATAATTTTTGTATGCTCTCTTATATTTCTGTGCACATACAAGCGCACACATGCATTTACATGAGTTGTATGCGCTTGCGTTAAAAAACCTCCCTTAAACACAAACATAATAGCTTACCATCTAAATCTTACACACACACTCACACACCCAAACGTACAATATGCAAAATAACAAAACAGTACTTCTTTTCATTGTTTGTTATAAACAAGACGTCTTGGCGACATCGCTTGTTAACAGTCATATACACGTACAGCAAAACAACCGTCGTGCTTTGTTTATAGTACGACAGCATTTATTATTGGCTTAATATAATACATACCACGAGAATACATTTAAAATACATGACGTATTTACATTTCAAGACTGCTTACGCAGGCCACTATTAAATATAAGAAATAAAAAACATACATACATATTTAGCGATAATAAATCAGAAAAAAAACACAAAAGAAGACAAATATGAGAAGAACAATTGTTGAAAAAGTCCTCCACAAAAATGTGTGGATGTACGAGGATATTAACATGCATGTGTGTTTGTGTGTGCTGGTGCAAAAGTTTGTTTATAACATTTATTTGACATGTAACATGACGAAAGTGACATTCGGCAATGAATATGTACTTAAAACCCATGAAGCATTTATTCCATTTTTTAAAAAAGAAAAATTATTTTTTGAGTGGGTGTAATAGTTGAAGATGCGTTAAAAATTCTTAAATTTTTACAATTGTTCAAATTAACTAGTTTTTCTGAGGTACTCTTAAACCAGCAACTTATTAACAGGGAAATTGTAAATTAACAATTAAATTTTTGCTACAAAAATATTTTTTTTTTCCTAAAATTACTAAGCATGTGGTGGATATACATAGTTAGTGCATGTTTTGGAAGTATGCATATATGTATGTATTAGTGATGCACGAATATTCGTATTCGTATTCCAATTGTCGAATATTCGGCGAATTTCCGGCGAATACGAATGTATTCGCATTCGGTTAATTCACGCGGATGCGAATACGAATACGAATATTTTTCCAAAGAAATTAAATAAATAAATACATAAATCCTAAACGAAATTTTAATAAATGACTAAAAATTTTAGTTTATAGAAATACATTATTTTTTTTATAGAAATTAGTGCTTTGTATCATTTTCAAATATTATTCAATGACGATCATTAAAATTTTGGGTACTTTTTATTAACTTTAAAGTACGCCAACATGTGTGTGAAGTTGTTTTTCATAACAATGTTTTAATATTTCATATTGCATAAAATATTCGTATTCGTATTCGCAAATATCATTTCACATATTCGTATTAGTATTCGTATTCGCGAATATCATTTGAAATATTCGCATTTTTATTCGTATTCGCGAATATCAAAAATTTACATTCGTTACATCACTAATATGAATGTATGTATGTTATGGTGGTATGTAAAAATATAACATCATGTAGGACTTTTAGTTTTGCCCCTTATTTGTTGGCAACCACAAGAACGAGTCAGGTTAACCAGAAAATTGTATTGCTCACACTTTTAAAATTCCTTGCGTTTACGCCAATCTATAGAGTAAATTTAATACATGGGGCTGGTTGCCAGCAGCAAAAGATATTTTGAAAATAGAAAGCGAAAGTTATATGACTTGCTAAAAAAAGTTTCAATGGTTAAAATTTTATGGCTTGTATGCATAACAGCTAAAAACATTTTTGTTTTAATTTTTGCGAGCGATTATTTTAGTTTCGTTCATCATTGTGCCGGTGAAGAATAATTAAAAGTGGTTAATAGGTATGTAAGCATATATCCATTTGGAATTATTATTTGAGTGGATCCTGCCAGTTCAGTATTAAATCTTCATTGCGAAAATCTCAGAATCCAAACGTAATTGGGTCAACTTAACTTTAGGTAGCGGGATGTTCCAAGGATGCCGTGCAGATGATGATGTTGTCAGATGATGAATGTATTTCCTAAGTTTCTGGCAATACAGAGTGACATAGAAAATGCTTTTATATACATATACAGACATATATTATCATATTTTATCAATATGAATTTAAAAATACTTTAATTTTGGTTTTTTTTCAAGAACTGACTGGCCACACTTTTAAATTGAAGGAGAAACAATATATCAAATAACTATTATATTTAGTTTACAGTAACGGTAAGTGATTGTTTAATCACTATAATTAAGTAACAGATACAAACATTGTAACGGACCACGGTTACTCCGGTTTGAAGCAGGGGTATGCTCACCGTGTCCAGGGTTCACTCCAAAATTGTGAAATCAAACACGTTTTAATTTCTTTTACTTTTTTTATTTATTTGTTTATTTATCACTTGTTTCTAACTTTTGCTCAGCTATGGCAACTGGTGACAAAGGCGATGCCCTACTCTACAATCTACTAGCTCCTCCACTTCCGGATAAAAACCCGTCGACTACTCACTCCGCTGACAAGCTGGAGGCCTAGTATTCTGGGTGAAAGCCTCCGGGAATTCCTACCACCTGACTCCTCAAGAATTATTTATGACTTATGAAGCAAGTTGGATGAAAATCCCTCTTGCCTGTGTACAAAAAACTGTTGCAGTTGGTCACTTGTTACCACTTACCACTTGTCGTTGTCACCACTCTGAATCACACTGCGTAAGAGAGCCATTTCCTTCGTTGTGTTGTCCTCTTTTATACTTTCCTGCCCGCTACACTTTTGTTGCTTTGTCGCTTTTGCTTCTCTGGTGAGTTCGCTCTACTACACTTCTCTTCTAACATATTTGATGTCTGACACGATGGTTTCTATTTGTCGCTTAGCAGTTTTCTGCTCTCTGGTGCTCGACCACAATCTTCTCTTCTCACATGTTCGATGTCTGACACGATGGCCTTATTTGTCGCTTAGCAGTTTTCTCCTCTCTGATGCTCGACCGCAATCTTCTCTTCTCACATGTTCGATGTCTGACACGATGGCGTTATTTGTCGCTTAGTAGTTTTGCTTTGAATTTAACCCTTATGTTTAACTTTTATAGAACTGACCCATTGCTTCGCGATTAAAGTACATATACGTATTTGGAATTTGGCTGATATAAATCTGCCACCCCTTTGTATGAATTTAAATCCCATTTGGCTTTGTGTGGCCAAAACTATAAAAATTGTATGTCCTCTCTATATAAAGCGAATGTAATTATTTATGCATATGTTTCATTAAAAAAAACCGAAATAAACCTTTTTGGTGTGTTTTTACTTATTTTTTTAAAAGTATCTTTGTGGATATTATTACCATATTCTTTTCATACATTCATAAATATATTTTTAAAAATAAGAAATTTTTTTCCAATAAATTTCTTACCTTAGTCCTGGCACTTGAGTAGCCATTGTACCGTCACTGAGCACCCATGAAACAACTGGTGGTGGATTGCCATGAGCCATACAACTGACTTGTGTTCCAGTGTCATTGCTAAATAGTAGACGTGATGAGGGCTCCTGTAAAAAGGTTGGCACACGTAATCCGCTTGTGGCTTTGACCACAGACGCTGGCAATAATAGTATTGTGGTTATTAAAGTAATTTTCAACAACGATAATGAGGCGAGACAGACAAAAGCTGAAAGCAATTAAAAGAAAAAAAATTTATGAAATAAAAATAAATAAAAATCTATAGATAACGCTGTTAAATAAAAAACATATATGTAATTAATAACACAAATGCCGCAGCTTATTTGAATCTAATTTTTATTCTTCGTTTTAAATGAACTTTATTATTTCTGCATTATAAGCAAAAAAGAAAAAAACTGACAATGTTGCAGCTTTCACTTTTATGAGAACATGGCAACCAACTATTTTTTTAAAATTCAAACAGTAGTCATAAGCGTCATAGCATCGTGATGTTTTAAAAATGTTGCTGGAAGGGAAATACAAAAGCAAAAATAATTATATCTAAATAATTTAAAACTTTGTGACACTATGAGACTCATGATTACCGTTTGAATACCACAGTTAGAAGAAACTTTACTTTTAGTTATCCCATTGACGGTTACCAGATTTGACGACTTATCGTCATTTTGACGATTTTGGGTTGCAAAAATAGTATTTTGACGACTGGACGATTTATGGCTTCATTTTGACGATTTTTAAATAATTATAAATTTACACCATTTATTACAAATTTAAAACAATTTTGAGCTTGACCAAGAACTTGTCAACTTTTGAAAGAATATACAATAAAACTAAAGAGGAAAAGGCAATAAATTTTAATTTTTATATTAATAATTTTTAAATTAAATGATTTTTAACCCTGTAATTGTACAGAATTTATCAACTGAAACAACAGAAATATAAAATGTATACGGTCAAGTGAAAAACTATTTAAAAAAGTTATGAATAAATTTTTAAAAAACAGATTTGCTTAAGTGTGATAATTTATATTGTGGGGATTATAAAGATAAAAATAATTGCTTAAAATTGGAAAAATTTTTCCATGATACATACTTAAAATTTTTAGATTTGTGGTTAAATTCCCTAACGAAAAGAGTACCACCTTAATTAATTTTATAAAAAAAATACCCCCAGCTAATAAGGTCTATTTTAGTTTTTCTTCTATTCTTTAGAAAATCACAAAAATTAATAAAAATATTTCATCCAATTAGAATTAAATATACTGAACTAATTAAGAACCGATTAAGAAATTATTTCTGATAAAAAAAATTTAGTCTTACCGTAATGTTCAGCAAACCTAGAAAGAGTATTTAGCCAAGTTTACTTAAACAAACATAAGGTTAAAATGTAATTATTTTGTTTCTTATAAAATTGATTCCTATTTTGATAAGAGTTTAGATTATTTTTTACGAAAACTATGACTTTATTTAATAAAAGTTTCCGGAAATTATTTTGACGATTTTGACGATTTTCCGTGCAAAATTTGACGAATTCACACCTATTTCATCTGGCAACTATGATCCCATTGCAAAGAAGCTTGGCATACAACTTGTGCTCTTCTTTTTCAATGCTGTGTGATGTTTCGCATATGAAATAGGACATATATATTACTTTTATTTAACCAATTTTTATGAAAATCGGCACATATCCACTAATTTTGGCTTTTATAACACAGCGTTACACACATTCTGTCCTATGAACCAAATATCCTTTTTTGGAAAAGGGGAGAAAAAATAAAAATACACGTGTATCGGCGATTTTCATGTACACGTAATGTAAACATGTAAAAATTTGGAGTCCCTTCAAGTTATGCTGAAAAAAAATTTTTTAAAAAAATCTGAGAATTGATAAAAATCAATTTTTTAAAATTTGTTATGATACCGACATTTCCACGAGCCTGCCTGCAAGAACTCAGCTCAATTGGATCACGGAAAAAGGGTTAAAAACTTATCCAAAGTTTTTCAGACAGACAGACGAGCTTTATATTTTATAAAAAAAAAATTCTGACGTGTACATGAAAATCGCCGATAGACGTGTATTTTTATTTTTTCTCCCCTTTTCGAAAAAGTATATTTGGTACATAGGACAGAAAAAAATTCGTTTTTGTAACGCGGTATAATGATGCAATCTGACGTTTGTAAAAGTAAGCAAGTCTATTTCCCTTACATTAAAAATTGCCACGAAAGAGCTAAAAATAAACTTTTAAATAACATTTTACCGACTTTAAAAATCGCTAAAAAGTTACATATAATATTGATTCAGTTAAATTAAAGATCTTTAACGGCCCTTTATATAACCAAAAATTTGCATGAAGTTAGCATAAGTGACGAAATTGAATTAGGTGTTAACGAGTTCCTTCATACAATTTGACATTAAAAACGGTACCATTAGCTAATTTTAACCCACCTCTAAGTCCTAGCATAATTTTTAATGTGAGATTTCATTGCAAAACTCTTTAAGATCAATTTCAATTTTGCCACTTATGCTAACTTCTTGCCAATTATTGCTTATATATAGGGCCGTAATTGTTTTACCTTTGGAGCTATATAAAGTGGGTGCCAATAGTATTGGTAATAGAGGCCTGCGTAAACAGTCTTGAAATGTATAGTAAATACGTATTGTTTTTTAAATTTATTCTCGTGGTATGTCTTATACTAATAAGAAGTGATGTCGTATCCCATTCGGATTTTCATTAGCTAGCTCAAAGTATAGGTGACTCTTTGCAAGCTCATTTACAACCGGCTTCTGAACTAACTCACAAATGATAGAGATATGAGTCAGTTATTTTTGGCAGAGCAGTCTTCTTCCCGATAAGTATTGAACTAACTTTAAGCTTATTTAAAAATCATGCAGATATTAGTGAGTTGTTTTTGAACCAATAATTTCTGCTCGATAAGTTTTGAGCTAACTTTAAGCTTACTCAAAGCTTATACAGAGATGATTCAAAACTCACTCAGCGAGAAGATGTCACCACTAACTAACTAAATTTTGATGAATAGTACCATTTACAGAACACATCTTAATTCTACTATTGTTAATCAGATACAGTTATTGCTCTTGGACTTCGATAAAATAACAGTTTTATTTTGCCTACTAAAATATTCAAGAATTGCAGATAGCACTTTTTGAGTATAAACCCTCGATATGGGTTAGCTGTAGAGGCTTCCCTACAAGAACACTACCAGTTAAATGACCGGTCATTTAAGCGGTTGTGCTTACTGGTATCTCTGTTAAAGTTTCTTTTAGTTTATTAGGAGCAATATGTAAAAAATAACCGAAACTCTTGTCTACATGTGATTTTGCATCTCTCTCTATGTAACATATATCTATGCTGCTTACTCTGATTCCTTTTGTAAGGTTATGACTGCCAAAATATGGGTTAGCTCTAACTAGTTAGGGGAACGTAAATTTTGGTTAGATCCAACCAGTCAAGCAAACGAAAATATATGTTAACTCTAACTAGTCAGTCAAACGTAGATATTGGTTAGGTCTAACTAGTAACGTAAATGTTGGTATATTTAAATATTTTTCATTTACATTTCAAATTAAAATTTTTATTAAACAAAAAAAACAATATTGGAATTCTTAAATCTAATTTAAGCAATATGCCCTTCATCTTACTAGCCAAAGATGAATGCGTGCTTTTGGTCATTGGGTACAAACGTCCGCCCAGAATTTGCTCTTATGGCATTACATTTTCCAACAAAGAGCTTTAGATCTTCCGTCATTCACAAGAGTTTGGAATTTTTTGTTTGAAAGTACTCGTGATCTTAGATCGATCCATACGTTCTATCATTTATAGCCAGAGTTGCTTGGATCTATTGAGTGTTGTGGGTACTTAGGAAATAAAAATATTGGTCGGGTCCCATCTTAGGTAAAGAAACCATAAGTGACATCAAGTGGAAATATTTGGCCAAGTTGTTGCAAGCACCATGCCGCAATGACGGATATTATTGAGAACATATAGTATGAACATGCTTATCGCCGATTGAATCAAAATTTATTGTATTTAAAGCTCATTAAGCGTAAAACAATAATTAAAATAAATTTATTTTGTCAATGCAAATTCTTGAACACGTTTTCACAAATATTTTATTAATTTCTTATTATTTAGGGTTAATTTTACAGTCAAAACTTTAGGAACACCACTGGCCTTTGATTAAATTGAATTAAAACACAAATTATTAAATTTTATTCCAAAAACGTGCAAAAATTAACTTTAAATTAAGATTAAATTTAAATTAAGTTTTAAGTTTTTCACAATCATGTGTTCACAAATGCTATGTATAGCTATTGCAAATTTTTGTTTGTGTTAGTTTCGGTCATTCATTTCTTGTAGGGTTAATACGTTTAAAATAAATTTAGTGCGTTTGACCTTTTTAGGAGCCAGAATTATTAACTTTCTATAAAATGTTTCGAAAATGTCCAACAAGAGCACCACAAAATACTTAATAATTTTTAATGTATACCATAATTACGCAGTGAAAAAAACTAAGAGTCATTCTAGTGGAAGTACATTTTCATTGCTTCCAAAAAATTGATATTTTTAATTTGCCGAAAGTGAGCAAAAAACCATGTAGAAGCTTATTTTAGTCACACAAAACCTTGTAACTCCTCCATAGTGTTAGAAAATACTCACCAGATTTTATAGAAAATGTATTTTTTTAAAGAAATTTATGAACTAATTTTAGTCTAAAACTTAAAAGTTATTTGCTTCAATATACATGAAAACACTGTTTAGGGCTTAAATTCGTATAAAAAGAAACGAATTGTTAAAAAAGGCAACTATTTACCCTTTTTCCTACATGAAAATATTATCATAGAACACAAAAAAAGGAATTTTTCTTAATATCGCTTCCAATTCAGTGACCAGGCATCCAAAAAGAGAACTTCTTGCAATGACAACCCTATATAAAAATCATTAGATCGGATAGAAATTTGTACTACTTCCGCATCGTAAACTCTACATTTTCGTGACTTTTTTGGAGTCTCTTTTTTTACTGGGTAATACTTCACCACATAAAATTTACACGGAAGTTAGCTGACAAAATATTTTCCCTTTATTTGCAGTTGAAAGTTGAAATCGCACATTGAAAATTAAAACCAAGTTATAATAATTCCCGAAAAAAAAAATTAATTGTTTTCAATTAAGTTTTTCATGCTAAAAGTTTTGGGACTTTTTACACTTAGTTGGTTTTCTTTTAATTTCATAAATTGTACTAATTTCATGCGCTTTACTCTCTATTTGCAACTGCAGAGTACATGTCATACAAAGAGTATTACACATATTGCAGGCGTATGCAATAAAATGCGGGTGCCATATGACAAATAGTAAAATAGAGTAATGCCTGGCGTTTTTATAATATTATTTTATTTATTTTTTCCTCAGCCCAATAACAATGCTCTTAATTCTTTAGTTTTAACCTTAAACAAAGATTGTTCATAAAAAGCATATGTGCCACATAATTGTTTCAACATCTCTAAACGCTTTGCGTCATGGTGAATACAAATTCGCACTAAAATTTTACATTCACTTGTGCATTTGTGTGAGTATGTGTATGCAGATCTTTCATATATTATGCCATAAGCACTAATTTGCACTTGTGTTAGTTGCATTTGAAAGAAAAAATTAAAAATAAAAAATTAGTTCAACTTGTTACTTAACAACAATTAGATACTTATTTTTCAGGTTGCCTCGTAGCACGAGTTCTAATTGTTAAGCCATGATGAAGGTGGTTATGTATGAATACTCGTATTTTGAAACTCAAACGTGGATGCACATAGATTTAGTGTTAAGAATGTTTTAAACTAATTTATATACATATATATAAGTGCGTATTTATTTATATGCATCTATGTATGTATTTATTCATATGAAACTTACCTTTTGCCTTGGCAACAGTCACTAATGCACTCATTTCTGTGCATGTGTTTCGTTTTGTGGAAATTGTGGTTTTTAAATGGTTTGTGGTATTTTTATATTGTTAATTATTAAATAATTAAAACTGTTGCAAGATGATTTTTTTAGTATTTAGTTTTAGTATTCCTGAGTTAAACTGCAATGAGAAGAAAATATATTCAAAATAATTAGTGGTAAGATATATAAATTTAAGCTTATAACATAAACAATTTGCATATATTGTGCTTAAGTAATAAATGAATAAAAAATTATGTACTTGAGTAAAAAATCAATAAAAAAAATGAAATAGAAAAATTGAAACGGAATACTATTAATTAGAAAATCACTAACCGTTGATAAATCAATAACAGTATAATATTTATAATAAAACATTTCTCATATTCCATTTCATTAAAAAATCAACCACTCATAATCATGTTTGTAATTTTTCGACCTTATTTTTAATATTAAGTTATGTGGTTTTGTAGATATAGTATCTATTAAGGCTCTTTATTTTTTTTTATTTAATTTTTAATATATCCGACCTTTTGATAGGAATTTTCAACATCTTCAGGGTCAATTATTTTTATTGATATATATTTTATCCATGATATAAATACAGAAAGTGCTTCCGTTCTCTCATTTTTGTCTTGACATTCACCATCTGACAATTTAAGTATTATGAAGTTTCCGGCAAAATCATGCTGCCGTAATAATTTAATATTTCCACTCTATTTTTTGTTGGCTTGAAAATTTTATTGAATAATTTTTCTAAGTTTTCTTTATAAAACAATTTCAAAAAATGTTGTTGAGAAATATTTTATTATCTTGAAAAGCAATGAAATGTTTGTAACGTATCTAAGTGCACGGTAATGCGTCAGGCCAAGTTCTGGCTAATGCATAATGCATAATGCATAATAATGTGTATATTTACAGGAAGCTGTTTTTAACGCCCTCATAACTTTGTTCCTCGTGATCCTAAAATTATGATATTTGAACCATAATTAAAATAAATTCATATCACCTCATATGCTATAGAGGTGCAAATAGTGCATATTTTAAGACATAACAAGACCACTGATTACTGACCACTGACACACTCATCAAATTAATGAAGCACTTCCTCTATTGCTAGAGAGCTACAATTTGGTACACAGGACGATCTTGGTCAGCAATGAACCAGAAAAATCTGATAACCCGAAAATTTTAACCAGGAAGGCAGGACTACGCCCATAAATAATAAAATGTGTGCTATTGAGCTGAAATTCCATATAGACTACGTAGGAAATAAAATAAAATAAAATCGGAAAACGCGGAAAATAGAAAATGTTTATTGAGATACCTAAAAAAAAATTTTCCATATTGAAATAAGAAATTTCAATTAGGCTAAACCTTCGTTAATTTTTCTTATTAATTCAACATGGTTTTTACTGATTTTAAGTTGATTTTTTTTTCTGGGTGTAGAAAAGTCGTCTAGTCTAAGAAGGTGGATTTAAGTAAATAAACAAAATCTGTAATGTAAACAAATTTCTCAAACGCAGACTTTAACGCGAGACAAATTTAACTAAGAGAAAATATAAAGCAATTGTAGGTATAAAAACATACTAGGATTAGGGAAGTTCAGATATATGATAGTATTTTATAGTAACAAATGTCGATATTGTAAACAATTTATTTCTACCTACATATAAATACCAGCGTGAGAAAATCATATACACACACGCACACACATACACACATCTAAGAAAAATCCAACAAAATTTTAATAACACAAATCTCGACCAGCTTAAATTCTCACCCAGATATATATACACAAATTCCTACAAATACATATCTACATATACAATCAATCAGTCAAATTTCTACAGACATATACTCAGCCCATCTAACTCCACAACACCCTCACTCACCTCAAGTCAGGATCAGCCTTAAACTCCCACAGACATACACACACACAAATCCCCATGGCTACATATTATGTCAGCAACACCTTCACCTACCACAAATCACGGACAGCGTTAAACTTCTACAAACATACATACAAATTCCTACGGTTACATACTACAAGAACACTCCGCCCCTCATAAATCATAATCAGACTTAAGCTCCTACAGAAATAGATACAATCTAATTCCTACAGACATACACATAAAACACATACAAATACACACGATCTATCTTACCCCACCCACCTCGAATCGTAATCAGCATTTAATTCTCACAGACATACATACATACATGTCATCTATCTACCTCAACTGCACCCCGCCCCCATTATCAAAGCCAAGCACAAATTACCACAGACAGACAGAGAGCTACACCCATAAATTCCCACGGATACATATAACAACAACAACCCCACCCACCCACACACCTATATAAGCATTTGAAAAAAAAAATATAATGCTTTGCCGTCGGCATTAGGAAATATAATTTTCCCGTCGGCATTTGAAAAAATCATTTCCATGATTTTCCCTTCGGTATTAGGAAAAAATAATAATCATGTTTTGCCGTCGGCATATACACACATAAAAACCTCAAAACTATGAACAACCTTAATACATACACTTAATGTAAACAAAAAACTCTTAATGTAAATAAAAAACTCGTAATATAAACAAAAAAAAAAAATCAAAGCGCCGCCGAAAATACAAATTTACAAGAATTTAACAATTTTCAAATTTTAATTACCCAAATTTCACAATTTGGGGGTGCCCTGTGGCATAAATCCTTAAATTATCTAGACTAAAGCCATAAATATTAGCATTTCAAAATCAAGAAAATAAAAGTATTTCTGGATAGCTAAAAATTTGTTCTAAAAGTACTTAAATTATTATATGAAAAATTAAATATTGCAAATATTACATGAAAAATTAATACTAATGAAGTTCGCAATAGCATAACTCTGTCATATTTCCTAAAAAATTGAGCTAGAATTTTTTAAATATTTTTGTCGAACTCAGCCTCCCCAAAACCGTATAGACTGACCATCAAATAATTTTGACCTGCTACATTAGCGAATCGACCCACTGTGGGGTAGAACACGCGGTTCCCTGCTACTTGTATTACATTTAAGCTCATTAGCAATTGAATGTTGTGGCAATAGTAATTACAATTCAAGCCCTTAACATTGTATTGACACTATTTTTATTTGCCGGGATGTCCTTCAAGCATTTGAACTTGAAAAGCGTAGTATAGATCAATCAATAAAATACTTTAAATGTCTTAAGAAGATTGAAAAATTCTGTATTTCAATTATTGGTTTTATACTAAATTAATTTAATAAATTGCTTAACTTAACTTATATAGCCGCAAGAGTGAAAATTTCCAAACAAATGAAATTAAAAAATGTTCGGAAAATTTTTCATATTTGCGAATACCCAAGCGGTAGCTGATCTTATATGTTTAAAATTTTTGTTTTTTATGAGAAAAGCTACAAAGTTGCCTCAGAAATAAATCAAAATTCCGAACGGTTTGCAAGATATGAGCCTGAAAATAGGCTAAAATGACAACGAGGCCGAAATCTTTCGGCCGCATGGCTTGAGGCAAAAGTGGGAGACATATTTTTTTCTAATATCATGCAGTGGTGTCCGTACATGGTTACATTTCCATGACTTAAAAAATTTCACACAGTGTAATCAAATATCGCAAAAAGTTCGAAAATAATATCGCTAAAACTTTTTTGGTGGTTATGACATGATATGTATGGGTGACAAAAGCAGTGCGTGCTTTTTTAAAGCAGCCCATTTATTTATTTTTTATTTCAAGGTCTACAGAATTCATCTTGAAATTATTTTATATTTTTTTTCAAAATCTCTCGCATTCATCTTGAATTTTTTCCCGTATTAAACTCGTCGAATATACCTGAACGTGTTTTATAACGAGACCAACCGATTTCTTCTCGCCCGCATTTAACTGGCCTCAGATCCCATCTAATATACCTGCACGTGTTTTATCACGAGAGACACCGAAATCTTCTCACCTGCATTTAACTGGCCTCAGAGCCCATCGAATATATTTTAACGTGTTTTATTACGAGAGCCAACAAATTCCTCTCGCGCGCGTTAAACTGGCCTCCAAGCCCACCGAATATACCTAAACTTGTTTTTTACGAGAGCCACCGAATTTCTCTCATTTACTAAACGGACTCAAGCCCCACCGAATACTCCCATAACTAGTCGGTATTAAATATTTATAGCTGTCACCGCCTGTGATTCACTGATAATATACCCTGTAGTTTTAAGATATCCTAGTAGCATAAAATTCGTTAAGTAAAGAAAGCTTTTTATATTTTCTTAATACCCAAGAAAATTAATTTCTTTGAAATAATTAATTACTTAATTAATTATTTCAAAGGAAGTGGACCTTTGAGTTCGAAGGTGGACAGACTGAGTCATACACCCAGCTGGAAATATAAACCACGTTAAATGCTTAGTTTGATTACTTTTTCTTTTACGCGTATATTTTTTAAGTTAAACTTTGAACGAATTAAAAAAGAAATCTAGTTATTTAAGATATGTTTGCAAAGGCTCTGAAACAATTATGATGTATTGAGTACTAAAAAGAAAACACAATAACAAGACCATCACCATTAAGTATGTAAAATTATTTTCCCTTATATTTTCTTTACATAATTAATAACATTATCATAAAGGAACAAAGAAGAAACTGAGAAGTTAATATGACTGGTATTCATAAAGCTAATATTTTAATAGTAAAACTTTTCCGACAACAAAATAGAATCAACTGAAAGAAATAAAATGCCATAATAATAAACATTATATTTATGTACATGAAAACAAAAAAAAAAAAAACAAGAACAGTAATAACACCAATCATCAACCAGCCAAGTAAAAAATAATAAGAGTAATAAAGGAAAACAATGAAATATTTAAATCAACAATCAGCAACTCAGACTATTTCCATCCACTTACAGCAGCCACACACAAGCAAGTCGTCAAATGTCAAACTGTTTTTAAACAAACACACACATCGACGTGCAAACATTTTCACATAACAACAAAATTTTTTAAAAGTCTCAATAAAATAATAAACAACCAGAGAATAAATGGAAAGACTGCTTGGAATGAAAGACATTAGGACAGACAAGGCAAAACAAAAAAGTTCCATAGACAATAGTCCTAATGACAATCTGAAAGTGCAAAAACAGAAACAACAACAGAAGCCACAGCAGCAACTAAAAATATATTGATGTAAAGTGAGAAGTTAGACAAACAGCAACATCTAAACCGGTAAATGAAAGAACAAAACAAATGAACACATCAACATAAAATACATACAACATACATAGCTAGTACATACATACATACATATGTACGTACCAGCAAATGTTTGCATGAATGTATTCAGTATTCAATCATGTAAGTATGTTTAGATACGTATGTGGTATTAAATGTACTTAACAAATACATTTTCACACAAATACTTGTTGTGAACATCTTTCCGTATGATTAATATAATGTATACGTTGAGGTGTTTCATTGATGGATGTTGTGGTGTTATTTTCTAGAAAAAAAACTATACATATAAATTTAAAAAGTGCAATTAGATGTTCGATTCTTAAAGTGTTTTGACCTGAAGGAAATATCTACAAGGTTTTAAAATATCTTGAGAAAAATAAAAAGGCTTTACATGAATACATTTAATTTAAACGGTTTCGTTTTCTTCTGTAAAAACAATGTAACAAATGTAAATTTTTACATCAAATTACACAAAGAAAAAAACTTTATATATTAGTTTACCGAACTTCAATTGTCAACTTTACAGATCATGGAAATTCTTCTTCGAATTTCAATAATCAAGTTGAATCTGGTTAATTTAGCCAGCAAGGATCTGTTATTGCACTTTTAGATTAAATTATTGCTTTGTTTAAGATGAAGTAAAAATGTTTCCATTAAAATAACTAAAATGAAAAAGCAGCTACTTAATTGATAATGTTAATTCTTGTTGTATAAGATTATTTTTTTTTATTTAAGGCATCCATTTTTCATACAGTAGAATGATGTTTGTTGCCTTTGTTTAAGAAACTGAGTCTAAAAGCCTGTGTTTCGAAACTGAATAAGTGTATACTTTCTGTAAAATAACCAACAAAACTATGTTTACGTTTTTAAAACATTTATTTATTTTCATGTGAGTGACAACAGAGGAGCTTTTAGTTTACTACACTCATAAAATTTTTTATGTAAAATTAATTAAAATTCGGTCTACATATTTTTCATTTGACTTTCACGAAAATCCTATTTAATTTTTTATATTGAAATCTTAACTAACTGACTTAAAACTCCAAGAAAAATTTTTTTCTTTTATTTTTCACTTTAACTTACAGAAATAAATAAATAAACGAGAAAATGTGAGACCCTCCGCCTTGCAAAAAAAAAATATTACGTGTGCTTGAAGTGTTCAGTAAATCGAAATTTTCGTACAAAAACCGGTTTTAACATACGCTTGAAGCATATGTTGTTTTTTTTGCACAAGGGGATTTTTCTTTAAACTGAATAACATAACTTTCACAAGAACGAATCTCGACACCCATATAAAGAAAAAAATTTCTCTTGTTTCTGTAATATTTCTGTTACCAAATTTAGTATAACAAAATAATATTTGCATTATTTTTCATAATTTAACTGTCAAAAAGAACCATAAAAATCTTTGCAGTGAGTCAAAATAAAGTATAAGTTATAGGAAAAAATAAAAATAGTTCTAATAACAACAAAAAATTCGGAATACTAATAATTTTTTAAATGAATGATTGATCAATTAAAAATAAGATTGCTCACCTCATACAATTTAAAATGAGTTTTATTTAAAATTTTTAATTGAAATTTTTTTAATAGATTTTACTTTTTTATTCCGTCACTGCTATAATTTTGTCACTGCTATGATTTTTTGGTTATACCTAAAAAGCTCTTTTTATGACAAAACGAAAGCTTTTGAAAATATTTTATAAAAAGCAAATTTTAAAAGTAATTGTTTATTTTTTTTAATATTATTTTTTAATTGGATAGATTGCAATTACGTAATATGATAATAAGCAAATTTAATGAAACATAACAATTACAGTTTAAGTTGTACTTCACAGGAAATGCAACTATAAAAATAGAAAACAAAATCTGTTTTTACAAAATTATTAACAACAACTACTTACTTATTGTTTATAAACGAAATATAAAACAAAAGGGATTATGTTTTCGAAAAACAGTCTGTAAAATAATATATGTACAAAGTTAACCCAAACATTTTTTTTCTTTTTTAATCCTCACAAAAACATAAATGTGAAAAAACGCCAAGCTCTTATTCAAAATTTCGGCCATTGAAAATAGTGCGATTAAAATTTTAACCAAGTTCTTCTATGCACAATACCTACCATGCATTTTATAAATATAATAAATGATAATACATATGTATGTTAAAAAAAATTTTCTTTCTTAATTTCATTTAAATGTTAATTTTTTCATTTTAATTTTATAGCTCCATTTCCTGATTTGCTATTTTTAAAAATATTGTTTCCTGGATTTTTTTAATATGAATTTTGATTATTGAAAATCATTGACACAATTTTAAAAACTGTTTGTGAAACGTCAAAAAACTTTAAATTCTTAAAAACTTTTTAATTTATAACGTTTTTGAAATAAAATAAAGAAGCCACACAACGTCGTGGCAAAATGTTGCAAAAATAAGAGTAAATATTTGTACACAAAGTGACCCTAAGCTCCAATAGTATGTACAAATACATACATATATAGGAAATGGGCTTAGAATCTAAGCCTTAGATCGATATTTTTGTCTCCTCACTTATAATAACAATAAAATAATGTTTTGTTGCATCTAAGTTCTCAATCCGCAATCCTTCCCTTTCATTTCCTTAAACAAACTTTCATGTGCCCATTGTTGTGAAAGTGTTATAAGTTTTATATATAAATAAGCGACAAAAATAAAATTTTTCAGGAAAAGTGTTTTTTATAATATTCAAATTAGTGTTACTAACGTAAACTGTCGCTTATGATAAAATTTTACAGCCCGTCTCTTAAAAGTTGTCAATAATTTTGGCGTTTTGATAATTCTAAACTATGGGTAGGACCAAAAAAATGTTAATTTTAATAAAAAAGAAAATTTTAGATAACATCTCGCTTACGATAAAATTGAAAAAAGCTCGATTTATGTGTCCTTAATTATGAAACTGGTCTAAGTCATATATTTCTTATAGCCAACTTTATTAGTAGATTACATTTGAACAAATCAAAAATTATTTTTACATTATATGACATTTTAATTTAGAGTTGTATTAGCCTCGATTAATGTAAATTTATTTAATATTTATGAAATATTTATTGAAGTTTATTTATTTATTGAAGCAAACATGCATATGACTTAGAACTTTTTCATAATTAAGGGTACATATCGTCGCTGTTTTAACTAACCGACCTAACTGACATTTTTTGAATAAGTAGTTAAGTCCACTACTAGGCTTTAAGAGTCATAATAGACCTTGACCATAATTTCTTATGACTATAAACATTACGGTTGAACCTGTAAAAGTAAAACTGTTTCAGACGATTCAATAAAAATGCATGTAGAAAACAATAATAAAAGCTGCACTCCCGTAAAAATTTTTAAATTTTAGATAGGTCAGTTAGATAAAACAGTGACGATATGTGTATATATGCATATGTATGCATACATATACAAATACTCATTAGTTAAACTTAGCCGCCTATTATTTTCTAACACCCGACTAAAAAAAGGGGTGCCATAAGTTTGTAGTGTGTGTCTGTGGTCTGTGTGTCTGTGTATCTATGTGTCTGCCCGTGTCCACGTACAGACCAAACGGCTGGACCGATTTTGATTTAGTTTTTTAAAGGTGACTCTTAGCCATGTTTTAAGGAAATCAGTCCAGCCGTTTAGAAGATATCCCATCTTCTCTAAATATATTCGAGGTTTTTTAAAATTTTTAATTTTTGTTATATTTTATTTTAGTTTATTTTATTTTATTTCAATAATGAATTAAAAGTTTTAAATTTTGATCTTTTTGTATGCACTTGTACTTTGTTTTTAATTGAGTTGTGATATTCTTGAAATAATTTTATGTAAGTAAGACATAACTTAAAAGGTGATTGACAATATCAAACAAATATTCAATAACTTCTACGTCGCCATAATAAACAACCATTTGATTTATATTTGTGAATATTTATTTATTCATTAAAAATCTCTGACAAGTTCAGAAAATTTAGGTTTTTCTTTCCAATTGCGTAAAATGTATTTCGTATTTCTATCATTTGAGAAAGTTCTAACTTGATTTTAACTAGGCAATGGTATTCGTATAAGCCTAGATTATTAAAAGGTTGACATTTATTCGAAAACAAAATGTTAAGTTTAAGCTACAGTTAACTGACAAGTGTAGTTTATCTTATCTTATCAGCAAACACTTACACATTACCATCAGAATTACTTGTCATATAATGACTTACTTTTCTGAATCCCAAAATTTATTACTCGCTTACAAATCACATTACCTAAAATTTAAAAAAATTATGTACAAGTTGATAAATGAGGAGAACTTTTTTTTAGATTAAATAGATTACGTGAACAAGTTGCCAAATAAAAACAAAAGTAAGTACTTCTCAAGAATCATTAAATTTATAATCTACTAGGGAAGAGTTTCCACCAAAAATGCTTATTTCTAAACCTGATAACTTTTCTTGAAATTTTTGTTGAGTAGCTCCTAATGGAGAATTTAATGTAAATTTTTAAAAACCTTAATCAAAAACAAGTAAGAGTGCTATATTCGGCTGTGCCGAATCTTATATACCCTTTACCAAAGCGCGTGTATGTAACATAGAGATACATATATAAGCACACAGATATGTAGGTACATCTTTAATTTGTGAAAAAATCTTAATTTTTGCTCTAGTGCAATTTTTAGTAAGTAATATCTCGGTATTTTTCGATTAAATATATATTTTGGATATAAGCAATAAGTTGAATATCGATGCAGTACTTTCTAAAAAATACAACTTTTCAGGAGAGCAAAAAAGAAACGGTTCATCTGTTTATACTTCGGTGCTTGGATAAGAGTTCATATGCAATTATTAAGGAATTGAGTACATCTATATATATTAGTAGTAATAATACACTAATCTTTTTTAGTTTAATTATGAAGCGCATTTATTGAGATATGAGTTTGCTGCATTAAGAATAATTTTAATTCTTGATACTTGATGAATTAGTTACTCGTTTGTTGCACTTATAGCTCAACAAACAAATAACGCAGTTATATCAAAACTATCCAATGAAAAATCTCATGTTCGCTAAAGCTTCGAACTTCGAAAATATTTTTAATATTTTACCTCCATACTAAGTAAACTAGTAATCTTTGATTTTGCAAAACTGTTAATTTCCTCAATTTAAACATCCCATTGGAAAAGGTGTATATATATCGCGGTATTATGTAAACGTTTATTCCTACAGAATTTTTTCGAATTTGTTCAGCAAAAAGGAACGGTTTCAGGGAAATGAAATAGAACATGTTCTTTAATTAATTTTTTAGTTAGAAGTGTACTTTAGCGATAAATTTTATTTCCATCTCCATTTACTAAAAATAAATTCAGTAAAGTGCGACTCTGACTTGCGCACGAAGATTCCGTAGTAATACTATATGAACTTTAGCCTATATAAAATATAATTTTGACATTTTTTTCGTTTTTGGGGTTTTTTCGGTTTTAAGCGTTTTTTAATAGGGTATTTTTAGTTTTGCCATTTTTTGCGTGTTTTTTAATTTGGTACTTTTTGAGGGTTCCGTACACCAAAGGTGAAAAAAGGAACCCTATTGTTTTTGCTACGCTGTCCGTCTGTCCGTCACACGGTATTTCCTCAGGACCCGTAAAAGCTACGGACCTGAAATTTGGACAGAGTATGTAGAACCTTGGCCGCTACCACAAAAAATACATACGAATTAAAAACTAAAGGGTGTTCTAAAACGAGCAACGAAAAATGTTAAAATCCAATGTAATATACATACATATAAATGTATGTACAAAAGTGTATTGACACTTGAAATTTGTAAAATTAGTGTATTTTTGTATAGACTGCATCAATTAACAATAAAATTTAAAAAAATTTAAATTAAAGGGTTGTCCATCAGTTAATGCAATTTTGAGTATGTAGTTTTGACAACTTGCTATATCTCGGAAACCGTAGATAAACTGTTGAAATTTTCAAAAACTGTTTAACTGTTTAAAAAATCTGAAAATTATAAAATTAAAAAAAAATTTCTTACACTAAAATAAGTCGCAAGGTTCGAAAAAATCGCCAAAATGAAAAAAGCGCCAAAACATGAAAAAAATCGCCAAACGTGAAAAAGGCTCCAGTAACATAGTAATTGTTAATATGAAAAAAATTTCCAAAATGAAAAAAATCGCCAAAATTAAAAAACGCCAAAAACAGAAAAAAAATCGCCAAAATGAGAAAAAAAAAAGCGCCTAAATGAATAATGTCGCAACATGAAGAAACGCCAAAGACCGAAAATCGCTAAGATTTAAAAAAATTGCCAAAACGAAAAAATCGCCAAAAAATGAATAAAAAAACTCCGAAAACCGAAAAAAATCGCCAAAAACGAGAAAAAAAATCAAAACTAAAAAAATGGCCAAAATAAAAAAAATACAAAAACCGAAAAAATTGCCAAAACAAAAATAAAATCCCCAAATTAAAAAAAATCGCCTAAATAAAAAAAATCGAAAAAATTAAAAAAACGTCTAAAACGAAAAAAATTTATATTTTATATAGGCTACTAAATTTCGTAGTGAATTACATATGTCGTGTCCGTACGGTTTTGGTGCTTTTTTTGGTTTTAGCGATTTTTTTGGGTTTTCTACATACTTTTACCGTTCCTGAGAAAAAAACATTCTTCCTTAAACATGAAATATGTTTAATTATTAGAAAAAAGTATAATTGTTCCAACCCTGGAAACGTCTTTTTAATTTGTTTAATTTTTTTTTTAATTTTTTTTAAATAAGAAATACCAATTTTATTCATACCGAAGTATAAAATAAAAAAAAAGTATTAAAAACTAGTTTTCGGTTTTCTTATTAATATTGTAGAAATTACACACGGAATATATACCCTTTATATATATACATATTCTTTTATTATTTTTTAGTAAAGGGTATAAAAAAGTAATAAAAACTAGTTTTCGGTAGTTACTTTGTATGGGAAAATAGAATTTGAGTTTTCCAGCTCTGAAACCATCTGCTCGATTTCGCTGATTTTCAATAACAATCGTATTCGAAAAATTTCTGACACACCACTTCAAGAAGTGGTGTTTTGGGAGCTTGGGAAAACTGATTTCACGTACAGACAGACGGACAGACGGACATCGCTGGTTCGTCTTCCCTATGTATAAGGATTTAGAATATATATACTTGATGTGTCGCTTATTAATATTGTAGAAATTACAAACGGAATGACAAACCTATATATACCCTTTTACCATTTTTTGGTAAAGGGTATAAAAAATTAATTTTGTTTCTTAATTTTTTTACCATTTATTTAATATCTTGAAACAGAAATGTACTCGTATAAGCTGGACTACTTTCATGATCAAGGAGATATATGTATTTAATTTTTTGGTTATTTCGTTTTCAAAATACAACATTATTTCTTTTACAACCCTAATGATTTCTTAACGTGAAAGTGTACTTATGAGTTTTGTATACTAGTGTGTAAAAAATACATTTCATAATTACTTTTAAATGTTTAGTACGACTACGACCTAAGAGAACATGCATTGGCTTGCAACAATCCTCATAAATCGCTTAGATATAAAAGCCATATAAATGTGTAAGTTTGAAAGTATATCCATATGTTCATTATATAATATTTGTTGGCATACGAGAGACACTAAAAATAGGTGTTTCTATAAAATAAGATACATATAATTAAAAATATGAAACACATTGTCCGCCATTTACAGTGGGTTGATATAATATTTTAACTTTTATAAAAGTTTTTTGTTGTATGTTAGTAAGCTTGAAATAAAATTAAGAGCTCCAGTTTACTATTCTTGTCAGATCGTACATATTACAGATATTAAGAGCATTAAGAATACAATATCACAAATAATTCACTGCTAGAATATTACAATGCTTACATATTAATATTTTCTTTTGATGAAAGCAATACTTTTTTAATATTAAAAAATTTTAATTTTATTGAAAATTTTTGAACGAACAGTCCAAAATGTATTGACTATTTATTTTTTCCTCTAACAAGGTATTTTGTGTTATTAAAATGTTAAATTTTTTTCAAACTGGCGTTTTATCACATGCGCAATAAATTTATGATATTAATATGTTTTTAACTAGAAGATAAAAAAATATTTAATTTAAAATAAAAACAATCAGAAAATTTTCAAAGCACTATGTCAGGAAATTTCGTTTAATACTAAATATATTATAACTCCCGTGATGATAAATTAAATTAAGGTGAACATAAAAAAATTGCTTTAAATTCAAATTAATGGTAGTTTTATATCCTCACAAAAAAACAAATGTGAAAAAATGCCAAGTTCCTGTCCAAAATTTCGGCCATTAAAAGTGTAAGATATAAATTTTGACCAAGTTCTTGTTTGCCATAATACCATACACAGAAATATGTTATCTATTACATAAATTTGTAATCGTAAGGGTGTCATATGATTTCTAGATAATCTGCTAACTTAGCAATATTTTTACTTTTCTAAAAAGGAGAGAAAAATTTTTAATTTCTTTAAATCGGTAAAAATATTTTCAAGTTGGCAGATTATCTAGAAATTATATGACACCCTTATGATTATAAATGTATATAATACATAACGTATTTCTTTGTTAGGTATTATGGCAAACAAGAACTTGGTCAAAATTTATATCTCACTACTTTTAATGGCCGAAATTTTTGACAGGAACTTGGCATTTTTTCACATTTATACTCTTGTGAGGATTTGACTACTTTTTGGAAAATGTTTTATAATAACACTTTTAAACTTAAAGTTTCTAGTATGTCTTATTTCTATTAATGATCACTGTGCCAGTTGAAAATGGCATAGTTGCATAAAATAATGGGCTAGAGCGTGATAGGTGTTGGTTTGTAGGCCTTAAAAATGCACTATTGTGTAATTGCAACAGGTGACTAGTGTGTACGCAATCTGGTAAGAGTCGTCTGGAAAGAAACATTTAAAATACAGCGTAAATTTTAGTGGACGTGACGCCGTCTATTTTCTTAATATATTTACTTATTAAAGTCTGCTTAGCCAAAATACATAAATCAAAAGGATATTCCGAATGAGGATGCAAAGTTTCAATAGGGTAGATGATGCTTTAATTTTTAGATTTTCCGATTAAGTCCATCAACTACTATTTGTGTAAGAATGCCAGCTCTCTATAGTATAATATTATGTGAAATATTTATGGGCGTGTCCCCGCCGACTTTTATATCTGCTAGTGCTCATGGTTCATGCAAAGTTTGGTATTAAAAAGTAAATGAGAAATATATGAATAATAAATTAAAAACTGCTAAGCCGAAATACATGAAAGAAAAAACTGCGATTTATGGGTGAAGTCAAGGCTATTTTTCAAAATAGGACACTTTTATTTTGGATAAGTGCAATGTGTATGAAAATTTTTAATAAAATTTACCTTAATTTTGAATTTGAAGTGCTTATTTCCACCACCTGATAGCAACTTATGGTTTCTAAAAATTTTCTTAGTGATCTCTGATCTAGATTTATTTGTGTATCAAATTTAAGCTCGCTAGTGCGAATTAGAGTTTTAACTTCGTGGCCCTGTAAACCGGGCAAAACTTTTTTGTTCAAAAACTTTCCCATTGGCTTACGAAGCAGCACTTATATGTGTATAAAATTTCAGCTCTTCAGCGCAAATTATACCTTTAAATTTTATCAGCATTACCTCTTCCACTATTTTTAACTCATAATTTTGTTGTGAGCAGCACTTATAATTCATGCTAATTTTCTTCTAAAATATGCTAGACCAAAGTAGATTAAACACAAGGCTAACATTTTATGGGAATGATCACGCCCACTTTTTAAGGTGAGAGTTTAAAGTCTTGTGCACATGCAACGCGTATGCAAGATTTCACTAAATTGGCTTGAATTAAAAGCTGTATATTAAGTTTTTAATTGAAAATAATATAAGCGTGTCCCCGCCCATTCTGATAACATTTTTTGCGTTTTGAGATTTTAATAGTTGGTTTCTCACTTAGACCTACTTGTATATCAAATTTCAGCTCCTAAGCGCAAATATTGATTTGTAATTTTTATGGGCGCAGCCCCACCCCTCCAACTAAAATTTCCAGGTTTTTAGATTTCTCTAGTTGTTTTCTTACCTACAGCTACTTGTATATCAAATTTCATCTCCCTAGTGCATCATCAATTTGATGATTGTGTCAGTGGGCAGTGGTCAGTGAGTATGTCTTAAAATATGCACTTTTTGCACCGCTATATCTCCGTAACCTTTAATTGTAAAACTTTCAAACTTCGCATATGAGGTTATATGAATTTTTTCTAATTATTGTTTAAATATCATAATTTTACGATTGCGTGAAACAAAGTTATCAGGGGGGTAAAAACAGCTCGAATGGCTTCCTGTAAATATACACACTGCGTGAACTGGCCGAACTTGGCCTGGCGCATACATGCATATATACACATATATTTTTCTTTCTTCAGATAATTTAGCAAAATTGTAATATGATACTTTAGGAGATAATCTATCGTTATAAATAACTTATCTACCTAAAGATAATCTGGCAATATCATAAATAGTTCTATTAGATGATTATCAAGCAATATCACAGTTTTATCTTCTAGAAGATTGGTATTCGTATTTCTTCGAAGTATCGCCCTGGCTGCACATAGTCTCCCGAAGCGGGAATTTTCCACAAAACGAATATGATTGTTGCCGCAATAATACTTTTCTTCCAAGCAATACGATTTCGAATCATTTTCGTATTACTTTGCTTGTAGGGATCAATAACATTAATTTCGTTTGATCCTTCATCGTATTGAAAGAGAAACCAATAATATTTGTATTTTTGGAATAAGTTAGAAACGGTTAAGGACCCCCACCTGTTTTAAAATAAAAAAGGCTTAAAGGGATTCACTTTTAAAACACTATTTTTCATATATTGTATAATTTGTAAGCCGATCCTGGGTTATAACAAGTAGAAAATAATTTAACAGATACAAACTCTGGGCGGCGGCATCTTAGAGACAATTTGTCGGAGGTATAATATATTTCTTTATGTGCTACCAAGTACTTCATCCATCAACTTACACGGAGACTAAAAACTTTTCTCTCAATAATTGCTCTTATCTTATGTTTAATTAATTATCATTGACGTAAATACTGCATGTTCCACTGTAAACACTTTTAAATCTGCATATAACGGTTTGAGCTTAGAATAATAATGTGTCTCTTCAAACAAAAACAAAATATACACATATTAATACATTTACACATTCTTTTACATTTGATGTTGTATAAGTGTTTCAAAACTGTGTGAAAAATAGCTGAGAGGCAAAATTTGCAACAAAAGACACAAAGTCAACAAAACGTTTAAAATTCTCAATTAAAAGGATATTCTCCATAGACATTTATACGCCATCACACAGATATCACATACTAATACAAATGCAAGTTAAATAAATTTATAATAAAAATATACGAGTGGAAACTTTTGTATGGGTACTTCTAAGTTTAACACATAAAAGACCAATAAGCAAACAAATTTTTTTTAAACTAGAAAATGGGTGTTAATACTCGTAGTCCAGTACACGTTTTATTCTGTGAAGGTGTTCACATGCAATCTAAATAAGAAGAACTCTCTGTAGTGTACACATGTATTTATATGTCTGCACATATTACGCATACTCATAAATTTGTCTACATATAACTGCTTTCTATAAAGGCTGCTGTTTTAATCGAATACAAAATTAGAGTTAAAAGATTCATTGAAATTCCTTTGATAAGGGACTGCATTATAACTGGTATTTGTCAATGAGATAGTACACGACTATTTTTATTCAGGTTCTGCAAAATGGGTGTCCCTGTGGCTAAGTGGTAGCGATGCTCGCCTCTTAGTCCAGAGATCGTGAGTTCGATTCCCGCCATAGACCCTGGGTATTTTCTGCAGACAAGCTAATCGAAAAAAAGGTAAAAATATATTTAGGGAATACATTTTTCGTAGCATACCAAAAAGTTTACCACTTAGAGAATCAATGTGGCATGAAAAAGACAGTTTGATGTCAAAAACAATACCAAGACACTTAAGGTGATCCACTAATTCAACCCGTACACCATTTAAAAATATGTCGAGGTCAACTATAAAATGATCAGTAGGTCCAAACATTTTATTCCGCCACAAAATGCCTATTAGATAATAAATGAAATGATAAATAATATATGATGATTATTAAAAAAAAAGTATTTGATTTTTACTTAAAAATTGGTTTTAAAACTAAAACTTCAAAGCTTTGAATGCCATAATTTCCAGAATCTTTTGCTTTCAATCAAATTTTTAAGTAAAACTTTTAAATAGTAAAAAGACAAATAGTTTCAAATAAAGTCTTATTAATTTAAATAAATAAAATTTTTTCACCTTTACATCTGGCATTTCTTGTGTGTCATTTGCACAAAAAAGGGTAACCAACTAAATACTAATACAAAACTGTTTGATTCAGACATGTATTTATTGATTTAAACAGTTTGCAATCATGTTGGAGTCTATAAAATTGTGTATTAATTATGTATGAGACTGTTGAACTTAATAAATAAATGTCTCAGTCAAACAGTTTTTCATTAGTAATTAGTTGGTTACGCTGTTTTTACGATTGTATGGCAGATGGCACACAGATGTAAACCCGGCCTTACATAACCATGCATATAAATACGTATGGGTAATACATTATTTGTCATTACTATTACTCATACGTAGTCATATAAATAATTGCCAGTATTTGAAAAAATGCCAGTAAAGTAGCAACAGCACTAAAAAAACTGCTTTTGCTCTGGTGCGAAAGGTTTATTTAATTTTTAAACTTCTGTTTCTGTGCTGTACTGCGCACATTTCTGCAGTTAAGTCACAGCACAGCCACATTGCGAGTTACTGATGGCTGTTCTGTTGCTTTAACTTCGAAATTTCAAAGAGTTCAGCCAAAGCACATGTTCAAAAGTTCGTGGTGTTTTTTATGCTGCAACTACCCAAGCTATGAATCATCGTTAGGTGTTTGTTGTTATTGTACTTCTTTGTTTAAGAAATTTACTCTACCTATATGAAGGCGACAGCAAAACCAACAGTCGGATTTTGTGTGCTGTTGCTGTTGCTTTTAGTTTAATTGCGAAGATCTTCACAGCCCAGCAATAGTTAAGTTACATTTTTTTTCGTTAGCAGTCGTTGTTTCCTCTTATGTTTTGTGATTTCGATTTGCTGTCGGCTTTAAAATGTTAGGTAGTTACAGTCAAAGAAAAGCGGCCAAACCATTTTACTAGTATAATATTATTGCAAATGTTGTTGTACATATTATTGTAGTTTTCACCCATTCTATGCAATAAATGGCACAATATGAAAAATGAAATGAAAAATTAATGAAAAAGTAAACAACATTGAACAATGTTGCCACCACATTAGACAATTGTCTTGATAGTACAATAAAAATCAAAAAATCCAAAAAAAATTTCACAGTCATTAGTTAGCTAATATCAATAGTTAAACCAATTATCTAGGCGCACGATAGTGCGCCAGGCCAAGTTCCGTCCAATGCACGCAGTGTGTATATTTACAGGAAGCCATTCGAGCTGCTTTTAACCCCCTCCTAACTTTGATGCGCGCAATTGTAAAATTATAAAATTTAAACCATAATTAGAATGAATTAATGTTACCTTATACGAGAATTTTGAAAGTTTTAAAATGAAAGGCTCCAGAGATATGGGAGTGCAAAAAGTGCATATTTTAAGAAATACTCACTGACTCACTGACCTACTAACTCACTCATCAATATTATGAAGCACTTCCGCTATAGCTAAAGAGCTGAAATTTGATACACAAGTAGACCTAGGTGAGCAATGAACTAGAAAAATCTGAAGACCCAGAAATTTTTGCGCTAGTGGGCTAAAATTTGTTATACAAATAGAACTATGTGAGAAATTACCTAAAAAAAATACAAACTCGAAAATTTTAACCAAGGGCCTGGGGTTACTTCCATAAAGCTCAGAATTAAAAATACATATCAGAGGCGTTTAACTGAAGCGATTTTGTTGAAATTTGGTATACATGTTGCAATCATACAAAATTATAAATTTCCGTTGTAAAATTGGGCGTTAATACGCCCATCCAATATAAGCCTTCTATTTCATATACTTCATATCAGCACATTTAAATATACTACATGTTTATGTATTTATTACTATCCGTTTCCAACGAAAGTCGACAGAAAAAATAACTACTGGTTAGAAAAAATCTTGAGATTAAAAAAGTGGGCAGTATCACTCCCATAAGAATAAAAAATTAAAATTTACGCTAGTGAGCTGAAATTTGATAAACGAGTATGTCTAATCTAAAGATATTAACTAGAAAAAATCTCAAAACCCGGAAAATATTGCAATATGTTCGGGGCTCCACCCATAAAGTGTAGAACTAAAAATTGAAATTTAAAGCTTTTGGCGAAAGCAGTTTTATTGAAATTTGGCTTACATGTTTGAATGATGCAAGGCTATAAGTTTTCATGCACTTCGGATCAGATTTAAATATACTATTTATGTAGATATTGTTAACCGTTTCCAACGAAACTTGGCACATATGTTAAGCACTGGCCAAAAAGAATTTACATTTAAGAAGTGAGTGGGATTACGCTCACAAAAATGAAATAATTAAATTTTCGATAGAGACATAAAATTTGATACACAAGTAGGAAAAGATGAGAAACCAACTAGAAAAATCTAAAAACCCCTATATTTTAACCAGGAGTGGCAGGGACCACGCTATATTGTATTGAAGATATTGACTTTATTAGGCTTTTATTTAAAGCTATCATCTTAAAAAAATGGATGATGCTAATTGCGCGCAGCTCACAACAAAATATTGAGTTTAAAAAAATTGTAGAGAGTGGGGGTAATGGCCATTTAAAGATAGAATTCTAAGCAGATTATCTAGAAATTATATGACACCCTTACGATTACAAAATTTATATAATTCATAGCAAATTGCAGTGATAGGTATTGTGCCAAACAAGAACTTGGTACAAATTTTTATCTCACTACTCTTGATGGCCGAAATTTTGGAAAGGAAGTTTGCCTTTTTTCACATTTATGTTTTTGTGAGGATATTTGATTCACAGCATTTTGTTTGGCATTAGTTAAACCGCAAAATGTCATAAGCTAACAGTAGTTAGACAACAGCTGATTTCTTGTAAGCTTTATTATTATAGTATTGTTTTTTTTGAAAAAGTTTAGACATGAAACAAACGTTGCCTATAAATTTCTTTGTATTTAGTTGTACAAACTATTTTTTTATGTGTAAACATCTATACGCTAGGAGGTAAAAACCCAGCGGGAAAAAGAAGGAGTACGGATGCCTTCTAGAAGGCCTCTGTACTCTTCTTCTTTTTGATGTACAAGGCCTGCTCGCCCCATCCCATCTTCATATATATCTTTTTTACACACGTTGTCATTGTGTTCTCGCTTCTTTCGCAGATATTCTAAAAGGCCTTCCAGACAATGGCTATTAAAAGACCTTCCATAGAAGGGCTGTTAAATGGCCTTTCAGAGAATGGCTGTAAAAAGGCCTTCAAATAAATGTCATATTGAAAGGGGTTTAATAAAGGTTTTCAACTGCTGGGGCATGTATCTCAAAATTTACAAGTGTTTAAATACAAGTAAAATAGTTGTGAAGATATACATACATACATACTTACACACAAAAAAGTAATATGAATGATTTTGTAATATTAATTAAAATATTTGTAGTATCAATTAAAAAATTAATTAAATTTTCACCTATAAACAATTTGATAATATCAATTAAGTTTTTCCAGTCAAATTAATTAATACAATTAAAAATTTAAGTAATATAATTAAATTCTTAATTGAAAATATTAATTGGTGAACACATTTTTCTGTGTATGTATGTATCTATGTATGTATGTATATTTTATATGAATATAAAATACTTAACCAACTGTTTTACTTGTATTCCAGCACTTGAGAAAGTTTTGAGAAACAGGCCAGAGGTATTCAATATACACATCCATATTTTGTGATCAAAAGTGTCGAACATATTAAAAGGAAACTTCTGCAAATAAGAACCATATATTATTAATATGAACACATAATATTGATCGAACGAAATAACACTGTCTTATTCAACGTACAAAACTCAACTAAAATATTTTACGTTTTCTTTTGCTTAATTGTTTTGTATTTGGCATTTGTATATGGAATTTTGTTTTTTATAACAGCATCTGAATTCTTTTGATTTGGCTTTGGCGAAAAAAGATCGTAAAGCGTTATCAAATCGGTATGAGTGTATAAGTGTAATCATACGAACAAGAAGTATAGAGAAGCGCAACCAAATTTTAAAACATACCTTCAGCTGCATTTTAATAAAAATTGCTTTTGACGTGTTCTAGTGTTGCCAGTGGGGATAATTTTGTTAAAGAGTTGAAATATATAAAATAAATGAAATATATATAAACTTTTAAATAAAAGAGCGTTTTTAATGTCAAATATTTGCTTAAAAGATATATAGCAGTCCTTATATAAAATTTTTTAATATTATATTATACTAATGTGTTACACTGAAGCTAGTGCACGACAATTGGGTATCAATCTCCATCTCATGCCAATTATTATGGGTGGAAATTTTAATACAAGCAAGCTTTATTAAAATTTTTATTTGACGTTTTCCACTTACATATGTGCAATTCTCCACAAAACCCCACAAATAATAATTCCAGTAATATAGCTGCAGTTTTCCATGGATTTTTAAATACAGTAGAGTCAAAAATGTATATATCTTATTTTAGTTACCATAAGCTAATGTTAAAAAAAAATTTCATTACTAGATGTTTACACATCTCCCTTGTGATCGGGCTCGCATTGATTTTTTTATTTTCTATTATATTTTGTTTTTCCCCAACCAATTTAAGCACAATTTCAAATTTAAACTAACAGCACACTATAAGAAATACATCTAAGTTGAAATATTCCAAAGTATAACCTTAAATAGCTGTTATTGAGATTAGAAGTCTAAAAAAGATAAGTCGCAAGTCGTCATAGTGATATAACTTTCTGAAAAATCACACAAATTAATTTAGATTTTAATTACTTTCAAATATGCAGATTACGATGGTACAATTAACTCAAAATTTGCTTATCTCGGCTTAAGCACTTTTCCTTTTTGTCACAGTATTATTAAACCAGTTTTCTCAAAAAAAAATTCTTTCGTTAAATCAGCTGTTTTTAAACGAGCCAGTTGATTGTTATGTAATTTCTTTTTGTAGGTGTCATAAAGCTCAAGTCTGGAATTTAGACTACAAGTGTGATCGGATTGAACTGATTTTCAAAGTAAAATAATGTTGCTTAGGCGTGAAAACATTAATGAAAATTTGTCGAAGTATGCTTATTAAATATATCAAAAAATTAACGTAGTATGACGACCACTCGTCTGAAAGTCAGCCCTTTAATAAGCTTTATTGAGCTTGAAAAAAAACTTCTGTAGTTCTAAGAACTGTTAATAAATTTTTCTGTGTGGATCCATGTCTCATTTTACGGTTTAAGATATTACAATCGTATATCCCTGGGGCCTTATTTTGCAGCACCTTAACTTATATATATATAAATTGGTATGAACACTCGTAAGCTTTTAACTTTCCGGTCGCACCTTGAGGACTATAGGAATAAAAGCACTTTGTAAACGTTTGCAAACAAAAAATATATATACTTTTAATACTGACTGGTGCATCCATCTTCCCTGTTTATTTGAATCTGGTTTTGTTATCTTCTTCTTCTTTTACTTCCTCTTAGGGCAATATGATTTTTATTATTTTTCTTTTTTTTATCTTACATGCATACAAAATTTTTTTTTTTTGTAAATATGTTGCTATCTTGACTCAAATAGAAAATATAATATTGTTTATGGATGATGGCCTCATTTGTATACGTTGATGAGTGTCATGATTATATTTGTTTTGTCGCTGTTCAAAAACAAAGCAAATACATAATTTTTTCCTTCTTTTTAAACGATATAACTTTATAACTGTATCAAAAAAAAAATATGTCTTTTTATAAATTAAAAATGAAAAATATGCAAGCAACCAACAAACCAACATTAGTAAATCTAATCTGGCTTGATTTAACTTTTACTGTTTATTTAAAACATGTCTAACATTGTATTTTGCCTTTGAGCAATATTATATGTGGCTCCTCAGCTTCCGGTACATAAATAGAATAAAACAAAATACAAACTACACTCGCAAATACATTTGCAAATGGCAACGCAAACGCACCCTGGCAATAAGCACAGACCGAAACTGTTGAACAACTTTCATTATCCGTCCTCACCAACTGTTTACTTACGTACATGCATCTTTCATGAGATTTATTTTTTTAGTTTTAATCCAAAAGGACAACTTTAAAAGGTTTTTGTTGTTTTATTTATCATTATAAAATGTGAATATAATGTTTAAAGTTTAATGGATTTAAAACAATTTTAAGTTTAAAGTTTTTGTTTTCCTTTTTTGCTGAAAGACTTAACCAAATAATCATGGACTTTAGAAAGTTTTTGTTTACTTTAAGTAGAAAAGCTTTTGGTTATTAGTTTATAAAATAATGAAACATGTCAGGGTTGCTTAAATAATTGTTGAAATTTTTTTAACAACAATTTGAAACATTACTAAACTGTTAAATATATACTAGAAACAATGGTGTAAAATAGGGTATATCAAACGCAAAAACACTAGATTTCAATTGAAAACGGATTTGGATAAAAAATTTGTCAGACAATTGACAGACAGATATACGAGTCTACATATAAATAGATGAAAAGTGTTTAAGTACTTCCTGTTAAATTGATTTTGTGGTTGGAAATGAGATAGGAAAGTTAAGCAAACAGGGAAATTAATTAATTCACTTGATTAAAAAGCCTATAAGAATGAAGAGAAACTAAAGTCATAAAATGTTAAAAAATCTATAACGTATGTTACATATCGACTGCATTTATCCCAAATGGTTTATCTCTAGATTTTGTAAAAATGTGTTTTTGACGCCAAACTATTCGCTGTGATGCATTGTCCTTTTATATGAATTTGTGATCAAAATGTTGATTTATTTGCGAGTTATTCACATTTTTTATTTGGTTTATCTACATACACACTTTATATTAAAATCTGTAAGAACGTAATTATTTTAAAATAAATTCAACTTTATTGCTGAATATTAAAACACTGATTTGAAATATGTTTTCAAAATTTTTTTCTATCTTTGCGCAAGTTAACATGAAAAAATTCGATAATTAATATAGAAGTTTATTAGTTTAACCAAAAATATTACAAGTTAGCATAGTGTGCATACATAACATAATAGCCACTACCATAATATTTACATGTATGTCACGGTTGCCAGAAATGCAGATTTATCTGGATTTTGCAGATTTTTACCCTCCAAAAAGACGAAATCCAGATTTGAAGATTTTTGGCCTAAAAACGCAGATTTTTCAACTCCAATTATAGTGAATTCTTTTACATTTTGCTATTACTATTACTACTTTTTGCTTCTCACAGTTTAGAGAGTTAAAATTTTTGAACTTAGAAAAGAAAAAGAAGGTGTAACTTTGGCAAGCTTTTGGAATAGAATATCTGATATAAAACGAGCCTATTCTGATTATGATTTTACAGCCCTAAGTTAAATTAAAATGCATGAAATGTCTTTACCACATTCATTTGAAATGAACTTGAATAAAACAAAAAGTCCTTTGGATATTTATGTAACAAATTGAATCAATTTTTGTATAATTTTTTATATATCCGATTTCTTTTCTCATTAATTTTATATTGTTTGCACATAAGTATGAATAATTTTTTTTTGTTGGTTTTATGCATTTCGTTTCTCCTAAATAAAGATGGGTTTTCCACACAAAAGTTTACTTTTTAAAGTCTAAAGTTTGTAGGAGAGAAGAGAAAAGAGATCTTATTCTATATTCTTTTTTCTTTAATAAGCTCAAGACCTAAGTAAACTTTGCGTGTGAAAAAACCGTCAAACTTATCAGTACACTTCCACAAATGTCACAAAATCGAAGATGTTATCTTGCAAAGATTTTTGCTTGAAGCTTTTAAGCTTTTTCTGCTATTTTTGTTTTATAAACTAAAACTATTTTTTGTGGAAATTTGTTTGTTAAACTTTTTGTAACCCAAAATAATTTTTGTGAATATTAATTTTTATGTTTGTGTACGTAATTCTTAATAACACATTGATAGTCGTTCTATAAACATAAGTTTTTTGTCTTATTTAAAAAATTTTTTGATTGAAGTCTGCTGATGAGTTTCTTAAGCAGAAACAAAATGCACATTCTTCGAACATTAAAGATTTCTAGTCATAAAAAAATGTGATTGAAAATTATTTAAAAAAAAATTTCTAAAAAGTTTATGGCCCTTTTCACAATGTACAGTTAAAAGCTAAGAGGGACTTTAACGAGTAGTTTTGTATGAAGAACTGTCAGTTAAAGTTCACTTTAACTCTTAATCATACATTGTGAAAAGGAAGGTTAAACAAAATACATTTTAACCCGAGTTTAAATTTTATAAATTTTTATATTTATATAACACATGTACGTCCATATTTATGTTAATGTTTTTAATCATATATAAAAAAGTGTTTTTAAAAATAGCTTTGAAGATTTTTTGAAGATTTTAATAATAAAATGCAGATTTTGAAGATTTTTTCGTGAAAAATTGTTAAATTTTGCAGATTTTAGCCTTAGAAATTCTTGCAACACTGATGTATGTACCGACGGTGCATCGAATAAGTACAAATAATTAGTGTAATGATCATAAAAGATAAGCAAGAATAGTTAAACATGCTAAGTTATATTAATATAAGTTCATGCCTAAATAGAAAAATGAAAAAAAAAAATTTAAATACAGAAAATGAATAGTTATACTTATAAATGCATTTACCAAAGGTAAATCAATAATTTTATACACAACAATCATTTCTCATATTCCGCTTCATTAAAAATTTACGTTAAATAGCTAATGTTAATAACAATATCTACCCAAATAGATAGACTAGGGTGCTGATGAAGTGCGTGGCTGCAGAGAAAAATATCGGAATTTTCTCCAGCTAATAAAAGTCTAGTTTTATTTTTATTCTCCTCCTTAGAAACTCACATTAATTAATAAAAATATTTCATTTAATAAGAATTGAATTCATTGAACTTAAGCCCGAATAAGAAATAATTTCTGGGTAATTAAAAAACATTAGCACTTTTATAAGCTTATACATATATCTCTGATGTCACACTACGACATTCAATAAACATAGCAAAAATGTCGCAGGTGTCATAGCAAACGTTTCTATGGAAATTACACACAATATTTTTACAACTATTGTACAGCTTGACGACCTACTACACTTATAATAGCTTGTGCATTGAACAATTTAGTTCTTGTCTGTAAAGCTGCCCTGATTATCTGCAATAGCAAAATTCAAATGCGCATAGGATCCAACTAAACCCCTTAATTAATTTTTAATAAAAAAATATCTTACTAAATAGGTGAAATAATAATTTTGGACTATAGGTGCGTTAACAAATGTTAAACCTAAATTGTAACAAATCTCAAAAAAAAACAATAATAACACTGTTTGACAAAAATTAATGAAGTCGAAATAACAGGGATGTGTTATTATTTTTCTTGTAGGCATTGTCGAGTATAACAACAATCTATCTATCTATTTTCCAAACTCATCCAAATCATGAGTTATGGGTAAAACCCGATGTATCGTATCCGTTTGCACTTATCAACCCTTAACTGAGTTAAATATTAACCGATTTTAAATTTATAAATGGATTTAGATAGAAGAGACTTAGGCCTTTTGACATAAGTTCTATTTCAGAAAATTTCAGATATACATACATACACACTTGAGTATTTTTTACTAACTCAATTAAAAAATTGTAAAAAATAATTTGTAATTGAAAGGAGAAAAGAAAAAAGAAAAATACTAAATATTAAAAAACAAAAAACAATAAACATATATCCTAAAGAAGGTAACCGAAGGTTAACGAAATATTGATAAAATAAAAAGACAAATAATACCAGACCTAAAGCTCAAGAAAATTGTTTAATTGAATATATAAAAAAGGTCGAAAAATTAGATAAAAGAATTTTTTACTAATTTTATTTTTCAGATTTTTTTGAAATTTTTCTCCATTGGATTCATTCTTACACAGTATTTTTGTACGGGAACTATAATGTTTGCAACCGTATTTATAAAATATAGTTGATTACAAGTTATTAAATATTTTTTAGAAGACCTTTTGTTAAAAAACTACTTTCATAATGGGTTTCATGTTCTATTTATGTGTTTTCAAGGTATTTAAGATAAAAGTGCAATTTAACTAACATAAATCAACACATTTTTGCAACGGTGGTGGCCAAACTTTTTTCTTGAGAGCCACATTTTTCACATATCGTAAAACTATATTTATTCTTATACCATGTTCACACTTACACATCTAAAATCTTAAACACGATGTTTTCGAGATGTTTTACCATACATTGACTTGTGTAAGGCGTGTAAGATGTTTAAGATTTAAACAGTTCCTTAAACACGTAAATGGTGTATGTTTAGTGTGTTTTTTGGTAAGTCTGGCAACTTTGTGTTTTAATTAAGTGGCGGCACATGAAAAATTATTTGAAAAATTGATGTAATTTTCAGAACATGTTTGATAGATACAGAATTAACACGAGTGTTACTTTTAGTTTTTTTAGAAAGATTTTTTATGAAAATAACTGAATAAACGAGTTATGATAAATAATACAACATTCGCTATCAAAAGCGTAGTCCTTTAAAAAATTAGTTATTCCCCCAATGTGCATTTATATGTGTACATATATGCAAATATTTACAAGTGTTTATACACCATTAGAAGCTTAAGTGCAAATTGCATACGTGTTTTAACATGTTTGATAAGAAAGTTGAGCTGAAAAGAGAACAGTTGCATTTATTATTATACAGGAAGAAAAAAGCTTCAGCATCAACACAACATCTACAATGTACACATTTATTTATATGCGTGCACATGAATATGAGTTAGTCTGTTTAAAATAAAAGCTGCTGTTAGCACTCGTAGAACATCCTGTATCCGTTATGAGGTCTAAACTCATATACAACTTATTCCATTCAGATTGTTTTAAATTTTTTTTTTTTAATTTTGTTGTTAACGCAAGTAATTGCACTTTTTTATACAATTACAGATGTGTTTATATAAATATATAGTAGATATGAACTTGTTTTTGCTAGATCATGTAATAAATAATATATAAACTTTAAACCATAAACTGAAACTTGAAATCATAAATTTTTAAAATAAATTATTTTAATTTATTATAATAGTTTTACCAAAAAAATTGGGCACTTTGCGTCGATAACTATTCTCTAATTCATGAACGTCCCGAATGCCATGCTGACAAGAGTACTACAGGTAAAAGAAAAGATGTAGAATTTTATACGTATGGCTCTAAAGCTCGAGTAGGTGTGGATTATGGAGACATTACGTCTTTGTATTGCAAAATGACTTTGGGATTACTGCAGCCTTTGCCAGCTGGATATTCATGCTATCAAGAAAGTTGCAGATTGGTTGAGATTGAATATAATTTCAACAACCGAATTAATATATAGAGCACATGCTTTTAGGAACAACAACATATGTCAAGTCAACTAATCACCTCGAAATCTGTCTTCAATTCGACATTAGGATCAGAGAAACTCTAAGGCTGATGAGCTTGTATGAAATGAATAAACCTTATAGGTTCCATTTTCATAAAAGCTCAGACTTAGGAGCAAGACCAAGAAAGAAACAAATAGCATGTGATTGACAAGAAATGACTGCATGATCGTCAGGTACTTAAGTAAGAAAAATAAGGTTTCTTTATTTTCATGGCTATGGGACACTGCCCTATAGTCCGGCATATGCCAAGGTTAATGCAAAGTTGAATATTAGTAATGACTTTTTCCGCAGGTATCAACAAATTGATATCTTCAAAGAAAATGTAGAACATTTTTAGAGTTATTGCCTCAGATTAGCAGGAATGATAATGGCCACCATTAGCGCTCTTCAGTTCAAGTAACTTTCTGATTTTGCCAATGTTTAACTAAAACGTCTTTGTAGCTCTACTTATTTGGACGGTGACACTCCACTTGACCAGATTCTAAGTGGTATCATAATAGACCAGAAAAGTCTGAGTGAGTCCGAGATTCTTACTTAATTCTAACTTATCTCATCAATAACTCAAAGCTGTAAACAATGGTTTCGAACACTTATAAAACAACCGTATCCACGTTTAAATCGTGGATGATTACGTATGATCACGCTGAATGGTGAATAAGTTGTTGCAATTGAATTTCAGATTTTTAGAAAAAAAAATAAAATAAATCAGAAGCGCAAGTAGAATGCAAAATCTGATTATGCTGCCACTGAACATAGAACGATTTTGACAATTTTTGCTAGATCAAGTTTAAAATGCACTAAAAAGAGCACGAAAAGATAAAGCTGAGAAGAGATGTAGGAAATAATATCAACAAATTCTGACTCAAAAAACAAAAATTGTATCTGTTCCTTCACGCTAACAAAACGAAAGATAGTAGAGAAGTTCTGTTAATGAAAGAAGAAGCGCAAACATACTTACATACCTATGTGCATATGTACATATTAATAACTTCCCTGAAGCCAAATGTCTGTATGTCCTCACTAAAATTCTAATAGTAGTTACATTGTCTACAATTTCTCTTCTATTCGTCAGTATAAAAGAGAGAGAGAGGAAACAGATGTGGTGTATTTCTGGTGAACTTTTCAACAACTTGTCAATATAAGTAAATTTGTATGCACTTTAGGTATCGAAATGTACCAGTTAATGTCTGGTTGGTATGTCTGCATGTTCCCATAAGAACTATGTAGTCAATACCTAGTCAATTGTTTTAGTTTTACTAGTAGATTTTTAATGACAAGCACATGTGCAGGCTTAATGTCTATAGCATAAAGTATTGTATAGGTGATAAATGTAGAGTAGAACTGGTGAAAAAGTCAAAAGCGACTACTACATTTTCACCATCGACATTTAATTCAGGGTTTTTAATATTTTTTTGTAATAAAAAGAATTACGTTCATACTAAAGACCTGAACAAGACCCTTTATAAGACCTTTCAGGATATAAGAGATTTTTCAAATGCTTTACTACAGAGAAATATTCTAAAACAAACGCTAAAGCCCCGTTCAGACTATTATACAAGTATTAATACTTTTGTGGAAAATGCAACTTTGACATGTTGCGTTGTTATTGTTTTTTTGAAATATTTGGAACAAATATAAGACCAGGGATGCATTTTCGTCAAAAGTATTAATACTTGTATTATAGTCTGAGTGGCCCTTAAACAACACTGATGTTTAGTTTAATTATTAATTATGGGCACGTGTTTAATTAATCATGGGCACTTGAATAAATATGTTCACTTGGCAATCACTATTCACTTAGCAATCACAGTTTCAGAATGCTGGAAAGCCAAATAAAAACTGTAGAATGCAACAACAAAGTAACTTAAAACCACTACAATAATACTTACATGCATGTACCGATGGTACATCGAATAAGTAAAAATAATTAATGTGATGATCGTAAAAGATAAGCAAGAATAGTTAAACATGCTTAGGTAGAGTAATATAATTTCGTGCTAACCTAAATAGAAAAATTAAAGAATTAAAAACAGAAAATTAATAGTGATACTTATAAATGTATTTACCAAAGGTAAATCAATTGTATACACAACAATCGTTTCTCATATTCCGTTTCATTGAAAATTTAAGTTAAATAGCTGATGTTAATAAGAATCTCTACCCAAGTAGATAGACTAGGATGCTGATGAAGTGCGTGGCTGCACAGAAAAGTATCGGTATTTCCTCCAGCTTAAAGTCTTAGTTTAATTTTTTTTCTCTTCCTTAGAAACTCACATTAATTAATAGAAATATTTCATTCAATAAGAATTGCAATTACTGAACATAAGCTTGACTAAAAATTATTTCTGATTAAAAATCACCAAGGTTGAATTAAAATTTACAAATGTTGGCAAGTCATTTGTTTCAGTTGGTTTACTTTGCCAACAGTCTTTTATGCCGAAATAGACTAAAAACTTTTTTTAACGAAATAATTTAGGAGGTGGCAAAAAAAAAACAAAATTAGCGTATGTCACAAAAAAAAAATTGGTAATCAAAAAGAGGTACAAAACAAAGTCATGTATGAGTTTAAAAAACTAATTGTGAACGAATATGCCCGTTACCGAAAAGTTCGATAACGGCCATTCTATCACTATTTTTTTACAGAACTATAAATTTTATATTTTTGATGTAATTAGTCTAAATTTCATATGAAATATGAACATATTACACCAAAGATTATTGTGATCTTTCTGAAAAACACTAGCAGAGCCTTTATAAATAAGTAATGATAAATTTGAGCTTATAGTTAGTACAACAAATCTTTCAGGCAATTGAGCTGGAATGAAACAAACCAATTTGCGAATTCCATTTGCATTTGAAATATACTAAATGAGGCTGAAGTTTGCATTAATTGACACCAACAAGTGAACAATGTGTGCATTTTAATACAACAACAAAAAATTTTTTTCACTAAATTGTTATAAGAAAAATAAAATTTAATTAACAGTTTCCCACATCATTGTACTTCTTATTTATATCTGCTTAAACTGCAGTATTGTAAGCAAAAGTAATAAATATAAAAACTTTATACATATATAATTATTTTAGCTTGGTTTATTATAATTCTTTATTCAACTGTACAATATGTAATGCATCTATAAATTTTTTTTTTGAAATTTGTTGTGAGGAATTATTTCTATTCTCACTTAAATCTTACACTTCCACTTCTATACTATTCATCCATTACAGTCAGTCAGTCGGTGAGGTAGCAAAATATACATATACATACATATATTTATATACACTTAGTTCATATAACAGAAGCACACACCCATAAATGTTTAAGAGTTTTATGTGTTAATGCATTAGAACGGGTTAAATTTACCGCTGTTGCAAATGCACATTCTAGCTGGTTGCAGTTGCATACGTATGAAAATGGATACAAGAGTGTTCATTTGTTCTACCACAATATAATAAAAGCTTAGAGTGCAACAATAATAATATTTTTTTTTCTTTTGACTTGAGTTGTTGAATCGTCACCTTCTTTTAGTTAACACCATTTTAATGTGCCATATTTCAGGAAAGACTGAGAAAGACCGAAAGTTTATAATTTTATAAACATGTGTACAATATACAGAGCGTATTTTTAAAATCACACAAGGCTTAAAGTAAACCGAAGATACAGTTTACTATACAATTTACCAAAAGTTATAAAGATATTAGATTTTAAAGCATTTTCAAGAATATTGATTGTAGGTCTTTGGTGAGCAGATAGATATATAAAAAACTATGGAAATTTAACACATAGTCTAGCTTAGTATAATGTTTTCATTCATTCATTTGAACACATTAATAAGATAAATACATATTTGTGGCTTTAATTTCGAGTTTATGGTGCCAAATTATTATTAATATACTTTAAATGATTTTTATAAGGACTTAAGAATTTTTCTTATGAGCTTAAAAAAGATCGGATACATATATGGGGTTTCAAGTAAAAAATATAAAATATTGGTAAAAAATATAAAATATTGGCTTTTTTGCCAACCTTTTTCCACTTTTCTGCTAATGGAGAATTCAAATGTTGTTCGATTTAGAATAAGAAACACATAAAAATCAAAATTAAGTCAAAAGTTATACGCAATTTAAAAATAAAAATATAAGTCGATTTCCACTTTTTTGCATAAATCAGTTAATTATATTGCTATTATAAAAAAGTTTTCCAAAATACCAACCCCTTATTTCACTTTATTAAATAGGGAATACTATAAGAAATGTCACACGGACCTAGTTCCTAGTTTCAAAATAGACCTGTTTATGTTATAAATATCAAATGAGGCTATCAGCGCAGAAGTAGTGTAATCCACATTCGTTTTTTGGTTGCTGTTTCGTGATAAATAAAAAATAAGATTGAGCTGAAAAATTGTTTATGCATAGATCGTTATATTGTAAAAGAAATCCTCACAAAAACATAAATGTGAAAAGAAGCCACGTTTCTTTCCAAAATTTCGGCCATCAAAAGTAGTGAGATACAAATTTGGCCAAGTTCGTGTTTGGTACAATCCCTATCACTGCAATAGGTATGCATTATATAAATTTGTAATCGTAAGGGTATTATATAATTCTAAGATAATCTGCTTACTTGACAAAATTTTTCCCGATATAAAGAAATGAACAAATATACATTATTTTCTCCTTTCTTAGAAGAGTAAAAATAGTGCAAATTTTAATTTTAATCAGAAATAATTCATAGTTAGGCTCAAGTTCAGTAATTTCAATTCTTATTGAATGAAATATTTTTATTAATTAATGTGAGTTTCTAAAGAAGAGAAGAAAAATAAACTTAGACTTTAAGCTGGGGGAAATACCGATACTTTTCTGTGTAGCCACGCACTTCATCAGCACCCTAGTCTATCTACTTGGGTAGAGATTCTTATTAACATCAGCTATTTAACTTAAATTTACAATGAAAAGGAATATGAGAAACGATTGTTGTGTATACAATTGATTTATCTTTGGTAAGTATGTATCACCATTAATTTTCTGTTTTTCCATTTTTTTAATTTTTCTATTTAGCTTAGCACGAAATTATATTACTCTACCTAAGTATGTTTTAACTATTCTTGCTTATCTTTTACGATCATCACATTAATTATTTTTACTTATTCGATGTACCATCGGTACATGCACGTAAGTAAGTAAGTAAGTGGTCTTATGTTACTTGTTGTTGCATTCTACAGTTTTATTTTAGTTATTCCAGCCTTCTGAAACTGTGATAACCAAGTGAACAGTGATTGACAAGTGAACATACTTTGTCACGTGCCCATGATGTATTAAGTGAGAAACTTTTAGATTCTTTAATTGAACTGTAGTGAATTTTAATCAGAAATAATTCATAGTTGGGCTCAAGTTCAGTAATTTCAATTCTTATTGAATGAAAACAAGTAACATAAGACCACTACACTAATACTTACATGCATGTACCGATGGTACATCGAATAAGTAAAAATAATTAATGTAATGATCGTAAAAGATAAGCAAGAATAGTTAAACATACTGAGGTAGAGTAATATAATTTCGTGCTAACCTAAATAGAAAAATGGAAAAAACAGAAAATTAATAGTGATACTTATAAATGTGTTTACCAAAGGTAAATCAATTGTATACACAACAATCGTTTCTCATATTCCGTTTCATTGTACATTTAAGTTAAAAAGCTGATGTTAATAAGAATCTCTACCCAAGTAGATAGACTAGGGTGCTGATGAAGTGCGTGACTGCACAGAAAAGTATCGGTATTTCCCCCAGCTTAAAGTCTAAGTTTATTTTTCTTCTCTTCTTTAGAAACTCACATTAATTAATAAAAATATTTCATTCAATAAGAATTGAAATTACTGAACTTGAGCCTAACTATGAATTATTTCTGATTAAAATTCACTACAGTTCAATTAAAGAATCTAAAAGTTTCTCAGCCTTAATAAGTTTTGTAAATAAGACCGTTAAAAAATAGAAAATAAATAAAAATTATAAACAAAAATATCACAAGGAATGAATTAGTAACCCGAAAATTTAAAGGCTTTGTAGCAGAATGGTATAAATGAATAGAAGGCGTACTGCAAGTATTACAAATTTGCGCTATATGCGCAGTTGCTTAATTACCTGAAGAAAAACTATTTATTATTTATTTATTTACTTGATATTAAAACTATATAAAATATAACATAAATATTTACATTGATAGCACTGGCAGCCAAGGCCATCGGCTAAAAATTATTTTATTTATTACTTCAATTTATTGGTTTTATTTACTTTCAAAAAGTTCCCGATTTGCTTTAAAAAATATATATGAAATACCTTCTTGTTTTTGCTGAAGTTAATGATTTTTGCATTTGATGCCGCTTAGCCATTTTTAGTTAGTTTTTAGCCATTTTTTTGTCTACACTTAGCCATTTTTGGTGAAGGAATTCTGGCATCAGTGGCAAAGAGTGATACTGAAAAAGGTAACATATTTGTTGAGCATTTATAATACATATTTACACCAAACACATGTACAGGTGTTGTTGATTTGCCGAGTGTAATCGCTCTACCCCCTCGACGTTTAAGGTTTAAAACGTGTGATGTACATAAACTAAGTGCTGAACTCAACCTGAAGAAAGCTCCGGGTAATGATAGAATTAGTAACAAGATGCTGATAGATTTGCCTCGTATTGCAAATAGAATCTTGTTATTAATTTTGATGCGATTTTACGACTGTAGCATTATTCACACAGCTAGAAGCTTACCAAGGTAAAATGGTTCCAGAGATGGGCAACAAACTTACCATGGCTGAGTCATATAGGCCAATATGACAATATGCCAATTTGACAACTGTCAACTAAGTCAAAGCTCTTTGAAAAGTTACTTGTCATAAAATTGTCCCCAATTCTTGCTAACAATGGATGCAAACCTGATCATCCATTTGGTTTTCGAAGACAGCATAGCATCATTAAAAAAAACTCATTGATTGGTTAAATTTTTAAGAAGAACTTTTGAAGATAAAAGTATTGCTCTGCGCTGTTTATTTATTTATTTATTTATTTCTCAGGCATTTAATAAAGTGTAGCATGAAGTCCTTATTTTAAAATTGAAGACTTACTTTGCAATAGGCATTCTAAAGTTACATTATTGCCCGGAAGTTCACTGTTGTTGAAGGAGACTTTATGAGTATGCCTGAAATTATCTCATCTGGTGTTCCACAGGGAAGTATACCGGGACCAGTTTTGTATTTAAAATTTATAATTGTGATATGCATTTGAGCATTAACTTCCACACTTCTATATTTACCGATGACACATCCTAGCTTAGTATACAGGAAAACCCTTACGAGGCATTACGCTATCTTCTGAAGCATATTACCCAGCTGGAACTATGGTTAAACTTATGGGGAATACAGGTAAACAAACAGAAGTGGGCTCAGGTGACATTTACCTTAAGAAAAAATACTTGTTCCCCTATTAGAACCAATAATCAAATTGTTCCTCAATATTCACAGGTAAAATACCTTGGTACACATCTTGATCGACGACTTACATGGAAACACCATATTGACTCAAAGCTAAAGATACATTGGCGAATTGGTATAATTTCAACACTCAGTTTATATTGTAAACTTTTAATACAAAAATCGATTTTGAAACCAATATGGAATTCAACTATGGCATACTGCTTCAGCTTCCAATGTCAAGATAATCTAACGAAGGCAAAACAAAATTTTACGGTTAATAACATCAGCTCCATGTTACATCAAAAAATCAAATATACATCGTGATTTAAATATGCCACTAGTGATTGAAGAAATTGCAAAATATGCCGGCAAATATCTAACAAACTCGAGTCACATTCTAATCTGCTCGCTCGTAATATTTTGAACTTTACTGGACACAAGGCTATGCTCAACACTCCAGATGGAGCTGCTTGAAAATAATTCTATTTTTTCTATTTTGATTAACACTACTTATGTATTATTTATAACTATCACTAAGTTTATGTCCGACACCAGTAGGGCCTAATTATTATATTTTAGCTTTAAGATTTGAATACTTATTGGTTCGAATTTAATGATACAATAAATAAATACATGTATTAAAAAAATTAAATAAAAAAATATAAAGAAAAAACTTTTGCTGTAGTTATCTTCAAGTAACATTTACTTGCCTAGAAAATTTTAATTTTTCAATTAAAAAAAAAAAAATAAACTAAAACGAAATATTTTCGGACCTTTCATAGCATACACATTTTAGCACATATATTTGAAGCAAGTATTAAAAATGTATAAAGTCATTATTTTGTACATCTCAGATTGAAACAATGTTTACATAACACCTTTAAAGAACATTTTAAAGGGCTTCCTGTTTCTGTCACCCACTTCAAAACTGTTGAAAGTACACAAAAGCAAGAAAAGTAGCAGCTCTTCAATGAAACAATACAAACGGCATTTGTTTTCGTAAAAATTTTAAATAATAACCAGGGCATCATCAACACCAAACTGCTGGTACTAAATACATACACTTAGAGGCAAAATACACCCTGGAACATATGAACATACATACAGAAATGTATAATAAATTTTCTTTTGTAAGTGAATTTCACTCACCTAAAATTGCAGTTACTCAAAAAGCTAAAATACAAACAAACAATATGCAACAAAAAAAGCTAAGAACACGAGCTCTGCAACAAAAGATTCTTGCCAAAGGACTAAGAAAAGAAATCCTTTTAGAAAAAATGTACAAACACAAATAAACCTAAAAACAAAACTAAAGCTAAGAGAAAAAGGTGGTACAAAGTCAAATAACTTGCAAAGAAATGAGTACACACATATTTGTATTTTTTGCATTCAACTAACTATTCCAACCCTTTTCAAATAAATATCAACGTCATCGTCGTCTTCATCATCGTCAGTGGCAGAGGCAACACAATCATTCATGTTTTCTTTATTTTAATGCAAACAATAGAACAAACAATGCATGGCAAAATGTAATGACGGACATGAAGGTGACGGCGAGTTAAATAGCAAATACTTTAACGCTTTCATTCGTATCCGATATCAGCATATTTCTACAGGCGCTTTATAAAAATTTCAAAAAGTATTATTAAGAAACAGTCAATGAAATTTAATTAGGGGAAGTATTTAAAAATATATATATACAGAAAACCATTATTTAGCTTTTTTCCAATCAAAGCCCATTTTTATATAACGTCTCATTTCAAAATATATTGTAGGAGTCGTAGATCATGAAAGCCTTGTTGGAAGTTGCTATACAAACATTCGTTTTTAAATTGGTTTACTGAAATTAAGAACTATTAATGTTAGGTCATATGTACCTTTCAAATATTTAACAAAAGTCGCAGTAAAAAGTTGGAAATCAGTTTTAAGGAACTATATTTTCATTGCTTCTGAAAAATCTTCAATAATAACAAAAATTAAATACATGAAAAACACCCGATATATCCAGAAAAGATGTGATATATTCTAAATGGATGGACCGAACTTAGCTGAGAACACTCTCGATGAAGTGAGCTTTAAAGCAGAAAAAAGCTAAAACAAAATCGATCCAGTCGTTTAATCTGTACGTTGACGGGAACAGACACACAGACACATAGATACGCAGATGCACAGATACACAGACATACACCACAAATCTATAAAACCCTTTTTTTGGTCGAGGCTTAAAAATATGTAGAAAGTTAGTAGAAAAGCTATTAAAAATGTATACTGCACAGAAAAAAGTGTTCACCAATTAATATTTTCAATTAAGAATTTAATTATATTAATTAAATTTTTAATTGTATTAATTAATTTGACTGAAAAAACTTAATTGATATTATCAAATTGTTTATAGGTGAACATTTAATTAATTTTTTAATTGATACTACAAATATTTTAATTAATATTACAAAATCATTCATATTACTTTTTTGTGTGTGGTCATATAAAAACTAGTAATTCCGTTATATCTGTAGAAAATACTCACTAAACTTTTCAACCATTTTAACTTATATATATATATACATATAAATTATCATTGGTTTGTGTCAAAAATGAACTAGAGAACGGATTCGTTAAAAGTAGACTTGGGAAGAACTCATTCTGCCTGTTCCAGGATATCACTCATTTTCGTTCGCAAGAATTTTAAACGACAAACAGCTGTTTTGCGTTCCACTAAAAGCTGTTAGGACGACAAGTCGAAAGAAAATGAGTGCGAACGATAACGTAAGCATTTCAATACAAAATCGTGTCCAAATAACTATTTTTTCAGTTATATGAACTCAAATGTCAAAAGTAGGCACTTGTATTTTATTTTCGACTGAGACAATATACATAAAACATTTTGCTTTTCCAATGAGATTTGTTGCCCAACCGGTCGTTGTGTAATTTTTTAAAGCACAATTTACACATTTAAACTATTTTTTATTCCTGTTTGACGGTGAATGTATGAAATTGTTTATGTGGCAATATGGGTATTTGACAATGCGTATACGGCTTACGTTAGAAACGTAAAACCAGACGAACGACAAGTCGCCTGTTATTGGGACGCTGATTCGAACGAAAGTGAGTGACTGCTTATCTTTCGCCTTAGTTTTTTTCGACGTTGTGGAACTGGCTCAGTCAGTAATTTTTAAAGCACACCTATTATCAAACCCATTTTAATTCAAATATGAATTTGATAAAGGTTTGTTTCAAAAACCACCGATTGAATAAATTGTTGGTCAAACTCATTAAGTCGGCCGACTTTGATACGACCGTTTTTTTATACAAACGCGACCGACTAAATGGGTTCGACCCAAGTTTATATCTCATATTCAATCTGCTCAAGTTGTTCCAATGGCATTAATAATTGCAAAACTGTGCAATAATAACAAAAAATAAAGCATAGTTATTCACTTTATTAATCACTAGTATAAGTTTCCATCAACCAAATTATGCCCTAATTCTCTTCGACGATTGTATTGTCTTGTCTATGGAAGAAAAAAAGATACAGTTGTGATTATTTAAAACAGTTATTAGTTATTGTCTATGCTAGAAGGTTTGCTTTATGATTTTTTTCCAAACATTATATCCAACACATATTTTTTCATATATTTTTCAAACTGTTGTATATTACTTTAATTTAATTTTTATGTTTTAAGAACATGGCAATAATATTTTTATTTTTCATTATCAAGGACAACAACCACTTCTGAAGAAAATAATTAAGAGAATTCAAACAAAAGAACTGAAAAGGATTTTCAAACAAGAACGTCCTAAATCTTCTTACTGAACTAGGGTATTAATATTTTAATAAATCTTTTCATTAATTCTGATCAATATAACATTTAATACTGACCCACTTCTTTCAGCTATTAGATTAATTGGCTAAAGTCCTACTTGAAATTTAAATTAATTTAGTTAAATTAAATTCAAAATTTTCTCAATTAATTTATGCATTAATTCAGTTAAATAATTTATTTATATTATATTTTAATGACATATTCGACCAAAATTAAAAAAATTTCCAGTTCTGAGCAAAAATTAATAATTTTACAATTCTTTAAATTTTTTTCTTGTTAACCAAAAGTTAACAAAAGTTATTATAAGCACATCATCAATAAAATTTTATTTCAATCTTCTGATGTATATCGACAAAAGAAATTAATAAATGATAGAATATTGAGAAAAATTGCTTTTGTTCAGTTCTTTTGACCATAATATTCACTCTTAATCATTTTTTAAACAAGAGATAACTTAAACAATAATATAAGCACCACTGAAGACAGCACATTCGAATCAGGTTTATCCACCGAATGCCCCACTTGTTACATTACTGAAATAAAAATAAACGTTTTCTTTAAAAGTACGTTAAACCCTTTTTTTGTTTTAACGAACACTTCAAGCACAGTTTATTTTTTGTACATGAGTAATTCCAGAAAGAGGTAAACCAAATATAAAATTTGTTTGCTGAAAATTTTTTGTTTTATTCATAATAATAAAGTTGGAAGGTCTATACTTTATAAATATAAAAGCAATTTTAATTTTTAAAAATTTTTTCACCGAAATATCCGATTGTAAAAAATTAATATTGGTTGCTGAGCCTATTTTTAGCGATTATTTAAAGTAGTAGGTAATATATTTTATTTTTTGTTATTAAAAATTTTGTACTAACGCATTAGCGGAAGAGGGAGAAGAAGAAGAACGTAGTTATGCTAAGGAAAATTTTTTGAGTTTGCTTTCATTAAAACCTTAAAGTGGCATCCGTAGCACAAAATCAATATTTTCTAATTTTTTGCAGCAGTAAATAAGCATTTGTTATTGTTTAATTTCTTTTGAACTAAATTTCAATATTAGCAAAGTTACTGCGCTTAGTTCTCTTGGAAAAAAATTTTTTCTTTACCCATTTAAAATAAATTAAAACAAAATTTTCATATTTCAAAAATCTAACAATAAACGATATTTTTCCCCTTCATTTCTATATTCACTAAGCAAATAAATTCTTCATAAAACTTCGCTGAATTATGTATATTTCTATAAGTGCACAAAAATAACTTATATTTTTGTATTAATAATCCTTACAAAAACATATATGTGAAAAAATGCCAAGTTCCTGTCCAAAATTTCGGCCATTAAAAGTAGCGAGATATAAATTTTGACCAAGTTCTTGTTTGCCACAATACCTAACACAAAAAAATGTTATATATTACATAAATTTGTAATCGTAAGGGTGTCATATAATTTCTAGATAATCTGCTAACTTGAAAATATTTTTACCGATTTAAAGAAACGAAAAATTAAGAATGTTTCTCTCCTTTTTAGAAAAGTAAAAATATTGCTAAGGTAGCAGATTATTTAGAAATTATATGACACCCTTGCGGTTAGAAATTTATATAATACATAACGTATTTCTTTGTTAGGTATTGTGGCAAACAAGAACTTGGATCTGACTACTTTTTGAAAAATTTTCTATAATAACACTTTTTGAACCTACAATTTCTGGTATGTCTTATTTCTATTAATGATCACTGTGCCAATTGAAAATGGCATAGTTGCATAAAATAATGGGTTAGAGCGCGATGGGTGTTGGATTGCAGACCTTAAAAACGCACTATTGTGTCATTACAACTGGTCGCTAGTGTGTACGCAATCTGGCAAGAGTTATCTGGAAAGAAACATGTAAAATACAGCGTAAATTTTAGTGGACGTGATGCCGTCAAATATACTAAGGTCTGCTTAGCCAAACTACATATTTCAAAAGGATATTTTGTATTGTATCTTCCAGTGTTCATGGCTTATGCAAAGTTTGGTATTAAAAAGTTAATGATAAATATATAAGTAGTAAATTTAAAACTGCTAACCCGAAATACATGAAAGAAAAAACTACGATTTATGGGTGAAGTCAAGGCTACTTTTCAAAATAAAAAACTGTTATTTTGGATAAGTGCAATGTGTATGAAAAATTTTAATAAACTTTGCCTTAAATTTGAATTTGAAGTGCTTTTTTCCACTACCTGATAGCAACTGAAGGTTTTTCAGATTTTTCTTAGTGATCTCTGATCTAGATTTATTTGTGTATCAAATTTAAGCTCGCTAGTGCGACTTGGAGTTTTAACGTCATGGCCCCGTATACCGGGTAAAACTTTTTTGTTTTAAAATTTTCCAATGGCTTACGAAGCAACACTTATATGTGTATACACTTTCAGCTCTCCAGCGCGAATTATACCTTTAAATTTTATTAGCATTACCTCTCCCACTATTTTTAGCTCAAAATTTTGTTGTGAGCAGCGCTTATAATACATGCTAATTTTTTTCTAAAATATGCTAGACCAAAGTAGATTAAACACAAGGCTAACATTTTATGGGAATGATCACGTCCACTTTTTAAGGTGATAGTTTAAAGTCTTGTGCACGTGCAACGCGAATGCAAGATTTCACTAAATTGGCTTGAATTAAAAGCTGTATATTAAGTTTTTAGTTGAAAATAATATAAGCCTTTCCCCGCCCATTTTGATAAAATTTTTTGGGTTTTCAGATTTTTTATTGGGTTTCTCACTTATTTCTCACGCCTTGCATATCAAATTTCAGCTTCCAAGCCCAACTATTGATTTGTAATTTTTTTGGGTGCAACCCCGCCCCTCCAACTAAAATTTTCAGGTTTTCAGATTTTTCTAGTTGTTTTCTCACCTACACGTACTTTAATATCAAATTTCATCTCGCTGGCGCAACTTTTAATTAAACTCAAAATTTTGTTCGGTCAGTGCTTAGTATTCGTGTCAAATTTCATTGCAAAGAAATAATAATAACCACATAAATAGTATATCTAAATATGCTAAGCCGTAGGGTATGAGGTTTAAATTGTATGGGCGTATCAACGCCCACTTTTTTAATTATAAATTTATAGCCTTGCATTACCGCAGTATATATGCCAAATTTCAATAAAATAGCATCCATTAAGCGCCTTATATTAGCTTTTTTTAATTCTAACTTTCATGGGCGTAGCCTTGCCCACCGGTCTAAAATTTCCGAATTTACATATTTTTTTATTTTATTTCTTACCTATACCTACCTCTTTATCGAATTTCAGCTCAATAGCACAAATTTTAATTTTTAAGGGCGTAGCCCCGCCTTCCTGGTTACAATTTTCGGGTTTTCAGATTTTCTGGTTCATTTCTTACCTAGATCTTCTCGTGTATCAAATTTTAGCTCTCTAGCAAAAGCGGATGTGCTTCATCAATTTGATGAGCGTGTCAGTGGTCAGTGAGTATGTCTTAAAATATGCACCTTTTGCACCTCTATATCTCGGAAAGGCTTCATTGTAAAACTTTCAAACTTGGCATATGAGGTTATATGAATTTGTTCTAATTATGGTTTAAATATCATAATTTTACAATTGCGGGGAACAAAGTTATCAGGGGGTAAAAACACGACGAGTTGCTTCCTTAAATATACACACTGCATGCATTGGCCGAACTTGACCTGGGGCACTACCGTGCGCCTAGATTTGAACGAGCTAAAATTTGTATCGGTTTTTAAGCCAAATAGCATGTGATAATTATTAATGGACAAATAACACTAAAGTTAAATGTAAATATTCTGACTGACACATAGTTGAAGGCAACAAAGAGCTGTTTTCGAAGGCCACTAATAATTCATCATCAGCGTTCTTTTGTGTTTGGTCCTCTGTGTGTGTTGTCGGTAGGGATGAAACGATATGAGTAAATACAAGTAAATACTCGATACTTTTTCTTAGAAACCAAGTACTTTTGGTATCGATACTCTACTACAGAATACCAAGTAGGTATCGGTAAAAACTATTCGTATCGTTCAAATATACTCATTTCTTATTTGCTACAAAAAAGTTGAACATGATGCCAGTTTAACACAATTTTATTTGTTCGTGTTTAATGTAAATTTAATTCTAGAATATATATTAGAGTAAGTTCGTGAAAATGGAAGCACACGAATCAAATATTTTTTAAAAAAAGGCGATAAAATTGCGAACAGCAAAAAATGGTTTAAAAGCGTGCGATATTGCGGGAACAAAACGAATTTACACAAACATTTGTTTGGCGTCTAAGTTTTTGATTTGGCAACATGTCGTTTGCTGACTACAAATGAAGTTATTGGCGATTTTTATGGCTATGTTTTTAACAAAATTGAACTTCAAAATTTTTGTAATTCAGGAAAATTAGTTCGTCGAAGGAGTAATTTCATAAATAAATTCTACCAAAACTTGTCTGCAAGATTTGGTTTGGTGGGTATTTAATTTTGTTTTCACTGCTTTAAACCATGTGAAAGGCTTGACCGATACAAGTAAGTATCGATGCTTTTTATTCGATGCTGAGTATGTATCGATACTTCTGAACCGATGCCGTATCAAGTAAAAGTATCGATACCTTAGTGGTATCGTTTCATCCCTAGTTGTCAGTTGATGTAAATATGTATCTGCTTTATAAACGAAACTTTTTTGCAAATGGAATTGGAATGGAATTGTTTTGTTTCATCGTATTTCAATTTGCTGAAATGTGTTTTGTAATGGAAGCTCAAATTTACCATCTCTAAATTAACAACAGTCTTACCGTTGTCGTTTGTTCTTTACTAATTATTCAAATGTTAGTTAATTTGCTTATTTGTATTCTACTTAAGACAAACTTTTTTTGTTTGTTACTATTAGGTATATTTATTTAATTTCATTACAAAAAAAAAATTTAAGTAAATTGAAATACTATGAATCAAAACAATTCACATATTTCACTTGCATAAAAGTTACGTATATAAAGCAGAATTGAAAGGTAAAAATTTAACGTGTGGCCCCCAAGCAAAATTTTGGCCCTAAAATTTATAATAATTTCAACATTTCATGTGAAATGCTGCCAAAACACATATTAAGAAAAATTGGAATGAACTATTCATGAAAAAATTATGCAGAATTAGTAATCTGTTCATCTTGGGAAAAACATATGAAATATATTCAAGAATTTTATTATTCGACATATTGTCATAATTTTTATTTTTTATTTTAATTTGAAAGTCTGTGCATAATATAAGAGGCTTGTGACTATTCGTTACAGCAACAATGAAATGCATAAAGACAAAGCTGTACAAAGCTCTATTTTTAACAGTTTAAGTTTTCATAAGAAATCGTATGAGTGGCACTTGTTTCGCTTGGAATTTTCAACAAACAAGACTTTTTAATATTTTTAGCATATAAAATTTCTTTACGAAGAAATGAATGATGCTTAACATTTTTCAAAAGTTTTAATAGACTAGTCATAAGTAGAAAATATTTTCGCGGAAATCAAACACTGCCTTTTCTTTTTCAAAACTAAAATAATATTTCCAAACACAGCTGGATTTTGATTTCATTTTGATACTTATGAGAACTTATTTATATAAAAGTTTTCCTTTAAAATATTAAAGCTTTGATTAGAATGCTTTAATTCTAAGTATATCTATCTTGTCAGCCAGCATGAGGCTTAAAATAATTTTGATGTTTTCTATGCTTATTAATCCTAAACTTTTTTTGTAAAAGAATCACAAATTTTTTATCTCTAGTTGTCCCTTAAACTATTCGCATAAATTTAAGCGAATGCAAATAGCAAAAGAAAGGAAATAATTTGCGAGTTAGAATATATTATTGATATCGCCCAAAATTTTTTCTCAAATATACTATTCCTTCATTGCTTTCAAACATTTAAGATATACATATATTAGATATTTCCATTGTTTTCTTGTCTTTTGCTCAATTAAAAGTGCACGAATGTTGCGTCCGTTGCCTGGAAATTGCCCATATAGGCGTAAGTAAGTGTGTAATAAAATTTTAAAATGAGAATTTTTTAATAATTTAATAATATTTTATATGTACATATATCACAATGCGAACCTCGCATCCTAGGATGGGGTTAATTGATACTTTGTATACAACTTGTGACCTGTCACTGCACTATCCCATAGGGAACTATTCCGTGTAAAATAATATAAATTCTTTATAAAAAATGTCATTCCGACATTTAACTGTAAGAATTAACACTTACAGCCTTATTTATAAAAATTAAAAAAATCTTTATAAAGGGTTTTTAAAAGAAATTTTCATAAAAATTTTTTCTTAAAAAGCCTTTAGTTATGAAGCCTTTTTAATTTTTATAAATAAGGCTGTTATAATTTTATTTTATTGTTTGATACAACAAATGCAATAACATTTTATTTTTAATCTAAAATTTTTTTGAGTTTCGAACCGACAACCTTGTGCATGACAGGCTTGGACACTACCCACTCGACCACAATGACATTATATTTATGTAGATTATTTGCCATTTACTAAAATACTAGACCAAGTCTTAATTAAATTGACTCAAGATCAAGACGATGCCTCACGAAAGTGGTGAATATATAAACTTTACACGATACGTATTTTTTTCACCATACACTACTTCGTACTTTTGATAATACTCACTTTTTCTCAAATCATGGGATGAGTACGTTTGGATTAATTGTCACTTAATTTTCTGCATTATTTATTTATTTATTTACTTACTAAGTCTATGAATTTACAATTCTTACAGACTATTTATACATGTACGTATATACAATTTTGCAAAAGTTATTAATTATTCAATGCGATTAGAATATTACTTTTGATTAAATGATATTTCAAAGAGAAATCAACATAAAAATAAAGTTTATTAAAATCTCTACAACTTCTTATAAAGGGATCAGAATTAGCATAATTGGTTCTAAACGCTTTAATGGAAAAATTACTTAGACCCTTTGTATGTTAGGCCAGCGATGAACATACATATGTATATAATTTCTAGTATAAAAGTTTCTAATTTGTCTCTTGTCAATTAAAAATAGAGTTTTTCAAATCAACAATTTTTTCGATTTTGTTATGTAATTTTTTGTGATTAAATTCTGAAATAAATTCAATTTATTGATTTTAATTATTATATTTATTTAAGAAACTAATTTATTACCATTACTTTTTTTTGTTTTTTAATAAATTGCCACATAAAACAACCATTAGATTTTTTGTTTGTTAAATTTAAGGCATAATTTAATTATCATTAATAAATTTATGAAACTAAAAATGGAGGTAAAACCAGAAGCTTTAATTAAATTTTATTAAGTATACATTCCGTTCAGCAAAAGCCAATGAAGCTAATAACGCTGCTATTTAACACATTACTTTTATTATTATTAGTTTAGTTATTGTTGCTGCTCTGTTTCTATATTTTTTTTTAATTTTATTATATTCGCTTTAGTCATATTATATGAATTAAAAAATTTATTCTATTTACGTGGGTGAAGGAAGTGCCTACCGCGAAAATATTGTATAATAAAACTCATCTGCTTGCCCGTTGTGTAACGAAATAAAAACCTTAACAATATTAATACAACATTGTCTGAGAATATCTTTAGAAAATTTTGTTTATGGCACGAGAGCAATGTCTGTTTAACAAAAGACCGGAAGTTAAGCCTGGGTATACAATTATTGTGTAAGTTTGTTTGAGCTACTGGACTAACAGGGAGCAAAAACAACTCTACCAACACCGGCAATAACAAAACATATAGACATAAATATAGAATTCTCATTTTCATGACTATACTATACATACATACATACTTACATAGAAATGTTTTTTTTTTGTATTTAATGGAATGAACCATTAGTATCATACACCTGGCAAACAAAAATTATTGAAATTTTTACTAGAGCGTTAAAAGGTATTTAATAAGGCTTTAGATGTTAAAAAAAATGAGGTAAATACATTTAAAAAATAGTTATTATGCCCAGGAAGATTAAACAGAAAGCAATTTTGTTAGTTTTTTACACCATTTAATCGGTATAACAATAATTTATATCTAAAGAGGAGTTTGATAAAACATATATACTATGTGCAGCCAAACTTTTTTTTTGATTCAGACACGTATTTATTACCCAGTAAAAAAAGAGACTCCAAAAAAGTCATGAAAATGTAGAGTTTACGATGCGGAAGTAGTGCAAATTTCGATCCGATCTAATGATTTTTACATAGGGTTGTCATTGCAAGAAGTTCTCTTTTTCGATGCCTGGTCACTGAATTGGAAGCGATATTAAGAATAATTCCCTTTTTTGTGTTCTATGATAATATTTTCATCTAGGAAAAATGGTAAATAGTTGCCTTTTTTTAACAATTCGTTTCCTTTTATACGAATTTAAGCCCGAAACAGTGTTTTCATGTAAATTTAAGCAAATAACTTTTAAATTTTAGACTAAAAAAAGTTCATAAATTTAAAAAAAAAATTATTTTTTTTAAATTCTGGTTAGTATTTTCTAACACTATGGAGGAGTTACAAGGTTTTGTGTGACTAAAATAAGCTTCTACATGGTTTTTTGCTCACTCTCGGCAAAATAAAAATATCGATTTTTTTGGAGCAATGAAGATGTACTTCCGCTAGAATGACTTCCATTTTTTTTCACTGGGTAATTAAACAATTTCATACATAACTAATTAAATCAGTAAATACATTTCTAAATTAAACATTTGTTTCCATTAGTAATTATTGGTTACGCTTTCTTTTGCACATGCAACACATATGTAAACCCGGCCTTAGTTAACAAATAAAAGCCACCTGGCTTAGTAAGGTCACCTTATAGAGGAGCCTTGGTTGTTACTATGAAATTTCTCTTTCTCGTGCAGCTAAAAAACGGCTAAAATTTATAGGAATCTTAAAAGTATGGAAGCCCGATACTCGTAAATAAGAATCGATGTATCGATTTTTGGAATATCAGCGATATAAATTGACATGTACTTTCGCAAATATCGCTTTTTCGATATATATGTAGATATTTTCGACCATCTCTAATTGGCATCATCAAGTCTGAACTTGCTACTGTTGGCCAAAAACTGATGATAACCATTTTTTCAGAGCGCAAATCCTTGGAGGCCCAAAAAAATTGGTTGCCCAAATTGCCCGAAGAAATATACAATTTTACTACCTTTCTATAGTACAATGGAAATTATACTGTCAATTTTGTGTGTTTATTCACTGATGCACAGTGTTATCAGCGCTAATGTGACTAATCTATTAATATGCGAGTATTTAGTTGCCGCATTATTTTCATAAAAATTTATTTTATGTTATGTATTCTATTTGCAACTGCTTACGTGCACAAAAAAATATATTTATAAATGTGTTGTAATATACATATATAAAAATATATTATAATATACTATAAATTAAATATATATGTATATATATGTACATCTATATGTATACATACATATGTATATACAATATATTATATTATATACACGCAAAGAAAAAATATGGTTGAGGTAACCATAATCAAACAGCAACATACTATGATTGAATTATATGGTTGTAGTTAAATCATATTATTGTCAATAGAAAAGAAAACATTTAATAATATTATTATCTGAGTTAATAATAATATTATCAACGAACACCATAAACTTTGTTACACCTTATCTTATTATTGTAAATATAGCAACACTATTGTTAGATGTGACGAAAATATTATTGAAACTAACTATACCATGTTCTTATCTAATAATAATATTGTTAAATACGACAACAGTATTATTTAATATAATAATAATATTTAGTTTTTCAATCATATATTTATTGGCTTAAACAGCTGTGCGTTAAATTCGAAATAAAAATAAAATAATATTATTGAAATAAAATATATGTATGTATATACAGAAATGTATATTAACAAATGTGTGTATGCACGAAATACAGACAATCTGTATAAAGAAATAAGCATACATACATGTGTACGTATATGTTTTTTTGTTTGTTTGTACTTTATTTATTTATTTAACACGACACGTACAATACCGATAGCTAACATACGAAACACTGAACTGACAGAATAGGTTTCTGAAAAAGATTTTTTAAAAACTTGACATAATATGGTTTTGTATAACATTATATTGTTGTTTATATTGTACTATTTTTAAAATATAACAAAAATTATGTTGCAGTCATAAACTTTTAACAAAATTATATTGTTAAACTCTAACCATATCGCACTTTTTTTTTATGAATATAACAATGTTATTATTAAATTCAAACATTACTTTGCCTACCGTAACAAAATTAATGTTTCAAATAACAATAACTTATTTTCTACGATCAAACATTTGTTTCTGAGAACATAATATTGTTTTCTCAAACATTCTACAACCATATCTTTTCTTTGCGTGTACGAGTTACATTTCTATATTTGCCAACTTTTTTCTCTCTGTAATGAAATAACAAATATTTACACAAACAGCTTTTGAAGCCATTGCATAAATACTAAAATATACATATTAATAACGACCGGTATTATATAATATTTTCAAACATAAAAAAAAATTACCTACTTCCCAGCAAACAAAATTTAAGGTATTTTCCAAGGAACTATATTTTAAATACTTCCAAAAAATCGATATCAAAAATATGCATATGCAAAAATTTATAATTCCACTATGGTTTTATAAAATACTTACAATGCTTTTAATAAAATCGATTTTTATAATAAAAAATTGAAATAAATTTCATTTAATTTTTTTAACTTCCTTCTGAAATTTGCTTGAAAGCAATCTTTTGCATTTAAATTAAGGGAAATGAGTTGCGAAAATTTTTAATTTTTTTTTGCCAAACAGAAATATAATTATAGATTGCAAAAAAATTTTTTAACATCACTTCGGATTCCATGATTCGAAATTCTAAAAGGAGAATTTCTGGATACCAAATTCCAAATTTTTTTTGAAGTCTTGAGAATGTCTCTTTCTGTTTGGTTTTATGTACATATTTATATCTATGTATATCTAGTTATAAGCAATTTATTTATTTTTTTATTAAAACAAAAAACTTCTAAGTAAATGTTTAAATTTTTTATTGTCCTGTGCATGAAAGAAGTAATACAAATCATTTTAAATGATTACCTCGTTATTTTTGGCCACATTGACACACACAGTATGCCAACATGCATACTTTAACAAGATTAGAACAGAAAAAACTAATAAAAATTAAAAAAAAAATACAAAACATAACCAATATACTAAATGCACTACATATGTATGCACATACATACGTACATGCAAACATACTATTACAAATAAAACACTTTTACCATTTATCACATAGATACGCACGCATACTTCCTCATTTAGCTTGAATAAGCCTATTTTTCGATGTTGGCTGTGATACTGCTATAATAATTATTTTGGCTAAATGCCAAAACAATTTGTCTCTAACTCCTGACGAGTTTCAAAATACAAAAAAAAACAAAAAAAATATTTGATATAGAGCAAAAAAAAACTGTAGTCAAATACTACAGTCGAAAAAATCATAAAGCATGACTGGAAATAGAAAACTGCATTTAAAACTTAATATTCTTTTGCATTTAAATGTGCATGTCTGCACAAAAAAGGGGAAAATGAAACATGCAATAAAAAATGAGAATAAAGTAAAGTGTCACAAATTCTAAAGCCAATAGAGTTGTCATACAGGTCACACTTTATCTTACACATATTGAATCAGATACAAATACAGCCACCTTTTCACATGCACACAACTGCACATGCATATTTAAATGCAAAAAGCAATAACATCTTTAAGTAGAGATTTCAGTATTATTATTTTTATACCCTTTAACAAAAAATGGTAAAAGGGTATATATTGGTTTGTCATTCCGTGTATAATTTCTACAATATTAATAAGCGACAAATAAAGTATATATATTTAGATCCTTATAGATAGGGAAGACGAACAAGCGATGTCCGTCTGTCCGTCTGTCCGTCTGTCTGTACGTGAAATAGGTTTTACGAAGCTCCCAGAGGAGCTGGGGACTTCGTTCTTGGACTCGTGTGTCCGAAATTTTCTGAAAAATTTTGCTATTGAAAACCAACAAAATCGAGCAGACCGTTTCACAGCTGAAAAACTCAAACTCTATTTTCCCATAGAAAATAACAACCGAAAACTAGTTTTAATTACCTTTTTATTAAATTATCTTATTTTATACTTTGGTGTGAACAAAATTGGTGTTTATAATTTAAAAAAAATTTTAAAAATTTAACGAATTAACAAGACGTTTCCAGTGTTGGAAAACTTTTTTTCTAATAATTAAACATATTTCATGTTTTAGAAAGAGGGCTATTTTCTCAGGATCGGTAAGAGCTACAGGTCTGAAATTTGGACAGAGTATGTAGAACTTTGGTCGCTACAACAACAAATATATAAAGGTCAAACATTAAAGGGTGGTCCAAAACGAGTGAAGAAAACTTTTAAAATCCTATGTAATATACATAGAATTGTATGTATGTACTTGAAATTTGTAAAATTAGTGTATTTTTATATAGGCTTCAACAATTATCACTAAAATTAAAAAAAATTTTAATTAAGGAGTAGTCCATCAGTTAAAGCAATTTTAACTATGTAATTTTGACAAATTGCTATATCTTGGAAACCGTAAGAGTTAATTAAACTCTTAAAATTTTCAAAAACAGTAAAACGAAAAAATCCGCAAATTATAAAATCCGCAAAAAATTTAAAAAAAAAATTTAAAACGAAAAAAATCGCCAAAATAAAAAAAACGCCAAAAACCGAAAAAAAATCTCCTAAATGAAAAAACGCAAAAAACCGAATAAAATCGTTAAAAATTTAAAAAAATCGCCAAAACGAAAAAATCGCCAAAATGAGAAAAATCGCCAAAAGCCAAGAACCGAAAAAATCAACATAACTAAAAAAAATCGCTAAAATCAAACAAATTGCCAAAACGAGAGAAAATTGTCAAAAATCAAAAACAAATTTGCCAGAATAAAAAAAAAATCGCCAAAATTAAAAAAAAAATTGCCAAAATTAAAAAAATCGCCTAAATGAAAAAAAACATCGCCAAAATCAAAAAAAAACGCCACAACGAAAAAAATTGCCAAAATTAAAAAAAACGCGAAAAACCGAAAAATATAAGGAAGTAGAAAAATAAAATGAGTTCACCTGGATATAAATTATTTGCTGGGTTTTGTATCAGTTTCAAAGCCTACTAAGCTTATTTTGTCTTTGTGATTTTCAAAAATATTATTATTTTATTAATTCTCATATAGTTTTTGAAAGTCTGTGCATAAAGTAAGAGGTTTGTGAATGTTCAAAATATGTGGTTGAAGTCTACTGATGATTCGGTTCAAGCGCCAATGAAATACGTATATAGACCAAGTTAAGCCACCAGCAAATAAATTTCAATTATTGTAGTATTTACACTTCTGACAATATGTCAAATAAATTTTATTAAAATAAAATTACTTTATTAAATTGGTTATTTCAATTTAAAATAACGTTTTTTTGAGCATATTTCTTTGTGTTATTTCAGGATCATATTCAGGTTTTTTCAACTTGAAATAACCTTGACTCAATAATATCCTTCATTTTGATTTAACAGAACTGGAACATTGAAAAAAATTAAATGAATTTTTTGCAAGAGCAAAACTTTTCTTAGTAATATTTACTATAAATTTTGCATGAACAAAAATTATGGCCTAAAGTTTTTTAATTAAATCAGTTTTCGTTAATTTTTGTCGTTTGTGTATTAAAATTAAAAACAAAAGACAAAAAAAGTTAATTATTTTAAAATTAAGAATTTCAAAAACCATAAAAATTATAGACTTCTTGTTAAAATATAAAAATTCTGAAGCACGACTTTAAAACCGTTTTAAGGATAAAAAAATAATCTTTTTTTCTTAAAAGACCCGACCTAGATGTATTTTAATTTTTTTTTTTGAGGAAACGCAAATTGATACCTCTTGGCATATTGTAAAATGGAATTAATCTCTGAAGTTTGGACACTTCTCCTTTGCAAAAAATATGATTTTCACGTGAGAATATGAAATTGCACAGTTGCAAGAGTTGATGTGAATACCTTTATTGGTTTATGAGTTCATTATATTATGTAAAATGTTTTTAAACTGTTCTTCTAACAATAAATGGATTTAGGATTCCTTCTCAAACTTGGTACTTGCTTACAAATTTTTCTCCAATTTTTTAATTTAAATACTTTCCTTCGATATACATACATAATTTTTCTTTAGAATTTTCTATAATTCTGCTTTCAACTATTTATCAACATCCATTAATAAATAATCCTTTAAATCTGTCGGCACGATTAATAAAAAAAATTGTCTGCACTATTCACTTTTCTATTTTTCATATAATTTATTTTTGTGTTTCTTACAACAGCTGAATGAAATCACACTTATAGCAAATACTCCTAATGAAATGACTGCAAACGAAATAAGACCTAATAAAATTTAATGAAATACATAAGTACCAAAAAAATCAAATTACTCTCAAAAGTGTAGATTAAATAAAATTTAAATGTTGGAGTTTATTATTTCATAATTGCTGCAATTTTTGTTGCAGCAATTTTTTTTCCACAAATAGAAATATATATATATATATATGTATATATATATATCGTATATTTCTCTCGCTCTTTTTTACTGAAAAATAAAACGTTGCTGAAACAAAAATTGCAAGAGAATTGAAGTAACTGACAGGAAAAAAATTAAATAATTTCCAATTAAATTAAAAAGAAAATTTTTAAGTCCGGCAAAGCAGAATTGCTTTGGAAATTACTTGCAACATACCTCAGACCAATTAATTTTTGAGCACGACCAAATACTGGCAATGCAAAAAAGTGGCGCCGGTAATCCAGACGAATGTCTTCAGAAAAGTAAGGCCGAGAATAAAGAAATTCTTTGGAAGCAAATTCGGTCTTGAATACACCTCAGAGGAAAAAATCCTTGATTCTTAAGATTTTTTCGAAAGCGAAAAAAAAAATTCCAAATAAAATGCTAGTCAAATATAAATAATCAAATAATCGCGGATCATTGATGAGTCCAAGAAAACGTTTGACAAGGTTTGTTATGGTTCGTTAGCAGCATAAGTCCCAAATTTATTGGCCTAAGAAATAACTTTAAAAAAGATTTTCTTGGGACGTGTTCCATTTTCAGATTTTCGGTATAATGAAATAAGTCAGAAAAATAAATTAATCTATTTCACAAAAAAAACTTAAACAATTTGCAAAACTGAATATGAATATTTTATATTTCTGCTACCAGCTTTCTAAGAATAAATTGGAATTTTACTTCTTCTCAACATGTTATTTGAGCCAAATGATTTAACATCCTTTGAAACGAATCTCTATGAGATAACTTTCCTTAAAACTAGATTAAAAAGTACCAACAACAATTTATTTCGAAATTCCAACTGAAATAGGTCATAATATTTGAGACTCATTTCAAAGTCTAGAGGCCATAAAAGCTTTAACGCTTCAAAAGCGAACACGTTGCTGGACAAATCTCAGAGGAGACAGTTTCTTAATGCATGTCTCTACGAGAATTTATTCAATTAAAGCAATTGAAATAATTCTCACATTCTTTTCTCAATGAAATAAGACCAAACATATTTAGTTTTTGGTCTTATTTCATTTTTAGGGTTCCGTACACCAAAGGTGAAAAAAGGACCCCTATTGTTTTCGCTACGCTGTCCGTTTGTCCGTCACACGGTGTTTTCTTAGGAACCGTAAGAGCTACGGACCTGAAATTTGGACAGAGTATGTAGAACCTTGGCCACTACAACAACAAATACATGAGAATTAGAAATTAAAGGGTGCTCCAAAACAAGCGACGAAAAATGTCAAAATCTCATGTAATATACACACAATTGTATATACATATGTATATTGACACTTGAAATTTGTAAAATTAGTGTATTTTTATATAGACTACAACAATAAACATTAAAATATTAAAAAATTTTAATTAAAGGGTGGTCCATCAGTTAATGCAATTTTGACTATGTAATTTTGACAACTTGCTATATCTTGGAGACCGTAAGAAATTTTCAAAAACGGTAAAACTAAAAAATCTGAAAATTATAAAATCGCCAAACCGAAAAAAATCGCCAAAACCTGAAAAAAATCGCCAAAAATTAAAAAAAAAATCGCCAAATCGAAAAAACTCGACAAAACAAAAAAAAATTCTAGCACTAAAATAAATCGCCAAATTCGAAAAAATCGTTGAAATGAAAAAAAATCGCCAATATGAAAAAACGCCAAAAACCGAAAAAAAATCGCCAAAACGCGAAAAATGCGCCAAAACCAAAATAATTGTTTATGTGAAAAAAAAATCGCCAAAATGAAAAAAAATCGCCAAAATTAAAAAAAAATCGCCAAATTTAAAAATAATCGCCAAAACGAAAAAAATCGCCATAATTTAAAATAAACGCCAAAAACCGAAAAAAATCCTCAAAACGAAAAAAAAGTGCCAAAACTAAAAAAAATCGCCAAAACCAAAAAAAAATCACCTATATGAAAAAAACGCCAAAATTAAAAAAATCGCCAAAATAAAAAAAATCGCAAAAATAAAAAAAAACGCTATAATAATAAAAATTGCCAAAATTAAATAAACTTCAAAAACCAAAAAAAAAAAATTGCCAAAACGTTAAAAAAAGAGCCAGAAAGCGCCAATAAATTAAAAAAAAACCCCAAACTAAAAAAACGCTTAAAACCGCAAAAACCCAAAAACGAAAAAAAATGCCAAAACTATAGTTTATATTGTTCGTATTGAATTACATATCTCGTGCCCGTACGGAACCCTTCGTGCGCGGGTCAAAGTCGCACTTCACTGAATTTATTAGTTTTTAACGAAATAAAATAATTCAAAAAAAAATATGAACTATACCAAAAAAATTAATCAAATTATTAATTAATCAAAAAAATTAAAGTTATTTGTTAATGAAATAAGTCTGAAAATGTATGAAAATGTTTCTTTTGAAAGCGTGTTTGGTAGTTATTTCTAATAATCACGATATTTTTTATAAATTTCTGATATGGTTTTAAGAAACCATTAATTAGCCTTAATTTTTTAAACAAACTATTTATTATTATTACGGCTTTTTAAGAAAAAATGTTTATGAAAATTTGTTTTAAAAACCCTTTATAAAGCCATAATAATTTTTATAAATAAGAGTGTAACTGCCATATTCATAAAAAATATTTCAGGTTTGTTAAGCGTTTATTTTACGTATTTCTTTGGGAAATTTTTTCAAATAAGCCTGTAATAAACTTAAAATATTTTTTATAAATTACACCATAAGTATATTAAAAAAATATAACTTATTCTAAATCATAACTCAGGATTGTTTCGCTTAATTTTCAATATTCAAATTTTGAAATTAAAAATGAGCAGCCAGGGGCATCGTAACTCCTCTATATACATGTATATTCTTCTTAGTCACGGCATCACGAGCAAATAACTGCAACAATTTTCCCACTTTTTTTATTGTCTGAAGAAGATTGATATGAAAGAAAAAATTAGGAAAGTTGTGCAAAACAGGTTAAAATGGAAAAAACTTATGCTGTTAAAAGTTTTTCCGTTTTTGATAAGATTGCTGTAAATATAGTTTAAAGTCTACTAAGTTTCTTTCCGGATGCGAACGAAGTTGCGTGAAAATGCTAGTCAAATATAAATAACCAAATAATCGCGGATCATTGATGAGTCCAAGAAAACGTTTGACAAGGTTTGTTATGGTTCGTTAGCAGCAGAACGATGTTAGGATAAAAAGTTTATACATGCAAGAATCTACTAGAAAAAAAAAATGTCATTCCAAAAATATGTACGTTCACTACAACAAACTGCCAACTTATAGTTCGTTAAACTGAAAAATTACCATACTTTACTTAATATGCAAGCAAATAAAAGTATCTTCATATACTAGATGCATGTGCATATAATATTCAATTTAAATCTAAGAACATTCATTCAATGGTTGCGGATAATAGCAGTTGACTTACTTTATTTTAACTACAAACGCCATCCACAAAAAAGAAGAAAAGCTAGAAAAAACTTTTTATTTAATGGAATTGTATGTGTAGCAAAAAAAATTCAATTTCCTTTATTTTTTCGTTTTTTATTTGCTACAATTCTTTATCGTGCACTTATCACAAACTACGATTATTTTACTTTTTCCCAGAACACCTTTCGCACAATAAATTTTCACACAAAAGTCTAAGGGATTTTTTCATGCAAAACTTTTTCACTTATTTTCACATATTTTTTTTTTCTTAATTTCAATTGTCCGTTCAGCATAGAAGAAATTTAAATTTCTTTTATTACTTGTAATTTACGTGAAAGATTTCTTCTGACTTGAATACCATTTAGGAAATATTTATTTCTTTTTATTTACTGAAGCATTCAAATAATGTTTTATTTTCATTGGGTATTGTTCTTTTTGATTGATTTTAAATATTTTCACATCATTAACATTCCAAAATGTTTTGTTTTTTTTTTATATTTTTATTTAAGCATTTATTTAATGTGCCGGGTGTTATTTTCTTTTTTTATTTAAAGAAATTTGCGTTTTCTAATATTAAATATGTAAATTTTTTTCTCACTTATTTTAAGTTTAAGAAGGGCTTCTTTCAGTTTCATTTATTTTTCTTTTTTTCCTCTTTTGGGTTATTCAAAATTTGACGAGCACTTCATAATCATTGGCCAACGGACGTTACTTAATAACCATCTTAAGACACTTTTTCCATTTTCTTTTTCTTTTACTTTAACGGCTGTAAACAAACACTAAGGACTTCCTTCACACTTTCCTGCATTAATAATTTAAAGGAAAAAGGTTTTTCGGTTATTGTTTTTTTTCGTTGTTTTATTGCCTTCTTATGGGCCTAAAAAATAAAAGCTTTTTACTATATTAGCTCATTTCGAAATAAGGAAAAAGAACACATCTAAGCCTACTAATGGAATTAAACCGACCAACCGACGACCATCAGAATGAACACACAACCGACCACTTTAATCTTTTATAGTGTTTTATTTATTTATTTTTTTACTCTTAACTTTAATGCCAGAATTTAGATGCGTAACAATATCTAAGATGTTTAGTGTTCAAAGTTCGAATAACAAATGATACTATGTAGCATACACTTAGGCACATTAACCTCTACATATGTATGTATGTATGCTTTGTCCGCATATATTTTTCCATGTACACACACGCACGCAACATTTACTCGTACTGATATCTATGTACTAATACATATTCAATTATTTATAATGGCAATGGTAATGCGAGTGAAGCTTCTTCTTTACACATCTGCACTATAAACTATCACACATAGAATTTATTATCTCTCGTCCTTGCCTTCTCCCACAATTCGGTTCTAATGGCCTTTTATTTACCAGCCAACTCAAACTTCAACTGATAGCATTGCTGTCCTTACAGCATCACACAAACACACACACACACACACACATAGCTTTTAATATGTCCTTCTAAACACACAAAAAAAATATTATTTGCTTTGGCTGCTTATGCGATATAGCAATTGTTAAACACGTCCAAACGCTACAAAATGCCGGCTACGACTGAATTCTGAAATGTCTGCCATTCTTTGTTAAAGCTACTGCAATCATCTTCCTTTAGCAGCAGCTCTGTTGGCAGCAAATCATCAAAATAGCCGGCTGGTGCAATAATTGTTAAAATGCTTGTATCCTGTCTTATAAAGGAACTTCTAATGCACTTCCCACTCTTTCTAGTTAAATTCTCTTAAAACCAGAAAATATGTTCTCTATTTTTATTAGAAATATTCTCTTAATTTAACCAAAAGTTTTCTATACAAATTGTTCACATAAAAAATGTACTTTTATGTTTATGTGTGCATACATATATATGCAAACACTTACATATTCATACATACATGTATGTCATGCTTTCAACACACATAAGACCATACTTGCAAACAATATTTTTGTTTTTGTTTGTTTTTTTTTAAATTGCTGCGTATGAATGAAATTTGTTTTTATTGTTTTCATTGTTCAAAAGTTTCGTCATGGCTTCTCCGTTTGTCTGCTTGTGCACAATTTCCCACACTGTGGTTTAATATCCTTAAGTGTATTTTTATTTTTATGTGTGCTTAAAGTCTGTTAATGTAGGTCGTTGCCATAATCATATTTAAATTATTAATTCTTTATTGAAAATTTCAATTAAGTACTTATTAAAGCTCACATAATTTTTTTAAAGCAGTAGATTTTAATATTGATTAACACATTATACTTGCGTATGAGAGTGCAATTATTAATTTATTACTAAATTGGTAATTTTCATAATTTGAAATACTGTTAAGCCATAATAAATTAAACGATGTTAAAAAGACTCAAATAGACGTATTCAATCAGGCTTATCATAAATAAAATTATACATGAAAATTTCCGAACGTGTGAACAATTGGTATCAAAAAACTTCATGCGATTGCGAAATTTGTTGACAATTTATGAAAGAAAAAGGTATTCACAAAGATTTGTCTGTTGAAAAAAGTGGAGATATGTAAGTTTTTAGTTTGATTGGAATTGATAAAACGAAATTAAAATCCATGTGAATGAAAAATTTAATTCGGAAGTTTTCAAATGTATTTCACATGATTATTAAAAACTATTAATATTAAAAAGCATTTTAAAATTTTTTTTGGATTATTTACCTAAAACATGGCTTACTATGGAAACTTACATGGGTTTGAATCACGCATTGTAAGTGAGAGGTTTAAAAAAAATTTTAACTCAGCGATTGTAGCGAGTAGAAGATTCTGAAATATAAATGGTTTGCACCAAAAAATACCGGCACTTTATAAAAAAAATTATGAGCTTTACGAGCTAAAAGGAACAAATATACGAGGGTGGATCAATAAGTCGGTGACTTTTTGAACGAAACACAGTTGTTTTGCAAAACAAATATTTATTTTTCAAAACACACTTTTTTTGTATCCCTTCCAAAAAATAGGATTGTTGAGGTCCCTAAAATAGGCATTTATTCGGTCAATAATTTCATCGTTGGAGCTAAAAGAGAGCCATTTATTTGGTTTGGAAAAAGAGAGTAGTCACTGGGGGCTAAAAAGTGGATTGTAAGCAAACGCAGCACCCATCTAGCGGAAAGCGTTATCATACTCAAGTAATCCTTCAAAATAGAAACCACTGAGCCATATGGGATGCCTTTGGCATCAACAATCTCACGCACTTTTACTCTTCGCTTTCATGGATTTTTTTCGACATTCTCGGGTGTACTGACGTCAATTGGCTGGCCAACCAGAATATTGAGCTTCATTTGAACCTGTGATATGCACGAAAACCTTTATGATGCATCACGTAATCTTTAGGAACATATTACTTAGCTGTAAATGTGATTGGACTTATGCAGAATTAAAGTAAATGAACAAAAGAATGTCCATATAACGTTTATCCTCAGAAAAGATACTTGTTCCTCCATTCGAATCAACAATCAAAATATTCCTCAACACTCCCAAGTGAAATACCTTGGTATACACCTTGATCGAAGGCTTACATGGAAACATCATATTGACTTTAAGCTAACTCAAATTAAACTTAAGTTAACCCAAATGCATTGGTTGATTGGCAGAAATTCAACACTCAGCCTTGACTGCAAACTTTTACTCTACAAGTCGCTTTTAAAGCCAATATGGTGCTACGGAATTCAGTTATTGGGCACTAATTCAGCTTCAAATGTTGAGAAAATCCAACGAAGACAAAACAAAATTTTAAAGTTAATAACATCTGCTCCATGGTACATTAAAAATTCAAATTTACATCGTGATTTAAATATGCCACTAGTGACTGAAGAAATTGCAAGATACGCGAGCAAATACTTAACTAAACTCGAGTCACATCCTAATTCCCTTGCTCGTAACATTTTTAATTTTACTGGACACATCCGCCTAAAAAAGAGAGACACAAGTGCTCTTATACTTAATATTCCAGATGGGATTACTTGAAAATATTTCTTTTTCTTTTTTTGATTATCACTAATTAGGTATTATTTACAACTATCACTAAGTTTATGTCCGACACTGGTCGGGCCTAATAATTATTTTTTTAGATTTAAGATTTAAATACTTATTGTTAGTTCATTTTTGAAGATACAATAAACAAAAACATGTATTAAAAAAAAAATTAAAAATTTGAACCTGTGCAACCACAATGTAATGTAATGTAAGCCACTTATTGACCATTGAAATCGATGGTGCAGAGTATTTATCGAGCTTTTTCTTGATTTGATTGACAGGTTTTTCTCGCAAAAAATAATGTTTAATGAGCACTCGAAATCCACATGTTTCCATTTTTATAAAAATACACGAGGTTGTATGTTTTTAAAAGCTGTTAAATGCAAAGTAAATGACGACACTTGCTTAAAATTTTACGGTGCTACATTTTATAAAACTAAGAGGGAAGTTCAAAAAGTCAAGGAGTTATTCATCCGCCCCCGTATACTGGAATCAAATTTAAATATTGCTTAAAAATAACAAACTAAATACATACACGTATGCACATGCAATCATATTATGAAGCAAACATAAAAACTACTGCAACGACAATAATTGAATAGCTTAGGCTTGTTAAAAGGTGCAAATCCGCACACACACACACAAATGATAGTAGAAACACACATGACACAAAAAACGAAGCACACAGTATTACACAGCAACTCTGAAATTCAAAACATGGGTCAATAGAATTATAATCAAACTTCTATAAATAGTAAAGTGAATTGTTTTAGAAGACTTAGTTACACGTTTATTTTAAATTTTGGCGATTTTTTTCGTTTTGGCGATTATTTTTAAATTTGGCGATTTTTTTTCACACAAACAAGTATTTTGGTTTTGGCGCATTTTTCGCGTTTTGGCGATTTTTTTTGGTTTTTGGCGTTTTTTTATATTGGCGATTTTTTTTTCATTTAAACGATTTTTTCGAATTTGGCGATTTATTTTAGTGGTAGTTTTTTTTTTAATTTTGTTGATTTTTTTCGATTTGGTGATTTTTTTTTAAATTTTTGGCGATTTTTTTCAGGTTTTGGCGATTTTGTTCGGTTTGGCGATTTTATAATTTTCGGATTTTTTAGTTTTACCGGTTTTGAAAATGTCAAGAGTTTACCTCTTACAGTCTCCAAGATATAGCAATTTGTCAAAATTACATAGTCAAAATTGCATTAACTGATGGACCACCCTTTAATTTAAATTTTTTAATATTTTAATGTTTATTGTTGTAGTATACATAAAAATACACTAATTTTACAAATTTCAAGTGTCAATATACATATGTACATACAATTGTGTGTATATTACATGAGATTTTAACATTTTTCGTCGCTCGTTTTGGAGCACCCTTTAATTTCTAATTCTCATGTATTTGTTGTTGTAGTGGCCAAGGTTCTACATACTCTGTCCAAATTTCAGGTCCGTAGCTCTTACGGTTCCTGAGAAAATACCGTGTGGCGGACAGACGGACAGACGGACAGACGGACAAACGGACAGCGTAGCGAAAACAATAGGGTTCCTTTTTTCACCTTTGGTGTACGGAACCCTAAAAAAAGAACGAAGTGCGCTAGGTTATTTCGATCACCTAGACTTACTTGTCTTACTTGTGTTTCTGCTCTCTAGGTATAATATCATAATATATAATAATATTGATGAGTGAGCTCACTGACTCATGTCTTAAGATATGCACTTTTGGACCTCCGCATCTCAATAAGCTTTTGTTGTAAAACTTTCAAACATTGCATTTTAAAAATAAATTAATTGCAAAACTGGAAAAAAACCTGTTCTATAAATGACAACTTATATTATTTATTTTAACAAAATCAAACTGTCCTAACTGAAAACATTATTATTAGGTTTCGCAAATTTTTTGCCTTTACCTTAAAGCTATCTAAATAACAGTCAACCCACACTATACTTTTATATAACTATATTAAACATATTATGTGCATAAATACTTGTACTTATACGCCAATATTTAATATATGCTAAAAAGAATCTTTTGAAAAAAACAAGATTTTTCTACATAAGAATCAACTTTTTAATCGCAGTCTTAACATTTACCAACAGTAAACATGCAAATATACTGAAAATATTTTAATAGCGAATATATTATGGCAATAAAAAAATCACACAAACTTTTATGACTGGGATCCGCGAGCATATGCAAATCATTCATACAATTTAAGCGCCAAAAATTATGCAAACAATATGTCACTATAAAGCATACATACATACATATGCATACACACAAATTTTTATAATATTTATAAAAAACACATGCTTAAAAAATGTATAAGCGAAAAAGAAAAACACTTTACTACGCGACATTGAACGTGAAATCATAATATTCCTTTTTTCTTTCCATCTTCTGCCATGTGTTTCTTTGTTCCTTTTTTGCTACCGACGATGGTTCTGCAATCGCACGTGTTAACAAAAAATTTTCCAAATTGCCAAGAGAACTATAAATGCTCTTACAAAATGTGTTCATAATACGTCTGCGCCAAAAACGAATGCATTTTGTGATACTCGTGTTTTTTTATTAAATAATATCTATCTTGTAGAACACACACTACTCGCATGTATTTGGTTAGAATTAGATAGAGTGTGTGTACGTAAATTGTTTTCATATGGAACTGACCTATGACAATAGATTATTAACATTGTTTGTATATGTTCTGATTTTGTTTTATCTTCTGTACAAAATTGAAATTAAATTACGTTTTACTTAAAATCTAAAAAGATTTTAAGCAAACACACTTTTTTTAAATACTTTTAAAATAAGTTTATATTTTGTTTAATATAATCTGAATTGAAATATAATTCTCAAACACTACAACTTTTCAAGTCTTTTATGCTCTAATACAGTTACAAAGGCTGTAATTATATAAAAGCAAGTTGCGAACATAAGCATCATGATCTCTGTATCTGTATTCAGACTGACTTTGTTTTATATTTCAAGAAAATTGGGAAAGCACAGTTTTTGTGGAAAACTAAACAGAGAAAACAGATTTGTTGTGATAACTGATTTTGTAGCCAAACGAATTTTCTCAGTTCCAACAACTAATACACAATTCTGTTATAGTGAATGAATATATCTTCTGTAAGCACAAATTTTTTATAGGCGATATGTGAATCTCTAAAATGAAATGGTTATTGCAACAGCAAATTTCAATTGTGACTATAGAAATAATTAATTCTCACAAAAACATAAATGTGAAAAAAGGCCAAGTTCCTTTCCAAAATTTCGGTCATCAAAAGTAGTGAGATAAAAATTATGACCAAGTTCGTGTTTGGTACAATACCTATCACTGCACCATGGTATGAATTATATATATTTGTAATCCTAAGGGTGTCATATAATTTCTAGATAATCTGCTTACTTGACAACATTTTTCCCGATATAGAGAAATGAACAAATATACATTATTTTCTCCTTTTTAAGAAAAGTAAAAATATTGCCAAGTTAGCACATTGGCTAGAAATTATCTGACACCCTAACGATTACAAATTTATATAATGCATACCATGTTGCAGTGATAGGTATTGTAACAAAGACGAACTTGGTCAAAATTTCACTATGGTCACTACTTTTGATCACGGAAATTTTGGAAAGGAACTTGGCCTTTTTCACATTTATGTTTGTGTAAGGATCTGACTACGTTTTGGAAGGCTTTCTGAATAAAGCTGTTTAAACTTTAAATTTCTAGTCGGTTATAGTTCTATTCATAATATATGCGCCAGTTCAAAAGGGCAAAGTTACATAAAACAATGGGCAAACACGGTAATATGTACACCATTGTGTCATAATAAGGACCGAGTAATAAGATTAATTTTTTAAGAGTCATCTGAGTTGAAATACGTAAGACCTCCAAGTATAAGTTATTGATAAAGCAAACGAACGAAATTGAAGTTTTAAAATTATCGAATATTTCTTTTAATTTCCTAATTAATTAATTATATATAATATTATACTTTTCTGCAAAGTTTTTGCTTGCAGTTATCTAAAAACTATTTGTTTTCTTGTAACTTAAATTCATAACTGTACTTGCCAAGACTAGTTTTTTATTAAATTTAAAAAATGTATATATAAATGAAGAAAAAAAATACACAAATTGCAAATTTTTAATATTTTTAGTGCCAAAATTAATTTAACTTTTCTACGTACGACTAAAATTTTATAAAAAAAAATTTAGAACATATGATCTATAAAATGTGTATGTGTATTGTTTCAAATAGTAAGAGAAAAGCCTCAATGATCAAACAGAATTGCGACGTGAACATATTTGGCATATAAATTGACACAAGAGCCGTTCACAAAAAGCAGTCAAGAGATAGAATATATTTAATTTTGACAAACCATAAGAATTATGCTCTCACATAGATGTATTTAAGTTCTCATTCTTCCAATAATAATAACATACTTTCAATAAATTTTGGAAACAAAACTGCAAAATGTTAGCAAAAAAAACACAATAATAAAACAAAAATTAGAGAGAGTTTCAAGTTATTGTCGTAAACTTTTTTATGGGTTTTTTTTAATCAGAAATAATTTTAAGTCAGGCTTAAGTTCAGTAATTTCAATTCTTATTGAATGAAATATTTTTATTAATTAATGTGAGTATCTAAAGAAGAGAAGAAAAATTAAACTTAGACTTTAAGCTGGGGGAAATACCGATACTTTTCTGTGCAGCCACGCACTTCATCAGCATCCTAGTCTATCTACTTGGGTAGAGATTCTTATTAACATCAGCTATTTAACTTAAATGTACAATGAACGGAATATGAGAAACGATTGTTGTGTATACAATTGATTTACCTTTGGTAAACACATTTATAAGTATCACTATTAATTTTCTGTTTTTTCCAATTTTTCATTTTTCTATTTAGGTTAGCACGAAATTATTTTACTCTACCTCAGTATGTTTAACTATTCTTACTTATCTTTTTATGATCATCACTAAAAAGTTCAATTAAAAAATTTACAAATGTTGCACTTAAATAATAATGGGTTTTTTTTAATTTCACAGTGAACTTTTCCTGAGGTTGCAAAGTTATGAAAAGAGCAGAACTGGGACGAACGTCAAATTTCGTCCACGGCTACGAATTCGCGGAATAAATTCGATGTGTTAAGCACAATAACGACGAATGAATAACAGCTCTTACGATTGATAAAGTTGGTTATTTCACGTCATTCGTCGGCATAACAAAAAGAAATATATCTATTGCAGAGTTCTTCACGCACGACGAATTTCGTTTGACGGCGGTATTGTGTTAATTTCATATGCACAAATGTGTGTTATCTCTGATAATGAAATATTGCAATTAAAAATTCATCGTTTATCAATTTTGCTCCCAGTGTAATTCCGTTTGATCATTCAAATAGTTATGTTCATATTGTCAAATATATTCACCATTTACTCTGAAAAAATACGTATGAGTAATACTAATGTAAAAAAAATTATTACTCATACTCATATTATTCATACTTATTTTATGCAGACTAAAGTCATGCATGAGACCACTTACAAGAGCTTTTAACCCATTTCACCCCGAGACTAAATTTTTATGTTTATTTTTTGAAAAAAGTACTTCTTTAGGGTAATACGAAACCACTGATTTCAAAAATCTCGTGAAATTTTTTTTTGCAAATTTTCGTTTACCCAGAAAAGCCTGTTCGAAATTTCGAACACTGGCGCTTATCCTATATGTCAGCTTAGTATACAAGTAAACATTTTGATTTATTTGCTGTTTTATTGATTTATTTTATTATTTTTTAATAAAATGGTACAAAAGTTGTGAAAAGTTGTTAAAATTGTATTTAATTAAATTTATATTACTATTTGAGATAAAACGTTAAACAAAAAGAAACAGCTGAAAGAGAAGTTGGAAAAAAAATTCTTTTATGCATGTTTTTGCTTGAAACATTTTCTATGCAAATGAAAATTACATTTCTCGCACATATATGTATATTGTGGGCTTACCACAACCTTTTAATTGACAACGACGATGTTTTCCCCCGGGATTTCTTATTATAACGTGTTTTCCCTGAATTTTTGGAAGATTTTGTTGTTGATATTCCTTATCGTTGACATCATCATCATCGATAGTCTCTTTCTTTTCAGCCAAGAGAAGAGCTTCTGTTATAAAGATTTTGAATTCTTTTTGACTCATAGTTGTCCATTATTTCTTCCAACTCCTTTATAGACAAAATCTTTTAACGTGTACTCATACTTACCCATGTAAAGTACACATCAATAATAAAAAAAAACATTATAAAACTAACCAAAAGTCGAAATTCACTATTTACTTGTACATAATATATGAAATATTTACCTTTTCTTTAAAGAACTGTATTATAAAATGTAAAAACCACTCGATAAAAGAGAAATATAATAAAGAAGAGTCTTTTCACAACTAATACGAGTCAAATATAACAAAAAAGATAAACAATATCATGAAAGTGTCACCATCGGTCAGCAACTATAAGATAAGCGCTAGCGTTCGAAATTTCGAACAGTCATGTTTACATATACATACATGTAGAAGCTGCACTTGACACAGAGTGACTAGAGTTTTTTATTTGCTAAGAGGTGAGACTTAACATTCATAACAAAATTTAAATAAAATTAAACCTGTTTTATTTAAAAAAAATTTTTCAAAACAGGTTATTTCTGGTGTTCGAAAAATCGAACAGCGGAGTGAAATGGGTTAAGACATGAGGAATTTTGAAAATTCCTTGCGACAGCAAAATCTTCTAAAACAAAGGCTGCTGGAGTGACATTTGTTTTAGTTATTGCAGGTATAGAAGTAAGGAATATAATACGTCGTGACTGAAAAATTTGTGATGCTTGCATGTACATACGCATACACGTTGGGTATATTATATTTTACTTCCTTGCGCACAAATAAACGAACACATGCATTAACATTAGTTGTAAGCGCTTGCTTTAAAACACCACCCTTAAACACATAATAACTTACCATCTATATCTTACACACACACTCCAACGTACAATATGCAAAATAACAAGCAAACATGCATCAGCACTACTTCTTTTGATTGTTTGTTACAAACCAAAAGTCTTTGCGATATCCCTTGTTACCAGTCATGTACATGAACATCAATACATCCATCGTGCTTCCCTTATTAAACGACAGCATTTATTATTGGTTTAGTATAATACATTTAAGAAACAAGACATATTTACATTTAAAGACTGTTTACGCAGGGCTCTAATGCAGATATTTTTATTAACAAAAAAATTTAAACCAAAGAAACTAATTAAAAAATTTCTAACTTGAGATAGAATTTTTTTTTAATTTTTTTAATATCTTAATTTGAAATTTATTTGCTTGTGGTTTAGCTTGGTCTATATAATTTAATATCTCTTAAATTATGTGCAATAAATTTATCATATACTTTTATCAAACAACTTCATAACTCGGTAAATTCTTAACAGATTTCTAAAACTTTTATAAAAAAGTGGTCTCGAACATGCCACAATTTTATATTCTATTATATTTTATATTATTATCAGACTATTACGAAACCTTAAACCACACGATTTAACATTGATAAAAATGCAGCAACATTGTTATAGTCGTATCGAATATTGGATAGAGATTTTCTATTGGTGACTGATAGTAACACTAACACAGCCCTTAGATCCCAGACGAGTGTACAAACCACAAATTTAATAAATGCTTCAATTCCTTGGAAGGGAGGCAGATCATTCCAATATCACTCTGTATTGGATGAGAGGACAGTAGGCAAATGAACAAAAAAACGGAATTATGCTTCAGGATGGAAACATTGACAACTTTTGCGGCATACCTCTAAATTTCTACTGAAATCATGTAATTGATGCACAATCAGCAACAACCTAAAACAGGTGAAGTAGTGGGCCCAGGTGGTGTACAATAGAATTGCCTTACATTAACAAAAAAAAAGACCTCACAGATACAGAACATAGTGGCAGTCGTTACAGGATACTGCATTTTTAATATCAATCCTCAAAAAAATGGCACATCCATATAACGACTATTTTTGAGGACGTCTGGATGAAGAAGAAGAGGAAAGCCAACGATTTCACACTTCCGGTGGCTTTTCGGAACTATCAGAGTTTGATCTTTATAATATGCACCTACAGAAAATTTTGGCACACCCACAAGCGCGTCATCTAAATTCCCCTCTTTCTATAAATTTTCTCTTTCTTTCTTAGGTCGACTTCTGTCTTTTCCTACAAGTAGCAGAGTATCTACTTAACTTGACCCAATAGAGCCGAAGTAATCTTTCTTTCGGCCGAAGCGTAATGTTTAAAAAAGTGTATAGGATTACTCCCATTAAAAATTTACTTAACTAAACGATTCCTGCTAAACGCTCAGGGATCTTAAGAGGGAATGATCTAGAATATAACCACGATCCTTAAAATTTAACAACACTCTTTATGTTACTCTATTAAAGCTATTTCGGCAAAATATGTGACATATGTCTGTGTGTGCAGGTTATCGCTATGATACAAATTGTTCATCACTTGTGCCAACAAATTATGCTTTCAGGTATTGTTACAAAATTTTACCAAATTCGAAAATAATTTGTAAAAAGCTAAAATAAATTTATATTCAAACTTTAAGCGAAGTAATAAGTAATAAAAAGTGAATTTAAATCGTTTTTCATAACATTTTAAAATGGTTTTAAAATATCACTGCAACAAGTTATTTTTTTAATACCTAAAGCTATGTACAGACGATTGTCAGATCTTACAATATTGTCAGATCTGTCAATGTACTGGCAATCGAAAATTGCCAGTACAATATTCCTTGTCAGTTCACACGGTTGTAAGAAAATCTTACAATTTATTGCCAGACGATTGTAAGGCAATAAATTCATCTGACAAAATCGTCAGTCGAAAAATTGTCAGTTCACACGGTTTTCATATGCACAAATTGTCAGATCTGTTGTTATGCGTTGCCAGACTCAAAGCATTTTTTAGAAATTGTTAAATATCAATCGTTTGTGTTTGTGTTAAATGTAATAAGCTAATGTATAAATTATTATGGACCATATAAAAGCACTTGCAATGATTTCGTGTGCATATATTTTATTATAAATGTTTTATTTAAAATCAAGCGTGTGCAGTGTTGACCATAGAAATAATTATCTTACAATGACGCTATTGTCAGATGCATAAACTTTGCACATCTGACAATATTAAAATGTCTGACAAATATCTGGCAATAATTTTACAATGTGTTCACACGATTGTAAGATGTCTGACAATTTGTTGTCAGCTGGTAGTCTTTCAATGGACTGACAATGGTTTTTCTGGCAGCGACGTCTGACAAAATTTGTCAGTTCACACTGTTGTAAGAAATTTTGAGCACATTTTACTGGCAATAGTGTAAGATCTGACAACCGTCTGTACATAGCTTAAGACTTAGCTTTTAATTTTTTTTTTGGTGCAGATTTGATAATTATGCATTATAATACATAAACAAAATATAAAGTATAATTAAAAAAATATACTGCACACGTTTATCAAAAATTTCATTTCTTGGCCATACTTTTTTCTAAATGTTTTATGAGTATCATAGCCTGCCTAGCACTAAGTTACTCTTTCCTTTTTTTCTTAAAATCCCATTACACTGAAAAAAGTTTGATCTTGACTTCCAGTGTACTTTGAAAACTTATAACTTTGTGAGTTTAGACAAAACTGGAGCCACACTAATGTACATGCACTGATATATATATATATATATATATATATATATATATATATATATGTATATTCATATGTATAAGTATATATGTGTACATACATAGGTATGTAAACCTTTAAAGTCACTTACAATAGAACTTCATTTGTGCTTGTGATATTTTTTTAAGCAAATGTGATATAAGTTATCTATCGTTGGTCTGTCATTGTGTGTTAGACAGATACTCAGTCTGTATGTGCCTGCTTGTTTACACACATACAGACGGCAAATGTATGTATATATTTTATATCCAATTTGCATAATTTACACACTTGACGTTAACATTTTAAGGACTCTTTACCAGCATATGTTAGGGATAAATTAATAGAATAAAAATACGGAATATTTATGTACATACACACATATTGTACATATGTATGTATATGTATGTGCAGACATTTCATTATACATTTTATTTGGAAAGCAGTATAAGTTAACGTCACTGAACAAACACATTCACAAACATCCTTTACTTAATACAAACATCATTATTCAAATTCATAATTATCTATTAAAGATAGAAAATATATATTTTGATGACATTTCCTCATTGAGAATAAAAAACATTTTCTAAATTCATTAAAAATTAAAATGGGGGAAATAAACTTGAATGATTGAATGAAAGGGTATCAAATGGTTAAGCTACTTGAGAGGTTATATAACTGAGAATATTATTGCACATCTTTGTATATAAAAATACTGGTTCGACTATAAGATGCTTAAATTAAAATTATTGTTATATATTACAACTTTATCCAGCTGCCAAAAAGTAAGTTAGATTGGTAACTATAAATAATGTGGACAAAATTTCAAAACATAAGAAAGCGCTAAAAAATTTCAAGTGAAAGTGCCTAAAATGAACTAAAGCCTGAATACGATATGAGCAGCTACTATTGCTTAATATAATTTCAACTAACACTTTCTTTTTAACTCAAAAATATATCTTCGCCATCTTATTTACTAGTCGATTTAATATAATTTTGATTTCTTAAATGGTTTAATTTCATCACTTCCATGTGTTAAGTAACTAAAATTAAAGTCTGTTAGCTGCTAATTCCCATCTGCAATAACATTTCCGCAAATGACAATGCAAGTTAAGCTCTGTTACCACCCATAATCAGGCTAAAAAATTTTAATTCAGAATAAAACACTTTGAAGTTTTCGTGAATTCAACTATTCAGAACACTTGGTAATTAGTACTGCCAACTTAACTTGTCGCCGAAGATCTATAGTATTGTTTCGTCCTTTATTACACAGCTTCTTCACTTAGCAATATCGATTGAGGCACTCGTCAAATTTGATTGCGTCCATGAAATTTCCTTCGTGTAGACAGCGATTGCCATAAGTATCAATCCATTGCGCAAAGACTTGCTGTGCTGATTGCTCGAGCAATTAATCCCAAGCAAGCTGTAATTTTTTTGTATTTTCATTAATTTTAGCAAACAGCGAATTCGAGCAAAATATAAAAAATCAATGTGAGTCCAATCACAGGGGAGATGTGTTAACATCTAGTATTGAAATTTTATTTTAATATTGGCTTATGGTAACTAAAATAAGGTAAATAAATTTTTCACACTACTGTATTTAAAAATCTATGGAAAACTGCATCTATAGTAGTGTTATTATTGGTTTTGGGGTTTGTGGTTCATATACAAGTGAAAAAAGTCAAATAAAAATTTTGATACAGCTTGCCACTGTGGGTTTGCAAAATTTGTATTAAAATCTCCCCCAATAATAATTGGCATAAGATGGAGATTGTTACCCAATTGTCATGCACCAGCTTTAGTGTAAGGCAACAGTACGTAATGAAGATATGTTATAATATAATATTATAAATTCTTTATAATATATAAACAAATATTTGACATTTAAATCACTCTTTTATTTAAAAGTTTAAATATATTTTATTTATTTTATGTGTTTAAAATTTTTAACAAAATTATCCCCGCTGGCCACACTTCACAAGAAATTTCTATTAAAATGCTTGTGAAGGTATGCTTTATAATTCGGTTGAGTTAGAAGTATAGAGACTTCTTGTTCGCACCCTGTCGGAAATTACGTTAACTTTAAATTAACTTTAAGCTAACTATTTCGCAACTAGTACTGACTGACACTTGGATTACTTTTCCATGTAATCAACTGACTATTTTAACATTGCGATGTCCTAGGCGGTAGTCAATTGTCTCACTCTGCATTATTTTTCAACTAACTTTAAGTTGATTTTCTTAAATCACCTGGTAGTCAGTAAATTCAAAAAAAAATTCTGGGGTTCGGACATGTACACGTTGTGTACTCAACCGCTACCACTCAGCTAAGGTACCATCTAAAGTAACACCAGCAAAATATTAATATATAACTGATATGAGTTTCAATGTAGCTGAGAATAAATTTTTTGGCTCTCATCAAATTCGATTACATACTCAACATAAGAATTAATTTTGGGTTTGTTCTGGATGACATTACAGTAAGCTTTTAGTCAGTCTTTTCTTAGTTAACTAAAAGTTAGATATTTTTGTAGTCAACCACAGATTGTCCGACAGCAGTCTTGTGTAGTTCATTAACGAACTAGTTCAAATGAACGATTCAGTACTTTAAACTAAGTGAACTAGTTCAATTGTTTTACGCTCACTAGTTCAATTTTTGAACTTAGAACTAAGACACAAAATTAAGTAAATGTTTTGCTTTCCTTTTTTATTGTTTGTGTGCTTTGCTTCTAAAGAAGCAGAAGAAGAGGAGGTATGTATGTATGTGTATTTACGTTTTGGAACAGTCCTATACTAGTTATAAAGAGACAGAACTAAGAAGCTTGATGAAATATCGGTTGCACTTCTCTACAAGCGACGCACTGTCTCTCTCTCTCTCTCTCTTTTGTTTGTCATGTAAACAACATGGAAAAATAGAATTTTTAAAAGCTAGTATAACAGCAACTAGTCCTTCAACTAGTATGCAACTCTACACAAAACAAATAGTTGTGCCCCTATGACAACCCAATGTAAAAGTCGATAGTTCGTTGTATGAAAAAAAAATAGATGTGCCACCAGTCTGAATTCAAAAGCAACTAGTATGTTTCTGACCACATACTACTACTTTTATCTGTAGGGTAGTTCTTGCTGGCTACCACTACCACAAATTCAATAAACAAGAAAACACAAGTAAACACTTACACTACATGAGATTTCTAAAAAAAAATTCACACTAAATTTGTTTTACATATAAAACCTTTATAAAGCAAATTTATTTATTAATTAATTAAATAATTTTAGTTTTCGTAAACTTTATTAATCACAGAATCCGTGTTTTTAATATTGTCAAAGACCACAACAGAAATACATAAGTGCACACATACACATGCATGTATAAGTAAAATCATTGAACTAAAAAGATCTAACTAGTTCATTGAACTATAAAGAGCGATTGAACTAAATGAACGAACTAGTTCATTTATAAATAATGAACTAAAATTACCGGTCACTGAAATGAACAAAATGGCACAAGTCTATGCGACAGGGTATGATTACACTAATACGCTTTACGATCTTACTCAAAATTTGTGATTGTATTGTGAAAAAGATTTTTACCCCCTAGCGTATAGATGTTTACACATCAAAAAGACATCATCTGAAAACATAATATAAAAAATAAGCATGAATTTTTAGGTATTTTGGCATTGGAAATACATATTTTAGGCAATACCTGTCCTAAGAATGTGTAAGATTTATGGAAAAATTTGCCATGCGTATTCTCCGCCTCAAGCAAAAAGCAAAAAAGTATAATTGTTCTGCTGACGTTATTGTTTGTTTTAAGCAATGAAATTGCAACCCAGTGTTACTGATTTCATACCTAAAGTTAAAATCATAAACGGCTGATTTTGCGTTTACATTGCGAGTAATGTTTTCTGCTCTATATAAAACTTATTTCACAAACTGTATAACAGCTGCTACTACCTATGCATAGTGAAGAAGTACTTGGAAATCAGGCTATTACATATATGCGCTTAATTATGAATGTGGTCTAAGTCATATATTTCTTTCGTCGAGATATTTAGTAGATTACATTTGAACAAATCGAAAAATATTTTTATATTATACTACATTTTAATTTAGAGTTGTAATAGTCTCGATTAGTATAAATTTATTTAACATTTATTAAATATTTATTGAAGATTTTTAAAGGATTTATTTGATATTTTGAAGCAAAAAATGCATAAAAAAGCATTTAAAAAATGCACAAATACATTATAAGCTAAACCTTTTTTATCAGCACTTGGATGCCAGTCATGTCGTGTAAAGTTCAATGCAAATATTTTCGTTATTTTCCGTCCAAAAGGTTCTTTTTGTCCACAGTTTTTTTGATTTTTATTGCGGCTAAATTTTTAGGTGGAAAATCTTTCAATCGGTATCTATTTTTATTAATTCGCTACTTGCGGACATTTTAAGTTGGCAGTATAGTGAAAATAGTATTGCATTTCGTCAAAACTACTAAAAAACAATTCAAAACCAATTTGTTACCATTCCAAGCCAAGTTTAGCAGTTAGTTTTAGGTATATTTGAAAGAAATTGCTAGTATTGATAGCTAGCTAGCAATAGTATAATATACATGCAATATCTGCGTATAGTATACTATTGCTAGCTAGCTAGCATGTATAGTATAGTATACTATTGCTAGCTAGCGAGCATGTATAGTATAGTACACTATTGCTAGCTAGCTAGCATGTATAGTATAGTACACTATTGCTAGCTAGCTAGCATGTATAGTATAGTACACTGATGCTAGCTAGCTAGCATGTATAGTATAGTACACTATTGCTAGCTAGCTAGCATGTATAGTATAGTACACTATTGCTAGCTAGCTAGCATGTATAGTATAGTACACTATTGCTAGCTAGCTATCATGTATAGTATAGTACACTATTGCTAGCTAGCTAGCATGTATAGTATAGTATACTATTGCTAGCTAGCTAGCTAGTATAGTATAGTATACTATTGCTAGCTAGCGAGCATGTTTAGTATAGTATACTATTGCTAGCTAGCGAGCATGTTTAGTATAGTACACTATTGCTAGCTAGCTAGCATGTATAGTATAGTACACTATTGCTAGCTAGCTAGCATGTATAGTATAGTACACTATTGCTAGCTAGCTAGCATGTATAGTATAGTACACTATTGCTAGCTAGCTAGCATGTATAGTATAGTACACTATTGCTAGCTAGCTAGCATGTATAGTATAGTACACTATTGCTAGCTAGCTAGCATGTATAGTATAGTACACTATTGCTAGCTAGCTAGCATGTATAGTATAGTACACTATTGCTAGCTACCTAGCTAGCTAGTATAGTATAGTACACTATTGCTAGCTAGCTAGCATGTATAGTATAGTATACTATTGCTAGCTAGCTAGTATAGTATAGTATACTATTGCTAGCTAGCTAGTATAGTATAGTATACTATTGCTAGCTAGCTAGCTAGTATAGTATAGTATACTATTGCTAGCTAGTATAGTATAGTATGCTATTGCTAGCTAGCTAGCTAGTATAGTATAGTATACTATTGCTAGCTAGCTAGTATAGTATAGTATACTATTGCTAGCTAGCTAGCTAGTATAGTATAGTATACTATTGCTAGCTAGCTAGCTAGTATAGTATAGTATACTATTGCTAGCTAGCTAGGTAGCATGTATAGTATACTATTGCTAGCTAGGTAGCATGTATAGTATAGTATGCTATTGCTAGCTAGCTAGCATGTATAGTATACTATTGGTAGCTAGCTAGCATGTATAGTATACTATTGCTAGCTAGCTAGCTAGCATGTATAGTATAGTATACTATTGCTGTATAGTATAGTATACTATTGCTAGCTAGGTAGCATGTATAGTATAGCATACTATTGCTAGCTAGCTAGCATGTATAGTATACTATTGCTAGCTAGCTAGCTAGCATGTATAGTATAGTATACTATTGCTGTATAGTATAGTATACTATTGCTAGCTAGCTAGCATGTATAGTATACTATTGCTGGCTAGCTAGCTAGCATGTATAGTATAGTATACTATTGCTGTATAGTATAGTATACTATTGCTAGCTAGCTAGCATTTATAGTATAGTATACTATTGCTAGCTAGCTAGCATATATAGTATAGTATACTATTGCTAGCTAGCTAGCGTGTATAGTATAGTACACTATTGCTAGCTAGCTAGCATGTATAGTATAGTACACTATTGCTAGCTAGCTAGCATGTATAGTATAGTATACTATTGCTAGCTAGCTAGCTAGTATAGTATAGTATACTATTGCTAGCTAGCTAGCTAGTATAGTATAGTATACTATTGCTAGCTAGCTAGCATGTATAGTATAGTATACTATTGCTAGCTAGCTAGCATGTATAGTATAGTATACTATTGCTAGCTAGCTAGCATGTATAGTATAGTATACTATTGCTAGCTAGCTAGCGTGTATAGTATAGTATACTATTGCTAGCTAGCTAGCTAGTATAGTATAGTATACTATTGCTAGCTAGCTAGCTAGTATAGTATAGTATACTATTGCTAGCTAGCTAGCGTGTATAGTATAGTATACTATTGCTAGCTAGCTAGCTAGTATAGTATAGTATACTATTGCTAGCTAGCTAGCGTGTATAGTATAGTATACTATTGCTAGCTAGCTAGCTAGTATAGTATAGTATACTATTGCTAGCTAGCTAGCGTGTATAGTATAGTATACTATTGCTAGCTAGCAAGCTAGTATAGTATAGTATACTATTGCTAGCTAGCTAGCATGTATAGTATAGTATACTATTGCTAGCTAGCTAGCTAGTATAGTATAGTATACTATTGCTAGCTAGCTAGCATGTATAGTATAGTATACTATTGCTAGCTAGCTAGCTAGTATAGTATAGTATACTATTGCTAGCTAGCTAGCTAGTATAGTATAGTATACTATTGCTAGCTAGCTAGCTAGTATAGTATAGTATACTATTGCTAGCTAGCTAGCATGTATAGTATAGTATACTATTGCTAGCTAGCTAGCTAGTATAGTATAGTATACTATTGCTATATAGTATAGTATGCTATTGCTAGCTAGCTAGCTAGTATAGTATAGTATGCTATTGCTAGCTAGCTAGCTAGCTAGTATAGTATAGTATGCTATTGCTAGCTAGCTAGCTAGTATAGTATAGTATACTATTGCTAGCTAGCTAGCATGAAGTAGTATAGTATACTACTGCTAGCTAGCTAGCATGTATAGTATAGTATACTATTGCTAGCTAGCTAGCATGTATAGTATAGTATACTATTGCTAGCTAGCTAGCATGTATAGTATAGTATACTATTGCTAGCTAGCTAGCATGTATAGTATAGTATACTATTGCTAGCTAGCTAGCATGTATAGTATAGTATACTATTGCTAGCTAGCTAGCATGTATAGTATAGTATACTATTGCTAGCTAGCTAGCATGTATAGTATAGTATACTATTGCTAGCTAGCTAGCATGTATAGTATAGTATACTATTGCTAGCTAGCTAGCATGTATAGTATAGTATACTATTGCTAGCTAGCTAGCATGTATAGTATAGTATACTATTGCTAGCTAGCTAGCATGTATAGTATAGTATACTATTGCTAGCTAGCTAGCATGTATAGTATAGTATACTATTGCTAGCTAGCTAGCATGTATAGTATAGTATACTATTGCTAGCTAGCTAGCATGTATAGTATAGTATACTATTGCTAGCTAGCTAGCATGTATAGTATAGTATACTATTGCTAGCTAGCTAGCATGTATAGTATAGTATACTATTGCTAGCTAGCTAGCATGTATAGTATAGTATACTATTGCTAGCTAGCTAGCATGTATAGTATAGTATACTATTGCTAGCTAGCTAGCATGTATAGTATAGTATACTATTGCTAGCTAGCTAGCATGTATAGTATAGTATACTATTGCTAGCTAGCTAGCATGTATAGTATAGTATACTATTGCTAGCTAGCTAGCATGTATAGTATAGTATACTATTGCTAGCTAGCTAGCATGTATAGTATAGTATACTATTGCTAGCTAGCTAGCATGTATAGTATAGTATACTATTGCTAGCTAGCTAGCATGTATAGTATAGTATACTATTGCTAGCTAGCTAGCATGTATAGTATAGTATACTATTGCTAGCTAGCTAGCATGTATAGTATAGTATACTATTGCTAGCTAGCTAGCATGTATAGTATAGTATACTATTGCTAGCTAGCTAGCATGTATAGTATAGTATACTATTGCTAGCTAGCTAGCATGTATAGTATAGTATACTATTGCTAGCTAGCTAGCATGTATAGTATAGTATACTATTGCTAGCTAGCTAGCATGTATAGTATAGTATACTATTGCTAGCTAGCTAGCATGTATAGTATAGTATACTATTGCTAGCTAGCTAGCATGTATAGTATAGTATACTATTGCTAGCTAGCTAGCATGTATAGTATAGTATACTATTGCTAGCTAGCTAGCATGTATAGTATAGTATACTATTGCTAGCTAGCTAGCATGTATAGTATAGTATACTATTGCTAGCTAGCTATCATGTATAGTATAGTATACTATTGCTAGCTAGCTAGCATGTATAGTATAGTATACTATTGCTAGCTAGCTAGCATGTATAGTATAGTATACTATTGCTAGCTAGCTAGCATGTATAGTATAGTATACTATTGCTAGCTAGCTAGCATGTATAGTATAGTATACTATTGCTAGCTAGCTAGCATGTATAGTATAGTATACTATTGCTAGCTAGCTAGCATGTATAGTATAGTATACTATTGCTAGCATGTATAGTATAGTATACTATTGCTAGCTAGCTAGCATGTATAGTATAGTATACTATTGCTAGCTAGCTAGCATGTATAGTGTAGTATACTATTGCTAGCTAGCTAGCATGTATAGTGTAGTATACTATTGCTAGCTAGCTAGCATGTATAGTGTAGTATACTATTGCTAGCTAGCTAGCATGTATAGTGTAGTATACTATTGCTAGCTAGCTAGCATGTATAGTATAGTATACTATTGCTAGCTAGCTAGCATGTATAGTGTAGTATACTATTGCTAGCTAGCTAGCATGTATAGTATAGTATACTATTGCTAGCTAGCTAGCATGTATAGTGTAGTATACTATTGCTAGCTAGCTAGCATGTATAGTATAGTATACTATTGCTAGCTAGCTAGCATGTATAGTAAAGTATACTATTGCTAGCTAGCTAGCATGTATAGTAAAGTATACTAGTGCTAGCTAGCTAGCATGTATAGTATAGTATACTATTGCTAGCTAGCTAGCATGTATAGTAAAGTATACTATTGCTAGCTAGCCAGCATGTATAGTAAAGTATACTATTGCTAGCTAGCTAGTATAGTATAGTATACTATTACTAGCTAGCTAGCTAGTATAGTATAGTATACTATTACTAGCTAGCTAGCTAGTAGCTAGCTAGTATAGCTATAGCTAGCTAGCTAGTATAGTATAGTATACTATTGCTAGCTAGCTAGCATGTATAGTATAGTATACTATTGCTAGCTAGCTAGCATGTATAGTATAGTATACTATTGCTAGCTAGCTAGCATGTATAGTATAGTATACTATTGCTAGCTAGCTAGCATGTATAGTATAGTATACTATTGCTAGCTAGCTAGCATGTATAGTATAGTATACTATTGCTAGCTAGCTAGCATGTATAGTATAGTATACTATTGCTAGCTAGCTAGCATGTATAGTATAGTATACTATTGCTAGCTAGCTAGCATGTATAGTATAGTATACTATTGCTAGCTAGCTAGCATGTATAGTATAGTATACTATTGCTAGCTAGCTAGCATGTATAGTATAGTATACTATTGCTAGCTAGCTAGCATGTATAGTATAGTATACTATTGCTAGCTAGCTAGCATGTTTAGTATAGTATACTATTGCTAGCTAGCTAGCATGTATAGTATAGTATACTATTGCTAGCTAGCTAGCATGTTTAGTATAGTATACTATTGCTAGCTAGCTAGCATGTATAGTATACTATTGCTAGCTAGCTAGCATGTTTAGTATAGTATACTATTGCTAGCTAGCTAGCATGTATAGTATAGTATACTATTGCTAGCATGTATAGTATAGTATACTATTGCTAGCTAGCTAGCATGTATAGTATAGTATACTATTGCTAGCTAGCTAGCATGTATAGTATAGTATACTATTGCTAGCTAGCTAGCATGTATAGTATAGTATACTATTGCTAGCTAGCTAGCATGTATAGTGTAGTATACTATTGCTAGCTAGCTAGCATGTATAGTATAGTATACTATTGCTAGCTAGCTAGCATGTATAGTATAGTATACTATTGCTAGCTAGCTAGCATGTATAGTGTAGTATACTATTGCTAGCTAGCTAGCATGTATAGTATAGTATACTATTGCTAGCTAGCTAGCATGTATAGTAAAGTATACTATTGCTAGCTAGCTAGCATGTATAGTAAAGTATACTATTGCTAGCTAGCTAGCATGTATAGTGTAGTATACTATTGCTAGCTAGCTAGCTAGTATAGTATAGTATACTATTACTAGCTAGCTAGCTAGTATAGTATAGTATACTATTACTAGCTAGCTAGCTAGCTAGCTAGTATAGTATAGTATACTATTGCTAGCTAGCTAGCTAGTATAGTATAGTATACTATTGCTAGCTAGCTAGCTAGTATAGTATAGTATACTATTGCTAGCTAGCTAGCTAGTATAGTATAGTATACTATTGCTAGCTAGCTAGCTAGTGTAGTATAGTATACTATTGCTAGCTAGCTAGCTAGTGTAGTATAGTATACTATTGCTAGCTAGCTAGCTAGTATAGTATAGTATACTATTGCTAGCTAGCTAGCTAGTATAGTATAGTATACTATTGCTAGCTAGCTAGCTAGTGTAGTATAGTATACTATTGCTAGCTAGCTAGCTAGTATAGTATAGTATACTATTGCTAGCTAGCTAGCTAGTATAGTATAGTATACTATTGCTAGCTAGCTAGCTAGTATAGTATAGTATACTATTGCTAGCTAGCTAGCTAGTATAGTATAGTATACTATTGCTAGCTAGCTAGCTAGTATAGTATAGTATACTATTGCTAGCTAGCTAGCTAGTATAGTATAGTATACTATTGCTAGCTAGCTAGCTAGTATAGTATAGTATACTATTGCTAGCTAGCTAGCTAGTATAGTATAGTATACTATTGCTAGCTAGCTAGCTAGTATAGTATAGTATACTATTGCTAGCTAGCTAGTATAGTATAGTATACTATTGCTAGCTAGCTAGTATAGTATAGTATACTATTGCTAGCTAGCTAGTATAGTATAGTATACTATTGCTAGCTAGCTAGCTAGTATAGTATAGTATACTATTGCTAGCTAGCTAGCTAGTATAGTATAGTATACTATTGCTAGCTAGCTAGCTAGTATAGTATAGTATACTATTGCTAGCTAGCTAGCTAGTATAGTATAGTATACTATTGCTAGCTAGCTAGCTAGTATAGTATAGTATACTATTGCTAGCTAGCTAGTATAGTATAGTATACTATTGCTAGCTAGCTAGTATAGTATAGTATACTATTGCTAGCTAGCTAGTATAGTATAGTATACTATTGCTAGCTAGCTAGCTAGCTAGTATAGTATAGTATACTATTGCTAGCTAGCTAGCTAGTATAGTATAGTATAGTATACTATTGCTAGCTAGCTAGCTAGTATAGTATAGTATAGTATACTATTGCTAGCTAGCTAGCTAGTATAGTATAGTATACTATTGCTAGCTATTGCTAGCTAGCTAGCATGTATAGTATAGTATACTATTGCTAGCTAGCTAGCATGTATAGTATAGTATACTATTGCTAGCTAGCTAGCATGTATAGTATAGTATACTATTGCTAGCTAGCTAGCATGTATAGTATAGTATACTATTGCTAGCTAGCTAGCATGTATAGTATAGTATACTATTGCTAGCTAGCTAGCATGTATAGTGTAGTATACTATTGCTAGCTAGCTAGCATGTATAGTATAGTATACTATTGCTAGCTAGCTAGCATGTATAGTGTAGTATACTATTGCTAGCTAGCTAGCATGTATAGTATAGTATACTATTGCTAGCTAGCTAGCATGTATAGTGTAGTATACTATTGCTAGCTAGCTAGCATGTATAGTATAGTATACTATTGCTAGCTAGCTAGCATGTATAGTAAAGTATACTATTGCTAGCTAGCTAGCATGTATAGTAAAGTATACTATTGCTAGCTAGCTAGCATGTATAGTGTAGTATACTATTGCTAGCTAGCTAGCTAGTATAGTATAGTATACTATTACTAGCTAGCTAGCTAGTATAGTATAGTATACTATTACTAGCTAGCTAGCTAGCTAGCTAGTATAGTATAGTATACTATTGCTAGCTAGCTAGCTAGTATAGTATAGTATACTATTGCTAGCTAGCTAGCTAGTATAGTATAGTATACTATTGCTAGCTAGCTAGCTAGTATAGTATAGTATACTATTGCTAGCTAGCTAGCTAGTATAGTATAGTATACTATTGCTAGCTAGCTAGCTAGTGTAGTATAGTATACTATTGCTAGCTAGCTAGCTAGTGTAGTATAGTATACTATTGCTAGCTAGCTAGCTAGTGTAGTATAGTATACTATTGCTAGCTAGCTAGCTAGTATAGTATAGTATACTATTGCTAGCTAGCTAGCTAGTATAGTATAGTATACTATTGCTAGCTAGCTAGCTAGTATAGTATAGTATACTATTGCTAGCTAGCTAGCTAGTATAGTATAGTATACTATTGCTAGCTAGCTAGCTAGTATAGTATAGTATACTATTGCTAGCTAGCTAGCTAGTATAGTATAGTATACTATTGCTAGCTAGCTAGTATAGTATAGTATACTATTGCTAGCTAGCTAGTATAGTATAGTATACTATTGCTAGCTAGCTAGTATAGTATAGTATACTATTGCTAGCTAGCTAGCATGTATAGTATAGTATACTATTGCTAGCTAGCTAGCATGTATAGTATAGTATACTATTGCTAGCTAGCTAGCATGTATAGTATAGTATACTATTGCTAGCTAGCTAGCATGTATAGTATAGTATACTATTGCTAGCTAGCTAGCATGTATAGTATAGTATACTATTGCTAGCTAGCTAGCATGTATAGTATAGTATACTATTGCTAGCTAGCTAGCATGTATAGTATAGTATACTATTGCTAGCTAGCTAGCATGTATAGTATAGTATACTATTGCTAGCTAGCTAGCATGTATAGTATAGTATACTATTGCTAGCTAGCTAGCATGTATAGTATAGTATACTATTGCTAGCTAGCTAGCATGTATAGTATAGTATACTATTGCTAGCTAGCTAGCATGTATAGTATAGTATACTATTGCTAGCTAGCTAGCATGTATAGTATAGTATACTATTGCTAGCTAGCTAGCATGTATAGTATAGTATACTATTGCTAGCTAGCTAGCATGTATAGTATAGTATACTATTGCTAGCTAGCTAGCATGTATAGTATAGTATACTATTGCTAGCTAGCTAGCATGTATAGTATAGTATACTATTGCTAGCTAGCTAGCATGTATAGTATAGTATACTATTGCTAGCTAGCTAGCATGTATAGTATAGTATACTATTGCTAGCTAGCTAGCATGTATAGTATAGTATACTATTGCTAGCTAGCTAGCATGTATAGTATAGTATACTATTGCTAGCTAGCTAGCATGTATAGTATAGTATACTATTGCTAGCTAGCTAGCATGTATAGTATAGTATACTATTGCTAGCTAGCTAGCATGTATAGTATAGTATACTATTGCTAGCTAGCTAGCATGTATAGTATAGTATACTATTGCTAGCTAGCTAGCATGTATAGTATAGTATACTATTGCTAGCTAGCTAGCATGTATAGTATAGTATACTATTGCTAGCTAGCTAGCATGTATAGTATAGTATACTATTGCTAGCTAGCTAGCATGTATAGTATAGTATACTATTGCTAGCTAGCTAGCATGTATAGTATAGTATACTATTGCTAGCTAGCTAGCATGTATAGTATAGTATACTATTGCTAGCTAGCTAGCATGTATAGTATAGTATACTATTGCTAGCTAGCTAGCATGTATAGTATAGTATACTATTGCTAGCTAGCTAGCATGTATAGTATAGTATACTATTGCTAGCTAGCTAGCATGTATAGTATAGTATACTATTGCTAGCTAGCTAGCATGTATAGTATAGTATACTATTGCTAGCTAGCTAGCATGTATAGTATAGTATACTATTGCTAGCTAGCTAGCATGTATAGTATAGTATACTATTGCTAGCTAGCTAGCATGTGTAGTATAGTATACTATTGCTAGCTAGCTAGCATGTATAGTATAGTATACTATTGCTAGCTAGCTAGCATGTATAGTATAGTATACTATTGCTAGCTAGCTAGCATGTATAGTATAGTATACTATTGCTAGCTAGCTAGCATGTATAGTATAGTATACTATTGCTAGCTAGCTAGCATGTATAGTATAGTATACTATTGCTAGCTAGCTAGCATGTATAGTATAGTATACTATTGCTAGCTAGCTAGCATGTATAGTATAGTATACTATTGCTAGCTAGCTAGCATGTATAGTATAGTATACTATTGCTAGCTAGCTAGCATGTATAGTATAGTATACTATTGCTAGCTAGCTAGCATGTGTAGTATAGTATACTATTGCTAGCTAGCTAGCATGTGTAGTATAGTATACTATTGCTAGCTAGCTAGCATGTGTAGTATAGTATACTATTGCTAGCTAGCTAGCATGTGTAGTATAGTATACTATTGCTAGCTAGCTAGCATGTGTAGTATAGTATACTATTGCTAGCTAGCTAGCATGTGTAGTATAGTATACTATTGCTAGCTAGCTAGCATGTATAGTATAGTATACTATTGCTAGCTAGCTAGCATGTGTAGTATAGTATACTATTGCTAGCTAGCTAGCATGTATAGTATAGTATACTATTGCTAGCTAGCTAGCATGTATAGTATAGTATACTATTGCTAGCTAGCTAGCATGTATAGTATAGTATACTATTGCTAGCTAGCTAGCATGTATAGTATAGTATACTATTGCTAGCTAGCTAGCATGTATAGTATAGTATACTATTGCTAGCTAGCTAGCATGTATAGTAAAGTATACTATTGCTAGCTCGGTAGCATGTATACTATAGTATACTATTGCTAGCTAGCTAGCATGTATAGTATACTATTGCTGTATAGTATAGTATACTATTGCTAGCTAGCTAGCATGTATAGTATACTATTGCTAGCTAGCTAGCTAGCATGTAAAGTATAGTATACTATTGCTAGCTAGCTAGCTAGCATGTAAAGTATAGTATACTATTGCTGTATAGTATAGTATACTATTGCTAGCTAGCTAGCAGCATGTATAGTATACTATTGCTAGCTAGGTAGCATGTATACTATAGTATACTATTGCTAGCTAGCTAGCATGTATAGTATACTATTGCTAGCTAGCTAGCTAGCATGTATAGTATACTATTGCTGTATAGTATAGTATACTATTGCTAGCTAGGTAGCATGTATAGTATAGTATACTATTGCTAGCTAGCTAGCTAGCATGTATAGTATAGTATACTATTGCTGTATAGTATAGTATACTATTGCTAGCTAGCTAGCATGTATAGTATAGTATACTATTGCTAGCTAGCTAGCATGTATAGTATAGTATACTATTGCTAGCTAGCTAGCATGTATAGTATAGTATACTATTGCTAGCTAGCTAGCATGTATAGTATAGTATACTATTGCTAGCTAGCTAGCATGTATAGTATAGTATACTATTGCTAGCTAGCTAGCATGTATAGTATACTATTGCTAGCTAGCTAGCATGTATAGTATACTATTGCTAGCTAGCTAGCATGTATAGTATACTATTGCTAGCTAGCTAGCATGTGTAGTATAGTATTCTATTGCTAGCTAGCTAGCATGTATAGTATAGTATACTATTGCTAGCTAGCTAGCATGTGTAGTATAGTATACTATTGCTAGCTAGCTAGCATGTATAGTATAGTATACTATTGCTAGCTAGCTAGCATGTATAGTATAGTATACTATTGCTAGCTAGCTAGCATGTGTAGTATAGTATACTATTGCTAGCTAGCTAGCATGTATAGTATAGTATACTATTGCTAGCTAGCTAGCATGTATAGTATAGTATACTATTGCTAGCTAGCTAGCATGTATAGTATAGTATACTATTGCTAGCTAGCTAGCATGTATAGTATAGTATACTATTGCTAGCTAGCTAGCATGTATAGTATAGTATACTATTGCTAGCTAGCTAGCATGTATAGTATAGTATACTATTGCTAGCTAGCTAGCATGTATAGTATAGTATACTATTGCTAGCTAGCTAGCATGTATAGTATAGTATACTATTGCTAGCTAGCTAGCATGTATAGTATAGTATACTATTGCTAGCTAGCTAGCATGTATAGTATAGTATACTATTGCTAGCTAGCTAGCATGTATAGTATAGTATACTATTGCTAGCTAGCTAGCATGTATAGTATAGTATACTATTGCTAGCTAGCTAGCATGTATAGTATAGTATACTATTGCTAGCTAGCTAGCATGTATAGTATAGTATACTATTGCTAGCTAGCTAGCATGTATAGTATAGTATACTATTGCTAGCTAGCTAGCATGTATAGTATACTATTGCTAGCTAGCTAGCATGTATAGTATACTATTGCTAGCTAGCTAGCATGTATAGTATACTATTGCTAGCTAGCTAGCATGTATAGTATACTATTGCTAGCTAGCTAGCATGTATAGTATACTATTGCTAGCTAGCTAGCATGTATAGTATAGTATACTATTGCTAGCTAGCTAGCATGTATAGTATAGTATACTATTGCTAGCTAGCTAGCATGTATAGTATAGTATACTATTGCTAGCTAGCTAGCATGTATAGTATAGTATACTATTGCTAGCTAGCTAGCATGTATAGTATAGTATACTATTGCTAGCTAGCTAGCATGTATAGTATACTATTGCTAGCTAGCTAGCATGTATAGTATACTATTGCTAGCTAGCTAGCATTTATAGTATAGTATACTATTGCTAGCTAGCTAGCATTTATAGTATAGTATACTATTGCTAGCTAGCTAGCATGTGTAGTATAGTATACTATTGCTAGCTAGCTAGCATGTGTAGTATAGTATACTATTGCTAGCTAGCTAGCATGTGTAGTATAGTATACTATTGCTAGCTAGCTAGCATGTGTAGTATAGTATACTATTGCTAGCTAGCTAGCATGTGTAGTATAGTATACTATTGCTAGCTAGCTAGCATGTGTAGTATAGTATACTATTGCTAGCTAGCATGTATAGTATAGTATACTATTGCTAGCTAGCTAGCATGTATAGTATAGTATACTATTGCTAGCTAGCTAGCATGTATAGTATAGTATACTATTGCTAGCTAGCTAGCATGTATAGTATAGTATACTATTGCTAGCTAGCTAGCATGTATAGTATAGTATACTATTGCTAGCTAGCTAGCATGTATAGTATAGTATACTATTGCTAGCTAGCTAGCATGTATAGTATAGTATACTATTGCTAGCTAGCTAGCATGTATAGTATAGTATACTATTGCTAGCTAGCTAGCATGTATAGTATAGTATACTATTGCTAGCTAGCTAGCATGTATAGTATAGTATACTATTGCTAGCTAGCTAGCATGTATAGTATAGTATACTATTGCTAGCTAGCTAGCATGTATAGTATACTATTGCTAGCTAGCTAGCATGTATAGTATAGTATACTATTGCTAGCTAGCTAGCATGTATAGTATACTATTGCTAGCTAGCTAGCATGTATAGTATAGTATACTATTGCTAGCTAGCTAGAATGTATAGTATAGTATACTATTGCTAGCTAGCTAGCATGTATAGTATAGTATACTATTGCTAGCTAGCTAGCATGTATAGTATAGTATACTATTGCTAGCTAGCTAGCATGTATAGTATAGTATACTATTGCTAGCTAGCTAGCATGTATAGTATAGTATACTATTGCTAGCTAGCTAGCATGTATAGTATAGTATACTATTTCTAGCTAGCTAGCATGTATAGTATAGTATACTATTTCTAGCTAGCTAGCATGTATAGTATAGTATACTATTGCTAGCTAGCTAGCATGTATAGTATAGTATACTATTGCTAGCTAGCTAGCATGTATAATATAGTATACTATTGCTAGCTAGCTAGCATGTATAGTATAGTATACTATTGGTAGCTAGCTAGCATGTATAGTATAGTATACTATTGGTAGCTAGCTAGCATGTATAGTATACTATTGGTAGCTAGCTAGCATGTATAGTATACTATTGCTAGCTAGCTAGCATGTATAGTATAGTATACTATTGCTAGCTAGCTAGCATGTATAGTATAGTATACTATTGCTAGCTAGCTAGCATGTATAGTATACTATTGCTAGCTAGCTAGCATGTATAGTATACTATTGCTAGCTAGCTAGCATGTATAGTATAGTATACTATTGCTAGCTAGCTAGCATGTGTAGTATAGTATACTATTGCTACCTAGCTAGCATGTATAGTATAGTATACTATTGCTAGCTAGCTAGCATGTATAGTATAGTATACTATTGCTAGCTAGCTAGCATGTATAGTATAGTATACTATTGCTAGCTAGGTAGCTAGCATGTATAGTATAGTATACATTTGCTAGCTAGGTAGCTAGCATTTTTAGTATAGTATACTTTTGCTAGCTAGGTAGCTAGCATTTTTAGTATAGTATATTTTTGCTAGCTAGGTAGCATGTATAGTATACTATTGCTAGCTAGGTAGCATGTATAGTATAGTATACTATTTCTAGCTAGCTAGCATGTATAGTATACTATTGGTAGCTAGCTAGCATGTATAGTATACTATTGCTAGCTAGCTAGCTAGCATGTATAGTATAGTATACTATTGCTGTATAGTAGAGTATACTATTGCTAGCTAGGTAGCATGTATAGTATAGTATACTATTGCTAGCTAGCTAGCATGTATAGTATACTATTGCTAGCTAGCTAGCTAACATGTATAGTATAGTATACTATTGCTGTATAGTATAGTATACTATTGCTAGCTAGCTAGCATATATAGTATAGTATACTATTGCCAGCTAGCTAGCATATATAGTATAGTATACTATTGCCAGCTAGCTAGCATATATAGTATAGTATACTACTGCTAGCTAGCTAGCATGTATAGTATAGTATACTATTGCTAGCTAGCTAGCATGTATAGTATAGTATACTATTGCTAGCTAGCTAGCATGTATAGTATAGTATACTATTGCTAGCTAGCTAGCATGTATAGTATAGTATACTATTGCTAGCTAGCTAGCATGTATAGTATAGTATACTATTGCTAGCTAGCTAGCTAGTATAGTATAGTATACTATTGCTAGCTAGCTAGCATGTATAGTATAGTATACTATTGCTAGCTAGCTAGCATGTATAGTATAGTATACTATTGCTAGCTAGCTAGCATGTATAGTATAGTATACTATTGCTAGCTAGCTAGCATGTATAGTATAGTATACTATTGCTAGCTAGCTAGCATGTATAGTATAGTATACTATTGCTAGCTAGCTAGCATGTATAGTATAGTATACTATTGCTAGCTAGCTAGCATGTATAGTATAGTATACTATTGCTAGCTAGCTAGCATGTATAGTATACTATTGCTAGCTAGCTAGCATTTATAGTATAGTATACTATTGCTAGCTAGCTAGCATGTGTAGTATAGTATACTATTGCTAGCTAGCTAGCATGTATAGTATAGTATACTATTGCTAGCTAGCTAGCATGTATAGTATAGTATACTATTGCTAGCTAGCTAGCATGTATAGTATAGTATACTATTGCTAGCTAGCTAGCATGTATAGTATAGTATACTATTGCTAGCTAGCTAGCATGTATAGTATAGTATACTATTGCTAGCTAGCTAGCATGTATAGTATAGTATACTATTGCTAGCTAGCTAGCATGTATAGTATAGTATACTATTTCTAGCTAGCTAGCATGTATAGTATAGTATACTATTGCTAGCTAGCTAGCATGTATAGTATAGTATACTATTGCTAGCTAGCTAGCATGTATAGTATAGTATACTATTGGTAGCTAGCTAGCATGTATAGTATAGTATACTATTGGTAGCTAGCTAGCATGTATAGTATACTATTGCTAGCTAGCTAGCATGTATAGTATAGTATACTATTGCTAGTTAGCTAGCATGTATAGTATAGTATACTATTGCTAGCTAGCTAGCATGTATAGTATAGTATACTATTGCTAGCTAGCTAGCATGTATAGTATAGTATACTATTGCTAGCTAGCTAGCATGTATAGTATAGTATACTATTGCTAGCTAGCTAGCATGTATAGTATAGTATACTATTGCTAGCTAGCTAGCATGTATAGTATAGTATACTATTGCTAGCTAGCTAGCATGTATAGTATAGTATACTATTGCTAGCTAGCTAGCATGTATAGTATAGTATACTATTGCTAGCTAGCTAGCATGTATAGTATAGTATACTATTGCTAGCTAGCTAGCATGTATAGTATAGTATACTATTGCTAGCTAGCTAGCATGTATAGTATAGTATACTATTTCTAGCTAGCTAGCATGTATAGTATAGTATACTATTGCTAGCTAGCTAGCATGTATAGTATAGTATACTATTGCTAGCTAGCTAGCATGTATAGTATAGTATACTATTGGTAGCTAGCTAGCATGTATAGTATAGTATACTATTGGTAGCTAGCTAGCATGTATAGTATACTATTGGTAGCTAGCTAGCATGTATAGTATACTATTGCTAGCTAGCTAGCATGTATAGTATAGTATACTATTGCTAGCTAGCTAGCATGTATAGTATAGTATACTATTGCTAGCTAGCTAGCATGTATAGTATACTATTGCTAGCTAGCTAGCATGTATAGTATACTATTGCTAGCTAGCTAGCATGTATAGTATAGTATACTATTGCTAGCTAGCTAGCATGTGTAGTATAGTATACTATTGCTAGCTAGCTAGCATGTATAGTATAGTATACTATTGCTAGCTAGCTAGCATGTATAGTATAGTATACTATTGCTAGCTAGCTAGCATGTATAGTATAGTATACTATTGCTAGCTAGGTAGCTAGCATGTATAGTATAGTATACATTTGCTAGCTAGGTAGCTAGCATTTTTAGTATAGTATACTTTTGCTAGCTAGGTAGCTAGCATTTTTAGTATAGTATATTTTTGCTAGCTAGGTAGCATGTATAGTATACTATTGCTAGCTAGGTAGCATGTATAGTATAGTATACTATTGCTAGCTAGCTAGCATGTATAGTATACTATTGGTAGCTAGCTAGCATGTATAGTATACTATTGCTAGCTAGCTAGCTAGCATGTATAGTATAGTATACTATTGCTGTATAGTAGAGTATACTATTGCTAGCTAGGTAGCATGTATAGTATAGTATACTATTGCTAGCTAGCTAGCATGTATAGTATACTATTGCTAGCTAGCTAGCTAGCATGTATAGTATAGTATACTATTGCTGTATAGTATAGTATACTATTGCTAGCTAGCTAGCATATATAGTATAGTATACTATTGCTAGCTAGCTAGCATATATAGTATAGTATACTACTGCTAGCTAGCTAGCATGTATAGTATAGTATACTATTGCTAGCTAGCTAGCTAGTATAGTATAGTATACTATTGCTAGCTAGCTAGCTAGTATAGTATAGTATACTATTGCTAGCTAGCTAGCATGTATAGTATAGTATACTATTGCTAGCTAGCTAGCATGTATAGTATAGTATACTATTGCTAGCTAGCTAGCATGTATAGTATAGTATACTATTGCTAGCTAGCTAGCATGTATAGTATAGTATACTATTGCTAGCTAGCTAGCATGTATAGTATAGTATACTATTGCTAGCTAGCTAGCATGTATAGTATACTATTGCTAGCTAGCTAGCTAGCATGTATAGTATAGTATACTATTGCTGTATAGTATAGTATACTATTGCTAGCTAGCTAGCATATATAGTATAGTATACTATTGCTAGCTAGCTAGCATGTATAGTATAGTATACTATTGCTAGCTAGCTAGCATGTATAGTATAGTATACTATTGCTAGCTAGCTAGCTAGTATAGTATAGTATACTATTGCTAGCTAGCTAGCATGTATAGTATAGTATACTATTGCTAGCTAGCTAGCATGTATAGTATAGTATACTATTGCTAGCTAGCTAGCATGTATAGTATAGTATACTATTGCTAGCTAGCTAGCATGTATAGTATAGTATACTATTGCTAGCTAGCTAGCATGTATAGTATAGTATACTATTGCTAGCTAGCTAGCATGTATAGTATAGTATACTATTGCTAGCTAGCTAGCATGTATAGTATAGTATACTATTGCTAGCTAGCTAGCTAGTATAGTATAGTATACTATTGCTAGCTAGCTAGCATGTATAGTATAGTATACTATTGCTAGCTAGCTAGCATGTATAGTATAGTATACTATTGCTAGCTAGCTAGCATGTATAGTATAGTATACTATTGCTAGCTAGCTAGCATGTATAGTATAGTATACTATTGCTAGCTAGCTAGCATGTATAGTATAGTATACTATTGCTAGCTAGCTAGCATGTATAGTATAGTATACTATTGCTAGCTAGCTAGCATGTATAGTATAGTATACTATTGCTAGCTAGCTAGCATGTATAGTATAGTATACTATTGCTAGCTAGCTAGCATGTATAGTATAGTATACTATTGCTAGCTAGCTAGCATGTATAGTATAGTATACTATTGCTAGCTAGCTAGCATGTATAGTATAGTATACTATTGCTAGCTAGCTAGCATGTATAGTATAGTATACTATTGCTAGCTAGCTAGCATGTATAGTATAGTATACTATTGCTAGCTAGCTAGCATGTATAGTATAGTATACTATTGCTAGCTAGCTAGCATGTATAGTATAGTATACTATTGCTAGCTAGCTAGCATGTATAGTATAGTATACTATTGCTAGCTAGCTAGCATGTATAGTATAGTATACTATTGCTAGCTAGCTAGCATGTATAGTATAGTATACTATTGCTAGCTAGCTAGCATGTATAGTATAGTATACTATTGCTAGCTAGCTAGCATGTATAGTATAGTATACTATTGCTAGCTAGCTAGCATGTATAGTGTAGTATACTATTGCTAGCTAGCTAGCATGTATAGTGTAGTATACTATTGCTAGCTAGCTAGCATGTATAGTGTAGTATACTATTGCTAGCTAGCTAGCATGTATAGTATAGTATACTATTGCTAGGTAGCTAGCATGTATAGTATAGTATACTATTGCTAGGTAGCTAGCATGTATAGTATAGTATACTATTGCTAGGTAGCTAGCATGTATAGTAAAGTATACTATTGCTAGGTAGCTAGCATGTATAGTATAGTATACTATTGCTAGGTAGCTAGCATGTATAGTAAAGTATACTATTGCTAGCTAGCTAGCATGTATAGTAAAGTATACTATTGCTAGCTAGCTAGCATGTATAGTAAAGTATACTATTGCTAGCTAGCTAGCATGTATAGTAAAGTATACTATTGCTAGCTAGCTAGCATGTATAGTAAAGTATACTATTGCTAGCTAGCTAGCTAGTATAGTATAGTATACTATTGCTAGCTAGCTAGCTAGTATAGTATAGTATACTATTGCTACCTAGCTAGCTAGTATAGTATAGTATACTATTGCTAGCTAGCTAGCTAGTATAGTATAGTATACTATTGCTAGCTAGTATAGTATAGTATACTATTGCTAGCTAGTATAGTATAGTATACTATTGCTAGCTAGCTAGCTAGTATAGTATAGTATAGTATAGTATAGTATAGTATAGTATAGTATACTATTGCTAGCTAGCTAGCTAGTATAGTATAGTATAGTATAGTATAGTATAGTATAGTATAGTATAGTATAGTATACTATTGCTAGCTAGCTAGCTAGTATAGTATAGTATACTATTGCTAGCTAGCTAGCTAGTATAGTATAGAATACTATTGCTAGCTAGCTAGCTAGTATAGTATAGTATACTATTGCTAGCTAGCTAGCTAGTATAGTATAGTATACTATTGCTAGCTAGCTAGCTAGTATAGTATAGTATAGTATAGTATAGTATAGTATAGTATACTATTGCTAGCTAGCTAGCTAGTATAGTATAGTATAGTATAGTATAGTATAGTATAGTATAGTATAGTATAGTATAGTATACTATTGCTAGCTAGCTAGCTAGTATAGTATAGTATACTATTGCTAGCTAGCTAGCATGTATAGTGTAGTATACTATTGCTAGCTAGCTAGCATGTATAGTGTAGTATACTATTGCTAGCTAGCTAGCATGTATAGTGTAGTATACTATTGCTAGCTAGCTAGCATGTATAGTATAGTATACTATTGCTAGGTAGCTAGCATGTATAGTATAGTATACTATTGCTAGGTAGCTAGCATGTATAGTATAGTATACTATTGCTAGGTAGCTAGCATGTATAGTAAAGTATACTATTGCTAGGTAGCTAGCATGTATAGTAAAGTATACTATTGCTAGCTAGCTAGCATGTATAGTAAAGTATACTATTGCTAGCTAGCTAGCATGTATAGTAAAGTATACTATTGCTAGCTAGCTAGCATGTATAGTAAAGTATACTATTGCTAGCTAGCTAGCATGTATAGTAAAGTATACTATTGCTAGCTAGCTAGCATGTATAGTAAAGTATACTATTGCTAGCTAGCTAGCATGTATAGTAAAGTATACTATTGCTAGCTAGCTAGCATGTATAGTAAAGTATACTATTGCTAGCTAGCTAGCTAGTATAGTATAGTATACTATTGCTAGCTAGCTAGCATGTATAGTATAGTATACTATTGCTAGCTAGCTAGCATGTATAGTATAGTATACTATTGCTAGCTAGCTAGCATGTATAGTATACTATTGCTAGCTAGCTAGCATGTATAGTATACTATTGCTAGCTAGCTAGCATGTATAGTATACTATTGCTAGCTAGCTAGCATGTATAGTATACTATTGCTAGCTAGCTAGCATGTATAGTATACTATTGCTAGCTAGCTAGCATGTATAGTATAGTATACTATTGCTAGCTAGCTAGCATGTATAGTATAGTATACTATTGCTAGCTAGCTAGCATGTATAGTATAGTATACTATTGCCTGCTAGCTAGCATGTATAGTATAGTATACTATTGCTAGCTAGCTAGCATGTATAGTATAGTATACTATTGCTAGCTAGCTAGCATGTATAGTATAGTATACTATTGCTAGCTAGCTAGCATGTATAGTATAGTATACTATTGCTAGCTAGCTAGCATGTATAGTATAGTATACTATTGCTAGCTAGCTAGCATGTATAGTATAGTATACTATTGCTAGCTAGCTAGCATGTATAGTATAGTATACTATTGCTAGCTAGCTAGCATGTATAGTATAGTATACTATTGCTAGCTAGCTAGCATGTATAGTATAGTATACTATTGCTAGCTAGCTAGCATGTATAGTATAGTATACTATTGCTAGCTAGCTAGCATGTATAGTATAGTATACTATTGCTAGCTAGCTAGCATGTATAGTATAGTATACTATTGCTAGCTAGCTAGCATGTATAGTATAGTATACTATTTCTAGCTAGCTAGCATGTATAGTATAGTATACTATTGCTAGCTAGCTAGCATGTATAGTATAGTATACTATTGCTAGCTAGCTAGCATGTATAGTATAGTATACTATTGGTAGCTAGCTAGCATGTATAGTATAGTATACTATTGGTAGCTAGCTAGCATGTATAGTATACTATTGGTAGCTAGCTAGCATGTATAGTATACTATTACTAGCTAGCTAGCATGTATAGTATAGTATACTATTGCTAGCTAGCTAGCATGTATAGTATAGTATACTATTGCTAGCTAGCTAGCATGTATAGTATACTATTGCTAGCTAGCTAGCATGTATAGTATACTATTGCTAGCTAGCTAGCATGTATAGTATAGTATACTATTGCTAGCTAGCTAGCATGTGTAGTATAGTATACTATTGCTAGCTAGCTAGCATGTATAGTATAGTATACTATTGCTAGCTAGCTAGCATGTATAGTATAGTATACTATTGCTAGCTAGGTAGCTAGCATGTATAGTATAGTATACATTTGCTAGCTAGGTAGCTAGCATTTTTAGTATAGTATACTTTTGCTAGCTAGGTAGCTAGCATTTTTAGTATAGTATATTTTTGCTAGCTAGGTAGCATGTATAGTATACTATTGCTAGCTAGGTAGCATGTATAGTATAGTATACTATTGCTAGCTAGCTAGCATGTATAGTATACTATTGGTAGCTAGCTAGCATGTATAGTATACTATTGCTAGCTAGCTAGCTAGCATGTATAGTATAGTATACTATTGCTGTATAGTAGAGTATACTATTGCTAGCTAGGTAGCATGTATAGTATAGTATACTATTGCTAGCTAGCTAGCATGTATAGTATACTATTGCTAGCTAGCTAGCTAGCATGTATAGTATAGTATACTATTGCTGTATAGTATAGTATACTATTGCTAGCTAGCTAGCATATATAGTATAGTATACTATTGCTAGCTAGCTAGCATATATAGTATAGTATACTACTGCTAGCTAGCTAGCATGTATAGTATAGTATACTATTGCTAGCTAGCTAGCTAGTATAGTATAGTATACTATTGCTAGCTAGCTAGCATGTATAGTATAGTATACTATTGCTAGCTAGCTAGCATGTATAGTATAGTATACTATTGCTAGCTAGCTAGCATGTATAGTATAGTATACTATTGCTAGCTAGCTAGCATGTATAGTATAGTATACTATTGCTAGCTAGCTAGCATGTATAGTATAGTATACTATTGCTAGCTAGCTAGCATGTATAGTATACTATTGCTAGCTAGCTAGCTAGCATGTATAGTATAGTATACTATTGCTGTATAGTATAGTATACTATTGCTAGCTAGCTAGCATATATAGTATAGTATACTATTGCTAGCTAGCTAGCATGTATAGTATAGTATACTATTGCTAGCTAGCTAGCATGTATAGTATAGTATACTATTGCTAGCTAGCTAGCTAGTATAGTATAGTATACTATTGCTAGCTAGCTAGCTAGTATAGTATAGTATACTATTGCTAGCTAGCTAGCATGTATAGTATAGTATACTATTGCTAGCTAGCTAGCATGTATAGTATAGTATACTATTGCTAGCTAGCTAGCATGTATAGTATAGTATACTATTGCTAGCTAGCTAGCATGTATAGTATAGTATACTATTGCTAGCTAGCTAGCATGTATAGTATAGTATACTATTGCTAGCTAGCTAGCTAGTATAGTATAGTATACTATTGCTAGCTAGCTAGCATGTATAGTATAGTATACTATTGCTAGCTAGCTAGCATGTATAGTATAGTATACTATTGCTAGCTAGCTAGCATGTTTAGTATAGTATACTATTGCTAGCTAGCTAGCATGTATAGTATAGTATACTATTGCTAGCTAGCTAGCATGTTTAGTATAGTATACTATTGCTAGCTAGCTAGCATGTATAGTATAGTATACTATTGCTAGCTAGCTAGCATGTATAGTATAGTATACTATTGCTAGCTAGCTAGCATGTATAGTATAGTATACTATTGCTAGCTAGCTAGCATGTATAGTATAGTATACTATTGCTAGCTAGCTAGCATGTATAGTATAGTATACTATTGCTAGCTAGCTAGCATGTATAGTATAGTATACTATTGCTAGCTAGCTAGCATGTATAGTATAGTATACTATTGCTAGCTAGCTAGCATGTATAGTATAGTATACTATTGCTAGCTAGCTAGCATGTATAGTATAGTATACTATTGCTAGCTAGCTAGCATGTATAGTGTAGTATACTATTGCTAGCTAGCTAGCATGTATAGTGTAGTATACTATTGCTAGCTAGCTAGCATGTATAGTATAGTATACTATTGCTAGCTAGCTAGCATGTATAGTGTAGTATACTATTGCTAGCTAGCTAGCATGTATAGTATAGTATACTATTGCTAGCTAGCTAGCATGTATAGTGTAGTATACTATTGCTAGGTAGCTAGCATGTATAGTATAGTATACTATTGCTAGGTAGCTAGCATGTATAGTATAGTATACTATTGCTAGGTAGCTAGCATGTATAGTATAGTATACTATTGCTAGGTAGCTAGCATGTATAGTATAGTATACTATTGCTAGGTAGCTAGCATGTATAGTATAGTATACTATTGCTAGGTAGCTAGCATGTATAGTATAGTATACTATTGCTAGGTAGCTAGCATGTATAGTATAGTATACTATTGCTAGGTAGCTAGCATGTATAGTAAAGTATACTATTGCTAGCTAGCTAGCATGTATAGTAAAGTATACTATTGCTAGCTAGCTAGCATGTATAGTAAAGTATACTATTGCTAGCTAGCTAGCATGTATAGTAAAGTATACTATTGCTAGCTAGCTAGCATGTATAGTAAAGTATACTATTGCTAGCTAGCTAGCATGTATAGTAAAGTATACTATTGCTAGCTAGCTAGCTAGTATAGTAAAGTATACTATTGCTAGCTAGCTAGCATGTATAGTAAAGTATACTATTGCTAGCTAGCTAGCTAGTATAGTATAGTATACTATTGCTAGCTAGCTAGCTAGTATAGTATAGTATACTATTGCTACCTAGCTAGCTAGTATAGTATAGTATACTATTGCTACCTAGCTAGCTAGTATAGTATAGTATACTATTGCTAGCTAGCTAGCTAGTATAGTATAGTATACTATTGCTAGCTAGCTAGCTAGTATAGTATAGTATACTATTGCTAGCTAGTATAGTATAGTATACTATTGCTAGCTAGCTAGCTAGTATAGTATAGTATAGTATAGTATAGTATAGTATAGTATAGTATAGTATAGTATAGTATAGTATAGTATAGTATAGTATAGTATAGTATAGTATAGTATAGTATAGTATAGTATAGTATAGTATAGTATACTATTGCTAGCTAGCTAGCTAGTATAGTATAGTATACTATTGCTAGCTAGCTAGCTAGTATAGTATAGTATACTATTGCTAGCTAGCTAGCTAGTATAGTATAGTATACTATTGCTAGCTAGCTAGCTAGTATAGTATAGTATACTATTGCTAGCTAGCTAGCTAGTATAGTATAGTATACTATTGCTAGCTAGCTAGCTAGTATAGTATAGTATACTATTGCTAGCTAGCTAGCTAGTATAGTATAGTATACTATTGCTAGCTAGCTAGCTAGTATAGTATAGTATACTATTGCTAGCTAGCTAGCTAGTATAGTATAGTATACTATTGCTAGCTAGCTAGCTAGTATAGTATAGTATAGTATAGTATAGTATAGTATAGTATACTATTGCTAGCTAGCTAGCTAGTATAGTATAGTATAGTATAGTATAGTATAGTATAGTATAGTATAGTATAGTATACTATTGCTAGCTAGCTAGCTAGTATAGTATAGTATACTATTGCTAGCTAGCTAGCATGTATAGTGTAGTATACTATTGCTAGCTAGCTAGCATGTATAGTGTAGTATACTATTGCTAGCTAGCTAGCATGTATAGTGTAGTATACTATTGCTAGCTAGCTAGCATGTATAGTATAGTATACTATTGCTAGGTAGCTAGCATGTATAGTATAGTATACTATTGCTAGGTAGCTAGCATGTATAGTATAGTATACTATTGCTAGGTAGCTAGCATGTATAGTAAAGTATACTATTGCTAGGTAGCTAGCATGTATAGTAAAGTATACTATTGCTAGCTAGCTAGCATGTATAGTAAAGTATACTATTGCTAGCTAGCTAGCATGTATAGTAAAGTATACTATTGCTAGCTAGCTAGCATGTATAGTAAAGTATACTATTGCTAGCTAGCTAGCATGTATAGTAAAGTATACTATTGCTAGCTAGCTAGCATGTATAGTAAAGTATACTATTGCTAGCTAGCTAGCATGTATAGTAAAGTATACTATTGCTAGCTAGCTAGCATGTATAGTAAAGTATACTATTGCTAGCTAGCTAGCTAGTATAGTATAGTATACTATTGCTAGCTAGCTAGCATGTATAGTATAGTATACTATTGCTAGCTAGCTAGCATTGTATAGCTATAGTATACTATTGCTAGCTAGCTAGCATGTATAGTATACTATTGCTAGCTAGCTAGCATGTATAGTATACTATTGCTAGCTAGCTAGCATGTATAGTATACTATTGCTAGCTAGCTAGCATGTATAGTATACTATTGCTAGCTAGCTAGCATGTATAGTAAACTATTGCTAGCTAGCTAGCATGTATAGTATAGTATGCTATTGCTAGCTAGCTAGCATGTATAGTATAGTATGCTATTGCTAGCTAGCTAGCATGTATAGTATAGTATACTATTGCCTGCTAGCTAGCATGTATAGTATAGTATACTATTGCTAGCTAGCTAGCATGTATAGTATAGTATACTATTGCTAGCTAGCTAGCATGTATAGTATAGTATACTATTGCTAGCTAGCTAGCATGTATAGTATAGTATACTATTGCTAGCTAGCTAGCATGTATAGTATAGTATACTATTGCTAGCTAGCTAGCATGTATAGTATTATACTATTGCTAGCTAGCTAGCATGTATAGTATAGTATACTATTGCTAGCTAGCTAGCATGTATAGTATAGTATACTATTGCTAGCTAGCTAGCATGTATAGTATAGTATACTATTTCTAGCTAGCTAGCATGTATAGTATAGTATACTATTGCTAGCTAGCTAGCATGTATAGTATAGTATACTATTGCTAGCTAGCTAGCATGTATAGTATAGTATACTATTGGTAGCTAGCTAGCATGTATAGTATAGTATACTATTGGTAGCTAGCTAGCATGTATAGTATACTATTGGTAGCTAGCTAGCATGTATAGTATACTATTGCTAGCTAGCTAGCATGTATAGTATAGTATACTATTGCTAGCTAGCTAGCATGTATAGTATAGTATACTATTGCTAGCTAGCTAGCATGTATAGTATACTATTGCTAGCTAGCTAGCATGTATAGTATACTATTGCTAGCTAGCTAGCATGTATAGTATAGTATACTATTGCTAGCTAGCTAGCATGTGTAGTATAGTATACTATTGCTAGCTAGCTAGCATGTATAGTATAGTATACTATTGCTAGCTAGCTAGCATGTATAGTATAGTATACTATTGCTAGCTAGGTAGCTAGCATGTATAGTATAGTATACATTTGCTAGCTAGGTAGCTAGCATTTTTAGTATAGTATACTTTTGCTAGCTAGGTAGCTAGCATTTTTAGTATAGTATATTTTTGCTAGCTAGGTAGCATGTATAGTATACTATTGCTAGCTAGGTAGCATGTATAGTATAGTATACTATTGCTAGCTAGCTAGCATGTATAGTATACTATTGGTAGCTAGCTAGCATGTATAGTATACTATTGCTAGCTAGCTAGCTAGCATGTATAGTATAGTATACTATTGCTGTATAGTAGAGTATACTATTGCTAGCTAGGTAGCATGTATAGTATAGTATACTATTGCTAGCTAGCTAGCATGTATAGTATACTATTGCTAGCTAGCTAGCTAGCATGTATAGTATAGTATACTATTGCTGTATAGTATAGTATACTATTGCTAGCTAGCTAGCATATATAGTATAGTATACTATTGCTAGCTAGCTAGCATATATAGTATAGTATACTACTGCTAGCTAGCTAGCATGTATAGTATAGTATACTATTGCTAGCTAGCTAGCTAGTATAGTATAGTATACTATTGCTAGCTAGCTAGCATGTATAGTATAGTATACTATTGCTAGCTAGCTAGCATGTATAGTATAGTATACTATTGCTAGCTAGCTAGCATGTATAGTATAGTATACTATTGCTAGCTAGCTAGCATGTATAGTATAGTATACTATTGCTAGCTAGCATGTATAGTATAGTATAGTATACTATTGCTAGCTAGCTAGCATGTATAGTATAGTATACTATTGCTAGCTAGCTAGCATGTATAGTATACTATTGCTAGCTAGCTAGCTAGCATGTATAGTATAGTATACTATTGCTGTATAGTATAGTATACTATTGCTAGCTAGCTAGCATATATAGTATAGTATACTATTGCTAGCTAGCTAGCATGTATAGTATAGTATACTATTGCTAGCTAGCTAGCATGTATAGTATAGTATACTATTGCTAGCTAGCTAGCTAGTATAGTATAGTATACTATTGCTAGCTAGCTAGCATGTATAGTATAGTATACTATTGCTAGCTAGCTAGCATGTATAGTATAGTATACTATTGCTAGCTAGCTAGCATGTATAGTATAGTATACTATTGCTAGCTAGCTAGCATGTATAGTATAGTATACTATTGCTAGCTAGCTAGCTAGTATAGTATAGTATACTATTGCTAGCTAGCTAGCATGTATAGTATAGTATACTATTGCTAGCTAGCTAGCATGTATAGTATAGTATACTATTGCTAGCTAGCTAGCATGTATAGTATAGTATACTATTGCTAGCTAGCTAGCATGTTTAGTATAGTATACTATTGCTAGCTAGCTAGCATGTATAGTATAGTATACTATTGCTAGCTAGCTAGCAATAGTATACTATACTATACATGCTAGCTAGCTAGCAATAGTATACTATACTATACATGCTAGCTAGCTAGCAATAGTATACTATACTATACATGCTAGCTAGCTAGCAATAGTATACTATACTATACATGCTAGCTAGCTAGCAATAGTATACTATACTATACTAGCTAGCTAGCTAGCAATAGTATACTATACTATACATGCTAGCTAGCTAGCAATAGTATACTATACTATACATGCTAGCTAGCTAGCAATAGTATACTATACTATACATGCTAGCTAGCTAGCAATAGTATACTATACTATACATGCTAGCTAGCTAGCAATAGTATACTATACTATACTATTGCTAGCTAGCTAGCATGTATAGTATAGTATACTATTGCTAGCTAGCTAGCATGTATAGTATAGTATACTATTGCTAGCTAGCTAGCATGTATAGTATAGTATACTATTGCTAGCTAGCTAGCATGTATAGTATAGTATACTATTGCTAGCTAGCTAGCATGTATAGTATAGTATACTATTGCTAGCTAGCTAGCATGTATAGTATAGTATACTATTGCTAGCTAGCTAGCATGTATAGTATAGTATACTATTGCTAGCTAGCTAGCATGTATAGTATAGTATACTATTGCTAGCTAGCTAGCATGTATAGTGTAGTATACTATTGCTAGCTAGCTAGCATGTATAGTGTAGTATACTATTGCTAGCTAGCTAGCATGTATAGTATAGTATACTATTGCTAGCTAGCTAGCATGTATAGTGTAGTATACTATTGCTAGCTAGCTAGCATGTATAGTATAGTATACTATTGCTAGCTAGCTAGCATGTATAGTGTAGTATACTATTGCTAGCTAGCTAGCATGTATAGTATAGTATACTATTGCTAGGTAGCTAGCATGTATAGTATAGTATACTATTGCTAGGTAGCTAGCATGTATAGTATAGTATACTATTGCTAGGTAGCTAGCATGTATAGTATAGTATACTATTGCTAGGTAGCTAGCATGTATAGTAAAGTATACTATTGCTAGCTAGCTAGCATGTATAGTAAAGTATACTATTGCTAGCTAGCTAGCATGTATAGTAAAGTATACTATTGCTAGCTAGCTAGCATGTATAGTAAAGTATACTATTGCTAGCTAGCTAGCATGTATAGTAAAGTATACTATTGCTAGCTAGCTAGCATGTATAGTAAAGTATACTATTGCTAGCTAGCTAGCATGTATAGTAAAGTATACTATTGCTAGCTAGCTAGCATGTATAGTAAAGTATACTATTGCTAGCTAGCTAGCTAGTATAGTATAGTATACTATTGCTAGCTAGCTAGCTAGTATAGTATAGTATACTATTGCTACCTAGCTAGCTAGTATAGTATAGTATACTATTGCTACCTAGCTAGCTAGTATAGTATAGTATACTATTGCTAGCTAGCTAGCTAGTATAGTATAGTATACTATTGCTAGCTAGCTAGCTAGTATAGTATAGTATACTATTGCTAGCTAGTATAGTATAGTATACTATTGCTAGCTAGCTAGCTAGTATAGTATAGTATAGTATAGTATAGTATAGTATAGTATAGTATAGTATAGTATACTATAGTATAGTATAGTATAGTATAGTATAGTATAGTATAGTATAGTATAGTATAGTATAGTATAGTATAGTATAGTATAGTATACTATTGCTAGCTAGCTAGCTAGTATAGTATAGTATACTATTGCTAGCTAGCTAGCTAGTATAGTATAGTATACTATTGCTAGCTAGCTAGCTAGTATAGTATAGTATACTATTGCTAGCTAGCTAGCTAGTATAGTATAGTATACTATTGCTAGCTAGCTAGCTAGTATAGTATAGTATACTATTGCTAGCTAGCTAGCTAGTATAGTATAGTATACTATTGCTAGCTAGCTAGCTAGTATAGTATAGTATACTATTGCTAGCTAGCTAGCTAGTATAGTATAGTATACTATTGCTAGCTAGCTAGCTAGTATAGTATAGTATACTATTGCTAGCTAGCTAGCTAGTATAGTATAGTATACTATTGCTAGCTAGCTAGCTAGTATAGTATAGTATACTATTGCTAGCTAACTGGCTAGTATAGTATAGTATACTATCGCTAGCTAGCTGGCTAGTATAGTATAGTATACTATTGCTAGCTAGCTAGCTAGTATAGTATAGTATACTATTGCTAGCTAGCTAGCATGTATAGTATAGTATACTATTGCTAGCTAGCTAGCATGTATAGTATAGTATACTATTGCTAGCTAGCTAGCATGTATAGTATAGTATACTATTGCTAGCTAGCTAGCATGTATAGTATAGTATACTATTGCTAGCTAGCTAGCATGTATAGTATAGTATACTATTGCTAGCTAGCTAGCATGTATAGTATAGTATACTATTGCTAGCTAGCTAGCATGTATAGTATAGTATACTATTGCTAGCTAGCTAGCATGTATAGTATAGTATACTATTGCTAGCTAGCTAGCATGTATAGTATAGTATACTATTGCTAGCTAGCTAGCATGTATAGTATAGTATACTATTGCTAGCTAGCTAGCATGTATAGTATAGTATACTATTGCTAGCTAGCTAGCATGTATAGTGTAGTATACTATTGCTAGCTAGCTAGCATGTATAGTGTAGTATACTATTGCTAGCTAGCTAGCATGTATAGTGTAGTATACTATTGCTAGCTAGCTAGCATGTATAGTATAGTATACTATTGCTAGCTAGCTAGCATGTATAGTGTAGTATACTATTGCTAGCTAGCTAGCATGTATAGTATAGTATACTATTGCTAGCTAGCTAGCATGTATAGTGTAGTATACTATTGCTAGCTAGCTAGCATGTATAGTATAGTATACTATTGCTAGGTAGCTAGCATGTATAGTAAAGTATACTATTGCTAGCTAGCTAGCATGTATAGTAAAGTATACTATTGCTAGCTAGCTAGCATGTATAGTAAAGTATACTATTGCTAGCTAGCTAGCATGTATAGTAAAGTATACTATTGCTAGCTAGCTAGCATGTATAGTAAAGTATACTATTGCTAGCTAGCTAGCATGTATAGTAAAGTATACTATTGCTAGCTAGCTAGCATGTATAGTAAAGTATACTATTGCTAGCTAGCTAGCATGTATAGTAAAGTATACTATTGCTAGCTAGCTAGCTAGTATAGTATAGTATACTATTGCTAGCTAGCTAGCTAGTATAGTATAGTATACTATTGCTAGCTAGCTAGCTAGTATAGTATAGTATACTATTGCTACCTAGCTAGCTAGTATAGTATAGTATACTATTGCTACCTAGCTAGCTAGTATAGTATAGTATACTATTGCTAGCTAGCTAGCTAGTATAGTATAGTATACTATTGCTAGCTAGTATAGTATAGTATACTATTGCTAGCTAGCTAGCTAGTATAGTATAGTATAGTATAGTATAGTATAGTATAGTATAGTATAGTATAGTATAGTATAGTATAGTATACTATAGTATAGTATAGTATAGTATAGTATAGTATAGTATAGTATAGTATAGTATAGTATAGTATACTATTGCTAGCTAGCTAGCTAGTATAGTATAGTATACTATTGCTAGCTAGCTAGCTAGTATAGTATAGTATACTATTGCTAGCTAGCTAGCTAGTATAGTATAGTATACTATTGCTAGCTAGCTAGCTAGTATAGTATAGTATACTATTGCTAGCTAGCTAGCTAGTATAGTATAGTATACTATTGCTAGCTAGCTAGCTAGTATAGTATAGTATACTATTGCTAGCTAGCTAGCTAGTATAGTATAGTATACTATTGCTAGCTAGCTAGCTAGTATAGTATAGTATACTATTGCTAGCTAGCTAGCTAGTATAGTATAGTATACTATTGCTAGCTAGCTAGCTAGTATAGTATAGTATACTATTGCTAGCTAGCTAGCTAGTATAGTATAGTATACTATTGCTAGCTAGCTAGCTAGTATAGTATAGTATACTATTGCTAGCTAGCTGGCTAGTATAGTATAGTATACTATCGCTAGCTAGCTGGCTAGTATAGTATAGTATACTATTGCTAGCTAGCTAGCTAGTATAGTATAGTATACTATTGCTAGCTAGCTAGCTAGTATAGTATAGTATACTATTGCTAGCTAGCTAGCTAGTATAGTATAGTATACTATTGCTAGCTAGCTAGCTAGCTAGTATAGTATAGTATACTATTGCTAGCTAGCTAGCTAGTATAGTATAGTATACTATTGCTAGCTAGCTAGCTAGCTAGTATAGTATAGTATACTATTGCTAGCTAGCTAGCTAGCTAGTATAGTATAGTATACTATTGCTAGCTAGCTAGCTAGCTAGTATAGTATAGTATACTATTGCTAGCTAGCTAGCTAGCTAGTATAGTATAGTATACTATTGCTAGCTAGCTAGCTAGCTAGTATAGTATAGTATACTATTGCTAGCTAGCTAGCTAGCTAGTATAGTATAGTATACTATTGCTAGCTAGCTAGCTAGCTAGTATAGTATAGTATACTATTGCTAGCTAGCTAGCTAGCTAGTACAGTATAGTATACTATTGCTAGCTAGCTAGCTAGCTAGTATAGTATAGTATACTATTGCTAGCTAGCTAGCTAGCTAGTATAGTATAGTATACTATTGCTAGCTAGCTAGCTAGCTAGTATAGTATAGTATACTAGCTAGCTAGCTAGTATAGTATAGTATACTATTGCTAGCTAGCTAGCTAGCTAGTATAGTATAGTATACTATTATAGTATAGTATAGTATAATACACTATTGTTAGCTAGCTAGCTAGTATAGTATAGTATACTATTGCTAGCTAGCTAGTATAGTATAGTATACTATTGCTAGCTAGCTAGTATAGTATAGTATACTATTGCTAGCTAGCTAGTATAGTATAGTATACTATTGCTAGCTAGCTAGCATGTATAGTATACTATTGCTAGCTAGCTAGCATGTATAGTATACTATTGCTAGCTAGCTAGCATGTATAGTATACTATTGCTAGCTAGCTAGCATGTATAGTATACTATTGCTAGCTAGCTAGCATGTATAGTATACTATTGCTAGCTAGCTAGCATGTATAGTATACTATTGCTAGCTAGCTAGCATGTATAGTATACTATTGCTAGCTAGCTAGCATGTATAGTATAGTATACTATTGCTAGCTAGCTAGCATGTATAGTATAGTATACTATTGCTAGCTAGCTAGCATGTATAGTATAGTATACTATTGCTAGCTAGCTAGCATGTATAGTACAGTATACTATTGCTAGCTAGCTAGCATGTATAGTATAGTATACTATTGCTAGCTAGCTAGCATGTATAGTATAGTATACTATTGCTAGCTAGCTAGCATGTATAGTATAGTATACTATTGCTAGCTAGCTAGCATGTATAGTATAGTATACTATTGCTAGCTAGCTAGCATGTATAGTATAGTATACTATTGCTAGCTAGCTAGCATGTATAGTATAGTATACTATTGCTAGCTAGCTAGCATGTATAGTATAGTATACTATTGCTAGCTAGCTAGCATGTATAGTATAGTATACTATTGCTAGCTAGCTAGCATGTATAGTATAGTATACTATTGCTAGCTAGCTAGCATGTATAGTATAGTATACTATTGCTAGCTAGCTAGCATGTATAGTATAGTATACTATTGCTAGCTAGCTAGCATGTATAGTATAGTATACTATTGCTAGCTAGCTAGCATGTATAGTATAGTATACTATTGCTAGCTAGCTAGCATGTATAGTATAGTATACTATTGCTAGCTAGCTAGCATGTATAGTATAGTATACTATTGCTAGCTAGCTAGCATGTATAGTATAGTATACTATTGCTAGCTAGCTAGCATGTATAGTATAGTATACTATTGCTAGCTAGCTAGCATGTATAGTATAGTATACTATTGCTAGCTAGCTAGCATGTATAGTATAGTATACTATTGCTAGCTAGCTAGCATGTATAGTATACTATTGATAGCTAGCTAGCATATAGTATACTATACTATACATGCTAGCTAGCATGTTTAGTATACTATTGCTAGCTAGCTAGCATGTATAGTATAGTATACTATTGCTAGCTAGCTAGCATGTATAGTATAGTATACTATTGCTAGCTAGCTAGCATGTATAGTATAGTATACTATTGCTAGCTAGCTAGCATGTATAGTATAGTATACTATTGCTAGCTAGCTAGCATGTATAGTATAGTATACTATTGCAAGCTAGCTAGCATGTATAGTATAGTATACTATTGCTAGCTAGCTAGCATGTATAGTATAGTATACTATTGCTAGCTAGCTAGCATGTATAGTATAGTATACTATTGCTAGCTAGCTAGCATGTATAGTATAGTATACTATTGCTAGCTAGCTAGCATGTATAGTATAGTATACTATTGCTAGCTAGCTAGCATGTATAGTATAGTATACTATTGCTAGCTAGCTAGCATGTATAGTATAGTATACTATTGCTAGCTAGCTAGCATGTATAGTATAGTATACTATTGCTAGCTAGGTAGCTAGCAAGTATAGTATAGTATACATTTGCTAGCTAGGTAGCTAGCATTTTTAGTATAGTATACTTTTGCTAGCTAGGTAGCATGTATAGTATACTATTGCTAGCTAGGTAGCATGTATAGTATATATAGTATACTATTGTTGTATAGTATAGTATACTATTGCTAGCTAGGTAGCATGTATAGTATAGTATACTATTGCTAGCTAGCTAGCATGTATAGTATACTATTGCTAGCTAGCTAGCTAGCATGTATAGTATAGTATACTATTGCTGTATAGTATAGTATACTATTGCTAGCTAGCTGGCATGTATAGTATAGTATACTATTGCTAGCTAGCTAGTATATATAGTATAGTATGCTATTGCTAGCTAGCTAGTATATATAGTATAGTATACTATTGCTAGCTAGCTAGCATATATAGTATAGTATACTATTGCTAGCTAGCTAGCATGTATAGTATAGTATACTATTGCTAGCTAGCTAGCATGTATAGTATAGTATACTATTGCTAGCTAGCTACCATGTATAGTATAGTATACTATTGCTAGCTAGCTACCATGTATAGTATAGTATACTATTGCTAGCTAGCTACCATGTATAGTATAGTATACTATTGCTAGCTAGCTACCATGTATAGTATAGTATACTATTGCTAGCTAGCTACCATGTATAGTATAGTATACTATTGCTAGCTAGCTACCATGTATAGTATACTATTGCTAGCTAGCTAGCATATATAGTATAGTATACTATTGCTAGCTAGCTAGCATGTATAGTATAGTATACTATTGCTAGCTAGCTAGCATGTATAGTATAGTATACTATTGCTAGCTAGCTAGCATGTATAGTATAGTATACTATTGCTAGCTAGCTAGCATGTATAGTATAGTATACTATTGCTAGCTAGCTAGCATGTATAGTATAGTATACTATTGCTAGCTAGCTAGCATGTATAGTATAGTATACTATTGCTAGCTAGCTAGCATGTATAGTATAGTATACTATTGCTAGCTAGCTAGCATGTATAGTATAGTATACTATTGCTAGCTAGCTAGCATGTATAGTACAGTATACTATTGCTAGCTAGCTAGCATGTATAGTATAGTATAATATTGCTAGCTAGCTAGCATGTATAGTATAGTATAATATTGCTAGCTAGCTAGCATGTATAGTATAGTATACTATTGCTAGCTAGCTAGCATGTATAGTATAGTATACTATTGCTAGCTAGCTAGCATGTATAGTATAGTATACTATTGCTAGCTAGCTAGCATGTATAGTATAGTATACTATTGCTAGCTAGCTAGCATGTATAGTATAGTATACTATTGCTAGCTAGCTAGCATGTATAGTATAGTATACTATTGCTAGCTAGCTAGCATGTATAGTATAGTATACTATTGCTAGCTAGCTAGCATGTATAGTATAGTATACTATTGCTAGCTAGCTAGCATGTATAGTATAGTATACTATTGCTAGCTAGCTAGCATGTATAGTATAGTATACTATTGCTAGCTAGCTAGCATGTATAGTATAGTATACTATTGCTAGCTAGCTAGCATGTATAGTATAGTATACTATTGCTAGCTAGCTAGCATGTATAGTATAGTATACTATTGCTAGCTAGCTAGCATGTATAGTATAGTATACTATTGCTAGCTAGCTAGCATGTATAGTATAGTATACTATTGCTAGTTAGCTAGCATGTACAGTATATTATACTATTGCTAGCTAGCTAGCATGTATAGTATAGTATACTATTGCTAGCTAGCTAGCATGTATAGTATAGTATACTATTGCTAGCTAGCTAGCATGTATAGTATAATATTTCTAGCTAGCTAGCATGTATAGTATACTATTGCTAGCTAGCTAGCATGTATAGTATAATATTGCTAGCTAGCATGTTTAGTATAATATTGCTAGCTAGCTAGCATGTATAGTATAGTATACTATTGCTAGCTAGCTAGCATGTATAGTATAGTATACTATTGCTAGCTAGCACGTATAGTATAGTATACTATTGCTAGCTAGCTAGCATGTATAGTATACTACTGCTAGCTAGCTAGCTAGTATAGTATATTATACTATTGCTAGCTAGCACGTATAGTATAGTATACTATTGCTAGCTAGCTAGCATGTATAGTATACTACTGCTAGCTAGCTAGCTAGTATAGTATATTATACTATTGCTAGCTAGCACGTATAGTATAGTATACTATTGCTAGCTAGCTAGCATGTATAGTATAGTATACTATTGCTAGCTAGCTACCATGTATAGTATAGTATACTATTGCTAGCTAGCTACCATGTATAGTATAGTATACTATTGCTAGCTAGCTACCATGTATAGTATACTATTGCTAGCTAGCTAGCATATATAGTATAGTATACTATTGCTAGCTAGCTAGCATGTATAGTATAGTATACTATTGCTAGCTAGCTAGCACGTATAGTATAGTATACTATTGCTAGCTAGCTAGCATGTATAGTATACTACTGCTAGCTAGCTAGCTAGTATAGTATATTATACTATTGCTAGCTAGCACGTATAGTATAGTATACTATTGCTAGCTAGCTAGCATGTATAGTATAGTATAGTATTGCTAGCTAGCTAGCATGTATAGTATATTATACTGTTGCTACTTAGCTAGCAAGTAAATTATAGTATACCATTGCTAGTTAGCTAGCATGTATAGTATAGTATACTATTGCTAGCTAGCTAGCATGTATAGTATAGTATACTAGTGCTAGCTAGCTAGCATGTATAGTATAGTATACTAGTGCTAGCTAGCTAGCATGTATAGTATAGTATACTAGTGGTAGCTTGCTAGCACGTATAGTATAGTATACTATTGCTAGCTAGCTAGCACGTATAGTATAGTATACTATTGCTAGCTAGCTAGCACGTATAGTATAGTATACTATTGCTAGCTAGCTAGCACGTATAGTATAGTATACTATTGCTAGCTAGCTAGCACGTATGGTATAGTATACTATTGCTAGCTAGCTAGCACGTATAGTATAGTATACTATTGCTAGCTAGCTAGCACGTATAGTATAGTATACTATTGCTAGCTAGCTAGCACGTATAGTATAGTATACAATTGCTAGCTAGCTTGCACGTATAGTATAGTATACTATTGCTAGCTAGCTGGCTAGTATATGTAGTATAGTATACTATTGCTAGCTAGCTAGCTAGTATAGTATAGTATACTATTGCTAGCTAGCTAGCTAGTATAGTATAGTATACTATTGCTAGCTAGCTAGCTAGTATAGTATAGTATACTATTGCTAGCTAGCTAGCTAGTATAGTATAGTATACTATTGTTAGCTAGCTAGCTAGTATAGTATAGTATACTATTGCTAGCTAGCTAGCTAGTATAGTATAGTATACTATTGCCAGCTAGCTAGCTAGTATAGTATAGTATACTATTGCCAGCTAGCTAGCTAGTATAGTATAGTATACTATTGCCAGCTAGCTAGCTAGTATAGTATAGTATACTATTGCCAGCTAGCTAGCTAGTATAGTATAGTATACTATTGCTAGCTAGGTAGCTAGCATGTATAGTATAGTATACTATTGCTAGCTAGTATAGTATAGTATACTATTGCTAGCTAGCTAGCATGTATAGTATAGTATACTATTGCTAGCTAGCTAGCATGTATAGTATAGTATACTATTGCTAGCTAGGTAGCATGTATAGTATAGTATACTATTGCTAGCTAGGTAGCTAGCATGTATAGTATAGTATACATTTGCTAGCTAGGTAGCTAGCATTTTTAGTATAGTATACTTTTGCTAGCTAGGTAGCATGTATAGTATACTATTGCTAGCTAGGTAGCATGTATAGTATACTATTGCTAGCTAGCTAGCTAGCATGTATATGTATATATAGTATAGTATACTATTGCTAGCTAGCTAGCATGTATAGTATAGTATACTATTGCTAGCTAGCTAGCATGTATAGTATAGTATACTATTGCTAGCTAGCTAGCATGTATAGTATAGTATACTATTGCTAGCTAGCTAGCATGTATAGTATAGTATACTATTGCTAGCTAGCTAGCATGTATAGTATAGTATACTATTGCTAGCTAGCTAGCATGTATAGTATAGTATACTATTGCTAGCTAGCTAGCATGTATAGTATAGTATACTATTGCTAGCTAGCTAGCATGTATAGTATAGTATACTATTGCCAGCTAGCTAGCATGTATAGTATAGTATACTATTGCTAGCTAGCTAGCATGTATAGTATAGTATACTATTGCTAGCTAGCTAGCATGTATAGTATAGTATACTATTGCCAGCTAGCTAGCATGTATAGTATAGTATACTATTGCTAGCTAGCTAGCATGTATAGTATAGTATACTATTGCCAGCTAGCTAGCATGTATAGTATAGTATACTATTGCTAGCTAGCTAGCATGTATAGTATAGTATACTATTGCTAGCTAGCTAGCATGTATAGTATAGTATACTATTGCTAGCTAGCTAGCATGTATAGTATAGTATACTATTGCTAGCTAGCTAGCATGTATAGTATAGTATACTATTGCTAGCTAGCTAGCATGTATAGTATAGTATACTAGTGCTAGCTAGCTAGCATGTATAGTATAGTATACTATTGCTAGCTAGCTAGCATGTATAGTATAGTATACTAGTGCTAGCTAGCTAGCATGTATAGTATAGTATACTAGTGCTAGCTAGCTAGCATGTATAGTATAGTATACTAGTGCTAGCTAGCTAGCATGTATAGTATAGTATACTAGTGCTAGCTAGCTAGCATGTATAGTATAGTATACTAGTGCTAGCTAGCTAGCATGTATAGTATAGTATACTAGTGCTAGCTAGCTAGCATGTATAGTATAGTATACTAGTGCTAGCTAGCTAGCATGTATAGTATAGTATACTAGTGCTAGCTAGCTAGCATGTATAGTATAGTATACTAGTGCTAGCTAGCTAGCATGTATAGTATAGTATACTATTGCTAGCTAGCTAGCATGTATAGTATAGTATACTGATGCTAGCTAGCTAGCATGTATAGTATAGTATACTATTGCTAGCTAGCTAGCATGTATAGTATACTATTGCTAGCTAGGTAGCATGTATAGTATAATATTGCTAGCTAGCATGTTTAGTATAATATTGCTAGCTAGCTAGCATGTATAGTATAGTATACTATTGCTAGCTAGCTAGCATGTATAGTATAGTATACTATTGCTAGCTAGCTAGCATGTATAGTATAGTATACTATTGCTAGCTAGCTAGCATGTATAGTATAGTATACTATTGCTAGCTAGCTAGCATGTATAGTATAGTATACTATTGCTAGCTAGCTAGCATGTATAGTATAGTATACTATTGCTAGCTAGCTAGCATGTATAGTATAGTATACTATTGCTAGCTAGCTAGCATGTATAGTATAGTATACTATTGCTAGCTAGCTAGCATGTATAGTATAGTATACTATTGCTAGCTAGCTAGCATGTATAGTATAGTATACTATTGCTAGCTAGGTAGCATGTATAGTATAGTATACTATTGCTAGCTAGCTAGCATGTATAGTATAGTATACTATTGCTAGCTAGGTAGCATGTATAGTATAGTATACTATTGCTAGCTAGCTAGCATGTATAGTATAGTATACTATTGCTAGCTAGCTAGCATGTATAGTATAGTATACTATTGCTAGCTAGCTAGCATGTATAGTATAGTATACTAGTGCTAGCTAGCTGGCTAGTATAGTATAGTATACTATTGCTAGCTAGCTGGCTAGTATAGTATAGTATACTATTGCTAGCTAGCTAGCTAGTATAGTATAGTATACTATTGCTAGCTAGCTAGCTAGTATAGTATAGTATACTATTGCTAGCTAGCTAGTATAGTATAGTATACTATTGCTAGCTAGCTAGTATAGTATAGTATACTATTGCTAGCTAGCTAGCTAGTATAGTATAGTATACTATTGCTAGCTAGCTAGCATGTATAGTATAGTATACTATTGCTAGCTAGGTAGCATGTATAGTATAGTATACTATTGCTAGCTAGCTAGCATGTATAGTATAGTATACTATTGCTAGCTAGCTAGCATGTATAGTATAGTATACTATTGCTAGCTAGCTAGCATGTATAGTATAGTATACTATTGCTAGCTAGCTAGCATGTATAGTATAGTATACTATTGCTAGCTAGCTAGCATGTATAGTATACTATTGCTAGCTAGCTCGCATGTATAGTATAGTATACTATTGCTAGCTAGCTAGCATGTATAGTATACTATTTCGAGCTAGCTAGCATGTATAGTATACTATTGCTAGCTAGCTAGCATGTATAGTATAGTATACTAGTGCTAGCTAGCTAGCACGTATAGTATAGTATACTAGTGGTAGCTTCCTAGCACGTATAGTATAGTATACTATTGCTAGCTAGCTAGCACGTATTGTATAGTATACTATTGCTAGCTAGCTAGCTAGTATAGTATAGTATACTATTGCTAGCTAGCTAGCTAGTATAGTATAGTATACTATTGCTAGCTAGCTAGCTAGTATAGTATAGTATACTATTGCTAGCTAGCTAGCATGTATAGTATAGTATACTATTGCTAGCTAGCTAGCATGTATAGTATAGTATACTATTGCTAGCTAGGTAGCTAGCATGTATAGTATAGTATACTTTTGCTAGCTAGCTAGCGTGTATAGTATAGTATACTATTGCTAGCTAGCTAGCATGTATAGTATATTATACTGTTGCTACTTAGCTAGCAAGTAAAGTATAGTATACTATTGCTAGTTAGCTAGCATGTTAAGTATAGTATACTATTGCTAGTTAGCTAGCATGTATAGTATAGTATACTATTGCTAGCTAGCTAGCATGTATAGTATAGTATACTATTGCTAGCTAGCTAGCATGTATAGTATAGTATACTATTGCTAGCTAGCTAGCATGTATAGTATAGTATACTATTGCTAGCTAGCTAGCATGTATAGTATAGTATACTATTGCTAGCTAGCTAGCATGTATAGTATAGTATAATATTGCTAGCTAGCTAGCATGTATAGTATAGTATAATATTGCTAGCTAGCTAGCTAGTATAGTATAGTATACTATTGCTAGCTAGCTAGCATGTATAGTATAGTATACTATTGCTAGCTAGCTAGCATGTATAGTATAGTATACTATTGCCAGCTAGCTAGCATGTATAGTATAGTATACTATTTCTAGCTAGCTAGCTAGTATAGTATAGTATACTATTGCTAGCTAGCTAGCATGTATAGTATAGTATACTATTGCTGTATAGTATAGTATACTATTGCTAGCTAGCTAGCATGTATAGTATATTATACTATTGCTAGCTAGCTAGCATGTATAGTATATTATACTATTGCTAGCTAGCTAGCATGTATAGTATATTATACTATTGCTAGCTAGCTAGCATGTATAGTATATTATACTATTGCTAGCTAGCTAGCATGTATAGTATATTATACTATTGCTAGCTAGCTAGCATGTATAGTATAGTATACTATTGCTAGCTAGCTAGCATGTATAGTATAGTATACTATTGCTAGCTAGCTAGCATGTATAGTATAGTATACTGTTGCTAGCTAGCTAGCATGTATAGTATATTATACTATTGCTAGCTAGCTAGCATGTATAGTATATTATACTATTGCTAGCATGTATAGTATATTATACTATTGCTAGCTAGCTAGCATTTATAGTATAGTATACTATTGCTAGCTAGCTAGCATGTATAGTATAGTATACTATTGCTAGCTAGCTAGCATGTATAGTATAGTATACTATTGCTAGCTAGTTAGCATGTATAGTATAGTATACTATTGCTAGCTAGCTAGCATGTATAGTATAGTATACTATTGCTAGCTAGCTAGCATGTATAGTATAGTATACTATTGCTAGCTAGCTAGCATATAGAGTATAGTATACTATTGCTAGCTAGCTAGCATGTATAGTATAGTATACTATTGCTAGCTAGGTAGCATGTATAGTATAGTATACTATTGCTAGCTAGGTAGCATGTATAGTATAGTATACTATTGCTAGCTAGCTAGCACGTATAGTATAGTATACTATTGCTAGCTAGCTAGCACGTATAGTATAGTATACAATTGCTAGCTAGCTTGCACGTATAGTATAGTATACTATTGCTAGCTAGCTGGCTAGTATAGTATAGTATACTATTGCTAGCTAGCTAGCTAGTATAGTATAGTATACTATTGCTAGCTAGCTAGCTAGTATAGTATAGTATACTATTGCTAGCTAGCTAGCTAGTATAGTATAGTATACTATTGCTAGCTAGCTAGCTAGTATAGTATAGTATACTATTGCTAGCTAGCTTGCTAGTATAGTATAGTATACTATTGCTAGCTAGCTAGCTAGTATAGTATAGTATACTATTGCTAGCTAGCTAGCTAGTATAGTATAGTATACTATTGCTAGCTAGCTAGCTAGTATAGTATAGTATACTATTGCTAGCTAGCTAGCTAGTATAGTATAGTATACTATTGCTAGCTAGTATAGTATAGTATACTATTGCCAGCTAGCTAGCTAGTATAGTATAGTATACTATTGCCAGCGAGCTAGCTAGTATAGTATAGTATACTATTGCCAGCTAGCTAGCTAGTATAGTATAGTATACTTTTGCTAGCTAGCTAGCGTGTATAGTATAGTATACTATTGCTAGTTAGCTAGCATGTTAAGTATAGTATACTATTGCTAGTTAGCTAGCATGTATAGTATAGTATACTAGTGCTAGCTAGCTAGCATGTATAGTATAGTATACTATTGCTAGCTAGCTAGCATGTATAGTATAGTATACTATTGCTAGCTAACTAGCATGTATAGTATAGTATACTATTGCTAGCTAGCTAGCATGTATAGTATACTATTGCTAGCTAGCTAGCATGTATAGTATAGTATACTATTGCTAGCTAGCTAGCATGTATAGTATAGTATACTATTGCTAGCTAGCTAGCATGTATAGTATACTATTGCTAGCTAGCTAGCATGTATAGTATACTATTGCTAGCTAGCTCGCATGTATAGTATAGTATACTATTGCTAGCTAGCTAGCATGTATAGTATACTATTTAGAGCTAGCTAGCATGTATAGTATACTATTGCTAGCTAGCTAGCATGTATAGTATAGTATACTAGTGCTAGCTAGCTAGCACGTATAGTATAGTATACTAGTGGTAGCTTGCTAGCACGTATAGTATAGTATACTATTGCTAGCTAGCTAGCACGTATAGTATAGTATACTATTGCTAGCTAGCTAGCTAGTATAGTATAGTATACTATTGCTAGCTAGCTAGCTAGTATAGTATAGTATACTATTGCTAGCTAGCTAGCTAGTATAGTATAGTATACTATTGCTAGCTAGCTAGCATGTATAGTATAGTATACTATTGCTAGCTAGCTAGCATGTATAGTATAGTATACTATTGCTAGCTAGGTAGCTAGCATGTATAGTATAGTATACTTTTGCTAGCTAGCTAGCGTGTATAGTATAGTATACTATTGCTAGCTAGCTAGCATGTATAGTATATTATACTGTTGCTACTTAGCTAGCAAGTAAAGTATAGTATACTATTGCTAGTTAGCTAGCATGTTAAGTATAGTATACTATTGCTAGTTAGCTAGCATGTATAGTATAGTATACTATTGCTAGCTAGCTAGCATGTATAGTATAGTATACTATTGCTAGCTAGCTAGCATGTATAGTATAGTATACTATTGCTAGCTAGCTAGCATGTATAGTATAGTATACTATTGCTAGCTAGCTAGTATAGTATAGTATACTATTGCTAGCTAGCTAGCATGTATAGTATAGTATACTATTGCTAGCTAGCTAGCATGTATAGTATAGTATACTATTGCTAGCTAGCTAGCATGTATAGTATAGTATACTATTGCTAGCTAGCTAGCATGTATAGTATAGTATACTATTGCCAGCTAGCTAGCATGTATAGTATAGTATACTATTGCCAGCTAGCTAGCATGTATAGTATAGTATACTATTTCTAGCTAGCTAGCATGTATAGTATAGTATACTATTTCTAGCTAGCTAGCTAGTATAGTATAGTATACTATTGCTAGCTAGCTAGCTAGTATAGTATAGTATACTATTGCTAGCTAGCTAGCTAGTATAGTATAGTATACTATTGCTAGCTAGCTATCTAGTATAGTATAGTATACTATTGCTAGCTAAGCTAGCTAGTATAGTATAGTATACTATTGCTAGCTAGCTAGCTAGTATAGTATAGTATACTATTGCTAGCTAGCTAGCTAGTATAGTATAGTATACTATTGCTAGCTAGCTAGCTAGTATAGTATAGTATACTATTGCTAGCTAGTTAGCTAGTATAGTATAGTATACTATTACTAGCTAGCTAGCTAGTATAGTATAGTATACTATTGCTAGCTAGCTAGCTAGTATAGTATAGTATACTATTGCTAGCTAGCTAGCTAGTATAGTATAGTATACTATTGCTAGCTAGCTAGCTGGTATAGTATAGTATACTATTGCTAGCTAGCTAGCTGGTATAGTATAGTATACTATTGCTAGCTAGCTAGCTGGTATAGTATAGTATACTATTGCTAGCTAGCTAGCTAGTATAGTATAGTATACTATTGCTAGCTAGCTAGCTGGTATAGTATAGTATACTATTGCTAGCTAGCTAGCTAGTATACTATAGTATACTATTGCTAGCTAGCTAGCTAGTATAGTATAGTATACTATTGCTAGCTAGCTAGCTAGTATAGAATAGTATACTATTGCTAGCTAGCTAGCTAGTATAGTAGCAATAGTATAGTATAGTATACTATTGCTAGCTAGCTAGCATGTATAGTATAGTATACTATTGCTAGCTAGCTAGCATGTATAGTATAGTATACTATTGCTAGCTAGCTAGCATGTATAGTATAGTATACTATTGCTAGCTAGCTAGCATGTATAGTATAGTATACTATTGCTAGCTAGCTAGCATGTATGGTATAGTATACTATTGCTAGCTAGCTAACATGTATAGTATAGTATACTATTGCTAGCTAGCTAGCATGTATAGTATAGTATACTATTGCTAGCTAGCTAGCATGTATAGTATAGTATACTATTGCTAGCTAGCATATACATGCTAGCAATAGTATACTATTGCTATACTATACTAGCTATTGCTACCTAGCTAGCAATAGTATACTATACATGCTACCTAGCTAGCAAAAGTATACTATACTAAAAATGCTAGCTACCTAGCAATAGTATACTATACTATACATGCTAGCTAGCTAGCAATAGTATACTATACTATACATGCTAGCTAGCTAGCAATAGTATACTATACTATACTATTGCTACTATACTAGCTAGCTAGCTAGCAATAGTATACTATTCTATACTAGCTAGCTAGCTAGCAATAGTATACTATACTATACTAGCTAGCTAGCTAGCAATAGTATACTATACTATACTAGCTAGCTAGCTAGCAATAGTATACTATAATATACCAGCTAGCTAGCTAGCAATAGTATACTATACTATACTAGCTAGCTAGCTAGCAATAGTATACTATACTATACCAGCTAGCTAGCTAGCAATAGTATACTATACTATACCAGCTAGCTAGCTAGCAATAGTATACTATACTATACCAGCTAGCTAGCTAGCAATAGTATACTATACTATACTAGCTAGCTAGCTAGCAATAGTATACTATACTATACTAGCTAGCTAGCTAGCAATAGTATACTATACTATACTAGCTAGCTAGCTAGTAATAGTATACTATACTATACTAGCTAGCTAGCTAGTAATAGTATACTATACTATACTAGCTAGCTAGCTAGCAATAGTATACTATACTATACTAGCTAGCTAGCTAGCAATAGTATACTATACTATACTAGCTAGCTAGCTAGCAATAGTATACTATACTATACTAGCTAGCTAGCTAGCAATAGTATACTATACTATACTAGCTAGCTAGCTAGCAATAGTATACTATACTATACTAGCTAGCTTAGCTAGCAATAGTATACTATACTATACATGCTAGCTAGCTAGCAATAGTATACTATACTATACATGCTAGCTAGCTAGCAATAGTATACTATACTATACATGCTAGCTAGCTAGCAATAGTATACTATACTATACATGCTAGCTAGCTAGCAATAGTATACTATACTATACATGCTAGCTAGCTAGCAATAGTATACTATACTATACAAGCTAGCTAGCTAGCAATAGTATACTATACTATACAAGCTAGCTAGCTAGCAATAGTATACTATACTATACATGCTAGCTAGCTACCAATAGTATACTATACTATACATGCTAGCTAGCTAGCAATAGTATACTATACTATACAGCAATAGTATACTATACTATACATGCTAGCTAGCTAGCTAGCAATAATATACTATAAATGCTAGCTAGCTAGCAATAGTATACTATACTATACATGCTACCTAGCTAGCAATAGTATACTATACATGCTACCAAGCTAGCAAAAGTATACTATACTAAAAATGCTAGCTACCTAGCTAGCAAAAGTATACTATACTATACATGCTAGCTACCTAGCTAGCAATAGTATACTATACTATACATGCTAGCTAGCTAGCAATAGTATACTATACTGTACATGCTAGCTGGCTAGCAATAGTATACTATACTATACATGCTAGCTAGCTAGCAATAGTATACTATACTATACATACTAGCTAGCTAGCAATAGTATACTATACTATACATGCTAGCTAGCTAGCAATAGTATACTATACTATACATGTTAGCTAGCTAGCAATAGTATACTATACTAAAAATGCTAGCTACCTAGCTAGCAAAAGTATACTATACTATACATGCTAGCTACCTAGCTAGCAATAGTATACTATACTATACATGCTAGCTAGCTAGCAATAGTATACTATACTGTACATGCTAGCTGGCTAGCAATAGTATACTATACTATACATGCTAGCTAGCTAGCAATAGTATACTATACTATACATGCTAGCTAGCTAGCAATAGTATACTATACTATACATGCTAGCTAGCTAGCAATAGTATACTATACTATACATGTTAGCTAGCTAGCAATAGTATACTATACCATACATGCTAGCTAGCTAGCAATAGTATACTATACCATACATGCTAGCTAGCTAGCAATAGTATACTATACTATACATGCTAGCTAGCTAGCAATAGTATACTATACTATACATGCTAGCTAGCTAGCAATAGTATACTATACTATACATGCTAGCTAGCTAGCAATAGTATACTATACTATACATGCTCGCTAGCTAGCAATAGTATACTATACTATACATGCTAGCTAGCTAGCAATAGTATACAATACTATACATGCTAGCTAGCTAGCAATAGTATACTATACTATACTATTGCTACTATACTAGCTAGCTAGCTAGCAATAGTATACTATACTATACTAGCTAGCTAGCTAGCAATAGTATACTATACTATACTAGCTAGCTAGCTAGCAATAGTATACTATACTATACTAGCTAGCTAGCTAGCAATAGTATACTATACTATACTAGCTAGCTAGCTAGCAATAGTATACTATACTATACTAGCTAGCTAGCTAGCAATAGTATACTATACTATACCAGCTAGCTAGCTAGCAATAGTATACTATACTATACTAGCTAGCTAGCTAGCAATAGTATACTATACTATACCAGCTAGCTAGCTAGCAATAGTATACTATACTATACCAGCTAGCTAGCTAGCAATAGTATACTATACTATACCAGCTAGCTAGCTAGCAATAGTATACTATACTATACCAGCTAGCTAGCTAGCAATAGTATACTATACTATACTAGCTAGCTAGCTAGCAATAGTATACTATACTATACTAGCTAGCTAGCTAGCAATAGTATACTATACTATACTAGCTAGCTAGCTAGTAATAGTATACTATACTATACTAGCTAGCTAGCTAGCAATAGTATACTATACTATACTAGCTAGCTAGCTAGCAATAGTATACTATACTATACTAGCTAGCTAGCTAGTAATAGTATACTATACTATACTAGCTAGCTAGCTAGTAATAGTATACTATACTATACTAGCTAGCTAGCTAGTAATAGTATACTATACTATACTAGCTAGCTAGCTAGTAATAGTATACTATACTATACTAGCTAGCTAGCTAGCAATAGTAGTAGCTAGCTAGCTAGCAATAGTATACTATACTATACTAGCTAGCTAGCTAGCAATAGTATACTATACTAGCTAGCTAGCTAGCAATAGTATACTATACTATACTAGCTAGCTAGCTAGCAATAGTATACTATACTATACTAGCTAGCTAGCTAGCAATAGTATACTATACTATACTAGCTAGCTAGCTAGCAATAGTATACTATACTATACTAGCTAGCTAGCTAGCAATAGTATACTATACTATACTAGCTAGCTAGCTAGCAATAGTATACTATACTATACTAGCTAGCTAGCTAGCAATAGTATACTATACTATACTAGCTAGCTTAGCTAGCAATAGTATACTATACTATACTAGATAGCTAGCTAGCAATAGTATACTATACTATACTAGCTAGCTAGCTAGCAATAGTATACTATACTATACTAGCTAGCTAGCTAGCAATAGTATACTATACTATACTAGCTAGCTTAGCTAGCAATAGTATACTATACTATACTAGATAGCTAGCTAGCAATAGTATACTATACTATACTAGCTAGCTAGCTAGCAATAGTATACTATACTATACTATATAGTATAGTATACTATACTAGCTAGCTAGCTAGAAATAGTATAGTATACTATACTAGCTAGCTAGCTAGAAATAGTATACTATACTATACATGCTAGCTAGCTAGAAATAGTATACTATACTATACATGCTAGCTAGCTGGCAATAGTATACTATACTATACATGCTAGCTAGCTAGCAATAGTATACTATACTATACATGCTAGCTAGCTAGCAATAGTATACTATACTATACTAGCTAGCTAGCAATAGTATACTATACTATACATGCTAGCTAGCTAGCAATAGTATACTATACTATACATGCTAGCTAGCTAGCAATAGTATACTATACTATACATGCTAGCTAGCTAGCAATAGTATACTATACTATACATGCTAGCTAGCTAGCAATAGTATACTATACTATACATGCTAGCTAGCTAGCAATAGTATACTATACTATACATGCTAGCTAGCTAGCAATAGTATACTATACTATACATGCTAGCTAGCTAGCAATAGTATACTATACTTAACATGCTAGCTAACTAGCAATAGTATACTATACTTAACATGCTAGCTAACTAGCAATAGTATACTATACTTTACTTGCTAGCTAAGTAGCAACAGTATAATATACTATACATGCTAGCTAGCTAGCAATAGTATACTATACTATACACGCTAGCTAGCTAGCAAAAGTATACTATACTATACATGCTAGCTACCTAGCTAGCAATAGTATACTATACTATACATGCTAGCTAGCTAGCAATAGTATACTATACTATACATGCTAGCTAGCTAGCAATAGTATACTATACTATACATGCTAGCTAGCTAGCAATAGTATACTATACTATACTAGCTAGCTAGCTAGCAATAGTATACTATACTATACTAGCTAGCTAGCTAGCAATAGTAAACTATACTATACGTGCTAGCTAGCTAGCAATAGTATACTATACTATACGTGCTAGCAAGCTACCACTAGTATACTATACTATACGTGCTAGCAAGCTACCACTAGTATACTATACTATACGTGCTAGCTAGCTAGCACTAGTATACTATACTATACATGCTAGCTAGCTAGCAATAGTATACTATACATGCTAGCTAGCTCTAAATAGTATACTATACATGCTAGCTAGCTAGCAATAGTATACTATACTATACATGCGAGCTAGCTAGCAATAGTATACTATACATGCTAGCTAGCTAGCAATAGTATACTATACATGCTAGCTAGCTAGCAATAGTATACTATACTATACATGCTAGCTAGCTAGCAATAGTATACTATACTATACATGCTAGCTAGCTAGCAATAGTATACTATACATGCTAGCTAGCTAGCAATAGTATACTATACTATACATGCTAGCTAGCTAGCAATAGTATACTATACTATACATGCTAGCTAGCTAGCAATAGTATACTATACTATACATGCTAGCTAGCTAGCACTAGTATACTATACTATACATGCTAGCTAACTAGCAATAGTATACTATACTTAACATGCTAGCTAACTAGCAATAGTATACTATACTTTACTTGCTAGCTAAGTAGCAACAGTATAATATACTATACATGCTAGCTAGCTAGCAATAGTATACTATACTATACATGCTAGCTAGCTAGCAATAGTATACTATACTATACGTGCTAGCTAGCTAGCAATAGTATACTATACTATACGTGCTAGCTAGCAATAGTATAATATACTATACTAGCTAGCTAGCTAGCAATAGTATACTATACTATACATGCTAGCTAGCTAGCACTAGTATACCATACTTTACATGCTAGCTAGCTAGCACTAGTATACCATACTTTACATGCTAGCTAGCTAGCAATAGTATACTATACTATACATGCTAGCTAGCTAGCACTAGTATACTATACTATACATGCTAGCTAGCTAGCACTAGTATACTATACTATACATGCTAGCTAGCTAGCACTAGTATACTATACTATTGCAATAGTATACTATACTATACATGCTAGCTAGCTAGCAATAGTATACTATACTATACATGCTAGCTAGCTAGCAATAATATACTATACTATACAAGCTAGCTAGCTAGCAATAGTATACTATACTATACAAGCTAGCTAGCTAGCAATAGTATACTATACTATACAAGCTAGCTAGCTAGCAATAGTATACTATACTATACATGCTAGCTAGCTAGCAATAGTATACTATACTATACATGCTAGCTAGCTAGCAATAGTATACTATACTATACATGCTAGCTAGCTAGCAATAGTATACTATACTATACATGCTAGCTAGCTAGCAATAGTATACTATACTATACATGCTAGCTAGCTAGCAATAGTATACTATACTATACATGCTAGCTAGCAATAGTATACTAAACATGCTAGCTAGCATGTATAGTATAGTATACTATATGCTGTTGTGAATCAGAATTGATCAACCCTCGTACCCGTACATTGCACTAATTTGTTAACGCAGCAACAACCAGTTCATTCACTTGGTTGTTTGTTAAATTCTTTGCGTTGACAAATTGTGCAATAGCGATATTTCGCAATTGGGTCAAAAGCTTAATAATATTAAGTACGTTAGCAAGTAAGCATAATAATATTAACTATTAAGCACAATATTAATATATTAAATTATGATTAAGTTTGGTATAAATAATTCATGTTAAGAAACCAAATGAGCAGTTGTAGTTTGTTAGTTGAAGACAGTTGTAATTAGTTAGTGAGGGCAGTTGTAATTAGTCAGTGGTAATTAGTTAGTTGTAATTATAGTCTTGTATTTGAGCAGTCAAAAAGTTAGAGTCATACCTGCGATTCCCACGGGACCCTCCAGGTTTAAATTTGTAAAGTAAAAATAATAAGATACTATTTTTTATTAATAAATCCCTTTTAATATACAAAAGAAAAATCCGTTTTTAAATTCAACACAACATTTTGGCGCAGCCGGTATTAGCAAGAGTACAGTTTGATATCTTTTGGCAGTTTCAAGGAAGTATATTGATATTGGAAAGCTATTTTAGCTCAATTTAATTTTAATATACTGAATTAAATTGTTAAAAGGATACGTTGTTCTGTATACCAACATTTACTACACAACTCAAGGTTTTAATGAGCTATTTTAGCTGCCTTAAGTTGCACAGACTTTGGTGGTAAACTCAACGACGACAAACATTTGCTCGAGACAAATGGGACCAACACAAATGGTAAAAATATTTATATAAGTGTTGAATTAGTAAATTAAACTAGATAAACGCATAGTGAAAAATTCAAAATGATTAGCATTATTTAAATAGAAGGAAAGCTTGTTTGTGAAAGTGAACATTGAAAATAAAAGTGGATTTAGGAAATTTTGCTTGAGCTATATGGAGGATTTGAAAAAAAAATTACAAAAGACACAAGAGGAGACCAGGGAAATTTCTGAGCGAGTGTGGAATCTCATAAAGTACCTTAACAATACCAAAGAGTATATAGAGTTAGTAAAGCATAAAGTGAGGAGCCAGGGAAACATAACCGAATTTGAAAAGATAGATATTTTATTGGAAGAACTACAAGTGCTACATGAACATCAACAAAGTCCAGCTATATCTAGGGAAATAGAAGAATATTTACACGTTAACCGGATCTTGAAGCAGCAGAACGAAAGCTTAAGAAAAACCATTGAAGAAGCTGAACAACAGATTCAAGACAGCGAACAGAAGACACAAGCATTTAAAGACTTCGCACAGCGCGTTAATCCCAACTTGACTCCTGATCAGTTGCAGCAAGTCATTGAAAATAGAAAGGTGATAGAGGAAAAAACTCAACAAATTGAAACGCTGAAGTCAAAGATACGAAACTTACAAGGAGAGACAAGGAAAGTGATTACAATTAACACAACAAGTAGTAACAACATGACAACTTTTACCGAACTCTTGAAAACCATATCCCATGTGGTACCAATTTTCTACGGAACTGATGGGCCAGAACTGGCAAGGGAAGCCAAGAAGTTTATTGAAGGATGTATGATAGCAAAGGATAAACTAGAAGAACCAGGTAATGTGGTCGACATAATCAAATGCATCAAAACTAGACTATTTGGAAATGCTTACTCATATTTGCACAATAAAGAGTTCACAACAATAGAAGCCTTATGTCAGGCTATTAGAGAAAAATTTGTAAAAGGCAAAACCCTAACAGAATTGCAAGAACTAATTTTCAGCAGTAAGCAAGGTCCAACAGAGACAGCATATGAATTTGGAGAGAGACTAGAAGGACTACTTACAGATGCCACAGAACTAATTGCAGCACAATGGCAAGAAGTTTCCCATCGAAAATCTATGATAGATCACTGCAACCAATCCGCAGTAAGAAGTTACATAAGAGGCTTACGAGATCCTAGATTGATGTCAAAATTCATCGGACACGAAAACGAAAAGCTATCTGCCCTGCTGAAAATCACCAAGGATGCTCAAAATCTTTTTGGTTCTAATATGAAATCTTCAAATATCATGACAATGCATACCGAGGAACCTTTATATGATACGGTCCAGCAGTTAATAAAAGAAGTCCGACAACTATCCATGCATCAGAAGACCTGTAACCATTCAACACCAAACAGTAATTCACGAGAAAACTCAAATTACTGGAGCCCTATGATAGACGAATGCTATTACCAAGGAAACAATATGTGCTATAATCAAAGACAGGGGCATAAAGAATGCAATTTGAGAAGGAACATGAAACCTCCCGACTATGGAACAAATAGGCAAAATTTTACAAGCTCGAAAACTCAAAACAAAAGTGGAACTAGGTATAACAACAACGAGGAGCGACGCTGTTTTAGATGCAATACACAGGGTCACATTTCTACTAATTGCCCAAGAAACAGACGGAGTATAAATAGCGATAATAGAAACGGCATCAATAGAGGCAACAATGATGTAAACAGAAGCAGATTTAATTACAACAGCAATAATTCGGGAAACGAGAATCGGCCCGGCCAAGATTAATGGACCGGAATGCCGAAAAATGTAGAGAAATTACTAATAAAAAAAATGAAAATAAAACACAACACCCCGTAGGAACTAACTATAAGATAAAGCTTTTAATTTAGATATACACTTGACAGAGGAGCAGGATAATCAGAAACAGGAAGACAAGGATAACACCAAATTAATATCTGGTGCAAGACGCACAGATTTTGTAAGAAAATACCTGAATAATACGGCAATGATGACATGTAATGATATAAATAATAGAATAATTAAGGACGGAAACGTCGCAGAATATCACATAAACCACTCAGAGTATAAAAATGAACTGAGACTGGAGAATGATGTTAGTAGCAACGAAAGTTGTGAGATAAACGATGGGTATATAAGCTTTCCTTGTAGAGAGGCAAAAGAGGAAAAATTACTACTGTTGGTAGACTCAGGCGCTGATACTACACTAGTAAAGGAAGAAACTTTGACATCGTGCATAAAAGTTAATGAAAAGGAAAAGAAATCCTTGTCAGGAGCCTTTGGAGGAAACATGAGTACCAAAGGAAGTATAACTGTGAACCATAAATACGTGGACAAACTAAGTTTTAAAATGCACATAGTACCAAAGGGCACAATTTTGCCAGCAGATGGTTTGCTGGGCCCAGATATGATGTGGAATAGGTCGGTTACCGACACAATAAACAAAAACATAAAATTTTTTGACAACCAGAGAAAAATAGTTTCCTTGCCACTTGTTTCAGAAATTCCTTCGTTATATATATCCGAAAATTTTTCTATAAAAGGACGTTCCCAGGGAGTTGTATCAGTAGTAGTAACCAAGGCTACGGGAGAAATAATAGTAAACAAACTACAAATTTTACCAGGGGTTTTTGTGGGCGAAACCCTAACATCAATCAGAGGGGGAATAGCATTTATTCCAATTCTAAACACCAACAACTATACAGTAGACATAAATAAGAAAATAATGTTAAGTTATGAAAATCCTGAGGACTACCAGATAAAATCAACAACAGCCATTAATACAATAGGCACTGCGGACAACAAAGAAAGAACCAAATTACTATTGGAAACAGTACAGCTTTCCGCAGATTTGAATCCGGAAGAGAGATTATCGATCGAGAGCATTTTGAAATCATACGATGACGTGTTTCAATTACCCGGAGATAATCTAACTCACACAAATGTACTTAAACATAAAATCCCAACTGATTCTACTCAACCCCCAATAAATACTAAGCAATATAGACTACCTGAGGTCCACCGAAATGAAGTGAATAGACAAGTAGACCAGATGGTCAAAGATGGAATTATCTCTCCCAGTACTTCCCCTTGGAATTCACCAATACTCCTAGTACCAAAAAAGGCAGGAAAGGACGGAGAGAAAAAATGGCGCTTAGTAGTAGATTTCAGAAAATTGAACGAGGCCACAATAAAGCAAGTCTTCCCCATACCAAGAATTGACGAAATCCTAGACCAACTGGGATACAGCCGATATTTTTCTACCCTCGATCTAGCGAGTGGATACCACCAAGTTTTAATGGACCCACGGGACAGACAAAAAACCGCTTTTAGCACCAATTTGGGACATTTTGAGTTTAATCGTATGCCTTTCGGATTAACAGGGGCACCAGCCACTTTTCAAAGAATCATGAACTCGATATTAACGGGTCTACAAGGAATCGACTGTTTCGTCTATCTGGACGATATAGTAATCTACGGCAGAAACCTAGCGGATCACCAATTAAGGCTCAAGAGAGTATTATATATATTAAGAAGGTACAACCTTAACTTACACCCCGAAAAATGTCATTTCCTTCAAAGGGAGGTAGTTTATCTAGGCCACCAATGTTCGGAAAATGGAGTCTTACCGGATCCCCATAAAACTAAAGCAGTAAAAAACATTCCACCTCCTAGAAGTATCAAAGACTTGCAAGCATTTCTAGGATTGATCAACTACTACAGGAAGTTTATACCAAACTCATCCGAAATTGCCTTACCCCTAAACAAACTACTAAGGAAGAACGTGAAATTTGAATGGACACAAGAGTGTCAGCAAGCTATGGACAAATTAAAAGCAGCAGTTTCGAATCCACCTCTATTACAATACCCTGACTTTGCGAAACCATTTGTTCTGACTACGGATGCTAGCAATGAAGCCCTAGGAGCTATCCTTTCTCAAGGAGAGCCTGGTAGCGATTTACCAGTATATTTTGCAAGCAGAGTACTAAGTGTCACAGAAAAACGATACTCTACAATAGAAAAGGAGTTGCTTGCCATCGTATGGGCAACAAAAACTTTTAGGCCATATTTACTCGGGAGACACTTCACCATTTTTACAGACCACAAACCCCTCAAGGGTATAGCTAATCTGAAAGATCAAGAAGGCAGGTTGGGGCGCCTTAGACTAAAACTTTTAGAATATGATTTCGAGATACGGTATAAATCAGGAAAAACGAATCAAAACGCTGATGCCCTCAGTCGCCTTCCAATAGAGAAAATAAATGTAGGGGCAATAACTAGATCAAAAGCTCGAGAATTACAAAACAAGCAGAATGTAGTGAATGAAGAAATTATGCATCAAACAGGGGTAAATCAGAATATGGGAGAGGAAGATATGGCTGTTTATTTAACGAATGCAGAAGATATAAATAAAGTAATAAAAACATTCCACGATACACCTTTGGGTGGACACCAAGGGACATTCAAAACTTATTCCCGCATCAGGAACCAGTATAAATGGGCCGGCATGTATCGACAAATAAAAAATTATGTAACAACGTGTAGCCTATGCCAGAAAAACAAATGTTCGAAAGTTGAAAAAATGCCATTGGTAATAACAAGCACTTCAAGTAAGCCTTTCGAAAAAGTTTTCATGGACCTGGTAGGTCCGTTGCCAGAATCAGCTAGGGGAAACAAATACATCGTCACCTTTCAAGACGATTTTTCAAAATTTTTCGCATGTGCAGCCGTGCCTGACGCAGAGGCACCAACTGTAGCTAAAGTCTTTTTTAAGGAAATAATTTCAAGATACTTCATTCCCAAGGTGTTGGCAACAGATAATGGTTCAAACTTCACATCCAGATTATTCAAGGAAACGTGTAAGATGCTAAGAATAAAGAAACTACTAACTACTCCTTATCATCCACAAGCGAATGGGGCTTTAGAACGAGCTCATCGACCACTGGCCGAATTTCTGAGAAATTTCGTTAACCTGGATGGTACCAACTGGGACGACTGGACTCATCACGCCATGCATGTGTATAATAATAGCAAACATTCAACAACAAAACAAACACCGACGAGAGTGTTATTTGGGTTTGAATTTGAAATGCCCATCTCTTTGAAAATATCCCCGACACCACTATACAACGCGGACGATTATAGCAAAATTCTGAAATATCAAATCCAACGTTCACATGAAATCGTTAGAGAGAACCAAGAGAGGGCAAAATTAAGAGCAAAACAGTATTATGATAAGGGTTCAAAGGACAGAGAATATAAAATAGGTCAAAAGGTTTGGTTAAAGAATCAAACTAGAAAGAATAAATTTTCACCCTTATGGTTAGGACCATATGAAGTTATAGACATACCAACACGTGTAAACATAAAATTGAGAGTAAAAAAGTGTGAAAAGGTCTACCATAAGAATTTAGTAAAACCCTATAAGGAACGGCATTTAATATAAGTTATTTTACTTCTTTTTTTACTTCAAATGCAGCCAATTGTGTAAAGAATTCATTTCCGGGTACCTTAAAACAAACAAAAAACACAAATATGCTTACTAAAACGTTTCTTCAAATAATAAAAAAAAAAAGTTAGTTGAATAAACCCTCGCTACAATACGTAATTGCAATTAAACAAAATTGTTGACAAAAGGAAAATGATACAAAAAAAAAAAACAAAAAATGTTTAACTGCAATATGAGTTTTGGGAAAGTTAAGCTAGGTCAGTTATGCATTGTACGGTTTGAAGTCAACAATCTGAAGTACCAAAGTGCTGACGACGTATTTATTTGTCCTACACGCGTATATATGCACACCTGTTGTCATATTTTTGTTTTTTATTCTTTTATACAACTTTATGTTGACATACTTTAAATTTGATGACCATTTATACTTAATAATTTTATATTGAAAAAAATAATAATATAATAGCAATAATCATAAACAGTAATTATTCCGAAAAAAAACTAATTGCAAAGGCAAAATATGTACATAGTTAAATTATGCATCTTTAAGAAAAAAAAATATATATATATTGAAAATCTATACTTGTATGGTCAATTATTTAGCTGCTAAAATTAAATAAATATAATGATAGCGAAAGAAAAATGTTTGTATTTGAAACAAAACATCCAAAAGTATTATTACATATTATATTATATTATAGCATAAGATCAACTACATTTAAGATTATAACATACTATGTAAAAGCATTTGATCCAATTAGTGTTTTTGGAAAATATCTATAACTAGATATTTTCTTCCGCCAAGGGGGGAGGGATGTTGTGAATCAGAATTGATCAACCCTCGTACCCGTACATTGCACTAATTTGTTAACGCAGCAACAACCAGTTCATTCACTTGGTTGTTTGTTAAATTCTTTGCGTTGACAAATTGTGCAATAGCGATATTTCGCAATTGGGTCAAAAGCTTAATAATATTAAGTACGTTAGCAAGTAAGCATAATAATATTAACTATTAAGCACAATATTAATATATTAAATTATGATTAAGTTTGGTATAAATAGTTCATGTTAAGAAACCAAATGAGCAGTTGTAGTGTGTTAGTTGGAGGAGTTGTAGTTTGTTAGTTGAAGACAGTTGTAATTAGTTAGTGAGGGCAGTTGTAATTAGTCATTGGTAATTAGTTAGTTGTAATTATGGTCTTCTATTTTTGCAGTCAAGAAGTTAGAGTCATACCTGCGATTCCCACGGGACCCTCCAGGTTTAAATTTGTAAAGTAAAAATAATAAGATACTAGTTTTTATTCATAAATCCCTTTTAATATACAAAAGAAAAATCCGTTTTTAAATTCAACACAACACTAGGTAGCTAGCAATAGTATACTATACTATACATGCTAGCTAGCTAGCAATAGTATACTATACTATACATGCTAGGTAGCTAGCAATAGTATACTATACTATACATGCTAGCTAGCTAGCAATAGTATACTATACTATACATGCTAGCTAGCTAGCAATAGTATACTATACTATACATGCTAGCTAGCTAGCAATAGTATACTATACTATACATGCTAGCTAGCTAGCAATAGTATACTATACTATACATGCTAGCTAGCTAGCAATAGTATACTATACTATACATGCTAGCTAGCTAGCAATAGTATACTATACTATACATGCTAGCTAGCTAGCAATAGTATACTATACTATACATGCTAGCTAGCTAGCAATAGTATACTATACTATACATGCTAGCTAGCTAGCAATAGTATAGTATACTATACATGCTAGCTAGCTAGCAATAGTATACTATACTATACATGCTAGCTAGCTAGCAATAGTATACTATACTATACATGCTAGCTAGCTAGCAATAGTATACTATACTATACATGCTAGCTAGCTAGCAATAGTATACTATACTATACATGCTAGGTAGCTAGCAATAGTATGCTATACTATACATGCTAGCTAGCTAGCAATAGTATACTATACTATACATGCTAGCTAGCTAGCAATAGTATGCTATACTATACATGCTAGCTAGCTAGCAATAGTATACTATACTATACATGCTAGCTAGCTAGCAATAGTATGCTATACTATACATGCTAGCTAGCTAGCAATAGTATGCTATACTATACATGCTAGCTAGCTAGCAATAGTATGCTATACTATACATGCTAGCTAGCTAGCAATAGTATGCTATACTATACATGCTAGCTAGCTAGCAATAGTATGCTATACTATACATGCTAGCAATAGTATACTATACATGCTAGCTAGCTAGCAATAGTATACTATAAATGCTAGCTAGCTAGCAATAGTATACTATACATGCTAGCTAGCTAGCAATAGTATACTATACATGCTAGCTAGCTAGCAATAGTATACTATACATGCTAGCTAGCTAGCAATAGTATACTATACATGCTAGCTAGCTAGCAATAGTATACTATACATGCTAGCTAGCTAGCAATAGTATACTACACATGCTAGCTAGCTAGCAATAGTATACTATACTATACATGCTAGCTAGCTAGCAATAGTATACTATACTATACATGCTAGCTAGCTAGCAATAGTATACTATACTATACATGCTAGCTAGCTAGCAATAGTATACTATACTATACATGCTAGCTAGCTAGCAATAGTATACTATACTATACATGCTAGCTAGCTAGCAATAGTATACTATACTATACATGCTAGCTAGCTAGCAATAGTATACTATACTATACATGCTAGGTAGCTAGCAATAGTATGCTATACTATACATGCTAGGTAGCTAGCAATAGTATACTATACTATACATGCTAGGTAGCTAGCAATAGTATGCTATACTATACATGCTAGCTAGCTAGCAATAGTATACTATACATACTAGCTAGCTAGCAATAGTATACTATACATGCTAGCTAGCTAGCAATAGTATAGTAGTATACTATACATGCTAGCTAGCTAGCAATAGTATACTATACATGCTAGCTAGCTAGCAATAGTATAGTAGTATACTATACATGCTAGCTAGCTAGCAATAGTATACTATACATGCTAGCTAGCTAGCAATAGTATAGTAGTATACTATACATGCTAGCTAGCTAGCAATAGTATACTATACATGCTAGCTAGCTAGCAATAGTATAGTAGTATACTATACATGCTAGCTAGCTAGCAATAGTATACTATACATGCTAGCTAGCTAGCAATAGTATACTATACATGCTAGCTAGCTAGCAATAGTATACTATACATGCTAGCTAGCCAGCAATAGTATACTATACATGCTAGCTAGCCAGCAATAGTATACTATACATGCTAGCTAGCTAGCAATAGTATACTATACATGCTAGCTAGCTAGCAATAGTATACTATACATGCTAGCTAGCTAGCAAGAGTACACTATACTATACATGCTAGCTAGCTAGCAATAGTATACTATACATGCTAGCTAGCTAGCAATAGTATACTATACATGCTAGCTAGCTAGCAAGAGTACACTATACTATACATGCTAGCTAGCTAGCAATAGTATACTATACATGCTAGCTAGCTAGCAATAGTATACTATACATGCTAGCTAGCTAGCAATAGTACACTATACTATACATGCTAGCTAGCTAGCAATAGTATACTATACATGCTAGCTAGCTAGCAATAGTATACTATACTATACATGCTAGCTAGCTAGCAATAGTATACTATACATGCTAGCTAGCTAGCAATAGTATACTATACATGCTAGCTAGCTAGCAATAGTATACTATACATGCTAGCTAGCTAGCAATAGTATACTATACATGCTAGCTAGCTAGCAATAGTATACTATACATGCTAGCTAGCTAGCAATAGTATACTATACATGCTAGCTAGCTATAGTATACTATACATGCTAGCTAGCTAGCAATAGTATACTACACATGCTAGCTAGCTAGCAATAGTATACTATACTATACATGCTAGCTAGCTAGCAATAGTATACTATACTATACATGCTAGCTAGCTAGCAATAGTATACTATACTATACATGCTAGCTAGCTAGCAATAGTATACTATACTATACATGCTAGGTAGCTAGCAATAGTATGCTATACTATACATGCTAGGTAGCTAGCAATAGTATACTATACTATACATGCTAGGTAGCTAGCAATAGTATGCTATACTATACATGCTAGCTAGCTAGCAATAGTATACTATACATGCTAGCTAGCTAGCAATAGTATACTATACATGCTAGCTAGCTAGCAATAGTATAGTAGTATACTATACATGCTAGCTAGCTAGCAATAGTATAGTAGTATACTATACATGCTAGCTAGCTAGCAATAGTATACTATACATGCTAGCTAGCTAGCAATAGTATAGTAGTATACTATACATGCTAGCTAGCTAGCAATAGTATACTATACATGCTAGCTAGCTAGCAATAGTATAGTAGTATACTATACATGCTAGCTAGCTAGCAATAGTATACTATACATGCTAGCTAGCTAGCAATAGTATAGTAGTATACTATACATGCTAGCTAGCTAGCAATAGTATACTATACATGCTAGCTAGCTAGCAATAGTATACTATACATGCTAGCTAGCTAGCAATAGTATACTATACATGCTAGCTAGCCAGCAATAGTATACTATACATGCTAGCTAGCCAGCAATAGTATACTATACATGCTAGCTAGCTAGCAATAGTATACTATACATGCTAGCTAGCTAGCAATAGTATACTATACATGCTAGCTAGCTAGCAAGAGTACACTATACTATACATGCTAGCTAGCTAGCAATAGTATACTATACATGCTAGCTAGCTAGCAATAGTATACTATACATGCTAGCTAGCTAGCAAGAGTACACTATACTATACATGCTAGCTAGCTAGCAATAGTATACTATACATGCTAGCTAGCTAGCAATAGTATACTATACATGCTAGCTAGCTAGCAATAGTACACTATACTATACATGCTAGCTAGCTAGCAATAGTATACTATACATGCTAGCTAGCTAGCAATAGTATACTATACTATACATGCTAGCTAGCTAGCAATAGTATACTATACATGCTAGCTAGCTAGCAATAGTATACTATACATGCTAGCTAGCTAGCAATAGTATACTATACATGCTAGCTAGCTAGCAATAGTATACTATACATGCTAGCTAGCTAGCAATAGTATACTATACATGCTAGCTAGCTAGCAATAGTATACTATACATGCTAGCTAGCTAGCAATAGTATACTATACATGCTAGCTAGCTAGCAATAGTATACTATACATGCTAGCTAGCTATAGTATACTATACATGCTAGCTAGCTAGCAATAGTATACTACACATGCTAGCTAGCTAGCAATAGTATACTATACTATACATGCTAGCTAGCTAGCAATAGTATACTATACTATACATGCTAGCTAGCTAGCAATAGTATACTATACTATACATGCTAGCTAGCTAGCAATAGTATACTATACTATACATGCTAGGTAGCTAGCAATAGTATGCTATACTATACATGCTAGGTAGCTAGCAATAGTATACTATACTATACATGCTAGGTAGCTAGCAATAGTATGCTATACTATACATGCTAGCTAGCTAGCAATAGTATACTATACATGCTAGCTAGCTAGCAATAGTATACTATACATGCTAGCTAGCTAGCAATAGTATAGTAGTATACTATACATGCTAGCTAGCTAGCAATAGTATAGTAGTATACTATACATGCTAGCTAGCTAGCAATAGTATACTATACATGCTAGCTAGCTAGCAATAGTATACTATACATGCTAGCTAGCTAGCAATAGTATACTATACATGCTAGCTAGCTAGCAATGGTATACTATACATGCTAGCTAGCTAGCAATAGTATACTATACATGCTAGCTAGCTAGCAATGGTATACTATACATGCTAGCTAGCTAGCAATAGTATACTATACATGCTAGCTAGCTAGCAATAGTATACTATACATGCTAGCTAGCTAGCAATAGTATACTATACATGCTAGCTAGCTAGTAATAGTATACTATACATGCTAGCTAGCTAGCAATAGTATACTATACATGCTAGCTAGCTAGCAATAGTATACTATACATGCTAGCTAGCTAGCAATAGTATACTATACATGCTAGCTAGCTAGCAATAGTATACTATACTATACATGCTAGCTAGCTAGCAATAGTATACTATACTATACATGCTAGCTAGCTAGCAATAGTATACTATACTATACATGCTAGCTAGCTAGCAATAGTATACTATACTATACATGCTAGCTAGCTAGCAATAGTATACTATACTATACATGCTAGCTAGCTAGCAATAGTATACTATACTATACATGCTAGCTAGCTAGCAATAGTATACTATACTATACATGCTAGCTAGCTAGCAATAGTATACTATACTATACATGCTAGCTAGCTAGCAATAGTATACTATACTATACATGCTAGCTAGCTAGCAATAGTATACTATACTTTACATGCTAGCTAGCTAGCAATAGTATACTATACTTTACATGCTAGCTAGCTTACATGCTAGCTAGCAATAGTATACTATACTATACATGCTAGCTAGCTAGCAATAGTATACTATACTATACATGCTAGCTAGCTAGCAATAGTATACTATACTATACATGCTAGCTAGCTAGCAATAGTATACTATACTATACATGCAATAGCAATAGTATACTATACTATACATGCTAGCTAGCTAGCAATAGTATACTATACTATACATGCTAGCTAGCTAGCAATAGTATACTATACTATACATGCTAGCTAGCTAGCAATAGTATACTATACTTTACATGCTAGCTAGCTAGCAATAGTATACTATACATGCTAGCTAGCTAGCAATAGTATACTCTACTATACATGCTAGCTAGTTAGCAATAGAATACTCTACTATACATGCTAGCTAGCTAAAAATAGTATACTCTACTATACATGCTAGCTAGCTAGCAATAGTATACTCTACTATACATGCTAGCTAGCTAGCAATAGTATACTATACTATACATGCTAGCTAGCTAGCAATAGTATACTATACTATACATGCTAGCTAGCTAGCAATAGTATACTATACTATACATGCTAGCTAGCTTGCAATAGTATACTATACTATACATGCTAGCTAGCTTGCAATAGTATACTATACTATACATGCTAGCTAGCTTGCAATAGTATACTATACTATACACTCTAGCTAGCTAGCATATATAGTATAGCATACTATTGCTAGCTACCTAGCATGTATAGTATAGTATACTATTGCTAGCTAGCTCGCATGTATAGTATAGCATACTATTGCTAGCTACCTAGCATGTATAGTATAGCATACTATTGCTAGCTACCTAGCATGTATAGTATAGTATACTATTGCTAGCTAGCTAGCATGTATAGTATAGTATACTATTGCTAGCTAGCTAGCATGTATAGTATAGTATACTGTTGCTAGCTAGCTAGCATGTATAGTATAGTATACTATTGCTAGCTAGCTAGCATGTATAGTATAATATACTATTGCTAGCTAGCTAGCATGTATAGTATAGTATACTATTGCTAGCTAGCTAGCATGTATAGTATAATATACTATTGCTAGCTAGCTAGCATGTATAGTATAGTATACTATTGCTAGCTAGCTAGCATGTATAGTATAATATACTATTGCTAGCTAGCTAGCATGTATAGTATAATATACTATTGCTAGCTAGCTAGCATGTATACTATAGTATACTATTGCTAGCTACCTAGCATGTATAGTATAGTATACTATTGCTAGCTAGCTAGCTAGCATGTATAGTATAGTATACTATTGCTAGCTAGCTAGCTAGCATGTATAGTATAGTATACTATTGCTAGCTAGCTAGCTAGCATGTATAGTATAGTATACTATTGCTAGCTAGCTAGCTAGCATGTATAGTATAGTATACTATTGCTAGCTAGCTAGCATGTATAGTATAGTATACTATTGCTAGCTAGCTAGCATGTATAGTATAGTATACTATTGCTAGCTAGCTAGCATGTATAGTATAGTATACTATTGCTAGCTAGCTAGCATGTATAGTATAGTATACTATTGCTAGCTAGCTAGCATGTATAGTATAGTATACTATTGCTAGCTAGCTAGCATGTATAGTATAGTATACTATTGCTAGCTAGCTAGCATGTATAGTATAGTATACTATTACTAGCTAGCTAGCATGTATAGTATAGTATACTATTGCTAGCTAGCTAGCATGTATAGTATAGTATACTATTGCTAGCTAGCTAGCATGTATAGTATAGTATACTATTGCTAGCTAGCTAGCATGTATAGTATAGTATACTATTGCTAGCTACCTAGCATGTATAGTATAGTATACTATTGCTAGCTAGCTAGTATAGTATAGTATACTATTGCTAGCTACCTAGCATGTATAGTATAGTATACTATTGCTAGCTAGCTAGTATAGTATAGTATACTATTGCTAGCTATTGCTAGCTAGCTAGCATGTATAGTATAGTATACTATTGCTAGCTAGCTAGCATGTATAGTATAGTATACTATTGCTAGCTAGCTAGCATGTATAGTATAGTATACTATTGCTAGCTAGCTAGCATGTATAGTATAGTATACTATTGCTAGCTAGCTAGCATGTATAGTATAGTATACTATTGCTAGCTAGCTAGCATGTATAGTATAGTATACTATTGCTAGCTAGCTAGCATGTATAGTATAGTATACTATTGCTAGCTAGCTAGCATGTATAGTATAGTATACTATTGCTAGCTAGCTAGCATGTATAGTATAGTATACTATTGCTAGCTAGCTAGCATGTATAGTATAGTATACTATTGCTAGCTAGCTAGCATGTATAGTATAGTATACTATTGCTAGCTAGCTAGCATGTATAGTATAGTATACTATTGCTAGCTAGCTAGCATGTATAGTATAGTATACTATTGCTAGCTAGCTAGCATGTATAGTATAGTATACTATTGCTAGCTAGCTAGCATGTATAGTATAGTATACTATTGCTAGCTAGCTAGCATGTATAGTATACTATTGATAGCTAGCTAGCAATTATAGTATAGTATACTATTGATAGCTAGCTAGCAATTATAGTATAGTATACTATTGCTAGCTAGCTAGCTAGTATAGTATAGTATACTATTGCTAGCTAGCTAGCTAGTATAGTATAGTATACTATTGCTAGCTAGCTAGCTAGTATAGTATAGTATACTATTGCTAGCTAGCTAGCTAGTATAGTATAGTATACTATTGCTAGCTAGCTAGCTAGTATAGTATAGTATACTATTGCTAGCTAGCTAGCTAGTATAGTATAGTATACTATTGATAGCTAGCTAGCTAGTATAGTATAGTATACTATTGCTAGCTAGCTAGCTAGTATAGTATAGTATACTATTGCTAGCTAGCTAGCTAGTATAGTATAGTATACTATTGCTAGCTAGCTAGCTAGTATAGTATAGTTTACTATTGCTAGCTAGCTAGCTAGTATAGTATAGTTTACTATTGCTAGCTATTGCTAGCTAGCTAGCATGTATAGTATAGTATACTATTGCTAGCTAGCTAGCATTTTTAGTATAGTATACTATTGCTAGCTAGCTAGCATTTTTAGTATAGTATACTATTGCTAGCTAGCTAGCATTTTTAGTATAGTATACTATTGCTAGCTAGCTAGCATGTATAGCATAGTATACTCTTGCTAGCTAGCTAGCATGTATAGTATAGTATACTATTGCTAGCTAGCTAGCATGTATAGTATAGTATACTATTGCTAGCTAGCTAGCATGTATAGTATAGTATACTATTGCTAGCTAGCTAGCATGTATAGTATAGTATACTATTGCTAGCTAGCTAGCATGTATAGTATAGTATACTATTGCTAGCTAGCTAGCATGTATAGTATAGTATACTATTGCTAGCTAGCTAGCATGTATAGTATAGTATACTATTGCTAGCTAGCTAGCATGTATAGTATACTATTGCTAGCTAGCTAACATGTGTAGTATGCTATTGCTAGCATGTATAGTATACTATTGCTAGCTAGCTAACATGTACAGTATACTATTGCTAGCTAGCTAGCATGTATAGTATACTATTGCTAGCTAGCTAACATGTATAGTATACTATTGCTAGCTAGCTAGCATGTATAGTATCCTATTGCTAGCTAGCTAACATGTATAGTATACTATTGCTAGCTAGCTAGCATGTATAGTATCCTATTGCTAGCTAGCTAACATGTATAGTATACTATTGCTAGCTAGCTAGCATGTATAGTATAGTATACTATTGCTAGCTAGCTAGCATGTATAGTATAGTATACTATTGCTAGCTAGCTAGCATGTATAGTATAGTATACTATTGCTAGCTAGCTAGCATGTATAGTATAGTATACTATTGCTAGCTAGCTAGCATGTATAGTATAGTATACTATTGCTAGCTAGCTAGCATGTATAGTATAATATACTATTGCTAGCTAGCTAGCATGTATAGTATAATATACTATTGCTAGCTAGCTAGCATGTATAGTATAATATACTATTGCTAGCTAGCTAGCATGTATAGTATTGTATACTATTGCTAGCTAGCTAGCATGTATAGTATTGTATACTATTGCTAGCTAGCTAGCATGTATAGTATAGTATACTATTGCTAGCTAGCTAGCATGTATAGTATAGTATACTATTGCTAGCTAGCTAGCATGTATAGTATAGTATACTATTGCTAGCTAGCTAGCATGTATAGTATAGTATACTATTGCTAGCTAGCTAGCATGTATAGTATAGTATACTATTGCTAGCTAGCTAGCATGTATAGTATAGTATACTATTGCTAGCTAGCTAGCATGTATAGTATAGTATACTATTGCTAGCTAGCTAGCATGTATAGTATAGTATACTATTGCTAGCTAGCTAGCATGTATAGTATAGTATACTATTGCTAGCTAGCTAGCATGTATAGTATACTATTGATAGCTAGCTAGCAATTATAGTATAGTATACTATTGCTAGCTAGCTAGCTAGTATAGTATAGTATACTATTGCTAGCTAGCTAGCTAGTATAGTATAGTATACTATTGCTAGCTAGCTAGCTAGTATAGTATAGTATACTATTGCTAGCTAGCTAGCTAGTATAGTATAGTATACTATTGCTAGCTAGCTAGCTAGTATAGTATAGTATACTATTGCTAGCTAGCTAGTATAGTATAGTATACTATTGCTAGCTAGCTAGCTAGTATAGTATAGTTTACTATTGCTAGCTAGCTAGCTAGTATAGTATAGTTTACTATTGCTAGCTAGCTAGCATGTATAGTATAGTATACTATTGCTAGCTAGCTAGCATTTTTAGTATAGTATACTATTGCTAGCTAGCTAGCATTTTTAGTATAGTATACTTTTGCTAGCTAGCTAGCATGTATAGTATAGTATACTATTGCTAGCTAGCTAGCATGTATAGTATAGTATACTATTGCTAGCTAGCTAGCATGTATAGTATAGTATACTATTGCTAGCTAGCTAGCATGTATAGTATAGTATACTATTGCTAGCTAGCTAGCATGTATAGTATAGTATACTATTGCTAGCTAGCTAGCATGTATAGTATAGTATACTATTGCTAGCTAGCTAGCATGTATAGTATAGTATACTATTGCTAGCTAGCTAGCATGTATAGTATAGTATACTATTGCTAGCTAGCTAACATGTGTAGTATGCTATTGCTAGCATGTATAGTATACTATTGCTAGCTAGCTAACATGTATAGTATACTATTGCTAGCTAGCTAACATGTATAGTATACTATTGCTAGCTAGCTAGCATGTATAGTATACTATTGCTAGCTAGCTAACATGTATAGTATACTATTGCTAGCTAGCTAGCATGTATAGTATAGTATACTATTGCTAGCTAGCTAGCATGTATAGTATAGTATACTATTGCTAGCTAGCTAGCATGTATAGTATAGTATACTATTGCTAGCTAGCTAGCATGTATAGTATAGTATACTATTGCTAGCTAGCTAGCATGTATAGTATAGTATACTATTGCTAGCTAGCTAGCATGTATAGTATTGTATACTATTGCATGCTAGCATGCTAGCATGTATAGTATAGTATACTATTGCTAGCTAGCTAGCATGTATAGTATAGTATACTATTGCTAGCTAGCTAGCATGTATAGTATAGTATACTATTGCTAGCTAGCTAGCATGTATAGTATAGTATACTATTGCTAGCTAGCTAGCATGTATAGTATAGTATACTATTGCTAGCTAGCTAGCATGTATAGTATAGTATACTATTGCTAGCTAGCTAGCATGTATAGTATTGTATACTATTGCTAGCTAGCTAGCATGTATAGTATACTACTGCTAGCTAGCTAGCATGTATAGTATACTACTGCTAGCTAGCTAGCATGTATAGTATACTACTGCTAGCTAGCTAGCATGTATAGTATACTACTGCTAGCTAGCTAGCATGTATAGTATACTACTGCTAGCTAGCTAGCATGTATAGTATAGTATACTATTGCTAGCTACCTAGCATGTATAGTATAGTATACTATTGCTAGCTAGCTAGCATGTATAGTATAGTATACTATTGCTAGCTAGCTAGCATGTATAGTATACTATTGCTAGCTAGCTAGCATGTATAGTATACTATTGCTAGCTAGCTAGCATGTATAGTATAGTATACTATTGCTAGCTAGCTAGCATGTATAGTATACTATTGCTAGCTAGCTAGCATGTATAGTATACTATTGCTAGCTAGCTAGCATGTATAGTATACTATTGCTAGCTACCTAGCATGTATAGTATAGTATACTATTGCTAGCTAGCTAGCATGTATAGTATACTATTGCTAGCTAGCTAGCATGTATAGTATACTATTGCTAGCTAGCTAGCATGTATAGTATACTATTGCTAGCTAGCTAGCATGTATAGTATACTATTGCTAGCTAGCTAGCATGTATAGTATACTATTGCTAGCTAGCTAGCATGTATAGTATACTATTGCTAGCTAGCTAGCATGTATAGTATACTATTGCTAGCTAGCTAGCATGTATAGTATACTATTGCTAGCTAGCTAGCATGTATAGTATACTATTGCTAGCTAGCTAGCATGTATAGTATACTATTGCTAGCTAGCTAGCATGTATAGTATACTATTGCTAGCTAGCTAGCATGTATAGTATACTATTGCTAGCTAGCTAGCATGTATAGTATACTATTGCTAGCTAGCTAGCATGTATAGTATACTATTGCTAGCTAGCTAGCATGTATAGTATACTATTGCTAGCTAGCTAGCATGTATAGTATACTATTGCTAGCTAGCTAGCATGTATAGTATACTATTGCTAGCTAGCTAGCATGTATAGTATACTATTGCTAGCTAGCTAGCATGTATAGTATACTATTGCTAGCTAGCTAGCATGTATAGTATACTATTGCTAGCTAGCTAGCATGTATAGTATACTATTGCTAGCTAGCTAGCATGTATAGTATACTATTGCTAGCTAGCTAGCATGTATAGTATACTATTGCTAGCTAGCTAGCATGTATAGTATACTATTGCTAGCTAGCTAGCATGTATAGTATACTATTGCTAGCTAGCTAGCATGTATAGTATACTATTGCTAGCTAGCTAGCATGTATAGTATACTATTGCTAGGTAGCTAGCATGTATAGTATACTATTGCTAGGTAGCTAGCATGTATAGTATACTATTGCTAGGTAGCTAGCATGTATAGTATACTATTGCTAGCTAGCTAGCATGTATAGTATACTATTGCTAGCTAGCTAGCATGTATAGTATAGTATACTATTGCTAGCTAGCTAGCATGTATAGTATAGTATACTATTGCTAGCTAGCTAGCATGTATAGTATAGTATACTATTGCTAGCTAGCTAGCATGTATAGTATAGTATACTATTGCTAGCTAGCTAGCATGTATAGTATACTATTGCTAGCTAGCTAGCATGTATAGTATAGTATACTACTGCTAGCTAGCTAGCATGTATAGTATAGTATACTACTGCTAGCTAGCTAGCATGTATAGTATAGTATACTATTGCTAGCTAGCTAGCATGTATAGTATAGTATACTATTGCTAGCTAGCTAGCATGTATAGTATACTACTGCTAGCTAGCTAGCATGTATAGTATACTATTGCTAGCTAGCTAGCATGTATAGTATACTATTGCTAGCTAGCTAGCATGTATAGTATACTATTGCTAGCTAGCTAGCATGTATAGTATAGTATACTATTGCTAGCTAGCTAGCATGTATAGTATACTATTGCTAGCTAGCTAGCATGTATAGTATACTGTTGCTAGCTAGCTATAGTATACTATACATGCTAGCTAGCTAGCAGTAGTATACTATACATGCTAGCTAGCTAGCAATAGTATACTATACTATACATGCTAGCTAGCTAGCAGTAGTATACTATACTATACATGTAGTATAGTATAGTATACTACTGCTAGCTAGCTAGCATGTATAGTATAGTATACTATTGCTAGCTAGCTAGCATGTATAGTATACTACTGCTAGCTAGCTAGCATGTATAGTATACTACTGCTAGCTAGCTAGCATGTATAGTATACTATTGCTAGCTAGCTAGCATGTATAGTATACTATTGCTAGCTAGCTAGCATGTATAGTATACTATTGCTAGCTAGCTAGCATGTATAGTATACTATTGCTAGCTAGCTAGCATGTATAGTATACTATTGCTAGCTAGCTAGCATGTATAGTATACTATTGCTAGCTAGCTAGCATGTATAGTATACTATTGCTAGCTAGCTAGCATGTATAGTATACTATTGCTAGCTAGCTAGCATGTATAGTATACTATTGCTAGCTAGCTAGCATGTATAGTATACTATTGCTAGCTAGCTAGCATGTATAGTATACTATTGCTAGCTAGCTAGCATGTATAGTATACTATTGCTAGCTAGCTAGCATGTATAGTATACTACTGCTAGCTAGCTAGCATGTATAGTATACTATTGCTAGCTAGCTAGCATGTATAGTATACTATTGCTAGCTAGCTAGCTAGCATGTATAGTATACTATTGCTAGCTAGCTAGCATGTATAGTATACTATTGCTAGCTAGCTAGCATGTATAGTATACTATTGCTAGCTAGCTAGCATGTATAGTATACTATTGCTAGCTAGCTAGCATGTATAGTATACTACTGCTAGCTAGCTAGCATGTATAGTATACTACTGCTAGCTAGCTAGCATGTATAGTATACTACTGCTAGCTAGCTAGCATGTATAGTATACTATTGCTAGCTAGCTAGCATGTATAGTATACTATTGCTAGCTAGCTAGCATGTATACTATACTGTTGCTAGCTAGCTAGCATGTATAGTATAGTATACTACTGCTAGCTAGCTAGCATGTATAGTATAGTATACTACTGCTAGCTAGCTAGCATGTATAGTATAGTATACTATTGCTAGCTAGCTAGCATGTATAGTATAGTATACTATTGCTAGCTAGCTAGCATGTATAGTATAGTATACTATTGCTAGCTAGCTAGCATGTATAGTATACTACTGCTAGCTAGCTAGCATGTATAGTATACTATTGCTAGCTAGCTAGCATGTATAGTATACTATTGCTAGCTAGCTGGCATGTATAGTATACTATTGCTAGCTAGCTAGCATGTATAGTATACTATTGCTAGCTAGCTGGCATGTATAGTATACTATTGCTAGCTAGCTAGCATGTATAGTATACTATTTCTAGCTAGCTAGCATGTATAGTATACTATTGCTAGCTAGCTAGCATGTATAGTATACTGTTGCTAGCTAGCTAGCATGTATAGTATACTGTTGCTAGCTAGCTAGCATGTATAGTATACTGTTGCTAGCTAGCTAGCATGTATAGTATAGTATACTATTGCTAGCTACCTAGCATGTATAGTATAGTATACTATTGCTAGCTACCTAGCATGTATAGTATAGTATACTATTGCTAGCTAGCTAGCATGTATAGTATAGCATACTATTGCTAGCTACCTAGCATGTATAGTATATCATACTATTGCTAGCTACCTAGCATGTATAGTATAGTATACTATTGCTAGCTAGCTAGCATGTATAGTATAGTATACTATAGCTAGCTAGCTAGCATGTATAGTATAGTATACTATAGCTAGCTAGCTAGCATGTATAGTATAGTATACTATTGCTAGCTACCTAGCTTGTATAGTATAGTATACTATTGCTAGCTAGCTAGCATGTATAGTATAGTATACTATTGCTAGCTAGCTAGCATGTATAGTATAGTATACTATTGCTAGCTAGCTAGCATGTATAGTATAGTATACTATTGCTAGCTAGCTAGCATGTATAGTATAGCATACTATTGCTAGCTACCTAGCATGTATAGTATAGTATACTATTGCTAGCTAGCTAGCATGTATAGTATAGTATACTATTGCTAGCTACCTAGCATGTATAGTATAGTATACTATTGCTAGCTAGCTAGCATGTATAGTATAGTATACTATTGCTAGCTAGCTAGCATGTATAGTATAGCATACTATTGCTAGCTACCTAGCATGTATAGTATAGTATACTATTGCTAGCTACCTAGCATGTATAGTATAGTATACTATTGCTAGCTAGCTAGCATGTATAGTATAGTATACTATTGCTAGCTAGCTAGCATGTATAGTATAGTATACTATTGCTAGCTAGCTAGCATGTATAGTATAGTATACTATTGCTAGCATGTATAGTATAGTATACTATTGCTAGCTAGCTAGCATGTATAGTATAGTATACTATTGCTAGCTAGCTAGCATGTATAGTATAGTATACTATTGCTAGCTAGCTAGCATGTATAGTATAGTATACTATTGCTAGCTAGCTAGCATGTATAGTATAGTATACTATTGCTAGCTAGCTAGCATGTATAGTATAGTATACTATTGCTAGCTAGCTAGCATGTATAGTATAGTATACTATTGCTAGCTAGCTAGCATGTATAGTATAGTATACTATTGCTAGCTAGCTAGCATGTATAGTATAGTATACTATTGCTAGCTAGCTAGCATGTATAGTATAGTATACTATTGCTAGCTAGCTAGCATGTATAGTATAGTATACTATTGCTAGCTAGCTAGCATGTATAGTATAGTATACTATTGCTAGCTAGCTAGCATGTATATTATAGTATACTATTGCTAGCTAGCTAGCATGTATAGTATAGTATACTATTGCTAGCTAGCTAGCATGTATATTATAGTATACTATTGCTAGCTAGCTAGCATGTATAGTATAGTATACTATTGCTAGCTAGCTAGCATGTATAGTATAGTATACTATTGCTAGCTAGCTAGCATGTATAGTATAGTATACTATTGCTAGCTAGCTAGCATGTATAGTATAGTATACTATTGCTAGCTAGCTAGCATGTATAGTATAGTATACTATTGCTAGCTACCTAGTGTTGTGTTGAATTTAAAAACGGATTTTTCTTTTGTATATTAAAAGGGATTTATTAATAAAAACTAGTATCTTATTATTTTTACTTTACAAATTTAAACCTGGAGGGTCCCGTGGGAATCGCAGGTATGACTCTAACTTCTTGACTGCAAAAATAGAAGACCATAATTACAACTAACTAATTACCAATGACTAATTACAACTGCCCTCACTAACTAATTACAACTGTCTTCAACTAACAAACTACAACTCCTCCAACTAACACACTACAACTGCTCATTTGGTTTCTTAACATGAACTATTTATACCAAACTTAATCATAATTTAATATATTAATATTGTGCTTAATAGTTAATATTATTATGCTTACTTGCTAACGTACTTAATATTATTAAGCTTTTGACCCAATTGCGAAATATCGCTATTGCACAATTTGTCAACGCAAAGAATTTAACAAACAACCAAGTGAATGAACTGGTTGTTGCTGCGTTAACAAATTAGTGCAATGTACGGGTACGAGGGTTGATCAATTCTGATTCACAACATCCCTCCCCCCTTGGCGGAAGAAAATATCTAGTTATAGATATTTTCCAAAAACACTAATTGGATCAAATGCTTTTACATAGTATGTTATAATCTTAAATGTAGTTGATCTTATGCTATAATATAATATAATATGTAATAATACTTTTGGATGTTTTGTTTCAAATACAAACATTTTTCTTTCGCTATCATTATATTTATTTAATTTTAGCAGCTAAATAATTGACCATACAAGTATAGATTTTCAATATATATATATTTTTTTTTCTTAAAGATGCATAATTTAACTATGTACATATTTTGCCTTTGCAATTAGTTTTTTTTCGGAATAATTACTGTTTATGATTATTGCTATTATATTATTATTTTTTTCAATATAAAATTATTAAGTATAAATGGTCATCAAATTTAAAGTATGTCAACATAAAGTTGTATAAAAGAATAAAAAACAAAAATATGACAACAGGTGTGCATATATACGCGTGTAGGACAAATAAATACGTCGTCAGCACTTTGGTACTTCAGATTGTTGACTTCAAACCGTACAATGCATAACTGACCTAGCTTAACTTTCCCAAAACTCATATTGCAGTTAAACATTTTTTGTTTTTTTTTTTGTATCATTTTCCTTTTGTCAACAATTTTGTTTAATTGCAATTACGTATTGTAGCGAGGGTTTATTCAACTAACTTTTTTTTTTTTATTATTTGAAGAAACGTTTTAGTAAGCATATTTGTGTTTTTTGTTTGTTTTAAGGTACCCGGAAATGAATTCTTTACACAGTTGGCTGCATTTGAAGTAAAAAAAGAAGTAAAATAACTTATATTAAATGCCGTTCCTTATAGGGTTTTACTAAATTCTTATGGTAGACCTTTTCACACTTTTTTACTCTCAATTTTATGTTTACACGTGTTGGTATGTCTATAACTTCATATGGTCCTAACCATAAGGGTGAAAATTTATTCTTTCTAGTTTGATTCTTTAACCAAACCTTTTGACCTATTTTATATTCTCTGTCCTTTGAACCCTTATCATAATACTGTTTTGCTCTTAATTTTGCCCTCTCTTGGTTCTCTCTAACGATTTCATGTGAACGTTGGATTTTGTGGCAGCACTCTGGGGTCGATAATGCAGTATTGATAGTGGCAACCTCAGAGGTAACAGCTGGTCACCGGGCTTTAGTAACAGCTGATAGCAACAGCTGGAAGAAAAAAAAACAAATTAAAGACAAAAACAAAACACTATTTATAAAAACCCAATAGAGGAAAATGGCCAGGAAAGTTCTGGAAAAGACAGTGGCAATTGGAAGAAAAAAAAAAGATGGACGACAGCTGGGGATTTTTGGCGCACACCGAGTCGAGGTAGGTCGAAGAGGACGATGTAGAAGATCAATCACGATTTGGACTTGATGAAGAAAGGACGATGTGGCTGGCGACCAGGGCAAAAATTAAAAAAGTGGTGTAAAGTGATAAAAGAGGACAAGTGAAACTTTTTTAACAAATTGAATTTAAAAATAAAAAGGAATCAGAACTTTTTATAAATAAATAAAACAAAGAAAAGAAAACGTATC